>CM038672.1:348906566-351702816 GCA_021605145.1 Aegilops bicornis
AGTGACTCACAAGGTAAGTTCTCCTCGATGCATTTCCAACACTCTCTTTTTCTACGTACACTTTTGATTCCTCAGTAGGTAGGGACAACGTTCGAGATCTCATCCGACCGTCTATTTCTCACTGATTGGGAGATTGGAGTGAGACAGAGGAGAGTGGAATTTCGTGTGTAGGGGTGAAATCCGTAGATCTCTGAAGGCATAAAAGCGAAGGCAGCTCTCTGGGTCCCTACCAACGCTGGGGTGCGAAAGCATGGGGAGCGAACAGGATTAGGTACCCTGGTAGTCCATGCCGTAAACGAGAAAGCAATCCGCATAGCCGGAGTCCAGTTGGATAGTTCAAGCTACGGAATAAGACATGATGCCATTTCTCTTATCGATACAGGAAAATGAGCTATTAGTAGGAACTACCTGGAATTGTCGTGAACCATCCGAGAGTAACCGCGCACCCATATCGAGAGTTGATGGTTGACCGCCGCCCCCCTTGTCCTACCCCGGCCGGGGAGGCAAAGAGGATTGCTATCGTCACCCTTCCTCCCGGTGTATGTGAAAGAGAAAAAGTGACGCACTTTTTGGATTTTTGGTCTGCGGTTGGTTGGGCCAAAGAACGAGAGTCAGCTTCCTTAAGTTCGTTCTTCCTCAGTAGCTCAGTGGTAGAGCGGTGGGATTTATGTTTATACCAAAGCCTCTACTTTAGATATTTATGCTGATGAAGGAAAGCCTTGTTAAAGACTACTACTTTTGACTTCCTTTTTCGTACTCTTCTTTCATCCTCCTTACCAGAACGCTTTTCCTGGTTCAGAAGAATAAGATACTGAAATTGTGGCTTACATATGGAAAATGCCTTCGTCTTGAAGCTACAAATGCACATCACGGTGAAATCATTGTCAATTATCTATGTCTCGCACCCTTCTCACCTTATATACTACGATGAGAAGGTGGAGATACAAGGGTTGTTAAGAGCTATGATGTAATAACAGCCATAATGGTGGCTGTTACTGGTGGAATTACCATGTCGCCAAAAGAGCCATCTTGGTGCGGCGGGTAACGTTCATCTTGATTGATTGTGTCTTGGTCCAGTAAAATGAACATTGCGGTGCCTTAGCTGGATGGGCTTCGTGAGATTCAATAGGATGAGCTTTATCCATGCCGGACCAGCTGAGTGATTCTTCTGATGAAGACTGCCCTGCTGGGTCGAATCCTTGTCATGGGCCTACCCTAAGAGATCCCGCCGTCAGTAGCCACCAAGTCCTTCAAGGTATCGAGGATGGCGCCTACTCCTCGGAAGAGGAAGGTTCCTGTGGGGAAACCGACTGTGATCATCATCAGGTCACCCGAAGAGGTTAGAGGCTGGCAGTTTATAACAGACTTAGTGATACCCAATACACGCAGCAGGGAGCTTGGCTTGTGGCCGTTTGGCTTGTGGCTTATTAGGAAGCATATGATAAATTCCGAGTGATCTCGAGGAACGCACGGGTTTATCCAAGTAGGCCATTGCCAGCTTTGGACCTGAGGAGGCGCATTCCTTCTATTTTCATCTTCAAAAGTAAGTCAACGGACTTGGGCATTTGGTTAGGAAACCAACTTGTGCCATTGAGGATGTCAAGTCCGTACTTTGCATTGGCATTGCCGAGTGATCTAGAACTCGCAGGAGTCGATATCGACGCCTTTTCCTCGAGAGCGGCGATTGCCCGATTGAATGGTTCAGCGCGGTGCCAAATGATGTTGTTGAACTGCGTGGAGGGTAGTGGATCCCGGCCTGGTTCGTCAATTGTGTGTCACGCCGCCTGGTCTAGTCAAGCTTTTAGTCCAAGCAACTTTCAGACTGCATGACCGTTCATAGTCGTCAGATGGAGTCATGACGGTAGTCTCCCATCGACTGCGCGCATTTAGTGCGAGCCATCGAGTGGGTCGATCTCAGAGGTGTTGTCCCGGGGTGAACGCTTCGGATTCCGTGCAAGGCGTGCACGGTGTGAACTGCTGCTGCGAAGAATGGTTGTCGCCTCTTGCCACCGGCTTAGCGGTAGCGAAAAGTGATCGGACAACATCATCGGCAGATGAGGAGTGACTGGTGCGGTATGCTTCCATCGGGATGATGGCCCCAAAGGATCAATATCAGTAGGGGAAGCCTTGCGAGGAGGCGGCACCAGATGCACAGGCAGACAAACGCGTACATCGCACGCGTACATCACACGCTCTTCTTTTACGGCATTCAACTGCATCATCTGAACCCAAATGGGATATTGCAAATTGCTTGTTTATCACCTTGTGTGAGTGCTTCATGGGCACCAAACCACGCTGGGCTTTGTGGAAGCGAATCTTCGTGGCGGAACCCCAGACTGTGAAGGCAGGTGGGGCGATGTCTTCTTACGGTGGTGCTGGAATCCGACTTGTGTTCAGGGAAAGATATGTTTGGATTCCTTAAAACTCATAAACTTTAGCAATCCAATTAGTTCTATATCCAAGATATCCCCACACTGTCTGGCAATGAGGGTCTTCCTCCATACGCCAATGGTCCTCCAGCAGACTCGGATGGATGGAAACCTCACTCATTGAGAAGGGGGCGAAGGAATCCAATCTCCTAACGGGGAGACTGCAGGTCGTCAAGGATCTGGGGCTCACTGGACCCGATCTGATCGCCACCTGGGTAAATCGACGTATCCAACCACTTCAGGCGAAAGCGCGCCCCAAGTGGTGTTATTAGGGTGCTGATGATCCTACCCAAGTCTCTCCCAAGGAATACACGGACGCCGACTACAGTAACTGGATGGATAATTTGACCAGAGGGAAGTTCCGCCGCAAGGTGCTTGTGCCTGCATCAAGGTTTTCGAGTCGATGAGTCGACGGGTCGCTCGTGGGGGGCGACTCTAGACTAGTCGTGACTAGTCTAGACTCACGGTCGACGAGTCGACATGGCGACGAGTCAACGTGAGTTAAGCTGTAGGTAGCGAGAGGAGCGAGCACCACGGCGGGAACCCGGGGAGAAGTGGAGGAGCACAACAGCAAAGGCAACTGGGGAGGTGGAGGAGCACAACAAAGAAGACAAGAAGGGAGGAGGAGGAGGAGCACACCAACAAAGAACCGGGGAGGAGGGAAGGCAGCCGCCAGGAGAGGGTTAGGTCGGGGTGAGGAGAATGGATCGATCTATAGGTTTCGAGGTGGGATGGGCCGATGGGCCAAGCAAATCTTTATGAAAAGCGTGGGGGCCAAAATAAGTGAGTCGTTCGACTCGAGACACGGCGACTAGTCGTGACTAGTCGAGACTAGTCGCTCGACTCATGCCAGGAGTCGAGTCGAGAGCCCGAGTCGCTCCTGCAACTGCGACTCGTCGACTAGTCGACGACTAGTCGCGACTAGTCGAGCGACTCGAAAACAGAGGCCTGCATTCGATGCCGACAATCAGCCTCCCACTATAAGTTGTTGCAGACTCTTGAGTAACGTGCTATTCTTGCCACTGCTCCGTGTTTGACCCAGATCTTTGTTTTTTTCATGATTTTTTGGAATTTCATTATATGCCGCCTCTCCCCGAAGATGGTCCGGATGCGCATGTCCCTCCGTAGAAATGCAGTCCTTTCTCGTGCACGGGCCAACTGCCAACTGTTGCTCTTGCCAACCGGACAGTTAGGTTGCGACTATAGTTAGGACAAAGAGTGGGCCTTTTATATGGCATGCGATTACTTGACTTATGCAAAGAATAAATTCAGGAGAGCTTGTGCATTCCCTCCTTGTTCTGGATCAGCCGGAGAACTAGATCACCCTCGTTGAACGCTCGACCTCGTACTCGGCAGCTATGATAGAGGCCTCGTACTCGTCGGCTATGATAGCGGCACGAGTTTTGTTGGTAATATGGCCTAGTGACAGTGAGCGAGTTCTCAGGCATCCTCCAGAAGGTCGACGGCATCTTGGCGCGCAGACTCGGAATCCACCTGCACGTACGCCACGACTAGAGGGGAGTCATGAATGATGTCACTCAGCATGGTGGCTTTTGCTCCATAGACCATAAAGAACAACGTCACCGGTTGATCTGTTTGGAGTCGTCCATAAGCTCCATAGGAAAGCGGTAGCTCGTCAAGCCGCTGACTAAGAGTCTCTTTCAAGAGTCTTAGCGGTAGGCTTGATACCTTGAAGGATGAGACCGGTGGAGAGCTCCACTTGTCCATTGCACTGGGGTGCGCTACTGAGACATAATCCAGTCGGAGGCCGTGACGTTGCAAAAGCAGCGAAAAAGTCTGAAAGTGAAGTTCTTCCCATTGTCGGTGATGATGATGTGCGAGATGCCGAACAGATAGATGAGACCTTTGATAATGCTGACAACTGTCTGGCCATATTGCTTGATGATAGGTTTGACTTTGATCCACTTCGTGAACTTGTCCACCACGACAAGCAGATGAGTGCATCCACCTTTGGCAGTATTGAGCGGGCCCACCATATCAAGTCCCCACACGGCATGGCCATGTGATAGGGATGGTTTTGAGAGATGCACCCAGCATGTGTGGCTCCATGCTTAAATGCTTTGGCGACAAGGGCGCACGATGACACATGATGACTGCAGGTTCGAGAGTGAATTTCCTCAAGAATCTGTCGCCCTTCTTCTGGAGACATGCAACGTTGGAAGACTCCAATGATGTTGCCGTTGTAAAGCTCGCCATTGATGATGGTGTATGCCTCGGCATAGAGGATGATTTTCCGAGCTATGTCTCATCAGCCGACAACTCCCTTCGGATTAAGTAAACCAAGTACGGTTGTATCAAAATTTGGAATGATGGGGAGGTCGGCCTTAGCGTCTGGCTGAATGGGTTCTTGTTCGAGCTCGGCCTTCGTCTTTGTTTTGATGAATGGTTTACATAGTTGCTCCAGAAAAACACCAGAAGGAATGGGCTCTATGGTGGAGCAAATCTTCATGAGTGTATCAGCTGCTTCGTTCTACTCCTGACGAACATGATGAAGCTCCAAGCCCTTGAACTTTTTTTCAAGCTTGCGACTTCCTCCCGATATACGATCATGGAAGGATCCTTGGCATCACCAACCTTCATGACTTGTTGTACCACAAGATCTGAATCTTCGCCGCAAAGCAGCCCACGGAAGCCATACAACGATCCACAGGCCATGCAACAAGGCTTCATACTCCACAATGTTGTTAGATGCAGCAAAGTGAATATGCAGTACATATCTGAGCTTGTCGCCTTCGAGAAAAATAAGGATGACCCCAGCCCCCGAGCCTCTAAGCATCTTGGATCCGTCAAGTACATGATCCATCGTTCAGACTGCACCTAAGAAGGGACTGGGTTTCCATCCATTCAACCAAGAAATCAGCCAAGACCTGAGATTTGATGGCCTTGTGTGCCTCATAGTTGATGTCATGAGCCGCGATCTCAATGGCCCATTTGGCCACTCGACAGTGGCATCCTATTGCCGATGGTTTCTAACAAGGGCGCGCTACTGACCACCATGACCGTGTGGGCTTGAAAGTAGTGGAGCAGTTTCCTGGACATCATAAAGCCGCCATAAACAAGCTTTTGGTAATGGGGATGTTGTTGCTTGGAGCCGAAGAGAACCTCGCTTACATAGTAAACGAATCGCTGGACCTTCTGCACCTTGCCTTGTTCTGCGTGCTCCACCACCAAGACAACGATGACCATGTTGAAGTGTATATTTGGATTGCCTAGTCCTTTCCATCAGTTCGGACTTTTGGTTGCATTGGCTAGTGCATGAAGCTTAAAATGGTATCAGGGCTAAGGTCCTAAGTTCAAGTCCTGGCTTCGCAATTTATCCGAAAGTCGTTGCCGCCCCCGTTGTGTCCACGTATAGGCCTCTTGAGCCATACCTCTGAGTCTATTCATGTGTTGACTTCTCGCATCACACTGAGAGGGTGTCTTGAAGTGTATATGTAGACTGCCTAGCCCTTTCCATCACTTCGGACTTTTGGTTGCATCGGTTAGTGCATGAAGCTTAACAGCACTTGCTGGCGGCAACAATGTAGAGCAGCAAGGGATCCCTTATAGCCGAAGCGGCTATAATGGTGTGCACAACGAGTGCTTGAGGTCTCCAAAGGTCAGATGGGCCTCATTAGTCCACTCAGGAATCGGACTTCTTCAGAAGTGGATAGAGTGGCACGCCCTTTTCCTCAGCCTAGAGATGAACCGGACAAGAGTGGCAATGCACCCAGTCAGTTGCTGCACATCCTTCAGATTTTTGGCTTGGACATCTTCAAAATAGCGTTGATCTTCTTCGGGTTTGCCTCAACTCCGCACCTGAAGACAACGAAATAAAGGAGTTTTACCAAAGACACATTTCTCCGTTGAGCTTCATGTTAATCCACCTTAGATTGGCGAACGTCTCAGCCAAGTTGGCCAGGAGATCGTCTCCATGTTTGTACTTGACCACGATGTCGTCGATGTAGACGTAGAGACATTCCTGCTGATCTGGTCGTGCAAGCATTTCTGCATGCAACACTGGTAAGTGGACCTAGCATTTTTCAGACAAAAAGGACATGGAAACATAGCAGTATGGCCCGAAGGGCATAATGAAGGAGGTCTTCTCTTCATCCGACTCATTCATCTTTATCTGGTGGTAGCCTGAATAGGCATCCAGAAAAAACACAGAGCAAGATTCTTGGGGCATGCTTTGTTGATCGGTCGATAGTCGATGCACATGTGGGTGGATTTCTTCGCCACCATGTCTGGGTTTGCCTGCCACTCCGTGTGGAGGACCTCTCGGATGAAGCCGAGTAGCCGAGCGATTTCTTCACCGATGGCCTTGCGCTTCAGTGAAGAGCCTGCTTGAATGCTTCGCGCCCTTGATAACATTGAGTTTGTGCTCGGGGAAGTCCCTTGCAACGTATGGCATGTCAGCCGGCTTCCAAACAAAGATGTCCCAATTCTCGTGAAGTGCGCTCTTTCCTCCTACCTCCATCCAAAATTAACTGTCGCTGAGATGAGTGCATCTAGACGCGTTTTAGTATGTAGATTCACTCATTTCAGCGATAGTTAATTCCCGGACAGAGGGAGTATTTAGCAGGAACATCGGTGGCGATCTGCACGGTCTTGGATAAATCTTCCAGGCCCACTTGCACTTTCTTGGTGTCCTTGGCTGATTGGAAGGAGACGACTATTGGATTTTTGCCGGCTGGCATCTGTTCCGCGTCAACCTCCTTCTGGATCTTGGCCAACTCTATAGCAGCAATCAGGGTCTCAACGATAGGCGTGTCGGCGTCATCGCACTCATTGGAGTGCTTGGGGTCGCCAGAGATCGTGATCACTCCGTTGGTGCCCGACATCTTGAGCTTGCGGTAGACACACCAGGGCCTAGCCACGAACTTGGCATCGGCAGGGCGCCCCAAGATGACCCCAAGATGACGTGATAGGCACTCCGGAAATTGAGAACTTCAAAGCAGAGGGTCTCGACCCCGAAAATTATTCTCTTTGCTGAAGACAACTTCCAGTGAGATTCGACCCATTGGCCGAGCAGCCTTGCCTGGCACAATTCTGTGGAACTGTATGTTGCTAGGCGACAACTAAGACTCGGGGATGCCCATGCACCTAAGGGTTGCGGCGTAGAGGATGTCGATGTTGCTTCCCCCATCCATGAGCACCTTTTGCAGCCGGAACCAACCAACTTGCGGATCCATGACCAGGTAAGGAATTTGAGTTGGGTGATCGCTACAATCAAATCCGATCGGCACCTCCGATGAGTTCAGCCATTGTGTAATGGTTGGCATGGTCACGTTGACCTCGTGGGAGCGAAGCTTGTGATTTCGCTTCCAACCCCTGGAAGATGGTTACGTCTCGCCTGCGGCCTGACCATGGTTCTCATCGTCGCTGATGTTGCTGTTGGCAACTGATTTCTCCGGAGGGCGCTTCGCGTGTTGCAATCCCTAGTGGAGTGCATGGATAACCTCTCCTTCGTCGTGAAACTTGCGAGGGCTGATCAAGGATCTCATCAAATGGCGACTTCCGATATTTGCATTGCTGCCATCGACGACTTGGCGGCGGATAGCCATCTGACGGCCCATCGTGTTCCGCCACTAAGAACCAGCTCTACTCACGACGCTGTCACCACCATCCCCCTTCCACTTTTGGTTGTTGTTCCTTCGATTGAAGTCAGGACAATTTTTCTATCGAGAGGACTCGGCTTTAGGTTTGCCTTTGCCCTAAGCACTCAGACTAATGGGGGAGTGGTTTTTTTCCCGGAGGAATATCTATTGGCGGTCTCTATTAGTCGACTCATGGTCAACACGTCCGTGCGACCAAGTTTCTGCCTCAGGAGCTCGTACCTAACTCCATATTTGAGACCTGGATAGCTTAAGGCTCAACGACGTTCTCAATGGAGTTTTGGAGCCGATTCCAGCAATTGATGTATTCGCAGACCGACTCACCTTCCTTCTTTACATAGTTCCACAGGTCCCGTGCAAGCCGGGTCTAACGGATGTCCCTCAAAAAATTTGAGAAACACATCACATAGATCAGCCCAGACTCCTAGTCATGAATGTTGTCTTCGGGCAAGCTATTTAACCATGCCTATCCTGATCCCTCCAAAATCAAGGGAAGGTTGCAGATGGCGATGCGCTCGTTGCCTCCGCCGATATTGCAGGCCACAACATAGTCGGTCAGCCAAAAGTCGGGCTTGGCGGTACCATCATACTTGTTGATTCCATTAGCGATCCGCCGTTCTAGGAAAGGTTCAGTCTGTATGCACCAACTGCAACACAAAGGACCGAGTGAACCTGACCCAGTGGGACGATCGGCTTTGCCACGACGCTCGGATCGCTCCTTTGGCCTTACAGATAGCCTCAATGTCATCCCATGCGTCGCCGCAGCTTCTCGATATCCGCTCGAGAGAAATTTGAGTCGGCGTTGCTCGGCGCGGATTCGATTGGTGTCGTCTTGCGCGATGGGGCACCGATTGGTGGATCAACTCGGACAAGACGACTACATGGTGATGGGGCAGTTACGAGCCCCCAAAGGTTAGCACCGGATTGACTTTGAAGCCAGTCGGCCTTGCGGTGAAGTGGCTATATATTGTTATTCCACCGCAGTCTTGAGCAGCGTGTCGAGTTGGATGTAGTCCTCTACCGATGATCAACTAGTGGGGCAAGCCAGCTTGTTGGCCAATGCCGCGACAGTCAGCAGGTTCATGGCCTAAGTACGATGTACTCGAACGCCCTTCAAACCTTGGCTCACCTGTGTGCTGCATGCAACACGAGCCATATGTGTAGTCAAGGCAGATTGTTGAAGAGAACAGTGTGTGTTCCATGTTCTAGCCGCCTGAAGCTCAAGCTCTCGCGCCTCAAGATCCCACTTCACTTGGGTCAGGCACTTCTGACCCTTCAGGATGGCCACCCGAGATTCCTCGAAGGCGACGGCCTTAGGGACGTTCCCCTGACTTGTGCAGAAGTGTGTCATCTTTTGTTCGTGTGGGCGCATCAATAGCGGCCGCACCATTGTTAGCCATGTACACATATGTCACAGAAGCAGAGTTGTACAAACTTTCATACCCTACGGACTCGGAATCCAGTGTGGGCGGAATAGAATCAGAGTTGATTATCCCACAAGTTGTGGAGTAGCATTGCTAACTTTTGAAGATACAGATCCCAAGGGATGCCCTAGACAACCTTCACTCGCCGACATCGAAAGTGGAAGCGCAAGCACATGACTCGGGCGATATACAGAGAAGTGCATGCTACCGATGCATGGTACAGTGCTCATGGGGAGTGCAGCGAAGACAGAATACCAGGCAACATGGTTGGCATCAAAATGCAGTGCACCGGAACGCACAAACTACCGGGGCCTAAGCCCTCAACCAATGTCCAAAGATGATCCTGCCTGGACCATAGCTCCAGCACACGAGTGCCCCATGGTGGGGCGCCTACCCCCGCGGGGATTTCGTGACATTATTCATGATTCGGGGATTTTGTAGAGGCAAGGCAAACATGGAGAGGTATGGTATTTCACACAATGGAGGGTTTACCCGGGTTCGGCCCATGTTCCAGGGGTAACACCCTCCTCCTGCTTGAATGTTTTCTCTCTTTTATGATCGGAGTGATTACAGAGGATTTGTCTAGCCTGTAGAGTTGAGTGAACCTAGTCATGTCTTGCACCCTTCTCACCTTTATATACTCTGACGAGAAGGTGGAGTTACAAGGGTCATTAAGAGCCACAATGTAATAACGGCCGTAAAGGTGGTACTTACTGATGGAATTACCATGTCGCATAAGAAATCGTCTTGATGGCGCCGCAGTAACATTCGTTTTGATTGACCATGTCTTGGTCCAGTCGGATGGACGTTGCGGCCTCTTAACGGGATGGGCTTCGTGACGTGAAGTCGGATAGGCTTTATCGGTGCTGGCCCAAGTAAGAGATTCTCCTGATGAAGACTCAGCACATCCTTTTCATGGGCCTACCCAGAAAGGATCCCGCGGTCAACCAGAATCATATATCACGTGGTCTGTAGCTAACTAGGATGCCTCCCTTAAATTTTGGGCCTTGTTCAAGAAATTTTGGGGAAGCCACTAGGCCGTCGACAAAGGTTGTCTTTCCTTTGATGCAGCTCACAACATGGTGAATATGGAAGAAGGCATCCAGCTGGCAAGCCCCGTGCCTATGGGTTTAGCGGGGGGCAAAGGTCTCAATTTTGTTTCACCGACTTAATTTCGTGTTCTTTTCCTGTCCTTAAGGGGCTGTTAGCCTTCTTCTAGGCTCGTAGCTATTACTACTTTATGTCAATGCATCAAGACGCAATGCTTTTATGTGGAATTTCGGAGGAAAAAAACATCAAGGAAGCAAATCTCTAGGGTATTTAGGGTCGATTAAGCTAGTAGTCCAACATACTGCGAAAATGAATTTCCCCTTGAGTTCTTCAAACCCTTATTTCCTAATTTATTCAAAAAAAATATCCTTAAATTTGTTAACATTGAATCACTGAAAATGCCAAACAATATTCTCCTTTTAAAGAAATAGGAACAAACAGATGTTCAGTTCTTCCACATATTGCTGGACACAGAATATTCTAAGACTATTGGTACTCCAGAAAACTAAAGACACAGATCAGTTACAAAGATGAACATGTACACATATTATTTATGGGAATGAACCTGTACATATTAACACTACTTATACCGTGGTGTGGTGTTTGTGTGACACGAAGGTAAAGCTAAAGTCACACTTCACACGGATGAGAAACTAAAGAAGCCGGTTGTTCCTCTACAGAATCAACCAATTCCAGCACCACTTAGTCCAGAAAAATGACATCCTATGATTTCGACAAACATCGGTACCCAATCTTCCTCTGGCCGTTTGAGCATATAATCTAGACGACGCACAAAATAAACCAAGAAGGGAAGCTGACCTTTCTCCCTGTACTTCTGATAAAGCTCCGTCAGCTGCGTGTAATTAGTCTCCGTGAACCCGCTGACGGGATGACAAAGAAGAATATTCAGTACTCCACACGCCAACATGAATGAAGCAATAATATCCTAGGAAACTGCCACGGAGACGAGACAAATACCAACCATTTGGAGGCGACGTTGACGATGAGGAGGACCTTCCCCTTGTACGTGTCCAGGCACACCTCCTTGCCGTTGCAATCCTGCTCCCAAAATTTCCCCCGAATAAATTGGAGAAGAAGAAAAATGATGCAGGGTGGCGTGATTCCGCGAGGAGATGAATCACCTTAACGGTGAATTCGTGTACGGAGGTCTCCGGCACAGATTCGGACGCCCCCATCTCGCCCTCTCTTCGCCTCCCGGACGGCGGAAGTCCTCCCGAATCCTCTGTCGAATTTTATCGTGTTTCTTTAGGAGAGAGAAATAGAGAGAGGATTTCCGTGTCTTTGATGCGCCAACTTATTAAATAGCGGCGGTGTGCCGGGACAGGCTGGCCGGCTGTCTCCGTCGAAGTTTCCAACCGGTCCAGCAAGCAAATGTGAATTGCTCTTTTGTCACGTGGGCCCTCAATTGCATTTATGGGGCGGCTAAAAAGGAGGGGGAAAACTGATGCATTGTTGTCCTTGAAGAAAAAAATACAATCTAGGTGTATAGGTCATTTTATACGTTGTGCACAGCAATCAAAGCGGAGACGCACGTCAGAAAGAAAAACATGCGTACAAGGGCTCTTTCATGTTTTCCTTTCCTCCCTGGCGGCTGGAACCCTAGCCGCCGCCAGGGAAGGCCGATCTTCCAACGCCGTTCTACGTGCCTCCGCCGGGCGACCTCGATCGTCGGTAAGGGGTGTCGCGGTCCACGCGCGTGGATCGCCTTTACTCTCTCGTAGTTTAGGTTTTTAGGTTGTTCATCGTCTTTGCTTCGGCGGCGACGATGACAATGCTAAATAAAGATTCTTCGAATCCTTCTCCAACGAGGCCATCGGTCCTATGGTTGATGATGGATTTGGAAACCAGTCTGTTCAACCAAGGATGGCGTGGCGGCGGCAGCATCCTCGTGATGGACCTGTGTCCTCGGGCTCCGCCGTTGCAACGGCGGCGCGGAGCTTGGGAGGTAGTCCAGGAGCGGATGCAGATTGTGGTCTGCATCGACGACATCTGGAAGACGGAGCATGTGCTGGGCTCGTGGTTCGTGGATGGTAGATATGGTTTCCTCCTTTGGCGTTTTAGTCGTGGTGGGTGCGGATCACGGAGTTCGATGGCGTGTCCGGATGTTGCCCGATGCGATTCGTTCAACGGTAAGGGCTTCACTTTTGGTGAGCCACCTTGGAGGTCCGCAAAGCTGCATATCAGCGATGGAGCCGCATCGAGCTCGGGTGAGGAGGTGATTCATTATTCTTTTCTTCAGTGGCTGCTGTGGTGGTGCTGGAGTCAGGTGACAGGTGTTGGTGTCAAGCTCAGAGATGTTCTGCTATCTTTTCAGTATTGTCATATCGGTCTTTACGTGATTTGTACTTTGTTCTTTATGATATAAATAAGACATGTACTACCATGAAAAAAAGCAATCAAGGCGGAGAGGAAAACGAGAGAACATAATGTATTTTGGCTAATTAATAGCATTGCATGCAATAAACTAATCATTGCATGTCATGTTTGGTAGTCTCAAGTCATTAAAAGCATACACGACCCACATCTTTTATTGATTAATATGTCACAAAACAATAAAACGAGAAGAGAGTTAATATACTATGGCTAAGTGTTTGGAATTATTTGGTTTTCGTAAGCTGACTTACTCACCTAGACAGAGGGAGTACTACCTAGGTTGCAATGCGAACAAGTCTAGAAGGTTGTTTGGATGAACAAAACTAGTACCCGTTTTAATAAAACTTGTTTCAATAGGATTTTTTAGAAAACCAATTTTACTAGTAATTCGGTTAGGAATGGATATGCACAAAATATTGTTTGGCTGAAATTAATCAATAGCCAGCACCTCAAGCGCTTGGAGTGAGTAGCAGCAAGCCAGCAAGTCAATCATCAACTCGGCGATTGCCTTCACGCGAGTGCTCTCTTGTGTGCCCTGTCTCGTCTAGCGCGTGCCTGAGCTCCAGTTCGCCGGAACTCGTAGCGCTCGTGTCTATGGTTGCGTTGCGGCGCGCGCTGGAGCAAAGGTACTCATCGACGCGAACGACGCGTTGTCGTGACATGCCCGGGAGGAGGTCAGATTCCGCCGTGAGGCCGTGCTCTGGAGCTGCTGCCTCGTCGACTTGTGCAGTCACCATGTACTGGGCATTTAGTAGGGCACGTGGTGTGGTGTGCATTGTATCCATATCGTTGCCGCATCACCCAGATCCTACTCGGACATTGTCCCATTCCCAAGTGATGCGCCATGCCTCTGCCATGGTCACGTCCATCCAGCCCTATGTGCAGATCATCAACGCGGCGTTGTATGCGGTCCACGACATGGACACCGGCGCCTCCGCTTGCTGATCGGGTTTCCCTCGTCCATGGCTGATGCGGTTGTCGCTGAGCGCCCAGAACGGCGGAACATGAGGTTGCACGTATTGCACTCGGACGCCCGCGACCACAGCGGCACCGAGAGCTCGCGCAAGCCCATCGCTATGCTCCGCGCGGCAAGAACCATCACCTCATGGGGCGTCATCCACCTCCAGCTTCTCACTGATCTCAACCTTTTCATGGTCATCAGGTCATGCCCATCCTCCCCCCATGGAAAACATGTGCAGCAAGAGGTGGTTGATCGATACAGGAGACGCACTTCCTGATGGAGAAGACGCTAAAACTGGTTTGTAGAAAAACGTGGAATCATCGTTTTTCCAAAATCCCACTTTTTCAGTTTTACGGAAACTAAGTTTTACTTATCCTTGGATTTATTATGCTAACCAAACATAGCTTTGGTTAGTTACACCCGCAAACGAGTTTAAGGGGAACAGGTTTAACGAAACACCCGTATCCAAACAACTCGTAATGGCAACGATCAAGAGCATCTACAACTGTGATGGGTTAATTGGGCCCCTCAAAGTCCACGGACACTGATCAGGCGTGTCTCATATTTTTTTCTCCACATACACGTATCTCATATCCAGCATTCTGTATTCATACTACATATGTAATATAAACTACTCTACGTGATCAAACAACGGGCAACAAAATCGGCTGCAAACGGACATTAAGCAAGCTTGCCATCATCGATCATTTGAGTTCGTCGCCGGACAAGTTCTTAAACATCAACAATCAAAAATGATATTATAAACATGAGGAGGAGCGAAGCCTTTGCCCTTCCGGTCACCGGCGCAACTGTACGCGTCCGCGACTATTGGGGTATCTTGGTTGTGGTCGAAGGAGGTGGAGCCGTCGTCACCGAAGGAGGTCAGAATCGGAGGAGGACGGGACGATCAGCCCCTTCATCCAGCAGACGGCTTTGTCCTGCTATCGCTTAAGCTTGGCGAGCCGAGCCGCCTCCGCCGTGTCACGCCCAATATGCGACCCTATTCAAAAGGAACTCGAAGGTCCCACCAAGGATAGACCCGCATATTGAAACGCTTTTGCAAGGTGGATATCATTACATCAACATTACATAATAGATGGGGATACATACAAAAGGCATACAATGCCACACGAATACAACATCACATCATATACAAGAGAACAACATCCGACTACGGATGGAACATAAACAGAAACTCAAACAATATCCACCCTGTTAGTCCAGGCTGCCGACCTGGAACCTATCCCCTGATCGAAGAAGAAGCAGAAGAAGAACTCCAAAACAAGCAACATCGCTCTCGCGTCAAGATCATCGCACAACCTGTACCTGCAACTGTTGTTGTAGTAATCTGTGAGCCACGAGGACTCAGCAATCCCATTACCATTGGTATCAAGACTAGCAAAGCTTAAAGGGAATGGAAGGGGTAAAGTGGTGAGGTTGCAGCAGCGACTAGGCTTATATGGTGGCTAACATACGCAAATAAGAGTGAGAAGAGAGCAAGCGGAACGGTCGTCAACTAGTAATGACCAAGAAGTGATCCTGAACTCCTACTTACGTCAGACATAACCCAGAAACCGTGTTTTCCTCTCGATCCACCCCGAAAAGAGACACTCACGGTTACGCACACGGTTGGGGTATTTTAGAAGAGTTTACTTCAAGTTTACTACAACCGGATATTAACAAATTCCCATCTGCCACATAACCGCGGGCACGGCTTTTCGAAAGTTCAAACCTGCAGGGTGTCCCAACTTAGCCCATGATAAGCTCTCGCGATCAACGAAAGATATTCCTTCTCCCGGGAAGACCCGATCGATCTCGGAATCCCGGCTACAAGACATTTCGACAATGGTAAAACAAGACCAGCAAAGCCGCCCGATGCGCCGACAATCCCGATAGGAGCTGCACATATCTCGTTCTCAGGGCAACACTGGATGAACATTACGTACGGCAACCAACGATACCCCAAGTTGCCTAGGGGCGGCACCGCAAGTGGCTCTGGTTTGGACCAACACTTAGACAAGCATTGCCCGGGGGGGTGAATAAAGATGACCCTTGGGTTAATTACTCCCAAGGGAAAATAGGTGGTGGTGAGGCAAATGGTAAAACCAAGGCTGGGCCTTGCTGGAGGAGTCTTATTCAAAGCGAACTGTCAAGGGAGTCCCATAAATCACCCAACCGCGTTAGGGACGCAAAATCCGGGAACATAATACCGATATGACGGAAACTAGGGCAGCAAGAGTGGAACAAAACACCAGGCATAAGGCCGAGCCTTCCACCCTTTACCAAGTATATAGATGCATTAATTATATAAGAGATATTGTGATATCCCAACATAAACATAATCCAACATGGAGCAATCTTCATCTTCACCTGCAACTAGTAACGCTATAAGAGGGCTGAGCAAAGCGGTAACATAGCCAAACAACGGTTTGCTAGGAAGGGTAACAAAGGTTAGAGTTTCATGGCAATTAGGGAGGCTTGAGCAGCAAGTGGTAGGTAGCGCATCATAGCGAACGAACGAAGCAACTACCATAGCAATGATAGTAATGAGATCCAAGGTGACGGTCATCTTGCCTGAAATCCCGCTAGGAAGAAGAACAAGTCCATGAAGAAGACGAACGGATGAAGCCGAACCAAGCGTAGACGAACGAATCCTCACGATCGCGACGAAACAGGAACTAACAAGAAGAAGCACACAACATAGTAAACACACCACACATGAACAAGGCATGATGCTCAACTAAGTATGATGCATGACAAGGCTACATGAAGCTACTCATGGCAAGGGATGATGCATACAAGAACAACACATCAAAGCAAGTTTAAATGAGGCCGGAAACGACATAGAACAATTTCGGTAAGTTCTCATATGCAAATTTCGAAATTGGTGCAGATCTGAATAAACCTTATGTTTAAGTTGTTAAACAGCAAGTTAAAGAGCACCAATAGGATCTACACGAAATTCTAGTCGAGTTATATATAAAGTTCATTAGATTCGGAGCTACGACCTAGAAGATATGAGCAAAACAAGTTAAGCATGTCATTGATACAAAATGCACCCAAACATCAAGTAAACACACCAAAACATGGATGCAACAAGGTAATATGAAACTACATGCAATTCTAAGCAAGTTTCATATAGAGCACACCCAAAACGGAGCAACGGTTCAACACATACACCCTATACAAGTTTAAAGGACAAGCTGTCCAAAACAGCTACTAGGCATATTGCAAGCATCAAAACACTATGCTACAGTACAAAAATATGAAAATAAAGGGCATTAGCATGATTTGCAGGTAAAGCATTACAAAACATGAACACTGAGCTATCTCCAGAAACCACTAGAACATGCTCAAAAATACATGGCAAGATTGCAAATAATAACAGTTTCAGACTTATCAGGAAATAACATCAGGTTGCAATGTTTAGAGCTATCAAAAAACATGTTACATGAACTTATAATGGAAAACAAAGGCATGTCATGATACTACTAAATGCATAGAACAAAAGTCCCTTACTGACCATAAGCCAAAAAGGATCAAAAAATAAGATGGCACCCATGTAAACATGGCAAATGATATGACCGCTTCATACATGGCAGGAACAACAATAAGTAGACATGTTGGTGAGCTTGAACCACTCACCACAGAGCAATAAATGGCATGGAAAGGCAACCAACAGTAATATGACATGTTTATGAAGCTAAACATGACAAGAAAAAGTTCATAGAGTGCATGGATCACTAGCAACAATCATGGCAACATTGAACTTAAAGTTAACAGGCTGACAGCAACATTATTTAGCAACTTTGAGAGCAAGATTACAACAAGTTACAGCATGCTATAAATGCAACCAGAGGCATGAATGGATAGAACATGGCATGTTAACAAAACATACTTAGTGAACATCTCCATATTATGCATAGAATGACTTGTAGCACCAGGTTTACATAGCATCATAATATAGCAGATTCAGACATGCAAAACAGCAACAGCAAGTACCCTACTTAACAAGCTCGAAGCACTCACTAAAAGATCCACAAAAATACATGGATTGCACCTATGTAAAGATAGAATGGCATAGATCAAAACTCATGTAGGACTCATACTCATAGGATGCACACATCAAATGCAACAAAAATGACAAATCATCAAGTTATAACAGTTTCAGCAGATTAACATTATATAGCACTCTTGCAACGAAGATTCAGGCATCAAGATGGACTCAAATGAACATAGTGCAATGGAACGAAATTAAGTACTCGTTGAGCCGAACAATTAGACATATTACACGCATGAAACGGAGCTACATGCACAGAGTTATGATGCGATGAACATGACAACATTATGCAAAAATCTCAGGGACTTGGTGGAATTTTATCCTCCGAAAACGGGACGAGGAGGACCCGGGACGAGGAGATCCGGGCGGGGCGAGGGCGTTTGGTTCGAGGGATGGGTGGATATCATCCATCTTCTCGAACCTCGCCGGAGATCTCGCCGGAAACGCGGGGGACGGCTGCCGGAGCTGAGGAAGATGGTGGCCGAGTGGGTCGGATCGAAGACCCGGATCCGGCCGGAGGAGGACGGCGTCGGCGCTGCCCGGCTTCAGGCGGGCGGCCGACGGCGTAGGCGCGGGTGCAGGGCGCGACGGGCGCGGTATGGGAGCAGTTGATGGCGGGCAAGTGATGGCTACGGCGACGTGAGGCGAGGCGGCGCGGCACCGGCGGGCGGCGGCCGACGCGCCGGGCGGCGGCTCGGCGCTGGACGCGGCGAGGCGGCTGGCGGCATGGCGGCGCATGGCCGGGCAGGCGGGCCTCCATGAGCTTAAGCGGCGGCGGTGGCGGCGGGAAGCGCCACGTGGCAGCGCCGAGTGGGCTGACAACGCCCGGCTCCGCCGGACGTGTCGAGCAATGGAGAGGAGCGGGCTAGGGTTTGACTGCGAAGAATTGGAGGGATCACATATTTATAGGTAGAGGAGTTAGGAGAGTCCAAATGAGGAGCGGTTTCGCCACACGATCGTGATC
Organism: Aegilops bicornis; assembly: GCA_021605145.1. NCBI lineage: Eukaryota > Viridiplantae > Streptophyta > Magnoliopsida > Poales > Poaceae > Aegilops > Aegilops bicornis. The sequence continues at coordinate 348,925,467 of CM038672.1, forward strand.
GAACGACCGAGAGCATGGAGGGGAGTTAGATGGGTTTTGGGCCACTTTGAAAGGGGTGTTGGGCTGCAAAGAGAAGGGGGCTTTTGCGGTTACCCGGTTAACCGTTCGAGTACCAAACGACCTCCAAATGGCACGAAACTTGGCAGGCGGTCTACCGGTGCTATAACAAGGCCGCTTGAAAAACCTCGGTCCATTCCGAGAATGTTTAACACCCGCTCACGAAAAGAGGCAAAAGGGGGCGCCGGGAGACATAGGAGTGCCGGATTGGAAAACGGACAACGGGGAAAATGCTCGGATGCATGAGACGAAGATTTAATGCAAAATGAGATGCACATGATGACATGATATGAAATGCAGATGATGACATGGCAAAGTGCAACACGCAAGCACATGACATGGCAACGACGGCGAATAACTGGCGGACACCTGGCGCATCGAATCCGGGGCGTTACACGCCGCTGCCTCCTTCGCCTCCCGCTCCGACAACTCTATGGCTAGCCGGAGCGCCTTTGCATTCTTTCGCCGGAGGTGGCGAGCGTCCGTCTCCGTTGTCATGAGCGACCGATGGCAGACCCATGCAAGGAGCCGCTCGTCCTCGTTGGGCTCCGCCGGCACCCTGCTGTGACGGCGCACGGACCGCGCTGACACTTCCCTCTCCCTTGCCCGCTGCCTCTCGCGGGGGGCAGCGCGTGAATGAAATATGCCCTAGAGGCAATAATAAAGTTATTATTTACTTCCTCATATCATGATAAATGTTTATTATTCATGCTAAAATTGTATTAACCGGAAACATAATACATGTGTGAATACATAGACAAACATAGTGTCACTAGTATGCCTCTACTTGACTAGCTCATTAATCGAAGATGGTTGAGTTTCCTGGCCATGGACATGAGTTGTCATTGGATTAACGGGATCGCATCATTAGGAGAATGATGTGATTGACTTGACCCATTCCGTTAGCTTAACACTTGATCGTTTAATATGTTGTTATTGCTTTCTTCATGACTTATACATGTTCCTATGACTATGAGATTATGCAACTCCCGTTTACCGGAGGAACACTTTGTGTGCTTCCAAACGTCATAACGTAACTGGTTGATTATAAAGGTGCTCTACAGGTGTCTCCGAAGGTACTTGTTGAGTTGGCGTATTTCGAGATTAGGATTTGTCACTCAGATTGTCGGAGAGGTATCTCTGGGCCCTCTCGGTAATGCACATCACTATAAGTCTTGCAAGCAATGTGACAAATGAGTTAGTTGTGGGATGATGCATTACATAACGAGTAAAGAGACTTGCCCGTAACGAGATTGAACTAGGTATTGAGATACCGACGATCGAATCTCGGGCAAGTAACATACCGATGACAAAGGGAACAACGTATGTTGTTATGCGGTTTGACCGATAAAGATCTTCGTAGAATATGTGGGAGCCAATATGAGCATCCAGGTTCCGCTATTGGCTATTGTCCGGAGACGTGTCTCGGTCATGTCTACATAGTTCTCGAACCCGTAGGGTCCGCACGCTTAAAGTTTGGTGACGATCGGTATTATGAGTTTTTTGTGTTTTGATGTACTGAAGGTAGTTCGGGGTCCCGGATATGATCACGGACATGACGAGGAGTATCGAAATGGTCGAGACGTAAAGATCGATATACTGGATGACTATGTTCGGACGCCAGAAGTGTTTCGGGAGGTTTCGGACATTTACCGAAGTACCGGGGGTTACCGGAACCCCCCGGGGAGTATATTGGGCCTAATGGGCCTTAGTGGGAGAAGAGGAGGGGCGGCCAGGGCAGCCGCGTGCCCCCTCCCCCTCTAGTCCGAATTGGACAAGGAGGGGGCGGCGCCCCCCTTTTTCCTTCTCCTCCTCTCTCCCTTCCTTCCCTTCTCCTACTCCAACAAGGAAAGGAGGAGTCCTACTCCCGGTGGGAGTAGGACTCCCCCCTTGGCGCGCCATCCTTCGCCGGCCGCCTCTCCCCTTGCTCCTTTATATCACGAGGCAGGGGCACCTCTAGACACACAAGTTGAACTGTTGATCTCTCCCAGCCGTGTGCGGTGCCCCCCTCCACCATATTCCACCTCGGTCATATCGTAGCGGTGCTTAGGCGAAGCCCTGCGTCGGTAGCAACATCATCAACATCATCACGCCGTCGTGCTGACGGAACTCTCTCGTGAAGCTCTCCTGGATCGGAGTTCGCGGGACGTCATCGAGCTGAACGTGTGCTGAACTTGGAGGTGCCGTACGTTCGGTACTTGGATCGGTCGGATCGTGAAGACGACTACATCAACTGCATTGTGCTAACTCTTCCATTTTCGGTCTACGAGGGTACGTGGACAATACTCTTCCCTGTCGTTGTTATGCATCACCATGATCTTGCGTGTGCGTAGGATTTTTTTTGAAATTACTACGTTCACCAACAGTAGCATCCGAGCCAGGTTTATGCGTAGATGTTATATGCACGAGTAGAACGCAAGTGAGTTGTGGGCGATACAAGTCATACTGCTTACTAGCATGTCATACTTTGGTTCGGCGGTGTTGTTGGATGAAGCGGCCCGGACCGACATTACGCGTACGCTTATGCGAGACTGGTTCTATCGACGTGCTTTGCACATAGGTGGCTGGCGGGTGTCAGTTTCTCCAACTTTAGTTGAACTGAGTGTGACTACGCCCAGTCCTTGAGAAGGTTAAAACAACACTAACTTGACGAGCTATCATTGTGGTTTTGATGCGTAGGTAAGAACGATTTTTGCTCAGCCCGTAGCAGCCACGTAAAACTTGCAACAACAAAGTAGAGGATGTCTAACTTGTTTTTGCAGGGCATGTTGTGATGTGATATGGTCAAGGCATGATGCTATATTTTATTGTATGAGATGATCATGTTTTGTAACCGAAGTTATCGGCAATGGCAGGAGCCATATGGTTCTCGCTTTATTGTATGCATTGCAATCGCCCTGTAATTGCTTTACTTTATCACTAAGCGGTAGCGATAGTCGTAGAAGCAATAGTTGGCGAGACGACAATGGTGCTACAATGGAGATCAAGGTGTCGCGCCGGTGATGATGGTGATCATGACGGTGCTTCGGAGATGGAGATCACAAGCACAAGATGATGATGGCCATATCATATCACTTATATTGATTGCATGTGATGTTTATCCTTTATGCATCTTATTTTGCTTTGATTTACGGTAGCATTATAAGATGATCTCTCACTAAATTTCAAGATAAAAGTGTTCTCCCTGAGTATGCACCGTTGCCAAAGTTCGTCTTGCCAAAGTTCGTCGTGCCGAGACACCACATGATGATCGGGTGTGATAAGCTCTACGTTCATCTACAACGGGTGCAAGCCAGTTTTGCACATGCAGAATACTCGGGTTAAACTTGACGAGCCTAGCATATGCAGATATGGCCTCGAAACAATGAGACCGAAAGGTCGGCGTGAATCATATAGTAGATATGATCAACATAGTGATGTTCACCATTGAAAACTACTCCATCTCACGTGATGATCGGACATGGTTTAGTTGATTTGGATCACATGATCACTTAGATGATTAGAGGATGTCTATCTAAGTGGGAGTTCTTAAGTAATATGATTAATTGAACTTAAATTTATCATGAACTTAGTACCTGATAGTATTTTGCTTGTCTATGTTGTTGTAGATAGATGGCTCGTGCTGTTGTTCTGTTGAATTTTAATGCGTTCCTTGAGAAAACGAAGTTGAAAGATGATGGTAGCAATTACACGGACTGGGTCCATAACTTGAGGATTATCCTCATTACTGCGCAGAAGAATTACGTCCTGGAAGCACCGCTGGGTGCCAGGCCTGCTGCAGATGCAACTGACGATGTTAAGAATGTATGGCAGAGCAAAGCTGATGACTACTCGATAGTTCAGTGTGCCATGCTTTACGGCTTAGAACCGGGACTTCAACGATGTTTTGAACGTCATGGAGCATATGAGATGTTCCAGGAGTTGAAGTTAATATTTCAAGCAGATATGAAGTCTCCAATAAGTTCTACAACTGCAAGATGGAGGAGAATAGTTCTGTCAGTGAACATATACTCAAAATGTCTGGGTATAACAATCACTTGATTCAACTGGGAGTTAATCTTCCGGATGATAGTGTCATTGATGTAATTCTTAAATCATTTCCACCAAGCTACAAGAGCTTCGTGATGAACTATAATATGCAAGGGATGGATAAGACAATTCCCGAGCTCTTCGCAATGCTAAAGGCCGCGGAGGTAGAAATCAAGAAGGAGCATCAAGTGTTGATGGTCAACAAGACCACCAGTTTCAAGAAAAAGGGTAAAGGGAAGAAGAAGGGGAACTTCAAGAAGAACGGTAAACAAGTTGCTGCTCAAGAGAAGAAACCCAAGTGCGGACCTAAGCACGAGATCGAGTTCTTCTCTGCAAGCAGACCGTCACTTTGGAAGCGGAACTGCCCCAAGTATTTGGCGGATAAGAAGGATGGCAAGGTGAACAAAGGTATATGTGATATACATGTTATTGATGTGTACCTTACTAGAGCTCGCAGTAGCACCTGGGTATTTGATACTGGTTCTGTTGCTAATATTTGCAACTCGAAACAGGGACTACGGATTAAGCGAAGACTGGCTAAGGACGAGGTGACGATACGTGTGGGAAATGGTTCCAAAGTCGATGTGATCGCCGTCGGCACGCTACCTCTACATCTACCTTCAGGATTAGTTTTAGACCTAAATAATTGTTATTTGGTGCCAGCGTTGAGCATGAACATTATATCTGGATCTTGTTTGATGCGATATGGTTATTCATTTAAATCTGAGAATAATGGTTGTTCTATTTATATGAGTAATATCTTTTATGGTCATGCACCCTTGAAGAGTGGTCTATTTTTGTTGAATCTCAATAGTAGTGATACACATATTCATAATGTTGAAGCAAAAAGATGCAGAGTTGATAAAGATAGTGCAACTTATTTGTGGCACTGCCGTTTGGGTCATATTGGTGTAAAGCACATGAAGAAACTCCATGCTGATGGACTTTTGGAATCACTTGATTATGAATCACTTGGTACTTGCGAACCATGCCTTATGGGCAAGATGACTAAAACGCCGTTCTCCGGAACAATGGAGCGAGCAACAGATTTGTTGGAGATCATACATACTGATGTATGTGGTCCGATGAATATTGAGGCTCGCGGCGGGTATCGTTATTTTCTCACCTTCACAGATGATTTGAGCAGATATGGGTATATCTACTTAATGAAACATAAGTCTGAAACATTTGAAAAGTTCAAAGAATTTCAGAGTGAAGTGGAAAATCATCGTAACAAGAAAATAAAGTTTCTCTGATCCGATCGTGGAGGAGAATGTTTGAGTTACGAAGTTTGGTCTACATTTGAAACAATGCGGAATAGTTTCGCAACTCCATACACCGGAACACCACAACGTAATGGTGTGTCCGAACGTCAGTGTCGTACTTTACTAGATATGGTGCGATCTATGATGTCTCTTACTGATTTACCGCTATCGTTTTGGGGTTATGCTTTAGAGACGACTGCATTCACGTTAAATAGGGCACCGTCGAAATCCATTGAGACAACGCCTCATGAACTGTGGTTTGGCAAGAAACCAAAGTTGTCGTTTCTTAAAGTTTGGGGCTGCGATGTTTATGTGAAAAATCTTCAACCTGATAAGCTCGAACCCAAATCGGAGAAATGTGTCTTCATAGGATACCCAAAGGAAACTGTTGGGTACACCTTCTATCACAGATCCGAAGGCAAGACATTCGTTGCTAAGAATGGATCCTTTCTAGAGAAGGAGTTTCTCTCGAAAGAAGTGAGTGGGAGGAAAGTAGAACTTGATGAGGTAACTGTACCTTCTCCCTTATTGGAAAGTAGTTCATCACAGAAATTTGTTTATGTGACTCCTACACCAATTAGTGAGGAAGCTAATGATGATGATCATATAACTTCAGATCAAGTTACTACCGAACCTCGTAGGTCAACTAGAGTAAGATCAGCACCAGAGTGGTACGGTAATCCTATTCTGGAGGTCATGTTACTTGACCAAGGCGAACCTACGAACTATGAAAAAGCGATGGTGAGCCCAGATTTCGCAAGATGGCTTGAGGCCATGAAATCTGAGATGGGATCCATGTATGAGAACAAAGTGTGGACTTTGATTGACTTGCCCAATGATCAGCAAGCCATAGAGAATAAATGGATCTTCAAGAAGAAGACTGACACTGACGGTAATGTTACTGTCTACAAAGCTCGACTTGTTGCAAAAGGTTTTCTACAAGTTCAAGGAGTTGACTACGATGAGACTTTCTCACCCGTAGCGATGCTTAAGTCTGTCCGAATCATGTTAGCAATTGCCGCATTTTATGATTATGAAATTTGGAAAATGGATGTCAAAACTGCATTACTGAATTGATTTACGGAAGAAGAGTTGTATATGATGCAACCGGAAGGTTTTGTCGATCCAAAGGGAGCTAACAAAGTGTGCAAGCTCCAGTGATCCATTTATGGACTGGTGCAAGCCTCTCGGAGTTGGAATAAATGTTTTGATAGTGTGATCAAAGCATATGGTTTTATACAGACTTTTGGAGAAGCATGTATTTACAAGAATGTGAGTGGGAGTTCTGTATCATTTCTAATATTATATGTGGATGACATATTACTGATTGGAAATGATATAGAATTTCTGGATAACATAAAAGGATACTTGAATAAGAGTTTTTCAATGAAAGACCTCGGTGAAGCTGCTTACATATTGGGCATCAAGATCTATAGAGATAGATCAAGACGCTTGATAGGACTTTCACAAAGCACATACCTTGACAAAGTTTTGAAAAAGTTCGAAATGGATCAAGCAAAGAAAGGGTTCTTGCCTGTGTTACAAGGTGTGAAGTTGAGTCAGACTCAATGCCCGACCACTGTAGAAGATAGAGAGAAAATGAAAGATGTTCCCTATGCTTCAGCCATAGGCTCTATCATGTATGCAATGCTGTGTACCAGACCTAATGTGTGCCTTGCTATTAGCTTAGCAGGGAGGTACCAAAGTAATCCAGGAGTGGATCACTGGACAGCTGTCAAGAACATCCTGAAATACCTGAAAAGGACTAAGGATATGTTTCTCGTTTATGGAGGTGACAAAGAGCTAGTTGTAAATGGTTACATCGATGCAAGCTTTGACACTGATCCGGACGATTCTAAATCGCAAACCGGATATGTGTTTACATTGAACGGTGGATCTGTCAGTTGGTGCAGTTCTAAACAAAGCGTTGTGGCAGGATCTACGTGTGAAGCGGAGTACATAGCTGCTTCGGAAGCAGCAAATGAAGGATTCTGGATGAAGGAGTTCATATCCGACCTAGGTATCATACCTAGTGCATCGGGTCCAATGAAAATCTTTTGTGACAATACTGGTGCAATTGCCTTGGCAAAGGAATCCAGATTTCACAAGAGAACCAAGCACATCAAAAGACGCTTCAATTCCATCCGGGACCAAGTCTAGGTGGGAGACATAGAGATTTGCAAGATACATACGAATCTGAATGTTGCAGACCCGTTGACTAAGCCTCTTCCATGGGTAAAACATGATCAGCACCAAAACTCCATGGGTGTTAGAATCATTACTGTGTAATCTAGATTACTGACTCTAGTGCAAGTGGGAGACTGAAGGAAATATGCCCTAGAGGCAATAATAAAGTTACTATTTATTTCCTCATATCATGATAAATGTTTATTATTCATGCTAGAATTGTATTAACCAGAAACATAATACATGTGTGAATACATAGACAAACATAGTGCCACTAGTATGCCTCTACTTGACTAGCTCGTTAATCAAAGATGGTAGAGTTTCCTAGCCATGGACATGAGTTGTCATTTGATTAACGGGATCACATCATTAGGAGAATGATGTGATTGACTTGACCCATTCCGTTAGCTTAGCACTTGATCATTTATGTTGGAAATATGCCCTAGAGGCAATAATAAAAGGATTATTATTATATTTCCTTGTTCATGATAATTATCTTTTATTCATGCTATAATTGTATTATTCGTAAATTGTAATACGCGTGTGAATACTTAGACCACAATACGTCCCTAGTAAGCCTCTAGTTGACTAGCTCGTTGGTCAACAGATAGTCATGATTTCCTGACTATGGACATTAGATGTCGTTGACAACGGGATCACATCATTAGGATGATGATGTGATGGACAAGACCCAATCCTAAGCATAGCACAAGATCGTGTAGTTCGTTTTGCTAGAGCTTTTCCAATGTCAAGTATCTTTTCCTTAGACCATGAGATCGTGTAACTCCCGGATACCGTAGTAGTGCTTTGGGTGTACCAAACGTCACAACATAAGTAGGTGACTATAAAGATACACTACAGGTATCTCCGAAAGTGTCTGTTGGGTTGACACGGATCGAGACTGGGATTTGTCACTCAGTATCACTGGGCCCACTCGGTAGTGCATCATCATAATGAGCTCAAAGTGACCAAGTGTCTGGTCACGGGATCATGCATTACGGTACGAGTAAAGTGACTTGCCGGAAACGAGATTGAACGAGGTATTGGGATACCGATGATCGAATCTCGGGCAAGTAACATAACGTCTGACAAAGGGAATAGTATACGGGGTTGCTTGAATCCTCGACATCGTGGTTCATCCGATGAGATCATCGAGGAGTATTAGGGAGCCAACATGGGTATCCAGATCCCGCTGTTGGTTATTGACCGGAGAGTCGTCTCGGTCATGTCTGCATGTCTCCCGAACCCGTAGGGTCTACACACTTAAGGTTCGGTGACGCTAAGGTTATTAGGAAGACTTGTATGTGATTACCGAATGTTGTTCGGAGTCCCGGATGAGATCCTGACGTCACGAGGAGTTCCGGAATGGTCCGGAGGTAAAGATTTATATATATGGGAAGTTGTCAAACGGACACCGGAAAGTTTCGGGGGCATATCGATATTGTACCGGGGCCACCAGAGAGGTTCCGGGGGTCCACCGGGAGGGGCCACCCCTCTCGGAGGGCCTCAATGGCCACAAGGGGCAGGGAACCAGCCTCGGAGGGCTGGGCGCGCCTTTGGGCCCATGCGCCTAGGGTTGGGGGAACCCCAGTGGGGCGCCCCCTTTGGCAGGGTAAGCCCCCTCTCCGCCGCCCCCTCTAGATCTCATCTAGAGGTGCCGGCCCCCCTTGCCCCTTCCCCTATAAATAGAGGGGTGAGGGGAGGGCTGCAAGAGATATTCAAGGCGCAACGCCTCCCCTCCCCAACACCTCTCCTCCTCCGTTGAGTGCTTGGCGAAGCCCTGTCGGAGTACTGCCTCTCCACCTTCATCACGCCGTCGTGCTGCTGCTGGAGCCTTCTTCCTCAACCTATCCTTCCCCTTGCTGGATCAAGAAGGAGGAGACGTCGTCTGTTCCGTACGTGTGTTGAACGCGGAGGTGCTGTCCGTTCGGCACTTGGTCATCGGTGATTTGAATCACGGCGAGTACGACTCCATCATCCCCTGCTCCCTTGAACGCTTCCGCACGCGATCTACAAGTGGTATGTAGATGCAATCACTCTCCCATGACTCGTTGCTTAGATGAACTCATAGATGGATCTTGGTGAAACCATAGGAAAATTTTTAATTTTCTGCAACGTTCCCCAACAGTGGCATCATGAGCTAGGTCTATGCGTAGTTCTCTATTGCACGAGTAGAACACAATTTTGTTGTGGGCGTAGATCTTTTCAATTTGCTTGCCTCTACTAGTCTTTTCTTGCTTCAGCGGTATTGTTGGATGAAGCGGCCCGGACCGACCTTACACGTACGCTTACGTGAGACAGGTTCCACCGACTGACATGCACTAGTTGCATAAGGTGGCTAGCGGGTGTCTATCTCTCCTACTTTAGTTGGAGCGGATTAGATGAAAAGGGTCCTTATGAAGGGTAAATAGAAGTTGACAAAATCACGTTGTGGTTATTCGTAGGTAAGAAAACATTCTTGCTAGATCCCAATTGCAGCCACGTAAAAGATGCAAAAACATTAGAGGACGTCTAACTTGTTTTGCAGCAATTGTCATGTGATGTGATATGGCCAGAAGTTGTGATGAGTGATGAATGATATATTGTGATGTATGAGATCATGTTCTTGTAATAGGAATCACGACTTGCATGTCGATGAGTATGACAACCGGCAGGAGCCATAGGAGTTGTCTTTATTTTTGTATGACCTGCGTGTCATTGAAGAACGCCATGTAAATTACTCTACTTTATTGCTAAACGCGTTAGCCATAGAAGTAGAAGTAGTCATGGCGTGACAACTTCATGAAGACACGATGATGGAGATCATGATGATGGAGATCATGGTGTCATGCGGTGACGAAGATGATCATGGAGCCTCAAGATGGAGATCGAAGGAGCTATATGATATTGGCCATATCATGTCACTACTTTATATAATTGCATGTGATGTTTATTATGTTTATGCATCTTGTTTACTTAGAACGACGGTAGTAAATAAGATGACCCTTAGAATAATTTCAAGAAAGTGTTCCCCCTAACTGTGCACCGTTGCTAAAGTTCGTCGTTTCGAAGCACCACGTGATGATCGGGTGTGATAGATCCTTACGTTCACATACAACGGGTGTAAGACAATTTTACACATGCAAAACACTTAGGGTTAACTTGACAAGCCTAGCATGTACATACATGGCCTCGGAACACAAGAGACCGAAAGGTCGAACATGAGTCGTATGGAAGATACGATCAACATGGAGATGTTCACCGACGATGACTAGTCCGTCTCACGTGATGATTGGACACGGCCTAGTCGACTCGGATCGTGTAACACTTAGATGACTAGAGGGATGCCAATCTGAGTGGGAGTTCATTAAATATTTGATTAGATGAACTTAATTATCATGAACTTAGTCTAAAGTCTTTGTGAAATATGTCTTGTAGATCAAATGGCCAACGCTCATGTCAACATGAACTTCAACGCGTTCCTAGAGAAAACCAAGCTGAAAGATGATGGCAGCAACTATTCAGACTGGGTCCGGAACTTAAGGATCATCCTCATAGCAGCCAAGAAACAATATGTCCTAGAAGCACCGCTAGGTGAAGCACCCATCCCAGAGAACCAAGACATTATGAATGCTTGGCAGTCTCGTGCTGATGATTACTCCCTCGCTCAAAGGCGGCATGCTTTACAGCTTAGAACCGGGGCTCCAAAAGCGTTTTGAGCAACACGGAGCATATGAGATGTTCGAGGAGCTGAAAATGGTTTTCCAAGCTCATGCCCGGTCGAGAGATATGAAGTCTCCGACAAGTTCTATAGTTGTAAGATGGAGGAAAACAGTTCTGTCAGTGAGCACATACTCAAAATGTCTGGGTTGCACAACCGCCTGTCCCAGGTGGAGATCAACCTCCCGGACGAGGCGGTCATTGACAGAATCCTTGCCGCTTCCCACCAAGCTACAAGATCTTTGTGATGAACTACAATATGCAGGGATGGTGAAGACCATTCCTGAAGTATTCTCAATCTTTGAAGTCGTGAGAGGTTGAAATCAAGAAAGAACATCAAGCGTTGATGGTCAATAAAACCACTAAGTTCAAAAAGGGCAAGGGTAAGAAGAACTTCAAGAAGGACGACAAAGATGTTGCCGCCTTGCGTAAAGCAAGTTGCCGGGAAGAAGTCAAAGAATGGACCCAAGCCTGAGACAGAGTGCTTTTATTACAAAGGGAAGGGCCACTGGAAGCGGAACTGCCCCAAATACTTAGCGGACAAGAAGGCCGGCAACAATAAAGGTATATTTGATATACATGTAATTGATGTGTACCTTACCAGTACTCGTAGTAACTCATGGGTATTGGATACCGGTGTCGTTACTCATATTTGTAACTCACATCAGGAGATGTGGAATAAAGGAGAATGTCGAAGGACGAGGTGACGATGCGCGTCGGGAATGGTTCCAAGGTCGATGTGATCGCCGTCGGCACGCTACCTCTACATTTACCTACAGGATTAGTTTTAAACCTCAATAATTGTTATTTAGTGCCAAGTTTGAGCATGAACATTGTATCGTGGATCTCGTTTAATGCGAGATGGCTACTCATTTAAATCCGAGAATAATGGTTGTTCTATTTATATGAGAGATATGTTTTATGGTGATGCTCCGATGGTCAATGGTTTATTCTTAATGAATCTCGAGCATAATGTTACACATATTCATAGTGTGAATACCAAAAGATGTAAAGTTGATAACGATAGTCCCACATACTTGTGTAATCGCCGCCTTGGTCACATTGGTGTCAAGCGCATGAAGAAGCTCCATTCTGATGGACTTTTAGAGTCTCTCGATTATGAATCATTTGACACATGTGAACCATGCCTCATGGGCAAGATGACCAAGACTCCGTTCTCCGGAACAATGGAGCGATCAACCAACTTATTGGAAATCATACATACCGATGTGTGCGGTCCAATGAGCGTTGAGGATCGCGGAGGATATTGTTATGTTCTCACTCTCACTGATGACTTGAGTAGATATGGGTATGTCTACTTGATGAAACACAAGTCTGAGACCTTTGAAAAGTTCAAGGAATTTCAGAATGAGGTAGAGAATCAACGTGGCGAAAAATAAAGTTCTTACGATCAGATCGTGGAGGAGAATATTTAAGTCACGAATTTGGTACACACTTAAGGAAATGTGGAATCGTTTCACAACTCACGCTACCGGAACACCTCAGTGTAACGGTGTGTCCGAACGTCGTAATCGCACTCTATTGGATATGGTGCGATCTATGATGTCTCTTACCGATTTACCGCTATCATTTTGGGTATACGCTCTAGAGACAACTACATTCACTTTAAATAGGGCACCATCTAAATCCGTTGAGACGACACCGTATGAATTATGGTTTGGGAAGAAACCTAAGCTGTCGTTTCTAAAAGTTTGGGGATGCGATGCTTATGTCAAGAAGCTACAACCTGAAAAGCTTCGAACCCAAGTCGGAAAATGTGTCTTCATAGGATACCCTAAGGAAACCATTGGGTACACCTTCTACCTTAGATCCGAAGGCAAGATCTTTGTTGCCAAGAACGGATCCTTTCTCGAAAAGAGTTTCTCTCGAAAGGAGTAAGTGGGAGGAAAGTAGAACTCGATGAAGTACTACCTCTTGAACCGGAAAGTAGTGCAGCTCAGGAAAATGTTCCTGTGATGCCTACACCGACTGGAGAGGAAATTAATGATGATGATCAAGGTACTTCGGATCAAGTTGCTACTGAACTTCGTAGGTCCACGAGGACACGTTCCACACCAGAGTGGTATGGCAACCCTGTCCTGGAAATCATGTTGTTAGACAACGGTGAACCTTCGAACTATGAAGAAGCGATGGCGGGCCTAGATTCCAACAAATGGCTTGAAGCCATGCAATCCGAGATAGGATCCATGTATGAAAACAAAGTATGGACTTTGTCGGATTTCGGGTTCCGGCAGACCCTTGAGGTTCGAACACTGGGGTGCGCGCGGAGATCCAACCTTCCACCGTCTCGCACCTCGCCGAATCGCTGGGACCTAAACTACTAAAATGTAATGTGCAAGAGACACAAGATTTTTACTAGTTCGGGCAACCATTGTGGTGTAATACCCTAAACTAGGTTGTGGCGTGGTGGATTGCCTATTGGGCTGATGAGGAATAAGATAGGAAGAAACGACCTCGCGAGGGTCTGTTCTTGGTGGGTGTGATGAACTGCTAGGTGGTGTCCCGTCAGCTCTATCTTGAGGATCGGGTCTCTGTCTTTCTCTGGATGCCGATCGTTTCCATCCCTCTACTCTGAGTGTGGCTACTCCTATTTATAGGCGAAGGCCCTGGGCCTCTTCCCAAATATTGAGCGGGAAGGGCGCCAACAATTGGCCATTTTGAAGGGGGACAGCGGGTACACTTATCCTGACTAAAGTTGGTCCTCGCCGCCAAAGGCTCTGGTGATGACGCCTTTGCTTGGCTCCACGATGACTCCTTCCACCGTTGGGGCTGGTCTTGGTCTTGTTGCAATCAAACGGATGCCTTTGCTTGATGCTCGCTATGCGCTTTGCTCCTTTGCACCAAAGAGGAAAGGAGGACGCCATGCTTTGGCGCTCGATGGGCGCCCTTGGTCATCATGGCTTACATCATGGGCACCTCGCGAGGTACCCTGCCTTGAAATCTCCGCCTCCTCATGAGCCAACCTGACGAGGTCGTGCCTAAGGAAGCTCCTTGTCGTCCGCCCCGCAAGGCTTGGCCCCTCGCGAGGGTCTTGAGCTTGCGTCGATGAAGATGGGCCGTCGTGGGCCTCCTTTGAGCCACGCCGCAGGCCGCAGGTAGGCAAGTCTAGGGACCCCCGTTCCCAGAACGCCGACAGTAGCCCCCGGGCCCATGGCGCGCCCGAACTTGGCCGAGCAGAGAGGCGAAAGGGCAAGTAAGCGTCATGGGCCCCTAACAGCTGTGGCCTTGGGCGCCAGCGTGGCGGTTGATTGGACGTGCGCCCTCTGCAACAGCGTGGGTTGATAACAGAGCGGCATCTTCCTTGCCTCCTTTACTTTCGCGATTGCTGCTCAGATCCCTTTCTTGCGCCTCTCCCCTCGCTCAAGATCTTCAGATCCACTCCGCTGCGTGCCCTAGCGATCATGGCTCCTCGCCAAACCCCCGGAGCCTGGTACTCTCGCCTTGGACCCGCCAAATGTGTCAGGCGAGCCTCACTGTGGTGCGCCGGATGGCGGGCGCGAGGGTGTCAACAGGCGGGGCGTTCAAGGCGGATCCACCGCCCCGAGGGTAGGGGAGTACCTTCTACCCGTTCTTTGTGAGCGCCATCATTGCTGGTCTGGTGCCTCCCTTTTCTGAGTTCTTCTTCTCCGTCCTCCGCCATTACAACATTCAAGCTCTGTACCTCCATCCCAACTCCGTCCTTCTTCTGGCAATCTTCGCCTACTATTGTGAGGCCCATGTTGGGGTGAAGCCCTCGGTGGCCTTGCTGCACCACTACTTCTTCCTCCGAACCTCCCGTGGTTCCGCCTTGGCGTCTTGTGAGCTTCGTTGACATCTGGCGGAGCCATCGCCATTTCAAACCACAGGAAGCGGATTGAGGGCTTGAGGAGCAAGTGGGTCTTGGTGGATCTTTGGGCGCATCCACCTCGGCTGATCCACCACGGAGCCCGGGCCGAGAGTTCCGACGATCGGTCCCGAGCGGAGCTTGGGATCCCAGCCAGTCTTTGGAGAAGATGGATGCAGATCTGAAGCCCGGCCGGCGGGCGCGGCGGCGGCTGTCGGCCGAGGGAGTTCTGAGCACCAACGGCTCCGCTTCACCAAGATTTCGCTTCGATGTGGAGGCCCCACTCGAGCCCGTGGTCTCGGCCGAGGATCTGGTGACGGTCCTCCAGCCCTTGGTTGGGGGCGATGTGGCGAGATCGAGGGCGCCCCGCCTTGTTCCTTCGTGAGGATTGGGAGCAGGTAGTGGGGCCCATGCCTGTCTTCAATGGGGACGGCGGGCCGTGCCGTGGAGGCTCCGGAGGACCTGGTGGACGTGTCCTCTTCCGACTCCAGCGAAGAGATGGAGGAAGGAGAGGCGGGAGAGGGGGTTGGTTCGGGAGCGGAGTCAAGGGCTCCTCCCCTGCGGCACAAGTCCCGCGTTCTCCGCCTCCCCCAGAGTGACGACGACGAGGATGAGGATGAGCGTGGAGGCAGGAGCCTGCCCCCGATCCCGAAGAAGGACCGGACTGGGCTGGTCCCAGCTGGTCCGCCTGCCCCGGGCGATCCGTGACGCGCCTCGCCTCCCGGTCCCCTTGAAGCTGATCCCTGCAGCCGGCTCTCGGGCTTCAAGTATGGCCGGAGGCTGCTCGAGTCCACCGGCGACGACCTGTAAGTGCCTGCTTCCCGTCTTGATTATTGCTCCGTCGACAAGATCTGATGTCCATGTCCTTCGGCCAGGCTAGCGCCCGCGGCGAAGAAGCTGAAGGGGGATCCTGAGGCCCCATCCGTGGCGGTGCCTCTGCCAGAAAAAGAAGGTGATCCCGACGCCTGTGCCTCTCTGCCCGGGCATCCTCGCGAGGCTCGGCTGAGCTCGGTGGGCGTGACTCAGCCTGTTGACCAAGCGACCCCGAGGTGCCCTTGCTTGGCGCTGCCTCCTTGCCGTGGCGCGCTGTTCCGCCTCGAGGCGCAGTGGTCACGTTGTCTTCTCCTCCTACTCCACCAACCGCTGCTCCTCCGAATGCTGTTCGGATCGCGCCATTGCCGGACTGGACCGCTGCTGGCGAGGATCTTCTGGGCGCCGACCCCCGTCTGATGGCTGGGCGCTTGGAGCTGGCTTCTGGCTGGATTCGCTCCGATGCTTCGATTCGGGCGTCGCTGGTCCAGGCCTCGACGGATTGCGACAAGGAGAAGCAAGCTGTTCGTGAGCGAAGATTGCCATGACGCTGCCACGGGGAGGCAGCCAAAGATCCAAGGTCATTGTGAGATCTTTGGAGGGCGAGCTGAAGAACTGCAGAACCAGCTTCGCCGAGGAGGCCCGCCTCCGCCAGAGCAGGAGGAAAGCATGAAGGCTCATGGCGAGGCGGCCGCTGGCGACCGGGAGGCCATGAAGAAGCGCCGCGACCGCCTAGGCGCGCTGGAGCAGGAGCTGGAGGCGAGGAAGGTCGAGCTGGACGACAAGGCGCGGGTTCTCGCGGAAGATCGCATGGCCTTCATGGATATGGAGGTGAAGGCTCGCACCCTGCTGAGGGAGCTTTATGATAGCGGCCTGGAGAGCCCACTGGCCGGCGCAGAGGACGGCCCCGCCAAGCTGCTTCCCTTCCTGGTTTGCACTCTTGAAGATGTCTCCCTTGGTCTTGGCCCCACGGCTGAGGCCGAGGCGCGTGTCTTGTCTTCCATGCAGACCGACGCGGATCCTCACCCACATCTATCTTCGTGATCCCAGCGTCGACATGGACAGCTTCTTTGGAGCCGAAGCGGCGAGCATGCAGCCGCTGCCGAGGCTGTGAAGGGTCGCGTGGAGGCTCTGTTGGGGAAGTTTGGCCTCAAGCACCAAGCCGGGCGGGCCGCGCCCTGCTGCTTCACGAGGCGCGAGCCCACTCCTGCTCCACCGCCGACAAGTGACTCCGTTGTGGCTCCTGCCTTGCTTTTAATTCCTGCACATGTATCATGCCTCGAGGAGGCGTTTTAACTTGCGTTTGGTATTGCGATAACAGTGTGGACTGTAATATTTGCTTTTGAATTCCTTGAAATTTGTGCTTCCTACTTGCTTTATGTTCTACGTCGGCAGAGTCCGGCCCCTCGCATACCTCAGCCGCCGTTAGCCCCGACCGGAAACCAGGACGGGACCAAGGAGTGAGGGGCTACGTGACAAGTTAGGCTCCTGAGTCGCGATGCTCAGGAGTCCCCCTTGGCGCACGAACAACAAGTAGGGAGGTGAGACGCGGGAGGATCCGCCGTTCTACGTCTGCAGAGCCCGGCCCCGCGCATACCTCAACCGCCGTTAGCCTTTCGAAACTAAGGGGTGAGGGGCTACATGACCAGTTAGGCTTCTGAGTCGCGATGCTCAGGAGTCCCCCTTGACGCTCAAATGGCATTCGTACCTTGGCTCCGCTCGGGGAGTGACGTGTGACGAACCAGGCCCGAGGGGCCTGGCTAGGTGGCGTGCGTCTAGGCGTGACCCAGGCGCAGCCCCCATGCCCAGCCCCCTCGCACGGGCGCCCCGAGGGAGGCGCAGACGAGGCCGCACCGAGCTCGGCTCCCTCGAGGTTGATGCGACCCGAGGCCACCCTTAGTTGTTTATCACCCGGTCGGAGCATAGCGCTTCCGCATGCGTGACGGGCATAGCCGCTCCTCGGCGGTGTCGCCACCAAAGACGGAGCATGGTGCTTCCATCGAACGTGGGAGGGGCTCCCCTCCGGGAGGAGCCAGGCGATATCAGCCCACCACGACACGTGGCTGGCACGGTAGGGCTGGACGAGGTGTATCTGGGCACCCGTGAGCCGGTAGCAAGGACTCCACGGGGGCCTACCTCAAGGCGGGTTGCGCTGGCTCGGGCCTTATCTTCGAGTGTGTTCTCGCAAATTTGGCGGATGCCGATGCTCTCACGTCTTGGTCCCGGCTCGGACTGGTCTCGGCCGTGTTGGCAAGCTGTGTCGCGATGCCATGGACAAGACCAGAGGGTGAGGGCGGAGAGCGGTAGGAGTCCCGAGTCGCGATGCTCGTGCACCCCTTTAACGCGCAAGCTAGGTTAGATGATGCAACTCACGCCCTCGGTCCCGGCTCTCGGGCTGGTCTCAGCCGTCGGCTGGCAAGCAGTCGCGATGCCATGGACAAGACCAGAGGGTGAGGGCCGGAGAGCCGGTAGGAGCCTTGAGTCGCGATGCTCAGGCGCCCCCCCTTTAACACGCAAGATGGGTCAGATGCAGAAACTCACCGACACCTGGTCCCGGCTCTCGGGCTGGTCTCTGCCGTCGCCGCCGGCAAGCCGTGTCGCGATGCCATGGACGAGACCAGAGGGTGAGGGCCGGAGAGTCGGTAGGAGCCCCGAGTCGCGATGCTCAGCGCCCCTTTAACGTGCAAAATTTGGGTTAGATGGCGAAACTCACGTCCTCGGGTCCCGGCTCTCGGGCTGGTCTCGGCCGTCTGGCAAGCCAGGTCGCGATGCCATGGACGAGGCCAGAGGGTGAGGGCGGAGAGCCGGTAGGAGCCCCTGAGTCGCGATGCTCGTGCTCCCCTTTAACGTGCAAGCTGGGTTAGATTACGAAACTTCACGTCCTCGGGTCCCGGCACTCGGGCTGGTCTCAGCCGTCGCTGGCAAGCCAGGTCGCGATGCCATGGACAGGACCAGAGGGTGAGGGTCTGAGAGCCGGTAGGAGCCCTGAGTCGCGATGCTCAGGCACCCCCCTTTAACGTGCAAGATTCCGCCACCCAGGAAACGGTACCAAATAACAAGCATGGTGGAACGAGAGCATAATCCTAAGGAAAACGCAAGAAGGATACATGCCGCTGGGACTGGCCCGAGCGGCTTGGGGATGATGCAGCTCGATGGGCGCCCCCCACAGGATAAGCTAATGACATGAAATAAAAGGGATACATGCCGCAGGGACGGACCCACGCGGCCTGGGAATAATGCAGCCCTGAAGGCGCCCCACCTGAAACGAAACTTAAAGATGTCACCGGTGATGTTGGGGACGAAGGGGTGTTGATGTAGCAGACTCGGTGGGCTGCGGAGCCGATCCTCACGAGCCCCGGGCCCGGGGCCTCGGGAGGCTCGGGGCGCCTGGCGGCTCCTCATAGACCATCTCCATCTCCACCAGGCTGCGGCGTGCTGACCTCTTGAGCCTCAGGGATGGTCCTCATGAGACACTGCGCTGCCGCTGCTTAAGTGTGCCATAAGGCATGCGACGTAGCTGGGGGCGGACCTTCAGAACGTCCCACTCACGAGGGCCGAGGCGCTCTTGAGATGCGGCTCGGTTGAGCCCCGGTATGTTGATGCAGACGCGCAGCCCAACATCCTCGCCTGGATGGGGGCCACGGCAGTAGGCGGTGGCCGCCCCTCATGACCCTTGACTCCTGTAGCTCCTGAATGGCCTTGCTGACAAACTCCTGAGGGTTCGGCCCTCCTTACCTTGCTCCTGCTTGCGGGAAACGTGCTTCGACACACGCCTCCACATGGTGCCCAAGCGCCTCCCTCGAGACCTTGGCGAGGTCGGGGGCCCTCCAGGGGAGAGCCCCCGAGCCCTGCCTGAGGAGAGCGCCGGGCGCGCTTCCCTATGCGACGGAAGGAGGCTCCCCCCAGGCGGCTGGGCCCCGAGGGGCCTGTCTCTTGAGGATCCGGCCAGTCGATGTCTTCTTCTTCTTGGGTGCGGCCTCGGAGGCCTCCTGCGCTTGTGGTGCAGGTCTTCTAGCGATGCGGCCTAAAAAGCTCGCTCAGTGGAGCACTGCTGCGTCTCTCTCTTCACAGTGGCACCATGATGACTCCGGCTCCTCGGCATCTTGAGGACGTTGTAGCCATGGTGGGTTATGGCCATGAATTTGGCCAACGCTGGAGTACCCGAGGATGGCGTTGTCTGGCAGGTGAATGTGGGCGACGTCGAAGTCGATGAGCTCGGTGTGGTAGTTGTCGCGAGCCCCAAAGGTGACAGGAAGGCGGACCTGCCCGATCGGGACCGTGGAGCCGTCGGTGACTCGGAGAAGGGCTTGGTTGGTGAAGCCGATCAGAAGGCACTTGAAGATTGTTGAATGTTTCCACGGACAGGACGTTGAGCCCTGCTCCGCCGTCGATGAGGGTCTTGGTGACTAGCATGTTGCTAATGATTGGGGAGCAAAGCATCGGGAGAACTCCGGCTGTGGCTGCGCACTTGAGCTGGTCCGCTGAGCTGAACGTGATGGCGAACGCCGACTACCTGAGAGGGCGCGTGGCCTCGAGCTTGGGGAGGACTACATTCACTTCGTGGGCGAACTGCTTGAAGATGCGCTGGGAGGCTGGGGCTTGAGCTCCTCCCAGGATGCAGGCGATCGCGCGCGCTTCCTGGAAGCCCCCAGCCCCCTCGTCCTGATGACGGTCTTCAATCCTCCTTGGCGGCAGCTGGCAATGAGGGAGGCTGCGCCTCCTGCGGGCGATCCTCATGAGGCTGATCCCTCCAGCCTCCCTCGCGAGGTGGGTCTTGCCAGCCGGTCCTCGCGAGGTTGGTCGCGCCACCCTTGGCTGGGCTGCGGTCTTCCCAAATGGCCCCGCATTCCTTCCTCCTCCTCGGCCATAGCCCCGGTCGCTGCGCTCGGGGCGTCTGCCGACCCTTCCTTCGCGTACGGCCCGGAGCTCTTGACATTCATTGGTGTTGTGAGTGTGGAGGTCGTGGTACACGCAGTACCGGCTGCCCTTGGAGGACTCAGGCTGATCTCTGCCTCGCTTGGTGTCTGGTTCGGTCTGAAAGCACGGCAGCCCCTTTGCGCTTCACGCCCTTGGCCTTGGACTTCTTCTCTTGGGATCCGCGGCAGTAGCTCGAGGAGGGAGAGGCGCCCTCCTCAACCTCGGGCGCACTTGGTCGCCAAGTTGAACAGCCTGTGGAGGTGCACAGATCTTCATGCATCGCCAGCTCCTCCTTCATCTTGACGTCGCGCACTCCGTCGGAGAAGGCAGAGATGATGGCCTCCTCCGTTACCCTGGGGATCTTGAGGCGCGCGTTGTTGAAGCGCTGGATGTACGTTTGTAGGGTTTCCCCTGGCTGCTGCTTGATTCGACGCATGTCGCTCACGGTGGGTGGCCGGTCGCGAGTACCTTGGAAGTTAGCGATGAAGCGGGTACGCATCTCGGCCCAGGAAGAGATCGTGCCTGGGGCCAGATTCAGGAGCCAAGTTCGGGCCCCGTCCTTGAGCGCCATGGGAAACCAATTCTCCATGACCTTTTCATCCCCGTTGGCAGCCTCGATGCCCAACTCGTAGAGCTGGAGGAACTCCGTAGGGTCAGCTATGTCGTCAGAAGGGAGGCGGTCCGGCTTGAATTTGGCGGGCCATGCGCGGCGTCAAGGCAGCTCGGAGGTGAAGGCGCGGCAGCCCGCCGTGGCTGCTGGGGCCTCGGATGGCGAAGAGCCGTCTTGTGGGCCTCCCTGCGCCTTGGCTGGGGCAGCGCAGGGTCTTGACGTCTTTGGAGCGGGAGCGCTGGGCAGCTTCTTGTGGGCGAGGAACTTCTTGGCAGCTCTGCTCTTGCCAGCGCGGCGCTGGCGGAACAGGTTCAGCAGGGACCGCGCGCTTGGGGCCAGGCGCCTTCTTGAGGAGGAGGCGGCTGAGGCGCCCGGAGCTTCATCGCCAAGGCGAGTGCGGTGTGAGCAGACGGACGGTAGGGCGCCTCCTGCAGCGCTGGACGAGCTCGGCGATTTTGCCGAGCCATTCTTCAGACGCTGCCGACGGGCGGTAAGCGAGGAGCTTCGTTTGCCGCGATGAGTGCAGCTCGGGCCTCCATGGCTGCCTTGAAGCGCCGCGTGTGAAAAGAGCCAGCGGGTGAGGGTGGCGAAAGCGTGGTGGTGCGGCCGTCCCGCCTCATGGACGGGTCTTTGGGGCGATGCTTTGCTCGTTCCCTGCCCGGGCGATGGCGGCGTTGTGGCGGTGACGGGAACGACAGCGTGGGCGCCCGCCGGCAGGAGCTATCTGGCGACATGGGAGGCGAGGGCGGCTCGGCGCTTGGCGCGGGCTCGACGGGCGTCAGACATGGTTGCGGTGGTCGGGGAAGAACGAGGCGACGAAAGGCAGATTCCGGCGCACCCCTACCTGGCGCGCCAAATGTCGGATTTCGGGTTCAGCAGACCCTTGAGGTTCGAACACCGGGTGCGCGGAGATCCAACCTTCCACCGTCTCGCACCTCGCCGAATCGCAGGAACCTAAACTACTAAAAAGAACAACGCAAGAGACACAAGATTTATACTAGTTCGGGCCACCGTTGTGGTGTAATACCCTACTCTAGTTTGTGGCGTAGAGGATTGCCTCTTGGGCTGATGAGGAACAATACAGGGAAGAACAGCCTCGCGAGGGTCTGTTCTTGGTGGGTGTGATGAACTGCTAGGTGGTGTCCCGTCGCTCTAGCCTCGAGGATCGGGTCTGTCTTTCTCTGGATGCCGATCGCTTCCATCCCTCTACTCGAGTGTGGCTACTCCTATTTATAGGCAAAGGCCCCGGCCTCTTCCCAAATATTGAGTGGGAAGGGCGCCAACAATTAGCCATTTTGAAGGGGGACAGCGGTACACTTATCCCGACTAAAGTTGGTCCTCGCCGCCAAAGGCTCTGGTGATGACGCCCGCTTGGGCTCCACGATGACTCCTTCCGGCCGTTGGGGCTGGTCTTGGTCTTGTTGCAATCAAAGCGGATGCCTTTCCTTGATGCTCTCGCCTGCGCTTGCTCCCTTTGCACCAAAGAGGAAAGGAGGACGCTGCGAGGGCTGGCGCCCGACTGGCGCCCTTGGTCGTCATGGCTTGCGTCATGGGTGCCTCGCGAGGTACCCTGCCTTGAACTCTCCGCCACCTCATGAGCCAACCTGACGAGGCCATGCCTGAGGAAGCTCCTGGTCGTCCGCCCCGCGACGCTTGGCCTCGCGAGGGTCTTGAGCTTGCGTTGATGAAGATGGGCCGCCTTGGGCCTCCTTTGAGCCACGCCGCAGTCAGCAGGCGAGCAAGTCTGGGACCCCGTTCCCGAACACCGGCAGAACTTTCGACAGACTTGCCCGCTGATCGGCGAGCGATAGAAAACAAATGGATCTTTAAGAAGAAGACGGACGCGGATGGTAATGTCACCATCTATAAAGCTCGACTTTTCACTAAGGGTTATCGGCAAGTTCAAGGGATTGACTACGATGAGACTTTCTCTCCCATAGCGAAGCTTAAGTCCGTCCGAATCATGTTAGCAATTGCCGCATACCATGATTATGAGATATGGCAGATGGACGTCAAAACGGCATTCCTTAACGGTTATCTTAAGGAAGAGCTGTATATGATGCAGCCGGAAGGTTTTGTTGATCCTAAGAATGCTAACAAAGTATGCAAGCTCCAAATGATCCATTTATGGGCTGGTGCAAGCATCTCGGAGTTGGAACATTCGCTTTGATGAGATGATCAAAGCGTTTGGGTTTATGCAGACTTATGGAGAAGCCTGCATTTACAAGAAAGTGAGTGGGAGCTTTGTAGCATTTCTCATATTATATGTAGATGACATACTTTTGATGGGAAATGATATAGAACTCTTGGACAGCATTAAGGCCTACTTGAATAAAAGTTTTTCAATGAAGGACCTTGGAGAAGCTGCTTACATATTAGGCATCAAGATCTATAGGGATAGATCGAGACGCCTCATAGGTCTTTCACAAAGCACATACCTTGATAAGATTTTTAAGAAGTTCAAAATGGACGAGTCCAAGAAAGGGTTCTTGCCTGTACTGCAAGGTGTGAGATTGAGCTCGGCTCAATGTCCGACCACGGCAAAAGATAAAGAAGAGATGAGCGTCATCCCCTATGCCTCGGCCATAGGATCTATTATGTATGCCATGCTGTGTACCAGACCTGATGTAAACCTTGCCGTAAGTTTGGTAGGAAGGTACCAAAGTAATCCCGGCAAGGAACACTAGACAGCGGTCAAGAATATCCTGAAGTACATGAAAAGTACAAAGGACATGTTTCTCGTTTATGGAGGAGACGAAGAGCTCGTCAGTAAGGGTTACGTCCGACGCTTAGCTTCGACACAGATCCGGATGACTCTAAGTCACAAACCGGATACGTGGATATGTTGAATGGTGGAAGCGAGAGCTGGTGCACTGCAAGCAGAGCGTCGTGGCGGGATCTACATGTGAAGCGGAGTACATGGCAGCCTCGGAGGCAGCGATGAAGCAATTTGGGTGAAGGAGTTCATCACCGACCTAGGAGTCATACCCAATGCGTCGAGGCCGATCAAACTCTTCTGTGATAACAATCGAGCTATTGCCCTTGCCAAGGAGCCCAGGTTTCACAAGAAGACCAGTGCACGATCAGCCGCTTCAACTCCATTCGTGAAAATGTTCAAGATGGAGACATATAAATTTGCAAAGTGCATACGGATCTGAATGTCACAGATCCGTTGACTAAACCTCTTCCGTGGGCAAAACATGATCAACACCAGAACTCTATGGGTGTCCGATTCATCACAATGTAATTAGATTATTGATTCTAGTGCAAGTGGGAGACTGTTGGAAATATGCCCTAGAGGCAATAATAAAAGGATTATTATTATATTTCCTTGTTCATGATAATTGTCTTTTATTCATGCTATAATTGTATTATCCGGAAATCGTAATACGCGTGTGAATACTTAGACCACAATCCGTCCCTAGTAAGCCTCTAGTTGACTAGCTCGTTGGTCAACAGATAGTCATGATTTCCTGACTATGGACATTAGATGTCGTTGACAACGGGATCACATCATTAGGAGAATGATGTGATGGACAAGACCCAATCCTAAGCATAGCACAAGACCGTGTATTTCGTTTTGCTAGAGCTTTTCCAATGTCAAATATCTTTTCCTTAGACCATGAGATAGTGTAACTCCCGGATACCGTAGGAGTGCTTTGGGTGTACCAAACGTCACAACATAACTGGGTGAGTATAAAGATACACTACAGGTATCTCCGAAAGTGTCTGTTGGGTTGACACGGATTGAGACTGGGATTTGTCACTCCGTATTACAAAGAGGTATCACTGGGCCCACTCGGTAGTGCATCATCATAATGAGCTCAAAGTGACCAAGTGTCTGGTCACGGGATCATGCATTCTAGTACGAGTAAAGTGACTTGCCGGTAACGAGATTGAACGAGGTATTGGGATACCGACAATCGAATCTCGGGCAAGTAACATACCGTCTGACAAAGGGAATAGTATATGGGGTTGCTTGAATCCTCGACATCGTGGTTCATCCGATGAGATCATCGAGGAGTATGTGGGAGCCAACATGGATATCCAGATCCCGCTGTTGGTTATTGACCGGAGAGTCGTCTCGGTCATGTCTGCATGTCTCCCGAACCCGTAGAGTCTACACACTTAAGGTTCGGTGACTCTAGGGTTATTAGGAAGACTTGTATGTGATTACGAATGTTGTTCGGAGTCCCGGATGAGATCCCGGACATCACGAGGAGTTCCGGAATGGTCCGAAGGTAAAGATTTATATATGGGAAGTTGTCAAACAGACACCGGAAAGTTTCGAGGGCATATCGGTATTGTATCGGGGCCACCGGAGAGGTTTCGGGGGTCCACCGGGAGGGGCCACCCCTCTCGGAGGGCCTCATTGGCCACAAGGGGCAGGGAACCAGCCCCTGGAGGGCTGGGCGCCCCCTTGGGCCCATGCGCCTAGGGTTGGGGGGGAACCCTGGTGGGGGCGCCTTGCTTGGGGGCAAGCCCTCCTGCCGCCGCCCTCCTCTAGATCTCATCTAGAGGGGCCGGCCCCCCTTGCCCCTTCCCCTATAAATAGAGGGGTGAGGGGAGGGCTGCAAGAGACATTCAAGGCGCAACCCCTCCCCTCCCCAACACCTCTCCTCCTCCATTGAGTGCTTGGCGAAGCCCTGTCGGAGTACTGCCTCTCCACCATCATCACGCCGTCGTGCTGCTGCTGGAGCCTTCTTCCTCAACCTCTCCTCCCCCCTTGCTGGATCAAGAAGAAGGAGACGCCGTCCGTTCCAGACGCTTTGTTGAACGCGGAGGTGCTGTCCGTTCGGCACTTGGTCATCGGTGATTTGAATCACAGCGAGCACGACTCCATCATCCCCGTTCCCTTGAACGCTTCCGCACGCGATCTACAAGTGGTATGTAGATGCAATCTCTCTCCCATGACTCGTTGCTTAGATGAACTCATAGATGGATCTTGGTGAAACCATAGGAAAATTTTTAATTTTCTGCAACGTTCCCCAACAGTTTATTATGTTGCTATTGCTTTCTTCATGACTTATACATGTTCCTATGACTATGAGATTATGCAACTCCCATTTACCAGAGGAACACTTTGTGTGCTACCAAACGTCACAATGTAACTGGGTGATTATAAAGGTGCTCTACAGGTTGTCTCCGAAGGTACTTGTTGAGTTGGCGTATTTCGAGATTAGGATTTATCACTCCGATTGTCGGAGAGGTATCTCTGGGCCCTCTCGGTAATGCACATCACTATAAGCTGAAAGGATCGATATAGTTGACTAGAGGGGGGGGGGGGTTGAATAGGCAACTAACAATTTTTAGTTTTTCTTTACCAATTTAAACTTTGCATCAAAGTAGGTTGTCTAGATATGCAACTAGGTGAACAACCTATATGATGCAACAACAACAAGCACACAAGCAAGCAATAGATATGACACAAATATGCTTGCACAAGTAAAGGCACGAGATAGCCAAGAGTGGAGCCGGTGAAGACGAGGATGTGTTGCTGAAGTTCTTTCCCTTTGAGGGGAAGTACGTCTCCGTTGGAGCGGTGTGGAGGCACAATGCTGCCCAAGAAGCCACTAGGGCCACAGTATTCTCCTCACGCCCTCACACAATGCAAGATGTCGTGATTCCACTATTGGTGCCCTTGAAGGAGGCGATCGAACCTTTACAAACAAGGTTGGGGCAATCTCCACAACTTAATTGGAGGCTCTAACGACACCACGAAGCTTCACCACAATGGACTATGGCTCCGCGGTGACCTCAACCGTCTAGGGTGCTCAAACACCCAAGAGTAACAAGATCCGCAAGGGATTAGTGGGGGGAATAAAATTTCTCTTGATGGAAGTGTAGATCGGGGCCTTCTCAATCACTCCCGAGCAAATCAACAAGTTTGATTGGCTAGGGAGTGAGATCGGGCGAAAATGGAGTTTGGAGCAACAATGGAGCTTAGGGTTGGAAGAGGTGGTCAATTAGAGGAAGAAGACACCCCTTATATAGTCGAGAACAAAATCCAACCGTTATCCACATAACAAGCCCGTGACTTGCGGTACTATCAGCCTCGACAAGCGGTACGCAAGCACGGCCACACAAAGATTATTGCGGGTGACCGTGGTACTACCGCTACTACGGCAGGAACTAGGTCAAGCCTGAAGCACAGAGGCTGAGAGCAGTACTTCCGCAAGAGCGGTACTACCGCTCCCCCTTGCGGTACTACCGCAAGGCAGGAATGGCCTAGCCTGGGAAAGACGCGGATGAAAAAAAATACATCCGTGCCTACTTCCACTGAAAGACAAACGATGCAAAAATACGACATGGTACTACATCTGGAGGAGCGGTACTACCGCGTGGCGGCTGAGCCAGGCCGCGCGTGGTACTACCGTGCACAAGGTGCGGTACTACCGCAGAGGCATGGATGTAAAAAATTACATCCGCCCCTACTACCACAATGCAACGGCACTTGGCCTGGGGCCACGGTACTACGGCTCCAGAGGAGCGGTACTACCGTGGCGCAGATTACTACAGCGTCGAGGTGCAGTACTATCAAGAGGTGCTGGTACTACCGCTCGAGGATCAAGATTACCGCAATCCCAATATTAGCAACCAAGACATAATGCATAGAGGATAAACGGAGGATGCTCCAAAGCGCAGGGGGAAAGGTGGAGACAAGGAAGAAAACATGTGCGTGATGATTCCACCCAAACCTTTCCGAAGCGGACCCCCTCTTGATAGTACGGCTTTCCTACGACTCAATTCCACCGAAAAGAAACGTAAAAAGAATTCTGTCTTCAATAGTCTTCGAGGGGCACCAAACTGTCTTGTGCCTAGCGATGAAATGTCTGAGAAACTCAAGGCACACGATTAGTCCGCAAAAGCATTGTCATCAATCACCAAAACACCTTAGGGTTAAATATGCCCTTACAATCTCCCCCTTTGGTGGATTGATGACAATACGGGATTTGCACAAAGGAAAATAATATTGAGCAAACGCAAACCCCTCCTCTCTAAAATATAGACGGGCTCCCCCTAGATGTGTGCAATTTAGATGGATGCTATGGACTGCACAACACACATACTAGGATCAACACTCCCCCTATATTTTATAGACAAGGCATATCTTGCAAAAGTTAGGCTAACACTAGACAAGATAGCAAACAAGAGCATAACAAGTAGCACAATATATCATAAGCTCACTAAGATAGGATAGAGTGCATATGTCTTACACCATATGAAGGATAAGTCTCAAAGGCGCAAACCAAACCAAAGCAAACGAGGTTCAGACGATAAAGCAAACACATGAAACATGACACACGACTCGCAAGCACGCAAATCCCTACACTCTCTCCCCCTTTGGCATCGAGACGCCAAAAAGGCAGAGAGGACACCTAGACAAAAGGGGTTGCTCAGGCAGAGAAATCGCTCCAACGCTCTACGTAAGACTCGGCGGCAGGGACGGTCTCCTCGATGTCCTCCTCAGAATTAGTCCACTTGTAGCCTTGCTTCGCCATCCATTCGGCCTCCGGGGTGATGTGCCTCTCTGACCCGTCGGATTCTGCCTCACCAGAGACCTTCATGATCCTCTTGTCACGGCGGCGACTCTCCTTGGAAGCAACGTGAGTCCTGTACCGCCCCTTTGCCTGCATGCAGAACAGAGTCTTCATCTTGTCCTTCAGCTTCTTGTCCCACGAGGGCTCAGAGGAACGATGGGTATACCCAGCAGCACGGTCCTCAACAACATCCTCTGCCTCAGCCTCCTCCTCATCAACAGCCCTCCTAACAGCAGACGCCTCAGCACGAGTAGTAGTGTTGGCCCACTTGGGCTTGACACGGAGACTGATGGACTCATGCCGAATCCAGTCTGGAGCAAGGAACTCATCACCAGGGAACAAATTCTCCCAAGTCTTGGAGATCAACAAAAACAGGTACGGTCCATAGAGTGCCTTATCAAGTTGATACACATGATCGGGAAAGTAGGGATCCTCGAACCCGGGGGGTTGCTTGATATAAACCACCTCATTAATAGGGCCATTAAGAAAAGCACTCTTCACATCCATTTGTTGCAACTTAAAGTTGTGATGAGACGCATAATTAATCAACAAATGAATGGGTTCAAGGCGAGCAACGGGAGCAAAGGTTTCACCGTAGTCGATACCCTCGACTTGGGAATAGCCTTGTGCCACCAATCTTGCCTTGTTGCGAATGATGGTCCCATGAGCATCTTGCTTGTTCTTGAAAATCCACTTGGTTCCAATGACATTGTGGTTCCCCGTTGGCCTTGGCACCAATCTCCACACCTTGTTGTACTCGAAGTTGTTGAGTTCCTCATGCATGGCATTAAGCCAATCCGAATCTTCGAGTGCTTCATATACCTTTTGGGGTTCAACACAAGAGACAAACGCGTGATGTTCACAATATTTTGCCAATTGTCTATGAGTGCTTACCCCCTTTTGAATGCTTCCAAGCACATTTTTCATGAGATGACCCTTGGTGGAGAGCTTGGATGCAATCTTGGCGGCACGACGCTCCAATTCCTCCTTGGTGGTGAGTTGAGGAGCGGTCACTTGATCATCTTGAGCGCCGTCTTGAGCTAGTTCTTGATCTTGAACTTGATCGGAGGAGAGAAATTGACCTTGGGCATCACTTGGTGTGTCAACACCGTCTTGAGGATGATCTTGCCCTTGGTCTTGTTCATGAGGTTGAGGGCCTTCACTTTGTTCTTCGTGAGCGTGTGGGCCCTGGGTTGGTGATTGCTCCACTTGAGTGGAGCATTGTACTTCTCCTTCAGCCACAAGGGGTTCCTCAATGGGTAGGATAAAACCAACACCCATTCTTCTTATGGCTTGAGGAGGAATTTCATCACCTACATCACAAGTTCCACTTTGCTCCACTTGGGAGCCGTTATTCTCATCAAAATCCACGTTACACGTCTCCTCAATAAGTCCCGTGGATTTATTGAGGACACGGTAAGCATGAGAGTTTTTAGCATAACCAACAAATATGCCCTCATAAGCTCTAGCCTCAAATTTACACAAACGAACACCTTTCTTGAGAATGAAACACTTACACCCGAACACCCGAAAGGACTTGAGGTTGGGGTTATTACCGGTGAGAATCTCATATGGAGTCTTGTTCAAGCCCTTGCGGAGGTAGAGCCGATTGGATGCATGACACACGGTGTTGATGGCTTCGGCCCAAAAGTTGTATGGAGACTTGAACTCCGCCATCATGGTCCTTGCCGCATCCATCAATGTCCGGTTCTTCCTCTCCGCAACACCGTTTTGTTGAGGGGTGTAGGGTGCGGAATATTGATGCTTGATCCCCTCATCACTAAGAAACACATCCAAGGTGTAGTTCTTGAACTCGGTGCCGTTGTCACTTCTTATTGTCAAGATCTTTGCATTGTGTTGACGTTGTGCTTCATTTGCAAAGTCAATGATGGTTTGTTGGGTCTTGCTCTTCCTCTTGAAGAAATACACCCAAGTGTATCTTGAATAGTCATCCACAATCACCAAGCAATACTTCCTACCCCCAAGACTATCGAAGGATGGAGGCCCAAAGAGATCCAAATGAAGGAGCTCCAAAGGCCTCTTCGAGTAAATGATAGTCGTGGGAGGGTGAGCCTTCTCATGTAGCTTTCCTTCGATACAAGCCTTTGCAAGCACGATCTTTAGCAAAACTAACATTCGTTAGTCCATGGACATGGTCCCCTTGAGAAGACTTTGCAAAGATCTCATATTGACATGGGCTAAACGGCGGTGCCAAAGCCATCCCACGTCAACTTTAGCCATTAGGCATGTCGCGGTCTTAGTGGGTCGCTTCGAAAAGTTAATCACATATAGACCGTTCTCGACATGCCCAACAAAGGCTACTTTAAGAGTCTTGCTCCACAAGAGGGCCACGGTATCAATATCAAAGAAAGTAGCAAAGCCCATAATTGCAAGTTGACGAACGGAAAGTAAATTGTATGCAAGGGACTCAACAAGCATGACCTTATCGATCGTGAGATCATGAGAAATAACAACCTTGCCGAGTCCCAATACCTTAGAAGACGAGGCATCACCCCACTCGACATTGGTGGGCATAGATGGAATCTTGTGCACGTCCACCACCAAGTCCTTGCTTCCGGTCATATGATTTGTAGCTCCACTATGGAGCAACCATGATCCCCCACCGGAAGCAAACACCTACAAGAGATCAATGCTTGGTTTTAGGTACCCATTTTGTAATGGGTCCATTGATGTTAGTAACAAGGGTCTTAGGAACCCAAATAGACCATTCAATACACTCATGAGGAGAACCAACAAATTTGGCATAAACATCCCCATCACTAGCACAGCATAAAACATAAGAAGGATTAAAGTCGCCGTCTTTGTTGGGAGGGGTGGCATTGCCCTTTTCGACACCGCCACCCTTTGCATTGTTCTTCTTCTCCTTGGAAGAACCCTCTCCCTCCTTCACAAAGGTTTGCTTGATAGGAGGAGTTCGTTTGGTCTTGTCATTCTTCTTCTTGTTCTTGGGCTTGGGTGCGAATCTAGTCCCCTCCTTGGCCACAACTTCGTTTTGATTGCTCAAAAGGTCGTTGAGGTTCTTCTCA
Organism: Aegilops bicornis; assembly: GCA_021605145.1. Lineage (NCBI taxonomy): Eukaryota > Viridiplantae > Streptophyta > Magnoliopsida > Poales > Poaceae > Aegilops > Aegilops bicornis. Next base: position 348,957,473 of record CM038672.1, read on the forward strand.
CCTTGTATGCATGACACAAGGCCTTTCTCAAGTTGCTCCTTCAACTTAGCATTCTCCTCAACAAGATGCACATGCTCACAACAAGGGTTAGTAGCATTTGCATTATCAATTAACACCATATGAGGAAAGGTGGATTTCTCCTTGGTTAGCTTCACTTGGAGTTGATCATGAGACTCCTTGAGGCTAGCATGAACACCCTTCAAGACTTTGTGAGCCTTGTCGAGAATGCCAAATTCCTCTTTGGGTCTAGCAAGATCAACCCCAAGCTTTGCCTTATCAGAGTTTAGCACACGAGAACCAACAAGAGCATGATCAAGATCTTTCTTTAACTTAGCATGATCATCGTTGTGTGACTCCTCAAGAGCCAAACGAAGACCACGCTCTTCCTCAAGAGCATTGGAAAGATCCGAAATCTCATCGGCATAGTCACGACTATGCCCCTCCATCTTAGAGATGGTATCTTCGTGAGCCTCGATCATGTCATTGGCTTCACCAAGTTGTTCCAATAGAGCAATGAAGTGCTTCTTGGATTTACCCTTGAGTTTACCCATAAAGGTCTCAAACTCATTCTCCTCCACATTTGTTCCCTCGTGTTCATCAATGATATCCGTCAAAGAAGGATGATTAATGATGGTAGTTTTGATGTTGGGGGTTACCTTGTTGGTGGCTTTAGCCATGAGGCACTTGGCGGTGATGCTCTCATTGGGTGAGTCGAAGAGAGACAACCGTGGAGTCGTTGCAATGGCAACGGAGGCCATGGCAACCGACTCACCATCTTCATCGTCATCATCATCCTCATTGTACTCTTCTTGTACCACCCATGCCTTGGGAGGCGTCTTCTTGGTGACGTTGCTCTTGTTGGAGAACGACTTGTCCTTGTCCTTTCGGATGAGCTTGCCACCATTGTCTTCCCTCTTCTCATAAGGGCACGCCGCAACAAAGTGGCTCACATTGCCACAATTAAAGCAAGTCCTCACTCGTTGCTTGCCCTTTGCGCCACTTGAGTTGTTCTTGTTGAAGTTGGGCCTTGAGTTTTTCTTGCTCCAAAATTGCCTTGAAGAAAGGGCCATGTGTTCATGATAGGCATACTTCGTATCTTCGAGGTTGCTCTCCTCTTCTTCCTCTTCGTCCTCTTCCTCCATACTAACCTTGGCCTTTAGAGCAAGGTCGGGCTTCTTTACTCTTTGAGAGCGAAGCACCGCATTGTCGGCGGTCTTGTCCAAGATGCTCATAGCAACAAATTCATCCAAGACTTCACTTGAGGACAAGGTGTGGAAGTACGGCCTTTGACGAATGACGCAGGACATGGCTTTGTGGTAGGGCGTCATTGCCTTGAGGAATTTGCGCTTGATCCAATTGTCACCCGTGTCCTTACTTCCATGATCTCGGAGAGAGATCGCGAGTTTGGTTACCCTCCGATAAAGCTCACGAGGTTCTTCATCTTCTTTCATTGCAAACTCATCGGCTTCATCTTGCGCAACTTCATAGTTGGAGCAGCGAATGCTTGCGCTTCCCCGATAGAGGGAAACCACTTGGTGCCAAGCATCTTTGTCCATGGAGTAGGGCCGGAGATGAGGAAGATCTTCGGGTGGGATTGCTTCTTGGATGATGAAGAGACCATTCTCATTGAATTGATTATCCACGGCTTCTCTAGGAGTGAAGTTTCTTCGGTCATGCGGATAGAAACCTTCTTCAACGATTCTCCAAAGGTTAGTGTTCACATGATTTAAATGACGCTTAAAGCGATAGACCCAAGAATCAAATTCTACATTCTTCTCAATCTTAGGGGCCGGGCCGGCATGATTCAAATGAGTGGAAGGAAGCGGTCCACCATAGACAAGTGGAGGTTCCACATGGGCAAAGATGCCGGTGGCATTTTTACCACTAGAGGAAGGAGCTTTCTCGCTAGTAGCTTCCCCCTTTTTGGAGGAAGCATCCATCACCTTGTTAGCGGGATCACCCACTTTCAACGGTGCGGTGGAAATTTTAAGCCCTTCTAAGAATTTATTAAACATGCTTTCGACCTCGGTCGTCATGGAGGTTTTCAATGTGTCCAATGCCACATTGAATTCCTCACGAGAGACCGCGGTTCCCCCATCCCCCGTAGACGAGACCGGATTCACACTGGAGTGCTCCTCCACACCGTCTACGATGTCAACCATACTCTTCAGACGGTAAAGTCCTTAATAAAGAGACGAGGCTTTGATACCAATTGAAAGGATCGATATAGTTGACTAGAGGGGGGTGAATAGGCAACTAACAATTTTTAGTTTTTCTTTACCAATTTAAACTTTGCATCAAAGTAGGTTGTCTAGATATGCAACTAGGTGAACAACCTATATGATGCAACAACAACAAGCACACAAGCAAGCAAGAGATATGACACAAATAAGCTTGCACAAGTAAAGGCACGAGATAACCAAGAGTGGAGCCGGTGAAGACGAGGATGTGTTGCTGAAGTTCCTTCCTTTGAGGGGAAGTACGTCTCTGTTGGAGCGGTGTGGAGGCACAATGCTCCCCAAGAAGCCACTAGGGCCACCATATTCTCCTCACGCCCTCACACAATGCGAGATGCTGTGATTCCACTATTGGTGCCTTTGAAGGCGGCGACCAAACCTTTACAAACAAGGTTGGGGCAATCTCCACAACTTAATTGGAGGCTCCCAACGACACCACGAAGCTTCACCACAATGGACTATGGCTCCATGGTGACCTCAACCGTCTAGGGTTCTCAAACACCCAAGAGTAACAAGATCCGCAAGGGATTAGTGGGGGGAATAAAATTTATCTTGGTGGAAGTGTAGATCGGGGCCTTCTCAACCACTCCGGAGCAAATCAACAAGTTTGATTGGCTAGGGAGTGAGATCGGGCGAAAATGGAGTTTGGAGCAACAATGGAGCTTAGGGTTCGAAGAGGTGGTCAACTAGAGGAAGAAGACACCCCTTATATAGTCGAGAACAAAATCCAACCGTTATCCACCTAACCAGCCCGTGACTTGCGGTACTACCGCCCCTGACAAGCGGTACTACCGCACGGCCACGTGGTACTACTGCGGGTGACCGCGGTACTACTGCTACTACGGCAGGAACTAGGTCAAACCTGAAGCACAGAGGCTGAGAGCAGTACTTCGGCAAGAGCGGTACCACCGCTCCCCCTTGCGTTACTACCGCAAGGCAGGAATGGCCTAGCCTGGGAAAGACACGGATAAAAAAAATACATCCGTGCCTACTTCCGCTGAAAAACAAACGATGCAAAAATCCGACACGGTACTACAGCTGGAGGAGCGGTACTACCGCGTGGCGGCTGAGCTAGGCCGCGCGCGGTACTACCGTGCACAAGGTGCGGTACTACCGCGGAGGTGCGGATGTAAAAAATTACATCCGCCCCTACGACCGCAATGTAGCGGCACTTGGCCTGGGGGCCACGGTACTACGGCTCCAGAGGAGTGGTACTACCATGGGCGCCTGCGGTACTACCACGCCGAGTGCGGTACTTATCAAGAGGTGCTCAAGGGTACTACCGCTCCAGGGAGCAGTACTACCGCAAGCCCAATATCAGCATCCAAGGCATAATGCATAGAGGATAAATGGAGGATGCTCCAAAGCGTAGGGGGAAAGGTGGAGACAAGGAAGAAAATGTGTATGTGATGATTCCACCCAAACCTTTCCGAAGCGACCCCCTCTTGATAGTACGGCTTTCCTACGACTCAATTCCACCGAAAAGAAACGTAAAAAGAACGCCGTCTTCAATAGTCTTCGAGGGGCACCAAACCGTCTTGTGCCTAGCGATGAAACGTCTGAGAAACTCAAGGCACACGATTAGTCCGCAAAAGCATTGTCATCAATCACCAAAACACCTTATTGATAAATATTCCCTTACATAAGCCTTGCAAGCAATGTGACTACTGAGTTAGTTGCGGGATGATGCATTACATAACGAGTAAAGAGACTTGCCGGTAACGAGATTGAATTAGGTATTGAGATACCGACGATCGAATCTCGGGCAAGTAACATACCGATGACAAAGGGAACAATGTATGTTGTTATGTGGTTTGACCGATAAAGATCTTCGTAGAATATGTGGGAGCCAATATGAGCATCCAGGTTCCGCTATTGGTTTATTGACTGGAGACATGTCTCGGTCATGTCTACATAGTCCTGGAACCCGTAGGGTCCGCACGCTTAAAGTTTGGTGACGATCGGTATTATGAGTTTTTGTGTTTTGATGTACCGAAGGTAGTTCGGAGTCCCGAATATGATCACGGACATGACGAGGAGTCTCGAAATGGTCGAGACGTAAAGATCGATATATTGGATGACTATGTTCGGACACCGGAAGTGTTTCGGGAGGTTTCAGACATTTATCGGAGTACCGGGGTTACCGGAACCCCCGGGAGTATATTGGGCACAGGCCTTAGTGGGAGAACAGGAGGGCGGCCGGGCAGCAGCGCCCCTCCCCCCTCTAGTCCGAATTGGACAAGGAGGGGGGCGCCCCCCTTTTTCCTTCTCCTCCTCTCTCCCTTCCTTCCCTTCTCCTACTCCAACAAGGAAAGGAGGAGTCCTACTCCCGATGGGAGTAGGACTCCCTCCTTGGCGCGCCCTCCTTGGCCGGCCGCCTCTTCCCCCTTGCTCCTTTATATACGGGGGCAGGGGGGCACCTCTAGACACACAAGTTGATCTGTTGATCTCTCCCAGCCGTGTGCGGTGCCCCCCTCCACCATATTCCACCTCGGTCATATCGTAGCGGTGCTTAGGCGAAGCCCTGCATCGTTAGCAACATCATCACCGTCATCACGCCGTCGTGCTGACGGAACTCTCTCGTGAAGCTCTGCTGGATCGGAGTTTGCGTGACGTCGTCGAGCTGAACGTGTGCTGAACTCGGAGGTGCCGTACGTTCGGTACTTGGATTGGTAGGATCGTGTGAAGACATGCGACTACATCAACCGCGTTGTGCTAACGCTTCCGCTTTTGGTCTATGAGGGTACGTGGACAATACTCCCCCCTCTCGTTGCTATGCGGGCCGGCAACGATTCCGGAGTGCGTAGGATTTTGCTTGTGCGTAGGATTTTTTTTTGAAATTACTACGTTCCCCAACAGTGCGCGCCTCCGATTCCGGAGTGCATGTGCGGGCCGGCGTCGCAGGGGCTAGCACCCACCGCTGCCCACGCGAGGAGCAGCCAGTGGGTAAGGGGACGGCACGGGGATGGTGCGGAATGCACTGTCCTGCCTGAGCTGAGCGCGGGCTAGGAGGGTCCAGCTCCGACGTCTGCGCTGCGCCGGCGTGGGAATTGTGGCGACGCTGCAGATCCGAAGCTGGCCTCGGTCTCCTCCTTGGACCTCTCTAAGGCAATGCGGAGGGCCAGCTCCTCAGCGGAGTCAAGGTCGGAGCCGGAGTGGCTGCCGGAGCTCGACATTGCGCCGGATTGGATCGGAATGCAGGAGGGGAGATGTCGTGGTTTTATCATGACAGATGCCCTATATATATGGTTTTCTTGAACGGGGTTGATCGGGAACGAAGGACACAAGTTTACCTAGGTTCGGCCCCTCTAAGTGGAGGTAAAAGCCTACTCATACTTGATCGATACTGATGATGATCTCGATTACAAGGATGCGGATTTGCTAACCTAGCTTTCGAGATATTACAAATTAGACTTTTCATCCTAGGGGCTCCCCTTTATATAACAGGTTGAGTCCCTAGGTTTACAGAAGATTTTGGATCACACTGCTAACCCATATCCTACTCTAACTCTTATTTGGCATGTCCCCCAAGTTAGGACAATTTCTCTTCTGGGCCTTCTTCGTCGAGCCGGCCTGTAGTGGTTCCTTCATGAGCTGGCCTCCAGCCAGGTCTCATACTGGGCTTTTGGCCCTTTTCGCCCTATTATGACTCGAAAAATGAGGTGACCCATGGAGCCTCCATGCTCCTGGCCGCTCTCAGTCATGGGGAACATCCCCAACAATAGGCCCAGTTTAGCTTCGATTTATCCATGTTAAACTCCATCCTGAAAATAAGATAAGGAAAAACGTGAAGGATTAAGCTCCGGGTCTAAATTTCTTTTTGAGCCGGCATCTTTTCATCCTTCCAGTCCTCGTCATTTCTTCCCTTCAAAGTATTTTTCAGGGTTAAGCTGTTTGTCGGGTCACGCAGCTTTTCCCACACTTAGCTATTCTTAGTTATTCCACATCATGACATCACTCCACTTACTTTCGATATCCACGCGTGGCATCATAACAGATCTTTTATTAGGGAACATAGCATGCAATTTCAAAAAAATTCCTACGCTCACGCAAGATCTATCTAGGAGATGCATAGCACCGGGAGGGGAGAGTGTGTCCATGTACCCTCGTAGACCGAAAGCGGAAGCATTAGTTTCACGCGGTTGATCTAGTCAAGCATCTTTGCGATTCAACCGATCAAATACCAAACGTATGACACCTCCGAGTTCAGCACACGTTCAGCTCAATGACGTCCCTCGAACTCTTGATCCAGCAAAGTGTCGAGGGAGAGTTTCATCAGCACGACGGCGTGGTGATGGTGATGGTGAAGTGATCCGCGCAGGGCTTCGCCTAAGCACTACGACAATATGACCAGAGGAGTAAACGGTGGAGGGGGCACCGCACACGGCTAAGAACAATTGGTGTGTCTTAGAGGCGCCCCCTGCCCCCGTATATAAAGGAGGGAGAGGGGAGGAGGCCGGCCTAGGGGCGCCCCAAGTGGGAGGAGTCCCACTTGGGCTCCTAGTCCAATTCGCCCCCCTCCTTTTATCAGAGGGGGAAAGGGGGAAGGAGAGGGAGAGGGAGAGGGAGAGGGAGATGGAAAGGGGGCACCGCCCCCTCCCCTAGTCCAATTCGGACTCCCCATGGGGGGGGCACCCCTTGTGGGCTGCCTTGCCTCCCTCCTATGGCCCATATCTTCCCCCGGGGGTTTCTGGTAACACCCCCGGTACTCCGATACGTACCCGATACATTCTGAAACACTTCCGGTGTACGAATACTACCGTCCAATATATCAACCTTTACCTCTCGACTATTTCGAGACTCCTCGTCATGTCTGTGATCTCATCCGGGACTTCGAACAATATTCGGTCACCAAAACACATAACTCATAATACAAATTGTCATCGAACGTTAAGCGTGCGGACCCTATGGGTTCGAGAACTATGTAGACATGACCGAGACACATCTCCAGTCAATAACCAACAGCGGAACTTGGATGCTCATATTAGTTCCTACATATTCTACGAAGATCTTTATCGGTCAAACCGTAATGACAACATACATCATTCCCTTTGTCGTCGGTATGTTACTTGTCCGAGATTCGATTGTCGGTATCTTCATACCTAGTTCAATCTCGTTATCGACAATTCTCGTTACTCGTTCCGTAATACATCATCCCACAACTAACTCATTAGTCACATTTCTTGCAAGGCTTATCATGATGTGTAATACCAAGAGGCCCAGAGATACCTCTCCGATACTCGGAGTAATAATTCCTAATCTCGAGATCTATGCCAACCCAACAAACACCTTCGGAGACACCTGTAGAGCATCTTTATAATCACCCAGTTACATTGTGACGTTTGATAGCACACAAGGTGTTCCTCCGGTATTCGGGAGTTGCATAATCTCATAGTCAAAGGAATATGTATAAGTCATGAAGAAAGCAGTAGCAATAAAACTTAACGATCATTATGCTAAGCTAAAGGATGGGTCTTGTCCATCACATCATTCTCCTAATGATGTGATCCCGTTCATCAATTGAAAACACATGTCTATGGTTAGGAAACTTAACCATCTTTGATTAAGGAGCTAGTCTAGTAGAGGCATACTAGAGACACTATGTTTTGTCTATGTATCCACACATGTATCAAGTTTCCGTTAATACAATTCTAGCATGAATAATAAACATTTATCATGATATAAGGAAATATAAATAACAACTTTATTATTGCCTCTAGGGCATATTTCCTTCAGTCTCCCACTTGCACTAGAGTCAATAATCTAGATTACATTGTAATGATTCTAACACCCATGGAGTCTTGGTGCTGCTCATGTTTTGCTCGTGGAAGAGGCTTAGTGAACGGGTCTGCAACATTCAAATCCGTATGTATTTTCCAAATCTCTATGTCTCCCTCCTTGACTAGATCACGGATGGAGTTGAAGCATCTCTTGATGTGTTTGGTTCTCTTGTGAAATCTGGATTCCTTCGCTAAGGTAATTGCTCCAGTATTCTCACAAAAGATTTTCATTGGACCTGATGCAGTAGGTATTACACCTAGATCGGATATGAAGTCCTTCATCCAGACTCCTTCATTTGCTGCTTCTGAAGCAGCTATATACTCCGCTTCACACATAGATCCCGCCACGACGCTTTGCTTGGAACTGCACCAACTAACAGCTCCACCATTCAATATAAATATGTATCCGGTTTGTGACTTAGAGTCGTCCAGATCAGTGTCAAATCTAGCATTGATGTAACCATTTACGATGAGCTCTTTGTCACCTCCATAAATGAGAAACATATCCTTAGTCCTTTTCAGGTATTTCAGGATGTTCTTGACCGTTGTCCAGTGATCCACTCTTGGATTACTTTGGTACCTCCCTGCTAGACTTATAGCAAGGCACACATCATGTCTGGTACACAACATTGCATACATGATAGAACCTATGGTTGAGGCATAGGGAATGAATTTAATTTTCTCTCTATCTTCTACAGTGGTCGGGCATTGAGCCTGACTCAACTTCACACCTTGTAACTCAGGCAAGAACCCTTTCTTTGACTGATCCATTTTGAACTTCTTCAAAACTTTAGCAAGGTATGTGCTGTGTGAAAGTCCAGTTAAGTGTCTTGATCTATCTCTATAGATCTTGATGCAAAATATATAAGCAGCTTCACCGAGGTCTTTCATTGAAGAACTCTTATTCAAGTGTCCTTTTATGCTATCCAGAAATTCTATATCATTTCCAATCAACAATATTTCATCCACATATAATATTAGAAATGCTTCTGAGCTCCCACTCACTTTCTTGTAAATACGGGCTTCTCCGAAAATGCAGATAAAACCATATGCTTTGATCATCTCATCAAAGCGTATATTCCAACTCCGAGATGCTTGCACTGATGACCCACAAGTATAGGGGATCATTTTTAGCTCTTTTCGATAAGTAAGAGTGTCGAACCCAACCAGGAGCAGAAAGAAATCACAAGTGGTTTTCAGCAAGGTAATATGTGCATGTGCTGAAATTATAAGTAGCGGAGTAGTTTGACAGAAAGATAATTTGTAACGAGCAAGTAACGATAGTAGTAACAAAACTGCAGCAAGGTAGCCCAATCCTTTTGAGGCAAAGGACAGGCCAAAACGGTCTCTTATGATAAGCGAAGCGTTCTTGAGAGTACACGAGAATTTCATCTAGTCACTTTCACCATGTTTGTTCGATTTGTGTTCGCTACTTTGATAATTTGATATGTGTGTGGACTGGTGCTTAGGTGTTGTTCTTACTTGAACAAACCTCCTACTTATGATTAACCCTCCCGCAAGTGTCGGCGTCCTGGGACCGGGGGTGTTCAGACTTGCCTGCCTGCGGCCCATGGCGTGGCTCCGTCAACGGCCTGGTACGGCAGCCTCAGCAACAATAGCTCAAGACCCTCGTGAGGGGTCAAGCCTCGCGAGGCGGACGACACCAAGACCTCCCTGGGGGTGGCCTCACTAGGCTGGCTCCTGAGGAGCGGAGATATCTATGCAAGGCGCACCTCGCGAGGTTCACATGACGTGAGCCATGACGACCAAGACCACGCGGGCGCCAGCGGGCCCAGTGTACCAGTTTCCTCTTTTGTGCTAAAGAGGCAAGCGCAGGCGCGGGGTCCCGAGGAATCAAGCAAAGGTTTCCAATCGATGCAACAAGACCAAGACCGCCAGGATGGCAGGACGGAGGTTATCGCAGAGCCCACTGCAGCATCACCACCAGAGCCTTTTGCAGGCAAAGACCACTTTTGTCAGGATAACTTGTACTAGTTGTCTCCCATCGAATTTGGCCATTGTGGGATCCCTTCCCGCCTACATTTGGGAAGAGGACCAAGGCCACTATAAATAGGACTTAGCCACCACCATAGAGGGGACGGGTCAATTCCACCCTGACCACCCTCACCAACTCGTCGAGCTCAAGAACACCTCACCTCCTGAGGTTCTTCAACCACTGTACTATTTCATCCTCAGCCCCTCGAGGCAATCCACCACAAAGCTGGAGTAGGGTATTACACCGCAAGGTGGCCCAAACCAGGATAAACTGTTGTGTCTCTTGTCTCTTGGGTTCGTCGAGTTAGGCCTTGGATCGTTGGGCAGGAAGACTGGACAGGACGAGTTCTTCGCACGCACCCCAGAGTTCGAACCTCTCAAGGATCTACGGAACCCCGGATCCAACATTTGGCGCGCCAGGTAGGGGTGCATCAGAGCCTCTCTTCTATCGGTCGACCCGCCGCTGCTCCACCGCTTCCACGGAAGACGCCCGTCGAGACAACACTGAGCGTCGGGCCGCCTTTGCCGCTTGCTTTGCCTAGACGACACCCATTAGCGGACCTCCCCGTCGTTCTTCGTCGCCTACCGCCAACACCGCCATCGGCCCGGCGGGGCATGAGCAACAAGCTTTGTCACTGCACCCCTTCGTGCGGCATGATGGGCGTGCGCCACTCCGTCGCTGACTCCGGCTGCTTCGTCGTCTCACGCTCGTCACGGGCCGGCGGACGCTCAGGCTGCGCTGCTCATGGCACGCAAGCTCCTGCGCTACCGCCCCATCGACATCTACGAAGACTGGCTGGACCGCGTCGCCGAGCTTGTCAGCGCTGCTGGGGGCTCACCTGCACCATCCCTCTCGCTACCTCGCCTGCCGCCTGCCGCGGGCGACGTAGCCCATGGAGCGCCTCCACTACCTCCCCATCAAGACATCGCCCTCGGACCAAGGCGCGCGGCCCCAGGACGTGACCCGCCGTGCAGGGTGCCCACTCGTGAGGAAGAAAGCTGCCAGGAGGTCCAGCGGCCGCAAGAAGATGCTGCAGCGCTCCCTGCACCACCATGTCAAGACCGCGCGCCGCCTGCTGTGGTGGCGCGCGAGCGCCAAAATCAGGCTCCACCTCCACGCTGGGCTCCCATGACCACAACAAGCTGCCGCGCTTTCACTCTAGATCTACGCAGCATCGTCTGGCCGGGGAAGTTCAAGCCCGACCTGCCTCCGTGCTATGATGGCACACCCGACCCTGCGGAGTTCCTGCAACTCTACGAGCTAAGCATCGAGGCGGCCAACGGCGACGAGAAGGTCATGGCAAACTGGTTTCCCATGACTCTCAAGGATGGCGCATGCTCGTGGCTCCTGAACCTGCCCGCGGGATCGGTCTCCTCCAGGGGCGAGATGCGCGGGCGCTTTGTTGCCAACTTCCAGGGCACTCGCGACTGCCCACCTGCCACGAGTGACCTACGGCACATCAAGCAGCAGGCAGGGGAATCCCTGCAGAAGTACATCCAATGCTTCAACAACGTTCGCCTCAAGATCCCCAAGGTGTCAGACGAAACCATCATATCAGCATTCTCTGATGGCGTCCGCGATGTCAAGATGAAGGAGGAGCTCGCCATACATGAGGACCTGTGCACGGCTCTGGAGATGTTCAACATGGCGACCAAGTGCGCGAGAGCTGAGGAAGGACGCCTCTCCCTCCTTGAGATCCCAGCGGCTGACCCAGAAGACAAGAAGGCCAAGGCCAAGGACGTGAAGCGCAAGGGAGCGGCTGCGCTCGCGGCTGAACCGGATATGAAGCACAACAGCGACCATCCAGAGTCATCCAAGGGCAGCCGTCCGTTTTGCGTCTTCCACAACATGCACAGCCAGAACACCAACGACTGTCAGGAGCTCAGGTCCATCCGCGATGGGCGCCTCGGTCGACGCCCCGAGCGCAACGACCGAGGCTATGGCCGCAGAGGAGGCCGAAGTGGGGGATGATGGGACGACCATGGACCCCGCCAGGAGTGGTGCGACTAGCCTCGTGAGGACCGCTGGCAGGGCCAGCCTCGTGAAGGCGCCTGGAGAGATCAGCCTTGTGAGGACCATCCTTAGGGAAACGCCGGCCTCCCTCCGCTGCCACCACCACCAAGGAGGAACGACGACCACCACCAGGATGAAGGGGCTGGGGGCTTCCAGGAGCCTCGCGCCATCGCCTGCATCCTGGGCGGCGCTCAGGCCCCAGCCTCTCAGTGCATCTTCAAGCAGTTCGCCCGTGAGGTGAATGCGGCCCTCGTGAGACTCGAGGTCACACGTCCGCTCTGGTGGTCCAAGTGCACCATCACCTTCAGCTCGTCCAACCAGCTCAAATGCGCGGCAACTGTCGGTGCCCTCCCGATGCTTTGCTCACCCGTCATCAGCAATGTCCTCGTCACCAAGACCCTCATCAATGGCTGTGCGGGGCTCAATGTTCCTTCTATCGAGATGTTCGACCGGCTTCAAGTACCCTATGATCAGCTGCAGCCCACCAAGCCTTTCTCAGGAGTGACCGGCGGCTCCATCACCCCGATAGGGCAGATCCGCCTCCCTGTCACCTTCGGCCAGCATGACAACTACCGCACCGAACTCATCGACTTCGATGTCGCCCACATCCACCTTCCGTACAACACCATCCTTGGGTATCCAGCCCTGGCCAAGTTCATGGCGGTGACTCATCATGGTTACAATGTCTTCAAGATGCCAGGGAACCGCGACATCATCATGATCGCCTGCGAGGAGAAGGACGTGGGGTGTCTCTCGAGCGCGCCTACCAGGCTGCAGCGGTCGAGGACCCAGACAACGAAGGCACCATCTACCCTCCTGAGGCTGTCCCCAAGAAGAAGAAGCAGTTCTTCCGCCAAGAGCCTCAGGAGAGCGGTGTCTCCAGCGGCACCACCTCAGGACCTGCGCCCACGGATGGGGCACCTCCCTCACTCGCATAGGAAGGCGTGCCCGGTGCCCTCCTCAGGCTGGGCTCGGGGGCTCTCTTCTGGAGGGCCTCTGACTTGGCCAACGTCACGAGGGCGGCGCTCGGGCACCATTTGGAGGCATGCTTCATTGCACGTTTCCCTCACGAGGGCACAAGGCACGGGGTCACAGATGCTCAGGAGTTCATCACCAAGATGACCGAGGAGCTTCAAGAGGCGAGAGCTATGCCCGGCGACCGCCGCCCACCACCTAGCGTGGCTCCTTGCCCTGGCGAGGATGAGCTGAACGTCTGCGTCAACATTCCAGGGCTCAACAGGGCCGCATCGAAAGAGCGCTTCTGGCCATCGCACATTGGTCGGTGCGAGGGTCCCCCCTAACAGCTACATTCGCATGCCTTTTGGCTTGCTGAACGCGGCTGTTAGCTTCCAGCGTCGCCTGCGGAGTGTTCTGGCGGCTCAGGAGGCCAGGCACCAGGAGGTCCTAACAGAGATGGTGACGGTTCTCCACGAGCCCCCCGAGCCTCCCGAGGTTCAGGACCTAGGTGGCTCGTGAGGGGCGACTTCTTCAGCGTGCGTCTTGAGCTACTCCAACATCTCTTCAGCAATGGTGCCAGGTGACATTTTCCAGTTTATTCAGTTGGGGGCGCCCCTCGGGCTGCATTATCCCCAAATCGCATGGGCCTGTCCCTGCGACGTGTATCCTTTCGTGTCTTCAATTTACTCTGTTGGGGCGCCCCTCGGGCTGCATCATCCCCATGCCGTGTGGGTCTGTCCCTATGGCATGTATCATTCGTACATCTATCAGAACTAGTGTTACCTCCTTCTATGAGTTGCTTTATGATTACCACCTGTCGGCCTGTTGATTATTGCCCTTCGCGGCCTCCCGCATTGCCGGCCGGCCTCCTGCTCATCCCGCAACGGGGGCTACACATGCTGGCACGGCGCTTGTGCTCGGGTCCGTCCCTGCAACGCTGACAAATCTGAGAGATCGAGCTCTGGCTCGCGGCCCACCCCGCGCACGTCACCTCACCAGATCCTCAGTGCCTTCATCTTCTTGCGGAAAGATCAGCGGCAGGACAGCAAATGCAGTCATGGGTTATATTCTCCTCTTAGACTAACACGCAGGAATCTCCAGATCTTAACTATGAGCGGTCCCGTCGGCCGCCCCCTTCTTACGCAATTCGCTTGCGCGTTAAAGGGGGGGGGGGGGGCTCCTGAGCATTGCGCCTCAGGAGCTCCTACTGACTCTCCAGCCCTCACCCCCTGGCCTTGACCACGGCATCGCGACCTGGCATACCAGCGGCGGCTGAGCTTTGCTTGAGGGTCGGGACCCAAGGACACAGACCATTTAGATGAGCGAGGGAAGGGGAGGCCGGCGTGAACCCTGCCTGGTAGTACTGCCGGTAAAGCGCAAATCCGGCGCCGCGCAAGGAATCACCTCAGACCCGTTAAGATAAGTCACCTATAAATATTAGCGCGACGCCGCTGTCTGGAATATTTGACTCTCGCAACCTTGCTCCGACAATGCCGCCTTCCTTTCCGGCCTTCAGGAAGCTGCTTGCACGCCAAAGGGGACCTCTTGAACATCGCCCCTCAGGAGCTCTTACCAGACCTTGGGCCGCTCACCTCCTGGCCTTGACCACAGCATCGCGACCTGGCATACCAGTGGCAGCTGAAGCTTGCATGGGTGTCGGATTTCGGGTTCCGGTAGACCCTTGAGGTTCGAACGCTGGGGTGCGCGCAGAGATCTTTCCCCTACCAGCTCACGCGTCGATGGTTTGCAAGGGATCTAAACTACGAACAAGAGCACACAAGGGACACAAGGTTTATACTAGTTTGGGCCACTATTGTGGTGTAATACCCTACTATAGTTTGTGGTGTGGTGGATTGCCTCTGGGGCTGATGATGAATAAGTCTGAGAGGAAGAACAGACCTCATGAGGTGTTCTTGAGCTGGTGCGATGGACTGCTTGGGTGAGTCCAGTCGCTTCTCTCTCTCTCTAGGGGGTTCGACTTGTCTTTCGTCCGTCCCCTCTCTTTGTGGTAGCTAGTCCTATTTATAGAGGGAGGCCCTGGGCCTCTTCCCAAATAATGAGCGGGAAGGGCACCAACAATTGGCCATTTTGAAGAGGAACATCTAGTACACTTATCCTGACTAAAGTTGGACTTCGGCTGCCAAAGGCTCTGACGGTGACGCCGTCCTGGGCTCCATGATGACCTCCTTCCTGCCGCTCTGCTGGTCTTGGT
Organism: Aegilops bicornis; assembly: GCA_021605145.1. NCBI lineage: Eukaryota > Viridiplantae > Streptophyta > Magnoliopsida > Poales > Poaceae > Aegilops > Aegilops bicornis. The sequence goes on from CM038672.1 coordinate 348,972,668, forward strand.
CTTGTTGCACCGAAGAGGCAACCTTTGCCTGATGCCTTGGCCTGTGCTTGCCTCCTTTGCACCAAAGGGGAAACGAGGACATTCTGAGTCGGGCGCCTCACTGGTCTCGATCGTCATGGCTTGCGCCACGGGGCACCCTCGTGAGGTACCACCGCCTTGATCTCTCCGCCTCCTCGTGAGCCTCACTCGACGAGGCTGCTCTGAGGAAGGTTCTGTCGTCCCGCCTCAGGCTTGGCCCCTCGCGAGGGTCTGGAGCTTGAGCTGATGAAGCTGGGCCGTGCTGGGCCCCCACTTGAGCCACGCTGTAGGCCGCATGCAGGCAAGTCTGGGGACCCCCATTCCCAGAACGCCGACAATGGGGACTGGGGCCTGCCGGCGTAGAGCGCTAAGCTACCGGAAGAACGAAAAGGGGGAACAATGCCGAAGCAAGACACACATCTGCAACCTTATTCTAGGAGTGATAAAAATTGGAGCAAAAGCATTACAAGTTCTTTACATACCCCCACGGGGCTTGTCCTGATTCCTCACAGGGAACGAAAGAGGAAAATCTCAAGGAGCCCTGGCTACGCGCATCGTCGTCGACACCATCATCAACAATGGGCCACATGAGGTCGACGCCAACCCCATCCAGATCATCATTGATGCTGAGCGGATGCCGCTTCCGCGCTCCGAGCACGGCGAGAACTCGGAGGCACGTAGCTGTCTTCACTCGACTCTAGAGACTCGCTAGGCTCGGGAGAGTCGCTGGACTCCCAGGAGTCGTCGCTGCTGCTGGAGGAGCTGTCGATAGGTCTAGAGGCGGGCTCGATGCCCGCAGGCGTGCCATGCAGGCCGCTCCCTCCAGGGCAGCACTCTAGGCAGCAACCCTCCTCGTCTAAGACCTTGAAGAACAGCATGGAGGCACCGTCATACTCGAAGTGGATGGCGAGGGTCCCCTCTGCACGGCAGGCGCGGGCAACCTCGCCCCATCCTCAAGTCATGAAGATCTTGCCCGGGGAGATGACCTCGACCTCCACCCCCGTGGCCAGACTGTAGCACCCGACATGCTGCAGCCACATCTCAAGTGCCCCCCTCGGCGGCATCTCCTCGGTGAAGAACCACGGGAGCCGGATCCACATACGCGGTGGCATTGCTGCCCACACCACGAACTTGCGAGAAGCCTTCGGCATGGGTTCGCAGGCCAGCAGCCCATGCAGCCTCAGCCTAGCCAGCACGGCCGAGGCTTATGCGGCGCGGTGCGCTGCCGCCCTCTCCGGAGCCTTGCACTTGGGCATACAGAGGGAGCGGGAAGCCCGGCGGAGGCTGCTCGTACCACGGCCGCATCACCACTGGCCTCTCGCCGACGCCGCGGGGACGGCTGACCCTCTTCTCGGTGGGGGAGGCCCTGCTCCTCACGAGGGGTTTTCCCTTTTTCCGTAGCGGAGAACCTCCTGACCGGCGCCATGAGTACCATGGCAAGACGGCGAGGCGAAGGAGAAGAAGGAGCAGATGGCGTGAGGACGGAGATGAGCAAGGGGGCTCTGCCCCCCTCCTCATTTATAGCCGGAAGGAGGCCAACCGCCGGCCTCCATGATCGCACGTAATGATGGTTTTCCTCTGCATGCAGCAGGGTCTCGTCAAGTTGAGCGGTTGCCGCGGCAGCGTGGGGAAGCGGAGGTGCCCACGTCCCATCAATCGCCACGCGTCGACCGAGGCCGCAGGAGGTTGGGGCCCGCGGCGCTCCGTACTTGCCCTTTGGCTTCGCCTCGAAGCCAAGTTTGAGCGCGCCTTGGGCCCGGCGGCTACTGTCAGCATCCTGTGACCGGGGGTGCCCAAACTTGCCTGCCTGCAGCCCATGGCGTGGCTCCGTCGACGGCCTGGTACGACCCAGCTTCAGCAACAATAGTTCAAGACCCTCGTGAGGGGTCAAGTCTCACGAGGCGGACGACACCAAGACCTCCCTGGGGTGGCCTTACTAGGCTGGCTCCTGAGCAGCGGAGGTATCTATGCAAGGCACACCTCGCGCGGTTCACATGACGTGAGCCATGACGACCAAGACCAGGCAGGCGCCAGCGGGTGTAGTGTACCAGTTTCCTCTTTGGTGCTAAAGAGGCAAGCGCAGGCGCGGATTCCCGAGGAATCAAGCAAAGGTTTCCATATCGATGCAACAAGACTAAGACCGCCAGGATGGCAGGACGGAGGTCATCGCGGAGACCACTACAGCATCACCACCGGAGCCTTTTGCAGGCGAAGACACTTTTATCAGGATAACTTGTACCAGTTTTCTCCCTTCGAATTTGGCTGTTGTGGGATCCCTTCCCGCCTACATTTGGGAAGAGGACCAAGGCCACTATAAATAGGACTTAGCCACCACCATAGAGGGGATGGATCAATTCCACCCTGACCACCCTCACTAGCTCATCAAGCTCAAGAAAACCTCACCTCCTGAGGTTGTTCAACCACTGTACTAGTTCATCCTCAGCCCCTCGAGGCAATCCACCACAAAGCTGGAGTAGGGTATTACACCGCAAGGTGGCCCGAACTAGGATAAACTGCTGGGTCTCTTGTCTCTTGGGTTCGTCGAGCTAGGCCTTGGAATCATTGGGCAGTAAGACTGGGCAGGACGAGTTCTTCGCACGCACCCCAGAGTTCGAACCTCTCAAGGATCTACGGAACCCCGGATCCGACATTTGGAATAAATTCTAACCATAGCATTAAACGTTTGGATCCAATCGGTCCATTACGGAATAGTGCATAAACTGGGGTTTAAGCTTCTGTCACTCTCGCAACCCATCATCTAATTGCTACTCCACAATGCATTCCCTTAGGGCCAAATATGGTGAAGTGTCATGTAGTCGACGTTCACATGACACAACTAAGGGAATCACAACATACATACTATCAAAATATCAAACACATATCAAGTTCACATGATTACTTGCAACATGATATCTCCCGTGACCTCAAGAACAAAAGTAACTACTCCCAAATGATAACCATGCTCAAGATTAGAGGGTATTAAATAGCATATTGGATCTGAACATATAATCTTCCACCAAATAAACCATATAGTAATCAACTACAAGATGTAATCAACATTACTAGTCACCCACAAGCACCAATCTATCGTTCCGGTAAAAAGATTGAACACAAGAGATGAACTAGGGTTTGAGATGAGATGGTGTTGTTGAATATGTTGATGGAGATTGCCCTCCCCAAGATGGGAGAGTTGTTGGTGATGATGATGACGATGATTGCCCCCGCCGGGAGGGAAGTTCCCCCGGCGAAATCGCTCCGCTGGAGGAAAGTGCTCCTGCCCAAGTTCCGCCTCGAGATGGCGGCGTTCCGTCCCTAAAGTCATCCCCTTATTTTTTTCTAGGTCAGAATGACCTATATACCAAAAGATGGGCACCGGAGGTGGGCCTGGGTGAGCACAACCCACCAGAGCGCGCCTGGGCTCCCTGGCGCGCCCAAGTGGGTTATGCCCACCTGGTGGGCCCCCTCTGGTAGTTATTTGCTCCAATATTCTTCAAATATTCCATAAAAAATCTCCGTGAAGTTTCAGCTCGTTTGGAGTTGTGCAGAATAGGTGGCCTGACGTAGCTTTTCCAGGTCCAGATCTCCAGCTGCCGGAATTCTCCCTCTTTGTGTGTACCTTGCACATTATGAGAGAAAAGGCATTAGAATTACTTCAAAAAGCATTATTATGGATAAAAACATCATAAATAACAGGAGGAAACACATGATGCAAAATGGACGTATCAACTCCCCCAAGCTTAGACCTCGCTTGTCCTCAAGCGAAAACCGAAATCGAAAAACATGTCCACATGCTTTGAGAGAGAGATGTCGATAAAAACAAAATACGGACATAGAAGCATCATGTTCATTATTATAACAATAACAAAAAATTAAACATAAGGCTTTTATCATAGAACTTTTGTCATATACTTCTCATGAATAACTAATAGTTCATCACACAATCGAAGTATAAAGCAAAAACTCTATTAAAAACCAACAAACTATGTTCTTAGTCAACTTTGCAACAACAATTCATTATCTTTTCAGGAAGGGTCACTTATCGGAGCCTTTAGGCAAGTCCACATACTCAACCATCATATAGTCTTCTATGATTGCTAACACTCACCGCATACACATGAGCAAAATGTTTCAATCGGACACATACAAAGATAGGGGCTTATAGTTTCGCCTCCCAACGTATTCACCTCATGGGTGATGTCAACAATAATAACTCATGCCACCCATATTCAATTGGACATATGTGCCTAGATCCTTCCTCACCACATGATGCTTGCTAAAGGAGAAAATAAAAGGAATAGAGAGAAAACTTTGACTCTTTGCATAAAAGTAAATACATAAAAGTAAAAGATAGGCCCTTTGCAGAGGGAAGCAGAGGTTGCCATGCGCTTATTTTTTTGTATGCTCAATCCCTTAGTGCAAAAGAATGTCACGTTGCATTGCTCCTTGTGATAGCGACCTTTATTATGCAGTCTGTCACTTTTATTCTTCACCATCACAAGTTCGTGAAACGCTCAATTTTCTCATACACTAAATGATCTCACACATTTAGAAGCAATTTTTATTGCCTTTTTTGCACCGATGACAACTTACTTGAGGGATGTTGCTCAATCCCTTGGTAGGTATGGTGGACACTTGAAAATAAGATTTGGGTTTAAGGGTTTTTGGATGCACAAGTAGTATCTCTACTTAGTGCGGAATTTTTGGCTAGCAAAGATAGGGGGCAAGCACCACATGTTAAAGGATCTATGACAATATGACTTCTTTGTGAATATGAACAAACATAAATCATTAAGTTGTCTTCCTTGTCCAATGTCAACAATTTTGGCATATAATATTTTGATGGGGGCTCACAATCATAAAAGATTTCTAGGATAGTGTATTTATATGTGAATCTTCTCTTCCCTTATTAGTTCTTTCATGAGTTGCATCATTGACTAATGCTATGTTTGTCAATCTCTAATAATATTTTCTACTTATACTTTTCCTTATGTGGTGCATCACCTACCATAAGATTAGTATATGATCTTCTTGATTTATTTCGTTTCCTTTGTTTATTTCCTTTCCTTTTATTTATTACTTTTCTTTTAATTGCAGCAAGAAAGTAAAGAAAGAAAAAACTCAAACTAAACTTTATTATATATCTTGCACATGATTACAAGGATAGATCACCAAGTAAACTCTCAAAGAAGAAAGGATCGAACTAAACTTTTATTCAACTTAAGCAAAAGATCGAACTAAAATAGGTAAAGGCAAAAAGATAGTGGGATGATACAATACCGGGGCACCTCCCCCAAGCTTGACGAAAGCCAAGGGGAGTGCCCATACCCTAAAATCAATTTTCCTTTGGTGGTGAAGATGATAGTGGTGGTGATGATGTAGTATTCTCCAATATAACCATGAGTAGATCCTTCAAACCGTGAATCTCCCGAAGGGCTTGATGAAGTAACTCACTGTTTTTCTTCACCTCAGCCATTATGTGTTTATTCTCCGAGCCCCATGGTTTTATTCCCGCACTGTTTTCTCTTGGACGGGATATGTCCCAGTTGGATGGTTTGTGCGTACGAGGAGTGTTCTCGAACCCATAATTGTGAATCAAATTGCGAAAATTGTTACGATGTAACCTGTGTAAAGGCCTCCTCGGTGGGAGTTCTTCTTGCACTTCCAGGCTCTCATGATTGTTTGATGATCTCATGGCTTGATGAGGGTTAGGGTGAGTAGAGATGCCAGCTAATGTTCCCCTCTCGGAGGCCAGAGAGTGAACCCCAAAGGGATATTCCTCCTCTTCCTCCATAACAACCTCTTCAGCTTCATCTCTCCTTAGATCCTCCTGTACCAACCTTGTGTCTTCTTCTCCATCGTTGAAGGGTGAGGAAGACATGATGTTGGTCTAGCTGAATCTGTTAGAAAACAGCAAGGAAAAGAGAGCAGAGGATTTCTCTGTGATACGGTGGTCAACAGGTTCGTGGAGTATATAAAGAATTTTTATCTTGGAGGACAAGCATACGGTAGAAAAATGGAGTCCGGAAGGTGTCCCAGGTGGGCACAACCCACCTGGGCGCGCCAGGCAAGCCTGGCGCGCCCTGGTGTCTTGTGCCCACCAGGGTACGCTTCCTGGAAGTTTCTTATTTTCCTATTTTTCTAAATATTCCAAAACTGACAAAAAATATTTTTGCGGATTTTTCGGAGTCGGTTTACTTACCGTATCACGTACCTCCTTGTTTTCACTATTCTGGAGTGTTCCGGAAGGACTCTTTTATGTGTTCTTCCGGTGTCAAAGTTTGGATAATATTACTTTCAACACTAATGGGCATACCTGAGATATAATGTTTTATTCGTTGCCCATTGACAACCTTCGGGTTAGTACCTTCGGCATTATTTATTTTGATGGCTCCAGACCGATAAACCTCCTCGATAACATGTGGGCCTTCCCATTTTAAGAGGAGTTTTCCTGCAAAGAATCTGAAACGAGAGTTGTACAAAAGAACATATTCTCCGACTTTAAACTCACGCTTTTGGATTCTCTTGTCATGCATCTTTTAACTTTTTCTTTGAATAATTTTGCATTTTCATAAGCTTGGGCTCTCCATTCATCTAATGAACTAATATCAAATAACCTTTTTTCACCGGCAAGTTTGAAATCATGATTGAGTTCCTTGACTGCCCAATATGCTTTATATTCTAACTCAAGCGTCAAATGACAAGCTTTTCAATAAACCATTTTATAAGGAGACATACCCATAGGATTTTTGTATGATGTTCTATAAGCCCAAAGTGCATTGTATAATTTCTTAGACCAATTCTTTCGGGACCTATTAACAGTCTTTTGTAAAATTAATTTTATTTCTCTATCGCTAAGCTCAACTTGACCACTAGACTGAGGATGATATGGTGATGCAATTCTAAGATTAACATCATACTTGGCAAGCATTTTACGGAAAGCACCATGAATAAAGTGTGAACCACCATAAGTCATTAAATATCTAGGGACTCTAAACCTTGGGAAAATAACTTCCTTAAGAATTTTAATAGAGGTTTTGTGATCAGCACTATTGGTTGGAATAGCTTCTACCCGTTTAGTAACATAATCAACAGCAGCCAAAATATGTGTATACCCATTATGGGAAGGAAAAAGTCCCATGTAATCAAATCCCCAAACATCAAATGGTTCAACAGCAAGTGAATAATTCATAGGCATTTCTTGACGCTTACCAATATTACCTATTCTTTGGCATTCATCACAAGATAAGACGAACCTGCGGGCATCCTTGAAGAGAGTAGGCCAATAAAATCCAGATTGCAATACCTTATGAGCAGTTCTATCTCCAACATGATGCCCTCCGTAAGCTTCGTAGTGACATTTCCATAGGATTTGTCCCTATTCATGCTAAGGTACACAACGTCTAATAATACCATCTACTCCTTCTTTATAAATATGTGGGTCATCCTAAAAGTAGTGTCTTAAATCATAAAAGAATTTTTTTCTTTTGTTGGTATGTAAATCTAGGTGGTAAATATTTAGCAACAATGTAATTAGCATAGTCAGCATACCAAGGAGTACTATGAGTAACATTTATTGCAGCTAACTTCTCATCAGGAAAACTATCATCAATAGGTAGTGGGTCATCAGGCACATTTTCAAGCCTTAGACAAGTTATCAGCTACGGGGTTCTCAGCTCCTTTTCTATCAGTGATATGCAAATCAAATTCTTGTAGCAATAGAACCCATCGAATAAGTCTAGGTCTAGCATCTTTCTTTTCCATAAGATATTTAATAGCAGCATGATCAGTGTGAACAATTACTTTTGAATCAACAACATAAGGTCTAAAAAATTTATCACAAGCAAACACCACTGCTAAGAATTCTTTTTCAGTAGTTGCATAATTTCTTTGAGCACTGTCTAGAGATTTACTAGCATAATGAATAACATTCAGTTTCTTATCAACTCTTTGTCCTAGAACAACACCAACAGCATAATCACTAGCATCACACATAGTCTCAAAAGGCAAGTTCCAATCAGGTGGTTGAACAATAGGTGCAGAAATTAAGGCTTTCTTGAGTGTTTCAAAGGCTTCTAAACAATTGTCGTCAAAAACAAAAGGAATATCCTTTTGCAAAAGACTCGTAAGAGGCCTAGAAATTTTAGAAAAGTCTTTGATAAATCTCCTATAGAAATTAGCATGACCTAGGAAACTACGAATACCTGCTACCTCTTGAGCACTGCGTTGGTTTTCCCTTGAAGAGGAAAGGGTGATGCAGTAAAGCAGCGTAAGTATTTCCCTCAGTTTTTGAGAACCAAGGTATTGATCCAGTAGGAGGCCACGCAGATTCCCTCGCACCTACACAAACAAATAAATTCCTCGCAACCAATGCAATAAAGGGGTTGTCAATCCCTTCACGGTCACTTACAAAAGTGAGATCTGATATATATGATAAGATAATATTTTTGGTATTTTTATGATAAAGATGCAAAGTAAAGAAAGCAAAATAAAAACGGTGCCAGAAATATCTAAGTGTTGGAAGATTAATATGATGGAAAATAGACCCGGGGGCCATAGGTTTCACTAGTGGCTTCTCTCGAGAGCATAAGTATTACGGTGGGTAAACAAATTACTGTTGAGCAATTGAACGAATTGAGCATAATTATGAGAATATCTAGGTATGATCATGTATATAAGCATCACGTCCGAGACAAGTAGACCGACTCCTGTCTGCATCTACTACTATTACTCCACACATTGACCGCTATCCAGCATGCATCTAGAGTATTAAGTTCAAAAGAACAGAGTAACGCTTTAAGTAAGATGACATGATGTAGAAGGATAAACTCATGCAATATGATATAAACCCCATCTTGTTATCCTCGATGGCAACAATACAATACGTGCCTTGCTGCCCCTCATCACTTTGGGAAAGGACACCGCAAGATTGAACCCAAAGCTAAGCACTTCTCCCATTGCAAGAAAGATCAATCTAGTAGGCCAAACCAAACTGATAATTCAAAGAGACTTGCAAAGATAACCAATCATACATAAAAGAATTCAGAGAAGATTCAAATATTGTTCATAGATAAACTTGATCATAAACCCATAATTCATCGGTCTCAACAAACACACCGCAAAAGAAGATTACATCGAATAGATCTCCGCAAGAGAGGGGGAGAACATTGCATTGAGATCCAAAAAGAGAGAAGAAGTCATCTAGCTAATAACTATGGACCCGAAGGTCTGAGGTAAACTACTCACACATCATCGGAGAGGCTATGGTGTTGATGTCGAAGCCCTCCGTGATCGATGCCCCTTGGTAGGAGCTCGGAAAAAGGCCCCAAGATGGGATCTCACGGCATGAAGGTTGTGGCGGTGGAATTAGGTTTTGGCTCCGTGTCTGGTAGTTTGAAGTACGAGGTATATATAGGAGGAAGAAATGCGTCGGTGGAGCAACATGGGGCCCACGAGGGTGGAGGCGTGCACAGGGGGGGGTTAGGCGCGCCCCCTACCTCGTGCCTTCCTGGTTGATGTATTGACGTAGGGTCCAAGTCCTCTGGATCACGTTCATTCCGAAAATCACGTTCCCGAAGGTTTTATTCCGTTTGGACTCCGTTTGATATTCTCTTTCTGCGAAACCCTGAAATAGGCAAAAGACAACAATTCTGGGCTGGGCCTCGGGTTAATAGGTTAGTCCCCATAAAAATATAAAAGTGTATAATAAAGCCCAATAATGTCCAAACAGAATATAATATAGCAAGGAACAATTAAAAATTATAGATATGTTGGAGACGTATCAATACCTTTGATATCTTTAGGACATGGCATTTTCTCAATTGCATCAACCTTAGCTTTGTACACTTCAATACCTCTTTCAGAGATTTTATGACCCAAGACAATACCTTCATTAACCATGAAGTGGCACTTCTCCCAATTAAAGACAAGATTTGTTTGCTCGCATCTCTGCAAAACTCGATCAAGATTGCTTAAACAATCATCAAAAGACTTCCCATAAACAGAGAAGTCATCCATGAAAACCTCAACAATCTTTTCACAAAAGTCAGAGAATATAGCAGTCAAACATCTTTGAAAGGTGGTAGGTGCATTGCATAAACCAAAAGGCATACGTCTATAAGCATAAGTTCCAAAGGGACAAGTAAAAGTGGTCTTTTCTTGATCAGGTTGAGAAACAGGTATTTGTGAAAAGCCATAGTATCCATCAAGGAAGCAAATGTGTGTGTGCTTAGATAATCTTTCTAGCATTTGATCAATAAAAGGCAGAGGGTAATGATATTTTCTAGTTGCTTTATTTAATTTTCTAAAACCAATTACCATTCTATAGCCTGTAACAATTCTTTGTGGAATAAGTTCATTCTTATCATTTGGAACAACAGTAATACCTCCTTTCTTAGGAATACAATGAACATGACTTACCCATCTACTATCACCTACGTGATAGATTATACCTGCCTCCAGAAGTTTTAATATTTCCGTTCTTACCACGTCTTTCATCTTCGAATTTAACCGACGTTGGTGATCAACAATGGATTTAGCATCAGGTTCCATATTAATTTTGTGCTGACATAGAGTGGGACTAATGCCCTTTAAATCATCAAGAGTATATCCAATAGCAGTTTGGTGCTTCCATAGAACTTTCAATAATCTTTCTTCTTCATGTTTTGAAAGGTTAGCACTAATAATAACAGGATATATCTTCTTTTCATCAAGATAAGCATATTTCAAAGTGTTTGGCAATTGTTTTAATTCAAACACAGGATCACCCTTAGGTGGAGGAGCACCTCCTAGAGTTTCAATAGGCAAATTGTGTTTAAGCAGAGGACGTTGTTCAAAGAAAATCTTATCTATTTCATTTCTTTCATGCATATGTAAATCATTTTCATGGTCTAGCAAACATTGTTCTAAAGGATCAGTAGGTGGCACAACAATAGAAGGCGGACCAATTATTTCATCCTTACTAGGCATATCTTTTTCTAGAAGCTTTCTACTAAACTTGGAGAAATTAAACTCATGAGACTCATGACCAAAACTAACATCGTAAGTTTGTTTCTCACAATCTATCTTAGGATTAAAGGTGTTCAGGAAAGATCTACCAAAGATAATGGGACAAAAGTCATCTTGTGGGGAACCAAGAACAAGAAAATCAGTAGGGTATTTTATTTTCCCATACAAGACTTCAACATCTCTAACAATGCCAATTGGTGATATAGTGTCTCTATTAGCAAGTTTAATAGTAACATCTATGTCTTCTATTTCTGCAGGTGCTATGTCATTCATAATTTATTGATATAAGGAATTAGGAATAGCACTCACACTAGCACCTATGTCACATAAACCATGATAACAGTGATCTCCTATTTTAACTGAGACAACGGGCATGCCACCAACAGGTCTATGTTTATCCTTTTTATCAGGTTTGGCAATTCTAGCAGCTTCTTCGCACAAGTAAATAACATGCCCATCCATATCTTCTTCCAAGAGATCTTTAACCATAGCAATACTAGGTTCTACTTTGATTTGTTCATTAGGTTTAGGTGTTCTAATATAGCTTTTGTTAACCCCGGTTGAAGCTTTAGCATGTTCCTTTATCCTAACAGGGAAAGGTGGTTTTTCAATAAAAGCAGTAGGAACAACTGGATCAACATTGTAAATTAGGGTTTGTTCTTTAATTGGTATCGGTTCTGTAATTTCTTCTTTAATAGGTGGGTGATATTCAAACCACTTCTCTTTAGGGAGATCAACACGAGCAGCAAATGATTCACAAAAGAGGCTAATATCTCAGAGTCAAGTCCATATTTAGTGCTAAACTTTTGAAAAACATCGGTATTCATAAAAGATTTAACACAATCATACTTAAGTTTAATACCTGACTCTTTACCTTCGTCGAGTCCACAATATTCAGAGTTCCTTTAATTCTTTCCAAAAGATCCCACCGGAATTCAATAGTCTTCTCTTGAGAGCTCATGATTGAGGCATGAAAATTCTGGATAATAATTTCTCTTGAAGGTATTCAAATGAAGGAACCAACACAAGAAGTATCAAGCGTGGTTTGATCATTACGAGAAAGCCGGGCATAAAAAATCTGGATAATAATTTCTCTGGAGGGCTCATGATTGGGGCATGAAAATAACATTGACTAAGCCTACCCCAAGCTAGAGCAATACTTTCTCCTTCACGAGGCCAAAAATTATATATATAATTCCAATCACGATGAACTAGATGCATATGATAATTTTTTGATGGAACTCCAATTTCAATCGATTCCAATTCCAAGATCCAATATCATCGCATATCCTATACCATGCCAATGCTTTTCCCTTCAAATATAAAGGGAAAACCTTCTTCATAACTTCATCTCTGGGTAAACCTGCAAGCTTAAACAACCCACAAATTTGTTCGACATATATCAGGTGCATATAAGGATGTTCAGTTCCATCTCCTGCATATGGATTAGCTAGTATTTGTTCTATCATACCCGAAGGAATTTCATATTCAACATTTTCAATAGGTGCAGTAGGTTGAGGGGTAGCTAATTTTGGTTCCGGTCGGGGTGAAGATACCCCGAACAAACCCCTCAAAGGATTGTTCTCCATAGTAACAAGTGACAATAAATTTCAGCACACTATATAAATGTTTCCTTACCAAATTCCACTTACCAAAGGCGCTTCACTCCCCGGCAACACCCCCAGAAAATAGCCTTGATGACCCACATGTATAGGGGATAAATTTTAGCTCTTTTCAATAAGTAAGAGTTTTGAACACAACGAGGAGTAGAAGGAAATGACAAGTGGTTTTCATCAAGGTAATGTCTACAAGTGCTGAAATTGTAAGTAGCAGAGTAGTTTGATAGCAAGATAATTTGTAACGAGCAATTAATGATAGTAGTAACAAAAGTGCAGCAAGGTAGCCCAATCCTTTTGAGGCGAAGGACAGGCCAAAATGGTCTCTTATGATAAGCAAAACATTCTTTAGGGTACACGGGAATTTCATCTAGTCACTTCCACCATGTTGGTTTGATTTGTGTTTGCTACTTTGATAATTTAATATGTGGGTGGACCGGTGCTTAGGTTCTGTTCTTACTTGAACAAACCTCCTACTTATGATTAAACCTCCCGCAAGCATACGCAACTACGAGAAAAGTATTAAGAATAAATTCTAACCATAGCATTAAACTTTTGGATCCAATCGGTCCCTTACGGAATATCGCATAAACTGGGGTTTATGCTTCTGTCACTCTCGCAACCCATCATCTAATTGCTACTCCACAATGCATTCCCTTAGGCCGAAATATGGTGAAGTGTCATGTAGTCGACGTTCACATGACACCACCAAGGGAATCACAACATACATACTATCAAAATATTGAACACATATCAAATTCACATGATTACTTGCAACATGATTTCTCTCGTGACCTCAAGAACAAAAGTAACTACTCACAAATAATAACCATGCTCAAGATCAGAGGGGTATTAAATAGCATATTGGATCTGAACATATAATCTTCCACCAAATAAACCATATAGTAATCAACTACAAGATGTAATCAACACTACTAGTCACCCACAAGCACCAACCTATCGTTCCGGTAACAGGACTGAACACAAGAGATGAACTAGGGTTTAAGATGAGATTGTGTTGTTGAAGATGTTGATGGAGATTGCCCTCCCCAAGATGGGAGAGTTGTCGGATGTGGGGTTCCGGCAAACCCTTAAGGTTCGAACTCTGGGGTGCGCGCGAAGTCTTTCCCTCCTACCGATCTACGCCCTAGCTCGCTAAGATCTTGCGGACGAACTCGACGGACTCGCAACACAGAAAGACACGAGGTTTATTCTGGTTCGGGCCACCATTGTGGTGTAATACCCTTCTCCAGTGTGGTGGTGGTGGATTGCCTCTTGGGCTGATGATGGACAGTACAAGGGAAGAACAACCCCTGAGATTGAGGTGTTCTTGCGGGTACGAGCTTGTGCGCGTCTCTGGATCCGATGGCTACTACTGTGATGGCTAGACCTATTTATAGAGGCCCTAGTCCTCTTCCCAAATATCGAGCGGGAAGGGAGCCAACAGCGGCGGGCAAATTTGAAGGGGGACAACTAGTACAAGCTATCCTGACAAAAGCGGTCTTTGCCTGCGAAAAGCTCTGGTGGTGACGCCTTCTTGGGCTCCACGATGACCTCCATCTCATTGTCCTCCTGGTCTTGGTCTCATTGCACCAATATAGGAACCTTTGCCTGATGCCTCGGTACTCTTCGCCTGCGCTGGCCTCCTTAGCACCAAAGAGGAAATAAGGAAGTTGTGCACGCTGGCGCCCACCTGATGCCGTTCGTCATGGCTCACGTCATGAGAGCCTCGTGAGGTTTGCCCCGCCTTGATATCTCCGCTCCTCGTGAGCCTGCCTGGCTCGGCCACTCCAGAGGAGGTCTTGCATCGTCCGCCTCGCGAGGGTCTTGGATGCCTTGTTGATGAAGATGGGCCATACGGCCTGCTGGCTTAGCCACGCTGTGGGCCGCAGGCAGGCAAGTTTGGGGACCCCCGTTCCCAGAACGGCGACAGTAGCCCTCGGGCCCAAGGTGCGCTCGGGCTTGGCTTCGCGGCGAAGCCAAGGGTCAAGTTCGAAGCACCGCGGGCCCCAAAGGCCTGCAGCCTCGGTTGACGCGTGGAAGTTGATTGGACATGGGCGTCTCCGCTTCCCCACGCTGCCTCGGGAACTGCATCACTTGACAAGTCCCTGCGACATGCAAGGAAAACCATCATTACCTGCGATCATGGGAGACGCCGGTTGGCCTTCTTCCACTATAAATGGGGAGGGGAGCGGAGCCCCCGTCGCCCATCTCTTCCTTCCTTGCTTGCTTCTTCCTCCTTGCTCCACTGCTGACAACAATGGCGCCCATCAGAAGGTTTTCTACTGAAGAGATAGGAAAGGCTCCCCGTGATGATCCGGGGCCACTTACGTTGAAGAAGAGGCCGATCCATCGCCATGATGAAGAGGCGATGCAGGTGGTGTCGAGGCCTTGGTGCGAGCGGCCTCCTCCGGGGTACCCGCTACCCTTGTATGCCAGAGCCGAGGGCTCGGGAGGTCGGAGCGACGAGCAGCGCCGCCCGCGCCGTGTCCGGGGTCACCGCGCCATGGCGACGCGTGCCTTCGCCCCTGGGATCCACACCGCTGACTCCTCGCGCGAGTTGGTGCTGTGGGCGCCGATGCCTCCAAGCTCCTGGATCTGCTTCCCGCGGTTCCTTTCTGACGTGATGCCACCGAGGGGGCCTCTCGAGCTCTGGTTGCAGCACGCCGACTGCAGCGCTCCAGCGACTGAAGCGGAGATCGAAGCAGTTCCCACCGGCAGGATCTTCATGACCCACGACTGGGGGGAGATCGCATGGGTCTGCTGTGCGAGGGGCGCCCTCTCATCCACTTCGAGTACGACGGTGCTTCCACGCTCTTCTTCAAGGTCTTAGACACCGAGGGCCGCCGCCTGGAGTGCTGCCCCGGAGAGGGGCGCCAAACCGACGCGTGCTCCTCTCGCGGCTACTGCAGCAGCAGTAGCCCTTGGGAGTCCAGCAGCTCTCCTGAGCCTTACGAGACTCCGGAGACGAGCGACGACAGCTACGTGCCCCCGAGCTCTCTCCGTGCTCGGAGCAGAGCCACGGCGTCCGGCCATCGCCGCCGCTGATCTGGATGGGGTTGGCGCCGGCCCTCCGTGGCCCACTATTGATGATGGCATCCGCCACGGAAGGGAGTAGATAGGATTCCCCTTAGTATTGGCTTTTGTTTCCTGCGAAGAATCATGAATCACCCCGTGGGGGCATGTAAGGATCTGTAATGTCCTTTGTATCTATTTTCCTTGTTATGAAAACTTAGCGAACGCGTGTCCCGTTAAGGCTCGGTCCCCCATTTCTTTCCCCGCGACGGCTTGTTGCTCACACGACAGTCCCGGTCCTCAGCGGCTACTGCCGCCGGTATGCTGTGTCGCCTGCCGTGGTCAAGGCCGGGAGGTGTGCGGCACGAGGTCGATAAGAGCCCCTGAGGCGCGATGCTCAGGACGTCCCCCTTAGCGCTCAAGCAGCCATGGTAAAGCGAGAAATGGAGTCGACGTGGCCGCAAGGGGGTTGCGGCAAGGCGTGAGTGAACATTAGGCCCAAACATTTAGCCGATCCGAGTGCGGGACTTATCTTGTTGATTTCGTGGTGACTCCTGACGTTGTGCCAGGGCTGTGCGCCTACTTGTGCGGCATAGCTAGGCCAGCCCGTACGAGTTTCCTTCCCCTCATGCTCTCCTTAGTGCTCTACGTTCTCAGGTCCCGGCCCTCGAGCGAGCTCAGCCGCCACTGGTATGCCAGGTCGTGATGCCGTGGTCAAGGCCAGGGGGTGAGGGCTGGAGAGCCAGTAAGAGCTCCCGAGTCGCGATGCTCAGGAGTCCCCCTTTTAACGCGCAAGTGAATCGCACGAGAGAAAAGGAGACTCACGGTGCCGCCTGCTATCCTTCCCACGGGATCCCTGTGAACAGGCATAAGAAGAAACACGGTTTGCCGTTACAGCTGTCAGCCTGCCGTTGGTTGCTCTGGATGAGATGAAGGCACTAAGGGCCTAGTGAGGTGACGTGCGCGGGGCGTGCCGCGAGCCAGAGCTCGACCACTCAGATTTGTCGGCGTGGCAGGGACGGACCCATGCACCAGCGCCGTGCCTGTGTGGAGGCCCCGGGGAAGGCGATGATTAGGCAGGTGGTAGCAATTGGCAGGTTAAGCATGGAGAGCAGATCAGCTTAGGTAAATGCAGGAAGATACATGCCACCGGGTCCGGCCCGAGGGGCTTGGGGATGATGCAGCCCAAGGGGCACCCCCAACAAGGTAAGCGAAAGACGTAAGCAAAAGGGATACATGCCACAGGGACGGACCCATGTGGCATGGGAATAATGCAGCCCGAGGGGTGCTCCCAGCTAAACGAGCTTGGAAGATGTCACCTGGTTCTGTAGAAGAAGTAGAGTTGGTGCAGCTGAAGGCGTGCGTTGAAGAAGCGACTCCTCACGAGCCACCGGGACCCTGAGCCTCGGGAGGCTCTGGGGGCTTAGGAGGTTCCCTGAAGACCGTCTCCATCTCCTCCAGGATGGCGTGGTACCTGACCTCCTGAGCCGCCAGGACACACCGCAGGTCGCGTTGATAGGCTGACACCACGCTCGGCAAGCCGAAGGGCATGCGAACGTAGCTATGTGCTGGGCCCTCACAGCGCCCACACGCATGGCCAGAAGCGCTCCTGAGATGCGGCCCTGTTGAGCCCGGGGACGTCGATGCAGACACGCAGCCCAGCATCCTCGCCAGGATGCGGAGCTGCGCTTCGTGAGCGTCTATCGCCGCGCATGGCCCTTGCATCTTGCAGTTCCTGAGTGGTCTTGGTGATGAACTCCTGAGTGGTGGGCACTCCTTGCCCTGTGCTCTCCTGAGGGTCACGTGCCGCGAAGCACGCCTCCAAGTGGTGCCCAAGCGCCTCCCTCGTGAGGTTGGCAAGGTCTGAGGCCCTCCAGAAGAGAGCCCCCGAGCCCTGCCTGAGGAGAGCACCGGGCGCGCCTTCCTAGGTGAAAGCACAAGTGCTCCCTAGGTGGTTTTGGTAATTAATTTCAACATATCTCTTGTTGGACTAAAACATCTAGTATGTTTCAGATAAGTTCAACAATGGACTGGCATGGACTAAAGGATGTGGGAAATCCTTCAAAATGCTGAGGACAAAGGATTGGCTCAAGCTTCAAGCTCAAGACTCTTCATTTTACATTTTAGTGATCCAAGATCACATTGAGTATATAGGAAAAGCCAATACTATCAAGGAGGGATGAGGTGTTGCTCAATGAGCCTCTTGCTTCATGTGCTTAGTGATATGCTCCAAAACCCTCAGCTACTTTCCCATTTCCACACAAACGTCCTAAAACCTAAAGTCAAACTCAGCCCCACTAATTCTTTCTATCCGGCGCCACCGAGCTTGAATGTCTTAGCCACTGCCACAAACCCTAGGCAAATCGGTTCTACCGATAGGGATCTCGGTCTTACTGAAATGGGATTGTAATCTCTCTGTGTATGTCCACTATCAAAATCGGTCTCACCGAGTTTGAGAATCGGTACTACCGAGATTACAATGCAAACTTTCTGGTTGACTCATTACAAAAATCGGTCCCACCGAGTTTGAGTAACCGGTCTCACCGAGTTTGCCTGACCAACTCTCTGGTTAACTAATTACCAAAATCGGTCTCACCGAGTTTGTGTAATCGGTCTCACCGAGATTACGTTATGCCCTAACCCTAACCATATCGGGTCCCACCGAGATGCAAGTCGATCCACGAAAACCCTAACGGTCACTAGGTTTACTAAAATCGGTCTGACCGAGTTTGTTGATTCGGTCCCATCGAGATTGGTAAATTGTGTGTAGCAGTTAGATTTTGTGTGGAGGCTATATATACCCCTCCACCTCCTCTTCATTCGTGGAGAGAGCCATCGACTGAACCTACACTTCCAGCATCCTATTTACGAGAGAGAACTACCTACTCATGTGTTGAGGCCAAGATATTCCATTCCTACCATATGAATCTTGATCTCTAGCCTTTCCCAAGTTGCTTTCCACTCAAATCTTCTTTCCACCAGATCCACATCCTGTGAGAGAGAGTTGAGTGTTGGGGAGACTATCATTTGAAGCACAAGAGCAAGGAGTTCATCATCAACACACCATTTTTTACTTCTTGGAGAGTGGTGTCTCCTAGATTGGCTAGGTGTCACTTGGGAGCCTCAGACAAGATTGTGGAGTTGAAACAATGAGTTTGTAAGGGCAAGGAGATCGCATACTTCGTGAAGATCTACCGCTAGTGAGGCAAGTCCTTCGTGGGCGGCGACCATGGTGGGATAGACAAGGTTGCTTCTTCGTGGACCCTTCATGGGTGGAGCCCTCCGTGGACTCACAAGAACCGTTATCCTACGTGGGTTGAAGTCTCCACCAACGTGGATGTACGATAGCACCACCTATCGGAACCACGACAAAAACATCCGTGTCTCCAATTGCGTTTGAATCCTCCAAACCCTTCCCTTTACATTCTTGCAAGTTGCATGCTTTATTTTCCGCTGCCCATATACTCTTTGCATGCTTGCTTGTTATGTATTGAAAAAGTTAAACTTGTGCCTAAATTCCACTTAAACTTTAATAAGGTTAAAAACTGCTACTTTGGTACTTAGTGTCTAATCACCCCCCCTCTAGACACCTCTTCTCAAGATCCTACACTAGGCGATGGAGGGAGGCGCCCCTGGGACGGGCGCTGATCCTGATGAGGCTCCTGCCGCGATGCCATCCTCCTGAGGTCCTGCGCGGCGCAGCTACTTCTTCTTGGGGATGGCCTCCAGAGGGCCTTCATTTCTGCTGTCGGGGTCGTCGATTGCTGCAGCTTGAAAGGCGCGCTCGAGGGAGCACACCGCATCCCTCTCTTCACACGGGACCGTGATGATTCCTCCACTTACTGGCATCTTGAGAACGTTGGAGCCGTGATGAGTGACTACCATGAACTTGGCTAGGTCTGGATACCCGAGGATGGCATTGTACGGCAGGCAGATGTGCGCGACGTCAAAGTCGATGAGCTGGGTGCGGTTGTTCTTACGCTCCCCGAAGGTGACAGGCAGGAGGACCTGCCCTATCGGTGTGGTGGAACCATCGGTCACTCCTGAGAAAGGCTTGGTGGGCTGGAGCTGTTCATATGGCACTTGGAGGTTGTCGAACGTGTCGACGGACAGGACGTTGAGCCCTGCGCCACTGTCGATGAGGGTCTTGGTGACCTGCACATTGCTGATGACTGGGGAGCACAGCATAGGGAGGGCGCCAGCGGTGGCTGCGCACTTGAGCTGATCCGCCGAGTTGAAAGTGATGGCCATTGGGACCACTTGAGTGGGCGCGTGGCCTCGAGCTTGGGGAGCACCGCGTTCACCTCGCGAGTGAACTATTTGAAGATGTGCTGAGAGGCTAGGGCCTGAGCGCCGCCCAAGATGCAGGCGATCGCACGCGGCTCCTGGAAGCCCCCAGCCCCCTCGTCCTGGTGGTGGTGGTCGTTCCTTCTTGGTGGCAGCAGCAGGGGAAGACCGGTGTTGCCCTGGGGGCGATCCTCATGAGGCGGATCCCTCCAGGCGCCCTCGCGAGGTTAGTCCTGCCAGCGGTCCTCACGAGGCCGGTCGCGCCACTCCTGGCGCGGGCCACAGTCGTCCCAGCGTCCGCCTCCTCGTCCTCCTCCGCGGCCGTAGCCCCGGTCGTTGCGCTCGGGGCGTCAACCGTAGCATCCTTCCCGTATGGCTCTGAGCTCTTGACAGTCGCTGGTGTTGTGGGTGTTCAGGTTGTGGAAGGCGCAGAACGGTCGGCCGTTCTTGGAAGACTCGGGCTGATCTCTGCCCCGCTTGGTGTCGGGCTCCGCTGCGAGCACAGCTGCCTCCTTGCGCTTCACGTCCTTGGCCTTGGCCTTCTTCTCCTCCGCGCCCACGGCTGGCAGCTCAAGGAGAGAGAGGCGCCCCTCCTCAGCTCTTGCGCACTTGGTCGCCAGGTTGAACAACTCCTGAGAGGTGCAGAGCTCCTCGTGGATGGCGAGCTCTTCCTTCATCTTGACGTCACGGACGCCGTCGGAAAACGCGAAGATGATGGCCTCGTCCGTGACCTTGGGGATCTTGAGGCGGGTGTTGTTGGAGCGCTGGATGTACTTCTGGAGGGTCTCTCCTGGTTGTTGCTTGATGCAGCATAGATCACCCGCGGCCGGTGGGCGGTCGCTCCTGGAAGTTGGCGACAAAGCGGTCGTGCATCTCATCGCAGGAGGAGATCGAGCCGTGCTGCAGTTTCAGGAGCCAGGAGCAAGCTCCATCCTTGAGAGCCATGGGAAACTAGTTCACCATGACTTTTTCGTCGACGTTGGCCGCTTTGATGCTCAGCTCATAGAGCTGTAGGAACTCCGCGGGGTCGGTGGTGCCGTCGTAGCGAGGAGGCAGATCCGGCTTGAACTTGCCTGGCCAGGCGACGCTACGCAGCTCGGGGGTGAACGCGCGACAGCCGGCCGTGGTTGCCGGGGCTCCCTTCGGAGGTGGAGCTTGGTCTTGACGAGGTCCGCGCTGCACCGCTGCGGGTGGTGCGCAGTCCTGACGAGGTGGCGCGTGGAGTGCAGGTGCAGCTACTCACGGCCGTAGGATTTCTTGGCAGCTTCTCTCCTCGCGCGCGTGCGCCGGGCGCGGCGTATAACGCCGCGGAGCCGCGCGCCTTGGTGCCAATGCGCCGTCTTGGGGCTGAGGTGGTGGAGGCACGCCATGATCCCGGTCGCCCGCGGCTGGTTGTGGGGGAGGCAGAGAGTGGGATGGCGCCGGAGAGCCCCCTGTGGCGTGGACGAGCTCGGCGACGCGGTCGAACCACTCCTCGTAGAGTTCGTCGACGGGGCGATAGCGCAGGAGCTTGTTCGCCGCGAGGAGCGCGGCCCGTGCCTCGATGGGAGCGCAGTGCGCGTGAGACGAAGAACTGGTAGGGGTCAGTGATGGAGTAGCGGTGCGGCCGTCCTGCCGCACCGAAAGATGCAGCGAGGACGCCTGCTGCTCGTTCCATGCCGGGCTGGTGGCAGCGTTGGCGGCGGGAGACGGAGAACGACGAGGTGACCCGCCAACGGGACCCGTCTGAGCGACGCGGGTGTGAGGGCAGCCCGACGCTCAACTCGAGCACGGCGAGCGTCTGCCATTGAGACGAGGAGCGACGGAGCGACGAACTGACGGAAGGGAAGCTACGGCGCACCCCTACCTGGCGCGCCAAATGTCGGATGTGGGGTTCCGGCAAACCCTTAAGGTTCGAACTCTGGGGTGCGCGCGAAGTATTTCCCTCCTAACGATCTACGCCCTAGATCGCTAAGATCTCGCGGACGAACTCGACGAACTCGCAACACAGAAAGACACGAGGTTTAGATGGTTCGGGCCACTGTTGTGTTGTAATACCCTACTCCAGTGTGGTGGTAGTGGATTGCCTCTTGGGCCGATGATGGACAATACATGGGAAGAACAACCTCTTGAGATTGAGGTGTTCTTTTGCGTACGAGTTTGTGCGCGTCTCTGGATCCGATGGCTACTACTGTGGTGGCTAGACCTATTTATAGAGGCCCTGGTCCTCTTCCCAAATATCGAGCGGGAAGGGAGCCAACAACGGCAGGCAAATTTGAAGGGGGAAAGCTAGTACAAGCTATCCTGACAAAAGCGGTCTTCGCCTGCGAAAAGCTCTGGTGGTGACGCTATCTTTGGCTCCATGATGACCTCCATCTCGCCGTCCTCCTGGTCTTGGTCTCGTTGCACCAATATAGCAACCTTTGCCTGATGTCTCGGTACTCTTCGTCTGCGCTTGCCTCCTTAGCACCAAAGAGGAAATAAGGGCCACGCTGGCCGGGCGCCTGGCCGACGCCTGCTCGTCATGGCTCACGTCACGAGAGCCTCGTGAGGTTTGCCCCGCCTTGATATCTCCGCTCCTCGTGAGCTTGCCTGGCTCGGCAACTCCAGAGGAGGTCTTGCGTCGTCCGCCTCGCGAGGCTTGGACCCTCGCGAGGATCTTGGATGCCTTGTTGATGAAGATGGGCTGTACGGCCTGCTGGCTTAGCCATGCTGTGGGCCGCAGGCAGGCAAGTCTAGGGACCCCCGTTCCCAGAACGCCGACAAGAGTTGTTGGTGGTGATGATGATGATTTCCCCCTCTGGGAGGGAAGTTCCCCCGGCGGAATCGCTCCACCGGAGGGCAAAAGTGCTCCTGCCCAAGTTCCGCCTCGAGACGGCGGCGCTCTGTCTCGAAAGTCCTCGCCTTATTTTTTCTAGGTCAAAATTACCTATATACAAGAAGATGGGCACCGAGGTGGTCCTGGGTGAGCACAACCCACCAGGGCGCGCCTGGGCTCCCTGGCGCGCCCAGGTGGGTTGTTTGGTGGGCCCGCTCTGGAAGTTATTTGGTCCAATATTCTTCAAATATTCCATAAAAAACCTCCGTGAAGTTTCAGCTTGTTTGGAGTTGTGCAGAATAGGTGGCCTAACGTAGCTTTTCCAGGTCCACATCTCCTACTGCCGGAATTCTCCCTCTTTATGTGTACCTTGCATATTATGAGAGAAAAGGCATTAGAATTACTCCAAAAAGCATTATTAAGGATAAAACATCATAAATAACAGTAGGAAAACATGATGCAAAATGGACTTATCATGCACCAGTCCATAAATGGATCGCTGGAGCTTGCACACTTTGGTAGCACCTTTAGGATCGACAAAACCTTCTGGTTGCATCATATACAACTCTTCTTTGAGAAATCCCTTAAGGAATGCAGTTTTGACATCCATTGGCCAGATTTCATAATCATAAAATGCGGCAATTGCTAACATGATTCGGACAGACTTAAGCATCGCTACGGGTGAGAAGGTCTCATCGTAGTCAACTCCTTGAACTTGTCGAAAACCTTTCGCAACAAATCGAGGTTTGTAGACAGTAACATTACCAACAGCGTCAGTCTTCTTCTTGAAGATCCATTTATTCTCTATGGCTTGCCGATCATCGGGAAAGTCAACCAAAGTCCATACTTTGTTCTCATACATGGATCGCATCTCAGATTTCATGGCCTCAAGCCATTTTGCGGAATCTGGGCACATCATCGCTTCCTCATAGCTCGTAGGGTCGTCATTGTCTAGTAACATGACTTTCAGAACAGGATTACCGTACCACTATGGCGCGGATTGTACTCTGGTTGACCTACGAGGTTCGGTAGTAACTTGATCTAAAGTTTCATGATCATCATCATTAGCTTCCTCACTAATTGGTGTAGGCATCACTGGAACTGATTTCTGTGATGAACTACTTTCCAATTCAAGAGAAGGTACAATTACCTCATCAAGTTCTACTTTCCTCCCGCTCACTTCTTTAAAGAGAAACTCCTTCTCTAGAAAGGGTCCATTCTTAGCAACAAAGATCTTGCCTTCGGATCTGTGATAGAAGGTGTACCCAACAATTTCTTTTGGGTATCCTATGAAGACACACTTCTCTGATTTGGGTTCGAGCTTATCAGGCTGAAGCTTTTTCACATAAGCATCGCAACCCCAAACTTTAAGAAACGACATCTTAGGTTTCTTGCCAAACCATAGTGCATACTGTGTCGTCTCAATGGATTTAGATGGTCCCTGTTTAATGTGAATGCAGCTGTCTCTAATGCATAGCCCCAAATCTATAGTGGTAAATCGATGAGAGACATCATAGATCGCACCATATCTAATAAAGTACGGTTACGACGTTCAGACACACCATTACGCTGTGGTGTTCCATGTGGCATGAGTTTTGAAACTATTCCAAATTGTTTTAAATGAAGGCCAAACTCGTAACTATAATATTCGCCTCCGTGATCAGATCATAGAAACTTTATTTTCTTGTTACGATGATTTTCCACTTCACTCTGAAATTCTTTGAACTTTTCAAGTGTTTCAGACTTATGTTTCATTAAGTAGATATACACATATCTGCTCAAATCATATGTGAAGGTCAGAAAATAACGATACCCGCCGCGAGCCTCAACACTCATCCGACCGCATACATCGGTATGTATTATTTCCAATAAGTCAGTAGCTCGCTCCATTGTTCCGGAGAATGGAGTTTTAGTAATCTTGCCCATGAGGCATGGTTCGCAAGCATGAAATGATTCCAAATGTCCATCTACATGGAGTTTCTTCATGCGCTTTACACCAATATGACCTAAACGGCAGTGCCACAAATATGTTGCACTATCATTGTCAACTTTTCATCTTTTGGCATCAATATTGTGAATATGTGTATCACCATGATCAAGATTCAACAAAAATAGACCACTCTTCAAGGGTGCATGACCATAAAAGATATTACTCATATAAATAGAACAATCATTATTCTTTGATTTAAATTAATAACCGTCTCGCATCAAACAAGGTCCAGATATAATGTTCATGCTTAACGCTGGCACCATATAACAATTATTCAGGTCTAAAACTAATCCCGAAGGTAGATGTAGAGGTAGTGTGCCCACGGCGATCACATCGACCTTGGAACCATTCCCGACGTGCATGGTTACCTCGTCCTTAGCCAATCTTCGTTTAATTTGTAGCCCCTGTTTCGAGTAGCAAAGATGAGAAATAGAACCAGTATCAAATACCCAGGTGCTACTACGAGCATTAGTAAGGTGCACATCAATACATGTATATCAAATATACCTTTGTTCACTTTGCCATCCTTCTTATCCACCAAATACTTGGGGCAGTTCCGCTTCCAGTGCCGAGTCCCTTTGCAGTAGAAGAACTCAGTTTCAGGCTTAGGTCCAGACTTCGGCTTCTTCCCGGTAGTGACAACTTGCTTGCCATTCTTCTTGAAGTTCCCCTTCTTTCCCTTGCCCTTTTTCTTGAAACTAGTGGTCTTGTTAACCATCAACAATTGATGCTCTTTCTTGATTTCTACCTCCGCAGCTTTGAGCATAGCAAGGTGTTGGCGTCCTGG
The DNA here is from genome assembly GCA_021605145.1 of Aegilops bicornis. Classification (NCBI taxonomy): domain Eukaryota; kingdom Viridiplantae; phylum Streptophyta; class Magnoliopsida; order Poales; family Poaceae; genus Aegilops; species Aegilops bicornis. The sequence continues at coordinate 348,998,182 of CM038672.1, forward strand.
GAACGGGGGTCCCCAGACTTGCCTGCCTGCGGCCCACGGCGTGGCTCCGCCAGCGGCCCTGTACGACCCATCTTCACCAGCAAACATTCAAGACCCTCATGAAGGGCCAAGCCTCGTGAGGCGGACGACACAAGACCTCCTCGGGAGCGGCCTCACCAGGCGGCTTGTGAGGGGCAGAGAGATCAAGGCAAGGGAACCTCGCGAGGTTCCTACGACATCAGCCGTGTGACCAAGGCGGTAAGCGCCCGGCGCCAAGACAAAGTGTCCTTGTTTCCTCTTTGCTGCTAAAGGGGAAAGCGCAGGGGTGGAGTCCCGAGGCATCAGGCAAAGGTTTCCATATTGGTGCAACGAGACCAAGACCAGCAAGACAGCAGGACGAAGGTCACCGTGGAGCCCAAGACAGCGTCATGACCAGAGCCTTTGGCAGGCGAAGACCACCTTTAGTCAGGATAACTTCTCCCTTCGAATTTGGCCGTTGTTGGCTCCCTTCCCGCTCAATATTTGGGGAGAGGACCAGGGCCTCTATATATAGGACTAGCCACTAACATAGGGATCATCTCATCTTGGACTAGATCCATCCTTACCCACACAAGTTCACAAAGCACAAGAACACATCTCCTCAGGAGGCTATTCTTCCCCTTGTACTATTCATTCTCAGCCAAAGAGGCAATCCACCAAACCACACTGGAGTAGGGTATTACACCACAACGGTGGACCGAACCAGTATAAATCTCGTGTCTCTTGTGTTGCGGGTTCGTCGAGCTAGGCTTTGATATCACGGTGAGGCTAAGGGCGTGATTAGGTAGGGGGAGATCTTCATGCGCACCCCAGTGTTCGAACCTCAAGGGTTTTGCCGGAACCCGAAATCCGACACAAGGAGCTCGGGAATTGTCTTATCCATCCCTTGCATATTATAGTTCATCACGAAGCCTTTGTAGCTTGGTGGAAGTGATTGAAGAACTCTGTCAATAACAGTATCATCCGGAAGATTAACTCCCAGCTAAGTCAAGTGTTTATGGTACCCAGACATGCTGAGTATGTGTTCACCGATGTAAGCTGTTCTCCTCCATCTTGCAGCTATAGAACTTGTTGGAGACTTCATATCTCTCAACTCGGGCATTTGCTTGAAATATTAACTTCAACTCCTGGAACATCTCATATGGTCCATGATGTTCAAAACGTCTTTGAAGTCCCGATTCTAAGCCATAGAGCATGGCACACTGAACTATAGAGTAGTCATCAGACTGTGTCCGCCAGACGTTCAAAGCTTCTACATTAGCAGGAGGGGGCTTTTCACCTAGCGGTGCATCAAGGACATAATTCTTCTATGCAGCAATGAGGATAATCCTCAAGTTACGGACCCAGTCCGTGTACTTGCTACCATCATCTTTCAACTTAGGTTTCTCTAGGAACGCATTAAAATTCAAGGGAACAGTAGCACGGGCCATTGATCTACATCATAGATATGCAAAAACTATCAAGAGTAAGTTCATGATAAATTAAGTTCAATTAATCATATTACTTAAGAACTCCCACTTAGATAGACATCCCTGGAGTCATCTAAATGATCACATGATCCATATCAACTAAAACATGTCCGATCATCACGTGAGATGGAGTAGTTTTCAATGGTGAACATCTCTATGTTGATCATATCTACTATATGCTTCACGTTCGACCTTTCGGTCTTGATTGTTCCGAGGCCATGTGTGTACATGCTAGGCTCGTCAAGTTTAACCCGAGTATTCCAGACGTGCAAAACTGTCTTGCACCCGTTGTATGTGAACGTAGATCTTATCACACCCAATCATCACGTGGTGTCTCGACACGCATTTAACTGTCACAACAAAGTGCATCTTGAGGGAGAACACTTATACCTTGAAATTTTTGTGAGGGATCATCTTATAATGCTACCGCCGTACTAAGCAAAATAAGATGCATAAAATATAAACATCACATGCAATCAAAATATGTGACATGATATGGCCATCATCATCTTGTGCCTTCGATCTCCAGCTCCAAAGCACCGTCATGATTTCCATTGTCACCGCCTTGACACCTTGATCTCCATCGTAGCATCATTGTCGTCTTGCCAACTATTGCTTCTACAACTATCACTAACGCATAAGGCTCCTGCCAGTTGTCGATAACTTTTACAAAACATGATCATCTCATACAATAACGTATATCACATCTTGTCTTGACCATATCACATCACAACATGCGCTGCAAAAACAAGTTAGACGTCCTCTACTTTGTTGTTGCAAGTTTTACGTGGCTGCTACAGGCTTCTAGCAAGAACCGTTCTTACCTACGCGTCAATACCACAACAATGTTTCGTCAAGTTTGTTGTTTTAGCCTTCAACTAGGACCGGCCATAGTCAAATTCGATCCAACTAAAGTTGGAGATACAGACACTCGCTAGCTACATTTATGCAAAACAAGTTGCATGTCTGTCGGTGGAACCGGTCTCATGAATGTGGTCATGTAAGGTTGGTCCGGGCCGCTTCATCCAACAATACCACCGAATCAAAATAAGACGTTGGTGGTAAGCAGTATGACTATGATCGCCCACAACTCTTAGTGTTCTACTCGTGCATATCATCTGCGCATAGACCTGGCTCAGATACCATTGTTAGGGAACGTAGCATGCAATTTCAAAAAATTTCCTACGATCATGCAAGATCTATCTAGGAGGTGCATAGCAACGAGAGGGGAGAGTGTGTCCACGTACCCTCATAGACCGAAAGCGGAAGCGTTAGTTTAACGCGGTTGATGTAGTCGAACGTCTTCGCGATTCAACCGATCAAGTACCGAACGTACGTCACCTCTGAGTTCAACACACGTTCAGCTCGATGACGTCCCTCGAACTCTTGATCCAGCAAAGTGCCGAGGAAGAGTTTCGTTAGCACGACGACGTGGTGATGGTGATGGTGAAGTGATCCACGCAGGGCTTCGCCTAAGCACTACGACAATATGACCGGAGGAGTAAACAGTGGAGGGGGCGCTGCACATGGCTAAGATCACTTGGGGTGTTTTAGAGGCGCCCCCTGCCCCCGTATATAAAGGAGGGAGAGGGAAGGAGGCCGGCCTAGGGGCGCCCCAAGTGGGAGGAGTCCTACTTGTGCTCTTAGTCCAATTCGGCCCCCCTTCCTTTTATCGGAGGGGGAAAGGGGGAATGAGAGGGAGAGGGAGAAGGAAAGGGGGGCGCCGCCCCCTCCCCTAGTATAATTCGGTCTCCCCATGGGGGTGGGTTGTGGTCCCCACATGGGCCCCCTCACTTATCTCTTTCATCCCATATCACCACCTACCTCCAGAAGAAATCACCATTGCTCTCTCTCTCTCTCTCTCTCTCTCTCTCTCTCTCGTGTTCTTGCTCTCAAACCCGCAGATTATCTCTTTGCTCGAAGCTCCGTTTTTTGAAACTATTTCGGGGGATTGTTGCTTGGTATGTGTCGGGGATATACCCCGCGGTATGACCCAGACGGAAGTATGACCCGACAGGACTTAGCGACTCACTAAGTGACCCGCCCGGATCTCTCCACTCACTGATGACCCGGCCGGGCCTGGTGACTCGTTGGTGACCCGGCAGGCGGCTCATGGGAAGGCCGACTCACGTGATGGTGGGCCGGCTTGACAAAGAAGACATAAGGAATATTCCCTTACAAAGGAAGCAAGACTAGGACTCCACTTGTAATAGAGTAATCCTAATCCTACTAGGACTAGTCATGTAAACCTGCCCCTCCAACTTATATAAGGAGGGACAGGGCACCCGAAGGGGGACATATTTTACAAGTCTAGAGAGATAGACAAGTCAATAGCTCTCAAGATAGAGCACCCTTGTAATGGTGATCATCATCATCAATATCAATGAAGTATGAGTAGGCTTTTACCTCCACTGTGAGGGGCTGAACCTAGGTAAAAAACCGTGCATCTTTCGTCCCACTCAACCCCTCTCAAGCTATTACATAGATGTGTTGGCCTTCCGACTAAATCCTCACACTAGGACATCTGCCGTGACAAATCCACGACAGTTGGCGCCCACCATGGGGCCAGGCGCACGGTGGTATGTGTTCTTGGAGGGATCTCTTTTAGGGATCGAGAAGCTTGTGATCACTTTGATGAAGAAGAATTCAAGAAGTTAGGGCTGTGTTGGGGCGCCGCTGCAAAATCACTTAGTATGACACGCGATCCAATTGAAACATAGATCAGTTTCTGAAAGCAGTTACGCATCGGCCAAACCGACTGGATTCCAATCGAGCAACGCCATGAGCCGGCGGAATAGCGTCTGCATGTGTTTAGTTAAATGAGAATAAAGAGATTATTTTCATATAGCCCGGGAGCTTGACATCGCTATCGTTCCTGGCCTGTGCATTTTTGACATGATCAATAGAGACTCGCCGAGATTACGGAGTCGCTGAGACCGTCACCTGAAGCCAATTCGGTTTTCCTGTTGTCAATTCTGGTTACTACATGCATACAAGGAATCTATCAAGAGACTTATTCAAAGAAATATGGAAGGCAAAGGCTATCAAGTGGCAGGGTCTACACGTGAACAAAAAAAGGGGGGCCACGCCATGGAGGAGGTGGACGTGGACTTGTCAATCCAACCACGACAATTCGAGTGGCTCTGCCTTGTCGCTCCGTCCTTGCCATGGAATCGCCTCCGAAAATGCCTCACCTCGAGGCGCCGCACCCGCTGGAGCAGTTTTTAAGCTGCCGCTGCCTTGCGTTGAGCCGCCTGGCCGCCCCGCACCTCCGGGCCGCCTAGCGTCGAGCCCACCCGCGCTGCCAGCCGCCTCTGTTACCCGCCTCAACTGCATCGGGGGAGAGCTACTGGCCGCTCCGCTGCCTTCGCCCCTTCGAGCACCGTCTCCATGACCTGCTCAAGCCGCCATCACCTTGCCTTCATGGTCGCACGCCGACCTCTGCTCCTCTGCCCGGTTGCCGCCTCCACTACTGCAGCCTGTTGCTGCGTGTGTGTCAAGCCGACCGCTGAGTTGCATCTGCCGCTGCGATCCGCCCGGCCGTCGAGGCCGTCTGGTGCCTCTGAACCGCCCTCACGTGATTCTGCCACTGCTTTCGCTCCTCCTCTGCTATCGGTGCTCCGAGCCGGCCGGATTTCACCGTCGCCGCCCCGGCCTCACATCCGAGTCGCCTCAGCCTCGATCTGAATCATCAAGTCGCTGCACTTCTTCACCAGCCTGGCCTTCGGTGTGAGTTGCCAAGAGGGCGTCTGTTTCGCGGTCTCGCCCCCGCACCTTCAGGCTTTCTCCGCCTTGCTGGCCGCCATCTTCCGTTGCGCTTTGAGCAAGTTACGGCTGTCACCGCAAGTCACCTCGCCGTTACGCGCCAAGGGCTTAAATCACGTACGGTCACTCCGGGAACGCAACCGCTCACCGCTTCGCCGCTGTAGGTCTTGCGTTATGCCGCTCTAGCCTTTTCCCCTGTTCCTCTCTCTCTCTCTCCAGATTCTTCTTTTTCCCCTCTTCTTACTTCCTTTCTTTGATTCTCATCTTCTTTTCTTTGCCATCTCCATTCTCTCGGTTGATCCATCCTTCTCTGGTCGCTTTTCTCGCCTCCTCTTGACTTTTCCCCTTTTGCTAGTTCATGTTTGAGATGGAAAGACAAAGGGGTATGCAGGAGGCAGATTTGGGAGGAGAGGAAGTGAATAGGGCCTCCATGGTCCATCCTCGGGCCGAGAGACCTGATACTGGGATTGAGATCAATATGCAAGCGCTATCAATCCATGAGCCACAGATCTTTCATGTTCAAGCGGGGCAACAGATGCAAGATAGGGTCAAGATGCAGAGTTTAATATTCTTATGAAGCTTGCAGCTATAGGAGGTAGAATTAGAGTTCTTTATCTTCAAGCAGTACAACAATCTATGGCTAGAGCATGGAGAGACAACTATTATGGAATCTCACAGCTATCAAGGTATATCTTTGTTGCACATTTTCGCTCCTTGGAAGCTGCTATGTTTGTGATTACCCGTCAGCCGTGGAGTATGGGTTTAGACAACTTCTTGATTGAGTGGATGGATCCTGAGGATCATGGCAAAAATATTCAGGATTACAAGTTTGATAATATTTATGTGACCATCCGTGTTTATGGAATTCCTATGAGGTTTAGGTCTTAAGATCTTCTAGTCAATATTTTACGGAGTGTTGGTCAGCTTTCTGAATTTCATCCCTTAAGTCAGTCCATGATCTCTACAAGGCAGCAGTATATGTGGGGCACTATCAGGGCTAATGTCAGAAAACCAGTTAGAGATAAATTTTGGTTTCCTTCGCAAAGTATTCTGCTGGTTGGGCTTATTTTTTCGATGAGAGGATTGGTAGGATTTGCACTTTTTGTGGAGTTTTGTTCCATAGTGTTCAACATTGCACTGCCAGAAATAGTTTGCTTATGTTAAGAAACAGATTGCAGATCTCTTTGGAGCAAATTTCGCCAAATAGGTTTGGCCATGGATGACTAGTGTGGGGCCGATTCCTGGACATTCAGGAGAAAATATCCAAGGAGATTCAACTTCATTCTCTTCCTTTATTAACCCACAGTTAGCCATATTACAGAAGCAGTTCTTGGAGGATTCTAAAGGAAAAGATAAGGTGTCAGAAGGAGTTCATGATAATGATAATTACAAAGAGTTATCTCTCAAGGAAATTAATGAGCACATTAGAAGAATGGAAGGGCCAAGCTCATCAACAAATCCTGAGTTGCAGATCGCTCAAAAGCAAAACATAGCTAATATAGTTATACCTTCATCTTTAGCATCAGATTTGGGCCATCAGACTTCCCTAAACAATCAACTGCTTCTGGGTCAGGGATGTACTATGACTCAACCTCCTCCAGCTATACTTTTGTCTTCATCATTACATACCTCTTGTCAGCATGATCTTGCAAATCTTCTTCCTCATTCAAATATTTCTATCTTCCAACTCAGGCTGCTGCTCACATCACTCAGGCTCCCTCTATCTCTGCTATTCATGAAATTTTAATAGACAAACATCTTAGTGGGAGTACAAATATTAATCCCATTCATACCCAGGTAGTTTCTTCATCTCCCCCTTCACCTCTCAGATCCAATCCCAAGAGGCCGTCCGAGTCATTGCTTGGTGTTCCCCTTCCTCCGGCAAACAAAGCGATTCCTCATGGTGCGGGGGAGAATTCCGTCGGTATTCTGGGAACGGGGGTCCCTAGACTTGCCTGCCTGCGGCCCACGGCGTGGCTCCACTCGCGGCCCAGTACGGCCCGTCTTCAACAACAAACACTCAAGACCCTCGCGAGGGGCCAAGCCTCGCGAGGCGGACGACACAAGACCTCCTCGGGAGCGGCCTCACCAGGCTAGCTCATGAGGGGCAGAGAGATCAAGGCAAGGCGAACCTCGCGAGGTTCCAATGACGTAAGCCATGACGACCAAGACTAGGCGGGTTCCAGCATGCACAATGTCCTCGTTTCCTCTTTGGTGCTAAGGAGGCAAGCGCAGGCGAGGAGTACCGAGGCATTAGGCAAAGGTTTCCATATCGGTGCAACAAGACCAAGACCCGGCGGGCAGGACGGAGGTCACCGTGGAGCCAAGACGGAGTCACCACCAGAGCCTTTGGCAGGCGAAGACCACCTTTAGTCAGGATAGCTTGTACTAGCTGTCCCCTTTACTATTGGCCCTTGTGGCATCCCTTCCCGCTCAATATTTGGGAAGAGGACCGGGCCTCTATAAATAGGGTAGCTACCACGATGGGGAGGCAACTCATCTTGGTGGATCCACTCCATCCTCACACCCACCAAGCACAAGAACACCTCTCCTCAGAGGCTGTTTCTTCCCTTGTATCTTATTCATCCTCACAAGAGGCAATCCACCACACCGCTTTGGAATAGGGTATTACACCACAACGGTGGCACGAACGATATAAATCTCGCGTCTCTTGTGTTGCGGGTTCGTCGAGCTAGGCTTTGAGATCGCGGTGAAATTTGAGGCGTGGTTAGGTAGGGAAATCTTCGTGCACAACCAGTGTTGAACCTCGAGGTTTTTCCGGAACCAATCGACATTTGGCGCGTCGGGTAGGGTCTTGGGAGCTTTCCTTCCGTCGATCCGTGTCCCAACGCCGTCGCATCCATGGCGGGCCTTCGCGAAACTCATTGGCGGCGTAGCCGCCCTCGCCGCCGCGTTGCTCGAGCAGCTCCATCGGCGGGCCTACTGTTGTTCTCCGTCACTGCCGCCAATGCCGCCACCGCAGGCGGGAAAGCAACGACAAGCATCCTCGCTGCACCTTAGTGCGGGGCCAGCCCACCGCCGCTCCGTTCTTGACTCGGCCCGGCTCGTCGTCTCACGCTCGTCGCGCTCCACGGATGCGAGTGCTCGCCGGCACGCGAACTCCTACGCTACCGCCCCGTCGACGACCTCTACGAGGACTGGCTGGACCGCATCGCCGAGCTCGTCAGCGCCGCAGGGGGCTCCCGTGCGCCGTCCCTCTTGCTGCCTCGCCCTCCTCTAGCTGCGGGCGACATGGCTCATGGAGCGCGACCACCACCACCTCCGCACCAAGACGGCGTCCTGGCGCCAAGGCGTCTGACCCCGACAACATAACCCGCCCACGCCGGGTGCCGTGCACAAAGAAGGAAGCTGCCAAGAAGTTCCCGTCCGCAAGAAAGCGCTCCAGCGCTCCAGGCACCTCTGACAAGACCGTGCGCGCCCTACGGTGGCGGTCTGTGGACATCAAGGCGAGCTCCGAATCGGCAAAGGGTCCGGTGGCCTTGGCGGAGCTGCCGCGCCTTCAACTCCCCGAGCTGCGTGGCGTCGCATGGCGAGCGAAGTTCAAGCGGACACTGCCTCCTCGCTTCTGACGGTACCCCGACCCAGCGGAGTCCTGCGAACTTCACGATGAGCATCGAGGCGGCCAACAGCGACAAAAAAGTCATGGCGAACTGGTTCCCCTTGGCTCTCAAGGATGGCGCTTGTTCGTTGCTCCTGAACCTGCCCCCGGGCTCCATCTCCTCCTGGAACGAGGTGCGCGCGCCGTCGCCAACTTCGAGAACGCTGCGACCATACTCCGGCGCGGGTGACCTGCGCCGCATCAAGCAGCAACCAGGAGAGACCCTACAAAAGTACATCCAGCGCTTCATCAATGTACGCCTCAAGATCCCCAAGGTGAGGTACGAGGCCATCATCTCCGCGTTTTCTGATGGCGCCTGCGATGTCAAGATAAAGGAGGAGCTTGCTATCCACGAGGAGTTGTGCACGTCCTTGGAGTTGTTCAACCTGGCGACCAAGTGCGCAAGGGCTGAGGAAGGGCGCCTTTCCCTCCTCGAGCTCCCAGCTGCCGACCTAGAGGAGAAAGCCAAGGCTAAGGACGTGAAGCACAAGGGAGTGGCCGTACTCGCGGCGGAGCCAGACAGGTAGCGCGGCCGGGACCAGCATGAGTCATCCAAGAGCAGCCGACCATTCTGCGCCTTCCACAACGTTCACAGCTACAACACCTTGTTGTCGAGCTTCGGGACCATTCGAGATGGGCGCCTCGAAGCTCCGAGCGTATGACGGCCGGGGCTATGGCCGAGGAGGAGGGCGTGGCGAAGGGCCTGGACAACCGTGGCCCTCGGCAGAGTGGCGCGACCGGCCTCGTGAGGACGGCAAGATCAGCCTCGCGGCGGCGTGGAGGATCGACCTCGTGAGGACCGCCCTAGGCAGCGGCCGGTCTTCCTCCGCTGCCGCCACCACCAAGAAGGAACGACGACCACCATCAGGACAAGGGGGATGGGGGCTTCCAGGAGCCGCGAGCTATCGCTTGCATCTTGGGTGGAGCTCAAGCCCCAGCCTCTCAGTGAATCTTCAAGCAGTTTGCTCGCGAGGTGAACACAATCCTCCCTAGGCTTGAGGCCACACGCCCGCCTAGGTGGTCCAAGTGCGCCACCACCTTCAGTTCGGCAGATCAGCTCAAGTGCGCGGCCACCGCTGGCGCCCTCCCGATGCTTTGCTCACCCGTCATCAGCAACGTACAACTCACCAAGACCCTCATCAACGGCGGCGCAGGCTTAACGTCCTGCCCGTCGAGACGTTCAACAACCTTCAAGTGCCCTACGATCAGCTTTAGCCTACCAAGCCCTTCTCAGGAGTGACCGGCGGTTCCACCACGCCCGATAGGCGAGTCCGCCTCCTGTCGCGCCGGACAGCGTGACAACTACCGCACCGAGCTCATCAACTTCGACGTCGCCCACATTCGTCTACCATACAATGCCATCCTTGGGTATCCGGCCCTGGCCAAGTTCATGGCAGTGACACACCACGGCTACAAAGTCCTCAAGATGCCAGGAAGAAGCGGGATCATCACAGCCCCCTACGAAGAAAGAGATGTGGTATGCTCCCTCGAGCGCGCCTTCCAAGTAGCGTCAATCGTAGACCTCGACAACAATGCAGCACAGTACCCTCCTGAGGTCATCCCGAAGAAGAAGAAGCAGCTACTTCGCACAGGGCCTCAAGAGAGCGGCACCGCAAGTGGAGCCGCGTCAGGATCGGCACCCGCGCCTGGGGCGCCTCCCTCCCTCGCATAAGAAGGCGCGCCCGGCGCCCTCCTCGGGCAGGGCTCCGGGGCTCTCTTCTGGAGGGCCTCCGACCTTGCCAACATCACGAGGGAGGCGCTCGGGCACCATGTGGAGGCGTGCTTCGCAACATGTTTCCCTCAGGAGGACACGGTCTGACGCTCAGGAGTTCATTGCCAAGACCACTCAGGAACTGCAGGATGCAAGAGCCGTGCGCGGTGGTCGCCGCTCACCTGGCGCGGCCCCCCATCCAGGCGAGGACGGGGGGTTGCGCATCTGCATCGACATCCCAAGGCTCAACAGGGCCGCATCTCAGGAGCTTTTCTGGCCTTCGCGGGTGGGATGCTGTGAGGGCCCGCCTCACAGCTACGTTTGCATGCCTTTTGGCCTCCCGAGCGTGGCGTCTGATACGTCCGTTTTACATCATGCTTTTATATCAATATTTATTGCATTATGGGCTATTATTACATATTATATTTCAATACTTACGGCTATTCTCCCTTATTTTACAAGGTTTACCATGAAGAGGGGGATCTTGGTAAGAAATGAATTTGGCTGGAAAAGGAGCAAACGTTGGAAACCTATTACGCACATCTCCAAAAGTCACGAAACTCCACGAAACAACTTTTTGGAATTTATAAGAAATTATGAGCAAAAGAAATAGGCGGGGGCCCACACCATCCGAGGAGGCAGGCGCGTCCCTACAGGCGTGCCCCTATCTCCTGGGCCCCTGGTGGGCCTCTGGCGTCCATCTTACGCTATATCATCACTTTTACCTGGAAAAAATGGTAGGCAAGCTTACGGGGCGAAACTACTGCCGCCATGAGGCGGAACCTTGGTGGAATCAATCTAGGGCTCTGGCGGGCTGTTACGAGGGACACTTTCCTCCGGGAGGAAATCATCCCCAACGTCATCACCAACGATCCTCTCATCGAGAGGGTCGATCTCCATCAACATCTTCACCAAAGACCATCTCCTCTCAAAACCCTAGTTCATCTCTTGTATCCAATCTTGTATCAAAACCACAAATTGGTACCGTGGGTTGCTAGTAGTGTTGATTACTCCTTGTAGTTGATGCTAGTTGGTTTACTTGGTGGAAGGTCATATGTTCGGATCCTTTATGCATATTATTACTCCTACGATTATGAACATGAATATGCTTTGTGAGTGAATTACGTTTGTTTGAGGACATGGGTGAAGTTTTGCTATTAGTAGTCATGTGAATTTGGTATTAGATTCGATATTTTGATTAGATGTATGTTGTCTTTCCTCTAGTGGTGTTATGTGAGCGTCGACTACATGACACTTCACCATTATTTGGGCCTAGAGGAAGGCATAGGGAAGTAATAAGTAGATGATGGGTTGCTAGAGTGACGAAGCTTAAACCCTAGTTTGTCGTTGCTTAGTTAGGGGTTGATATGGACCCATATGTTTAATCTTTGTGGTTAGGTTTACCTTAATACTCCTTTTTGTAGTTGTGGATGCTTGCAATAGGGGTTAATCATAAGTGGGATGCTTGTCCAAGTTAGGAAAGTACCCAAGTGTCGGCTCACCCACATATCAAATTATCAAAGTACCGAACGCGAATCTTATGAACATGATGAAAACTAGCTTGACGATAATTCCCAAAGTGTCCTCCGGGGCTCCTTCTTCATTATTAGAATTTGTCCAGGCTTATCGTTTGTTACATAAAGGATTGGGACACCTTGCTGCACTTCATTTTCTTTATTTAATTTTTGCTCGTTACTATTTATCTTATCACAAAACTATCTATCACCTACTATTTCAGTGCTTGCAGAGAAAACCTTACCGAAAACCGCTTATCATTTCCTTCTGCTCCTCGTTGGGTTCGACACTCTTACTTATCGAAAGGACTACAATAGATCCCCTATACTTGTGGGTCATCAGCGTCCACCTTCCAGCGCAACCCGCGGAGCATCCTGGTGGCTCAGGAGGCCAGGCACCACGCAGTCCTGGCGGAGACGGAGAGGGTTCTCAAGGAACCGCCTGGGCCCCCAGAGCCTCCCGAGGCTCAGGGCCCCGGTGGCTCGTGAGGAGAAACCTCTTCATCACGCGTCTTCAGCTGCCCCAACACCCCTTCGACCACAGAACCAGGTGACATCTTCCAAGTTTATTTAGCTGGGAGCGCCCCTTGGGCTGCATCATTCCCAGGCCGCGTGGGTCCGTCCCTGCGGCATGTATCCCTTTTTTATGTCTTTAGCTTACCTTGCTGGGGGCGCCCCTCGGGCTGCATCATCCCCAAGCCGCTCGGGTCCGACCCAGTGGCCTGTATCGTTCGTGCGTTTATCTGACCTAGCTCGATTTCCATGCATAATCTATCTATGGTTATCACTTGCTTGACTGTCACCCATCATGGGAGCCGCACGCCGGTCGTCTTTCTTCAGGACCCTTCGCATAAGAAGGCTAGGCACAGCGTCTATGCTCGGGCCCGTCCCTGCAGCGTCGATAAATCCAATGGTTGAGCTCTGTCTGGCGGGCCAGTCCCGTTCACGTCACCTCCTCGGGTTGTTGGTGCTTGGCCTTCTCATGTGATAACCTCGGGAGATTCATTCAGCGCAGGTTGTCTAACCATCTCGCAGGACCACCACAACCATCAAGAACCAAGACCAGGCGAACCCACCTTGAGGTAGGGCCTCGTGAGTCACGCGCTGGCTCACGAGTGCCCAGACACACCTCGTCTAGCCCTGCCGTGCAAGCCACGTGTTAGGGCAAGGCTGTACACGCCCCGGGGGCTCTCCATAGTAGGGAGTCCCCTCCCACGTATCAGTGGAAGCAGCATGCTCCGCGCTGGCCGTCGACACTGCCGAGGAGCGGGTATGCCAGTGCAAGTGCGGAAGCGCTATGCTCCGCATTGGTGATAAACAACTGAGGGTGGCCCCACAGCCGTATAACCTCAGGGAGCCCTTGAGCTCAGTGTCCAGCCTCAATGCAACACCTCCCCTCGGGAGAGTCGCGCGAGGGGGCTGGGCACGGGGGCTGCGCTCGGGTCACACCCAAGCGTACGCCACCGAGCCAGGTCCCTCGGAGCTGGTCGTCGCGCGCCCCTCCCGAGCTGAGCCTCGACGAGGGCAAATGTATGAAGGTCGTTTGAGCGTCAAGGGGGACTCCTGAGCATCGCGACTCAGGAGCCTAACTTTCCATGTAGCCCCTCACTCCTTGGTCTCGTCCTGGTGATCCGGACGACCCAACGGCGGTTGAGGTATGCGAGGGGTCGTGCCCTGCCGACGCAGAACACTAGACCTACCCTTGCATCTCCTTTCCATAAGCTGTTTGCGCGTCAAGGGGGACTAATGAGCACCGGACTCGAGAGCCTAAGCGGCCACGTAGCCCTCACTCCTTGGTCTCAAATCTGGTGATCTGGATGTGGCCCGGTAATTTGAGGTATCTTGTCGCGGTCGGGCTCTGCCGATGTAGAACGTAAAGCAAATGGGAAGGAAATCGCAAAATTCCAAAGCAAATATTACAAAACATATTGTTCTCTGAGCATCAAACACAAGTTTAAACGCCTCCACGAGGCACAATACATGCTGCAGGAGTTTAAGCAGGAAAGGAGCCGCAAGCAAGTCATCCCTGGACATCGCCGACGCCCGCAAGAGGCGCTCCTTCCTTGGTGGCGTCGCCTTCACCTGTACCACCGGCCGGGGATGCAAGATTAGTAGCACCGCCGGTCGAAGGCACGGGAGCGAAGGTCCGGCACCGGTACTGGTCCTGGCTAGGCGGACATTTCGCCTCGCGAGCTTCTTCCTCTGCCATGGGGCCGTGCCTGGTGTCGCTACTAGCAATGGAGCAAGGGAGAAGAAGTGAGCGAAGCAGGAAGAGTTGAGTGACAGGGGGACTCGTCAAGTCGGGCAGTTGCCGAGGCAGCGTGGGGAAGCGGAGATGCCCATGTCCAATCAATCGCCACGCGTCAACCGAGGCCGCAGGCTGTTGGGGCCCGTGGTGCTAGGCACTTGCCCTTTGGCTTCGCCTCGAAGCCAAGTCCGAGCGCGCCTTGGGCCAGGGGGCTACTGTCGGCGTTCTGGGAACGGGGTCCCCAGACTTGCCTGCCTGCGGCCCACGGCGTGGCTCCACTCGCGGCCCAGTACGGCCCGTATTCACCAACAAACACTCAAGACCCTCGCGAGGGGCCAAGCCTCGCGAGGCGGACAACACAAGACCTCCTCGGGAGCGACCTCACCAGGCTAGCTCACGAGGGGCGGAGAGATCAAGGCAAGGCGAACCTCGCGAGGTTCCAGTGACGTAAGCTATGACGATCAAGACCAGGAGGGCGCCAGGCGGGCGCTAGCACGCACAATGTCCTCGTTTCCTCTTTGGTGCTAAGGAGGCAAGTGCAGGCGAGGAGTACCCAGGCATCAGGCAAAGGTTTTCATATTTGTGCAACAAGACCAAGACCAGCAGGACGGCAGGACGGAGGTCACCATGGAGCCCAAGACGGCGTCACCACCAGAGCCTTTGGCAGGCGAAGACCACCTTTAGTCAGGATAGCTTGTACTAGTTGTCCCCCTTCAAAGTGGCCGTTGTGGTGTCCCTTCCCGCTCAATATTTGGGAAGAGGACCGCGGCTCTATAAATAGGACTAGCCACCACAGTAGGAGGCAACTCATATTGGACTGGATCCACTCCATCCTCACACCCACAAAGCACAAGAACACCTCTCCTCAGGAGGTTGTTCTTCCCCTTATCTTATTCATCCTCATTTCAAGAGGCAATCCACCACACCACACTTGGAGTAGGGTATTACACCACAATGGTGGCGGGACGATATAAATCTCGTGTTTCTTGTGTTGCGGGTTCATCGAGCTAGGCTTTGAGATCGCGGTGAGGCTGAGGGCGTGGTTAGGTAGGGGGGAAATCTTTGTGCGCACCCCAATGTTCGAACCTCAAGGGTTTCTTGGGAACCGAAATCCAACAAATTCAGATAAGATTCCTGGGTTGGCCGCCCTCAGTTTCTTTCTCAACTCTGGTTCCTAGGCTCTACAATGTCCGAGTCTTCTTGGAGGGCCTCCTTCCAGGCCACTTCTTCTTGGCCAGCCATCTCCAGCTGGTGGTTTGGGGTCTGCCTTAGGGGCTTTTGCTGGTGATGGTGTCCAACCTGCTCGAAGCACTCACAGTGAAGAACCAATGTCTGGCACCGTGGTTCCTGGATCTGCTACTTCTCAAGGGAGCCGCCATCACCGAGGTAGCGAGATGGGGCGATCCTCCAATTTGGGGATCTCGTGGTATCGTTCCCATCCACACGGGGTTCTTCGCTATCGTCTGGTTCTTCCACTTGGAAGCGTGTGATAGCACCATTCAAATGGGCAGTACCAATAATTTGCGTGGAATCAAAGGCAAGAATTTGGGAAGCATGGATTTAGACATCAATGTTGTAAAAGGCGGATCAGCTATGGCCTTTGGCCAAGAGGAAGGAGGAAACTATGATCCATGTCCCTTGCGATCTCCTTCACTGGTTGTTAGTATAGGTACAGTTAGTTCCCGTCAAGAGGCTTCCTCTCCTGCTGCCATTGATCGCCTCCACCACATGGATTTGGATGTTGGCAAGGTATGTGTGGTTCCAGAGCTCAAAGCACAATGGAGAATCTAAATGACTTTAATAGCTCTCACCAAAGGGACAAAGCGACTTTTAGGAATGATCAGTTGGGAGAAGACATGGAATTTGACTCTGAAGCAGAAAATAACATGACTTTTTCTTTTTCTCGGGCAGCAGCACATGTCCCTAACGCGCCTCGGGCGCCATGAAAGCCATAGCTTAGAATTGTCGAGCTATGGGTCGGGACCTCGACAATGATCATATGTTGTTCCTGGCTAATCTGATCCATTCTACTAAAGCTCAGGTAACCTTTATTTCTGAAATTAAATCTTCCAAGGTTCGATCGATGGATCTTGTTAATAGATTTGATATGGCTAACAGCTTTTAATGTTCCTTCTAGAGGTGCTTCTGGAGGACTCTGTCTTATGTGGAATGATGATATTAAAGTTTCTATTCATAGCACCTCCTTTCACTATATCCTAGCGAATGTAGTTCATCAAGCATCGGGTGTTCACTTCTGTTTGATTTGTATATATGGTGTCGGTGTACTAAAGTAGGGGTACCTTAGTACCCCGAACTTGTCTGCAGGCGATCATTGACGTCCCGTGGCAAGCCTCACGGGCGTCCGCCAAGACCCTCATGACCTTTCGAGAAGACAAGACCCGGCAAGAGGAGCTTGCCGGGAAGGCCTCTCTAGGCATGAAGAAGGCCCGGCAAGAGGAGCTTGCCGGAAGGCTACCCGAGGCACGAAGGAAGCAAAGGCCCGACAAGAGGAGCTTGCAGGAAGGCTTAGTGAAGCGACAAGCTCCCAAGCGCGACAAGGATTCGACGCGGCAAAGGCGCTTGCCGCGGCATGCAACTTCTCTCCGTCTCGCTCCATTTCGCTGACGACGTGTCGCCATGGGACCGTTCCATGGGTGCGTGTCGGCGGTCAGCCAGCGATGAGCAGCGATAAGCGGCGACAGGCTTTCGCCATCGTGGCGGTGAGGCGCACTGACGGTCTCTGTTACCTTTGTTTGGCGACAACGGCGGTCATTTATTGCTTTTGTCCCTTGCCGTCCGAGTTAGGTATTTTACCTGCATACCTTTGTTCAAGTAGGTGTACCAACTCCTGTTTTTACATTTGTACCCTCGTCTATGTTGCCACTGTCGGAGACCCTTGAGCATATAAAAAGGAGGCCCGAGTGCAGCGTGAAGGGGGGGTGTGAGAAAAGGTTCGGCTGGTTCGGCTCATTCGACCGACCGGAGACTAGATACACTCACGTTAGGTTTTGTAGCTCTCATTGCTCCCTAGCAAGAACACAATAGATCAAACAAGCGTGAGGAGTTTTATCTCTCGGAGAGCTCAGTGGGTAAACTGCTCGTGTGCATCGCCTCGATCCGCTCTTACGTGCGATCTCCGCCCCTCCGAACCACAAGGGCACTGGTCCGCCCGGCCCCATAGGTGTCCGTGGAGTGCGATTAGCCTTCCCGACATCTTTGGCGCGCCCGGGTAAAGGCGTCGAGGCCGTGTGAATCTGATCCGGCGTTCACACGGCGGCGTCATCAACATCTTCCTCGACATGCCACCGAAGAAGAAGGCTTGGCGGCCGTGAGCCGTCCGCGTCGTACCCACCCTCACCAGAGCGAGCGGGTGGTGGGGCGGTATTTGGCGGAGGAACGGCGCCGACGAAGGTGTTCGCGGCGTTGCCAAGTCCAAGGACAAGGCACAGCAAACCTCGGCGTCCAGCGCATCCCACAGCGCCCGTCTCGAGGCAGCGGGACCAACAACGTCATGGCGTTCCTGGCGCCATACGTTCGCTGGAATCGAGACCCTCAAGACCGACATGCTTGGCGCCAACATCTTGTACGAGTGAGATCTGATCGCCGGACGAAGTGCCGCTCCTTCTAACTTAGTTAGAAGTCCGGCGTGTCCGCTCCTCGCACCGTTCTCCAATGCCACCCGCTACTCCGGCGAAGCTCTGGCGAGAGCTCGGTTGCTCTCGACTACCTCCAGCGGCCGACAAGGTCGGCGAGTGGAAGGCCACTATCGAGCCTCATCGGCTTTGCCAGCAGCGGCAGCTCGCGGCAACCAACGCCATCATTGCGCGGCGAGGCGACAAGGCACGGCGGTGGCGGCGAAGGCTGTCGGAGGTGCAACCACGTGCACTCTCCGCCAAGAAGGCCAAGATCGCCGACTCGCCGGATCCACCTCGGCAGCGACTCCATCGCTGCGTCGTCGGGTCATGAGCTTCGCCAGCGATCGGCGCCAAGATTCTTCATGGCGACAACAAGAGGGCGCTCGAACTTCGCATCGGCGCGAAGAAGAAGCGGACGTCGATCAAACAAGCCTTGGGGCCTTCTGTTGACATGCACGCTACCGGAGGGGCAGGCGACTGCCGTGCGCGGTAGGTTGCCCTGCGTTCACTCGTGAGCTGCGGCAAGTCGATGGCCCAGCCGGAAAAACTTCAAACCAGGCGTCTGGGAGAAGTATGATGGCGGGGCGCACCGTCGGAGTTCCTCGGTATCTACACCATCGCGGTGCGAGGCTGCGGGGGGCGGGGCGACAAGATCCTCGCCAACTACTTCATGCTCGTGCTCAAGCCCAACGTCGAGATCTTGGCTCATGCACTTGCCGGACAGCTCCATATCCTCTTAGGGCAGATCTGTGCCATCGGTTTGTTGGCGCCTTCACAGTGTGGCCACAAACCTCATGGCCAAGAGAGTGACCTTCACTTGCTCGCCGGAAGGAAGGAGAGTCCTGCGCAAGTTCATTGAGAGGTTGACGCGTGCACTACAACATCGAGACGTCCACCCCGCGGTGATCGGCGCATTTCATCGAGAATGTGCGGAACCGTAGGATGAGGAGGAGATGGCGATGTCTGCAAAGTCAAGGACGTCCCGGTGAGCTGTACGCATAGGCCGACAAGTGTGCCTTCGCTACCGAGGAAGGAGGAGACTCCACGGAGAATGCGAAGGTGGTCGGCGGTGATGACACCGCCCTAAGAAAGAAGGGCGTGAGGGCAACATGAAGAAGAAAAAGCGAGAAGTGCTAGTCGGCGGTCCAACGGAGGCGGCGACAAGAACGCCAAGCTGGTGGCTCCGGCGAGGTTGCGGTAGCGCCAACCACCGGTCGGTGGCGGCCGCCGACAAGCGGGGCCAACCCGGCAGCGATCTTGCAAGATCCGCGCGCCCTAGGGCCCACGATCTCCAGGGCAAGAAGGTCGAGCAGCTCGTTGAGCAACGAAGCTGAGTACGAGCGGCGCGACAAGGAAGGCCAGGGAAGGTCTTTGGGGAGCAAGAAAAAAGCGTCCGGCGGGGAGGGACGCTGGCAAGGCCAAGCGGCAGCAGGAGATAGACCTCGCGGCCGCGACAAGGATGAAAATGATGACGACAAAGACATGGAAGACGCACGACGCCGATGAGCAGGGAGTTTGAAAGCCACAGAGGTCGCTTTGCGTTGACGGAGGTGCTCGCATACCTCCGCGCCAACTCAAGCAATGGATGCGGGAGGTCAATGCAGCGGAACCATCCGTAGAGTCACGCAAGCCTACGAAGTGGTCAAGCCGCCTATCATTTTGATATTGAGGACCACCACGATCGGATAAGCTGCGGTCGGGTGCTTGCCGATGTTGGTCTACAACCATCCGCAACCTCAAGGTCACAAAAATGTTAGTTGACGGCGGGCCGGCTTGAATCTGATCTCCTCCGGTGCTCGAAGCTTCAAATCCTGACGGCAATGAGCTCGAAGAGACCGGTACCTTCCAAGGAATCAATTCGCAAGGAGCAAGCGAAGGGAAGATTACGTTGCGGTCACATTTGGCGTGAGCTGAACTTCAGGGTGAGAGGGTTACATTCGGCGTTGCCGATTTCCCATTGCCTTACAATGGGATACTTGGCCGTCGGACTTTCGCCAAGTTCATGGCAGCCTCTCACTACGCACAACCTACTCAAGATGCGGGCCCGATAAGCGTCATCTCTGTCCATGGCGACAAGAAGGATGCCCTTATACGTGCCGACAAGATCTACCGGGATGCACGGCGGCGACATGATCGCCCAACACTTGCACCGGCTGAAGCCGGAAGAAGACCAAGTACAAGTCCGGCAAGGGCTCGATGCTCACTCCGACAGCGCACCTCTTGGAGTCTTTGCGCTACCGTCGAGGACGCACCATCGAGCTCCCGGCAAGTGCAAGAAGATGGTGGCTCGCCCGAAGATCAAGAAGGTGCCCTTGAGGAGGGCGGACCTTTGGTGGTACCTTCACCATCGGTGCCTCTCTCGACCCTAAATAGGAAAAGGCGCTCGTTGCTTTCCAGCGGGCGAATGTCGGCGTGTTTGCATGGCAACCGTCGATATCCCAGTGTTCCCGGGAAAGTGATTGAGCACCGCTTTGGCCGTTTTGTCCTCATCGCGCGGCCCGTCGAGCAAAAAGTCAGAAGCAAGCGGTGGGCGCCAAGAATTCATAGCCAAAGAGATCAAGCTGGAAGCGGCGGGCCTTGTCGAGGAGAGTGCTCCATCCTACGTGGTTGGCGATCACGTGAGTAAATGCGTAAAGCAAATGGGAAATGGAGACTTTGTATTGACTTCACGGATGTTAATAAAGCTTGTCCCAAAGATCCATTTCCCTTGCGGCGCATTGACCAGTTATTGACTCCACGGTTTGGATGTGATTTGCTTCGTTTCTTGATGCCTACTCGAGATACCATTAGATCTTCATGGCTGAAGAAGATGAGGAGAAGACCGCATTCATCACACCATGTGGCACATCTTTGTTTCATACGGATGCCTTCGGTTTGAAGAATCTGGTTCAACATTTGCAAGGGTAGTCCATGGCGCTTTTGAGCCGCAAATGCCGCGAAATGTAGAAGCCTACATGGATGACATAGTGGTCAAGAGCAAGGACAAAGCAACTTTGGTTCAAGATTTGGGTGAGACCTTTGCAAATCTGCGCAAGATCAACCTCAAGCTCAACCCCGAGAAGTGCGTGTTTGGAGTCCCTTAAGCAAGCTTCTCGGGTTCTTCGTGTCTCGGGAGGGATTGAAGCTAATCCCGACAAGATCAAGGCCATTGAGCAGATTGAAGCACCAAAGCGCGTCAAGGATGTCACGAAGACTTGCGGTTGCGTGGCTGCTCTCGGCGAGGTTTATTTCTAGGTCTGCTTTGGCGGCATACCGCCATTTTTCAAGATTTTGAAAAAGGCAGGTCGATAAAATGGACTCCCGAAGCGGAGGCTGCATTTGCGAGACTTGAAGAGATACATCCTCCACTCCAACACTTGTCGCACCTAGGCCACAAGAGAAGTTCTTTGCTATATATAGCGGCAACCAATCAAGTGGTTAGTGCTGCGTTAGTGGCGGAGAGGGAGGCGGATGATGAGCCCGACAACCACGGCAAACACATCCGGCGACAAGCGAGGGGGCTTCGCCGACAAGCTCTGGTCCCGACAAGGATGAGTCAGCAGCGGAACCGTGAGCAGTCACGAGAAAAGGATGGTGCAGCGCCCAGTCTACTTTGTCGGTTCCCTTCTGCGAGGGGCTAGGTCAAGGTACTACGGTGTGCAAAAATTGCTTTTCGGCCTCCTCATGGCCTCGAGAAAGCTGCGCCATTACTTCCAAGCACATGAGATCACAGTTGTCACCGCTTTCCATTTGAAGAGGATCTGCGAGAATCCGAAGCGGCAGGCGGGATTGTCGAGTGGGCCTTTGGGCTGTCAAGCTTTGGTCTCAAGTTTGAAAGCACATCAACTATCCAAAGCGAGCCTTGGCGAAATTCATAGCAGAATGGGCGTAGCGCCCGGATGAAGAGGTTAGGAGACGAGCATTCCCGTCGAAGAAGCAAGCAAAGAGTGGCTGATGTACTTTGATGGTGCCTTCTCCGCAAAGGCGCCCGGTCTTGCGGCGTCTTGCTTATCGCACCCGGAGAGCACCTCAAGTCGTCGTCGGATGCACTTTCCCAAGGAGCAAGCGACAAACAATACCGCAGAGTATGAAGGTTTGCTTGCCGGTCTCGGGATCGCCGTGGACCTTGGGATCAAGAAGCTTATTGTCGGGGTGACTCGCAACTCGTCGTCCGCCAAGTCAACAAAGATTACGAGTCCGTTGATGGAAGCCTACGTTGATGAGGTGAGGAAGCTAGAAGAGCACTTTGGACGGCCTGCAAATGGAACATGTTCCAAGAGCTCGAGAATGATATTCTTGTGGCTTTGTCAAAGTCTTGCGCTTAAGTTACTGTGGAACCAGGGATTTTCGTGCTCAAGTGACTCGATAGCAACCGTAACACCGGCCCCAGGACAGAGCAAGAAGAGGAAGTTGGCCTCTGGTGACTACTTTCAAGCAGAGCTTCCGGCCGTCGTTGCAAAAGGTCCCCAAGATCAACACCAGCTTGATCTTTGAGGAGCGATCTGCTCAAGCCGGACCCTGTGGTTTGTTCCGTTGAAGCGGATGCTCCCGACAAGTCTTGTTCCGGCAAGCAGCCGGGGAGCATCTAACTCGGCAGGCCGTAGGCTCTTGCCGTGGAAGCCGATGTTCCCGCAGCGGCAGATGTGCCTTTAGTCCTTGTTGTCGAGCCGCAAGCTCCGGCATGGGCATAACAGATTATCCATTTCCTTGAGACGGAGAACTTCCGAAGAGCAGGAAGAAGTGGAAAGAGTAGCCCGGCGATCAAGTATGTACCCGGTTTGTCGATGACATCTTTATGCGAAGAAGACTCAACGGTGTGAAATTGATTGTGTGTTCAGGGAAGATGGGCCGAAAGCTGTTGGCGAAGATACATGGAGGCATATGTGGTCACCACATCAAGCAAGAAGAGCACTTGCCCAAGAAAGCTTTCCGGCAAGAAGGTTTCTTCTGGCCGACAGCCCTCCGAGATGCAACTGCACAAGTAACCAAGTGTGAAGCGTGCAGTTCCATTCCAAGCAGATACACCGGCCAGCTCAAGCTCTCGGGCGATCCCTTTATCACGGCCATTTTTGATGCAGGGGCTCGACATCCTCGGCCCCTTCCCCGATTTGTCGGGGCTTTGAGTACTTGTACGTCGCCATCGACAAGTTCACAAAGTGGCGGAAGTGGAAGCGATGAGGAAGGTGACAGCCACGATCGTGATCAAGTTCTTGGTCGATTGTTTGCCGTTTGGAATCCCTAACGGGATCATCACCGACAACGGCACACAATTCTGAGTCGCACCTTCATGCAAAGACGTCCAAGACCTTGGCGCCAAGGATGCTTTATACATTGCTCACCCAAGAAGCAGCGGTCCAGCGAGAGGGCAAATCTTTGAAGTCTGCGGGCTCAAGACGAGAACTTTCGACAGGCTGCACAAGTGCGGAAGAAAGCTGGATCGAGGAGCTGCGGTGGTTCTTTGGTCGATCGAACGACGCCAAATCGAGCCGCGGCGGACACCCTTTGCTCTAGTCTATGGAGCGGGCGGTTCTCCCACGGAACTTCGTATACGGATCGCCTCAAGTACTCGCTTATGATGAGCTTGAGCAAGAGCAGGCTGCGACAAGATGACGCTATTTGCTCCTCGAGGAGGATCGTCTTGATGACAGGCGAGCCGCTCGCTTCTGACAAGAAGCTCTGCGTCGCTACCATAGCCCTTGAGGTTAGTGCCAAGTCTCGAGGAAGGCGACTGTTCTTCAAGCGTTCGATCGCCAAGATTTCAAACAAGTTGACGCTTGAAGTGGGAAGGCCCTTATCGGGTGAAACGAGTCACTAGGCTGGCTGTCCGCTTTGAGACCGAAGATGGCATTTCGGTGAGCAACTCCACGGAACATTGAGCATCTTCATAAGTTTTACCCATAGGCGCGGTTGCCGAACCCGTCTTGCACAACCACCTTTTGTACAAGTCTTGCCGCGATTGCATGTAATCCTTTGTACAAAGCGGTATGAGACCCGTACATCGATAAAAGCTCATGTGTTGCGCACAACTTGTTAAGTTCATGCTTTCATCAATTTATTGCATGCTTTGGCTAACACTTTGTGCAAAGAACCACACGATAGCGAATCGAGCCGCTAGGCTCCATAACGTTTTTCCTCTTCTTTTCTTTTCTCAAAGAAAGGGAAAGCTCCCTCGCGCACAAGTTAACCGGGAGAGGAGGAGATAATACTATGGACGGACACCGCCGAGGAAGATTCACCTCATCGGGAAGCAAGAGACCGAAAAGCTAAGTTGCCAAAGTTTGAGCAATCAATTTTAAATTTTAAGTTATTTTCCTCGAGCGATAGTACTTTGTATGGAGAACACATGCGCGAGAGGAACCAAATCGTGATTTGGTCGCCCTTACTTTGTTTCGAGTCCGGCTCAACAACTTAAGTGAGCTGCGGCTAGTCCGTGACAAGGTTGCTTGTCAAGATGGCGACCCTTGTTCTTTGAAGTTCACTTTTCGGCGCTCATGACAAGGGTGCACTGCGACCGCAAGTTTCCACTGGCGTAGAGGCGATAACATACAAAGCCAAGAGTTGAGTAAAGGAAATGCGTGGCGAATGTTGCCCGAATAAAGTTATATTACAAAATAACTTATTGCGGCCTTTGGCTAAATCGTTCTCAGGCTGAAATAACAGCGAAGAGGAGAAGAAGGCGGGCTTTTAAAGCCGGCAAGCGGAGTTGCGGGGGCTGCGGCAAGCGAGTTCCGGGGGCTGCGGCAAGCCGAGTTCTTAGGGGGCAGCGGCAAGCGAGTCGCCGGGGCTGCGATATCGAGATAAGCCCTTCGTCCCTTTTCAAGCATCCTTTTTCATTAAAAACATTCTACTCGGATACAATCCGTGGGAATGAAAAACATGAAAGAGAAGATTACAAGTTTTAAATGCGGATAAGGCCGAAGGCTTACAAATTAAAAGATAAGATGCCCGTAATCCTTTTCTGTCCCTCTTTTAGGAGGTAGGTCAAGGAGGCGAAGGGCAAAAAAAGCGCCTAGGCGAGCTACGGGTGCGAAGGCACCAAGAGAACATCCGGGAGCTCCCGAGGGCTTAGCGGAGATGGCGTGGCCTTGAGCGGGAGGCTCGAGGCAGGCGGCAGGGGCGTCGGCCGCTTGTCGAGGGCACCTCGCCTCGTACTCGACTCAGCGGCCTTGTCGCCATCCTCTTCCCCTTCCGCAGCCTCCCTCGCCCGGTCGCCCAAGGAGACGACCCGGGAGTTCAAGGAGCCGGCGACGCGGATGATGGGGTCGCCGGTGGCGATGTAGCGGCGCCCGACAACTAATCGGGCCCGCTACCTCGTCGTCATTGTCGCTCTCCTCCTCGTCACTCTCGCTCGAGAATCTTGTTGTCGGAGGAGCTATCCACGCAAAGACTTCGCCGAAAGTACCGAGATCCCGAAGACCTTAGCGGAGAGGAGATCACCCTCCATTAACTTAAAATGGAGGGTAAACCCCGCCCTCGGCTGTGGATGCGAGTGAGCGTCTTCCACCCACGATCAAGATACATCACATTAGGGTGGGAATACAACACGGACTCGCATGCCGCTGATTCCTGACCCTCATGTGCGATCTCGGTGTCTCGGCGGATCCGACTCCATCGCGCTTCATGACGGAAATTTGGAAGCCGGAGGCGACGACGAGGCGCCAGCGCCTGACGAAGAACTTCGCAAGGGTCGTCCCTGTATGGACCGCCCGCGAGGGGAACCGCCCGGCGTGAGCGGAGGCGGCGCCGCCCGTCCGCCTCTTCCCGGCGCCTCGACCTGCGTCACGACCTCGCCCCCTCCCTTTTCCTCTTGTGGCTGGCTCTGCCACCCCGGGCGTGGGGTTGGGAGGGGAGCGCTGTCTAGCGGCCACCCTCGCCGCCACCGATGAAGAACCAAGGTTCCTTTTCTCCATGACGAATGAGAGAAAGGGGAGTAAACCGAGGAAAGGAGGAGATAGGAGAGTGCGGGCTCTGCGCTCCCCTTCCGCTCTTTTAAGGAAGCAAGGTGGGGCTCGACCGCCCGCTTTCGGCAAATCAGGGCATAGGAAGAAGCGGGAATCGGGGCCGACCTGCTGCCTCTGCCAGAACGGCCTGCTTTTTTTTCACTTCCACCGTCATGACCCCAAGAGCATAGGAACCACGTGGGCGGGGATGCGAAGCGAGGCTGACGGGTGAAAGCGACCACACGCCGCCCACTTCCATCACGACGCCGCAATTGGCCGCGTGCCGTTCACGGGGAAGCGGGCGGATCACGAATGGGTTTGGTTTGGACCTGGCCGCTGCGTGCCCGTGCCTGTTTTGGGCCTGGCCCAACAGCGCTTCGGCACCGTGTATAGCCCAGACCGGGGCTCTGTCGGTGTACTAAAGTAGGGGTACCTTAGTACCCCGAACTTGTCTGCAGGCGATCGCGGCGTCCCGTGGCAAGCCTCGCCGAGCGTCCGCCAAGACCCTCTGCAGCCTTTCAGAAGACAAGACCCGGCAAGAGGAGCTTGCCGGGAAGGCCTCTAGGCACGAAGAAGGCCCGGCAAGAGGAGCTTGCCGGAAGGCTACTTGAGGCACGAAGGAAGCAAGGCCCGGCAAGAGGAGCTTGCCGGAAGGCTTGGTGAGCGACAAGCTCCCAAAGCGCGACAAGGATTCGCCGCTGACATGCAACTTCTCTCCGTCTCCGCCTCCATTTCCACCGGCTGACGTGTCGCCATGGGACCGTTCCATGGGCGTGTCGGCGGTACGTGCAGCCAGCGGAGAGCAGCGATAAGCGGCGCTGACAGGCTCGCCATCGTGGCGAGCGGAGGCGCACCTGACGGTCTCTGTTACACTGTTTGGGCGACAATGACGGGCATTTATTGCTTTTGTCCCTTGCCGTCCGAGTTAGGTATTTTGCACTGTACACTGTTCAAGTAGGTGAACCAACTCCTGTTTTTACATTTGTACCCTCGTCTATGTTGCCACCTGTCGGAGACCCCTTGAGCATATAAAAGGAGGCCCGAGTGCAACTTAGAGGGGGTTGTGAGAAAGGTTCGGCTGGTTCGGCTCATTCGACCGACCTGTGAGACTAGATACACTCACGTTAGGTTTTGTAGCTCTCATTGCTCCCTAGCAAGAACACAATAGATCAAACAAGCAGCAGTAGGAGTTTTATCTCTCCGGAGAGCTCCGAAGCTGGGTAAACTGCTCGTGTGCATCGCCTCGATCCGCTCTTCGTGCGATCTCCGCCCCCCTCCGAACCACAAGGGGCCTGGTCCGCCGGCCCCATAGGTGTCCGTGGGTACGATTAGCCTTCCCTGACATATGGTGTCCCCTATCATAGAAAGACTAGTACTATTTGGAGTCAAGTTTCAACTTTTGTGTATGATAATCTGGGCAAGCCCATGATGTGTATGGGAGACCTTAATGATATCTTGTCTGATACTGATGCTTGCAATGGTAGTGTAAATTATTACCGTATGTCGTCTTTTCGGTCTCTTGTTAAAAACTGTGGGTTTTTTATATTGGTTTTAGTGGACTTGCGAACACTTGGCGTAACAGGCAACACACTTCTAATCCTATTTACAGACGCTTGGATAGATGTCTTGTTAATTCTGATTGGTGTGCGCATTTTCCTAATACAGAAGTTCTCAATTTACCTATCATTCTAAGTGATCATGCTCCCATTCTTATTTCCACAGATGGTAACTTTGTTAAGCCAAGGCAAATGTTTAAATTTGAAAACTGGTGGTTGCTTGAAAAAGATTTTAGTAACTTTGCTAGATCTTCCTGGAATAATAGTGCATCCGCTTCTTTTGTAGCAAAATCTTCTTCTTTGGCAGGTTCCTTCAAAAATGGTGTAAGAAGAAAAAGCCATTCCAGCAAGAAATTTTGGAATTAGAGACTAGCATCAATCAGATTCAGCAGCTACCACTACACCAGCAAGATCATAACTTGGAAAACTCTCTTATTCTCAGGTATGAGCACACTCTCTCTAAACTTAATCAATTTTACAAATAGAGAAGCAAGAAGGGTTGGGCCATTGGGGGTGATTGTAACACTAATTTTTTTCATTAGGTTGTGATCAAAAGAAGGAAAAGGAATACTATTTGTTCAATTATAGATGAGAATGATGTGTTGCACTCCAAGCCTAGTTCTATTACTAATACTTTTGTCAAATATTTTAGATACATCTTCTCCTCGCCAAATTTAACATTGGGAGACCTTTTCTCACCACTCATTTACCCGAGAACTCTTTAGATCCCACTTATTTTATTCCTGATAAACATGAAGTCTTGCAGATTTTGAAAGATATGAAGCTTAATGCTTCTCCGGGTCCGGATGGATTTAATGTTAAATTTTATTTTTGGTGGCCTGGGAGTGGATAGGAGAGAAAGTCACTCAGCTTTGTGGCAAGCTTTTATCAAACTGGTATCTTACCTCCTCATATTGACGATACTAATATCGCTCTTACTCCGAAAAAGTTAGTGCCTCAGGTTCCTATGGATTATCATCCTATTAGTCTTTGTAATGTCGTTTATAAAATCATTGCTAAATCGTTGGCTAATAGGATTAAACCTCATCTTCCTGATTATATTGATCCTGCTCAGCAAGCTTTTATTAAGGGTAGAAGAATTAGTGATAATATCATCATTGCTCAAGAGATTACTCACACTTTCTCTCTTAAATCATGGAATCATCAAGCTTTCATGCTGAAAATTGATCTTGCTAAAGCTTTTGATCGCCTAGATTGGAATTTCATTGCGTCTGCTCTCACACGTAAAGGGTTGCATCGTCATTTCATTAACTTGATATATGCGTGCATTTCGTCGCCTACTTTCTCTGTGCTCATTAATGGGCAGCCTTCTCATAAATTTAGAAGTTCTAGAGGTATTCGTCAGGGCTGTCCTATGTCTCATTATTTGTTTGTTATTGCCATTAATGAGCTCTCTCTTGCCCTCAATGAAGCTCTAGCTGCTCAACATCTTCAGGGAATTTAGCTTGGACCAAATTTCCCTCCTATCCATTCTCTGTTGTTTGCAGATGATCTGTTGGTTTGTGGCCAAGCTAATATGCAGGAAGCAAATTCTATGGCTCAACTCATTCATCACTTTTGTTCTATTTCAGGTCAAACTCCAAACTGGGCCAAATCGGCTATTCTTTTTAGTACTCATGTCAGTCAATTTGCTATACAAGAGATTAAGCAAGTTTTTCCTGTTTCTACCATGAACATGAATTTCATTCATCTTGGTCATCCTCTTATTCTTCCTGCTAAAAATAGAACCGTGGCATATAATTTTGTTCTGGATAAATTCATGAATAAATTGCCGGCTTACAAAGCTAATATTCTTTCTCATGCTGCTAGGCTTGAATTGTTTCGTTCTGTTTTCTCTGCTATTCCTGTTTATTATATGGCTAACATTTTGTTCACTAAGAAGTTTATTGCAAAAATTATTGTTGTTATTAGGAATTTCTGGTGGACAGGTGTCAGGTAAAATGATTCTAGAAGAAGCCTTTGCCTTAGAGAATGGAAAGACATATGCGATTCTAAGAAAGAAGGTGGGCTGGGCATAAGGAATTTGCAGGCTATTAATGAGAGTCTCATTATTGCAGCAGCTTGGAGAATTGCTAAATCACCTTCTTCTCAGATGTACCTCATTCTCAAAGCTAAATACTTTCATGACTCTTCTATTTGGACAACAATTTCTTCTCTGCCTAAATCAGCTTTCTGGACTTCTGTTTTGAAAATGCTTCCCAAGTTGAAAGATCATTCTTTTTATCAATTAACCCAAGGTAATATCTCTATTTGGAGCACACCATGGTGCGGTATTTGGGCCTCTATCCATGATCATCTTATTATTGAAGAGCCTGGCTTCAGATATCCTTGTTTAGTTAGGGACCTTTGGCTTTGTGGTCAAAAAGCTTGGAATTCTGCTCTTGTTAATTCTCTTTTTCAGCATCCATTGGCCTCTGTGATTCTCCAAACTGACATTATCTATGATGATGGTCCAGATCTGCTTTGTTGGGATCTTTCTTCTAATGGTATTTGTTCTTCTATATCTGCTTATAAGTTTTTTTGCAAGAAATTCATGAAAATCCCATGGCTGCTCCTTCTTTAGTGTCTTTGGAGGTGAAGGATTTTCTAAGTTGATCTGGAAACAAAAGCAAATGTTACCCAAAGTTAAAACTTTTGCTTGGAGGCTCTTTTGAAAAGCTTTGCCTACAGGTTTAAGGGCGGGTCATTTTTTCGCTCATATTTCTCAGGCTTGTTGTAGGTGTGGTATAAAAGAGGATGAATTCCATTTGTTCTTTTTGTGTGATTTTGCTCGTGCGGCATGGTTCTCCTCTCCTTGGTTCATTAGATCAGATGTTTTAATTGAAGGCCATACTAGTTTGCCTTCCTCTATTTCTACCTTTCTTCGCATGTCTCATCCACATGTCTCTATCGAAAATATTCTAAATTCTTTGTGGTGTCTTTGGAAGGCTAGAAATGATTTTCTCTTTGATAGGAAAAAAGCCCTCCCTCATCATGTGCACATTGTTGCAAAAGCTTTGTCTTATGATTTATATGATGTTTCTAATCATATGTCTAGCTTGCAGGAGGTGCCTCAAGTTCAACTTTCTCCTGGTCAACTTCCTCTGCAGGGAAAAACTCTTAAATCTGATATTGCTCGTTGTCGGTCCTAAAATATACTCTAATGCAGCTTTCAGATGTAAGAAATTTCCAGGATTGGTGCAAGCTTCGGTTGCTACTGGAGTAGGAGTCTATCTTTCATGGCCTAAGGATCAATTTGAAATAAATGTGCAAATTCAGGCTTCAGCTCCAGCTACATCTTCTCCAATACAGGCAGAAGCACTTGCACTTTCTTTTGCGGCTCATCTAGCTAACAGGCTCAACATTATTCACCCAACTTTTCTTATGGATTGTCTATCCTTGGCCTCATTAGCTGCATCGGGTGAGATTGTGGAAGCCAAACTTTTGGGTGATGTCTTCAAGCAAGTGTCCAATTTGCGACCTCAAGTGTTTCATATTTCTAGGGAAATAAATGGAATCGCTCATAATGCAGCTCATCAGGGTCTACATTCTAATGTTGAACCTGAAATATGTTGCTTTGCTTCAGATCATGGACATATATCTTGCCCTGTTGTTTCTCTCCTAGATACATTTCAGGTTCAGGGCTTTGTAATTCATGCTGAGGTAAATGAATTTGGCGCTTCGTGCGCCTTTTGTTGTTCAAAAAAAAAAAACCTCGCCGTTCTGTGATCATCTGCTAGGATCATTCAACTATGTGTTGTGTATACGCACAAGTCCAGAGGAAATTCACAGCGGTGGCAACAGGCAAAAGCAAGGCGTTTTTGTTGGTATTTTTCTATGTGAAGGCAAAATTGTCCAATCAGACTGGATGGAGTACTACTCCCTGGTGTAAAGACCGAGTCATGCAAGTCAATTTGCACTTTTTAAATATCCGTTTGCTACAAGGAGAGGCAAACCTACAAAGGCACAAGTTCCCAGACCAATTATTTCCTAAAAGTTCATCTCACGTGAAGGACTAGGCTGATTGACTATTCCTCAATGGCCAAAGATATGTTCGGTCTGCTAAAAAAGATCAAAGAAAAAAAGTCAAATGCAATCCAGAGTGTATGTTCGTAGCTGTCCAGCTCCGGTTTCGCTGCGATCTAGCTTCAAGCAGCCGCCTCCGCCGGTCACCGCCATCATCATTAGAACCTCGTGCTGAGCCTCCTCCACCGACCTCGTTGTGAGCCACTGTGCTTTCACTTGCTGCGGTTGATGCCCTTTTTGCAAGGGCAGGGGAGAGTGGCCAAATTGCCATTGTGAGTACTGAAAGTTGTTCGCGGAACGGATCATCTATCGTCCGGACGAATCAGGTGAATTTTGTCCAAACAATTTTTTATTGATATGTTTTTTGTTCCTTAAAGAACAAATACTCTGGCTTACAATGTTTTTTGATGCAGGACAATTGTTCACTGGAATAGTGATGATCATGTTATGGATATATTGCTCTCACCGCTACTGCCGGATTACTGACACAAATCATACAGGGTCATTTATAACCCGCCACGGTCGATTTCAAACTTCCGTTATCAATGCTAGTGATATACAATGAGTGTTGCGAGGATCATCAACTCGCCATCTTGTCTCTAGCTTCAACATATTCCAGCGTTCTGTTGTTCAACTATATGCCAGTTTATATCACAGTCAAATATGGAGAATCTCAAGACAACTCCTCGAGTCGCCTTAAGACTCGGGGGCTACGATGACATGACTTAGCAAATTTTTCTAGATTCAAGGACCCCGGGTCATTGGAGGGAAAATAAACCGGTCTCGGGAGTTACTACCATATTGATGAAAATTTAAAGGCCGTTAGAAAATTTCCAGCTTAAGAAGAAGGATTCTTGTTCAAAATCCGGCTAAAAGGAAATATCTCTCCCACAAAGTTTTGAGCTCTGAATATCCGGTTAAAAATTCCGGCTCAA
Source organism: Aegilops bicornis (assembly GCA_021605145.1). Classification (NCBI taxonomy): domain Eukaryota; kingdom Viridiplantae; phylum Streptophyta; class Magnoliopsida; order Poales; family Poaceae; genus Aegilops; species Aegilops bicornis. The sequence goes on from CM038672.1 coordinate 349,030,597, forward strand.
AAAGAATTCATCTCTCGCAAGTTTGAGTTCTTAGGAAAAATTAAAAGTTGCCAAAGAGAACTTGCTTCCATGATGCGTGGTTCAAACATGAGTATCCTGCCTTATTGGCTTATCATATATTGATCACTTGGGGGCTTCCTACTCATTGAGCATAGCTGTGACTACGCTCTTGATTCGGCTTGCATGCCATGTTACAAATTACTTGAGGGCTTCCTGCTCACTGCGCATAGCTATGAGTACCCTTTGATCCGGCTTATACGCCTTGCTGCAGATGATTTTTTCTACCTAAGTTAAAAGGTTGCCAAAGAGAACTTGCTACAATGTGCAGTTCAAACATAGGTAACCTACCTTGATGGTTTATTATAGGTCAGATGGGGGCTTCGTGTTCAATGAACATAGCTATATTTACCCTTTTGATCGGCTTGGACGCCAGGTGTATTCACCAAAAATCTGGGTTTTCCTGCCTTTAAATGTTGCCACTTCGCCCAGGTAAGCCTGGAATGACCCGCCATACTCTTGACAGTCAATCTTATAAAGACCCTGAACTTGTCAAAGTTAAAATGGCGGTTGGTTATGTGAGACCCGGTTTACAAGTTTGAATAAAGGATTAACTCAGTGGTTGTGCAGCCCTTGAACAACACTTCTCTCGGGATCTCATTTCTCTCTGTTATTTGTTTTTATGTGAGTCACATGCACCCTTTCTCCATCTCTCTCACACCCACACACATAACTCAGCCTTCTGATCCACTCGACTCCTATCTCTAACGCACACTAGCTAGCATCTTTATCTTTCTATTTATCTGTTTCTCCATCAACCTTCTTTCTCGCCCTCACTCTTGCTTCCTATCACACACACTATGTATGTTTCTCTCTACATGCAGTCAAGTACCCTCTTTTTATCTTTCTCTCACACACACATAACTTAACCCTCTGAACCACCCGGCGGTCATCTCCAACACTCAAACTAGCCGATGTCCCTCTAACTAGCATTTCTATCTCTATATCTATCTGTAGTTTTTCCGTCAACATTTCTTTCTCGCACGCACTCTTGCTTCCTATCACCCACAATATATATGTCTCTCCATACATGCATTTATAGGTTGATCTCTTTTGCAGAATCGTTGTGTTCTCCCTCCTCTGCGCCATAGATGCATGCTCCAGCCCACGCCACTGTCTTTTAAAGACAAAAACACATGCTCAATTGTCGGGCCTTCTTCCCTGCACTCTCACATGCATGCATATTGTCATACCGATCCGTCTCTCCCATGTCGTTGATCTTATGACTTATGTCTTCTTTCTTTTATCTCGATCATGCGCACGCGCACACACACACATCCACATATACATGTATACCTCTCGCACATGCATGTTCAAGGTCTCTATGTCTCCATACATAGTTAATTACCCTCAACCCTAACGCAACATCGAAACGTTCTCTTCTTGTGTGCACATAACTTCCGTCTGGATGGGTAAAACACACACTCACACTTAACAATCTCCTTCTAGCTACCCCCCTCTCACTCTTCCCCTATATCCCCGAAACTAATAAGACTATCCCTTCGTTTAATTCCCGCCTACATGCACCATCGATATATAGTAGTCTTCCTCGGTGTCTCTCAAACAAACACGTTCTCTCGATGTCGACTCCTCTCACGCGCACACACCTTCTCTTCCCTCTCTACGGGCCTTTTCTCTCTTGCACCCCATCGTTGGTGGCCTCTGCCATACACATCACCTCTCTATGATGAAGCCACATACACTTAAATTACATCCGCCACCGAGGACCCCACGTCACACACACACACGCACCCCCCCACACACACGCACCCACCCCCCCACACACTAAGACTCCGTCTCTCTCTCACACACACACACGCACCCACCCACCCCCCAGACACACACGCACACACTAAGACTCCATCTCACACACACATGCTCTAGCCGGAGCATTTGTTCCTAGCACCCTTCATCCGACCTTACCCGTATGATAAATAATCACCTTAATTTAGTTGTATAACATGGACAAATTCCACTTTACTTTAGTAGTTAGCAAACTTATCATCTCTACTCTTATAAAAACCCAGTTGGTGATGATGGTGTGCCTGCCATCTTGTAATATAGACCGTTCGATCTATATCTGACGGATAGAAAGCAAACTATGACAATTTTACAAAAGATACCCGCACCTCTCTCCACATCCTTATCTCCCACAACCTCATTGCTGAGCAATTAAGAAATGAAGTCTCTAGAACAATCTAGCATGGTGGCCGGTGCCACCTGCCGGCGCCGTCCATCCCCATGCCTCCGCCCAGTCCGACCACCAGTCACCACCATGCTCCACTCCTCCTCACCTTATCTCTCATCTTTCATTTTTTCGATGAAATTCTCGAGATACCAGTTTTCTGATAAAATTCTCGAGATATCATTAGTTTTTACACATGGGATTACTCCTGCATGGGTCAACCATAGCAGTGTTTTGTAAAAAATGCATATTGATGTTCCGTGCAATGCATGAGCATCTTGCTTGTAATTATATAACGCATAAATCACGGCGAGGAAGTGACATTTTTTACACAACCACGTTAACATGGCCACGTAAATCACTAGCTAAAGAGTAATACCATTATACTTATATCCCGATGTAAAAGGTTGAGTACATGTCCGAAGAGTAGAGTCGCATACGACACCTGTCTCTCGAATATCACACACACACACACACGATTCGTGGCGCCCACTTAAGCAGACACGTATGTTACAATTTGTGCACCCGCGGGTACACGTGATGGTGCGCATTTATTTAAGTCGGACGGCGAACCCAAACAGCAGCTGCATTCATTCCCCTCCCGCCGCCTCTTCTCTGGTCGCTGTCGCCCGGTAGCCATGGCCCGGCCAAAGGTAACGACATACGCCATGCTCCCGCCGAAGCAGCGCTTTAATCTGGAAATTTTAGTGGTCATGCATGCATCTTTTTGTGCTAGCACTCCTATATAAGGGTTGACCGGTCGCTCCCCGCGGACATGCTCAGGCGGTGGAAGAGGAAGGAGAAGGGAAGCGGGCTGTGGAGTAACATTTTTACCACAATTTCTTAGGAAACTGAGTGCAATAATTGAGTAGTTTTGCAAACTACCAGTACTACACCTGAAACGGTTCAAAACCAATACTCCCTTGCGGCAGGCGCTTCGCGTGAAACGGTCGGTGTTGCCACTGGAGCATCGATGCCGCATTAATGCCCGCCAGAGCAGAGGTGACCTCTCCTTGGCGTCGGCTTTTGAAGCGGTGACGACCGAGAGAGCGCAGCTTCCCGGTGCACGCGACTGCTCCGCGTCGAGGCTGGCCATAGTTTGGATGAGTCTCCCTCGTGGGAAGCCACACTAACTGCGATGATATGGATCATTACATCTATGAAGAACACGTGGGACTGGAACTATGAGACGGACATGTACCCAGAAGTGGACGTACGAACCTGAGTAATGTAGCGCAATAAGTGAAGTAGAAAGGCACAAATAGTATGAACATGCGTGGCATATAGGCATTTGTCTCTTACTACGTACCACTAAATGTTGTACGTGCAATGCACGGTGATGTTATGGAGTATGTGCCTAAGTACTCTACTACTACTATATTAATTGGAGGCACATATTAGGTTTTATATTGGTTTACATGTATGTCCCGAGACCTTCCAACTAGACGTGTCTTTCTCTCCGGGTCGCACTTTGTATCGTTCATACCACTAGTACTACTATGTGTGGTCTCCGACCCAGAAGTGGAAGAAGTGGAGACGCTCTACCACGATGTTCATGTCCCACTCCTTTCACTGACGTGTGGGCCATCCAGCACGTGCCGTGTTCGGCACTCCTTCGTCGTAAGAGTTGAAACGCTAGCATTCATCAGAAAACAAAATATATAAATCAGCAGTGATACTATACCACGCGGTTTCCTTGCTCCTCGATATCGGAAAGAATACTTCCGTTCACCAACATGTGGGACGTCGACCATCCTGGTCCACTTGCCATGCACGCAGAACTCCAGGGGAGAGTCACCACGGTCGTCGCGCCGCAGTAATAATGACTAATGAGCCATCAAATCACAGGCCCAACCTTTCCCACTGTGAAGTTTCTCGGACAAAGGAACCATCATGACTTCGTTGAATTCCGCTTCTTGAAGAAAACTACTGTACCAACAAAGATTACTACTAGCTCTGATAGTTACTCCAGCAGAGGCCTTCTTTCGTTCACAGGATAGGAATTTTATAGGAATATGAAAATCATAGGAAGTGAGATGACATGCATCTCAATTCCTATAGAGAAAGAGATGCCACTTGATGCATAGGATAGGAATTTTTCCATTGAGTATAGGCTAATGTACTTGTAATTTGCTCTAAAAACTACAGTAGTAAATAGTAGTACTGGTACATGCTCGTACTCAGACACAGACACACACACACACACTAACTACTAGTACTACTACTTCTCACATGCTGGCCAGATGCCGCGTTCTCCTTCCCGGCTTTGTCGGCGACACCCCATCGTTCTTGGATCTCCACCGACCTCTCCGCAGCAATGCGTGCGTCCTCTTCTTTCTTGCAGCGGCGGGCCTCTCTTTTCTTTAGTGCTTTCTGACTTCTCTGCTCCCATTGTGCAGCTTTGGCCGCCTCTTGCTCTACCGCCCATTTGGCCTTGGCAGCTTCAAATTTTGCCCACGTAGGTGTGAGGTCGTGAGCGGCGATGAACTCGGCACGGCGGGATGCCATCGCTTCCCTACCATTTTGTGTGTGGTCGTGGGCGGCGAGGAACTCGGCGCGGCGGGATGCCATCGCTTTCCTTACCGGTTAGTGTGGGGCACGGTGGCATGAACGACTCTTGGTGAGAACTGTGGGGGTTAGTGGCCTGACAACTGTATAGTGCATTGGTTTGCCAAGAGCTCAAGGACAGAAGATGAAGGAAATTTGTATTCCCCTTCAATCCTGGTCATTTATTACCAAGTAAAATGCATTGGCGGTCATCAAACTTGTGTTGATAGCTCACTTTGATCATTATATTATGCGTGATGCACACATTAGCGCACACTATCCATAGAGGCAAGTAGCATGTACGCGTGCAGACACTCACGCTCACGCTCACGCTGTCAAACCATGCTAATGCATGCACGTCGCCCTCTCAATAAAAGTCCTGCTCATGGCGCAACGCAAACGGCGAGCCCGTCACCTGCGTGCCCCAGCGGTGCCTGACATTACTATGGTACGGAGTATGTACTATCGTGAGAGACTGATCATAGTGCCACTGCACACGAGTGTGTGTCTGATAGATTCGTCCATTATTCGTAAGTTATGCATGGTTGTGTGGTGTCTAATGGTGGTCGTCAAAGGCTAGCTGGCGACAAGACCGGTTGCATGGACGCCTGGTTGTCAATACGTGCCGCATACACTTCAAAGGCTCGTCATCCATGAGTTCACATTTTACCACCACGCCAACGTCTGACCGCCCTAGCCTACCGAAACCCCTTCCATTGCTAGCGTGCGCTTCTCGCCTGAAACGGTCACTGTCTCTCCAGAACGTCAATGCCACATTCACCGGACTTAACTGCAGGTGCAGTTGGTGTGTCACTGACATGCGGGCCAGATGCTCGTTGGGCCCACATGTCAGTGACCCAACGCGCCTGCAGTTAAGTCACTGAAGCAGCGTCCGCATTCACGCCCGACGAACCTACTCCAGCGCCAACCGTCCATCCGTCTGCCGCGGATCATTGCCATTCGCGCGCTATATTAACTTGAGCCCCGGCTCCCAGCCATAGCCAAAGACCCACACTCATTCTCCTCCGGTACCTTCCTTCTGTCGGTACTACTCCAACCATGGCCTCATGGCGCTCCAAATCTCTCTTGGACGTACTGTCGCAAGAGCAGAAGAAGGACATCGGCGGCTCCGCTCCGGGCGCGCTCCAAAGCTCTCTTGGACGCACTGTCGCAGGAGCAGATGAAGGAGATCGCCGACTCCTCCCCCCCCCCCCCGAGCCGCCCTCCGCCGCCACTACCACGAAGCCGGCGCGCGTGCACGGGCGCAGCCGACAGCAAGGAAGAGTAGTACACGGTAGGTCACCACCGCTCTGGTCCCAGGAAGGCCACCGCTCCTCCACTTAGTTGACGCCAAGCTTGGTGGGATAAACATCGATGGCCGATTAGCCGCTTGACGGTGACGTGGAGGCGGAAATCTTCAGAACCTTGTGCTCCGGAGTAGGAGGTTATCGAGGCGGATGAGGAGGAGGCGAAGGCAATGGCCGACTTTCTCGGGTTCATGGCCGGACATGGTGGTCGGGCGCCGACGATCGTTTAGATTAGGTTTACAGTAGGTTTTAGTACGGTTTGTGCAAAATATGTAATGAATTTCGTCCAATTTATAGGAAAAGTTTTTGAAATGTAATGAATTTCATCCGGTTAATTTGAAATTTGCTTTGTTTGCACGAATTTCGTCCGCTTAGTTCGTATAGTTGTCGAAAGGCTTGCAGGCAGCATTGGATGGCATCCATCAGTGTCCTCGGACAGATCTGGGGTGTAAATTTGTGGGCGGTATTTGGAGATTAACAGTGCTCCATTATTTGGCAGGGAACAGTTATCCCTCGATCAAAATCATATCCGCCATGTTTCGCACTCCTCCCACGTAAGAGTGTAACCTCCTGCTTACATTAAAATGGAGCAAGGGGACGACACTGTAGCACGTCATATCACTCAAACTAGCCTGCCTAACGCGCGGGAAAGCACCGCCCTCGTCATTTTGTTTTGGATTTCTATCGATCGGCCGCGCGAAAATGTTTCCCTTTGCAAGTTCAAAGGAAAAGGCGGCACACTTACGACTCGTACGCATCGCACCCCCTACAGTTTGGCTCGCACGCCGCTCACCAGAAGGGACACACGGTGTCTTGCAATTTCACTGACATGTGGGACTGCAATTGAATAAACCGTTGATAGCCGAAATCTAATCGCTCGGCGGGCGTCGGCTGAGAAGAGAGGGAAGGGGAAGGGAGAAGAGATCGCCCGCCCGCCGCGCACGGGCTCCAAGAAATATATGGTGATAATGTGAGGTGGGCCATGCGGGAGTCCGGACCGCTTCCAAGCCCGCCCCCCTCAGACGCCAGCTGCCCGCATTCATAGCAAGTAGTACCAGTAAAATACTGGCCTATAAGCCCGCTTATGTGGAGGAGAGAGAGGCATTGACAAAGTCAAGGAGTGGACTCTGCAAGAGCCCGTCTCTACACATGCTCCTAGGTATAAAAAAACTAATTCTAAAAAAATGAGGCACAAAAAACAATTGTGTCTAATAAAAGAAAGGTAAAAAACATTTGAGAGGAAATAGATAGAGAGAAAGTGAGAAAAGGTTGCAACCTTTATAGCCAACCTTATAGTCAACACTATGGTAGTATTACATGGGAAGGAGGGAGTGGCGCACATGCCAAGTTCACTGGGCTGCCGTGTTTCACACTCCTCCGTCGTAACAGTGGAGACAATAGCTTTCACCAAAAATAAACAATGAATACTCGTTGCTCATCCTCTATATCGAAAAATAATACTTTCCATTCGCTGACATGTGGGACGTCGACCATCCTGGTCCACCTACCATGCACAAAATTATCCTGGTCCTGCTGTAAGTTGGTCGGACGAAGGAACCATCATGACTTCGTTGAATTCCGCTTCTTCAAGAACACTTACTGTACCCGCAATACTACTACGACACGCGAAGACTGGACGGCAATGTACCACGTCATATCACTGAAACCCACTAGGCCAAACTAGCCCGTCTAGGATTTGTACTCCCTTCGTTTCAAAGTTAGTAGTACAAAGTTGAGTCATCTATTTTGGAATGGAGGGAGTACGTCTCTGTACTACTATGATTTTGTGTTGTGCGTCTCTGTACTTTTGCTACGATTTTCCTACCCTATGAACCAAATGATGCCTCAATGTATCCGTGTCGACTATTGTTTGATCGATCGCTAAGCCTACAATTTTAGGAGCTTGGGCTATTGGTCGATCGGCGACGGATAAGCATAAGCGTACCACGAGCTCATCAGCACCAACGTTTCTCTTTGGTGAGTGTTTTGCAAGTACTATAGTTGGCACAGTAGCTAGCCCTTACACCAAGAATCATCAAACAAGCCCTGTTGATATGATAAACAGTTCAAACTTACATCTAAGCATGCAATATATTACATCAAAAGCTGGTGAGGATACATCTGTTTCCATAACTCGGAGAGGGTTCGCATGATTCACTATCAAACAAAAGTAGAAAGTACCGCCCACATAAGACAGTGCACTATCCTAAGATGGTTTGATAACACGCATCATTTTGGTAATTAAACACAGGGCAATGCAAACTACCCTAAAGAATTAGCGTGACCAACTATTTCTTGTCATCGATCTCTCGGGCAATGACCATAGCACGGACAGTGGCATGGGAATCGATCTCTGGGGCGATGTCCACATGACTGACCGCGACATTGGAATCGATCTCTGGGGTGATGTCCACAGGATGGATAGCGGCATCGGAATTGATCTCCGGGGCGATGTCAATAGGACAGACCGCGACATCGAAAATGATCTCTGGGTCGTTGTACACAGGACGGGCCGCGACATCGGAATCATCAAGGACGTCCACCGGCACCTGCGCAACCCTAACATATTAGCAAGCACATTGCATATAATCAAAAACCACAACTATGGTAAGCCATTGTTTTTACCTTCTGCAGCTCACCGGGGGATCCCATCCCTCTAGGGGACATCTCCTCCTCCTCGATGGGGGCCATCACCTTGCCAGGGGAATACTACTTCTCAACGGAGACTATCTCCTCAAACTCAGCCTTGAGCCTCACATAGGTGGCCATTAGAGTTTCTGGGGTAGGCACGGTGGAGCCCTTGCTGTTCTTCCAACTTTCTTTGAGGAGTTCGTCCGCCAACGTCGTCAACTCTTTGGACAGTGCTTGTTTCTTGGAGTTCCTCGTCTCCATGGTTGGCCCACCAACATGGTCAACTCGTTGGTCGGTCGCTTCCTGGAGTTCGCTGTCTCCAGTGGGTTGTCTGCCGGCAACTCTTTGGCTAGTGCTCCAGGATCCATCAATGAACTGACAAACAAAAAGCAATCGAAAGGAAATCACAACCGCAATGAAAACGGGAAAAGAATAGGCTGTGAGAATCAGTCGGTGCTTCACAAAAAGAAGATTCTTGGAATGAAAATATAGCAGCATCACTGATTTGCCCACCTTTCCTTCGTCGGTGCAGAAAAAAATGGCAGAAGTGAGTAGCCTGGAGTGAGGTTTTCTTCAAGAAAGGGGAGAAAGTGCTTCAACGAGCATTCCAGTGAAATGATGGTTGCTTTGTCCAGTCCAACTTCGAGGACACTTCGAGGCCACTTTACCTCTGCTGGTAAAGGTGGGTTTTGTGATATGACGGGTCATGAAGGCCACACCGGGGTGACCGGTGAGTCTCGACTGTAGCACCTCGCTGTGATTTGGTGGATAGCACGCGAGCCCGGATGCTTTGTTGTCCTGCATGTAGATAGAGCGGCTAGTCATATAGGAGTGCTCAATATTGTGAACTACGACCAAGGCGGAGAGGAAAACAAGATAACTACGTAATTAATGCATGAGTTTAATTAGGGTAGTTTTGTAAAGTACGAGATACATTCCCCCAATCAAAAAATGCCTTGGTTGATGAGATTTGAGATTTGAGCCAGTACTGCACGCGGTGTAGTATAGTCACTTGTTGAAATCTCTAGAAAGGCAAATACTCCTTTCCGGTTCTGAGGCTATACTAGCAAGTACTAGTACTACAATAGTGGGCTCAAGTAGCAATTTTGTCTCATGCAAGAGCCTGGCTATATGTGTGCTGCAAGGCTCCGCACCACGCCCCACCCCTACACAAAGACAGCCACGCGAGCGTTCGCAACTGCCACGTTCGGGTTGCACTTCGCTCTTCGCCTCTTCGAGAAGACGAACAATGATGTTACTACTACTTCTACAGTATCGAATCCACGGTTGCATGTCCGTCCACCGCGTGCGGGAGGGATAGCCACCGCACGCATGGGCGAGGGAGAAGGCGTGTAGTAGTAAAATCAAGCTTCTCCTCGTTGTACGAGTTGACGCGACACATCATAGCACTGGCCCCACATGGTTGCCTCTAAACTTGGCTGAAAGACCCGCAGTGTACAATACTCAATTTGCTGCAACCTCTAACATTTACCCCACCACAAATTAAAATATATATTCCTGTCTTGACCAGATGAGCGTGGAAACTAGAATCACCAAGATGACAGGTAGGGCTAGAAGATTATTTTCATAAAAAAAGCATGGAGACGACCGAACGATTTTAATCTTACAGGCACGGTACACGCTATCCTAGACTACTCTACACATGAAACTGCCACACGAGCGTCCAGGCTGCGCTTGGCTCTTCGCCTATTCGGGAAGTCAAACAATGATGGAGTACTACTTCAGTGGAGGAGTACTACAGTATGCTTCTGGCCATCTGACACCGATTGCACTGCATGTCCACCGCGTGTGGGAAGGAGAGCATGTAGCGAACGAAAGCTTCTCCTAGTCCTGCCAGCCACCATGCTCATGGGCGAGGGAGGGGCGCAGCTTCATTGACTTACTGCTCCTGCCTTTGCGTCTATGACAGGTGGGCCCAACAGGTGGGTGGCCCACCTGTCATGCAGCCAAAGGCAAGTGCAGTTAAGGCGAGAGGGCGTTGTAGTAATCAAACCTCTCGGTCTTGTACGAGTTGACGCGACACATCAAAGCACTGCACTCGATATATTTCAATAATTTGCATTTACCGGTGCATTAGTTACTCCCTCTGTTCCTAAATGTAAGTCTTTTTAGACATTTCAAATGGACTACAACATACCGATGTATGTAGAATTTTAGAGTGTAGATTCACTCATTTTGCTTCATACGTAGTCAATTGTTGCAATCTCTAAAAAGACTTACATTTGGAAATGGGGGGAGTACAACGCATGCATGCATGTCGTGACTTTCCTTTTGATACTTGCATGTGTTGATTTGATGCACCTTGCCAAATTTTGACTATAAATTTAACTAACCAAATGTTCATGCATGTCACAAAAAATTACGGGGCTGTTTGGATTGTGACTGTGTTTGACTTATAGTGCCACATTATTTTTTCCACACATGCCACACTTTCCTAACTTGAGTTGCTAAAATTCTTAGACCCACTTTGGCTTGCCCAAGGGAATCTTGCCACACTTTTTGTGTCTATGACATGTGGGGTTCACTGCTAATAAAAAAAATTCTTGTCTTAGGTGTGGCTAGAACCAAACACCCACCTAACTTGGTCAAATTTGCCGAAGGTGAGGTGTGGCAAAGTGTGGCAATATGTGGCTGGAAATCAAACAACCCCTACATCATTGAAAACTATGTTCAAATACGAATCAAACGATATAATTTTTGTTAACAAGCACTAACATTTTTTCAGTTAAATCTTTGGTCAAAATTTAGCACCAATTACAAAGGGGCCCAATAAATATTGTACTCTCACATTTTGTTTTGAGGATACTCCCACATACTCCATCCGTTCCCAAATATAAGTCTTTTTAGAGATTCTAACAAGTGACTACATAGGAGCAAAATGAACTAATTCATACTTTAAAATATGTCTACATACATCCGTATGTTGTAGTCCATTTGAAATGTCAAAAAGGACTTATATTTAGGAACGGAGGGAGTAGAAAATATAAATAATAATGCATGTTGGGGCAGCCCACGTTTCTGATAATTTTAGCCGTGGGCTTGTTCACAATTTTTACGAGGGGGTGGTTGTTCATTTAATGGAGGGTCTTGTACCACACTTGAACGATACAAAGTGCGACTTGGCACACCGTAACACCACTTGGAACAAGCGGGTAGCTATCTCAAAAAACAATCAACAACTAAAAAATGGCGACACACGCATTACACAATTTTAAACGATTGTGTTGATGGAGTGAAAAAGGAAAACTACCCCACTACGTATAAATAGGCCGGAGCCTCCGCGCTTGCTTGCTAGGGTTTCTCTATTCACACACTCTCGTCCTCTCCAGATCTAAACAACATAGCGGTGGTAACACTGTCTTTCTCCCTTCAAAAAACACTATCTTTCTATCCTCACCATTGGTTACAGATCCGGACGTATCCCCCTCTGCCGGTGAAGGGGAGGAGGGGCAGCGTTTAGGCCGTCATCGATAGCGAGGGAGGAGACCCACTGTCGGCCGCACCGTTATCTCTGGCCGAGCGCCGGCGCGGGAGGTCCTCCGATCCCTTCGTCGTTGCCCTAGTGTGGAAGGATCCGTCCTCCCGCCGCCCACCTATCCACAACCCGACGACCTTCAAGTATATCTTCCTTCGAAACCGCCTTAGCTCTACTTCCCCTGCTCGCTACGTCTCTACATCTGCATCATTTTCTGCCTCTCAGCCCCTCTCGATCGGATGGTCCAACATCACCTATTTTTTTCCTTCTATTGTTAGAGGTAAAGCTACTTCATGGAGTCGAATCTTGTACTTGGTTCAAACAAGAAATAAAGTGGGGTTGGGGGAATTTAGTATGTACATCAGACTTGGTACAGACAGGAAGGGAAGGGGTGAAAGTAGTACAGACTGGTCATCCAACCGGTCTCTTGGTCGAAAAGGGAAATATCGGGGTAACGATGTACACAGTGGTATGACCAGGACTAGATTTGCTATCCACACATAGGAGTAGGTGGATAGAGTGAACAAAAATTGGACCAACCCAGATATGTTTCTTGGATGTTTGTTTCTCGGGGCAATAAACTCTGAATCACCACTTTATGCCCATGTTTAGGTACATGGTCTTTGAATTCTTTAGTGCACCTTTGTCCCATGCCCTTATACAAAATATTTAGTTGTTCTTAATCTAATGCCCCTGATAAAATGAAGCCATGCCACTGTTATAAGCCATGACAAGTTTAGCCAAATGTTTTTGCCTGTAATTGTTTGAGACTGACTGTTTCCATTGTAGCTTATTGTGCAAACAAGGATATCCATTTCACCAGGTTGCTGTTGTGACCTTTTGGTGCACTGCACAAAACACTTCTTAAAAGAAGTGACTTTTGTGCTATTTAACTGGAATGTCAGAATGGAACAATTGATTTATTTCGGTGGAACTGCACAAAGGGAGATATGTGTTCCAATTCTCATCATCCATATTGGCGCCATAACCTTCCTTTAGGTAAGAATGATATTTAATGCATGTGCTCATCTCTATTTTGCGACTCCCATGAGAAAATAATGCTATTGTTTACTAGTACACTTGTACTCCCTCACTGACAAAACCAATTCAGAAATAGAAGGCCAATCATGTACTTGGTTTCACCGACTGGTGAGGAGAAAGAGAAACAGAGCATGAAGAGGAAGAAGAAGAAGAAGAATAAACAGTGCCAAGGTGATTGATACGTCTCCGTCGTATCTACTTTTCCAAACACTTTTCCCCTTGTTTTGCACTCTAACTTGCATGATTTGAATGGAACTAACCCGGACTGACGCTGTTTTCAGCAGAATTGCCATGGTGTTATTTATGTGCAGAAACAAAAGTTCTCGGAATGACCTGAAACTCCATAGAGATTATTTTTGGAAATAATAAAAAATATTGGCAAAAGAATCAAGGCCAGGGGGCCCACACCCTTGCCACGAGGGTGGGCGCACGCCCCTGGCGCGTCCCCTGCCTCGTGGGCCCCCTGGAGCTCCACCGACCTCAACTCCAACTCCATATATTCGTATTCGGGGAGAAAAAATCAGAGAGAAAGATTCATCGCGTTTTACGATACAGAGCCGCCGCCATGCCCTAAACTCTCTCGGGAGGGCCGATCCGGAGTCCGTTCGGGGCTCCGAAGAGGGGAATCCGTCGCCGTCGTCATCATCAAACTTCCTCCATCACCAATTTCATGATGCTCACCGCCGTGCATGAGTAATTCCATCGTAGGCTTGCTGGACGGTGATGGGTTGGATGAGATTTATCATGTAATCGAGTTAGTTTTGTTAGGGTTTGATCCCTAGTATCCACTATGTTCTAAGATTGATGTTGCTATGACTTTGCTATGCTTAATGCTTGTCACTAGGGCCGGAGTGCCATGATTTTAGATCTGAACCTATTATGTTTTCATGAATATATGTGAGTTCTTGATCCTATCTTGCAAGTCTATAGTCACCTACTATGTGTTATGATTCGGCAACCCTGAAGTAACAATAATGGGACCACTCCCGGTGATGACCGTAGTTTGAGGAGTTCATGTATTCACTATGTGTTAATGCTTTGGTCCGGTACTCTATTAAAAGGAGGCCTTAATATCCCCTAGTTTCCGCTAGGACCCCGCTTCCACGGGAGGGTAGGACAAAAGATGTCATGCAAGTTCTTTTCCATAAGCACATATGACTATATTTGGAATACATGCCTACATTACATTGATGAATTGGAGCTAGTTCTGCGTCACCCTATGTTATGATTGTTACATGATGAACCGCATCCGGCATAATTCTCCATCACCAATCCAATGCCTACGAGCTTTTCATATATTGTTCTCTGCTCATTTACTTTTCCGTTGCTACTGTTACAATCACCACAAAACCCAAAAATATTACTTTTGCTACCGTTACCGTTACTTTCATATTACTTTGCTACTAAATACTTTGCTGCAGATACTAAGTTACCCAGGTGTGGTTGAATTGACAACTCAGCTGCTAAAAATTGATAAAATTCTTTGGCTCCACTTGTGTCGAATCAATAAAGTTGGGTTGAATACTCTACCCTCGAAAGCTTTTTTGATCCCCTATACTTGTGGTTTATCAAGACTATTTTCTGGCTCCGTTGCCGGGGAGCATAGCTCTATTCTTTGAGTCACTTGGGATTTATATCCGCTGGTCACTATGAAGAATTTGAAAGACGAGAAAACTATGAAAGAGGCAAAGAAATCTATGAAAGAAAAGGGTATTAAAGCTGAAGATGTTAAGAATTTACCTCCTATTGAAGAAATACATGGTCTTAATTTACCACCTGTTGAAGAAATACATGATTTTAATCCATTACCTATTGAAGAAACACATGGTCTTGATAACCCTACACAGGCAGTAAAGGTAAATTCTCTCTATAGATTTGATGAAGGTGATATTACTCGTTATAAGTCTGCTAGCCAATGCTTAGATGAGTTTGATAATTTTGTTGTCAAACAAGAAAACTTCAATGCTTATGTTGGTAGACAATTGAAACACAATTCCGATATGATTGAACACTTGGGTGATTATATGTCTAGAGTTAAAGGTGAACTTAAACTCATTAGTAAACATGCTTCTATGGTTACCACTCAAGTAGAATAAGTACTTAAAGCTCAGAATGATTTGCTCAATGAATTAAGTAATAAGAATAATGACTATGCTGTTAGGGTGGCTACTAGAACTAGTAAAATGACTCAGGAACCTTTGTATCCTGAAGGCCATCCTAAGAGAATTGAGGAAGATTCTCAGAGAAATAATATTCATACACCTAGTCCTTCTAAAAAGAAGAAAAAGAAAAATGATAGGACTTTGCATGCTTCTAGTGAACCTGTTGCTGAACCACGTGAGAATCCAGATGATATTTCTATCTCTGATGCTGAAGCACAATCTGGTAATGAACATGAACCTAGAGATAATGTTAATGAAGATGTTCATGATGATGCTCAACCTAGCAATGATAATGATGTAGAAATTGAACCTGCTGTTGATCTTGATAACCCACAATCAAAGAATCAACGTTATGATAAGAGATACTTTGTTGCTAGGAAGCACGGTAAAGAAAGGGAACCATGGGTTCAGAAACCCATGCCTTTTCCTCCCAAACCATCCAAGGAAAAGGATGATGAGGATTTTGAGCGCTTTGCTGAAATGATTAGACCTATCTTTGCGTGTCACGATTAAGCGATATGCTCAAAATGAATCCTTACGCTAAGTATATGAAAGAAATTGTTTGTTACAAATAAAAGAAAGATACCGGAAGCTGAAATTTCCACCATGCTTGCTAATTATACTTTTAAAGGTGGAATACCAAAGAAACTTGGAGATCCAGGAGTACCCACTATATCATGCTCCATTAAAAGAAACTACGTTAGAACTGCTTTATGTGATCTTGGAGCCGGTGTTAGTGTTATGCCTCTCTCTTTATATCGTAGACTTGATTTGAATAAGTTGACACCTACTGAAATATCTTTGCAAATGGTCGATAAATCAACTGCTATACCTGTCGGTATTTGTGAGGATGTGCCTGTTGTGGTTGCAAACGTTACTATTTAATGGACTTTGTTATTCTTGATATTCCCGAGGACGAGTATGTCTATTATTCTTGGAAGACCCTTTTTGAATACTGCAGGGGCTGTTATTGATTGCAACAAAGGCAATGTCACTTTTCATGTTAATGGTAATGAGCATACGACACACTTTTCGAGGAAACAACCTCAAGTCCATAGTATCAATTCTATTGGAAAAGTTCCATCTATTATTTTTTGGAGGTTTTGAATTTCCTCTTCCTACTATCAAGAAGAAATATGATATTCTTATTATTGGGGACGTGCATATCCCCGTTGAGGTAACATAATGTTATTCGAAATTTCTCCGGTTTCATGTTATTCAAAATGAGTTTGTTAACAATACCTGATCAACCTTGTTAGTGGATTCCTTTTGATGAGCATGAGATGGATGAAGTTAGAAGGCACAACCTTCAGT
Organism: Aegilops bicornis; assembly: GCA_021605145.1. NCBI lineage: Eukaryota > Viridiplantae > Streptophyta > Magnoliopsida > Poales > Poaceae > Aegilops > Aegilops bicornis. The sequence continues at coordinate 349,047,337 of CM038672.1, forward strand.
ACCATCTCTTTACATTTTGTTATTTAGTTGAAATAAAGTAAAAATAGTATTTTCATGTCTGTTTTCTAAATTATCTGTGCAATATAAAAATACCCCGAAAATAAAAGTTCTCCAAATGCCCTGCCAATTTAATATGATTTTTCTCGAATATTTGAGAATATCATGCACTGAGAACACAGGCGGGGAGGCTGGCACTGCCACGAGGGTCCAGGGCGCGCCCACCCCCCGGGGCGCCCCCTGCCTCGTGGGCCCATGGTGGCCCCCCTCCACTTATGCCAGCCACCACACACTTCTTCTTCCTTCCAAAAAAATCACCATCCAGCTCAAGCACGAGTTCTAGCTCATTTTGCTGCGATTTTCGATCTCCTTGCTCAAAGCACCTCTCACAAAACTGCTCTAGGGGATTGTTCCTTGGTATGTGACTCCTCCATTGGTCCAATTAGTTTTTGTTCTAGTGCTTTATTCATTGCAAATTTGTGCTGCCTAGGTGACCATGTTCTTGAGCTTGCATGTCAAATTTATATGGTTCCAAGTAGTTCTAATGCATGATATAGGCTCTAGGCACTTGTAGGAGTAGTTGCTATCAATTTTGTTGAGCTTGGTTCACTTTTATTTGAAGTTACTAAAATTTCAGAAATTTTGCAGAGGAAGAAATATGTTTAGGAAAATGTACCAAGGTGGTCCTTCAAGGAAGCAAGGACCCAGGCTTGCAATGCGTGATGCTGATGATGAACCACCAAGGGACGCCCAAGTGCGGCCTTGTGAATGGCCTTCAGAGGACTTCATGGATCGAGCAGGAATTAAGGAATAATTTAACGCATATTTGCGTAACGCCGATCTTGTGAGCTCCGAGGCAGAAAAGTGCCGTCAGTACCACTATCGCACTAGTTCCTTTGTGAGGAGGTTTGAATTTTCATCTTCACGCAATTCTCAAACTGTCCTGTTTGATCTTTATGAAAATTCTTATACTATGGACTTAGAGGATTTTACCACTGCTTGCAAACTTCCACAATGGGGTAGTACTAGTGAACCTCGCAAATCTGAGTTTAGAGATTTTCTTGCTAGTATAACTGTGGGGGAATCTAGAGACATAGCACAAGCTACCATAGGGAGCATTCATTTTCCTGCTGTCGGATTTCGGGTTCCGTCAGACCCTCTAGGTTCGAACTCTGGGGTGCACGCGGAGATCTCACCCCTACCTACCTGCACCTCGTCGCCTCGCAAGGATCTGAACTAAACAAAGAGCAACACAAGGGACACAAGTTTTATACTGGTTCGGGCCACCAATGTGGTGTAATACCCTACTCCAGTGTGTGGTGTGGTGGATTGCCTCGGGTGATGATGAACAATACAAGGAAGAACAGCCTCATGAGGGTGCATTCTTGGCCGGTCTGACGAACTGCTAGCGGGAGTTGATCGCTCTCTCTCTCTCTCTCTAGATTGCTTGACCTCTAGCTCTGTTCTGGATTCCGGATTCGGATCCTCCTCTCTCTACCCTGTGGGTGGCTAGTCCTATTTATAGGCAGAGGCCCTGGGCCTGTTCCCAATTATTGAGCGGGAAGGGCGCCAACAATTGGCCATTTTGAAGGGGAACATCTAGTACACTTATCCTGACTAAAGTTGGTCCTCGCCTGTCAAAGGCTCTGACGATGACGCCGGCTTGGGCTCCATGATGACCTCCTTCCTGTCGTTGTGATGGTCTTGGTCTCGTTGCACCGAAATGGTTGCCTTTGCTTGATGCTCTCGCCTTCGCTTGCCTCCTTTGCACCAAAGAGGAAAAGAGGATATCGCTGGTGGCGCCCTCTGGCGCCCTCGGTCGTCTTGGCTTGCGTCTCGGGCACCTCGTGAGGTACCCCGCCTTGATCTCTCCGCCTCCTCGCGAGCCAGCCTGACGAGGCCGTGCCTGAGGAGACTTCCTGTCATCCGCCCCGCGAGGCTTGGCCCCTCGCGAGGGTCTTGAGCTTGTGCTGATGAAGATGGGCCGTATGGGCCACCCCTTGAGGCACGCCGCAGGCCGCAGGCAGGCAAGTCTGGGTACCCCCGTTCCCAGAACGCCGACAGTAGCCCCCGGGCCCAAGGCGCGCCTGGACTTGGCTTAGCAGAGAAGCGAAGGGGCAAGTGCGAAGCGCCGTGGGCCCTAACAGCCTGCGGCCTCGGGCGCCGCGTGGCGGTTGATTGGATGTGGTCGTCTCTGCTTCCCCACGATGCCTCGGCGACTGCACGAATTGACAAGTCCCTGCATGCAAAGCGGGTCATGATTACCTATGATCATGGAGGTCGACGGTTGGCCTTCCCCGGTTATAAGTACGGAACAACGCGTGTCCTTCCAATCCATCTCTTCTTGCTCCTCCTTCTTCTCCATCCCTTGCTCCACTTTGAGGAAATGGCTCCGATCCGCCGGTTCTCTGCGGAAGAGAAAGGAAAGGCTCCCCGAGAGGGTCCCGACCCGCTTCCGCCGAAGAAACGGCTAGCCCTCTGCCGTCGAGATGAGGGCGCTCGGCAGGAGGTGTCAAGGCCTTGGTATGAGCGGCCAACGCCAGGGTTCCCGCTGCCCTTGTACGCCCGCATTGAGGGCCCTGAAGGAGTTGTCGCCGAGCGCCATGGACGATGCCGCCGTCGGCGCCGGCGGGTCATGGCAGTGCGCGTTGTTCCCCCCGGAGTCCACGCCGAGGGCTCCTCGCGAGAGTTGGTGCTCCACACCGCCATGCCTCCTCAGTCTTTGATTCGCCTTCCTCCCTCCTTCGCCTTCGCGATCCCGCAGAGGGATCTTCGGAGCTCTGGTTGCAGACGCTGCTGCGGCACCCTTGCGACGAAGCGAAGGTCGCTGATCGTCGCCCCGGGCAAGGTCTTCATGACTCGAGGCTGGGGCGAGATCGCCCGGGTCTGCAGGACGAGGGGCGCCCTCGCGATCCACCTGGAGTACGATGGCGCTTCCGTGATGTTCTTCAAGGTCTTCGACGCGGAAGGACGCCGGCTGGAGTGCTTCCCTGAGAGAGGTGGTCGGGCCTGCCCGCGGCGAGACCAGCTTCGCGGTCGCTCCCTCGGCAACTCCTCAGCGGCGGAGGCGTCGGAGGATCCAGCGACTCCGCCGAGCTCTTCGCGACTCGAGACGGCGGCGATAGCTCCGAGCCCCGAGCTTGCGTCGCTCTCGGAGCAGGGCGGGCTCGTCAGGCCGCCGCCGCCTCTGATCTGGATGGGGTTGGCGCCGGTGCCTGACGGCCCACTGTTGATGATGGCGTCTCTTGCGGAGGCACGTGTAGTTAGCGTTCTTTAGGACCTGCTCCCTTTGTTCCTTGTGAAGAATCGAAAAACGCGCCCCGTGGGTGCTTGTAAGGTGCCTGTGGTTCTGTTTGTTAATATGATCCTTGTCGTGAAGTAGTGCGAGATGCTCATTCCGTCTTAGCTCAGTCCCTCCTTTCGAACCTCATGACGACTTGATGCTCTGCGCCGACAGGTCCCGGTCCCAAGGCAGGCTTGGCCGTCATTGGTATGCCAGTCGCGATGCCGTGGTTAACGCCAGGAGGTGAGTGGCCCGGGGTCCAGTAAGAGCCCCTGAGTCGCGATGCTCAGGAGGTCCCCTTTAGCGCTCAAGCAGCCATCGTTCGGTGAGAAAGGAGCGCGACGTTGCTAACACGGGATTGCCTTAGGTGCGAGGTCCGTGCTGCGATAGCTAGTGTTTCCGGAGGATGACTTATCTCGGGAGTCAGGAACCGCTTCCTGGTGCGGCGTTAGGTCCGCGCATCGGCAGACGAGGAGTTGCCTGGCGAGGTCCCCGCGTGCCTCTTCCCTCTCGCCTTTACTCCCCTTTCTGCTCTCGTCCTCGGGTCCGGCCCTCGAGCGGGTCTCGGCCACATTTGGTATGCTGTGTCTCTATGCCGTGGACAAGGCCAGAGGGTGAGGGCTGGAGAGCCAGTAGGAGCCCATGAGTCGCGATGCTCAGGTACCCCCCCATTAACGTGCAAGCGGTTCGCGCGGACGAGAGTGAAGAAGACGCCGCGAGGGCCTTGCCTGGCGCTGCTCCTTGAAGAGATCCTGCAGGCTCATCACAAGAAGGACAAGAATTCGCCACGACAAGCGACGGTCAGCCATTGGTTGCTCTGAAGGGGTGACGAGGCACTGAAGGCTTGGCGAGGTGGCGCCATGCGGGGCTGCCGCGGCCAGAGCTCGGCCATTCAAGTTTGTCGGCGTTGCAGGGACGGACCTGCGCAAGCATCGTGCCGCTAGGGAGCAGATCCATCAGTTGGTGTCAATCGAGCGGGGGACTAGTTCAAACATGTTAATCATGAAGGAGCAAGTTCATTTAGATAGGTGCAGGAAAGCGGGGCGTCGCTGAGTGCAGCCCGGCGACTTGGGGATGATGCAGCCCGAGGGGCGCCTCCAATAAAGTAAGCTAGGAACATGAAGCAAAAGGGATACATGCCGCAGGGACAGACCCACGCGGCCTGGGAATGATGCAGCCCTGGGGGCGCTCCCAGCTGAAAATGAAACTCGAAGGATGTCACCTGACAATGTTGAAGACGAAGGGATGCTGAAGTAGCGGACGCCGTGGGCTGCGGAAGTCGATCTTCATGAGCCCCTAGGCCGAGGAGCCTCGGGAGGCTCCGAAGGCGCTGGTGGCTCCTCGCGGACCATCTCCATCTCCGCTAGGACTGCGGAACGCCTGGCCTCTTGAGCCTCCAGGATGCTCCCTACGAGGCGCTGGCGTGTGGTCAGCAAACCGTAAGGCATGCGAACGTAGCTGTGGGGTGGACCTTCACATTGGCCCACGCGCGAGGGCCAGAGGCGCTCCTGAGAGGCGGCTCGGTTGAGCCCTGGTATGTCGATGCAGATGCGCAACCCTCCATCCTCGCCTGGATGGGGAGCTATGGTGGGTAAGCGGTGGCTGCCACTCATGACTCTTGACTCCTGCAGCTCCTGAATGATCTGGCTGACGAACTCCTGAGGGTTTGGTCCTCCTTGCCTCGCTCCTTCCTGAGGAAAACATGCTTTGAAACATGCCTCCATGTGGTTCCCAAGCGCCTCCCTCGTGAGCTTAGCAAGGTCGGTGGCCCTCCAGGAGAGAGCCCCCGAGCCTTGCTCGAGGAGGGCGCCGGCGCGCCTTCCTATGCGACAGAAGGAGGTGCCCCCTAAACAGGCGCGGACCCTGAGGGGCCTGCCTCCCGAGGGTCCGGGCCAGGCGATGTGTTCTTCTTCTTGGGAGCAGCCTCGGGGAGCCTCCCGCTCCTGCGATCTGGGTCTTCAAGTGGCGCGGCTTGAAAAGCACGCTCCAGGGAGCACTGCTCGTCCCTCTCTTCACAAGGCACCGTGATGACTCCGCGCTTCCCGGCATCTTGAGGACGTTAGCCGTGATGAGTCATGGCCATGAATTTGGCGAGCTGGGTACCCGAGGATGGCATTGTATGGCGGGCGAATGTGGGTGACGAAGTTGATGAGCTCGGTGCGATGGTTGTCGCGCTACTCAAGGTGACAGGGAGGCGGACCTACCCAACCGGAATTGTGGAGCCATCGGTGACTCCGGAGAAAGGCTTGGTTGGCTGAAGCTGATTGTAAGGCACTTGGAGATTGTTAAATGTCTCTACGGACAAGACATTGAGCCCTGCTCCGCCATCGATGAGGGTCCTGGTGACTTGCACGTTGCTGATGATCGGGGAACAAAGCATCGGAAGGACTCCGGTTGTGGCCGCGCACTTGAGCTGATCCGCTGAGCTGAACGTGATGGCACACGCTGACCACCTGAGAGGACGCGTGGCTTCGAGCTTGGGGAGGACTGCATTCACTTCGCGGGCGAACTGCTTGAAGATGCGCTGGGAGGCTGGGGCTTGAGCTCCGCCTAGGATGCAAGCGATTGCGCGCGGCTCCTGGAAGCGCCTAGCCCCCTCGTCCTGATGATGGTCCTCATTTCTCCTTGGCTGCGGTGCCAGAGGAGGGAGGCCTGCGTTGCCTTGCGGGCGATCCTCGTGAGGCTGATCCCTCCAACCTCCCTCGCAAGGCTGATCCTGCCAGCGGTCCTCGCGAGGTTGGTTGCGCCACCCTTGGCGAGGGCCGCGGTCTTCCCAGCGTCCTGCATTTCTTCCTCCTCCTCTGCCGTAGCCTCGTTCGTCGCGGTCGGGGCGTCGACCGATTCGCCCTTCTCGCACGGCTCTGAGCTCTTGACATTCGTTGGTGTTGTGGGTGTGGAGGTCGTGGTACACGTAGTACCGGCTGCCCTTGGAAGACTCGGGCTGATCCCTGCCTCGCTTGGTGTGCAGTTACGCATGAGCACGACAGCCCCCTTGCGCTTCATGTCCTTGACCTTGGGCTTCTTCTCTTCTGGGTCAGCAGCTGGCAGCTCGAGGAGGGAAAGGCGTCCTTCCTCAGCCCTGGCGCACTTGGTCGCCAAGTTGAACAGCTCCAAGGATGTGCAAAGGTCTTCATGCGTCACCAACTCCTCCTTCATCTTGACGTCACGCACACCGTCGGAGAAGGCTGAGATGATGGCCTCCTCGGTCACCTTGGGAATCTTGAGGCGTGCGTTGTTGAAGCGCTGGATGTACTTCTGCAGGGTTTCTCCTGGCTGCTGCTTGATGCGGCGCATGTCGCTCCACGGCGGAGGTCGGTCGCGAAGTGCCTTGGAAGTTGGCGATGAAGCGGGTGCGCATCTCGTCCCAGGAGGAGATCGTGCAGGAGCTGTGTTTAGGAGCCAAAGGGGCACCGTCTTTGGCGCCATGGGAAACGATTCGCCATGACCTTCTCGTCCCGTTGGCGGCTTGATGCCCAGCTTCGTGAGCTGGAGGAACTCCGAGGGTCGGCCGTGTCGTCGTGGCGAGGAGGCAGGTCCGGCTTGAACTTGCCGGGCCATGCGACTGCGTAGCTCGGGCGGTGAAAGCGGCAACTGCGATGGCCACAGGAGGCCTTTGGTGACGAAGGGCCTGGTCTTGCGGGTCCCCATGCGCCCTTGTTGGGGAGCAGCACGGGTCTTAGCGTGCGGAAGCGAGAGGCCTTGATCGTGGCCGGGCGGTGCGAGAGCACTCGGGCCGCTTCTTGGGGGCGAGGGACCTCTTGTCAGCTCTGCTCTTGCTTGCTTGGTGCCGGACGGAGTGGGTTCCGCCCAGGGGCCACGCGCCTTGGGGCCAAGGCGCCTTCTTGAGGGGGAGGCGACTGAGGCGCCCCCGGAGCTTCATCTCTCGTGCAAGGCGGGGCGCGGTGCAGTGAGAAGGACGACATGGGGGAGCCCCCCGACGCGGTCGAGCCTCCTCGTAGACGTCGTTGACGGGGCGGTAGCGCAAGAGCTTGTTTGCCGCGATGAGCGCGGCTCGAGCCTCCATGGGCACGCGGAGCGCGCGAGACGAAGAACCAGCAGGAGCGAGCGAAGGAGTAGCGGTACGGCCGTCTCGCCTCACGGACGGATGCTGGGACGATGCTTGCTGCTTGTCCCCGCCGAGCCGGTGGCGGCGTTGACGGCGCTGACGGAACAGCGAAGCGGCCGGCCACGACGGGGCCGTCTGGCGGCAGGTTGGCGAAGCGGCTTTCGGCGCTTCAGGCGCAGGCCCGACGAGCATCCGACATGGATGTGACAGGCGGCGAAGAACAGGGCGGCGGAAGACGGATTCCGGTGCACCCCTACCTGGCGCGCCAAACGTCGGATTTCGGGTTCCGGTAAACCCTCTAGGTTCGAACTCTGGGGTGCACGCGGAGATCTCACCCCCTACCTACCTGCACCTCGCCTTCGCAAGGATCTGAACTAAACAAAGAGCAACACAAGGGACACAAGGTTTATCTTGGTTCGGGCCACCATTGTGGTGTAATACCCTACCCAAAGCAGTGTGGTGTGGTGGATTGCATCAAGGGCTGATGATGAACAATACAAGGAAGAACAGCCTCGCGAGGGTCTGTTCTTGGCCGGTGTGACGAACTGCTAGCGGGAGTTCGGTCGCTCTCTCTCTCTCTCTCTAGATTGCTTGACCTCTAGCTCTGTTCTGGATTCCGGATTCGGATCCTCCTCTCTCTACCCTGTGGGTGGCTAGTCCTATTTATAGGCAGAGGCCCTGGGCCTCTTCCCAAATATTGAGCGGGAAGGGCGCCAACAATTGGCCATTTTGAAGGGGAACATCTAGTACACTTATCCTGACTAAAGTTGGTCCTCGCCTGTCAAAGGCTCTGAGATGACGCCGGCTTGGGCTCCACGATGACCTCCTTCCTGCTGTTGTGATGGTCTTGGTCTTGTTGCACCAAAATGGTTGCCTTTGCTTGATGCTCTCGCCTGCGCTTGCCTCCTTTGCACCAAAGAGGAAATGAGGATACTGCGCGGCTGGCGCCCTCCTGGCGCCCTCGGTCATCATGGCTTGCGTCTCGGGCACCTCGTGAGGTACCCCGCCTTGATCTCTCCGCCTCCTCGCGAGCCAGCCTGACGAGGCCGTGCCTGAGGAGACTTCCTGTCGTCCACCCCGCGAGGCTTGGCCCCTCGCGAGGGTCTTGATCTTGTGCTGATGAAGATGGGCCGTACTGGGCCACCCCTTGAGCCACGCCGCAGGCCGCAGGCAGGCAAGTCTGGGTACCCCCGTTCCCAGAACGCCGACACCTGCTATACATTATTTTGCTCTCTTCATAGGTAGGTGCTTAAATGGTAAGGATGTAGCATGTCACATGTGTGTCCCTGACCTTAGTATTCTTAGGAGTGCTGTGTTAAGAGATAAATCTTATAATTTGGGAGCCATTGTTGCATGTAGGTTGCATCATAATAGATTTAATGGAGATTTCTTTGGTGGAATTTATGCAACCCGTATAGCTAATTTTCTTGGTGTAACCATACATGAGCATGATATTGAGTTGCCTCCTGCTTATTTGGATTATGAGGCTATGGTTCGTCATCATTTTGGTGAGAGGAAAGATCAGTTCCTCCTGTACCGACTAATCTTTGACAGATGACGCCCCTATCACGTCGCTCTCCCTGCTTCTACTTTCTTTGACTATCAGGCAGAAGGGAGATATTTTATAACCAGAGATGAGGCGGAAGAGTATAAGAGGAGGGCTGAGATAGCTCGCTTCCAAGCTGCAGCCTACGATGCAATGACCGCTGCATCTCAGTACGACCCCAACTATAACTTTGGATATCCGCCAGGCCATCCGTGGCAATAGACCAACTTAGGCCAAAAGCCTAAGCTTGGGGGAGTACATATTTCTCACCGACATTACATTCATGTTCACAAACTCATTGCTAGTTGTCGGTGCTCATACTCTTTCATTGTAATATCCATGGTAGTATATTTTCTTTTTCTCGCTTTCTTCTTGTGTGTTTGATAAACCTTAAGAAAAACAAAAAATTAGTAGTAGCTTTTAGTTAGTTTACTTTTCTTGTTGTAGTAATAATTCAAAAGAAAACCCAAAAATATTTCCCGTTCTTCTTTTGCTTGTTGGGAGCTTTCCCGTGTAAATAGTTTTATTTCTTTTCTTTTCTTTGGGGGTCGATAGGAGAAGACCATAATAATGTTGAAGTGGCTCTTATATGCATCACTGTTGATTTAGCTAAGAGCCCATATTGCCTTGTGTTATCCTGTTTATTGAATGCTCGCAGATTCCAGCTTAGTCCAATGCACGTGCACTATTATTATTATTCACATCGTTCGGTCATGCAAGTGAAAGGAAATTATGACGATATATGATGGAATGATTGAGATGAGAGAAGCTGGTATGAACTCGACCTCTCTTGTTTTTGTAAATATGATTAGTTCATCATTCTTGATTCAGCCTATTATGAATAAACATGTTTGCAATGACAATTAGAGATTATAGTTGCTTATGTCATGCTTAATTAGCTAGGAGCTTATAATGGTTTACCTTGCGTGACAACATGCTATTAAAATGGTTGTGATGTGGTATTATAGGGTGGTATCCTCCTTTGAATGATTCAAGTGACATGACTTGGCACATGTTCACACATGTAGTTGAAAGAAATCAACATAGCCTTCACGATATTTATGTTCATGGTGGATTATATCCTACTCATGCTTGCACTCAATGTTTATTAATTTTAATTCATGTTCATTACTGTTGTCTCTCTCTAGTTGGTCGCTTCCCAGTCTTTTGCTAGCCTTCATTTGTACTAAGCGGGAATACTGCTTATGCATCCAATTCCTTAAACCCCAAAGTTATTCCATATGAGTCCACTATACCTTCCTATATGCGGTATCTACCTGCCGTTCCAAGTAAATTTGTATGTGCCAAACTCTAAACCTTCAAATAAAATTCTGTTTTGTATGCTCGAATAGCTCATGTATCAACTAGGGATGTCCGTATCTTACATGCTAGGCGGGTTATTCTCAAGAGGAGTGGATTCCGCTCCTCACTCACGAGAAAATGGATGGTCACCGGGATGCCCATTCACATGCTTTATGCAAATCAAATCAAAATAATTGCAAACTCCCCGGGACTGTTGTTAGTTGGAGACACTCGTTGTTTTGAGCAAGCCATGGATTGATGCTTGTTGGTGGAGGGGAGTATAAACTTTACCATTCTGTTTGTTAACCGCCTATAATGTGTGTAGCATGGAAGATATTGCCATCTCTTAGTTGTTATGTTGACAATGAAAGTATACCGCTCAAAATATTATCTATCTCTATTTCAAACCCGAGCTCTGGCACCTCTACAAATCCCTGCTTCCCTCTGCGAAGGGCCTATCTATTTACTTTTATGTTGAGTCATCACCCTCTTATTAAAAAGCACCAGCTGGAGAGCACCGCTGTCATTTGCATTCATTACTATTAATTTATATTGGGTATGACTATGACTGGATCTCTTTTACCATGAACTACAATGTTTAGTCAGACCTTGATCTTTTAAGGTGCTCTGCATTTATGTTTTGCGGTCTCAGAAAGGGCTAGTGAGATACCATCTTGTTATATCATATCATGATTATTTTGAGAAAGTGTTGTCATCCGAGATTTATTATTATTGCTCGCAAGTTGATTATGCCATTGACATGAGTAAACATGAGACCTAAGTGTTATTGTGAATATGGTTAGTTCATAATCTTTGCTGAAAACTTGAATGTTGGCTTTACATATTTACAACAACAAGAGCAAACAGAGTTTGTAAAAGTTTTTCTTTATCACTTTCAGTTTATCAACTAAATTGCTTGAGGACAAGCAACGGTTTAAGCTTGGGGGAGTTGATACGTCTCCGTCGTATCTACTTTTCCAAACACTTTTGCCCTTGTTTTGGACTCTAACTTGTATGATTTGAATGGAACTAACCCGGACTGACGCTTTTTTCAGCAGAATTGCCATGGTGTTATTTATGTGCAGAAACAAAAGTTCTCGAAATGACCTGAAACTCCACGGAGATTATTTTTGGAAATAATAAAAAATATTGGCGAAAGAATCAAGGCCAGGGCCCACACCCTTGCCACGAGGGTGGGGGGCGCGCCCCCTGCCTCGTGGCCCCCTTAGAGCTCCACCGACCTCAACTCCAACTCCATATATTTGTGTTTGGGGAGAAAAAAATCCTAGAGAAAGATTCATCGCGTTTTACGATACGGAGCCGCCGCCAAGCCCTAAACTCTCTCGGGAGGACTGATCTTGAGTCCGTTCGGGGCTCCGGAGAGGGGAATCCATCGCCGTCGTCATCATCAACCTTCCTCCATCACCAATTTCATGATGCTCACCGCCGTGCGTGAGTAATTCCATCGTAGGCTTGCTGGACGGTGATGGGTTGGATGAGATTTATCATGTAATCGAGTTAGTTTTGTTAGGGTTTGATCCCTAGTATCCACTATGTTCTAAGATTGATGTTGCTATGACTTTGCCATGCTTAATGCTTGTCACTAGGACCCGAGTGCCATGATTTCAGGTCTGAACCTATTATGTTTTCATGAATATATGTGAGTTCTTGATCCTATCTTGCAAGTCTATAGTCACCTACTATGTGTTACGATCCGGCAACCCCGAAGTGACATTAATCGGGCCGGTGATGACCGTAGTTTGAGGAGTTCATGTATTCACTATGTGTTAATGCTTTGGTCCGGTACTCTATTAAAAGGAGGCCTTAATATCCCTTAGTTTCCGCTAGGACCCGCTGCCACGGGAGGGTAGGACAAAAGATGTCATGCAAGTTCTTTTCCATAAGCACGTATGACTATATTTGGAATACATGCCTACATTACATTGATGAATTGGAGCTAGTTCTGTGTCACCCTATGTTATGATTGTTACATGATTTACCGCATCCGGCATGATTCTCCATCACCGATCTAATGCCTACGAGCTTTTCATATATTGTTCTCCGCTGATTTACTTTTCCATTGCTATTGTTACAATCACCACAAAACCCAAAAATATTACTTTTGCTACCGTTACCGTTACTTCCATATTACTTTGCTACTAAATACTTTGCTGCAGATACTAAGTTACCCAGGTGTGGTTGAATTGACAACTCAACTGCTAATACTTGAGAATATTCTTTGGCTCCCCTTGTGTCGAATCAATAAATTTGGGTTGAATACTCTACCCTGAAAAACTATTGCGATCCCCTATACTTGTGGGTTATCAGTGATCTTGCTGAATCCAGAGGCCTCAGTCGAGGCCATTCAAGGGCTCCGGCAACGTCTAACTTACATGTGAGACGATCCTCCAGGGAGCCCTTCCACTTCTTTTGTCTCTCCTGCAAGGTCACTTAATTAATTAGGAGTACTTTAGTACCACTAATTTATTGCTGCCTAATTTTCCTGTGGGAGTTAAACAAATCTTTAGTAGCACCTTATGCTAAATCATGTACGTGTGTATGTTTGTCTATGGAGGTGAATCATGTGCTAGAGCAGGGAGGGAATATTATTAGTGTCATGACATAATAGTGCTATTGTTTTGCATGTCAATTTATTGTCATTGGTTTAATGAGGCAATGTTTTGCGTATTGTCCATCATGATTTTGATGCTACTGTTAGAGTAATATGCTAATGTGTTTCTATCCTTTCTCACCAAGCTAATGAAGGTTTCACCTAGTTCCTACTTGTGCAAATAGGGATCATGTTGTGCCAGTCATACATTTTAATGGAACTACACAAGACAATACAATGAACTGTATCCCAGCTAATGCTTTAACTCTGCTGGAAGTTCTTGATAATCTTTCGATATAATCTCAACACTGGTAAACAAGAGTGATTTCAACCATACATTTGAAGTGCACAAAAATATACACTATTGAGTGATTCCAGTGAGTGCTTTATCATCTCTTATGGGACTACATGAATAAGCTTTTTTCGTCAGGTTTGTACCGGTCTAAGTCCTTCATCCATATTAGTTTGCTGTCATCTCTATTTGTATCGTGCTACTGTCATGAGAAACTCCGTTATCTTTGCACGTTAAAGTTTTGCAACCTATGATACATGGCAATGCTTTGAGTGTTGAGCTAATTGGCACTGATTAAATAAAAAAATACCTCTCTTTAAGCAAGGCTACTATGTTGCTAACTTTACCCATTAAGATAATGAGGGTGCTTCTATTTGTTAGTGTATGCTTCATCAAGTAGTCCCACTATTACACTAATCTTACTGTAGTGACCAGACCTCAAACAGCCTGATCTCTGTGCATCAGTGTCATCCCTGGATCGGTAATCTTGATACGCACAAAGATTTCTTGAAGGATTTATAACAGAGTAGCAATCACACACTTATTACATCGAATGTCTCAAAAGAGAACTTATTACAATAAATATGGCTTAAGGCCATCTAATACGATAACAACGGAAGGCTTGGAAGGTAAAGTGAGTTCATCAACTCCAACGACATCACTGAGTGAAAGACCACGACCTAAGGCTCCTTACTGTCGTTGCGAAAAGTCTGCAACATGATACGTTGCAGCCCGAAACGAGTCAGCACATGGAATATGCTGGCAATGTAACACAAGATAGTAATAAACAGAATAAAGCTATCACTATATGCATATATGGCTGGTGGAGGCTGTATGGTTAATATGTTTTGCGAAAAGCCAATTTTTCCCTACAACAAGGGAATACATTTTTATTTAACTATCATGGTGGTTGTTAAACAATGAGAATGTTCACCCAACTCAATCCCAATTAAGCATCATCATTAAACCCAATCAAATTATATTAAGAGTGATGAGATCCACATGATAATCCAGAAACTAGATACTCAAGACGTCCATAATCGGGGACACGGCTAACCATGATTAGTTTGTACACTCTGCAGAGGTTTGTGCACTTTTCCCCACAAGACTCGATCTCCTCCATTCGGTTTCTCGCACTACATGGTGTTTGAGAAACGGATGACCGAGACACAGTATTTCCGAAGAGGTCCCCTTAACCGATAGATAGGCATGTACACCTACAATCCCCTACATCTGCTAGCCCATCATGGAAAGGTTTCCCACAACTTACTCAACTATGCCAGAGCCCATAATGGCATGTGGCTGCAAACGGAAGTTTCTAGCATGAATAATCTTATGATCCCTTTGAGCCTGGGTGGCAGTCCATAGGAGAATCACACGGTACCCCGGGATTTCCCAAAATACAGGCAATCACTGGAATTCCCCAGGTGCCTCAATCCACCCAGATGTTTATTAAAGTTGCCACCTTAAGTTAACCATTAATTAACAATACTCACATCTGTCATGAATACACTCAAACCCAATCCACATCTACGAGCATAGCATAGCAGTATAAGCAACGTAGAAGTAACTCCCAAGGTTTGATAATAAACAGGTGAATAGGTACTACCTCATCTACTTCCCGAATCTACAATTTAAATCAGATCCTAACCATGCAATTGTTTGAGGATTGATCTAATGCAATAAAACTGGGTATGAAAGAGGTATGATCAAAGTGTTACTTGCCTTGCTGATGATCCGCGAAACCTAGAGACTCGTAGTAGCACGCTTCACACTCCGGTACTCTATCGCAAACACACAAGCATACAATAAGCAATCAAGCAAGGGCACGGGTAAAACTCAAATAAGAGATCTAACCAGAAAGTTCAACTTAAGAACTCCGGTTTGCAAAAAGAATCAAATCAAACGAAGCAACAAAACTCAAACGACGAAAGAGGGCTAATCTGGACTAAAGTCAAATTTTACAGTAGCAAAATTTGTTCAACTTGGTGAAACAGAAAGAGGGCTTCCAGATAAAACTCTAGGCGCTTGAATCGCCTGATTCCGATAAACGAGCGAAAAGTTAAACTCAAACGAAAATCGGATCAGAAATCTCGATCGAAAATAATCGCGGAAAATCCGAGAAAAAGAAAAACTGACGAACAGGCTAACGTACGAACGTTCGCTGTCTGCAGCTAAACGGTGAAAACCTTTCGTTAAAACGAACATACCGACGGGAGTTCGCTAAATAACTAAACCAAAAAAACCGAACCGATCTAATCTAAGAAAAAAACGAATCTAGGTTGTTTTTTTAAAACGAACGGTTTTTCCGGCGAAACCGGCGGTTGATCGGGCGGCTACCTCGGGACGGGGTCGGCGGGCGGTGGGGCGGCGGCAACTCCGGCGATGGCCGACGGCGGCAGCGGTGACGGGTGGTGGCGGGTTCGAGGGCGGCGTGGCGTCATGGCGGGAGAGGCAAGGCGTCGGGACTCGGCGGCGGCGGCGGCGGCGGCGGGTGGCGGCGCTAGGGTTTCAAGGGGCTGGGCTGGGGCTACGGCTCGGGCCTCCCAGCTCTTAAAGGCCTGGCGGGCGCAGTGTCCGGGTCGGACACGGCCCGTTAAGCCGGTTGGTGTTTTTTTAATAATTTCGATGTGCAGAAAAAGAAAGAAAAGGAATACTAAACGGAATCCACAAATCCCGAAATAAATTTTTCCCGTCCTCTAAAAATAGGCCGGACAAGGTGAACATTTATTTGGGCCTAAATTGCAATCTTGAAAAATGCATATTTTTCCTAATTCAATTAAAATAGCACATAAAACTCCGAATAAAATCTTATTTGATTTTAATATTAAATCTCAGATATTTCTTTATTTTGAGGAAGTCATTTTTATCCTGTCTCTTTTATTTTCATAAAAGAAATATTTGAAGAGAAAATAATTAAAATCAAACGATCCTCTTTTCAAAATTTGAGAAAACTCAAATATAAAAATAACGAAATCCCCAACTCTCCCCGCGGGTCCTTGAGTTGCGTAGAATTTCTAGGATCAAACATAAATGCAAATAAAATATGATATGCAATGATGATCTAATGTATAACATTCCAAATTGAAAATTTGGGATGTTACAAACCTACCCCCTTAAGATGAATCTCGCCCTCGAGATTCGGGTTGGCTAGAAAATAGGTGAGAGTGATCCTTCCGTAGGTCTTCCTCTCGTTCCCAGGTGGCTTCATCTTCAGTATGGTGACTCCACTGAACTTTGCAGAACTTCATTACTTTGTTGCGTGTGACACGACTGGCAAAATCAAGAATCTTAACTGGCTTTTCCTCGTAGGTCAAATCACTATCCAGCGGCACTGTATCTCTCAGAGGGATATCAGCCATCTCTATGTGGCACTTCTTCAATTGAGATACGTGGAACACATCATGAACTCCTTACAATCCTTCGGGCAATTCCAACGTGTAAGAAACTTCTCACATACGTTCCAATACTTTGTATGGTCCCACAAAACATGGTGCTAATTTTCCCTTAACTCCAAAGCGCTTCACTCCTCGAAGTGGGGATACACGAAGATACACTCTGTCTCCAACTTCGTAAACTGTCTCCTTGCGTTTAGAATCCACATAACTCTTCTGCCTGGACTGGGCTACCTTAAGTCTATTGCATATCAGCTTAACATTCTCTTCAGACTCTTTAATCAAATCTGGTCCAAACAACTGTCGGTCTCCAACTTCATCCCACAACAACGGTGTTCTGCACCTCCTTCCGTACAGTGCTTCGAAAGGGGCCATCTTCAAACTGGCTCGATAACTGTTGTTATAAGAGAACTCTGCATACGTCAAATTATCGTCCCAACTAGATCCATAATCTAGTGCACAAGCTCTCAACATGTCCTCCATAATCTGATTGACTCTCTCAGTCTGTCCATCTATCTGCGGGTGAAAAGCTGTACTGAACTCGAACCTGGTTCCCAAAGTCTCATGTAACCGATTCCAAAACTTTGAAGTAAACTGGGTTCCTCTATCTGATACAATGGCCCTCGGAACTCCATGCAGACATACGATCCTGGTCATGTATATCTTTGCCAACTTAGCACTGGTGTAAGTGGTCTTCACTGGGATGAAATGAGCTACTTTCGTCAAACGATCGACTACAACCCATATCGAGTCATAGCATGAACTAGTCCTGGGTAATCCCATGATAAAGTCCATGCCTAGTTTATCCCACTTCCATTCGGTTATCGGCAATGGTTGTAGCAATATTGCTGGCTTCTGATGCTCTGCCTTCACTCTCTGACATACATCACAAACTGCTACAGACTCTGCAATATCCTTCTTCATTCCGGTCCACCAGAAACTATCCTTCGAATCCAGATACATCTTGGTATTTCCTGGGTGGATCGAATATGGCGAATCATGGGCCTCTTGCAGAATCAACTTCCTGATCTCCTGATCATTTGGCACATATACGCGGTCCTCAAACCATAAGATATCGTGCTCATCCTCACGAAATCCTTTAGCTTTCCCTTTGCTCATTCTTTCCTTTATCTCGGCAATCTCCTTGTCCGTCTTCTGAGCTTCTCTAATCTTATCCATCAAAGTAGATTGAATCTCCAAAGCTGCTACATAGCCTCTCGGAACTATCTCCAAACATAGCTCGCGAAGATCCTCTGCTAACTCCTTGGGTAACTCTCCGGTCATGAGTGTATTGACATGACTCTTGTGGCTCAACGCATCGGCTACTACGTTAGCCTTTCCGGGATGATAATGCAGCCTCATGTCATAATCTTTAATGAGCTCTAACCATCTCCTCTGCCTGAGATTCAACTCCTTCTGTGTGAAGATATACTTCAAACTCTTGTGATATGTGTATACCTCACAATGGTTTCTGATGAGAAAATGTCTCCATGTTTTCAACGCATGCACTACGGCTGCTAACTCCAAATCACGCGTAGCATAATTTAACTCATGGGGTTTAAGCTGCCGTGAGGCACATGAAACAACTCTTCCCTCCTGCATAAGTACGGCTCCAAGTCCTCAACGAGAAGCGTCGCAATGCACTTCGTAATCCTTGCGTTGATCTGGCAGAATCAACACTAGTGATGTAACCAAGCGTGTCAGGACCCCGATTCCAAGTCACATCGATCTAGCCGGTAACACCTCATATCACTTTGCGGCCTCACGCACGGTATTCCCACGGTGTCGCCTTACCATGGCCCGGGACCGTTTGCGCCTTTTGGCTCACGTATATGATAGTGTCGCTAGCATCCATATGACAGAGAACCCGAGCCGACATGGCTAGTCGTGAACCCAAAGCGGCACTAACGCGTGGGGGAAGGCATACGTGAATCAACTTCGAGCATGTCGGTCAGCAGCGTGTGAATCCAGGCCATAGCACTAGGCTAACAGGACTCCGGGAACCCGGGCTGTAGCAGGCTAGGCAGGACTCCGGATGTCATCGCGTGACATTTCCCCGAAGGGACAGACACAGGAACGAAGTGAAACACATGCCGGCCAGTCAAGTGTCCTGAGTAGTAGTGGTAAGCTGTAGCGGACTACTATGGCTCAAGGAAGCACTAGACTACATTTCCCAATAAGAGAGGTTGCCAAGGATAAACAACTAGATTGTCGGATCCCACACATACCAAGCATTTCAAACATACACACAATATGCTCGATATGCGTAAATACAACATGGCATCACAACATAACTCTACGACTCAAGTATTTATTCATTAGGCTCCGAGGAGCGAGATATTACAAACATGGGTCTCATAACCCATCATTCAGAGCATACAAGTCAAAGCACACGCGGAAGCTTAACATGTCTGAGTGCAGACATCTAAAAATGAAAAAGGCTGAGAAGCCTGACTATCTACCAGATCCTGCCGAGGGCACAAGGTCATAGCTGAGGTATCAAGCTAAACGTCGAAGTCCACGCGGAACTACTAGCGAGACTGAAGTCTCTCTGCAAAAACATAAATTAAGCAAACGTGAGTACAAATGTACCCAACAAGACTTACATCATAACTAACTACATATGCATCGGTATCAACAAAGGGCGTGGTGGAGTTTGACTGCAGCAAGCCATCTTTGACTCGATGGCTATCCTGAACTACGACTGCAAGTAACTCTTTGAGGTGGCGCACACGAGTCCACATATTCACCATATCAATACTCCACTATGGATCCGCTCCCGTCTCCCTACGAGAACGCCATCCATAGCACTCACGCTTATCTTGCGCATTTTAGAGTATCCACTTTCACTTGTCTCTGAACTGTTATAGGCAACCCAAAAGTCCTTTACCACGGACATGGCTATTCGAATAGATGATGTTAACCCTGAAGGGTGTACTTCTTCACACACGCTCTCACCACTTACCGCCGTTTACACGACATGTACTCGGCAACCTTCAAGCGGAAGCCCAACGTGGGTGTCGGCCATGACCTGACTAACCACACAAGTCTCTAGTCCAGGTTTATCGCCCTATTCGGGTTCCATCCACGAGGAGATCCGGCCGGAGTTTCGCTCACAGCCCCAAACGATGTGTGCAGGGTTCCCGAGACGCCAAACGGGCGCCCGGTACACCGTGCCACGGTGTATCTACCGCATCATAGCCCACCCCTAGGGTCAGCACTATGCACGACCTCCAACACATATCCTACAAACACAAGAAACTAGTTGCAACTCCTGGACAGAGGGCAAGGGCAGTTAATAAGTCGAGAGGGTCCATTGTTTTCGGGCCCAATGCGTGGTAGTAGCTGTTCATGGATCACAAACACAGAACTCAGTTCCTGAGGACGGTTTCAATGAGACAACCCACCATGTACTCCTACATGGCCTCTCACCGCTACCTTTACCAAATCGTGTTCACACACTTAGCTCACACACAGTAGGACATGTTCACCACTGTTCCAATTCATCCCCGATGAATCGGACCTGACACAACTCTAAGCATACCAGGCATGACAAACAAGCATGAATGAGTAGGTACATCAGTGCTCAAACAACTCCTACTCATGCTAGTGGGTTTCATCTATTTTATGTGGAATGACAGGTCATGCAGAGGATAAAAGTGTTCAGCTACCGCAGCAAGTAACAGATGAATCGTTGTTGTCCTAATGCAGTAAAAGAGAGCAGGAGCGAGAGAACGGGATTGTATCGGAATGAACAAGGGGGTTTTGCTTTCCTGGCACTTCTGAAGATATTATAGCTCTTCATCGGTGTCATCGATCTCATCGTCGAAACCACGTCTATCGAGAGGGGACAATTACCGGCAAACAAAGAGGGACACAATCAATGCAATGCAACAATTATGATGCATGATAATGTCATGGCAATATGTTGTTGATTGAGCTAATGCAACTATCTACCATATTAAATGAAGTTGGTTTGAACCAAGGGTTCAAATTCAAACTCCATATGTGCTTATTTAAATGTCAATTATGCAAATTGCCACGTACAGAAACCCTAGGTTGTTCAAACATGCATGAAAATGCCATAAACAGATTCCTTGAATTTTTCTGATAATTTTTCATATATAATTTATTTCATTCTGAGCTATAGATTAATTTCTATGAATTTTTGAAGTTAGCACTATTTTCTGAAATTCCCTGGATAAGAATAAATCCAGAAAAGCCTATTACTGCGTCAGCATTGCGTCATGCTGACCTCAGCAGGTCAACTGACCCGGTCCAGGTCAAACCTGTCCAGTGGGTCCCGTGTGTCAGTAGTTAGTTAAACTAATTAAGTTTAATTAGCGTTAAACTAACACTAACATAGTTTAGTTAGCGGCCTGGGGCCCAAACGCCAGTGACCCAGGGGGGTCAAATTGGGCCCACCCAGTTAACGGTCAGGGGGTCAACTTGCCGGCGTTTAGCCGCCGGTGAGTCCAGACGCGGAGGTGCGCTGTGGGATCCGCCTACAGGGCGCCGTTAGGCGCGCGGAGCATAGCTACGGGATGCGGACGCTCGTCCGCATCCAACCGTGGTGGTGGCGCGGCCGGGGAGTGGCCGGAGTTGTGCCGGCGATGAGCTCGGCGGCAGCCGAAGCTCGGGTGCAAGTGGGGATGGGGCTGCGGTGCGCAAACGAGCGCGGCGAGGTGCTACGGAGGCTCTACGTGATGCGGGGCGCGCGTTGGGCGGATGCCCGGGACCAAATGGTCACCGGAGCATCACCAGCGACGAGTGTGGGCGGCGGCGCTTGCGGGTGAGCGCGGTGTGGTCGCTACGGTGCACGGCAGAGCGAACGGAGAGGGGGAGGATGGGCAGAAGCTCACGGTGATCATCGTGGGGTGGACGGCGAGCTCGGGAGATGACCGGAGCAAACGGGGCGGCGGAGGTAATCTCGGCGGCCACAGGTTGAAGACGACGACAGTGAAGACGAAACGGAGCTTCCCGGCTCAATTGGCATGGTGAGGAGGAGGAGAAGGTCGAGGCGGAGCTCTGGGATGCGTCGGGGAGGTGGGGCAGTGGATGTGGGCGCGGGGTTACGGTGGCGCGTCCATGGAGGCTTCGGCAATGGCGGGGAACGGGCGAGGCAGAGGTGTTGGGGGCGAATAGAGGGGTCCAGGGGGTCGGGGCGACGACGTGGAGGTCGTCCAGACGTCCAGGGGCACGGGCGGCAAGCAGGTGGCGCCGTGGCGAGCTTAGGCACGCCGGTGCTCACCTCTCTGCCTGCCTGGCGAGAGGAAGCAACTGACTGGCCATGGGCCAGCACAGTGCTGGGCCGCCAGGTGAGCACCAGGTGAGTCTCTCTCTCTTTAATTTGTTTTTGTTTTCTATTTTTCTTTGTTTGTTTTGATTTGATTTAAAAACCAAACCATTTTAAAACTTTCTGTAAATTTTTATGTGAGCTCAGGGAGCTAGTCCAAGGTCACATGCAAACTTAAAAAAATACTTGAACTTTATTTCTTATATAACAGAAATAAATTCAACTCAAATATGTTATTGATTTAATTCAAAGGCCCAAAACAAATATCTCTGATATTCCAAAAATATAGTTTTGAGTTTTACCTCTTGACAATATTTTCAGAGACTAAGAGGAACATTTTCTTGGACTTCTTTGAAAAGATTTTAATGTTGATTATTTTTGATGTGATTTCTGAGGGTTTCAACTAACCTCAATTCAACTTTCAGAAATTATAGACATGATGCATGAGTGCCGATGCAACTATTTCACTCAGGTATTCTAGGGCTGTGACAACTCACCCCCACTAAGCAAGAATCTCGTCCCGAGATTCAAGACGTGAGGTAAGAAGACAGAGGGGGCACCAACTAACACAATCTTCTTGATCCAACTGCTCTTCTTGAAGATGTTGATTCATTGCATCATATTGATCTTGACATCTTTGCTTTCGAGACCTTCATCCAACACGATGACGACAAAAGGAAACTCTACAGGAAACGATATCCCCGAAGATCGAGCACTCAGGATCAACTCATGGAGTGAGACATTAGAATATCTCTTGAGCTGATACATGAAACACAGATCAGGAGTGATGGAAAGGAGGTAGATGACAAGGTTCTACTGGGTAGGCAAAAATTCCACGCTAAAAAGGATGGTGCATGATTTCAAGATAGCGATGATATAATTGCCATGATTCCATAATGGGGCATCTTAGGGGAGATGACCCGTGGGATTGTTACCTTAAGTGGCAAAAGGAATTACTTTTGATTCGGAGATCATTGAAACTCTTCTCACCAGCCTGAGGCAATTCACAGCAATCGTTTGGCGGAGTAAGAAGGGATGGCATGCCCCGACTAGAATGGATGATGTAATCTACCTTGTTGAAGACAACGCAATGAATGATTTTTTCTTATCATAGGAGATGGGTGGGACCCATGGTAGGACCACTTCTGAAGATGATCCTGAACAACAATTGCTGAGAAGGGCAGTCCAAGGAAGATTGGCACAAGGCGGTGCAAGCTGGGAACGAATGCAAATGTTGCGAATGATTCTGGTAACTGGGGAGGAACCCCATCAGTAGAGAGTGAATCCACTGTTGAAAGGTTATAGCATAACCGAAGAGACTAGGAGCAATCCAGTTAGTGCTGATGATAACACCTGGTGCTTATGCGTGCTCTCAAGAACTTGAGCATTTCCATATTCATCAAGGTTTTACCAATATCCGTGTCAAGGATCCTGGTAACACAACATACTACCATGATGAATGGTGATGGACGATGCAGATGCAAAGGAAGATAACACCTTCTCGGATGTCACCTTGGCGAGGCCAAGGGGATGAAATCTAGATGATCGACCGAGAGACATTTAGCACTCCGCTTCCAATGTTCTCCTTGATGTGCTAGCATAACCTATTCATTGAAATGGTTTAGTATCTAGAACATCAAGTAACAGGTCGGACTTCGGGAGCTCAAGAATCCATAAGGAACAACTACTAGAATAAATTCTACGAGATCCTTATGGGGAGGTGGCCAACTTCCTCAATCAAGATACTGTAATAATAGGCCTTCCGGCTGGGTGTGTTGACCACGACATCCACTTTATCGGTTATGGTGAGACCAATATTATAGTTCTTGGCAAACGTTCCAACCATCATAACTGCCTGAGATTCAGATCTGGTTTGTGTCAGAATAATCCAGACTCATCGAGTCTAGAAAGATAAATGAAAGTTTGCAACACAAATCAACGAGATGACACTGCGAGATTCTCGGGAAATGGACTACGGTAGTAAGCTCCAAAACATGAGCTGGTTCTGCTACAACCATGTGAACACGTTGTCCAAGACAAGCATGACCATGTGGTAGTATTATATTAAAACACTACCAAGTTCAGGTGGGGAACCATCTTCGAGGATATTGGAATCTTGTGCATGAACTAGTATTCGCACAACAACTCCTTTTCCTCGAACAAACCAATCAGTGGCTTGATGTGCTAGGAGATTCATATGGAATGAAGATGATCAGTCTATCAGACCATAGGATACTTCGCACATGCATGACTGACTTGGGATGATTCGAGAGGAAGCAAAAACAAACTTTCTCGAACTCACGGCGGCAACTTGCACCAGATGCACATGAATTTGAGGAAGTCACTTCTTCCATCCAAGCATAAGCTTCATGAACGGAACACGAAGGCATTGCTTACAGAAGTTTCCAACACTAACTTGATGTTCAACATGAATCATGGAGGAGACAAGATGCTTTGGCGATGGGCTCAACAACAACTCATCGGAATTTCCATATCACTGGACTTCCACCATCATGTGAACAAGGTGATAGCATTGGTCAAACCCAAGGAGTATAATGGTGTATGCTCGAGGAATCAACCACGAGTAAGACAACATTATGAATATCGTTGGTTCTGATTTGACTTGACAATAGCCCATGCTCAAATCAAAAATTGTTTAGGATAATAGATCCAACAACTGATCACAGGGACCAATCGATGAATATATCATCTTTCTTCATCATACATACACACACAAAGATATCCCTTAGAATGAACTAAGTTGGCAAGCTTTTATCTTCCAACTCTCCAAGTTGTTGTTTAGCTTAACCAACTAGCTCAGGCTATCCGACATAGATTCTTGGAGAAGGGATGGTTCATAGAGAAACCAACTTGATCACGAGCTTAACATAGCGGTCAGGTGACAACCTGGTGATACTTTCGAGAAGACATTAGGAAAAATCACGAACCACCGACATGTTACTAAGCTCGAGAACAATCTTGCTTTTCAGGGCAAGACGATATGATCAACAGAGCGAGGGATTGACACAATCCTAACTCATTGATCGGAGGGTGCACCGGAAAGAAGGACTAGGTAGCACGATCAATCTTGGAATGATGATTCCTTCACCAACACACTAAGAATGAGATTTTCATCCATTAACCACTAAGCAACATGGTTGCTAGGGGTATTGATTTCACACATCATGATTCACTTGTCGGCGTTCCAGTTACAATAACACGAAACCGAGGAATGAATGATGATGACAAGAAGTATCACTGTATCAAGAGTTCATAGGAGATTGTGCAATTCTCATGTCATTCTTGATATAAAAGAGGGTGACACTCCAAGGTAGAACAGAGCAAAAGCTGGATTGGCATTTTGATCTGAAGAGCACAACTACTTTGAGCCAATCCTCGAAATGGACAAGGTACTGGTGTTCGTTTCTCCTAGTCATTCCAGAATAGAATGGCTTGATGGACCACAAGAGTAATAGGCATCGATAAACGAATGCACGCATACCCTTGACTATCAATTGATAGACGGGGGTCAGAATACAACTAAGGAGGAACAACTCGAGGAACATATAACTTTCTAAGTTGTGGTTGCATAGGTTAGTATGTCGAATCAAGTTCAACAGGTTTCTTCCGGATAACCCATGCAGAAAAATAGAACTAGCAGAGTCGCAATATAGAATGGAGAGCCCATCGAGAGCACTCCTGTTGTGATCTTTTGATCCAACAAACATCTGCCGTAAGTGGTTCATAGTATTTGGAAGAAGGAAATACCACGGACCTCGAGGACTAATGCAAAGGTTACTAATTTCCTAAAGGAACTAGCAAGCACTATCAACATGAGGTAAGTGGGGTGAAACTCGGGTTCAAAACCCAGTATTAGAAAACCTACTATCTAAATGGCATCACGGGATGCTTTCGAGAATAATGGCCAGAATCATCACACTGGGACACAAATCATGGCTAGATTACTAGATGATCCCCTAGGACACCTAGAGTCATAATAATAATTCCAACATATATGTCGAGGCAATAGAATACCTCAATTCAGCAATTAGTGCGATTAATCTGGCCCAAATGGACATCAGGAACATGGGAAGGATTTGCAAATGCATCAGACTATTTAGAAACCTGATATGAATCAGATAGCATAACGGCTGTGAATGCTCAAAATGATTTGAGACATCCTACAAAATAGTGGCATGACCACTCAACATCACAATATCAAGCTTCTGAGACCAGCTATGAACATACGGAAGTAGTAAAACTGAATTGAGATTTGAAACTATCAATTCTATAAGTCTATGGATTAGTAACACGTCATCCTGATAGATAGATGAGAAGGCCTAGTTCTTAATCCCCGTAGAAGAGAAGAGGATGACTCAGATCAGAAGGCCATGAGGTATAAGGAGTAAAAAGAGCCTTACGTTCCCTTCCACAATCAATTCCTTTACATAGCTAAAGCATTTCTAGACACAACTTCAACCGGTTTGGCTTGGTAAACCTACAAGCAGTCAGGCTCTGATACCAAAGCTATCAGGACCCCGATTCCAAGTCACATCGATCTAGCCGGTAACACCTCATATCACTTTGCAGCCTCACGCACGGTATTCCCACGGGTGTCGCCTTACCATGGCCCGGGACCGTTTGCGCCTTTTGGATCACGTATATGATAGTGTCGCTAGCATCCATATGACAGAGAACCCGGCCGACATGGCTAGTCCCGAACCCAAAGCGGCACTAACCCATGGGGACAGGCATACATGAATCAACTTCGAGCATGTCGATTGACAGCGTGTGAATCCGGGCTGTAACCTTTGGACTAACAGGACTCAGGGAACCCGGGCTGTAGCAGGCTAGGCAGGACTGGATGTCACCGCATGACATTTCCTCGAAGGGAACCACGAGGATCGAAGTGAAACACATCTTTGGCCGATCAAGCGCCCCGAGCGGTAGTCTTGGGCTAGCAGGACTCCGGTGAAACGGGCTATAGCGGACTACTATGGCTCAAGGAAGCACTAGACTACATTTCCCCATAAGAGAAACAACTAGATTGTTGGATCCCACACATACCAAGCATTTCAAACATACACACAATATGCTCGATATGTGTAAATACAACATGGCATCACAACATAACTCTACGACTCAAGTATTTATTCATTAGGCTTCGAGGAGCGAGATATTACAAACATGGGTCTTGAGGGAGTCCTGGATTAGGGGGTGTCCGGATAGCCAAACTATCACCGTTGGCCGGACTCCTGGACTATGAAGATACAAGATTGAAGACTTTATCCCGTGTCCGGATGTGACTTTCCTTGGCGTGGAAGGCAAGCTTGGCGATACGGATATATAGATCTCCTACCATTGTAACCGACTCTGTGTAACCCTAACCCTATCCGGTGTCTATATAAACCGGAAGGTTTTAGTCCGTAGGACGAATAACAATCATACCATAGGCTAGCTTCTAGGGTTTAGCCTCCTTGATCTCGTGGTAGATCTACTCTTGTACTACCCATATCATCAATATTAATCAAGCAGGAGTAGGGTTTTACCTCCATCGAGAGGGACCGAACCTGGGTAAAAACATTGTGTCCCTTGTCTCCTGTTACCATCCGCCTAGACGCATAGTTCGGGACCCCCTACCCGAGATCCGCCGGTTTTGACACCGACATTGGTGCTTTCATTAAGAGTTCCTCTGTGTCGTCATCCTTAGGTCCGATGGCTCCTTCGATCATCAACAACGACGCGGTCCGTGGTCGACTTTTCTCCCGGACAGATCTTCAGATTCGGCGGCTTTCGCTGCGGGCCAATTCACTTGGCCATCTGGAGCGAATCGAAAGCTACGCCCGCCATCGTGTCAGATTTGGGAGTTTGAACTACACGGCCGACATCCGCGGAGACTTGATATTCGACGGATTCGAGCCACAGCCAAGCGCGCCGCACTGTCTCGATGGGCACGATCTAGCTCTGCCGCCGAACAGTGCCCTGGAGGCTGCACCAGCGTCCTCTCCGACCCTTAGCTCGGAGCCGACTCCCCCGATCGAGGACGAGTGGTTGGACACCGCCTCGGGCTACGATCTCTACGGGCGATTGAGCGAACTCCATCCTGTCGCTTTGCGAAGACCGTGACTCCAAGGCGCTGGAGTCCTCTCCGGACCATTTAACCCTCTCATACCGCCAATCGAATCCGATTGGGCACCGGTCATGGAGTTCATCGTCATGACATCTTTCAAAGACTCGCCTTTGGCAACATCCTGAATTCACTAAAGTCTCTCTTTTATCGGGAGAGCCTGGCGGACTACGGTCGAAGGTTGGGATGCGGACGATGAAGAAATTCAACGCCCACCACCACCCACTTTCTAGCCACCGTCGAAAGCTTAAACGACGTGCTCGATTTCGACTCCGAAGACATCGACGGTATGGACGACGGTGTAGGAGACAACCATGAACCAGCACCTATAGGATACTGGACAACCACCTTATCCCACGATGTATACATGGTGGATACACCTAAAGGAAGTGACGACGAGGAACAACGGGACACTACGAAGGATAAACCCCTCGAAAAGCAGTCAAAACGGCAACTTAAACGCCGCACCAAGTCCCGACTCGACAAAGACGACAGCCACACAGACCCAGCCTGAGAGCAGGGTGAACCGTGGACGCATTTAACATGCTATCGAGCAACCGTCCGAACAGGACAACTTGGATAAACAAACCGTCCCCGACGAAGATAACGATTCGGACGATCTCACGCCGGACAAATTGTTGGAAGCAGAAGAACCTCCACAAAAGGCTGCCGCCATCGTGGCGCAGCCTGAAAAATCAGAAGCGGAAGCTCAAAACAGTGGAAGATGCACTCAGAATCAGATGGAGCAAAGTACTCAATACCGCAGACAAATACGGCGACAGTCGCCGAACAAAGAGCTACCCAAAGAGAAAACTACTGCCCGAATTTGATGAGGAGGCCGTAGAGCCCCCACAACCAAAAAACAAGGAGGCCACCCGGTCGGATGGACGACCCCACGGCAAACAGAGAGCGGCAAATGGCGCCGCACACAAGCCGGTATGCGATCCGCGTAAGGATTCGCATCAAAAGGATGGCCCAGTTAGGTCCATCTATGGGCCGAGAGAGCAAGCTCTTCAAAGCAATGCAACACGCCAAATATCAGAACATCAGGCACACCCAAATATAGGGGTGCACACCCCTAATGTTTTCACCGATGAGGTCTTTGGATCATTTAATTCCTGGATTCAAACCCGTAAACATAGAGGCATACGACGGAACAATAGACCTCGAGATGCGGATTGAGGATTACATCCTCCACATACACATGGCTAGAGGAGATGATCTCCACGCCATAAAATACTTACCCCTGAAGCTCAAAGGTCCAGCTCGGCATTGTCTCAAAAGCCTCACTGAAAATACCATTGGAAGTTGCGAAGAGCACGAGGAGGCTTGTCGGGCAAATTTTCAAGGGACTTATGTCCATCCTCCGGATGCAGACGATTTAAGTCATATAACTCAACAACCCGGAGAGTCAGCCCGCAAATTCTGGAACAGGTTTCTCACCAAAAAGAACCAAATAGTCGACTGTCCGGACGCCGAAGCCTTAGCAGCTTTCAAACACAACGCCCGAGATGAATGGCTCGCCAGACACCTCGGCCAGGAGAAGCCGAGAACAATGGCTGCCTCATGACCCGATTCTACGCGGGAGAGGATAGTTGGCTAGCAAGATGCAGTACCAGCGACCCAAGTACATCCGAAGTCAGGGATGGAAATGGAAAACCACGACGCAGCAAGGATCAGCGCCGGACAAAGGGAAACAACCCGAAGAGCACGGCAAGAACGCCGGATTGAAGCTCCCGCAGAATCATAAGAAAATGCCCTCAAGGACAACAATGACGAGCTATCCAACCTAAACAAAAATCTTGGAAAAATATGCCAAATCCACAAGATTCCCGGAAGCCTGCAAACCATACCCACAGAGATTGTTGGGTCTTCAAGCAGTCCGGTAAACTCAATGCCGAACACAAGGGGCTCGACACACCAAGCGAGGACGATGACGAACCCCACAAGTAGAGCACCAGAAAACGAAAGAATTTCCCACAAAAAGTCAAAACAGTGAACTCACTTCAAGTGACAAAAGGGAAAAACAGAGCGGCGCCCGTAGAAACACGCGCTGCACGGTCTATCCCAGCAGAGTCCCAACGATGGTTGTTAAAACCAATCACCTTCGATCATCAGGACTATTCCGGAAGTATCTGGAATGCAGGATGGACTGCCTTGATATTAGATACTATAATCGACGGACTCCAATTTACACAAGTCCTAATGGACAGAGGTAGCGATCTAAACCTACTATATCAGGACACAATCTGAAAAATGGGGATAGACCCAACCAAAATTCGCCATAGCAACACCTCCTTCAAAGGGGTAATGCCAGGCCCATATGCCCATTGTACGGGCTCCCTACTGCTAGAAGTTGTGCTCGGCTCATCCGACAACTTCCGCCGCGAAAAGTTAACCTTCCACATCGCCCCATTAGAATGTAGCTATCAAGCACTCTTTGGGCGTGAAGCTACCGCTTTTAACGCAATACCGCATTATGCATCTCTTACACTTAAAATGCCCGGTCCACGCGGCATCATCTCATTAGAAGGGAGTATTAAGTGTTACTCGAGCATGGAAGAACGCGAGACTGCCTTGACAGCCCCACACCAATCCGGCTCCGCTAACCAAAGCACCTGAATAGGTCATACGAACCCCGGACATGGCTAGACGAGTCCGGCAACTACTAGCGGCATACCCCCGTACAAGGGGCTGCACGCATGTACAACAAGAGACAATAAAGCTCAATTTTATTCACTTTTCGAACCGTACTCTATTTATTTAATATAAAGTACATTTTTCGCACGATCCTTTTTTCTTTTCAACTAAGTTCCTCTCTTTTACAGATGAACAACATGCTACACCCGTCCAGGATACGGCACAACGGAGACACATGCGCAGACGTGCAGTAGTGACCCGTTGCAAGGATTCTTTTCAGATTAAGACCCTGCGTAAACCTTTCTTACTATCTCTTGTTGATACACATCCCCCGATTACTTGCTATAACCGAGGAGGAGGCTGGCGTTTTGGCATCGGCCGCACCAGAATGTTTGCACGTACCTGGACACCAGGGGCTTAGGGCATTATTCTGCCCGTTTTTATAAAGACCGAATACCTTAGGGAGTGTTCGCGCCTCGAAGTTAGGCCTTATATGCATCAGCTCGAATCATGTCTTTGGTCAAATGTTGGGTTTGCCCAGCTCCCATGTTTTGGTACCTTACATTCCGTTATATCGGCTAAGGTAGCTTGGGAGAACCATCGCGATCGTGCCTTGAGCTGGGTTGAGCACCTCGATGGAGAAAGCTAAAACTGACTGTCATGATATAGCGTGAGACCGGTCAACCACTCGATGACCCACCGGAATGTTTAGAATTTCAAGATTGACAAAGGACTGCTTCCGGTCAGGCACATACGCCCAATTCGGGAGAGCGCGGTGCCCCTAGGGGCTATATAGTAGCCCCACCATCGAACTCCTATGGCTAAGTGAAAGTGATAAATCATTATAGTCCGGTTGCCTAGTTTGCTACGCTATCACCTCCTTCACAGGACCAACACGTTGGATTAAGTGTGAAAATGCGCCTTTTTTGCAAACACCCCCGCACTATGTGCGTGGGGGCTGAAGCCGAAGACTGCCATCTTTCAGGTTATATACACATATACATCAACGGCCGCACAGGAGGCATTTTAATACTTGAACGCACAAGTATAAAAAGCTCTTATATTGAAACGTTGTTTTCACAAATCATACATGTCATTTAAACATAATATCCTTCGAGCACTGTGTCTCTATTAAACGAGCGCCCTGCAGGACTTCCTCAAAATAGTGCTCGGCGGTACTGCTTCGTCCGAATCTTGGGATCTAACATTGGTGGCCTTCATCTCTGCCCAGTATGTCTTGACACGGGCAAGAGCCATCCGCGCTCCCTCTATGCATGCTGACCGCTTCATTGCATCGATACGCGGCACCGAACCAAGGAACTGTTGCATCAAGCCAAAATAACTCTTAGGCTTGGGGCTTTTCGGCCACAAATGAGTCACGACAGCCTTCATGGTAAGTCTGGACAACCTATTCAGCTTAGCCCATTCGGCCAAATGATCGGTTAATGAAAGTGGACGCTCCGGACTATGGAATTGCGACCAAAAAAGCTCTTCCGTCCCGTGATCCTTTTGACCTCGGAAGTGTTCGGCCGTGTCTGCGGCACTCGCCGCCAAGTCCAGATAAGCATCCTCCACACCCCACAGCCGGTCCAATTGAGCGTACTTAGGATCCGTGAATTTCCTCCGTAGCAGAAAGGGCATTCCAGCCGCAATATCTTCGTCCTGACGTAGCTCCTCCTTCATAGCTCTCATCGCAGAGCGAGTATCCTTGGCCTCGGTGGTGGCCTTTTTTAGGTCCTCTTGTTTCGCTCGATCTTCTTTTTCAAGAAGCTCGCAACGGTCAGTAGCATTCTTCAATTTCACGGCCATCTCGGCCATTTCTTTCTTGCTTTGGCAGTGAGCAGCCTGTTCGGCTTTTAGCTCTGCGGCCGCCTTTAAAGCAGCCGCATCACTTTTTCTGGCTTGCTCCTTGGCTCGGGTGAGCTCCGCCCGAAGGCTCTCCATAGCAGCGGCACCATCTGCATTAAGCCTACATGTTGTAAGACAAGGGCGTTAAGCTCCTTACCAGTGTGTCCATGGAGCGCTTGCATACCTTGTGACTCGTCAAGCCACTTATTAACAAGCGTGATGTCCGCATCCGCCACGTCAAGTTGCCGCTCACCGGCAAATTCATCAGCCCGCTTAGCCACCGGACGCTTCGCCACCTACGAGGAAGAGCGATATTATACTGGGTTATGATCCTCGGCGCGCCGTCATTTTTGACACCGCACCAAGTCTCAGGGGCTACTATCTATACATCGCATTTTATATGCAAAACTGTCAGAAGGTACATCATTTTGCGTACCTCAAAACCCGTCAGTAAACTTACGACGGCTTCATGCAACCTGCTCTCAGCGGATGAAATCCTTTCAATCACCGTACTCATTAACGTACAATGATCTTCTGAGATAGACGCTCGCCCGAGCAGATCCTTCAGCTCCTCCGACCGTACACCCGTTGGTGCCGGACTCGTCCGGTGGCCTTTTTTGAAGGCCGGACATGGAGGGCTTTGAGGGGACATACGGCTGCCTTCTGGCCCCGACGGATTCGGAGAAGCCCTCCGCGATTTATTACACCTCGTAGTCGCCTCGCCTCGCATGACGGTAATAAAGAAAGCGGAGGCGTTTCGCTCTCCATCATCTCCGGATCAAGATCCTCAAGACGAGATCTGCTGTGAAGGGCTGAGATCCGAACTACAAGGTAAAACTTTCGGTTACCTTCAGAAATAAAACAGGGATGTCTTTTATTTTATAAACTCCCCCCTTTTTACTTACGGCTCGATGGAGGGCTGATCTCCTTGGGGAAATAGTGCGGCCGGGGCATCTCCCGCCACAGGACCCTCTGGTGAAGATTTCTTCCCCCGCTTCGAGGCTTTGGTCTCCGGATCTCCAGAAGCGGTCCTCTTCCCCCCTCGGAGGGAGGGATTCTCGATCCCCCCTTTCTTGATAGCCTCCTTCATGGAGGAAGTAGCTTCCTCATTCCCCCCTTCGCCTTCTTCAAAAGGCACATCCTCTAGCATCTTGGTTAATACGGGATCCGGCGTGGTCTCAGGGAGGGGGCCGGACACTTGATCAGTTTTGCTTTTGCTGTCCACTCTTGTTTAAAGGATAGCTCTTTTAAGGGCAAGTTTATGATAAATATGCAGATAGCATGTCCGGGTACAGGACTACTTACTTGAGTATCCGGGCGATTGCAGCTCAGACCTGCGTCCTCGGTCAAGTCCGGACACATTGCTTGTGATCCGAAGAACAGTTTGTACATCTCCATGGGCGTTGCGCCCATAAAATGTTGAAGAGCTCGTGGTCCCTCCGGATTGAACTCCCACAGGCGGAGGGGGCGACGCTTTGGTGGCAGGATGCGACGAAGCAGCATGACCCGCGCTACTACGACCAGATTGATCTCTCTCTAGGAGGTCTCGAACACGGCCCTGCAACAAGGGCGCTGGCCCTTGAAGGCCCCGGTCAACAAGCCTCAGTATTGGCACATGACGCCAGCCGCGGTGGAGGACCCGAGCGAAAGGCAGGTGGCGCCACCCATTTGGTGCCCCTGGGAGCGGTGATATAAAACCACTCCTGTTGCCATAAATTGAGCTCCTCTTGAAAAGAGCCCTCGGGCCATGGAGCGTCTGCATTCTTGCTTATAACAGCCCCTCCAAGACTCGCCTCGATGCCCCTTGATCATCTTTTGGCTCCACTTTGAAGGTTTTGAGCCACAATCCGAAGTGAGGGGTAATGCGGAGGAAGGCTTCACATACGACAATGAACGACGAGATGTGGAGGATGGACTCGGATCCAAGTCGTGGAATTCCAGCCCATAATAAAACATGAGCCCTCACAAAGGGGTCTGCATGGGAAGCCTAAACCTCAAGGAAGTGAGACACGAATACCACGCTCTCACCGGGCTCGGAGTGGGAACAACCTGCCCTTGAGCAGGCAGCCTATATGTAAATTTCGCCGGTTAGATACCTGGCGCTCTCAGCTTTAGCACATCTTCTTCCGTGATGAGGAAGACATCCACCGCCGTGCAGGTCGGAGCCGACATCGTTGAAGGTCCGGGCGCCTAACTCGAGCTTTGGGTGTTGGAACTCGAGGCGAGGGACGGATTCGATTGAGATTGAAAGAAATGAGCGGGCCTTGGTCTCGTTATAAAGAGGTTGAATACCAAGAGCCCACCCCGTGACCGTTCGGGACTCGCCTTCGATGGAGGAGGCGTGCCAACGGGCACGACTGGGTTACCCACGCCCGTATTGATGAGAATCCCGGAATAAGGGGGCATGATCTCTGTTTTGATAAGACGTGCCAAGGAAACCGCCTCGCTAAACGTGCTGAGGTGGAACAGTAAAAATGATTCGTATAAAGGCCTGGCCGTGGTGTGATGTCACGCCACGGAATACGTCAGCAGATCTGTGCAAAAGTTATTATCTCTACGGTGGTATGTGGAACTTGTTTTGCAGAGCCGGACACTATCCTTGTGTTCAAAATCTTCTATGAAGTATTCAGAAGAGGAACCCGCCTTGCAATGCCGAAGACAATATGCGCGCCCGGACTCGTCGTCATTGAAGCCTGGTTCAGGGGCTACCGAGGAGTCCTGGATTAGGGGTGTCCGGATAGCGAACTATCACCGCTGGCCAGACTCCTGGACTATGAAGATACAAGATTGAAGACTTCGTCCCGTGTCCGGATGGGACTTTCCTTGGCGTGGAAGGCAAGCTTGGCGATACGGATATGTAGATCTCCTACAATTGTAACCGACTCTTTGTAACCCTAACCCTATCCGTGTCTATATAAACCGGAGGGTTTTAGTCTCAGAGGATCTAACAACAATCATACCATAGGCTAGCTTCTAGGGTTTAGCCTCCTTGATCTCGTGGTAGATCTACTCTTGTACTACCCATCTCATCAATATTAATCAAGCAGGAGTAGGGTTTTACCTCCATCAAGAGGGCCCGAACCTGGGTAAAAACATCGTGTCCCTTGTCTCCTGTTACCATCCGCCTAGACGCACAGTTCGGGACCCCCTACCCGAGATCCGCCGGTTTTGACACCGACAGGTGTCATGACCCATCATTCAGAGCATACAAGTCAAAGCACACTTTCGTCAAACGATCGACTACAACCCATATCGAGTCATAGCCTGAACTAGTCCTGGGTAATCCCATGATAAAGTCCATGCCTAGTTTATCCCACTTCCATTCGGGTATCGGCAATGGTTGTAGAAATATTGCTGGCTTCTGATGCTCTGCCTTCACTCTCTGACATACATCACAAACTGCTACAGACTCTGCAATATCCTTCTTCATTCCGGTCCACCAGAAACTATCCTTTGAATCCAGATACATCTTGATATTTCCTGGGTGGATCGAATATGGCGAATCATGGGCCTCTTGCAGAATCAACTTCCTGATCTCCTGATCATTTGGCACATATACGCGGTCCTCAAACCATAAGGTACCGTGCTCATCCTCACGAAATCCTTTAGCTTTTCCTTTGCTCATTCTTTCCTTTATCTCGGCAATCTCCTTGTCCGTCTTCTGAGCTTCTCTAATCTTATCCATCAAAGTAGATTGAATCTCCAAAGCTGCTACATAGCCTCTCGGAACTATCTCCAAACATAGCTCGCGAAGATCCTCTGCTAACTCCTTGGGTAACTCTCCGGTCATGAGTGTATTGACATGACTCTTGTGGCTCAACGCATCGGCTACTACGTTAGCCTTTCCGGGATGATAATGCAGCCTTATGTCATAATATTTAATGAGCTCTAACCATCTCCTCTGCCTGGGATTCAACTCCTTCTGCGTGAAGATATACATCAAACTCTTGTGATATGTGTATACCTCACAATGGTTTCTGATGAGAAAATGTCTCCATGTCTTCAACGCATGCACTACGACTGCTAACTCCAAATCATGCGTAGCATAATTTAACTCATGGGGTTTAAGCTGCCGTGAGGCATATGAAACAACTCTTCCCTCCTGCATAAGTACGGCTCCAAGTCCTCAACGAGAAGCGTTGCAATACACTTCGTAATCCTTGTGTTGATCTGGCAGAATCAACACTAGTGATGTAACCAAGCTTGTCAGGACCCCGATTCCAAGTCACATCGATCTAGCTGGTAACACCTCATATCACTTTGCGGCCTCACGCACGGTATTCCCATGGGTGTCGCCTTACCATGGTCCGGGACCGTTTGCGCCTTTTGGCTCACGTATATGATAGTGTCGCTAGCATCCATATGACAGAGAACCCGGGCCGACATGGCTAGTTGTGAACCCAAAGCGGCACTAACCCATGGGGACAGGCATACGTGAATCAACTTCGAGCATGTCGGTCAGCAGCGTGTGAATCCGGGCTGTAGCACTGGGCTAACAGGACTCCGGGAACTCGGGCTGTAGTAGGCTAGGCAAAGACCGGATGTCACCGCGTGACATTTCCCGAAGGATGAACCACGAACGAAGTGAAACACATGCCGCCGATCAAGCGCCCTGAGCAGTAGTGCTGAGCTGTAGCGGACTACTATGGCTCAAGGAAGCACTAGACTACATTTCCCCATAAGAGAGGCTGCCAAGGATAAACAACTAGATTGTCGGATCCCACACATACCAATCATTTCAAACATACACACAATATGCTCGATATGTGTAAATAGAACATGGCATCACAACATAACTCTACGACTCAAGTATTTATTCATTAGGCTCCGAGGAGCGAGATATTACAAACATGGGTCTCATGACCCATCATTCAGAGCATACAAGTCAAAGCACACGCGAAAGCTTAGCATGTCTGAGTACAGACATCTACAAATGAAAAAGGCTGAGAAGCCTGACTATCTACCAGATCCTGCCGAGGGCACAAGGTCGTAGCTGAGGTATCAAGCTAAACATCGAAGTCCACACGGAACTACTAGCGAGACTGAAGTCTCTCTGCAAAAACATAAATTAAGCAAACGTGAGTACAAATGTACCCAGCAAGACTTACATCAGAACTAACTACATATGCATTGGTATCAACAAAGGGGGTGGTGGAGTTTGACTGCAGCAAGCCAGCTTTGACTCGGTGGCTATCCTGAACTACGACTGCAAGTAACTCTTTGAGGTGGCGTACACGACTCCACATATTCACCATATCAATACTCCACTTTGGATCCGCTCCTGTCTCCCTACGAGAATGCCATCCATATCACTCACGCTTATCTTGCGCATTTTAGAGTATCCACTTTCACTTGTCTATGAACTGTTATAGGCAACCCAGAAGTCCTTTACGACGGACACGGCTATTCGAATAGATGATGTTAACCCTGCAGGGGTGTACTTCTTCACACACGCTCTCACCACTTACCGCTGTTTACACGACATGTACTCGGCAACCTTCAAGCGGAAGCCCAACATGGGTGTCGGCCACGACCTGACTAACCACACAAATCTCTAGTCCAGGTTTATCGCCTATTCGGGTTCCATCTGCGAGGAGATCCGGCCGGAGTTTCGCTCACAGCCCCAAACGATGTGTGCAGGGTTCCCGAGACACCAAACGGGCGCCCGGTACACCGTGCCATGGTGTATCTACCGCATCATAGCCCACCCCTAGGGTCAGCGCTATGCACGGCCTCCAACACATATCCTACAAACACCAGAAACTAGTTGCAACTCCTGGACAGAGGGCCAGGGGAGTTAATAAGTCGAGAGGGTCCATTGGTTTCAGGCCCAATGCATGGTAGTAGCTGTTCATGGATCACAAACACGTAACTTCAGGCCTCGAGGACGGTTTCAATGAGACAACCCACCATGTACTCCTACATGGCCTCTCACCGCTACCTTTACCAAATCGTGTTCACACACTTAGCTCACACAATCAGAGGACATGTTCACCACTGTTCCAATTCATCCCCGATGAATCGGACCTGACACAACTCTAAGCATACCAGGTATGACACACAAGCATGAATGAGTAGGCACATCAGTGCTCAAACAACTCCTACTCATGCTAGTGGGTTTCATCTATTTTGTGTGGAATGACAGGTCATGCAGAGGATAAAAGTGTTCAGCTACTGCAACAAGTAACAGATGAATCGTTGTTGTCCTAATGCAGTAAAAGAGAGCAAGAGCGAGAGAATGGGATTGTATCGGAATGAACAAGGGGGTTTTGCTTGCCTGGCACTTCTGAAGATATTATAGCTCTTCATCGGTGTCATCGATCTCATCGTCGAAACCACGTCTATCGAGAGGGGGCAATTACCGACAAACAAAGAGGGACACAATCAATGCAATGCAACAATTATGATGCACGATAATGTCATGGCAATATGCTGTTGATTGAGCTAATGCAACTAGCAACCATATTAAATGAAGTTGGTTTGAACCAAGGGTTCAAATTCAAACTCCATATGTGCTTATTTAAATGTCAATTATGCAAATTGCCATGTACAGAAACCCTAGGTTGTTCAAACATGCATGCAAATGCCATAAACAGATCCTTGAATTTTTCTGATAATTTTTCATATATAATTTATTTCATTCTGAGCTATAGATTAATTTCTATGAATTTTTGAAGTTAGCACTATTTTCTGAAATTCCCTGGATAAGAATAAATCCAGAAAAGCCTATTACTACGCCAAGATTAAGGCCACCGACCTCAAGAGAGTCAACCGACCCGGTCCAGGTCAAACTTGTCAAGTGGGTCCCGTGTGTCAGTAGTTAGTTAAACTAATTAAGTTTAATTAGCGTTAAACTAACACTAACCTAGTTTAGTTAGCAGCCTGGGGCCCACACGTCAGTGACCCAGGGGGGTCAAACTGGGCCCACCCAGTCAACGGTCAGCGGGTTAACTTGCCGGCGTTTAGCCGCCGGCGAGTCCAGACACGGCGGTGCGCCATGGATCCGATTACTGGCGCCGTTTGGCGCCGGGCATAGCTACGGATGTGACGCCGTCCGCATCCAACTGCAGGTGGCGCGGCCGGGAGTGGCGGGAGGGTGGCTGACGAAGCTCGGGCGGCCAAGCTCGGGTGCAAGTGGGGATGGGGCTGCGGTGCGTAAACGAGCGCGGCGAGGTGCTACAGAGGCTCTACACGATGCGGGGAGCGCGTTGGGTGCATGCCCGGGATCAAATGGTCACCGGAGCATCACCAGCGACGAGTGCGGGCGGCGGCGCCTGCGGGTGAGCGCGGTGTGGTTGCTACGGTGCGCAGCAGAGCGAACGGAGAGGGGGAGGACGGGCAGAAGCTCACGGTGATCGTCGTGGGGTGGACGGCGAGCTCGGGGGATGACCGGAGCAAACAGGGCGGCGGAGGCGATCTCAGTGGCCGCAGGTTGGAGA
This sequence comes from Aegilops bicornis, assembly GCA_021605145.1. Classification (NCBI taxonomy): domain Eukaryota; kingdom Viridiplantae; phylum Streptophyta; class Magnoliopsida; order Poales; family Poaceae; genus Aegilops; species Aegilops bicornis. Next base: position 349,087,179 of record CM038672.1, read on the forward strand.
CGACGACGGTGAAGACGAAATGGAGCTTCCCGGCTCACTTGGCGCGGTGAGGAGGAGGAGAAGGTCGAGGCGGAGCTCTGGGATGCGTCGGGGAGGTGGGGCAGTGGTTGTGGGCGCGGGGTTACGGCGGCACGTCCATGGAGGCTTCGGCCATGGTGGGGAACAGGCGACGGAGAGGCGTTGGGGGCGAATGGAGGGGTCCAGGGGGTCGGGGCGACGACGTGGAGGTCGTCCAGACGTCCAGGGGCGCGGGCGGCAAGCAGGTGGCGCCGTGGCGAGCTCAGGCACGCCGGCGCTCACCTCTCTGCCTGCCTGGCGAGAGGAAGCAGCTGACTGGCCATGGGCCAGCACAGTGCTGGGCCGCCAGGTGAGCGCCAGGTGAGTCTCTCTCTCTTTAATTTGTTTCTGTTTTCTATTTTTCTTTCTTTGTTTTGATTTGATTTACAAACCAAACCATTTTAAAACTTTCAGAATTTTATGTGAGCCTGTGGAGCTAGTCCAAGGTCACATGCAAACTTACAAAAATACTTGAACTTTATTTCTTATATAATAGAAATAAATTCAACTCAAATATGTTATTGATTTAATTCAAAGGCCCAAAACAAATATCTCTGAGGTTCCAAAAATATTGTTTTGAGTTTTACCTCTTGCCAATATTTTCAGAGACTAAGAGGAACATTTTCTTGGACTTCCTTGAAAAGATTTTAGTGTTGATTATTTTTGAAGTGATTTCTGAGGGTTTCAACTAACCCAATTCAACTTTCAGAAATTATAGACATGATGAATGAGTGCAGATGCAACTATTTCACTCAGGTATTCTAGGGCTGTGACAAAGCGTCTCTTCAACTCCTGAAAACTGGCCTCACATTCCTCAGTCCATTTGAATTTGGTGTCCTTCTTCAACAACTCCGTCACGGGCTTCGCAATCTTTGAGAAATTTTCAATGAACCTCCGGTAGTATCCTCGCGAGTCCAAGGAAACTCCGGATCTCTCCAACTGCCGTGGGTGACACCCAATTTGTCACAGTGACAACTTTGGTGGGGTCTACCGCTATTCCTTCTCCGGATATAACATGTCCAAGAAATCCAACTTCCTTCAACCAAAACCCACACTTGCTGAACTTGGCGTATAACTGATGTTCTCTGAGCTTCCCAAGTACCAAACGCAAGTGCTCTTAATGTTCTTCTTCATTCTTCAAGTAGACGAGAATGTCATCAATGAACACCACAACGAACTTATCCAGAAACTCCATAAACACCTTGTTCATCATGTTCATAAAATAGGCAGGTGCGTTAGTCAGGCCAAATGACATAATGGTATACTCATATAGCATGTAACTCGTGGTAAAAGTTGTCTTAGGTATATCCTTCTCTCGAATCTTCAGCTGGTGATATCCTGATCGCAAATCGATCTTGGAAAACACCTTAGCTCCTTGCAGCTGGTCGAACAACTCATTGATCATCGGCAGTGGTACTTGTTCTTGATCGTTACCTCATTCAATCCTCGATAATCAACAACCATCCTCAATGATCCATCCTTCTTCTCCACTAGAAGTACTGGGGATCCCCAAGGTGACGAACTTGGGCGGATATAACCTTTATCCAGTAACTCCTTAATCTGCTTCTTAATTTCCTCCAAATCCTTTGCGGGCATTTTGTACGGTCTCTTAGATATTGTCCCCGCGCCTGGCAAAAGCTCAATCAAAAACACAATGTCTCTATCCGGTGGCATGCCTGGCAACTCTTCTGGAAATACATCCGGGAAATCCTTTACCATCGGTACTTTCCTTCAGCATACAACCCCGATAAGGAATTTACTTGAGTCCTATTCGGCACATGTCGGGATACATACTTGATCCTTCTTCCTTCTGGGGTGGTGAGCAAATTTGACATACTGGCGCAATCGATGTATCCTCCATACATCGATAGCCAATCCATACCCAGAATCACATCCAAACCTTGCGATTCCAAAATTATCAGATCTGAGGGGAAAACATGCCTACCTATGGTCAATGGCATCTGAAAACATCCTTGGCTTGCCATATACTCGCCTCTGGCGAGCTTACTAACAAAGGTGTACGAAGAACTTTGGTGGGCAGTTTATACTTATCCACAAATCCCCTTGATATGTATGAATGCGATGCACCAGTATCTAAAAGAACAACTGCAGTAAATTTCTTAACCAATAATTTACCTATTACTGCATCTGGTTGAGCTTCAACCTCTTCCACGTTAACGTGGTTCACTTGTCCCCTGTTGAAAGGGTTGGGCTTATTCCCAGAGCTTCCATTGCCATTTCCATTCTTAGCTTCAGGACATTGATTGGCGTAATGTCCGGTCTTCTGACACTTGTAGCAAGTAACGGCTTAGATCTTTCTTGGTGGGTGTTGCCGGGTTGGAACGGTTCTGTCCTCTACTTCCACCATTGCCATTCCCATTCTTGGGGCCACTATGATTGTGCGAACTTCCTCCATTATGAGTGTGGCCTCCATGGTTATGAACAAGTCCTCCCGAGTTCGGGTGAAACGGGGTCTCTGCTGAGCTCCAGAATTATACTTCCCTTGTCCATACTTCCTCTTGCGGCTGTCAATCTGCTGCTGTTTCCCTTCAAGCATGAGAGCTCTATCCACCAACTCCTGGAAGTTATTGAAATTTGCCACCATCAACTGCATGCTCAGCTCATCATTCAGTCCTTCCAGAAACATCTCCTTCTTAGTTGCATCTGTAGCGACGTCATCCGGGGCATAACATGCTAGCTTACTAAAGTCATCCACATACTGGCCAACAGTGCGCCCTCCTTAGCGTAAGTTGCGAAACTCACGCTTCTTCATGGCCATAGCTCCTGCTGATACATGGGAAGTGCGAAAAGCTTGCTGGAACTGGTTCCATGTCACAGTGTCAATGGGGTAAGTGACTATGAAATTCTCCCACCATGATGCTGCGGGTCCATCAAGCTGATGTGCGGCAAAACGCACTCCCTCCGCATCTATGCATCCTGCAGTAGTCAACTCCCTTTCAATCTTGCGGAGCCAATCATGTGCAACAATCGGCTCGGTGCTACTGGAGAACACCAGCAGATTCAGCCTAAGAAAACGTGCTAAGTGATCAACTGGTGGTGGTGGTGGCTTGTTTGTGACGCCCGAATAAATAAGCTACACTAACCCTCTACTAATGATGCCACGTCACCACGGTTACTGTTGCTAATCTATCGTTAAATCAAAACCGGTCCAAAATTCAAATTCAAAGTTTGGTAAATAATAAAAGTTTTCAAACATTAAAATAAAAATATTCAGTTTGTACTAAATATTGCATATGTAAGTATGGTGTAATAAACACATTTTTATAAAATGCCTAAATAATTTAAATTGAAATAAAACAGAAAAGAAATAAAATAAAATAAAAACATTTCAAAATTAAACAAAAGGAAAGACTTCTCTCGGCCAACCGACCCAACATGGGCCTGGGCCATTACTGCTGCCCACCGCACCTACTACCCCCCTCCCACTATCAAGAAACCCTAACCCATAACCCCCACTCCCCCCACTACTCTCTCCTTCCCCCCTCCCGAACCGATCTGGATCGGCGTCGACCCCATCGCTGCGCCGCTGCCCGCCGTCCTGCCCGTCGCCGATGTCAAGGCCCTTCGCCGGATCTCCTCGCCCCCTCCCCGTCACCGCCTGCCTCCCCGTCCTCGCCCCTCTCCTCGATCCAGAACTGGATCGGGGCACGACCTAGACGTCGTCCGACACCGCCTCCGGAACCACCTCGCCGGAGCCTCTCCGCCTCGACCACGTCGTCCCCATCCTCCTCCTCGCCGGACTGCTTCATCCTCGCCTCCTCCTCGACTCACTTCATCGCGCCTCGCCGCCTGATCCCCTGCACCCCCCGTGAGCATCGCCCCTCTCCTCTCCCCCTCTGCTCCCGTCGCCGGATCCGACCGTGCCCGCCGTCTGCTGTGGCCTCGGTGTTGCCCCTCGATGGCCACTGCCTCAAGGCTGCTTCGCCACCGCAGAGCCTTGCTATCCGCACACGCACGCGCTCACGGCCGCGGCCTCCGCGCCGCGACTGGGCCAGTGCCCCGCTCGCTCCCCCTACCGTCTCGGCCAACCACGGTGCTCGCCGACCTGCCACCCTTCAAGGGCTCCGTCCCCACGGCCAGCTCGCTGTGGCTGTGCTCGGCGAGCCAGCCTGCAGCCTCAAGACTCCGGTTGCACCCTCGAGGGCCAGCCTGCCTGGGCTGCCGACGCCACGCAGGCTAGGCCCTGGGCCAATGACCAGTGGGGCCTCGCGCTGAAAAAAAAGGGGAAAAGAAAATAATAATAATAATAATAATAATAATTAATTAATTAACTAAGTTAATTAACTTAATTAATCGTGTTCAATTAGCCTAATTAATCTGTTAATTAAACTAACTAGGTTAATTAGTTAAGAGTCAGTGACTAACAGACCCCACACGTCGGTTTGACTAAGTCAACAGCCGGTTGACTGCCGACATCATGGTGACATCACACTGACGTCATAATTACATTTTTCTAGTTAAATTAGTTTAGTTAATTAAAAAATGATTTAAAAATTAATATAAAATAAACTGTAGCTCAGACGAAAATACTTTGTACATGAAATTTGCTCAGAGCGACGAGACGAATCCGGACACGCAGCCCGTTTGTCAGCCACACATCCCTAGCATCGCAAACACGCAACTTTGCCCCTCCGGTTCATCTATCCGAAAATGCGAAACACCGGGGATACCTTCCTGGATGTTCCCCCCTTTGCCGGTATCACCTAGTACTACATTAGGGCATACCTAGCACCGCTGTTTGCTTTGTCATGCATCGTCATGCATCTGTTTGCAATGTATTTACTATTTCTTCCCCCTCTTCTTCTCTGATAGACCCCGAGACCGACACTGATGCCCCTGAGTACGACTACGTCGACGACGATCCCTCCTTCTTGCCAAAGCAACCAGGCAAGCCCCCGTTTGATCATCCCGATATCGCCCATTCCATTCTCTCATGCTTGCGTTAGATTTTTCTACTGTTATTGTTTGCTCCTATACTGATGCATAGCCTGCTTTTGTAACCTGCTCATTGTTACCTACCTGCTTATCCAAAACTGCTTAGCCTAGGTTGGTTAGTGATCCATCAGTGACCCCCACCTTGTCCTTGTTGCCCCTGCTTCATCATCGAAGACTCGATCAACGGGATCGAAGACCAGGCCCCGACACCGCACATCACTTTCCCCTTAGTTGCTCGACACTACTGGGTTACTATCGAGTGCCAGGGGTGAGACCTCATCAGCACTTCTGATGTTACCATGTAGTGTAGTTATTCGGTCATGGTCATCGAGGGTGATTCCGCCTTAACCACTTACGACACGACTGTCAGGTAACCCTCAAGTGTGAACTTCGAGGGTGGTTCCTCTTACGCTCACCTTGATGATTACATCGAGTGGAATCCGTCCAAGGGTGATTCCTCGTGTTTTCCCCTTGGTGTTAGACACACGCTTACTATGGTTACTATGACATTACATTGAACCATGTTACTAAAGACGGGTCGGCCCCGAGGGGTACCCACATGAGCATTTTTTATGCAGTGATGAGGAGTCGGGTTGACCGGAGGGTGCCCGCGAGATAACTACGAGGCGTGGCGGGCATTCTTAGCCCTTGCCGCAAGTCCTCGAGGCGGGCGACGGGTCACATCTTTCGTGAGTCTCGCTTGTTATCGCTGCGTTCCTAATCCACTACGATTTGGATATTTGATCCGAGGGCCTCTAGCCCGATAGAACTAACCATCACGTGGGCATAGTATGGGCGCTCGTGATCGTATACATCAGCCGAAGCTTAATAGACGTCGGCCGATCGAGCGGCCACTGGTTGGACTGGTAAGCTCCTACCTTTTTTAAGGAGGTAGCTAGGTCTACTCACCGGCCGCGTTCGCAACATGCAGGAGTTCCCGGGGTGATGGCCCATGACCCCTGGGGGCATAGGTTTAGTCCGGCATGCTGACCTCTCTATTTAGCCTAGGTCGGGTTGTGGCGTATTGTTTGGCCGAGGCCGGACATGACCCAGGAAAGTGTGTCCGGCCGGAGTTAATCTAGCGTGGTGGGTAAGTTGGTGCACCCCTGCAGGGAAGAAAACATCTATTGATAGCATGTCCTACGGTAACGGACACTTGGAGTTGTATCCCGATCGATACAACTAGAACTGGATACTTGAGATGAGACATGGATATGAGAAATGGATAGTATGGCTCTGGGATTGCTTTCTTGCAGGGAGTCGAGAAAGGATCTCTGGCCGAGGTTGATAACAGTTCTACTACTTTACTTTATGCTACCCTACTCCCTCCTGTTGCTGCAAGATGGTGGTTTCCAGAAGATGCTAGTCTTCGATGGGACTAGGCCTTCTCTCTATTCTGGCATTTCTGCAGCCCAGTCCACATATACATCCTTCCTTTGATAATGTTGCATATGTAGTGTAGATCCTTGCTTGCGAGTACTTTGGATGAGTGCTCACGGTTGCTTTGCTCCCCCTTTTCCCACTTTCTTCTTCTTTCTGGTTGTTGCAACCAGATGGTGGAGTCCAGGAGCCAGATGCCACTTTGACGACTGATACTACCCCGAGGTTGCCTACTACTACGTGAAGACCGCCGACGACCAGGAGTAGTTAGGAGGCTCCCAGGTAGGAGGCCTTGCCTTTTCGATCGTTGTTGCTTTTGTGCTAGCCTTATTAAGGCAAACTTGTCTAACTCATGTCTGTACTCAAATATTGTTGCTTCCGCCGACTCTTGTGTATTCGAGCTTATGTATTCGAGCCCTCAAGGCCCCTGGCTTGTAATATAAAGCTTGTACTATTTTAATTTGTGTCTAGAGTTGTGTTGTCATATCTTCCCATGAGTCCTTGATCTTGATCATACACATTTGCGTGTATGATTAGTGTACGATTGAATCGAGGGCGTCACATTGTTGTTGTTGTTGTTCCCTTGGTTCTGATTCTGGACTAGTATCTGCATCAATGCATTCTGCTGCTGGATCAACTGAGTGAGCTCCGGTGGGAAAGCAAATCCATTGTCACGTCTCGGAGGCATCTGTTGGGTTTAGAAAAGATGAGAAGACAGAGTAGAATGAGGTCTAGGGGGAAACACTACCCATATGCACATGAGACAAACACGAACATATCACTCAATCAAATCAAACAAGGGCATACACTCAGTCTAGAACTATCGTTACAAAAGTGCTTGGACTATACTATATACATGGTGGAATACTACTACTGATATGGTGGTCGACTAGAAAAATTGATCGGTCGAAGACTCCATGATATCTGCTCCAGCTTCATCAACATAGTCATCATCGCTATCGTCAGGGTCCGAGTCAGTGTCGTTGATGATGATGTAGTTCTCCAGGCAAGTGGAACTGTCATCTTCTCCTCCTGGCGCGGGGTCTCCCATGAAAACTCCTTGCTTCTTTATTACGTCGTCATTCTTCTCCACTAGTACGACGATTTCCTCCATATAATCTTCGCGAGTAGCCTTGAGTTCTTCCTCCAGCTCCGTGATTATTGTCATCGCCTTCTTCAAATCTGTCATGCTCACAAGACATCCGGTTCTCCTGGCGTCTAATGTGCTGGTTTAACTCCTGGATGAAAGCGGCAATCAATCTATCCTTCCTGGTGCTGATCATCTCCCATTGCTCATCTCGGCACCCACAAATCTAGTAGATAGTATCCTTGAGATCCTGGTGGTAAACTTCTCCAATGCGTCCCATGGTGATGTGGGCTGCCATACTCTTTCCTAGACTCCAGGTTGGTGCATCAAAGGAAAACTCTATGGGCTCAGTGACTGGCGTGAATGTCCTTCCTGGAACTTGAACTTGAATCATCTAGCGCTCCTCTTCTGGTAAAGTGGCGTTGTAAGTCCCGGTGAATCTTTGTATTACAATGTTTAGGTACCTAGTGACTTCCTTCAAGTGGCGTCCAAAAGGTGTGTCTTCATCCGGTTGCGTGAACTTGATCCTTGCATCCGCCATCCTAAAGAGTAGAAAATGGAGAGAAGTCAGAAATGAGAAGAGAGTAGTGATCTAGGGCTTTAGCTTAGTGGTCGTGGTCTCACAACAAGATGTGCTCTGATACCATCTTGTAGCGAGCAGACCTCAAACAGCCTGATCTCTATGCATCAGTGTCATCCCTGGATCGGTAATGCTGACACGCACAGTACTTGAAGGATTTGTAACAGAGTAGCAATCACACACTTATTACATTGAATGTCTCAAAAGAGAACTTATTACGATAAATATGGCTTAAGGCCATCTAATACGACAACAACGGAAGGCTTGGAAGATAAAGTGAGTCCATCAACTCCAACGGCATCACTGAGTGAAAGACCATGACCTAAGGCTCCTTACTCGTCGTCTGAAAAGTCTGCAACATGATACGTTGCAGCCCAAAAACGGGTCAGCACATGGAATATGTTGGCAATGTAACACAAGAGAGTAATAAACAGAATAAAGCTATCACTATATGCATATATGGCTGGTGGAGGCTGTATGGTTAATATGTTCTGCTAAAAGCCAATTTTTCCCTGCAACAAAGGAATAAATTTTTATTTAACTATCATGGTGGTTGTTAAACATTTAGAAGGTTCACCCAACTCAATCCCAATTAAGCATCATCATTAAACCCAATCAAATTATATTAAGAGTGATGAGATCAACATGATAATCCAGAAACTAGATACTCAAGACGTCCATAACCGGGGACACGGCTAACCATGATTAGTTTGTACACTCTGTAGAGGTTTGTGCAATTTTCCCCATAAGACTCGATCTCCTCCATTTGGTTTCTTGCACTACATGGTGTTTGAGAAATGGATGACCGAGACACAGTCTTTCTGAAAAGGTCCCCTTAACCGATAGATAGGCATGTACACCTACAATCCCCTACATCTGCTAGCCCATCATGAAAAGGGTTCCCACAACTTACTCAACTATGCCAGAGCCCATAATGGCATGTGGCTGCACACGGAAGTTTCTAGCATGAATAATCTTATGATCCCTTTGAGCCTGGGTGGCAGTCCATAGGAGAATCACACGGTACCCCGGGATTTCCAAAAATACAGGCAATCACTGGAATTCCCCAGGTGCCTCAATCCACCCAGATGTGTATTAAAGTTTCCACCTTAAGTTAACCATTAATTAACAATACTCACATATGTCATGAATACACTCAAACCCAATCCACGTCTACGAGCATAGAATAGCAGTATAAGCAAAGTAGAAGTAACTCCCAAGATTTCATAATAAACAGGTGAATAGGTACTACCTCATCTACTTCCCAAATCCACAATTTAACTCAGATCCTAACCATGCAATTGTTTGAGGATTGATCTAATGCAATAAAACTGGGTATGAAAGAGGTATGATCAAAGTGTTACTTGCCTTGCTGATGATCTGCGAAACCTAGAGACTCGTAGTAGCACGCTTCACACTCCGGGTACTCTATCGCAAACAAACAAGCATACAATAAGCAATGAAGCAAGGGCACAGGTAAAACTCAAATAAGAGATCTAACCAGAATTTTCAACTTAAGAACTCGGGTTTGCAAAAAGAATCAAATCAAACGAAGCAACAAAACTCAAACGACGAAAGAAACAAGCTCCGTTTACTAATCTGGACTAAAGTCAAATTTTACAGTAGCAAAATCTGTTCAAGTTGGTTAAACAGAAAGAGGGCTTCGAGAGAAACTCTAGGCGCTTGAATCGCCTGATTCCGACAAACGAACGAAAAGTTAAACTAAAACGAAAATCGGATCAGAAATTGCGATAAAAAATAATTGCGGAAAATCCGAGAAAAAGAAAAACTGACGAACAGGCTAACAAATGAACGTTCGCTGTCTGCGGCTAAACGGTGAAAACCGTTCATTAAAACGAACGTATGAACGGGCGTTTGCTAAATAATTAAATCGAAAAAAACCGAAGCGATCTAATCTAAGAAAAAAATGAATCTAGGTTTGTAAAAAGAAACCGAACGGTTTTTCCGGTGAAACTGGCGGTGGATCGGGCGGCTACCTCGGGACGGGGTCGGCATGCGGTGGGGCGGCGGCAACTCCGTGACGGCCGTGGCGGCGGCGACGGGTGATGGGCTCGAACGGCGGCCTCGGGACTCGGCGGCGGACATCTCATGGCCGCGGCTTGGCGTTATGGCGGGTGGCGGCGCTTAGGGTTTTGGGTTGGCTGCCGGCTCGGGCCTCCCAGCTCTTAAAGGTTGGTGAAGGTCCGGTCGGACACGGCCCGTTAAGTCGGTTGGCTTTTTTTGAAATAATTCCGACATGCAGAAAATGAAAGAAAATAAATACTAAACGGACTCCAAAAATCCTGAAATAAATTTTCCCCGTCCTCTTAAAATAGGCCGGACAAGGTTAACATTTATTTGGGCCTAAAATGCTATTTCGAAAAACGCATATTTTTCCTAATTCAAATAAAATAGCGATAAAACTCCGAATAAAATCTTATTTGATTTTAATATTAAATCTCCGATATTTCTTTATTTTGAGGAAGTCATTTTATATTGTCTCTTTTATTCTCATAAAAGAAATATTCGGAGAGAAAATAATTAAAATCAAATGATCCTCTTTTCAAAATTTGAGAAAACTCAAATATGAAAATAACGAGATTCCCAACTCTCTCCGCGGGTCCTTGAGTTGCGTAGAATTTCTAGGATCAAACAAAAATGCAAATAAAGTATGATATGCAATGATGATCTAATGTATAACATTCCAAATTGAAAATTTGGGATGCTACACTTACTCTCTCAATATATGTGCCAACAGGGATGCTTGATTTTGGTGGAACTGCACTAAAACTTTATGTGCTTCATTGCCTTGACAGCTTCCTTCCTTTCCTGTCAGTCGCTAACCTGGGCTTGCATTCTTCCTTTGGTGTCAGTCGCTTGGCTTATCTCAGCTTCCAGTCAAAGGAAATAGTAATTGATATGCTACCTCACACAGGTTGGTACTGGTCTTTATCCTGATTATTGTGCTTGTCATATGTATTGGTAATTTGCTATTGTGCTACTGTTTGCCGATTTCATAAAGGAGTAACTTGAAGCCTGAACTCGCAGGCAAATCATTACATTGGGTGATTTCAGTAGAACTACACAAAAAGATCAGATGGACATGTACTTATGCTGCTGCTATGTACTCCAAAGTTCACTCAGACAAGCATTGACGTTGACAAGAAGAAGTGCCTATATTCATTCGAGTATCAACCGACGTCAACCAGTTGTCAAACTCCAAGTATTTGGAGAGTGAACGCCAAAAATATTGCTTGGCGCATAGCCCAGAAAAACGCAGTCCAGTCTTTGGTCCCAACTTGTTCCTTTTGGTTATCGGCACATATGGTAGCGAACTGTATGGCATGGAGTCTAAAGATTCTAGACAAGTTGGTTGACGCATATATTCATCAGGAACTTAACCAGTCTGCACGCCAGGGATGCTCCATTTCAGTTGAACTACACAAAAAAACTTGGGTGGTTCATTTTATCAACCGCCTCCTTTCTTGTCTGCAAAGTAGAATTTTGGCGAGCTACAGGACCAAGATGAGCCAGTAAACTAGTTGGATGAAAGTAGTGGCCAAGTTGCTCAAACCTCCCTCGGCACGAGGCCACTATTTGAGGATAAACCTACAAGCAAAGTTCAGATTGTCTGTGACGCCTCTTATGTACTCTAAAGTTTACTCGTACAAGCATTAATTTTAGCAAGTACCTCCAACTGAACACCATTTACTAGTCTGTACCCTAGGTAATTAAAGTTCGTCCATGGATGATATTGGCTGTGATCTCAATCATTTGGATGCATAAACATACTAAACATGTGTATATCTGAATCTTTTTGTGAATTATCTATGAATATTGTCGTGTGATCTATCAATCATTTGGATGCATAGATTTGCTGAACTTGTGTATATATGAATCTTTTGAGTTGTTGATTGTGAATGTTGGCTATGAATATGAACATGTCCTGTGAACCTGAGTTTGATACGAATGTTTACCTTTTCTGTTGTACTTGTGTGCGAACTTGTTAGTATGCCTACTATGGGATTTGTGACGTGTGGGTGTCAACGGCACACCTTCTTCCCGAGAAGAATTGCACCTGCTTTGTTAGGGTAGCAACGACGCATCACCTCTTTTTAATTTTTTTGCTCTGTCTTCCCCCCTCCCCTGCTCAACCCCTGTCGTAATGTTTTCGGCCTCAAAACAAACATAGTACTGCATTGTTTTTGGGGCTTGATGAAAAATCGAGTGCTGGTTTCTGTAGGTTGGCCCACCCAGCAAATGGGCTACTAGTCCACCACAGACTGGGAGGCTAAAAATACAAGTTGTATGGTTCAGAGGCAAGTAAAAAAACGCCATCGAGAGCCATCCACTGAACAAAAAATATCGCTCCTGATGTGCTTCTTCAGTCGTGCCGCCGACCCCCTCTTTAATCCAGTTTGCTCGGTGATCTAGCTGGTATCATTTTTTTTTCAGAGGGTGAACAAGTATCAGCTAGGCCTAGGTTTTGTTTTTTAACATGCGTAGCCCACGACATACGGAGACAGTGGTTTCAACTTATTTTTTGAGGTTCATACCGGCCTATGGGCTTTTTCTTAAAGATCATCAGCCCAATGTATTTTTCTTAATAAAACGCAGATCTTTGTTCTATCTATCTATATATAAGAATAATAGTGGTGTCTCCAATTTACGTTTTCCCTTCTAACCACATTATATATATTTATATTATTACTATTATCGTATATTTTATAGAGACATATATATACATTATAAAAACATCCCACGTTGTTGGCGTTCTAGGAACGGGGTACCTGTGACTTGCTCGTCATAATTTCACAAAGGTGGTTAAGCAAAGAGTCGCACGGCCCATCTTCATCAGCAAAACACCCAAGACCCTCGCGAGGGTCAAAGCCTCGCGAGGCGGACGACGCAAGACCTCCTCTGGAGTGGCCTAGCCAGGCAGGCTCACGAGGAGCGGAGATATCAAGGCGAGGCAAACCTCACGAGGCTCTCGTGACGTGAGCCATGATTTAACGGCAGTAAAGCGGGTGCCAAAGCGGGCGCCCGGTGCAGCAAGAACGTCCTTATTTCCTCTTTGGTGCTAAGGAGGCCAGCACATGCAAAGAGTACCAAGGCATCAGGCAAAGGTTGCCATATTGGTGCAACGAGACCAAGACCAGGAGGACGGCCAGGCGGAGGTCATCATGGAGGCCAAGACGGCGTCACCCCAGGGCTTTTCGTAGGCGAAGACCGCTTTTGTTAGGATAGCTTGTACTAGTTGTCCCCCTTCAAATTTGCCCGCCGTTGTTGGCTCCCTTCCTACTTGATATTTGGGAAGAGGACCAGGGCCTATATAAGTAGAGCTAGCCACCACAGTAGAGGCAGGTTGAACTGATCGAATCCTCACGCCACAAGTTCACAAGCACAAGAACACCTCAACCTCAGGAGGTTGTTCTTCCCTTGTACTGTTCATCATCAGCCCATGAGGCAATCCACCACCACCACACTGGAGTAGGGTATTACACCACAAAGGTTGCCCGAACCAGTATAAACCTCGTGTCTTTCTATGTTACGAGTTTGTCGAGTTCGTCCGCAAGATCTTAGCGAGCTAGAGCGTAGATCGGTAGGAGGGGGAGACTTCGCGCACACCCCAATGTTCGAACCTTAAGGGTTTGCCGGAACCCCACATCCGACATTTGGCGCGCCAGGTAGGGGTGCGCCGTAGTTTCCCTTCCATCAGTTCGTTGCTCCATCGCTCCGTCATTTCCATGGCGGATGTCCGCCATGATCGAGCTGAGCGTCGGGCTGCCCTCTCCGGCCAATTCGCTCAGACGGCTCCCGTAGGCGGGCCACCTCGTCGTTCTCCGTCTCCCGCCGCCAACGCTGCCACCGGCCCGGCGTGGAACGAGCAGCAAGCGTCCTGGCTGCATCCTTCGGTGCGGCAAGACGGCCGCACCTCTACTCCATCGCTTACCCCTGCCGGTTCCTCGTCTCACGAGCTCCTGCGTTACCGCCCCGTCGACGACCTCTATGAGGAGTGGCTCGACCGCATCGCCGAGCTCGTCCGCGCCGGAGGGGGCTCTCCGGTGCCGTCCCACTCTCTGCCTCCCCCTCAACCAGCTGCGGGCAACGGGGCTCATGGCATGCCTCCACCACCTCAACCCCAAGACGGTGCCTTGGCACCAAGGCGCGCGCCTCCGCGGCGTGATGCACCACGCCCGGCGCCCGCGCGTGAAGTAAGAAGCTGCCAAGAAATCCCGCGGCCGCGAGAAGTTGCACAGGCGCTCCCGGCACCACCTCGACAAGACCGCGTGCCGCCTGATGTGGCGCAGAGCGGACCTCGCCAAGACAAAGCTCCACCTCAGAAGCGCGCCCCGGCGACCACGGCCGGCTGTCGTGCCTTCACCCCCGAGCTGTGTAGCGTTGCCTGGCCAGGCAAGTTCAAACCAGATCTGCCTCCTCGCTACGACGGCACCGCCGACCCCGCGGAGTTCCTGCAGCTCTATGAGCTGAGCATCGAAGCGGCCAACGACGACGAAAAAGTCATGGCGAACTGGTTTCCCATGGCTCTCAAGGATGGGGCCTACTCCTGGCTCCTGACCCTGCAGCATGGCTCGATCTCCTCCTAGGACGAGATGCTCGGCCGCTTCATCGCCAACTTCCAGGGCACTCGCGACCGCCCACCGGCCGTGGGTGATCTACGCCGCATCAAGCAACAATCGGGAGAGACCCTCCAGAAGTACATCCTGCGCTTCAACAACACCCGCCTCAAGATCCCCAAGGTCACGGACGAAGCCATCATCTCCGCGTTCTCCGACGGCGTCCGTGACGTCAAGATGAAGGAAGAGCTTGCTATCCACAAGGAGCTCTGCACATCTCAAGAGTGGTTCAACCTGGCGACCAAGTGTGCAAGAGCTGAGGAGGGGCGCCTCTCTCTCCTTGAGCTGCCAGCTGCATGAAGAAGGCCAAGGACGTGAAGCGCAAAGAGGCAGTGGTGCTCGCAGCGGAGCCCGACACCAAGCGAGGCAGAGATCAACCCGAGTCATCCAAGAACGGCCGACCATTCTGCGCCTTCCACAACCTGAACACCCACAACACCAGCGACTGCCAAGAGCTCGGAGCCATACGGGAAGGACGCTACGGTCGACGCCCCAAGCGCAACGACCGGGGCTACGGCCACGGAGGAGGACACGGAGGCGGACGCTGGGACGACCGTGGCCCATGCCCGGAGTGGCGTGACCGGCCTCGTGAGGACCGCTGGCAGGACCAACCTCGCGGGGGCGCCTGGAGGGACCCGCCTCACGAGGATCGCTCCCAGGGCAACGTCGGTCTTCCCCACTGCCGCCACCAAGAAGGAGCGACGACCACCACCAGGACGAAGGGGCTGGGGGCTTCGAGGAACCGCGTGCGATCGTCTGCATCTTGGGCGGTGCCCAGGCCCCAGCCTCTCAGCGCATCTTCAAATAGTTCGATCGCGAGGTGAATGCGGTGCTCCCCAAGCTCGAGGCCACGCGCCCGCTCAGGTGGTCCCAATGTGCCATCACCTTCAACTCGGTAGACCAGCTCAAGTGCGCAGCCACCGCTGGCACCCTCCCTATGCTGTGCTCCCCAGTCATCAGCAATGTGCAAGTCACCAAGACCCTCATCGACGGCGGCGCAGGGCTCAACGTCCTGTCTGTCGACACATTCGACAACGTCCAAGTGTCATATGAGCAGCTCCAACCAACCAAGCCTTTCTCAGGAGTGACCGACGGTTCAACCACACCGATAGGGCAGGTCCACCTGCCTGTCACCTTCGGGGAGCGCAAGAACTATCGCACCGATCTCATTGACTTCGACGTCGCGCACATCCGCCTGCCGTACAATGCCATCCTCGGGTATCCAGCCCTGGCCAAGTTCAGGGCAGTCATTCATCATGGCTACAACATTCTCAAGATGCCAGGAAGCAAGGAATCATCACGGTCCCCTGTGAAGAGAGGGATGCGGTGTGCTCCCTTGAGCGCGCCTTTCAAGCCGCAGCAATCGACGATCCCGACAGCTGGAGTGAAGGCCCTCCGGAGGCCATCCCCAAGAAGAAGCAGCTGCTCCGAGCAGGATCTCAGGAGGGCAGCGACGCAGCTGGAGCCTCATCAGGATCAGCGCCTGCTCCAGGGGTGCCTCCCTCTATCGCATAGGAAGGCGCACCCGGCGCCCTCCTCGGGCTGGGCTCGGGGGCTCTCTTCTAAAGGGCCACAGACATTGCCAACCTCACGAGGGAGGCGCTTGGGCACCACTTGGAGGCATGCTTCACGGCACGTTTCCCTCAGGAGAACACAGGGCAAGGAGTGCCACCACCCAGGAGTTCATCACCAAGACCACCCAGGAACTACAAGAAGCAAGAGCCATGCGCGGCCACAGCCGCTCACATGGCGCGGCTCCCCATCCAGGCGAGGATGCCGGGCTGCGTGTCTGCATCGACATCCCAGGGCTCAACAGGGCTGCATCTCAGGAGCGCTTCTGGCCATCGCGTGCGGGCCGCTGTGAGGGCCCGCCACACAGCTACGTTCGCATGCCCTTCGGCTTGCTGGGCGTGGCATCGGCCTATCAGCGCAATGTGCGACAAGTCCTGGCAGCTCAGGAGGCCAGGTTCCACGCCGTCCTGGAGGAGATGGAGACGGCCTTCAGGGAACCTCCTGAACCCCTAGAGCCTCCCGAGGCTCAGGGCCCCGGTGGCTCATAAGGAGCCATTCCTTCAACACGCGGCTTCAGCTGCACCAACTCTACTTCGTCTACAGAACCAGGTGACATCTTCCAAGTTTGTTTAAGCTGGGAGCGCCCCTCGGGCTGCATTATTCCCAGGCCGCATGGGTTCGTCCCTGTGGCATGTGTCCCTCGGGCTGCATCATCCCCAAGCCGCTCGGGCCAGACCCGGTGGCATGTATCTTCCTGCATTTATCCAAGTTGATCTGCTCTTCATTCTTAACCTACCAGCGACTATCGCCCGCAATTCGCTTGCACGTTAAAAGGGGGGCTCCTAAGCATCACGACTCAGGAGTTCTTACTGGCTCTCCAGCCCTCACCCCCTGGCATTGACCACGGCATCGCGACCTGGCATACCAGCGGCGACTGAGCTCGCTCGAGGGCCAGGGCCTGAGGACATAGAGTGCTTGCATCTAACTGCCTTGCGGGAACACACATTCACCAAGACTCAAGACCAGGCGCAATCCTCCTTGAGGTAGGGCCTCGTGAGTCCCGCGCTAGCTCACGAGTGCCCAGATACACCTCGCAGCCCTGTCGTGCAAGCCACGTGTCAGGATGGGGCTGTACACGCCCCGAGGGCTCCTCCCGGAGGGGGGCCCCATCCCACGCCCAAGTGGAAGCACCATGCTCCGCGCTGGCTGTCGACACTACCGAGGAGCAGCTATGCCCGTGCACAAGCGGAAGCACTATGCTCCGCGCTGGTGATAAACAACTAAGGGCGACCCCACGGCCGTGCCAACCTTAGGGAGCCCAGAGCTCAGCGCCCAGCCTTACCGCAATGCCTCCCCTCGGGAAAGCCAGGCATGGGGGCTGGGCACGGGGGCTGCGCTCGGGTCACGCCCAAGCGCACGCCACCTAACCAGGTCCCGGACTGGCATCGTGACGCCTCCCGAGGCCTCGGTGAGGGCAGGTATGGGAATTGTTTGCACGTCAAGGGGGACTCTGAGCATCGTGACTCAGAGCCTAATCGGTCACGTAGTCCTCACTCCTTGGTCCGCCCCGGTCTCTGGCCGGCCCAATGGCGGTTGAGCTATGCGCGGGGCCGGGCCCTCCCGACGTAGAACATTAATCTACCCCCACGAACTCTCCCTATATGTTGTTTGCGCATCAAGGGGGACTCCTGAGCATCACGACTCAGGAGCCTAACTGGTCACGTAGCCCCTCGCTCCTTGGTCCGTCCTGGTCTCCGGTCGGCCCATGGTGGTTGAGGTATGCGCGGGGCCGGGCTCTGCCGACACAGAACGCAAAGCAAATAGGAAGGAAATCACGAAATCTCGAAGCAAATATTACAAGCATATTGTCCTCACAATACCAAATAAAAGCCTAAACGCCTACACGAGGCCTATTACATGTCGCAGGAACGAAACGGGAAGAATGGCCACGGGTCACCTCTAGACGTCGCCGTCGCCAGTGGAAGGTGCTCCCTCGTGATCGGTTTTGTCTTCACCACCAGCCGCAAGGTCGACGGGCCGGACAGAGGAGCGGAGACAAAGCCGCGGAACCTCGTCAGCAAGGCCCCCACCTGATCCTGCACGGCCGCGGCAGCCGCCTCACACTGATCTTTAGCTACAGGCTCCAGCAGCTCGTCAAGGCAAGCGTTGGGGTCGCGAAGGTGTATGTGGCTAAAGACGCGAGTCAGCACGGCTGAAGACAGGATGCGAGCTTCTGCCTCCGCCATGGGACCGAGACCATCAATGACCTCCTCAAGTGCCTTCACCACGAGAGGAAGCAGTCAAGGGCCGCCCTCGCCGGTGTTCGTGAGGCTTCTCCGGGCCATGCTCAGAGAGCGCCTTGATGCCTTGAGACCTCTTCTCGAGATCGGCAAAGGTCACGCGGTCTTCCGCCAGGACTCGCGCCTTGGCGTCAAGATCGGCCTCCCTCGTCCTCATCTTCCGCTCCAGCTCCTCCAACCGATTGCGCTCGGTGGCCTGTTTCTTCCCCAGCTCCACCAACTCTGCATCACGATTCTTGACGGCTTCCTCCCGGGCCTTCATCTCCTCCTCCTTCGCTTGGCGGCAGTGCACATCTTTGGCGTGCTTGACGCGCATGCTCTGCAGCTCGCCCTCCAGCACTTGGCAGTGGTCATGGGCGGCCTTGGAGTCCTTTAGCGCCACCTCATGATCGGCCCAAGCATTGGCGGCTCCTTGCTTCTCCTTCTCGGAAGCCGCAGCAGCCAGACCCAGCACCGCGCGAACTGCCAGGTCAGAGTGAAGCCAACCAGAGGCCAGCTCCAGACGCCCTGCCACCAGGCGGGTCCGCGCTCAAGATATCCGCCTGCAGTTGGGTCATCTCTGCAAGGGCACGCTCCAAGACGGCAGCAGGGGTAGAAGGACCAGGGAGTGGAGATGCCGCAATGGGAGGAAGCGACATCATCACCAGGTCTTGAAAGACCGCTGGTTCCGGAGCGGCTGGGACCTCGTCAGCCGCGCCAAGTACCGGCACCTCCGGAGCCAGCGGGGCCATGGGGGCCGACTCCACGCGGCGAGGCTCCTCTTGGCCCCGCGAGGACGATCGGGCCGGGGAGATGCGGGCACTGTTGCCTCCTTTCTCCGCGGGAGGCACGGCCGCTGCGTCTTCCTTCCTCTTGTTCGCTGAAGATGTCAGCCTGATCAACCAAGGGCGAGTATCAGGAAACAACGAGTACAAGCAAGGGCAAGGTGGAGCTTAAGCCACTTACCGATCCACTGCGACGTATTCCACTGACCGCTTGAGAGGCTTCAAGCCTGACAACTTCGGGACCTGAGAAGCAGGCGTTCGGGCTCCGGCGGCACCAGGCGGAGCAGAGGCAGAGCCAGAGACAGCCCTAGGAAGTGCCAAGACGGGGGCGGAACCACGGGCTACCAGCAACGACCTACCCTTCATTGGGATGAGGGGTTGCTCTCTCTCCCCTTGGAAGGCGTCGGCCTCGGCATCATCAGGAAGGGCGCGGAGAATCTCGGCCTTGCTTAGGGGGCAAGTCTCCCCCACCTCCTCCAGGATTTTCTTCGAGTCCTCCTCCTCTTCTCCCTCTCTGCGGGACACACCAGAAGACACCTCCACCAGTTTCTGCGCCATAGGAAATCCCGGAGGTGTTGGCGGCACCAGCCCGCGCGCATCAAAGATTGGCCTGGAGGCGACAAATTCCTCCCGGTCCCTGCGTTAGAACAGGGGAACCAAAGCGCTAGGCGGTTACTCGTGGTTGTCCCTGACTATGAGGCGCAGGGCGGTATCCAATTCATCGCCAGGCAGGTCCCCTGGCCTCAGGCGGGTCTTGTTCTCCTCTTCTTCAAGCTCCTGTGAGGGGCGGCGCTACCGGAGTGGGGCAACCTGCAGCATCAAGAACTCCCTCAGGAGCATCGCTCCCGTTACCTTGGCCACCCTCGCGTTGCCCGGCCTCAGGTCGGTCATCATCTGCCCCAACACCAGCGATGCTCGCTGTCGACAAGCTCCTCCTTGGGCCACCCCCCCCCCATTGGGAGGGGCGCCGCTGTTGGCAACGCTAGACGTGGGTCGGCGCGCTGGGCATCCATCATGACCCATTTGGATCGGATGTTGTCGGCCCTCTTCCCAGTGCTCGAGATCGAGTTGGCCTTTCCGCACGCTATGATATTAGCACACCCGGAGGTGTGCTCGCCGCTGACACGGAGGAAGAAGAAATGGTGAAGGAGCGCCACGGACGGATAACGCCCAGGTACGCCTCGCAGTAGTAGGCAAAGATGGACAGGAGGAGGACATAGTTGGGATGGAGATGCAACGCCTGCAGCCCATAGTGGTCGAGAAGGGAGGAACCAACCCCACGGCGACGCTGCTCGAAAAGAAGGGGAAGAAGGTGCTTCCCTCAGGCTCTGGCTCGTCGGACGCGAGCCGGAGCTCCGTCTTCCCCCACTGATTGCTCTCGCTCGCTGTCAGCAGGCGCACGGAGGCGAGGCTCTTCCCCGTGACGGTGGACACCTCGAGGGCCGGCTCATACCAAGCCAGTGTTCAGGAAATCATGACCTTGTGCGGTGGCATGGGCGGCAGATGCAGAGCAAGGATGGAGCAGATCTGGAGATAGCGGCGGCAAAGAGCGAGAAAGGGGACCAGGGGCGAGACAAGGAAGAAGCAATGAAGGAAAGAACTGCCCGCACTAGCCTTTGTCGGGGCAAGCAGTTGCCGAGGCAGCGTGTGGAAGTGGTGACGCCCACGTCCAATGAACCGCCACGCGTCAACCGACGCCGCAGGCTTTTGGGGCCCGCGGTGCTCTGAACTTGACCCTTGGCTTTGCCGCAAAGCCAGCCCGAGCGCACCTTGGGCCCGGGGGCTACTGTCGGCGTTCTGGAATGGGGGTCCCTAGACTTGCCTGCCTACAGCCCACAGTGTGGCTAAGCAGCAGGCCGTACAGCCCATCTTCATTAGCAAGACACCCAAGACCCTTGCGAGGGTCCCAGCCTCGCGAGGCGGACGACGCAAGACCTCCTCTGGAGTGGCCTAGCCAGGCAGGCTCACGAGGAGCGGAGATATCAAGTCGAGGCAAACCTCACGAGGCTCTCGTGATGTGAGCCATGACGAACGGTACCAGGCGGGTGCCGGTGCGTGCATCGTCCTTATTTCCACTTTGGTGCTAAGGAGGCCAGCGCAGGCAAAGAGTACCGAGGCATCAGTGAAAGGTTGCCATATTGGTGCAACGAGACCAAGACCAGGAGGACGGCCAGGCGGAGGTCATCATGGAGCCCAAGACGGCGTCACCCCATGGCTTTTCGCAGGCGAAGACCGCTTTTGTCAGGATAACTTGTACTAGCTGCCCCCCTTCAAATTTGCCCGCCGTTGTTGGCTCCCTTCCCGCTCGATATTTGGGAAGAGGACCAGGGCCTATATAAGTAGAGCTAGCCACCACAGTAGAGGCAGGTTGGACTGATCGAATCCTCACGCCACAAGTTCACAAGCACAAGAACACCTCAACCTCAGGAGGCTGTTCTTCCCTTGTACTGTTCATCATCAGCCCAAGAGGAAATCCACCACCACCACACTGGAGTAGGGTATTACACCACAACGGGGCCCGAACCAGTATAAACCTCGTGTCTTTCTGTGTTGCGAGTTCGTCGAGTTCGTCCACAAGAGCTTAGCGAGCTAGAGCGTAGATCGGTAGGAGGGAGAGACTTCGCGCGCACCCCAGTGTTCGAACCTTAAGGGTTTGCCAGAACTCCACATCCGACACACGTGTTATTAACTTATAAAAGTAAATGTTTAACAGAAGTTGGGAAGGAAAATCCTGGTTGTTTTTGACTCACATGCAAGGAAAATCCTGGTGATTGCGTACAAAAGCTTACGCAAGGACCAATGTAATAATAACGCGCTCATTTTTATTTTGAGCAATAACTCGCTAATTTGTTAATTTTATATATAAAAAATGTGTTGCTCCGGTTTATTTTTTGATATTAATTGCTCCTTCTAACCTAACACTATATATAGAACGAGCCCAGCTAATTCGTGTATTTCAAGAAAGTGCAAATGGGATGGGATTTCTTAGAAAATATAAATGGGTCGCATCGACGCGAATTATTTGTTCACCCAGCCCAGCAAATGGACAAAACATGGGTTAAATATATGCCACATTTTTGCAGGCTGACATGTGGGCCAATAGGTTGAAGCCTACGCAGGGCGTTGTCAACTTGGTCAACAAATGATTATGACATCCACAACCATTGGATTTATATCCAACGGCCGGCATGCACCTTCAATCTCTCGTCTTCTTCCTCAAGCATCGTCGGGACCGCCTGGTCCGGCCTGCTTAGCATGCATCGCTGCGAAGCGCTACCCCACCGCCGGCCAGGCTATCCC
Source organism: Aegilops bicornis (assembly GCA_021605145.1). Lineage (NCBI taxonomy): Eukaryota > Viridiplantae > Streptophyta > Magnoliopsida > Poales > Poaceae > Aegilops > Aegilops bicornis. Next base: position 349,109,753 of record CM038672.1, read on the forward strand.
TCCACCCCTCCACACCTCCTGTTATTCTCCACCGACTGCAGAGCCACGCCGCACCAGAACCAGTTATAACCCTTCTCCTCGTCTCAATCTGCGACTCCACTGCCACGTCTTCCCATCTCTGGGTCGTTCCCATCCGGGGCCTCGCCGTCGTCTACCGCCGCGCTGCGCTCGGTGCGGCATGGTCAACAAACGAGAGTCATCGGAAGAGGACTGTACGTGGAGAGCCTGACGGCTGGAACCCACGAGGTCCATGGTCGCGCGCAAGGAGAGTTCCTCCTTATTAAGCTAAAAAAAATGTTTCCTCCCCCTGACAGCTGGGACCCACCGGCTGTATCTTCGCACGGAAGGAAGTGCCTCCTTGTTATGCGAAAAAAATATTACTCCTGTTGACAGCTGGGACCCGTCAGATTTGGTGGCTGACTTGTGGGCCTACTAAGCGGATGTGTACGCAGGGCTTTGTCAACTTAATCAACAAATGATTCTAGCAGCTGGACCGTTGGATATTAATCCAACAGCCGTGCTCCTTCTTCAACCTCTGTTCTTGCTCCTGTCTCCTGTGGGCGGCACCGCGGCAGTGCTGCCGCGAACCCGAACCAGTCAAGTTTCCCACTCCTCTCCATCCGCGACTCCACGACCGCGTCTTCCCCATCTCTGGGTCGTTCCAGTTTGGGGCCTCGCTGTCGTCCACCGGCCTTGGTGCGCTCGGCACAGTGTGGTCAATGTGGTCAACAACCGAGAGTCATCGGAAGATGATTGTACGTGAGAGGCTGACAGTGGGGACGCACCATGCCCATGGACGCATGCATGCAACTTCATCCTTTTTACCCTAAAAATAATGTTTTCTCCCCCTGACTGCTGTGACCCAACAGCTACATCTTCGCACGCAAGTAAGTGTGTCCATATTACGGGCAAAAAAAATGATTCAACCCTGACTGCTGGGACCCACCATCTACATCTTCGCATCCAAGGAAGTTCCTGACAGTCGGGACCCACCTGGTCTAAGCGTATGTAGCGTTGTCATTCTGGTCGCGAATGTGTACGTATATACTGGTCGATCGGTCCGTCTGCAGGCTACCGCGATGAACCGTGGCCGTGCAAGGAAGGGCACGTGTCGTAGTAGAGGTGCACTCGTGTCATAGTAGAGGCGCGCGTGTAGCATGTACACATATGTACAACGGTCAGGGTCCAAGAAATTAAATACGGCCACGTACGTACATACGGGCGGGGTCTCGAACGCCTACTCGCGCATACGTATGGCCAGGGCTCGTGTACATGGATGGGTCAGAACGAAGAAAATGCGTCGTCGTCGTGTTCATGGGGAGGCAACATAATGCGTTGTGTTCATCGGGAGGCAACGGGACGCGTGTTGTTCATCCGGAGCCAACCGACTTGGACGGAACAACCGGTGCAAATGAGGCCTGGTGTACCACAGAATGGAAACGGCCTTGTGTTCGATCGGCCACGGTCGAAATGGGATCCTGCTCATCGGGAGGGGTCTGGCGTACTGCAAAATGGAGGAAACATACTTCTGTTGGACCACCTACGGTCGAAACAGGGTCATGTTGACCGGGAGGGGTGTGGCGTACCGCAAAATAGAGGAAACAGACTTGTGTTGCAGCGCTACGGTCAAAATGGGGGTCATGTTCATCGGGAGGGGTTTGGCGTACCGAAAAACAGGACTCCACGGGATATTGTTCATCTCCACCGTCGACCTCCTCTAGCCTCCACGGGCTACTATTCATCCACCATCGACCTCTTCCAGCCTCCACCTGCGACTGTTCATCCAGCCTCCACCGCACGCTCCTCCACCTGCTACTGTTCAACCAGCCCTCTCCACGGGGGTCCTGATAAACCACCCCTCCATGGGCTACTGTTCATCCAGCCCTCCACCGCCATCGCTCAACCAGCCCTCCACCGGCTACTGTTCAACCAGCCCTCCACGGGGTCCTGTTCATCCAACCCTCCACGGGGTCCGGTTCATCCACCGGCTCGATCGATCGGGGTACTGTTCATCCAGCGGCAACGGCTTCTATTACCACGGGTTCTTGTTCATCCAACCCCCACTGGGAACTGTTCATCCAACCTCCCCCCCAACAACGCTCATTGTTCATCCAGAGGCAGCATCGATCGGCTTCCATTAGCAGCAGTAGCGAAGGAATCGCTCGATCGGGTTCAGTTAACAGCAAGGGATCGATCGATCGCTCGGGTTCAGTAACGCGTAGCCTGCAGTGCAATCGCTCGGGTTCAGTTAGAGCCCAATGCCTCGCTCGGGTTCAGTTAGAGCCCAACGCCTCGCACACACGCACGTACGTATGAGAGAAATGCGCATCGCTCGGCCCTCTACACCAGCCACCGTAACTGGGAACTCCCCGATATTTTCCTCGCCCTTGCTTCTACCACGGTTTTTTCCGTCATGGACGGCCCAAAGAATGTCATGCAACTGCGTCTTCGGCCCACCCAAGACGAAAAACCCATTTTCTGTGATGATTTTTTGTCATAGAAGTAGGACCCCAGCACATCTATGATGATACCGGGTTTTGTCACAATTATCGTCATAGAAGTGTCATAAGTATGACAAATTTTTTTTCCGTTAGGCCCAAAATGTCATGTATGTGTCTTTTTTTGTAGTGCAAGATAGAGCACCCTTGTAATGGTGATCATCATCATCAATATCAATGAAGCAGGAGTAGGCTTTTACCTCCACCGTGAGGGGCCGAACCTGGGTAAAAAACCTTGCGTCCCTCGTCCCACGCAACCCCTCTCAAGCTACGACATAGATGTGTTGGCCTCACGACTAAGTCCTCACACTAGGACATCTGCCGTGACAAATCCATGACAGTATGTGACTCCTCCGTTGGTCCAATTAGTTTTTGCTTTAGTGGTTTATATTTTGAATAATTAGTCACTCTTGGTGCTGCTGTAGATAAGCTTGCATGTTGAATTCTTAGAGTTCTAAGTAGTTTGAATGCTTGATATGGCCTCTATGCATCCCTATGAGTAGTTGCTATCATTCTTGTGAAGTTTTGTTGACAAAAAATTGTGACCGAATTTTTTTCAGAAAATTGTACATGAAAGTGATGAACCTCTTTGGAAGGAGTTCTTCGAGGCGTAGGTCCTCGGAGGCATCTTCTAGTAGTGGCTCAGCCCGTCAATCTTATGTTGAACCAAGCTCAAGTTCAATCCGGGATGCCGCCACCAAATCATGTTTATGGTCGTGCAACGATTTATGGTGATGGCAGGTATTAAAGAGGTATTTGAGCAATATGTTCACAATGCCGAGTTCGATCCCTACATCGAAGATAAGTGCAATCAATACCTCAGTCTCACAGAATCATTTACTAAAGATTTCAAATTTCATCCTCATGAGTCTATAGTTTCCTTCAAACTGTCTGACCGTTCAATTACCATGTCTCTGGATTCGTTTAGTGGCAGGTGTAAAATTCCATTTTGGGGATTGTTGGACGAATCACAGAGGTCTGAATATGAGTTGTTTTTAACTAGTCTTTGCTACGGTGAGACTAGAGGGGTGGCGCAAGGTAGAATAAAGAGCATTCATTTTCCCTCAATCCAATACTTTGCACTATTTAATGGGACATGCATTTTAGGCAAACAAGATTCTAGTACACTATGTGCTCCTGACTTGAGCCTCATATGCACCGCTCTCACCGGTGACAAAAGTTATAACCTTGGAGCGATTATTGCGTGCAGGTTGCAACACAACACTCGTAATGGATATTTTTATGGTGCAATTCATGCCACACACTTAGCAAGAGAGCTGGGTGTTTCACCTTGGCCTTATGACCCTATCCTACCCATGCAATACTTAGAATTTGATGCCAAGGAACGTCATAAGTTTCTTAGTGGTGAAACCCATAACTTTACATATAACTGGCTGTTTAATAAAAAGTCTGTAGTGGATACATTTTTGCCTATACCTGCTCTCTTTGATGTTCACAGCAATCGAAGATATTATGTTCTTGAGAGCGAGGCCCGAGCGCATAATGCACAGGTTGTGGCTGCTCGGCAGGCTGCGGCGGCTGCACCTAGAGGCTCCGTGAGCTAACACTCTGACTACTACCCAGGCTACTGATGGTGATTACCAACTTAGGCCAAAAGCTTAAGCTTGGGGAGTACGTATTTCCATCGACATTACATTCATGTTCACACACTTCATTCCAGTTGTCGGTGTTCATACTTTTTCATTGTATTATCCATGCTAGATTTATTTTCTTGCCTTCTTCTTGTGTGTTTGAAAAACTTTTAGAAAATACAAAAATATTTCCTGCTTCTTTTTTATTTTTTTCTAGTGTAGTTAGTTGTAGTATTTAAAAAGAAAACCAAAAAAGATGTCCTTGTTCTTCTTTTGCTTGTTGGGAGCTCTCCCATGTAAATAGTTTTACTCGTTTTTGCTTTTCTTTCTTTAATTTGCTTTCCTCCAGAAAAAACCAAGAACTCCAAAAATATTTCAGTGTGTTTTTTTGAATTTCTTTTCTTTTTATTGAGTCGTACCGAGGAGAAGACCATGATGAAAATGTTGAGTGGCTCTCATCTGCATTATTGTTGATCTAACAAAGAGCCCATATTACTTTGTCTTCTCCTTTTGAATAAGATGTTTGCAGATTCCAGGTTTGTCCACGGCACTCTTGCACTATTATTTGCTTTAATATCGTTCGATCATGCAAGTGAAAGGCAATAATGACGATATTTGATGAACTGGATGTGGCAGAGAGAAACGGGTATGAAATCAACTTGTTCTATTTTTGTAAATATGTTTAACCTAGTATCCATGATTAAGCCCATTATGATCAAACATGTTTGCAATGACAATTAGAGATTATAGTTTCTCATGCCATGCTTAAGTAGCTAGGAGTGGACAATGATTTATCTTGGTGTCAACATTGCGTTAAAATGATTGTGATGTAGTATGATGGTATGGTTTCCTCCTCTGAATATTAGAGTGGCTTGACTTGGCACATGTTCATGCATGTAGTTGAATCAAAACCAACATAGCCTTTATGATATTTATGTCATGGTGTTCATATCCTCCTCATGCTAGTATCCAATGTTACTTATGCATAATGCATGTTCATGACCGTTTTCGCTCTCTAGTTGGCCGCTTCTCAAGCTATTTGCTAGCCTTCGCCTGTACTAAGCGGGAATTATTCTTGTGCATCATAACCCTCAAACCCAAGTTATTCTAGATGAGTCCACCATACCTACCTATATGTGGTATTACCCTGCCGTCCTAAGTAAATTTGCATGTGCCACCTCTAAAAACCTCAAATAAATATCCTTTTTTGTGTGCCTGGATTGTTCATAGAGCGACAGGTGGTAGTCAGTATCTTCCATGCTAAGAGGGTTATTCTCATGATGAGTGTTTATTCACTCGTCCTTCCACAAGAGGGGCGGTAATAGGGATACCCAGTGCCAAACTCAAATTGCAAATAATTAAACAAAACTCCCCCAGGACTATTGTTGGTATGGACTATACCCGTTGTTTCGGACAAGCCGTGGAGTGTGATTGTTGGTGAAGTGGGAGTAAACCTTTACTTCTATTGCTTGGGAACCGCCACTAATGTGTTTAGCATGGAAGATACCAATAACTAATGGTCGCGAAGTAAACAAGAAGGGTGCATTTCTCAAAATTTCATTTACCTCTATTATAAAAACTTGAGCTCTGGCACCTTTGCAAATCACTGCTTCCCTCTACGAAGGGACTATCTATTTACTTTTATGTTGTGTCATCACCTTTTCAAACAAGCGCCAGAACCCGAGAGCACTATTTTCATCCTCGTGCATCGTGTGTAGCTAATGTTGGGTGCATCATGACTGGATATTTTCTACCATGAATTACAATGTTTAGTCGCTGCTTGAACTTTGGAGGTGCTCTGCATTTATGTTTTGGGGTCTCAGAAAGGGCTAGCGAGATACCACTATTGTTATATTATATCATGGTTGTTTTGGAAAAGTGTTGTTGTTTGAGATATCTTATTATTGCTCGCTAGTTGATTATGCCATTGATATGAGTTAATATAATTTTTAAGAGTTATTGTCAACATGGTTAGTTATAATGTTTGCTGAAAACCTGGGTGCTCCTTAATCTTATTTATGTAAAGAAGAGCAAAAGAGTTCATAAAAGTTTTTCTTTTTCACTTTCAATTTATCAACTCAATTGCTTGAGGACAAGCAAATGTTTAAGCTTGGGGGAGTTGACGCGTCTCTTGATTTGGACTCTAATTTGCATGATTTGAATGAAACTAACTCGGACTGACGCTATTTTCAGCAGAACTACCATGGTGTTCTTTTTTGTGTAGAAATAAAAGTTCTCGGATTGGAACGAAACTTTTCAAGGAATTTCTATAAAAATAAAGATAATTTCTGGAGTTAAGAACCACCGGAGGGGGCACCTGGGTGGGCACAACCCACCAGGGCGCCCCCTCCTCCAGGCACGCCCAAGTGGGTTGTCCCCACCTGGTGGCCCCGCGCACCGTGATTCCAACGCTATAAATTCTCATTTTCGAAGAAAAAATAAAGGAGAAATAATTATCGCGTTTGACAAGACAGAGCCACCGCCACCTCTTGTTCTTCATCGAGAGGCCAGATCTGGAGTCCGTTCGGGGCTGCGGAGAGGGGGGTCTTCGATCTTCGTCATCACCAACCCTTCTCCATCGCCAATTCCATGATGTGCCCCACCGAAAGTGAGTGATTCCTTCTTAGGCTCGCTGGTCGGTGAGGGGTTGGATGAGATTCATCATGTAATCGAGTTAGTTTTGTTAGGGCTTGATCCCTAGTATCCATTATGTTCTTAGATTGATGTTGCTATGACTTTGCCATGTTGAATGCTTGTCACTTTGGGCCTGGGTGCCATGATTTCAGATCTGAACCGTTTATGTTATCACAATTATATCGACGTTCTAGATCCGATCTTGCAAGTTATAGTCACCTACTACGTGTTATGATCTGGCAAACACAGAGTGACAGAAGTTGGGACACTTCCCGGTGATAACTGTAGTTTGAGGAGTTCATGTATTCACTATGTGTTAATGCTTTGTTCCGATTCTCAATTAAAAGGAGGCCTTAATATCCCTTAGTTTCCAATAGGACCCCGCTGCCACGGGAGGGTAGAAAAAAAGATGCCATGCAAGTTCTTTCCATAAGCACGTATGACTATTTACAGAATACATACCTACATTATATTTATGAACTGGAGCTAGTGTGGTATCGCCCTAGGTAATGACTGTTATATGATGAATATCATCCAACGAATTCACCGATCCAATGCCTATGAATTTCTCTCATATTGTACTTGCTAAGTTTAGTACTTCTATTGTTACTATTGTTGTTGCTACTACTATCGAAACTATCATACTACTTTGCTGCTGATCACTTTGCTGCAGATAATTAATCTCTAGGTGTGGTTGAATTGACAACTCAGCTGCGACTACTCGCAACTATTCTTTGTTGTCCTTGTACCAAATCAATAAATTTGGGTTGAATACTCTACGCTCAAAAACTTTTGCGATCCCCTATACTTGTGGGTTATCAATGCATATCATTGATGACGTTCAAGGACAATACAAAAGACTCATGAATACATAGGGAAATATAATCATCACATGATTGACTCTAGGGCACATCTACAATAGTCTCCCACTTGCACTAGACTTAATCATTTAGGCATCATATTCCCATGGAACTCATGTGCGCCTCATGCTTTGGCCATGGGAGAGGCTTCATCAATGCATCAGCAACATTTTCATCCATGTGTACCTTGCATATGTTTGCATCACCTCTCTTGCAAATGTCGCGAATAAGGTTAAAACGCCTGATTATATGTGCGCGATAGCACCACTATTATCACAATAGAGGTCCAATGGATTGGACGCACTCTAAAGCACACCAAGATCAGAAATAAAATTCTTCACAAAACACCTTGTTTTGCAGCTTCAGAAGCCGCAATGTACTCGGCCTCTGTTGTAGAATCAACTATCGTATCTTGCTTTTAACTCCTCCAGCTCACTCCTCCTCCGTTCAGAATGATCAAAAATCCAGATTGCGATCGACTATCATCCCTATCGGTTTGGAAACTAGCATCAGTGTAACTCTTTACAACGAGCTCATCCTTACCTCCAAAAAGCAGGAACATATCCTTAGTCCTTCTCAAGAACTTAAAGATATGCTTAACCGTTGTCCAGTGACGCTCACTTGGATCAGCCTGGTATCTGCCAACCACACTTAGCGGGAAAGCTAACATTGGGACGAGTACATACCATAGCATACATGATGGACCCAACAGCCGAAGCATACGGAATCCCATCCATCTGTCTTTGCTCATCAGGATTCAAAGTACTCTAAGTCTTGCTAGACTAATTCCATGTGACCTGGGAAAGAAACCCTTCTTGGCATCTTTCATGTTGAACTGCTTCAACACCTTGTCAATATATGCACTTTGGCTTAATCCAATAAGCCTTCTCGATCTATCTCTATAGATATTGATTCCCAAAATATAAGTTGCTTCTCCCATGTCCTTCCTCGAAAAACTATTTTTAATGAGTCCTTGATAGATTCAAGCATTTGACAATCATTTCCAATCAAAATATGTCATCCACATATAAGATCAGAAATGCGACTGAGCTCCACTGACCTTCTTGAATACACAATGATCACAATCATTCTTGATGAAGCCAAATTCTTTGACCCCTTCATTAAATTGAATGTTCCAATTCCGAGATGCTTGCCTCAATCCATAAATGCATCTCTAAAGCTTGCATACCATGCTTGCCTCCATTCGGACACACCATTTCTCTATGGCGTAGCCAGAGGAGTCAGTTGTGGAACTATTCCACGACTCTTAAGATGATCATCAAACTCCTCGCTCATATACTCACCGCCACGATCAGATCATAGAAGTTTGATTCTCTTGTTGAGTTGATTTTCCACGTCATTCTGAAACTCCTTGAACTTTTCAAAAGTTTCTGACTTGTGCCTCATCAAGTAGACATATCCATATCTACTCAAGTCGTCAGTAAAAGTCATGAAGTATTGGAAACCACCTCTGGCTGTCATGCGCATTGGTCCACATACATCACTATGTATAAGTTCCAACAGCTCGGACACCCTCTCGCAACTCTTTGCAAAAGGAGTCTGAGTCATCTTGCCGAGTAGGCAAGACTCGCATGTCTCGAATGATTCAAAATCAAATGAAGTTAGCATTCCATCATCATGGAGCCTCTTCATGCAGTTTTGACTAATGTGTCCCAGTCGACAACGCCAGATTTAAGTCAGATTTATCTCATTACACTTGTGCCTCTTGACATTTATGTTATAGACATACTCACCTTGAAGATCTAGGATAAATAAGCCATTCACAAAGGGTGCAAAGCCATGAAACATATTATTCAAGTAAATAGAACAACCATTGTCCTTAATACTGAATTCATAACCTTGTCTCATCAAACATGAGGCAGAAATAATGTTTCGACTCAAAGCAGGAACATAATAACAATTACCAAGTTCCATTACAAATGCTGAGGTAAATTAAGTTGCATAGTGTCGATGGCCAATGCAGCAACTCGTGCATTATTCCGATGCAAATATCAACTTCTCCTCTTGTGACATTCCTAGTTCTGCTTAGCCCCTACATCGAGTTGCATATGTGAACAACCGATCTGGTATCACATACCCAGGAGCTACAGGAAACATCAGCAAGATAGATGTCTATAACATATACAACAAGTACCTGAAGAAGAAGTCATACTTCCAGTCTTCTTTCCCTTCTCGGAAAGCCACTTGCTGCAGTTCCTTTTTTAGTGTCTAGGTTCCTTGCAATGAAAGCAAACAGTCCCCGAGGCCATCCCCGACTTAGGCGCATCATCGGTAGTAGGAGTTGCCTCCTTCTCCTTGCTCTTTCCCTTAGCCTTTTTCTTGGACCAGCTCTTCTTGAACTTACCTGAGTTCTGCACCATCAACACTGATGATGCATACCTTTCTTGATATCCTGCTCTGCCACTTCAGCATCCCATGCAATTTATTGAGCTTCTTTTCCATCCCATGCATATGGTAGTTCGAGATGAATGTCCCATAGCTATCCGGAAGAGAACGGTATCTGTGGACAACTTGTGCCCAAGTGGGAAGCCCAACAGATCCAAAGCTTGCATGTACCCGATCATCTTGATCACCTACGGGCTCAGACGTTGAACCTTTCGGTCAAGTCTGCATTTGAAACATGCTCTTTAGGTTCTCGATCATATCGAAAGCCTCCATATTATCGAACTACTATTGCAGATCGGGCTCCATAGAAGCCAGCATGAGACAACTAATCTCGTTTGATTCTTCAATGAGTTTCTTGTAGGCATTCCTGGTGGTGGCATTAGCATTATCGCCAGGTTCCTTTGGACGTAGATTCTCTAGAAATTGTTCCTTTTTCTCATTCCTAAGAACAATTCTCAGGTTTCTATACCAGGTGGCAAAGTTTGTTCCATTCAATTTATCTTTTTCAAGGATTGATTTGAATGCAAAAGGAGTAACTTGAGGAGGTGGTGCCATTGATCTACAACAGAAATATGCAAAACAATAAGACATGTATTCATGAAGGGTAATTCATATTAAACATCTTAATAAGATCATTACTCCCACTAAAACCAACATCCCTCAATTGATACTTAGTGATTCAAGATCCAAGATCTACATGTCAACTAGTGAGCTTTTGCATCACTGCTAGAACACAAGATCACTCCGTAAGCAACTCTTGCTAATCGTATCTCCATATGACTCTTTTTGTTGGGGCCATCTCATGTCGCGCCAACTCCTAGGCCCCGTGGCCCAAAACTTTTTTGATAACCATGACAAGTCAACCATGTAAGTGTCCGACCCAAACCCATCACTTCAAGGAGATCTAGTGGCACCCTAATTTTATAGGCCCACCACTAAATATACTTGACATGTGAAGGTGCAACAATTGGGAAGGCATTTATATTTGACATTATTTGAGGGATCACCCTACTTAAAACATCTACCATGCAAAAGAAGGGTGCATAAAAGGGATAAACTTTCACAGGCAGTTTATATATGTGTGATATGGCAAAGCCCCTATTGACTGCGCATGGTGATCTCCATCTCCACGTGCGCGGCCCTCCCGTGGTGATCTCCATATCCTTGCATGGTTGTCCTTGTGGTGATCTCTATCCCCACGCCACGGTGTCAACCGCCAAGTGTTACATAAGATACTACGCTATTACAAAATAATAGCTACTGAGAGTAAATTGCATTACATGGCTTCTTAGGTTGACATGCAGATCATTAATACGATAACGGGACAACCATATGGCTGCCGCGGGTTGCTGCACTTATCGCACATAGGTCACGAAATAAAAATGTACAAGCAACATTCATGGGCTATAACAAATCACAAGCATTCCCTCCAAAAACAAGTAAAGGTTCTACAGCCGAAGATTAAACCTTCTGAAACTCTATTTTCCAAGCGGCTTTTGGTCTTGCTAATCCAACATTTTGTTAGCTTCAGTTTGACAGGTTTTTCCTAGCTAATCCAAATTTTTGTTAGCTTCAGTTTGACAAGTCGTGGAGTAAAATCAGAGTTTGTATGCAAAAGTTACGACCATTTTACTGAGACCGCTCCAACAGATTTCAAAACTGCAAAAATCACATTTCCACGGTCTTGTTCTATGTTCTGATTTGATCAATCTCATTGATCTTTGCATGCTGCATCAGGATTTACCTTCCACTGTCTACCCCGATGGCGGAAACAGACCGGTAGGGGTAACTCATGTCACAACCTCTGTGTCACAATCATGGAAACAAGATCACGAAACCAACCTCCAACACTAATGTGTGCGGCCAATCTCATCGACTTGCACCTGAACCGATCTACATATCTCATATGCATATTATTGAATCTATCACCACACAACGGAGGCTCTGATGCCACTGTTGGGACACATGGTAAGCCATGCTAGCACCAAATCAAAATTTTCTATCGTGCATCCAAGATCATGCTGCTGGAAATAGATCACGGGATCGGGTTTACCACTAGATGCGTAGTCACTGCAGCGGAATAGAGTTGGTGATGCGTGTAGTCGATCTCCCAGCCCGTCTCCTTCTCGCATTGCCGATCTACCATGAACCGCGAAGACCCGCGAACGGTGCTCTCCCGCGAATAGCGCCTCACGGTTCCCTCGAACGATTCGTACAAGCACCGCAGATGCAATTGCTCCAAGGTATTCATACATACAGGGAGCAGAGTCGAGCGGCGGTCTTCTAGGTCCGGCCGCGCGGCATCGGCTTGGGCAGTGGCGGTGCTGTCTCTTACAGGGTGGAAAAAGGATCAACCCTAAGTGGTGCGCCCACTCCCCTTTATATAGACCTCCGAGGTGGGCTCAACACTTGAGCCCATAGGAGTCTGCTTCCATTTTCCACTCGGATCCAGTTCGAGTGGGCTGCAGCCCATTAAGTGTGCGACCCTATAGGCTCACGTACACATGGACATGACCAGAGTCGGTAGTTGGTAGCGGCTCCTGGCAGAACGTGCCAACTCCCATGTGTGCGTAAAGTCGTTTGATGAACCTCGACAATGTGTCATATGCAACATTCCTTTTGCCTCATGATATTTGTTGTGAAGCTCAAGGCGAGTACTTGTCACCCTTTTGATCGCTCGACCTCTCTTCTCAAAACCGTGGTACAGATTCCCGAACTAGGTTAACACTTAATCAAAGTCGCATGGCCATGCTTTCCGAATCTGATCACTTGAGAGGGCCTAGAGAACATCTCTCTGTATAGGAGGGGCACATCCTGTCAGCGTTCTGCGATCGGGGGTACCCAGACTTGCCTGCATGCAGCCCGGCGTGTAGCCTCATCGACAGTATGGTATGGCCCAGCTACAAGACCCCAGGACAAGACCCTCGCGAAGGCCCCTGGCCTCGCGAGGCGAACGATGCCAAGACCTCCCAAGGAGCAGCTCCCTGAGCCTGCCTCCCGAGGAACTGAGATTTATATGCAGGTACCCAGCCTCACGAGGCTCTCGATGACGTATGCCATGATGACTAAGGCCAGGCGGGCACCAGCGAGCACAGAGGAGGATAGCTTCCTCTTTGGTGCTAAGGAGGCAAGGACGTACGCGGGTTCCCAAGGAGTCCCCCAATGGTTTCCATTCATGTGCAACAAGACCAAGACCACGAGCTCGGTAGGATGGATGTCATCGCTGAGCTCACCTGTGCGTCACGACCAAAAGCTTTGCAGGCGAAGACCACCTTTCATCAGGATAAGATGTACTTCCTGCCCCCTTTCAAATTTGCCGTTGTGGAATCCCTTCCCGCCTAAGCTATGAGGGAAGAGGACCAAGGCCACAATAAATATAGGCTAGTCTCCGTCGTAGGGAGGGGTCGATCCATTCTGACTCTCAGAGCCCTCACGAGGTAGCCACTGTACCTGTTCATCCTCATCCTCCCACGAGGTAATCCACCACAAGGCAGGATTAGGGTTTTACACTGCTAGGTGGCCCGAACTTGGGTAAATCTCTGTGTTCATTCCCTTCCCCGCTCGCATGAACTCAGCGAGGCAAAGCCATGAGGTGATGAGCTTGAGGCCGATGTTGGGTTAGATCTTCGCACATGCCCCAGAGTTTGAACCTTGTTTGGGTCTGCGGAGCCCTGATTTCGTTATTTGGCACACCGGGTAAGGGCATGTCCAAATCCTTCTTCCATCTTCGCTTTGTCGCTCCCATGGTTGACGCCCGCTGGGTCCGGGCCGAGCACCGGGCTTCTCGTGTCGCCTAGACGGCGCCTGTGGGCCGCGGTATTCCCTATCCCTCCGCTTCTCCTGCGGCTAACGCTGCCACTGACCCTGCTGCTCACAAGCAGAAAAACTCATCAATGCCGCCCTCCGTGCAGCGTGGTGGCCGCACGGGCATTCCTTCCCTCACTCCCGCCACGGCGTCGTCCTCCCATGTTCGTGCGGGCCGGCAAATGCGCAGGCAGCGCTGCTCATGGCATGCGAGCTGCTGTACTACCGGCCCGCTACCGAGCTCGTCAACGCCGCCAGTGAGGCCCACTTGCTCTGTCCCCCGCCCTCCCGGGCGGGCGACATGGCCCATGGCGCGCTTCCTCCTCTCCTCTGCGCAGCCCAGACGCTGAGCCTAGGCATGATGCGCCCCCGGGTGGCCCGCCGCATTGGGTGCTGGCACGGGATGAGGCAAGCTTCCAGGCGGTGCAGCGGCCTCAAGGTGACGCGCGTGCGCTCCTCGCACCACCGCGCCAGCATTAGGACCACGTGCCACTAGAGGCTGCGATGCGTGGATGTCAAGACCAAGCTCCCTTCACACGTCCACACCCGGGAGTGCAGCGGGCTGCTGCGCTTTCACCCGAGAGCTGCGCCGCGTCGTTTGACCCGGCAAGTTCAAGACAGACATGCCTCCGTGCTACAACAACACCCCTAACCCTACGGAGTTTCTCCAGCTCTACTAGCTAAGCATCGAGGCAGCGAACGGCGACGAAAAGGCCATGGCGAACTGTTTCCCCATGCCCCTCAAGGACGTCGCGTGCTCCTGGATCCTGCACCTTCCAGAGGGCTCGATCTCCTCGTGGGATGAGCTCCATGGGCGGTTCATCACCAACTTCCAAGGCACCCGCAAGCGCGCCCTTGATGTCAACGACCTCTGGTGCATGAAGCAGCAGCCGGATGAGACTCTCCGCAAGTACATACATCACTTCACAAACGTCCACCTCAAGATCCCGAAGGCCTCGGATGAAGCCATCATTTCGGCATTCACTGAGGGCATCAAGGATGTCAAGATGCGTGAGGATCTACCCATGCACGATGACTTGTGCTCGGCTCTGGAGATGGTCAACCTAGCGGACAAGTGTGCCAGGGCTGAAGAGGGATGCCTTTCCCTCCTCGAGCACCCTGAGGCCAACCTTGAAGACAAGAAAGCCAAGGCCAAGGAAGCGAAGCGCAAGGGCCCCACGATGCTGGTAGCAGAGCCCGAGATGAAGCGTGGTCGTGACCATGAGGAACCTCCCAGGGATAACCGCCTGTTCTGCGTCTTCCACAACATGCACAGCCACAACACCAACGACTGCCAGGAGCTCAGGGAACTACGTGACGAGCGCCTCAGCCACCGCCCCGAGCGCAACGATCGTGGATTAGGTCGTCGAGGAGGCCACGATAGTGGCCGCTGGGACAACCGCAACCCTCATCAGGACTGGTGTGACCAACCTCGTGAGGGTCACTGGCGTGATCATCCTCGCGATTGCCCCGCCTCGTGAATCCCGTCCTCAAGGCAATGCCGGCCTCCCTCCACTGCCGCCGCCACCAAGAAGGAATGACGACAACCGACAGGATGATGGGGCTGGGGGCTTCCAGGAAGCCCATGCGATCGCCTGCATCCTAGGTGGTGCCCAGGCCCCTCCCTCAAACTGTATCTTCAAAAATTTCTCTCATGAGGTGAACGCGGCCCTCTTGAGACTTGAGGCCGCGCGTCCCCTTAGGTGGTCGCAGTACGCCATTACCTTCAAATCCAAGGACCACCTCAAGTGCTCGGCTGCCGCTGGTGCACCCCCCATGCTCTGCATGCCAACCATGAACAACGTCTCTGTCACAAAGACTCTCATCGACGGTGGCGCTGGGCTCAATGTTCTATCCGTCGAGAGATTCGAGACACTTCAGGTGCCCTATCATCAGCTCATGCCCACCAAGCCCTTCTCCGGGGTGACTGATGGCTCCACCGTCCCCCTGGGGCAGTGCGCCTCCCTGTCACCTTCGGCAAGCGCGACAACTACCACACCGAGCTCATCGACTTCGACGTCACCCACATCAACCTCCCGTAGAACGCCATCCTGGGATACCCAGCCCTTGCTAAGTTCATGACCGCTGTCCATCATGGCTACAATGTCCTCAAGATGCCAGGGTGCAGTGGCATCATCACGGTCGCCTGCACTGAGAAGGATGCAGTCTGCTCTCTCGAGCGCGCCTATCGAGACGCAGCGGCTGAAAACTCTGACGACGAGTTCGGCATCCTGCCTCCCAAGGCTACCCCCGCGAAGAAGAAGCAGCTCCTCCCCAAGAGCCGTCCGGAGGCTGAGATGCCCGCTGGCAGGGTGCCTCTCCCACCCTCATAGGAAGGCACGCCTGGCGCCTCCCTCAGGACAGGCTCGGGGGCTTCCATCTAGAGAGCCTCTAACCTGACCGGTGCGATAAGGGAGGTGTTCGGCACCACTTGGAGGCGCGCCTTGATGCAGGCCCCCACAAGCAAGGAGCACGGCGGCATGCGCACAAGAGTTCATTACCAAGGGAATCGAGGAGCTTCAGGAGGCACAAGCGATGTGCGGCGAGCATCGACCTACGAGATCCGCTAGTGCAACTGCCGCTCTCGACGTGGGTGGCGAGCTGCGCGTCTGCTCAACATTCCGGGCCTCAACAGGGCCACCTCACAAGACCTCTTCGGGCCGTCGCTTGTCGGCCGGAGTGGGGTCTACCCCTGCAACTATGTCTGCATGCCATTCGGCCTGCTGAACATGGACACCTCATACCAACGCCTCGCGCAGCATGCTATGACGTCTCATGAGGCCAAGCGCTCGGAGGCCGCGCCTCAGGAGGCCCTGGACCATTGCAAGCCCCCTAGGCCTCCCGATCTTCCCGGGCCTCTGTAGCCTCCTGGATCGTGAGGAGAAACCTCCACGACACCCTTCTTCAGCTACCTCGACGCTTCTACAACACCGGTGCCAGGTGAATTTTTGGTTTGTTCAATTGAAGGCGCCCCCTCGCTACATTATCCTTAGGCTATCAGGGCCTGCCCCTGTAGCAATATCGTTTTGCGCATGTATCAGAACTGGCTTTGCTTTTGATGAGATTTCCTTGATATTGCAACCAGCGTAGCCGGTGCTTCATCACCATGAATGTTGCCGCGCCCTCACAACCCCACCGTCGACCGCCTCATGATTAAGGACTAGCACGACGCCTGTGCTCGGGTTCGTCCCTGCAATGTTGTTAAATCCAAGCGATCGAGCTCTGTCTCGCGGGCCAGCTCCTGTGCACGTCACCTCCTGGGGTCCTTGGTGCCTTGTTCTCGCATGAGCTAATCACGAGTGGATGATTAAGGGTGCGTGTCATGGTTCATACAACCGTAGTTTGGCACTTCACCATCGCGGGAGCCGCACGCCAGATGTCCTTCCCCAGGTTATTACATGAGAAGACTTAACACGGCGTCTGTGCTCGGGTCCATCCTTGCAGCATTGATAAACCCAAGCGATCAAGCTCTGTCTGGCAGGCCGGCCCCGTTCACATCACCTCCTTTGGGTCCTTGGTGTTCGGCCTTCTCATGTGGCGACCTCCGGAGCTTCACTCGGCGCAGTTTCCCCCCACCACACAAGGTTCTTACGCACGCCCCATGCCAAAAGTCCAGGCGCATCCCGCCTAGAGGTAGGGCCTCCTAAGTCCTGCACTTGCTCACGAGTGTGCAAATACACCTCCTACAAGATCTTCCGTGCCAGCCATGCGTACGAACAACATAGGGCTGTACACGACCAGAGACTCTAACACAGAGCTCCCTACCCATGCCCAGTGGAAGATCCATGCTCCGCACTGGCGGATTCGGTTGAACTGCGACCATGGCCACGCCTAGTGGAAGCACCATGCTCTGTGCTGGCGGATTTGGTCGAACCGCGACCATGCCCATGCCCAGTGGAAGCCCCATGCTCCGCGCTGGTGGATAAACAACTAAGGGCGCCCTATGGGTTGCATCAACCTCAGGATGGCCTTTCGGCTCTTCACATAGTACTGATCACGGTATTCCCCTGGGGTGCACGTGCGAGGGGGTTAGACATGGTGCCTACGCTCAGGCCAGGCATGGCGCACACCAACTCACCAGGTCCCTGGTACCTGGTCTTCCCGCGTCCCTCCGAGGCAAACACTAACGAGGAAAGGTATGGAGGACATCGGATTAACCTCGTCGCTGCCCATGTTTCCTTCATGAGGGAGGCTTGCACGTCAAGGGGGGCCCCTGAACATCGTGACTCAGGGGCCTCACTAGTCACGTAGACCCTCGCCCCTTGGTTTCATCTTGGCATCGTGACCAGACATCACAATGGTGGCCGAGGTATGCGCGGGGCTGGGCCCTGCCAACATAGAGCACTTATAACCCACAAGTATAGGGGATCATTTGTAGCCTTCTTCGATAGATAAGACTGTTGAACCCAACGAGGAGCTAAAGGCAGAACAAATATTCCCTCAAGTTCTATCGACCACCGATACAACTATACGCACACTTTAACGTTTGCTTTACCGGAAGTATGAAACTATTTTGTAGGTGTGATGCTAGAACTAATTTGCAAGAATAAAACTAGAAGTACTTCGCAATGTAATAAAAGTTAGGTGTTTAGTAAAAGGATTTGTGTCAACAAGAAAGTTATTTGTCCCTAGGCAATCGATAACAAGTACCGGTAATCATTCTTGTAATTTTATATGAGGGAGAGGCATGAGCTAACATACTTTCTCTACTTGGATCATATGCACTTATGATTGGAACTCTAGCAAGCATCCGCAACTACTAAATATCATTAAGGTCGTGAAACCCAACCATAGCATTAAGTATCCGGTCCTCTTTGTGCCCATACGTCATGACCCACCTACTCGGTTTTAAGTTTCTGCCACTCTCGCAACCCACCATAAGCGAACCGTGACCATATTGCAACACCCTACAGCGGGGCCCCCTCATGTTTGCGCAAGATGGAGGGCACCGTAGGACACCACCATAAATAAAATATACAATCATACCAACCAAGATCACGATTAACACACAGGACAAAACAGATCTACTCAAACATCATAGGATAACCATAGATCATTTGGAAATAATATATGGAGTTGAGCACCATGTTTAAGTAGAGATTACAGCGGGGAAAGAGGTGTTACACTGCTGCATAGAGGGGGAGAGAGTTGGTGTTGGCGGTAGCAAGATTGTTAATGTAGATCACCGTCCCGATCATTTCCCCGGCGGACTCCGACGCCACCGAAAGCGAGGGGGAGAGATCCCCCCTCCTTCTTCTTATTCCTTGGCCTCCCCCTAGATGGGAGGAGAGTTCCCCCTCAGGTCCTTGGTCTCCATGGCGGTGGAGGGGCGGGAGCCCCTCCGAGATTGGATCTCCCTCTCTGTTCTCTTCTGTTTCGCGCTCTCCAGATTTGGCCGAAAACCATTTCTTATATTCCCGGAGATCCGTAACTCCGATTGCGCTGAGGTTTTAACATGATTTTTTTGGATATAAGCTTCCTTGTTCCCGAAGTATAGCTCCAACCGATGTACAAGGTGGGCACAACCCACCACCGCACGCCTGGCTCTGGGACTGTGCCCTGGTGGGTTGTGCCCACCTCGGGCCTCCATTTGCGGTGATTCCAACTCCCAAAAATCACATATGTTCCAAAATAATTCTCCGTGAAATTTATTGCATTTGGACTTCGTTTGATATGGATACTCTGCGATACAAAAAACATGCAGAAAACAGGAACTGGCACTGGGCACTAGATCAATAGGCTAGTCTAATAAATCATATAAAAAGTTGCCAAAAGTATGTACAACTTGTATAATATTGGCATGAAACAATAAAAAAATTATAGATACGACAGAGACGTATCAGCATCCCCAAGCTTAATTCCTGCTCGTCCTCGAGCAGGTAAATGATAATTTTTGATGTGGAATGCTACCTAACATAAACTTGATCATATATCTAATCATGGCAGGAATATTAAGACATAAGTGATTCAAAGCAATAGTCTATAATTTGACATAAAGACATCAATAGTCAGGCATCCAAACAAACAATCATGTCTTTCAAAATGTCAATGCTAAAGAAAGTTATCCCTACAAAATCATATAGTCTTGTCATGCTCTATCTTGTTAACACAAAGTATTTATCATGCACAACCCCGATGACAAGCCGAGCAATTGGTTCATACTTTTTAACGCGCTTCAGCTTTTTCAACGCTCACGCAATACGTGAGCGCAAGCCATGGATATAGCACTACGAGTGGAATAGAGTATGATGATAGGGGTAAAGTCAAAAAGGTAAGAAAGTCTCACATCGATGCGGCTAACCAACGGGCTATGGAGATGCCCATCAATTGATATCAACGTGAGGAGTAGGGATTGCCATGCAACGAATGCACTAAGAGCTATAAGCGTATGAAAGCTCAATATGTAAACTAAGTGGGTGTGCATCTAATCCTATAATAAAAATTTCCCACTAGTATATGAAAGTGACTACATAGGAGACTCTCAATATGAAAAACATGGCGCTACTTTGAAGCACAAGTGTGGTAAAGGATACTAACAATGCCCCTTCTCTCTTTGTTTATTTATTATTTTTTCCTTTTTTTATTTTCTTTTTTTCTTTTTTTCTTTTTTTCTTTTTCTTTTTCTCTCATTGTCCGGAGTCTCATCCGACTTGTGGGGGAATCATAGTCTCCATCATCCTTTCCTCACTGGGGCATTGCTCTAAAAATGAATAATGATGATCATCACATTTCGATTTACTTATAACTCAAAAGATATAAAAATTACAACTTGATACCTATGAAAAAATATGAATCTATATGAATGCCTCCTGCAATGTACCAGGATGTGCAATGATCTAGCATAACATGTACGAAAAATGATGAACGGTGGCTGAGACACAACTACTATGTCAGCTCTATGATCATGCAAAGCAATATGACAATGAATGCTCAAGTCATCAAACGGAAGCGGTGGAAGTTGCATGGCAATATATCTCGGAATGGCCATGGAAAAGCCGAAATAGGTAGGTACGGTGGCCGTTTTGAGGAAGATATAATAAGGCTTATGTGTGATAGGGCGAATCATATCATGGGATTCGGATGCACCTGCGAAGTTTGCACCACGTCTCAATGTGGGAAAGGGCAATGCATTGTACCGTAGAGGCTAGCAAGTTGCGGAAAGGTTAGAATGCGTATAATCCATGGACTCACATTAGTCATAAAGAACTCATATACTTATTGCAAAAGTTTATTAGACCTCGAAGCAAAGTACTACTACACATGCCCCTAGGGGGATAGATTGGTAGGAAAAGACCATCGCTCGTCCCCGACCGCCACTCGTAAGGAAGACAATCAATAATAAATCATGCTCCAACTTCATAGCATAACGAGAGACTATATGTGCATGCTTCGGGAATCACAAACCTTAACACCAATATTCCTACTAAACAAAACCATTTACCAGTACCTCCCACATATTATCATCTCTATATCGCAAAACTATTGCAAGAAATCAAACATATCATATTCAGTGATCCATAAGTTTTATGTAGGATTTTATGACTAACCATGCAATTGACCAATTCCTTTTGACTCTATAAATAGATATAAGTGAAGCATGAGAGTTTAATTCTTTCTACAAAAGACCACGCTCTAATAAATATAAGTGAAGCAAAAGAGCATTCTTCAAACAACGGTTTTCTATGTGAAGAGAAGCAGGCAATCCAAACTTCAAATGATATAAGTGAAGCACATGAAGCATTGTATAAAGCCATACTCAAAAGATTTAAGTGAAGTGCAATGAGCATTCTATAAATCAACCATGGACTATCTCATACCAGCATGGTGCATAAAAGAAATGTGAAAACTAAAAGCAAAAGACGCTCCAAGATTTGCACATATCACATGAACGAAACGAAACCGAAAACATACTGATACATGTTGAAGAAAGACGGGATGCCTTCCGGGGCATCCCAAGCTTAGATGCTTGAGTCTCCTTGGATATTTACTTGGGGTACCTTGGGCATCCCCAGTCTTGAGCTCTTGCCTCTCCTCCTTCTCCTCATATCGAGACCTCCTCGATCTTTGATCACTTCATCCACACAAAACTCAACAGAAAGTTCGGTAAGATTCGTTAGTATAATAAAGCAAATCACTACTCTAAGTACAGTTGCAAACCAATTCATATTTTTTTTTTTTGCATTTTAGCTACTGTAATATAACTTTTCCATGGCTTAATCCACTGATAGAATCGATAGTTTCATTAAAACAAGCAAAACAATGCATCAAAAACAAAATATAGCTTAAACAGGACAGTATGTAGTAATATGAACATTCACCATACTTCTGGTACTCCAAAAATTCTGAAACAATTAGGAAAAATAAACATTTTGTATAGAAAGATAGTGCAAAAAGTTTCATAACCTTTTGATGTTCCTGTAAAAAATGTAAAATCGCGCACTACAGCCAAAGTTTCTGTTTTCCACCGCACAAACCAACAAGAAATCTAAACGTCCTAAAGGCAAACCTTGGCACATTATTCTTATAATACAATAGAATTGTACAAGGGGGAAATTATTTTTGTGAGAATATTCATGAAAAATTCTATATTGTTTCCATGAGCATGAACACAAGTGTTCAAGGTCGACCCTCATTTCCGCAATGCATCACCTTTCAATCGCTTCTATTTTGTGAAAAGTTTTAAGTTCCCCTATTTTTTTAAACAATATAAAAGCACTCAACAGAAATAAATGACTCTCTAAAACTTCTGAGTTGTCTCCCTTGCAGTGCTTTCTTTAAAGCCATTAAGCTAGGCATAAAGTTCTCAAGTAATGGATCCACCTGGATCCCAAGGTATATCAAAGCAAATTTGAATCAACAATGATTTAGCATTTAGTAGTGAGCACAAAGAAACATATATCAAGCAATGACGAAGTCTAACTCTCTTCCTACGCATCGGCTTGTCATACAAGAACAATTCATGCACATCAAGTAAAGTCCAATACATAGCATAAGCAGTTTCTTGCAATTTTTCGTGTTGGAAACATAAAGAGGCGGAGATATAGTCATTCTCTCATAATGATTGCAAGTAGGAGCAGCAAGCACATGCATTTTACATTCATCAAAATTATCATGTGCAACAGTAAAAGGCAACCCGTCAACATAATCCGTAATAAGAGCAAACTTCACCGATATACTGTAGTTTGGAGAATTCAAAAAGATAATAGGACTATCATGTGTGGGTGCAATAGCAACAATTTCATTCTTAACATAAGGAACTATAGCAAGTTCATGTCCATAAGCATAATTCATATTGGCATTGTGGCCACAAGTATAGAAAGCATCATCAAAAAGGGATATTTCAAACGAATCAATGAGATCATAGCAATTATCATGGCAATCATCCTTCGGTAAGCATGAAGGGAAATTAAATAATGTATGAGTTGAAGAGTTACTCTCATTAGAAGGTGGGCATGGGTAGCTAATCTAATCTTCCTCCTTTTGTTCTTCACTCTCCTCATCATCTTTTTCATCCAATGAACTCACAGTTTCATCATTTTCTTCTTCCATAGACTCCTGCAAAATATTATTCTCTTCTTGGACAGCAGAGACTTTCTCAATAAATTCATCAATATTGGAATTGAATTTATAGTTATCATAGCAATATTTAAGGATGGCAAAATGTTCAGGTCTATAAACATCATCATCAAAAACTTCATACTTTTCAAACAAAGATTCAATCTCATAAGCACCCTTAAAAGCAACAAATTCTTCTATTCGTTCCACATCATAGTAATCATATATACCTTTAGCATAAGAAGCCAAGGTTTCATTATCATTAAATTTGCATGAATAGGGAAGGTGTGGAACCTCAACCTTAGAGCAACAAGTATAATCATATCTCAAGCATAGATTCCAAGCATACCATTGCAACATTTCAATTTGATCCTATAAAAGTTTTCCCTTTTGAGTCAAGCGATAATCCCTAAAGTATTCACGTTGATCCAATGTTACTCCCATTATCAAGTTGAATGGGGTTTTCTCAGGATTATCAAAATAGTGCATAATATTTTTCACATAATGAGCATCGAGGGTTTTAGGAGGTTCCCCATCTACATGAGTAGCAAGTAAAAACTATTTTTTTGGTGTTTCATGTTCCATATCCATAACTAAAGATAGGGAACAACTTAGAACAGGAAATAAAAACTACTTAGTGATAAAGCAAACAAGCGCATAAGAGATTATTCACCCCACGCTATTGCTCCCCGGCAACGGCGCCAGAAAAAGGTCTTGATAACCCACAAGTATAGGGGATCGTTTGTAGCCTTCTTCGATAAATAAGAGTGTCGAACCCAACGAGGAGCTAAAGGCAGAAAAATATTCCCTCAAGTTCTATCGACCACCGATACAACTATACGCACACTTTAACGTTTTCTTTACCGGAAACAAGCATGAAACTATTTTGTAGGTGTGATGCTAGAACTAATTTGCAAGAATAAAACTAGAAGAACTTTGCAAGGTTATAAACGTTAGGTGTTTAGTAAAAGGATTTGTTTCAACAAGAAAGTTATTTGTCCCTAGGCAATCGATAACAAGTACCGGTAATCATTCTTGTAATTTTATATGAGGGTGAGGCATGAGCTAACATACTTTCTCTACTTGGATCATATGCACTTATGAATGGAACTCTAGCAAGCATTCACAACTACTAAAGATCATTAAGGTCGTGAAACCCAACCATAGCATTAAGTATCAAGTCCTCTTTATTCCCATACGTCATACCCCACCTACTCGGGTTCAAGTTTCTGTCACTCTCGCAATCCACCATAAGCGAACCATGAACATATTGCAACACCCTACAGCGGGGCCCCCTCACGTTTGCGCGAGACGGAGGGCACCATAGGACAGCACCATAAATAAAATATACAATCATACCAACCAAGATCATGATTAACACACAGGACAAAACGGATCTACTCAAACATCATAGGATAACCATCGGGTTTAAGTTTCTGTCACTCTCGCAATCCACCATAAGTGAACCATGAACATATTGCAACACCCTACAGCGGGGCCCCCTCACGTTTGCGCGAGACGGAGGGCACCATAGGACAGCACCGTAAATAAAATATACAATCATACCAACCAAGATCATGATTAACACACAGGACAAACGGATCTACTCAAACATCATAGGATAACCATAGATCATTGGGAAATAATATATGGAGTTGAGCACCATGTTTAAGTAGAGATTACAGTGGGGGGACGAAGAGGTGTTACACTGTTGCATAGAGGGGGAGAGAGTTGGTGTTGACGGTCACAAGATTGTTGATGTAGATCGCCGTCACAATCATTGCCCCGGCGGCACTCCGGCACCACCGGAAGCGAGGGGGAGAGAGCCCCCTCCTCCTTCTTCTTCTTCTTCCTTGGCCTCCCCCTAGATGGGAGGAGAGTTCCCCCTTTGGTCCTTGGTCTCCATAGCGGCGGAGGGGCGGGAGCCCCTCCGAGACTGGATCTGCCTCTCTGTTCTCTTCTGTTTCGTGCTCTCCAGATCTGGCCGAAAACAGTTTCTTATATTCCTGGAGATCTGGAATTCCGATTGCGCTGAGCTTTTGACATGATTTTTTTTCTGGATATAAGCTTCCTTGCGCCCGAAGTACAGTCCCAACCGATGTACGAGGTGGGCACAACCCACCACGGCACGCCTGGCTCCGGGACCGCGCCCTGGTGGGTTGTGCCCACCTCGGGCCTCCGTTTGCGGTGATCTAACTCCCAAAAATCACATATATTCCAAAAAAAATCTCCGTGAAATTTTATTGCATTTGGACTTCGTTTGATATGGATACTATGCGATACAAAAAACATGTAGAAAAGAGGAACTGGCATTGGGCACTAGATCAATAGGTTTGTCCAATAAATTATATAAAAAGTTGCCAAAAGTATGTAAAACTTGTATAATATTGGCATGAAACAATCAAAAATTATAGATACGATGGAGACGTATCAAGCACAAAGGCAAGCAAGAAGGAAACCAAGCGCGAAAATAAAATCACGAATTTCGTATAGTTATTACATGCATCGAATGTTTTGCAAATTCAAACAAAGTCTTACGCCTCCACAAGGCATGAAAAGTGTCGCAGGATAAACTCTACGTGCAGGGGTCACCATCACCACGTCCGTCGCCGCCACCCGCCTCATCCACGACGGGCTCGTCAACAACATCGCTGCCGCCGTCATCGCAGCAGTCCCGCCACTCACCTCAGTCGTCGTAGTGTCATCGTCAGGGTTGCAGATGAACTTTGCCATCAGCGTGTCCACGTGGCCTTTCACGGCTGCGGCAGCGGCGGCGCGGGACTCAGGAGCGACGGTGTCGGTCACTACATTGAAGTTGAAGCTGGGATCTCGGAGGTAGAGACTGCTGAAGACGCGCGTCGCTGCCACGGAGAAGAGGTCGCGACACTCCTCCTCCAAGACGGAGTCCACCTTGGCGACGGTGCCTTAAAGCTCCTCAGCAAGCTTGGAAGAGAGCCCCACATAACTGCTATCAGGGGCCTCGAGCAGGACCTTAAACCCTTCTCTACAGATGGACTGCAGCGTGTGGTGAGCCCTGAGCTCGACGAAAGGGAAGGAGTCGCGCTCCACGGCTGCTTTTCCTTTGGTGTCAGCTAGGATCTTCTCCCTGGCGTCCAGCCGGGATGTTACCTCAGAAACATGCTTGGCCTGGGATGCCTCGGCCGTAGTCACGTCCTCCTTCAGCTTGACCAGGCACTCGTGTTTCCCATCTTGATCAATTGTCACCTTTGATAGCACGAGGTCGCGACCCGCAAGCTTCGCCTCGCATGCCTTGAGGTCGTCTTCCACTGCTGGAACCATTGCGTGTGGCTGGCTTGATCCTCTTGGAGCACCTTCAGGCTGGCCTCCGCTTCATGGCAGCGCTTGGTGGCCGCCTTCGCCTCATTAAGTGCCACGTCATCGGCCACCCTCACCTTGTCGGCCTCCTTATCGCTCTCGGCGGCGAGGGTGTCACATCCCTAGATCTGGTTTGCACTAGGCTAGCCCTTCATGTGTGCATCATGTTTAACTTTCTTGGAAATTTGAAATGGGGATGACAGAAACCCCCAGCACCCCCCTTAATCCAACTAGGGTTTACTAAAATCCGTTTCAATGTACTTGAAATGCCCTTCTAAAATGTTCATCATCTTTGCCTTGGTCTAGAACCTCTGACAAAAATGGTGCACAATTTTCTAGGACATCGTTGGGTCACTTCATTAAATCATACTCTATTTGCATTTGGGCATTTAAATGCTATAAAATATTTTAACTGTCCAAATAATCATAAACTAAAATGTTTACTGTTGGAAATATTTCAAACAGTGGGCATGATAAGTTTCATGATTTTTGAGTTAGTTTTAGTATTTTAATTAAAGCCCTGAAGTTACAAAATAAAGAAAACATAAACAAAAACCAAAAATAAAAGAGAGAGAGAGGCTACTGACCTTGCCTCACCTGGCACAGCCCACCTGGCGGCCCAGCTGGTGGCCCAGCCCACTGGCCTCCCCCCTGTCGTCTTCTTCCCCTGCCAGGAGGACAAGCGCGTGGCCGCAGCTCACCGGCACGCGCCCCGGCCACCTCCTGCTTGCCGCTTCGCCCTGGCCTCCTCGGATGACGCCACGCAGCCCCCTCCCGACCACTCTCTCACTCTCCCCGAGCTTCTCCCTTCCTCTGCTCTTTTCCCTCTCGTGACCGAGCGCTGTCATCGCTGCCGCTCGCTGTTGTCTTGGCCACAGCCACTTCCCCGCCTCGCCGATGCGCTCAGAAGCTCTGCCACGACCCCCTCTTCCTCCCCACCTAGCCACGCCCCGCCAGATGCCCTGCAGCGATGTTCCCGACCTCGTCTTCAACCTCTGGCCGCCGGCGATCTCACTCGGGATTCGCGAGCTCTAGCCCCTCCCCGGCCTCGTCGTTTCCTCTGCTGGAATCACCGTGAGCCCTTGCCCTTTCCCCTCTCTCCCTATGCTCGTCCACGCCTTCTAACCACCGTGGTCATCGGAGCCGATAGCTCCTCGCCGCTGGCCATGTCTCCACCGTGGCCACGACCGTGCAAGCTTGCACCCGAGCTCACCACTGCACTCAGTACATCCCCACGAGTGGAACACGGCCACCCACTGCTCCTGGCGTAGCCTGTAACGCCATTTTGAGCAACGGCCGAACTCCGGCCACCGCCCAAGTGGTCGCCGCCATTGTTTTCGGCCACCCCAGCACCTCCCACTGCCACCAGTCCATGTGTGCGAGCTCCAGCTACTCGTAGATGGGCTCCGCCATTGATTTGGTCACCGGAGGAGGAATTCCGAGCACCTCCGCCGCGTCTGGCCTCGTCGGCGTCGAGTCGGCGGCGGGTTTGACCCCGCTGACCAGGGGTTTGACCTCCCCTGACGTGTGGGCCCAGGCGCCTGTTTAATTAGTGTTAGGTTTAGTTAGTGTTAATTAACTTAACTAATTAGATGAGCCAGTGACATGCGGGCCCCGCCCTGCTAATTAACCTAGGATTAGGACTAACTAAAATTAGTTAGTCTAATGACACTGACACGTGGGACCCACTGGTCAGGTTTGACCTGGACCGTCCTCGTTGACTGCTGACGTCACCCTGACGCAATAAATCATTTACTGGATTTATTCTTATATAGGAAATTCCAGAAAATGTTACAAACTTCAAAAATTCATAGAAATTGATCTGTAACTACAAATGCAAAGACTTATATATGGAAATTGATCAGAAAAATCCAATCTTTCCATCTGTAATGGTTTCATACACGTCGGAACACTTTAACCTTGCTGTTTAATTGAAACAAGCTAATGCATTAATATGACTTCATATCATGGTCTTTCATTTGAATATTTGATTCAAATGGACTCAACCCAACCTATTTTAGAATGCATTAGCCAAAACACACCCATATTGCCATGTCATAGCATGCATCATATTATTGCATATTGCCATCTGATGATTGTGTTCCGATGTGTCTTTCGTGGTAGGTTCTGCCTCCGAGGATACCCACGAATATCCGATTGAAGGGTAGTATCCTACTAGCACTCCATCAGGCAAGCAAAACCCCCTTGTTCATTCTGATACAATCCCACTCTCTCGCTCCTGCTCTCTTTTACTGCATTAGGACAACATCGATTCAACTGTTACATGCTGCGGTAGCTGAACCCCTTTTTCCTCTGCATGACCTGTCATTGCCACAGTAATTAGATGAAACCCACTATCATGAGTAGGAGTTTTTTGAGCCCTGATGTGCCTACTCATTCATGCTTGTCTGTCACGCCTTTTACTGCTTAGAGTTGAGTCGGGTCTGATTCATCGGGAATGAATGGGAATGGTGATGAACATGTCCTACTGTGTGTGAGCTAAGTGTGTGAACACGATTTGGTAAAGGTAGCGGTGAGAGGCCATGTAAGAGTACATGGTGGGTTGTATCATTGAAACCGTCCTCAGGAACATTGTAGATAGTCAAGCTTCTTAGCCTTTTTCATTTGTAGTTGTCTGTACTCAGACAAGATAAGCTTCCCATGTGTGTGAGCTAAGTGCTTGTTGCTTGTATGACTTAAATGCTGGGTCATCAGACCCATGTTTGTAATATCTGGCTCTTCGGAGCCTAATTAATAAATACTTTGAGTCATAGAGTCATGTTGTGATGCCATGTTGTATTTACACATACCGAGCATATTGTGTGTATGATTGAAATGCTTGGTATGTGTGGGATCCGACAACCTAGTTGTCTATCCTTGGTAGCCTCTCTTATGATGAAATGTTGTCTGGTGCTTCCACTGAGCCATGGTAGTCTGCTACAGCCCGGGTTACCGGAGTCCTGTTAGCCTGCTATAGCCCGGATTCCCGGAGTCCTGCTAGCCTAGTTGCAACAGCCCGAATTCGCTCGCTGATGATCGACACGTTCATTGCTGGGTCATGTATGCATGTCCTTGTAAGTTAGTGCCACTTTGGCTTTACGACTAGTCATGTCGGCCCGGGTTCTCTGTCATATGGATGCTAGCGACACTATCATATACGTGAGGCAAAAGGCGCAAACGGTCCCGGGCCAGGTAAGGTGGCACCCGTGGGAATACCGTGGGTGAGGCCACAAAGTGATATGATGCATTACATGCTAGATGGGGTGACTTAGGATCGGGGTCTTGACAGCTTTGGTATCAGAGCCTGACTGCATGTAGGATTACAAAGCCAAACTAGTCGAAGTTGAGTCTAGAAATGCTTTATTTATATGTAGGATAATTGATTGTGGGATGGAACGTAAGGCTCTTTTTACTCCTTTACCTTATGCCCTTCAGATCTGAGTCAACCTCTTCTTTTCTAAATAGTCTGATGCATTAGCAAATCCCTTCTTTTCGTTCTCGACGTCCCTTTGGGCCAGTTCAACCACACTAATCGGTGAGCTGAGGTACTCTATTGCCTCGACGTATATGTTGGAGCTATAATTATGACCCTAGGTGTTTTAGGGAGCCACCTGGTAATCTAACCATGTTTTGTGTTCCCGGTGTGATGATTTTACTAAAATCCTTTTCAATGAACCTGATATGCCCTTCTAAAATGTTCATCATCTTTGCCTTGGTCTAGAACCTCTGACAAAAATGGTGCACAATTTTCTAGGACATCGTTGGGTCACTGGATTAAATCATACTCTATTTGCATTTGGGCATTTAAATGCTATAAAATATTTTAAATGTCCAAATAATCATAAACTAAAATATTTACTGTTTTTTTGAGGGTTGAGACAGTAGGAAAGGCTCCTACTGCATATATATTAGAACAAAGTAATTGTTACATGGTGGTATTTACAATGATGGAGGGAGGGGTCAGATCCTAAGCACAACCCTAAACTTGTTGTGGTAGACTTTGCAAGATAGAAGAGACCACATGTCTCTTGTGATCAGGTAATCTATATCTAACATTATCAAATTCTACTCTGAACCTATTGAACCATGAAGCAATGGAGGGTGTCACATGTCCGAAACAGTTGTTATTGCGCTCCTTCCAAAGACTCCATGCTGCAGTCAGAAAGATCTCCATGATCATTTTATGTGGATGTTGTGCCTTTAAGTTCTCCACCAGAGCCAACCTATCTCCTTGTACAGCCCATGAAATGTTTAGTAGATGCCAACATTCTTTGCTAAATGTGCAATGAAATAAGAGGTGTTCCACAGTTTCTTCGACATGGTGCCCGCAAAGCAAGCAATCAAGATTGGTGCCAATATTGTAGTGCCATCGCTTGAGCATGTTCCTTGTGTTGAGCCTGTTTGAAAGCAAAAATCACCCAAAGACTTTGATTTTTGGTGTGCATTTAGTCTTCCAGAGCCATTGAAACACTACGTGCGCAACCACATCCTGAAAGACAAACTGATAGTAGGCCATAATTTTGAACACGGTTGAACCCCAACAGTAGGACAACACATCATCCTGATCCTCTAATACCACCACGGCCATATCCAATTGGAGGAGTCTGAGCTCATCATGGGCTTGCAACGAGAGTGGTAGTTGAAAGGTTGCCTGAAGGGTGGAGGTAGTCAAAAAGTTTTGCACAGACAAGTCCTCATTAATGGCATAAGAGAAAGCTCGCGGATATTGTTCTGCCATGATGGACTGGTTCCAGCTATGTTTCCAGAAAAGAGCATTGGTACCGTGTTTAACTTGCACCTGAGTGATGCCACGGTAGATTGGCATAAGGTTTACGAGGTCACGCCACCAAAAGGAGCCACAATTATCTGTTGCATGCGGGATCAACTCGTGGTAATATGTATCCCAGATAAGCTGAACCCAGGGTATATCCATTTTGTTGTAGAATTTATGCAGGAATTTGAGCAGTAGCATATCATTTTGGATTTTAAGGTCAAGTATACCCAAACCACCGCACTCGTGGTAAAATGTTTACTGTTGGAAATATTCCAAACAGTGGGCATGATAAGTTTCATGATTTTTGAGTTAGTTTTAGTATTTTAATTAAAGCCCTGAAGTTACAGAATAAAGAAAACATAAACAAAAACTGAAAAGAAGAGAGAGAGAGAGAGAGAGAGAGAGGCTACTGACCTTGCCTCACCTGGCACAGCCAACCTGGCGGCTGAGCTGTTGGCCCAGCCCACTGGCCTCCCCCCTGTCGTCTTCTTCCCGTGGCAGGAGGACAAGCGTGTGGCCCCAGCCAAGACGCACGCCTGCCACCTCCTGCTTGCCGCCGCCACAGCCTCCTCGGATGATGCCACGCAGCCCCTGACCGCTTCTCTCACTCTCCCGAGCTTCTCCCTTCCTCTGCTCTTTTCCTCTCATGCCCGAAAGGCCACATCGCCGCCCGCACGTTGTCGTGGGCTACAACCACTTCCCCGCCTCGCCGATGCGCTCAGAAGCTCTGCCGCGACCCCCTCTTCCTCCCCACCGAGCCACGCCCCGCCGGAAGCCCTGCAGCGATGTTCCCGGCCTCGTCTTCAACCTTTGGCCACCGGCGATCTCACCGGGGATTCGTGAGCTCCAGCCCCTCCCCGGCCTCGCCGTTGCCTTTGCTGGAATCGCCGTGAGCCCCTACCCTTTCCCCTCTCTCCATGTGCTCGTCCGCGCCTTCTAACCATCGTGGTCATCGGAGCCGATAGCTCCTCGCCGCCGGCCATGTCGCCAACGTGGCCACGGTGGTGCAAGCTTGCACCTGAGCTCACCACTGCACTCAGTACATCCCCACGAGTCGAACACGGCAACCCGCTGCTCCTGGCGTAGCCTGTAACGCCATTTTGTGCAACGGCCGAACTCCGGCCACCGCCCAAGTGGTCGCCGCCATTGTTTCCGGCCACCCCAGCACCTCCCACTGCCACCACTCGACGCGCGCGAGCTCCAGCTACTCATAGATGGGCTCCGCCATTGATTTGGTTGCCGGAGGAGCAATTCCGAGCACCTCCGCCGCTTCTGGCCTCGTCGGCGTTGAGTCGCCGGCGGGTTTGACCCCGCTGACCAGCGGTTTGACCTCCCCTGACGTGTGGGCCCAGGCGCCTGTTTAATTAGTGTTAGGTTTAGTTTGTGTTAATTAACTTAGCTAATTAGATGACCCACTGACATGCGGGCCCCGCCCTGCTAATTAACCTAGGATTAGGACTAACTAAAATTAGTTAGTCTAATGACACTGACGCGCGGAACCCACTGGCCAGGTTTGACCTGGACCGTCCCCGTTGACTGTTGACGTCACCCTGACGCAATACTGACGCAATAAATCATTTACTAGATTTATTCTTATACAGGAAATTCCATAAAATGTTGTAAACTTCAAAAATTCATAGAAATTGATCTGTAACTCCAAATGCAAAGACTTATATATGAAAATTGATCAGAAAAATCCAATCTTTCCATCTGTAATGGTTTCATGCATTTAAGAACACTTTAACCTTTCTGTTTAAGTGAAACAAGCTAATGCATTAATATGACTTCATATCATGGGCTTTCATTTGAATGTTTGATTCAAATGGACTCAAACCAACCTTATTTTAGAATGCATTAGCCAAAACACGCCCATATTGCCATGTCATAACATGCATCATATTGTTGCATATTGCCATGTGATGGTTGTGTTCCGATGTGTCTTTCGTGCTAGGTTCTGCCTCCGAGGATACCCACGAATATCCGACTGAAGGGCAGTATCCTACTACCACTCCATCAGGCAAGCAAAGCCCCCTTGTTCATTCTGATACAATCCCACTCTCTCGCTCCTGCTCTCTTTTACTACATTAGGACAACATCGATTCAACTGTTACATGTTGCGGTAGCTGAACCCCTTTTTCCTCTGCATGACCTGTCATTGCCACAGTAATTAGATGAAACCCACTAGCATGAGTAGGAGTTGTTTGAGCCCTGATGTGCCTACTCATTCATGCTTGTTTGTCATGCCTGCTACTGCTTAGAGTTGAGTCGGGTCTGATTCATCGGGAATGAATTGGAATGGTGGTGAACATGTCCTACTGTGTGTGAGCTAAGTGTGTGAACACGATTTGGTAAAGGTAGCGGTGAGAGGCCATGTAGGAGTAGATGGTGGGTTGTCTCATTGAAACCGTCCTCAGGAACTGAGGTCTGTGTTTGTGATCCATGAACAAGTACTACCACACGTTGGGCCCTGAAATATGACCCCACTTGACTTATTAACCGCCCTTGCCCTCTTTCCAGGAGTTGCAACTAGTTTCTGGTGTTTGTAGGATATGTGTTGGAGATCGTGCGTAGTGCTGACCCTAGGGGTGGGCTATGATGCGGTAGATGCACCATGGCCCGGTGTACCGGGCGCCCGTTTGGTGTCTTGGGAACCCTGCACACATCGTTTGGGGCTGTGAGCGAAACCTCGGCCGGATCTCCTCGCGGATGGAACCCGAATAGGCGATAAACCTGGACCTGAGACTTGTGTGGTTAGTTAGGTCGTGGTCTACACCCACGTCGACTTTTCGCTTGAAGTCTCGCCAAGCACATGTCGTGTCTGACGCTAAGTGGTGGAAACATGTGTGAAGAAGTACACCCCTGCAGGGTTATAAATGATCTATTCGAATAGCCGCGTCCATGGTAAAGGACTTCTGGGTTGCCTATAACAGTTCATAGACAAGTGAAAGTGGATACTCTAAAATGCGCAAGATAAGCGTGAGTGATATGGATGGCGTTCTCATAGGGAGACGGGAGCTGATCCATAGTCGTGTATTGATTTGGTGAATATGTGGACTCGTGTGCGCCACCTCAAAAGAGTTACTTGCAATTGTAGTTCAGGTTAGCACCGAGTCAAAGCTGGCTTGCTGCAGTTAAACCCCACCATCCTGTCACATCCTAGTTAGTCCATGCATTAGAGTGTTGCATCATGTTTACCTTTCATTAGAAATTTGAAATGAGGAAGACAGAACCCCTCTTAATCCAACTAGGGTTTACTAAAAATATATTCAATGAACCTGAAATGCCCTCTAAAAATGTTCATCACCTTTGCCTTGGTCCTAAACCACTGTTAGAAGTGATGCACAAATTTCTAGGTCACTCTAGGGTCATTGGATTAAATCTTTAGCTATTTGAATTTGGGCATTTAAATTATATGAAATATTTCGAATGCTCAAATAACCCCAAACTAAAATGTTCCATGCTGGATATATTCCAACTAGGGATCATGTGCAGTTTGGTGATTTTTGGAGTTGCCTAGGTATTTTTAGAATTGCAACAAACCTCTGTAAATAATTAAAAACAGAAACAAATGGGAAAACCTCTTACCTGGCGAACCCAAGCCCCGCCCACTGGCGGCTCAAAGACTGTGCTGGCCCATGCCCGACCAGTTGCTTCTTCTTCGCCACGCATGCAGAAAGTTTGAAGCCGGGCGAAGCGCTTGAGTCGCCACGGCGCCAAAGACTTGCGCCGCTTCCAGCGCCGACGCTGGTCAGGCTCCACGTCGCCGCCCCGACCCCGTGGACATCTCGTTTCTTGCCCTGCCTCTCTCTCTCTTGCTCTCCCTCCGCCATGGCCGACGCTGCCGTGCCCGTGCCACCGTGAAACCACGTCCACCGTCGTCCCCGCACCGAGCCACCGCGTCCAACCACTCGGCCGTCGTCGACTCCGTCGAGCAGCCCGAGCCCCGAGTGCTCGCGAGCCCTGCTTCGTCTTCCTCGAGCTCGTCTTCACCGAGCACCGCCGCAGATCCCCTTCGCCGTCGCCGCCGCATCACCTCGTCCCCGATCTCGCCGACTGCTTTGCCGCACTCGCCGTGAGCCCATCTACCTTCCCATCCTTCTCATGCACGCTCTCGATCCCCGCACCGATTGCACCGAGCTCGGCTGCACCCGCCGCCGCCACCGCACGTCGCCGTCGTGGCCACAGCCACGTTGACTCGACTCCGAGCACACCATCGCACTCACCGCACTCCCAGGAGCCCAACGCACCTCACCCCGTGCCTTGCCATGCCCCGTAGCCACGGTTTCGTCCTCACCCGACTCCGGCGATCGCCAAGCTCGTCGCCGGCGACGTTTCCGGCCACCCCGAGCTCAACCACCGCCACCAAACGCTGCGGCTTGCTCCCGGATACACGTAGATGGCCTCCGCCGCCCATTTGGTCGCCGGAATGCACAAACACACTCTCTCCGCCGCGTCTGGCTTCGCCGGCGGCTAAACGTCGGCGGGTTTGAGCCCGTTCACGTAGTTGACTAGGTGGGGCCCCTCTGCTAATTAACCTAGTTTAGGTTTAATTAAAATTAGTTAGTTTAATTAGCTACTGACATGCGGGACCCACTGGTCAGGTTGACCTGGACGCCCCCGTAGACCCCTGACGTCACTCTGATGCACTGCTGACGCAATAATTAATTTCTGGTTTTATTTGTATTCAGGAAATTCCAAAAATTCCAAAAATCATAGAAATTAATCTGTAACTCCAAATGCAAAGTTATATATATGAATTTTGATCAGAAAAATTCAATCTATCCATAGGTAATGATTTCATGCATGACAGAACAAGTTAACCTTGTTGTTTAAGCAGAATAAGATAATGCACCATTATGGCTATGTTAAATGAGCTAACATTTGAATATTTGATTCAAATGAGTTCATCCCTTTCTGTTCTAGCTTGCATTAGGCCAACACACATTCATATTGCCATGTCATAGCATGCATCATATTGTTGCATATTGTCATGTGTTGTTTATGTTCGGTGTGTCTTTCGTGATAGGTTCTGCCTCCGAGGATAACCCCGAATATCTGTCTGAAGGTAGTATCCTACTACCACTACATCAGGCAAGCAACCCAAGATCATTCCGATACAAACCCATGTTCTCGCTTCTGCTCTTGTTTACTGCATTAAGACAACGCGATTCAAACTGTTGTGTGCTGCGGTAGTTGAACCCACTTCCTTTGCATGACCTGTCATTGCCACAGTAACTAGATCAAACCCACTAGCATGTGTAGGAGTTGATTGAGCCATGTTTGTGAATCCTACCATGCTATGCTTGCTATGCTTAGAGTTGTGTCAGTCCGGCTCATCGGGATGATGAACTAGAGTGAAAGGTTGTGTCGGGTTCGAGAGTGAAAGTGTTGAATATGTTTTGGTAAAGGAATCGATGATAGGCCATGTAGGAGTACATGGTGGGTTGTTTCATTGAGGCCGTCCCTAAGAACTGAGATCTGTATGTGTGATTTAAGATCAGCTACTACCATACGTTGGGCCCTGAAATATGACCCCGCTCGACTTACCGACCCCTCTCGTCCTCTGTCCAGGAGTTGCAAGTAGTTTCTGGTGTTTGTAGTATGCTGGGGGCCGCACGCAGCGCTAACCTTAGGGTGGGCTGTGTTGCGGTAGGCACGTGGCACGGTTGTCACGCCCAATATGCGATACTATCCTAAAGAGACTCGAAGGTCCCACCAAGGATAGAACCGCATATTGAAACGCTTTTGCAAGGTGGATATCTTTACATCAACATTACATAATAGATGGGGATACATACAAGACATACAATGTCACATGAATACAACAATACAACATACAAGATCAACATCCGACTACGGATGAATCATAAACAGAAACTCAAACAATATCCACCCTGCTAGCCCAGGCTGCCGACCTGGAACCTATCCCCTGATCGAAGAAGAAGTAGAAGAAGAACTCCAAAGTAAGCAAACATCGCTCTCGCGTCATGATCATCGCATAACCTGTACCTGCAACTGATGTTGTACTAATCTCTGAGCCACGAGGACTCAGCAATCCCATTACCATGGGTATCAAGACTAGCAAAGCTTAATGGGAAAGGAAGGGGTAAGGTGGTGAGGTTGCAACAGTGACTAAGCATATATGGTGGCTAACCAACGCAAATAAGAGCGAGAAGCGAGCAAGCGGAATGGCCGTGAAGCTAGCAATGATCAAGAAGTGATCCTGAACTCCTACTTACGTCAAACATAACCCAGAAACTGTGTTCTCCTCTCGATCAACCCCGAAAAGAGACACTCACGGTTACGCACACGGTTGGTGTATTTTAGAAGAGTTTACTTCAAGTTTACTACAACCGGAAATTAACAAATTCCCATCTGCCACATAACCGTGGGCACGGCTCTCGAAAGTTTATACCCTGCAGGGGTGTCCCAACTTAGCCCATGATAAGCTCTCGCGATCAACGAAGGATATTCCTTCTCCCTGGGAAGACCCGACCAGTCTCGGAATCCCTGCTACAAGACATTTCGACAGTAATAAAACAAGACCAGCAAAGCCGCCCGATGCGCCGACAATCCCGATAGGAGCTGCACATATCTCGTTCTCAGGGCAACACCGGATGAGACATCCGACGAGTAAAACCAGACCTCGAGTTTCCCGAGGGGCCCCTTGATCTACTCGGTTCGGGCCAACACTTAGACAAGCATTGGCCCGGGGGGGGGGCTAAATAAAGATGACCCTTGGGTTAATTACTCCCAAGGGAAAGTAGGTGGTGGTGAGGCAAATGGTAAAACCAAGGTTGGGCCTTGCTGGAGGAGTCTTATTCAAAGCGAACTGTCAAGGGGGTCCCATAAATCACCCAACCGCGTTAGGGACGCAAAATCCGGGAACATAATACCGATATGACGGAAACTAGGGCGGCAAGAGTGGAACAAAACACCGGGCATAAGGCCGAGCCTTCCACCCTTTACCAAGTATATAGATGCATTAATTAAATAAGAGATATTGTGATATCCCAACATAATCCTGTCCATCATGGAGCAATCTTCAACTTCACCTGCAACTAACAATGCTATAAGAGGGGCTGAGCAAAAGCGGTAACATAGCCAAACAACGGTTTGCTAGGAAGGGTGACAAAAGGTTAGAGGTTCATGGCAATTTGGGAGGCTTGAGCAGCAAGTGATAGGTAGCGCAGCATAGCGAAAGAACGAGGCAACTAGCATAGCAATGATAGTAGTGAGATCCAGTGTAGCGGTCATCTTGCCTGAAATCCCGCAAGGAAGAAGAACGAGTCCATGAAGAAGATGAAGCCACGAAGACGAACCAAGCGTAGACGAACGAATCCTCACGATCGCGACGAAACGGGAACTATCGAGAAAGCACACAACATGGTAAACACACCACACATATACAAGACATGATGCACAACAAGCATGATGCATGACAAAGCTAGATGAGGCTACTCATGTCAAGAGATGATGCATACAATAACAACACATCAAGACAAGATTAAATAAGGCCGGAAACAACATATAACAAATCCGGTAAGTCCTCATATGCAAATTTCGAAATTGGTCCAGATCTGAATAACCCTTATGTTCAAGTTGTTAAACAGCAATTTAAGATGCACCAAGATGATCTACACGAGATTCTAGTCAAGATACATATAGAGTTCATTTAATTCGGAGCTACGGCCTAGAAGATATGAGCAAAACAAGAAAAACATGGCATTGATGCAAAATGCACCCAAACATCAAGCAAACACTCTCAAAACATGGATGCAACATGATAATATGAAGCTACATGCAAAATCAAGCAAGTTTCATATAGAGCACACTCAAAACGGAGCAACGGTTCAACACATACACCCTATACAAGTCATGACAACTATCTGTCCAGAACAGCAACTAGGCATATTGCAAGAATAAAAACAACATGCTACAGCATCTCAACGTGAAAACAAAAGGCATAGGTATGAAGTACAGGTAAAACACGACAAAACATGAACACTGAGCTATCTCTAGAAATCAGTAGAACATGCTCAAAATGACATGGCAAGATTGCATATACTAACAGTTTCAGACTTTGCAGAAATAACATCAGGTTGCAATGTTTAGAGCTATCAAACAACATGCTACAGGAACATATGATGGCAAACAAAGGCATGGCATGAACCTACTAAATGCATAGATAAAAAGTCCCTTACAGACCTTGAGCCAAAAAGGATAAGAAGATATGATGGCACCCATGTAAACATAGCAAGTTATATTACTGATTTAAACATGGCAGGAACAACAATAAGTAGGCATGTTGGTGAGCTTGAACCACTCACCACAGAGCAATACATGGCATGGTAAGGCAACCAACAGTAGGAAGACATGTATATGAAGCTAAACATGGCAATATAAAGTTCATAGGGTGCATGGATCACTAACAACAATCATGGCAACATTGAACTTAATGTTAACAGGCTGACAGCAACATTATTTAGCAATTTGAGAGCAAGAATACAACAAGTTCCACAGACTATAATTGCAACAAAGGGCATGGATGGATATATCAAGACATGTATAACAAAACATCCTTAGTGAACATCTCCAGATTATGCATAATATGACTTGTAGAAGCAGGTTAACATAGCATCATGATATAGCAGATTCAGACATGCTAAACAGCAACATCAAGTACCATACTTAACAAACTTGATGCACTCACCACAAGACCCACACAAATACATGGATGGCACCACTGTGAAGATGGCATGATGTTGCACAAAACACATTTAGAGCTCATGCTCATAGGATATACACATCAAATGCAACAAAAATGACAAATCATCAAGTTATAACAGTTTCAGCAGATTAACATCACATAGCACTCTTGCAACGAATATTCAGGCATGAATATGAGCTCAAATGAACATGATGCAATGTAATGGAATGAATTACTCATCGAGACGAACAATTTGACATATTACATGCACGAAACGGAGCAGTATGCAGCAAGTTATGATGCGATGGACATGGCATAGAAATGCAAAATATTACGGGGACTTAGCAGTTTTGTGAGAAAAAACAGGATGAGCGATGGATAGCTATAATGTGCACTGGGCGGGGTTTACTGGGCTCTCACCATGGGCCAAGCCCA
This sequence comes from Aegilops bicornis, assembly GCA_021605145.1. NCBI lineage: Eukaryota > Viridiplantae > Streptophyta > Magnoliopsida > Poales > Poaceae > Aegilops > Aegilops bicornis. Next base: position 349,150,357 of record CM038672.1, read on the forward strand.
GAAGTAGAGGAGGCAGGCCGAGGAGGCTTGGGCTGGACGAGGCCCACGCGGGCGCTGGAGGTCGGGCCACCGGAGCTGGGCCGCTGGGCCCACGTGGCGGCGTCGTCCTCCTCTTGATCCCGCCTGGATGGAGGGAGGCATGGGAGGCGGCGGTCGATGGGGCTCCGGCGAGCCCCCAAGGAAGGCGGGGTGGCGAAGGGAGGGGCGGATCCGGCCTTGGCGCTCCGGATCCGGCCGGTTTCAGCGGCGGCGAGCGAACGAGGCGGCGCGGCCGCGACAACAGGTGGCCGTGATGGTGCGGGGGATGCAGACGGCGGGGGTGAGGGGCTTAGGCGGCGCAGACGGCGAAGCAGGTGACGCTGCATGACGGAAAGGCGCGGAGACGGCGCTGGGAAGGAGGAGTGGCGGGGCGACAGGAAACTCCGGCGAGATCCCGGCGAGCGGGCACGGGCGACGGCGGGCTGGGCCCCAATGGGCAAGGGCCTGTGGATGGGCTGGAAGGGCACAGCGGAGGAGAGCCGGCGGGCTGAGGTGGCGGCGTGCGGTAGGTTGGGGAGGCGGCGGCGGCGACGTGGCAGCACTGGATTGGACCGGGGCGTGGCGGCGGACGTGTCCGGCGGCGGAGAGGGAAAAGCTAGGGTTTGGACTGCGGGATTTCGGGGAGGATCACATATATATAGGTAGAGGGAGCTAGGAGAGTCCAAATGAGGTGCGGTTTTCGCCCACACGATCGTGATCGAACGACCGAGAGCATAGAGGGGAGTTTGCTGGGCTTTGGGCCACTTTGGAGGGGTGTTGGGCTGCAAAGAGAAAGGGGGTTTGCCACGCTGCGGTTAACCGTTGGAGTATCAAAGCGACCTCCAAATGGCACGAAACTTGACAGGCGGTTCACCGGTGATATACCAAGGCCGCTGGCAAACCTCGGGCCATTCCGAGAAAGTTTAACACCCGCATACCTAAATGAGGCAAAAGGGGGCGCTGGAGACATAGGAGTCTTGGGATTGCAAAACGGACAACGGGGAAAATGCTCGGATGCATGAGACGAACACGTATGCAAATGCGATGCACATGGCGACATGATATGAAATGCAGCTGATGACATGGCAAAGTGCAACACGCAAGCACATGACATGGCAAGGACGGCAAATAACTGGCGGACACCTGGCGCATTAGATCCGGGGCGTTACAACGGTGTACCGATTCGCCCGTTTGGTGTCTCGGGAACCCTGCACACATCGTTCGGGGCCGTTAGTGGAACCTCTGCTGGACTCCCTGCGGATGGAACCCGAATAGGCGATAAACTTCGACTACAGACTTGCGTGTTTGGTTAGGTCATGGTCTACACCCACGTCGGCTTTCGCTTGAAGTTTGCCGAGCACATGTCGTGTGCAGACGCTAAGTGGTGGAAACATGTGTGATGAAGTACACCCCTGCAGGGTATAAAACTATTCGAATAGCCGTGTCAACGGTAAAGGACTACTTGGTCACCTATACAGTTCATAGACAAGTAAATGGATAATACTAAAAGCCTCAAGATAAGTGTGAGTACCGCGGATGGCCCTCTCGTGGGTTGACGAGAGAGGATCCACGGTGGAGTATTGTGATGGTGATTAGTGGACTCGTGTGCGACAAATGCTTTTCAAGTGGTGTCACGTAGGATAGCTTAGCCAAGAGTCAAAGCTGGCTTGCTGCAATAAATCCACTACCTTCTTGAGAATGTGCATGTATAATAGGATTCTGTTGTAAGACTTGCTGAGTACCTCCGTACTCATGTTTGCTTAATTAATGTTTTCAGTCGACAACACCGCCCCCTTCGATGGGTTTTATGTAGACCTTGACGTCGACGAGTGAACTAGCCCCCCAGGTGGTGATCCAAGGCTTGTGAAGGGCCATTGTAGATAGAAGGGCTTCGTCAAGCTTTCTTTGTTTTTAGTGTCTGTACTCAGACTAGTTTGCTTCCGCATGTGCTTGTATGTTTGTATGACTTGAGTGTTGGGTCATGTGACCCCTATCTGTATGGATATGTATGTATGGCTCCTCGGAGCCTCTTAAATAAAGTACTTTGAGTTGTAGAGTTTTGTTGTGATGCCATGTTGTATGTACTCATATCGGGCATATTGTGTGTATGATTGAAATGCTTGGTATGAGTGGGATCCGACAATCTAGTTGTTTATCCTTGCCCGGCCTCTCATATGGGGAAATGTAGTCTAGTGCTTCACGAGCGATAGTAGTCCGCTACAGCCCAGTTCACCGGAGTCCTGCTAGCCCAGCACTACTGCTTTGGACACTTGATTGGCCGGCATGTGTTTCACTTTGTTCCTTTGTCTGTCCCTTCGGGGAAATGTCCCGCGGTGACATCCGGAGTCCTGCCTAGCCTGCTACAGCCCGGGTTACCGGAGTCCTGTTAGCCCAGTGCTACAGCCCGGATTCACACGTTGATGACCGACATGCTCGATGTGATTCATGTATGCCTATCCCCATGGGTTAGCGCCGCTTTGGGTTCACGACTAGCCATGTCGGCCCGGGTTCTCTGTCATGTGGATGCTAGCGACACTATCATATACGTGAGCCAAAAGGCGCAAACGGTCCCGGGCCATGGTAAGGCGACACCGTGGGAATACCGTGCGTGAGGCCGCAAACTGATATGAGGTGTTACCGGCTAGGTCAATGTGACTTGGAATCGGGTCCTGACAATGTTGGCATCGAGCCAGATCGCTCAGAGGTTCGCTAAGCCAAACTGGTCGATGTCGAGTCTAGAAATGCTTTACTTATATGTAGGGGAATTGATTGTGGGAGGGACGCAAGGCTCTTTTTACTCCTTTACCTTATGCCCTCTGATCTGACTCACCCTCTTCTCATTCTACGTTGGTATAGGACTAGGCTCTCTTCTCTCTATCAGGTTCACGTGTTACTTATCCGTAGTAACTTATAGGATTGTTGGTTACCAGCCTCAGTTCAGTTTCTACTACATTTAGTATGCTATCAGTTGAACCAGAACCTTGATATGATGTTGTTGAGTGGTTTGGCAATCTGATTTTGAATGTCTCAAATCTGTTCTTGAGCATTTACAGATGTTATGCTGTCCGATTTTCCCTAGAAATTCTAATGTCTTTGCATTGTGGTTGTGCTTTCAGATGGCCACTCATGCTCAAAACCAAGTGGTTCGTCTGACCAGGTGCATCGATGTGCCCGGTCATACGGCTATGTTAGTCCGGGTTATGATTGAGACGGGATACCGTTGGTATCCCGAATACACCGTCGAAGAGCAATTCCGAAACTTTAATCAAAGCCAATACCTCTGCAATGTCAGGATATTTCCTTCTTATCCTGGATCGACTGAGCCTCTTCACCACTCCTATGGACTCGGGGTCACTATTAAGATGGCTGTGCAGAATGCTGCATACTCTATGATGACCATCATGCGAGTCAGATCGGCCCGCTTGAACACCGACTTCCGTTATATGCCGCCTTTGCTCCTGTGGGGCGCAAGGGTATCTTCGGCCATCTATGCTGATTCGGTCGGGAGGACTCACTAACCCGCACCACTGCTGAGATGCTCGAGGATAAGGACCGAGAGAAACGAGCCTTGAGAATGGAGCTTTTCAACACCCGTGCCGATCATTGGGCCACTTTGACTTGGTTTGCACCGGCTGTGCAAGCTGGATGTATGGATATGAGGGATCTGTATCCTGTGAGATTTGCTCTTCCAGACATGATGGATTGGCGTGATGTGGGAGGCATCACCCCACCCCGTGGTCCCCGCAGGCCACCGTTTGTTGGTCCAAGACCTCATCCTAGCCCCTATGGTCCACAAGCTCCTCAGGACCGTCTGTTTCCGGATAATCATGTTGAGCTTCCAGGCAATGGAGGTGACTTCTATGAGGACTACTACGGAGCTGTCTGAGTTAGTAGTAGTATCTCTAGTATTGTAATAGTTGTAGTTCCACCGTCCTACGTGACCTGTGGAATATGACTTAGTGTGTATCACTTCCGGAAGTGTAGAAAAATAATGTATAGGAGTTTGGAATGCTTCCGATGAGATGTAACGACTTTCACCGTAGTTGTACTCTAGCCGGGCTTGTACTAAACTATGAATGGTGTGTATGACCGTTGGTATATATATGGCAGTTTCTATGTTACCATGTCATATGGATGAACATCTCTGCATTCCGTGTTATCCATTATATTCCGCACTTCCTTGCCAAATTTTGCCATCCTTGTTTAAACCATTGTTTTGTTTCCTAGGATGGTCAACACCCGCAACAACCTTGCTGCTCCGGAGCAGGGAGAAGCCAGCACAGCTAGGAATGTAAATCTGCCTCAACCGCCTTCTTTGGCCGAAGTTATGATGGAGGCAGAACGCAACAAGCGTGAGACCAATCGCTTGCTGGAGCGGATTGAGCAGAATACCGCATGCCAGCCAAGGAATGACCTGGTGTCACTCAATGACTTTGTCAAGCTGTATCCACCGAAGTTCAAACATTCTGTTGAGCCTCTCGATGCGGATGACTGGCTTCGCAGCATCACCCACAAGCTATGTTCTGCCAACGTGGCTGAAGCTGATAAGGTTAACTTTGCTGCCTATCACCTCGAAGGCCCTGCTAGCCTTTGCTGGGAGAATTTTGAGGCTATGCGCCCGGTTGGACAAATCACTACCTGGGCTGAGTTCAGTGCGGCTTTCCGTGAGCATCACATTCCGGAAGGTCTCATGGATCGCAAGTGGGAAGAGTTCTGCAACTTCACCCAGGGTAGACTTACTGTGGATGCATACAGTCGCGAGTTTGGAAATCTAGCATGTTATGCTCCTGAAGAGGTATCTACCGACGCCAAGAAGTAGGCAAGGTTCAGCAAGGGACTTAGCCCTGAGCTTCGCCGTGATCTTCGTCTGCACAGTGCACCTCCTTCCAGAAGTTAGTCAACAAGGCTATCAGTGCTGAAACTGGACAGTCTGACTTTGAAGCTTCACGCAAGCACTCTCGTGACTTTGGTTCTTCATCCGGCTCTGGATCTCAGAAGCGCCTGGTCTGGATTCCAAGCACCGCTCTGCCACCCAGATTCACTCCAAGGCCATCCTTTGAGGCGCCTCACCCCAACCAGCAGTTTGCACCGCCCAAGGCCTATGGTGACCCCGTTGCTAATGCTGCTCCACGTCCCAATGTGATAACTTGTTTCAAGTGTGGAGAGACGGGTCACTACATCCGTGAGTGTCCCCAGAACAACCCCAGTCAGATCGGAATGTCTGTTGGTCGTGGTAAGCTAGCAGGAAAGGTGCTCTACGCCAAACCAGCTGCCACTGCTCGTGGCCACGTCAACTACGTTTCAGCTGAGGAAACCCATGAGGATCCCAACATCGTTCTCGGTACGCTCCTTGTTAATTACCATCCGGAAACTGTTCTTTTTGATACTGGAGCATCTCATTCATTTATTTCTGAGAGCTATGCTCGATTGCACAACACCACATTTTGTGACATGCACACCTCCATGGAAATTCAGATTCCTGGCTCTAGATGGCAAACCTCTAGAATAAGTCATGGAAATGAAATTCTCGTCGACAGATTAGTCTTCTTGCATCACTAATAGCTCTCAAGTCCTCGGACATAAACATCATCTTGGGTATGGACTGGATGTCAGCCCATTATGCTAAGATTGATTGTTCTACTAGAACTGTTCAACTCACCCATCCTTCGGGCAAGACAGTCAATGTTTTGACCCGAGTGTCTGAAAGCGTCGCCTCTACTCTTTAAATGCCAACCCCTTCCGGACCTTTGAAGATATTCCGGTAGTCCGTGATTTCCCGGATGTCTTTCAGAGGAACTGCCAGTGTTCCACGGCGGGGATGTCGAGTTCGTGATAGACCTTGTTCCAGGAACCGTCCCAATCTCTAGAAGACCTTATAAGATGGCACCCCTAGAACTAGCTGAGCTTAAGAAACAACTTGATGAATCTTTGCAAAAGGGTTTCATCCGTCCTAGTTCTTCTCCATGGGCGTGCCCCGTCCTCCTCGTCAAGAAGAAGGATGGAACGGATCGGATGGTTGTAGATTACCGACCTGTCAATTTGGTCACTATCAAGAACAAGTATCCGCTCCCCAGGATCAACGATCTGTATGATCAGCTCGCTGGATCCTCAGTCTTTTCCAAGATGGATTTGAGGTTGGGCTACCATCAGATCAAAATTAAGAACGAGGACATTCCTAAAACGGCCTTTGTTACTCGTTATGATCAATACGAGTACACCGTCATGTCCTTCGGGTTAACCAATGCTCCAGCCACCTTTTCTCGGTTAATGAATTCGATCTTCATGGAGTATTTGGATAAATTCGTCGTGGTTTACCTCGATGATATACTCATCTACTCCAAGAATGAGGAAGAACATGCTGAACATCTAAGGCTAGTGTTGATGAAACTTGAGAGCATCGCCTTTATGCCAAATTCTCTAAGTGTGAGTTTTGGTTGCGAAGTGACCTATCTAGGCCATGTAATCTCTGGTAAGGGCATTGTTGTCAATCCCGGCGAGTTCAAGCCATCCTTGATCGGACTCCACAGAATCGGTCAAGCAAGTTCGGAGTTTCCTCAGTTTAGCGAGCTATTGCCGCCGCTTCGTCGAGAATTTCTCCAAGGTTGCTAAGCCTCTAACCAAACTCCTCAAGAAAGATAAAAAGTTCGAGTGGACCCCATAGTGCAAGTTCAGCTTTCAGTAACTGAAAAGACGCCTGACATCTGCTCTCGTACTTGTTCCACCAGATTTTTCTAAGGACTTTATTATCTATTGCGACGCCTCGCGACAAGGACTAGGTTGCATACTCATGCAAGATCATCATGTGATTGCCTACGCTTCTCAACAGTTGCGTCCACATGAGGATAACTATCCCACACACGATCTAGAGCTTGCAGCAGTGGTCCATGCACTCAAAACATGGAGACATTACCTTCTTGGTAATCGATGCAAAATTTACACTGATCACCAAAGTCTGAAATACATCTTCACCCAACCGGATTTGAATCTCAGGTAAAGACGTTGGGTCGAGTTGATTACGGATTACGACTTAGGAATATCTTACACCTGTGCAAAGCCAATGTCATGGCTGATGCACTAAGTCGTAAATCTTATTGTAACAACCTGATGTTGCAACAAAGTCAGCCACTTCTCCACGTGGAATTACGTAAGCTTAACCTTCACATTGTTCCTCGAGGATTCCGTTCCACCCTGGTGGCGAAACCTTACCTTACGGATCAAATTATAGCTGCCCAGAAGCGCGATAAGGGCATATCTCGGATTAAGGAGAACATCACTAGCGGAGTTGCTAAATGTTTTTCCATGGACGAACGAGGTGTAGTCTTCTTCGAGAACCGTTTGGTGGTTCCCAAGAAACAACATCTACGGCAATTGATCCTTAAGGAAGCTCATGAGTCTCCTCTCACCATTCATCCCGGTAGTACTAAAATGTATCAAGACCTACGCCAGAGGTTTTGGTGGAGTAGGATGAAGAGAGAAATCGCTCAATACATTGCTAATTGCGACGTTTGTCGTCGAGTTAAAGAAGAGCATCAACGGCCTGCTGGCACCCTTCAACCTTTGGCTATTCCTGAATGGAAATGGAATAAAATCGGTATGGATTTCATTACCGGGTTTCCCAGGACCAAGAGAGGGAATAATGATATCTTCGTTGTTGTCGATCGTCTTTCCAAAGTAGCCCACTTCCTACCCGTTCGTGAGAGTATAACTGCTAGCCAGCTAGCTGAATTGTACATCTCTCGAATAGTGTCTCTTCATGGTGTTCCATTGGAGATTAACTCAGACCGTGGAAGTCTCTTCACCTCTCGATTTTGGGAAAGTTTCCAAAATTCTATGGGAACTCGTCTCTCCTTTAGCACCGCCTTCCATCCTCAATCAAGTGGTCAAGTAGAGCGAGTCAATCAAATTCTAGAGGATATGCTCTGAGCTTCTGTTATCTCTTTCGGCATGAATTGGGAGAAATGCCTTCCATTCGCCGAGTTCGCTTATAACAATAGTTATCAAGCTAGCTTGGGCAAAGCTCCTTTCAAGTTCTCTATGGACGGAAATGTCGAACGCCTCTTAAGCTGGTCGAAACCGGGAAAGACAACTCTTTGGCCGGATATGTTCGAAGCGAAGAAGAAGCGGTCTGGCGTTATTCGTGAGAAATTGCAAACAGCCCAATCTCGTCAAAGAGCCAATATGACCGCAAGCATAAGCCCATGTCTTATGAAGTTGGCGAAGAAGGCTTACCTTCGGTTACTCCTTTGAAGGAACCCATCGATTCGGGATCAAAGGCAAGTTGGCTCCTCGTTACATTGGACCCTTTCGCATTCTTGCCAAACGAGGAGAAGTTGCCTACCAATTGGAACTACCTCTGCATCTTTCCAAATTCCATGATGTCTTCCACGTTTCTCAACTCAGGCGTTGCTTCTCGGATCCTATCCGTGGGGTGGACCACGAAACGCTTGATCTCCAAGATAACCTCACCTATCGAGAATATCCCGTTCGTATCCTTGATCAAGCCGAGCGTACCACTCGACGCCAGAATATCAAGTTTCTCAAGGTTCAATGGTCAAACCACTCCGAGCAAGAAGCAACTTGGGAAAGGGAGGATCGTCTTCGACTTGAGTACCCCACCTTCTTTCTGACGGATCCAAAATCTCGGGACGAGATTCTTTTGAGTGGGGGTGAGTTGTCACATCCTAGTTAGTCCATGCATTAGAGTGTTGCATCATGTTTACCTTTCATCAGAAAATTGAAATGAGGAAGACAGAACCCCTCTGAATCCAACTAGGGTTTACTAAAAATATTTTCAATGAACCTGAAATGCCCTCTAAAAATGTTCATCACCTTTGCCTTGGTCCTAAAACCACCGTAAGTGATGCACAAATTTCTAGGTCACTCTAAGGTCACTGGATTAAATCTTTAGCTATTTGAATTTGGGCATTTAAATTATATGAAATATTTCAAATGCTCAAATAACCCCAAACTAAAATGTTCCATGCTGGATATATTCCAACTAGGGACCATGTGCAGTTTGGTGATTTTTGGACTTGCCTAGGTATTTTTAGAAATGCAACAAACCTACAGAATAATTAAAAAACAGAAACAAATGGGAAAACCTCTTACCTGGCCGAACCCAAGTCCCGGCCCACCTAGCGGCCCAGCACTGTGTTGGCCCATGCCAGCCATCTGCTTCTTCTTCGCCACGCAGTACAGAGTCGACGCCTTGGCGAAGCGAGTCGCCACTGGCGCCAAGCAGCTTGCGCCGCTCTACCGACGCCGGTCGCTCCACATCGCCGCCCCGACCCCGTGGACATCTCGTTTCTTCCCCTGCCTCTCTCTCTCTCGCTCTCCCTCTGCCATGGCCGACGCTGCCGTGCCCGCGCCACCGTGAAACCGTGTCCACCATCGTCCCCGCACCGAGCCACCGTGTCCAACCACTCCGCCGTCGTCAACTCTGTCGAGCAGCCCGAGCCCCGAGCGCTCGCGAGCCCTGCTTCGTCTTCCTCGAGCTCGTCTTCACCGAGCACCGCCGCAGATCCCCTTCGCCGCCGCCAGATCACCTCGTCCCGACATCGCCGACCGCTTGGCACAGACTTGCCATGAGCCCAGCTACCTTCCCATCCTTCTCGTTCACGCTCTCGAGCCCCGCACTGCAGACCGGCCGCACCGCCGCCGCCACCGCCAAGACGTCGCCGTCGTGGCCACAGCCACGTTGGCTCGACTCGAGCACACCATCGCACTCACCGCACTCCTGTGGAGCCCAACGCACCTCACCCGTGCCTTGCCGTGCCCCGTAGCCACGGGTTTGTCCTCACCCGACTCCGGCGACCGCCAAGCTCGTCGCCGGTGACGTTCCCGGCCACCCCGAGCTCAACCACCACCACCAAACTCCGCGGCTTGCTTCCGGCTACACGTAGATGGCCTCCGCCGCCCATTTGGTCGCCGGAATGCACAAATGCACTCTCGCCGCCGCGTCTAGCTTCGCCGGTGGCTAAACGTCGGCGGGTTTGACCCCGCTGACATAGTTGACTAGGTGGGGCCCCTCTGCTAATTAACCTAGTTTAGGTTTAATTAGAATTAGTTAGTTTAATTAGCTACTGACATGCGGGACCCACTGGTCAGGTTGACCTGGAAGCCCTCGTTGACCCCTGACATCACTCTGACGCACTGCTGACGCAATAATTAATTTCTGGTTTTATTTGTATTCAGGAAATTCCAGAAATTGTTGCAAACTTCAAAAAATCATAGAAATTAATCTGTAACTCCAAATGCAAAGTTTTATATATGAATTTTGATCAAAAAATTCAATCTATCCATTGGTGATGGTTTCATGCATGACAGAACAAGTTAACCTTGCTGTTTAAGCAGAATAAGATAATGCACCATTATGGCTATGTTAAATGAGCTAACATTTGAATCTTTGATTCAAATGAGTTCACCCCTTTTTGTTCTAGCTTGCATTAGACCAACACACATTCATATTGCCATGTCATAGCATGCATCATATTGTTGCATATTGTCATGTGTTGTTTATGTTTGGTGTGTCTTTCATGATAGGTTCTGCCTCCGAGGATAACCCCGAATATCCGTCTGAAGGGCAGTATCCTACTACCACTACATCAGGCAAGCAACCCATTGATCATTCCGATACAAACCCATGTTCTCGCTTCTTCTCTTGTTTACTGCATTAAGACAACGTGATTCAAACTGTTGTGTGATGCGGTAGTTGAACCCACTTCCTTTGCATGACCTGTCATTGCCACAGTAACTAGATGAAACCCACTAGCATGTGTAGGAGTTGATTGAGCCATGTTTGTGAATCCTACCATGCTATGCTTGCTATGCTTAGAGTTGTGTCAGGTCTGGCTCATCGGGATGATGAACTAGAGTGAAAGGTTGTGTCGGGTTCGAGAGTGAAAGTGTTGAATATGTTTTGGTAAAGGAATCGATGAGAGGCCATGTAGGAGTACATGGTGGGTTGTTTCATTGAGGTCGTCCCTAAGAACTCAGATCTGTATGTGTGATTTAAGATCAACTACTACCACACGTTGGGCCCTGAAATATGACCCCGGTCGACTTACCGACCCCTCTCGTCCTTTGTCCAGGAGTTGCAAGTAGTTTCTGGTGTTTGTAGTATGCTGGGGGCCGCACGCAGCGCTGAACTTAGGGGTGGGCTGTGTTGCGGTAGGCACGTGGCACGGTGTACCTATTCGCCCGTTTAGTGTCTCAGGAACCCTGCACACATCGTTCGGGGTCGTTAGTGGAACCTCGGTCGGACTCCCTGCGGATGGAACCCGAATAGGCGACAAACCTGGACTAGAGACTTGTGTGATTGGTTAGGTCGTGGTCTACATCCACGTCGGCTTTCGCTTGAAGTCTGCCGAGCACATGTCGTGTGCAGACGCTAAGTGGTGGAAACATGTGTGACGAAGTACACCCCTGCAGGGTATAAAACTATTGAATAGCCGCTGTCATGTAAAGGACTACTTGGTCACCTATACAGTTCATAGACAAGTAAATGGATACTACTAAAAGCCTCAAGATAAGTGTGAGTACCGCGGATGGCCCTCTCGTGGGTTAACGAGAGTGGATCCACGGTGGAGTATTGTGATGGTGATTAGTGGACTCGTGTGCGACAAATGCTTTTCAAGTGGCGTCACGTAGGATAGCTTAGCCAAGAGTCAAAGCTGGCTTGCTGCAATAACTCCACTACCTTCTTGAGAATGTGCATGTAGAATAGGATTCCGTTGTAAGACTTGCTGAGTACATCCGTGCTCATGTTTGCTTAATTAATGTTTTCAGACGACAACACCGCCTCCAATGGGTTTTATGTAGACCTTGACGCCGACGAGTGAACTAGCCCCTGTGTGGTGATCCAAGGCTTGTGAAGGGCCACTTTGTAGATAGAAGGGCTTCGTCAAGCTTTCTTTGTTTTTAGTGTCTGTACTCAGACTAGTTTGCTTCCGCATGTGCTTGTATGTTTGTATGACTTGAGTGTTGGGTCATGTGACCCCTATCTGTATGGATATGTATGTATGGCTCCTCTGAGCCTCTTAAATAAAGTACTTTGAGTTGTAGAGTTTTGTTGTGATGCCATGTTGTATGTACTCATATCGGGCATATTGCGTGTATGATTGAAATGCTTGGTATGAGTGGGATCCGACAATCTAGTTGTTTATCCTTGCCCGGCCTCTCATATGGGGAAATGTAGTCTAGTGCTTCCGAGCGATAGTAGTCCGCCATGACCCGGTTCACCAGAGTCCTGCTAGCCCAAAGCACTAGTGCTTTGGACACTTGATCGGCGGTATATGTTTCACTTCGTTCCTATGTCTCTCCTTCGGGAAATGTCACGGTGACATCCGGAGTCTGCCTAGCCTACTACCTGGGTTACCGGAGTCCTGTTAGCCCGGTTACCTGGATTCACACGTTGATGACCGACATGCTCGATGTGATTCATGTATGCTTGTCCCCATGGGTTAGCGCCGCTTTGGGTTCACGACTAGCCATGTCGGCCCGGGTTATCTGTCATGTGGATGCTAGCGACACTATCATATACGTGAGCCAAAAGGCGCAAACGGTCCCGGGCCATGGTAAGGTGACACCCGTGGGAATACCGTGCGTGAGGACGCAAAGTGATATGAGGTGTTACCGGCTAGGTCAATGTGACTTGGAATCGGGGTCCTGACACATCCCCTTTGTTGATAATGAGGCATATGTAGTTAGTTCTGATGTAAATCTTGTTGGGTACATTAGTACTCACGTATTCTTAATATATGTTTTGCATAGAGACGTCAGTCTCGCTAGTACTTCCGGCTGGACTTCGACGTTTAGTTTGATACCTCAGCTACAATCTTGTGCCCTCGGCAGGGTCTTGTAGATAGTCAGGCTTCTTAGCCTTTTTCATTTGTAGTTGTCTGTACTCAGACAAGATAAGTTTCCGCATGTGCTTGTTGCTTGTATGACTTAAATGCTGGGTCATCAGACCCATGTTTGTAATATCTGGCTCTTCGGAGCCTAATGAATAAATACTTTGAGTCGTAGAGTCATGTTGTGATGCCATGTTGTATTTACACATATCGAGCATATTGTGTGTATGATTGAAATGATTGGTATGTGTGAGATCCGACAACCTAGTTGTCTATCCTTGGTAGCCTCTCTTATGGGGAAATGTAGTCTGGTGCTTCCACTGAGCCATGGTAGTCTGCTATAGCCCGGGTTACCGGAGTCCTCATAGCCAGCTTGCATATCGCTCGAACACTTAGACTGGCCGGCATGTGTCCTTCTTCGATCATGTGTCTGTCCCTTCGGGGAAATGTCACTCGATGTCTTTCGGAGTCTTGTTAGCCTGCTACAGCACGGATTCCCGGAGTCCTGCTAGCCTAGTTGCTACAACCCGAATTCACTCGCTGACGACTGACACGTACATTGCTGGGTCATGTATGACTGTCCTTGTAAGTTAGTGCCACTTTGGGTTTACGACTAGTCATGTCGGCCCAGGTTCTCTATCATATGGATGCTAGCGACACTATCATATACGTGAGCCAAAAGGCACAAACAGTCTCGGGCCAGGTAAGGTGGCACCCATGGGAATACCTTGCGTGAGGCCACAAAGTGGTATGATGTGTTACATGCTAGATCGGTGTGACTTAGGATCGGGGTCCTGACAGCTTTGGTATCAGAGCCTAACCGCCTGTAGGATTACCAAGCCAAACTGGTCGAAGTTGAGTCTAGAAATGCTTTAGTTATATGTAGGGGAATTGATTGTGGGATGGAGCGAAAGGCTCTTTTTACTCCTTTACCTTATGTCCTTCTGATCTGAGTCAACCTCTTCTTTTCTACGGGGATTAAGAACTAGGCCTTCTCATCTATCTATCAGGATGACGAGTTACTATGATAGAGACTTATAGGATTGGTGGATTCAATTCTCAGTTCAGTTCCTACTACTTCTGTGTGTTGACAGTTGATCTCAGAACTTTGATATTGTGATGTTAAGTGGTTATGCCACCATTTTGCAGGATGTCTCAACTCATTTTGAGCATTTACAGCCGTTATGCTGTCCGAGTCATCCCAGGTTTCTAAATAGTCTGATGCATTAGCAAATCCCTTCTTTCCGTTCTCGACGTCCCTTTGGGCCAGTTCAACCACACTAATCGGTGAGCTGAGGTACTCTATTGCCTCGACGTATATGTTGGAGCTATTATTATGACCCTAGGTGTTTTAGGGAGTCACCTAGTAATCTAGCCATGTTTTGTGTTACCGGTGTGATGATTCTGGCCACCATTCTCGAAAGCATCCCGTGATGCCATTTAGTAGTAGGTATTCTACTCTTGGGTTCTTGACCCAAGATTCACTCTACTTACCTCGTGTTGATAGTGTTGCTCGACCTTTAGGATATTAGTAACCTTTGCGATAGTCCTCGAGGTCCGTGGTATTCCCTTCTTCCAAATACCATGAACTGCTTATGGCAGAAGTTCTTTTGAACCAAAAGATTACAACCAGAGTAGTCTTGACGAGTTCTCGATTCTATGATGTGACTCTGTTAGTTCTACCTTCTCTGCATTGGTTATCCGGAAGAAACCTGTTGAACTTGGTTCGACATACTAAACTATGCATCCTCAACTCAGAAAGTTATATGTTCCTTTGAGTTATCCCTCTTTAGTTGTATTCTGACCCTCGTCTATCAATTGATAGTCAATTGTATGTGTGCATTTGTTCATCGATACCTATTACTCTTGTGGTCCGTCAAGCCATTCTATTCCAGAATGACTAGGAGAAACAAACTCCAGTACCTCATCCATATCCAGGATTAGGTCAAAGCAGTTGTGTTCCGCAGATCAAATACTAATCCAGGTTTTGTTCTGTTCTACCTTGGAGTATTACCATCTTTATATTAAGATTATCATGGGAATTGCACACCATCCTATGAACTCTTGATACAGTGATACTTCTCGCCATCATTATTCATTCCTCGGTTCCGTGTTATTGTAACCGGAACACCGACAAGTGAATCATGATGTGTGAAATGTATACTCCTAGAAACTCCATTGCTTGGTAGTTAAATGGACAATAACCTCATTCTTAGCATGTTGATTATTGAATCATCACCCTAAGGTTGATCGTGCTACCTAGTCCTTATTTCTTGTGCACTCTTCGATCAATGATTTAGGATTATTCAATCCCTTGCTTATTTGATCATATCGTATTGCTCTGAAAAGCAGGATTGTTCTCGAGCTTAGTAACATATCGGTGGTTCGTGATGTTCCGAATATCTTCTCGGAAGTATTACCAGGTTGTCACCTGACCGCTATGTTGAGTTCGTGATCATGTTGGTTTTCCTCCAAACCACCCATTCTCCAAGAAGCTGTGTTGGATACCCCTGAGCTAGTTGGTTAAGCCAAACAACAACTTGGAGAGCTGGAAGATAAAAGCTTGCCTCACATAGTTCATGTTAAGGGATATCTTTGTGTGTGTGTGTGTGTGTGTGGGTTGAAGAAAGATGATATCTCCATCGATTGGTCCTCGTGATCAGTTGTTGGATCTATTGCCTTGTCAAAACTTTGACTTGAGTATGGGCTATCGTCAAGTCAAATCAGAACCAACGATGTTCGTAATGTTGTCTTACTCATGGTTGATCCCTCGAGCATACACCATTACATCTTTTGGTCTGACCAATGCTACCACCGTGTTCACATGATGGTGTAAGTCCAGTGATATGGAAATTCCGATGAGTTGTTATTGAGCCCATCAGCAGCATTTTGTCTCCCCCATGATTCATGTTGAACATCAACCTAGTGTTGAAAACTTTGTAAGAAATGCCTTAGTGTTCCGTTCATGAAGCTTATGCTTGGATGGAAGAAGTTACTTCCTCGAATTCATGTGCATTTGGTGCAAGTTGCCACCGTGAGTTCGAGAAAGATTGTTTTCGTTTCCTTTGGTACCATCCCAAGTCAGTTATGCATGTGCGAATGTATTCTATGGCTTGGTAGATTAATTACCTCCACTCCATATGTATTCCCTAGCACACCAAGCCACTGATTGATTTTTTCAAGGAAAAGAAGTTCTTGAGTGCTAACCCTTAAGGACCCAAAGGTACATGCGCATCAGTTCGCTCTCCGCAATGATGGTTCCCAATCAAAACTCGGTAGTGTTTCGTTGTAAGACTACTATGTGGTCATGCTTGTCTTGGACAACGTGTTCACATGTATGTAGTAGAACCAGCTCATGTTTTGGAGCTTGCTATCGTAGTTCACTCCCCGAGAATCTCGCAACGTCATCTCGTCGATTTGTGTTGTAAACTTTCATTTTTCTTTCTAGACTTGATAAGTCTGGAATATCCTAACACCAACCAGATCTGAATATCAGGCAGATATGGTGGTTGGAACATTCCCAACATTTGCATTTTGTTCCCAGCTTGCACCCCATCATGCCAATTTTCCATGGGCTGCCCTCCTCAGTAGTTGCTGTCCAGGTTCATCTTCAAAGTTGGACTTACCGTGAGTCCCATCCATGTCCGATGATAAGAAAAAATCATCCATTTCGTTGTCTTCAACAAGGTAGTCCACATCGTCCATTCTAGCCTGAGTGTGTCGTTTTTCCGAACTCCTTCAAATGGTCGTTTGTGGATTTCCTTAGGCTGGTATAGAGAGTCCCAATGATCTCTCTATCAAAAGTAATTCTTTTTGCCACTTCAGGTGCCCATTTATGGGATCATGGTAATTGTTTCCTCGCTACTTTGAAACCCTCGTCAAATTGTTTCTTCTGTCCCTCCTGATGCATGTTTTCCTCTCAGCTCCAGAGATGTTTCTACGTCTCATTCCGTGAGTTGATCTTGTGATCATTAGATGATCCTAAGTTGCTCGAACATCAAGAAGATCGATTCTTCTAAAATCCTCCCTTTCTTCTCATTGTCATGTTGGATGTAGTTCTCAAAGCAAGACGTTGAGATCAAGGTGATGCAATGAATCAACATCCTCGAGAAAGACATCTGGATCGTGAAGATTGTATTAGCTTGTGTTCCTCTGTCTTCTTACCTCGCGACTTGAATCTCGAGACGAGATTCTTGTTTAGTAGGGGTGAGTTGTCACATCTCTAAATCTGGTTTGCACTAGGCTAGCCCTTCATGTGTGCATCATGTTTAACTTTCTTGGAAATTTGAAATGGGGATGACAGAAACCCCCAGCACCCCCCTTAATCCAACTAGGGTTTACTAAAATCCTTTTCAATGAACCTGAAACGCCCTTCTAAAATGTTCATCATCTTTGCCTTGGTCTAGAACCTCTTACAAAAATGGTGCACAATTTTCTAGGACATTGTTGGGTCACTAGATTAAATCATACTCTATTTGCATTTGGGCATTTAAATGCTATAAAATATTTTAAATGTCCAAATAATCATAAACTAAAATGTTTACTGTTGGAAATATTCCAAATAGTGGGCATGATAAGTTTCATGATTTTTGAGTTAGTTTTAGTATTTTAATTAAAGCCCTGAAGTTACAGAATAAATAAAACATAAACAAAAACCGAAAATAAAAGAGAGAGAGAGAGGCTACTGACCTTGCCTCACCTGGCACAGCCCACCTCGCGGCCCAGCTGGTGGCCCAGCCCACTGGCCTCCCCCCGTCGTCTTCTTCCCCTTCCAGGAGGACAAGCGCGTGGCCACAGCGCGCCGGCACGCGCCCCGACCACCTCCTGCTTGCCGCTTCGCCCTGGCCTCCTGGGATGACGCCACGCAGCCACCCCCCCGACCGCTCTCTCACTCTCCCCGAGCTTCTCCCTTCCTCTGCTCTTTTCCCTCTCATGCCCGAGCGCTATCGTCGCTGCCGCTCGCTGTTGTCATGGCCACAGCCACTTCCCCGCCTCGCTGATGCGCTCAGAAGCTCTGCCGCGACCCCCTCTTCCTCCCCACCGAGCCACGCACCGCCGGACCCCCTCAACCTCTGGCCGCCGGCGATCTCACCGGGGATTCGCAAGCTCCAGTCCCTCCCCGGCCTCGTCGTCGTCTTTGCTGGAATCGCCGTGAGCCCCTGCCCTTTCCCCTCTCTCCCTATGCTCGTCCGCACCTTCTAACCACCATGGTCATCGGAGCCGATAACTCCTCGCCGCCGGCCATGTTGCCACCGTGGCCACGGCTGTGCAAGCTTGCACCCGAGCTCACCACTGCACTCAGTACATCCCCACGAGTCGAACACGGCCACCTGCTGCTCCGGGCGTAGCCTGTAACGCCATTTTGTGCAACGGCCGAACTCCATCAACATGATCAGAGGGCATGCCATCAACATGTTGCATGTGTTTGATGTGCCACAGAAGTTTAAAGTCATGAGCCTGATCATTGAAACTATCAAGAGGACTGCAGCAGATCAGAAGAGGAGCTATGGATATGCACCTCAGACTCAAGAATTGATAAACTCAAAGATGGGCACAGGAAAATATCAGTTGGATAAGGAACACTTTCCACTTTATCCAGACTTTGAGGACAATGAGGTTGTCATGAATGAAGATGATCCACAATCAGTTCAAGCTCAGGAGAAGAAGGAGAAGGCAAAGAGGGAGATGGCTGCCAAGATGCCAACTCAAGAGGAGGCATCTGAGTATTTCTTGAAGAACAAGCAGGAGCATCTTGGTTACTTAATAGCATCAACTCTGAGGATTGAGAAGGGATTGGCCACCCTAACTCAAAACCAGGAGAGCCTGGAGAGAATCATAGAACAAAAGTTCTATAACTTAGATGTAAAATTAACTGAGATTCAGACTGCAGTGGAGGAACTACAAGAGGACATGCAGGAGAGGAAGGCCAAAACAACAACCAATGTGTTTGCCAAAGTGCCTAGAGCCCAGAGGTCATCACTGTGCCGATTTACGACACAAGAGCAACTTCTGCACCAGCTACAGCCTCCTCAGTGCCACCAGCTCCAAAGATCTACATCAGCTCCAGCTCCATCTACATCAACTGAAGTCTTCGTCCAAGGAGCCATCTCTACACCACCACCTGAAGATTAAGCCTGAGAGTCGATCTAGCACTATGCATTTTCTATGAACTTTTTGGTAACTTGTTGCCAAAGGGGGAGAAAAATGTATAGATCAAAGGCTTCGAGAGAAAGAGTGTGTTGATTTTGTTCTCTCTTGCTTTATTTGGTGCTTTTTTCAAACTTTGTTTGCTTTTGGTTGAGATACTATGTTTGTGAGACATTGATGATCATGTGTTTGATCATAAGCTACACTTATGCATGCTTGATATTATCCTATCTATCTTATGTGATCACTCACTATGCTTGGTGATGAGTGCATGTATTCATTGTTTATTATTTTGTGCGCTCCACTAAGATGTATGTGACATGGAAGAGTAACCTATGAGCCTAATTCATTGTGCATTTGCAGTCCAAAGCAAATCTAAAACTATGCACAAATTTAGGGGGAGCTCTTGCTTATCACATACTTCTCAAAGCGATGATGTTATTTAAATCTTATTATCATTTGTCGAAGCTTTGATCTATATGTTGTCATCAATTACCAAAAAGGGGAGATTGAAAGTGCAACTATCCCTAGGTGGTTTTGGTAATTCATAACAACATATAGCTCATTGAGCTAATGCTATTCCAAGACTATTATTTCAGGAAAGCTCAATGAATGGCATGGCATGGATGATGAAAGTGGATCCCTCAAAATACTAAGGACAAAGGATTGGCTCAAGCTCAAAAGCTCAAGACTCTTCATTTTACATTTTAGTGATCCAAGATCACATTGAGTCTATAGGAAAAGCCAATACTATCAAGAAGGGATGAGGTGTTGCTTAATGAGCCTTTTGCTTCATGTGCTTAGTGATATGCTCCAAAACCCTCAACTACTTTCCCACATCCACAATTGACCTAAACCTAAAGCCAAAATCGGTCACACCGATTCTTTCTATCCGTGCCACCGATTCCAAAAGTCATAGCCATCGCCACAAACCCTAAGCAAATCGGTCTTACCGATAGGGATCTCGGTCTCACCGAGATGGGGTTGCAATCTCTGCTTCCCTTCATAACATTTCGGTCTAACCAAGTGAGCGATCGGTCCCACCGAGATTGCAATGTAAACTCTTTGTTTCCTTTTGTAACATTTAGGAAAAGAGCAAATCGGTCCCACCGAAGTTTACTCGACCAACTCTCCGGTTAGCTAATTACCAAAATCGGTCTCACCGAAGTTTGTGTAATCGGTCTCACCGAGATTACGTTATGCCCTAACCCTAACCATATCGGTCTCACCGAGATGCATGTCGATCCCACCGAAAATCACTAACGGTCACTAGGTTTACTAAATCGGTCCGACCGAGTTTAACTATTCGGTCCCACCGAGTTTGGTAGATTGTGTGTAACGGTTAGATTTTGTGTGGAGGCTATATATACCCCTCCACCTCCTCTTCATTCGTGGAGAGAGCCATCAGACTGAACCTACACTTCCAACTTACCATTTCCGAGAGAGAACCACCTACTCATGTGTTGAGGCCAAGATATTCCATTCCTACCATATGAATCTTGATCTCTAGCCTTCCCCAAGTTGCTTTCCACTCAAACCCTCTTTCCACCAGATCCAAATCCTATGAGAGAGAGTTGAGTGTTGGGGAGACTATCATTTGAAGCACAAGAGCAAGGAGTTCATCATCAACACACCATTTGTTACTTCTTGGAGAGTGGTGTCTCCTAGATTGGCTAGGTGTCACTTGCAAGCCTCCGACAAGATTGTGGAGTTGAACCAAGGAGTTTGTAAGGGCAAGGAGATCGCCTACTTTGTGAAGATCTACCGCTAGTGAGGCAAGTCCTTCGTGGGCGACGGCCATGGTGGGATACACAAGGTTGCTTCTTCGTGGACCCTTCGTGGGTGGAGCCCTCCGTGGACTCGCTCAACCGTTACCCTTCGTGGGTTGAAGTCTCCATCAACGTGGAGGTACGATAGCACCACCTATCGGAACCACGCCAAAAACATCCGTGTCTCCAATTCTGTTTGAATCCTCTAAACCCTTCCCTTTACATTCTTGCAAGTTGCATGCTTTATTTTCCGCTGCCAATATACTCTTTGCATGCTTGCTTGAATTGTGTGATGATTGCTTGACTTGTCCTAAAATAGCTAAAATCTGCCAAACTATAAAATTGGGAAAAGGTTAAGTTTTTATTGGTCAAGTAGTCTAATCACCCCCCTCTAGACATACTTCAAGGTCCTACAAGTGGTATCAGAGCTTTGGTCTTCATTTGCTTTGATTTCCATAGCTTTTGGTGGTCATAGCCTTGGTTTCACAACCTAGGAGAGTATGGCGTCTGGCGAGGGAAATTATCATCGTAGAGGTCCTTACTTTGATGGTACTAATTTTGCTAGTTGGAAGCATAAGATGAAAATGCATATTCTTGGACATAACCCTGCCGTTTGGGCAATTATTTGTATTGGCTTGCAAGGTGAATTTTTCGATGGGAGAGAACCGAACCGTGAAGCTAATGCGGAAGAATTGAAGATGCTACAATACAACGCTCAAGCATGTGACATCATCTTCAACGGATTGTGCCCCGAAGAATACAACAAAATCAGCCGTCTTGAGAATGCAAAGGAAATTTGGGATACTTTGATTGATATGCACGAAGGTACCGAATCCGTCAAGGAATCCAAGTTGGATGTGCTCCAAAGTCAGCTTGACAAGTTCAAAATGAAGGATGGTGAAGGTGTCGCTGAAATGTACTCTAGGCTTGATCTTATCATAAATGAGATTGCCGGCTTAGGGAGTGAAGAGATGACCGACAAATTCATCATCAAGAAGATCCTAAGAGCATTGGATGGAAAGTATGATACCGTGTGCACATTGATCCAAATGATGCCAAACTACAAAGATCTCAAGCCAACGGAAGTCATTGGAAGGATTGTTGCTCATGAGATGTCGCTCAAGGATAAGGAGGAACTTCACAACATGTCAAGTGGTGCTTGCAAAGCCTCAAGTGAAGCGCCCACATCATCAAGTGAGAAACCAACCTTCAATGAAGAACTTAGCTTAATGGTGAAGAACTTCAACAAATTCTACAAAAATAGAAGCAAAGAAAGAAGCTCCAAGTCAAGGTCTTACAATGACAAGAGATCTTCTAGTCGAGAGCGCAATTGCTACAATTGTGGGAGACCGGACACTACTCCAATGAGTGTACGGCACCCTACAAAAGAAGAGAAGATTCTCCAAAAAGAAGAAGCAAAAGAGAAGAATCACCACCGAGAGAGAGGAGGAGTAGAGATGATCCTTATGAATGAAGACCCTCACGGAGAAGCAAGGATTCAGAAAGGAAGGACAAGTCATCAAGGAGCTACACAAAACAAAGACATCAAGCTCATGTTGGTGAATGGGTTTCCGGCTCCGACTCCGACAATCACTCCGAGAGAAGCTATTACTCCGACTCCGAACATACTCAAGATGAAGGTGTTGCCGGTCTAGCACTTGTGTCAACCAACTCCTACGACATATTTGATTCACCAAATGAAGGAATTGGAAGATGCTTCATGGCCAAAGGTCCTAAGGTAACACATCCCGAGTATGTTGATTTCAATAGGGATGAAGATGACTTGCTAGGTGATGATGATTTACTTGTTGACAACTCTAGTGATGAATACTATGATGAAACGTCAATTAATCATGCTAATCAAACGAATGACAATGATAAGGAGAAAATTGAGCTTCTAACTAAAGAACTAAACACTCTTAAGTTGGCTCATGAAACTATCTTCGAAGATCATCGAGAACTTTTAAGGGCTCATGAGAAGTTACGCTTTGAAAAGCTCAATCTTGAGCAAGAGCATGAGTTCTTAAAGGGAATCAATGATGATCTCCGCAAGAAAAGTTCTTCTTACATTGCCGAGCGTTTACTCTTATCTACTTACATGCCTCAAGTCAAGTCTAGTAACAAGTACAAGAAAGATACTTCCTCTAGTAGTAACAATAATAATGTCAAATCCAATGTTGTTGCTTCTAGTAGTTCTCTTGATTCCACTAATGATTCTCTTAGCCAAGTTACACTTGAGCAAGAAAATATTTTATTGAAGGGAATTATAGAGAAAGGTGTTTACAAGAGCCTTGCCGGAGTAAGCAATTCGAGGAAATTGTACGCAAGCAAGCAAGGCAATCGGAAGAATCAAGGTGTTGGTTTTGAACGAAAGTTCAACGCCAATGGAGTTGAGTGGGAAGAAGATCAATATCCCAAGACAAAGTTTGTTCCTCAACAAGAGAAGTATGATCCTACTTCCTTCAAGGGGACACAAGCTCAAGATGATCTTCCACCACAAGACCACAAGAACAAAGGCAAGGACAAGCTTCAAGAAGAAGTTGATGCATTTGAAGAAGCACATAAAGCCTCGTTCGAGTGGGTCCCCAAGACTACGTCAAGTTCTACTTCATCAAGTACAACTACAACTCCAAGGATTCCCATCAAGATGATGTGGATCCCGAAGAAGAAGAACTAGAGAGTCCTTGAGGGTGACTCCGCCAACATTCTTCACTCATATCATTTTGGCAAGAACAAGTGCAATCAAGTTTCACATCTTGCACTAGTTCAAGGAGTCACAAACCCTCATGTTGGAAGGGCAAGGGACAAGGTAACCTAATGTTTTCATGGACATCATCTTGTGTGTGCATCACTCTATGTCTATGGATATTCTTGTTTGTTCTTTGTGGGACTAACCCATGTAGGCAAGTTGAAAGTGCAACTCACTCCAAAGGATTGCTCCAAATGATCTACATCAACTTTGAGCATCTACATCTTCAACACCTACATGAAGTCACCATCGACAAAACCCAAGGTCAGTTCATCCCTCTAAGGGGGGATCTCACATCTAGGGGGAGCTTAACTCTAAGAATTGTGTCAAAGCAACTCTAATGGTGTGAACACATTAATGCATTATGTAAAGTGGTAACCCCACTTGAGCTTAAACGATGAGTATGACCTATGATCAAATGTTCTCATTTGACTCCTAAGTCAATATACTCATATATAGATGACCTAGTCATCGCCAATTGTTTAATAGATGCTAAAATTGGTTGTGCATGCTTTGCCACATATTTCATTTGCCATCTTATTGTGTGAGCATGTTGGTGCATATTTTACTCATTCAAGGACATCCACTTGTTATTTTGCTTGTTTGGTTTCTTTTCTTTGTGCCAAGTGGATGGACAAGAATGCCTAAGAACCTTCTTTAGCTATCTATGCTTTTCTCGTCTCAAACTCTATTCATGCTACATCACAAAATTTGATCAAGTCAGATTCGAACCACTCTGTGTGAGGAGCACTCGGAATCCCCGATTCGTCATAGACTTAAACTTCCAAAACCTCTTAGTGATTCTCGGTCTGACCGATCCTACCATTTCGGTCCTACCGAGATCATCAAGTTGATCTGAGTTTTCAATCTCGGTGCAACCAATTTGAACTTTTCGGTCTCACCGATTTGTCAGAATCGAACACAGTTATGCATCTCGGTGCCACCGAGTTGTTCCACTCGGTCACACCGGCTGTGGTCGGGCTATATATAGTCACGGGCAAAATTTTGGAAATTTCTCCAAACCCTTCGCCGCAAGATCAGCTCGCTCTGCCATCGTGGTCTCCGGATCGTCTCCTCGCCGCCAGCAGCCTCCTGTCGCTGGTCTTCACCGCCGTCAACGGATTTCGTCCCCGCCGTTGCCGCCGTAGCAAGTCCACCGCCAAGTTAGGGTATGGACTTGATCTTTGTGCTATCCACGTCTGATTCCTAGCACATTGTTTTCATATTGAATCTTGCCACGATTGCAACTCTTCTATCCAGCCAAAGTAGTTCATAGATTAGATGAGATTCAAATTTTTAGGTTTAGGTTTCCGCCGAAACCATCTCGGACCCACCGAGTTGAAAAACTCGGTCTCACCGATTTGGCATTTGCCATTGCACTAGTGACTCTCGGTCTGACCGAGAATTACTGATCGGTGCAACCGATTTGAGGATTCTGTGAAACCCTAGCAGTCTCGGTACCACCAAACTGAAACTCGGTCCAACCGAGATCATCAGTTTAGGTTCCAAAACTGCTTCGGTATCACCGAGTTTGAAAATCGGTGGATCCGAAATGCTATCCGTGGAAAACTAAAACTGAACTTTTGAGTCATTCTTTTGCAAAAACCTCTGCATTTTGTGATGCTCATCTTTTTCTATCTCGTCTATAAACTCTTCACAGGGTCAGCAGTCAGCTTTTGCAGTACGTCTGATCAAAGTGACAGCCAGAACAGGTTAGAAGAGTAGATAGACTTGAGTGAGGGCACTAGTCCCTCAACTTTAGCTGAAGGGAGCAGAACTACTCCTAGCAACCTGCCTAAGGCTGCAACTAGGCAAGGGAGGAAAAGAACTTCAGATTTAGAGGATGAAGATTATAGAGCTGAGGAAGATGAGGCAACTTCCAAGAAAAAGGTGCTCAAGAAGGAAAGGGTCATGAAGATCAAAAGGCCTGCAGGAAGACAACCAATGTCCAAGGCCAGAACATCAACACAACTACCTGAAAATCCTGATCCCAAAGAGCCAGTTGCTGAAAGCAAGAAGAGGAAGGAAAGGATCAAGAAGACCATGGCCAGAGTTGTTGGGCAAGCTTCCACCATGATGGAAGAGGAAGAGCCTGCTGCACAAGCACCAAAGGCACCAAAGCTTATGGGTGATGCTATTAGATCAGGGGCTACCACATCTAAGCCCAAGGAAGCACCCAAAGCTGCCCCCAAGGCCAAGTCTGCACCAAAGAGGAATACTAGGAGTATTCCAGCTGCTGAGAAGAACAAGGCCCAGTGCCTGAGGTTGATGAGGAAGATGAAGAAGGACAAGTTCTAAGGAAGCTCAAGCCAAAGATACAAGACCACAATGATGCCTATCCTGTGGCTGAGAACATGAGAATCAGGAAGGATTCAGGGCTGAGACTACGGAGAATTGAAGATCCATATGCTTAAATGAGAAGAACTGCTGTTGATTACAGGTTCCATACAAAGGAACAGCAGGACTTCTATGAGACAATCTTGTTGGACAAGAAGCCCATTGTGTGTGATATGAGGTGGGTCGACTGGACCTACATGAAGGAGAATGAAGAGCACTATCCTGGAGTGCGTAACAGCCTTTATTGCTTGTGGAGTTGCAGATTTTGTCGGGCAAAAGCTCACAAATTGGAATGATGAGCTTATCATGCAGTTTTACTCCACGGCACATTTTTACCCAGATGGGAGAATTGTTTGGATGTCTGAAGGTACAAGGTACCAGTCAACTGTTGAGGAGTGGGCAAAGCTGATAAATGCCCCAGAGGAGAATGAGGTGACCTAGACATTTATGCCAAGAAGAAAAAGGATCACAATTCAACGGCTCACATGTACAAGGAAATTCCAAACAAGGCATTAGCAACTCACAAGTTTGGATCAGTTCACTTTCTGCTGTCAGGGTTGCCAACCATAAATTGGATTCCGAGGCACACTTTGTTGCCCAAGTCAGGTGACCATAACATGATCAGAGGGCATGCCATCAACATGTTGCATGTGTTTGATGTGCCACGAAGTTTAAAGTCATGAGCCTGATCATTGAAACTATCAAGAGGACTGCAGCAGATCGAAGAGGAGTTGTGGATATGCACCTGATTCAAGAATTGATAAACTCAAAGATGGGCACAGGAAAATATCAGTTGGATAAGGAACACTTTCCACTCTATCCAGACTTTGAGGACAATGAGGTTGTCATGAATGAAGATGATCCACAATAAGTTCAAGCTCAGGAGAAGGAGAAGGCAAAGAGGGAGAAGGTTGCCAAGATGCCAACTCAAGAGGAGGCATCTGAGTATTTCTTGAAGAACAAGCAGGAGCAGCTTGGTTACTTAATAGCATCAACTCTAAGGATTGAGAAGGGATTGTCCACCCTAACTCAAAAACGAGGAGAGCCTGGAGAGAATCATAGAACAGAAGTTCTATAACTTAGATGTAAAAGTAACTGAGATTCAGACTGCAGTGGAGGAACTACAAGAGGACATGCAGGAGAGGAAGGCCAAAACAACAACCAATGTGTTTGCCAGAGTGCCTAGAGCCCAGAGGTCATCAGCTGTGCCAGTTTCTGACACAAGAGCAACTTCGTCTGCACCAGCTACAGCCTCAGTGCCACCAGCTCCAGCATCTACATCAGCTCCAGCTCCATCTACATCAAGCTCAAGTCTTCGGCCCAAGGAGCCATCTCTACACCACCACCAAGATCAAGCACGAGAGTCGATCTAGCACTATGCATTTTCTATGAACTTTTGGTAACTTGTTGCCAAAGGGGAGAAAATGTATAGATCATAGGCTTTTAGAGAGAGAGAGAGAGTGTGTTGCTTTTGTTCTCTCTTGCTTTATTTGGTGTTTTTTCAAACTTTGTTTGCTTTTGGTTGAGATACTATGTTTGTGAGACATTGATGATCATGTGTTTGATCATAAGCTACACTTATGCATGCTTGATATTATCCTATCTATCTTATGTGATCACTCACTATGCTTGGTGATGAGTGCATGTATTCATTGTTTATTATTTTGAGCGCACCACCAAGATGTATGTGACACGGAAGAGTAACCTATGAGCCTAATTCATTGTGCATTTGCAGTCCAAAGCAAATCTAAAACTATGCACAAATTTAGGGGGAGCTCTTGCTTATCACATACTTCTCAAAGCGACGATGTTATTTAAATCTTATTATCATTTGTCGAAGCTTTGATCTATATGTTGTCATCAATTACCAAAAGGGGAGATTGAAAGTGCAACTATCCCTAGGTGGTTTTGGTAATTCATAACAACATATAGCTCATTGAGCTAATGCTATTCCAAGACTATTATTTCAGGAAAGCTCAATGAATGGCATGGCATGGATGATGAAAGTGGATCCCTCAAAATACTAAGCACAAAGGATTGGCTCAAGCTCAAAAGCACAAGACTCTTCATTTTACATTTTAGTGATCCAAGATCACATTGAGTCTATAGGAAAAGCCAATACTATCAAGAAGGGATGAGGTGTTTCTTAATGAGCCTTTTGCTTCATGTGCTTAGTGATATGCTCCAAAACCCTCAACTACTTTCCCACATCCACAATTGACCTAAACCTAAAGCCAAAATCGGTCACACCGATTCTTTCTATCCGGTGCCACCGATTCCAAAAGTCATAGCCACTACCACAAACCCTAAGCAAATCGGTCTTACCGATAGGGATCTCGGTCTCACCGAGATGGGGTTGCAATCTCTCTGTTTCCCTTTGTAACGTTTCGGTCTAACCGAAGTGAGCGATCGGTCCCACCGAGATTGCAATGTAAACTCTTTGTTTCCTTTTTGTAACATTTCGGAAAAGAGCAAATTGGTCCCATCGAGTTTACCTGACCAACTCTCTGGTTAGCTAATTACCAAAATCGGTCTCACCGAGTTTGTGTAATCGGTCTTACCGAGATTACGTTATGCCCTAACCCTAACCATATCGGTCTCACCGAGATGCATCTCAGTCCCACCGAAAATCACTAACGGTCACTAGGTTTACTAAATCGGTCTGACCGAGTTTAACTATTTGGTCCCACCGAGTTTGGTAGATTGTGTGTAACGGTTAGATTTTGTGTGGAGGCTATATATACCCCTCCACCTCCTCTTCATTCGTGGAGAGAGCCATCAGACTGAACCTACACTTCCAACTTACCATTTACGAGAGAGAACCACCTACTCATGTGTTGAGGCCAAGATATTCCATTCCTACCATATGAATCTTGATCTCTAGCCTTCCCCAAGTTGCTTTCCACTCAAACCCTCATCCACCAGATCCAAATCCTATGAGAGAGAGTTGAGTGTTGGGAAGACTATCATTTGAAGCACAAGAGCAAGGAGTTCATCATCAACACACCATTTGTTACTTCTTGGAGAGTGGTGTCTCCTAGATTGGCTAGGTGTCACTTGGGAGCTTCCGACAAGATTGTGGAGTTGAACCAAGGAGTTTGTAAAGGCAAGGAGATCGCCACTTCGTGAAGATCTACCGCTAGTGAGGCAAGTCCTTCGTGGGTGACGGCCATGGTGGGATAGACAAGGTTGCTTCTTCGTGGACCCTTCGTGGGTGGAGCCCTCCGTGGACTCGCGCAACCGTTACCCTTCGTGGGTTGAAGTCTCCATCAACGTGGAGGTACGATAGCACCACCTATCGGAACCACGCCAAAAACATCCGTGTCTCCAATTCCGTTTGAATCCTCTAAACCCTTCCCTTTACATTCTTGCAAGTTGCATGCTTTATTTTCCGTTGCCAATATACTCTTTGCATGCTTGCTTGAATTGTGTGATGATTGCTTGACTTGTCCTAAAATAGCTAAAATCAGCCAAACTATAAAATTGGGAAAAGGTTAAGTTTTTATTGGTCAAGTAGTCTAATCACCACCCCCCTCTAGACATACTTCAAGGTCCTACATGGGCCCATGCGCCTGTTTAGTTAGTGTTAGGTTTAGTTAGTGTTAATTAACTTAGCTAATTAGATGAGCCATTGACATGCGGGCCCCGCCCTGCTAATTAACCTAGGGTTAGGACTAACTAAAATTAGTTAGTCTAATGACACTGACACACGGAACCCACTGGTCAGTTTTGACCTGGACCATCCCCGTTGACTGCTGACATCACTCGACAGGTCTTATTTAATAAATCATTTATCGGATTTATTCTTATACAGAAATTCGTAAAATTTTATAAACTTCAAAAATTCATAGAAATTGATCTGTAACTCCAAATGCAAAGACTTATATATGAAAATTGATCAGAAAAATCCAATCTTTCCATCTATAATGGTTTCATGCATGTCAGAACACTTTTAACCTTTCTGTTTGAGTGAAACAAGCTAATGCATTAATATGACTTCATATCATGGGCTTTCATTTGAATCTTTGATTCAAATGGACTCAAACAAACCTATTTTAGAATGCATTAGCCAAAACACACCCATATTGCCATGTCATAGCATGCATCATATTATCGCATATTGCCATGTGATGATTGTGTTCCGATGTGTCTTTTGTGGTAGGTTCTGCCTCCGAGGATACCCACGAATATCCAACTGAAGGGCAGTATCCTACTACCACTCCATCAGGCAAGCAAAACCCCCTTGTTCATTCTGATACAATCCCACTCTCTCGCTCCTGCTCTCTTTTACTGCATTAGGACAACATTGATTCAACTGTTACATGATGCGGTAGCTGAACCCCTTTTTCCTCTGCATGACCTGTCATTGCCACAGTATTTTGGTGAAACCCACTAGCATGAGTAGGAGTTGTTTGAGCCCTTATGTGCCTACTCATTCCTGCTTGTTTGTCATGTCTGCTACTGCTTAGAGTTGAGTCGGGTCTAATTCATCGGGAATGAATTGGAATGGTGATGAACATGTCCTACTGTGTGTGAGCTAAGTGTGTGAACATGATTTGGTAAAGGTAGCGGTGAGAGGACATGTAGGAGTACATGGTGGGTTGTCTCAATGAAACCGTCCTTAGGAACTGAGTTCTGTGTTTGTGATCCATGAACAGCTACTACCACACGTTGGGCCCCGAAATATGACCCCGCTCGACTTATTAACCGCCCTTGTCCTCTTTCCAGGAGTTGCAACTAGTTTTTGGTGTTTGTAGGATATGCGTTGGAGGCCGTGAGTAGCGCTGACCCTAGGGGTGTGCTATGATGCGGTAGAATCTGTGGTCTGTACCGGGCGCCCGTTTGGTGTCTCGGGAACCCTGCACACATCGTTTGGGGCTGTGAGCGAAACCCCGGCCGGATCTCCTCGCGGATGGAAACCGAATAGGCGATAAACCTGGACCTGAGACTTGTGTGGTTAGTTAGGTCGTGGTCTACACCCACGTCGGCTTTCGCTTGAAGTCTGTCGAGCACATGTCGTCTGCAGACGCTAAGTGGTGGAAACATGTGTCAAGAAGTACACCCCTGCAGGGTTATAAATTATCTATTCGAATAGCCGCGTCCATGGTAAAGGACTTCTGGGTTGCCTATAACAGTTCATAGACAAATGAAAGTGGATACTAAGCGTGAGTGCTATGGATGGCGTTCTCGTAGGGAGACGGGAGCTGATCCATAGTGGTGTATTGATTTGCTGAATATGTGGACTCGTGTGCGCCACCTCAAAAGAGTTACATGCAATTGTAGTTCAGGTTAGCCACCGAGTCAAAGCTGGCTTGCTGCAGTTAAACCCCACCATCCCCTTTGTTGATAATGAGGCATATGTAGTTAGTTCTGATGTAAGTCTTGCTGGTTAAATTTGTACTCACGTTTGCTTAATTTATGTTTTGCTGAGAGACGTCAGTCTTGCTAGTAGTTCCGCGTGGACTTCGACGTTTAGCTTGATACCTTAGCTACGATGTTGTGCCCTCGGCAGGGTCTTGTAGATAGTCAGGCTTCTTAGCCTTTTTCATTTGTAGTTGTCTGTACTCAGACAAGATAAGCTTCCACATGTGCTTGTTGCTTGTATGACTTAAATGCTAGGTCATCAAACCCATGTTTGTAATATCTGGCTCTTCGGAGCCTAATGAATAAATACTTTGAGTCATAGAGTCATGTTGTGATGCCATGTTGTATTTACACATATCGAGCATATTGTGTGTATGATTGAAATGTTTGGTATGTGTGGGATCCGACAACCTAGTTGTCTATCCTTGGTAGCCTCTCTTATGGGGAAATGTATTCTAGTGCTTCCACTAAGCCATGGTAGTCTGCTACAGCCCGAGTTACCAGAGTCCTGTTAGCCCAGTTGCTACTGCTCCGGAACACTTAGACTGGCCGACATGTGTCCTTCTTCGATCCTGTGTCTGTCCCTTCGGGGAAATGTCACGTGATGTCTTTCGGAGTCCTGTTAGCCTGCTACAACCCGGATTCCCGAAGTCCTGCTAGCCTAGTTGCTACAGCCCAAATTCACTCGCTGATGACCGACACGTTCGTTGCTGGGTCATGTATGCCTGTCCCTGTAAGTTAGTGCCACTTTGGGTTTACGACTAGTCATGTCGGCCCGGGTTCTCTATCATATGGATGCTAGCAACACTATCATATACGTGAACCAAAAGGCGCAAACGGCCCCGGGCCAGGTAAGGTGGCACCCGTGGAAATACCGTGCGTGAGGCCACAAAGTGATATGATGTGTTACATGCTATTTCGGTGTGACTTAGGATCAGGGTCCTGACAAAGGGCTTCAGCATGATCCTGGGTCACCTTGCTGGCCATGGACAACTCATGCCACCCCGCGGCTAGCTTCAGGCACTCCTGCCTAAGGCGCTCTTCAGCATCCTGGAGGTCCACCTTGAGTCGGTCGAGCAAGGAGCGGGCATCGGTCAAGGCCTCATCCCTGATCAGGGGGTCGTAGCTCATGAGCTCGAGGGTTGGCCGTGAAGGAGTTCCTGCGATGCCCTGAGCTACCACAACCTCCATTGGGGGACGCATGGAGCCCTCCGTCAGGAGTCCAGGGGGCTCCTGGCTGCCCTTCTTGACCAGTTCCTGCTCCGGACGGCCGGAGCCTGCCGGGTTAACCGCCATGGCCACGAATACCGAGAAAGCAGGAGGCTGCATTGCTGGTGGAGACTCGTCGCATCCGGAGGCGAGGGTGGAGCAGCAGGAGGAGCCAAGGCCGCTCCTCTTTCCTCGAGGCTGGAGTTATTGCAGCCGAAGCAAGCGGCACGGCAGGCTGGATCGTCATGGCTTCCGCAGCCTTCCCCCCGAGCGTCGCCGATGAGGCTCCAAGGGCGGGCGCCACGCCCGTACGCCCTGGCACGAGGCTACCAGTGTGCCCGAGAGTCGCACCAGGCCGACACGGTGCGCGGCCTTGCCCGCCATGGCCGTGCCCAGGTTCCAAGGGCACCCTCAGGACAAGCGGGTCCTTCATCACGACAACCATCTTCTTCTTCTTCGTCGTGCTACCTATCTTGGTCATCAAGAAAGGAAGGGGTATGAGCACACGCGCAATCAACGCCCGGTCGGAGTGCGAAGAAGGTCACTTACTCATCTGGCGGGGCCCACTTCCTCTTATTCTCCTCTTCAGCAGAGGCTGAGGTGCTCCCGCTCTTCCTCGGCGTGGCCATGGTCACGTTGTGGGGGCTGGCGGAATGGTCGTCAACGAGCCCCGACGCGGCGTTGCCACCTGGAGGGACGAGGGGTCAGCCTGAGGTGTCCTGACCGAGGAGGCCGTGTCTACCCTAGCGGCGGTCGTCCCATCCGTTGACTCAGCGCCTGCCGAGGATGAGCCCGGCCCCTTAGCCGCCTCGCTGCAGCATGGAGAGCCCCCTCTGGAAGGGGCGCGACCGCCTGACCAGATGCACGCGTCGTTTGGGAGGTGGGCCCTGGCTGCCTAGCAATCCTGATGAAGTGCGGGGAGTCAGTGGCCGGAAGCTCGTCGACATCATCCTCGTCCTCGTGGTTGTGGAGGAGCTCGCGCGGTGACGGCGGGGACACCTCCTCCAGGTCATCGTCCTCAGTCTCCTCTGAGTCCTCTTCGTCGCCATTGTTGCCGGAGGACACCGGCACGGGGGAGTTGGGGTGGTCGGATGGATCGAGCCCCAGCTCGTTGAAGGCGGGCATGGCGGCGACTACGTCCTACCTGTCGTCGCGGCGGTACAATGGGGCGTAGGCCTCGGGGATGTCCCCGGATCGCTGCTGAGCAGGGCGGCCAAGGCCATCTCCAGCTCCTCACCCAGCAGGCCGGCGAGAGCAGCCTTATGTCGTCCCTCGCGCCTTGGTACTCCCATAGGGGTTTCGAGTGCTACTGGAGCGGCTCCAGGCACTGCGTCAGGGAGTCCATCACAATCGTCGCTCCCATCAACAGCTTGGCCTCCATGTCCGAGGTTATCCACCCAAGGATGGGCTTTGTCCGTGGGTCAGTGAGCTTCGCGGAACCCCACTATGGGATCCGCTCGGGCAGCTCCGTCGGGAGCTCCAGGAGTGGGTTAAAACCCTTGACGTCAAGGAAGACCCAACGGTGCCAGAAGCCCTCCACCTTCTTCCTGGCTTTCAGGGGCACATTCCCCTTCTTGACTGCGACGAAGGAAGTGCAAGCAGACCGCTACGTCCGTCGTGCAGCCGCAAGCTGAAGTAATGGTGAAAGAGCACCACAGAAGGCCTCACACCCACGAAGGCCTCGCAGTAGAAGGAGAAGATGGACAAGAGGAGAATGGAGTTGGGCTGGAGATGGAGGGCGTGGAACTTGTAGTGGCTGACGGCGCAGAAGAACTTCAAGAAGGGTGGGACAAGCCCTGCGGAGATGTTGTGGAGGAAAAAGGGGTAGACCGTCTGCGCCAAGGTGCTTGGCTCCATGGAGGGGCCCAGATCAGGGTCTCGCCCCATTTGTTCTCGACGCCCGCCATCTATGGGAGCGCGGAGCCAAGATCCCCTTCCTTGGCAATGGAGGAGACCTTAAGCGCTGGTGAAGGAGAGGGAGGAGGTCTCGACCTGGACCACGGGCTATGGTTTCCCGACGGGCGCCATTCAGGGGGTCGCCGGCGCTCGTGAAGGAGGAAGGGGGCGGAGTCGCGATTGGATCTGGAGGAGCTTTTGGCTAGAGGGGGGATCAGGAGGAAGGCAAGGGCGAGCAATGATGGCCCTCTAGCGCGCGCCAGTCTTTTGTCAGCCTGGGCAGTTGCCGAGGCGACATGGGGAAGTGGAGGCGTTCGCGTCCCATCGTGCGCCACACGTCGAGCCTGGCCCGTAGGCGATTGGGGCCTGCGTCACTTCACCATTCCTTCGATGCCTTCGCCTCGAAGCCAGCCCAAGCGCGCCTTGGGCCCGGGGGCTACTGTCGGCGTACTGGGATCGGGGGTACCCAGACTTGCCTGCCTGCAGCCCAGCGCATGGCCTCATCGACGCCCCGGTATGGCCCAGCAGCAAGACCCTAGGACAAGACCCTCGTGAAGTCCCCTGGCCTCACGAGGTGAATGACGCAAAGACCTCTCGAGGAGCAGCTCTCCCAGCCTGCCTCCCGAGGAGCGGAG
Source organism: Aegilops bicornis (assembly GCA_021605145.1). Lineage (NCBI taxonomy): Eukaryota > Viridiplantae > Streptophyta > Magnoliopsida > Poales > Poaceae > Aegilops > Aegilops bicornis. The sequence goes on from CM038672.1 coordinate 349,185,332, forward strand.
ATTTCTATGCAGGGTACCCAGTCTCACGAGGCTCTCGATGACATAAGCCATGACGACCAAGGCCAGGCGGGCGCCAGCGGGCGCGGAGGAGGACAATTCCCTCTTTGGTGGTAAGGAGGCAAGGACGTACGCGGGTTCCCAAGGAGTCCCCCAAAGGTTCCCACCACTGCGTCACGACTAGAAGCTTTGCAGGCGAAGACCACCTTTCGTCAGGATAACATGTACTTCATGTCCCCTTTGAAATTGGCCGTTGTGGAATCCCTTCCCCCCTAAGCTATGAGGGAAGAGGACCAAGGCCACTATAAATATAGGCTAGTTTCCACCGTAGAGAGGGGTCGATGCATTCTGACTCTCAGAGCCCTCGGGAGGCAGCTCATCCACTGTACCTATTCATTCTCATCCTCCTAAGGAGGCAATCCACCACAAAGCTGGAGTAGTGTTTTACACCGAAAGGTGTCCAGAACCTGGGTAAATCTCTGTGTTGATTCCCTTCCTCGCTCGCATGAACTCGGCCACGCAATGCCATGACGTGATGAGCTTGAGGCCGAGGCTGGGTTAGATCTTCGCACATGACCCAGAGTTTGAACCTTGTTCGGGTCTGCGGAGCCCCGATTCCGACAAATCTCATCTTGGTCAACCATGTCTCGCAGCATGTCTCATGACTCACCCGAAAGCTACCTTTATAACTACCCAGTTACGGAGTAGCGTTTGATAGACCCTAATGAGCCGATCCTCATCCCGAGAACTTGCGGGGACCTCAGATCTAGGAGATGGCATAGTGATTGTACTTGAGACTAACAAATGACAATATCTCGCTGTGTCTCAAAGTGGGTCTGTCCGACTCGGTGATCTCCATCACCGAGTCCACACTATCAGTTTAGCATCTCCATGCACATGACTTGTGACACATAGTTATCAATCGAGTCGTATACTAGTCAAGGATATGTGTCCGCAAAATCTTATCAGCTAGGGACCATTAGAATGATCATCATACAATACATAGTTCCACAAACAAGTCACATACTTATTGATACATATCATTGATGACGTTTAGGGACAATATAAAAGACTCATGAATACATAGGGAAATATCATCATCACATGATTGCCTCTAGGGAACATCTCCAACAGTAAGTGTCCGGAGGTCGGACGTAAGTGCCTTGGAAATTTTCCCAAAAAGGGTCTTCAAGTGTTTCCCAGCTACCAATAGAATGAGGCGGCAGGCTCTTGAGCCAATGCCTAGCCGGCCCATTTAGCTTGAGCGGCAAGTATTTGATGGCATGTAGGTTATCACCATTGGTCATGTGTACGTGGAGAAGGAAATCTTCAATCCACACTATTGGGTCCGTGGTGCCATTGTATGATTCTATATTAATGGGTTTAAACTCTTCTGGAAACTGTTGTTCCATGACCCTAACTGTGAAACAAATGGGGTGAGCTAGACCTTGGAATTGTGTGTGTCCCGTCGGAGTTCTAGGGAAAGCCATGTGTAGGCTTGATCTCGGGCGTGACCGTTCCTGTCCATCTAGGGGTCGTAGCCGTTTGTGCTGGCGGGCCTGCGTCCTCTCGATCCATAGATGGACTGAGGAGGTGCCCCGTTTGCCTCAATGTGACGTCAAACGTCGTGAAGGTCTAGGTAGTCCATGTGGTCCTTGCCATAACAGCTTGGTGTCGGCCAAGTGTTGATATTTTCCCACATTGGCTTGTCCCAACCTCAAGGGGGTCGGTCCGGCTCATCTGTGACTAGCTCTTCGTCAAACTTCGGCAGCAGATGCCTCCATGGGTACGATTTCGGCGCACTACGGCGATGGTCTTCGAGATCTTGTTCGGCCGAAAGTACTTTGACCCACTTTTCGTTCAGTGCATCTGTGTTAGCCTGCAGCTGCCGCTGTTTGCTTTTCATGCTCCGAGCAGTGGCGACACGGCGCCGTCGGAAACGGTCTTGTTCAAAAGGGTCTTTAGGGATGATGTATTCCTCAGTACCGAGGCTCTCATCTTCCTCGGACCCCGGCATGTAATTGTCTTTGGCCCCTTCTAAGAGGTCGTCGGGATCTAAGTCCTCGGGGTTTCCTTTTGGACTGCCATTCTGCACTGCGGAGGCTTGAAAGTCTTCCTCAGGGTTATCAGTGTCCCAGGCTACTGCGTCGCCATCGTCGATAGTGATGTTATTGTCGTTGGGTTCCCCATGGTTGCCCCTTCTGCGTTTGTGCCGACAACTTGGGGGGATCTAGGAGTGTCAACCATGTGGACATCAAAGGTGGATTTCGCAGTAAACCTGCCAGTGTTGTCCAGAGGAGAGGTGTTTTCTGTGGGGCCATCAGCATCTTCATCCATGTCTGAGGCCTCGCTGTAGTCCAGCACGTCGGTTAAGTCATCAACGGTGGCGACCAAGTGGGTTGTGGGTGGGATGTAAATTTCCCGGTCGTCGGTCTTAAGTCCGATCTGATCGTAAACCGAAGTCTTGTCGTCCGAGATAGACATGCTCTGGATATGGTCAAGCATCTCATTGAGGTGGGATAGCTCTTCAGCATTTATTTCTTGGTTATAGGCGGGGCTGACTCGAAGTGTGCCTCGCGTATTACTTGAGGTGTTCTCAGCGTGAAGGGGATCCGGAGGTGATCCTAGATCCTGTGTTGGGGTAGACTCTAAGCCTGACATAGCTTCAGAGGCGGGACTCGGATCTATGTCCGGGCCGGAGATTGAGAGGGGACCATCCAAAATTGGTGCGTCGAGGTTCCCTCGTGACACCGAGTGTAATGACCCGAGAGTGACGTTCCAGATGCCTTACATGTTTTTCGTTGTTGCCGTGTGTTTCATTTTTTTATTGCATTCATCATCACATCACTCGCATTGCATCGCCACTACGTTGTCGTCATTTATCAAAACTTGCATCCGCTCGTAATTGCCGCTTCTTCCTTGTCTCTGTTGACCTCCTCTCAGATCAACCGACCACTCTCTTGTCTCTCTTCTTTGAGCCCATCAAAACCCCTTATCCCCATGGCCTTTTGCCAAACCCCTCACACGCGTCCAAAAAACTTCCCCGAACATGAACCGGGCAGTCATGACCGATGGGTCTGGATCAAACTCGAACATCCCCAAATATCTTTGGTTTCTCATTTAGACTCTCCTAGCCTAGTTATCACAACCGCTCGATCTATATCAGATGGACCAGATGGCACCTAACAAAAAATCCACTGCTATAAATAGCACGTCCAACCCTAATTCAATGAGTTGTCCCATCCATTCCATCCATCCCACCTCCATGTCTCTCCTTCCACCTGGGGATCATCCCAGATCCATCTCGGCGCCACCCACTCCAAATATCCCCTCGGGATCCCTCCCGGTCCTTTTTCCACCCAACTTGATGGCTCCGACCACCTCCATGGATTTGCGCCGCTGACCAACCACAGCCGCCGCCTCCTCTGCTCCTGAGGCCCCGAGCTCCTCCTCTCGATCCAGAGCCCGAGACGTCGACCCCCTCATCCACGGGCTCGATCAAGGCAACCACCTCGCCCGAGCCTCCTTCCAGGGCAGCCGAGGATCTCCCCGGCCCTGTTGTACCTCGCCGAACTAGCAGAGGCCCATGCCGCCCCCTATCCTTCCTTCTTCTCTTGTTTTCCTTTGTCGCTCTCAACCTTCGCTCTCTCTGCTTCTCTACAGGAGCTCGCTCATGCCACCATGGAAGCCCGCAAACAAAGACTTTCCTCGCCACCGTCAGCAACCACGGCCTCGTCATCGCGCCGAGCCGGCGACCCAGCCTGCCGGCGACCTCGACCTCCAGGCCACCCCGACGCCCCTGCTTCCTCGCTCCACCACCGGCGGCCTCGTCGCCCAGGTCACAGCACGCCCTTCCCCTTCCTATGGTTCTCTTCTCCTCCTGTAACATCTCTCTTTCTATAACAGAGAAGCGCCATGGCCAATGCCCGTTCGTCGCCCCCGCTGCCGGATCCGGCCAGCACCGGCCCGCCCCTGCCAGATCCACGCTGGTGCCTCCATTTCAAGCTGCGCCACCGCAAGTCCCGCAGCCCCGCCACGCCTGCTGCCTCCTGCGCGAGCCAGGAGAACCTCACGCGCGTGGGGTCAACCGCATTTACCGTGCCCCTGCCTCATCAGGCCACCCTGCCGGCCTGCCGAGCCTTTGCTCCGACTGGGCTTGGCCCATGGGTGAGCTCCCCACAGCCCCTCCTCTCTGTTGGCCCAGTCTATGCAGATTCAGCCCGCTTATGTTTTTTCCCAAGATGGTTTTATCTATTTATCCCAGTATTTACAGAGTTTGCAGAAAAACCTCCATGTTCATGCATAACATTACTCACAAACCGTGTATTGGATTAAAATGTTTTCTATATGTAAAATGCTCAGAATTTCATGTACTTTCATAATATCCAACTTTAATCCATTTAAAAATGTTTAAATTTGATGTTTGCATTAATTTGCATAAATGTCGTGCTAAATAATTTATTTCATAACTAAATAACCGTAGCTTTGAATTAAAGAAACTTTATATGTAAATGGGGTGAAAAATGCATATATTATCATGGTGCACTTTATTTTACTATCTAACAACATTAAAGTATGATTTAGGGCAGAACAGTAGCAAATTTGAAAATTGCATATGGGGATTTTTGGAACTGTTGTTTGTTGTTTCTGGCCTCATTTAAATTGCCTAGGTGTGTAGTTTACTTATGCTTCACCTCTTGCCATGTTAACCAACATTTAATATTGATGAGTAGCATAAACAAGAGAGAACTAAATAACTTGAATGTGGTGTTTCGTCAATATGCAACTCATTGCATATTGAGCTCCACTTAATTTCAAATATTGTTTGTTGCCCTGTGCCATGCCATGCCTCATTAAAATGGACATGCATCATACTTGATTGTGCATCATGCCATGTTTTGCTTGTTGGTTTACCGTGTTGTTCCTTCTTTCTGGTTTTCCTTCTTCTCGATAGTTCCAGTTTCATTGCTACTGTGAGGATTCGTTCGACTATGCCCGTTCGTCTTCTTCATGGACTTCTTTCTAGCTGGATTTCAGGCAAGATGACCATTACCTTGGATACCACTACTATCACTTGTTGATAAAGCCTCCCAAGTTGCCATGTTAAACCTCTAACCTTTTCACCCTCCCAGCAAACCGTTGATTGGCTATGTTACCGCTTTCCTCAGCCCCTCTTATAGTGTTACTAGTTGCAGGTGCAGTGCAGGTTGTTCTATGTTGGGACATGGATATCATGGGATATCACAATATCTTTTATTTAATTAATGCATATATACTTGGTAAAGGGTGGAATGATTGAACTTTTTCTTGGTGTTTTGTTTCACTTTTGTCACGCTAGTTTCCATCATAATGTTGCTATGTTCTTTGACTTGCGTTCCTAGCACGGTCGGGGTTTATGGCCCCCTTGACAGTTTGCTTTCAATAAAACTCTTTTAGCAAGGCCAAACCTTGGTTTTACCATTTGTCTATTAACAACTAAAACTAGCATAGGGACCGGCTAGTACTCGAGGACTCTTAATCAACAACTTGGGCTACTGCTCCTCATGAGTGTTGGTCCAAATCGGGCAGCCTGTGGGGCCACCATGGGGAAACTCGAGGTCTGGTTTTACTCATAGCTTGACCCATCCGATCGTGGCCTGAGAGGAGATAAGCGCTGCTCCTATTGGGGTGTCGGCACATCGGTAGGTCTTGCAGGTTTTGTTTTACCATTGCCGAATTGTTTTGTGCACTGATACGTCTCCAACGTATCTATAATTTATGAAGTATTCATGCTGTTATATTATCATTCTTAGATGTTTTACAATCATTTATAACAACTTTATATCATTTTTGGGGCCTAACCTATTGACCTAGTGACCAATGCCAGTTGTTGTTTTTTGCTTGTTTTTTACATCACAGGAAATCAATATCAAATGGAGTCCAAACACCGTGAAACTTTTTGTGGATATTTTATGGACCAGAAGACATCTAGTGGGCCAGAGAAGCACTGGGTTCTCGAGGGCAAGATGACCCACTGAGGCGGCGCTGGGGGCCAGCGCCTCGGTGGTTTGTGCCCACCTCGGTGGCCTCCCGCACCCCCTCTTTGCCCTATTAATCACCAAATACTCCAAAAACCCTCGGGGTAACCCTATATCAGAAATTCTGCCGCCACAAGGCTCTGTAGCCATGAGAGACCAATCTAGACCCCGTTCTGGCACCCTGCCGGAGGGGGAGATCATCACCGGTGGCCATCTTCATCATCTTGGTGGCTACCATGATGAGGAGGGAGTAGTCCACCCTCGGGCTGAGGGTTTGTACCAGTAGCTATGTTTTTAATCTCTCTCTCTCTCTTCCTCTCTCTCGTTTTCTTGAGATGTCACGATCTTGATGTATCGCAGGCTTTGTTAATATACTCGGATCATATGGTGTTTTCCCCTATCTATCTTGTTGTGAATTGAGTTTTCCCTTTGAGATTTTGTTTTATCAGATTGAATATTTTTATGGATTTGAGAGCACTTGATATATGGCTTGCATATGAATACTCATGGTGACAATGGGGTATCGTATTGATTCACTTGATATATGTTTTTGCATTCAACTCATGGATTCGAGGTGACATTGGGGTAATCTATGCATAAGGGTTGATGCACTCTCTTGTCTTTGTTTCTCCGGTAAAAATCTTGGGGCACTCTTTGAGGTTCCTTGTGTAGGATTGAGTATTATGAATCTGAAATTATTTGGTGTTACTTTAGTACGAACTCTTGGATAGATCGATCGGAAAGAATAGCTTCGAGGTGGTTTCGTACCATACAAATAATTTCTTCTTACGTTCTCCGCTAGATAGGAACTTTGGAGTGATTCTTCATTGCACTTTGAGGGATGGTTATTTGATCCAATTATATTAGCATTGTTGAGAGATTGCACTAGCGAAAGTACAGACCCTAGGCCTCATTTTCAAGCATTGCAATACCGTTTTGTGCTCATTTTTGCTACTAGTTACCTTGCTGTTTTTTATTGTTACTTTTACAAAAATCAATATCTACTATCATTACTACACTTGTATCGCCATCTCTTCGCCGAACAAGTGCACCTATACAAATTACCATATCTATTTGGTGTGTTGGGGACACAAGAGGCTTTTTATTATTTGGTTGCAGGGTTGTTTGAGAGAGACCATCTTCATCCTACGCCTCCCGCGGATTGTCGGTGTACAAAAGTAGGGGCTCTCCTTTTTACCCCTCTACTTGTGCAGGCGATCGAGGCCGCTGACCAAGGCCACACCTAGCCAAGGCGAAGGAGGAAGCATAACAAGAATACCAGAGCAAATGCCCACCTAAAAGCACAAGGCAGGCAGAGCAACGCCAAGACCAGAGGCACAAAGAGCAAGAGGGCAAGGTGAACTCCCAGTAAGACCCTTGCAGGCGGCCTCATGAGCTCTAAGAAGAGCCTTGCCGAGGCAGCTTTCCCAACGCCAGCAGAGCACGCCACCCTTGAGCCCAAGGGTTCCAACACAACCAACCACATTGGAACCAAGGCTCGGGAGGCACCTCCATGGTGGCCTGCAGATCTTTGTGAAGATCATAAGCACACAAGATCAGATGAGGACCAAAAGACGACGATCCTCGACAAGATCCTTACCGAGGAAATCCACGAGACCCCCGGCAAGATCCTTGCCGGGGACGACCGCGATGCCTTGGCAAGACCCTTGCCGAGGACACTTGCGGGGCCACAGCCAGACCCACGTCTGCCAGGACTCCACCGCCGTTCCCATATAGCTACCAGCCCAACCAGTTGGGCAGGCACCTGTGTGGCGACGTGCGGCCTCTAGACCAACTCAGCAAGCACGTGTGTGGTGGCATGCAGATCTTCGTGAAGACCCTACCACCACACGCCACCTCAGTAGCCTACCAGCCTATGTGGCACTGCATGCCTCGTTGGCCTGGACGCGTGTCGGAGCGAGGCGGAGCGGCGACGGACGGGACGAGCCTCGTTGTCGTCCCCAATAAAGCAACTGGACACCTAAGGATCACATTTAATGCGCCTTGACCCGTAATGACAGGCGATAAGCTTGTACACTGTATACCTTTCCACCTCCTGTGTGCCACTGTGGCGACCCCTTTTTGACTATAAAAGGAGGCCTGAGGCGTACTGGAGAAGGATTCGGATCTTTGGACTACGCACACACCGCAGCTAGTTTGAGAGCTCAAGAACACTCAGATATACACCAAAGCAGGACTAGGGTATTACGCATCCTACCAGCTCGAACCTGGGTAAACGATCTTTGTGCTGACTACCAGACCCGCTCTTTGTACAACCCCGCGCCCGCCAACCGTAGAACGGATCTCAGTGATTCCATAGGTGTCGTTTTCCACCGACATCTTTGGCGCGCCACGTAGGGGGCGCAGTTGTGAAAATCCGGTCTAGCAGTTAGTTTAGCAGTCCTTCATCGCCATGGCTCCCAAGAAGAAGATGATCACGGCGATCGGTTCATCGGGAGCCGAGCGGCCCGTACCAGTGCGGGTGAGTGGTGGGGCGGTCGCGGACGGAAGCCGAGGCACGACCCGTGAACACCCACATCGCTCTGGTAGTCAAAGCCTAGCGAGCGGCGTTGTTCGTGCGCGAGACGACAGGCCGCACGCCGCCAAATCCAAAGACGGAGCCGGGCCCCGCGCAGGCGGCACGGAACCCTCCTAGGACAGCGTCGTGCCACCCATGGGCGGTGCGGCGACTTCCAAGATGCCTACGCCGGCGCCCACGACGCGCTCTTCCCAGGTTATGCACGACGAGCAGCGTCACCATGCCTGTGACCCCGGGAGCCACCGTGGGAAGAGTCCTGCGCCTCATTCGCGGGATGTAGAAGTCCAGCATGCACGTCGAGGCGCTGGCAAAAATGGTGCACATTCGCAAGGCCGTGATAGAGATCCTTCTAGTATGGTTAGAAGTAGGAGCGCGTCACGGTCCACGCAGCTTTCGCCGCCATCCACACCAGCAGAAGCTTTGGCGCACGCGGAGTTGCTCCTCGACTTTCCTCCTGCTGCAGAAAAGCTCGACGAGTGGAGAGCCACCATCCGGAGCCTCGTCGGCGTTGCCAACAAAGATGAACCGCGACCAGCGGGGCCCTCAGGCCGGCGCTCCGTCGAGCCATCGCATGCCAGTGGTGGAAGGACCAGAGGAGCTGCGGTCATGGTGCACTCTCCTCCCCCACGTCAGCTACCGCGGGTGCCGGTCCATCGTGATGATGCTTGTGATAACATCTCCATAGCGTCGTCCGATTCACGGACCCACCGCGATCAGCGCCAAGTTCTTAGGGAGCGAGCCCATGAATACGCTCGAACTACCATCGAGCGGTGGCGCGAAGCGCGCCATCAGCCAGATAGGCGAGCGGGACCCACTACAGACCACTAGCTCCGGGGGGCTCCTGTGGCCTACCTTACGAGGTGGGTTGCCCAGCCTTCACCCGTGAGCTGCGACAGTTCCAGTGGCCCTCCCACCGCACGTTCAAGCCCGACGTTGGTGAGAAGTACAACAGCAAGACCCACCCGTCGGAGTACCTCAGCATCTACACCATCGCGATGCAAGCTGCTGGAGCTCGCAATGACAAGGTGCTTGGCAATTACTTCCCGTTGGCACTTAAACCCAATGACATGTCATGGTTGATGCACTTGCCGGCGGATTCCATTTCTTCTTGGTCGGATTTGTGTCATGAGTTCGTTGGCGCCTTCATCGGAGGCCACCAAGCTCATGGCCAGGCAAGCGATTTGCATATCATCCCCCAGAACGAAGGTGAAACCCTGCGCAAGTACATACAGAGGTTCAGTCCAGTATAACATCCTAGATGTTCATCCCGCCGCCGTGATTAGCGCATTCTATCAGAATGTGTGCAACCGCAAGATGCGTGAAGAGCTTGCGATGAACAAGGTCAAAGATGTGGCCGAACTTTATGTTCTGGCCGATAGGTGCGCTCGAGCTGAAGAGGGGAGGAAGTACCCCGGCGAGGACGCCGGCGCAGAAACCGACTCCACAGACGAAGATACAGCCGCCCCGACGAAGAAGGGCCGGCGCAGTAACAGGAAGCGCAAGGGCAAGACCGTGCTTGCCGTCGAGGGATCCGAGGACACCGGCACCGCCAAGAAGGCCAAGGCAGACGACCCCGACAAGGAAATTGCCGGGTGCGCCGCTTGCCGGGCCTTGGCGGCTTCCGACAAGCCAGGAGGCTCCGACAAGCAATACTGCAAGATCCACCGCACCAAGGGCAACGACCTCCAGATCTGCTGGCAAGTTGAGCTGCTTGCTGAGAAGCAAAAAGCTGAGTATGAGAGGCGGGACAAGGAGAAGGATCAGGATGGTGCCGAGGGATCCGACAAGAAGCGGGGCGACCAAGGAGGTCGCCGCGGCAAGGATAACTAGCAAGAGAGGCCCGCACGGGGGCCACGACAAGAAGCAAGAAGACGATGATCATGACTTGGACGACGAGTCCGGCGAGCATGAGTTCCAAAAAGCTACGGAGGCCATGTGCGTCGACGGTGGCACCTCACTGCACACCTCTCACCGCAAGCTCAAGCAATGGGCGCGTGAGATCACAACAGCAAAACCATCATTCGATGCTCAAAAGCCAATGAAGTGGTCCAACACACCTATCATTTTTGACACCGAGGACCACCCTAATCGCACAACTGCGGTCGGGTGTTTGCCGTTGTTGGTTTCGCCAACAATACGCAACCTCAAGGTGACAACAATGCTAGTTGACGGCGGGGCCAGTCTGAACTTGATCTCGCCTGTTTTGATCAAAAAGCTGCAGATTCCTAATGGAGACCTCGAAGAGACGGGCACCTTTCAAGGGGTCAACCCGGGAAGGAGTCAGCCGAAGGGTAAGGTCACACTGCCCGTGACGTTTGGAGGCGAGTTAAACTATAGGACAGAGAGGATTGTTTTCGATGTAGCCGAGAGCCCCTTGCCCTACAACAGGATCCTCGGCGCCCAGCACTAGCCAAGTTCATGGCGGCCTCACATTACGCCTACAACACGCTGAAGATGCCTGGGCCGATGACCATCATCAATGTCCCCTCCGACAAGGAGGATGCGCTAATCTGCGCTGACCAACTCTACTGGGAGGCAGTTGTAGCGACTGTCGCCAAGGCACTTGCTCTTGCCGCTGAAGCCTCGGGAGGGAAGAAGACCGGCAAGACCTCTCGCACCCTCTCCGGCAAGTGCACCTCTTTGGAGTGTAGTCCTCCTGTCGAGGACGTGCCAGAGAGCTCCACCGGCAAGAGCAAGAAATCCAGAGTTGCACCACCAGAGACCAAGAAGGTGTCCGTCAAGGAGGATGGCATGGGAGGGGCTTTTACCATAAGCTCCACCCTCGACAGCAAATAGGAAGGCGTGCTCGTTACTTTCCTGCGGGCGAATGTCGATGTGTTTGCGTGGCAAGCATCTGACATCCCCGGCGTTCCCAGGGAGGTGATTGAGCACCATCTTGCTGTTTTTCCTCATGCGCGACCCATCAAACAGAAGGTCTGGAAGCAAGCTCTGGAACGGCAAGAGTTCATCATAGAGGAAATCAGGAAGTTGGAAGCGACATGCTTGGTAAGAGGGGTACTCCATCCGACGTGGCTGGCAAATCCGGTGATGGTGCGCAAGGCAAATGGGAAGTGGAGACTGTGTATTGATTACACAGACATCAATAAGGCTTGTCCAAAGGACCCTTTCCCGTTACCGCGCATCGACCAGATTGTTGACTCCACGGCTGGGTGTGACTTGTTATCATTCCTCGACGCTTACTCGGGATACCACCAGATCTTCACAACGAAATAAGATGAAGATAAGACAGCATTCATCACCCCATGTGGTACGTATTGTTTTTTACGAATGACTTTCGGGTTGAAGAGTGCTGGCTCAACGTTTGCAAGAGCAGTCCAAATTGGTTTTGAGCCTCAGCTGCATAGAAATATGGAAGCTTATATGGATGACATAGTGGTCAAAACCAAGGACAGGGCAACACTCGTACAAGATTTAGAAGAGACGTTTGCAAATTTGTGCAAGATCAGCCTCAAGCTGAACCCTGAGAAGTGTGTCTTCAGCGTTCCGTCCGGCAAACTTCTCGGGTTCTTTGTGTCACAGCGCGGGATCGATGCGAATCTAGTTAAGATTGATAGATTGAGATATTGGAGAAGTAATTGTTGTATTGATCAGGGCCTCAAGGGCTGTTTATATAGATTACAAAGCTTGGGCTCCATGACTAGACTAATAGAGATAGATTACAATACGAATAGACTTATACTCTAAGATCCCCGCAGTCTCAACGTCAGGTGAAACAATGTTGAGGCCGGAGCGTATGTCGGTGAATGATCCAAATGGGAGTCCTTTGGTAAAAATGTCAAGAAATTGGGCACTTGTAGGAACATGAAGAACGCGAACCTCACCAAGAGCCACCTTTTCACGAACAAAGTGAATGTCAATCTCAATGTGCTTTGTGCAACGATGTTGAACTGGATTGGAAGCCATGTAGACTGCAGAGATGTTATCACAGTAAACAATGGTAGCACGTGGGAGCGGACGATGAAGTTCAACGAGAAGCTGCCGTAGCCACACCGCCGCCACAGCGTGAGCAACCGCCTATACTCGACCACAGCAGGAAGACACGAAACTGTTACACGCTTTTAGAACACCAAGAAACAAGATTATCACCCAAATAAACGCAAAATCCGGATGTAGATCGTCGAGTATCCGGACAACCTGCCCGATCTGCATCAGAATAAATCATCAAGCTTGTAGGTGAAGAAGAATTAATAAGGAGACCGTGATCAAGAGTGCCTTTTAAATAGCGGAGAATGCGTCGACATGAGCCGGATGAGGAGCACGAGGATCATGCATAAAGAGACAAAGGCTTGTCAATGTAATAGGAGATTTCAGGATGAGTAAGAGTGGCATATTGAAGAGCACCTTGATGCTACGATATAAAGTAGGATCGAAAGAGGATCACCATCACCGACAGCTTTAGCACCAACGTCGGCCGGAGTACGAGAGGGTTGACAATCGGACATACGAGCGAGAAAGCAAGTCCAAAATGTATGATCGTTGAGAAAGAAAGAGGGAAGATGTTAAAGCGAGAAACATGAATACCTAGAAAATGATGAAGAGGACCAAGATCTGTCATGGAAAACTCCCGATTGAGAGAAGAGATGATATGTTGAAGAAAAGAATCGAGAACTAGCCGTGAGAATGATATCATCAACATAAAGCAAGAGGTAGGCAAAGGTGAGTAGGAGACCGATAAACAAAGAGAGAAGAATCGGATTTGGAGGGAATAAAGCCTATGGTTTGAATAAAAGTAGCAAAGCATTGAAACCATGCACGAGGAGCTTGTTTAAGGCCATAAAGAGATTTGTGGAGGAGACAAACAAAATTTGGAGAGGAGGGATTCTCAAAACCAGAGGGTTGCTGACAATAAAGAGTTTCATTGAGAGTGCCATGAAGAAAAGCATTTTTAACATCAAGTTGATGAATAGGCCAAGAAGAGGAAACAACAAGACTAAGAACAACACGAATAGTGCTTGGTTTAACAACAGGAGAAAAAGTCTCATCAAAGTCAATACCATGTCATTGGGAGAAACCACGACACACCCAACGAGCTTTGTAACGAAGCGAGAGTGCCATCGTAATGAAATTTATGATGAAAACCCATTTGCTAGAAACAATGTTAACACCGAAGGTTTGGGAACAAGAGTCCATGTATTATTTTGTCAAGAGCTTCAAATTCATCACGCATAGCGGAAAGCCGAGAGGGTCAAGAAGAGCTCGCTTATAACTGGTTGGAATAGGAGAGATGGTTGGGGTGGCGGTAAGATTGAGACGCTTTGGTGGGGAGAAGAAATCCTCGTTTTCCACGGGTGCACATGACATGATCATTGGTGAGCGGTGGTATAAGAACGACATTGGGTGGCAATGGGTTTTCGGTTGAAGAAAAGCGGTGAGGAAGAAGAATCAGAGGTGGTGGGTGTCGAGGTGGTTGCCGTGGTAGGATGTGGTGAGGGAAAGACGGCTGGGGTAGAGGATGCACGATGGAGAGGTGGGGACGGGCAGGAGGGTGGGCGACGGTGGGCGATTCCGCGGAGAGACGGAACAAGATTCCATGGCAGCAGAGATGACCGAAGGACGAACTAGGGAAGGGTTTTGGTGGTGGCGGATTGTGGTGGAATTGGTTTTGTGGTTGTAGTGACGAGAAAAGGAAAAGTATTTTCATCAAAAGTGACATGACAAGAGAGAATGATACGACCAGAAGATGGATCGAAACAACGATATCCTTTGTGATCATCAGAAAGACCAAGGTGAATGCAAGGTAGTCAGTTTGTTGGAGGCGGTAGAGGCGATGTTGGGAAAGCATAGACAGCCAAAAACACGCAGAAAAGAATAGTCAGGGTGGGAGAGAAAAAGATTTTGGAAAGGCAAATAAAGAGGGCAAGTTTTAGTTGGTCGAATATTAAGAAGTAGTGTGGCGGTGCGAAGGGCTTCAACCCAAAAACAGGAAGGAAGAGAAGCTTTTAAAAGCAATGTGTGAAGAACATCATTAATAGAGCGAAGACAGCGTTCAGCTTTACCATTTTGAGAAGATGTATAAGGGCATGAAAAACGAAGAAGGATGCCTTGAGAGAGAAAGAAGGTGCGGTTTTGGGTGTTATCAAATTCACGACCGTTATCACATTGAATAAATCAAATTGGCAAGCCAAAGTGTGTGATTACATATTGTCGAAAGTTGAGAAAGATTGCAGGTAATTCAGATTTATCGCAAGAGGAAAGGTCCAAGTATAGTGAGAATAATCATCCAAGATCACAAGATAACATTTATAACCGTAAACACTAGGGATGGAGAGGTCCATAAATCACAGTGAAGTAACTCAAAAGGAAAAGTACTAATGGTAGTAGAGGTTCCAAAAGGTAATCTAACATGTTTGCCACATTGACATGCATTACGAGAGAGGGATTATGAGGACTGCTAGAACTAGGGATACAAAATTCTTGGAGTAAAGACGCCAAAGTGTTTTTTGGGGGGTGACCGAGACGACGATGCCATAGATCAACAAAGGCGAGCATGGCACGAGATGTGGATGTGGGCGCGCCATCAAGAGGATAAAGATCGCCCGTGCTATTGTACCGAGCGAGGACCGCCCCCGTTTTCAGATCTTTCATAGACAAACCAAAAGGGTCAAAGGCCAGGATAACTTTGTTGTCAATGCAAAATTGTCTAACAGAGATAAGATTTTTGATGATGGAAGGAACCACAAGAATATTATGAGAAGAAAATTGGCATGAGAGGAAGGGATGTAAGAGTGACTAGTGCATGAAACAGGGATGGTGGAGCCATCGCCAATGGTGATAGTGGAAAAGCGAGAAGGAAAACAAGCTGACAATAAATTCATATTTGAAGACATATGCATTGATGCACCGTAATCGAAAATCCAATCCAGACCTGCGTTGTTGAGGACAAAATTGTTCATGGCGTTGATGAAGGCGGCTTGGTCCCAAGCTGGCTGTTGGGGAGGAGCAGAGGGCCAGGAGCTTGCATGTTGACGTGGGGATAAGCGGATGGGTAGTATGCGATTGGGGCCTGCATGTTGCCGTAGAAGGCCGGCATGGTGTTGTAGGGCGACGGTGGTCCTAGCGTGCTGGTAGGCGGAGTAGGAGTGGCGGTGTAGACGTGCGCCGACGGCCTGGGTCCAAGGAGTCCCGGAGAGCCTGTGGCTGGACAAAGACCGGGGCTCCACGTGCCCGTGTATGCAGGAGGAGCACCATACGGCGAGGGGGCCGACCATGGCATCGACCAAGCCTGATAGATTGAGATATTGGAGAAGTAATTGTTGTATTTATTGGGGCCTCAAGGGTTGTTTATATAGATTACAAAGCTTGGGCTCCAAGACTAGACTAATAGAGATAGATTACAATACGAATAGACTTATACTCTAAGAAAGATCAAGGCCATTGAGCAAATCGAGGCGCCTAGGCGGATCAAGGATGTGCGTCGGCTCACTGGCTGCGTTGCCGCCATGAGCAGGTTCATCTCCAAGTCTGCTGAGCGTGCCCTTCCCTATTTCAAAATCTTGAAGAAGGCGAGCCCAATGAAATGGACCCCAGAGGCCGAGGCAGCCCTGCGGGATTTGAAGAAGTACCTCTCCTCTAGGCCAATACTGGTTGCACCTAAACCACAAAAACCGTTGCTGCTATATCTAGCGGCAATGAACCAAGTGGTCAGCGCCGCGCTAGTGGCACAGAGGGAGGTCGACGAAGAGGCAGTGGCAATGGCAGGGCTGGCAGATGGCAAACCAGAGCTCCCCCCGGCAGGGCCTGGTGCTGGTAAGGCAAGACCCCCGGCAAAGTCTGGCGCCGGCAAAGCAGAAGCGACACAACCAAATGCGATAGTGCAGAAGAACAAGATGATGCAACACCCGGTTTACTTTGTCAGCTCCCTCTTGCAGGGGGGCTTGGTCAAGGTACTCCGGTGTGCAACAATTGCTCTTCGGCCTCCTTATGGCCTCGAGGAAGCTGCTTCATTACTTCCAAGCACACGAAATCACCGTCGTCACCCGCCTGCCATTGCAACAGATATTGCATAACCCAGACACAACCGGGAGGATTGTGGAATGGGCTTTGGAGCTGTCGAGCTTTGGTTTGAAGTTTGAAAGCACTTCGATAATCCAGAGTAGAGTCTTGGCAGAGTTCATTGCAGAATGGACCTTGATGCCCGATGAAGAGATCCAGGAGACCACTCTTCCCGGCAAGGGAACAAGTCACAACTAGATTATGTACTTTGACAGGGCTTTCTCGCTGCAAGGCACCGGTGCTGGTGTGTTGCTCGTCGCACCCACCGGAGAGCACCTCAAGTATGTAGTCCAGATGCACTTTCCCAGGGAGATGTCAACAAACAACACTGCTGAGTACGAGGGGTTGCTTGCCGGTCTCAGGATTACGGCGGACCTCGGAATCAAGAAAATCATCGTCAGGGGTGATTCACAGCTTGTCATCAAGCAAGTTAACAAAGATTATCAAAGCCCATTGATGGTGGATTACGTAGATGAAGTGAGGAAGCTGGAAGAACGTTTTGATGGTATACAAGCGGAGCATGTTCCCGGAGTGGAGAATGGCATCGCTAACTACTTGTCGAAACGCGCTGCCTTCAAATTGCATGTGGAACCAGGTACTTTTGTGCTTCGATTAACTCAACCATCCGTTGAACCATTGGCAGGGTAGAACAAGCGGAGGAAATCAGGCCTCGGCAAGTACTTTCCCGCTGGGCTCCCAGGAGTCGCCGACAAAGATGTTGCCGTGGAAAATGAGCCTGCCATGGGGCAACGGACTCCGGCAGGGTGTAAAGTGGACGTAGAGATAGCCGCTCCCATGGCAGAGGAAATGCCTTTGATCCTTGCCGTCGAGCCCCAGGCTCCGGCATGGGCATAGCATACCGTCCGATTCCTCCAAACAGGGGAACTCCCTGAGGAGCAGGAAGAAGCGGAGAAAGTAGCCTGTTAGTCTGCCATGTATCAGTTTGTCGATGACGTTCTGTATAGAAAAAGACCAAACGGTGTGAAATTGAAGTGCATTCCCCGGGAGGAAGGACTGGAGCAGTTGGCAAAGATACATGGAGGCATATGTGGCTCCCACATAGGGTCGAGGGCCCTGGCCGACAAGGCATTCGTCAAGGTTTCTTCTGGCCCACAACCCTCCAGGATGCAACGGCACTAGTAACCAAGTGTGAAGCGTGCCAGTTCCATTCAAAGAAGCTTCGGCAACCAGCTCAAGCTCTCCAAACAATCCCTCTTTCCTGGCCATTCTCGGTCTAGAGGCTCACATACTGGGCCCCTTTCCCCATGTTTTCGGGGGCTTTGAGTACTTGTACGTTGCAATCAACAAGTTCACAAAGTGGCCAGAGGTGGAGGCAGTGAGAAAGGTGACAACACAGTCAACCGTCAAATTCTTCAAGGGGCTAGTCTGCCGTTTTGGTGTGCCGAATAGAGTCATCACCCACAACAACACGCAGTTCACGAGCCGCGTCTTCATGCAGTACATCCGAGACCTCGGCAGCAAGGTCTGTTTTGCTTCTGTTGCACACCCATGAAGCAACGGCCAGGCTGAGAGGGCGAATGCTGAAGTATTGCGGGGCCTCCGGACAAGGACTTTTGACAGGCTACACAGGTGCGAACGATGCTGGATTGATGAATTGCCGGCGGTTCTTTGGTCGATCAGAATGACACCAAATCGAGCCACCGGCCAGACACCTTTCTCCCTCGTTTACGGAAGTGACGATTCTCCCCATGGAACTCACGTACGGGTCACCCAGAGTGCTCGCTTATGATGAGTTTGAGCAAGAGCAATTGCGGCAAGGTGACGCAACGCTCCGCGAGGAAGATCATCTTCGAGCGGCTGTGAGAGCAGCGCGCTACCAGCAAGCCTTGTGCCGCTACCATAGCCGCAAGGTTCATGCCCGAAGCTTTGAGGAAGGCAACCTTGTTCTTCGGCCCGTTCAATCGGCCAAGAATTCCATCTAGTTGACGCTGAAGTGGGAAGGCCCTTATCGGGTAATACGAGTCACCAGGCCCGGCGCAGTCTGCCTGGAGAACGAAGATGCCATTCCAGTGAGCAACACCTGAAACATCGAACATCTTCGCAAGTTTTACCTGTAAGGCGCGGTTGCCGGGCCCCCGGGCAGACCACCTTTTGTACAAGCCTTGCCGGCGAGGCATGTAACCGTTTGTACAAAGCCAGGCAAAGACCCTGAGCATAAATAAATGAAGCGTTGGCGCCCTAAGTTTTAGCATGCATGCTAGGTTGAGTCTCTCTCCCTTGGTTAGGGTTTATAGTGCTTAGCGGTGACTAACCCCTAGCATAGAGGTCGAGTGTGCATCTCTCTGTTCCATCCCGTCCTTTTTAGGTTCGCAGGGTGGATGGACATTTCTGCTGAGCTGTTTGGAGGAAAGAGAACAGGCCGGTGCCCCGACCCCGGCAAGCCAAAGTTGCCGGGGCTGCGGATCTAAAGGTCCGACCGCGGCAAGCCAAGACTACCGGGGGCTGCAACATCAGATAAGTTTTTCATTCCCCACTCCCTACTTCCGCATGAAACTTGAACGTACAAGACTTCGCTCACTCTTATACCATCATGCTCCCTTTTCCCATGTCCAAAAAACCTTACTTTGGGCGGGGACTTGGTCGTAGCGCGGTGGGAAGGGAACGGGCGAAGGGCCCAATCCTGCTTTGCCCCTACCTTTAGAGCAGGAGGACGGCAAGGATTGTTGCCGGGTTACAATGTTTATCCTAAGATAACGAGGACTCGTTCCTTGGTGTGGCCCCCGCCCATGCACAAAAGAAACCCGGCAAACACCCTTCTTTTCATTCATATGTTGTTAACAAGTACAATTCGTACGGAATGTATGCACGAGCGAGGGGATTACAAGATCTAAATTCTACTAAGGCTCGTAGGCTTACAAACTAAAAAGAGATAAGGTGCCCGTAATCCCTTTCTTGTCCCTCTCCTCAGGAAACGGAACAAGATTGCGGAAGGGCAAAAGGATTGCCTAGGCAAGGTACGAGCAGCAGAAGACGCCAAGAGAACATATCGGCGATCATCCGGAAGGAGGCCGGTGATGACGGTGTCGGAGGAAGAGCCGAAAGATAAGGCAACGGCCCGGCAATATGCGATGAAGGCATCGAGGCCATCGTACTCCGACTTGATGGCCCGCCACCCGCCTTGTTCGTCTTCCCCGTCCATCCAACGCCAGCCGACCAAGGTGATGACCCTGAGAAGTTCAAGGAGCTGGCAATGCAGATGATGGTGCTGTTGGCGTCGCCCAGGAACGGTGTGCCGACGCCTAGTCGGACCCGTCATCCTCCCGCCCGCTAGCCTCGTCGTCGCTGTCGCTGTCCTCCTCGTCACTCTCGCCCGAAGAGGAGCTTTCGCCATCGGTCGAGCTCTCCACACAGCACCCTATCCTGTGCCACGAACGCCCGAAGACCTTGACGGAGAGAAAATCGCTCTCCGCTATCTTGAAGCAGAGGGCGTGCCCATCCATCAAGCAATGGGCGTGTGCAAAGGTTTTCCAGCCCCGGCGAAGGAGCATCACTTGAGAGGCGGGGAACCCTGTGTTCACCCACATGTCGCCATGGCAACACCCCTTCATGTGAAGCCTCAGCCGCACTGGCTGGTCGATCTCCAGCACCCTCGCAAACGCCCAGGGAAGACGAAGGCGGCGGCGCAGCGGCCCATGCAGCTTCAGGATAAACTCGAGCGCCGAGTCCCCGACATGACCCCTCGGTGAAGCATGAGGAGTTGGCGGGGGAGATGGCGACGGAGACGGAGACGACGCTGGCATCCCCCTTCCATGCCCACCTCTGCCTCGGCCGTCTCTGCCTCGACCGCGCCGCCCAGCGGCCCCACCTCGAGCATGGCCTTCACCCCGGGCATCTAGCTCTTCCTTGACCGCCGCAACTCTCTGGCGGGAGGAGGACCTAGTCGCCTCCGCAGAAGAACGACCTGTAACGCCCACGATGCGGCTATATCCCCCACGTGTCGAGGCATGACTTGGAGGCATGACCGCATGGTGATTTTGTCGCAAGAAGGGTCATCTTCACACAATCCATGTAATGAACAAGAATGGGATAAAGAGTTGGCTTACAATCGCCACTTCACACAATACATAAATTAAACATACATCATTCAGAGTACAATCAAGGTCCGAGTGCGGGACCACAATAAAAGAAGACAACCCCAAATGCTAGATCCCCGATCGTCCCAACTGGGCTCCGCTACTGATCATCAGGGAAAGAAACATAGTAACGACCAAGTTCCTCGTCGAACTCCCACTTCAGCTCGGTTAAGGCCACCGTGACCGGTATCATCGGCACCTCGCAACTGCTCGGTAGTATCTGGTGAGTCACGAGGACTCAGCAATCTCAAAACCCGCGAGATCAAGACTATTTAAGCTTATGGGTAGGAAAGGGGTAATGGGATGGAGCTGCAGCAAGCACTAAGCAAATATGGTGGCTAACATACGCAAATAAGAGCGATAAGTGAAGCAACGCAACGATCGAGAAGCTAGAAGTGATCAAGAAGTGATCCTGAAACTACTTACATTCCAGCATAACACAAGACCGTGTTCACTTCCCGGATTCCGCCGAAAAGAGACCATCACGGCTACCGACGCGGTTGATGTATTTTAGTTAAGTCAAGTGTCAGGTTCTCTACAACCGGACATTAACAAATTCCCATCTGCCACATAACCACGGGCACGGCTCTCGAAAGTTTATACCCTGCAGGGGTGTCCCAACTTAGCTCATCACAAGCTCTCACGGTCAACGAAGGATATTCCTTCTCCCGGGAAGACCCGATCAGTCTCGGAATCCCGGTTATAAGACATTTCGACAATGTTAAAACAAGACCAGCAAGACCGTCTGCTGTGCCGACAAATCTTGATAGGAGCTGCACATATCTTGTTGTCAAGGCACACCGGATAAGCTAAGCGTACAAGTACCAACGTAACCCAAGTTGCCAAGGGACGGTCCCGCACGGTGCTCTAGTTTGGACCAACACTCAGAGGAGCACTGGCCCGGGGGGTAAAATAAAGATGACCCTTGAGTCTGCAGAACCCAAGGGAAAAAGGCTTAGGTGGCAAATGTTAAAACCAAGGCTGGGCCTTGCTGGAGGAGTTTTATTCAAAGCAAACTGTCAAGGGGGTCTCATAAATCCCCAACCGCGTAAGGAACGCAAAATCAAGGAACATAACACCGGTATGACGGAAACTAGGGCGGCAAGAGTGGAACAAAACACCGCGCATAAGGCCGAGCCTTCCATCCTTTACCAAGTATATAGATGCATTAATTAAATAATAGATATTGTGATATCCCAACATAAACATGTTCCAACATGGAGCAATCTTCAATTTCACCTGCAACTAACAACGCTATAAGAGGGGCTGAGCAAAAGCGGTAACATAGCCAAACAACGGTTTGCTAGGAAGGTGGGTTAGAGGCTTGACATGGCAATATGGGAGGCATAATAAAGAAGTGGTAGGTAGCGTGACATAGTGATAGAGCGAACAACTAGCAAGCAAAGATAGAAGTGATATCGAGGGTAATGATCATCTTGCCTGAAATCCCGCAAGGAAGAAGAACGAGTCCATGAAGAAGACAAACGGACGTAGTCGAACGAATCCTCACAACTCCGGAACGAAACCGAAGCTAACGGGAGAAGCAAACCGGAAAGAAGCAAACAACATGGTAAACACACAATCATAAACATGGCACGATGCACAATCAAGTATGATGCATGTCCGGTTTAAATGAGGCATGGCATGGCAAAATGCAACAAACAATACTACAAATTAAGTGGAGCTCAATATGCAACGAATTGCATATTGGCAAAACACCACATCAGTTATTTACTTCTCTCCCGTTTATGTACCCAACAAAATTAACTGTGGTTAAGAATGGCAAGAGGTGAAGCATAATAAAACTATCTATTTAGGCAAGTTTAAATGAGGCTGGAAATAACAAACAACAATTCCGAAAAATCCCCACATGCATTTAACAATTTAATGCAAACACAATTTTAAACATTTTAAATGTTGTTATCATGATGCGAATGACATATGCAAGTTTTAAGCAATTTAATGAAAATGTTGACATGAGCAAGATACGAGGCATTTGTCACCGTGGCGGAAAAAAAAGGTGTCGCGGCGACGAATCCGAAAATGATGCCACGCAACAAATTGGTTCCGGTAGCACATGGAGATACTGATGCAACAGGAATAGTGCGGATGTGCGGAACATGCAATGACAACTCGGACACGGTGCAAACATAGGGTGCATCTCATGCATCGCAAACATTCATTCTCGGAAGGCCATCTCGGCGATTATACCTTTGAAGCGTGCATTTTCGGAACGGATCAAGTTCGTTGAAGGAAGTAGTGGTACACGGGCCAACGGTAGTGGAAGTAGTGATACACCGGTCGCAGTGGAAGTAGTCGTTCTCGCGACGGTAGTGGAAGTAGTGATTCACGAGTCGAAGAGGAAGTAGTCGTTCATGTTCCGTAGATGTTCGGGGTTGTCGATAGTTGTACACAGTCGTTGTTGGACTTGATGGATCCGAGGGCTCCGGGCATCGTGGTACTTGTCGAAATCCACATCGGATTTATTTGAACATTTCGAAAAGGAACTTGGCGCGTCAAAAATCTGCGGGCGTCAGTGTCCAACAGGACAAATCGAACCGACTGCAACCGAAGGCAGCAGGGCTTGCAGTTGTTGTGCTCGCGGAAGAAGATGTCGGGGAAGTCAACGCGGGGATGGGCATGGCCTGAAGCAGAAGAGGCCGCGATGTTCGATGACAAGTGCAGCGACACGTGGATCCATGGGCAGCAGCACGGTAGAGGCGCTCCAACAGTGGGACTCGGCGGGGTGACGTGAAGCAAGGACTCCGGCGAACGGAGCGGAGGCAGAGGTGTGTGATGGTGCAGCAGAGCAGCAGCGGATTCAGGTGGTCGGCGCGGATGAAGCAGTGGACGCCGCGACGACAAGGGCGGCGCTGGAGGTCGCCGGCACGGAGGAGGGTCGGCGAGGGGGCGCGAGGCAGCTGGTGGGGTCGGACGCGGAGGAAGGGGAGCGCCTTGGCGCTAGTGAGCAGGCAGGAGGCGCGCGGCGGAGAAGGACGGCGGGGACAGGCGAGTTTGGCGAGGCCTAGGAGGCGAGGCGGCCATGGAGGTGGGGCGCAGCACGACGGCAAGACGGCAGCGGCTGTAGGGCGCCGGCGGCGGGTGTGGGTGGCGACGCCATGTGAGCGAGGAGGAGGTCGGGTGTTGGCGCGCGGAGGGAGATGGGGATCGGGCGCGAGGTGAGGGAGAGGGGGCCGGGCGCTGGCGGCGCTGAAGGGAAGGAGATGGGGATCGAGAGGGGGTTCGATCGGGCTAGGGTTTAGGTTAAGTGGGGCGGCTGGGCCTCGTGGCCTGCTGGGCTCCTTTCTCCCTCTCTCTCTCTCTCTCTCTTATTTTCTATTAGCAGAGAAACAAAATAGAAAGCAAGAAAAGAGAGAAAGGAAAGATTAGGGAAGGAACTTGGGTATGCGGTTTATTTTCCTGGACTCACAAAAATGAGCTTGATCCAAGAAAAGTAGAAAGTGAGCATGGGCGTGAGGTTATAATTTGAACTCATTTGAATTAAACTCAAATGAGTTTGAATAAGAAGTGGGCATTTGAAAGGTCCAAAAAATGTGAGATATTTGGAGGAGCATCAATAGATGGAGAAGGAATTATTGACAAGGTTTGGAGGTGAAACTGTAAGCAGAAGAGGCATGGAACTAAAATGCAAGTGTGTTTATTGTCACATCCCTAGTTCTGGTCTGCTCTGGGTTAGCTAGTCTTGTGTTGCATCATGTTTAAATTTCTCTTAATTCTGAAATGGGGATCAACACACCCCAGCACCCCCCCTTGAAAATACCAGGTTCAACTGAAAAACATTTCAATGAACCCAAAATGCCCTTCACAAAAGTTCATCATTTTTGAATTGGTCTAGACCCTCTCCCAAAAATGGTGCACATTTTCTAGGCAATTCTGGATTTTGAATTAAATTATATAGTATTTGCATTTGGGCATTTAATTGCTAATAATATTTTAAATGCTCAAATAATCACAAACTGAAATGTTTGTTGTTGGAAATATTCCAAACAGTGACATTGAGCAGTTTCATGATTTTTAGAAATACCCTGGCATTTTTAATAAAGTCAAACACAATTACAGAAAATAGAAAAACAGAAATAAAAGAGAGAGAGGCTCACCTGGGCACTTACCTGCGCTCTAGTCCACCTGGCGGCCCATCTGAGCTGGCTGGCCCATCCCACCTCCTCCTCTCTGTCATCTTCCTCCCCCTCGCCCCGAAGCAGCTCGATGGTGAGCGCCGACGCCATCCTTGCCACCTCCTGCTTGCCACCGAGGCGCCCCTACGCCCCGCGGCCCCCTCTGCCTCTCCCGTCACTCTCTGCTCTCTCCCAACCCCTTCCCCCTTCTCTGCTTCCTCTCCCGAGCACACCCGAGCGGAGCTCGTCGTCGCCGACGCCGTTTGCCACAGCCACCATGCTCCCCTCACCTCCCCGCGCTGTCCACGGCCTCCGCCATCGTCCGCCGCTTCGCCCCACCCTGGCCCCGAGCATGGGACGGCCTGCATCGCCGGCTGCCTCGTCTTCTTCCTCCTCGGTCGCCAGAAGCCACACACGCCGATTCGCTGCCGTCTCCGCCTCCCTGAGCTCGTCGTCTACCTCATCCGACCCACCGTGAGCTCCTGCACGTTTTGCTCCTAACCCCGTGGCTTGCCGCTCGCTGTAGCCGCCGTTTCGTAGCTGGCCGTAGCACACGCCGCCTGAGCTCGTCATCGGCATAGCTCCGGTGACCATTAGGTCACCCCGGCGTGCCTAACCTGCTCCCTGCATCGCGTAGCGCTCCGCTAGCCCATCGCCTCGCTCGTTAGCACACCGCAGCGCTAACCCGCACCAGCCCCGAACTCCAGCAGCCGCCGCGGGTTCCACTCCGGCGAACTCCGGCCACCCCCGCACCTCCCGTTGGTCTCCATAGATGCGCACGGGCACGGGCTATCCTTTGGTGCCCCTGGCGCGTCGATCCGTCGCCTCTGGCGATGTCCGAGCGAACTCCGGCCATGCGGTTCGAGGTCACCGCTGCCGAGACTCGGCGATCGCCGACGTGGCCACCTAGTTAGCACTAATCACTCACTAATTAACCTCCTGACCCACTTACATGTGGGCCCAGTGCCTAAATTAATCATATTAACTCTCTGTTAGATTAGCACTAATCTCAGTGGGCCCTGCTTATCAACTTTGACTTGGCCACGTCAGCTTTGACCGGGTCCCACATGTCAGCCTCTGTAGCTCACTATGTGTCATTGACTAGTCGGCCCTACTGGTCAGGTTTGACCTGGAGGCGCCCTGTTGACCAGCTGACGTCACAGTGAAGCAATGCTGACGCAGTTAACATTTTTTGGATTTAAAATAATTCAGGAAATTCCAGAAAATGTCCAAAACTTCAAAAATTCATAGTAATTCAACCGTAACTCCAAATCAAACAAGTTATATATGAAAAATGATCAGAAAAATCCAATCTATCCATTTGTACCATTTTCATGCATTTTAGAACAACTTATAGATGCTGTTTCGGACAAATCATATAAATGTCATTTGAATATCCACATATGGAGTTTGAATTTGAATCTTGGATTCAAACCTACTTCATTTAATCTCGTTGCTAGATGCATTAGCTCAAATCATATCATACTACCATGTCATGATCATGCATCATATTGTCGCATTACATTGATTGTGTTCCTTCTCTGTTGCCGGTATTTGTTCCCTCTCGATAGACGTGATCGATGACACCGATGAAAAGCTATACTATCTTCAGAAGTGCCGGGCAAGCAAAACCCCCTTGTTCATTCCGATACAATCCCACCCTCTCGCTCCTGCTCTCTTTTACTACATTAGGACAATAACGATTCAACTCTTACATGCTGCGCTAGTTGAACCCCTTTTCCTCTGCATGACCTGTCATTGCCACAGTAAATAGATGAAATCCACTAGCATGAGTAGGAGTTGTTTGAGCCCTGTTGTGCCTACTCATTCATGTTTGTTTGTCATGCTTGCTACTGCTTAGAGTTGAGTCAGGTCTAATTGATCGGAGATGAATCGGAGGTGTGTGAACATGTCCTACTGTTGAGAGCTAAGTGTGTGAACACGATTTGGTAAAGGTAGCGGTGAGAGGCCATGTAGGAGTACATGGTGGGTTGTCTAACTGAAACCGTCCTCAGGAACTGAGTTCTGTGTTTGTGATCCATGAACAGCTACTACCACACATTGGGATCCTTAATTGACTCTCTCGGCTTCTTAACCAGCCTTGTCCTCTATCCAGGAGTTGCAAGTAGTTTCTGGCGTTTGTAGTATGCTGGAGGCCATGTCCAGCGCTGACCCGAGGGGTGGGCTGTGATGTGGTAGGCACGTGGCTGGGTATGACGGGCGCCCGTTTGGTGTCACGGAACCCTGTACACATCGTTCGGGGCCGTATGTGGAAACCTCGGCCGGACTCCCTGCCGATGGAACCTGAATAGGCGATAAACCTGGACTAGAGACTTGAGTGTTGAGGTAGGCCGTGGCCGACACCCTTGTTGGGCTTCCGCTTAAAGGTTGCCGAGTACATGTCGTGTAAACAACGGTAAGTGGTGAGAGCGTGTGTGAAGAAGTACACCCCTGCAGGGCTAACATCATCTATTCGAATAGCCATGTCCGCGGTAAAGGACTTCTGGGTTGCATGTACAGTTCATAGACAAGTGAAAGTGGATACCCTAAAACTCGCAAGATAAGCGTGAGTGCTATGGATGGCCTTCTCGTAGGGAGACGGGAGCGGATCCATAGTGGTGTATTGATATGGTGAATATGTGGACTCGTGTGCGCCACCTCAAAAGAGTTACTTGCAGTCGTAGTTTAGGATAGCCACCGATTCAAAGCTAGCTTGCTGCAGTTAAACTCCACCACCCCTTTATTGATACCGATGCATGTGTAGGTAGTTCTGATGTAAGTCTTGCTGTGTACATTTGTACTCACGTTTGCCTATTTTATGTTTTGCAGAGAGACGTCAGTCTTGCTAGTAGTTCCGTGTGGACTTCGACGTTTAGCTTGATACCTCAGCTACGATCTTGTGCCATCGGCAGGATCTGGTAGATAGTCAGGCTTCTAAGCCTTTTTCATTTGTAGATGTCTGTACTCAGACATGTTAAGCTTCCGCATGTGCTTTGACTTGTATGTTTCAATGTTGGGTCATGAGACCCATGTTTGTAATATCTCGGCTCCTCGAGCCTAATGAATAAATACTTGAGTCAGAGTTATGTTGTGATGCCATGTTGTATTTACACATATCGAGCATATTGTGTGTATGATTGAAATGCTTGGTATGTCTGGGATCCGACAACCTAGTTGTTTATCCTTGGTAGCCTCTCTTATGAGGAAATGTAGTCTTGTGCTTCCATGAGCCATAGTAGTCCGCTACAGCCCGATTCACCGGAGTCCTGCTAGCCCAGCACTACTGCTCCGGAACACTTGACTGGCCGGCATGTGATTCACTTCGTTCCTGTGTCTGTCCCTTCGGGGAAATGTCACGTGGTGACATCCGGGGTCTTGCCTAGCTGCTACATGCCCGGGTTCCGGTGTCCCGTTAGCCCAAAGGTTACTACAGCCCGGATTCAAGACGTGCGGCCGACATGCTCGATGTAGATTCATGTATGCATGTCCCCCTAAGTTAGTGCCACTTTGGTTCACGACTAGTCATGTCGGCCCGGGTTCTCTTTCATATGGATGCTAGCGACACTATCATATACATGAGCCAAAAGGCGCAAACGGTCCCAGCCATGGTAAGGCGACACCCGTGGGAATACCGTGCGTGAGGCCGCAAAGTGATATGAGGTGTTACCGGCTAGATCGATGTGACTTGGAATCGGGTCCCGACAGCTTTGGTATCGAGCTTTGTTGCTCAGAGGATTACCAAGCCAAACTGGTCAAAGTTGTGTCTAGAAATGCTTTAGTTATGTAAGGGAATTGATTGGGGAAGGGAACGTAAGGCTCTTTTTACTCCTTATACCTCATGCCTTCTGATCTGAGTCATCCTATCTTTTCTATGGGGTTAAGAAACTAGGATTTCTCTTCATTCTATCAGGATCACGTGTTACTAATCCGTAGACTTATAGGATTGATGGTTTTAAGCTTTGAATCGGTTCCTACTACTTCCATGTAATCATAGCCAGCCTCAGATTTGTGATATTGTGATGATCGAGTGGTTATGCCACCATTTTGTAGGATGTCTTAAATCTTTTCTGAGCATTTACAGCCGTTATGCTGTCCGAGTCATCCCAGGTTTTTAAACAATCTGATGCATTTGCAAAATCATTTCCCTCCGGTTTCGATGTTCCTTTAGGCCAAGTTAATCACATTAATTGTTGAGTTGAGATATTCTATTGCCTCGACATATATGTTGGAATTATTACGACCCTAGGTGTCTTAGGGGATCATCTAGTAATCTAGCCATGATTTGTGTTCCCAGTGTGATGATTCTGGCAATTATTCCCGAAAGCATTCCGTGATGCCATTTAGTTAGCAGGTATTCTATTCCTGGGTTCTTGAACCCGAGATTCACTCTACTTACTTCATGAAAGTGCGTTATATCGACTAGAGGGGGGTGAATAGGCGATTTTTATGAATTCTTCAATGAGGAATTTGCCGGTGAGGAAATTCCTAAGTGAAGAACTACTTGCAGCGGAATAAGTACTCAGAAGTAAGCATAATGTATCGCGGCATGGTCATCATGATGAAATGAAGACAATCAAAGAGTACAATGAAGCGTAAACACAGGATAACACAAGATGAAGACAAACAGATCAAGAAATTGAACTGAGGAAATTGAGAAAGTCTTGATCAAAGTCTTCAAACACAGTATGAACAAACACTCAACACAAAGAATGAGGAAATGAAAGAGTTGAGGAAATAGAACCGATTAGGTTGGTGAAGACAATGATTTGGTAGACCAGTTCCAACTGCTGTCTCGCTTGAACGTCCTGGTTGGAGCGGTGAGTATTTAAACTCGAGGACACAGTCCGGACACTCCGGCCGAAAGCACGCAGCTCGTGAAACCAAGTCCTCACCATATTCTCCTTGAACTAAGGTCACATGCACCTTGTCCAATCACTCGTGGTAAGTCTTGAGCGACTTCCAAACCTTCCTGCACTCGGTCACTCGGCGATCCACAATTCCTCTTGGATGCTTCTAGACCATGACGCCTAACCGTCTGGAAGAAGCACAATCTTCAAAGGTAACAAGCGCCGGATCCACGCAGGATCAATCTCTTGATGATGCTCAATCACTTTGGGTTTGTAGGGGTTTGGTTTTGGGTTTTCCTCACTCGATGATTTTCTCTCAAAGTCCTCGGAGGATGGGTTGCTCTCAAATGACAAGTGTCAAGTTCTCTCGGAGCAGCCAACTAGCTAGTGGTTGTAGGGGGTGGCTATTTATAGCCTAGGGAGCAGCCCGACATGATAAGACATAAATTCCCTTCAATGATATGACCATTAGGTGGATAAGATATTTTGGGACAGCTGGCACGCAGGACAGCAACGGTCGGAAATTTGACTCTCAAATTCCTCAGGGCTATCATGTTCCTCACTGTGTAGGCAATCCGCACTGGCGAATTCCTAACTCCTCGGTCGAACAAATTCCTCAAATGACCGTAAGAACTTCGTCTCACATCAAGAAATTGATCGAACTGTATGAGATTTCCAAAGGCTTCACTCAAGGGATTGGTAGGTGTAGGATTTTGAGTTGAGCATCACATGGAAATCTTTCCTTAGTATTTCCTCGACCCCCTTTAATAAAGACGGTGTTTCCTATGACTCAAGAAAGAGAAAACGAAACTACGAAAACAAAAGTCTTCTCGCTTCATGTTCCTCAAATGAATACCAAGTCTTCAGGGTCACACCAATTTCTTCACTTTCAAAGTCATCAGAAAGTCTCCAGAATACCAAAGTCTTTAGTCGAAGAACTTCATTTTTAGGGGTCGACTTTCTCTGTAAATATCAAACTCCTCATAGACTTATAGACCTGTGTACACTCATAAACACATTAGTCCCTTAACCTATAAGTCTTCAATACACCAAAATCACTAAGGGGCACTAGATGCACTTACACTTCATGTTGATAGTGTTTGCTAGTTCCTTTAGGATATTAGTAACCTTTGCGATAGTTCTCGAGGTCCGTGGTATGTCCTTCTTCCAATACCATGAACCAATATGGCAAAAGCCTTTGAACCAAAAGATCACAATAAGAGTGCTCTTAATGGGTTCTCCATTCAAGAATTGTGAATCTGCCAGTCCTACCTTTCTGCATGGGTTATCCGGAAGAAACCCGTTGAACTTCGTTCGACATGCTAAACCATGCATCCACAACTCAGAAAATCATATGTTCTTTTGGGTTGTCCCTCTTTAGTTATTTCCTGGCCCTCGTCTATCTATTGATAGTCAAGAGTATGTGTGTATTCGTTCATTGATGCCTATTGCTCTTGTGGCCGTCAAGTCGTTCTATTCCGGAATGACTAGGAGAAACAAACTCCAATACCTCTTCCATATCCAGGATTGGGTCAAAGCAGTTGTGTTCTACAGATCAAATGCCAATCCAGCTTTTGCTCTGTTCTACCCTGGAGTATTACCCCCTTGATGTCAGGATTGTCATGAGAATTGCACCATCTCTCATGAATTCTTGACGTAGTGATACTTCTTGCCATCATTTTTCATTCCTCGGTCCCGTGTTGTCGCAACCGGAATGCCGGCAAGTGAACCATGATGTGTGAAATCAATACTCCTAGAAATCGTGTTGCTTGGTAGTCAATGGACACTAATATCATTCTTAGCGTGTTGGTTATTGAAATTATCATTCTAAGATTGACCGTGCTACCTAGTCCTTATTTCTGGTGCACTCTCCGATCAATGAGTTAGGATTGAGTCAATCCCTCGCTTTATTGATCATATCGTCTTGCCTTGAAAAGCAAGATTGGTCGCGAGCTTAGTAACATAACGGTGGTTCATGATGTTCCGAATATCTTCTCGGAAGTATTACAAGGTTGTCACCTGACCGCTATGTTGAGTTCGTGATCATGTTGGTTTTCTTCCAAACCACCCATTCTCCAAGAATCTGTGTGGGATACCCCTGAGCTAGTTGGTTAAGCCAAACAACAACTTGGAGAGTTGGAAGATAAAAGCTTGTCTGACTTAGTTCATGTTAAGGGATATATTTGTGTGTGTGTGTGTAGAAGAGAGATGATATCTCCATCGATTGGTCATCGTGATCAGTTGTTGGATCTATTGCCTTGTCAAAACTTTGACTTGAGTATGGGCTATCGTCAAGTCAGATCAGAACCAACGATGTTCGTAATGTTGTCTTACTCGTGGTTGATCCCTCGAGCATACACCATTATATATTTTGGGTTTGACCAATGCTATCACCTTGTTCACATAGTTTTGGAATTCCATTTCCATGGGAATTTCGATGACTTGTTGTTGAGCTCATCAGCAGCATTTTATCCTCTCCATGATTCATGTTGAACATCTAAGTTAGCATTGGAAACTTGTGTAAGCATTTTCTTCATGACCCGTTCGTGAAGCATATGTTTGGACGAAAGAAGTGAGTCCCTCTAATTCATGTGCACTTGGTGCAAGTTGCCGCCATGAATTTGAGAAGGCTTGTTTTACCTCCTCTGAAATCATCCCAAGTCAGTCATGCACGTGCGAATTATTCTATGGTATGATAGACTGATCATCTTCATTCCATACGTATCCCTAGCACACCAAGCCACGGATTGATTTGTTCAAGGAGAAGGAGTTCCTTCATAAGAGCTAGTCATGACTTATGTTAGGACTTCGTTATCCTCCATGATGGTTCCCAACCTGAACTCTGTAGTGTTTTATTATAAGACTACTATGTGGTCATGCTTGTCTAGGACATCATGTTCACATGTGTTTAGCAGGACCAGCTCATGTTTTGGAGCTTGCTATCGTAGTTCATTTCCTGAGAATCTCGCAACGTCATCTCGTCGATTTGTGTTGCAAACTTTCACTTTTCGTTCTAGATTCGATGAGTCTGGAATATCCTGACACCAACCACCTCTGAATCTCAGGCAGATATGATGGTTGGAACGTGTCCCAAGAATTATAATATTGGTCTCTCGGTAACCCGTAATGTAAATGTCGTGGCCAACACACCTAGCCGGAAGGCCTATTATTGTAGTATCTTGGTTGAAGAAGTTGGTCACCTCCCCATAAGGATCCTGCAGGATCTGCCTCCGTAGTTATTCCTTATGGATTCTTGAGCTTCTGAAGTCTGACCTTTTACTTGATGTTCTAGTTATCAAACCATATCTATAAATGGGTTGCGCTAGCAAATCAAGGAGAACATTAGAAGCGGAGTGCTAAATGTCTCTCGGTCGATCATCTAGATTTTGTTTCCTTGGCCTCGCTAAGGTGAAACCTGAGAAGGTATTATCTTCCGTTGCATTTGCTCGTCCATCACTATTCATCATGGCAGTATGTTGTGTTGCCAGGATCCTTGACACGGATGTTGGTAAAACCTTGATGAATATGGAAATGCTCAAGTTCTTGAGAGCACGGGCAAGCAAAATCATTCCTTGCGTTCTCTTCAACAAGGTAGTCCACATCGTCCATTCTAGTCTGAGTATGCCATTCTACCGCACCCCGCCAATGATTGTTGTGTTTTTGCCTTAGGCTGACATAAAAGTTTCAATGATCTATGAATCAAAAGTAATTATTTTTACCACTTAAGGTAATAATTCTACGAGTCACCCTTCTTGAAGGTGTCTCGTTGTGGTATCATGGCAACCCAACTCCTCGCTACGTTGACAACTGTTCACCACCCCCTTAGGTGTCAAATTGTTGTCTATCTAGTGAACCTTCGTCATCTGTTTCACTCCATCCCTCTAGATGTATGCTTCGTGTCTCATCTCGAGAGATGTTGCTATGTCTCGTTCTATGAGTTGATCGTCGGTTGCTCGATCTTCGAGAAGATCGATTCTTTGAGAGTTTCCTTTCTTCCCGTTATCGTGTTGGATGGAGTTCTTAGAGCAAGACGTCGAGACAAAGGTGATGACCAAATCAACGCTCTTATGAAGTACAACCTGGATCGTGAAGATTGTGCTAGCTTCGTGTTCCCTTCTGTCTGCTTACCCTACGTCTTGAATCTCGGGACGAGATTCTTGCTTAGTGGGGGTGAGTTGTCACACCCCTAGTTCTGGTCTGCTCTGGGTTAGCTAGTCTTCTGTTGCATCATGTTTAAATTTCTATTAAACCTGAAATGGGGATCAACAAACCCCAAAGACTTCAAAAATACTAGGTTCAACTGAAAAACATTTCAATGAACCCAAAATGCCCTTCACAAAAGTTCATCATTTTTGAATTGGTCTAGAACCTCTCCCAAAAATGGTGCACATTTTCTAGGCCATTCTGGATTTTTGAATCAAATTGTATAGTAATTGCATTTGGGCATTTAATTGCTAATAATATTTTAAATGCGCAAATAATCACAAACTGAAATGTTTGCTGTTGGAAATATTCCAAACAAAGGACATTGAGCAGCTTTCATGATTTTTGGAAATACCACAGCATTTTTAATAAAGCCATACACAATTACGTAAAAAATAGAAAAACAGAAATAAAAGAGAGAGAGGCTCACACGGTACTTACTCCGGGCGCTCTAGTCCACTGGCGGGCCATCCGAATGGGCCGACCCACACCTCCTCCTCTCTCGCTGCCTTCCTCCCTCGCCTCAAAAGCGTTGATATCGCCTCCGTCAGATCAACTTTTCCAAACACTTTTGCCCTTGTTTTGGACTCTAACTTGTATGATTTGAATGGAACTAACCCGGATCGACGTTGTTTTCAGCAGAATTGCCATGAAGTTGTTTTATGTGCAGAAAACAAAAGTTCTCGGAATGACCTGAAACTCCACGGAATACCTTAGAATAAATAATAAAAAATCCTCGCCAAAGATGAAGACTAGGGGGCCCACACCCTGTTCACGAGGGTGGGGGGCGCGCCCCCCCTCCTGGGTGCGCCCCCTACCTCGTGGGCAGCTGGATACCCTCCGACACCAACTCCAACTCTATATATTGGCTTTCGGGGAGAAAAAAATCAGGGAGAAGAAATTATCATGTTTTACGATACGGAGACGCCGCCAAGCCCTAATCTCTATCGGGAGGGCTGATCTAGAGTTCGTTCGGGGCTCCGGAGAGGGGGATTCATCGCCGTCGTCATCATCAACCATCCTCCATCTCCATTTTCATGATGCTCACCGCCGTGCATGAGTAATTCCATCGTAGGCTTGCTGGACGGTGATGGGTTGGATGAGATTTATCATGTAATCGAGTTAGTTTTGTTAGGGTTTGATCCCTAGTATCCACTATGTTCTGAGATTGATGTTGCTATGACTTTGCTATTCTTAATGCTTGTCACTAAGGCCCGAGTTCCATGAATTCAGATCTGAACCTATTATGTTTTCATGAATATATGTGTTTTCTTGATCCTATCTTGCAAGTCTATAGTCACCTACTATGTGTTATGATCCGCAACCTCAAGTGACAATAATTGGGACCACTCCAGTGATGACCATAGTTTGAGGAGTACATGTATTCACTATGTGCTAATGCTTTGTTCCGGTTCTCTATTAAAAGGAGGCCTTAATATCCCTTAGTTTCCATTAGGACCCTGCTTCCACGGGAGGGTAGGACAAAATATGTCATGCAAGTTCTTTTCCATAAGCACGTATGACTATATTCGGAATACATGCCTACATTACATTGATGAATTGGAGCTAGTTCTGTGTCACCCTATGTTATGATTGTTACATGATGAACCGCATCCGGCATAATTATCCATCACTAATCCGGTGCCTACGAGCTCTCCATATACTGGTTCTCGCTTATTTACTTTTCCGTTGTTACTTTTACAATTACTACAAAAATACCAAAAACATTACCTTTGCTGTCTTTACTTTTGTTACCGTTACCACCACTATCATATTACTTTGCTACTAAACACTTTGCTGCAGATACTAAGTTTCCAGGTGTGGTTGAATTGACAACTCAGCTGCTAATACTTGAGAATATTCTTTGGCTCCCCTTGTGTCGAATCAATAAATTTGGGTTGAATACTCTACCCTCGAAAACTATTGCGATCCCCTATACTTGTGGGTTATCCAGACCTTTTTCTGGTGCCGTTGCCGGGGAGCATAGCTCTATTCTTTGAGTCACTTGGGATTTATATCTGCTGGACACTATGAAGAACTTGAGAGACCCTAAGACAAAAATTTATCCCTCAACTACGAGGGGAGGTAAGGAACTGCCATCTAGCTCTGCATTTGATTCACCTTCTGTTATGAGTAAGCTAGCGACACCTAAACCTGCTTCTGCTATTTGTTCCGATATGTCGCATGTTATTGATGATGCCACTTATGCTATGCATGATACTTATGATGAAACTACTTCTATGCTTGATACTACTGTGCCTCTTGGTGAATTTCTTGATGAACAAATTTCTAGGTCTAGAGAAAGAGAAACTATTGAAACAGATAATATTGATGAAAGTGATGATGAAGATATGCCTGCTATTCCTGAGGGTTGTCTTTTTGATGCGGAATCTTCTGCAGCTATTTTTGCTTGCCAGGATAGATATAAACTTAAGAGGCTGCTAGTTAAATGGAGTAAAGAATCTCTTAGAGACAGAATGAAACCTGATCCTGCTTTCGCTACTTCACCTATTTGTGTTCCTGATAAGGATTATGAATTTTCTGTTGATCCAGATATAATTACTTTGGTTGAATCTGATCCTTTTTATGGCTATGAATCTAAAACTATTGTGGCACATCTTACTAAGTTAAATAATATAACTGCCCTGTTTACTAATGATGAGAGATCGCGCTACTTTTATATACTCAAAATATTTCCGTTCTCATTAAAGGGTGATGCTAAGATATGGTTTAATTCTCTTGATCCCGGTTGTGTGCGTAGTCCCGGGATATGATTTATTACTTCTACGCTAAATATTTCCCTGCTCGTAAGAAACAAGCAGCTTTGAGGGAAATATACAACTTCGATGCAAATTAAAGAAGAGAGTCTCCCACAAGCTTGGGGAGGCTTCTCAAGTTACTTAATGCTTTGCTGATCATCCTCTTAAGAAACCTGAAATACTTGATATCTTTTATAATGGACTAACCGATGCTTCCAGAGATTACCCGGATAGTTGTGCCGGTTCTCTTTTCGTGGAAAGAACACGGATGAAGCTGAAATTCTATTGAATAATATGTTGACAAATGAAAATAATTGGGCACCTCTGAGTCAACTCCCAAGCCAGCTCTCGAGCCAATCGAAGTCTATTCCTAAACCAACTCAAGAAGAAGAGGTGTTCTATTTCTCAGTCCCGAAGATATGAAAGAGGCAAAGAAATCTATGAAAGAAAAAGGTATTAAAGCTGAAGATATTAAGAATTTTCCTCCTATTGAAGAAATACATGGTCTTAATTTACCGCCTGTTGAAGAAGTGTATGATCTCAATTCTTTATTCACTGAAGAACCTCCTGATCCCGATATCCTGACACAGGTAGTAAAGGTAAATTCTCTCTATAGATATGATAAAGCTGAAGTTGAACCTGCTGTTGATCTTGATAACCTACAATCAAAGAATCAACGTTATGATAAAAGAGACTTCTTTGCTAGGAAACATGGTAAAGAAAGGGAACCATGGGTTCAGAAACCCATGCCTTTTCCTTCGAAACCATCCAAGAAAAAGGATGATGAGGATTTTGAGCGCTTTGCTGAAATGATTAGACCCATCTTTTTGCGTATGCGATTAACTGACGTGCTCAAAACAAATCCTTATGCTAAATATATGAAAGATATCATTACTAATAAAAGAAAGATACCGGAAGCTGAAATTTCCACCATGCTTGCTAATTATACTTTTAAGGGTGGAATACCAAAGAAACTTGGAGATCCAGGAGTACCTACTAATACCATGCTCCATTAAGAGAAATTATGTTAAAACTACTTTATGTGATCTTGGAGCCGGTGTTAGTGTTATGCATCTCTCTTTATATCGTAGACTTGACTTGAATAAGTTGACACCTACTGAAATATCTTTGCAAATGGCTGATAAATCAACTGCTATACATGTTGGTATTTGTGAGGATGTGCCTGTTGTGGTTGCAAACGTTACTATTTTAACGGACTTTGTTATTCTTGATATTCCCGAGGATGATAGTACGACTATTATTCTTGGAAGACTTTTCCTTAATATTGCAGAGGCTGTTATTGATTGCAACAAAGGCAATGTCACTTTTCATGTTAATGGTAATGAGCATACGGTACATTTTTCGAGGAAACAACCTCAAGTTTATAGTATCAACTCTATTGGAAAAACTCCATCGATTATATTTGGAGGTTTTGAATTTCCTCTCCCTACTGTCAACAAGAAATATGATATACTTATTATTGGGGATGTGCATATCCCCGTTGAGGTAACCTAGTGTCATTCGAAATTTCTCCGGTTTCATGTTAGTCGGAATGAGTTTGTTAACAAGACCTGATCAACCTTGTTAGTGGATTCCTTTTGATGAGCATGAGATGGATGAAACTAGAAGCACAACCTTCTGTACCCTCTTTATACTTTCTGTTATTTAGTAGAAATAAATTAAAATAGTATTTTTCTGTCTGCTTCTCGACTTATCATGCAATATGAAAATATCCCAAAATAAAAGTCCTCGTAATGCCATGCCAATTTAATATGATTTTTTCGGGAATATTTGAGGATTTATCGTGCAAAAATTAACATGGGAGCTGCCACCTGGCCACAAGGGTGGAGGGCGCGCCCTACCCCCCTGGGCGTGCCCCCTGCCTCGTGGGCCCACGGTGGCCCTCCTCCACTTATCCCTGCACCCATCTTCTTCCTCTGCCTCACACAAACCCGAAAAACCAACTCAAGCACGAGTTCCAGCCACTTTTGCTGTGATTTTCGATCTCCTTGCTCAAAGCACCTCTCGCAAAACTGCTTGGGGAGATTGTTCCTTGGAATGTGACTCCTCCATTGGTCCAATTAGTTTTTTTTCTAGTGCTTTATTCTTTGCAAATTTGTGCTTCATAGATGACCATGTTCTTGAGCTTGCATGTCAAATTTATATGGTTCCAAGTAGTTCTAATGCTTGATATATGCTCTAGGCACTTGTAGGAGTAGTTGCTATCAATTTTATTGAAGTTGGTTCACTTTTGTTTGAAGTTACTAAAATTTCATATTATTTCAGAAATAATGAAGAGACTTTTGAGGGGCTCACGAGTCAAGCTCGAAGGAAAAACAAAAGGAAGAAGAGCAGAAGCCCAAATTTCATTTGCCTCAGACCGCTGGAGGTCCGCCGTGTGAATGGCCTTCCGATGAATTCTTGAGGAGAGCCGGATTTATGAGGATTTCTATTTATTGATTGAGAATGCTGGCCTCACCGACTTCCTCCATGACCAACGTCATCAAGATCTCTTACTCACAAATACTTTTGTGCAGAACTTCTACTTTTTCCCTAAGAAATCACCTCCAACAAAGAGAGTTTCATTTATATGACGTTGTTAAGGAAATGCCATTAGCTGAATTTTGCGAGGTTTGCAAAATACCCTTTGAGGGAACCTTAGATGAACCACACCGTAATGAAGTGGAAGCTTTTATTAACACTATCACTGTGGGAGAAACTAGTAAGGTTTCTGATGCAAGAATTACTAGCATAAATTTTCCTGTTTTACGCTACTTTGCCTTATTTGCTAGTCGTTGCTTGATAGGTCGCGGGAACTGTGGAAACCTTAGTGTTCCTGATATTATCATTTTGTTCCATGGTTTACACCGCAATAACTCTGTTAGTATGGGTGGAATTATTGCTAGATGGTTAAGTCTGAACCGTACTAAGGGCCCCATCTTTGGAGGCATTTATGCTTCACGCCTAGCTGAATATTTTGAAATACCTATTAGGCATGAGGAGAAAGAAGAAACATCGTTGCCCCGTGCTTATTTAGATTATAAGAGTATGCTAGCGCATGACTTTCTTGTTAAGAGTCGTGAAGGGGAGCTCAAATATAAATTGTACTTTGATAAACACCACCCTGAGACTATTACTTTGCCTGCTCCCTCTTTGTTTAACTTGTGCAGGTCCTCACATTGTTCCTGTGGCCGTTCAAGCCTATCGGAATCCTGCACCAGCCCCGGAACCGGAGCCACAAGATGAGCCTCCACGACAGTCTGTTTATTCTTGGGATCCAGAGGTGGTTGCCAGCCAGTGGCAGTCAGAGTCCTCTTCATCACCGTATGATCCCAACTATTCTTCATCGCAAAGATGACCTCAGCTACAATTTACGGGTATCTCGCCAAAGCTATCCCTGGCAATAGACCAACTTAGGTCAAAAGCCTAAGCTTGGGGGAGTACGTATTTCTCACCGACATTGCATTTATGTTCACACACACTCATTGCTAGATGTCGGTGCTCATACTCTTTCACTGTAATATCCATGCTAGTTTATTTTCTTTTTCCTTCTTTCTTCTTGTGTGTTTAATAAACCTTAAGAAAAACAACAACAAAAATTAGTAGTAGTTTATTTTTCCTGCTGTAGTAGTAGTAATTAAAAAGAAAACCCAAAAATATTACCCGTTCTTCTTTTGCTTGTTGGGAGCTTTCCCGTGTAAATAGTTTTTATTTCTTTTATTTTCTTTGGGAGTCAGTAGGATAAGACCATGATTAAATTGATGAAGTGGCTCTTATATGCATTATTGTTGATTTAACCAAGAGCCCATATTGCCTTGTCTTCTCCTGTTTATTGAATGCTCGCAGATTCCAAATTTAGTCCAATGCACGTGCACTCTTATTATTATTCACAGCTACGGTCGCAAAAGTGAAAGGCAATTATGATGATATATGATGGACTGACTGGGATGGGAAAAGCTGGTATGAAGTCGACCTCTTTTGTTTTTGTAAATATGATGAGTCCATCGTTCTTGATTCAACTTATTATGAACAAACATGTTTGCAATGACAATTAGAGATCATAGTTGCTCATGCCATGCTTGATTAGCTATGAGTTATAATGGTTTACCTTATGCGTACAACATGCTATTAAAATGCTTGTGATGTGGTATGATGGGGTGGTATCCTCCTTTGAATGATTTAAGTGACTTGACTTGGCACATGTTCACGCATGTAGTTGACACAAATCAACGTAGCCTTCACGATATTTATGTTCATGGTGGATTATATCCTCCTCATGCTTGTACTCAATGTTTATTAATTTTAATGCATGTTCATGACTGTTGTCGCTCTCTAGTTGGTCGCTTCAGCCTTTTTTGCTAGCCTTCACTTGTACTAAGCGGGAATACTGCTTGTGCATCCAATCCCCTAAACCTCAAAGTTATTCCATATGAGTCCACCATACCTTCCTATATGCGGTATCTACCTGCCGTTCCAAGTAAATTTGTATGTGCCAAACTCTAAACCTTCAAATAATCATTCTGTTTTGCATGCTCGAGTAGCTCATATCTTCTGTGTTAGGCGGGTTATTCTCAAGAGGAGTGGACTCCATTCCTCACTCACGAGAAAATGGTTGGTCACCGGGATGCCCAGTCCCATGCTTTATGCAAACTAAATCAAAATAATTGCAAACAGAACTCCCCCTGGGACCCGTTGAATGTTGGAGGCACTCATTGTTTCGAGCAAGCCATGGATTGATGCTTGTGGAGGAGGGGGAGTATAAACTTTACCATTCTGTTTGGGAACCACCTATAATTTGTTTAGCATGGAAGATATCGTCATCTCTTAGTTGTTATGTTGACAATGAAAGTATGCCGCTCAAAATATAATTTATCTCTATTTCAAAACCGAGCTCGCACCTCTCTGAGATCCCTGCTTCCCTCTGCAAAGGGCCTATCTATTTACTTATATGTTGAGTCATCACCCTCTTATTAAAAGCACTAGCTGGAGAGCACAACTGTCATTTGCATTCATTACTGTTAATTTATATCGGGTATGACTATGATTGGATCTCTTTTACCATGAATTACAATGTCTAGTCAGTCCTTGATCTTTGAAGGTGCTCTGCATTTATGTTTTGCGGTCTCAGAAAGGGCTAGTGAGATACCATCTTGTTATATCATATTATGATTATTTTGAGAAAGTGTTGTCATCCGAAATTTATTATTATGGCTTGCTAGCTGATTATGTTATTGATATGAGTAAACATGAGACCTGAGAATTATTGCAAATGTGGTTAGTTATGATCTTTGCTGAAAACCTGAATGCTGGTGTCGGTGTACTAGAGTAGGGGTACCCTAGTATCCCGTACTGCAGCACGGGCGATTGCAGACACCTCATGTGGTTTGCTCGGTCACCGCTAAGATCCTCCGTGGCTCCTTTGGAGCCATTCAAGAACAAAGTATTTGACCAAGAAGACAAGGCCCGGCAAGAGGAGCTTGCCGGGAAGGCCACTCGAGGCACGCAGAAGACAAGGCCCCGCAAGAGGAGCTTGTCGGAAGGTTCAGGAGCGACAAGCCTCCGGACGTGACAAGGATTCAGCCGCGGCAAGGCGCTTGCCGCGGCAAGCAACCTCTCTTCATCTCCGCTCCAGCTCATCCATCAACGTGTCGCCATGGGACCATTCCATGCGTGCGTGTCAAGAGGTTGTGCAGCCAGCAGAGAGCAGCGATAAGCGGCGCTGACAAGCTTGCCATCGTGGCGAGCGGTGGCGCACCTGACGGTCTCATTGCAATCGCTTAGGCGACACAGACGGGCATTTATTGCTTTTGTCCCTTGCCGTCAGAGTTAGGTATTTCGCACTGTACACTGTTCAAGTAGGTGTACCAACTATTGTTTTTACATTTGTACACTCATCTACGTTGCCACCTGTCGGAGACCCCTTGAGCATATAAAAGGAGGCCCATGCGCAACGCAGAGAGGGTTCGGTTCGGCACATTCGACTCATTCGAGACCAGAGACACTCACGCTAGGTTTTGTAGTTCTCATCGCTCCCTAGCAAGAACACAATACAATCAGACAAGCAGCAGTAGGAGTGTTATCTCTCCGGAGAGCTCCGAAGCTGGGTAAACTGCTTGTGTGCTTCGCCTCGATCCGCTCTTCGTGCGATCTCCGCCCCCCTCCGAACCACAAGGGGCCTGGTCCGCCGGCCCCATAGGTGTTCGTGGGTTCGATCAGCCTCCCCGACATCTTTGGCGCGCCAGGTAGGGGGCGTCGAGGCTGTGTGAATCTGATCCGGCGTTCACACGAGCAACATGT
Source organism: Aegilops bicornis (assembly GCA_021605145.1). NCBI lineage: Eukaryota > Viridiplantae > Streptophyta > Magnoliopsida > Poales > Poaceae > Aegilops > Aegilops bicornis. Next base: position 349,228,234 of record CM038672.1, read on the forward strand.
TCAACATCTCAATCAACATGCCACCAAAGAAGAAGGCTTCGGCGGCTGCGGAGCCGTCCGCGTCGTACCCACCATCACCGGAGCAAACGGGTGGTGGGGCAGACGCTGGCGGAGGAACGGGCGCCGACGGCGAGTTCGTGACGCTGCCAAGTCCAAGGACAAGGCCCCGCAAACCTCGGCGTCCGCACATCCCCCGCGCCCATCTCAGGAGACGCGGGACCAACAGCGCCATGGCGTTCACAATGCCATACGCTCATTGGATCGAGACCCTCAAGACCAGCGTGCACGCCAACACGCTGGCACGAGCGAAATACGGTCGCCTGGACGGGATGCTGCTCCTTCTAACATAGTTAGAAGTCCGAGCATATCCCGCTCCTCGCACCGCTCACCAATGCCACCCACTACTCTAGCGAAGCTCTGGCGAGAGCTCAATCGCTCTCGACTACCCTCCAACGGCCGACAAGGTCGACGAGTGGAGGGCTACCATCCAGAGCCTCATCGGCTTTGCCAACGGCGACGCTCCGCGGCAACCGAGTGCGTCGCTGCCACGGCAAGAACGCCAAACGCGAGCCGGTGGCGACGAGACTGGTGGAGGTGCAACTACCATGCACTCTCCGCCCCGAAGGCCAAGATCGCCGACTCACCGGATCCACCTCGACAGCGACTCCACCGCGTCATCGGATCCGCGAGCTCGCCGCGATCAGCGCCAAGTTCTTCATGAGCGACAACAAGAGGACGCTCGAACTCGCATCGAGCGCCGGAGAGAAGCGCGACGTCAGTCCGACAAGCGCGCTGGGCCTTCTGTTGACATGCGCGCGCCGGAGGAGCCAGGCGACTTGCCGTACGCGGTAGGTTGCCCTGCGTTCACTCGTGAGCTGCGGCAAGTCCAGTGGCCCAGCCAGAAAAACTTCAAACCAGATGTGCCGGAGAAGTACGATGGCAGGACGCATCCGTCGGAGTTCCTCAGCATCTACACCATCACGGTGCAAGCTGCAGGGGGACGGGAAGATCCTCGCCAACTACTTCCCGTTGGTACTCAAGCCCAACGCCGAGATCTTGGCTCATGCACTTGCCGGACAGCTCCATATCTTCTTGGGCAGATCTATGCCATCAGTTTGTTAAGCGCCTTCACAGCGCCACAAGCCTCATGGCCAAGAGAGTGACCTTCATCCGCCGCCCGGAAGGAAGGAGAGTCCTGCGCAAGTTCATTCAGAGATTCAGCCGTGTGCACTACAACATCCCGGATGTCCACCCCGCCGGTGATCGGCGCGTTTCATCGAACGCGTCGTAATAGCAGGATGAGGGAGGACATGGCAATGTGCAAAGTCAAGGACGTCGGTGAGCTATCGCCTTGGCCGACAAGTGTGCACGCTACGAGGAAGGGAGGAGACTCCTGTGAGAGAATCTGTAAGCAGGATCTCGACAAGGAGGAGACCGCCCGGCAAAGAAGAGCCGTGGCAAGCAGGCAACAGGAAGAAGAAAGGCAGAGAAGTGCTAGCTGTTGAGCAGTCCGGCAATGGAGGTGGCGACAAGAACGCCAAGGCTGGTGGCTCCGGCAAGGAGGTTGCCGACGCCAACCACCGGTCTGTGGCGGCACGACAAGCGGTGACTCCGCAAGCAAGATCTTGCAAGATCCACCGCACCAAGGGCCACGACCTCCAGAGCTGCAAGAAAGTCGAGCAGCTTGTTGAACAGCAGAAGGCTGAGTACGAGCGGCGCGACAAGGAGAAAGCCCAGGAAGGTGCTGGGGGGGTCCAGCAAGAAGAGACCCGGCCGGAGAGGACGCCGCGGCAAGGCCAAGCAGCGGCAAGGAGACAGACCTCCCCGCGGCCGCGACAAGGATGAAGATGACGACGACGACGAAGATATGGAAGACGACGATGCCGATGAGTAGGAGTTTCAGAAAGCTACGGAGGTCCTCTGCATTGACGGAGGTGCTTCCCTGCATACTTCCCACCACCAACTCAAGCAATGGATGCGGGAGGTCAATGCAGTGGAACCATCCGTAGAGTCACGCAAGCCTCTGAAGTGGTCCAACACGCCTATCATCTTTGATATTGAGGACCACCCTGATCGCATAACTGCGGTCGGGTGCTTGCCGATGTTGGTCTCACCAACTATCCACAACCTCAAGGTCACCAAGATGCTAGTTGACGGCGGGGCCGGCTTGAATCTGATCTCCACCGCGGTGCTCCGAAGCTTCAAATCCTCGACAATGAGCTCGAAGAGATCGGCACATTCCAAGGAATTAATCCGGGAAGGAGCAAGCGAAGGGAAGATCACGTAGCCGGTAACATTTGGCAGCGAGCTGAACTTTAGGACTGAGAGGGTCACGTTCGACGTTGCCGATTTCCCATTGCCTTACAATGGGATACTTGCTGTCCAGCACTCGCCAAGTTCATGGCAGCCTCTCATTACGCCTACAACTTACTCAAGATGCCAGGCCCGATAAGCGTCATCTCTGTCCATGGCGACAAGAAGGATGCCCTTATCTGTGCCGACAAGATTTACCGGGATGCAACAGCTGCGGCAGAAAGCAAAACACTTGCCGCTGAAGCTCCCGGGGGGAAGAAGACCTAGTCCAAGTCCGGCAAGAGCTCTGATGCCCACTCCGGCAAGCGCACCTCTTAGGAGTGTTGCGCTGCCGTCGAGGACGCACCATCGAGCTCCACCGGCAAGTGCAAGAAGAAGATGGCAGCTCCGCCTAAGACCAAGAAGGTGTCCGCCAAGGATGACGGCACTGGTGGTACCTTCACCATCAGTGCCTCTCTCGACCCTAAATAGGAAGGCGCGATAGTTGCTTTCCTCAAGGGCGAACGTCGGCGTGTTTGCATGGCAACCGTCGACATCCCGGTGTTCCTGTGAAAGTGATTGAGCACCGCTCGCCGCTTGTCCTCATGCGCGCCCGGCCAAGCAAAAAAGTCGGGAAGCGGTGGAGCGCCAAGAGTTCATAGCAGAAGAGATCAAGAAGTTGGAAGCAGCAGGCCTTGTCAGAGGAGTGCTCCATCCTACGTGGTTGGCCAATCATGTAGTCGTGCGCAAGGCAAATGGAAAATGGAGACTTTGTATTGACTTCATGGATGTTAATAAAGCTTGTCCCAAAGACCCATTTCCCTTGCCGCGCATCGACCAGATTGTTGACTCCACGGCTGGATGTGATTTGCTTTCATTTCTTGATGCATACTCAGGATATCATCAGATCTTCATGGCGTAAGAAGATGAAGAGAAACCGCATTCATTACTCCATGTGGCACATACTGTTTCATACGGATGCCTTTCGGTTTGAAGAATGCTGGTTCAACGTTTGCAAGAGTAGTCCATGACGCTTTTGAGCCGCAAATGCATGTAAATGTAGAAGCCTACATGGATGACATAGTGGTCAAGAGCAAGGACAAAGCAACTCTGGTTCAAGATTTGACGAGACCTTTGCTAATCTGCACAAGATCAACCTCAAGCTCAACCCCGAGAAGTGCGTATTTGGAGTCCCTTCCGCAAGCTTCTCGGTTCTTTGTGTCTCGGTGAGGGGATTGAAGCCAATCCCGACAAGATCAAGGCCATTGAGCAGATTGAAGCACCGAAGCGCGTCAAGGATGTACGAAGACTTGCGGTTGCGTGGCTGCTCTCAAAGAGGTTTATCTCTAGATCTGCTGAGCGCCTCGCCATTTTTCAAGATTTTGAAAAGGCAGGTCCAATAAAATGGACTCGAAGCGGAGGCTGCGCTGCAGGACTTAAAGAGATACATCGCCCTCCACTCCAACACTTGTCGCACCTAAGCCACAAGAGAAGTTGCTGCTATATATAGCGGCAACCAATCAAGTGGTTAGTGCTGCGTTAGTAGCGGAGAGGGAGGCGGATGACGAGCCAGCAACCACGGCAGACACATCCAGCGACAAGCAGGGGGCTTCGCCGACAAGCTCTGGTCCCGACAAGGACGGATCTGCGCAGACGCATGAGCAGATGCACAAAAAGATGGTGCATCGCCCAGTTTACTTTGTCAGTTCCCTCCTGCAGGGGGCTAGATCAAGGTACTCTGGTGTGCAGAAATTGTTTTTCGGCTTCTCATGGCCTCGAGAAAGCTGCGCCATTACTTTCAAGAACATGAGATAACAGTCGTCACTCGCTTTCCGCTGAAGAGGATACTGCAGAATCCAGAAGCGACAGGCAGGATTGTCGAGTGGGCACTGGAACTGTCAAGCTTTGGCCTCAAGTTTGAAAGCACCTCAACTATCCAAAGCAGAGCATTGGCAGAGTTCATAGCAGAGTGGACGCCAACACCAGATGAAGAAATTCCGAGACGAGCATCCCGTCAAGGAAGCAAGCAAAGAGTGGCTGATGTACTTTGATGGTGCTTTCGCTGCAAGGCGCTTGTGCCGGGCGTGTCGCTTTGTCGCACCCACCGGAGAGCACCTCAAGCACGTAGTCCGTATGCACTTTCCCTAGGAGCAAGCAACAAACAATACTGCAGAGTATGATGGTTTGCTTGCCGGTCTCAGGTTCGCGGTGGACCTTGGGATCAAGAAGCTTATTGTCAGGGGTGACTCGCAGCTTGTCGTCCGCCAAGTGAACTAAGATTATCGAGTCCATTGATGGAAGCCTCACGTTGATGAAGTGAGGAAGCTAGAAGAACACTTTGACGGCCTACAAATGGAACATGTTCCAAGAGCTCAGAATGATATTGCTGATGGCATGTCAAAGTGCGCTGCACTTAAGTTGCCTATGGAACCAGGGATTTTTGTGCTCAAGTTAACTCAACCAACCGTAACACCATCAACTGGATAGAACAAGAAGAGGAAGTTGATCTCTGGTGACTACTTTCCGGCAGAGCTTCCCGAAGCCGCCGTCGCGAAGGTCCCCAAGATCGACACCAACAGAGCTGAGGGGCAGTCTGCTCCGACAAGCCCCAGGGTTTGTTTCGTTGAAGAAGACGCTCCCGACAAGTTTTGCTCCGGCAAGCTTGTCGGGGAGCATCAAGCTCCGGCTGAGTCGCAGGTTCTTGCCGTAGAAGCTGATGTTCCCGCAGCAGCAGATGTGCCTTTAGTCCTTGTTGTCGAGCCGCAAGCTCCGGCATGGGCGCAACAGATTGTCCATTTCCTTCAGACAAGAGAACTTCCCGAAGAGCAAGAAGAAGCGGAAAGAGTAGCCCGGCAGTCAAGTATGTACCAGTTTGTCGACAAAGATACTGCATGTAAGAAGACTCAACGGTGTGAAATTGAAGTGTATTTGCGGGAAGATGGATGAAGCTGTTGGCGAGATACATGGAGGCATATGTGGTCACCACATTGGCGCCAGGCACTTGCCAAGAAAGCTTTCGGCAAGGTTTCTTCCGCCGACAGCCTCCGTGATGCAACCGCACAAGTAACCAAGTGTGAAGCGTGCCGCCCACTCCAAACAGATACACCAACCAGCTCAAGCTCTCCAGACGATCCCTTTATCCTGGCCATTTTCGGTCCGGGGCTCGACATCCTCGGCCCCTTCCCCGAAGCTGTCGGGGCTTTGAGTACTTGTACGTCAGAATCGACAAGTTCACAAAGTGACCGGAAGTGGAAGCGATGAGGAAGGTCACGACAGCCAGCAATCAAGTTCTTGGTCGATTGTTTGCCGTTTCGAATCCCTAACAGGATCATCACCGACAACGGCACACAATTTACTGAGTCGCACTTTCATGCAAGACGTCCAAGATCTTGGCGCCAAGATCTGCTTTGCTTCATTGCTCACCCGAGAAGCAACGGTCAAGCGTAGAGGGCAAATCTTTGAAGTCTTGCGCGGGCTCAAGACCGTAACTTTCGACAGGCCGCGCAAGTGCGTAAGAAATCGGATCGAGGAGCTGCCGGTGGTTCTTTGGTCGCCAGACGACGCCAAATCGAGCCACCGCCAGACACCTTTTGCTCTAGTCTATGGAGCAGAGGCAGTTCTCCCCACGGAACTCAGATAATGGATCGCCTCGAGTGCTCGCTTATGATGAGCTTGAGCAAGAGCAGCTGCGACAAGATGACGCGCTGCTCCTTGAGGAGGATCGATCTTCAGTCATTGCAGTAAGCTGCTCGCTACTAGCAAGCTTTGCGTCGCTACCATAGCCGCAAAGTTAGTGCCGGAAGCCTCGAGGAAGGCGACCTTGTTCTTCGGCTGCTCAGTCCGCCAAGAATTCAAACAAGTTGGCGCCAAAGTGGGAAGGCCCTTATCGGGTGAAACGAGTCACTAGGCTCGGCGCTGTCCGCTTTGAGACCGAGGATGGCATTCCGGTGAGCAACTCTGGAACATTGAACATCTTCGTAAGTTTTACCCGTAGGGCGCTGTTGCCTGAACCTGTTCCGGCAACCACCTTTTGTACAAGTCTTGCCGCTGTTGCATGTAATCCTTTGTACAAAGCCGGGCGCAGACCCCGTGCATCAGTAAAGCTCATGTGTTGCGCACAACCTGTCAAATTCATGCTTTCATCATTTTATTGCATGTTTTTGCTAACACTTTGTGCGGCAACCACACCCGGTAAGCAAAATCGAGCCGCTGGGCTCCATAACTTTATTTTCTCTTCTTTCTCTTTTCTCAAAGAAAGGAAGGTTCCCTCGCGCACAAGTCAACCAGGGGGGAAGGAGAAGATAATACTATGGACCAAGCGTTGCTCGAGGAAGTTTCGCCTTATCGGGAAGCAAACGACAGAAAAGCTAAGTTGCCAAAGTTTGAGCAATCAGTTTTTAAATTTTTAAGTTATCTTCCTCGAACGATAGTACTTTGTATGGAAAACCTGTGGGCAGAGGAACCAACTCGCAGGCTAGCCGCGCCCTTACTTTGTTTCCAGTCTGCTCAACAACTTAAGTGAGCTGCAGCTAGTCGCGACAAGGTTGCTTGTCGGAGGCGGCATCGCCAAAGAAGTCGATGTTCCGCACTCAGCGCTCGCGGCAAAGGTGCCTGCACCGACAAGTTCCCAAAATGCGTAGGGCAGAAACATACAAAGGAAGGAGTCTAGTAAAGGAAATAACATTGCAATGATCGCCTAAGATAGAGTATATTACAAAATAACTTGTCGCTGATCTAATAAAGTGTTCTAAACATGATCAGCAGTGACAAGGGAAAGATAAAGTTGGCGGCCTAGTCTACGCGGTCGCCATCAATCCGCTTGATCTTGTTCACCTTGTCCTCAATGGGTGCGACAAGGGCTTTGAGCTCCTCCACGTTGGCATCTGGCGGCAAGGATCTGAGGACGCCGTTGAGGTTGAGGCCCGGATTGCAGAAGGCCACCATTATCAACACCTTCACGAGGGCTCCTGCACAGATCTGGCGTGATTCCTCGGCCAGCTGCTTTGGGACCTCTTCCCAGAGTCGCCGGAGGCCCGTCACCACGCTCTTGAAGAATAAGCTGAGCTTGGCGCTGGGTTGAAGATGCTCGTCGGAGGAGTATGCAAGGTCCGCCATCCCGGCTCCATCAGCTCGTTGTGGATGTCGGCAGCAAGATCCACAAGACCTTCGGTCCAATGCTCCACACTCTCCCTCAAGGCGCCTGGGTGTCAACAGCATTCGCCAGCTCCTCCTTGGCCTTGATCGTCTCCAACAGGCCCACCTCCCGCTCTCTGGCGCCGTCCAACGTCTGCGTCAGAGTGGTCAGTTTCAGCTCAAGATCCGCCTTGGAGTCCTTGGCGGCATCGAGCTCCTTGCCCCTATCAGCGAGACGGCCCTGCAGCTCGCCAAGAGTGTAGGCGTCCTTCTCGCGCTCGTGCTTGAGCTGCAAGCTCTCGCCGCTCTTCTTGAGGCTGGCCTCCAGCTGTGCCACCTTCGCCTTCAACTCTTCCTTGGCGGCCTCGGCGGTGTGGCAGCATCCTTCGCTTCCTTAAGCGCCCGCCAAGTGACTCCTCGCGACAAGGTCTTCCTCGTGGCTGTCCAGGTTGACCTTCGCTGCGCCAGCTCGCTTCCTGCGCGGAGAGCTTCTCGGGCGGCCAGCCGCTGCTCCTCCTCGATTGCGGCCTTCTCAAGGATGAAGGTCGTGCGCTCTTCTGCAAGTTGCTCCAGCGCTCGCCACGTCCCGGAGAGTTTCTTGGTTGGCGCCCGAGCTCTTCAGCTTCTCCATGTTCCGCTCCTGCCCTCGCGACAAGTGCTTCCGGGACTCCAACTTGGCTTGCAGGCGCGGTAGAGCGACAACAGCTTCTTCAGCAGCTGCTCCTCCTCGAGACTTCGGCCACGCTGCTGCTTGGCGCGTCCACCAGCGTCAGCCTAGCGGAGGCGAGTAGCTCTCCATCGAAGGTCTCTCCTTCGACCGGCACCCTGGAGCTCGACTCCCAGGGGAGCTTGATGAAGACGCCGTCGCCGGCCTTCAAGTAGGCGCTGGGCTGGGGCCCCTCGGAGCCTGACGCTGTAGCAGCGGCGGGGGAGTCGGCTGTCGATGTAGCACCTGGCGCTCCTGCGGCCTCAGGGCCGTCAGTGCGATCACCCGACCCCTCGCCAGCTTCTACGTCGGCAGCCTCGGTGGCCTCCTCGCCGACAGGCTCGTCAGCGACGGCCTCTTCTTCCACAGCGACGGCCTCTTCTTCCACAGCGGCGGCCTCGTCGGTGTTGCCGCGCGCTTCCTCCTCGCCGGCGACCTCGACCTCCATCGGCTCTGCGTCAGACGAAGAAAGAACAGTCAAGCAAATGTTCAAAAAGAAAAACAGAAGAAACCAAGCCCAAGGGAAATTTTCGTGTAAGGGATTACACCAGCAGGGATCTGCAGCCATGGTCTCGACCATCGGAGGATCATCGGTGCTATCCCTTGCCGGGTAGCCTCCCTTGCCGGAGTAGCCTCCCTTGTGGGAGGACGCTCCCTTGCCGGAGAATCCTCCCTTGGCGGCGTAGTCGCAGCAGACAGATTTCGGGCGGCTTCCGAGCCTCCCCGATGAGGCTGCTCTGCTCCTGCACAAACAAACAATCAGATATCAATGAAGAAGGAGCACCCATGCACACCTAACAGTAAGGAGAAAACCGCATACTTACCCTGGGGGATGTGCTGGGGGCTGCTCTGATGAAGGGTTGCCGGGTCCGGCCAGGGGGTCTCAGATGCATCCCACAGCCGCCACGGGTGGATCGTCCCTCAACGACGACCGCCGGGATCTTGGCCCTCTTCGACGCTCAAGGGCTAAGCGTCCCGGAAAGGAAAGAGTCGAATCTAAGCAAATCAGATTCGAGATGAAGCAACAAAATTGAAGGAATACAAGCACAATATTGAAGCTTACTCTTCTTCTTCCTCCTCGGAGCTGAGCGCGGAGAAGTCGAACTCCGGCTCGCCTCCGGTGCGACGAGGCGGAGGAGTGGGCTCTCTTGGCCGCTTGGCGGAGGCGTCGGCGGTGGCCTGGGAGGACCCCGCCCCAGTTGTCGCAGCGGTGTGGGGTGCTCCAGCAACATCACTTGTCATGTAGAGCGCGTCGCGCTGTGCTGCGGCTGTGGGCCCGTCTGCCGCCCCGTCTCGTCTCCGGCCTTGCGGAGACGCCTCTTCGGCGGAGCCGGGTGCTCCGTTGATGGCAAGTCGCTGGGCGGTGGAGAAGAAGCGCCCTCGGCGGGTCCACTCGACTCGGCCTCGGGCTCGGCAAGCTCGTCCTCACCGGCGAGCTCCTTTCGCTCGGCAAGGCTTGCCGCCTTTCGCTAAGGCCCCACCTCCTCACGGTGTACTGAAGACGCGCGGCAGCAGCTGCCGCCTCCTCCAACTGGTTGCAATGCGCGCCATCTCCTCGTCGGTGGTGTCGCGAGTGAGCCTCTTCTGCTCGTCGGAGCGGATCGGCACTTCTTCCAAGTTGTCGAAGAACTGCTGCACGATCTCGTGGGAAGGCTCCTGCCAGGTTGGAACGATCCCATGGGAATCGCACAACGGCATCATGGCGCGGATGCGGTCGAGAGCAAAGTTGTTGCACAATGGGACGACCCCCCTCGGCAACCTAAACCACTCGGGGTGATCGGGGTCGTTCTTGAACAGCTCTAGCAGCATCGCATCCAGCTCCAAGACGGTGAAATTCCAATTGAGGCCCGGGCGCAGCCTCATGATGTCTGCCGCGTTTTGGAACTCCCAAGCAGGTCTCCTCCTCTCCTGCAAGGGAGCGATGCGGCGGCGAAGGAAGTCTGCGCCAATTGCGCTTTACGGTTAGTCCGGCAAGCCCGAGGCGCAAAATCCGGGTCACAACTATCTTCAACCTAGCATCCTCCGCGCCAAGTTACTCCAATCGTTGTCACAAGACTATTGGGGTTTGGCGACGCAGCGATGAAGGGCTGCGGGTTCTCCTCTACGATCCAACACCAGTTGGCTCTCCACTCCTCCCACTTGCTGCGGAACTCTCCTTCCAGATATGCTTCTTTCTTGCCGACCCTGGAGACCCAAGCTATCCCTCCGGCAAGCGGCTCCCCTCTCTCAACGCGGGGCATGAAGAAGTGGCGGAAGAGGGCTACGTTGGGATAGATCCCGACAAAGTTTTCGCAGATGTGTCGAAAAACCGCCATGGTCGAGAATGGCGTTGGGGTGAAATCAAGGAGGCGGAACCCGTATGTGTTCATAATATCGCAAAAGAATTCGGAAAAGGGCGGGCAGAGCCCGCAATAGAAGAAAAGGGCAAAGAAGGGATACCCAGTTGGGGCCAAATCAGAAGCGGAGGCGGGGAGTACCTTCGTGCGCGGATGCGCACGCGTCTCCGTCGACCAAAAGAGATAGAAGAGCTCCCTCAGCTCCTTTGCGTCAAGCTGAGGGGAGAAGATGGCCCGCTCCTTGCGCAGCGCCGCGAGCTGCTGCGCCTCGGCCGACTTGACGCCCTTCCCCTTGTCGGCTTTCGGAGCCATGGCGGAGGCGGCGGAGGAGGTCGACGGCGGTGAGTGCGCTTGTGGCGAAAGGGGGCGGGGCGCTGCTCTCTTCGCACTAGAGAAGAAGGGGGGAGCGGCGGTGGTTTTCTTGACAAGACAGCAATGGCGAGGTGGACGGCCTGCCCCTTTTTTTCCTGTTTATAAGGAGGGGGAGGAGGCGGACGTTCCGCTTTTCCTAATAAAGAAACCCCCACGACCACGCCCACGATCTCTCACACGACGCCACGTTCGGTGCGTGCCGTTAGTGGGGGACGTGGTGGGTCCGGGGCAAGTAACGGCGTGATCAAGGTCGCGTGTGTCCGCAGAATCGCTTTGGGCCTGGCCCAACAACGCTCGGCACCATGTGTGGCCTAGGCCCGGGGCTCTGTCGGTGTACTAGAGTAGGGGTACCCTAGTATCCCGTGCACTCGGCAGATTGCAGCACACCAGCGGCAAGGTTTGCCTGGTCACCGCCAAGATCCTCCCGTGCTCCTTTGGAGCCATTCAAGAACAAAGTATTTGACCAAGAAGACAAGGCCCCGGCAAGAGGAGCTTGCCGGGAATGCCACTCGAAGCACGCAGAAGAGAAGGCCCCGGCAAGAGGAGCTTGCCGGGAAGGTTCGGAGCGCGACAAGCCTCCGGACGTGACAAGGATTCAGCCGCGGCAAGGCGCTTGCCGCGGCAAGCAACCTCTCTTCATCTCCGCTCCAGCTCATCCATCAACGTGTCGCCATGGGACCATTCCATGCGTGCGTGTCAAGAGGTTGTGCAGCCAGAGAGAGCAGCGATAAGCGGCCGACAAGCTTGCCATCGTGGCGAAGCGGTGGCGCACTGACGGTCTCTGTAATCGCTTAGGCGACATACAGATGGGCATTTATTGCTTTTGTCCCTTGCCGTCGAGTTAGGTATTTTGCATCAGACATCGTTCAAGTAGGTGTACCAACTACTGTTTTTACATTTGTACCCTCATCTACGTTGCCACCTGTCGGAGACCCCTTGAGCATATAAAAGGAGGCCCATGCGCAATGTAGAGAGGGTTCGGTTCGGCACATTCGACTCATTCGAGACCAGAGACACTCATGCTAGGTTTTGTAGTTCTCATCGCTCCTCTTTCAGTTTGTCAACTGAATTGCTTGAGGACAAGCAAGGGTTTAAGCTTGGGGGAGTTGATACGTCTTCCTCGTATCTACTTTTCCAAACACTTTTGCCCTTGTTTTGGACTCTAACTTGTATGATTTGAATGGAACTAACCCGGACTGACGTTGTTTTCAGCAGAATTGCCATGATGTTGTTTTATGTGCAGAAAACAAAAGTTCTAGGAATGACCTGAAACTCCACGAAATACCTTAGAATAAATAATAAAAAATCCTCGCCAAAGATGAAGACCAAGGGGCCCACACCCTGTTCACGAGGGTGGGGGGCGCCCCCCCCTCCTAGGCGCGCCCCCTACCTCGTGGGCCCCCTGGATACCCTCCGACGCCAACTCCAACTCTATATATTGGCTTTCGGGGAGAGAAAAATCAGGGAGAAGAAATCTTCGCGTTTTATGATACGGAGCCGCCGCCAAACCCTAATCTCTCTCGGGAGGGCTGATCTGGAGTTCGTTCGGGGCTCCGGAGAGGGGGATTCATCGCCATCGTCATCATCAACCATCCTCCATCACCAATTTCATGATGCTCACCGCCGTGCGTGAGTAATTCCATCGTAGGCTTGCTGGACGGTGATGGGTTGGATGAGATTTCTCATGTAATCGAGTTAGTTTTGTTAGGGTTTGATCCCTAGTATCCACTATGTTACGAGATTGATGTTGCTATGACTTTGCTATGCTTAATGCTTGTCACTACGGCCCGAGTGCCATGAATTCAGATCTGAACCTATTATGTTTTCATGAATATATGTGTGTTCTTGATCCTATCTTGCAAGTCTATAGTCACCTACTATGTGTTATGATCCGCAACTCAAGTGACAATAATTGGGACCACTCCCGGTGATTACCATAGTTTGAGGAGTTCATGTATTCACTATGTGCTAATGCTTTGTTCCAGTTCTCTATTAAAAGGAGGCCTTAATATCCCTTAGTTTCCATTAGGACCCCGCTGCCACGGGAGGGTAGGACAAAAGATGTCATGCAAGTTCTTTTCCATAAGCACGTATGACTATATTCGGAATACATGCCTACATTACATTGATGAATTGGAGCTAGTTATGTGTCACCCTATGTTATGACTGTTACATGACGAACCGCATCCGGCATAATTATCCATCACTAATCCGGTCCCTACGAGCTTTCCATATACTGGTTCTCGCTTATTTACTTTTCCGTTGTTACTGTTACAATTACTACAAAAATACCAAAAACATTACCTTTGCTCTCTTTACTTTTGTTACCGTTACCACCACTATCATATTACTTTGCTACTAAACACATTGCTGCAGATACTAAGTTTCCAGGTGTGCTTGAATTGACAACTCGGCTGCTAATACTTGAGAATATTCTTTGGCTCCCCTTGTGTCGAATTAATAAATTTGGGTTGAATACTCTACCCTCGAAAACTGTTGCGATCCCCTATACTTGTTGGTTATCAAGCAGCTCGGTGGCGAGCGCCGACGCCATCCTTGCCACCTCCTGCTTGCACCCAAGGAGGCCCCGATGCGTCTGGACACGCCCCGCAGCACCCTCTGCCTCTCCCGTCGGTCTCTGCTCTCTCCCAACCCCTTCCCCCTTCTCTACTTCCTCTCCCGAGCACACCCGACTGGAGCTCGTCGTTGCCGACGCCGTTTGCCACCGCCACCGTGCTCCCCTCGCCTCCCCGCGCTCTCCACGGCCTCCGCCATCGTCCGCTGCTCCACCCCACCCTGGCCCCGAGCGCTGGGACGGCTTGCATCGCCGGCTGCTTCGTCTTCTTCCTCCTCGGTCGCCGGAAGCCACACGCGCCGATTCGCCGCCGTCTCGGCCTCCCGAGCCTGCTGCGTCTACCTCATCCGACCCACCGTGAGCTCCTGCACGTTTTGCCCCTAACCCCGTGGCTTGCCGCTCGCCGTAGCCGTGGTTTCGTAGCTAGCCGTAGCACGCCGCCGCCTGAGCTCGTCGTCGGCATAGCTCCTTTGACCATTAGGTCACCCCGGCGTGCCTAACCTGCTCCCCGCATCGCGTAGCGCTCCGCTAGCCCATCGCCTCGCTCGTTATCACACCGCAGCTCTAACCCGCACCAGCCCCGAACTCCGGCAGCCGCTGGGTTCCACTCCGCGAACTCCGACCACCCCGCACCTCCGTTGGTCTCCCTAGATGCGACGAGCACGGGCTATCCTCCGGTGCCTCGGCGCGTCGATCCGTAGCCTCTGGGCGAGTTCCGAGCGAACTCCGCCATGTTCGAGGTCACCACGGCGAGACTCGGCGATCGCCAACGTGGCCACCTAGTTAGCACTAATCACTCACTAATTAACCTCCTGGCCCACTTACATGTGGGCCCAAAGGCCTAAACTAATTAGTTTAACTCACTGTTAGATTAGCACTAATCTCAGTGGGCCCCGCTTGTCAACTTTGACTTGGCCACGTCAGCTTTGACCGGGTCCCACATGTCAGCCTCTATAGCTGACTATGTGTCACTGACTTGTGGGCCCTACTGGTCAGGTTTGACCTGGTGGCGCCCAGTTGACCAGCTGACGTCACAGTGACGCAATGCTGACGCAGTTAACATTTTCTGGATTGAAAATAATTCAGGAAATTCCAGAAAATGTCCAAAACTTCAAAAATTCATAGTAATTCAACCGTAACTCCAAATCAAACAAGTTATATATGAAAAATGATCAGAAAAATCTAATCTATCCATTTGTACCATTTTCATGCATGTTAGAACAACTTATAGCTGCTGTTTAGGACAAATCATATAAATGGCATTTGAATATCCATATATGGAGTTTAAATTTGAATCTTGGATCCAAACCAACTTCATTTAATCTGGTTGCTAGATGCATTCACATCATACTACCATGTCATGATCATGCATCATATTTTCGCATTGCATTGATTGTATTCTTTCTCTGTTGCCGGTATTTGTTCCCTCTCGATAGACGTGTTCCGACGATGTGATCAATGACACCGATGAAGAGCTATACTATCTTCAGAAGTGCCAGGCAAGCAAAACCCCCTTGTTCATTCCGATACAATCCCACCTCTCGCTCCTGCTCTCTTTTACTGCATTAGGACAACAATGATCCAACAGTTACATGCTGCGCTAGTTGAACCCCTTTTCCTCTGCATGACTTGTCATTGCCACAGTAAATAGATGAAATCCACTAGCATGAGTAGGAGTTGTTTGGGCCCTGTTGTGCCTACTCATTCATGTTTGTTTGTCATTCTTTCTACTGCTTAGAGTTGAGTCAGGTCTGATTCATCGGAGATGAATCGGAGGTGTGTGAACGTGTCCTACTGTTGAGAGCTAAGTGTGTGAACACGATTTGGTAAAGGTAGCGGTGAGAGGCCATGTAGGAGTACATGGTGGGTTGTCTCATTGAAACCATCCTCAGGAACTGAGTTCTGTGTTTTTGATCCATGAATAGCTACTACCACACATTGGGATCCTTAATTGACTCTCTCGGCTTCTTAACCACCCTTGTCCTCTGTCCAGGAGTTCCAAGTAGTTTCTGGCGTTTGTAGTATGCGGGAGGCTGTGCGCAGAGCTGACCCGAGGGGTGGGCTGTGACGCGGTAGGCACGTGGCCAGGTATGCCGGGCGCCCGTTTGGTGTCACGGAACCCTGTACACATTGTTCGGGGCCGTATGTGGAAACCTCGGCCGGACTCCTATGGATGGAACCTGAATAGGCGATAAACCCGGACTAGAGACTTGAGTGTTTAGCTAGGCCATGGTCGACACCCTCGCTTTGGCTTCCGCTTGAAGGTTGCCGAGTACATGTCGTGGTAAACGCGGTAAGTGGTGAGAGCGTGTGTGAAGAAGTACACCCCTGCAGGGTTAACATCATCTATTCGAATAGCCGTGTCCGCGGTAAAGGACTTCTGGGTTGCCTGTACAGTTCATAGACAAGTGAAAGTGGATACCCTAAAACTAGCAAGATAAGCATGAGTGCTATGGATGGCCTTCTCGTAGGGAGACGGGAGCGGATCCATAGTGGTGTATTGATATGGTGAATATGTGGACTCGTGTGCGCCACCTCAAAAGAGTTACTTGCAAATGTAGTTTAGTATAGCCACCGAGTCAAAGCTGGCTTGCTGCAGTTAAATTCCACCACCCCTTTATTGATCTTGATGCATATGTAGCTAGTTCTCGATGTAAGTCTTCTTTGTGTACATTTGTACTCACGTTTGCCTATTTTATGTTTTGTAGAGAGACGCTGGTCTCGCTTAGTAGTTCCGTGTGGACTTGACGTTTAGTTTGATACCTCGCTACGATCTTGTGCCCCGGCAGATCTGGTAGATAGTCGGGGCTTCTAAGCCTTTTTCATTTGTAGATGTCTGTACTCAGATATGTTAAGCTTCCGCATGTGCTTTGACTTGTATGCTCTGAATGTTGGGTCATGAGACCAATGTGAAGGAAATATGCCCTAGAGGCAATAATAAAGTTATTATTTATTTCCTTATTTCATGATAAATGTTGATTATTCATGCTAGAATTGTTTTACCCGGAAACATAATACATGTGTGAATACATAGACAAACATGGTGTCACTAGTATGCCTCTACTTGACTAGCTTGTAAATCAAAGATGGTTAAGTTTCCTAACCATAGACATGAGTTGTCATTTGATTAACGGGATCACATCATTAGGAGAATGATGTGATTGACTTGACCCGTTCCGTTAGCTTAGCACTTGATCGTTTAGTTTGTTGCTATTGCTTTCTTCATGACTTGTACATGTTCCTATGACTATGAGATTATGTAACTCCCGCTTACCGGAGGAACACTTTGTGTGCTACCAAACGTCACAACGTAACTGTGTGATTATAAAGGTGCTCTATAGGTGTCTCCGAAGGTACTTGTTGAGTTGACGTATTTCGAGATTTGGATTTGTCACTCTGATTGTCGGAGAGGTATCTCTGGGCCCTCTCGGTAATGCACATTAGTATAAGCCTTGCAAGCAATGTAGCTAATGAGTTAGTTACGAGATGATGCATTACATAACGAGTAAAGAGACTTTTCGCTAACGAGATTGAACTAGGTATTGGATACCGATGATCGAATCTCGGGAAAGTAACATACCGATGACAAAGGGAACAATGTATGTTGTTACGCGGTTTGACCGATAAAGATCTTCGTAGAATATGTAGGAGACAATATGAGCATCCAGGTTCCGCTATTGGTTATTGACCGGAAATGTGTCTCGGTCATGTCTACATAGTTCTCTAACCCGTAGGGTCCGCACGCTTAAGGTTTCAATGACAGTTTTATTATGAGTTTATATGTTTTGATGTACCGAAGGTTGTTCAGAGTCCCGGATGTGATCACGGACTTGACGAGGAGTCTTGAAATGGTTGAGACATAAAGATCGATATATTGGACGACTATATTTGGACACTAGAATGGTTCCGGGTGAGATTGGGACAATACCGGAGCTCCGGGAGGTTAACGGAACCCCCGGGAGGTATATGGGCCTTATTGGGCCTTAGTGGAAAGCAGGGGAAAGGAGCAAGGGAGGGGGCGCCCCCCCAAGCCCAGTCCGAATTGGAAGGGGGCCGGCCCCCCTTTCCTTCCTCCCTCCTTCCTCTTCCTTCCCTCTCCCTCTCCTAATAGGAAAGGGGGGAGTCCTACTCCCGGTGGGAGTTGGACTCCCCCCTAGGGCGCGCCAACCCCCTTGGCCGGCCCCCTCCTCCACTCCTTTACGGGGGAGGGGGGCACCCCATAGACACAACAATTGATCTCTTGATCTCTTGGCCGTGTGGGGTGCCCCCCTCCACCATAGTTCTCCTCGATAATATTGTAGCGGTGCTTAGGCGAAGCCCTGCAACGGTAGAACATCAAGACCGTCACCACGCCGTCGTGGTGACGGAACTCTTCCCCGACATTCTGCTGGATCGGAGTATGGGGAACGTCATCGGGCTGAACGTGTGCAAGAACTCGGAGGTGCCGTAGTTTTGGTGCTTGATCGGTCGGGCTGTGAAGACGTACGACTACATCAACCGCGTTGTGCTAACGCTTCCGCTTTCGGTCTACGAGGGTACGTGGATACACTCTCCCCTCTCATTGCTATGCATCACCATGATCTTGCGTGTGCGTAGGAATTTTTTTGAAATTACTACGTTCCCCAACACCATGTTTGTAATATCTCGGCTCCTCGGAGCGTAATGAATAAATACTTGAGTCGTAGAGTTATGTTGTGATGCCATGTTGTATTTACACATATCGAGCATATTGTGTGTATGATTGAAATGCTTGGTATGTGTGGGATCCGACAACCTTGGTGTTTATCCTTGGTAGCCTCTCTTATGGGAAATGTAGTCTTGTGCTTCCATGAGCCATAGTAGTCCGCTACAGCCCGGTTCACCGGAGTCCTGCTAGCCCAAAGACTACTGCTCGGAACACTTGACTGGCCGGACATGTGATTCACTTCGTTCATGTGTCTGTCCCTTCGGGGAATGTCACGCGGTGACATCCGGAGTCCTGCCTAGCCTGCTACAGCCCGGGTTCCAGGAGTCCTGTTTAGCCCAGTGCTACAGCCCGGATTCGCACGCTGCTGACCGACATGCTCGATGTAGATTCATGTATGCCTGTCCCCGTAGGTTAGTGCCACTTTGGGTTCACGACTAGCCATGTCGGCCCGGGTTCTCTATCATATGGATGCTAGCGATACTATAATATACGTGAGCCAAAAGGCGCAAACGGTTCTGGCCATGGTAAGGCGACACCCGTGGGAATACCGTGCGTGAGGCCGCAAAGTGATATGAGGTGTTACCGGCTAGATCGATGTGACTTGGAATCGGGGTCCTGACAGTTATGGGTGATTCCAAGCCAATGGAATGGTTTAGTATCGCTCCCTAAGTATTGGGAGGATATGTTATAAAGAGAAATCACCATGTGAATTCCCTCGATTTAAATGGATCAAAGATCCATACAGTTCATTTAGTTGAGTTTTCCTAAAAAGGGTGCAAGATAGACATGATGCAATGCACATGATGCAAAGATGAATGCAACGAATCAAACAAATAAATAACACAGCTGACTCGCAAAACAAGGAAGGCATCTGGAGCGTCGGTCTCGGGGCGTCACACGGCCGCAGCCACGCCCTTTCACCATGACCATGAGTGAGGATGGAGACGAAGGGGAGGCGCAGGGAGATGCTCTTCCTCCTACCCCTGAGTTCCCTGTTTATAGTTTGGAAGGGGAGGCCGAAAGACTAGCTCTACGCCCCTGAAGGGCCTGCTCGAATCCGGCTCATTAAAGTGGCAGCAAGCAAGGCCATCGACCGCCCTCCCCGCCCAATCGAAGGCACGTGAGTATCGTCCCCCGCGCGCCTTCCCATATTCCATGCATCTGTCACCTACCCCGCGCCGTGCATGTGGCGTACGTGGCGTAAGAAGCAGGCGTAGTGGGAAACGTGGAACGATGGTTCCAAGGCGGAGAGAGTAAATGAGCAGCGGCTCTGCTGTTTCGAGGGAACATGCAAGACGCCTCTTTATTGTTCACCACGGATGACGCAAGCATGCTGCAGTCATTCCGCGCACGACCCCCACGTCACGCATTCAATGCGGGTCATGGGGAAGCGCGACGGGCAAGGGAATTAATGTGGTAAAATTCCGCCCCACGTGCCCGCACACCATTCTGGGCCTAGCCCAACAACGCGTTGCGCTTATGTGTGGCCCAGGCCCGGGGGCTCCTGTCGGTGTACAAAAGTAGGGGCTCTCCTTTTTACCCCTCTACTTGTGCACGGGCAGTCAGAGCCGCACCTGCGGCCACACCTAGCCGGGCGAAGGGAGGAAGCAGAAGCACAAGAATACCAGAGCAGCGCTCCAGCCAAAAGCACAAGACGGGCAGAGCAACGCCAAGACCAGAGGCACAAAGAGCAAGAGGGCGAGGTGGACTCCCCCGGCAAGACCCTTGCCGTGGCGGCCTCCGCAGCCCCGGCAAGAGCCTTGTCGGGCAGCTTTCCCAACGCCAGCAGAGCGCGCCACCCTTGAGCCCAAGGGTTCCAACACCATCAACCACATTGGAACCAAGGCTCGGGAGGCACCTCCATGGTGGCATGCAGATCTTTGTGAAGATCATAAGCACAAAAGATCAGATGAGGACCAGAAGATGACGATCCTCGACAAGATCCTTGCTGAGGAAATCCACGAGACCCCCGGCAAGATCCTTGCCGGGGACGACCGCGATGCCCCGACAAGACCCTTGCCGAGGACACCTGCGGGGCCACAGCCAGACCCACGTCTTCCAAGAATCCACCGCCGTTCCCATACAGCTGCCAGCCCAACCAGTTGGGCAAGCACCTGCGTGGCAACATGCGTCCTCCAGGCCAACTCAGCAAGCACCTGCGTGGTGGCATGCAGATCTTCGTGAAGACCGTACCACCACGCCACCTTAGCATCCTACCAGCCTACTTGGCGCTACATGCCTCGTTGGCCTGGACGCATGTCGGAGTGAGGCGGAGCGGCGACGGACGGGACATGCCTCATTGCTGTCCCCAATAAAGCAACGAGACACCTAAGGAGCGCATTTAATGCGCCTTGTCCCGTGATGACAGGCGATAAGCTTGTACACTGTATACCTTTCCACCTCCTGGGTGCCACTGTGGCGACCCCTTTTTGACTATAAAAGGAGGCGTGAAGCATACTAGAGAGGGATTCGGATCTTTTGGACTACGCATGCACCACAGCTAGTTCGAGAGCTCAAGAACACTAAAATATACACCAAAGCAGGACTAGGGTATTACGCATCCTAGCGGCCCGAACCTGGGTAAACGATCTTTGTGCTAACTACTAGACCCGCTCTTTGCACAACCCCGCACCCGCCAACCATAGAAGGGATCCCAGTGATTCCATAGGTGTCGTTTTCCACCGACATGGATTGATAAACCTTAGGTCATCCACTTGAGGGAAAATTGCTATTGACCACTTGAGGCCCAACACGTGTCTACCAGAATAAAGTTGCCAAGTAGACATCTATCTCTTTTCTGGCGGCGTTGCCGGGGAGGTGAGTGCATGAAGGTATATATTTAGATCTTGCAATTGAACATTTTAGTTTCTTGTTTTATCACTAATTTGGTTTATAAAAGAAAACTACATAAAAATGGAATTGAGGTTGCATCATATTATTGATCATCTTTATAATATCTTTCTTGAAAATGATGGATCAAAAAATTGTGCCCAATAGTTAGAAGAAGAAGTCAATAAAACGTTTGGCACAAAATATTTGAATGATGAACATGATTGCAATGTTGTTAGTATGAATTCTTTGAATATCCAAAATACTAATGATTATTGCACTAGTCATGAGAAAAATGTTTCTTATAAGCATGTAAATTTTTGCGGAGTGAATTGGGAGTGCAATTGGACACCAAAAAGGGAAGATAGATTTTGTAAGAAGCATAAATATTTAGAAACGAAAAAGTTTCAAGAGAGGCTAGATGATTGTGCTGAAAGATTTAAAATTTTCGCCATCCTTGTGAACTTTGCAATGAACATGGTCATTTAAATATCCAATGCAAATTCTTTCATGATAAAATTGTGTCCAAAAATTGTGATAACCTAATTTCCCTTGAGCATCATAAAGGGCTTAGTCTTCTTTTGGGGTATGAAGAAATGGAACGTATAACTAAGGGTTTTCCAAAATTTAATCTCGAGAGATTTCTTGATTTTGATCTAGAGGAAATTTATATGTTTTGTGCGGTAAATTGCATTGAGAATCCTTATAATGCCAACTATCTAAAGACAAGAAAACAAATAGAATATGAAGAGAGTACTAATGAAAGGGAAAATATTTCCCAATAACCTCCTAGTGTTTATTATGATGAATCAAGTAACGAGGAGGAGCTTCCTATCCAATCAATCTCTTCAACAACAAGCTAAAAAAAATTGATTAAACCCGTATTTGAGGTGGTGAAGAAGAAGAAGAAAAGAAGAAAGAATATAGGTAAAAAGGTATCTCTCCCAAATAATGTTGCTCCTATTATTTTTATGCCTCATGAAAATGAATCAAAAATTATTATAGAAGATGATGCACTTGGTGATGATATTGCTTCTATGTCTTATGACACAATGTTCGAGAGCACTATTGATGATGATTTTGTTATGCCTGTTGCTTGTTGTGATGATTATGATTGGGAAGATAATGATACTTCTTATAATCTTGGGAATCTATTTGGCACCAAATTGGGAAATTATGATGATAGCAATTGTTATACTGTTGGTGATATTCTTGTTATTAATGATGAGAGTGATTTTGCTTATGATATGCCAAGCCACAAGCTTGGGGATACTATGATTGATGAGAATGACATGTTTGAGAATTTATTTGCTGCAATTAATGTTTGTCCCAAGCTTGGGGATGCTATGTTTAATTAAGATGATCTTTTTAGCCCCCCTACTTTGAATGATCAAATTTGCTCTGATGATTGCATGCCTCCTATCTATGATGAGAACGAAGTTGCTACTTATGATGATTATTGTGATGATACTTATGTTATAAAAAGTGGCGATGATTATATTTATAAAACTTGTAATAGTTATGATTACCTTTCTCCAAACATTACTCTTTTAATGTGGAAACAATTTATAATATTCGAGTTTCATATGATACTCCCACCATTGAGAATAAGAAGAAATTTTCTTATGTGGAGAGTAATAAAATTTCCATGCTTGTGGATCATGAAAAGAACACTTTATGTGATGGTTATGTTGATGAATCTATTCATGATGCTACTAAAAATTATTATGAGAGAGGAACTTATGATTCATGATGCTCTCTTTATGTTTCAATTCTTATCTTTTATACGAGCATCATTGAAATCATCATGCCTAGCTAAAAGGCATTAAAGAAAAGCGCTAGTTGGGAGACAACCCAACATTTTTACCTACTATTTTTGTGTGTTCACATGATTATGCTACTGTAGTAACCATGTTTTATTGCTTTTGTTTCAATAAAGTGCCAAGTAAAGCCTTTGGGATAGTATGGATGATAGTTGACTTGAATCTGTGCAAAAACAGAAACTTTTGCTTCCAAACAGAATTGTTTAAATTCACTGGAGCATGATAAAATTATGAAATTTTTACAGATCATTGATTCGCAAATTCTCTACGTTTTCCTAATTTTTTAAAAATTTGGAGTAGCAGAAGTATGGTTATTCTGCAGATCTTTACAGACTGTTCTGTTTTTTGACAGATTCTGTTTTTTGATGCATAGTTTGCTTGTTTTCCAGTTTCTATGGCTTATGTTGCTCAATGTAAATTGTGGAAATGATATGCTACAGTAGGCATTTTGTGGAAACAATTATGAATCTTGTCTTCGACAGTACCAAAGTGAAATGTTTGCTCTTTTTCATACTAACCCATCTCACGAAAGTTCCGTTAAGTTTTGTGTGATTGAAGTTTTTCAAGTTTTGGGTGAGATATCGATATGAGGAGAATAAGGAGTGACAAGACCCTAAGATTGGGGATGCCCAAAGCACCCCCAAGGTAATATTCAAGGAAGATCCAAGCAACTAAGACCAACATTATCCGTAACCTCACTTGGAGCTATTTTTCATTCGTCACATGCTGTGTGTTTTACTTGGAGCATCAATTTATTTTCTTAGGATTTGCTTGTTGTTATTTAGAACAATATTTTGCATCTTTCTTTTCAATAAAAAATGTCAAGGATAGCCTTTGCCATGCTTATTTTGCAAGTCTACATGTTGCTGTTTCAAAACAGGAAGTTTATCGCTGTTGCAAAAATTCCCTAGAAAAGTCAGAATGTGATAAAAATTCAAAACATTTTGCACAGTAAGCTCTGATAAATTTTCTACAGTGTGGTAAATTTTCATAATTTTTGGAGTTAAATAAGTATTGATACTTTGGCATTATTTACAGGCTGTACTATTTTGGCAGATTGCTATTATGTTTGCATATGTTTGCGTATTTAATGATTCTATTTGAGGATAGGAGCATTAAATATGTAGAGGCATTTTGTAGCGATCCGACCTCAAACGGTCAAATCTCTACGCATAATCCCTGGATCGGTAATGCTGACACACACATTACTTGAAGGATTTATAACAGAGTGCAATCACACACTTATTACATCAAATGTCTCGAAAGAGAAATTATTACAATAATATGGCTTAAGGCCATCTAAATAAGAAAACTGCGAAAGCATCGAAGGTAAATGAGTCCATCAACTCCAACGGCATAGCTGAGTGCATGATAACGACCTAGCGCACCTTACTCTTCGTCTGAAAAGTCTGCAACATAATACGTTGCAGCCCAAAATGGGTCAGCACATGGAATATGCTGGTAAAATAACACTGTAGAGCAATGAACATGAAATAGCTATAACTATATGCATAAATGGCTGGTGGAGGGTCTATGGTTATCATGTTTTTGTGAAAAGCCACTTTTCCCTACTACAAAGGAATATATTTTATTAACTACAAAGTTGGTTGAAAACATTGAGAATGGAAACCCCATCTCAATCCCAAAATTAATAATCAATAACCCAACAAGTTAATTAAGTAAAGTCATGAGATCATCATAATAAGTCAAGCACCAGATACTCAAGATGTCCATAACAGGGGACACGGCTAACCATGATTAGTTTGTACACTCTGCAGAGGTTTGCACACTTTTCCCCACAAGACTCGATCTCCTTCGTTAGATTTCTCGCACTACATGGTGTTTGAGAAGCGGATGACCGATACACAGTCTTTCAGGAGCATTAACTCTTTCGACGGGTAAACCGTACCACCTACATCCCCTACATATGCTAGTTTACCACTGAAAGAGGTCACACAACATACTCAATTATGCCACAACCCATAATGGCTTGTGGCTACACACGGAAGTTTCTAGCATGAATAATCTTATGATCCCGTTGAGCCTGGGTGGCGAACCATAGGATGATAACACGGGTACCCCGGGATCTCCTTGGACAACAATGGATTCCCCAGGTGCCCACAAATGATCCACCAAGATGTGTGTTAAAGTAGGCACCTTAAATAAACCCTTAGTTCATAATAATCTTTCACATCTGTCATGAATCACTCAACCAAACCACGTCTACGAGTATAGCATATCAGTATAAGCATAACGTAGAAGTAACTCCCAGGGTTTGAAATAAAGGGCAATAGGTACTACCTCATCATCTACTTCCCAATACCCACCTGTTATCAAACTTACTCATGCAATGTTTGAGGGTTGAAACTAATGCATAAAAACTGGGTAATAAGTGGATATGATCAAAGTGTTACTGGCCTTGCTCACGATCAGAAAACCCTAGAGACTCGTAGTAGCACGCTTCGCACTCCGGAAATTCTATCGCAAACAAACAATAGCATACATAAGCAATCGAGCATAGATTAAAGGGAAAAACTCAGATAAAAAGATCCAAACTGAAGGTTCAACTGAAGTGCTTCGATTTGCAAAAAGAATCAATCAAATCGGAGCTACGAAACTCAAACTCTGATCAAAAGAAGTTTCGAATTCAAATCTGCTTGCCACCAAATTTTAATTTGTCAAAACCATTTTCAAGTTGATTAGCTGGAAAGAGGGGTTCGACACGAAGATTTTGGCGTTGGTTTCACTGAATTTGGATAAACGAGCAAAACGTTGCGAGCATTTGAAGATCAGGGGCTAATCTGTGATAAAAATAATCACGGATAGGTCCCTGGCCGAAAATAAAATAAAAATAAAAAGACTAACGAATGAACGTTCATTATCAGAGACAAATGAACGAACGCGTTCGTGAACAGAGGCGTTTGAGCGTACGTTTGCTAATTAGCGAAACAAAAAAACCGATCTAACCGATCCAAAGCAAACCAGAAAAAAACCGGGCGACAGCGGTGGCTTTTACCGGTTCGTCGAAAAAGACCGGCGGCGGCGAGATCCGGCGAGGCAGGGCTCCGGCGAGACAACGGTGGGGCTGCGTCGCGGGCGGCGGAGCAGCAGCACGCGACAGCGAGGTGCTGCTGCTGCTTGGGTGGCGGCGGCGGCTTGCGGCTTGGGGAGGAGAGGGGCCGGGGCAGCTCCTTATAAAGAGGGGGGGCGAGGCGGCGGCGGGGTGGCTTGGGCGAGGGGGCACCGGCCTCGGGAGGCGTGTCCGAGCCAGACACGGCTGGCGGCGGCGGGGCGGTTCCCGCTGGGAAGACGGGCGGCTTCTTTGGGTGGGTGGCGCGACCAGATTCCTAGTCGGCAAGAGATTTGTTTTTTAAATAAATTCCGCCGAAGAAAAATCCTAATAAAATATAATAAAATAAAAAAATGCCAAAAACAATTTTCACCATTTAAACAAAATATTTAGAACAAAGTGAACATTTTTCTCGCCTAAGATGCAATTTAAAAAAATGCATATTTTTCTAATTCAAATAAACTCGAATAATATCCAAATAAAATATTTATTTGATTTTAAAATTTTCTCCTCCAATATTCCTCTCTTTTTGGAGAAGTCATATTATCTCCTCTCATTTATTCTTAATATTGGAATTGACCGGAGAGAAAAATATTAAAACCAAATTGATCCTCTTTTCAAATTTGAGAAAATTCAAATATGAAAATAAATGAAATCCCCAACTCTCTCCTTGGGGTCCTTGAGTTGCTTAAGATTTCTTGGATCACAACCAAAATGCAAATAAAACATGATATGCATATGATGACCTATGTATAACATCCAAATTGAAAATTGGGATGTTACAAACCTACCCCCTTAAGATGAATCTCGCCCTCGAGATTCGGGTTGGCTAGAAAATAGGTGTGGGTGGTCTTTCCGTAGATATTCGTCCTGCTCCTGTGTGGCTTTATCCTCGGTATGGTGGCTCCAATTTGAACTTTGCAAAACTTGATAACCTTGTTGCGCGTAACTCGGCTGGCAAACTCGAGAATCTTGACAGGTTTCTCCTCATAGGTCAGATCACTATCCAACTGAATTGCTTCCAGGGGCACTGTATCTCTCAGAGGAATATCGGCCATCTCAGCATGGCACTTCTTCAACTGGGAAACGTGAAACACATCATGAACTCCTGACAGTCCATCGAGTAACTCCAACTTGTAGGCCACTTCTCCCATACGCTCCAAAACTCGGTATGGTCCTACAAATCTCGGGGCTAACTTTCCTTTAACTCCAAATCGTTTAACTCCTCGAAGAGGTGACACACGAAGATATGCTCTGTCTCCGATTTCATAGACTACCTCCTTGCATTTTGTATCCACATAACTCTTCTTTCTGGACTGAGCTACCTTCAGTCTGTCTCGAATCAACTTGACCTTCTCTTCGGACTCCTTAATTAAATCTGGTCCAAACAACTGACGGTCTCCAACTTCATCCCACATTAACAGTGTCCTGCACCTTCGCCCATACAAAGCTTTGAAAGGTGCCATCTTTAAACTAGCTCGATAACTGTTGTTGTATGAGAACTCCGTGTAAAGCAAATTATCATCCCAACTGGATCCATAACCTGATGCACAAGCTCTCAACATGTCCTCCAGAATCTGATTGACCCTCTCGGTCTATCCATCTGTCTGCAGATGAAAGGCCGTACTGAACTCTAGCTTGGTACCCAAAGTCTGGTGCAGATGATTCCAAAACTTCAAGGTAAACTGTGTTCCTCTATCTGATACGATGGTCCTCGTAACTCCATGCACACATATGATCCTGGTCATATATATCTTGGCCAACTTCGCGCTCGTATATGTGGTTTTTACTGGGATAAAGTGAGCCACTTTGGTCAAGCGATCGATTACTACCCAGATAGAATCATATCCTGATCGAGTCCTGGGTAATCCTGTGATAAAATCCATGCCAAGCTTGTCCCACTTCTGTTCGGGTATTGACATAGGTTGTAGTAATCTTGTTGGCTTATGATGTTTTGCCTTCACTCTCTGACATACATCACATACGGCTACATACTCGGCAATATCCTTCTTCATACCTGTCCACCAGAAACGCTCCTTCAAATCCAAATACATCTTGGTGTTTCCGGGGTGAATCGAGTCTGGTGAGTCATGAGCCTCCTGAAGTATTAACTTCCTGATCTCCGCATTATTGGGCACATAAACACGATCCTCAAACCATAAAGTTTAGTGCTCATCCTCACAAAAACCTTTGGCTTTTCCTTTCCTCATCTTCTCCTTTATCTCAGCAATCTCCTTATCATCCTTCTGAGCTTCTCGAATCTTTCCCAATAATGTAGATTGAACTTCCATTGCTGCAACAAAACCTCTTGAAACTATCTCCAAACGGAGTTCCTTGAGATTGTCAACTAACTCCTGCGGTAATCCTCTGCTTACGAGGGCATTGACATAACTCTTCCGGCTCAAAGCGTCTGCTACGACATTGGCCTTTCCTGGATGATAATGCAACTTCATATCATAATCCTTTATAAGCTCCAACCATCTCCTTTGCCTGAGATTCAGCTCCTTCTGAGTGAATGTACTTCAAACTCTTGTGATCCGTGTACACATCGCAGAGGTTTCCAATAAGAAAGTGTCTCCGGGTCTTAAGCGCATGCACTATGGCTGCTAACTCCAAATCATGCATGGCATAATTCAACTCATGCGGTCGAAGCTGACGTGAGGCATATGAAACAACTCTTCTGTCCTGCATAATTACACCTCCAAGTCCTTGGCGAGAAGCATCGCAATACACTTGGAAATCCTTGCGTATATCCGGAAGAATTAGCACTGGGGCTGTAACCAAACGTTTCTTCAACTCCTGAAAACTAGCCTCACATTCATCGGTCCACTTAAACTTGGTGTCCTTCTTCAATAACTCCGTCATGGGCTTCACAATCTTGGAAAAAATTTCAATGAATCTCCGGTAATAACCTGCGTGTCCAAGAAAATTGTGGATCTCTCCTACTAAGGTGGGTGACGACCAATTAGTGACTGGCTGAACCTTGGTAGGGTCTACTGCTATACCCTCTCCTGATATAACATGTCCAAGGAATCCAACTTCCTTCAACCAAAACTCACATTTTCTGAACTTGGGATATAGCTGATGTTCCCTGAGCTTCTCGAGAACTAAACACAAATGCTCCTTGTGCTCCTCTTAATTCTTCGAGTATACCAAAATATCATCAATGAACACCACAACAAACTTATCCAAGAACTCCATGAACACCTTATTCATCATACTCATGAAATAGGCGGGGCATTAGTCAATCCAAATGACATGACGGTGTACTCATATAGCCCGTACCTTGTGGTGAAAGCTGTCTTAGGTATACCCTGTTCTCAGATCTTCAGCTGGTGGTATCCTGATCGCAGATCGATCATGGAAAATACTTTAGCCCCTTGCAGCTGGTCAAACAAATCGTCGATCATCGATAGTGGGTACTTGTTCTTGATTGTTACTTCATTCAACGCATGATAATCAACAACCATTCTCAAAGATCCATCCTTCTTCTCAACCAAGAGCACTGGGGCTCCCCATGTTGACGAATTTCGTCGAATGTAACCTTTCTCCAATAACTACTTAATCTGCTTCTTAATTTCCTCCAAATCATTTGCGGGCATCCGGTAGGGCCTCTTTGATATTGGTCCGGTGCCTGGCAACAGCTCTATCAAAAACTCTATGTCTCGATCCGGCGGCATGCCTGGTAGTTCCTCTAGAAATACATCCGGGTAATCCTTCACTACAGGCACTTCCTCCTGAACAACTCCTGAGAGGGAATTCACTTGGGTCCTCTTCGGCGCATGCCGAGATACATACTTAATCCTTTTTCCCTCAAGGGTGGTGAGAAGTATCGATTTAGTAGCACAGTCAATGTTCCCTCCATACTTCGATAGCCAATCCATGCCTAGTATTATGTCCAATCCTTGTCACTGCAAAATTATTAGGTCTGAGGGGAAAACATGGCTACCAATGGTTAAGGGTAACCGACCACACCATCAGCCGGCCATATACTCTGCTCCTGGCGACCTTACTAACATGGGTGACCTGAGGGCTAGGGTTGGCAATTTAAACTTATCCACAAATCCCCTTGATATGTATGAATGTGATGCACCAGTATAAAAAAGAACAAGAGCGGTAAAGGACTTCACCAAAAACTTACCAAGCATTGCATCAGGCTGATCTTCAACCTCCTCCACGTTGATGTGGTTCACCTGACCTGGCGGAGTAATGGGCCACGGGTAGCCTAACCCGAGTCCCTGAGCATTTCAAGACATTTGGGGCGGCTGCGTCCCTCAAGCATCCAGAATGAAGCGCCGCCTTCTGGTGGCCGGCTGGCTCAAGCGACCAACTGCCAAAAGACGGCCAAGCACCAGAAGACGGCACCAAGACGGGCCAATTCCTAGCAGGCGGCCCATGACGCCGTCAGAGTCTGCCCCCCCCCCCCATTAAGAAGACAAGACAGGATGTGGCTACAATGTAGCCCATCACCCCATATCGGCCACAGCATGGCCACAAAGGTCTCTGACAAAGCGGAGATCTCCGCACGGCGCGGCACTGTTGCCACTCCATCCTTGACGTCACCCTTGTCAGGCGGAGCCCTGTTCCCACGACGGCCTGCCGGTATGGCTTGTAGGCGGTGGGCCCTACCAGGCAGCAAGAGCCCGGAAGGCGGCATAGCCTGACCAGTCAGCGGGGCCCACCAGGCGGCCTGCTCCTCCCTCGAGGTCCGTGCGCCATTAACCAGACAAGACACGGTGTGGCTACAGTGATCTCCCACCAGACGGCGGGACTGTAGCCACGCCCCTCCCCGACCAAGCATGCGTCATTGATGTCTACTACACAACCTTCTTCTTGTAGACGTTGTTGGGCCTGCAAGTGCACAGGTTTGTAGGACAGTAGCAAATTTCCCTCAAGTGGATGACCTAAGGTTTATCAATCTGTGGGAGGCGTAGGATGAAGATGGTCTCTCTCAAGCAACCCTGCAACTAAATAACAAAGAGTCTCATGTGTCCCCAACACACCCAATACAATGGTAAATTGTATAGGTGCACTAGTTTGGCGAAGAGAAGGTGATACAAGTGCAATATGGATGGTAGATATAGGTTTTTGTAATCTCAAAATATAAAAATAGCAAGGTAAATAATGATAAAAGTGAGCGTAAACGGTATTGCAATGATAGGAAACAAGGCCTAGGGTTCATACTTTCACTAGTGCAAGTTCTCTCAACAATAATAACATAGATAGATCATATAATAATCCCTCAACATGCAACAAAGAGTCACTCCAAAGCCACCAATAGCGGAGAACAAACGTAGAGATTATGGTAGGGTCTGAAACCACCTCAAAGCTATTCTTTTCGGATCAATCTATAAAACAGTTCGTACTAGAATAACACCTTAAGACACAAATCAACCAAAACCCTAATGTCACCTAGATACTCCATTGTCACCTCAAGTATCCGTGGGCATGATTATACGATATGCATCACACAATCTCAGATTCATCCAACCAACACAAAGTACTTCAAAGAGTGCCCCAAAGTTTCTACCGGAGAGTCGAGAACGTGTGCCAACCCCTATGCATAGGTTCATGGGCGGAACCCGCAAGTTGGTCACCAAGACATACCTCAAGTGGCGCATGATATCCCATTGTCACCACAGATAAGCACGGCAAGACATACATCAAGTGTTCTCATAAAAGACTCAATCCGATAAGATAACTTCAAAGGGGAAACTCAATTCATCACAAGAGAGTAGACGGAGAGAAACATCATAAGATCCAACTACAATAGCAAAGCTCGGGATAAATCAAGATCGTGCCATAGAGGGAACACGAGAGAGAACACGAGAGAGAGAGAGAGAGAGATCAAACACATAGCTACTGGTACATACCCTCAGCCCCGAGGGTGAACTACTTCCTCCTCGTCATGGAGAGCGCCGGATGATGAAGATGGCCACCGGTGATGGGTTCCCCCCTCCCGTGAAGTCTTTGGAAACAGAGCTCGAGAGGTTTTTGGTGGCTACAGAGGCTTGCGGCGGCGGAACTCCCGATCTATTCTCTGTTCTAGAAGTTTTAGGATACGTGGGTATATATGGGTGAAGGAAGTACGTCGGTGGAGCTTCAGGGGCCCCACGAGGCAGGGGGGGCGCACCCTAGGGGGGTGGGCGCGCCCCCCATCCTCGTGAGCACCTCCCTTTGCTCCTGACATGGGATCCAAGTCCATCCGGTAGGTATCCTTCCAGAAATAACTTCTCCAGTTGATTTCATTCCGTTTCGACTTCGTTTGATATCCCTTTTCTTCGAAACACTGAAATAGGCATAAAACAGCAAATCTGGGCTGGGCCTTCGGTTAATAGGTTAGTCCCAACAATAATATAAAAGTGGATAATAAAGCCCAATATTGCCCAAAACAGTAGATAATATAGCATGGAGCAATCAAAAATTATAGATACGTTGGAGACGTATCAATCATCTAAGCTTAATTCCTACTCGTCCTCGAGTAGGTAAATGATAAAAAAGATAATTTTTGATGCGGAGTGCTACTTGGCATAATTTCAATGTAATTGTTCTTAATTGTGGTATGAATATTCAGATCCGAAAGATTCAAGACAAAAGTTTATATTGACATAAAAATAATAATACTTCAAGCATACTAACAAAGCAATCATGTCTTCTCAAAATAACATGGCCAAAGAAAGTTATCCCTACAAAATCATATAGTCTGGCTATGCTCTATCTTCACCACACAAAGTATTTAAATCATGCACAACCTCGATGACAAGCCAAGTAATTGTTTCATACTTTAACATTTTCAAAACTTTTTCAATCTTCATGCAATACATGAGCGTGAGCTATGGATATAGAACTATATGTGGAATAGAATGGTGGGTGTGGAGAAGACAAAAAGAGGGGAAGATAGTCTCACATCAACTAGGCGTATCAACGGGCTATGGAGATGCCCATCAATAGATATCAATGTGAGTGAGTAGGGATTGCCATGCAACGGATGCACTAGAGCTATAAGTATATGAAAGCTCAACAAAAGAAACTAAGTGGGTGTGCATCCAACTCGCTTGCTCACGAAGACCTAGGGCATTTGAGGAAGCCCATCATTGGAATATACAAGCCAAGTTCTTAAAATGAAAAATTCCCACTAGTATATGAAAGTGACAAAATGAGAGACTCTCTATCATAAAGATCATGGTGCTACTTTGAAGCACAAGTGTGGTAAAAGGATAGTAGCATTGTCCCTTCTCTCTTTTTCTATCATTTTTTTGTTTTTTTGTTTTTTTATTTGGGCCTTTTCTCTTTTTTTATGGCCTCTTTTTTTCCTTTTTTTATTTATCGTCCGGAGTCTCATCCCGACTTGTGGGGGAATCATAGTCTCCATCATCCTTTCCTCACTGGGACAATGCTCTAATAATGATTTATTTTCTTACAACTCAACAATTAAAACTCAATACTTAGAACAAAATATGACTATATGAATGCCTCCGGCGGTGTACCGGGATATGCAATGAATCAAGGTGACATGTATGAAAGAATCATGAACGGTGGCTTTGCCACAAATATGATGTCAACTACTTGATCATGCTAAGCAATATGACAATGATGGAGCGTGTCATAATAAACGGAACGGTGGAAAGTTGCATGGCAATATATCTCGGAATGACTATGGAAATGCCATGATAGGTAGCTATGGTGGCTGTTTTGAGGAAGGTATATGGTGGGTGTATGATACCAGCGAAAAGTGTGCGGTATTAGAGAGGCTAGCAATGGTGGAAGGAAGAAGAGTACGTATAATCCATGGACTCAACATTAGTCATGAAGAACTCATATACTTATTGCAAAAATCTACAAGTTATCAAAGCAAAGTATTACGCGCATGCTCCTAGGGGATAGATTGGTAGGAAAAGACCATCGTCGTCCCCGACCGCCACTCATAAGGAAGACAATCAATAAATAAATCATGCTCCGACTTCATCACATAACGGTTCACCATACGTGCATGCTACGAGAATCACAAACTTCAACACAAGTATCTCTCAAATTCATAACCACTCAACTAGCATGACTCTAATATCACCATCTTTATATCTCAAAACAATTATCAAGCATCAAACTTTTCTTAGTATTCAACACACTCATAAGGAAGTTTTTACTAATCTTGAATACCAAGCATATTAGGATTATTTAACAAAATTACCATGATATTTAAGACTCTCAAAATAATCTAAGTGAAGCATGAGATAATAATAGTTTCTATAAAACAAAACCACCACCGTGCTCTAAAAGATATAGGTGAAGTACTAGAGCAAAAACAAACTACTCCAAAAGATATGAGTGAAGATCAATAAGTAGTCGAATAATTATACAACTATGTGAAGACTCTCTAACATTTAAGAATTTCAGATATTGGTATTGTATCCAAACAGCAAGCAAAACCAAATAAAATGACATTGCAAGGATAGCACAACTCATGTGAAGAAGCAAAAACTTAGGCTCAACCGATACTAACCGATAGTTGCTGAAGAAGAAAGGTGGGATGCCTACCGGGGCATCCCCAAGCTTAGATGCTTGAGACTTCTTGAAATATTATCTTGGGGTGCCTTGGACATCCCCAAGCTTGAACTTTTGTGTCTCCTTAATTCCTCTCATATCATGGTTTCTCTTTTTATCAACACTCGTGAGATAGGTTAGTATAAACCAATGCAAAACCTTATCATTTTCTACTGTAAAAAATCACTAACATTATTCTGCATATTTAATACTCCTATCCTTAAATAGAATCATTAAACAAGCAAACATATGCAAACAATGCAACCATAACAGCAATCTCTCAAAACAGTATAGTCTGTAAATAATGCAAGATTCATCAAACTTCCCTAACTCCAAAAATTATTAACTAAAATTCCCACTATAATAAATTCATCATAGCTCAATATGCAAAAAGATTCAACATTATACCACTCTGTGACTTTTCTAGGGAATTTTTGCAACAGCGGTAAACTTTCTGTTTTCAAACAGCAACATGTAAAGTAGCAAAATAAGCATGGCAAAGGCTATCCTTGACTTTTTATTGAAACTAAAGATGCAAAACATTATTATAAATAACAGCAAGCAAATACTAACAAGAGAAAAGGACGCTCCAAGCAAAACACATATCATGTGGTGAATAAAAATATAGCTCCAAGTAAAGTTACCGATGAACAAAGACGAAAGAGGGGATGCCATCCGGGGCATCCCCAAGCTTAGGCTCTTGGTTATTCTTGAATATTACCTTGGGGTGCCTTGTCCATCCCCAATCTTATGCTCTTGCCACTCCTTATTCCATAGTCCATCAAATCTTTACCCAAAACTTGAAAACTTCACAACACAAAACTTAACAGAAAACTCGTGAGCTCCGTTAGCGAAAGAAAACAAAACACCACTTCAAGGTACTGTAATGAAATCATTCTTTATTTATATTGGTGTTAAAACTACTTTATTCCAACTTCTCTATGGTTTATAAACTACTTTACTAGCCACAGAGTCATCAAAATAAGCAAACAACACAATGAAAACAGAATCTGTCAAAAACAGAACAATCTGTAGTAATCTGTAACTAACGCAAACTTCTGGAACTCCAAAACTTCTAAAATAAATTGGTGGACCTGAGGAATTTGTCTAGTAATCATCTGCAAAAATAATAAACTAAATAGCACTCTCCAGTAAAAAGTTCTAGCTAATCTCATGAGCGCTAAAGTTTCTGTTTTTTACAGCATGATCATAAAGACTTCACCCAAGTCTTCCCAAAGGTTCAACTTGGCACAAACACTAATTAAAACAAAAAAAGTCATCTTAATAGAAGCTAGGTGGATTATTTATTCCCTAAACAGAACCAAAAAGTAAGAAACTAAAATAAAATTGGGTTGCCTCCCAACAAGCGCTATCGTTTAACGCCCCTAGCTAGGCATGGTGATTTCAATGATGCTCACATAAAAGATAAGAATTGAAACATAAAGAGAGCATCTTGAAAAATATGACTAGCACATTTAATTATAACCCACTTCCTATGCATAGGTATTTTGTGAGCAAACAACTTATGGTAACAAGAATCAACTTGCATAGGAAGGTAAAACAAGCATAACTTCAAAACTTTAAGCACATAGAGAGGAAACTTGATATTATTGCAATTCCTACGAGCATATGTTCCTCCCTCACAATAATTTTCAGTAGCATCATGAATGAATTCAACAATATAACCAGCACCTAAAGCATTCTTTTCATGATCTACTTGCATAGAAATTTTACTACTCTCCACATAAGCAAAATTCTTCTCATGAATAATAGTGGGAGCAAACTCAACAAAATAGCTATCATGTGATTGAAAATTAAGATCAAGATGACAAGTTTCATGGTTATCATTATTCTTTATAGCATACGTGTCATCACAATAATCATCATAGATAGGAGGCATGCTTTCATCATAGTAAATTTGCTCATCAAAGCTTGGGGGACAAAAAATATCATCTTCATCAAACATAGCTCCCCCAAGCTTGAGGCTTTGCATATCATTAGCATCATGGATATTCAAGGAATTCATACTAACAATATTGCAATCATGCTCATCATTCAAAGATTTAGTGCCAAACATTTTAATGCATTCTTCTTCTAACACTTTGGCACAATTTTCTTTTCCATCATACTCACTAAAGATATTAAAAAGATGAAGCGTATGAGGCAAACTCAATTCCATTTTTTTGTAGTTTTCTTTTATAAACTAAACTAGTGATAAAACAAGAAACAAAAAGATTCGATTGCAAGATCTAAAGATATACCTTCAAGCACTCACCTCCCGGCAAGCTGCGAGAAAAGAGCTTAGTTGACGGGCGTGAGTGAGTGCCGCTACCTAGCCTCCCGACAGCGGCGCGGAAAAGAGCTTGATGTCTACTACACAACCTTCTTCTTGTAGACGTTGTTGGGCCTGCAAGTGCACAGGTTTGTAGGACAGTAGCAAATTTCCCTCAAGTGGATGACCTAAGGTTTATCAATCCGTGGGAGGCGTAGGATGAATATGGTCTCTCTCAAACAACCCTGCAACCAAATAACAAAGAGTCTCTTGTGTCCCCAACACACCCAATACAATGGTAAATTCTATAGGTGCACTAGTTCGGCGAAGATGGTGATACAAGTGCAATATAGATAGTAGATAAAGGTATTTGTAATCTGAAATAATAAAAACAGCAAGGTAACTAATGATAAAAGTGAGCGTAAACGGTATTGCAATGGTAGGAAACAAGGCCTAGGGTTCATACTTTCACTAGTGCAAGTTCTCTCAACAATAATAACATAGATAGATCATATAATAATCCCTCAACATGAAATAAAGAGTCATTCCAAATACACTAATAGCGGAGAACAAACGTAGGGATTATGGTAGGGTACGAAACCACCTCAAAGATATTCTTTCGGAACAATCAATAAAAGAGTTCGTACTAGAATAACACCTTAAGACACAAATCAACCAAAACCCTAATGTCACCTAGATACTCCATTGTCACCTCAAGTATCCGTGGGCATTATTATACGATATGCATCACACAATCTCAGATTCATCCAACCAACACAAAGTACTTCAAAGAGTGCCCCAAAGTTTCTACCGGAGAGTCGAGAACGTGTGCCAACCCCTATGCATAGGTTCATGGGGGGAACCCGCAAGTTGATCACCAAAACATACATCAAGTGGCACATGATATCCCATTGTCACCACAGATAAGCACGGCAAGACATACATCAAGTGTTCTCATAAAAGACTCAATCCGATAAGATAACTTCAAAGGGGAAACTCAATTCATCACAAGAGAGTAGAGGGGGAGAAACATCATAAGATCCAACTACAATAGCAAAGCTCGGGATACATCAAGATCGTGCCATAGAGGGAACACGAGAGAGAGAGAGATCAAACACATAGCTACTGGTACATACCCTCAGCCCCGAGGGTGAACTACTCCCTCCTCATCATGGAGAGCGCCGGGATGATGAAGATGGCCATCGGTGATGGGTTCCCCCTCCGGCAGGGTGCCGGAATGGGCTCCCGAGAGGTTTTTGGTGGCTATAGAGGCTTGGGGCGGCGGAACTCCCGATCTATTCTCTGTTCTGGAAGTTTTAGGATATGTGGGTATATATGGGTGAAGGAAGTACGTCGGTGGAGCTTCAGGGGCCCCACGAGGCAGGAGGCGCGCCCTAGGGGGGTGGGCGCGCCCCTCACCCTCGTGAGCACCTCCCTTTGCTCCTGACGTGGGATCCAAGTCCATCCGGTAGGTTTCCTTCCAGAAATAACTTCTCCAGTTGATTTCGTTCCGTTTCGACTCCGTTTGATATCCCTTTTCTTCGAAACACTGAAATAGGCATAAAACAGCAAATCTGGGCTGGGCCTTCGGTTAATAGGTTAGTCCCAAAAATAATATAGAAGTGGATAATAAAGCCCAATATTGCCCAAAACAGTAGATAATATAGCATGGAGCAATCAAAAATTATAGATACATTGAGACGTATCGATCATTAGCATTATGACTACAAGAATCACCGCCTACCAAACCCGCCAAATAGCTGGAGGCGGCCTGTCGGGTTCAGCATTGCATTAGGGTGGGGCCCACCAGGCGGCGGGCCCCAGTAGCCGGCGGAGAAGCCGGCGACCAGAGACACTGACAGTCGGGTCCTACACCCCTGGGGGGTAGGCCTATATAAACCCGCCAGGGCACCGATGCAAAGGGTTCCCAACCTGTTAGACCTAGACTCATACATAGAGAGAGGAGAGAGCTAGCCCTGCTTCGTCCTACCTCTGGCATACAGCGCAAGGAGCACCATTGTACTCACTAGTGCCTTAGTGATCATGCGGAGACCCCGCAGAGCAGGACTAGGGGTGTTATCTCCTAGGGGAGCCCTGAACCTGGGTAAAGTACGCCGGCGTTCGTGTCTACGCCTCATCCCGCTTCCGGGCACCGGCGACGTTCTACTCGCTCCCACCATGATAAGCCATCCCTTTGCATATGTCGCACCCAACCCCCGACATTTGGCACCCACCATGGGGTGAGGTGCACCGTTGTCCGGAGACCTGCTCTAGACGGGAACCCTGTTCCTTCCTGGTGAGCTCAGCCAGCCTGACATGCCAGACGACGTCTGCGCCGACGCGCTGCACGGCGCGGAGGTCGCCTGCGCGGCGAGCTGCCTCGCCGATCTTGTTGGCGAGATTCGCCTCTCCGACGAGCCCTCATCTGACGCGGGCACAGATGGCCCCGAGAGCCGCCTCGTCAGCCTGCTCGACTAGCTCCACGTCGTCAGCAAGCCTGCTGTGGACTTGGAGTCAGTTGGCTCCACCGACCCGATGCTTGTCTACTCCGACACGGCATCGCTTGACACGTTCCCCACCAACGTGGTGGTCTACGACGAGCCACTTCCTTGCAAGCCCATCGGCGGGAGCACCGTCATAGAGGTGCTTGTCATCAGCCATGGCGAGCACTCGGGCGGGGACGGTGCTCGAGACCCGCTCGAGGCGGCGTTGCAAGACCTGACTGCGCCCATCCCAGAAGACGCTGACGCGGAGACGCTGGAAGCACGCCGCGTCCAGCTCGTCGAGAGCGCCAAGAAGCTAGCTAGCATGGGACGCCTTTTGGAGGCTTACCAGCGCGAGATGGACCACGCCGTTGGCGGCACGCCGGCTCCTGGTGGGCCTAGCCGCATCGGCACGGTCCAGCTACGCGGCGTGGCCATTACCAGCATGTTCGGGGCGGATCGCCCTGTCTACGCCACGCCCGCGGAGAATATACGAGCCGCCCAAGCGGCAGCAGACGAGCTGGACAAGCTCGAGGGCGACGAGAGTCGCCTCATGACGGAGTGCGTCCAGCGGCTCATTGATGTGGCTGCTGAGCAGCAAGGGGTCGGCTGCCGCACTGAAGCGCCCAACCGGCAGACCGACGACCCGCCTCCTCGCCTAGATCAAGGTGCGACATCCCGAACACCGACTGGTGGCGTCCCCGATAGAATAGACAAGGAGCCGGCTGCCAGCCGCAGCCGGACTCGCATCACCATCGAGCGCGACCAAGACGGCCGCCTGAGAGCAGTGGAACGACGGGACGACTGTCCGACCCCTCCTCCTCCCCCCCGCAGGGAGAGGCGCGCTTCCCCGCTGCCAGTTGACCACCCGACACTCGGCGACCGCCTTGGCCGCCGAGAAGGAGTCGGAGAGAACGATGCCCGCCACCGGATCGACCGCCTCAACCGATCTCTGGCGCTAGAAGAAGAAGACACATTGGGCCCGCCCTGTTTTGGCCCCCTCATCCGAGATGAGCCCTTCCCCAAAGGGTTCACGCTCCCAAGAGATAAGCCCAAGTATACCGGCTCCGTGAAGCCGGAAGACTGGCTGGTCGACTACTCCACGGCCGTCAGCATAGCGTATGGCAACAAGCGAGTTGCCGTGAAGTACGTCCCGCTCATGCTCCAAGGCACGGCCTGGACATGGCTGAACAACCTGAAGCCCCACAGCATCAACAGCTGGGTAGATTTCACCGAAGCCTTCATTCGCAACTTCACCAGCACATACAAGCGGCCGCCCAAGCCTCGCCAGCTCTCCTTGTGCGTCCAAGGCCCAAACGAATCAACTCACGACTACCTCACGCGTTGGGCCGAGCTGCGCAACTCTTGCGAAGGCGTGCATGAGGTGCAGGCCATCGAGTACTTCACTGCCAGGTGCCGAGAAGGCACCCTCCTCAAGCACCGGCTTCTCTGTGACGAGTCGGGGACCCTCGATGAACTGCTGATCATAGTAGACAAGTACGGCACGGCCGACTCCTCCATGAAGGCAGAGATTCAAGTTGACGCATCTGGCAAAGTAGTCCCTCAAGCTCCTCGGACTCCGGCTGGTGACGCCAGTCGGCGTCAGCAACAGAATGACAACAAGCACAAGGCCACGCAGCTGGCTTCCACAAACCGACAGGTGGCGACAGTTGAAGACCAGCAGCCGGAAGGACAGCCTCCTCCCAAGCGTCAGAAGGGCGGCAAGCCCAACTGGTTGCCCACCTTCTCATACGAGCAGACTCTCGATGCACCCTGCAAGTTTCACAGCGGCGCAAAGCCATCCAACCACACCACTCGGAAATGCCATTGGCTCACCAGAATCGCCAAGGGTGACGGACTCCTACCTCCTTCGCCTGCCGGCCCGCCGCCTCCTCCTCCCCAGCAGCCGGCGGCTCGGCAAGTCGGCGCAATACAAGATGAGTACCCTGAAGAACATGGAGCCTATGTCGTGTTCACCAGCGTGGCTGACGACAGGCACAACAGACGGCAACGGCAGCAAGAAGTACATGCAGTAGCATCAGAGACCCCCCGAGTTCATGCATTGGTCTGAGAAGCCTATCAGTTGGAGCAGAGCTGACCACCCGTAGGTGATGCCCTCTCTTGGTTCTTATGCCTTGGTCTTAGATGCCACCTTCGCAACGGAGAGGCGGGCTGCTCGCTTCTTCCGAGTCCTGATAGATGGCGGCAGCAGCATCAACATCCTATACCGTGACACTATGGAGAAGTTGGGAATCAAGCAGAAGCACCTTCAGCCCAGTCGTACTGTTTTCCATGGCATAGTTCCTGGATTTCCTGCTCACCAATCGGCAAGATCCAGATAGATGTCCTCTTCGGAGACAAAGATCACTTCCGCCGAGAGCCAGTCTGGTTTGAGGTGGTGGACCTTGAGAGCCCCTATCATGCGCTACTTGGCCGGCCTGCTCTGGCCAAGTTCATGGCGATCCCCCATGATACGTCCATTTTGCATCATGCTTTTATATCGATATTTATCGCATTATGGGCTGTTATTTCACAGTGTGTCACAATACTTATGGCTATTCTCTGTTATTTTACAAGGTTTACATGAAGAGGGAGAATGCCGTACCGGAATTCGGATCGAAAAGGAGCAAATATTGGAGACCTATTCTGCGCAACTCCAAAAGTCCTGAAACTCCATGGAATATCTTAAAATAAATAAAGAAAAATCATCGCCAAAGATGAAGGCCAGGGGCCCACACCCTGCTCACGAAGGTGGGGGGCACGCCCCCTACCTCGTGGGCCCCCTGGTGGCTCTCCGACGCCCATCTTCTCCTATATGAAGTCTTTCGATGAGAAAAAAACATTAAGTAACCTTTCGGGACGAGACTCCGCCGCCACGAGGCGGAACCTTGGCGGAACCAATCTAGGGCTCCGGCAGAGCTGTTCTACCGGGGACACTTCCCTCAGGGAGGGGGAAATCATCATCATCATCATCACCAACGCTCCTCTCATCGGGAGAGGGCAATCTCCATCAACACCTTCACCAGCACCATCTCATCTCCAAACCCTAGTTCATTTCTTGTATCCAATTCTTGTCTCCAAGTCCGGGATTGGTGCTAGTAGGTTGCTAGTAGTGTTGATTACTCCTTGTAGTTGATGCTAGTTGGTTTATTTGGTGGAAAATCATATGTTCAGATCCTTTATGCATATTATTACCCCTCTGATTATGAACATGAATATGCTTTGTGAGTAGTTATGTTAGTTCCTGAGCACAAGGGAGAAGTCTTGCTATTAGTAGTCATGTGAATTTGGTATTCGTTCGATATTTTGATGAGATTTATGTTGTCTATCCTCTAGTGGTGTTATGCGAATGTCGACTACAAAACACTTCACCATTATTTGGGCCTAGAGGAAGGCATTGGGAAGTAATAAGTAGATGATGGGTTGCTAGAGTGACAGAAGATTAAACCCTAGTTTATGCGTTTCGTAAGGGCTGATTTGGATCCATATGTTTCATGCTATGGTTAGGTTTACCTTAATACTTTTGTTGTAGTTGCGGATGCTTGCAATAGAGGTTAATCATAAGTGGGATGCTTGGTCAAGTAAGAACAGCACCCAAGCACCGGTCCACCCACATATAAAATTATCAAAGTACCGAACGCGAATCATATGAGCGAGATGAAAACTAGCTTGACGATATTCCCATGTGTCCTCGGGAACGCTTTTCCTATTATAAGAGTTTGTCCAGGCTTGTCCTTCGCTACAAAAAGGATTGGGCCACCTTGCTGCACTTTATTTACTCTTGTTACTTGTTGCTCGTTACAATTTATCTTATCACAAAACTATCTCGTTATCACTTATTTCAGTACTTGCAGAGAATACCTTGCTGAAAACCGCTTATCATTTCCTTCTGCTCCTCGTTGGGTTCGACACTCTTACTTATCGAAAGGACTATGATAGATCCCCTATACTTGTGGGTCATCACCCCACTATGCTTACCTCAAGATGAAGATGCCAAGCACCAAGGGAATCCTAACCATAGTCAGAGACTACAAGAAGTCGTCACAGGCGCGCAAGAATGCCAGCCGAGTCCCTCGTGATTGCAGCAGAGAAGCGGCTCCTTGACCGGGTTGTGGCAATGGTAGGCAAGCAGCTGGAAATGTCGCCAAACCCCAAGGAGTCGGAAGCTGAGGGCTCGTTCAAACCGGGAAAAGAAACAAAGAAGATACCCTTGGACCCGGAACACCCAGAGAGGCACGCTGTCATAGGTGCAAACCTTGACAGGAAATAGGAAGGTGAGCTCGTCGATTTCCTCCGTGAGAATCGCGACATCTTTACATGGTCTCCCAAGGGCATGCCGGGTGTTCTGACGGATTTCGGCGAGCACAAGCTACATGTCTGACCTGATGCCAAGCCAGTCAGGTAGCCCTTGTGCCGCCTGTTAGAAGAAAAGACAAGAGTCGTTGCAGAAGAGATAGCCCGGCTTCTAGCAGCCGGTTTCATCATGGAAGGGTTCTTCCCAGAATGGTTAGCCAACCCAATCCTTGTGCTGAAGAA
The DNA here is from genome assembly GCA_021605145.1 of Aegilops bicornis. Lineage (NCBI taxonomy): Eukaryota > Viridiplantae > Streptophyta > Magnoliopsida > Poales > Poaceae > Aegilops > Aegilops bicornis. The sequence continues at coordinate 349,271,889 of CM038672.1, forward strand.
GAATAAGCAGTGGCGCATGTGTATCGATTATACTAGCCTCAACAAAGCTTGCCCCAAAGATCCCTTTGCTTATCCAAGAATTAACCAAGTAATAGACTCCACAGCCGGATGTGAGCTGTTGAGTTTTCTGGATGCCTACTCAGGGTATCGTCAGATCAAACTGAACCCGGTAGATAGACTGAAGACTGCCTTCATCACACCATTCGGAGCCTTCTGCTACCTGACCATGACGTTCAGATTTAGGAATGTCGGCGCCACGTTTCAGCGTTGCATGCAGAAATGTCTCCTCAAGCAACTTGGCAAGAACGTCCACATCTATGTGGACGACATTGTGGTGAAGACGGAGAAGCGCGGCACGCTACTACAAGACCTCAAGGAAACCTTTGAAAACTTGTGTCGCTTCCAGATCAAGCTCAATCCAGAAAAATGCGTCTTTGGAGTACCAGACGGCCAGCTTCTTGGTTTCCTGGTATCAGAGCGTGGCATAGAGTGCAACCCTGTGAGGATCAAGGCCATCGAGAGGATGGAGGTACCCACCCGATTACTGGACGTGCAATAATTCACCGTTTGCTTGACATCCATCAGCCGTTTCATCAGTCGGCTGGGCGAGAAGGCTCTTCCCCTGTACCAGCTCATGAAGAAGACCACTTTTTTCGAGTGGAATGATAAGGCGGACGAAGCTTTTCTCCAGCTCAAGAAGATGTTGACCACTCCGCCTGTCCTGGCGGCTCCGGCTGCGAAGGAGCCCATGCTTCTCTATATCGCCGCCACCAGCCGGGTGGTCAGCACAGTCATAGTTGTGGAACACAAGGAAGACGACAAAGCATTACAAGTCCAGAGGCCGGTGTATTACCTGAGTGAAGTGTTGTCCGCCTCCAAGCAGAACTACCCCCACTATCAGAAGATGTGCTATGGCGTGCATTTTGCCGCCAAGAAGCTGAAGCCATACTTTCAAGAGCACCCAATCACTGTTGTCTGCACTGCTACACTTGCCGAGATCATTGGAAGCCGAGGTGCTTCGGGCCGAGTGGACAAATGGGCCATAGATTTGGCCCCCTGCACCATCTACTACCAGCCTCACACCGCCATCAAGTCCCAAGCACTGGCCGACTTCCTCGTCGACTGGGCCGAGACCCAGTACCTGCTGCCAGCGCTGGACTCCACCCATTGGCAGATGCACTTTGATGGTTCTAAGATGCGCACCGGTTTGGGAGCCGACATCTTCCTCACCTCTCCCAAAGGCGACAAGCTCAGATACGTGCTGGAAATTCACTTTGCCGCCTCCAACAACGTAGCTGAATACAAAGCACTCATACACGTGCTCCGGCTTGCCAAGGAACTCGGCATTCACCGGATCCTGTGCTATGGCGATTCTGACTTGGTGGTCCAGCAGTCGTCAGGCGACTCAGACGCCAAGGATGCAAATATGGCAAGCTACCGCTTCCTCGTCCAGCAGCTCAGTGGATACTTTGAAGGGTGCAAGTTCCTCCATGTGCCACGAAACGACAACGAGCAAGCTGATGCTTTGGCACGGATCGGCTCCACCCGGCAAGCAATACCAGCCAGTGTCGCCCTACAACGCCTCCTCAAGCCGTCTGTCAAGCCGTCACCAGAATCAGACTCCATCTTTGTGCCGGCTCCTCCAAGCGATCGAGATTCGACTTGAGAGCCCTGAAGCCAAGACGGGACTTCGGCAGCGGCTCGGGGATGAAGTTGTCGCACCTGCCCGGGATCAGATCGAATTCGAGGGCTTCATCGACGCAGCAAGCGGCAACCGACTCCAACCCGCCACCTCTCGGCCCAACCGCCCTCGTGCAAGTAGCAGTCCTAGCAGTCGAAGAAATAGCAGCACCTTCATGGGCTCAGCCCATCCTCAACTTTCTGGTGAACAAAGAGCTGCCGACTGATGAGATCTCGGCCCGACAAGTGCAATGTCGGGCAGCAGCATACACCATTGTCAACAGAGATCTTGTGAGGCGCAGTGTCACTGGTGTGTACCAGCGCTGCGTGGAGCCGGAGAAAGGCCAAGCAATCCTCAAAGATATCCACCAAGGAGAGTGTGGTCACCACGCGGCTTCAAGATCACTTGTTGCCAAAGCTTTCCACCATGGTTTTTTCTGGCCGACTGCTCTAGAAGATGCCAAAGACTTGGTCCAAAAGCGCAAAGGGTGCCAGAAGTTCCGCTCCAAGCCACATCTGCCGGCTTCTGCACTCAAGACTATCCCCATCGCCTGGCCTTTTGTCGTCTAGGGCCTGGACATGGTGGGACCATTCAAGACAGCACGCGGCGGCATGACTCATCTGCTTGTCGCCATGGACAAATTCACCAAGTGGATAGAAGCAAAGCCAATCAAGAAGTTGAATGGTCCGACTGCTGTGACTTTCATCGCTAACATCACCATTCGGTATGGTATACCACACAGCATCATCACCGACAACGGCACAAACTTTGCCAAAGGCGCCTTGGCCCGTTTCTGCACGACACAAGGCATCTAACTGGACTTAACGCCCGTTGCTCATCCGCAGTCAAACGACCAAGTGGAGCAAGCAAATGGCCTCATTTTGTCTGGCATCAAGCCCCGACTGGTCGAGCCTCTGGAGCGTTTGATCGGCTGTTGGCTCGATGAGCTGCTGGCCGTCCTCTGGAGTTTGCGCACAACTCCGAACAAGTCAACCAGCTTCACACCTTTATTCCTCGTCTACGGTGCCGAAGACGTCATCCCGATAGACATAGAATTCGACTCCCCCCGAGTCACCATGTACACTGAGGAGGAGGCCAAAGAAGCACAAGAAGACGGTGTCGATCTGCTGGAAGAGGGCCAGCTGTTGGCACTCAGCCAGTCCACCATCTACCAGCAGAGTCTACGCCGATACTACAATCAGAAGGTCAAGCCAAGATCCTTCCAAGAGGGAGACCTTGTGCTCCTGCCGATCCAGCGAACAGCAGGCCAGCACAAGCTCTTGGCACCTTGGGAAGGCCCCTTCATCATCAGCAAAGTTTTGGGCAACGACTCCTACTACCTGATAGGCGCTCAGAAGCCCAGAGCACGCAAACGGGATGACTCCGGCAAGGAGACAGAAAGGCCATGGAATGCAAACCTCCTTCGAAGATTTTACAGTTAATGCAGTATGTACCACGCTACCTTTTGTATTAAGTACGAAGACTCCGGGTCCCCCGAGAAGAGATCGGGGGCTACCCTCTTTTATCTATAAGATAAGTATTATGCCTATGAATGTGTTATTTCATTATTCCGCCTGGCACCGGGTTCGACCAGTCGGCCCAGGGGCTCACTGCCTTGTACTATGTGTTGCTTCCCATAGTCGGACAAGTAGTGTGTCGGCACTTAAACCTTCTCTTGCCAAAGCCGCAGCCCACAGAGCGACTGTCCGGTAGGCAGGAGTTAAAGGCAGAAAAGGGTGCCCACATGAAAAATGGCTAAGGACCCAAAGCATGCACATAGTTCAAGCCGGCCTCCCGCCTCATCGACCGGCTGCTGAGCAGCCGGCCGGCCGGCTTCTACTTAACTTGCTAAAGCTCTAGTCGGCTAAGTACTTGCCCTCCCAAGTAGCTAAGTACTTGACCCAGCCACAGTCCGCAGAGTGGCTGTCTGGCTGGCAAGATGGCAGCTAAGGGAGGGCGGCAAAAGAAAAAAGCCAAGGAGCAGAAAGAAGAAAAGTCAGAACTCGGCAGAAGCACAACTTGTGCGGAAGAATATTTACATGTCAAAAGGCCCATTGGCCAGCATTCAACAGAGTTTGAAATACACCCCGCGGGTGGAATTGTGCAAGTTTAACAAAGTTGTCAAGACTGATAAGCAGGAAAAAGAAAAGTCGACGACCTAGGGAGCAACAGAGTGGTCCGGTTGGGTGGCGGAGTTGGTGGTGTCGGTTGGTGGAGTGGACGGCTGGTCAGTCTCCACTTGGTCGCCTCCAGCAACAGTCGGCGCGCTCGAGCGTGGCTTGTTGTTTGAGGCGCGGTCACGTTGAGGCTGGCCGTCCGCTCCGACCTCTGGCGCATCTTCTCCGCTTTCCTTGTCCTCCTCGCCTTCTCCCTCGTCGCTGGAGTCGATCACCTCGGCCGAGTCCTCGTCGTCCTCCGGGTTCAGCCCAAACCACTCCGGTGGCACCTTGGCACCATTCTTAGCCAACTCAAGGATGAAGATGCTGGTGTTGGTGTACTCGGCAATCGCCGCCGCCCGTTTGACAAGGTCATGCTCCACCGCCACCAGCTCTTCCTGGGCCTCCTGCCGAAACGTGGTCAACTGGGCTAGATCTAGCCCAGGGTACCACGCCTTGATGAACTCCAAGGCCCGGCATGCTCTAGCCCGGACCGAGGAACCCTTCCAAGCCTCCAGACGACCGGTCGCCACCTCTAGCCAGTCGGCAGTCCGACTGGGAGTGCATGGAGCTGGCATGTCTGGCCACAGGGCGGAGACCGCTTGGGCCCCGACACGCTGAAGACGGTGCAACATCCGATGAGCCGGCCGAAGGTGGGCCTGGATGCTGAGAAGTTGTTCACTAAGGGTCCGGGGGGCATTAGCGGCGATCTGCGCATCTTCCGCCCTCCGCTCTTCACAATAAGCCTCAATGGATTGGTTGGCGGCGCCAGAGTGGCCAGGGAAGAAGTCTGCTCGGGCAGAAAGCAAAGAAGCCAGAAGTCAGAAGCTAGAAGCCGACCCGATCAGAAGCCGGAGGCTCAAAGAAAGAAAAAGGAAGAAAGCTTACCGTCAACCATATCTTCAATCCTGCCGAAGACGGCAGTCAGCAACGCCTCCTTGTCGGCCCCGGCAGAGCGTTCGGTCTCGAACTCGGCGAGGATATTGGACTCTTTCACCTCCGCCTCCTTCTGGGCCTTCTGGAGAAGCTCCGCCTGCTCCGCCAGTTGCGTGGCCAGCCGGTCACGCTCCTGGGCCAGCTTGCTGCACTCTGCCTCCTTGGCACGCAACACAGTGTTGGCTTCACCCAGCTGCTGCTACAGGACGGCGTTGGCCTCTGCAAAAGTAGAGGAAGAAAAAGACGTCAACAATCAACAAGGAAGAAGTGCAGTTGCCGGGGAGATCCGGCCCGACTACTCAGCAATCGGCCCGAATCTCGGGGACTACGGCCCGCGGGCGCGCTGCCGCGCCCTCGCAGAGAAACAAGTTATCAACAATCAGCAAAGAAGAAATGCAGTTGCCGGAGAGATCCGGCCCGACTGCTCAGCAGCCGGCCCGAATCTCGGGGGCTACAGCCCGTGGGTGCACCAGCGCGCCCTCGCAGAGAAAGAAAACGAAGACTTACTCCGGCTTTCCGACAAGTTGGCGGTCCATTGGTCCAGCTCCCGGACATTGGAGTTGAAGGTGGCCGCGCGAAGGTTATGATAATCCTACAGCGAGGATATCAGACGAAGTTAGCACTCGGAGCTTGCAAACTAAAGTTCCGAGCCGCCTGCTTAGCAGCCGACTCAAAACTCGGGGGCTACACCCAGTGGGTGCGCTGGCGCGCCCCCACAAAGAAGTACAAGAATCAAAGACGGAGAAGTAAGAGACATACCCGAATGGCCGCTCGCGAATCCAAGAACGCCTTGTTGCAATGCTTGAGAGAGTCGGCCTCACCTCGGAGCTTGGCCTGGACGTCTAGGACCGCCTTGTTTAAGGCTCCCGTCCCGCCTTGTTTAAGGCTCCCGTCCCGCCTCCTCGCACCCAGTCAGAAGGCGCGGCGCTGGTCGCTTCGGCATCTGGGACTGATGAGCTCGTGGCGCCGGCTTCCAGCGGTCGTGGTGCTGAGGCCGCTTTCGCGCCTCGGTGGCGTGATGGTGTGTGGGCCTTAGGAGTCGGGCCCGTCACCACCTCATTTCCGGCTGGAGGCGCCGGCGGGGCAGCCGGCTGCTTGTCTCGCGCCCCTTCAGATGGCGGCAGCGGGGGCACGGCCACATCCGGCATGACGACATCGCCGCCTTCCCCGTCCAGGATCGGGTGCTTGTCGCCGGCTCCCCAGTCGGCGCCGTGAACTCTGGTGGAGGCGGCGTGGAGTTCAAGGGAACAACGAATAGCGGCTCCTGGCAGCACGCGACTTCTTCAAGACGCTTCTTCGCTATGGCATCAGCCTCAGCCAGCTTCTCCAGCGCGGCGGCCTCCGCCTTGTCTGCCTCCGCCTTCTCGAGGCGGGCGACTTCCTGCTCCTCGCGCGTTTCACGCGCATTTCGTTCTTGCGCCTCCTGGAGGTCGGCCGCAGGGTCGATTCACCGGGTGGTGGTGGAGGTCTCCGCTGACCCAATGACGGAGGCGGCGGCCAACTTCTCAAGAGAGAGCGGGGCCCTAAGTCAAGGAAAATAAAGCAAGGAAGCTTAGATAGAATCAACAAGAAAGGAAAAGCGCAAGAAAAAGATACTTACACCGACACCATGGGAGGCGCCTTTGGGAGCTTCTGAAACTTGGCCGCCTTCGTGGCGGCCTCCTTCCTCCTGGTCGCTGCGGTCGGGTTCTTGGTATTCTTTGGCACGCTGCCAAACAAGACGACGCCATGTTTACGCTTACGTGTGCCGCCTCGAGTAGTCGGCTCGGCGGAGGGGCCCACGTCCGCCTTGCTGGCGCCTCGCGCAGGGCGCGGCTCGTCCTCCTTATCGTCATCGTCGGGCCAAGTCTCGATGCCGCCTCCTTCTTCGGAGCCGCCTGCTACGTCACCGCCGCCTATGGCGTCGTCCTCCAAGGCGTCCGCCCCCAAGTCGGGGTCGTCCACGTCGCTCACCTCCCGGTCCGGCTGCTAGTTTCCAGCCGGCCCCATGATGGCATCCGTCGCCGTAGACATATAGATCTGCGTCCAAAAGATCGACTGTTCAAGACCAAGACAAGTACTAAATGGAAGGAGTTGAAGAACTTATAGCAGGCGGCGGGTTGGCACGGGAGTATGGTTGCTTGCCAAACCGCCAAGACCCCTCCGACAGCTTGAGGTCAGAGATCTCGTTCACCATCCGGGCCACCTCGGTAGTCGGCATGTCCCTCGTGCACATCCGGCTCGGGTCGCGGTGCCCGCTCATCCGATAGATCAGATGAGGCCGGCCTTGGAGCGTGAGAACCCGACGCTCGACAAAGGCGACCAGCAGGTCGGACGCCTTGAGGCCCTCCGCCTCCGTCAGAACCCAGAGCCGGTTGATGGTTGCGGTGGCGTCGGCCGATATGGGCTTCCGCTTGTAGCCCCAGTTGGCCCGAGGCTCAGCCGGAGGGCCGGCTTCATAGGGCGGCAAGTTGATGAAGTCGATTGCTGGGTTGATGTTCTCCACGTAGAAATATGATTTCTGCCACAGTTTCACCGACTATGACAGCTTGATGGTGGGGAAGGCGTTCCTCACCGACGGCCGGAGCACCGCAACGAAGGCACCACACTGGGTTGCCTTCTCCCTGGCGGAGGTGCCCAGTTTGGTGTAGAAGAAGGCTCCCCACAACTCGATGGTAGGGAGGATTCCGAGGTAGCCCTCGCACATCATGACGAAGGCGGACGACAGCGTCACGGTGTTGGGCGTCAAGTGATGCGGCTGAAGATGATAGAACTCCATGAAGGAGCAGAAGAATCCGCTCGCCGGCAGGCCAAAGCCGCGGAGGAAGTGCGAGCAGAAGATGTCCCACTCGCCTCCTTGCGGCACCGGTGAGATTTCCTTCTCCGGCGGCACACGCACTGCTACATCTTGAGCTTGCCTTGGTTTTCCCCGAAGAGGAGAGGATGATGCAGCAAAGTAGCGTAAGTATTTCCCTCAGTTTTTGAGAACCAAGGTATCAATCCAGTAGGAGGCCACGCGCAAGTCCCTCGTACCTGCACAAAACGATAGCTACTCGCAACCAACGCGATTAGGGGTTGTCAATCCCTTCACGGTCACTACGAGAGTGAGATCTGATAGAGACAATATTTTTGGTATTTTTGGTATATAGATGCAAAGTGAAAAGTGAAAACAAAGCAAGTATAAAAGTGATGGAGATTGATATGATGAGAATAGAACCGGGGGCCATAGGTTTCACTAGTGGCTTCTCTCAAGAGCATAAATATTCTACGGTGGGTGAACAAATTACTGTTGTGCAATTGACAGAACTGAGCATAGTTATGAGTATATCTAGGTATGATCATGTATATAGGCATCACGTCCATGATAAGTAGATCGAAACGATTCTGCATCTACTATTATTACTCCACTCATCGACCGCTATCCAGCATGCATCTAGAGTATTAAGTTAAAAACAGAGTAACGTCGTAAGCAAGATGACATGATGTAGAGGAATAAATTCATGCAATATGATAAATACCCCATCTTGTTATCCTCGATGGCAACAATACAATACGTGCCATGCAACCCTTTCTGTCACTGGGTGAGGACACCGCAAGATTGAACCCAAAGCCATGCACTTCTCCCATTGCAAGAACTATCAATCTAGTTGGCCAAACCAAACAGATAATTCGAAGAGACTTGCAAAGATAACTCAATCATACATAAAAGAATTCAGAGAAGATTCAAATATTATTCATAGATAAGCTGGATCATAAACCCACAATTCATCGGTCTCAACAAACACACCGCAAAAAAGAAGATTACATCGAATAGATCTCCATGAGAGAGGGGAGAACATTGTATTGAGATCCAAAAGAGAGAAGAAGCCATCTAGCTACTAGCTATGGACTGAAGGTCTGAAGTAAACAACTCACACTTCATCGGAGGCTATGGTGTTGATGTAGAAGCCCTCCATGGTGGATGCCCCCCTCCGGAGCTCCGGAGCAGGCCCGAGATGGGATCTCGTGGATACTGAGGAAGTTGCGGCGGTGGAATTAGGTTTTGGCTCCGTATCGATCGTTTGGGGGTACATAGGTATATATAGGAGGAAGGAGAATGCGTCGGTGGAGCAACAGGGGCCCACGAGGCGGGGGCCAGCGCCCTAGGGGCGCGCCCCACTCGTGACCGCCTCCATTGTTCCTTGGTGTAGGGTCCAAGTCTCCTGGATCACGTTCGGTGAGAAAATCACGTTTCCGAAGTGTCGGGGATATACCCCGCGGTGTAAACCGGCCGGAAGTTAACCCGGCCGGACTTGGCGGTTTATTTGAGACCCCGCTGACACTTGGTGGTTCACCGGCGACCCGTTTGGACCTGGCGGTTCACGACTCATTGGTAATCCGGCAGGCGGGTGCGTGGAGCGACAAGACCTGGTGGCCCAATGGGCGGTTCATGAAGGCCGGTTCATACTATGGTGGGCCGGTTTAAGAGGAAAGGCATAAGGAATATTTGTCTTACAAGGAGTTAAGACATGGACTTGTATCCGGTTTGTATTAGAGATAGACTAGTCCTAATCCTAATAGGGCTCCACATGTAACCCGCCCCTTCAGCATATATAAGGAGCGGCAGGGCTCCCCAAAGAGGCTACAAGCAAGAAGAAACAATCTTAGGGCTAGACACAAAAAGGAGAGCCGGTTTACGGCGACTCCCTCGTGATGATAATGAGACCTAGCCTCAAACAGCATGTAGGGTTTTTACCGGATGATGTTTCCCGGGGCCCAAGGCATCTAAATCCCTGTCTTGTGTTGCGTCTCTCGATTCCGCTCAACCCTTCTCAAGCTACCACATAGATGCGTTGGCCTCGCGACTAAGTCCTGACACTAAGGACATCTGCCGTGACAATTCCACGACAGTTGGCGCCCACCATGGGGCTTGCGCATGGTGGTGTCGAGTTCTTGAAGGGATCTCTCTCAAGGATCGAGAAACTCGCAATTGAATCAGATGAAAAAGAGTCTGCACGCAGCGATCGCGTAAGCTACCGGACACCACATATAGAGCCGGCAAATTTTTCAAAATTATGGTTAACTTTGGAGCTGACAGATACGTGATTGGTCAGAGAAGAAGAAATTTTAGGGTTTGTGTGTGCCGCCCCGTGCAAGGCTCGGTGACTCGCCGAATCCGAAGACTGGTCAATATCTGCTGCAGCAATCGCCGTACAAACCGAGACGACGTCTACTTCGGCGAGTTATATGTGTCCTGGTCGGATTCTTGGTTAAAGCTACTCGCTGAATAAACAAAAACAACAAGCGATGGAGGGAGTAATTCCCGAGAGGATTGAATGCTACTGCTACACTCGTGGGAATTATGGTCAAGTACTAGTAGTTGCGCGGTTTACGAGAGCTGATTGATTTTAGGAATAGTACTAGGTACTACTTCTAGTACGTGAGTTCTAATGAGAGCAAGTTTTGATTAAGTCAACTCCGATGCATCACGTCAAGACTCAAGTAGCATCAAGGAGAGATTCCAGAGGAATAATATAGTACAAGCCGGGATCAAAATTGATCCGGACTCGGACTCGCCGGCCGTGCGCCCGTCTCCCGAGTTGCCGGGCGGCTCCGCCTTGGATCTGACCTTGTGGTCGCCGTCCTTGTGGCCAGGCCGCCCCGGTCTCAACTCCGAGCCGTCGCTTATCTGAGCACGCCACGCCTCCTTCTGCTGGTTGCTACCATGGCCAAGCCGCCAGCACATCTCCGCCATCAGGCGTCGAGTGAGCAGCCTCGGCAGCCGCCGCGATGACCCGCCGCCATGCTTTTCATCCGTGGTTGCAGCCCACGTCCGCGGCCTTCGTCCTTGAGCTTCGTTGAGCCGCCGCCTGCAAGCTCTCCTACGCGGAGTCGCCGCTGCCTCGTCGACCCGCTAACTAGCCGCCGCGGGTGAGCCGCCCCGGTCTTGGAGCCGCTCTGTGTCAAGTCGCCAAGCTGTCAATGACGAGCCGCCGGCCATTTCCTCTGTTGTTCTTTTCCACTGTCGAGGCTTCAGACCAGTGCCTACGAGCAAAGTGTTTTGCTCAGCCGCCGTGGTTCTACACAACCAGTGGAGGATCTTCAGAGTTCTTTACAACGACCAGAGATTATGTTCAAAGGTAATCGGAAAAAGGAAGTTCCTGCCGGTGTTAAATCAAGTTGACGGAATGTTGATTGTGGTGCGAAGTGGGATGCCCACAAGAGCTCCTCACGCAGGGACTAAATACAGCTACCAGTACATATAATACTAATGCTATATAGATTTCAAAGTTCAATTGACACAAAGTACAGCCTACGCCGGCTCCTGGAAAGATACCACATCAGCAGGTACGCAGTTTTGTTGGTCACCTCCACCGGCTCGCATCGCCGCGGCAATCTACATCCGCTTGTTTACCTCTGCCGGGCCCGGCCTTAAGCCGCCAGTGCGCTGCCTTCGTCCCTGAGGTGCCCTTACCTCGTTCACCCGCTTTTGCCATGCGTCGCTGTCGCGCCGAGTCACCGCTCCTACCTCGAGTCACCACTGGTGCGGGCTGCCGCGAGTCGCCACCCTCACCCCTTGGCCTATTTTTGTCGAGAGCCGCTGGCTCGCGAGTTGCCTTTGCTGGAGCAAAAAGTGTGAGATACAGAAGAAAGAAGAGGCTGGGTGCAAATCACTAGACCAAACGCATGCACAGTCCAGGTTTCGAGGCTGAGTTATCCGCAGAACAAAATATGCGTATCTAGTATGAGTGCCTGAGATATAAAAATGCCAGGTGATATCCATCCAAGTTTATTTTACTAAACATATTGTTTTCATCAAAGAACAATTACTTGATGCATATATTTTATGTGCAGCAAAGGTGGTGCCATGTTGTGCCTATGAAGTGTACGTCCGCACCATCACGCACCGGCGTCTGCGCCTGTTTACTGATGGAACATGTGTGCACAAGTCGCCGCCCGTACAGCTTAATCTATATGAACCGGCCTTCATGAACCGCCCGTGCAGCTTAATCTATATCAACCCGCCGGAGCCGCGTTGAGCCGCCCTTGCCGTTTTGAGCTGTCGGGATTATATTAAGTCATCGGTGCACTTTGAGCCGCGGAACTATATTGAGTCGCCGGTCTGCCTGGGCCACCGCTGTGGTGACAAACGGATCATCTGTCGTCCAAACACATCAGGTGATATCCATCTAAAATATCTTTTATTGGCACATATTATTGTCAAAGAGCAGTTTATCTTTGTCTTGGTCTGCAATATTGTTGATGCAGGACAATTGTTCACTATATCAAAACGACGCGGTTAACTCGCCCTTCCGTGCCGGTTTACGACACCAATATCTGGTTTACAATGCCGCGGCCGACTCATCTATCGGAGCCGCCACTGAGATGCGGTCGTCTCTGCTGTCCGTCTCTCGCGGCCTGGTCTACATCGACATACCGGGCCGCACCGTCTGCATGAGCTGTTTATTGGATATGAGCAAGTCACAGCTTGGGTAGCCCGGTTTTTCTTTCAAATTGGAGGCAAATTATAAATCAACCGCCGTCAGACCGGATGGCTCAATAAGCGAGCACACAAGTCGCCGCCATTACAGTTCTGGTTAACTTCAAATCGCCAGTAGGAAGGAACCAAAGGCCGAGTTGCTGACAAGGCTCATACGGGATAATTTATAACCCGCAGCAGTCATCACAACCTACTGTGGATTCACATCGAGTTATCAACACCAATGATATACAAGTTATGCGGTTTATATCACGGTCAAATATGGAGAGTTTCAAGCCAACTCCTCGAGTCACCTTGAGACTCGGGGCTCTGATGACATGACTAAGCAAATCTTGCCAGCAAATTTAAGAACCTGTGACGATGGAGGGAAAGATAACCCGGTCCCGGAGGCCTCTTGTTATTTGAAGGCCGTCAGAAAATTTCCGGCTTAGTAAGTATATGACAGTTACAAAATCCCGGCTCAATGAAGAAGTTCCGGATCATCAGAAAGGATTCCGGTTTAAAATCCGGCTCAAGGGAAGTCAATCTCACTGAAGCTCTCAAGCGCTCAAATCCGGTTTAAAAATGTCCGGTTCAAAAAGGAATTAACTTCTCGCAAGTTCGATTTGAAAGGCCATCAGAAAATTTCTGGCTGAAAATGAAGATTCCGGTTTACAATCCGGTTCAAGGGAAAGATGTCTCCCACAAAGCTTTGAAGCTCCCAATATCCGGTTCAAAATCCCGGTTCAAGAAGGATTTATCTCTTGCAAAAAGTTAGGTGCCAAAGAAGACTTGCTGCCATGATGCGCGGTCCAAACATGGGTATCATGCCTTATTGGCTTATCATATTATTGGTCACTTGGGGGCTTGGTCGTATCCGAACCATAGCCACGCCTCTTGATTGGCCTAGTGCCACAATATCACTTGGGGGCTTGGTCGTGTCCGAACAAATGCAACACCTTTTGATAGGCGAAAGCCACGGATCACTTGGGGACATGGTCAAGTCTGAACCGATCACGCCTCTTGAGCGGCCTAAGGCCATAGAGTCACTTGGGGGCTTGGTCGAACCGAACCATTGCCACTCCACTTGATCGGCATAATGCCACGATTTGATTGGGGACTGGCTGACTTGAACCATAGCTACACCTTATTGGGAGCTTGGTCGTGTCCGACCATGGTAACACCATCTGATCGGCTCAGTAAAGCCTCTTTTTGCAAATGGTCTTATCATTGCCTTTGCTTCCATATTTTTTTAACTGATATTTGATTTTTGTTGCGTTTTTAAACCGACATTATTAATCCGTTTCAAACTGTCAATTACAAATTGGTGGAACATGGTCAAATCTTAATCCGGAGACTATCTGCCCGGTTTGATTTTATGTTACCATGTTATTATGGAGTAAACCGGTGTTCATTAACCCGGTTTGACTTTCAATTATAAATTGTCAATACATGATCAAATCATAATCCGGAGACTATCCGCCCGGTCTGGTTTGACTACGAGTCGCCAGTATTATATATGGTTAAACTGGTGTTTATCACAACCCGGTACGGTTTCATCATAAACTGGCATAGTATGAAAGGAGTTATCATTACTCAAGATTGGGGTTATCACCCTTACTACAAAAAGTTGGTAAACCAATGATGTGATTCAATGTCACAGGTATGACATATTTCATTGATTATTCTTAAGTGTAGCCTTGGTTATAAACACAGGGTTATATGTTGGGCATTATGACCCGTCCGTGTAAACCGCCAGGACACTTTAAACTTGTTGTATGCAGAGACAGGTTGAATAAAGCATGATGATAAATTATCCGGAGTTTATTAAACTGGCCTGGCTTTAAGATGATAAGTCGCCAGTATATGATGAGAAATTACCCGGTGTTTGTTAACCCGGCATGGCTTTGGACTATAAGTCGCCAGTACATATTTGGATTGCGCCATTGGAATCATGCGCTTATAAATCATTGGGTTATATTATTCAAATAGCCAAACTTGGTTGAATTTTCATTATGATATTGAATGAATAAGGTTTTTCATACCAGATTATGTTATCTTTAATAGCCAACACGGCTGGATTTTTATTATGGTTATCAATAACCAATATGATAATTGAGGTTTTCAAAGTCGCTTTTAGCGCAATGGTTATCATATTATTAATGGATATGATTTATTCTACAATTGAAGGAATAGTCCCGAGTCGCTGCAGGCTTACGACCGGCACTTGGGGGCTACATAATATGGAGTATTCAATTTTTACTAAGTGACTGGGATGAACAACATGGATTTCTTCTTAAGTGGCAGTATTTATATTGAAGCAAGTCTTAAGCCATCACTTTGTTCTGCTCAAGACTTGGGGGCTACAGGTATTATATTATTATTGAAGAAATATTTTCAAATTCTCTGATTGAGCAAACTAGGTTGACCCGGCGTCACCAATCATTATGACCCTGTGGCTGCAACCCGGCGTCATTAATAATCATGAACTGGCGTTGGCAACAATCATGAACCGGTGTCTGCAACAATCATGACTCGAAATTATCAAGTTTTTATAACCCGACAGTCTTTGGCAATGATAAAACCGGCAAGTTCTGCATTTTCAAACCGGTTGAATATCAGATGAGTATTTCAAGACCAATATTTCTTAAACCGGCGCTTTGGAAGCCGACTCAAGTGGATTATTCTTCGTAATATTTTTTCTATAAGAAGCCAACATCAGCAATTTGAGTGTGAAGCTGGTTATTGACCCGGATTTTCTAGAAGGAGGAAATGACAAAGGACTTAAGGACGGTCAGGTGCCGGTCTACAAGAATCCGTAACCCGGAGCACAGCCTGCCAAATTTGTTCTGGTGTTTATTTTGCAGCATAAGTTTACCATGGATAAATCCAAGCTAAACTTGGGGGCTAATGTCGGGATATACCCAGCGGTGTAAACCGGCCGGAAGTTAACCCGGCCGGACTTGGCGGTTTATTTGAGACCCCGCTGACACTTGGCGGTTCACCGGCGACCCGTTTGGACCTGGCGGTTCACGACTCATTGGTAATCCGGCAGGCGGGTGCGAGGAGCGACAAGACCTGGTGGCCCAACGGGTGGTTCATGAAAGCCGGTTCATACTATGGTGGGCCGGTTTAAGAGGAAAGGCATAAGGAATCTTTGTCTTACAAGGAGTTAAGACATGGACTTGTATCCGGTTTGTATTAGAGATAGACTAGTCCTAATCCTAATAGGACTCCACATGTAACCCGCCCCTTCAGCATATATAAGGAGGGGCAGGGCTCCCCAAAGAGGCTACAAGCAAGAAGAAACAATCTTAGGGCTAGACACAAAAAGGAGAGCCGGTTTACGGCAACTCCCTCGTGATGATAATGAGACCTAGCCTCAAACATCATGTAGGGTTTTTACCGGATGATGTTTCCCGGGGCCCGAAGCTGTCTAAATCCCTGTCTTGTGTTGCGTCTCTCGATTCCGCTCAACCCCTCTCAAGCTACCACATAGATGCGTTGGCCTCGCGACTAAGTCCTGACACTAAGGACATCTGCCGTGACAATTCCACGACATGAAGGTTTCATTCCGTTTGGACTCCGTTTGATATTCTGTTTCTTCGAAACACTGAAAAAGGCAGAAAACAACAATTCTGGGTTGGGCCTCCGGTTAATAGGTTAGTCCCAAAAGTAATATAAAAGTGGAAAATAAAGCCCAATATAGTCCAAAACAGTGGATAAAGTAGCATGGAGCAATCAAATATTATAGATACGTTGGAGACGTATCAGGCATCCCCAAGCTTAATTCCTGCTCGTCCTCGAGTAGGTAAATGATAAAAAGAGAATTTTTGATGCGGAGTGATACTTTGGCATAATTTCAATGTAAATCTTCTTAATCATGGTATGTATATTCAGACCCGAAAGATTCAAGACAGAAGTTCATATTGACATAAAAAAATAATACTTCAAGCATACTAATTAAGCAATTATGTCTTCTCAAAATAACATGGCCAAAGAAAGTTATCCTACAAAATCATATAGTCTGGCTATGCTCCATCTTCCCCACACAAAGTATTTAAATCATGCACAACCCGATGACAAGCCAAGCAATTGTTTCATACTCTAACATTTTCAAAACTTTTTCAATATTCACGCAATACATGAGCGTGAGCCATGGATATAGCACTATATGTGGAATAGAATGGTGGTTGTGGAGAAGACAAAAGAGGGAAGATAGTCTCACATCAACTAGGCGTATCAACGGGCTATGGAGATGCCCATCAATAGATATCAATGTGAGTGAGTAGGGATTGCCATGCAACGGATGCACTAGAGCTATAAGTATATGAAAGCTCAACAAAAGAAACTAAGTGGGTGTGCATCCAACTTGCTTGCTCACGAAGACCTAGGGCATTTCAGGAAGCCCATCATTGGAATATACAAGCCAAGTTCTATAATGAAAAATTCCCACTAGTATATGAAAGTGACAAAATGAGAGACTCTCTATCATGAAGATCATGGTGCTACTTTGAAGCACAAGTGTGGTAAAAGGATAGTAACATTGTCCCTTCTCTCTTTTTCTCTCTTTTTTTTATTTGGGCCTTTTTTATGGCCTCTTATTATTATTATTATTATTTTTTCGTCCGGAGTCTCATCCCGACTTGTGGGGAAATCATAGTCTCCATCATCCTTTCCTCACTTGGGACAATGCTCTAATAATGATGATCATCACACTTTTATTTTTCTTACAACTCAACAATTACAACTCGATACTTAGAACAAAATATGACTCTATCTGAATGCCTCCGGTGATGTACCGGGATATGCAATGAAACATGAGTGACATGTATGAAAGAATTATGAACGGTGGCTTTGCCACAAATATGATGTCAACTACATGATCATGCTAGCAATATGACAATGATGGAGCGTGTCATAATAAACGTAACGGTGGAAAGTCGCATGGCAATATATCTCGGAATGGCTATGGAAATGCCATGATAGGTAGGTATGGTGGCTGTTTTGAGGAAGGTATATGGTGGGTGTATGATACCGGCGAAAGGTGTGCGGTATTAGAGAGGCTAGCAACGGTGGAAGGATGGGAAAAAGTGCGTATAATCCATGGACTCAACATTAGTCATAAAGAACTCATATACTTATTGCAAAAATCTAGAAGTTATCAAAGCAAAGTATTACGCGCATGCTCCTAGGGGGATAGATTGGTAGGAAAAGACCATCGCTCGTCCCCGACCGCCACTCAGAAGGAAGACCACCATAAATAAATCATGCTCCGAGTTCATCACGTAACGGTTCACCATACGTGCATGCTACGGGAATCACAAACTTCAACACAAGTATTCTTTAAATTCACAACTGCTCAACTAGCATGACTCTAATATACCATCTTCATATCTCAAAACAATTATCAAGCATCAAACTTATCTTAGTATTCAACACACTGAAAAGAAAGTTTCACATATCTTGAATACCAAGTATATTAACATTAAGCAAATTACCATGCTATTAACGACTCTCAAAATAATCTAAGTGAAGCATGAGAGATCAAGTTTATTTAAAACAAAAACACCACCGTGCTCTAAAAGATCTAAGTGAAGCACTAGAGCAAAAATTATCACTCTCAAAAGATATAAGTGAAGCACTATGAGCAAAACTATCAAGCTCAAAAGATATAAGTGAAGCACATAGAGTATTCTATCAAATTCCAATTCATGTATGGCTCTCTCAAAAGGTGTGTACAGCAAGGATGATTGTGGTAAACTAACAAGCAAAGACGCAAATAATACAAGACGCTCCAAGCAAAACACTTATCATGTGGTGAATAAAGTTATAGCTCCAAGTAAATTACCGATGGAAGTGGATTTAAAGAGGGATGCCTTCCGGGGCATCCCCAAGCTTTGACTTTTTTGTGTCCTTGGATTATCTTGGGGGTTCCATGGGCATCCCCAAGCTTAGGCTCTTGCCACTCCTTCTTCCATAATCCATCAAAAGAATTCACCCAAAACTTGAAAACTTCACAACACAAAACTCAATAGAAATCTCGTGAGCTCCGTTAGAGAAAGAAAACAAAAGACTACTTTAAGGTACTGTAATGAACTCATTCTTTATTTATATTGGTGTTAAACCTACTGTATTCCAACTTCTCTATGGATTATAAACTATTTTAGTAGCCATAGATTCATCAAAATAAGCAAACAACACACGCAAAACAGAATCTATCAAAAACAGAACAGTCAGTAGTAATCTGTAACTAACGCAAACTTCTGGAACTCAAAAAATTCTACCAAAATTAGACGACCTAGACAATTTTTTTATTGATCATCAGCAATTGGAATCATTATTTTATCACGTTCTGGTAGTTTTTAACAATTCGGGCACTAAGCGCAAAGTTTCTGGAAATTACAGCAAGATCAAATAACTATCATCCAAGAAGATCCAATAGGTTTAACTTGGCACAAACACTAATTGAAAGATAAAATCACATCTAAACAGAGGCTAGATGGATTATTTATTACTAAGCAGCAAAGAAAATATTGGGTTGTCTCCCAACAAGCGCTTTTCTTTAAAGCCTTTTTAGCTAGGCATAGAGATTCAATGATGCTCACAAGAAAGACAAGAATTCAGGCACAAAGAGAGCATCATAAAACATGTGACAAACACACTTAAGTCTAACATACTTCCTATGAATAGGCATATTATAGGCAAACAAATTATCGTATCAAGCAAAAACTAGCATATGCAAGGAAGCGGAAAGGAACAATAGTAATCTCAACATAACGAGAGGTAATTTAGTAACATGAAAATTTCTATAACCATATTTTCCTCTCTCATAATAATTACATGTAGGATCATAGGCAAATTCAACAAAATAGCTATCACAAAGTATATTCTCAACACGATCCACATGCATGCAAAGTTGATACTCTTCCAAAATAGTGGGATTATCATTAACTAAAGTCATGACCTTTCCAAACCCACCTTTATCAAAAACTTCATAAGATTGAACATTCTCCAAATATGTGGGATCTAAAGTTGACACTCTTCCGAACCCACTTTCAATATTATTGCAAACAATATTATCAATCTCATATTCATCATAGGGCTTAAATAAATTTTCAAGATCATAAGAAGAATCACCCCAATCATGATCATTGCAACAAGTAGTAGACATAGCAAAACTAGCATCCCCAAGCTTAGGGTTTGCATCTTATTAGCAAAATTGACATCAAAAGAATTTATAATAAAATCATTGCAATCATGCTTTTTATTCAAAGATCTATCGTGAGTCACTTCACGGATTTCAGGCAAAACCTTATAAAGATAATCTAGTGCATCCAAATCACTAGGAATTGGTTCATCATAACTGGATCTCTTAAAAATATTGGCAAGCGGATGAGGATCCATAGATATTGGCTTCTTTGTTTAGGAATAAATTGTGGGGACCTCGACTCATAAGTCAAGATCACCGAATGCACGTGTACAGTGATCCCAAAGATCAATGCTCACTGAACACACAGAAGCTGAATAACAAGAGTCTTACATCCATACACACCGTCTTACACAAATTATGACCATTATGGTCAAGTCTTACATTGATAAAGCCTTAAGGGCTGAACATCAAATGAAACACAAGCAGCGGAAATCTTCATTGATAAGTAGAACCCATGCCATCTGCCTTAACCCTACAGGCATTACATTTCGAGGAAGCGTCCTAGTTCGCGTGATCGTCACCAACGAACTCTTCCTCAAACTCCTGTTCTTCCATGCCTGGTCAACTAAATAACCAGTGCAAGCCAATGAGTACTTTGAATGTACTCGCAAGCAACCCATGTTTTGGTTCAAGATACAACAATGCATGATATACGTAAATTTTTGCAGGAAGCTAGTTTTGAGTGCAACGACATGTTCAACAACTTGTAAGACATGCATCAGGAGAATTCAAGTAACCATGAGGACAGGTTACATATATCAACATAAATAGAGTGGGCATCAACCCAACTCAATCATGTCAAGTCCTTTGACTTGACCCAAGTAGATCTTCCCACTTATCCAAACACACACACTGGTTTGTAAACCTGTGGACGTAGCCCAAGAGCTGTTACCCAACTGTCCTTGACCGTGGACACGGATATTCGAATAGTTTTACACTCTGCAGAGGTTGCACACTTTACCCACAAGATCCGGGGAACTTCCGTGTCATTCACGACCCAAGGTACCTCAAGTACCGGGGGTAAGCACCCGATCACTATCTTTCCCTAGACGACACTAACAAGGAGTCCACTCGTTGTTCCGTATCCTCACGATGTACATCTTACGAGACTCACTCGAGATCGTAACATCCGAGAGGGGACGCAACGGTGTATCCGGTGCCCTGTAAAAACAGTCATGGCCGCCCTACCTGGCACGACCCCGTCCCGAGAGAGAGCACCAACTCTCCCTCGTCACTAGTAATGCGGTCTCCAAGCTAGTATCGACCTAGGTAATCAATAATGCCCTTTCCCATACAAGGGTAGAGTGGTTGCGCATGTAAGGTTGGAATAACGGTCGCAACTTAAACCAATCCGTTTTGAAAACGACACACACTTGCCTCGGTACACCACTTCGTCATCAAGTGGCTACCCAACTCATCATCTCCCCCGGGCATAAGTGGCACCCGATGGGGTTTCGAAAAGTCTTTTGAAAATACTTTGTCTCCATCACCATGCATATTCCCGTCCCTTTTTGCGTAGCACTACTTTAGCATCCTATCTACCCCCACCAACATAACCCTCATAAGAAGGTAGGGTCATGCACAATGCAAGTATCAACGAGGAAGTACGGTGGCAAACCATCAAAGTGGTTACCACCTCATCATGATTCCGTTGCAACAACAATATGGTGCTATATGACAATGCATAAAAGGGTTTCATAGACATGGTCAAAGGGCTGCTTATGCGGCTCAACAAAGTCTTACAGGTCTTCAAAGTCTTACGGTCCAACTCCTTAAATCGACAACGCAATCTATCATCGCAAAATAATAACGAGAAAAATAAGGCAATAATAAAACAGAAAAACCAAAGTGCTCAGAAAAATGTCAACTCATTTTTGTTAAATACTAGGGTGAAAACTAAGAAGGGGAAAATTCCTAGTTTTGGATTTGGAGTAGAAGAATAGGAGAAATGGATTTTCAGAGGGGTTTAAATATATTCAAATTTGAATTTGGATATGAACAATACATAAAAGTTGGTTGGTCATGAAAGAAAGTTATACCATTAAATAGGTGGGATTTTATAAAAATATGGGAGTTGGAATTATTGCATTTGGATGAATATTTAATCCTGTGGAAATTTTGCAAGTTTGACAGAAAAGAAAAAGGAAAGGAGCCTTTGTATGCGTCTGGGCAGAACAGCCAGCGCAAGAGCCCAGCCAGAGAGGCGGCCCAACAAGACTGGTGCACGCCAAGACGCCAGTTTAAACTCGACGGGTGGGGCCCAGGCGTCAGCGAGAGAGAGAGAGAGAGGGG
The DNA here is from genome assembly GCA_021605145.1 of Aegilops bicornis. NCBI lineage: Eukaryota > Viridiplantae > Streptophyta > Magnoliopsida > Poales > Poaceae > Aegilops > Aegilops bicornis. The sequence goes on from CM038672.1 coordinate 349,293,605, forward strand.
CGATGGAGAAGAGAGGCTGACAGGCGGGGCCCGCCTGTCATCCCTAATCCCGAGTCCAGACGGCTGGCGAGCTCACCGGCGATGATGCAGGGCATGGCGAGGTCGGGTGAGGGCACGACTGGGCTCAGCGTCGTGTCGCCGTTCGAGTGGAGGTGGAACCGGTCGCCGGGGTGGCCTGGTTCGCCGGCGACAAGGTCTCGCGGCGGAGCAGCTTCGGGTGGTGGTCGTTCCGGTCGACTCCGGCTGCAAACGAGGCGGGGGAGAGAGGGAAAATGATCAATGGGAGGAGGCGGTTTCAGATCGGGGCAGAGGAGGAGAGGGGGAGGCCTGCACCTCGCGAACTCCGGCGAGCCGAAGCGGCGGAGCTCGAGCCCGATCTCGAGCTCGGGTGCTCCTAGAGACGAACTGGGGAGTAGGGGGTGGATTGGGTGGTGCAGAGAGCGAGGGGTGAGGAGAGGATGGCACGGGGAGGCCTATAAATAGCCCGCCCGTGGTTCACTGTGGACTAGTGCTCCGGCGAGGTTGTTGCCATCGCTGTGGGTCACGGGGGCTTAAATGAGCGTGTCCGGGGCGTTTGTGGAGGTGGTCCACGACCAGGGGAAGGAAGAGAGGGAGCAGGAGGGGCCAGAGGCGCCGCGCGTGTGAGCGTGCTCATTGGAGCTCTCGGGCGGCCATGGCGCGCGTGTGAGGGAGGCCGTAGGAGGGAGAAGGAAGAGGGGGACCAGGGCTTAGCGTGCGGCGAACGCTGAGGCGCATCGTCGGGCGCGCTGGGGAGGCCCGAGGTGGCTGGAGGTGGTTGGCAGGGGGCGTCTACAGTGCGGGAGCGCACTATAGCATGCTCCAGAGCGCCCAAATGGTTGGCATGGCCATTTTCTATGCAATGTGGGCACGGCCAAAGGTGTTTGGTAGCTCTACGGGAGTAAAGAAGTAGGAGATGGCCTTGGATGCCCTGAGTGGCCAGTAGGAGAAGGGAGAGGTAGAAGAAGAGGGAGAAATGGGCTGTCTAGAGAGGGAAAGTGGGGTTTTACCCATCCAATAATTGAGTTGTGGATTTGCCATTGTTACTGGAGGTGAAAGGGGACTAGGAGGGGTTGTGGTAAAGAGTGGAGCTCATGGAGATTAGTGGAAGAGCCCCAAACAGGGTTTTTAGTTAACACGCAGAAGGTGTTTGATATGGTTTTGGGGTACTTGCACTGATTTACTTCTTGTGGCACTTGGCAGGGATGTTTGTCATGACAAAATGACAGGGAAAAAGGAAGATGAGCTCATTTGGAAGAGTTTGCTAATGAAACTTCGGCAAACCCTAGAAATTAGCAGAAATGAACTTGTGTAGATCTAGTTGAGAAAATCACTTCTCCTTCATGCACCTCTTGGTGTAGTGGCCTCATTTGGTCATGTGAACATGCTCACCAAAGTTGGGGTCAAGGAGAGGAAGTTGTTAGTACAAAGTTGTTCAAATTTGATTCTGGTCAGAGAGGGTTTTGGGGCATTTTGGTGAACCAAAATGACCTTGATTGACATGAGGCTTTGCAAGGTGATCACAATATGCATTTGCGACTTGCTGGATTTTCCTTGGATTTTTATGAAAATATTTCCTGTAGAAATATTTCAAATCCTTGAAATGGGCAGAAATGGTTTTGGGAGGTTTTGTCCAATATTTTGAACATGACCATGTGTTGAAACTCTTATATATGGGAAATATATGCCCACTGAGTTCCCCTGATTTTTGTCAAATATTTTTAAAACAATAAAAATAATTTTCCCTATTAAAGACCATTTCTGGCCTTAAGAAAAATCTTTTAACTAAAATAGGAAAAATAACTTTTAAAATTATATTTTTGTGGTTTATGGGAATTCTATATCTAATAGGTTTCAAATATACCTTTTGAAATATTTTTCATACCCCAAATCAAGTACTTGTAGTGCAAACCTCAATTCAGGGGTTTTTGGAAAACTAATTTTTAAAAATTCTATTTGGCCAAATTATTTTTATAAGAAAATACTATATTGCACTATACACATGGCATGATCATTGGGCAGAAGTTTGGGGCAAGGAGATGAAGTACAGAAGGTGGAGTAGTTGACTTTAAAGAGCACTTGAAAATCACAGAGAGAAAACCAACTCCAAAATAAAAAGCCAAATAATGCAAAAGTTTTTGTTGGTCCAAATTTTTATGCTTTATTAATGCAAATGAAATGTTACAAAATGCAGGATGTGACATAAATACTCAACTATTTCAACCAAACGAGCAAACGAGCCAAGTAAGACATCAAGGCAAACGAAAAGAGAGGGCGAATAAAACGGCAAGGGTGAAGTGGGGGAGAGGAAAGCGAGAGGCAAATGGCAAATAATGTAATGCGGGAGATAGGGATTGTGATGGGTACTTGCTATGTTGACTTTTATGTAGACTCCCGACAGCGGCGCCAGAAATCCTTCTTGCTACGTCTTGAGCTTGCGTTGGTTTTCCCCGAAGAGGAGAGAATGATGCAGCAAAGTAGCGTAAGTATTTCCCTCAGTTTTTGAGAACCAAGGTATCAATATAGTAGGAGGCCACGCACAAGTCCCTCGTACCTGCACAAAACGATAGCTACTCGCAACCAACGCGATTAGGGGTTGTCAATCCCTTCACGGTCACTTACGAGAGTGAGATCGATAGATATAATATTTTTGGTATTTTTGGTATATAGATGCAAAGTGAAAAGTAAAAAGCAAAGTAAAAACAAAGGAAGTATAAAAGTGATGGAGATTGATATGATGAGAATAGACCCGGGGGCCATAGGTTTCACTAGTGGCTTCTCTCAAGAGCATAAATATTCTACGGTGGGTGAACAAATTACTGTTGAGCAATTGACAGAATTGAGCATAGTTATGAGTATATCTAGGTATGATCATGTATATAGGCATCACGTCCATGACAAGTAGATCGAAACGATTCTGCATCTACTACTATTACTCCACTCATCGACCGCTATCCAGCATGCATCTAGAGTATTAAGTTAAAAAATGAGTAACGCCTTAAGCAAGATGACATGATGTAGAGGAATAAATTCATGCAACATGATAAATACCCCATCTTGTTATCCTCGATGGCAACAATACAATACGTGCCTTGCAACCCTTTCTCTCACTGGGTAAGGACACCGCAAGATTGAACCCAAAGCCATGCACTTCTCCCATTGCAAGAACTACCAATCTAGTTGGCCAAACCAAACGGATAATTCAAGAGACTTGCAAAGATAACTCAATCATACATAAAAGAATTCAGAGAAGATTCAAATATTATTCATAGATAAGCTGGATCATAAACCCACAATTCATCGATCTCAACAAACACACCGCAAAAAGAAGATTACATCGAATAGATCTCCACAAGAGACGGGGAGAACATTGTATTGAGATCCAAAAAGAGAGAAGAAGCCATCTAGCTACTAGCTATGGACCGAAGGTCTGAAGTAAACTACTCACACTTCATCGGAGAGGCTATGGTGTTGATGTAGAAGCCCTCCATGGTGGATGCCCCCTCCGGAGCTCAAGACGAGCCCCAAGATGGGATCTCGTGGATCTGAGGAAGTTCTTGGCGGTGGAATTAGGTTTTGGCTCCGTGTCGATCATTTGGGAATGCGTAGGTATATATAGGAGGAAGGAGTATGTCGGTGGAGCTGACAGGGGCCCATGGTGAGGCGCGCCCTAGGGGGGGCCCACCCTCGTGACCGCCTCCGTTGTTCCTTGGCGTAGGGTCCAAGTCTCCTGGATCACGTTCGGTGAGAAAATCACGTTTCCGAAGGTTTCATTCCGTTTGGACTCCGTTTGATATTCTGTTTCTTCGAAACACTGAAAAAGGCAAAAAACAACAATTCTGGGCTGGGCCTCCGGTTAATAGGTTAGTCCCAAAAGTAATATAAAAGTGGACAATAAAGCCCAATATAGTCCAAAACAGTTGATAAAGTAGCATGGAGCAATCAAAAATTATAGATATATTCATTGTTGAGGAAATCGTTAACTGGTAGCTGCTCGGTTGGCTAGCGAGTAGGGGATTAATAGGCTAATCGGCAAGTTAATCAGCCATTTAATCAATTAATCGGACGATATATCGGTTTATCGGCTACTCGGTGACCCAACGAGTAGGGATTAATCGGCAAGTTAACTGGTTAATCGGAAGAATTCTTGAACAGGGGATATATTGGAGACGTATCACGCACCTTGACGAAGCCCGTGTCGGGCAGTCAACGTGTGGCCCGGAGGAAGGTGAGGTGGTCGTCGATCACCACCAAGCCATCCCAGTTCCCTCCTTCTCGCGCGCCATTGAGACCAAGCGGGATCGAGCAAGAAGCTTGGGGCGAAGGAGCCTAACGGCGACAAGCTGCGGCAGCGCCTCGGCGAAGCACGGAGGTGCGGCAGCAGCAAGGGGCGGAGGGAGAGGAGGGCGCGCGTGCTCCGCCGCTCCCCCTCCTCTCCCTACTTATAGCCCCTAGGTTGCAAAGCCGAGGGGACGGGGCGTGGGATCGTGAGATTAACTGCACCCACAACCCCACGACCCCGCGATTATTGCGCGAGTTACTGCGTGCAGTAACTCCGCACAGAATCGCAACCGTCAGCCTCGACCACAGCGCATCCGCTCGCGCGCCGAGGCCTGGTAGTGGCGGGCCCAGCCTGCTGTCGCGTCACATCGTGCGCGTGGGCTGGCAGGCTGGCCCGGCTGGCTGACGCCGCATGACGTGCTTGCAGCGGGCGGCGAGCCTAGAGGCTTAGCAAGCACGCCACCTGGTCCCCGCCTTGATGTTTCGAAATTGTCAGACGAGCCCGCCTGGTCACGGCCGACTCCCGGCAGGCGGCACGCCAGGAGGCGGACCAAGCATTTAGCAAGAACACTCGGAGAAGGAAACTGCTTAGGCTTCTCGACTTATCAGCCGCGACGCCTCACCAGCTTTGGGGACTACTATCGGAGTAATGGGCCACGGGTAGCCTAACCCGAGTCCCTGAGCATTTCAAGACATTTGGGCCTGCTACGTCCCTCAAGCATCCAGATTGAAGCGCCGCCTTCTGGTGGGCGGCTGGCTCAAGCAGTCGGCTGCCAGAAGACGGCCAAGCACCAGAAGACGGCACCAAGATGGGCCGACTCCTAGCAGGCGACCTCCAGAGAGGCCTGCTCCTAGTAGGCGGCCCGCGACGCCCTCAGAGTTTGCGCCCCCCCCCCCCCATTAAGAAGACAAGACATGATGTGGCTACAGTGTAGCCCATCACCCCCGTATCCAGGGCTTGGCATGGCCACAGTGCCCCGTACAGGTGGAGATATCCGCACGGCGCGGCACTGTTGCCACTACATCGTTGACGTCACCTTAGGGAGTCCTGGATTAGGGGGTCCTCGGACAGCCGGACTATATACTTTGGCCGGACTGTTGGGCTATGAAGATACAAGATTGAAGACTTCGTCTCGTGTCCGGATGGGACTCTCCTTGGCGTGGAGGCAAGCTTGGCAATACGGATATGTAGATCTCCTCCCTTGTAACCGACTCTGTGTAACCCTAGCCCCCTCCGGTGTCTATATAAACCGGAGGGTTTAGTCCATAGGACAACAACAATCATACCATAGGCTAGCTTCTAGGGTTTAGCCTCTACGATCTCGTGGTAGATCAACTCTTGTAATACTCATATCATCAAGATCAATCAAGTAGGAAGTAGGGTATTTCCTCCATCGACAGGGCCCGAACCTGGGTAAACATCGTGTCCCCCGCCTCCTGTTACCATCCGCCTTAGACGCATAGTTTGGGACCCCCTACCTGAGATCCGCCGGTTTTGACACCGACATTGGTGCTTTCATTGAGAGTTCCACTGTGCCCCTGGCCATCAGGTCAGGTTTGGAAACTTGACCTATACTGTCGACATCCGCGGAGACTTGATCTTCGAAGGATTCGGGCCCATGTCAGGTGCGCCGCACGATCACGACGAGCATGACTTAGCTCCGTCGTCCGACAGTGTTCAGGAGATCACACCTGCGACTACTCCGGCCCTCAATCTGGAACAAATTGCGCCATCTGAGGATGGGTGGATGGACCCCGCCACGGAGGCCGCACACTCAGTGGCGATAGAGCCGAATACTGACTTCACCTCCTACGAGACCCGTGTTGCCGAACCGTTGGATTCGTCCCCGGCCATGGGCTCCGAGCCGCCTGCGTCCGTGCCTATCGAATCCGATTGGGCACCGATCATGGAGTTTACCTCCACGGATATCTTTCAGCACTCCCTTTGGCGACGTGCTAAACTCATTGAGGTCTCTCTCCCTGTCAAGAGACTCTTGGCCGAACTATGTCCGGCTAGAATGGGATGCGGACGACGCAGAAATTCGCTCCCCACCCACCACCCACGTAGTAGCCACTGTCGACGATTTAACCGACATGCTCGACTTTGGCTCCAAAGACATCGACGGTATGCATGACGATGCAGGAGACGAACAAGAACCACCGTCCACAGGGCGCTGGACTGCCACCTCATCATATGACATATACATGGTGGACACCCCCAAAGAAGGCGATGGCGATAAGACATCGGAGGATAATCCCTCCAAGAAGCAATCCAAGCACCGAAGTCAGCGGCGCCGCTCTAAGTCCCGCCATAGAAAAAGCAGCGATATCAGCACAAGAGACAATAACGCTCCTGATAGTGCCGAAGACCACGACAATCCCCTCCAGCCAGACCTAGAGCGGGAGGATGAAGAAGCTAGCCCTCCGGAACAGGCAGAAGACGGAGAATCGGAGGATGACAATTACATGCCTCTCTCCGAAGACGAGGTGAGCCTCAGTGACAAAGAATTTATCGTGCCTGAGGATCCCGTCGAACAGGAGCGCTTCAAGCGCCAGCTTATAGCCACAACAAACAGCCTGAAGAAAAAGCAACAACAGCTTCGAGCTGATCAAGATCTGCTAGCAGACAGATGGACTGAAGTCCTCGCGGCCGAGGAATACGAACTTGAATGCCCAACCAAGAGTTAACCAAAGCACATGTTACTACCCCAACTCGAGGAGGAAGGCTTAGAACCTACATTACCAGCGTATGATGCGGCTGATCGGCCACCTCGTGGCCGAGACAGAGGAGCATATCAGCCCGAAGTCCAGCCCGCACCCCGTCGCCAGACAAACAAAAACACCAAGGCCCGGGGCAACACTCGGGACCTGCGAGACGTATTGGAAAACAAAGCAGGACATACAAGATCGATCTACAGATCACGGGGTCGCGCCCCAACGCACGACGATGATCGTCACGCCGGATACACTAAAAGCAAATCCGGTCGGGCCGAATGCAGTAGATAAGACTCGTATGAACTGCGTCGTGACGTAGCCCAGCACAGAGGCGCTGCACACCTCCTATGCTTCACCAATGAAGTAATGGATCATGAATTCCCAAAACAATTCAAACCCGTGAACATTGAGTCATATGATGGCACAATAGACCCCGCGGTATGGATCGAGAATTTCCTCCTCCACATCCACATGGCTCGCGGTGACGATCTACATGCCATCAAGTACCTCCCACTAAAACTCAAAGGACTAGCTCGGCATTGGCTGAATAGCCTTCCAGCAAACTCCATTGGCAGTTGAGAGAATTTGGAAGACGCATTCCTTGACAACTTCCAGGGCACTTATGTGCGACCACTAGATGCTGATGACTTGAGCCACATAACCCAACAGCCTGGGGAATCGGCCAGGAAATTCTGGACTTGGTTCCTAACTAAAAAGAACCAAATCGTCGACTGTCCGGATGCCGAGGCCTTAGTGGCATTTAAACATAACATCCGGGATGATTGGCTCGCCCAACACCTCGGTCAAGAGAAGCCGAAGTCCATGGCAGCCTTCACGACACTCATGACCCGCTTTTGCACGGGTGAGGATAGCTGGCTGGCTCGCAGCAACAACACATCAAGGAATCCTAGCACTTCAGATGCCAAAGATATTAACGGCAGACCACGTCGTAACAGACACAATGTCGGGACCCCGATTCTAAGTCACACCGATCTATCCTGTAACACCTCATATCACTTTGCGGCCTCACGCACGGTATTCCCACGGGTGTCGCCTTACCATGGCCCGGGACCGTTTGCGCCTTTTGGCTCACGTATATCATAGTGTCGCTAGCATCCATATGATAGAGAACCCGGGCCGACATGACTAGTCGTGGAACCCAAAGTGGCACTAACTTACGGGGACGAGCATACATGAAACAACATCGAGCATGTCGATTGACGTGTGAATCCGGGCTGTAGCATTTGGGCTAACAGGACTCCGGAAACCCGGGCTGTAGCAGGCTAAGGCAGGACTCGGATATCACCGCGTGACATTTCCCGAAGAACAGGAACGGCGAAGTGAATCACATGCCGACCGATCTAAGTGTTCCGGAGCAGTAGTCTTTGGGCTAGCGAGGACTCCGATAAACCGGGCTGGCGGACTACCATGGCTCGGTGGAAGCACTAGACTACATTTCCCCATAAGAGAGGCTACCAAGGATAGACAACTAGGTTGTCGGATCCCACATAGCAATACATCGTTACACGCACGCATAACATGCAAGTATGTGTTGTACAACATGGCATCACAACATAACGCATAAACTCATATAGATAAAGGCTCGGAAGAGCCACATAGCATTTAATACAAACAGGGGTCACATGACCCATCATTGGAAACATACAAGCAACGGAAGCATTACATGTCTGAGTACAGACAACTACAAAAGGAAAAAGCTGAGAAGCCTGACTATCTACAAGACCCTCCAAGGGTACAAGATCGTAGCTGAGGTAACAAGCTACTCGTCAAAGTCCAAGCGGAACCACTGGTAAGACTGAAGTCTCCGCTGCAAAAACATAAATAAAGCAACGTGAGTACAAAGGTACTCAACAAGACTTACATCAGATCCTATCATACATGCATTTGTATCAAGGAGGTAGTGTGGGGTTTAGTTGCGACAAGCCAGCTTTGACTCGGTGGCTATCATGTTCTCGACTACAAGAACTTCTTTGAGGTGAAGCGGCCTTTGCAGGTCCACCAATCACCACATCAATACACCGCTATGGATTCGTTCCGTCTCCCCTCTGAGAAGGCCATCCATAGTACTCACACTTGTCTTGAGCATTTTAGAGTATCCACTTCAAGTTGTCTATGTACCATGTAAGCATCCAAGAAGTCCATAACCGTGGACCCGGCTATTCGAATAGATCATGTTAACCCTGCAGGGGGTACTTCTTCACACACGCTCTCGCCACTTACCGCCATGTACACGTCACGTATCTCGGCAACCTTCAAGCGGAAGCTTTGGCGAGGGTGTCGGCCACGACCGACTAACCACACAAGACTCTAGCCCAGGTTTATCGCCTATTCAGGTTCCATCCGCAAGGAGATACGACCGGGTGTCGCTCACGGCCCCAAACGATGTGTGCAGGGTTCCCGAGCCCACCATCCGGGTGCCACTCGGTACACCAAGCCACGTGTGCCTAGTCTGTCCCAAGCCCACCCTGTCGGGTTCCACTTGGTAGAAAAATAGCACTACCTACAAACACCAGAAACTAGTTGCGACTCCTGAACAGAGATCAAGTTGGTTAATAAGTCGAGAGAGCTTGGAGCGCCCGGAGCCCAATGTGTGGTAGTATCGAGTCATTGGACGACATACATAGAACTCAGTGCTTAAGGACGGTTCCAGTGAGACAACCCACCATGTACTCCTACATGGCCTCTCACCGCTACCTTTACAAAATCGTGTTCACACACTTCACTCTCAGCATCAGAACATATCGTAACACTCCAATTCATTCCCAATGAATCAGACCTGACACAACTCTAAGCAATAGCAGGCATAGCATGGTAGGAACACAACCTGGCTCAATCAACTCCTACACATGCTAGTGGGTTTCAACTATTCTTGTGGCAATGACGAGGTCATGCAGAGGAATGGGTTCAACTACCGCAGCTCAAGTAGCGAGATGAATCGTTGTTGTCCTAATGCAATAGCGAGAGCAGGAGGCGAGAGAGTAGGATTGTATCGGAATGAACAAGGGGGTTTGCTTGCCTGGTAAATCAACAAGGGAGGCACTGCTTCACAGACAGGTACTCTGGAACGGTCTCCGGAGCAAGACCTATCGAGAAGGAACGGTGCCAACAATCAGTACACAACATATGCAACAATATGATGCATGATCATGGCATGTAGATGTGATGTTGTTGAGGCTGACCAGTGGGCCAGGTCAACGTTGACGTGGCAGGGTCAAACTGACAAGTGGAGCCAGCTGGATTAATCTAAACTAAACAGGGAATAAATCCCAGGGTTAAATTAAAAGTGGGGTCCATCCGTCAGTGACCTAGGGGGTTGGTTAGTGGCGTCATTAGCCACTAATGGCGGTGCCACGTCGGCACGGCCGGAGTTGATCTGCCGGCGACGTCCAGAGACGGCGGCGATGCTCGGGTTTTGCTTTCCGGCGACTATATGGATGGCGAAGTGCGTCCACGCGACGAGGAGAATCGTCCGCGTCGGGTGGTGCACGCAGCAGCAGCTCCGGTGGCCTAGGTCGACGGCGGCAGCAACTTGCACGGTGGCCGGAGTTCGGTGAAGAGGGACAGAGCGCTATGGTGCACGGGAGGAAGAGTGGGTAGGTGCTCTGGGTTCCTGGGAACGCGCCAAGGACGACAGCGTGCTCGGACGCGACATGTGGGGGCTCCGTGGCGACCTCGTGGCCGGCGGTGATGAGCTCTCGGGCTCGACGGAGCCCGCGGTTAGAGGAAGAAATTGGCATCGGGGAGAGGGAGGTTCGGTGCGGGGGCTCACAGCGAGACCAGCGAGCGCGAGGGCGAGGTCGGGGATGCCCGGTAGCTCCCGAATCGACGGCGAGGATCCACGGCGGCCGGAGGCGAAGATGGCGACGGCGACGGCTCCACGGGGCGCTCCGTCTTGCGTGGCTCGGTGGAGAGCTTCAGAGCGAGGAGGCGGAGCTCCTGCGCGTGTCGGAGAGGAGAAGGGGAGGCGGTGGCTACGGCAATGGTGTCGGCGGCGACGAGCTCCGCTCGGTGGTGCTCGGGGAAGAGGGGCGGACGAGGGAGAGACACGGGAGAGAGTGAGAGCGGTCCAGGGGGCGGCGTGGCGTTGTCCAGACGCATCAGCGGAGGGACAGCAGGCGAGGGAGGAGGAGGTGGCAGCTGGCGCGGTGCAGCGTCGAGCGTGCCAAATCCTCTGGCAGGAGGAAGACGAGGGAGGAGGAGGCTGGGCCATTCTGGGGGCCAAGACAGGAGCTGGAGCCCTTGAGTAGGTCAGTAGGTTTTTTTCTGTTTCTGTTTTCTTTCTATTCTCTGACATTTGTTTCTGATTTAGTAAAATACTAAATCATTTTATTTTCTTCTGACAATTTTTGCAAGGGCCTAAGGGATTAATCCAAAGCCCCTCACCAAAAATCAGAATTATTGGACAATATTATATATATATATAAATATTTATCCAATGCAAATAAATACTGGATTAATTCCAAATGGCCAAAATAAACATGTGTGAGCTCCTGAAAATATTGGTTTGACTTTTACCTCGACCAATATTTTCAGGAGAGTAACTATGAACATTTTCTTGGACCTCTTTGGAGCACTTTTTATCTGGGTCATTTCCAGAAATGATTCTGAGGGTTTCACAAATCCCCATTTCAAAATTAAATGGAATTTAAACATGATGCACAAGTGACTAGCTATCCTAGGTCATACCAGAATTAGGGATGTGACACACAAGCACCGCAACAACGGCGATAACGCTGAAGACACGGCAGTCAATGCCGGATTCAGTGGCTCTAAATCCGGCCAGCGGAAAAAGCCGTTCAAAAGAAGCAATCCGGGCCCGTCCAGTTTGGACCACATACTCGATCGCTCGTGTCAAATTCACGGCACCCCCGATAAGCCAACCAATCACACCAATAGAGAATGCTGGGTGTTCAAGCAGGCCGGCAAGTTGAATGTCGAAAACAAGGACAAGAGGCTGCATAGCGATGACGAGGAGGAGTCTCGGTCGCCGAACACAGGAGGACAGAAGAGGTTCCCTCCACAACGGTGAACATGATATGCGCAACCCACATCCCCAAGAGGGAACGGAAGCGTGCACTAAGGGACGTTTATGCGATGGAGCCAGTCGCCCCAAAGTTCAACCCATGGTCCTCTTGTCTGATCACCTTCGATCGCAGGGACCACCCCACTAGTATCCGTCATGGCGGATCTGCCGCGTGGTCCTTGACCCCATCATTGTGGATTTCATCTCACTCGAGTCATACGGGCGGTGGCAGCAACTGAACCTGCTCTATCAGGATGCAGTGCGCAAAATGGGCATAGACCCCTCGAGGATCAAACCCACCAAAACCACCTTTAAAGGTGTAATCCCAGTTGTAGAGGCCTGTTGCACGGGCTCAATCACACTGGAAGTGGTTTTTGGGTCTCCGGACAACTTTCGGAGCGAGGTGTTAATCTTCGATATCGTCCCCTTTTGCAGCGGCTATCACGCACTGCTCGGATGAACCGCATTTGCCAGATTCAATGCGGTACCACATTTTGCATACCTCAAACTCAAATTGCCAGGACCACGCGGCCTCAAACGTAGTCAAATGGCGAAATCTGTGCCACGCGTACATAACTACGCACTCAAGATACCATGGGCATAGGCGGAGGCACCACTACGGCACGTCCCACAATGCGGCTCAACCGCCCTAGGGCCTGTATACCTTTATCATTTTCTCTCTTTCAGGACCTTACTCTCTGGAAGCCCTTTCTGGTAGTCTAATTGATGGACTCATCGCGGTAAGGAAAGACCAAGGAAGCAAGACGGTCTGACGTACAAGGGAATCCCCAGGGTGTCTCCGATAACGATCAAAATACCTATTTTACGTACCCGTACGCAACTTGCCCTTGGATAGGACATGTCAAATGGCCCTATTTTTTGCTTATTGCACTACTTGTATCCGTACGCATTGACGTATTATTTAATAACAATGCATAACGTTAGCCTATTATTGCATTCCCCTTTCTTTCTTTTTCTTGTCTGCCTATTTACGACAAATTGCACCCGTACATTCTGGTACGACAAGTGCGCCAGGTGCTTCGGAATACCCCATAACACGGCGTGAGAAGTCCGAACACTTTCGACAGTGCGGCACCCCGAACTTATAGCATTATATGCGTCAGCTCTGAATCATGTCTTGGGTCAATAGTTGGGTTTGCCCGGCTCCCATGTTTTGGTACCTTACGTTCCGCAATATCGGCTAAGGTAGCGCTGGGAGAACTACTGGGATTGTGTCCCAGTTCTTCCGGACGAGCACCTCGATGAAAGCCGGCCATTTGTCATGATGAGGCGAGAGTTGGTCGCTGTTCGAGAGGTCTCAAGTCCTTAAAGACTTTTTCCTCTTCGAGCGAGGAGTCGACCTTGCCCGACTTAAGCGTATATAGCGCCCCAAATTCAGTCTTCCGAATATTAGGGGCTTCGCCAAAATTTAAAATTGTAGACTTCTATGGCTAAGTGAGAGTGATAAAGCTTTATAGTCTGATTGCCTGGTTCGCTATGCTGAACACCTCCTTCGAAGGACCCAAAATTGGGATAAAGAGTGCTCATGTTTATCCCGAACACCCCAGTACTAGTTACATGGGGGCTGAAGCCGACGACTGCCCAACTCTCAGATTTCATAAACGGCCGCACAGAAGGTAATATTTTAAATTAACAAGCGTTGTTTAGCGCAAATGAACTCGTTTCAAATTACAGGATCACATGAGTACATTCATTTGAATATTACATCCTTAGCACATTCCTCCGCCACAAGGCGAGCACCTTTCAGGACACTGTCATAATACTTTTTGGGGTGGCGATGCTCCTTGCCTTCCGGCGGCGCCTCCTTCACCAGCTTTTTGGCGTCCAGCTTCGCCCAGTGCACCTTCGCCCGGGAAAAAGCCCTGTGTGCACCCTCGATGCAGACGGGCCGCTTTATGACTTCAAGCCGTGGGCAGGCATTCACAAGACGCCTCACTGCATCAAGTAGCTATCAGGCGAGGCTCGCCAGGCCACATCCGGACTATAAGACCCTTCATGGCCTGTTTGGCCGCCTTGTGGAGCTCGACCCGGTTGCTTCAAATTTGGTCGCTCAAGGGCATTGGGTGTTCGGTCCCAGTATACTCAGACCAGAACAACTTCTCCGTCGAGCTCCCCTCCTCAGCCCGGTAGAACTTCGCGGCATCCGACACACTGCGAGGTAGATCTGCGAACGCTCCTGGAGAGCTCCGAACTCGGGTAAGTAAAAAAGAAAGTTACCATCACATGCTTGCTTTGCATAATGAATGTCTTACCCGCCGCTATCTTCTTAACCGCCTCAATTTCCTGGAGGGCCTTTTGGGCTTCGGCCTTGGCATGTTGTGCACTTTCGAGGGCCTTAGCAAGCTTGGACCCTTGCGTCTTAGAGTCAAGCTCCAAGGACTCGTGTTTTTTGGCGAGAGCCTGGAGCTCTTGCTGCACCTCGCCTACTCAGGCTTCTTGCTTTTCTCGCTCGATGCGCTCCTTGGCCGCTTTGTCTTGACCTCGGATAGCGCCTTCTGCAGGGCCGCCACTTCGGTCGTGGCCCCTAGCAAAATTCATGACGGTCCTATTATTATAAAACCAATTTTTTTATAATATACAGACGGGGTATCACTTACCTTTGTTCTCTTCGAGCTGCCTCTTGGTAAGGCCGAGCTCTTCCTTGGACCGCTCAAGGTCACGCTTCAGTGCCGCGACCTCCGCAGTACGTGCGGCAGCGGCCACCAGTGAAGCCTGCATATGCACATAGACATATTCCGATTAGACTCCTGTTGTTATTATTTGATCCTCTATTCGGCCTTTCTTCGCGAACGCCAAACAAAGCATCAGGGGCTACTGTCTATGCGGTAACATTCTCTTATAATCTGGTTACTTACCTCAAAGCCTGTTAGGAGGTCAGCACAAAGCTTGATCATTCCGCTATTCGTCGCGGACTGAACCTTCTTGACCACCGCACTCATAATGGTGTGGTGCTCTTCGTCAATGGAAGCACCGCGAAGCACTTCCAGCAAGTTGTCCGATGCCTCTGGATGAACAGATGCCATCGGCACAGACAGCTTGCCCCCCTTAGCGAGGGGTTGCCTGACAGAATCTAGAACCACTGGAGATTTCGGCGCCGTATTCGGCTTGGGGCTAGACTTGTTGCCCCCGGTGTTAGGGCCCAGAGGAGTCTTGCCCCTCGTGTGCCCAGCGCCTGGAATGTCGCCTTGAAGTGCCTCCCGAACCGTCTCCCCTTGGTTCAGTCCCCTTTGAGACAACACCTCGACGTCTTCCGTAGGGCGGGGCGAGGAGGCGGTCGGGAGTGAATCGTTGTTCATATCCGACGGTCCCAAAGAATCATCCGATGAAGATACGTCGATGTGGGCTCGGGATGGGCTGCATAATCATGCGCGGCGTGATAAGAAACAGTGCAATAAGATATACCAAGAATTATTATGCACGGCGCGGCTTGTCCCTGGGTAACCACTCCTCGTCGCTAAAAGAGGTCGTCATGGAGCAGTCCGGGAGGAGGGTCCTTCCCTTCTTGGACCCTTCGGTCTCCCCTGATGGGGCGGCCTTCCTTTTCTTGTCCCCCCGGCTGGGTGGGGAGAACTTTCCTCTTCTTCCTCCTCTTTTTCATGGGAGGAGTGCGCCTCTATGTTTTAGGACGATGAGTCCGATATAACCTTGCGTCGGAGACCCTTCCTGGTCCCCGTGGCCTTCTTCTTGGCCTTCTTCGCCGGCACCTCATAAGGCGCCGGAACCAGCATCTCTGTTAGGAGAGCATCTGCTGGATCTTCGGGCAGGGGGGCTGGACAATCGATCTGCTCTGATGTCGTCTACCCAGTCATGTTAAATGGCGTGGAGGCTTAGATCCCGCGCATGGTTAAACTAGGGAAAATTAACATCTTATGAGAGATAAAAGACTTACCGGATTGGCAGGGCGCTTTGCGCTGAGTCTGCGGTCCTCGGTAAGGGGAGGAGGTACCTCGGCGCCCTTGATCATCACCTTCCAGACGTCCTTTTGCATCATGTTGAAGAGCTCTCGCAGCGTCTGGTGCTCGGCTGGGTCGAACTCCCACAAATTGAATGCCCGTCTTTGACACGGGAGAATCCGGCGGAAGAGCATGACTTGGACCATGTTGACGAGCTTGATTTTCTTGTTCATCATGTTTTTGACGCATGTCTGGAGTCCGGTCAGCTCTACCGAGGAACCACAGGATAGGCCCTTCTCTTTCCAGGAGGTGAGCCGCATGGGGATTCCGGATCGAAATTCGGGGGCCGCCACCCAGTTGGTGTCGAGCGGCTCGGTGATATAGAACCACCCCGATTGCCACCCCTTTATGGTCTCCACATAGGAGCCTTCAAGCCAGGTGACGTTGGGCATTTTGCCCACCATGGCGCCTCCGCACTCCGCTTGCTGGCCGACCACCACCTTCGGTTTAACGTTGAAGGTCTTGAGCCACATGCTGAAGCGGGGCTTGATGCGGAGGAAGGCCTCGCACACGATGATACACGCCGAGATGTTGAGGATGAAATTGGGGGCCAGACCGTGGAAGTCCAGCCCGTAGTAGAACATGAGCCCGCATACAAACGGGTGGAGGGGAAATCCTAGTCCGCGGACGAAGTGGGTAAGAAAAACCACCCTCTCATGGGGTTATGCAGTAGGGACGATCTGCCCCGCGTCTGGCAACCGGTGTGCGATATCCGCGGCCAGATATCTGGCTCCCCATAGCTTTGTGATGTCCTCCTCTGTAACGGAGGAGACCATCCACTTGCCTCCCGCTCCGGACATGCTTGGAGTGGTTTGAGGAGAAAATGCGAACTTGGGTCTTTGGAGCTCGAAAAGCGCAAGAAGGGATGAGCAAGGAGAAAGAGGGCGTGGGTGAAAAAGAGGAATCCTCATCCCTTTATAAGGGCGGAAGAAACTATACGCCTCCCCACCTGCCTGGTAAACTCGCTTATTCCCCAAGCGCCGTAATTGATGGCGCGGTTGGGTTACCCACACCCGTATTGATGAGAATCCCGTAATAAGGGGACACAATCTCTGCTTCGACAAGACGTGCCAAGAAAACCGCCTCGCAATATGTGCAGTAGATGGTTGAGAAAAACAGTTTGAATAATGACCGGGTCGTAGTGTGACGTCATGCTGCAGAATGTGTCAGCAGATTAGATTTGTGGAAATATTATTCTCTCTATAGTGGTATGTGGAATTTTTTTTGCAGAGACGGACACTATCCTTGTGTTTGAAATCTTCCATGGAGTATTCGGAGGAGGAACCCGACTTGCAATGCCAAAGACAATCTGCGTGCCGGACTCATCGTCATTGAAGCCTGGTTTAGGGGCTACGGAGGGAGTCCTGGATTAGGGGGTCCTCGGACAGCCGGACTATATACTTTGGCCGGACTGTTGGGCTACGAAGATACAAGATTGAAGACTTCTTCTCGTGTCCGGATGGGACTCTCCTTGGCGTGGAAGGCAAGCTTGGCAATACGGATATGTAGATCTCCTCACTTGTAACTGACTCTGTGTAACCCTAGCCCCCTCTAGTGTCTATATAAACCAGAGGGCTTAGTCCGTAGGACAACAACAATCATACCATAGGCTAGCTTCTAGGGTTTAGCCTCTACGATCTCGTGGTAGATCAACTCTCGTAATACTCATATCATCAAGATCAATCAAGCAGCAAGTAGGGTATTACCTCCATCGAGAGGGCCCGAACCTGGGTAAACATCGTGTCCCCCACCTACTGTTACCATCCGCCTTAGACGCATAGTTCGGGACCCCCTACCCGAGATCCGCCGGTTTTGACACCGACATCACCCTTGTCAGGCGGAGCCCTGTTCCCACGACGGCCTGTCGTTACGGCCTGCAGGCGGCGGGCCCTACCAGGCAGCGAGAGCCCGGAAGGCGGCATAGCCTGACCAGTCAGCGGGGCCCACCAGGCGACCTGCTCCTCCATCGAGGTCCGTGCGCCATTAACCAGACGAGACACGGTGTGGCTACAGTGATCTCCCACCAGACGGCGGGACTTTAGCCACGCCCCTCCGACCAAGCATGCGTAATTAGCATTGCGGCTCTGAATCATTGCCGACCCGGACCACGGGTGGTGGAGGCGACTGTCGACTCCATACCCGACCGGTCGGCGGGCCCAGCAACCGGCCGAAGAAGCCGACAACGGAGACAGCAGCGGCCGGGTCCTACACCTGGCCAGATTACCATTGTACCCCTGGCGGGTAGGCCTATATAAACCCCCCAGGGCACCCATGCAAAGGGTTCCCAACCTGTTAGACCTAGACTCATACATAGAGAGAGGAGATAACTAGCCCTGCTTCCTCCTACCTCTAGCATACAGCTCAAGGAGCACCATTGTAATCACTAGTGCCTTAGTGATCATGCGGAGACCCCGCAGAGTAGGACTAGGGGTGTTATCTCCTAGGAGAGCCCCGAAGCTGGGTAAAGTACGCAGGAGTTCGTGTCTACGCCTCATCCCGCTTCCGGACACCGGCCATGTTCTACTCGTTCCCACCATGATAAGCCATCCCGTGGCATATGTCGCAACCAACCCCGACATGACCTCTGGTGAAGGATTGGGCTTCTTCCCAGAGCTTCCATTGCCATTGCCATTCTTCAACTCAGAACAATCGCAGTCTTCCCGCACTTGTAACAGGTGACATGACTCAGATCCTTCTTAGCGGGTGTTGCTGGGTTGGAATGGTTCTGGTTGCTGCTTGCTCCATTCCCATTTCCATTCTTGGGGCCACTATGGTTATGTGAACTTCATCCATTGTGAGTGTGGCCTCCATGATTATGGGTGTATCCTCTCGAGTTTGGGGTAAAGCGAGGCTTCTGCTGAGCTCCAGAATTATACTTCCCTTGTCCATACTTCCTTTTGCGGCTCTCTATCTGCTACCGGCGGATTCAACCTCAAAAAATGGGCTAAGTTGTCAACTGGAGGTGGTGGTGGTGGGTGGTTGTTGTTGTTGTTGTTGTTGTTGTTGTTGTTGTTGTTGTTGTTGTTGTTGTTGTTGTTGTTGTTGTTGTTGTTGTTGTTGTTGTTGTTGTTGTTGTTGTTGTTGTTGTTGTTGTTGTTGTTGTTGTTGTTGTTGTTGTTGTTGTTGTTGTTGTTGTTGTTGTTGTTGTTGTTGTTGTTGTTGTTGTTGTTGTTGTTGTTGTTGTTGTTGTTGTTGTTGTTGTTGTTGTTGGTGTTGGTGTTGTTGTTGTTGTTGTTGTTGTTGTTGTTGTTGTTGTTGTTGTTGTTGTTGTTGTTGTTGTTGTTGTTGTTGTTGTTGTTGTTGTTGTTGTTGTTGTTGTTGTTGTTGTTGTTGTTGTTGTTGTTGTTGTTTCCTTGGTTCTGAACTAGTAGCTGCATCAAGGCATTCTGCTGTTGGATCAACTGAGTGAGCTCCGGTGGGAAGGCAAATCCGGTGTCACGTCTCGTAGGCATCTGATGGTTTTAGAGGGGAGAGATTAGAATAGAATGAGGTCTAAAGAGAAAGCACTACCCATATGCACATGAGATAAACACATTCATATCACACCACTCAATTCAAACAAGGGCATACAAACGATCTAACTACCGTTACAAAATACTCAGACTACTACTATATATATGGGGAATACTATCGATAATATGGTGGTCATTGACTAGAAATTTTGATCGGTGGAAGACTCCATGATATCTGCTCGACTTCGTCTTCATAATCATCATCACTATTGTCGGGAATTGAGTCGGTGTAAATCGATGATGATGTAGTCTTCGGGATGGTCGTCATCTCCTGGCGCGGGGTCTCCCATGAATATTCCTAGCTTCTTCTTCAGGTCTTCATTCTTCTCCAGTAGTACTATGATTT
This sequence comes from Aegilops bicornis, assembly GCA_021605145.1. Lineage (NCBI taxonomy): Eukaryota > Viridiplantae > Streptophyta > Magnoliopsida > Poales > Poaceae > Aegilops > Aegilops bicornis. The sequence continues at coordinate 349,313,495 of CM038672.1, forward strand.
CCTCCTAGTATCCATCGCGTGTAGACTTGAGTTCCTCTTCAAGCTCCATGTTCCTGGTCATCACCTTCTTCATATCTATCATGTTGGCGCACATTTGGTTCTCCTGGCGGTGAATGTGCTGGTTTAACTCCTGGATGAAAGCTGCAATGGACTTGTCCCTCCTGGTGCTGATCATCTCCCATTGCTCATCTCGGCGCCCACATATCTGGTAGATGGTGTCCTTAAGATCTTTGTTGTAGACATCGCCAATGCATCCCATGGCGATGTGGGCTGACATGCCCTTTCCTAGACTCCAGGTTGGTGCATCAAAGGAAAACTCTATGGGCTCAGTAACTGGCGTGAATGTCCTTCCTGGAACATGAACTCGAATCATCCAATGCTCCTCTTCTTGTAAAGTGGCGGTGTAGGTCCCGGTGAAGCTTGGTATTCCGATGTTCAGGTACCTAGTGACTTCCTTCAAGTGTCGTCCAAATGGTGTGTCTTCATCCGGTTGTGAAAACTTGTTCCTCGGGTCCGCCATCTATAGACTGGAACATGGAGAGGACTCATAAATGAGTAGAGAAGAGTGACCTATGGCTTATCTTAGTGGTCGCATCCTACAGTAAGCGTGTGCTCTGATACCATCTTGTAGCGATCCTACCTCAAACGGTCAAATTTGTGTGCATAAGTGTCATCCCTGGATCGGTAATGCTGACACACACAGTATTTGAAGGATTTATAACAGAGCGCAATCACACAGTTATTACATCGAATGTCTCAAAAGAGAAATTATTACAATAATATGGCTTAAGGCCATCTAAATAAGAAAACTGCGGAAGCATCGAAGGTAAATGAGTCCATCAACTCCAACGGCATAGCTGAGTGCACGATAACGACCTAGCGCACCTTACTCTTCGTCTGAAAAGTCTGCAACATAATACGTTGCAGCCCGAAACGGGACAGCACATGGAATATGCTGGCAAAATAACAATGTAGAGCAATGAACATGAAATGGCTATAACTATATGCATATTTGGCTGGTGGAGGCTCTATGGTTATCATGTTTTTGCGAAACACTAGTTTGTCCCTACTATAAAGGAATATATTTTATTTAACTACAAAGTTGGTTGAAAACATTGAGAATGGAAACCCCATCTCAATCCCAAAATTAATAATCAATAACCCAACAAGTTAATTAAGTAAAGTGATGAGATCATCATAATAATTCAAGCACCAAATACTCAAGATGTCCATAACCGGGGACACGGCTAACCATGATTAGTTTGTACACTCTGCAGAGGTTTGCGCACTTTTCCCCACAAGACTCGATCTCCTCCGTTAGATTTCTCGCACTACATGGTGTTTGAGAAGCGGATGACCGAGACACAGTCTTTCAGGAGCATTAACTCTTTCGACGGGTAAACCGTACCACCTACATCCCTACATCTGCTAGTTTACCACTGAAAGAGGTCACACAACATACTAAACTATGCCACAGCCCATAATGGCTTGTGGCTGCACACAGAAGTTTCTAGCATGAATAATCTTACGATCCCTTTGAGCCTGGGTGGCGAACCAAAGGATGATCACACGGGTACCCCGGGATCTCCTTGGACAACATTGGATTTCCCAGGTGCCCACAAATAATCCACCCAGATGTGTGTTAAAGTAGCCACCTGAAATAAACCCTTAGTTCACAATAATCTCTCACATCTGTCACGAATCACTCAACCAAACCACGTCTACGAGCATAGCATAGCAGTATAAGCATAACGTAGAAGTAACTCCCAGGGTTTGAAATAAAGGGCAATAGGTACTACCTCATCAATTACTTCCCAATACCCACATGTTATCAAACCTACTCATGCAATGTTTGAGGGTTGAAACTAATGCATAAAAACTAGGTAATAACTGGATATGATCAAAGTGTTACTTGCCTTGCTGACGATCTGAAAACCCTAGAGACTCGTAGTAGCATGCTTCGCACTCTGGAAATTCTATCGCAAACAAACAATAGCATACATAAGCAAACAAGCATAGATGCAAGGTTAAAACTCAGATAAAAAGATCCAAACTGAAGTTTCAACTGAAGTGCTTCGATTTGCAAAAAGAATCAATCAAATCGGAGCTACGAAACTCAAACTATGATCAAAAGACGTTTCAAATTCAAATCTTCTTGCCACCAAATTTTAATATGTCAAAACCATGTTCAAGTTGATTAACTAGAAAGAGGGGTTCGAGACGAAGATTTTGGTGTTGGTTTCACTGGATTTGGATAAACGAGCAAAAAGTTGCGAGCGTTTGAAGATTAGGGGCTAATCTGAGATAAAAATAATCACGGATAGGTCCCTTGCTGAAAAAAAAGACTAACGAACGAACGTTCGTTATCAGAGAATACGAACGAACGCGTTCACGAACAGAGGCGTTCGAGCTTACGTTTGCTAATTAGCAAAACCGAAAAAACCGATCTAACCGATCCAAACGAAAACAAGGAAAAAAATTAAGGCGACGGCGGCGGTTCTTACCGGTTCGTTGAAAAAGACCGGCAGCAATGAGATCCGGTGAGGCAGGGCTCCGGCGAGACAATGGCGGGGCCGGGTGGCGTGGGCGGTGGGCGGTGGCGGGCGCGGCGCGGCGGCGGGCGAGATGTCTTCTTCTGCTTACAAGCGGCGGCGGTGGCGGCCGGAGGAGAGCGGTCGGGCGGCTCCTTATAAATAGGGGGCGAGGCGGCGGCGGGGTGGCTTGGGCGAGGGGGCACGACTGGCGGCGGAGGCGTGTCCGAGCCGGACACGATTTCAGCGGTGGGCGGTTCCAGCGGGCGAAGATGGCGTGACTGCTAGGGCTATTTGGGCTGAGCCTGACCCGATTCGATCGGCCCGAAGAGATTTGTTTTTTTTAATAAATTCCACCGAAGAAAAATCCTAATAAAATATAAAAAAAATTCTAAAAATGCCAAAAACAATTTTTGCCGTCTAAATAAAATATTTAGAACAAAGTGAACATTTTTCTGGCCTAAGATGCAATTTAAAAAAATGCATATTTTCTAATTCAAATAAAGTCTCGAATAAAATCCAAATAAAATATTTATTTGATTTTAAAATTTTCTCCTCCAATATTCCTCTCTTTTTGGAGAAGTCATATTATCTCCTCTCATTTATTTTTAATATTGGAATTAATCGGAGAGAAAAATATTAAAACCAAATTGATCCTCTTTTCAAATTTGAGAAAATTCAAATATGAAAATAAATGAAATCCCGAACTCTCTCCTTGGGTCCTTGAGTCGCTTAAGACTTCTTGGATCACAACCAAAATGCAAATAAAACATGATATGCATATGATGACCTATGTATAACATCCAAACTGAAAATTGGGATGTTACACATTTAGTATGCAATGTTGAATAATAATTTTTGTGATTTTCTATAGTAGAGAATGATAAGGTTTTTGCATTGGTTGATACTAACTTATCTCACGAGTTCTTGTTGAGTTTTGTGTGGATGAAGTTTTAAGATTTAGGGAAGCCGTGATATAAAGGAATTAAGGAGACACAAAAGCTCAAGCTTGGGGATGCCCAAGGCATCCCAAGATAATATTTCAAGAAGTCTCAAGCATCTAAGCTTCGGGATGCCCCGGTAGGTATCCCACCTTTCTTCCTCAACAATTATCGGTTAGTATCGGTTGAGCCTAAGTTTTGCTTCATCACATGATGTGTTCTACCCTTGAAATGTCATTTTATTTTCATTTTGCTTGTTGTTTTAATAAAATACTTAGATCTGAAAGTTTTAAATAAGAGAGACCTCACATAGCTATCTATATACTTAACTACTCGATTGAGCTTCACGTGTATCCTTTTGGAGTAGCTTGTCATTTACTCTCGTGCTTCACTTATAGCCTAGTGGTCTCTTCACATTGGGTCTAGAAAGTGAAATCTTTTGAAGCTTGACAATCACAATATTGGTCACACAAGCAATTCCTGAATGATTACTATAGGGAAGAGTACGTTCACATGCAAATACACTATCTTGTATATCTTTTGTGATTGTGATCCCCCATCAAAATATTATATGCCAAAATTGTTGACGTTGGACAAGGAAGACAATGTAATGATTTATGTTTGTTCATATTCACATAGAAGTTTTATTGTCATAGATCCTTCAACATGTGGTGCTTGCCCCCCATCTTTGCTAGCCAAAAATTTCCGCACCAAGTAGAGATACTACTTGTGCATCCAAAAACCCTTAAACCCAAATCTTGTTTTTAAGAATCCAGCATACCTACCTAAGGATTGAGCAAGATCCTTCAAGTAAGTTGTCATCGGTGCAATAAGGCAATAAAAATTGCTTCTAAAAGTGTAAGATCATTTAGTGTAAGAGAAAATTGAGCATTGTATGAACTTGTGATGGTAAAGAAATAAAAGTGACAGACTGCATAATAAAGGTTGCCATCACAAGGGGCAATATAACGTGACATTCTTTTGCACTAAGGGGTTGAGCATACAAACAAATAAGCACATGGCAACCTCTGCTTCCCTCTACGAAGGGCCTATCTTTTAATTTTATGTATTTACTTTTATGCAAGAGTGAAAGTTCTTCTCTCTATTCCTTTTTATTTTTCTCCTTTGGCAAGCATCATGTGGTGAGGAAAGATCTAGGCACATATATCCAGTTGGATATGGGTAGCATGAGTTATTATTGTTGACATCACCCTTAGGTGAATACGTTGGGATGTGAAAGTATGAGACCCTATCTCTCTGTGTGTCCGATTGAAACGTTTTTCTAATGTGTATGCGGTGAGTGTTAGCAATCAAACAAGACTATATGATGGTTGAGTATGTGGAGCTCTTACTTAGACTTTGTTGAATAAATTGAATTGCAATTGTTTGGCGACCAAGAATATAGGTTGTTGAGTTTCAAGAGAAATCATTGTTTGAACCTTAACATGTGAATTGGTTGCTACTTTAACATGAAAAGTTTTATGAGAAAGAATTGTTGTTATGATGCTAGGAAAAGTGATTGGAATTATCATTGATCAAACTTATGCACTTTGCTAGCATTCACACTTCATAAATTATTTCTTTTATCATTTACGTACTCGAGGACGAGTAGGAATTAAGCTTGGGGATGCTCATACGTCTCCAACGTATCTATAATTTACGAAGTATTCATGCTGTTATATTATCATTATTGGATGTTTTACAATCATTTTATAGCAACTTTATATCATTTTTTGGGATTAACCTATTGACCCAAAGGCTCAAAGCAAGCTTGCTGTTTTTTGCTTGTTTTTTACATCGCAGGAAATAAATATCAAACGGAGTCCAAACAACCGCGAAACTTTTTGTGGATTTTTTATGGACCAAAAGATATCCAATAGGCCAGTGAAGCACGTGGGGATGCCCCGAGGGGGGAACAACCCACCAGGGCGCGCCTGGGGGCCCAAGCACGCCCAGGTGGGTTGGGCCCACCTCGGTGGCCTCCCGCACCCCCTATTTACCCTATAAATCACCAAATATTCCAAAAACCCTCGGGGCAACCCTAAATGAGAAGTTCCGCTGCCGCAAGGCTCTGTAGCCACGAGAAACCAATACAAATGCCATTTCGGCACCATGCCGGAGGGGGAGATCATCACCTGTGGCCATCTTCATCATCTCGGTGGCCACCACGATGAGGAGGGAATAGTCCACCCTCGGGGCTGAGGGTTTGTACCAGTAGCTATGTGTTTAATCTCTCTCTCTCTCTCTCGTGTTCTTGAGATGTCACGATCTTGATGTATCGCGGTCTTTTTTAATATAGTCGGATGATATGGTGTTTTCCCCTCTCTATCATGTTGTGAATTGAGTTTTCCCTTTGAGATTTCATTTTATCAGATTGAATACTTTTATGGATTTGAGAGCACTTGATGTATGTCTTGCATATGAATACTCGTGGTGACAATGGGGTATCGTATTGATTCACTTGATATATGTTTTGGCATTCAACTCGCGGATTCCCGAGGTGACATTGGGGTAATCTATGCATAGGGGTTGATGCACGTTCTTGTCTTTCTTTCTCCGGTAGAAATCTTGGGGCACTCTTTGAGGTTCCTTGTGTTGGATTGAGTATTATGAGTCTGAAATTATTTGGTGTTATTTTAGTACAAACTCTTGGATAGATCGATCGAAAAGTATAGCTTCGAGGTGGTTTTGTACCCTGCAAATAATTTCTTCTTATGTTCTCCGCTAGATAGGAACTTTGGAGTGATTCTTCATCGCACTTTGAGGGATGGTTATATGATCCATTTATATTAGCATTGTTCAGAGATTACACTAGCAAAAGTACGGACCCTAGGCCTCATTTTCAAGCATTGCAATACCGTTTGTGCTCACTTTTGCTACTAGTTAACTTGCTGTTTTGAATTGTTACTATTACAAAAATCAATATCTACTATCATTACTACACTTGTATCACCATCTCTTCGCCGAACTAGTGCACCTATACAAATTACCATTGTATTTGGTATGTTGGGGACACAAGAGACTTTTTATTATTTGGTTGCAGGGTTTCTTGAGAGAGATCATCTTCATCCTACGCCTCCCTCGGATAGATAAGTGTCGGTGTCAAAACCGGCGGATCTCGGGTAGGGGGTCCCGAACTGTGCATCTAGGCGGATGGTAACAAGAGACAAGGGACACGATGTTTTTACCCAGGTTCGGGCCCTCTCGATGAAGGTAATACCCTACTCCTACTTGATTAATATTGATGATATGGGTAGTACAAGAGTAGATCTACCACGAGATCAAGGAGGCTAAACCCTAGAAGCTAGCCTATGGTATGATTGTTGTTCGTCCCTACGGACTAAAACCCTCCGGTTTATATAGACACCGGATAGGGTTAGGGTTACCTGGTCGATTACAACGGTAGGAGATCTACATATCCGTGTCGCCAAGCTTGCCTTCCACGCCAAGGAAAGTCCCATCCGGACATGGGACGAAGTCTTCAATCTTGTATCTTCATAGTCTTGGAGTCCGGCCAAAGATGATAGTTCGGCTATCCGGACACCTCCTAGTCTAGGACTCCCTCGGTAGCCCCTGAACCAGGCTTCAATGACGACGAGTCCGACGCGCATATTGTCTTCGGCATTGCAAGGCGGGTTCCTCCTCCGAATACTTCATAGAAGGTTTTGAACACAAGGACAGTGTCTGGCTCTGCAAAACAAGTTCCACATATCACCGTAGAGAGAATAATTTTTGCACAGATCTGTGGCGTGATACGTGGCGTGACATCACACCACGGCCAGGCCTTTATACGAATCGTTTTTTACTGTTCCACCTTAGCGCGTTTAGCGAGGCAGTTTCCTTGGCACGTCTTATCAAAGCGCAGATCGTGCCCCCTTATTCCGGGATTCCCGTCAATACAGACGTGGGTAACCCATCCGCACCATTGATTATGGAGCTTGGGAGATAAGCGAGTTTTACCAGGCTGGTGGGGGACGCATAGCTTCGTCCGTCCATATAAGGGGATAAGGATCCACCTTTTCACCTACACCTTCTTCCTCCTTTGCTCATCCATTTCACAAGACTTTTCGAGCTCCAGCGCCCAAGTCCGCACATCCCGCCTCAACCTTCTCCAACTATGTCCGGAGCGGGAGGCAGGTGGATGGCCTCCTCCGTCACGGAGAGGCACATCGGAAAGCTGCGGGAGGCCGGATACTTGTCTAGCAACATCGCGCACCGGCTACCCGACGAGGGGCAGCTCATTCCAACCCCCAGGCCCCATGAGAGGGTGGTGTTTCTCCCCCACTTCCTCCGCGGACTAGGTTTTCCACTTCACCCATTTGTCCGGGGGCTCATGTTCTACTACGGCCTGGACCTCCACTATCTGGCCCCGAATTTCATCCTCAACATCTCGGCGTTCATCATCGTGTGCGAGGCCTTCCTCTGCATCCAGCCCCACTTAGGCTTATGGCTGATGATCTTCAATGTCAAGCCGAAGGTAGTGGGCGGCCGCCAAGCGGAGTCTTGAGGCGCCATGGTTAACAAGATGGCCAAAGTCCTATGGCTCGAGGCTCCTTTGTGGAGACCATAAAGAAATTAACAACGGGTGGTTCTACATCACCCGAGCAGCGACTCTCAATGGGCGGCGGCCCCCGAATTCCGATCTGGCTTCCCCACACGGCTCTCATCATGGAAAGAGACAGGCCTGACGTGGGGGAATTCGGACGAGCTATCCGGACTAAAAACCTGCGTCCGAAACCTGGTGGACAAGAATCTCAGGCTTGTCCACATAATCCAGGTGATGCTCATCCGCCGAATTCTCCCATGCCAACAACGGGCCTTCAAATTGTGGGAGTTCGATCCGGCCTGACACTCAGCAGCGGAAAAAGGCTCTTCGACACTGCGTGCGAAGATGCGGAAGGTCTTTGTTCAAGGGCGCGAGGCTCCCACATCCGCTACCGAAGATCGCGGATTCATTTCATGGCGTCAAGCCAGCGAGGTAAGTTATTTTATCCTTTATGGGACTCTCTTTTCATAGTTTGACTCTATGCGGGATCTAAAACTCCCTAACCTTTGAAAGGACAGTGAAAGGCGTCCGGACAGATTAACTGTCCGCCCCTTGCCGAAGACCAATGGGACGCTTTGATTAGCGGGGCAGCTGGCTCCAGTACCTCACGTGGTGCCGGAGAAGAAAACCAAGAAGGAGGCCACGGGAACTTCGAAGAGCTCCGGCGCCCGAGTCTTGATCGGATTCACCGCCCGACAACTCTGAGGCGGAATCCTCCTCTGAGGAAGAGGAGGAGGAAAAAGAAACCTCTCCCCCAGTGGGGAGAGAGAAGAAAAGGAAGGCCGCCCCAACCGGGGAGGCCGGAGGGTCCAAGAAGGGAAGGACCCTTCATCCGGACTTCTCCACCAACGCCGACAACGACGAGGAGGTGTGGCCAACAAGGGCTAAGCCCTTGGCGAGATCGTAAGTGTCCGGATACCCATGGTTTTTTTCATTGCATAGTGTTCTCTAATGCCGAACAATCATGCAGCCCGCCCAAGGACGAGTTCGCAGCCGTCGGCGGGTCCCTGAATTCGTCGGAAGTGGAGAGTACTTCACTTCCGCCGCCTCACCTCATGCTTTGGACGACGCCGAGGTGGGGCCCCATGGGGGGCCTGGTCAAGAGGAGGTGGCGCAGGAGGCGCCGCAAGGCAACCTCCCGGACTCCAGGCGCGTGGGGGGCGAGACCCCTAGGGGCTCTAAGCCCGACCCTCGTCCGGACTCCATACCGGAACCTTCAACGGTTCCGAAGTCCGGCAAGCGGCCCCTTCGTAGGAAGGGTAAGACGCCAGTGTCCTCCGTCCAACTGGAGGCACCGGATAGCTTACTAGAGGTGCTTAACGGCGCCTCCATCGAGGAGGAGCACCTGCTTGTTATGAGTGTGGTGATCCGAGAAAAGTTCAGTGCACCAAGAGCGGGCTGGTGAAGCCTGTACCAGCCTTCTAACAGGCTTTGAGGTAAGTTTAGAATATGTAAAAATATTACCGCATAGACAGTAGCCCACGATGCTTAGTTGATTGTTCGAGAAAGAAAAGCCGGACTAAGGATCTAAAAGATATCTGAGGAGTCTAACATAAGTATGTCAATATGGGAATGCAGGTTCGCTGGCGACCTCTGCCAAGACCTTGATCATGCGAGGTCAATGCATTGAAGCGAGCCTCGGCGGTCCGAGAAAGAGCTCGGCCTTGCCAAGAAGCAGCTCGAGGACAAGGAAGGTAAGTAATACCTTATTAAAGAAATACCTTATAGAAAGGATTTGGTTGCAAAAAATAACAGGAATAACATGGGTAATGCAGGGGCCCTGGCGAGGTGGCGACCACGAAGGAGGCGGTGTCCATGACCAAAACAAAGCTCATGAGCGCACCGAGCGAGAAGAAGGGGAGGCGCAGCTGGCGGAGAGTGCGGCAAGAGCTCCAGGCTCTCGTGTAAAAACACGAGGGTTTGGAGCGTGACTCGAAGACCCAAGAGTCCGAGCTTGCTTCGGCTCTTGAGAGTGCCAAAGCTGCTAAGGCCGAGGCCCAAAAAGCCCTCCAGGAGATTGAGGCAATAAGGAAGATCGCGGCGGGTAAGGCATTCTTTATGCGAGCAAGAATGTAAAAGTCAATTATCTAGTACTTACGAATCCGGAGCTCTCCACGGCGTTCGCAGATCTACCCCGTGGTGTGTGTCGATGCCGACGCGTTCTACTGGCGCTAAGGAGGAGCTTCGGCGGAGAAGGTGTTCTGGTCTCGATATCGAGGCCGGTATCGATGTCAAAACCGGCGGATCTCGGGTAAGCGGTCCCGAACTGTGCGTCTAGGCGGATGGTAACGAGGAGACAAGGGACACGATGTTTTTACCCAGGTTCGGGCCCTCTCGATGGAGGTAATACCCTACTCTGCTTGATTAATATTGATGATATGGGTAGTACAAGAGTAGATCTACCACGAGATCAAGGAGGCTAAACCCTAGAAGATAGCCTATGGTATGATTGTTCTTAGATCCTCACGGACTAAAACCCTCCGGTTTATATAGACACCGGATAGGTTAGGGTTACCTGTAGTCGGTTACAATGGTAGGAGATCTACATATCCGTATCGCCAAGCTTGCCTTCCACGCCAAGGAAAGTCCCATCGGGACACGGAATGAAGTCTTCAATCTTGTATCTTCATAGTCCAGGAGTCCGACCAGCGGTGATAGTTGACTATCCGGACACCCCTAATTCGGGACTCCTCGGTAGCCCCGAACCAGGCTTCAATGACAATGAGTCCGGTAGCGTTGATTGTCTTGACATTGCGAGGCGGGTTCCTCTCCAAATTCCATATACTTGTCGAATAGTGTCCGGCTTCTGATAAATGCTGCGCTCCTTGGCTTCTACGCCCAATAATGGCCATCTTCCACGTGTTTGAATGAATGCGAAGACCAAGGGTAGTTTTACACTTACCCCCCTAGCTGCGCAAATGAGCCGCCTATAAAAGGGGCGAGGATCTAGATCTGAGTCACACCAACCCCCCTTTGCGAGCTTTCATCGGAGCGCCTCTTACCAAAGCCCATTACATCATGGACAGTCGACGCGGCTCCTCCTCTCGCGCTCCCAGCCCTCAGCCTGGAATTGGGAGAGATGCTCGGTCCCGCATAGCGAGCTAGTTATATTCAAGCCAAGGGATTTCTTCCCCGGCCTTCATGGTCCCGGTTCGAGCGGACTTGCCACCTACAAGGGCGGAAAGCAAGCGGAGAGTGTCCCCGATCCCTCTAAAGGAGAGCGGGTATGCTTCATCTCTTATCTAGTAAGAGGACTCGGATTTCCAATCCATCCGCTTTCTCCGGGGCTCTTGGAGTTCTCGTCCTCGATTGCACCACCTTACTCCTGCCTCTATCTTGCATATCGCCCGGCTTCGTGGCCCTTTGCGAACTGTTCTTGGGCGTCGAGGCTCATTTGGGCTGTGGAAGAGATTATTACGCCTAGTACCCGTTCTCATGATGGGTCAATATATCAAGTGGGCGGAGCCGAGCTATAGTGCATCGCGGGACGGATACCTATCCGAACCCCGAAGAAGGCGTCCAAGTCTGGCCTTCGGAATGGTTTTACATGGAGGACGTCCCGCTGCCGGATCCTGTTCGGATCGGCCTTCCGGAGTTCAGCAATGCTCCACTGAAGAAGCGCCTAAGCTGGCGCCCTAGGAGCCCCCGGAGGGAAAATGACCGGGATGTCCTCTATCTGATGAGTCGAATAAGGTTACCGGCTCATGCCGGATTGACCATGATTCGAGTCATGGCAATCTGTATTATGAGGGGAGTGCAGCCGCTCCAATATAGGCCCCCCCCATGTGGGATTTCAACAGGGAGGACGATGCCACCCGCCATGGCCACAAAGGGCCGGGATCGGTCACCGAACTGGTGAAGATCTTGTCTGCCATGTATAAAGGGGAGGAGGAGGATTTCCTCCGCATCAATCCACTGAAGGAGTTTTCTTTGAATAACCCTCGAAGCTGGGTAAGCAAACATCTTTGTGACCTGTCCGATCCATGTTCCCATGGTTAAATATCTCATTTTGTGGTTTCTGCGCAGGAACTACGCCGGACTGTGGAGAAGATACACAGCCCGCCCCCACAACCCGAGGATCCGGAAGCGGTCCCTCGATCCGACCTCGAAGAGGATCCGGATATAAAGGTGGAGTTGATCGACGGGTATTCCACCAACTTAGCATCGACAATGCTTTGGTTGCCATCACGGCCGATTACCGGAGTACTTCGGCCTCACGAATGCTCGAGACCAAGGTCCCAATATTACGATAATGACCCATCCGTGCTTATTTCTTGATCACGATATACCAATGGTGGTTCGCAGGGGGTACCTTGAGGCAAGAAGCCGAGCCATGACGGCTAGCCAACAAGAAGCGACGGCCCCGCAGGCTAAAAAGGAGTGCGGTCCAGATCGAAACTCCGCCGCAACGGTACGGCGCGTCACCATGCTCCTAGGATTGATTCCTGGAAGGCGTACTAACGCTGACGCTCTTTTTAGGAAAAAGAGCGCTCGCCGGACTGAGTCTGGAGAGGTTGCCGATCGAACCTCCGCCGTCCAGGCTCCAAAGCCGGGTCCAGAAGCAGAGGTGAACACGAGGCGTGCGCCGGACGCTCCTCCGAAAGAGGATTCCGACAGATTGTCCGCCACCAACTCCGAGGTGGAGAGCGCCTTGAATCACAGGCGCCGCCGGATAGTTCTTCGTGACGCATGTTTCTCCCAAGAGGCCTTGAATGCCTTCAATTCGGGGGATGCGCACCTCCGTGCCGCTCAAGATGGTCTAGCCAGAGCCACGGAGCAATATGTAAAGGACATACGGGTAAGGAAATTTGACAGTTATATATGCCAGTAGCCCCCGAGACTTAAAATAGTTAGAGTAATTGATTTAAGGATCATTTGTTATGTAGGGTCTTACGAAAAAGAATACCCGACCGTCCCAAGAGCTTGAAGAGTGCAAGGCCCAACTTGAGGCCGCACTAGCCGCTACAGGGGGAGCCACAGAGACCCCTTCTGGTAATATACGCTTCAAAAGATAAATAGTTTATGAAGTGTGGCGGGTGTGTAAATCTGACAAAAACATTGCAGATGGCGTCGGACTAGATCCGGACAAGCAACAGCTCTTGTGCCAGCTAAAGGCCGGCGAGAGCGTGCTTACAAGGGTGCGGCAGGAGAAAAATAACCTCCAAGATGCCAACACCAAGCTGGGTGAGGAACTAAAGGATGTTTGTGCCGGTTATGCGACTCCGTAAAGGAGAATTGGCGGCTTCATCGCGGCATTTTCGATAAGTGCTTGAGCGAACTTTGAAAGAGTTCGGCGAGGAAGGCGACTAACATAAACATGTATGTAGGTTTTGCTCACGTGTCGTCCTGAGGAGGAGATGCCCAGTTCTTCGGGTGATCTTCTTCCGAATTGCGTCACCGTACCGCAACGAGTCCGGCAGGTGATGAAAGGCATCGGCCGAGCATTGTGGCCATCTATCTCCCTGCCGAAGGCATTGGGGAGGCTAGCGAGCTGCTTCAAGGAGCACGGTGGCGCTTAGTCTATGGAAGATATCGGCCTGCCATCAAGGCGCCCGAGGAGGCACAGGCCATGGTAAAGACGCGGTACACGGTTGTGACCCAAACCACATGGCGAGGTCGGACTGTGGGGCCTGATGGGATGGAGATCCCTGTAAGCTTAGTGTACGGCCAAGTAGAGTTGGCCACCAAGTATTCCCAGCAAGATTGTAAATTAGATAGCCTGTTAGATGGCATTGAGGAGGAATACAATGAGTCGAGTTGACTATGTAAAAATATGACATGGAAAAAATGTCTTCTAGCCGGATTGTAGATCGTTTGTCATAGCGGACCTTTTTGCTTCGACCTCAGGACCCAACAGTCCGGAGTGTGTCCGAATACCTTCGTGGTTATATAAGAACCGAGGTATGCATGGAGACAAGGCGTAGGGGTCATAATTGATGTATCAGACAAGTGCCCAACTAGTTATGTTATATTACATGGGTAGTAAGAAACATCTTCCAAGGAGAATAGTTCCGTTAAGGGTTCCTTTCGCTGGGATGCATGCCCTAAAGTGCATGTCAAAGCTATGAAAGCCAAAAAATCATCTGGGGGCAGATGGGTAAATAATTAAAAATCATCTTTCAGTTCACCGACCGAATATTCCCTTAAGAACGCTAGCTTTTAGCTTCACCCAGTCTGAGGTACACATCTGGCTGACCAGCGATAATAATCGCAGAGGTGCTCCCTTTACCACCTAGCCGAACAATCGGGAACGTAGGGGTAAGCACGGGATCGTGCAACCCAGCTTGGCCAAAACTTAAGTCATATCGATGCATATAATGGTGAATAAAAGGTACATGCGGAAGTTTAACGCATGTGTTGGGCATGAAGCCCGTATAAATAAACCATTAAAGAAGCCCCGAGGTATAATGAGTGCGGACAGCGCGTCAAGTATGTCTTGAAAAAAGCATAAGCGAGCCTCTAGAGGCTTCAAGAAGAAGGTTGGAAAGAGAGAAATAAAAAGACAGCAAAAACAGCAAATGTGGGCCGGAGGAAGGAGACGAACTTGGAGTCCGGCGCTTAGGCGTAGAATCTTCGTAGATGGGCTGCGTTCCATGGGTTCGGCTCGAGTCGGTTATCCGATGCGTTTCGCAGACGGTATGCTCCGCCGGTCAGGACCTGGTCGGTGATGAAGGGACCTTCCCATTTGGGCTTGAGCTTGTCCTTTTTCTTGTCCGGCAGGCGTAGAACTAGTTCGCCAACGTTGTAAGCCTTGGCCCGTACTTCCTTGCTTTGATATCTTCGAGCTGCTGTTGATAGAATGCGGAACGAGCTTTTGCCACGTCGCGCTCCTCCTCCAATGCGTCCCAGACTGTCCTGCCGATCGAGCTCGGCTTCTCTTTCTTCATACATGCGCTTTTCGAGGTGAGTCATGTATTATGTCGCAGGCAAGACTACCTCTGCGCCGTACACCATAAAGAATGGTGTGAATCCGGTAGTACGATTCCGGAGTGATTCGCAGCCCCAGTGCGGAGTCGAGCTCCTCAACCCAAAGGCGTGTTAGATTCCTTGAGGGACCGCACTAGTCCGGGTTTAATGCCGCTCATGATTAGACCGTTTGCTCGTTCGACTTGGCCGTTGGTTTGAGGGTGATAGGCGAGGCGTAATCGAGCTTGATGCCCATGTTTTTGAACCTTAATTTGACCTCAACGACCGTGAAGTTGGTGCCGTTATCAGTGATGATACTATGGGGGACACCGTAACGGTGCACTACCCCTGATATGAAGTCTATCACCGGTCCGGATTCGCCGCTTTTAACGAGCTTGGCCTCTATCCATTTGGTGAATTTATCCACCATGACCAATAGGTATTTTTGCTTGTGGGTTCCTCCCTTAAGGGGTCCAACCATGTCAAGCCCCGGGACATGACGGCCAGGTGATGGGTATAGTTTTAAGGGCGGTGGGTGGCATGTGGCTTTGGTTAGCAAAAAGGTGGCAACCAACGCATTGTTGGACTAAGTCCTGCGCATCTGCCCGGGCCGTCGGCCAATAAAATCTTGCACGGAAGGCCTTGCCTACAAGGGCCCGGGCTGCGGCGTGGTGCCCACCCAGTCCGGCATGAATTTCAACCAGGAGGTTTTGCCCTTCCTCTTCGGAGATACACCTTTGAAGGACTCCGGTAGGGCTTTTCTTATAAAGCTCTCCCTCATGGACTTTGTAGGCTTTAGATCGCCGTACTATGCAGCGAGCCTCATTTTGGTCTTCGGGGAGTTCCTTCCTAGTTAGGTAGGCTAGGAATGGTTCCGTCCACGGGGCGATAACCGCCATTATTTCGTGAGAGGAGGGTGTTATCTCGGGGGTAGGGCCTCCGGTTTTGTCAGAGTGTTCGGCGTCAGGCGATGCGGTTGGAGTCGGATTGTTATTGCGGACTCCTTCCCATAGTACGGATGGCTTGAACAGCCGTTCAGAAAGATATTGGGTGGACGGCATCGCGTTTTTGCAGCGATGTGTGCCAATATATCCGCCCACTTTGGTTGTTATCCCGGGCTATATGATGAAATTCGAGCCCTTCGAACCGTGCTGACATTTTTAGGACCGCATTGCGATATGCTGCCATTTTCGGATCTTTGGCATCAAAGTCCCCGTTTATTTGAGATATCGCGAGGTTCGAATCCCCATGCACCTCTAGGCGTTGAATGCCCATGGAGGCGCCATCCGGAGGCCGTGCGAGAAGGGCCTCGTGATTCGGCTGCGTTGTTGGAGTCCGTATACATTATATGAAGGGCGTATTGGACTGTGTCCACGGTTGGGGACGTCGAGACGACGCCTTGACCCAGGCCGGCCAACATTTTGGAGCCGTCAAAGTGCATGATCCAATTGGAGTATGCGTCGTACTCTTTAGGGAGTTCGGCTTCAGTCCATTCGGCCATGAAGTCGGCCAAAACCTGCAACTTAATAGCTCGTCGCAGCTTATAAGTTATGTCGAATGGAAGGAGCTCTATGGCCCATTTAGCAATCCGGCCCGTCGCGTCGCGGTTATTTATAATGTCGTTAAGAGGTACTTTGGAGGCTACCGTTATCGAGCACTCTTGAAAGTAGTGTCGCAGCTTCCGGGATGCCATGAACACCGCGTATGCTATCTTTTGATAGTGTGGGTACCGGGACTTGCATGGAGTTAGGACGGTGGACACATAGTAAACCGGTTTTTTAAGAGGGAACCGGTGTCCGTCCGTTTCTCGTTCGACAACGAGCACCGCGCTGACGACTTGATGTGTTGCGGCGATATATAATAGCATTGGTTCGCCCACGTTGGGCGCGGCCAGGACCGGATTTGTTGCCAAAATGGCCTTTATTTCTTCGAGTCCGGCCGTGGCGGCATCCGTCCACTCGAAGTGTTGGTCTTGGCGGAGGAGGCGGTAAAGGGTAACGCCTTTTCTCCCAACGGGAAATAAAGCGGCTTAGAGCCGCTACGCATCCCGTCAATTTTTGTATTTGTTTGAGGTCTTTTGGAATGTCCAATTGTGACAGAGCTCGGATCTTGGCTGGGTTTGCTTCAATTCCTCTACCGGACACGATGAAGCCCAGGAGCTTTCCGTCTGGAATGCCGAAGACGCATTTTTTCGGATTGAGCTTGATGTCATATTTTCGAAGATTGTCGAATGTGAGCCTCAAGTCGTCTACTAGAGTTTTGACGTGCTTGGTTTTGACGACCACGTCATCTACATATGCTTCCACCGCTTTTTGTCGATCTGGTTTTGTCGGACATGTACGAATTATGCTTGTTGATATGTTGCGCCGGTGTTTTTGAGCCCAAAGGGCATTGTGTTGAAGCGAGCGGGCTGTATGGAGTGATGAATGCTGTTGCAGCTTGGTGCAGCTCCGCCATCTTGATTTGGTGGTAGCCGGAGCAGCGTCGAGGAAGCACAATGAGTCGTGGTCCTGTTTGTAAGCGTCAATAATTTGATCAATTCGAGGGAGGGGGAAGGGGTCCTTTGGGCAAGCCTTATTAAGGTCTCTAAAATCAATACATAGGCGCCAGGATTTATCCTTCTTTGGTACCATCACCAGGTTTGCTAGCCAGTCCGGATGTTTTATATCTCTGATGAATCCGGCTTCCAAAAGTTTGGCTAGCTCCTCTCCCATGGCCTGTCTCTTGGGTTCTAAAAGCGCCTAAAGAGCCTGTTTGGTTGGCTTGAATCCTTTTAGGATATTTAGGCTGTGCTCGGCCAGCCGACGTGGGATTCTGGCATGTGCGAAGGGTGCCGAGCAAAGATGTCCCAGTTTTCTCATAGAAATTCTCGTGAGTGTGGGCGTCTACATGAGGGTTTAGTTGTGCCCCAATGGAGGCCGTCTTTGCGGGTCCGTTGGGTGGACTTGGAATTTGACTATTTCATCCGCTGGTTTAAAAGAGGTGGACTTGGATCTTTTATCAAGTATCACACGTCTCCTGTTCACCGTGGGCGCATCACGGTGAGTTCCTCGGCGCTAGGGCTTGGATAATGCCTCGAGGGCTAGTGCGACATTGTCTTGTTTTCGGTAGCTGAGTGCTATGTTGGATCACTAGCGAGAGTGATGATTCTGTTAGGTCCGGGCATTTTAAGCTTCATGTACCCATAATGGGGTATAGCTTGGAAAATTGTGAATGCCTCTCGCCCTAACAAAGCATGATATCCGCTGTTGAACGGGGCCACTTGAAATGTGACCTCCTCGGACCTGTAATTGTCCGTGAGGCGAACACTACGTCGAGTGTGATTTTTCTGTGCAGCATGCTTCCGGCTAGGGATTATTCCTCTAAAGGTTGTGCTGCTTCGCTCAATGTTCGGTTTATTTCCATTTTCGGAGGGTTTCCTCATAGATCAGGTTTAGTCATTTGCCGCCATCCATGAGTACCTTAGTAAGGCGAAAGCCGTCCACTATCGGACCGAGGACCAATGCGGCTGGTGCTCGGGCTGTTCGAATTTAGGTTAAATCCTTGGCATTAAAAGTAATAGCCGTGTCCTCCATGGATTTATTGTTGCTACTTGGTAGACTTGGCAAGGTTGCGAGTGTTCGTTGCATGTTATTTGATGCGAAAGTCTCGAAGAGCTATTAACACTGCATCTTGGTGTTCTTGGGCTGGGATTCTGAAGCTAGAAGCTCCTCGCCACTTTTGGCCACTGTAGTAGTATCCAACATGCTCGAAGGCTATGAGTTGGAGTGGCGCCCTACGTGCTATGAATTTTGCGAGGTCCGTTAGCCAACCCTCGATGCAGTTCCGTACCCTTTAGGGGGTTTTGGTTTTTAGGTATTTAACCCAGGTGCTTGATAATGATGCACCCTTTTATTTCGGACTAGGGATGTATTCGGTGCCGGATTATTCCAAAATTTACTTTCGGTTTTCCAGACGCTCTCCATCGCACAGTATTTTTGTACTATGGTCACCAAGTCAGAAAAGCGTGTAATTTCGCGATGACCTATGGCGTTTAGGATTCCCTTGTCCGTGCAATTATTGCAGAAAATTGGGATTGCGTCCTCCTCTCGGCAGTCCTTTATCCTGTTCATAACCAGGAGGAATTTGGCCCAGTAATGATGTACTGTTTCAGCGGGCTCTTGCCGAATTCAAGAGAGATCGCTAATGTTTGGGTGGGCGGGTGGAACTAGATCCGGAACCCCATCCAATTTAGGACTCAGGGGTCAAGAAATTTCCAAACTCGGAAGTTTGGATTTTTGAGTGTTATCCGATGAGTCCAACCCGCCGCCTGACTTTAAGTTCAGGGCTTGATCGACATCCGTCCCTCTGCGGGAATCCGGCATGGAGGGATCGGGAATCCGGATGTAGCTAGTCCTTACGATAGAAGAAGAGTCGCCGCATTGCTCCTCTATCACACCAACATGATGGGTAGCCTGGGGAGAGTTGATCTCTCTCAGATCGGTTTTAGGCCCGATCCGGTCGTAGTCTGTGGTGACTCCCAGGGCGGCGATGCGATCCAAGAGCTCGATTACGGAGGAGATCTCAATCAGATCTAACTGTTCGGCAAGTTCTGAATTAACATGGAGATTGGTTTCGATGACTCGAGAGGTCATAAGAAAACCACCTAGCCGAAGAGTCTGGCCAGCGGCCAAGGCTCCTTTGGCGACACTATCGTCTTTAAAGACGAGATGAGGCATCCTACCTGATGGCGACGGCACAGAGGAACTCTCAATGAAAGCACCAATGTCGGTGTCAAAACCGGCGGATCTCGGGTAGGGGGTCCCGAACTGTGCGTCTAGGCGGATGGTAACAGGAGACAAGGGACACGATTTTTTACCCAGGTTCGGGCCCTCTCGATGGAGGTAATACCCTACTCTGCTTGATTAATATTGATGATATGGGTAGTACAAGACTAGATCTACCACGAGATCAAGGAGGCTAAACCCTAGAAGCTAGCCTATGGTATGATTGTTGTTAAGTCCCCACGGACTAAAACCCTCCGGTTTATATAGACACCGGATAGTTTAGGGTTACACAGAGTCGGTTATAATGGTAGGAGATCTACATATCCGTATCGCCAAGCATGCCTTCCACGCCAAGGAAAGTCCCATCCGGACACGGGGCGAAGTCTTCAATCTTGTATCTTCATAGTCCAGGAGTCCAGCCAACGGTGATAGTTCGGCTATCCGGACACCCCCTAATCCGGGACTCCCTCACCGACCGTCCGGTGCCCCTGAGCGACCAGCTAAAGCAGCTGGTCGAGCTCCACAAGGTCGCCGAACAGGCCATGAAGGGCCTCATAGTTACATTTGTGGCCATTGGAAGCCGTGCACAGGAGCTACTTGGGTTAGTGCAGCGGTTGGTCGGCCTTTGTCCATGGATTGAAGTCATCAAGCGCTCCTTCTGCATCAAAGGTGCCGTCGGGCCTTGCCCGTGCTAAAGTGCCTTTGGGGCAAGCTGGATGCGGAGAAGCTTGTGACAGACGAACCACCGAAGGGCAAGGAGCATCGCACGCCGAAATGTACTATGAGGGCGCTGAAGGGTGCCAGTATAAGCGGATGAGTGCTCCAAAGATGTAATTTTGAATAGACTCGCATTTGTTATCTGTCGCTGAAAACTTGTTCATATCGCTAAGCAACGCTTGTTAATTTAAAATATTACCTTACATGCGGCCGTTTATCAAATTTGAGAGATGGCAAGTCATTGGCTTCAGCCCCCATGCCACGCAGTGTTGGGGTGTTAGGGATAAACTTGAGCGCTCTTGTTCCCATTCTTGGGTCCATCGAGGAGGCGCTCAACGCAGCGAACAAGGCAACCGGACTTATAGTGCTTGAACACTCTCACTTAGCCATAGAATTCTATAATTTTAAATTTGGTGAAGCCCCTAGTATTCGGAAGACCGAGTTGAGGGCTCTATCCACGCTTTGGCGGACAATGCGGTTCCTTGCTCTAAGCGGCATAAGTCTTTAGGGACTCGAAGAAACCTCTCGAACAGCGACCGGCTCTCGCCCCCATCATGGCCAGTCAGTTTTAGCTTTCTCCATCGAGGTGCTCAACCCAGCTCAACCGGGCACAATCGCAGTGGTTCTCCACAGTGCAGCGTTAGCCGATAGAACGGAACGTAGGGCAGCAAAACACGGAGCCGGAGCAAACCCAACTATTGACCCAAGACATGATTCGGAGCCGATGCATATAATGTTATAAGTTGGGGTGCCGCACTTGTGAAAGTGTTCGGACTTATCACACCATAATTTTGGGGTACTTAAGCCCCTGGTGTATTGGCCGTACCAAAGTGTACGGGTGCAACATGTCATGAAATGAACATATATAATGGGAGAGAATGCAATAATAGGGAAGAGCTATATATTGGTTATTAAAAAGAAACTGCAAATAAAAGCAGAACGATACAAATTGTGTGATAAGCAAGGGATGGGACTATTTAACATGTCCCCTCCGAGGGTAAGCTGAGGGATGGTATGCAAAAGCAGGTATAATGCTCGTAGTAGAGACCACACAGAACACTCGGCGCAGTTTTACGCTTCCTGGCTGTTGCATCGTGAGTTCGGCAATTCTAGTGCAGACGGGCTTACGGAAAAGCGAGTCCACGAAAGTAAGAGAAAAAAGGAAAAGAATGACACAATCGGGGCCCACAGTGCGGTTGAGCCGCGTGCAGGCGTGCCGTGGTCGTGCCCTCCCCTTATGCCCATGGTATCTCGGGCGTAGTTATGTATGCGTAGTAATCTTGGCTTCGCAATTTCGCGAGGAGCTGGGGTTGGGGCGGATTGCTATGCGTGCTTGAATCGTGCGAGGCGGTCTTGTTGTAGGTTACTCAAGACGCACGCTTGGCGATGTCCGGACGTTTAATGGCCGGACTTGAGAATTGCTGTGAGAGGCTGCTTTGCACCTCCGCCGCGAGGGCCACCGTGTGCTCCTCCGTTCGGAGAGAGCGTTCGGTGTTTCCATTGACCGTGATTACTCCTCGAGGGCCTGGCATCTTGAGCTTGAGGTATGCGTAGTGCGGCACCGCGTTGAACTTTACCGTGCGGTTAAATGCGAGCGATCGCGTGATAGTCATTGCGGAATGGGACTATGTCAAAGATCAACTCTTAAGCCGCCAAGTTATCAGGGGATCCGAAAACCACTTGAGTGTAATGGCGAGCACTGTACAATTGGCCTCTACACCGGTATGGCGCCTTTAAAGGTCGTCTTTGTAGGTTTAATCCTTGAGGGGTCTATGCCCATTTTGCTGCTTGTATCTGATAAGCGAGGTTCAGGCTGCTACCGCCGTCCATCAGGACTCTAGTGAGGTGAAATCCGTCAATAATTGGGTCTAGAACCAATGCGCGAAACCGCCATAGCGGATGCTAGTGGGTGGTCCCTTCGATCAAAGGTGATCGGGCGGGAGGACCATGGATTGAACTTCGGGCGTGGCTCCACCGCACATATCGTCCCATAGTGCACGCTTCCACTCCCTTTTGGGTATGTGGGTTGCGTATATCATGTTCACCGTGCGCACTTGTGTGGGAAAGCCCATACATCCTCTATTGTTCGTGGCGGCCGGGGCTCTTCCTCGTGATCGCTATGCAGCCCCTTGTCATTGAGTTTGGCACTTAACTTTCACTGCTTGCTTGAACACCCAACAATCCTGTTGGTGTGGTTGGCTGGTTTTTGAGGTGCCATGTATCCGCACGAGCGATCAAGTATTCGGTCCAAGTTGGGCCGGGCCACTGGGTATTTCTTTTGAATGGCTTCTTCCGCTGACCGGGTTTAGAGCCTTTGAATCCGGCATTGACTGCCGTATCTTCAGCGTTATCGCCGTTCATGCGGCGCTTGTTCTTGTTATGACGAGACCTGCCATTGTTGTCCTCGGTATCCGAACTACCAGGGTGTTTGGTCAAGTTGTTACTACGAGCTAGCCACTGTCTTCTCCAGCATAAGCGGGTCACGAGTGTGGTGAGGGCTGCCATGGATTTCGGCTTTTCCTGTCCTAGGTGCCGGGCTAGCCACTCGTCGCGGATGTTATGTTTGAAGGCTGCAAGGGCCTCTGCATCCGGATAGTCAACGATTTGATTTTTCTTGGTTAGGAACCGTGTCCAGAATCGTCCGGCCGATTCTTCTGGCTGCTGAATCATGTGGCTAAGGTCATCAGCGTCTGGTGGTCGCATATATGTGCCCTGGAAGTTATCAAGGAATGCGGCTTCCAGGTCCTCACAACAACCAATTGATTCTGCTGGCAAGCTGTTGAGGCAATGCCGAGCTGGTCCTTTAAGCTTGAGTGGGAGGTATTTGATGGCATGTAGATCATCACATGGGCCATGTGGATATGGAGGAGATAGTCCTCGATCCGGACCGCGAGGATCTGTGGTACCATCGTATGATTCGATGTTTACGGGTTTGAAGCCCTCGGGGATTTGATGATCCATTACTTCATCTGTGATGCATAGTGGGTGTCTGGCGCCTCTATATTGGGCTATATCACGGCGTAGCTCATATGAGCTTTGTCTCATCGTGTTGACCCGGCGGAGTTCTTGTATTACGTGGCGGTTATAAATCACGTGTGGTAAGCGCATACGCGATCCATAGATCGATCTTGTTTGCCTTGCCTTGTCCTCCAATATGTCTCGCAGGTCCGGGCGCGTTTCCCGTGTCTTGGAACTTTTCGAGCGGCCGAGTACGGCTTGAATGGAGGGTCCGAGGCCTCTTTGTCGCGACCACGGGGTGGCGGTCGGCCGCATCATGCGCTGGTGATGTAGGTTTGGGTGCTGCTTCCTCTAATTGGGGTAGCAGCCTGCGTTCAGGGTATCTCTTGGAGGCGTTCGAGTTCATACTCTTGATTTGCAAGGACTTGATCCATCAGCCGACTAGCAAGGCTTGGTCAGCTCTAAGCTGCTGCTGCTTTTTCTTGAGGCTGCTTGCTGTGGCCATAAGCCTTCGTTTGAAATGCTCCTGTTCGGCGGGATCCTCAGGCACGACAAATTTGTCATCGTCGAGGCTTGCCTCATCTTCGGAGGGAGGCACATAATTATCGTCCTCTACCTCTCTTTCTGCCGCACTGTCGTGCGGTCTTGCTTCTCCCTCCTCCTGCGCTGAGTCCTGCTGGAGGGGGTCGTCTTCGGCACTGTCTGGGGTGTTATTATCTCCCATGCCGGAATCACCGTTTTTGCTGTGGCGGGATTTAGAGCGGCGTCGCTGACGTCGGTGCTTGGGCTGTTTCTTGGAGGGGTCATCCTCCGCTGTTCCATCGCCGTTCCCATCTTTTGGGATGTCCACCATGTATATGTCGTATGACGAGGTGGCCTTCCAGTGCCATGGCGCTGGTTCTTGGTTGTCTCGGCATCGTCGTCCATACCGTCGATGTCTTGGTCGAAGTCGAGCATGTCGGTTAAATCATCGACAGTGGCTACAAAGTGGGTGGTGGGTGGGCGTTGAATTTCTTCGTCGTTGACCGTAGTCCGGCCAGGGCTCTCCTGATGAAGAGAGAGACGTTAGTGAATTCAAGATGTCGCCAAAGGCGAGTCTTGAAAAGATGTCCGCGGCGATGAACTCCATGACGGCGCCCAATCGGATTCGATTGGCGGTAGCTGGAGGGTTCGGAGTCCGGAGAGGAGTCCGGCACCTTGAGTCACGGTCTTCGCATAAGACAGGGATGGAGTTCGGCTCAATCACCGTTGAGATCGTAGCCCCGGCGGTGTCCAACCACACGTCCTCGATCCGAGTCGGCTCAGGAGCTAAGGGTCGGAGGCGGACACTGTGCGCCTCCAGGACCTTTGCATTGGTGGCGAGAGCTAGATCGTGCCCATCGAGATAGTCTGGCGCACTTTTGTGGCTCGAATCCGTCGAAGATCAAGTCTCCGCGGATGTCGGCCATGTAGTTCAAACTCCCAAACCTGACACGATAGCTGTGGGCGTAGCTTTCGATCTGCTCGGATGGCCAAGTGAATTGGCCCGCGGTGCAAAAGCCACCGAATCGAAGATCTGTCCGGGAGAAAAGTCTCACCTTGGACCGCGTCGTTGTTGATGATCGAAGGAGCCATCGGGCCTATAGGTGACGCATCACGGAGGAACTCTCAATGAAAGCACCAATGTCGGTTGTCAAAACCGGCGGATCTCGGGTAGGGGTCCCGAGCAAGGCGTCAAGGCGGATGGTAACAGGAGACAAGGGACACGATGTTTTTACCCAGGTTCGGGCCCTCTCGATGGAGGTAATACCCTACTCCTGCTTGATTAATATTGATGATATGGGTAGTACAAGAGTAG
This sequence comes from Aegilops bicornis, assembly GCA_021605145.1. Taxonomy (NCBI): domain Eukaryota; kingdom Viridiplantae; phylum Streptophyta; class Magnoliopsida; order Poales; family Poaceae; genus Aegilops; species Aegilops bicornis. The sequence continues at coordinate 349,338,697 of CM038672.1, forward strand.
ATCTACCACGAGATCAAGGAGGCTAAACCCTAGAAGCTAGCCTATGGTATGATTGTTGTTCGTCCCTACGGACTAAAACCCTCCGGTTTATATAGACACCGGATAGGGTTAGGGTTACACAGAGTCGGTTACAATGGTAGGAGATCTACATATCCGTATCGCCAAGCCTGCCTTCCACGCCAAGGAAAGTCCCATCCGGACAGGGGACAAAGTCTTCAATCTTGTATCTTCATAGTCTTGGAGTCCGGCCAAAGATGATAGTTCGGCTATCCGGACACCCCCTAGTCCAGGACTCCCTCAATAAGCCTTAGGTCATCCACTTGAGGGAAAATTGGTACAGTCCTACAAAACTCTGCGCTTGGAGGCCCAACACGTGTCTACAAGAATAAAGTTGCGTAGTAGACATCATGCACCAGGATTCCGAGCTTGATCGGGTTGTCTCGAGATAAAGGTTTTTCCTCAGTGGATTGTGAGACTCTATGATGGACAACGATGGGACATCCCTACAGGGTTTAATTTATTTGAGAGCCATGCCCGCGGTGTCGGCGTTAAGGAGCAGGGGTCCCAGACTTGCACTGCGGCTGCTGGCGTGGCTCAAAGGAGGCCCAGGACAGCCCATCTTCATCAACACAAGCTCAAGACCCTCGCGAGGGGCCAAGCCTCGCGGGGCGGACGACCAGGAGCTTCCTCAGGCACGACCTCGTCAAGTTGGCTCATGAGGAGGCGGAGAGTTCAAGGCAGGGTACCTCACGAGGTGCCCATGACGCAAGCCATGACGACCAAGAGGCGCCCGTAACGCCAGCCCGGCATGGCGTCCTCCTTTCCTCTTTGGTGCAAAGGAGCAAAAGCGCGGCGAGAGCATCAAGTAAAGGCGTCCGTTTTGATGCAACAAGACCAAGACCAGCCCCAACGGCTGGAAGGAGTCATCGTGGAGCCCAAGCGGGCGTCATCACGAGCCTTTGGCGAGCAAGGACCAACTTTAGTCGGGATAAGTGTACCCGCTGTTCCCCTTCAAAATGGCGATTGTTGGCGCCCTTCCGCTCAATATTTGGGAAGAGGCCCAGGGCCTTCGCCTATAAATAGTAGTAGACACACTCAGAGTAGGGGGGACGATCGGAGAGGAAGGGATAGGACGATCTGCATCCATATCAGAGAGAGATAGAGACCCGATCCTCAAGCTAGAGCGACGGGACACCACTTAGCAGTTCATCACACCCACCAAGAACAGACCCTCGCGAGGCTGTTCTTCCTATCTTATTCCTCATCAGCCCAAGAGGCAATCCACCACGCCACAAACTAGAGTAGGGTATTACACCACAACGGTGGCCCGAACTAGTATAAATCTCGTGTCTCTTGTGCTGTTCTTCTTAGTAGTTTAGGTCCCTGCGATTGGCGAGTGCGAGGCGGTGGAGGGTTGGATCTCCGCAGCGCGCGAGTTCGAACCTTAAGGGTCTGCCGGAACCCGAAATCCGATATTTGGCGCGCCATGTAGGGGTGCGCCGGAATCTGCCTTTCGTCGCCTCGTTCTTCCCCGACCACCGCAACCATGTCTGATGCTCGTCGGGCCCGCGCCAAGCCGAGCCGCCCTCGCCTCCCATGTCGCCCAGAGGGCTCCCGTGGGCGGGCGTCCTCGTCGTTCCCCATCGCCTGCCGTCAACGCCGCCACCGGCCCGGCGGGGAACGAGCAGCAAGCGTCGTCCCAGCACCCGTCCATGAGGCGGGACGCCGCACGCCACGCCGCTCACCCCGCTGGTTCTTCGCCACGCGCGCGCCGCGCTGCCATGGAAACCCGAGCTGCACTCATCGCGCTAACGAAGCTCTGCGCTACCACCCGTCGGCAGCGTCACGAAGAATGGCTCGACCGAAGTCACCGAGCTTCGTCCGGGCTGCAGGAGGCGACCCGCACCGTGTCGTCTCGCTACCGCACCCGCCCAGCTGGCGATGAAACTCCCGGCGCCAGCCGCCTCCTCCTCAAGACGGCGCCACAGCCCCAAGGCGCGCGGTCCTGGCGGAACCCGTTCCGCCAGGCGCCGGCTGACGGCAAGAAGCGAGCTGCCAAGAAGTGCCTCGCCCGCAAGAAGCTGCCGGCGCTCCCGCTCCGGCCGCGTCAAGACCTGCGCTGCCCCGGCCAGCGCGCGAAGGCCCACAAGACCAAGCTCTTCGCCGTCCGAGGCCCCAGCGGCCACGGCGGGCTGCCGCGCCTTCACCACCGAGCTGCGCAGCGTCGCGTGGCTGCCAAGTTCAAGCGGACCTGCCTCCACGCTATGACGGCACGGCTGACCCTCACGGAATTCCTCCGGCTCTCTGAGCTGGGCATCGAGGCTGCCAACGGGGCGAAAGGGTCATGGCGAACTGGTTTCCCATGGCGCTCAGGGGCGGAGCCCGCACCTGGCTCTGAATCTGGCCCGAGCACGATCTCTTCTGGGCGAGATGCGCACCGCTTCATCGCCAACTTCCAAGGTACTCGCGACCGGCCACCGCCGTGGCGACATGCGCCGAATCAAGCGGCAGCCGGGGAAACCCTGCAAAAAGTACATCCAGCGCTTCAACAACGCGCGCCTCAAGATCCCCAGGGTGACGGAGGAGGCCATCATCTCTGCCTTCTCCGACGGCGTGCGCGACGTCAAGATGAAGGAGGAGCTGGCGATGCATGAAGATCTGTGCACCTCCCTGGAGTTGTTCAACTTGGCGACCAAGTGCGCCAGGGCTGAGGAAGGGCGCCTCTCCCTCCTCGAGCTGCCTGCCGCGGATCCCGAAGAGAAGAAGTCCAAGGCCAAGGACGTGAAGCGCAAGGGGGCTGCCGTACTCGTGGCCGAACCAGACACCAAGCGAGGTAGAGATCAACCCGAGTCCTCCAAGGGCAGCCGGTACTGTGTGTACCACGACCTCCACACTCACAACACCAATGAATGTCAAGAGCTCCGGGCCGTCTTGAAGGAAGGGTCGTGAGATGCCCAGCGGCGACCGGGCTTCTGATCGAGAGGAGGAAGGAATGCGGGGCGGTGGGAAGACCGCGGCCAGCGCCAAGGGTGGCGCGACCAACCTCGCGAGACCGGCAAGACCCACATCGCGAGGGCTGGAGGATCAGCCTCGTGAGGATCGCCCGCAAGGAGCAGCGAGCCTCCCTCATGCCGCCGCCACCAAGGAGAATCGAGGACCGTCATCGGGGCCGAGGGGCTGGGGCTTCCGAGGAAGCGCGTGCGATCGCTTTGCATCTGGGTGGAGCTCAAGCCCCAGCCTCTCGGCGCATCTTCAAGCGGTTCGCCCATGAAGTGAATGCAGTCCTCCCAAGCTCGAGTCCACACGCCCTCTCGGTGGTCGGCGTGCGCCATCACGTTCAGCTCAGCGAGACCCGGCTCAAGTGCGCAGCCACCCGGAGTTCTTCCGATGCTTTGCTCCCCAATCATCGACAACGTGCTTTGGTCACCAAGACCCTCATCGGCGGCGAGCGGGGCTCAACGTCTGTCGTGGAGACATTCAACAATCTTCAAGTGCCTTCTGATCGGCTTCAATAGCGAGCCTTTCTCCGGAGTCACCGGCGGCTCCACAGTCCCGATCGGGCAGGTCCGCCTTCCTGTCACCTTCGGGGCCCGCGACAACTACCACACGAGCTCATCGACTTCGGCGTCGCCCACATTACTTTGCCGTACAACGCCATCCTCGGGTACCCAGCGTTGGCCAAATTCATGGCCGTAACCCACCATGGCTACAACGTCCTCAAGATGTCGGGAAGCGGCGGGGTCATCCGCGGTGCCACTGTGAAGAAAGAGGCGCGATGTGCTCCACAGAACGAGCCTTCGGGCCGCATCATTTGGAAGACCAGGACCACGGCAGCGGGAGGCCTCCCAAGGCGCACCCAAGAAGAAGAAGACATCGACGGCCCGGCTCCTCAAGAGACAGGCCCCTCAGAACCCGCACCGGGCGAGAACCTCCTTCCATCGCATAGGAAAGCGCGCGGCGCCCTCCTCGGCGGGGCTCGGGGCTCTCCCCGGAGGGCCGCCGACCTCGCCAAGGTCTCGAGGAGGCGCTTGGGCACCTGCGATGGGCGTGTTTGAAGCACGTTTCTGCATGGCGGGAGCAAGGCAAGGAGGCCAAACCCTCGGGAGTTAAATCGGCAAGGCCATTCAGGAGCTCTGAGAGTCAAGGGTCATGAGGGGCAGCCGCCCGCCTACCGTTGTGGCCCCCCCAACCCGAGGCGAGGATGGTGGGCTGCGCGTCTGCATCCACATACCCGAGGCTCAGCCGAGCCGCATCTCAAGAGCGCCTCGGCCCTCGCGAGTGGGGCGTTGCAGGGTCCGCCTGACTACGTCGCATGCCTTATGGCCTGCCAAGCAGGCTGCTGCGCACCAGCGTCTCATGAGGACCATCACGGAGGCTCAAGAGGTCAAGCACACTGCAGCCTGGCGGAGATGGAGATGGCCTGAGGAGCCGCTTAGCGCCTCGGGGCCTCCCGAGGCCCTGTGGCACTGGGGCTTGTGAGGATCGGCTCCCGCAGCCCACCGAGTCTGCTACACCAACACCCCTTCATCCCCAACATCACCAGGTGACATCTTTAAGTTATATTTCCGGCTGGGAGCGCCTTCAGGGCCGCATTATTCCCAGGCCGCGTGGGTCCGTCCCTGCGGCATGTATCCCTTTTATTTCATGTCCTTAGCTTATCCTGTTGGGGGCCCCTCGGGCTCCATCATCCCCAAGCCGCTCGGGCTAGTCCCAGCGGCATGTATCCTTCTTGCTTCTTCCTTAGGATTATGCTCTCGCTCCGCCATGCTTGTTATTTGGTGCCTCTTCCTGGGTGGCGGAATCTTGCACGTAAAAGGGGGTGTGCCAGAGCATCGCGACTCAGCGCTCCTACCGGCTCTCCGGCCCTCACCCTCTGGTCTTGTCCATGGCATCGCGACACGGCTTGCCGGTGACGGCTGAGACCAACCCGAGCCGGGACAGGGGCGTAGAGTTCCGTCATCTAACCCAGCTTAGCGTTAAAGGGGGTGCACAGGCATCGCGACTCGGGGCTCCTCTGGCTCTCCGGCCCTCACCCTCTGGTCTTGTCCATGGCATCGCGACACAGCTTGCCGGCTGACAGTGAGACCAGCCGAGAGCCGGGACCCGAGGGCGTGGAGTTGCGGCGTCGACCTGTGAAGAAGGCGAATGCTGTGAAGTTCATCTTTTGGAAAAGGCCACGAGCACATGAAGAAGGCGAATGCTGTGAAGTTCATCTTTTTGGAAAGGCCACGAGCACATGAAGAAGGCGAATGCTGTGAAGTTCATCTTTTGGAAAAGGCCACGAGCACTGTGAAGAAGGCGAATGCTGTGAAGTTCATCTTTTGGAAAAGGCCCTTAGCACGTGAAGAAGGCGAATGCTGTGAAGTTCATCTTTTTGGAAAGGCCGGAGCACATGAAGAAGGCGAGCCTGTGAAGCTGTCGCGTTTTGGAAAGGCCGGAGCTGTGAAGAGGGCAAGCCCGTGAAGCTTGCTTCCCGGAAGAAAGGCCGGAGCACTGTGAAGAAGGCGAACGCTGTGAAGCTCGCCGCCCATGACACTCTCACGTAATAATGAGTTGGGGCTGTACACGCGCCCGGAGTCTCGAGGCGCTTGACCTCGGGCCTGGGCTCCCTCCCACGCCAGTGGCAGCACTTAGCTCAGCTGGCTGGTGAGAAGGCGTCGAAGACTAGACTAGGTGCGGACGCGGCTTTTTCATTTGCTTCTGCAGTTGTTGGTTATTCCCATTTGGAGTCTTTATCGAAACTATCTCGCCCCTTTTTTGGTCCGTGGTTCTTGATCTTTTTCGCCCTCCTGCCTCGATTTCTCTTCTTGCGGGGACTCGTGAGGCGGAAGCCTCGGGAGCCCATGGCGTTCCTGCCCCTATCGCTCAAGTTTTCACAGCCCTGGTCCACAGTGGAGCACCCCTCGACCATGCCACCACAGGCGGCTGCGCTTGAACACAGGGGCCAGGGTCGGTCGCCCCCGCGGCCACGGCCGGGGTTCACTCGCGAATGGGTGCACGGCAGAAGGGAACAGTATCAGGATAACAAAAGCAGTACAATAATTAACGACGTTGCCGTAAACGCGCCCCCATGGGGCCACACATTGTTCCCTTTTTTACGCAGGAGAAAAGGAAGGAAAAGGACAGAAGCAGGTGAAGCGCGCCCCGTGTCGGCTCTCTTGGAAGGCCCGAGCCGCCTCCGGAGCTCAGTCGGACTCCATCTCGCGCTTCACCGGGGCGTGGCGGCGAGTGGACCCGCTGCCACCCCCCAAGCAGGCGCGGCGGCGTGGGGGCTGGCCGCGGCCGCTGCTGGAAGAATCATCACCCGAAGAAGAGCTGGTGAAGCGTGAGGAGTCACGGGCATCGCCAGCCGCCCGTGCGCTGCCCTCTCCGTCCGCGCCGGGGCTGAGTCCTCGGCATGATGCGTCGTCTTGAGGCAGCACCCCATGCGGCGGCCGTCTTCCCGAACACCCTCACGTAGAGGGTGGCGTCGCCATCATACTTGAAGTGCGAGGAGCACCGCGGCGGAGACCACGCAGCGAGCGTCTGCCCGGCCCAGCGGCCAGAACAGGTTCCCTGCAGCAGAGACCTCCAGAGAAACCCACGAAGCCCGGCTGCAATAGCCATCTACCTGGAGCCAGAGGCCACTCAGGGCGCCATCTGGGAGCTCACCCAGGAGGAAGCACGGGAGCTGAAGCCGGATGCTGGACGGCTCCTCCGCCCTTAGCATGAACTCTGGCGGTAACCAGTGACATGGAGGCGCGGCCTCGGGGGACGCGCGGCTGGTGCACGCCCTCCGACCATGGCCAGCCGCTCGTCGCCACGCTGAGAGCCTCCCCCACGACCGCGGGGGACCGCCATGGAGGCCACGAAGTGCTTGCGAGGGCGACCTCGACCACGCTTAGGCGGAGGAGAGGAAGATTCGACCTGGCGGCCCTTCCCCTTCTCTGCGGCCGAGAACTTCCTTGGTGGAGCCATGGAGAAGAAGGAGAGACAAGAAAGGATAGGCTGGAAGGGCGCGTTGTTACAGACTTATTCTTTGGCGAAGGCCAACCGTCGGCCTCCACGACCACCGGTAATCATGACCAACTCCGCATGCAGGGACTTGTCGAATCCGGGAGGTTACCGAGGCATCATGGGGGAGCAGTGCACACACGTCCAGTCAACCGCCACACGTCGCCCAAGGCCGCAGGCGGTTAGGGCCCCCGATGCTTCGCACTTGCCCTTCGCCTCTCTGCTCGGCCAAGTTCAAGGCGCCCGTGGGCCGAGGGGCTCTTTGTCGGCGTTAGGAGCAGGGGTCCCAGACTTGCACTGCGGCGTGGCTCAAAGGAGGCCCAGGACAGCCCATCTTTATCAACACAAGCTCAAGACCCTCGCGAGGGGCCAAGCCTCGCGGGGCGGACGACCAGGAGCTTCCTCAGGCACGGCCTCGTCAGGTTGGCTCATGAGGAGGTGGAGAGTTCAAGGCAGGGTACCTCGCGAGGTGCCCATGATGCAAGCCATGACGACCAAGGGCGCCCGGCGCGCCCGACCAGCCTGGCGTCCTCCTTTCCTCTTTGGTGCAAATGGAGCAAGCGCAGCGAGAGCATCAAGAAAAGGCATCCGTTTGATTGCAACAAGACCAAGACCAGCCCCAGCGGCTAGAAGGGAGTCATCGTGGAGCCCAAGCGAGGCGTCATCACCAGAGCCTTTGGCGGCGAGGACCAACTTTAGTCGGGATAAGTGTACCCGTTGTTCCCCTTCAAAATGGCCGATTGTTGGCGCCCTTCCGCTCAATATTTGGGAAGAGGCCGGGGCCTTCGCCTATAAATAGGAGTAGCCACACTTTCGAGTAGGGGGACGATCGGAGAGGAAGGGATAGGATGATCCGCATCCGGATCGAGAGAGAGATAGAGACCCGATCCTCAAGCTAGGCGACGGGACACCACTTAGTAGTTCATCACACCCACCAAACGAGACCCTCGCGAGGCTGTTCTTCCCTATCTTGTTCCTCATCAGCCCAAGAGGCAATCCACCATGCCACAAACTAGAGTAGGGTATTACACCACAACGGTGGCCCGAACTAGTATAAATCTCGTGTCTCTTGTGCTGTTCTTCTTAGTAGTTTAGGTCCCTGCGATTCGGCGAGGTACGAGACAGTGGAGGGTTGGATCTCCGCGTGCACCCCATAGTTCGAACCTTAAGGGTCTGCCAGAACCCGAAATCCGACACGCGGTTATGTGGCGACTTGGAAATTTCTAATATTCGGTTGTAGAGAAATTGACACTAAACTTCAAACAAAATACACCAACCGTGTGCATAACCGTGACCGTCTCTTTTCAAGTGAGTTCAGGAAGGGAACACTGTGTGGTTATGGTTGACTCATGAATAGTTCAGGATCACTCATTACTAGTTTGCCTCTGTTATGCATAGTTACTCTTCTTACTCTTGTACTCTTAAGTTAGCCACCATACAATGCTTAGTTCTTGCTGCAACCTCACCACTTATCCATTCCATAGCCATTAAGCTTTGCTAGTCTTGATACCCATGGTAATGGGAGTGCTAAGTCCTCGTGGCTCACAGATTACTATGCAGGTACAGGTAAAGCAAAGATTTGATGTGAGAGTGATGCTTGCTTGTTTGGAGTTCTTCTCCTGCTTCTTCTACTTCGACCAAGGGATAGGTTCCAAGTCGGGAGCCTGGGATTAGCAGGGTGGATGTCATTCTTATTTTTCATTTGATTTCATCTGTAGTCGGATCATGCTCTTTTGTATGATGATTGGTATGTATTGATGTATTCATGTATTCATCATGTAGCTTGTGGCGAGTGTAAGCCTTTATCAGGTATTCTCATCTATTCAGTACATGGTATGTCGTAATGATATCCACCTTGCTATGAACTCGAAATGTGCTTGTGCCCCAATCATGAATTCATCGTGTGAATAGGATAGAATCACATCTTGGGCGCTAGAAGGTGGTATCAGAGCCTTACCGGCCGCATGAGCCTCCTTGATTGATCGAACCGTTGTTGTTCTTGTGTCTAGAAAAAAACTATTTTCAGTCCAGTTATATATCGGAGAGTAGGAATTCTTTTTACTCCTCATCCCCATCATCGCTTTGGTGAGAAATTGTGATGTAATTGTTTTGATTCTACTCTTCTCCCCCTTCAATTTTTTTAGGATCACGCGTGTATTGTTGGAATCGTTGTGATATCGATGTGACGGGAATTCTGTATTGGTGCCTCCTGATTGTATGGATTGGACCCAAGGAGTTGAGCTCCAAGGTGTTTTCTTCATAGTTGCTATCATTTTAATTCTGGAATACCAGAGGACGCCGACATTGAAACGTTGCCATACATTTCATGGTGGCAAATTGTGTTGTGACTTATCCCAGTATTGGAGGAGATAGCACGGATGATCTTCCATGACTAGTATCGTTGTTATTTTCGAAGGTCTGAGGTACATGAGTTTCTGAGGTTTTCTTGATTATGTGTTGACGGATGTGATACATTTGGACCATAGAATTCTGCTAGGAGTTGTGTAATGATATTTTTTCCTTGTATCCATTGGACCAGATTGCATTACTAGAAAATTGCTAGAGTTCTTAGGTGGCAATTCAAGTAGTTACCTAGGATATCTTTCCGGCAGATGCATGATAGGAGACTGGGGTTCGACGTCTAGTGGTCCGCATGTCCACGGTTGGTTTTATAGTGGTCTTGTTGTGTCTTAAAGAGCCATGTGTAGCTTTGCTATAACTTGGGGACGCTTTGTATGTCATGTGCACTTCCTTGTACATGATGGTGTTGTACGATCAAGCCTGTGTGGGCCCCACCATGAAAACTTCGGACGAAATCTCTAGCATATGTTTGTTCCAGCTTATTCTGCAAGCCAAATCCTTTATTTTGTTTTGGTTGTGGTATTCGAGTTGCTTCGATGTCAAGTGTTAATCCATACCTTTCATAAATGGTGTTCACATGTTTCTATGGCAGCGCTAATCCTTCTTGATGATCGATATTTTCATGTTCATTATTTTCTAAACGGTGTGCTTCTCTCCAAGTTAACTTAATCCTCTTCATCATTTGCAAGATCAGTTCCCAGTTTTCTCAACAATGTTTGTTTCATCTGTCCCAAGTTGCCTTTGTTTTTTCACCCTCCCACCCTTTTCTTCAAGGACTTGGATTTCTTAATCAACTATCCATTTTATTGATGTGAAGTTTCTTCATTCTTTTTTCCTCCAATGTTCTTACCTGGCGATTCTCATGAATATGCTAAGGAAGTTTCAAGTTTATCATTCTTCATTCTCTTTTCTTTTCTGGTGGACTAAATTCAAGCTTCCAGTGTTGATCATATCCCTTTCCTTTTGTTAAAAATGCTTTCACATGTTGCAAGTTCTTCTCCAAGCATCTCTTGATCATTAACCTCTCTCTATTCATATCTGGAGTGTAGAAGATATCTCAGAAGATTCGTGTTTACATTCTAGATCAGCTCCAATTATATTGAGGTGGTTACCTCATTCAAGCCATTTAAATCAACTGGTGCATTATCTCTTCATAAGAAATATTTTCCAGCGATGTTTCTTTTGAGTGGGCCCTGTCCCACAAGTCTTTTCCCAGGATCTTACCTGGCTCTTCTAATTCATCCAGCGTTAATCTCAAATTCTTTCCAAAGTTTGACATAAGAATGGATTTTCATCAGTCAATATGCCTTCTCCAAGATCGCTTTCAGATTATTTTCATCTTTAGCTCAACATTTATGTTCTTCATTGTTCCGGAGTGTCTCAACAATTTTGGTGGTGTTTCTCATCGTCATTCTTCGCTTGATGCCATTCAAGACCAAAGAAGAGTTTCTCCTAAATCTGGGACCATTCTCTAGAAGATTCATAGTTCAAGCTTGATGCCATCCTCTCAAATTGTTCTGGTTATGAAAATTATTTTCATATCCATCTGAAGCATTTCAGAAGTCTTTTCAGTTTGATTCTCCGGAGCCCATCATTTCAGAATTATTCATTCTCGGTGTTCAGCTCTCATTCCCCAATTCTTTCGGTGCCTCATTCAAGTATTCTCTAGTCAGCTCGTGATCTTTCCGTTCTCTTGTATCTAAATTCCACCAAGCATGTTCGTTCATTTTCTAATTATTCCCCGTGATTTGTTTTGTTTCCTTCTTTCTTCTTCAAATACGTATGGTGGTTCATTCAACACTTCTCTTTCGTTGTTATCATATCAATTCATTCATTTTTTTCAATCCTACCGGTGAATCATTCAAGATTTTCCCAAGTTTGCGATGTATCTCTCCTTACTCCCTTCTCAATGAGAATAAGTAGTATGCCAAAACCTTTGATTGTCATCAATTTAAATTGATGAAGGATAGGCATACAATAATTCTTATTCGTGTTTCTCAAGGTGATTTAATTCCTTCTTCCGAACTTCATTCATGATATCAACTTCTTGGTTCTAAGTTGTTCACCTTTTCTTTACGAAGTTCCAAGTATTTGCAATACTATCACGAAGCTCCATCTAAATCATTGCAAGGCTTCAATCTTATATTTTCATCATTCACTTCTTTCTCATCATCCTTTTGTTATCAGAGTTCTCATGAAGGCTCAACATGGTGGTTTGTTAAGGATTTTTAATTCATTCTTCAAGTGTTCATCAAGACTTTTTTTGGGAGAGCTCAAGTATTCTTCGTCTTGCATTCCGAAGTGCAATTCTTTCCACCTTATCTTTTGAGGTGGTGTTATGTCATCCTTGGAAATTTCTCTTCGTGTTTCATGATTCACAGGTTGTCAAGAGTGACATATTTTAAAACCATCATTTTCTGTTTGTTTATGAGATCTTTTCAACCCAGCCATTTCTTTGTTGGAGTTATCTTGTGTTATATTTCATCTAAAGCCTTCGATAAGGAATGTTGCTATTGTGGTGCTTATCAATGATCCAAGTTATCTCTTTATCATATTGGTGGAAGAAGTTTTCATCTCGTTGGTGTTCTCAATCATATTAATTGATTCCGTTAGTGGCAGGTCTTCACCTCGTAAGTTTGGGATGTTTTCCATAAGACCATTGGAAATCATATCATTTGATTGCTGATTTTCCAACAACTCCATTCAATCCTTCTTCTGTTCTGAAGGCATTGTGATCTTGCTATGTTCGAACCATCATCTCATTTTTTTCAAAGTTCATGTTCTATTCCTTCCATGTTCAACTGGAGTGCTATCTACTTCTGTCATTTTTTCCTTGACTATCTCGTTATACCAGGGTGGTTTCATATTCTTTTGGTTCGTTAAGCTCTTGTTTCACGTCTTTCAACCTACAAAGTACTTGCAAATTTGTCGAAGAAGCAACTTAGTTTTACCTTTTTCTCTTCCTCTTCCTCTCCTCATTCTTATATCCCGGGGCGACATCTCTTATAAGTTGGGGAGAGTTGTAACGACCCGAGACCGATGCTCCAGATGCCTTCCATGTTTTTCGTTGTTGCCGTGTGTTTCATTTGTTTGTTGCGTTCGTCATCGAATCACTCGCATTGCATCGGCACTCCGTTACCGTCATATTTCAAAACTTGCATCCGCTCGTAGTTGCCACTTCTTCCTTGTCTCTGTTGACCTCCTCTTAGATCAACAGGGCCGTTCTCTTCTCTCTCTTCTCGGAGCCCATCAAACCCCCTAGTCTCCATGGCCTTTTGTCAAACCCCTCACGCGCGTTCGAAAAACTTCCCTGAACATGAACCGGGCAATCATGACCGATGGGTCCGGATCAAGCCCGAACATCCCCAAATATCTTTTGTTTCTCATTTAGACGCTCCTAGCCTAATTATCCGAACCCCTCAATCTAAATCAAATGGACCGAATGGCACCTAGCCAAAAATCCACTGCTATAAATAGCAGGTCCAACCCTAATCCAAGGAGTTGTCCCATCCATTCCATCCATCCCATCACCGCACCGCCACTCCACCGGGTCTCTCCTTCCACCTCAGGATCATCCAGATCCATCTTGCCGCCACCCATTCCAAATATCCCCTCGGGATCCCTCCCAATCCTTTTCCATCCAAGCTGATGGCTCCGACCACCTCCCTAGATTTGCACCGCCGACCAACCACAGCCGCCACCTCCACTGCTCCTGAGGCCCCGAGCTCCTCCTCTCGATCTAGAGCCCGAGCGCTCGACCCCCTCATCCACGAACTCGATCGAGGCAGCTACCACGCCCGAGCCTCCTTCCGGGGCAGCCGAGGACCTCCCTGACCCCTTTGTACCTCGCCGAACCAGCAGATGAGCCCCATGCCGCCCCCTTTCCTTCCTTCTTCCCCTTCTTTCCTTTGTCGCTCTCAACCTTTGCTCTCTCTGCTTCTCTACAGGAGCTCGCTCGTGCCACCATGGACGCACGCAAACAGAGACTTGCCTCGCCTCCTCCGGCAACCACGGCCTCATCATCGTGCCGCACCGGCGACCCAGCCTGCCGGCGACCTTGACCTCCAGGGCCACCCTTGTCAGATCCCACTGGGGATCGACAAAAAATTCTACTCCCGATGTTGGAGCACTCTCTATGATTGGGGATTTTTGGAAGAACCCTAGCTACAAAAATAAATGCAGATAAGCGAAGAGTAAACTAGATACTTTATTTCATAGCCCGAGTCCAGTGTTGGTCACTTATATAGTCATACAGACGGGATTATAGAGTTACTTTCGGAGTGTCTGACACAAGACGAGATACAGTTACGCAGTGAAACTGGTTGGTGGCCTTCAGCCGCTAGATCTTGGCTATAGCTCTCAAACGTTGGATCTTCATAACTGGACCAAATGTTATCTGCTAGACTAACGGACAGTTGTATTGAAAAATGTTCAGATAGCACGGTTGTGACAATGCTCCCCGTGGAGATCACACTTGTCCTCAAGTTGTATTTTCTGGAAACCAGGAGCAGATCGTTTGCTTGAAGAATGTTGGTAACACCTACTTTATGAAGTTTGCATCTTCCCAAGACGTTTCATCAGGTTCCAAGTTGGCCCATCGGATCAGCCACTGAGTGACCAAAACTCCTTTCTTTGCAAAGATCTTGTTTCCAGTACTCTGACTAGCTTAGTTCTGATCTTGCCATCTTCTCCCACCAGTGGTGGTTCCTGTTCTGGAACAGCATGGGTGCCCTTATGGCCCTTGAGCTAACTAACAAGGAAAACCGGGTGAATTTGAATTTAGGACGGGAGCAGTATTTTGTATGAAGAGTTGCCCAATTTATGTATAATTCTAAAGGGCCCATAGAACCTTGTAGTGAGCTTGATAGCTTGCCTCAGTCCAAATGATACCATTCTGTAGGGTTGCATTTTGAGGTATACCATATCCCGTTCTTGGCATGATCTTTCACTCCTGTTCATGTCAGCATAATTTTTCATTCTTTGCTGAGCTTGTTGCAGATTTTCCTTCAAGTGTGTTATAGTCTCCTATTTCTCTTCAAGGAATTGTTTAGCTTCCGCATCTGAAGGGCCTGGAATAGCCACTTCATTAATCATGGGTGGTTCATAACCATATAAATCCTTGAAGGCGGTTTCTTTAGTAGAGGTGTGATAGGAGGTGTTGTACCACCACTCGGCTAATGACAACCAGTCAGCCCATTTCTTTTGTTCCTTGAATGACATGCACCTCCGATACAACTTAAGACACTGGTTAACTCTCTCTGGATGACCATCTGTTTCTGGGTGGTGACCAGTTTTGAGTTTGAGTTGAACATTCATAGATTTGAATACTGGTTGCCACATGTTGCTTGTAAAGATCCTATCTCTGTCAGTTACAAAATACATTGGTGGTCCATGTAATATGAAGACATTGTCTATGAAAGCTTGAGCCATTGTATGCACATTGTAAGGGTGGGGTAATGCAATGAAATGGGCATATTTGGTGTATCTGTCTACCACCACCAAAATTACTTCTTTGCCCTGAGATTTTGGGAGACCTTCCGCAAAATCCACGGTTATATATCAGTCCAAGCCTGGGTTGGGAGTGGGAGAGGATCCAACAGGCCAAGATAATGGCAGTGTTCAGATTCCTCTCTCTGGCAAATAGTACACTCAGCAATGAATTTGTGCACCTGCTTTGTGAGACCAGACCAATAGAATATCATTTTGATCCTTTGATAGTTTGCCACCATTCCTGAATGTCCACCAATAGCAGAGGTGTGAAATGAGTTTATGAGTTGCTCTCTGATGTGCTCCTCTTTTCCAATATAAATTCTACCTTTATACCTCAGGATGCCCCTGATAGAGGGTAATGTAATGTTTTATCAAGAGCAATTGCCAGTTGTTGTAGCAAGTGCTTACAGTGTTCATCTTGTTCATAACTCCTCTCCACACCCTCAATCTAGGAAGGTGTGAAAGTTATGATTGCCATGAGTGTGTTATCTTTTATGCCTAGTGCATCTGCAACCTTATTTATCTTCCCTTTCTTGTATTCAATGGAGTATCTGAACTCCAGCAACTTGAGTAGGAGTTTGTGCTTCATTCCTTCAGAAACTTTCTGCTCAGTGATAAACTTCAGACTTTTCTGGTCAGTTTTGATGACCAAATCCAGCCCCTGAAAGTAATGCCTCCACTTTTTGAGGGCTTCCAATATTGCTAGGGCTTCTTTTTCATAAGTTGACATAGCAGCATCTTTCATGCCAAGTGTCTTGCTGAAATAAGCTATAGGTCTGCCATTTTGCATCAATACTGCCCCTATACCATAACCACTAGCATCGGTTTCGAGTACAAATTTTTCTTTGAAGTTTGGTAGGGCTAGAACTAGGGCAGTGATTAGCTTCTATTTTAGCAAATTGAAAGCTTTAGTTTGCTCTTCTATCCAATGGAAGGAGTTCTTCTTGAGGATGTTGTGGAGTGGTCTGCAAATGAGCCCATATTTGGGGACAAATCTTCTATAGTATCCAGTCATTCCTAAGAAACTACTTAGTTGAGTGATTGTTTTTGGTAAGGGCCAATCTCTCACAGTGGAGACCTTGGCAGGATCTGTAGCTACTCTTGCATAAGAGATAATATGGCCAAGGTATTCCACTTGGGGAGCAGCAAACACACATTTGCTCATTTTATCATATAGTTGTTTTTCTCTCAGGATTTGTAGTACCATTCTCAAGTGTGGAATGTGGTCCTCCAGTGTCGTACTATAGATTAAGACATCATCAAAGAAGACAAGGGCTAAATGTCTAAGGTGCTTCTTAAAAATGAAGTTCATCAATGCTTGAAATGTGGCAGGTGCATTAGTAAGGCCAAAGGGCATGACCAGGTACTTGAAATGCCCCAAGAATGTAGTGAAGGCAGTTTTGGGTATGTCTTACTTTTTCATCCTTATTTGATAATACCCAGATATGAGATCTATTTTTGTAAAATATTTGGCCCCATGTAGTTCATCCAACAGATCTTCAATGATTGGTATTAGGAATTTGTTTTTGATGGTCTGGTCACTGAGTTTTCTGAAATATGTGCGCAACCTCCAAGTGCCATATTTCTTTCTGACTAGTAATGCAGGAGCTGCATAAGGACTGTCACTAGGCCTTATGATTGAAGTTTCTAGCAGTTGTTTGATCTGCTTTTCCATCTCTTCTTTCTGGTGATGAGGCACGCTATAAGGTCTCAATGCAGGTGGCTCAGATCATGGTATGAGAGGGATTGCATGGTCAAAACCTCTCTGAGGTGGAAGTTCAATTGGTGTTTCAAGCACATCATGGAATTCCTGTAGAACTTCTTTCACAGGGTATTCTACTTGTGGTGTTTCTGCCTTCTCTTTGGCCATAGGAAATAGGAAATATCCTTATGTTATTTTATTCTTACTGGCTATCAATTTGTGTAAGGAGATTGGAGGGATTCCCTTGTCAAATGTCTTGTCTTGTTGGGTAATTGTTTTCTCCCTCTTCCAGTTGATTATCATCAGCCTTTCATCAAAGTCCAAGGATATTGGGTTGTGTTCCAGCAGCCAATCACAACCCAAAATAATTTCATACCCTATCAGTGGGAGTAGTTTGAAACTGTTAGAGAACTCATGGCCTTGTAAGGAGTAATTTGTAGAAGGAATGTGGGCTCCTGTCTGCAACTTGCCCCCGCCAGCAATATGGACTGTCTGCAAATCATTCCAAGCAATAGTGCATTTTTTGGTGCGAAGGAGAGATCCATAAAAGTGTTGGTGCTTCCTAAGTCCACAAGTGCCAGCCCCTTTTTTCCTCCAATCTCTACCCACATGGTGAAGGTAGCAGTTGTGCTTTTTTCTCTAATAGCTTGCATGAATATCAGCATTAGTTGCTCATCAAACTCCAGTGAAGTAGCTGGATGTTCTTCTTCTTGCTGACAGTTGATGTTCTGCATTTGTTCATCCAGCTCTAACTCTTCCTCTTTAGTCCACAGTACCTGCACTCCCTAGCCATCAGATCAAGAGTTTTGTACTTTGCACGTTTGTGTCCAAGAAACCACTTTTGTCCACAGTACCTGCACTGCCCTGGTTCTCTATATTTTACTTCTGGTCTTGTGCTCTGCCTATCTGCTGGTCTGTTGGTAGCGTAGTCGACAGGTTTTGGTTTAGTGGGTAAGGCAATTGTGGCAGTGTTCCTTTGCTAGTACCATGTTTGCTGATACCTTCTGGACTGGTTAGAAGCATTTGCTCCTTGTTCCATGTCTCTAGAAGTCTCTACTGCATCATAGAGAGTTCCTGGTTTAAAAAATGAGCAAGGGCACCCATTTAACAAAGGATGATTTTAGAAGCATCTAGGATTTGGTTTCACTGGGTTTGGAGTTCAAATGATTTCTCTATGAATTTGCAAAGTTGGCTATACATGAAGAAATAGACCACTATTTGAGGATACAGAAAGTATTACTAAAAATGTTCAAAAACTAAGTTTTGAACTTATAGACATCTAGGATTTTGAACCATGAAATTTGGATCAAAAATAGGCTCTCTGTGATTTTCTAGAGTTCATTACAGAAATGGGAAAACAAGGTTTGATAAATGTTTGTGAAGAAAAAGTTTCTGGAAAAATGTGCATGTTGCACCAACAGGTAGAGAATGATTTTATGAGTTACCAGAAATTTGAACCATCCAATTTGGAGGTATCTGAATACTTGGAAGATTTTACAAGTTGTCTGAAAAGAAAAAGGAACAAGGTTTTTACCCAAACGGTGGATCTGGCGGCATAGGCAGACCTTTGGCGAGACATAGCGGGGCAGCGCGCCGGCCAGCCCAGGCTTGGCCAGCCTGGCTGTGGCAACGTCGAAGGCGCCATTGCCGAAGCCGTCTCCACTTAAACGGTGGGGCCTGCCCACTAGGTCGCTGACACGCGGGGCCCAGCTGCAGGTCGCCTTCAACCTCCCGCGCGTGCTCCGGCCGCGGGGAGGAGCGGCTCCCGCAGGCGATTGTCGGGGCTACAGAGTGTCTTCGGTGATGCTCCGCCCACCGGCGTGCTCAGGAGGCCACGCCGCACCCATCCATGTGCTGCATGCATGCCGTGGAGGGCTGCAGCAGCGATGGCTTGGGTGGCCGCGGAGGCGGCCGTCGGCGAGGTTTGGGACTGCGTGGCAGGCGCGAGGAGGGAATGAAGTGCAGGGCGAGTCGGCGGTGGTGGTGAGGGGTCTCTGGAGTGGTCTAGAGGGGAGGAGGAGGAGTGGTGGGCGCGAATTTAGGCGGAGTCCGGCGGCTCGGCTCAGGACCATGGGGAGCTGACGGAGGGCTCGGAGAGGGTTGGCTGGAGTGCTGGTGACGTCTGGGAGGGATAGATGGCGAAAGGGCTCAGAGAGAGGCCTCGAGCGGCCTTATCTCATGAGGCCATGGCTCACCGTGGACGTGGCCTACGGGCACCCGCGGAAATGGCCGCAGTGGCCACGGGAGGAGGCTCGGGGCTGTCTACCGCGTTCGTGGGAGTCGAGTAGGGCGCCAGGAAGGGAGAGAGGGAGCGGGGACGGGTCAGAGGCGTCGCGCGTGTGAGGCTGCCCATTGGAGCCCTCGGGCGGCCGGTGCGCGTGCGAGAGGAGGCAGCAGGAGGAAGAGAGAGGAGGGGGCCTGCACGGCTGTCGTGTTGCGGACGTCGAGGACCTCGGCCCGGCCTTGAGGGGAGGCTCGAGGTGGTCGGGGGCGTGGTGTCAACGGTCGGGAACCTGTTGACGTGCTCTAGAGCGCATAAATGGCGGCACCATGCTTTTCTCGCGTCCTCACGCGCCCACTTGTGTCTGGTAGCTGCAAGGGTGAGTAAACAATGCGGCAATGGCATTGGATGCCTTGGGGATCCACTGGAGGGGAGAGGGAGTTGAGAGAGAGTGGAAATGCTGCTGCCCAGAGCAGAAAAGTGGATTTCTTCCCCCCTCCATCATTGCTTCCTCCGGCAGAAAAGCGTCCAGGTGCTAGAGGGGGACTAGGAAGGGTTGTGGTAAAAAGTAGAGTCCATGGAGATTAGTGGAAGAGGCCAAAAATGGGATTTTGGTAAAGTGGCAGAAGGTGTTTGATGCTGGTTTGGGCAAGTAGATGATTTCCATTTGTCATGAGACTCCACAGGGTGAAATGGCACATATAATTAGGGCCTTCCACCATGTTTGGGCTCATTTGGGTAAAGTTGCCAATGCAACTTTTGTAAACCCTAGAAATCAATAGAAATGGACTTCCCAAGATTTAGTCATGCAAATCTGTTCTCCTTGATGCACCACTTGGTGTAGGGTCATCATTTGAGGTTCTGAACATGTCCACAAAAGTTGAGATCAAAAGGAGAAAGTTTCCAATTAGAGTTGTTCAAATTTGGTTCTGAACAGGAAGGGTTTTGGGGCACTTTGATCAAGATAACATTTTCTCAAACTTGTCCCATTTGTTCCAGATGAATGATTAGACCATTTGAGCATGTTCACAAGGTTTGAGAACGTTTGGACATGTTTGGCAATGTAAAGTTTCTCAAAACTTCAAAAGGGACATAAATGGTTTTGAGGGGATTTGATGATGTTATATTGTTCTCCAAGACATGATACTTGTCAAGATCATCAAACATGTCATATGTGACATGCTAGAATTTTCTTGGAATTTTCGGAGAATCTTTCCTTTGTAAATATTTCAAAAGCTTGAAATATCCAAAAAGGGTTTTTGAGGGATTTGACCAATATTTTGAACATGACCATGTGTTGAAACTCTTATATATGGAAAATATATGTCCACTGAGTTTCCCTGATTTTTCTCAAATATTTTCTGAAGCTTTAAAATAATTTTAACCTATTAAAGACCATTTCTGGCCTTGAGAAAAATCCTTTAAATAAAATAAGAAAATAAGTTTTAAAATTATATTTTGGGGGGGTTATGGGTGTCCTATATCTAATAGAAGTCAAATATATTTTTGGAAGATTTTTACTGCCCTTCATTAAGTACTTGCAGTGCAAATCTCAATTCAGGGGTTTTTGGAAAACTAATTTTTGAAAATACTATTTGGCCAAATTATTTTTGTAAGAAATTATTTTTATGTCCTATACACATGGCATGATCATTGGGCAAGGTTTTTTTTTGGATCAAGGAGAAGGAGTATACGAGTTGGAGGATTTATTTGATTTTTAGAGCACTTGCAAACAGCAGACAAAAATCAAATCAAGCAAAGACCAAAACACTCAAAAGTTTTTGTCAAACCACAATGTATCATGATTTATTAGCTTAAGTGTTGTGGCATGAAAATGTCACGCCCAAGATGCGACCCTATCCAAAAGGAACTCGAAGGTCCCACCAAGGATAGAAGCGCATCTTGAAGACGCTTTTGCAAGGTGGATATCATTACATCAACATTACATAATAGATGGGGATACATACATAAGGCACAAATGCCACAAGAATACAACAACATCATATACAAGATCAACATCCGATTCTGGATGAAACATAAACGAAACTCAACGACATCCACCACGCTAGCCCAGTGCCGACTGGAACCTATCCCCTGATCGAAGAAGCAGAAGAAGAACTCCAACACAAGTAAACATCGCTCTCATGTCATGATCATCGCACAACCTGTACCTGCAACTGGTGGTGTAGTAATCTGTAAGCCACGAGGACTCAGCAATCCCATTACCATGGGTATCAAGACTAGCAAAGCTTACAGGGGAAGGAAGGGGTAAAGTGGTGAGGTTGCAGCAGCGACTAAGCAGATATGGTGGCTAACATACGCAAATGAGAGCGAGAAGAGAAACAAAGGAACGGTCGTCAACTAGTAATGATCAAGAAGTGATCACGAACTCCTACCTACGTCGGACATAACCCGAAACCGTGTTCTCCTCTCGATCAACCCGAAAAGAGACACTCACGGATTCACGCTACGGTTGGTGTATTTTAGAAGAGTTTGCTTGAGTTTACTCCAACCGGATATTAACAAATTCCCATCGCCACATAACCGCAGGCACGGCTCTCGAAAGTTTATACCTGCAGGGTGTCCCAACTTAGCCCATGATAAGCTCTCGCGATCAACGAAGGATAATCCTTCTCCCGGGAAGACTCGATCGATCTCGGGATCCGGCTACAAGACATTTCGTGACAAAGAATAAAACAAGACCAAAGAAAGCCGCCCGATCGCGCCGACAATCCCGATAGGAGCTGCACATATCTCGTTCTCGTGGCAACACCGGATGAGACTAGCTACGAGTAAAACCAGACCTCGAGTTGCTCAGGGGGCCCTTGAAGCTTTCGGTTCGAGCCAAGACTTAGAGAAGCAACGGCCCGGGGGACTAAAATAAAGATGACCCTTGGGCTCCGAACCCAAGGGAAAAAGGGCTAGGTGAGGCAAATGTTAAATCCTATGTTGGGCCTTGCTGGAGGAGTCTTATTCAAAGCGAACTGTCAAGGGGGTCCCATAATTCACCCGACCGCGTTTGGGACGCAAAATCCGGGAACATAATACCGATATGACGGAAACTAAGGCGGCAAGAGTGGAATAAAACACCAGGCATAAGGCCGAGCCTTCCACCCTTTACCAAGTATATAGATGCATTAAGTAAATAAGATATATTGTGATATCCCAACAAGTAAACATGTTCCAACAAGGAACAACATCTCCATGTTCCAACAAGGAACAAACTTCATCTTCACCCGCAACTAGCAACGCTATAAGAGGGGTTGAGAAAAGCGGTAACATAGCCAAACAACGGTTTGCATAGGAAGGGTGCAAAAGGTTAGAGGCTGACATGGCAATTTGGGAGGCTTGAGCAGCAAGTGATAGGTAACGCAGCATAGCGATAGAACGAAACAACTAGCATAGCAATGATAGTAGTGAGATCCAGGGTAGCGGTCATCTTGCCTGAAATCCCGCAAGGAAGAAGAACGAGTCCGTGAAGAAGACGAACGGATGAAGCCGAACCAAGCGTAGACGAACGAATCCTCACGATCGCAACGAAACAGGAACTAACAAGAAGAAGCACACAACATAGTAAACACACCACACATGAACAAGACATGATGCACAACAAGCATGATGCATGACAAAGCTAGATGAGGCTACTCATGGCAAGAGATGATGCAAACAAGAGCAACACATGAAAGCAAGTTTAAATGAGTAGGAAGCAACATATAACAATTCCGGTAAGTCCTCATATGCAAATTTCGAAATTGGTCCAGATCTGAATAAACCTTAAGTTCAAGTTGTTAAACAGCAAGTTAAGATGCACCGCGATGATCTACACGAAATTCTAGTCAAGTAACATATAAAGTTCATTAGATTCGGAGCTACGGCCTAGAAGATATGAGCAGAACAAGTTAAACATGGCATAGATGCAAAATGCATAAAACATCAAGCAAACACCTCAAAACAAGGATGCAACATGACAATATGAAGCTACATGCAAAATCAAGCAAGTTTCATGTAGAGCACACTCAAAACGGAGCAACGGTTCAACACATACACCCTATACAAGTCATAGCAACAATCTGTCCAAAACAGCAACTAGGCATATTGCAAGCATCAAAACAACATGCTACAGAATCTCAACATGATAACAAAAGGCATGGGCATGATGTACAGGTAAAGCATGACAAAACATGAACACTGAGATATCTCCAAAAATCAATAGAACATGCTCAAACACACATGGAAAGATTGCAAATAATAACAGTTTCAGACTTTAGCAGAAATAACATCAGGTTGCAATGTTTAGAGCTATCAAACAATATGTTACAGGAACTTAAAATGGCAAACAAAGGCATGGAATGAATCTTCTAATTGCATAGAACAAAAGTCCCTTAATGACCATGAGCCAAAAAGGATAATAAAATATGATGGCACCCATGTAAACATGGCAAGTTATATTACAGATTCATACATGGCAGGAACAACAATAAGTAGGCATGTTGGTGAGCTTGAACCACTCACCACAGAGCGATACATGGCAAGGCAAGGCAACTCACAGTAAGAAGACATGGCAGATAAGCTATACATGGCAAGAAAAACATCATAGCATACACGGATCAACTACAAAAACCTTGGCAAAATTGAATAACATATAAACAACCTGCCAGGAAACATTTTATAGCAAAAGTAGAGCTCGATTTACTCAAGCTATGGCACTCCATAATTGCAAACAAGTACATGAATGGATAGAGCATGACATGTATAACAAAACATCATTACTGAAGTATCTCAAAATAAGCATGGAACTCTCGGTAGCATCAAGTTAACATGGCATAAAAATATCAGCAGAACAAGGGCTGAAATCAGAAACATCATGAAGCCTAGTTTGCATGCTTGTGCTAGTCAACAAAGAGATCAAAAAAATACATGGCATACACCCCTGTAAAGATGGCATGGCATATTACAAAACACATGTAGGACTCAAGTTCATAGGGTGCACACATCAATCATGGCAAAAATGACAAAAGTGCATGTTCTGATAAGAATCTGAAACTAACATCACATAGCCCTCTTCTAACAGAATTTCGGACATCAAGATGAGCTCAAATGTAAATGATGCACTGCGATGAAATGATGTACTAGTCGAGGCGAACAATTGCACATATTGCACGCACGAAACGGAGCTACGGATGCAGAGTTATGATGCGATGAAAATGCAACAAAATTACTGCAATACTCGGGGACTTAGAGAAATTCTGGAGGTCAACCTTCGCACGGAAAACGAGGATGGCCGGAGTTCGTCGCCAGAGACGACGGAAATGGCCGGAGAGGTGTCGGGGAGGTGGATCCGGACCGGATCTCGCCGGATCCGGCCGGATCAGCGAGGGGAGGCGGAGGCGACGGGGACTTCATGGCGTGGCCGTGAGCAAAACTCAATGGGAGTTTTGGGCGGCTCCGGTGAGGGGCGGGGCCGCGGGGAGGCGGCGGCCGGAGCCGGAGAGGTCGGAGGAGTCCGGGCGGCGGGGAGCGGGCGGCGCCGAGGATCCGATGCGCGGCGCTGGGCGGCGGAGGCGGCGTTACGCGGCGGGCAACGACGGCGACGCGAGTAACGACGGCGGCGCTGCTCGCCGGCGGCGGCGGGCGACGGGCGCGGGCGGCGGAGGACGGCCTCGCGGGCCCGATTCGGCCCGTGGCCGGGCGGCGGCGGGAGGAGGCGGACGGGCCACGTGGCACGATGCCACTGCTCGGGCGGCGGCGGACGTCCGTGAGGCGGACATGTCCGCACGGAGAGGATATTTTAGGGTTTCATCTGCGGGATTCATCCGCGAATTTCGGGGGGAGGGGCTTATTTATAGGTAGAGGGAGCTAGGAGAGTCCAAATGAGGTGCGGTTTTCGCCCACACGATCGTGATCTAACGACCGAGAGCATGGAGGGGAGTTAGATGGGTTTTGGGCCACTTTGGAAGGGGTGTTGGGCTGCAAGGAGAAGGAGGCTTTTACGGTTACACGGTTAACCGTTGGAGTATGAAACGACCTCCAAATGATCCGAAACTTGACAGGCGGTCTACCGGTGCTATACCAAGGCCGCTTGGCAAACCTCGGGCCATTCCAAGAAAGTTTAATACCCGCACACGAAAAGAGGCAAAAGGGGGCGCCGGGAGACATAGGAGTGCCGGATTGCAAAAGCACAACGGGAAAATGCTCGGATGCATGAGACGAACACGTATGCAAATGCGATGCACATGACGACATGATATAAAATGCAGATGATGACATGGCAAAGAGCGACACGCAAGCACATGACATGGCAACGACGGCGAATAACTGGCAGACACCTGGCGCATCGAATCCGGGGCGTTACAGAAAATCAAGATGTGACAGACCTACCCCCCTTACAAGAATCTTGTCCCCGAGATTCCCAAACTAGGCGTGGAAAGGAGTATGGAGACTTGGATTTGGGGTAGTCTTCATGTCCTCATACTGCTTCTGCTTCCGAGTGGTGCTCCCTAGAACCTTGAAGTACTTGATGGTGTGGCTTCATGTATGACGTTCTGCGTGATCCAGGTTGCTAAGGGGTTTCTCACGTAGGTCAGATTGGGCTGGAGGTCGGTGGCTTGACGATCGATGTCCTTGTAGAGATCGGGCTAGTTAGGAAGTTGGAAACGCTTCCGGAGTTGTGATGCATGGAAGATGTTGTGCATCGTGGGTAACTCAGGTGGTAACTCTAGCCGGTAGCCGTCTATTTCTCGTCTTGCAGTGATCTTGGAGAGGCCGATAAATCTTGGTGTGAGCTTCCCTTTGACATGGAAATGCTTGGTTCCTTTGAGAGGTGTGGCTTGCAGATACACTTGGTCTTCGATGAGGAAGTTCACTTCTTGACGATGGTGGTTGGTATAGTTCTTCCTCCTTGACATGGCGGTCTTCAGAAATCCCCTAACTAGCTGAACGGTTCTTCTTCCGTCTTCGGGTAGACAAGCATGTCATCAAATAACGACGACGACCAGCTTGTTCGAGTACTCTGTGAAGAGTTGCCCACGTGGTGCATAGGGTATAGGTTGGGGTATCGGTGGTGGTCAAGGTTGAGTATTGGTTAGGGTCTTCTCGACCTAGAGTCAAGGCCCAAGGTCATGATCCGACCCTGATGTGGCTTGGTAAGGCGTAAGGGTTTCAAGGATTCTAGTGTGCGAGTGAATGTTTATCATCCCATCCTTGAGCACAGTTCCTAAGTCCTCCAAACAGATCACCTTATACCACCGAAAGTACCAACCCGTGTAGGTCATCTCCAATCATTACTCATGCTATGATTATCCTCATGACTCTCGAGAGGAGGTCTAACAAAATCATATATGTCTACAATCCCCAAACTCATATGTATGTCTACCCCTAAAAATCCATGGGTAGACAAGCTGCTAAGCTTGAAAGAGACAATCCAAGTGCTCAACCTATTCTTCCAAGGTCTAAGATAAAGCATCTTTATCCTAAGGAAACACGTCGCAAGCCACTCCAAGATCTTGTTTCCTTCCTTTGAATCAACTCCAACAACCCATTAACTACACCAATCACTACATGATCCAGTAGTTCTACAAATCCAATCTCTATGGTGTTCCACAAGATCTTCTAATATCCTCTAATTCTATAATCCTTGAAAAGGTCCAGCCTTACTATAGTCAGTCCACCAATTTCCATTACCATGGTCGAGTAAACTCCAAAGTCGGGCGTATATAGATCCCTAAATCAACTCCGACAATTAATCCAATCTCCTAGTTTATCGTCCATCGAGAAACATGGTATCATCTAAATCCAATTTACTCCGAACCATGTAGACATACATCATCATCTATATTCAACTAGAATCACCTACTTAAATCCAAATCTCATGTCCAACGAGAATTTCTTCACTTTTCCCCAAGTCGTTATTGTAATATCATCTATCTCCTTTCGATACCCCCTGGCTAAGTCAAATCCTTATACTTCCAAGAATCTTTAGCTTGCGATCTTAATTGTCCTACTAAATCCAATTTACTCGGGGGTAATGAAAGTCATGCTATCTTATTAACATGATCCCACCAAGTTCTTCTACCAATATGAAAGCCTTATAATCCACCAAGGAGTCTCAGATAATTCCTCAAGGTCACTGATATAAACTCATCAAGTCATTAGTCCTCTATTCATATATCCCCAAACTGGTCTTTCCTATGGCATCGTCAATTCTTGTGCTATATTGGGATGACAATATGCTTATACACTATGTCCACTAGTTCCTTAATGAACCCAGTGTTGTGCAAGGTTTACAGAGGCTTAACTGGTTCCCTTGCAATTCTGCGGGTTAACCTTATGGTTAAGGATTCGTTCTGGGGTATATCGTGAAGTCTCGAAGGGTCTAGGGATGGGTGTCTGGTCTGGAGGGTTAAACATAATTCTACGGGGTTGCACTTGGTCGTGGAGATCGTAGCAGAAGTCTTCATTGCTAGTTGGTTGCCGAGGCAGAATCCTTGGTGTAGCTTATCTTGCCGGTCTTCAGTTGAGGAAAGAGATGAGAGGGAAAAGTAGCATAGAGGAGGGGAATGCCTAAAGGGGGTTCTATAGTGCAAGTGCAAACAAACGGGTGCGAAAGGGCCAAACACAAGCATTAAGATAAGGAAGGTGATATTGTCGCGTACTTGTTTCCTAGGGCAAAAAGGGCCACTGATATCAAAACATAAACAATTAAAAGCAAGCAACAAAAAATCATGGTTCTATTCAAACCATCATACGGACTCGACTGCGCATAGGGGGTACACGACTCATCCTACCCTAGGGGTTCTCGGACTCAGTAGTCGTGCCTTGTGCCTCGTGCAGTCTTCCGGGTTTTCCACAGGTGTTGCTACGTCTCTTGTAGTTGTTCGATGAAACGATCCCGGTTGAGCTTGAAGAGTCTTCAACAACTCTCGCCTGTTGGAGTGATGGGGTGAAGGTGGCTCCTTATAGCTGGCATTGACTTGGTCTCCTCTTGTCTTCTTAATCATGACGATCCCTTTTGCCTTCTAAGGCGTCGAGTGTACCAGGTAGGCAATCCTTTATGTAATGACACTAACAAGGCATAGTAGAGGTCCAATCTGCCGGATACACTATTGCCAGTATCGTCACCGACAGCGGGGGATGAAGAGAATCGTTTTCCTGCTCACTATAGTGAGACGGACCAAATGGCTAGGTTCTCATCCACCGGTGGTTGCCGATGCAACAATGATAAGGACAGGGTTGCTCTACTAGCGATGTATATCATGATCTTGCTTATCCTATGCCCTGGTCATCATAGGACAAGGTTTCATAATCCTCGGGCAATTTCAAAGGTGTCACCATCCTCTGGGTCTTCATGTCCTCATTCCTTGAGGGCGTACCTTCTGTTGGCATCGTCTTGCTGTTGTGTTGCCAATCTTGTGTTCACAAGAGGTGGGTGAGTGTCTGGCAAGGCGTCTTCCTTCTAGATTATCCACGAGGATTACAAGGAATCCCGTGGTCGGGGCATAAGGATTCTAGCGACCATTAAATTTGAAGGGGAAGAGGAAAGTATATCTTAGTTTTCGAAAAACTCAGAAGGGGAAGAGAAGTATAGATAGTTTTCAAAATTAGTAATAGTTTTGAAAATAGCTTTACCCTAACTAACGACCATGCTAACTAAGGCTTCCTATAGTCAGGATGGCTCTGATACCAGCTCTATGGGGACCCCGACTCATGTCGTGATCATCGAATGCACGTGTACGGTGATCCCAGAGATCAATGCTCACTGAACACACAGAAGCTGAATAACAAGAGTCTTACACCCATACATACCGTCTTACATAATTTATGACCATTATGGTCAAGTCTTGAGTATAACATTGCAGCAGAAATCTTCGTCGATAACTTGGACCCATGCCATCTTCCTTAACCCTACAGGCATTCTGACTGGGAAGCGTCCTAGCTCGCATGTTTGTCACCGAAGTGTTCTTCATCACATCCTGTTCTTTCATGCCTGGCCAATAAAATAACCAGTGGCAAGCCAATGAGTACTTTGAATGTACTCGCAAGCAACCCATGTTTTGGTTCAAGGCACAATAATGCATGATATAGGTAAAGTTTTGCAGAAAGCTAGTTTTGAGTACTATGACATGTTCAACAACTTGCATAGCATGCATCAAGAGGATTCAAGTAACCCTGAAGACAAGTTACAGATATCAACATAAATGGAGTGGGCACCAACCCAACTCAATCATGTCAAGTCCTTGGACTTGACCCAAGTAGTTCTTTCCACTCATCCATACATACTCACCAGGTTTCGTAAACATATGGACGTAGCCCAAGAGCGGTTACCCAACTGTCCTTGACCGTGGACACGGCTATTCGAATAGTTTTACACTCTGCAGAGGTTGCACACTTTACCCACAAGATCCGCGGAACTTCCGTGTCATCCATGACCCGCGGTACCTCAACTACCAGGGGTAAGCACCCGATCACTATCTTTCCCTAGACGACACTAACATAGAGTCCACTCGATTGGTAGTAACCCCCGTGCCCAACATTTCACATCTTAAAATTCTGGAGCCTCGCTCCCATATTCATCACATACCACAAGCATGGGGTACCAACGGTGTGTCCGGTGCCCTGTGAAAACAGTCATGGCCGCCCTACCTGGCACGACCCTGTCCTGAGAGAGCGCAACAATGACTCTCCCGTCACTAGTAATGCGGGTTCAAAAGCTAGTATCGGCCTAGGTAATCAATAATGCCCTTTCCCATATAAGGGTAGAGTGGTCGCGCATGTTTGGTTGGGACGGTCGGCAAATCTTAAATCTAATCTATCTCTGTAAACAACACTTTTATCAAGCCTCGGTACACTACTTATCCACC
This sequence comes from Aegilops bicornis, assembly GCA_021605145.1. Classification (NCBI taxonomy): domain Eukaryota; kingdom Viridiplantae; phylum Streptophyta; class Magnoliopsida; order Poales; family Poaceae; genus Aegilops; species Aegilops bicornis. The sequence continues at coordinate 349,368,320 of CM038672.1, forward strand.
AAGTAGTGACCTAGTTCATCATCATCTCCCAGGGGCATTAGTGGCACCCACTGGGCTGTTTGCAAGTATGTCAAACCACACTTGTTTCTTTCCATGCATAACCCTGACCCACTTTGCGTAGCCATTTACTATAGCATATTTCTACAACCCACCAACACAACTCTAAGAAAGGGTAGAGTCATGAACAATGCAAGTATCAATGGAGTATGCAATGGAGGCAAGCCTAGAAAGGTTGCCATTCAAGGTATATTATGCACTCAGTGAAGCAACGAAAAATGCTACTATGATGTAAAATGGTTCATCATGGTCAAAGGGCTACTTGCTTGTTGTAACAAAGTCTTCGAGGTCTTCAAATATCTCTAGTCCAACTCCGAGCATTTCGTCTACTTCGTCAACTATCGTCGAAAGCAACCATAATAAGCAACACAACAAGGCAGAAAATAAAAGTGCCCTAAAATATTAATTTGACTTTTCTAGGACATCTGGTTATATGAAAAATAACCAGAGTGGTTTCATTGGGATTGGACCAATGGGTATTTCTAAACATTTTGATATGATGGAATCAACGGGTTTATGGATTTGCAAGAAGTGTACAGAAATATATTTTTGAAAAATGAGCAAGGGCGCCCATTTAACAAAGGATAATTTTAGAAGCATCTAGGATTTGGTTTCACTGGGTTTGGAGTTCAAATGATTTCTCTATGAATTTGCAAAGTTGGCTATACATGAAGAAATAGACAATTATTTGAGGTGATACAGAAAGTATTACTAAAAAATTTCAAAAACTAAGTTTTGAACTTATAGACATCTAGGATTTTGAACCATGGAATTTGGATCAAAAATAGGCTCTCTGTGATTTTCTAAAGTTCATTACAGAAATGGGAAAACAAGGTTTGACTAATGTTTGTGAAGAAAAAGTTTCTGGAAAAATGTGCATGTTGCACCAACAGGTAGAGAATGATTTTATGAGTTACCAGAAATTTGAACCATCCAATTTGGAGGTAATACGAATACTTGGAAGATTTTACAAGTTGTACAGAAAAGAAAAAGGAACAAGGTTTTTACCCAAACGGGCTGGATCTGGGCGGCGACATACTGCCTTTGGGCGAGACATAAGCGGGCAGCAGATCGGGCCGGCCCAGCGGCTTGGCCACGCGGGCGAGAGGGCAACGTCGAAGGCGTCATTGCCGAAGCCCTCTCCACTTAAACGGTGGGGCCCACTCACTGGGTCGCTGACGCGCGAGGCCCAGCTGCAGGTCGCCTTCAACCTCCCACGCGTGCTCCGGCCGCGGGGAGGAGCGGCTCCCGCCGGCGATTGTCGGGGCTACAGAGCGTCTCCAGCGACGCTCCGCCCACCGGCGTGCTCAGGAGGCCACGCCGCACCCATCCATGTGTTGCACGCATGCCGTGGAGGGCTGCAACATCGATGGCTTGGGTGGCCACGGAGGAAGCCGTCGGCGAGGTTTGGGACTGCATGGCAGGCGCGGGGAGGAGGGAATGAAGTGCAGGGCGAGTCGGCGGTGGTGGGGGTCGCTGGAGTGGTCTAAAGGGGAGGAGGAGGAGTGGTGGGCGCGAATTTAGGCGGAGTCCGGCGGCTCGACTCCGGCCATGGGGAGCGACGGAGGGCTCGGCGAGAGGGTTGGCTGGAGTGCAGGTGACGTCTGGGGAGGGATAGAGGGCGAAAGGGCTCCAGAGAGAGGCCTCGGGCGGCCTTATATAGCGAGGTTGTGGCTCACCGTGGACGTGGCCTACGGGCACCCGCGGAAATGGCCGCAGTGGCCACGGGAGGAGGCTCGGGGCTGTCTACCGCGTTTGTGGGAGTCGAGTAGGGCGCCAGGAAGGGAGAGAGGGAGCGGGGACGGGTCAGAGGCGTCGCGCGTGTGAGGCTGCCCATTGGAGCCCTCGGGCGGCCGGTGCGCATGCGAGAGGAGGCAGCAGGAGGAAGAGAGGGGAGGGGGCCTGCAAGATTATCATGTTGCGGACCTCGAGGACCTCGACTGGCGCGAGGGGGAGGCTCGAGGTGGTCGGGGGACGCGGCGTCAACGGTCGGGAGCACGCTGACGTGCTCCAGAGCGCGCAAATGGCCGGCACCCGCAGCTTTTTCTCGCGTCCTCACGCGCCCACTTGTGTCTGGCAGCTGCAAGGGGGAGTAAACAATGCGGCAATGGCATTGGTTGCCCTGGGGATCCACTAGAGGGGAAAGGGAGTTGAGAGAGAGTGGAAATGGTGCTGCCCAGAGTAGAAAAGTGGAGTTCTCCCCCCCCCCCCCTCCATCATTGCTTCCTCCGGCAGAAAAGCGTCCAGGGGCTAGAGGGGGCCTAGGGGGGGGTGTGGTAAAAAGTAGAGGCCAAGGGGATTAGTGGAAGAGGCCAAAAATGGGATTTTGGTAAAGTGGCAGAAGGTGTTTGATGTTGGTTTGGGCAAGTAGATGATTTCCATTTGTCATGAGACTCCACAGGGTGAAATGGCACATATAATTAGGGCCTTCCACCATGTTTGGGCTCACTTGGGTAAAGTTGCCAATGCAACTTTTGTAAACCCTAGAAATCAACAGAAATGGACTTCCCAAGATTTAGTCATGCAAATCTGTTCTCCTTGATGCACCACTTGGTGTAGTGTCATCATTTGAGGTTCTGAACATGTCCACAAAAGTTGAGATCAAAAGGATAAAGTTGCCAATGTAGAGTTGTTCAAATTTGGTTACGGACAGGGAAGGGTTTTGGGGCACTTTGATCAAGATAACATTTTCTCAAACTTGTCCCATTTGGTCTAGATGAATGATTAGACCATTTGAGCATTTTCACAAGGTTTGAGAACATTTGGACATGTTTGGCCATGTAAAGTTGCTCAAACTTCAAAAGGGACAGAAATGGTTTTGAGGGGATTTGATGATGTTATATTGTTCTCCAAGACATGATTTTTCTCAAATATTTTTTGAAGCTTTAAAATAATTTTAACCTATTAAAGACCATTTCTGGCCTTGAGAAAAATCCTTTAAATAAAATAAGAAAATAAGTTTTAAAATTATATTTTGGGGGGTTATGGGTGTCCTATATCTAATAGAAGTCAAATATATTTTTGGAAAGATTTTTACTGCCCTTAATTAAGTACTTGCAGTGCAAATCTCAATTCAAGGGTTTTTGGAAAACTAATTTTTGAAAATACTATTTGGCCAAATTATTTTTATATGAAATTATTTTTATGTCCTATACACATGGCATGATCATTGGGCAAGGTTTTTTTTTTGGATCAAGGAGAAGGAGTATAAGAGTTGGAGGATTTAATTGATTTTTAGAGCACTTGCAAACAGCAGACAAAAAATCAAATCAAGCAAAGACCAAAACACTCAAAAGTTTTTGTCAAACCACAATGTATCGTGATTTATTGGCTTAAGTGTTGTGGCATGAAAATCAGGATGTGACACAGCTCCAGCTGGAATGCTACACCGCGGTAACGGCGCAGTCCCCGGCGTAGTGTAGTGCGTGTGGCGTCCCTATTGGGTGTGCGCGGAACACCCACCACACACTCCGCCGCCGCTGCCCGTCGGCAGCTGTTGCTAGCCGCCGTTGCCGCCACACCACCCTCTGCCGCCGTGGCCGCCACACAACTGTCGAAAGCCAGGGCATCACCCGCTCCACCACCACGGCCCGAAGGCGGGAGGTGGCCGTCGTGGCTACCACCCCACTGCCGGCCACCGTGGCCATCACCCGCTCCGCCACCGCGGCCCGAAGGCGGGAGGTGGTGGTCATGGCCGCCACACCACCATTGACCATTGTGGCCGCCAGCCCACCGTCGTCAATCGGGATCATCACCCGCTCTGCCACTGATACGTCTCCAACGTATATATAAATTTTGATTGTTCCATGCTATATTATATTCTGTTTTGGACATTATTGGGCTTTATTATACACTTTTATATTATTGTTGGGACTAACCTATTAACCGGAGGCCCAGCCCAGAATTATTATTTTTTTGCCTATTTCAGAGTTTTGTAGAAAAAGAATATCAAACGGAGTCCAAACGGTATGAAACCTTTGGGAACGTGATTTTCGGAACGAACGTGATCCAGAGGACTTGGACCCTACGACAAGACATCAACCAAGAAGGCACGAGGTAGGGGGGTGCGCCTACCCCCCCCCCCCCAGGCGCGCCCTCCACCCTCGTGGGGCCCATGTTGCTCCACGGCCGTAACCTTCTGTACCCGTGAGATCCCATCTTGGGGCCTTTCCCGGAGCTCCGCCGGAGGGGGCATCGATCACGGAGGGCTTCTACATCAACACCATAGCCTCTCCGATGATGTGTGAGTAGTTTACCTCAGACCTTTGGGTCCATAGTTATTAGCTAGATGGCTTCTTCTCTCTTTTTGGATCTCAATACAATGTTCTCCCCCTCTCTTGTGGAGATCTATTCGATGTAATCTTCTTTTGCGGTGTGTTTGTTGAGACCGATGAATTGTGGGTTTATGATCAAGTTTATCTATGAACAATATTTGAATCTTCTCTGAATTCTTTTATGTATGATTGGTTATCTTTGCAAGTCTCTTGAATTGTCGGTTTGGTTTGGCCTACTAGATTGATCTTTCTTGCAATGGGAGAAGTGCTTAGCTTTGGGTTCAATCTTGCGGTGTCCTTTCCCAGTGACAGTAGGGGCAGCAAGGCACGTATTGTATTGTTTCCATCAGGGATAACAAGATGGGGTTTATATCATATTGCATGAGTTTATCCCTCTACATGATGTCATCTTACTTAAAGCATTACTCTGTTCTTTTGAACTTAATACTCTAGATGCATCTTTGGATAGCGGTCGATGTGTGGAGTAATAGTAGTAGAGGCAGGCAAGAGTCGGTCTACTTGTCTCGGACGTGATGCCTATATACATGATCATACCTAGATATTCTCATAACTATGCTCAATTCTATCAATTGCTCAACAGTAATTTGTTTACCCACCGTAATACTTATGCTCTCGAGAGAAGCCACTAGTGAAACCTATGGCCCCGGGGTCTATTTTCCATCATATTAGTCTTCCAACACTTAGCTATTTTCATTGCCTTTTATTTTACTTTGCATCTTTATTATAAAAATACCAAAAATATTATCTTATCATATCTATCAGATCTCACTTTCGTAAGTGACCGTGAAGGGATTGACAACCCCTTTATTGCATTGGTTGCGAGGATTTTATTTGTTTGTGTAGGTGCGAGGGAATCATGCGTGGCCTCCTACTGGATTGATACCTTGGTTGTCAAAAACTGAGGGAAATACTTACGCTGCTTTACTGCATCACCCTTTCCTCTTCAAGGGAAAACCAACGCCGTGCTCAAGAGGTAGCAAGAAGGATTTCGGGCGCCGTTGCCGGGGAGTCTACGCAAAAGTCAACATACCAAGTACCCATCACAAACCCTTATCTCCCACATTATATTATTTGCCATTTGCCTCTCGTTTTCCTCTCCCCACTTAACCCTTGCCATTTTATTCGCCCTCTCTTTTCTGTTCGCCTCTTTTTCGCTTGCCTTTTGTTTCCTCATGCTGCCATGTGCCTTCTATATGCTTGCATCTCCGCTTGCTGAAAATCTATTGATATGGATCACTTAAAGTGTTCTACTTGGATCATCTTCGATCCTTATGCGCTCGTGCTGCTTCTTTGATTTAAAAGTATGACATTACTCTCTACGACTCTGAAAATTTTGACATACTTAAATATTGCTATGAAAACTATGCTCATAATGTCTATGTCAAAGAATTTATTGAGAGAATGACCGTAGCTTTGGGAGAAAATAATGATATGCATGAATCTATAGATAATGATAAGTCCGATGATTTGATTGAAATATCCCTTGATGAACATGATGCTTGCTATTCTTGTGACCATGATGCCAATATTTATGAAGATGAATTTCCTATAGTTCCTTACGTTAAACATGAGATCGTTGCTATTGCACCCATACTTGGTAGTTCGTTTGATAAAAAGCATGATTGCAATGATTTTACTATAAATTCTCTTGATGTAAATTGTGCTAATTATATGCAAAACCCTAAGCTTGGGGATGCTAGTTTTGCTATGTCTACTACTTGTTGCAATGATCATGATTGGGGTGATTCTTCTTTTGATCTTGAAAATTTATTTAACTCCCATGATGAATATGAGATTGATAATAATTTTTGCAATTATATTGAAAGTGGGTTCAGAAGAGTGTCAACTTTAGATCCCACATATTTGGAGAATGTTCAATCTTATGGTATTTTTTATAAAAGTGGGTTTGGAGAGGTCATGACTTTAGTTAATGTTAATCCCACTATTTTGGAAGAGTGTCAACTTTGCATGCATGTGGATCGTGTTGAAAATATTTATTGTGATAGATATTTTGTTGAATTTGCTTATGATCCCACATGTAATTATTATGAGAGAGGAAAATATGGTTATAGAAATTTTCATGTTACTAAATTACCTCTCGTTATGTTGAGATTGCTATCGTTCCTTTCCGCTTCCTTGCATATGCTAGTTTTTGCTTGCTATGATAATTTGCTTTTCTATAAGATGCCTATGCATAGGAAGTATGTTAGACTTAGATGTGTTTGTCAAATGCTTTATGATGCACTCTTTGTGCTTCAATTCTTGTCTTTCATGTGACCATCATCGAAATTGCCAATGCCTAGCTAGGGGCGTTAAACGATAGCGCTTGTTGGGAGGCAACCCAATTTTATTTTAGTTTTTTTTTTACTTTTTGCTTCTGTTTAGGAATAAATATTTGATCTAGCCTCTGGTTAGATGTGTTTTATGTTTTAATTAGTGTTTGTGCCAAGTTTAACCTATAGGATCTTCTCGGATGATAGTTATTTGATCTTGCTGAAAATTCCAGAAACTTTCTGTTCACGAAAATAATTGTTAAAAATCACCAGAACGTGATAAAATATTTATTCCAATTGCTTCTGACCAATAAAAAAATTGTCTAGGTCGTCCTATTTTGGCTGGATTTTTTGAGTTCCATAAGTTTGCGCTAGTTACATATTACTACAGACTGTTCTGTTTTTGACAGATTCTGTTTTTCATGTGTTGTTTGCTTATTTTGATGAATCTATGGCTAGTAACATAGTTTATAAACCATAGAGAAGTTGGAATACAGTATATTTAACACCAATATAAATAAATAATGAGTTCATTACAGTACCTTGAAGTGGTGTTTTGTTTTCTTTCGCTATCGGAGCTCACGAGATTTTCTGTTAAGTTTTGTGTTGTGAAGTTTTCATGTTTTGGGTAAAAGATTTGATGGATTGTGGAACAAGGAGTGGCAAGAGCCTAAGATTGGGGATGCCGATGGCACCCCATGATAATCTAAGTACACCTAAAAGCCAAAGCTTGGGGATGCCCCGGAAGGCATCCCCTCTTTTCGTCTACTTCCATCGGTAACTTTACTTGGAGCTATATTTTTATTCACCACATGATATGTGCTTTGCTTGGAGCGTCTTGTATTATTTGAGTCTTCATTTTTTTAGTTTTCCACAATCATCCTTGCTGTACACACCTTTTGAGAGAGACACACATGATTCGGAAATTGTTTGAATACTCTATGTGCTTCACTTATATTTTTTGAGTTATATAGTTTTTGCTCTAGTGCTTCACTTATATCTTTTAGAGCACGGCGGTGGATTTGTTTTATAGAAACTATTGATCTCTCATGCTTCACTTATATTATTTTGAGAGTCTTAAAATATCATGGCAATTTGCTTTAATTATAATATCATGAGAAATTTGATGCTTGATAATTGTTTTGAGATATAAAGGTGGTAATGTCATAGTTGTGCTAGTTGAGTAATTGTGGAATTGAAAAATACTTGTGTTGGAGTTTGTGATTCTCGTAGCATGCACGTATGGTGAACCGTTATGTAACAAAGTCGGTGCATGATGTATTTATTGATTGTCATCCTTTGTGTGGCGGTCGGGATCGCGTGATGGTTAACTCCTACCAACCCTTCCCCTAGGAGCATGCGTAGTAGTACTTTGCTTCGAGGGCTAATAAATTTTTGCAATAAGTATATGAGTTCTTTATGACTAACGTGAGTCCATGGATTATACGCACACTTACCTTTCCACATTTTTCTAGCCTCTTGATTGCCGTGCATTGCCCTTTCTCACCTTGAGAGTTGGTGCAAACTTAGCGGTGCATCCAAACCCCGTGATATGATACGCTCTATCACATATAAACCTCCTTATATCTTCCTCAAAACAGCCACCATACCTACCTATTATGGCATTTCCATAGCCATTCCGAGATATATTGCCATGCAACTTTCCATCGTTTCGTTTATCATGACACGCTCCATCATTGTCATATTGCTTTGCATGATCATGTAGTTGACATTGTATTTGTGGCAAAGCCACCATTCATAATTCTTTCATACATGTCGCTCTTGATTCATTGCATATCCATTACACACGGAGGCATCCACATTGAGTCATATTTTGTTCTAAGTATTGAGTTGTAATTCATGAGTTGTAAGTAAATAAAAGTGTGATGATCATCATTATTAGAGCATTGTCCCAAGTGAGGAAAGGATGATGGAGACTATGATTCCCCCACAAGTCCGGATGAGACTCCGGACTAAAAGAAAAAAGAAAAAAAATAGGCCATAAAAAAGAGAAAAGGCCCAAATAAAAAAATGAGAGAAAAAGAGAGAAGGGACAATGTTACTATCATTTTACCAAACTTGTGCTTCAAAGTAGCACAGTGATCTTCATGATAGAGAGTCTCTCATTTTGTCGCTTTCATATACTAGTGGGAAATTTCATTATAGAACTTGGCTTGTATATTCCAATGATGGGCTTCCTCAAATGCCCGAGGTCTTCGTGAGCAAGCAAGTTGGATGCACACCCACTTAGTTTCTTTTGTTTGAGCTTTCATACACTTATAGCTCTAGTGCATCCGTTGCATGGCAATCCCTACTCATTGCATTGCCATAAATTGATGGGCATCTCCATAGCCCGTTGATTAGCCTCATTGGTGTGAGACTTTCTCCTTTTTTTGTCTTCCCACATAACCCCTACCATTGTTCCTATTTCCACCATAGTGCTATATCCATGGCTTGCGCTCATGTATTGCGTAAGAGTTGAAAAGGCTGAAGTGCGTTAATAAGTATGAACATATTGCTTGGCTAAAACCGGGGTTGTACATGATGTGAATATTTTGTGTGGGGAAGATGGAGCATAGCCAGACTATATGATTTTGTAGGGATAACTTGCTTTGGCTATGTTATTTTGATAAGACATAATTGCTTGGTTAGCATGCTTGAAATATTATTGTTTTTATGTCAATATTAAACGTTTATCTTGAATCATATTAAATATGAACATTCGTGCCACAATAAAAAGAATTACATTAAAATTATGCTAAGTAGCATTCCACATCAAAAATTCTGTTTTTATCATTTACCTACTCGAGGACGAGCAGGAATTAAGCTTGGGGATGCTTGATACGTCTCCAACGTATCTGTAATTTTTTATTGCTCCATGCTATATTATATTCTGTTTTGGACATTATTGGGCTTTAAATACACTTTTATATTATTTTTTGGACTAACCTATTAACCGGAGGCCCAGCCCAGAATTGCTATTTTTTGCCTATTTCAGAGTTTCGCAGAAAAAGAATATCAAACGGAGTCCAAACGGAATGAAACCTTCGAACGTGATTTTCGGAACGAACGTGATCCAGAGGACTTGGACCTGCGTCAAGACATCAACCAGAAGGCACGAGGTAGGGGCGCGCTTACCCCCCCAGCGCCGCCTCCACCCTCGTGGGGCCCATGTTGCTCCACCGACGTATTTCTTCCTCCTATATATACCTACGCACCCCAAACTACAGGACACGGAGGCAAAACCTAATTCCACCGCCGCAACCTTCGTACTTTGAGATCCCATCTTGGGGCCTTTTTGGAGTTCACGGAGGGGGCATCGATCACAGAGAGCTTCTACATCAATACCATAGCCTATCCGATGATGTGTGAGTAGTTTACCTCAGACCTTCGGGTCCATAGTTATTAGCTAGATGGCTTCTTCTCTCTTTTTGGATCTCAACACAATGTTCTCCCCCTCTATTGTGGAGATCTATTCGATGTAATCTTCTTTTGTGGTGTGTTTGTTGAGATCGATGAATTGTGGGTTTATGATCAAGTTTATCTATGAACAATATTTGAATCTTCTCTGAATTCTTTTATGTATGATTGGTTATCTGTGCAAGTCTCTTCGAATTATCAGTTTGGTTTGGCCTACTAGATTGATCTTTATTGCAATGGGAGAAGTGCTTAGCTTTGGGTTCAATCTTGCGGTGTCCTTTCCTAGTGATGAGGGGCAGCAAGGCACGTATTGTATTGTTGCCATCGAGGATAACAAGATGGGGTTTTTATCATATTGCATGAATTTATCCCTCTACATCATGTCATCTTGCTTAAGGCGTTACTCTGTTTTAACTTAATACTCTAGATGCATCTTTGGACAGCGGTCGATGTGTGGAGTAATAGTAGTAGATGCAGGTGAGTCGGTATACTTGTCTCGGACGTGATGCCTATATACATGATCATACCTAGATATTCTCATAACTATGCTCAATTCTGCCAATTGCTCAACAGTAATTTGTTTACCCACTGTAATACTTATGCTCTCGAGAGAAGCCACTAGTGAAACCTATGGCCCCCGGGTCTATTTTCCATCATATTAATCTTCCAACACTTAGCTATTTTCATTGCCTTTTATTTTACTTTGCATCTTTATTATGAAAATACCAAAAATATTATCTTATCATATCTATCAGATCTCACTTTCGTAAGTGACCGTGAAGGGATTGACAACCCCTTTATTGCGTTGGTTGCAAGGATTTTATTTGTTTGTGTAGGTCTGAGGGACTCGTGCATGGCCTCCTACTAGATTGATACCTTGGTTCTCAAAAACTGAGGGAAATACTTACGCTGCTTGATACGTCTCCAACGTATCTATAATTTTTTATTGTTCCATGCTATATTACATTCTGTTTTGGACATTATTAGGCTTTATTATACACTTTTATATTATTTTTGGGACTAACCTATTAACCGGAGGCCCAGTCCAGAATTGCTGTTTTTTGCCTATTTCAGAGTTACGCAGAAAAAGAATATCAAACGGAGTCCAAACGGGATGAAACCTTCGGGAACGTGATTTTCGAAACGAACATGATCCAGAGGACTTGGACCCTACGTCAAGAAAGCTACCAGGAAGCCACGAGGTAGGGGGCGCCTACCCCCCTGGGCGCGCCCTCCACCCTCGTGGGCCCCATGTTGCTCCACCGACGTACTCCTTCCTCCTATATATACCTATGTACCCCCAAACGATCAGATACGGAGCCGAAAACCTAATTCCACCGCCGCAACCTTCTGTACCCGTGAGATCCCATCTTGGGGCCTGTTAGGAGCTCACGGGAGGGCATCGATCACGGAGGGCTTCTACATCAACACCATAGCCTCTCCGATGAAGTGTGAGTTGTTTACCTCAGACCTTCGGGTCCTTAGTTATTATCTAGATGGCTTCCTCTCTCTTTTTGGATATTAATACAATGTTCTCCCCCGCTCTTGTGGAGATCTATTCGATGTAATCTTCTTTTGCGGTGTGTTTGTTGAGACCGATGAATTGTGGGTTTATGATTAAGTTTATCTATGAAAAGTATTTGAATCTTCTGAATTCTTTTATGTATGATTGGTTATCTTTTCAAGACTCTTGAATTATCAGTTTGGTTTGGCCTACTAGATTGATCTTTCTTGCAATGGGAGAAGTGCTTAGCTTTGGGTTCAATCTTGTGGTGTCCTTTCCCGGTGTGATGAGGGGCAGCAAGGCACGTATTGTATTGTTGCCATCAAGGATAACAAGATGGGGTTTATATCATATTGCATGAATTTATCCTCTACATCATGTCATCTTGCTTAAAGCATTACTCTGTTCTTATGAACTTAATACTCTAGATGCATCTTTGGATAGCGGTCGATGAGTGGAGTAATAGTAGTAGATGCGGTGGAGTCGGTCTACTTGTCTCAGACGTGATTCCTATATACATGATCATACCTAGATATTCTCATAACTATGCTCAATTCTGTCAATTGCTCAACAGTAATTTGTTCACCCACCATAAAATGATTATGCTCTCAAGAGAAGCCACTAGTGAAACCTATGGCCCCCGGGTCTATTTTCCATCATATTTAATCTCCCGACAACAAGCTATTTCTGGCGCCGTTCTTATTTTGTTTTCTTTACTTTGCATTTTTATCACAAAAATACCAAAAATATTATCTTATCATATCTGTCAGATCTCACTCTCGTAAGTGACCGTGTAGGGATTGACAACCCCTTATCGCGTTGGTTGCAAGGATTTATTTGTTTGGTGCGAGGGACTCGCGCGTAGCCTCCTACTGGATTGATACCTTGGTTCTCAAAAACTGAGGGAAATACTTACGCTACTTTGCTGCATCACCCTTTCCTCTTCAAGGGAAAACCAACGCAGTGCTCAAGAGGTAGTACTGCTTTACTGCATCACCCTTTCCTCTTCAAGGGAAAACCAACACAGTGCTCAAGAGGTAGCAGCCACCCCACCCGAAGGCGGGAGGCGGAGGTGGAGGCCCGCACGTGCGTTAGCGACCTTGCGCACTACATCGAGTTCCTGTGGGAGGAGGAGGAGCGCCTCGTCGAGCATGCAAAGATCCTTACCGCAGCCGTGGCCGCAACACACGCCGACGCAGAGGCGAGGAATCAAGAGATCTACGAGCAATCTCGTCGCTTTGAGAGGGGTCGTCTGGAGCGGCAGAGGGTGTTCGAGGTGAGCGTCGCTGAAGGTGCAGCAGTGGCAGGCACCGTATTGCAGTTCCCCAGCTCATCGGTAGGCTCCTCCTCCTCTTCCTCTTACTAAGCGCGCTCGGCAGAGGAGAGGCTGCCGGAACTAGTACAAAGCCCCTCCGTAGTAGTAGTATTTAGGGGCTATTTTCTTCCGTTCATCTAACTATAGATGTGGTGGAACTGTACAATGTACTTATAATTAGCTAGTATATATAGTTGAACTAGCTATTTTAGTACGTGGTTGGCAGCAATTGGGGAAAATTTTGGTCGGTTCAGCTGTCGAGTTGAACTGTTTGTATAAAGAATGACTAAATCTATGAATGAAATATGTGCTTAATTACTGAATTTTAGTTACAAAAATTAGATAGTGCTAGTGATTTTTAGCTGCATATTTTGACAAATCGCAGTGTTACAAGGTTGACAAATGGCAATGTTACTAGATCACCAAATGTCAGTCTTTCCAGTTTGACAAATGGCAATATACCCAAATGACAGATGCAAATCTTACCAAATTGTCTATATGTGGTTGCACACGGGTCATCCGAAAAAACCGTTTGTGTTGAAGGGAGGTACAAATCCTGCTTGCCAGATTTTCTCTTGGCTTAGCGCCGAAGTCTTGCTTTGCATACCTTATTCAATCTGAACCATTTGCATTGAAGAGATGCACAAATCCTGCACGGCGAATTTTCCCTTGGCTTACAGCGGAAGACCATAGCTCTCACTTTGTATACAAGTGTTCTATCTAAAACGTTTGCGATGAAGAGCTGCACAAATCCTGCTCCACACATTTTTCCCTTGGCTTACTGGGGAAGCTATCGGTTTACATACGGGTGTTCTATCTAAAACGTTTGCGATCAAGAGCTACACAAATCCTGCTCAGCACATTTTCGCTAGGCTTCCTGGGGAAGCTGTCGGTTTAAATACGGGTGTTCGAACTAAAACGTTCGCGATGAGCGTTTTATATTTAAAACCCGTATTAAACCGTGGCTTGGGCACCATTAATGGAGAGGATGCAAGCAAGGTGGGTGGCCATGGAAGTCAAAGGGCTCGCTTCCCAGTGAGCCCGCGCGGCGTACAGCTCGCACACTTCTCGATGAGCCTGCGCATTGGAGTACAGCTCGCATGCCGCCCGTTTAGTCAAGCAGATGTCCGCACGGCACCTCCTAGCCATTAAAAGAGTGAAGTGTGGTGTCATGCGAATGGTTAATAGAACGCACACGATTTAAATTATACAAAACATTTGAGATGTTACAGTGGCAACTATTTGTTTCAAAATGCCTTTGTTAGCTGTTATTCGAGGGCGCCTTCTCTCAAAATGGACATGAAAAATAGCACAACATGTCAGGTGCCATTCCATGATAGCATGCCAAGTTTCATGAATTTCAGACGAGTTCTCGATTTACTAGAATTTAAAAACAAAGTATCTCAACGTTTTGCCGGCAATCAACAGTGCCCTGGTGTTTGAAATTCTTTCTCATTTCTTACATGGGACCTAAGCATGCACCCAAGGATACATATTTTATTTTTCAACCAATTTATATGCACCGGATCATGTGCATGTAGTTCAAATTTTAATTATGCACATAAAATGCCTAGAAAACCCAGTTAATGTATAAAAATGTCCAAACGAACCATGAAAAAATCCAAAATTTAACACAACACTCCTGTTGTTCTATGTTGACACTAGAAATTTTTTGAAAGCAATAAGAGGCAATGGATATTGTTTCGTCCCCAAAGGTGGCACGTTCCCTACCGAAACCATCAGGCTTGTTGTGAGAAGCTCTGGTTTGTGAGAAGCTTATACCCAAACCTGCCCCAAATGGGACAAAAAAATTTACCACGGCATGTTGATGCCGATCCATGATAGCATGCCAAGTTTCATGAATTTCAGATGATTTTTGGATTTACTGGAATTAAAAAACCATGTATCTCAATGTTTGCGGCTGAGTGACGGTGGCAAGGTGTTTGACATTCGTTCCCATTTCTTCCATGGGACCTAAGCATGAAACCACGGACACAAATTTGAATTTTCAATCAACTTATATGCATTAGAGCATGTGCCTATAGTTCAAATTTCAATTATGCACACAAATGCATTGAAAACTCAATTAATGTATAAAAATGCCTGAGCAAACCCCGAAAATACCAAAATTTAACACAACACTCATGTTGTTCTATGTTGACACTAGAGAAAAATTGAAATCAAGAAGAGGCAATGGATATCATTTCGTCCAGAAAGGTGAAGCATTCCCTACCGTAACCATGAGGCTTGTTGCGAGAAGCTCCGGTTTGTGAGAAGCTTATACCCCAACCTGCCCCAAATGGGACAATATTTTTACCACTGCATGTTAATGTCGTTCGTTGATAGCATGTCAAGTTTCATGAATTTCGGATGAGTTTTTGATTTACTAGAATTTTAAAACCATGTATCTCAATGTTAGCGGGTGAGCGACGGTGGCAAAGGTGTTTGACATTCATTCCCATTTCTTGCATGGGACCTAAGGTTGCAACCAAGGACACACATTTGATTTTTCAACCCGTTTATATGCACTGCAGCATGTGCATGTAGTTCAAATTTGATTGTGCACATAAACGCATAGAAAACTCGGTTAATGTATAAAAATGTTGAAGCAAACCACGATTAATCCCAAAAATGACACAATAGTCCTGTTGTTCTATGTTGACACTACAAATGTTTTGAAAGCAAGAAGAGGCAACAAATATCATTTCGTCCACAAAGGTGACACGTTTCCCTACCGAAACCATGAGGCTTCTTGTGAGAAGATCTGGTTTGTGAGAAGCTTATACCATAACCTACCCCCAAATGGGACAATATTTTTTTACCCCAGCATGTTGATGCCATTCCATGATAGCACGCCAAGGTTCATGAATTTCAGACGAGTTTTGGATTTACTAGAATTACAAAAGCAAGCACCTCAACGTTTGCAGGAGAGCCACGGTGCCGTTGTGTTTGAAATTCATCCCCATTTCTTGCATGGGATATAAGCATCAACCCATGGACACATATATCCTTTTACAACCCATTTTGGTGCACCGGAGCATGTGCATGTAGTTTAATTTTGAATTCTGCACCTGAAATGCCTAGAAAACCAAGTTAATGTATAAAAATGTCCAAACAAGCCCTGAATAAATCCAATTTTTTGACGACACACCTATAGTTGCATGCTTACTGTAGATAAAAGTTCTAGCAATTCAAACACCATCCTTTGCAACTGTGACCCCATTATGTAATTCAAATCAAGACGAAAAATCAAGTTGATTGCACACAGTTTATTATCACCAAACCGTGTGAGATGCAGCACAAAATATCTTGGAGCACCATTAGAGTATAGTACGCATACGTCTTACGCGAGAAGGTGTGTCGGCTACAGTCCACAAACGGCGTCTCAAGCACACTAGCTCGCTACCCAAATATCATTTCACTATTCAATCATCCCCGGCGAAAGATGGGGATGTGGACCTGCTTCATGAGGGCAACTTCAGCGGCCCACTCCGGCGAGAGCGCGGCCGCAGCCGCCAGGTGAATGCTAACAAGCTTCGTGAGCGCGGCCGCAATCTGCGACCGGACAGCCAACGCAGCCAAACGGCCGATGTTGTTTCTCAAGTGGTAGTAGCAACATCTACCTCAGGGATAGCAACTGGCAAGAGCGGCACAGCAACTGTCCGTTCCGCAGCGGCGGCATTAGCCCTGATGGAGGCCGCCCACGACCATGTCGAGGCCACCCACGCCCAGCTCATGCCGGTCACCGCACAAATCGAACAAAGCTTCTCCGACAATGGTTGGCAACCCATGGCCAAAGAGTTGGGAATCGGCGAGAGCGTTCGAGCAGCCGTCTGTTCCTGCACGACATACCTTGCCACGACGAAGCCCGCCCAATCCTAGATCGCGGCCGCCCACACCCATCTCGTGGAGGCCTATTCCAAAGATATGGCGGATGCAGATGGCGAGATGCTTGCCGAGTATGGTGTGATGGATGCGATGGAGCACCTTCCCCAGGAGATCGTCGGGCGCGAGCTGGACATGGAGGAGGCGGCGGAGAACGACGAGCACCAGCCATAGTAGTACTCTTTGTTTTGTTTAATTAAGAGCATCGGTCTTTAATTTGTTAGAGTAATGTTTAGGTCAACTAGCTCTGTTTAATTGCTGAAATTGCTCGATTAGGAAGTGTGGGTGTGATGTAGTCTCCTTTGTGTACCCAAATTATGCAATGACGTGGATGACCACTGTAACCAGGGAAATTCGAACCAAAATTTTTCATGTTCAAACTCATCACACACGGGTTAAGCTATATGAATCGTTTGTGATGTTCACATATCGTACACAGTGCCGAATAAGGAACAGTGTCTGATGACACTTTGCGCGCCAGTTTTCTCGCTGAACCGATTCAAAAAGTTTAGCTTCCAAGGAAATCCTACTTCCTTAATATGAAAATGAAATATATTGTGTGCTTAATATGAAATGTCAATTAGACTAATAAATGGATTATTAATAATAGGACAATTAGCCTCCTAATGGCCAATTAGCCTGCTAATTGGGTTTTTCTATTGCAAACGGTTATTGAGAAAACACCGTGGGCGATGACCTCAGGCAACACACACAATTTCTAGGAATAAACCATGTTGGATTAATGAAAAATCACACACGACATCCTCTTGAAAACTTTTTGCGTTAGGCCACCTTGCGCAAATGTTTACCACATAAAAAGTGTGTGTGATGGACAGCCTTTGCCACACAGTTCCTTCTACGCACCGTGTGTGATGCATTCAATAACACAAACGTAAAATTGTTACTATCGTGTGCAATGGCAACGCTATCACAAACGATTTAAATGGGGAAAATTGTGTGTGATGTACCTGCGAACGGAAATGTTTTCCTTGGAGCGACTGTGTGGGATGTATCTACGAACGGAAACGTACTTCTTGTATTAACTGTGTGGGATGTACATACTAACGGAAACATATTCCTTGGATTGTGTGTGGAAGGTACATACGAATGGAAACATTTAGTGGGGACTGACTGTGTGGGACCGTACTTGATCGCTCACCTATCGAACACGACCTCATTTTGCCGAGCGTGTGTGCCAGGAAGGCATATCCCCGACGGTTTCTGGGTTGTGTGGGAAGGACCCCTATCGCAGTCACTCACTAGGCGACTGTTCAGAACGCCATCACGGAAAGGGGTTATAAACTGTTTGTATAGCACCTCGTTGTACCAGTGATGATGAAAACCCCATCTTTTTACCCTTGATGGGAACAATACAATACATGCCTCGCTACCCCTACTTTGTCACTGGGTGAGGACACCGCAAGATTGAACTCAAAACTAAGCACCTCTCTCGTTGCAAGAAGAACCAATCTAGTTGGCCAAACCAAACTGATAATTCAAAGAGAAATACAAAGATATTTTGCATATAAGAATTCAGAAGAGACTCAAATAATAGTCATAGATAATCGGATCATAAATCCAGAATTTATCGGATCTCGACAAACACACCGCAAAAGAATATTACATCAGATAGAACTCCAAGAACATTGAGGAGAACATTGTATTGAAGATCAAAGAGAGAGAAGAAGCAATCTAGCTACTAGCTATGGACCCACAGGCTTGTGGTAAACTACTCACGCTTCATTGAAAGGGTAGTAGAGTTGATGTAGATGCCCTCCGTGATCGAATCCCCCTCCGGCAGGGTGCCGAAAAAGGCCCAAAGATGGGATCTCATGGAAACAGAGGCTTGCGGCGGCGGAAAAATATTTTTGTGGACGCTTCTGGTGGTTTGAGAATATTTGGGAACTTAGAGCGCAAGAATTAGGGTTGTAGGACTCCCGAGGGGCCCACAAGCCAGGGAGCCCCCCCCCCAAGGCGCGGTCTGAGGGCTTGTGGTGCCCTTGGGACTCTTCTGCCCCCCCCCCCCCCCAAGCTCCGTGGATATCTTATGGCACTGGGCTCTAGGTTAATAGATTAGTCCCAAAAATAATATAAAATAGCATATTAATGCATATAAAACATCCAAAACAGATAATATAATAGCATGGAACAATCAAAAATTATGGATACGTTGTAGATGTATCAACTCCTGTGGCTGCATCACAATTTCTTATTCGCTCTGCTTCCACCTAGTTGGTAAATTTATCAACATCAACCAAAAGGTGAGTCTTCTTATCCTTGGATGGTTTAAATGGACCAACCATATTAAGCCCCCAAACTTTGAACGTCCAGGTGATTGGAGTCATCCGGAGTTCTTGAGCCGGCACATGAGCCCGACGTGCAAACTTCTAGCATCCATCACACTTGCGTACGATATCCTCAACATATGCATGAGCTGTGAGCCAGTAAAAACCGTGTCGAAAGGCCTTCGCCACCAGGGATCTTGATCTGGCATGATGGCCACAATCACTAGAGTGAATTTCATTAAGGATTTATCGTCCCTCTTCAGGGGAAACACAACACTGAAAAACACCTGTGATGCTTTGTGCAACTCGCCATTTACAATGGTCATGGACTTGGAGAGTCGGACCATCTAACGAGCAATGAGTTCATCCTCTAGGAGCTCGCCTCGAGTCAGGTGATACACATCTCCATCGTATCTATAATTTTTTATTATTCCATGCCAATATTATATAACTTTTATATAATTTTAGCACATTTTATATTATTTTTTGGGACTAACATATTGATCCAGTGCCTTGTGCTAGTTCCTGTTTGTTGCATGTTTTTTGTTTTGCAGAATATCCATATCAAACAAAGTCCAAGCGCGATAAAAATTTACGAAGAATTATTTTGCAATATATGTGATTTTTGGGAGGTGGAATCAACGCAAACGGAGGCCCAGGGCCTCCACTACCTACGAGGGCGTGCCTAGCCCCCTGGCACGCGGTGGTGCCTAGTGGGAACCCCGTAAGTGGGTTGGGGCTCTTCTTCGGCCACAAGGAATGTTATATCCGAAAAAATTGTGTTAAAATTTCAGCACAATCGGAGTTACGAATCTCCAGATATTTAAGAAGTGGTGAAGGGCTGAAAAATAGGAATGCAAAACAGAAGAGAACAGAGAGATAGATCCAATCTAGGAGGGGCTCCTGTCCCTCCGCCGCCATGGAAGCCATGGAACAGAGGGGGAACTCCCCCCCCCCATCTAGGGGGAGGCCAAGGAAGAAGAAGGAGGGGGCTCTCTCCCCCTCACTACTAGGAGAAAGCCTACTAGTAGCATTGGTTCCTGGGCTAGCAGTAGTGCGGGTACTAGCGCTACTACTATGGTGCTACAACTAATACTTAGCAGTAGCGCTGGTTGGCCAGCGCTACTCCTACCTTACATAGCAGTAGCGCTGGTCGTACCAGTGCTACTACTATAGCTACCTATCAGTAGTGCTGGTTGGTACCCCGCGCTACTACTAAAGTTTCTTGCTTCTTTTCCTCCTGCGTATTGGCGTTGTATTTCTACAGGTTATATACATTAGTCTCATCATATGATTTTATGAGCCGAGCTATTATATATGTCAGTGGGTGAAAGAGAAGTGAATTAGGTTCAAGTTGAGGCAACATGGTGCAGATCCAAATTGCTACTAATCCAAACTTGATCACTTTAGTTTGGATTAGTAGTACTTTCGATCTACACCATGTTCCCTCCAATTGAACCTAATCCACATTTATTTCACCAACTTTTTTTATATATATATATATATATATATATATATATATAATAACTCATAATGCTCAGAATGATATAACAACTCATCATCGTCATCATAATAATAGCTCATCATCATTTTCATAATAACAAGTCATACTCATCATCATCATAGACATCTAACCAACCCTAGTTAACTATTCTTAGCACATGATCATGAGTATTAGCTAGGATCTGCTACCCTCTCTAAGGTAAAATAGCAAAAAACAACATAGCCCTACTAAGTGTGGCCCACTTGTTGGCATAGTGCACCCGTAATGGTAGCGGTGGGCCATAGGAACGCGCTACTGCTATAGTCTTAGCAGTACGTTGGTTTGGTAGGCCACGCTGCTATTACGGGTAGCCCTGATCGGTAAGGTGGGGGCCATTTAGCAATAGCGGTGGGTGGAACACCCGCGCTACTCCTACTCACTTACCTGTAGCGCTTGTTTGCCACCAGCGCTACTGCTAAGGTTCTACCTATAAGGTATTTCCTAGTAGTGCATGCCTCTCTCCCGATGGCGCCCAAGTGCCGCTAGGGCAAGGATTGTGATGGCGATCTAGATCAACAACCTTGCTACCGGCATAACCAACTTTCTCCCCCTCCATGCAGTGGTGTAACCTCTCTATTCCTGCTGCAATTCTCTACTTAAAAATGGTGCTCAACACTATATATTACTATCCAATGATATGTGGTTATCCTATCATGTTTGAGTAGATTTGTTTTGTCCTATGGGTTGATTGATGATCATGATTGGTTTGAGTTGTATATTTTTTTTGTGCTGTTCTACGGTGCCCTCTGTGCCGCGCAAACATGAGGGATCCCCGTTGTAGGGTGTTGCAATGCATTCACGATTCGCTTATGGTGGGTGACGTCAGTGACTGAAGCACATACCTGAGTGGGTGGGTTGTTGCATATGGGATAAAGATGACTTGATACTTAATGCTATGGTTGGGTTTTACCTTAATGATCTTTGGTAGTTGTGGATGCTTGCCATAGTTCCAATCATAATTGCATATGATCCAGCTATGGAAAGTATGTTACCTCATGCCTCTCCCTTATATAAAAGTGTAGTAATGATTACCGGTTTAGTTATCGATCACCTAGGGACAAATAACTTTCTTGTGTGACAAAAACCTTTATACTAAACTACTAAATTTATTATCTTGCAATTTATTAGTAGTTTTTTTGTCGGTGCAACAAATATCCGCATTTGTTGACCAGGCCCATACACAGGGGTGCTGGTGATCATGCATTCAGCACCAGCGTGTAACACAAGGTCGAGCCAGAGAAGCCGCTCTTCGCGAGATCAAGGAGCGCATCAAGAAGACCAAGCCAACATGCAAGGAAAAGATTCCAAGATGGCCCGGCTAGGCGAGGCCGGCAAGGTCGATGCAGCAAACAAGAGCGAAGCCAACCACGCCGGGCCATGCCTCTGTGATCTACCAGAGACCAAGCACGCACCCTCCAAGATGGCACAGCAAGCCTGCCCCGGCAGTACTGAGCCGATTATCGCCGCTCCACCGCACCACGACACCAGTCACTTATCAGTGCGGTGTCGAGCCCCAAGAAGCTAAGTGGCTCTCACTAAGCACGTGGCAGTTTGTTGGAAGACAGATCACACCCATTTGACACCCGTCCAAGAGTGTGTGAAGATGATAAGCAGAACCTGGCTAAGCGGCGATATAAGCTTGCCGGGGAAGCTCCCTCGCACACCACCTAAGGTAGCATTTATGGCATTTTATCCTAAGTGCAAGAGTTAGGTATGATAGCATTGTTGGCTATCTAATCTCAAGATAATGTATGTTTTGCCACTTTGGTTACCCCTTGGGCTATAAAAGGAGGTCCAAGGCAACCTAGAGGAGGATGGGGACGCTCTCACACTTGTATTCACGTAGCAGATCTCCCCGAGGCCGCCTTGCAGGTTCGAGTGTTGCGTGTCGACGTGTTTCCCTATCCAATCCACTAAAGCAGGAGTAGGGTTTTACACTTCTCAGTGGCCCGAACCTTGGTAAAAACCACCGGAGTCTCGTCATCGTGTTGCCTCATGGCCTCCGCTCTTTCTGCAACGTGATCTCCCCCTGCTGAACCACAAGGGGGCCCATGGCCCTATAGGTGATCGTGTCCAACCACAACATCTTTGGCCGCCAGGTAGGGGTAAATCGCTTTCGCGAACTCGAAGTTGTGAGTAGCGCATTGATCTTCATCAACATCTTCTTCGTCCTCATAATCTACATCCATGGTGCCCAAGAAGAAACCCGGCGCAACCACACACCCCTCCACTTCAAAGGCCCCCTTGCACGTAGCCGCGGACACCGTAGGCGCAGCGGCAGCGTTGGATGAGGCGGGTGTCGCAGGCAACACGCAGGCCGAGGCGGCGCTGTCGTTGTGTCCCCCGTAGCCGGAGCCGGAGCCGGAAACGCCAGGGCTGGGCAGCATCAGCAGTGTCCTGATGAGCTTGTCCCAGAAGCCACTGGTGGAGAGGACGCCCAGTCTCTACCTCCCTGCCGCACTAGCAGACGCAGTCGCAACAAAGACACCCGCTCCGGTGCAAGCCGCTATCCTCTAGGCGCGCTCACCATGGGCGCGACTACAAGGCGCACACCTTGCCCAGAGCAAGATGGGCAAGGCGGAGTGCCGAACGAGGCCGTCGACCCCAAAGCACGGCCTACTCATCCCCAGACCACCTTGGCGATTGGTTCATGGCGGCAAGAAAGCGGCGACGCTCCTGCTGGTTCTACCATGAGTCGAGCAACGTCATGGTCTGCTTCGTTAGCCATGCCAAGCACAACCGCGGAATCAATGACGCGGGCCCAACTCTTGTTGAACTTTCCACCAGCGGCTGACAAGATGGATGAGTGGAGGGCCACCATCCAGAGCTTGATTTGCTTTGCTGAAGTCGGTAAATCACAGCATGTGAAGCCGTCGCAATGCCCGTGAACGACAACGGCGCCCCGAGATGTTGGCCATGTCAAGGGGGCTACACCAACAGTGCAATCCCCTCCGCGACAGTAGGCCCAGTGGCAGGCTCAACAAACTCAACATGTTGACGAGATCGATGAGATGTCGATGGCTTCGTCTGGCCCGCAAACCCGTCGAGATGAGCGGCGGGTTCTGGAAGACTGGCAGAAGGAAGACGCGCGCATCACCATCTAAGCTATTCATGCATGCATGTTGTTTTTAGGGCACCAGCGCTTCCATTATTTATCTGTTGCTCAGGGTCTGCGCCTGGCTTTGTACAAAGGGTTACATGCAACGTCGGCAAGGCTTGTACAAAAGGGTGGCTACCGGGGCAGGGCCCGGCAGCCGTGCCTTATGGGTAGAACTTGCGAAGATGCTCAATATTCCATAAGTTTTGCATTTTGATGCCATCTTCGGTCTCAAAACAGACTGCGCCAGGTCTGGTGACTCGTACTAGCTGGTAAGGGCCTTCTCACGTTGGCGTCAACTTGTTGGAACCCTTGGCGGACTGAACACGCCTAAGGACAAGGTCGCCTTCCTCAAGGCTCCGGGCATGGACCCTGCGGCTGTGACAGCAATGCGGGGCTTGTTCGTATCGTGCAGCATGTACAGCAGCCCGAAGACAGTTCTCCTCAAGGAGCACGGTGTCGTCACGCCAGTGCTGCTCTTACACTACTTCATCGTATGCAAATACTCGAGGTGACCCGTATATGAGTTCTGTGGGGAGCACTGCTTCTACCCCATAGACTAGGGAGAAGGGAGTCTAGCCGGTAGCTCGATTTGGTGTCATATGAAGGAACCAAAGAACCACCGGCAGCTCGTCGATCCATCATCCACCACACTTTTGCAGCCTATCAAATGTTCTTGTCTTGAATCCTCGCAGCACTTTAGCGTTCGCCCTCTCAGCTTGTCCATTGCTTCTGGGATGGGCAACAGAGGCGAATGAGACTTTGCTTCTGAGGGCTCGAATGTATTGCATGAAGGCGCGGCTTGTGAATTGGGTGTCGTTGTCAGTAATGACTCTTGCGGGTACTTCGAAACGGCACACCAATCCCTTCAAGAACTTGATAGCTAATTGTGCGGTCGCCTTCCTAACGGGATCCACTTCCAACCACTTTGTAAACTTGTCGACTTCAATGTACAAGAATTCAAAGCCCCCGGTAGCACGGGGGAAGGGGCCCAAGATGTCGAGCCCACAGACCGAGAATGGCCATGATAAAGGGATCGTCTGGAGAGCTTGAGCAGGTTGATGGATGTTCTCGGAGTGGAACACACAGGCTTCACATCTGGTGACTAGCTCAATTGCATCTCGGAGGGCCGTGGGCCAGTAGAAACCTTGCTGGAAAGCCTTTTTGACCAATGCTTTTGATCCAATATGAAAGCCGCATGCGCCTTTGTGTATCTGTGCCAACAATTCCTGTCCCTCTTGTCGACTAATGCATTTCAATTTCACATCATTGGGCCTCCTTCTGTATAATGTTTCATCACTAAACTGTACTGGCCCTCCGGGCTACTCTTTCAGCCTCTTCTTTCTCTCAAGTTTGGAGATAGTGGACGATGTTGTCGGATTCAGGGTTCCGCAGACCCAAGAAGGTTCGAACTCTGGGGCGTGTGAGAAGAACTCAACCTCTCAAGCCTACTAACTTGTCAGCCACGGCCTAGCCTGATTCGCGCGAGCAAGGAAGAAGATGGACACGACAGTTTACTCAGGTTCAGGCCACCTTGCGGTGTAAGACCCTACTCCTGATTTGTGGTGGATTGGCCTCACGAGGGGCTAATGATGAACTGGGACAGAGGATGAACTACCTCGCGAGGTTTTGGGGTGAGGAATTGGTCGACCCCTTCTACGGTGGTGGCTAAACTATATTTATAGTGGCCTCTGTCCTCTTCCCCCAAAACGTAGGCGGGAAGGGATCCCAAAGTGGCCAATTCGAAAGGCGACAAGTAGTACATATTATCCTGACGAAAGGTGGTCTTCACATGCAAAGCTTCTGGCCGTGACGCAGCGGTGGGCTCAGTGATGACATTCGTCCTGCTGTGCTGGTGGTCTTGGTCTTGTTGCACCAGAATGGAGACCTTTGCCAGGTTCCTCGGGAACCCATGCCTGTCCTTGCCTCCTTAGCACCAAAGAGGAACCTACCTCCTCTGCGCCCGCTGGCGCCTGCCTGCCTTGGTCGTCATGGCAGCCTCGTGAGGCTAGGTACCTGCATAGAAATCTCCGCTCCTCGGGAGGCCTCCTGGGGAGGCCGCCCCCACGGGAGGTCTTCGTGTCGTCTGCCTCGCGAGGCTTGGCCCCTCGCGAGAGTCTTGTCTTGGCAGTCTTGCAGATGGGCCGTACTAGGCCATCGAAGGTGCCACGCTGTGGGCCGCAGGCAGGCAAGTCTGGGTATCCTGGTTCCCAGAACATCGACAGTAGCCCCCGGACCCAAGCCGCGCTCGGGCTTGGCTTCGAGGCGAAGCCAAAGGGCAAGGGCGAACCACCGCAGGCCCCAATCGCCTGCGGGCCAGGTTGACGCGTGGCGCTTGACTGGACATGGGCGCCTCCGCTTTCCCATGCTGCCTCGGCAACTACCCGACTTGACAATTTCCTGGTGCTCGCATCCGAGCCATCATTGCCCTGTTGCGCGCTTGCCCTCTGCTTCTTCTCCTCCTCGCAAATTCGCATCCTTTTTTCCGGATTCCTTGACAACTCCAATCCACCTTGCCGCCATGGCTCCCAGGAAGAAGAAGAAGGCCCCTGCGGCAGCGGAACCCTCGTCGAGGCCAGAACCAGCGCTGGGTCGGTCCACAATGATCAACCGCGAGGGGCTGGATAAGGTCCGACACGCAATCCCCGCCGATTCCAACGAGTGGAAGGCGACGAAGATCTGGCCTGCCTCCCGGACTTTAGCTGACATGGAGGCCACCAACATCCCCCTCCATCTTCACGCCATCTTCTCCGACATGCTGCCGCCATTCTCAGATTTCTTCAACGATGTGCTTACGCACTACCAGATCCATGCGCTGCACCTTGACCCCGGATCCATCGTTCTTCTTTCCGGCTTCACGTTTTTGTGCGAAGCCTTCGTGGGCGTCACCCCATCCCGTGGCTCTGCTCCGCCACTTTCTCTCCCTTCAGAAGGCCACCAGCGGGCAAAGCTCGGGGTGCATGTCGCTCCGCGCGGCAAGGGCGACTGCGGGCTCCTACATCAAGACCATGCTCCGCCCGGATGCGGAGGGGTTCCGGAAGCAATGGGTGTACGTCGATGCCGCCGCGTACAGCCCCCTGCTCCTGATCCCGTCGGTGCCAGTGGAACCGAGCTCCGGCTAGGAGCACGCGGAGCTTGCTGACCCGTGGCTCGCGCGAGTCTTGACTAGGCTGGCCAGGCTGAAGGAGGCAGGGGTGACGATGGCGATGGTGGTGAGGGAATTCGTCCGGCGGCGCATCGCTGCACTCCAGCGCCACTCTCACCCAAATACAGAGGGTTGCAAGGCTCATGCCTCAACCCATACCTAGCCGAACTACTCACACATGCAGATCAGATCGCGAGAAGAAAACATTGTAGAACACATGTTGAAGACTGATTGATTGCAAATATGTCTTACAATGGATGCCTTGTGCGATGCACGATTACAAGTATGAACTTTATGAGGAAGCACTATGATGGTGATGGTGGCTATGGAGATGTAAATGGCAGCAGCTAGGGTTTGTGGATGATGATGATGTTCTAGATATTGTCGACACTCTCCTCTGACTCCTCTGTTGATATTTCGATGGGGTCCCCTTTATAAAAGTTGTTCAGGTGGACGATCTGCCTCGGTTTTCACGCCATACGAGCGCCTTCTTTTGTGTTGTTTTCGCAAAAACGCCTCCTGTTGATTCCTTCTTTCTCCATTTTCCTTCCCTTCCATTTCCACACATGATCTCTTCCCTTTTTAGTCCATTTCTGATGGAAACACATCAAAGAGAGGATTTGTGAAATCTTTGCATTCATTAGTCATTAGTAGCAATATCGGACATGACTGGACTACAGACTGCCCTACCACTGGTGCTATCGGACTATCCGGACATAGTGTCTTGGTGGCTCGCTCTGACGATGGAGTTTTCGGTGAGCACAGCATACCATGCTTTATGCCAGTCGCCGTTATGGAAAGCCCCCTTACCCCTAAAAATTAAGATTTTTGTGTGGCAGTTATTACGCGATCGCATTCCTTTGGGGACAGAGGTTCTTAAGCGGCACGACCCGGGTGATGGCATGTGCCCCCTATGCGCGGTACCAGAGACTGGGACCCATATTCTATTCTCCCGTACGGCAGCGCGGGTGTTATGGACGTTCGTCCGCGTGGCACTGGGGCCCGACTGGGAGGCCATGAACCTCGCGGAGTTCCTCCAGTGCAGGGCTACACAATAGTCTCAACATAGCCACTTATTCTGGCTTATCTTTCTTTCTGAGGAAAGCGTCTGACTCCTCCAAATTCCTTGCTTTTCTGCAACACTGGCACCCGCTCTCGAGGCAACATGACCACAATCGTCTCGGCCGCATGATGGATGCGCTTCTGGCTACAGCGCTTCGAGCATCGTCCTCGTCGCGCCGCTTGGCGGCAACCACTAGATGGCTTTTTTTTCCTATTTCTTTTATCTTTTCTTGGGCATGAGTGCGCTGTTGCCCTGGCCGTCATTCTTGGTAAGATGTTTGGATGTGGTTGTATGAATCGTTGCTTTATTTATTAAGCGGGGCGAAAATCTATTTCATGAAAGAGAGAATTCTTCAAGCAAGTGAAAGATGAGTATGTCATCAATCTCTCCGAAAAAGGGGATTGTAGAGTTATATTATAATTTCCTTTGCTGTTACGTAATCCTTCTTAATTGTTAGAGACATTGCATATTTTGCTACTATTATCGATATATGGTCATTGACTCATTGATGATGCTATGTTACTGCACATTTGTTGTCGTCCTATTATACTGCACTGCAAAAAATTATACCAAGGAGCAAGTTCCTGTGGCTTGCCATGAAAGGAAGGAGACTTGAGATACTAGCACTACTGATCGCAGGAAATTCAAACGGAGCTCACACACAGACACAGCTTATTTCAACGCCTTATTTTCAGAAGCTCGGTAAAATAATGCTTCATATGGGTTTTCGCTTATTTTTAGAATTGGGTTTTCGCTTCATATGCATCAACAATATTTCTCCTGGATTAAAGCATTTCTTCAGGCGCAGCTGTTTTAGTCCACAAACTAGAAGCATCCGTCCAGCTTTTACTGGACCAAAGAATCGTCAACGCCTACGCCTGTGCTGCCTGATCTTTTGGGCTCATTTCCACCTGCGATGGCTCATCGTTGTCAGAAGAGGATGAAGAGGAGGAGGACGACGAGTCCATATGGTGCCCAGAAGGGCCGCGCGGTGGCAACTCTGACCCGTGTTCTTGCTGACTACCTGGACAAGAAGAAAACACACTATCACAATGAGAATAGATTTGTTCCAGCTCACACACACTAGTCTCCAATTTGTTCAGGCATGTTCCTCAGATAGTCTTAACAATCTATAAATTGTTTCAATAATAATGAGAATAATAATGTGCATGATGATACCATTCGGATATGGGGTCCAATACAGTTTCCAAGTGCTTGCTTGTAGCACAAAATACGGCAATTTCCTTAACCCTGTATACTAACGAATGCAAGAAATATTGTTTTACTATACAAGCTAGAGCGATCGCATGATTAGGCAGGTACTCTTACAGGCAGACCAATTAGATCTTCTCTTTATTTATTTTCAAACAAGGAAAATATTTCAATGATTAAAATGTCTGACCAGTGCTATTTCTTCCTCTATTTCTACTTCACTTAGAGCTTACAAATAGAATCACTGAAGCGATGATTCGTATCTCACCTGCATTTTGGGGAACTTTAGACTGTAACTTTTTCGTGTGCTTCCTTATAAGCTTCTTTGTTTTTGTTATAGTCAACTGCCGAGCAAATGGAGAAAACTCGATATCATTCTCACTCCGTTCACCCTGAAAATCCTGATCACCATCTCCTTTCATAGTCTTCAGGACAAAATGCATTGCTTTCTTTTTTTGTGAACTGAACAATCCCTTCACAGAGGTGGCAAATCCATCACCAGCACCATCACTTGGTTTTCTAAGGAAAGCTGGTAGTTGATCAGAGTTCCCACTTTCATCACCATCGCTGTCACTCAAATTTAAATCACTGGCAGCGATTAATCCTGCAGTTGGCTCTTTTTGGCTAGTGGATTTAGCTTTAAACTTTTTACCCTGTAAAAAAGAAGCGACGTCTAAGTCAAAGGATTGCCTTGACAACCTTAAAGATCCATACAAGGCATCACAAGATGTGCTATTTAACTACTTAGCATTCAGTACGGAATGCCATTCAACTTCAAAAGTTAGAAAGCAAAATGAAAGAAAAGCACCTGCATGCCAGTTACTGACTTCAGTACTCCCCATACAATATGTTTCTTCACTCGTGAAAACAGTCTTGGCCATGTCCCAGTAAAATCTTCACGATGAAAGGTATCCATGAGTAGCCTTACATCACTAACAGCAAATGGCAATCCCTCATACGTGAGAAGCAATTCGACCTGGCATATCATCAAAAGCTTACATTATATGGAATAACAGCGAGCATATTAAAGAAAACGACAATTGTTTCAGCAGGCTGTGTACTACCGTTACTACGTGGCATAAATAGAACATCATTTCATGAAGTATATACCAACCAACCTGGCTTATCTTTATATTGCGGAAGTCCATCATCTTCTGAGGTCTAGATTGCTTCACCTCATTAGGTTCTACAGGCTTCTTCTCTTCACGAGCAGAACGAGTTTGGGCATTTGACTGACCCTGGATTTGTGAAACAAGTTCATTAGCTACAGATTCAGCCACATTTTCCTCCCATGTTCTGTCAAATGATGAGTGGTTACTGGGACTGTTTGTTTCTGCAACCGAAGTGCCTTTCTTAACTCGCCGTGTCCCTGCTGTAGTAGAGACTTTGAAAAGTTCCTATATAAGGAAAAGGGCAAGCACAAAATGAGCAACAAAGGAGAAAGCATAATTAATAAATCACAGCACAAATACCATGAAATGATAGTTTAACCTGCCGCTTTTGTGGGTGCTGCTCATCACCAGGGAAGAAATATCCCCACATCATTCTGTACATTGATTCTGTTAAATAAATTTTCAGCGGATAGATGTCCACCTACATTAACAAGGTAGAAAGGAAACACTGTCATTCACCAAACTGTTTATTTTGAGCAAAATTATTCAATATGCATGTATATACACAACCAAAAATAACCTGACAGTAATACTGTTTAATGATTCCCCCTCCCTCCCTCCCCCCGCATCGCTGCCGCGAGCGACGGGGGGAAACCCTAGCCGCCGCCGCCCCTACCTTCAACTCCTCCTCCTCTCTCCTCGCCGCCGCCGGAGCTCGCAGGCGGGCAAAGCCCGGCCTGCAGCGGCGGCGGCGGGGCCTCCTCTCCTCTCCGAGCGGTGGTGGGCGGCGCGGGACGGCCCCTTCGTTCCGGGACGCGGCGCTTTGTGGGGCGCAACGGCGCTGGTGGCTGTTGCTCCGGCGTGGAGGGCTGCGTGTGTTGCCGGCGGTGTTGCTCGTCGTGGCGGCCGAGGCGGCGCGGACCTGACTGCGACGGGGCTTCAAATCGGCCTTCAGATCTGGCGGCTCCTTCCTGGCAGGCGGCGCGGGGGGCTGGCCATGACCTCGCGAGGTCGTGGCTCGGGGCGTGGTCCGCGGCGGCGTGCGGCCTGCTCCTGCAGCAGTGCGGCAGTGTGGGTCACCGGTGGCTGGGCGCTTTGGAGGCCCTCTTTGGCTGCAGGATTCGGACGGTCCGGCGACCCTCGCCGCGGTGGACGGGGTGGCCGCTGCTGCGCCACGTCGGGCTGGCTGGAGGCCATGGCAGGGCGTCAGGGGTGACGTCTGGGAAGGTTGCAGGAGGGACGGGTGGGCTCTCTACCCGTCACCGGTGCAGGGGGCGCCGGTCCGGACATGCTCCGCTCCTCTCCTCCCCATTTCCCCTGCCTAGTGCTTCCGGGTTCGTTGTGTTCGGGGCAGGCTGGTCACCGGCAGCTCTGTCCGTGCTAGGGATCGGTCGGTCGTTTTCCAAGCCTGTTTCTTTGTCGGTCTCTAGAGTGTCGGGATGCAGGGCAGCGGCCTTGGTGGTGGGAGCGGCGTGCTCGTGGGCGGAGCTCGCGGCTCAGGTGCGGGCTAGTCTCCATGGTCGCGTGGGCGGCATGGCGTCTGGTGCTTGTCGATCGGTGGCGGTGATGCGGCTCTGTCCCCAGGACTGTTCGTAACCTGTTCGGAGGCGGAGTTGTTGACCTGGATGAAAATCCTGCCTGGCATGTCCAGGCCGACGGAGGCGGCGCCCGAGGACGTCGGCATCTTCTTGAAGACTCCGTTGCGGTTGCTCCATGTCCTCCAAGGTACCCCGGATGAAAATCTTGATCCTCTGGATTGGGTGGTGGCGGCACTCCGGTGGCGTATCCTTCTTGAAGGCACCGCCTTGGGGTTCATGGATCGACGGCTTGCAGCTTGGTCTCTTCTGTGGCTTGTTCCCGGTTGAGTTCTCCCTCGACTTCCTAGTGTGCCTAGTGTGTATCTTTGTTGTCTTGGAATTGTTTGGGGGAGTGTTGGCTGCGTCTTAGCACCTATGTATCTTGCCTTGGATGCGTGTCGTGGTGTGTGTTGTATCGCTCGTTGTAAGTGGTTGGTGCTTTATATATAAAGCGGGGCGAAAGCCTTTTTCGATAATACTGTTTAATGTGTACTCATACAGCCTGATCTGTTACTCTTGTCCATGTAAACTACAGAGGTGGGTAAAGCT
Organism: Aegilops bicornis; assembly: GCA_021605145.1. Lineage (NCBI taxonomy): Eukaryota > Viridiplantae > Streptophyta > Magnoliopsida > Poales > Poaceae > Aegilops > Aegilops bicornis. The sequence continues at coordinate 349,400,652 of CM038672.1, forward strand.
TGCAATCAAAGGAAAATATTGGTCGCTAAACTTCAGTTCATCAAATTTAAAATCCACTGAACCTACCAGCAAACTCTCAATTACTGAGTTTCCATCAGTCGGAGCTCCTTGCCTAGCATTAACACGAAGCATTGCATTCCTGCATTGAAAGTTAGTGTTGAACCATGGTTGCTCAGGATGGAGAATAGATGTTCTTCCAAGCTAAAATGAATCAAATACATATGAATCAGGAAAAAGAACAGAAAATGAAGAACAAACTGTAAGAACAAAAGTTCAGATTCAAATATCACACTCGGCATCCATGCCTTTAGCTTAGTTCACTCCTTTCTCTTAATAGAGCCACGGTTAATCTTGGATGTACTTCTGCTGAGCTCAACTCACACAGAAATGAATAGAGTCACAACCCATAGTCCATGAACTCTACATGTGTCACTTATTAGTAATGCGCGATGCAGATGCTTGGAGACATGCTTACCAAAAATAAAATGCTATTTCTTGCCCCACAGCAAAGGCAGGGTGCTAGATTTTTAGGGCCGGTGCTTGATTAGACACTACTAGTGTTAAGGTTCTTATGCTTGATCACTATCTAAGCTTCTATAAAGAGGTGCTTGCATAGAAGGAGATAACTCTCAGACGGGTGCTTGGTGCCGTGGCTATGCTTCTCTTTAAGTGCCCATTCAGAAGCTTCTTGCATTGTGCCTTTGTGCATGCTATTATATATTTCATTTTTAGTAGTATTCTAAAGTTACACTGAGATATATTTTAGTGTAGCTATCTCCAGCAAGTAAACTATACAACCATCTAAGCACCCACAAAGAGGTGCTTGCATTGGCGGAGATAACATCAGACTGGATGCTTTGTGATACTTCTTGCACTGCACCTTTGTGATGTCCATCTAAGCACCCACAAAGTGTAGCTGTTTTCTCTCTCTCTTTAAGTGCCCATGCAGAAACTTCTTGCGCTGCACCTTTGTCATGCCCTTATATATTTCACAGTTAGCAGTGCAAAGTTGCTTTGAGATATATTTTGTGTGTGACAAAGTTTCACATAGGCAATATTCCTGTTGTTGGAAATTGCAGATCCCAGACTAAAAGTAATATCTTACAAAATGAAATAATCTGCAATTAAGTTGGCAAAATGAGAGGCTGAAGAGTCCACACATGCCTAAAAGAAATCTCACGTCACTTCGTTCTTGTAAAAGAGATATTGTAGTTACTATGCTTAATACTGCAAGGGAGAAGAAGCCATTCTTACTTGCCCCATTCAGACGGTGGATTCCAGGGTGCAACAACAGTATCTGATTTTGCATTAGCAAGACCATTTCTGAGAACAAACAACTTGGTTGTCAACTGAGCAATGCCTACGTCTTTGTAGTCCCGGTCAAAATCATAAATCTACAGATACATACAGAAAAGTCAGCAAAAGACCTAAATAAGCATGCACATTCTGTTATTCGGAGAAGAAACTAAAGATAATGTTGTATGTGAGCCCATGTTCCGTCCGGCCCATAAGGCCCAGGCCAGTTCCAAAAAAAAAGAAGTTGTACTGCCGCTTTTCTGTTCACCATCTTTTTCTTTTTTTAGGGCTTATTGAGTTGTGCCCTTAGCAGAACCCTTTTGCACTTTGTCTATCTGCTACTTCTGCGTGTGTGTGTACGGCGTGAACATTTGTTGGATCTTGTGGCTCTGGTGGTTTGTTTTATATTATAAAGCGGGCCGGAAACCTTTTTCGGGAAAAAAAAGAAGAGGAGCCGGACTCCACTCAAAACAAAAAAGAGGAGCCAGATTGCCTTAAAAAAAAGAGGAGCCAGATCATATCCAGTCAGATGCACCGCTCCACACTAGAAAAGCACGAGGTGCGTTCTCTCTCTCTCTCTCTCTCTCTCTCTCTCTCGCTCGCAACATGGTATCAGACCAGGTCAGGGCACTGGAGACGGCGGCGCCGGCGGCGGGGTCCGGTGAGTAGGCGGCGGCGCATCTGGGTGTGGCTGCTGTGCGCCAGTTGCGCAGGCGACAGCGGCCGGCTGGGTCCGGTGAGGAGGTGAAGCTGGAGGCGGCGAGCTTGGCTGAGGAGAGGAGAAGGAGCTGCAGCTGCTGCTGCTGAGAAGGGGAGGAGGTGATTGGAGAGGAGAAGGAGGAGCTGCGGTTGCTGCGTGCTGTTTGTGGTGAGAGGGAACGACATGCAGTGTTGCGCTCCTGCTGATTTGCTTCTGCGTGCGTGCTGATTGGAGAAGAAGGGTTTGAGTGACCAGACTGTCCGGTAGGGGCTGTGGTCCTGAAGGTGGCAGTGACTGCTGCTGCTGTTGCTACTCAGCTGCTGGAGTTGGTGCTAGTGGAGAAGAAGAGAGAGTGTGACTGGAGCTGCTGCTGCTGCTGGGCTCCTGGAGTTGGTGGCTAGTTTCGTGGTGCTAGCGCGCGTAGAAGAGCTGAGTGGCTGCTGATTGCAGAGGAACAAGGCAGCACTAGAGGTGGCACAGCTAGGAGAAAAAGAGGTGGAGGCAGTCATGGGGGCTGAACTGATCGCTGCTATAAAGAAACCTGCGCAACTCATGACTGCGAAGGCTGCGAGGGGTCAACTCTTCCAGGTGGCATAATTGTTGTGCCTAGCAGATCAGGGATTCAAGCTTGAGCTCATGCCAAATGATGTCAAGCTTAACGGCATGAGCAGCTACCTGAGCTGGTTGAGGCAGGCCTTGTTGATCTTGGAAGACAAATGTCTGACGGGGTATGTTCTTGGAATGGTTGACTGACAAGGAGAGCTCACAATGGAAGAAGTGGAGTGTTACTGGCTCCCTGATATTGGCCTCGATGTTAAACTCCCTGACTCCAGCCATTGCAGTGTCTGTTGAGGCATTGCCGAATGCTTTTGCTGTGTGGAGCCCGCTGTCCGTGAGGTATTCCGGTAAGGGCACCAGATGCTCATGTCCCAAATTGAAGACAGGGTCCATGTTGTTCCTCAAGGTGATAGAAGTGTGAGTGTGCAACGCCCCGACCGAACCCATCAGTTCCTGGCCGTTGCGCCTGGGATCTAGACTGGCCCCACAGACCAACACTAGTCTTTCCTGCGCTTAACTTTGAGGTTCCTTTTGGATGGGCTCCCGGAAAAGAAGCTGCACCTTGTTGATATGAGTAGTCTTCCATTCCTATTAAATCGAGATGTCACATATACCCCCCTCAAAGGAACCGACGTCCCCATCGGCCCAGCAGGAACGTTCTCTCTTGGCACACATATGTTCGTGCTAGTACCAGCATCCACATGTGCCCTGTGTATGCATCACTAACCCGCACACGGCCATGTAACCGCGAGGGTCGGCTTTGATACCAATTGTAACGCCCCGACCAAACCCACTGGTTCCTTGCCATTGCGCCTGGGATCTAGAGTCTTTTCTGCGCATTTTGTCCACACTCTGCGCACCCAAGATCAATTTCCCAGTTGGTCACCCATCCTCAAATTGCTCCAAGCAAAGCACGCTTAACTTTGAGGTTCCTTTCAAATGGGCCCCCGGAAAAGAAGGTGCACCTTTGTTGATATGAGTAGTCTTTCATTCCTATCAAATCGGGATGTCACATTATGTGAATGAGCTGCAACATTTTTGGGCAGATCTGATCCCGTTGAGCTTCCACATGCAGAGTCCATGGAGATTGCCAGGAATTGGGTTGAGCGCAAGCGTGTGATGCAATTTCTCAAAGGTCTAGATCAAGGTTTTGAGAGCAGCACAACGTGCTGCTTCATTAGCGACGCTTTTGTCCTTGATGAGGCCATTGTTGCGATGTCCCAAGAAGAGGTACGCTCTAGTCGAGAAGAGGAGATGGAAATGAATCTGCTTATAGAGTGGCTGGCCAGTGAGGTTTTGGGGGTGTTATAATTGTGGTCAAACGGGGCATATGAGTCATTTCTGCACTGGACCCAGAAGAGGCAGAGGCCGAGGGTACAGTTGCAGTAGCAGCCTAGGTGTTCAGAATGGGAGTGGCGGTTCTTGGAATGCTCCTCATTGAAATGTTCCCGAGGTAAATGTAGCTGCTTCAGTTGAAGGGAAGCAGCCTGCAGGAGGACAGGAGACTGCTACGAGCTATGCCAATTTTGTCGATACAAACGAAGGTAACATTGAACACGCATCAATAGCAACCCCATAAAATAAACTCGGGATGGGTGCTTGACTCTGGAGCATCACAATGTGTTGCTGGAGACTTTAATGAGTTTAAATCTTATGTTCCACACTCTCTCGCACATCAGAAGAACATTCATTCATACAGCAGATGGCACAACCCAGCCCATCACAAGTGTTGGGACAGTCAGCCGCACACCGAGTATTGAATTATCCTTGGTGTTACATGTGCCAGCTTTTCCCGTGAACTTAGTGCCCTTGAGTGCTTTGGTTGACCAAATTGATTGCCGAATAATTCTTGACAAGGTTGTGTTCTTGATCCAGGAGAGATCGGCAAGCAGGAGTCTTGGAACTGGAACGAGGCGTAGGGGGTTGTGGTGCATGGACTGCAACATGACGGACCAAGAGAGAATGCACATGCTAGCTGCAGTTGTTGAGGATAAGGAGACTAGAGCCCTGATCCATCACTGCAGGATGGGACATGTGTCTTTTGAAAAAATGTATAAGTATTTCTTGATGTCATGAGTGGTATGGACAAGAGCAAACAGCATTGTGATGCGTGTGAGTTTGCTAAACATACCGTAAACTCACATGTGAGTAAGGGGATCCTGAGCGTATCTCCTTTTGTGTTAATCCACTCGGATTTATGGACATATCCAGTGTTATTTGTCAGTGGTGCGAAGTATTTCCTTATGTTCATTGATTGCTATTCTCGGTGACTTGGGTCTATCTTTTGAAAGATAAATATGAAGTGTTTTCAGTGTTTCAAAGTTTTTTATGCACTTGTTCAGACTTAATTTAATGTGAAAATTCAAGCACTCAGATCTGAAATGGCATTGAGTATGTTAACAAGACCATTGGTGCCTTCATGTCGGACAAGGGCATCCTGCATCAAACATCTTGTCTGGAGACATCTCTTCAGAATGGGGTGGTAGAGAGGGAAAATCGCCACCTGCTGGAGGTTGGCCCGGGCATTGATGTTCACCATGAATGTGCCCAAGTTCATGTGGAGTGAAGCTATCATGATGGCCACCTTGATCCGCATGCCATCCCGGGTGATAGGTATGAAATCACAGTGTGAGTTGATTTTCACCGAAAATAAATTCCATGTTCCTCCCAAGGTGTTCGGTTGCACTTGCTTTGTTCCTGATCATAGGCCATCAGTCAACAAATTGGATCCTCGGGCAGTCAAGTGTATCTTTATTGGGTATTCTTCACGACAAAGAGGGTACAAATGTTGTAGTCCGTTTGTGAGGCGGACATTTGTGAGCATGGATGTTACGTTCCATGAATCGAAACCCTTTTATGGTGAGAAAACTGATCTCAGTGTCTTGTTTGAAGAACTTGACCAATGTCTCCCTCCGGAGATTGGTCGAGAGAGGGAAAGTAGTAGCACACAGACGCAAATGAAAAAGTTACCTTCCGTAACTGCTATGGCTCTTGTGATACAAGCATCAACTTCCACTGGTTATGTGCAGGTTGGCACACCTACTCAGACTGGTAGTGTGCTGAGGTGGACAGCAGAGCAAGAGGAGCAGCTAAAGGTGTGTTCACTGAAGCATGCATTGGCTCAGATTGGTAGTGTGCCAAGGTGGACAATAGAGCAAGAGGAGCAGTTAAGGGTGTATTTACGAAAGTGAGGTGATGATCTTGCACATCAGGGGGAGCAACAAGATCAACCACCGACGGAATAACAGGGTAGTACTGATGTGATTTCCATCTCCTTTGACGGGGATCAGGCTGAAGGGTCAATTAAAGGGAAATTGCTTTGAGGAGAACTACTCGAGCAACAGTAGGGATACCAAAGAAACAGTATGGGTTCGATGACAATGGTATTGGAAATTATGTTTCTTATAAAGCATTATCTCCAGCCCACAGAGCATTTGTTGCTTCTCCTCGGTCTGTGGTCTGTGTCAATTCGGACTGACTGGAGGCAAAGGAGAACTCAAGGTGGCGGGTGGCCATGGTGGAAGAGCTGGAGGCTCTGTGTGAGAACAAGACATGGGTACTAACACCTCTTCCAACAGGAAAGAAGGTAGCCAGTTGCAAGTGGGTATACATTGTGAAGCAGAATGTAGAAGGAAAGGTTGAAAGGTACAGAGAAAGGCTCTTGTGGTGAGGGGGTACAGCCAGACATACGACATTGACTACGATGAGACCTTTGCTCCAGTAGCAAAGATGAACACCGTGAGGATTCTGATCTCCTGTGCAGCAAATTCTGGGTGGCCACTACACCAACTTGATGTGAAGAGTGCGCTCTTGCATAGGTACTTGCTGGAGGAGGTATACATGGTGATTCCACCTGGGTTCTCGACTTCTCAGACCGTTGGCAAGGTAAGAAGGCTGAAGAAAGTAGACCCGGGCATGGACAGCCCGACATCCCGGCCGGGCTCGGGCTCAGCTTTTCCGCCCGAAGCCCGGCCTGGAAGCCCGAAGATAAGCCCGAACAGGGCATAAATCATTATTTTATTAGATATATATAGGTATAATATATATTTTAAATATCCGAAAATTATTATTTTAATCAAAAAATGCACTGATTATTTATTTCTGGCCGGGCCGGGCTCGGGCTTGAGATTTTAAGGTCGGGCTTTGTAAAGCCTGGCCCCGAGAATGCCCAGGTTTAGAAGAAAGCCCTTTACGGACTGAAGCAGTCTCCAAGAGCTTGGTTTGACAAGTTTAGACGGGCGGTGTGTGACATAGGGTATGGACAATGCACTGGTGATCATACATTGTTTTATAGACACTCTAAAGGGAAACTAACCATCCTTGCAGTTTATGTTGATATCATTATCACCAGTGATGATGACGTAGAGATAGCAAGGTTAAAGGGGTGTCTGAGTAAGGCCTTTGAAGTTGAGCATCTTGGTCGACTCAAGTACTTCCTTGGTATACACTGTGAAGCAGAATGCAGAAGGAAAGGTTGAAAGGTACAGAGAAAGGCTCTTGTGGTGAGAGGGTACAGCCAGACATACGACATTGACTACGATGAGACCTTTGCTCCAGTAGCAAAGATGAACACCGTGAGGATTCTGATCTCCTGTGCAGCAAATTCCGGGTGGCCACTACACCAACTTGATATGAAGGGTGCGTTCTTGCATAGGTACTTGCTGGAGGAGGTATACATGGTGATTCCACCTGGGTTCTGGACTTCTGAGACCGTTGGCAAGGTAAGAAGGCTGAAGAAAGTAGACCCGGGCATGGACAGCCCGGCCCAGACAGCCCGACATCCCGGCCTGGCTCGGGCTCAGCTTTTCCGCCCAAAGCCCGCCCGAAGCTCAAGATAAGCCCGAACAGGGCATAAATCATTATTTTATTAGATATATAGGTGTAATATATATTTTAAATATCCTGAAAAATATTATTTTAATCAAAAAATGCAGTGATCATTTATTTCTGGCCGAGCCGGGCTCGGGCTTGAGAATTTAAGGTCAGGCTTTGTAAAGCCTGGCCCCGAGAATGCCTAGGTTTAGACGAAAGCCCTTTACGGACTGAAGCAGTCTCCAAGAGCTTGGTTTGACAAGTTTAGACGGGCGGTGTGTGACATAGGGTATGGACAATGCAATCGGTGATCATACATTGTTTTATAGACACTCTAAAGGGAAACTAACCATCCTTGCAGTTTATGTCGATATTATTATCACTCGTGATGATGACGTAGAGATAGCAAGGTTAAAGGGGTGTCTGAGTAAGGCCTTTACCAAAAAAGGCTTTCGCCCCGCTTTATATATAAAGCAAAGATCATCAACAACCCGGTACAATGCACGCCACCGTAACACATGCACACACCCAAGGCAGGATACATAGGCGCCGAAAGCAAAGAACACCACCCCTAGCACCACATGAGCCACCGAGGGCCTCAACTGTGAACACGCCACCACGAAGAGAAGAAGCTTCATAAGACGCACCGTGGGCTCCAAGGCGGTGCCTACAGGAAGGTTATGACACCGAAGCGCCGCCATCGCCCGACCCAAGGATCAGAGTTTCCCCCGGAGCAACACGATGGGCAGTGAGAGCAGCGGTGACGCCTTCAAGAAGGGAATGAGGTTCGCCGCCGCCGGTCCGTCCGAAGATAGAACAGGTTTTCACCCCGGTCAATATTCACCGCCACCGAACGCCACACCCTAGCTACCACGCCGCCCACACGGCCATGGCCACCAGGCAGCACCAAGCCACGGGCTTTGCCCAGGAGCACCGCGACACCACCACCAGGGCCGCCGCCCAAAGATCCGTGACCTCGACGCCACCTCACCCGCCACCCACCGCTACCCCAACCAGAGAGACGAATGGAAAGAAATCGCCTTTCGCACCCCTGTGCAGTCCCCGGCATCGAGACCCAATAGGCCAGCCAAAACTGGCCACCATCGACCATCTGCCCCGCCGCCAGCGCGAGACGAGTTCGGTCCTGCCCCAAGTTGAACATCTTGGTCCACTCAAGTACTTCCTTGGTATAGAAGTGGCCAGGTGCGAAGAAGGAATAACTCTTTCTCAAAGGAAGGTACCCATGACCTCCTCTGTGATGTTGGCATGCTAGGTTGTCGAGCTGCTTCAACCCCAATTGATCAAAACCATAATGTCTGCCTAATCAAGTGATCTAGTGGATAAAGAAAACATCATCGATTTGTGGGAAGATTATTGTACTTGTGTCATGCATGATCAGACATTGCATTTGCAGTAAGTGTTGTGAGCAGATATATGCATGATGCATGAGCCTAGGCAGTACATAGAATCTTGAGATACTTGAAGAGTTGTCCTGGAAAGGACTGATATGCAAGAGTCATGGACACCTTGTCGTGGATGGTTATTGTGATGCTGATTGGGCTAGCTGCCTGGATGACAGGAGATCAACTTCATGCCATTGTGTTTTCATAGGAGGAAATCTAGCGTCTTGAAGAAGCAAGAGACAACCAGTTGTTTCAAATCAACTGCAGAGGCTGAATACAGAGCCATGTCTCAAGGGTTGAGTGAGTTATTATGGACAAGGAATCTATTAGAAGAGCTGAAGATATTGAAGATCAGTTGTATGAAGGTATGGTGCGACAACAAGTCAGCAATTAACATAGCAAACAACTCAGTTTTACCGAAAAAGGGTTTCCCCCCGCTTTATATTATAAAGCACCAGACACCGATCACAGGGTAACAGCCGGGGCGAACGGCACAAGCCCAAAAGGGAAAAGGAAGAAGAAATAAAAGCCAACAACGGCAGCTCGGCAAGCACAGATGATCCGCCACCGCTGCGCCCTCCATCTGCATCCCACCACACGCCATGGCACCGGACCGCCGCATACCAAGCAGCACCTCCAAGAAGGAATGCGACGCCAACGACGCTGCTGCCGGACATGTCCTAGGGTTTCCCGACATACGGAGGGAGCAGGATGGGTAGCGCCGACGCCTTCAGGAAGGAATGACGGCACCCTCAGTGTCACTGCGTCGAGCCGGAAGAACCGGCAGAGATTTCTCCCGCATACCCAAGCACCGCTACCCACTCGACCCGGGGCCATCCAACCATCTTGCCACCCGCAAGCACGCGCCACCACGGTCTTGGACACATCCACACCACCCCGCTGCGAACACCACCACGAGGCCAAGGAGACCGGAAAGAAGCGCCAAGCGACGGGAGGAACCACACCGAAGCCAAGCGGGAGGGAACCACCTCCCCCGCCGACGACGTGCGGAGGCCCGAGCCGGCCACCTCGGCCCAGCCAGTTCAAGAACGGCCCGCAGCCTCGCCGCCATGCTGCAAGAACCAAAGACCAGCGCCGCCTCGGGCCAACGCCGCTCTCCCGCCTCGAGGCCACGCTGCCGCCCGTCCGCCGCTGCCCGCCCAAACCAGATGGGACCCGAAGGGCCTAGATCTCGGGCCGAAGGGTTGCTGGTTCAAGCCGCCGCCACCTCGCCGCTTAACGGGCGACGCTGCCGCCAAGAGGTCCACCCACGCCAAGGCCGGATCCCGCCGCCACGTCGGACCGCCGCTGAAGAGCACCTCCCGACGCACACCGCCACGGGGAGCACCGAGAGGGAAGGGTTGAGGCCGCCCGCCGACCTGGGGCCAGGCCCATGGTGCCAAGACGGCGGCGTGAGGGAGGAAGGGGGTGGCTCTAGAGGAGAGGCTGAACATGCCGGTCGCTCATGGGACGACGCAACATGAGAGGAGGTGTGTCTAAAAGTCATCCAAACAACTCAGTTCAACATGATAGAACCAAATATGTGGAGATTGACAGATTCTTTATCAAGGAAAAACTGGATACAGGAATTAGCAAGATAGAGTATGTGAGCTCAAGGCAACAGATCGCCTTATTTAGCTTGGGTAACCCTTTAAATTGAATTTCTATTTTCAAAAATGGGGTTTACCAAATTTTTCATGACTCTGAGGTTCAACCCAATCCATCTTTTCTTTCTTTTTCCTTCCTATACTAAAAAAAGATTGAAAAGGATAAAATTTTGTCATATCACGAAGAAATCTATCCCTCCCATAGCAATAACTATAATTAAAAAAAGGGAATGACAAAGCATCTGGGAATAAAAGATTAATTTTCCTCCCTCCATCCCTCTCTCCAGATAATTGTTCGCCGGCATTTTTTGAAAAGGCACTCCTAGTCTTTGAGCTATGAGAAATCACAAACTTAATATTATACTTGGCTGGAGAAAAAATAAACTTACAATATCATTTATCTCAGCTTCAGAAAAGGCTTTTCCATCTGCTAACATGCTCCACCCGACCTTGTTTATCCTCACCGAAACTCTCATGGCACATGAAGGGCTTTTGTTTTTTTCCTTTTCCATCAACCTCAACTGTGCAGCTTTCTGCATAGCACTTCTCAGCATAGAATATGCTTCTTTCCTACCATTTCGGACATTCACAAGTTCTTTCTTCAGACGTTTTACCTGGCAAAGCCATGATGGTAAACTCAGATTGAAGTAGTTTATTCATAAGATTCATGCTAATGAGAGCTTAAATATCTGCTTCATTAGTGTTAAGTAAGTACGAAAAAAGATATGAACTAACCAATGAAGTTTACAAACAAATACAATTTACAGGAAGCAAAATATTATTTATGCCTGTGTGGACAGACAACAACTGTAACTCTCATACATACCAGCATTGACTTTGAACCGGTAACAATTGATGTGGAATCATCGGATTTTGGCGACTGACTCAGATCACCAGATAATTCACTACTGGTAGACAAGATTCTGATATCATCAAACAGTATCTTCCGTTGTCTTTCTTTTACTTCAACATGGATCTTCGCTAATTCGACCTCTTCAACTCCATCTGGTACAACTGCATCAGATTCTTCAGCAATGTCGCTATCATCATCATCAAGGGGATAACACAGATTACTCTTCCGAGTTCTGAAAAATGGAGTAGTTTCATTAGTACGAAGCAAATATCACCCAAGATACATATTGCCCAGTCAAGTTTACAGATGAATACAGCTAGCAGAAACCAAAATGCTATTACGAACTAAATAAACTTATTTCGGCTTTTCATAGACATTTTCATAATATACTATGCTACAAACAGTAACAGTCAAAGATACATATTGGAGACCGTGTCAATGCCTAAAACTTCATCTCTTTACAACCGGAGGGATTATATGACAAAAGCTCATATAAAACTAAAAAATGTCATCGTTTGTTACCCATATGAACAAACACCCAATTATCATTATTGGGGTATTTCCTAGTGTTCTTTTAAGGAATCTACCACGCTAGATCTTCCCAATCTGTTGTGAAGGTACTGATAGCATAATAGTGTTCAAATACTAAAATGGAAGTAATACAAGATAGACAGAATACCTGGGACCTCTCGCAAAGAGCAGATTAGTCAAAACATCCATCATAACCTGAAATTGGCGTGATGTCATACCAGCAGTTATATCTGGAGAGTTAAATGCCAGCTCTTTCAGTGGCTTGACCTGGATCACCAAAAAAGAGTAAACACATACACTTGCTACCTCCACTGAGGCGCTGACTATGCCAAAAGATGCTCCGGAAATGGTGCAAAGCAACTTCAAATTATGGCAGAGAATAGACCTTTAGTTCAGGATTTCCTCCCTTGTGTCTTGTGATGCGGAAGTACATTTGGCATGGCATAAATACCCTCTCAAGTAAAGCACCAGTTCTTTTGACTTCTGACGATCTGCGATGTATTTTTGGCAGCCACTGAATACCAGCACCGGGATCAACATCAGTTGGAGCAACATGAGCCTGAACATGCTCCAACATTACAGAAACCTCAAAACGTGACCAGGTCATTTCTGGCTTGGACTCTCCGATGGATACGTTGCTGGCGCCAAGTGCTTTCTCAAACATTTCTTGACCAACTTGTACAACTGTCTGAAATGAACGAACCATCACCCGTCCACTACCAGCAGCTAGCAGAAACCTACCCTGATGTAGTTGTAACAGATATCTCAATCATTGCAACAGTGTTCCTAAATATATTGTATTATCAAAACTGAAATCATTCTTCCATAAACACGGCACTGAGTTAGTAAGGAAATAACAAACAATGAGCTTTAAAGTAAATTCGCTAGCTGTCAAGGAGTGTTCTACGCAATCTATGTACCTGCAATCCATCGTACTGAAATCGTGAAGTTTTGGCACCATTTGGAACGTGGGAATTTCATAGGACATTAATCAAAACATCCATTCTCACTGAGAGTAGAATTTCTTACAAATTTATCCATATGGGAATCGTATGTTCCAAACGGGACCTTGAGGTTCATCGAAATTTATATATTATCCAATTATATGGCAGTAACTTGTTGTGAGATGTAAATATCAAATGTAGTTGCATTTATGTTTTAAAATCAAATACGAACTTCTGGCCCATTAAAATGTGAAAATCACGTCAGAGTCATTTGTTATTCGAATTCTCTTATTTAGCAGACTGACAACTACTATCAGCTTAGGTCCACTATTTCTTGTATGGGTAACATTGGTTATAGTCATTATCTGCCAGTAATGTGCTGAAGATAAAGGTTTGTGCATAGTTTTGAGTTTTGACAAGCCTGTGACTGAAGGAAAAACAATATGGTATTTCTTAAAATGCTAATATGAACTGCCAAAAAAGCAGGGCGGCAGTATACTCACATTTGCTTCTTCTGAATGCAGATTGAACTGAGGTTGGACAATATTAACCATGAAAAGTCTTGTGCCTTCATCTTCAGAATCACTACTGTTTGAAGGCTTCGTTGCTACATCACAAGTTACTAGTCAAAGTAAGAAAACTATTAATGCAGCTGCTAAATTTTCCAAGTGTTTAGTGCAATGCTACTAAGACATTTTTGAAGATAATAAAACAAAAAGATACCAACTTAGTTCTGGGGTCAGTACAAACAGCTAGCACGAAAAGGGATTGTGTGATAAGCATACCAGTTTCACTAGTTGATGTTGGCTCTAGCTTGCTGGATCCGATGGAAGAAGCTGGGTCTGAACTCTTGGTTTGTTGGAGAGGATCTGAAGACTGTGATGCCAAGGGTGAAGAGTTGGGAGCACCATCGTTAGACATCTCAGCTTCTTTAATTGCCTGCTTTTTCTCAAGAATCTTTCTTTGGGTGTATTGGCGAGAAGGAGATGGTTTTGGAGGCTGAAATGCTTGGGTTAAACCACCAACCCAAGATAAGATAGCGGCTCTATTTTCTAGACTCCACAGAATTTTTAATCCATGAACGAATACTCGCTGACAATTGTCAGCAACAACGACATTAAACCCCTCCTCATCACTACCTGATTGCGCATCGTCACTTTCATCACCCCCATCAAACTCAGACTTGAATGATGTCACCTCAGATTTTTTCCTGCCATCCTCCTGCCATGCTGATAATCTAGCAGCATCGGCCTTGGGAGCTTGTTTTCGTATTGTGAAATAATCAGAGTACAGAAAAAATCCATCATCTCGGCTTTTCTCAGTCGATCTAGTTTTTGTTTTGCTCTTTTCACAAGCAGGATTATCTGCAACTTTGGTATGCAGACTCTTGCTTTCTACCTGGGCATCCTTGAACTTGTTTGTTCAGGAGTATTATTAATAAATACCTTCAATAAGTGCATGTCTATGCCCATGTAGACAAGATCAAGAGGTTCGCGCTTGCAGTCAAAAGTAAATATCTGCTTACCACGACTGGAAGAAATTTCCAACCTGAGCTTTGTGAAGTGCAGTGTCAGACCTTTAGCAGGATCATCAGCCTGTAGTGGTATATTGTTGATCTGCAATAATGTAGCATCAAAACGAATACACTGTTCGGTCATAACTCTATCAAGTGGCAGATTTCCGGATCGGATAAATCTAGGAACTCCAAACCGTGGAAACCTGGAGAAAAGTCTTAATTTATGGGGAGGAAGAAAAAATAAGTTCCACCACTTTGATAGCCAGACCAAATCATGAGCTCCAACATTCAGAGTCGGAGAATCATTTGAAGATGCTTGGGTTTTTTGTTTACTCTCCATAGGTTCAGCAGTACTAGGTTTAAGTGAAAAGCTCCACTTTAGTGAGAGTGAAGTTGACCGAAATGGATCAAGTACTTTGTCTCGCGGTTTTCCCTCTACAGGTAGAGTAAATATATAATGATCCATAGGGTTGCCTGAATCACATCCCCACTCTATTGCAATGTCCATGAAAAAGGAGGGTGTTTCAAGGAAAGGTATAGTTGTATGAGGTGGAGGTTCTAGAGTGCACTTCTTCGCAAGACTCTCTAGGCTAGTGATGTACACCTTTAGACACTTTGAAGACAGACTGACATAACCATCCACATATCGTATTTCTATATAGCCAGTTGTGATTAGCAATTGATCTAGCTTCTCATAAGGACTTGTTGCAGCAGGGAGATGCCACATTGTTTCAGCAAGACATAAGCTGAATTTACCGTGGATGTAGTTCCGCATATCATCCCACCAGGGTAAACTGCGCTCTCTTCTCGGGGTTCGGGCGCTCAAAGTACCATCTTTTAGCTAGATTTGCCCTCATGAATGCACATGTAAAAGCATAGCTTATATCGGCAAAAACTGGCTCATAGCCGACTCCAAAGGAGACCTCCCCTCTTTGAAAAGACAATGGTATGTCAGCATATGTTTTCATTGGTGGGGTATAGCCAGTAGCGGACCGTAGCAGATTTACTCGCCACCATTTCCCAACATAAACATCTTGTCGAACTTGGGGCTGAAAACAAGTCGCCTGCCACCAGAAACAAATAATTATATAATTTGAAGTGATATTTGACCAGGACAAAAAAGTTTCAAAATTATGAAGTACATATTGCAGAAATTATTTTTAATTCCCTAGCTTTAACACAATTATGTATTTGAACAAAGAGAGAAATTGCAGCTATATGATGTTTGAGTACTATTGCCAAAGGGTGAGTTTATAGTTCTAATAGTATTCCATAGATGAAAGGAGTGCACGGCATCAAAGGCTAACCTGCTGGGCAAGCACAAGCCGTCCATCACATTTAGCAGAGGTTCCAGAAAAGAGTGGAAATGTATAATCTCTTATATACGCAGATAATGATTTAGCTTTCAAAGTAAAATTGCTGCCATACAACCGGGAAAATGGAATATCATTTTTTGCACAAACAGGATCCACACTTTTAACAAAACTAATCATTCCTTCATCACCCCCATCAATCTTTGATAGGCTCACGTCAACATCTTTTGCACAGATTGACATAACTGATGCTCTCTGTTTACTCATCTTAAATCCTGACTGGAAGCCACTTGAACATGAACCTGACCCTTCTGATACTGACAACTTCTGACATGCCTGGTAATATGATTTAAATGCCTGTATATGGATTTCTTCTCTAAGCTTTTCAAGAGATTGCATGCCAGGCGCATCAACATAAACATCAGGGCTGTCATTGCTATTTTCAGAAGCAGAGCCATCCAATTTTGCCTTGGGGGAGTCTTTGTTTTTGGCTGACTCAAGCTGATCGAGCAGATCCAACCTAACTATGGACTCATTAAATACATTCTTCATTAAAGTCATATGCTCATCAAGCCAACCTTGGAGAGGTTCTTCCTCAATTTCTGCGGTGAGGTCACGTACAATTAACCTGATATACCGAAATACCGTGGATTTTGATTTGCTCTTTTTACTGCTGCTGCTGCTGCTAGGTTTCTTCTCAGGAAATAATACGGATGTTTTTGCTGCAGAAATAAGTTTAAATGCCCGCAACGTATCTTCAACTGCATCATCAATAGCCCGCAGCTGCAACCTAAAAGGCAGACATATATAAGCATCTCGCAATTGAATAACCCAATCACATGTAGTTGCAGACTGAAACTTCTTATCAGGAAGGCTGTCCGAAACAGAAATCGGGATGCGTGAAATCTGCATACGGCTGCTTTTGAATAGCTGTGCATCTCATAAAATAATCTCAACCCCTTCATTCAAAACACCAATCTTGGCATTCTCAGATAAAATGGAGCCAACATGAACCATTGCTTCAACCCCATCAGCAAGTTCACCTGAAATTTTCAATGATTCCACATCAATGGCAATAACTGATTCCCGTTTCTTTTGTGCCTTCTCTTGCTGGCTATTGTCTGTAGGATCTTTTTTTGTCAAAGTATCCATGTGCGCTGTTTCATCTTTTACCTCAGTAGCAGAATTCTGGAGTTTCAGCCTGTGCAGAACTGATTTAAGCCGCGTGCCTACTTCAAGTAATTCCAGGCAGGGATCTGGCTCATACCTGACTGCTATATCTGTCACATTGATGAGGGAGCAGACTGCATTGTCATTCTGCCCACCAGAACGCTTGACGAACTTTGCCTTTTGCACATCAAAAAGTGTAACCTCCTCTGCAGGATTATCATCAAACTGATATTCTTTATGTGTTAATCTGGATCTTCCAAGTTCAACCTGCATGGAGTGCTTTTCCTTGTTCAGACATACACCAAATCGATTAATCTCAAGAGAAGTGGAGAAGTTAACATTCTTATTATCTGGAAACCTGGTCGAGTTTACATAGGCCATCCTTGGGCCACCATTAGCATCATCGGTTATCATAACACGGCCACCTTGTGAACCAAAATTTACACGCTTTGGATCTGCTACGGACATATCTTCAAGCCTCATGTCACCAACATACAAAATAGAGCACTGCTCAACACTAATCTTCACTAGCTGTGCTCCTTTAGCATTCTTGGTAGATTTTGAGAAGTCTCATGTACAGGTCGTTTCTTAGGGGAATGAATGCTTTTCAAAAAACCCTTGTAGGACATTGCAGTTGTACAAAGCAACTCAAGGTAATAAAAACAGAAATGCATTCCTATTCCAGATATAGTAACAGAGAGAGCAGATTTAGCATGGTCAACACCACTATCTTTGCCTGCCTCCTTTTGCTCCAGATCAAGAGTTGAGCGACTAATGTGCAGTAAGGTGCCCGAAATGCTTTCATTTATCAACTGTTGATGTTTCACAGCAACAAGGAATTTTAATTCTCCAAGCTTTGCATGCAGTTCAGGTCCTTGATTTACCAACTTACTTGCAGAAAAATGAGTAGACAGCAAGCAACACTGCATGATCCAGTATTTACAGCTAAGGTTAGTAGTTATAAATGGCAACATACCAATTTGATGTGATTCATAATTTGGACACATGAAAGCTTGAAACCTTAATATTTCTGCAGTACCAAGCAGACATGAATCTCATAATTCATTAAATCATGTTGGCATGGTCTTGATAAATGGGAATGTGGGCAGACAACAATTTCTATTATTAAGAAAGTAATAACTACATTTACTTCACAAGCATATAATCTCCAAGAGTTTCAAGGATAAGTGCCTTCGAAGTGGAACAACATGCTACTGTAAAATTAAGTTGATCCCATCTGGTCATATCCAACGTTTAGGCAGTTTGGCATGCAGGTGAGTGAACAGAATAGCAAAAGGAATTGACTGTGTCAAATTACATTTTATGATATAGTATTGCTATGGCTACGACAAGGAATATCGCAGAAATGGATCTAGCATTTGGCCTCCATGAGTGTATGAATAGGCAAAAGATTGGTCCCATTTAAAATTAGCATAGACAAGGAATGTTCTAAATTAATTTCTCTCGGAAATGCTGAAATGCCAATTGATTTTTAAACTTTTCAAAACTCAAATAATACCTTAAAATGACGTTATTATTGAAAGAACAAATGTAAACCAGAACACCTTGAAATCATTTGCAACTGCTACATTACCAGGGTTCAGTCATGACATTCAAATGCATTGATCATACAATTATATTACCATTGCTCAGTCATTACAAATGTGGAGCATTTTGAGAATATTCTTCTTAAAAATGTAAAAAGAAACAAACAACACATTGAAATAATTCGTGATTTGTACTGTGTATATCAAGCATCAGTATAGCTTAATAGAGTAGTCATGTTACAAGAATTGTTCAAAGACTCATGGACATTCAGAGTAGAACAGAGCGCATGATAAGGGCATTACATGGAACAGAGGTATGTCATCAAGACTATAAAGCACAACAGACAACTCGGGTACTGAGAATGTAAGTACCAAAGCCAGTGCTAATTTTTCTTTGGGCACCTTGTCTTGTTGTGAACTTTCATGAAGAACAAGGGGCTTCTTTTTAGCTGACTTCATCAAGATCAGTGGCTTAATTCTGCTTATAATAAGATTACATTGGCCCCCACTGATCTTGATATTTACTTCCGCTCGAATTGGCTCTGTTGACTGAGAGAAGGCAATGCATCAACACATATGCTATGAAGAAGATATTACACAACAAAAAGTATAACAAAAAAACAGGGATGTGAAAAAAGTTGTCTTCCTGAAAACAAGGACATGACAGCCTACGATTTGCTCAATCCTATAAGAACTGACCATATGATCACCTCCTTTGTATGCACATGTGAGGATGCATATGCATGAATGCAAGACATGACAATGTACCAAACATCACCTACATACGGTAGACACACCAAGCTTTTGGACTCACTCTATTGGCCATGAAAACAGCTTTGGCGAAGTCAAGTATGCAAATTACCAAGATTTTCTCTAGTCATATATTGGCAATTATGAGTCCACATAGCCAAGTCCACCTATGTATTCTAATTAACGATCTCAAAGCAATACCTCGGACAGAGATTTCAAAAGAAGTGGATATGGCTGTACCACATCACTGGAAGATACAACTAGTGTAATGGTAGTTTTATTCCATAGTTAATACAGATGTTACTTTTGTTTGCACAGAGACCTAGTCCAGCCAAAATTATGAAAGAACTGTAAATCTATTGGTTCATAAGTGAAGTGTTTTCCAACAAATGCAGCAATTTACAGTAAATATCGAGTTGCAGCCGGCAGAAATTTCTTAAGAGAAATCATTAGATCAACAGCAGTACAAATTTACACTGCAAGCAAACTAAACTGACCTGAGTGGGAATATTAGCTGAAACAACAGTTGCAATTTTCAGAACCTCTAATACAGATGTAGAACCATCCATCAGAAGCTGAAGAAACAAATAATCATCATAACATAATCTAAGTTGAAAAAACTAGATCAATCATAGGAGAACACAGAAACATACATGAATATCTGTCACGTCAGTTTCCAACCAAAGGTGTGTTGGAGCCACCCCTAAGTCATTCTGAGGCTGTGACTTCATAAGTCTCACAGAAATGCTACCAATTTCGTTGTTGATCGAGAGGCCATGGTCCTTTGGCAAAAACTTCAGATCTAGCTTGGACATATTGAAGCTAACCTTCCAAAGAACAACTGCATTTTAGTGAATGGTAACCCGGCAGCCAACTTACAATAAAAAAAATGTAACATGTAACAATTTCAAATGGCAAAACAAAGAGCTGTAGAAGATGCTGATGTGATGCCAGCAATAAATATTTGAAATTGCACCTGGAGTATACAATTGTTATGAACTATACAGTACATGTGTTACTCCCTCCGTAAAGAGATATAAGAGCGTTTAGATCACTAAAGTAGTGATCTAAACGCTCTTATATTTCTTTACAGAGGGAGTACATGTTATATCATATCAGCTCATGATATTTGTGTTGGACACTTCTTAGAGTACTAGCATGTTTTCAATCAAAAAGACATAGTTAAATGTATTAAGAGGCAGAGGATTGTTTTCCCATGCTAAAATATTACAAGTGGAGAACAGTAGTTAGGTAACTGAAAAACATAAAGAATAACACATCTTAGCCTGGTTGTGCATTCATCAGGAATTCGAATTATCTAGCCTACAAAAATATTGGTGTGTTGCAGAGCTAAGTGAATATAACTAAGAATATTATGGTCTCATCCATTTGGTGGACAAAAGTGGCCTATGTGTCTTGTTTAATAATGTCACAAGAAGCTAGAAAGCATAGAACTATATATGGAGAAAGACAATGCCCATATATAACAAAAAATGGTAAACATCAGTGGTACTGCAGGAAATAAATACAACCTTTTCAGGAATCAAATCGATCTTCTTATTCAATGAGAAAAGCTTGCTCCCCTCGGGTTTGGCAGCTGATTTATTATCCTCAGTAGATTCATCCTTCTGATCAGCAACAGTAGAAGCAGAGGGCTTCTTGGTGAATAGTTTTTCTTCCAGGTTCACAGCAATTGGACCAGACATCAGGTCCAAATTCTTGACTCTAATTCTTTTATCCCTAAAGAGTGTTATAAATAATGTTACAACTGCAAAATACTCAAGTGGATCACGTGTATTCAGGCTGAATGGGCCAATATATAGGAGTGCAGGAGATGAGCTAAAGCAAGCCAACTCAATCTGGTACCGACATCACACTACCACACATATACACTCTTAACAAACAATAGTTGCTCTTTCACAACAACAAATGATGCAACACATGCAGTTTCTGTAATCGAATGGGTTCCCCGAATACGATCAAGACAGCTAGGGTGGCAATTTAATCTTCACATAGGCATGGAACAATTGTTATATGACCCTGATTGTTAGCCTTGGGATAATTGATTATCCTGAACTTCATTGAACAAAAGTAGACTGAAAATGCACATTTTCTTTGAGGCTTATCGATAAGTTCTGGGGGTGCAGGAAGTAACTTATGGATAGATAAAACCGCCTTATCCACCGCAAAGTATTAGAGGCAAAAGTTGAATTGTTGAAGGTGGTTTCCGAAATTATATTTGTGACTGCTATGGTTCACATGAGTACATTATGGTTATGTTGCAGTAAGAAGCATTAAAAAGGTACAGCAAATAGCAATTAGTTGTGTGCGGAGACATGTGATGAAAATAGTAATCAGTTAAACCGCCAACAGCTACTACTTCTCAATCAAAACACCGGAGATCCTAGCCATCAATGACTAGTTTTCTACTAAAATGACCATACAGTGTCGAGAGTGTTTGCAAAGCATCCCATTGAGGGGTTACCTCTGATGAAGCTCACACGAGAGTGCTATATCCTCAAGCAAGAAAGAGCTGCAGTCAGTAGTGTCCATAGCTGAAGGGTATTGTCCACTCACCCACCAATCCAATTTGTTAAATGGTGATGAAGAATCATTTTCTGTGCCATCTATCTCTAACGCTTGTACAAATAAAAGGTATCAGGTGTATTTGAACATTAAGGACTGGATGCAGTGCTCCAGATTTAGATAAATCAATCTTAAAGTCCTTGATGCCAAGAGCAGCTTTTGGGGTCTACAGTAAGAAAATGACATGTTATCCGTCAAAAGTAACATCACTAAAAAATTGACAGAGGAGGGAGGTACCTTGAGCCTGAGGTCCACTAGAGATAGTGATAAAAGGCTGGCAACATTTGTTATAAGCCTCCATTTTGCTTGGCCTTTGGAATTTCCTTTTGGTTTGGGCGATGAGGCTGAGGTTGGCTTGCGCGGGGCAGGTTTCTTTTTGTCTGCAGATTTGGCGGGTTGCCTGAGCACAATGTGCAATTCAGAAATTCGCAGTTGCAGGACTGGGCCTTGAGTTAGAATGGTGAGCCCCAGCTGGGTGAGTGGCTTGCGCAGGCCGAGTCTAATTTCACCGACAGAGATGGACTGGAGCGGTCCCTGAAAAAAGAAGGATTGGCACTGGTTGTGATGAGCAAGAAATAAAATACTACTACTACTGTACTTACTACAATAATGATTAAGCAGGGCAGGGAGATGCATACTTTAGGAGAGTTAATGGTGATGCCCCTGAGATAATTGAAACCATAGGAGCGGCAGCCGATGGAGAGCTTGGCCGTGCGACGGAGCACCCATGCCAGAGCCTTGGCAAACAAGCTGCATTTGTTTGTTTATTTGTTAGACATTATATTACAAGAGAAAAATCCCAAGAAAAGTGAAGAGCAAGTGCAAGAGAGAAGAGCCAAAAGGGCATACAGGACGGCGACACACGAGGCCGTGGCGGCCAAGGCGGCAAGGAGTAGGAGCTTGAGGGTGGAGAGGAGGAGGCCGTAGCGGAGGACGAACTCGAGGGCCTCCCAGGAGACGACGAACCCCACCAGCAGCTGGACGAGGCCGAGCATCATCGCCGCTGCTGCTGCATTCACCACCGTCCCGTGGCCGCATCAAACTGGGAATTCTCCATGGGGTGGGGTGGGGTGGGGTTGGCCGTGCGTATGTCGCGGTGGATTGGATCCGATCGACGGGGGGAAGGAGAAGGCGGAGTGGAGGGATCGCAAAGTAAAGTAGTGGTGGAGAGGAGGAGTGGAGAGGAGGTGGTGCGCCATTTCCGGAACAAGCAGAGGAGAGAGAACGGGAAGAACCACCGCACGGCGGTTACGCACGTCTTCTTCATCTTAACCAAAAAATTGACACAAGACCCTTATACACACGCACATACACTCCTCTCGTGAACGCATGCACGCACGTCCTATTTTTTTTAACACGGTACAAACACAAGCGTTCATATACACACGCATACACTCACCTCTATGAACACACACGCACACCATATCCTTATGAGCACCCCCGAAAGACTGAGTCAGCATATCATCTTGAAATTTACAAAGTCAAGGAGGTGATGCATATCTTTGGGGAAGCGTCGGGTCTGAAAATCAACTATTAAAAATCTTCGGCGATTCTAATTAGACCAGAAGAGGGCGACACAGAGAGAGTTGCGGCGGCTCTACCTTGGAAGATCCAGTGCTTTCCGTGCAAATATCTTGGGCTACAGCTCTCTATCAAGCAACTTACTCGTAACCAATGGCAGCCGCTGGTGGATGGGGTGCTAAACTTCCTGCCAGGATGGATGAGAGGTATGATTACTAGACCAGGCAGACTGATTCTTGTCAACAGCGTCGTGAGGGTGCGGCCCATTCACCATCTGATTGTGGCGAGATCTTGGCCAAGTGGGTGCTCGATAGCATTGACAGAGGATGTAAAGCATTCTTCTGGGCTGGTTCGAAGAGATACATGGGGGCAAATGTCTGGTGGCTTGGAAGCGTGTCTGTCGACTGAAGGAGCTGGGGGGATTGAGTGCCATGATCTTCGAACACAGGGTATCGCTCTCCGCCTTAGATGGGAATGGCTCAGGCGTACAGATATTTCAAAACCGTGGCAGGGCCTGGCCATGTCCGCTGACCCTCGCGAGGACGACGCAAGACCTCCTCAGGAGCGGCCTCATCAGGTTGCCTCGCGAGGAGCGGAGAGATCAAGGCAGGGCAAACCTCGCGAGGTTCACGTGACGTGAGCCGTGACGATCAAGGTCAGGCGGGCGCCAGCGCGCGCGGCGTTCTTGTTTCCCTTTTGGTGCTAAGGGGCGGTACCTTGAACACGAATACCGAGGCATCAAGCAAAGGTTTCCATATCGATTAACGAGACCAAGACCAGCAGGACGGCAAGACGGAGGTCACCATGGAACCCAAGACGGCGTCACCACCAGAGCCTTTTGCAGGCGAAGACCGCTTTTGTCAGGATAAGATGTACTAGCTGCCCCCTTTCAAATTGACCGTTATTGGCTCCCTTCCCGCTTAATATTTGGGGAGAGGACCAGGGCCTATATAAGTAAAACTAGCCACCACAGTAGGGGGGATCGATTCCATCTTCCATCCTCACACCCACAAGTTCACTGAGCACAAGAACACCTCAACCTCAGGAGGCTGTTCTTCCCCTTGTACTGTTCATCATCAGCCCAAGAGGCAATCCACCACCACCACACTGGAGTAGGGTATTACACCACAACGTGGCCCGAACCAGTATAAATCTTGTGTCTTTTGTGTTGTGAGTTCGTCAAGTTCGTCCGCGAGATCTTAGCCAGTTAGGACGCGGATCGGTAGGAGGGAAAGAACTTCGCGCGCACCCCAGAGTTCGAACCTTAAGGGTTTTGCCGAAACCCGTGATCCGACAAATTGAAAAGAGTAATAGACATTGGCTGCAAACCGTGCAGTTCAATGCACAAGTCAGAGTAAGTAGTAGTTAAAAGGCATGAGGATTAAGGACTTACAATAGCGGCTTTGACTGGTGTAGTCATTGCCCTTTGTCTTGCTGGTGTGACAGTCCTTGAAGATTTCCACAATATTTGGTCCTTGCGGGCTTTCATCTGCATTTGAACAAGTCAATATAGATCTAATAATATGGCACAACAAAAGGAGTGAAACAACAACTAGTTACAAGAGCCTCACAGTGTGCAATATAGCTACGAGATCCGTCTATTGGAATTTCACTTTCGTACGGTTGGCCTTGTTCTTTGAATAGTTCACCTACAAGAAGATAGATTTGTGAGGCACATGCGTAAATAGGAGTTCAACATGTGATCTGATCACATACATATATATATATAACGCAATGTTGAGGACATCGCTTATCGTTAGCGTCTCGCTCAGCTCGGGTTTGGAGATTAATTGGAAATCGGCCGATTAATCGATTTTATCGGTCGACTATTAATCGGCCATTTTATTGCAAATCCTAAGTTCCAAACACTAAAATATGTTATATTCAACACCAAAACAATATTTGGCAGAAGTGTTACCGTGATTCCTAGCCTTTGAATCCTCGTATAATGGCAAACAAAAAAGGACAACATTACATATAGCGTAACAGGGTTCACAAAACATATATAAACATAGGTTTTGCAAACATAATGCTATGAATAGTCCCGATTTATCGGTAGATTCCCGATAAATCGGCCCAAATGATAAAAAGTGAAGATAAGGCATAATCTTATTGGTCACCCCAAGAGTAGCAATAAATCGGACGATAAATCGTTGAATCAGAAGATTTCTTGAACAGTGATATAACATACTTGATACTATGGATCAGACCAGTGTTTAACAAGGCCTCTCCAGTCTTCATCCGATATATTTTCCACTGGAGATGTTTGGGCAAGTTCACTGTTAGCCTTGTCTTCAAAGTGAGTTTTCCTCAAGTTATACCGATATTGTCGCAGAGCAGACTTAAAAACATGGGTGCATGCTTGTCTGGTTGCATCATCATGTATATCCAACTTGAACCTCATCTATTGAAAATTATGGGAGTCTCATTACCAGCAACTTAGAAAATATGGGACAGAGCAAGACGATATTACTAATTTCCATACACAACCATACTTATAGATAAATGGTCGAGGAAGGTGTTAAACTGGGTTTCGTCTTTGTCATTCTTGTACTGAATCCATGTTGGGAGGATACATGCATGACACCTAACGACAACGGTTGCCTCTAATACTAACTTGGCTGGCTCTGTAGCATCACATGGCCTTTTTAAACCTGCCTCAAAACAGATCTCCATTCTTCCTCTGCTAGATTCAATTAACCTGTCGAGCATTATCCCTGACGTTTGTTTCCTCTTGCGCCTAGGTTCTAGTTCAACAACGAACATGGGAAGTGTTAGTGTACATCAAACTATGAGACTACATATAAAGAAGCATGCAACTGCAACTTAACTCGAGCAACTACCTTCTTGTTGTTGAAGCTCACAAAGTTCATCCAATCTTGCCGACTCGTCTTGTGTCAAGAGTGCTTCGGAAGTAGTGACAGGTGGCAAGGGAGCTTGGGAACTTGCTGCTAGCAGAGTTGTCGAACGAGTAACTCGTGTAGATGTTGGTACTATGGAAGAAGGTGCTGCAACAACTAGGGCTATCGTTGCATGTTTGGTGGCAGCTATTCGTTTGTGTTTGGATTGTTTTGCAGCTAGTGTAGCAGGGGATACCGTGTTTGTGCAATTTTCCGGTGGACTTCGACCTTCTATTGCACCATCAGTACCGGCAGAATCTGCATAATTCTTCCGCTTCCATTTTCGTGCGTCCTGAGTACTAACACCATCCCCTACCATTATGTGGTCCTTCCTCTTTCTCTTTGCCATGTCAAGTCAAGCCGACAAGAAAAATGAATAAAAATTTAGTTCTTCAGAACAAATTGATGCGTAATACAGACAAACTAAACTTTGATGTTAGAAAACCGCATGATAGGAGGATGTAATATGTACGAAAAACAGGAAAACATGATATAATCAGACCTACGATGTGTAAACTAAGAAGAAGGCATTTCAATAAGTTAGAAGCAATGCAATGGAAGGTAGACACCATATGAAAGATGCTACAAATATCGCTTTCTCAAGTTAACAATGTCTCATCATAACTTGCATTTAAACAAATGTGAAGTAGTACAAGAAATAAATCATATGCAAGATGCAAACAACATCACACTACCAAGTTAAAGGTCTCTCTTCATTAGTGCCATTGCATATTCACAGTGTTGCATATTCATAGCTATGATGTGTGTCGTTGACTTAACACGGTAGATGCCCTAGCAAAAGGACTTAGGTGTGGAGCCATCGCAACTAGGTCAACTCGAAGGGGTTAAATGGGACAAAGGACACAGAGAGTTTACCCAGGTTCGGCCCCTCTCAACGAGGTAAAAGTCTACTCCTGCTTTAGGTTATATTGCTTGGGTTTTGATTACCAGGGAGCGAATACGCTTGACCTAGCTCTTGATGAGTTGTTTCTTGAGTTAACTTCATGTTGGGTCACCCCTTTATATCTGAGTTGATGCCGGTGGCTTCTGAGTCTGGCAGCTCATACACACGTGACCGACTCAGTTTCTAACTAAGCTTGCCTTACATTACAAGTTAAACATATGGCGGCTCACACCCGTGGGCCTCAAGTCGTCTCTAGGTCTTGGGGCTTCAATTGGCTTGCTCTATGAACCGCCATCTTCACATCTTCTTGGACCTTATCGGGCCTCTTCATCTATGAGCCGCCAATAGCATGACCCGGCCCCTCCTGGGCGGGTCATACCTAGTAGTTACATCCCCAAAATTAAGCCCCAGGTTGATTTGCACTGATTCACATGAATCTTCACCACTTGACTTAGCAGAATCTTCCTTTATCAATTCATTGTAACTCGCCATGATGTCATATCTCAGAATCGTGTTAACCCACCATGACATCATTGCGCATTGAATTCGCACAAAGCCCAGGACATCTCAACAGATCTTTATCTTAATGGACCTCCTGAAAATCGAGGCGTCCACACAGCCACATAATCATTTTTCAGCCTCCTCGATTCCCGTGCATGCCATCTATCCACTTCTTTATAAATAGGGATAGGGGGTCCTTCTTTTCACTTTTACTTTGCCCCTCGTCTTCGTCTTCCTCCTTGCGACGCCTCAGCAAACACGAGCTCCGCCGCCACCGTCTTCCTCCAGCGTCCTCAACTCCGGCCACTGCATCGACCTGAACGGACCATAGAACTACGTCGCACCTCCGCTGTTCATCAGCGTCAGTAAGTATTCACTTTCCCCCGTAGCAGATCTGCATTAGGGTTTGCACCGTTCATCGGTGTTCTTCACCGTTCCTCATTTTCCTATCTAAATTGTGTAGTTTGATCTGAACATGATACTGAAGTCACGCGGTAGCAGTTTAACATCCCTTTCCAATCGCAGAAGATACCTTTTCTGTATAAGATCCCGTCCGAACACATGATTTCTTCCACTGCCGCGACCTTAGGTTTAAAATTTATTTTCTTTTCTGAACTGTTGTAGATTCAAAATAATAGAACTGATTTGATCCTATTTGTTCAACACTTAGCAAAATTTCACTCATAAGCCTATAGACACTTGTGAACTGCAGCCGTGCGGGCGGCTTATGAGATAGGCCGCAACCCGCCGGACACCATTAGCCCCTCTTTAAGCCGTCAGTATATGTTCAGAATCTTATAACCCGACATCATCTTCCGGTTTAACCATGCCAATGTTATAGCACATACCATCTGCATACGAATCGGCCTTGCATAACACACTTACTTGTTGATCACTGGACGGCTTAAAGGCATAACCTTAATCCGACAATATTTTCTTTTCTAGGATTTCATCAACAAAACGACCAAAACTGTTACTTCATGCAACTGGGTCGCCTCCCGGGTTACCAAGCAGACGCTGAATGAACATGTTCAGGTGGGCGTCTTAGCCGCAAAGAACGTTATCCACTGGAGAATCCCAGGAACTGAGACCACCCCTGACCCAAAATAAGGCGAAATTGTGGTTTTTATTGATCACATGCTCCGGGGGTTCACTCCACCCGGCTCAAAATTCTTTCATGATGTGTTGCACTTCTTCCAACTCCATCTGCAAGATACTGGGCCCAACTCTGTTTCAAACATCTGCAACTTCCAAGTTTTTTGCGAAGTGTATCTTCAACAGGAGCCCATGATTGAATTGTTCAGGGAATTCTATTACCTGAACCGCCAGACCGAGTTCACGAACGGGCCTAGCTTAGAACTAGGTGGCATTTCAATTCAGAGACGATAAGAAGCCACGTTTCCTACTGCCGCACCTCCCAGCCATCCTAAAGACTGGAACAAGACTTGGTTCTATTGCAAAGACACCTCTCCAGAAGGCGAAAATCCTCTGCCGAGTTACCGTGAAAGCTAGCTTAGCAACAGACATCCTCTCCCAGAGCGGATCAGCACAGAAGAACGGGCCAAATATATGCCCAAGATCATAGCCTTGATGGCCAATAGTTTGACTGGAGTTGATCTGGTTCGTTGCTGGGTCGCATGGAGAATCTTGCCCTTAAGCCGCCGATCCGGCTTAATGTGTGAGTATACCGGCGATGTTAATGATCCACTGCGTTACACTCTCCAATCTATCTGGATGATAAACAAATCAATGATATGACAAAGACTCTGCTCAATGAGAGTCTAGAGACTTGCAACAAAGTGAGGCTGAACCCGTTCTGCACCCTCAACAAGCCGCCAGCTGTAAGTATATTTTGAACTTTCATTAACTCATTATTTGTCAATATGCCTTCTCATTCTTACTTGAACTTCTGTAGGCTGACTCCCCCTTTTGGAACAAGAAACTCCAAGATAAGCCGA
The DNA here is from genome assembly GCA_021605145.1 of Aegilops bicornis. NCBI lineage: Eukaryota > Viridiplantae > Streptophyta > Magnoliopsida > Poales > Poaceae > Aegilops > Aegilops bicornis. The sequence goes on from CM038672.1 coordinate 349,430,022, forward strand.
CCAAGAATGTCAGAAACAAGACCAAGGTGACCAAGAAGCCTGCCAAAAAGAAGGCAGATGCAACTGATCTTTTTACTCTAGATGATGAGTCAGAGGCAGAACTTGACTCCCTTGGCTCATTCATTGTTCATCTTATTGATATTGATTACTATCAGATGATGTGGAAGGCAGCCACGCAGATGGTGAAGAGGTAACTATACTTTTCTCCGACCCAGAACCTCTGCCAAGGTAGAAAATTCGTCAAGCGAGCCGGAAAGTAAGGTTTTCTCACCCTTTAGCTTATTTGGACCCCAACTTTATTTTGAAGAAGCAAAGACATGAAGTTCGCCGCACAACCGGAATAGCGGCGGTGGGAATCTCTCCTCAAACTTACTCAACATGCAGGTTCCTGCATAGCCGGCGAGAGGTTTCTGATTTCTGACTTAGCTTTTTCGAAGGCGGGTCTTATTCGACAACCTCTTAACCCTTCTGATTCAAAGTACCAGGGAACTTCTCACTCCTCATCTGGCGACTCCATTGGGACTCAGATTCCTTGTTTCAAAACCGTACCCGGGTGAGAACATTAAGCTTATTTGCTTTAATACTTACTCAATTGATATACTAATCTCGTCATGTGTTTTATTTTCAGTGCTATAGCCAAGCCCAGCAAGAAGCTGAAAGTGAATAAACCGGCTGAAGATCCCAAAGCTGCTGACCCGGAGAAGCAGCAATATCTGAATCTTTGCATCAAACCTCTAAAGCAGCCATTGATGACCTGCCACCAAAAGAGCACCATGTCACCATGGACTCCATGGATGTTAACCCGGCTCATACTAAGCCACCTAGTCCCACTCAGCCGGCTCAAGAAGCTGAAGACGTAATAGTTACTGGGACAACTTATACAACACCAGGCAACCCCACCATCCTATCTAAACACAACGCCAAAGAAGAATTCTCAGCTGCTGACAAGGGCAAGTGGAAACTAGATTTGGAGAGCTATGCCCAGTTAAATGCTCATGAGATTCATGTGGTTATTGTAGGACCTTGAAGTATGTCTAGAGGGGGGGGGGGTGGTTAGACTACTTGACCAATTAAAAACTTAGCCTTTTCCTAGTTTTAAAGTTTGGCAGATTTTAGCTATCTTAGGACAAGTCAAGCAATCATCACACAATTCAAGCAAGCATGCAAAGATTATATTGGCAGCGGAAATTAAAGCATGCAACTTGCAAGAAAGTAAAGGGAAGGGTTTGGAGGATTCAAACGCAATTGGATACACGGATGTTTTTGGCGTGGTTCCGATAGGTGGTGCTATCGTACCTCCACGTTGATGGAGACTTCAACCCACGAAGGTTAACGGTTGCGCGAGTCCATGGAGGGCTCCACCCACGAAGGGTCCACGAAGTAGCAACCTTGTCTATCCCACCATGGCCGTCGCCCACGAAGGACTTGCCTCACTAGCGGTAGATCTTCACGAAGTAAGCGATCTCCTTTCCCCTTACAAACTCCTTGGTTCAACTCCACAATCTGGTCGGAGGCTCCCAAGTGACACCTAGCCAATCTAGGAGACACCACTCTCCAAGAAGTAACAAATGGTGTGTTGATGATGAACTCTTTGCTCTTGTGCTTCAAATGATAGTCTCCCCAACACTCAACTCTCTCTCATAGGATTTGGATCTGGTAGAAAGAAGATTTGAGTGGAAAGCAACTTGGGGAAGGCTAGAGATCAAGATTCATATGGAAGGAATGGAATATCTTGGTCTCAACACATGAGTAGGTGGTTCTCTCTCAGAAATGGTAAGTTGGAAGTGTAGGTTTATTCTGATGGCTATCTCCACGAATGAAGAGGAGGTGGAGGGGTATATATAGCCTCCACACAAAATCTAACCGTTACACACAATTTACGAATCTCGGTGGGACCGAATCAACAAACTCTGTCAGACCGATTTTAGTAAACCTAGTGACCGTTAGGGTTTTCGGTGGATCGACATGCATCTCGGTAGGACCGATATGGTTAGGGTTAGGGCATAACGTAATCTCGGTGAGACCGATTACACAAACTTCGGTGAGATCGATTTTGGTAATTAGCTAACGGAGAGTTGGTCGTGTAAACTTCGGTGGGACCGATTTGCTCTTTTCGGTGAGACCGAAATGTTACAAAAGGAAACAGAGAGTTTATATTGCAATCTCGGTGGGACCGATTCGCTCTTCGGTGAGACCGAAAAGTTACGAAAAGGAAGCGAGAGAGATTCTGATCCCATCTCGGTGAGACCGAGATCCCTATCAGTAGAACCAATTTGCCTAGGGTTTGTGGCAGTGGCTATGACATATGGAATCGGTGGCACGGATTGGAAGAATCGGTGAGACCGATTTTGGCTTTAGGTTTAGGTCATATGTGGATGTGAGAAAGTAGTGAGGGTTTTGGAGCATATCACTAAGCACATGAAGCAAGAGGCTCATTAAGCAACACCTCATCCCTCCTTGATATTATTGGATTTTCCTATAGACTCAATGTGATCTTGAATCACTAAAATATAAAATGAAGAGTCTTGAGCTTTTGAGCTTGAGCCAATCCTTTGTCATTAGCATTTTGAGGGATCCACTTTCATCATCCATGCCATGCCATTCATTGAGCTTACTGAAATGTTCATCTTGGAATAGCATTAGCTCAGTGAGCTATATGTTGTTATGAATTACCAAAACCACCTAGGGATAGTTGCACTTTCAATCTCCCCCTTTTTGGTAATTGATGACAACATATAGATCAAAGCTTCGACAAACGATAATAAGATTTGAAAAACATCGTCGCTTTGAGAAGTATGTGATAAGCAAGAGCTCCCCCTAAATTTGTGCATATTTTAAGATTTGCTTTGGACTGCAAATGCACAAGGAATTAGGCTCATGGGTTACTCTTCCATGTCACATACATCTTGGTGGAGCGCTCAAAATGATCTGGAATGAATACATGCACTCATCACCAAGCACGTTGAATGATCACATAGGATAGATACGATAATATCATCAAACATGCATAAGTGTAGCTTATGATCAAACACATGATCATCAATGTCTCACAAACATAGTATATCAAGCAACCAAAAGCAAACAAGTTTGAAAAACCACCAAATCAAGAGAGAACAAAAGCAACACACTCTCTCTCGAAGCCTATGATCTATACATTTTTCTCCCCCTTTGGCAACAAGTTACCAAAAAGTTCATAGAAAATGCATAGTGCTAGATCGACTCTCGTGCTTGATCTTGGTGGTGGAGTCCGGGTAACACCGAGGCCAAAGCTTGATTGAAGTAGATGGAGCTGGAGGTGATGTAGGTCTTTGGAGCTGGTGGCACCGAGGCATAGCTGGTGCAGATGAAGTTGCTCTTGTGTCAGGAACTGGCACAGAAGATGACCTCTGAGCTCTAGGCACTCTGGCAAATGCATCAGTTGTTGTTTTGCCCTTCCTCTACTGCATGTCATCTTGTAGTTCCTCCACTGCAGACTGAATCTTAGTTACTTTCACATCTAAGTTATAGAACTTTTGCTCTATGATTCTCTCCAAGCTCTCCTGATTTTGAGTGAGGGTGCCCAATCCCTTCTCAATCCTCAGGGTTGATGCTATTAAGTATCAGAGCTGCTCCTGCTTGTTCTTCAAGAAATAATCAGATGCCTCCTCCTGAGTTGGCATCCTGGCAGCCTTCTCCTTCCTTGCCTTCTCCTTCTTCTCTTGTGCTTGAACTGACGATGGATCATTCTCATTCATGACAACCTCATTTTCCTCAAAGTCTGGATAAATTGGAAAATGTTCCTTATCCAATAGATATTTTCCTGTGCCCATCTTTGAGTTAATCAACTCCCCGGATCCGAGGGGCATATCCACAACTCCTTTTACGATCATTTGCAGTCCTCTTAATGGTTTCAACCATAAGGCTCATGACTTTGAACTCTGTGGCACATCAAACAAATGCAACATGTTGATTGCATGCCCTCCGATCATGTTGTGGTCACGGACTTTGGCGAGGGGTATGCCTTAAGATGGTATTGATAGTAGGCAGCCTACAGCGGAAAGAAAGTGGGTGATCCAAAAGAGAAAGTCTCTAGGGCTTCGTATGGGATCTCCTTGTACATGTGTGTCATGGTATTGTGTCCCATTTTCTTCTTTGCATATACATCAAGATCATCTTCATTCTCCTTTGGGGCATTTATCGCCTTTGCCCACTCCTCAACAGTTGACTGGTACCTTGTACCTTGAGACATCCACACTATCACGCCATCCGGATAAAAGTGTCTTTGTGGAGTAGAAGCGCATGATAAGTTCATCGTTCAGTTGGTGAGCTTTTGCCCAACAAAGTCTGCAACTCCAATAGCAACAAAACTGTCTTGCACTCTAGGATAGTGCTCTACATTTTCCTTCATGTAGGTCCAGTCGACCCACCTCATGTCACACACTATGGGCTTCTTATCCAGCAGAACAGTCTCATAAAAGTCCTGTTGTTCCTTGGTGTGGAACCTGTAGTCCACAGCTGTTCTTCTCCTTGAGGCATATGGATCTGTCATCCTCCATAGTCTCAATCCATTGTCTCTTCCGCTCTTCATATCCTCAGCCACAGGATGGGCATCATTGTGGTCTGGTATCTTTGGCTTGAGCTTCCTCAAAACTTGTCCTTCTTCATCTTCTTCTTCTGCAACCTCAGGCACTGGGGCCTTGTTCTTCTCGAAGAGTTGGAATGCTCTGGTATTCCTCTTTAGTGCAGACTTGGCCTTGGGGGCAGCTTTGGGTGCTTCCTTGGGCTTAGATGTGGCAGCCTGATCTTATAGCATCACCCATAAGCTTGGGTGCCTTTGGTCTTGGTGCAGCTATCTCTTCTTCCTCTTCCATCATGGAAGGCTTCCCAATAACTCTGTTGTGGTCTTCTTGACCCTCTCTTTCCTTTTCTTCCCTTCAAGAAATTTGGCTCTTTGGGATCAGGGCTTTTCAGAATTTGAGTTGATGCTCGGCCTTTGGCATAGGTGTCCTCTTGGCGGGAACCTTCTTATTGAGTCCAGGGCTTTGAGCTATGTCTTCGAGCCATACTCCTTTTTGAGCACAACCTTCTTGGAGGTTGCTTCTTCCTCTTCGCCCTATAATCCTCATCTTGAATCTGAGGTTTTCTTCTTCCTTTGCACAGTGGCAGCTTTAGGCAGATTGCTTGGGGTGCTCCTGCGCCTTCATCTCAAGAGCTGGAGGGACTAGTGCCCTCACTCATGTTCACCTGTTCCTCGACTGTTACATTTGTCACTCACAGTGCGACATCTTGTTCTTGACCTGTGAAGAGTTATAGATGAGGTAGAGTGGATGAGCATCACAAAATGCAGAGATTTTTGCAAAAGAATGACTCAAAATTCAGTTTTAGTTTTCCACAGAAAGCATTTCGGATGAACCGATTTTCAAACTCGGTGATACCAAAGCAGTTTTGGAACCTAAACTGATGAACTCGGTTGGACTGAGTCACGATTGATGGCACCGAGATCGCTAGGGTTTCACAAAGTCCTAAAATCGGTCACACCGATTAGCAATTCTTGGTCGACCGAGTCTCACTAGTGCAATGGCATAAGCCAAATCGGTGGGACCGAGTTTTTCAACTCGGTGGGTCCGAGATGGTTTCGCGGAAACCTAACCCTAAATTTTCGAATCAAAACTATTCTACGGATTGTATTGATTGGACAGGAGTGTTTCAATCGTGGCAAGAATCAATAAGAACACAATGTCTTTGAGAATCGGACGAGGAAAGCACGTGATCGAGTCCATACCCTAGTTCGGCGGAGACTCGCTTCTGGCGGCAACGGCGGGTTGATTTCCGTTGACGGCGGCGGATACCAATGATGTGGGGCGGCGACGAGGAGACGATCCGGAGACCACGGAGGCAGAGCGAGCTATTGCGGGCGAAGAGGTTCGGAGAAATTTCCAAATTTTGCCCGTGACTAATATAGCCCGACCACAGCCGGTGTGGCCGAAGTGGAACAACTCGGTGGCACCGAGATGCAAAACTGTGTACAGTTATTGCAACTCGGTGTGACCGAAGAGTTCAAATCGGTTGCACTGAGATTAAAAACCTAGATGGACTAAGTGATCTCGGTAAGACCGAAATGAAGGAACCGGTCAGACCGAAAATCACAAAGAAGTTTTGGAAGTTTAAGTCTATGACGAATCGGGGACTCCGAGTGCTTCTCACACAGAGTGGTTCGAATCTGACTTGATCAAATTTTGTGATGTAGCATGAACAGAGTTTGAGAAGAGAAAAGCATAGATAGCTAAAGAAGGTTCTTAGGCATTCTTGTCCATCCACTTGGCCAAAGAAAAAGAAGCCAATCAATCAAAACAACAAGTGGATGTCCTCGAATGAGTAAAGTATGCAACCAACATGCTCACACAATAAGATGGCAAATGAAATATGTGACAAAGTATGCACAACCAATTCTAGCATCTATCAAGCAATTGGCGATGACTAGTTCATCTATATATGAGTATATTGACTTAGGAGTCAAATGAGAACATTTGATCATAGGTCATACTCATCGTTTAAGCTGAAGTGGGGTTACCACTTTTACATAAAGCATTTATGTGTTCACATCATTAGAGTTGCTTTGACTCGATTCTTAGAGTTAAGCTCCCCCTAGATGTGAGATCCCCCCTTAGAGGTATGAACTAACCTTGGGTTTTGTCGATGATGACTTCATGTAGGTGTTGAAGATGTGGATGCTCAATGTTGATGTAGATCTTTTTGGAGCAATCCTTTGGAGTGAGTTGCACTTTCAATACCTACATGGGTTAGTCCCACAAGGAACAAACAAGTATATCCATAGACATAGAGTGATGCACACAAAAAATGATGTCCATGAAATCATTAGGTTACCTTGTCCCTTGCCTTACCAACATGAGGGTTTGTGACTCCTTGAACTAGTGCAAGATATGGAAGTTGATTGCACTTGTCCTTGCCATAATGATATGAGTGAAATATGTTGGCGAGTCACCCTCAAGAACTCTTTAGTTCTTCTTCTTCGGAACCACATCATCTTGATGGGAATCCTTGGAGTTGTAGTTGTACTTGATGAGGTAGAACTTGGCGTAGTCTTGGGAATCCACTTGACCGAGACCTTAGGTGCTTCTTCAAATGCATCAATCTCTTCTTGAAGCTTGTCCTTGCCCTTGTGGTCTTGTGGTGGAAGATCATCTTGTGCTTGTGTTCCCTTGAAGGAAGTAGGATCATACTTCTCTTGTTGAGGAACAAACTTCGTCTTGGGGTATTGATCTTCTTCCCACTCAACTCCATTGGCATTGAACTTTCGTTCAAAACCAACACCTTGATTCTTCCGATGCCTTCCTTGCTTGCGTACAATTTCCTCGAATTGCTTACTCCCAGCAAGGCTCTTGTATACACCTTTCTCTATAATTCCCTTCAATAAGCTATTTTCTTGCTCAAGTGTAACTTGGCTAAGAGAATCATTAGTGGAATCAAGAGAACTACAAGAAGCAACAATATTGGATATGACATTATTGTTGTTACTACTAGAGGAAGAATCTTTCTTGTTCTTGTTACTATACTTGACTTGAGGCATGTAAGTAGATAAGAGTGAATGCTTGGCAATGTAAGAAGAACTTTTCTTATGGAGATCATCATTGATAGCTTTTAAGAACTCATGCTCTTGCTCAAGATTGAGTTTTTCAAAGCGTAACTTCTCATGAGCCCTTAAAAGTTCTCGATGATCTTCAAAGATAGTTTCATGAGCTAACTTAAGAGTGTTTAGTTCTTTAGTTAGACACTCAATTCTCTCCTTATCATTGTCATTCGTTTCAACTTGATTAGCATGATTAATTGACGTTTCATCATAGTATTCATCACTAGAGTTGTCAACAAGTAAATCATCATCACCTAGCAAGTCATCTTCATCAACATCAAAATCAATATACTCGGGTGTGTTACCTTAGGACCTTTGGCCATGAAGCATCTACCAATTCCTTCATTTGGTGATTCAAATATGTCGTAGGAGTTGGTTGACACAAGTGCTAGACCGGCAACACCTTCATCTTGAGTATATTCGGAGTCGGAGTGATAGCTTCTCTCGGAGTGATGGTCGGAGTCGGAGCTGGATACCCATTCACCAGCATGAGCTTGATGTCTTCGTTTTGTGTAGCTCTTTGATGACTTGTCCTTCCTTTCCGAATCCTTGCTTCTCCAGGAGGGTCTTCGTTCATAACAATCATCTCTACTCCTCCTCTCTCTTGGTGGTGATTCTTCTCTTCTACTTCTTCTTTTTGGAGAGTCTTCTCTTCTTTTGTAGGGTGCCGTACACTCATTGGAATAGTGTCCAGGTCTCCCACAATTGTAGCAATTGCGCTCTCGACTAGAAGATCTTTTGTCATTGTAAGACCTAGACTTGGAGCTTCTTTCTTTACTTCTACTCTTGTAGAATTTGTTGAAGTTCTTCACCATTAAGTTCAATTCTTCATTGAAGGTTTGTTTCTCACTCGATGATGTGGGGGCTTCACTTGAGGCTTTGTAAGCACCACTTGACTTGTTGTGAAGTTCCTCCTTATCCTTGAGTGACATCTCATGAGCGACAATTCTTCCAATAACTTCCGTTGGCTTGAGATCTTTGTAGTTTAGCATCATTTGAATCAATGTGCACACGGTATCATACTTCCATCCAATGCTCTTAGGATCTTCTTGATGATGAATCTGTCGGTCATCTCTTCACTCCCTAAGCCGGCAATTTCATTTGTGATAAGTGCAAGCCTAGAGTACATTTCAGCGACACCTTCACCATCCTTCATTTTGAACTTGTCAAGCTGACTTTGGAGCACATCCAACTTGGATTCCTTGAAAGATTCGGTACCTTCATGCATATCAATCAAAGTATCCCAAATTTCCTTTGCATTCTCAAGACGGCTGATTTTGTTGAATTCTTCGGGGCACAATCCGTTGAAGATGATATCACAAGCTTGAGCGTTGTATTGCAACATCTTCAATTCTTCCGCATTAGCTTCACGGTTCGGCTCTCTCCCATCAAAGAATTCACCTTGCAAGCCAATACAAATAATTGCCCAAGCGGCGGTTATGTCCGAGAATATGCATTTTCATCTTATGCTTCCAACTAGCAAAATTAGTACCATCAAAGTAAGGACCTCTCGGTGATAATTTCCCTCGCTAGACGCCATACTCTCCTAGGTTGTGAAACCAAGGCTATGACCACCAAAAGCTATGGAAATCAAAGCAAATGGAGACCAATGCTCGATACCACTTGTAGGACCTTGAAGTATGTCTAGAGGGGGTGATTAGACTACTTGACCAATTAAAAACTTAGCCTTTTGGTTTAAAGTTTGGCAGATTTTAGCTATCTTAGGACAAGTCAAGCAATCATCACACAATTCAAGCAAGCATGCAAAGATTATATTGGCAGCGGAAATTAAAGCATGCAACTTGCAAGAAAGTAAAGGGAAGGGTTTGGAGGATTCAATCGCAATTGGATACACGGATGTTTTTGGCGTGGTTCCGATAGGTGGTGCTATCGTACCTCCACGTTGATGGAGACTTCAACCCACGAAGGGTAGCAGTTCTTGTGATTCCACGGAGGGCTCCACCCACGAAGGGTCCACAGTAGCAACCTTGTCTATCCCACCATGGCCGTCGCCCACGAAGGACTTGCCTCACTAGCGGTAGATCTTCACAGTAGGCGATCTCCTTTCCCTTACAAACTCCTTGGTTCAACTCCACAATCTTGTCGGAGGCTCCCAAGTGACACCTAGCCAATCTAGGAGACACCACTCTCCAAGAAGTAACAAATGGTGTGTTGATGATGAACTCTTTGCTCTTGTGCTTCAAATGATAGTCTCCCCAACACTCAACTCTCTCTCATAGGATTTGGATCTGGTAGAAAGAAGATTTGAGTGGAAAGCAACTTGGGGAAGGCTAGAGATCAAGATTCATATGGAAGGAATGGAATATCTTGGTCTCAACACATGAGTAGGTGGTTCTCTCTCAGAAATGGTAAGTTGGAAGTGTAGGTTTATTAGATGGCTATCTCCACGAATGAAGAGGAGGTGGAGGGGTATATATAGCCTCCACACAAAATCTAACCGTTACACACAATTTATGAATCTCGGTGGGACCGAATCAACAAACTCTGTCAGACCGATTTTAGTAAACCTAGTGACCGTTAGGGTTTTCGGTGGGACTGACATGCATCTCGGTAGGACTGATATGGTTAGGGTTAGGGCATAACGTAATCTCGGTGAGACCGATTACACAAACTCGATGAGACCGATTTTGGTAATTAGCTAACGGAGAGTTGGTCGAGTAAACTTCGGTGGGACCGATTTGCTCTTTTCGGTGAGACCGAAATGTTACAAAAGGGAAGCAGAGAGTTTACATTGCAATCTCGGTGAGACCGATTCGCTCTTCGGTGAGACCGAAAAGTTCTGAAAAGGAAACAGAGAGATTACAGTCCCATCTCGGTGAGACCGAGATCCCTATCGGTAGAACCGATTTGCCTAGGGTTTGTGGCGGTGGCTATGACATATGGAATCGGTGGTATTTGGATTGGAAGAATCACGAGACCGATTTTGGCTTTAGGTTTAGGTCATATGTGGATGTGAGAAAGTAGGCGAGGGTTTTGGAGCATATCACTAATCACATGAAGCAAGAGGCTCATTAAGCAACACCTCATACCTCCTTGATAGTATTGGCTTTTCCTATAGACTCAATGTGATCTTGAATCACTAAAATATAAAATGAAGAGTCTTGAGCTTTTGAGCTTGAGCCAATCCTTTGTCATTAGCATTTTGAGGGATCCACTTTCATCATCCATGCCATGCCATTCATTGAGCTTTCCTGAAATGTTCATCTTGGAATAGCATTAGCTCAATGAGCTATATTTTGTTATGAATTACCAAAACCATCTAGGGATAGTTGCACTTTCAGTTATTTAAACCACCTTCACACCAGCCGTGATTTTGAAGCTGGCCTGGTTAACCTCATGAAGTAGCGCTTTGAGGTAAGCACTAACAAAACCTTCTCATATAAGTATATATCTATCAGCCGCCAAGTCTACTGAATATGAAAGACTTGAATATGTTGTAGACTTAGATAGCCTCTTTGATCTTGTAGTTATACCATAGCATTTGTAACTGCTGAATCAAAACAAGTAGTCCCCAAGGGCCGGCTTAAACTGGAAGGTTAAGCCGAGACTTCAATTTGTAGTGCTAAAATCTGCATACGTAGGCCCCAAGGGCTGGCTTAAGCCACATAGCTAGGTCGGGACTTACCACCATATTTATGAACAAATCCAAAAATGTAGCCCCCATGAGCCGGCTATAGTTGAAGAAACTTAGCCGGGTCATTGAAGATTTGTCTTCAAAAAGAGCAATGTACATTAGCCCCCAAGTGCCAAGTAAAATACTTGTATTATGCTAGGGACTTTAAATAAGATGATTATCATAACCACACACTGCTGCTTAATCTCCTTATCTTGCAGGCTGAATTAAATATGGAAGAATCCCAAGTAGTGGATCTGCGGCAGAACATCCAAACACAGCAATCTGAAACTTCCAAGACCAAATCAGAACTGAAAACCGCTTTGGAAGACATTGAGAAGCTGAAAAAGGATTTTAGTGCTGAAAGAACCGGCTGGGGCATTAAAAAGGCGGCTCTGTTAAAAGGAGTGGAAGATGCTGAGGCTGCTCTTAAGCCGGTAATTGATGAGTTATCCGGCTTGAAGCATCAAATCAATAGCATGACGGCCGCCATCTTTGGTAAGTAATATTGTATTTCAATCTTTCACCACCAATGTATATCAATCATTAGCCGGTTTATAAATATCTTTGCTAATGCAGGCTCCAGAATTTCCAACCTTGGCTCAGACATGTGCGTGAAGCTTAAAGCTGCATACACCCATGTGGAGCAGTTATACACTGTCGCTCAATGAGCTATAACTACCGTTTCTCATACCAAACAGCCACCTTCCCTTATCAGAGAAACACTGGACAAGCTGTCAGTCGTACCCCAAAGGGTGGGGGAGATAAAGCGGTCAGCCGCCAGAGCTGGCACCATCACCGCCCTGAGTCGGGCCAAGACATGGCAGGCAGAGCTTGACCCAGAGGAAGGCCTTCGGCTGTCGACCTAAAATAAGACGGGTCTCCCTTTAGTGCAGATGACTTCACCAAAATTGTAAGGGAAATGCGTCCTTTGGCAAGCAAGCTGACAGAGGTGACCGATCTCTCCAAATATCAAAGTGTTTATCTTTGTTGAAAATGCAAAAGTGAAAGCGCGGGTTTATCCAGTCATGGATCTTATTCCACCAACACGTAAGCACACTTTTGCCCCTGAAATTGATCTATCCACACTCATAGATGATGAGTCTGTATTCAAAGCCGTAACTGGCGTCAACTGGACATCACCTAATTTCCTGCCAGTGGAGGAAGAAGAAGAACCGGTGCTGGATAACCCGAAAGCTTCAATTCATCAAGACAAGGGCAACTGAACCATGAGGCGGCTCTCAGACTGCCACCTAGAATTTGTGTGCAGAAAAACACTTATTCTTTTGGGCCGTACGATGCCTTGTAATAGGCTAGCTGAAAACAATGACCTACCATGCCATCGTGCATGTTTATATTCATAACACTTTAAACCGCCGGTCTTGATGTTGGAAGATCTGATGTTTTATGCTCATAATATTATCAATCATGTAGGTCATATCATCATATTCCCTGCACATAAGCAGATAACATGTGCCCTGGCGGTTTACCCCAGGGTGGGTCATGATGTCCCATATAAAAATTTCTGGTGACTGTATAGTCCATAACCAGGGCGGGTTATCAAAACTCGCATATTCATATAACAAGTAAAAACATACCTGTGAGATTGGTTCATACCGCCGGCTTACAGCGCCATATGCAGTAAGGGTAACAGCCCAAAAACTTAGAGTGCATAACTCCAAATGCACAATCAAAGCATACTGGCGACTTATCGTTCAAAGCCAGACCGCGTTATCAAAACCCTAGATATGCTCAAATATGAGTCATAAGGATTAAGGCTACATGGACTGAATCATTTTAAACCATATGTCAATATGGTACAAGGATATGAACCAAAACAATGTTCATAGAAAATAACAAGTCAGAAAAAACAAGGCTTTCATAGGCTGCCAAGGCTCAATCTCAAGTGTTGTTCATGGGCCGCACAACCACTGAGTTAATCCTTCATACAAACCTGTAAGCCGAGCCTCACATGACCAACCGCCGTTTTAACTGTGACAAGTTCAGGGTCTTTATAAGATTAACTGTCAAGAGTACGGCGGGTCATTCCAGGATTACCTGGGCGGAGTGGCAGACATACAAGGTAGGATAAACCGGAATTTGGTGTTTACACCTGGCGTACAAGCCGATCAAAAGGGTAAATAAAGTTATGTTCATTGAAAAGGGAGCCCCCAAGTGACGTATAATGAGCCCTCAAGGCAGGATACCTATGTTTGAACTGCGCTTTTCTGACAAAGAAGTTCTCTTTGGTAACCTTTAACTTCGGGCAAGAAGCCTCCAAGTGATTTATAACAAGGCGTATAAGCCAGATCAATAGGGTAGTCATTGCTATGCTCAATGAGCAGGAAGCCCCCAAGTAATTTGTAACAAGGCGTGCAAGCCGGATCAAGAGGGTAGTCACAGCTATGCTCAATGAGCAGGAAGCCCCCAAGTGATCTTATGAATTGACAATAAAGACTTAGATACTCAGAAATGAAACGACAGAGGCCCTGAATTATTAGGGATGTCAGCTTTATTATACTTGATCATAATATATACACAGATCAAAGTATGTACAACACAAGAGCTAGTGGCTCAAGTGTAATAAGGCCATAAATGAGCAATGTTCCAAGGCCGATGTGTCTCCTCCTCCGATGTGCGTGAGTCCTTGCGGTCTCGAATATCAATGGGGTAGTATGACCCGTTGTTCCAATTCTTTCTGACCACAAAAGGCCCTTCCCAAGGTGGGGATAATTTTTGCATACCTGTCTGATCCTGGATGAGCTGGAGCACCAAGTCACCTTCTTGAAAGGTCCGGGTTTTAACCCGACGACTATGATAACAACGCAAATCTTGCTGGCAAATCGCTGAACGAGCCGCCGCAAGGTCACGTTCCTCATATAGGAGGTCAAGATCATCCCGACGTGCGTTTTCATTATCAGCTCCAACATAAGCCGCCACAGGGGGCGAGTCGTGACGGATGTCACTGGGAAGAACCGCCTCTGCTCCGTAAACCATGAAGAAAGGCGTATAACCCATGGACCTGTTGGGGGTGGTATTGATACTCCAAAGCACTGAGGGTAACTCCTCAACCCAACAACCCGACGTCCTCTGCAAAGGGACCATAAGCCGGGCTTTATGCCTCTCAAGATTTCTTCATTGGCCCTTTCGGCTTGACCATTGGACTGGGGTGAGCCACTGATGATACGTCAAGACGAATATGTTCTCATTGACATAATTCTTTCATAGCACCCTTGGAAAGATTAGTACCATTATCAGTTATGATGCTATGAGGGTAGCCAAAACGGAAAATCACCTGTCTAAGGAATTGAACTACCGTTGCCGCATCACACTTGCTTACCGGCTTTGCCTCAACCCACTTTGTAAATTTGTTAACCGCCACCAATAGGTGGGTCTTTTTGTCCTTGGACCTCTTAAAAGGCCCAACCATATCCAGCCCCCAGACCACAAACGGCCAATTGATTGGAATCATCCTCAATTCTTAAGCCGGCACATGAGCTCGTTTGGAAAATTTCTGACAACCATCGCACTTGCTAACCAAATCCTCTGCATCAGCATGAGCTGTCAGCCTATAAAATCCATGACGAAAAGCCTTGGCTACAAGAGACTTAGAGCCGGCATGATGGCCACAATCTCCTTCATGAATCTCCCTTACTATTTCACGGCCCTCTTCAGGAGAGATACATGCCTGAAACACCCTTGGGACACTGCATCGATGTAACTCGCCATTGACAATAGTCATTGACTTACACCTCCGGGTTATTTGCTTGGCCAAAGTTTCATCCTCAGGTAACTCACCCCGGGTCATATAAGCCAAATATGGAACTGTCCAATCAGGAATAGCATGAAGAGCCACCACCAGCCGTGCCTCCGGGTCAAGGATAGCAAGATCCTCTTATGTAGGCAGCTTAACTGAAGGATTGTTCAGAATATCAAGAAAAACATTAGGTGGTACTAGCTTACGTTGAGACCCCAGCCGGCTTAATGCATCAGCCGACTCATTTTTCCTGCGATCAACATGTTCCACTTGATAAACCTTTGAAATGTCCAGCAATAGCATCAACCACCTGGCGGTAAGCCGCCATGAGCGGGTCTTTAGAATCCCAAGTTCCTGAGACTTGCTGAGCCACCAGATCTGAGTCGCCAAAACACCTGACCCGGCTTAGATTCATATCTTTAGCCATTCGAAGACCATGGAGCAAGGCCTCATACTCAGCTGCATTGTTAGTACAAGGAAACATCAACCTTAAGACATAAAAAAACTTATCACCTCGTGGGGAAGTCAAGATAACTCCAGCCCCCGAGCCTTCCAACTGCCTAGATCCATCAAAATGAATAGTCCAATACGTATTATCAGGCTTCTCCTCAGACATCTGTAACTCTATCCAGTCATTGATGAAATCCACAAGTGCTTGAGACTTGATGGCTGTCCAAGGCATATATTTCAAACCATGGGGTCCAAGTTCAATGGCCCACTTGGCCACCCGGCCTGTAGCTTCTCTGTTTTGAATAATATCCCCTAGGGGAGCAGAACTTACGACTAGCCATAAACACTCCATAAACCAACTTCTGCCAATGTGGGCATCTTTGCTTAGATTCAATTAGTACCTCACTGACATAGTAAACCGGCCTCTAAACCGGATATTCCTTGCCCGACTCTTTCCTTTCCACCACAACCGCTACACTGACAACTCTACTGTTAGCAGCCACATATAAAAGCAAGGGCTCCTTATCAATAGGAGCTACAAGAACCGGCGGCTCAGCCAACTGCCTTTTAAGCGCCTTGAACGCCTGATTAGCAGCATCACTCCAGATAAAGTGATATGTTTTCTTCATCATCTGGTACAAAGGGATAGCCTTTTCTCCCAGGTGGCTTATAAACCGACTCAAAGCCGCAATACGACCTACCAAACGCTGAACATCGTTGATACACGTCAGTTTAGCCAAAGAAGTGATAGCCTTGATTTTCTCCGGGTTAGCTTCAATCCCTCTCTCAGAGACCAAAAAACCCAAGAGCTTGCATGCTGGCACACCAAAGACACATTTGGCCGGGTTAAGCATCATCTTGTAGACCTGGAGGTTGTCAAAGGTCTCCTTTAAATCATCTAATAAGGTCTCTTTCTTCCTAGATTTCACAACTATATCATCCACATAAGCATGAACATTGCGTCCAATTTGGTTGTGGAGGCAATTCTGAACACAACGCTGATAAGTCACCTGGGCACTCTTGAGCCCAAAAGGCATAGACAAATAATAGAAGGCTCAAAAGGGAGTGATGAAAGATGTTTTATCCTGGTCCTTAACTACCATCTTGATCTGACGATAACCCGAATAAGCATCCAAAAAACTCAAATGCTCACATCCCGCCATAGCATCAATGATCTGATCAATACGGGGGAGAGCAAAGGGATCAGCCGGACATGCCTTGTTAAGGTCCGTGTAATCCACACACATGCGCCAAGTGCCATTTTTCTTAAGGACCAGCACCGGGTTAGCCAACCATTCAGGATGAAAAACTTCAATGATAAACCCGACCACCAAGAGCCGGGCCACTTCTTCACCAATGGCCTTGCGCCTCTCTTCATTAAAATGATGAAGGAATTGCTTGACCGGTTTAAACTTTGGATCAACATTGAGAGTGTGCTCAGCGAGTTCCCTCGGTACACCTGGCATGTCTGAAGGCTTCCATGCAAAGATGTCCCAGTTCTCACGGATGAACTCGATGAGCTTACTTTCCTATTTTGAATCCATATTGGCACTGATACTGAACTGTTTGGATGAATCGCCAGGAACAAAATCAACTTGCTTGGTGTCGTCTGCCGACTTAAACTTCAACAAAGGGTCATGTTCTGTGGTTGGCTTCTTCAAGGGGGTCATATCCGCTAGGTCAACATTATCTTTGTAGAACTTCAACTCTGTTGCACAAACAGATTCAACATAGGCAGCATCGCCCTCTTCACACTCGAAAGCTATCTTCCTGTTGCCATGCACCGTGATGGTACCATTTCGACCCGACATTTTAAGCTGTAGATAAACATAACAAGGCTGTGCCACAAATTTAGCATAAGCTGGCCGTCCAAAGAAGGCGTGATAAGGGCTCTTGATCTTGACCACCTCAAAAGTCAATGTTTCAGCTCTATAAGCATGCTCATCGCCAAACGCCACTTCCAAAGCTATCTTACCCACCGGATACGCTGACTTACCAGGCACTGATACGTCTCCAACTTATCTATAATTTTTGATTGTTCCATGCTGTTATATTATCAATCTTGGATGTTTTATAATCATTTTATATCATTTTTTGGTACTAACCTACTGACATAGTGCCAAGTGCGATTCTTTGTTTTACGCATGTTTTTTACATCGCAGAAATCAATACCAAACGGAGTCCAAATGCAACAAAACTTCACGGAGAATTTTTTGGACCAGAAGACACCCTAATGGGACAAGGCTGCGCTGGGGGTGCTCAGGGGAGCACTACCCACCGTAGCGCCAGAGGCCCAGCGCCACAGTGGGTTGTGCCCACCTCGGGTGCCCCGGACCGCCTCTTTGCTCTATAAATACCCCAATATTCCAAAAACCCTAGGGGAGTCGACGAAAATCAATTCCAGCCACCACAGAGTCCATAACCACCAGATCCAATCTAGACACCATCATGGAGGGGTTCACCACTTCCATTGGTGCCTCTCCAATGATGTGTGAGTAGTTCTTTGTAGACCTTTGGGTCCATAGTTAGTAGCTAGATGGCTTCCTCTCTCTCGCTGAATACAATGGTCTCTTGGAGATCCATATGATGTAACTCATTTTGCGGTGTGTTCGTTGGGATCCGATGAACTTTGAGTTTATGATCAGATCTATCTTTTTATATCCATGAAAGTTATTTGAGTTTCTTTGATCTCTTATATGCATGATTGCTTATAGCCTCGTATTTCTTCTCCTATATTTGGGTTTTGTTTGGCCAACTTGATCTATTTATCTTGCAATGGGAAGAGGTGCTTTGTAGTGGGTTCGATCTTACGGTGCTTGATCCTAGTGACAGAAGGGGAACCGACACGTATGTATCGTTGCTACTAAGGATAAAACGATGGGGTATATCTCTACATAGATAGATCTTGTCTACATCATGTCATCGTTCTTATTGCATTGCTCCGTTTCTCCATGAACTAAATACACTAGATGCATGCTGGATAGCGGTCGATGTGTGGAGTAATAGTAGTAGATGCAGGCAGGAGTCGGTCTACTAATCTTGGACGTGATGCCTATATAATGATCATTGTCTGGATATCGTCATGATTATTTGAAGTTCTATCAATTGCCCAACAGTAATTTGTTTACCCACCGTTTGCTATTTTTCTCGAGAGAAGCCACTAGTGAAACCTACGCCCCCCCAGGTCTATTTCTCATATTATTTGCCTTCGCGATCTACTTTTCCTTTGCATTTATTTTCAGATCTATTAAACCAAAAATACAAAAAATACCTTGCTGCATTTTATTATTATTTATTTTATTTGGCGTTCGATCTGTCAATCTACTACAATTTATTCACGTCAGTTTGCCTATCTTGAGGCGCCGTTACCCAAAAGGGATTGACAACCCCTTTTACACGTCGGGTTGCGAGTAGTTGTTATTTGTGTGCAGGTGCTGTTTATGTTGTGTTGCTTGGTTCTCCTATTGGTTCGATAACCTTGGTTTCATCACTAAGGGAAATACCTACCGCTGCTGTGCTGCTTCATCCCTTCCTCTTTGGGGAAATACCGACGTAGCTTCAAGCCACCATCAAAAGGAATTTTTGGCGCCGTTGCCGGGGAGGATCTTCAACATATACAAGGTTCCTAATCACAAATCCATCTCCTCGTAATTTACATTATTTGCCATTTGCCTCTCGTTTTCCTCTCCCCCACTTCACAAAAATTTGCCGTTTTATTTGCCCTGTTTTTCGTTCGCCGTTTTCTCGTCAGATCTCTTCTTTGCTTGTGTGCCATGTGTCTTACATTTGCTTGCATCTTAAACACTAAAAATCTCTTGATATGGATCCCCCTCCACTTGCTAATCTTTTTTAAAGATCCAATCATGATGAACCAATTGCTAGTGAATTGAGTGCACTAGATTATCTTTATGAAGTTTTGCTTGAGATTTGTGAATCTGAAAATTGTGATGAAGAAATTTATGAAGTAATTCATGATAGCTCCTTGAATGAAAAGCATGATTGCAATGATTTTACTATAAATTCTATTAATGTCAATTGTGCTAACAATATGCAAAACCCCAAGCTTGGGGATGCTAATTTTGATATGTCTACTACTCATTGCAATGATCATGATTGGGGTGATAATGTTTCTTATGATCTTGAAAATTTATTTAAGCCTCATGATGAATATGATATTGATAATAGTGTTTGTGATAATATTAAAAGTGGGTTTGGAAGAGTGTCAACTTTAGCTAAAAATAATCCCACATATTTGGAGAGTGTTCAATCTTATGAATTTTTTGATAAAGGTGGGCTTGGAGAGGTCATGACTTTATTTTATGATAATCCCACTATTTTGGAAGAGTGTCAACTTTGCATGCATGTGGATCATGAAGAGAATATTTTATGTGATAGTTACATTGTTGAATTTGATTACGATCCTACATATAATTATTACGAGAGAGGAAAATATGGTTGTAGAAATTTTCATGTTATTAAATTTCCTCTCGTTATGTTGAGATTGTCAATGTTTTATTCCTCTCCTTTGCGTATGCTATATATTTCTTGTCTTGATAATTTGTTTGATTACAAAATTCCTAGCATAGGAAGTATGTTAGACTTAAATGTGTTCGTCACATGTTTTATGATGTTCTCTTTGTGTTTCAATTATTATCTTTCATATGAGCATCAATGAAATCTTATGCCTAGCTAGGGATGTGAAACAATAGCGCTTGTTGGGAGGCAAATAATGAATAAAATTTTATTTTTGCTTTTTTCTTTCTGCTCTTGAGTGTTTGCACAATTATGCTACTGATATGATTGTGTTTTTTGTGTTTAATTAGTGTTTGTGCCATATAAAACCTTTAGGATCTTCTTGGGTGATAGTTGTTTGATCTTGCTGAAAAACAGAAACTTTTGCGCTCACAAAAACAATTCTTATTTTTAGCCAAAGCGTGATAGAATACCAATTATTTTTGCAGAAGATTTATATACAAATTGCTCAGGTCGTACTAATTTTTCAGAATTTTTGGAGTTTCAGAAGTATTCGAACAATTCAGATTGCTACAGATTGTTCTGTTTTTGACAGATTCTGTTTTCTTTGCGTTGTGTGCTTGTTTTGATGGCTCTATGGTTTTCTTTGATGAGTTTTTGCCATAGAAAAGTTGGAATACAGTAGATATAATGCAAGAACAAAATATGAATAGGTTGCAACAGTACTTATAGTAGTGATTTATTTTCTTATACTAACAGATCTCACAAAGTTTTTGTTGAGTTTTGTGTGATTGAAGTTTTCAAGTTTGGGTTATCTTACGATGGATGAAGGAATAAGGAGTAAGAAGAGCCTAAGCTTGGGGATGCCCCGCCATCCCAAGCTATTATCCAAAAGAGAGCAAGCAATTAAGCTTGGGGATGCCCCGAGTGGCACCCTCTCTTTCTTCTAACGACCATCTGTACTTTACTCAAAGCTATATTTTTATTCGTCACATACTATGTGTTTTTCTTGGAGCGTATTGTATGATATGAGTCTTTGCTTGTTTGATTTTGTGTTTTAAGTATTGAATCATTACTGGACACACCTATTTGAGAGACCCAAATTTATGTCATTACTTGTTAGAATTGCTCTCTATGCTTCACTTAAATCTTTTATGAGCCATGGACTTGCTCTAGTGCTATGGTTAGATTTATCTTAATTCTACTTTCATAGTTGCAGATGCTAGCGAGAGGGGCTAATCATAAGTGGGAGGCTTGTCCAAGGAACGGCAGCACCCAAGCACCGGTCCACCCACATATCAAATTATCAAAGTAACGAACACGAATCATATGAGCATGATGAAAACTAACTTGACAACAATTCCCATGTGTCCTCGGGAGCGCTTTGCTTCATATAAGAGTTCGTCCAGGCCTGTCCTTTTCTATAAAAAGGATTGGGCCACCTTGCTGCACCTTGTTTACTTTCATTACTTGTTATCCGTTATGAATTATCTTATCACACAACTATGTGTTACCGATAATTTCAGTGCTTGCAGAGAATACCTTGCTGAAAACCGCTTGCCATTTCCTTCTGCCCCTCATTGGGTTCGACACTCTTACTTATCGAAAGGACTATGATAGATCCCCTATACTTGTGGGTCATCAGGACTCTTTTCTGGTGCCATTGCCGGGAAGTGAAGCGCCTTTGGTAAGTGGAATTTAGTAAGGAAACATTTATATATGTCGGCGTCCTGGGAACAGGGGTACCCAGACTTGCCTGCCTGCAGCCCATGACGTAGCTCCGTCAACGGCCCGGTACAGCCCAGCTTCAGCAGCAACAAATCAAGACCCACGCGAGGGGCCAAGCCTCGTGAGGCGGACGACACCAAGACCTCCTTGGGGGCGGCCTCACTAGGCTGGCTCCCGAGGAGCGGAGATATCAATGCGGGGTGCACCTCGCGAGGTTCATATGACGTGAGCCGTGATAACCAAGGCCAGGCGGGCACCATCAGGCGCAGTGTACCAGTTTCCTCTTTGGTGCCAAGGAGGCAAGCGCAGTGCGAGTCCCGAGGAATCAGCTAAAGGTTTCCATAGCAGTGCTTGAGACCAAGACCGCCAGGACGAAGGTCATCACGGAGCCCACCGCAGCGTCACCACCAGAGCCTTTTGCAGGCGAAGACTGCTTTTGTCAGGATAGCTTGTACTAGTTGTCTCCCTTTGAATTTGGCCGTTGTGGGATCCCTTCTCGCCTACATTTGGGAAGAGGACCAAGGCCACTATATATAGGACTTAGCCACCACCATAGTGGGGGACGGATCAATTCCCACCTGAACCACATCACCAGCTCATCGAGCTCAAGAACATCTCATCTCCTGAGGCCGTTCATCCACTGTACTAGTTCATCCTCAGCCCCTCGAGGCAATCCACCACAAAGCTGGAGTAGGGTATTACACCACAAGGTGGCTCGAACCAAGATAAACCCCTATGTCTCTTGTTTTTTGGTTCGTCGAGCTAGGCCGTGGGATCGTTGAGCGGGAAGACTGGGAAGATAGAGTTCTTTGTACGCACCCCAGAGTTCGAACCTCTCAAGGGTCTGCGGAATCCCGAATCCGACATTTGGCGCGCCAGGTAGGGGTGCGCCGAAGCCTCTTTTCTGTCGGTCGACGCACTGCCGCTCCACTGTTTCCATGGCTGATGCTCGCCAAGCCCGTGCTGAGTGTCGAGACGCTCTCGCTGCTCGCGTGGCCCAGACGGCGCCCGTCGACGGGCCTCCATGTCGTTCTCCATCACCCGCCGCCATCGACCCAGTGGGGAAGAGCAGCAAGCTTCGTTGCTACACCCCTCTGTGCGGAGGGACGGACGCACCGCCACGCCGTCGCTGACTCCGGCCGGCTCATCGTCCAACGCTCGTCGCAGGCCCGCGGATGCGCATGCTGCACTTCTCATGGCGCGTGAGCTCCTGCGCTACCGCCCGGTCGATGACCTCTACGAAGACTGGCTGGACCGCATCGCTGAGCTTGTCGGCGCGCTGGGGGCTTTCCTGCACCGTCCCTCTCGTTGCCTCGCCCGTCGCCCGCTGCGGGCGATGTAGCCCATGGAGTGCCTCCACCGCCTCCCCGTCAAGACGCCATCCTCGAACCAAGGTGCGCGGCCCCGCAGCGCGATCCACCGTGCAGGGCGCCCGCACGCGAAGAAGAAAGCTGCCAGGAGGTCCAGCGGCCGCTAGAAGGTGCTCTGGCGCTCCCTCCGCCACCGCGTCAAGACCGTGCGCTGCCTGCAGTGATGGCGCGTGAGTACCAAGGCCAGGCTCCACCTCCACGATGAGCTCCAGTGACCACCACTGGCTGCCGCACCTTCACCCCTGAGCTATGCAGTGTCGTCTGGCCAGGCAAGTTCAAGCCTGACCTGCCTCCACGCTACGACGGCACCCCCGACCCTGCGGAGTTCCTGCATCTCTACGAGCTGGGCATCGAGGCGGCCAGCAATGACGAGAAGGTCATGGCGGACTGGTTTCCCATGGCCCTCAAGGATGGCGTGCATTCGTGGCTCCTGAACCTGCCCGCGGGATCGATCTTCTTTTGGGGCGGGTTGCGCGAGCGTTTCATCGCCAACTTCCAGGGCACGCGCGACCGCCCGCCTGCCGCGGGTGACTTGCGGCGCATCAAGCAGCAGCCATGGGAAACCCTGCAGAAGTACCACTTCTACAGGATGGTATAAACGCGACACTACGATCAGAGACCCTTTGACGAAACTATGTGCGATGCCATAATCGCAAACGGTGGTGTAAAAAATCATCAAAAAAGTGCAAAACATTTGCGGTGACAAATGCATCAAACACGGTTCCGAATTTAGTTGCGTGTGCGATGCAGGGCATACGGTTCTGCTCAATTAACTGTTTGGGATGAGGAGGAACAAAAGAAACGGGCATCCAGATGAAGGCGTGTGCGATATACAACATACGGTTCACTGGGATGAACTGTGTGTGAGTAGGCAACACAATGGAAACGGTTCAACTGAACAAGATGTGTGTGATACGTGGCAAACATGTCCGTAATCAGAAATGTGTGTGAAGACCAATAATAACACAGACGACTGCTGCTAATAAGCCGTGTGAATTGCTCTGTCTACACTAGAATAACATGTATATATATATAACTGAAATAAACATCCAATTACATAAGTGACTATATAGATCATTCGCACACACCTCAATAAACAATTGCATGCATTATGAAGTAGGAGAAATGATCGTCTAGTCATCTACTTCTTAGACGCTCCGCCATCGCTATGTGGCTCGATCCCTAGTCTAGGTCAGGAAGAAGATAGTTCCTCATGTCAACGATCCGCCTGTACATCTAGTAGCTTGTGTACATGTCCATGGCCGCGTACTTGACATGTTGTTCATCCAGTCTCTCATGCCACACACTGTGCCAGGCGTTCTTGTCCTTATTGCTCTATTCCTTCATCTTCGCGTAGTTGGGGTCGATGATGGCCGAGGCAAGGTCAACCAGGGAGTTCAGTTTGTTTTTGTCGCCACCCCAGACCTTGTAGTGGTGCTGGATGCTGTCAAGATTAGGGCATTTCAAGTCCGAAACATTGAGCGCTTTTAGATTGTTGGTGGTGTCCACCGTAGCGAAACTGTAGTCAAAGCTGTTGATAAACCTGGAGAAACGCTCGCAAGGCCTTGTGACAAGGTGGTAGTGGTAGACGAGGACGTCATGTCGCACGCACAAATGGGCAACGACAACCTTCTGATCGTGCCCGGCACGAACGATGGTGTACTTGAGGTCGAAGCCGACCACTCGGTACTTGTCCTCGGCAAGGAACTGCTCCATAGTTTGTATGGAGATCTCCACCGAGATCGGATCGTTTGTGTACACCACCGAGAGGGCCTTCCCCCTCACGTGGGTGTCCACTACATGATGCGTGGTGAACTACCCGCCGTTGTCGTCGTCGGCCGCTGGGAGCGCCATTGGAGCCACGGGGAGCGCCATTGGAACTGCTGGATGTCCTCTCTGTATGTGTCCTCGTGGGTGTGCTTATTGTGTCGTGTGCGTGAGACGAGAGATGAAGGTAAATGGCCACATGAATAAAAGGGGGCCGGGCGGCGTGGATTCTCGGCGCGTCCACATGGCAGTTTTTGCAGCGGGTAACTGCATCATCGCGCCGCGCCCGACGCAACCGCTTGCACACGAATGTGCGTGATAATGCGGCAGCCCCAAACACTTGCAGCGCGCGTGGAGGGACGAGGGCAGAGCACCTAGAGGGACGCGAGAGCAGAGCGCGCGTGGCGGGACGCGAGCAGAGCGCGCCGCGGCCGCCTGAACTGCAAGCAACCACGCATAGAGCAGTTGAACACACAGGAAATGGTCGCCTACAAGCTGGCCGACAGTTGCATCGCTGCGTAGAGAGCGGCTGTGTGCTACCACCTCCGTCTAGTCTATAGTCTCCTTTATATTCTGTGCCATAATTTGCCCTCAAATTTAACCAACAAAATGTTAATGCATGTTTTTAAAAATTATATAATTGGAAACTATGTTCAAATACAAATCCAACTATATAATCTTTGGCGACATGCATTCGTATTTTATTAGTTAAATCATACTTATAAACCAGGACGGTGGTATAGTAGGTAATTAAATCCCAAATGTTTTTTATTAACCGTATGTGTACATGGCATTTCGTCCTCCTCTCGCACGTCTTGTCACCCCGCTGCCACAGACGGCTTACAACGCAAGCTTGCGCAGCGCGCGGGAGTGTTCTTTTGGCCAAATGGTTGCGCCAATGAATCGTCGGTGAGCCTGTTCCTGCGCAACCTTGCAGGTTTCCGCGCAAGCTTCCCGTCCGCTCGGTGAAATCCCCCAAAATCCCAATGCTTACCAGCCTGCTATAAAAACCCTCACGGCCGGCGAGTCGTGCGTCGCATTTTCCCCTCCCTCCCTGTAGCTTATCTCGTCTGCTTCTCCCATAATCGCCAATAGTGCATGTCAGTCGCCGTCGCTCAGCCACTCCGCCGTCATCAGAGGACAGCTCCAGCTGGGAGGCTACACCGCGGCGGCAGCGCAGTCCCCGGCGTAGTGTAGTGCGCGTGGCGTCCCTGTTGGGTGTGCGCGGAACACCCACCACACGCTCCGCCGCCGCTGCCCGTCGGCAGCTGTTGCCGGCCGCCGTTGCCGCCACACCACCGTCGAAAGCCAGGGCCATCGCCCTCTCCACCGCCCGGCCCGAAGGTGGGAGGTGGCCGTCGTGGCCACCACCCCACTGCCGGTCACTATGGCCATCACCCGCTCCGCCACCATGGCCTGAAGGCGGGAGGTGGTGGTCGTGGCTGCTGTCGGTGTCAAAACCGGTGGATCTCGGGTAGGGGGTCCCTAACTGTGCGTTTAAGGTGGATGGTAACAGGAGGCAAGGGACGCAATGTTTACCCAGGTTCGGGCTCTCTCTATGGAGGTAATACCCTACTTCCTGCTTGATTGATCTTGATGAATATGAGTATTACAAGAGTTGATCTACCACGAGATCGTAGAGGCTAAACCCTAGAAGCTAGCCTATGGTATGATTGTTGTTGTTTTTATCGACTAGCCTGGCCTCGGTTTATATAATGCACCAGAGGCCTAGGATAATAAGAGTCCTAGCCGGATACGTCGGTGGGGAGGAGTCCTTGTCTTGATCGGCAAGTCTTGTGGAATCTTCCTTGTATGAGACAGCTGTCCGGACTGGCCCATGAGTATACGGCCATGGGGGTCCTCGTCCCAATCGAACAGATCGGGAGATGACGTGGTGAGTACCCCCTAGTCCAGGACAGCGTCAGTAGCCCCCTGAACCGGTCTTCAAGTTAGGAACGCTCCTCGATTCTTCCAAACTGTTCTTCATCTTCGGTCGTCGGTCTTGAAAACTGGTTCAACAAATCTTCTCATCTTCGATCTTGAGGATCGCCGAAGTGCATCCGAAGAGTTTACACGCCGGGTATCCGAGGAGCCCCTTTAAGTTTCCGGCCTTTATCATTGCCTTGTTATTTTTATGCCCTACCTCGAGTTTGAAGTTCTTCCCGGGAGGCAGTGTCCTCTTGCGTCCGAGCTCCAATGCCGGACTGCATTCGAGGCATCTTCTGCAGCCGAGCACCAATGCCGGACTGCTTCCGAGCTCCAACGCCAGACTGTGTCCAAGCTCCAACGCCGGACTATATCCGAGCTCCAGTGCCGGACTATATCCAAGATGTCATAGATCATCTTGGTTCAAAAAAGTTGAAGGAGTTTAGCCGAGCTTAACGCCGGAAATGCCCTCTATGGAGCTAGCCGATAGCACCCGAGCTTTATGCCGGACTGCTTCCAAGGTGGTGCACCACCCCGACCGCGGGCTGATTTTTTGTGAATATTTTTAACTGGTGTAATTTATTCTCTGCCGATGTATATCCAGTAGCCCTCAAGGTGTGTATCAGTCTAAAACCCGAGATGCACTGAAGGCAAGCATAAAACCACTTTGTTCCCGATGGCCCTCGAGACTCAGTCGATGTGCGAAATCGGCACGAGGATCAATTCTAACTTCGGCATCATACATAGGAATAAAAACGCAGTGTAATATATTAGAGATAATAGTGATCGGCGAACATGCCCCTGAGAGAGGGTCGTGAGAAGTCGCCGCAATATACTAGCTTGATGCCGGATAGGTCCATATGGTACCTATTATTTTCCGAAGACATGTATGCGCATAGTTCATTCAAGCCGAACACTGAGCACTTTGAATTTTCTGCATTGAATAAGCAATGCAGTAGCCCTCGAGACACTGGTCGGGTGGCAACACCAGATCAGGGGATCGATGTGCCCCTTTAATGTTTGTAAATAATGAGCACGAAGCCCAGTAGCCCCCGAGCCTTAATGTGGGCACGGGTGGCGAATTAAGGATCGATATCGAGTAAAATCACAAATTATGTGTAATGATTCTATGTATCCAAGTACTTTACATCATTATTTTGACTCCATTGTGACCGTTTATCAGTTGAAAGTGGCCCATCATCGGCATCTACCCCTTGGTAGATACTACGCAGAGTGTTTCCCTACTAACAAAACAACCCTTAGCCGACGTCTCGGTGCCCGAAGGCGGTTGTGTTAGCAAAAACGAGGCAAT
Organism: Aegilops bicornis; assembly: GCA_021605145.1. NCBI lineage: Eukaryota > Viridiplantae > Streptophyta > Magnoliopsida > Poales > Poaceae > Aegilops > Aegilops bicornis. The sequence continues at coordinate 349,458,066 of CM038672.1, forward strand.
CAGATATGCGGGCTTTAAAACTTTCGCTTAGTCATAGGAGCTTTATACTGGGGAAGCTAGCTATGAGCCCCTGGTTAGTGTTCGGCGATAGCCGAGGTCAAGCCGTAAACACTTCGGCCAATGTTATGAACGGCCCGTCATTTAATATAGTCATCGGATCGCTGACCAGTTTACGCCTATTGTGACAGTCAGTTTTCGGCTTTCTCCACTAAGGTGCTTGACCATGCGAGCTGGAAGCACAATCGTAGTGGTTCTCCCTTGGCACACCTAGCCGAACAAAGCGGAACGTAGGAGGCAAGCACAGGAGCCGGGCAACCCAACTATTGACCGAAGACACAATTTGAAACCGATGCATATATAGCAATATCCGAGAATGTTTTTGCCGAATCCCTAAAGGTGTCCGGCGTTGAACTGCGATACTAATGCTCGAAACGCACAAATAGTTTGAAAGTGCCATAGGCTCGAAAAGCCAAAAAACTTATTCAAAAGTTTAATGTCCGAACTAGGTCAAGTGTTCGGTGCCAAATCGAAAATTGGTCTTAGAAAAAAAGGTGTTTCTGTCGTGCTTTAACATGACACATCCTATCTCGAGACTTCAAGCGGGCCAGCCTATGGCTTCAACCTCATATCCCGAAGGCGGAGTACTTCTCGTTAGGCCAGTTTAGCAAACTTTAGCGGCTTTGAGAAAGAAATTAGGCGCCCCGGCTATTGACCGCACACTCGCGTCGAAAAAAGGAGTGATAGAAAAAAGACTTTGCAACGACTAAGAAGAAGAACACTTATTATAAAATAACTCACATAAATTTAAGAGCCCCAGAGTGACTTGGGTAAAAGAATGATTGGATGTACTGAAGTACTTATATCATATCTATGTTCACCCAAACTTTAAACGCGTCTTAACCGACCGTCAGCTTCTCCCTCTTCGGTCAAGGACCGAAAAGTGTTATGTACTCCACCTATCAAGAATATCGACGGTGTTTCCGATAACCAGGCAATCAGGTCATAAGGCTGTAACAGACAAAGCGTGCTCAGGGAACTTATGCTATATTACTGATAAAGTGTAAGAAGCATCTTCGAAGAAAATAGTACCCCCACCGATACCTTTCTTCGGTGCTCATTGTTAATATGATACTTGTGCAATAGATTTTTTGTACTCATGAGTTCCGTTGTGTGCCGACCATAATTGAAAACAATAAGAGCGCTAGCTTTCGGCTTCACCCAATATGAGATCCGACTCGGGTGACCCGATCGTGACAATCGCAGAGGTGCTCCCTTTACTCCCTAGCTGAACAATCGGGGAGCGAGGGGTAAACACAGAGCAAGGCAACCCGACTTACCAAATCACTTAGGTCAATATGGTGCATATTGTGGCGTAATACATGAACAAGGAACGAAGCCGTACAAGTATAATCATATGCAAGAGGAAAAGCTCCAGCAAGGGAGCCCCCAAGTAAACGGGGTATTTGAACTTGTGCATCACAAACAATGTTTGGACAACGAAATTTTTTAGAAGCAACTTTTTTCCAAAAAAAGAAGTATAATGCTTGGTCGAACTGAACATAAATTAAAAATTGAAAACTTTGAGAATGAAGGCAACTGAGCTGGTTAATGTGTTCGGTATTGATGACGCGGTCCGAGCTTGATGCCGGTCCCGAGGTGGCGGAGCAAAGAGCTCGACACTCCGAAGTGGTGACATAGCACGGTCAATGTAGGCCGACAGAGTGATGCCGAAGTCCCCGGCATGGGGTAATGAAGTGTTGACGAAGCCCCCCGTCCAGCCGAGGTGACGCCAAAGGATATAGACCGGCTGGATCATTTTCCTGTGCACAAAAAATAGTGCGGACCGGGGATAATAGCAATAAAAAAAATGTTGCATAATAAATAATTTATGCAAAGTGAGTAATAAAAGAAATATGGCCTGGCGCCGAAGTCAATGTCGATGCAGGGCGTCAGCGTGATGCGGTAAAGCCGTGACAAAGCCTGAATTCACAGGTCGGTCCGAAATTCGGATGCGGCGTTTCACGGACTATGTACGGAAACCGACCAAACCACCATGCGATAAATGCGTTAATGCGGCCACCATTTGATAGACCTGCGTACATATGATGGACAAGCCAGAGTAATAATTCCTTGGAAAAAATGAACCCAAACAAGCAAAAAAATACTAGGATTAATAGCACCTGGTTTATTTATTGTAACAATCCGAAGAAAGGTGATTCCCAAAACTGGGACTCGATCCGCGCACCCATTGCCTGACGGGTGATAAAGCGATGGCATGGCAATGCTGGCAAAGGTTGGCTCGCCAAGGCAAAGCCCTCGGTCTAGCTAACGTGACGGAGCTGGTCGGCTAGTGACGCCAAATCTCTGGAGTATAGGTTGATGAAGATATGGCGAAGCCCCAGGTCCATCCGAGATGTCAAAGTAGGTCGGCGTGATGGACACCGGCTCGAAGGAGCAACAGTGCGGCCCTGCCGATGCAGGTCGTGACGTGGTCAATGCCGGCTTGATGAAGTGACCGTGCGGCGATGCCTGTGTGCCTGCTCTGTGTAATCCATGGGGCGGCGATGTTGGTGATGATTTATCCTTTCCGATGCCGAACTCTTGTTTGGATTGCCGAGATGATTATCTGAAGAAGTTGAGCTCGGCTCAACAAAGTGACGACGTGTTTAGCGCCGGTCGGCGACCGTGGAGCAATATTGCCGGACTGGTTTGACACCAGCATGATGTTGAAGATCATGTTCAAAATATTTTGAAGTTAGCGGGATGTGTTCGGAAACAAAACACAATACCCCATACAAAACTTCCTTCAAAAAGGATGTCCGAAATCCCGTTCATAAAAAAGACGAACTCGGGTCGGATTTGTTTTCGCGCAGAAAACAGATCCGAAAAGTGATGCACTAATCGGAAGGTTCCCGGAGTTTGGACGGTCGGATCGAGCTGAAATTTTAAGGGATGGTAGATATAGGAATTCCGTAGCCGATCAACTGTTGGATCTTCCAAAGGACGTCCGAGCTAGAAGCTGGACACCATGCTCTAAACTCATCCAGATTCTCGTCCAGATTTAACAGGGCTCCGGTATATCGCGGTTTGCCAGAGATTCCTCCATCGGATCTCAACAAAATTTTCCAGGGTTGTTGTAGATTCAATCCCGCACAATTCCACCGAAGCAATCGTTAAAACGACACTTCAGGAGGCGGTGGCGGCGGACACAAGTTCGCTGTCCAAAAAAACAGCACGGTCGCCCGAGGGCAATGTTGACGTTGAGCCCCCGGGCTCCCTGGATGATTCCTCCATGATCTTGATAGAGATCGGAGCTGATGTTGATGAAGGCCCTCATCCGAACATGATGATCGGTGGTAGGGCGCAGTCTTTGGTCGAACCAAGGTGATCAGTCGAGCTGGTGCCGAAGATGCCGAAGTCGCAGTTGATCTGCAGGCGAGCCATCGACCTTTTGCCGAACACACAGCGGAACTCTCAATGAAAGCACCAATGTCGGTGTCAAAACCGGCGGATCTCGGGTAGGGGGTCCCGAACTGTGCGTCTAAGGCGGATGGTTACAGGAGGCAAGGGACGCAATGTTTACCCAGGTTCGGGTCCTCTCTATGGAGGTAATACCCTACTTCCTGCTTGATTGATCTTGATGAATATGAGTATTACAAGAGTTGATCTACCACGAGATCGTAGAGTCTAAACCCTAGAAGCTAGCCTATGGTATGATTGTTGTTGTTTTTATCGACTAGCCTGGCCTCGGTTTATATAATGCACCAGAGGCCTAGGATAATAAGAGTCCTAGCCGAATACGCCGGTGGGGACGAGTCCTTGTCTTGATCGCCAAGTCTTGTGGAATCTTCCTTGTATGCGGCACCTGTCCGGACTGGCCCATGAGTATAAGGCCATGGGGGTCCTTGTTCCAATCTAACAGATCGGGAGATGACGTCGTGAGTACCCCCTAGTCCAGGACACCGTCAGCCGCCACCCCGTCGTCGGCCGCTGTGGCCGCCAGCCCACCGTCGACCGCCGGGGTCATCACCCGCTCCGCCACCGCCGCCCGAAGGCGGGAGGCGGAGGTGGATCTCCCACGGCGTCGTCGGCGACCTTGCAGCGCTACATTGAGTTCCTGCAGGAGGAGGAGCACCTCGTCGAGCACACAAAGAGCTCGACCACGCTGCGTGGCTGCACACGCCACCTCAGAGGCGAGGAATCAGGAGATCTATGAGGAGAACCACCGCTTCGAGAGGGGTTTGCTGGAGCGGCAGAGGGCGTTCAAGGTGAGCATCGTTGAAGCTGCAACAGCGGGAGGCACCGTATTGAGGTTGCCCAGCTCGTCGGTAGGCTCCTCCTCCTCCACGTCTTACTGAGAGCGCTCGACAGAGGAGAGGCAGCCGGAACTAGTACAAAGCCCCTCTGCAGCAGTAGTAGTAGTATTTAGAGGCTATTTTGTTCAGTTCATCTGAGTATAGATGTGGTGGAACTATACAACGTACTTAAAATTAGCTAGTATATATAGTTGAACTAGCTATTTCAGTATGTGGTTGGCAACAATTGGGGAAAAGTTTGGTCAGTTCAGCTGTCGAGTTGAACTGTTTGTATAAATTAATAATGACTGCTTAATCTATGAATGAAATCTATGCTTAAATACTGAATTTTAGTTGCAAAAATTAGATACTGCTAGTGATTTTTAGCTTCATATTTTGACAAATCGCAGTGTTACAAGGATTGAAAAATCTTACCAAATTGTTTGTATGTGGTTGCACACGGGTCATCCAAAACAACCGTTTGCATTGAAGAGATGCACAAATCCTGCGCTGCTCTCACTTTGCATATGGGTGTTCTATCTAAAACATTTGCGATTAAGAGCTGCAGAAATCCTGCTCGGCACATTTTCTCTTGGCTTCCTGGGGAAGCTGTCGGTTTGCATACGGGTGTTCTAACTAAAACATTTGCGATGAGTGTTTTATATTTAAAAAGCAAATTAAACTGCGGCTTGGGCGCCATTAATGGAGAGGATGCAAGCAAGGCGGGCGGCCATGGAAGTCAAAGGGCTCACTTCCCAGTGAGCCTGCACAGCGCATAGCTCGCACGCTTCCCGATGAGCCCGCGCATTCAAGGACAACTTGCACGCCTCTCGGTCAGCCTACGCACCGGATGGCGCTCGCACGCCTCCCGTTCAGTCAAGGTCAAGCAGCTATCTGCACAGCACCTCCTACAGCCATTAAAACCAAGACACGTGGCGTCACATGAATGGTTAACAGAACGCACATGGTTCGTATTATATAAACGTTTGAGATATTAAAGTGGCAGCTATTTTTTCAAAATGCCTTTGTTGGCTGTCATTATTCGAGTGCGCTTTCTCTCAAAATGGGCACGAAAAATACCACAGCATGTCGGGTGCCATTCCATGATAGAATGCCAAGTTTCATGAATTTCAGACGACTTTTGGATTTACTAGAATTTAAAAATAAAGTACTCAATGTTTTGCTGGCAATTAACCGAGCCCTGGTGGTTGAAATCCATTCCCATTTCTTGCATGTGACCTAAGCATGCACCCAAGGACACATATTTGATTTTCAACCAATTTATATGCAATGGAGCATGTGCATGTGGTTCAAATTTTAATTATGCACATAAATGCATTGAAAACTCAGTTAATGCATAAAAATGTACAAACGAACCCCAAAAAATCACAAAAATTGACACAACACTCCTGTTGTTCTATGTTGACACGTGAAAAAATTTGAAAGCAATAAGAGGGAATGGATATTGTTTCATCCCCAAAGGTGGGATGTTCCCTACTGAAACCATCATGCTTGTTGTGATAAGCTCTGGTTTGTGAGAAGCATATATCCAAACCCGCCCCAAATGGGACAACAAATTTACCACGACATGTTGATGCCGCTCCATGATAGCATGCCAAGTTTCATGAATTTCAGACGAGTTTTGGATTTACGAGAATTTAAAAACCAGGCATCTCAATATTTTGCTGCAATCAACGGTGCCCTGGTGTTTGAAATTCATTCCCATTTCTTGAATGGGACCTAAGCATGCACCCAAGGACACATATTTTATTTTTCAACCAATTTATATGCACTGGAGCATGTGCATGTAATTCAAATTTGAATTATGCACATAAATGCATCAAAAACTCAGTTAATGCATAAAAATATCCAAACGAACCCCGAAAAATCACAAAAATTGACACGACACTCCTGTTGTTCTATGTTGACACGAGAAATGTTTTGGAAGCAGTAAGAGGAAATGGATATCGTTTCGTTCGCAAAGGTGGGACGTTCCCTATCGAAACCATCATGATTGTTGTGAGAAGATATGGTTTGTGAGAAGCATATACCCAAACTTGCCCCAAATGGGACAAAAAATTTACCACAGCATGCTGATGCCGCTCCATTATAGAATGCCAAGTTTCATGAATTTCATACAAATTTTGGATTTACTAGATTTAAAAATAAAGTATCTCAATGTTTTGGCGGCAATCAACGGTGCCCTGGTGTTTGAAATTCATTCCCATTTCTTGCATGGTACCTAAGCATGCACCCAAGGACACATATTTGATTTTTCAACCAATTTATATGCACTGGAGCATGTGCATGTAGTTCAAATTTGAATCATGCACATAAATGCATTGAAAACTCAGTTAATGCATAAAAATGTCCAAACAAACCCCGACAAATCACAAACATTGACACAACACTCCTGTTGTTCTATGTTGACACGAGAAAAAAATTGAAAGCAATAAGAGGCAATGGATATCGTTTCGTCCCCAAAGGTGGGACGTTCACTACCGAAACCATCATGCTTGTTGTGAGAAGCATATACCCAAACCTGCCCCAAATGGGACAAAAAATTTACCACGACATGTTGATGCCACTCCATGATAGCATGCCAAGTTTCATGAATTTTAGAGAGTTTTGGATTTACTAGAATTTAAAAACCAGGCATCTCAATGTTTTGACGGCAATCAACAGTGCCCTGGTGTTTGAAATTCATTCTCATTTCTTGCATGGGACCTAAGCATGCACCCAAGGACACAATTTTGTTTTTTCAACCAATTTATATGCACTGGAGCATGTACATGTAGTTCAAATTTGAATTATGCACATAAATGCATTGAAAACTCAGTTAATGCATAAAAATGTCCAAATGAACCCCGAAAAATCACAAAAATTGACACAACACTCCTGTTGTTCTATGTTGACATGAGAAAATTTTTGGAAGCAATAAGAGGCAATGGATATCGTTTCATCCCCAAAGGTGGGACGTTCCCTACCGAAACCACCATGCTTGTTGTGAGAAGCTCTGATTTGTGAGAAGCATATACCCAAACCTGCCCCAAATGGGACAAAAAAATTACCACGGCATGTTGATGCCGCTCCATGATAGCATGCCAAGTTTCATGAATTTCAGACGAGTTTTGGATTTACTAGAATTTAAAGACTAGGTATCTCAATGTTTCTTGGTGAGTGGCGGTGGTGGTGTTTGACATTCATTCCCATTTCTTGCATGGGACCTCAGAAGACAACCAAGGACACGGATTTGAATTTTCAACTAATTTATATGCATTAGAGCATGTGCCGGTAGTTCAAATTTGAATTATGCAGATGAATGCATAGAAAACTCAGTTAATGTATAAAAATGTCCAAGCGAACCCCGAGAAATCCCAAAAATTGACACAACACTCCTGTTGTTCTATGTTGACACTAGGAAAAAAATTGAAATCGAGAAGAGGCAACGGATATCGTTTCGTCCAGAAAGGTGAAACGTTCCCTACCGAAACCATCACACTTGTTGTGAGAAGCTCTGGTTTATGAGAAGCTTATACCCAAACCTGCCCCAAATGGGACATAATTTTTACCACGGCATGTTGATGCCGCTCCATGATAGCACATGCCAAGTTTCATGAATTTCAGACGAATTTTGGATTTACTAGAATTACAAAAGCAAGTATGTCGATGTTTGCCGGAGAGCCACGGTGCCGTGGTGTTCGAATTTCATCCCCATTTCTTGCATGGGAGATAAGCATAAACCCATGGACACATATATGATTTTGCAACCCATGTTGGTGCACCGGAGCATGTGCATGTAGTTTAATTTTGAATTGTGCACCTACCTAAATAATTCCAATTCTTTTATGACACACATATAGTTGCATGTTCGCTCCAGATAAAAGGTATAGCAATTAAAACACCGTCCATTGCCGCTATGAACCCATTATGTAATTCAAATCAAGATGAAAAATCATGTAGACCGCACACAGTTTATTATCACCAACCGTGTGAGATACAACACAAAATATCCTGGAGCACCGTCGGTGTATAGTACGCCTATGGCTTACGCGAGAAGGTGCGCCGGCTACAGTCCACAACCAGCGTCTCAAGCACACTAGCTTGCTCTCCAAATATCATTTCACTGTTCAATCGTCGCCGGTGAAAGATGGGCACGTGGACCCGCGTCGTGAGGGAATCTTCAGTGGCCCACTCCGGCGAGAGCACGGTCGCAGCCGCCATGCGCGTGCTAGGAAGGTGCATGCGCGCGGCCGTAATCTGCGACCGGGCGGCAAAGGCAGCCCAAACGGCCGCTGTTGCTTCTCAGGTGGCGGCAGCAACATCTGCCTCGGGGATAGCAACTGGCGAGAGAGGCACAGCAGCTGTCCGTTCCGCAGCGGCGGCCTTAGCCCTAATGGAGGCCGCCCACGACCATGCCGAGGCCTCCCACGCCCAGCTCCTGGTGGTCACCGCACAAATCGAACGAAACTTCTCCGACAACGGTCGGCAACCCACGGCCGGAGAGCTGGCAATCGACGAGAGCGTTCGAGCAGCCGTCCGTTCCTCTGCCGCATACCTTGCGACAACGGAGCCCGTCCAAGCCCAGATCGCGTCTGCCCACGCCCAGCTCGTGGCGGCCTTTTCCAAAGAGATGGCGGACGCGGATGGCGAGATGCTTGCCGAGTATGGTGCCATGGATGCCATGGAGCCCCTTCCCCAGGAGACCGTCGGGCGCGAGCTGGACATGGAGGCGGTGGCAGAGATCGATGAGCACTAGCCGTAGTAGTACTCTTTGTTTTGTTTAATTAAGAGCAGCGGTCTTTAATTTGTTAGAGTAATGTTTAGGTCAGCTAGCTCATTTTAATTGCTGAACTTGCTCGATTAAGAAGTGTGGATGTGCTGTAGTCTCCTTTGTGTACCAAAATTATGCAATGACGTTGGTGACCACTGTAACCACGGAAATTCGAACCAAAGCTTTTGACGTTCAAACTCATCACACACGGGTTAAGCTATCTGAATCGTTTGTGATGTCCACATATCATACACAACTTTGAATATGGGACCGTATCTGATGACACTTTGTGCGCCAGTTTTTTGGCTGAGGCGATTCCAAAATTTCGGTTTCCGCGGAAATATCTACCTCCCCGCCCCTCCCCCTTACCAAAAGCCACATTTCCCCTCTTTCCGCCTTCCTTTTCAAGTTGAAACCTTCACTCCTTGCTTACAGCGTCTCCTCCTCATCGGCGACCCTCCTTCACGCTGCTCGGCCTCGTTTATCCAGGAGGTAATCCACACCCGACCCGCATCTCCTCCTCCTTCCAAATCCCACATGCCCCGACCGCCGGTGCGAGCATGACACCTTCCACCCAAATCACCGACCCCTCCACCAAATAAGTGCCTCCCTAAGCCATGGTGCATGCATTATAGCCAGGATCTCAAGGAGCATTTCACAGCGGAGAAGCAAATCGCGGCTGCATGCGCGGATGAGTTCGCGATGGCTGCCATTCGTGCCGACCCCCAGATCTTGGAGGAGCACCTTGCCATTTGCTAGCTATGCTGGTTAAGCATGCTCGGTTTACCCTTTGCGTTTGCTGCTCCTGCCTTTCCTTCACAAATTCTAGTGAATTGTGCTATCTAATTTTACCATGCAATCTGTTGCTCTAGTGTATATGTTCTATATGTCGTGCAGTGTGGTGCTCACTTATTAACTGTTTTGTTAATTAGTTGTTGTCTTCAGTTAACTGTTTGGTTCAATTCTGCAAATGTGATGTTCAATTCTTCAGGCTGCAATTTTGTATTGTCTTCCATGTGAGAAATAAATCGAATTTATCTTTACAAAATACATGAGAAACGAATACAATTGCTACATTTCCAAGTTGTCAAGCATGCTTGGTTTGGTTATACATTGTGCAATGTGGTGCTCAGTTAACGTTTGGTTCATTTGTGTTGTGGTGTTTAGTTAACTGTTTGGTTCAATTCTGCAATGCGATGTTCAATAGTTGTGGGTGCATTCTGTTATTGTATACCATGTGAGGAATAAATTGAATTTGGCTGTAGTAAATACATGAGAAACAAATACAATTGCTACAATTGGCTGTAGTTAAGTGTTTGGTTAACTGTCTGATCTTCTATTAGGAGTATGTTGTATTGTGCAATGTGGTGCTTAGTTAACGTTTGGTTCATTTGTTGTGGTGTTTAGTTAACTGCTTGGTTCAATTCTGCAATGCGATGTTCAATTGTTGTGGCCGCATTACATTATTGTATACCATGTGAGGAATAAATCGAATTTGGCTGCACTTAATACATGAGAAACATATACAAGTGCTATATTTCCTAGTTCTTAATCATGCTTGGTTTGGATAAATGGGTTTTCCGTGTGACTTGAATTAATGTGATGAATCTGCAATGTGCTTATTTTTCATCAACATATTTTACTGATAGCATGCGAACCCTTACTTAACCTGATGAAAAACTACCTTATATGTGTTGCAGGGAAACAATGGGAAGCACCGAGGTTTACAATCGAGGTTAGCACGTGCATGGTCCGTTCTCTAATGGCACATTATTGTGCAATTGCACCAAAAAGAAAGAAGGCTCACACCATAATAATACATACCCTTTTTCCTCGATCGTCAAGGTCGTGGATTTGGATTGATTTCGATTTTACGGGAACCATTCTAATATTTTGGTTTTTAACAATTTGGTCTTGCACATGTAGGTCCTGCTGTTAGAGGTTTTGACCCACTGTTCGACCCTTTTTGCATATGGGGAAATGAGTTGTCCATGAATATCAATCAAATCATGAAACTCAGAAAGATTGTTAGGATAAAGAAATTAGCGACAAAAACAACAAGATCTTTATACGCACAATGAAGAAGACATCGATTCACTACAAGATGGTACCAACTATTATACCTTGCCTTTTTTATTCCTTTGCCCCATTTCCAATATAGAGAAGATATTTATGCACATCCTTGTTTTCAGGCCTTTCCAAAGCAGTTCACTGATGATTACCTCTCAAACCACCTCTATGGTCAGGAGGCGAGGAAGGTTTTCATACAACACCCACGGTTCAATATTGAAGTGTTCGCGAAGAGGACGAAGGACGGACGGTCAATCATCCACAGGCACTGGCCGAAAGTTGCAAAGACCTTCAACATGAATGAAGGCTTAATATTTTCCTTCCGCTTCAGCAGTTTTCCAAATGAGATGCATCTGTCTATATACCGTCTATGATGGTAATTTCGAAAGGTTCTACATGTTGCATGTGGAACTTGGTAGTCTTGATCGTGTAATGGGGTAGCTGAGTCTTTGAAGCTATATCATGTTGTACTCTGATGTATTTCAATTATGAAATTCTGTTTCCTTCATATGGAAATGAAATATATTGTGCTTAATATGAATGTCAATTAGATTAATAAATGGATTATTAATAATAGGGAAATTAGCCTGCTAATGGCGAATTAGCCTGCTAATTGGGTTTTGATATTGCAAACGGTTATTGAAAAAAAATACCGCGGGCGATGACCTCAGGCAATGCACAAAGTTTCTAGGAATAAACTGTGTTGGATCAATGAACAATCACACATGACTTTCTCTTGAAAACTGTTTGCGTTAGGCCCCTTGCATAGCGTTTACCACATAAAACTGTGTGTGATGGGCAGCCTTTGCCACAGTTTCTTCTACTGAACCGTGTGTGATCGTTCAATAGCATAAGCGATTTAACTGGAAAAATTGTGTGTGATGTACCTGTGAACGGATACGTTTTCCTTCGAGCGACTATGTGGGATGTACATACGAACGGACACGTTTAGCGAGGACTGACTGTGTGGGATGTACTTGCGACCGGAAACAATTTCGCCTATATAATTGTATTTTTAGCTCTACTGTACGTATTTTCGTATTTGAGCGCTCGCCGATCGCACACGACCTCATTTTGCCGAGCGTGTGTGCCAGGAGGGTATATCCCCGAGGTTTCTGGATCGTGTGGGAAGGACCCCCTATCGCCCACACTCACTTGGCGACGGTTCCAAATGCCTTCACGGAAAGGGGTTAAAAACCGTTTGTTTAGGACCGATGCTTACCAGTGTACATCCAGTGCTTCAACAGTGTTCGCCTCAAGATTCCCAAGGTGACGGACAAGGCCATCATCTCAGCATTCTCTGATGGTGTCCGTGATGTCAAGATGAAGGAGGAGCTCGCCATACATGAGGACCTGTGCACGGCTTTGGAGATGTTCAACATGGCGACCAAGTGCGCGAGAGCTGAGGAAGGACGCCTCTCCCTCCTTGAGCTCCCAGCTGCCTACCCAGAAGACAACAAGGCCAAGACCAAGGATGTGAAGTGCAAGGGGGCGGCCGTTCTCGCGGCTGAGCCAGAGATGAAGCGCGGCTGCGACCACCAAGAGTCATCCAAGGTCAGCCGCCCGTTCTGCGCCTTCCACAATGTACACAGCCACAACACCAATGAATGTCAAGAGCTCAGGGCCATCCACGACGGGCGCTTCGGTCGACGCCCCGAGCACAAAGATTGAGGCTACGGCCGTGGAAGAGGTCGAAGTGGAGGACGCTGGGACGACCGCGGCCCCCGCCAGGAGTGGCGCGGTCAGCCTCATGAGGACCGCTGGCAGGGCCAGCCTCGCGTGGGCTCCTGGAGGGAGCAGCCTCGCGAGGACCGTCCCCAGGGCAAAGCAGGCCTCCCTCCGCTGCTACCACCACCAAGGAGGAATGACGATCATCACCAGGACGTGGGGGCTGGGGGCTTCTAGGAGCCGCGCGCCATCGCCTGCATCTTGGGCGGCGCTCAGGCCCGAGGCTCCCAGCGCATCTTCAAGCAGTTCGCTCGTGAGGTGAACGCGGCCCTCCCCAGGCTCGAGGCCACGCGCCCGCTCAGGTGGTCCAAGTGCACCATCACCTTCAGCTCGTCCGACCAGCTCAAGTGCGCGGCAACTGCCGGCGCCCTCCCGATGCTCTGCTCGCCCGTCATCAGCAATGTCCTTGTCACCAAGACCCTCATTGATGGCGGAGCGGGGCTCAATGTTCTTTCCATCGAGACGTTCGACCGCCTCCAGGTGCCATATGATCAGTTGCAGCCCACCAAGACCTTCTCAGGAGTGACCGAAGGCTCCACCACTCTGATAGGGCAGATTTGCCTCCCTGTCACCTTTGGCCAATGAGACAACTACCGCACCGAGCTCATCGACTTCGATGTCGCCCACAACTACCTACCGTACAACGCCATCCTTGGATATCCGGCCCTGGCCAAGTTCATGGCGGTGACCCATCATGGCTACAATGTCAAGATGCCAGGGAACCGCGATGTCATCATGATCTCCTGTGAGGAAAAGGATGAGGTGTGCTCTCTCGAGCACGCCTACCAGGCTGCGACGGTCGAAGACCCGGACCACGAAGGCGCCATCTACCCTCCTGAGGCTGTCCCCAAGAAGAAGAAGAAGAAGAAGCTGCTCCGCCAAGAGCCTCAGGAGACCTATGTCTCTAGCAACACCACCTCAGGACCTGCGCCCATGGATGGGGCGCCTCCCTCCCTCGCATAGGAAGGCGCGCCCTTCGCCCTCCTCAGGCTGGGCTCGGGGGCTCTCTTCTGGAGGGCCTCCGACTTAGCCAACGTCACGAGGGAGGCGCTTGGGCACCACGTGGAGGCATGCTTCATCGCACGCTTCCCTCATGAGGGCACAAGGCACGGGGCGCCTGGTGCTCAGGAGCTCATCACCAAGACGACCAAGGAGCTTCAAGAGGCAAGAGCCATGCGTGGCAACCGCCGCCCACCACCTGGCGTAGCTGCATGTCCTGGCGAGGACGACGAGCTGCGCGTCTGCGTCAACATCCCAGGGCTCAATAGGGCCGCATCCTGTGAACGCCACGGCCTTGGCGTTGGTCGGTGTGAGGGTCCACCTCACAGCTATGTTCGTATGCCATTCGGCTTTCCGAACGCAGGTGTTACCTTCCAGCGTCGCCTACGGAGCGTCCTGGCAGCTCGGGAGGCCAGGTACCAGGCGGTCCTGGCGAAGATGGCGATGGTTCTTCACGAGCCCCCCCACCCCCCCGGACCTCCAGAGCCTCTCGAGGTTCAGGACCCAGGCGGCTCGTGAGGAGCGACCTCTTCAGCACGCATCTTCAGCTGCTTCAACATCTCTCCAGCAACGGTGCCAGGTGACATTTTTCCGGTTCATTCTGTTGGGGGCGCCCCTCGGGATGCATTATCCCCAGGTCGCATGGGCCTGTCCCTGCGACATGTATCCTTTGCATCTTTAGTTACTCCGTTGGGGGCGCCCCTTGGGTTGCATCATCCCCAGGCCGCATGGGTCCGTCCATGCGGCATGTATCTTTCTTGCATCTACCCGAATTAGCTTACCTCCTCCCATGAGTTGCCTTATGATTATTATATGCCTGCCCGGTACTTCGATACCATGAATGTCATACGCCCTTGCAAACCCACCCACGACCGCCTCATGATTAAGGACTGGCACGACGTTTGTGCTCGGGTCCGTCCCTGCAACGTTGCTAAACCCAAGAGACTGAGCTCTGGCTCGCGGGCCAGCTCCTGTGTACATCACCTCCCATGGTCCTTGGTGGCTTGTCCTCGCATGAGCTAATCGCAGGAGGACGAGCTAGGGTGCATGACCCGGTGCCTCGCCACCACGGGAGCCGCGCTCCGATTGTCTTTCTTCAGGATTTTTGCATGAGAAGACTGGGCACGGCATCTGTGCTTGGGTCCGTCCCTGCAGCGTCGATAAACCCAATGACTGAGCTCTGTCTGGCGGGCCGGTCCCCACGTCACCTCCTAGGGTCATTGGTGTTTGGCTTTCTCATGTGATCACCTCAGGAGATTCACTCGGCGCTGGTTGTCTAACCACCTCGCAGGGCCATCACAACTATCAAGAATCAAATTCAGGCGCAACCCGCCTTGAGGTAGGGCCTCGTGAGTACCGCGCTGGCTCATGGGTGCCCAAACACACCTCGTCTAGCCCTGCCGTGCAAGCCATGTGTCAGGGTGGGGCTGTACATGCCCCGAGGGTTCCACCCAAAGGAAGCCCCCACCCACGCACCAGTGGAAGCACCATGCTCCGCGCTGGCAATCGGCATGGTCAAGGAGCGGCTATGCCCGTGCAAGTGCGGAAGCGCCATGCTCCGCACTGGTGATAAACAACTAGGGGCGGCCCCATGGCCGCATCAACCTCAGAGAGCTACCGGGCTTAGTGTCCAGCCTCATCGCAACACTTTCCCCTCGGGAGAGTCGCGCGAGGGGCTGGGCACGGGGCTACGCCACCCTGCCAGGTCCCTCGGACCTGGTCGTCGCGCGCCCCTCCCGGGCGGGACCTCGGCGAGGACAGGTATGGAGGTCTGTTCGTACATCAAGGGAGACTCCTGAGCATCGCGACTCAGGAGCCTAACTGGTCACGTAGCCCCTCACCCCTTGGTCTCGCCCTGGTGATCCGTGTCAGGACCCCGATTCCAAGTCACATCGATCTAGCCGGTAACACCTCATATCACTTTGCGGCCTCACGCACGGTATTCCCACGGGTGTCGCCTTACCATGGCCCGGGACCGTTTGCGCCTTTTGGCTCACGTATATGATAGTGTCGCTAGCATCCATATGACAGAGAACCCGGGCCGACATGACTAGTCGTGAACCGAAAGTGGCACTAACTTACGGGGACAAGCATACATGAATCAACATCGAGCATGTCGGTCAGCAGCGTGCGAATCCGGGCTGTAGCACTGGCTAACAGGACTCCGGTGAACCGGGCTGTAGCAGGCTAGGCAGGACTCCGGATGTCACCGCGTGACATTTCCCCGAAGGGACAGACACATGAACAAAGTGAATCACATGCCGGCCAGTCAAGTGTTCCGGAGCACTAGTGCTGGGCTAGCAGGACTCCGGTGACCCGGGCTGTAGCGGACTACTATGGCTCATGGAATCACAAGACTACATTTCTCCATAAGAGCGGCTACCAAGGATAAACAACTAGGTTGTCGGATCCCACACATACCAAGCATTTCAATCATACACACAATATGCTCGGTATGTGTAAATACAACATGGCATCACAGCATAACTCTACGACTCAAGTATTTATTCATTAGGCTCCGAGGAGCAAGATATTACAAACATGGGTCTCATGACCCAACATTCAGACCATACAAGTCAAAGCACATGCGGAAGCTTAACATGTCTGAGTACAGATATCTAAAAATGAAAAAGGCTGAGAAGCCTGACTATCTACCAGATCCTATCGAGGGCACAAGATCGTAGCTGAGGTATCAAGCTAAACGTCGAAGTTCACATGGAACTACTAGCAAGACTGACCTCTCTTTGCAAAACATAAAATAGGCAAACGTGAGTACAAATGTACCCAACAAGACTTACATCAGAACTAGCTACATATGCATCGGTATCAACAAAGGGGGTGGTGGAGTTTAATTGCAGCAAGCCAGCTTTGACTCGGTGGCTATCCTAAACTACGACCGCAAGTAACTCTTTTGAGGTGGTGCACACGAGTCCACATATTCACCATATAAATACACCACTATGGATCTGCTCCCGTCTCCCTATGAGAAGGCCATCCATAGCACTCACACTTATCTTGCGCATTTTAGAGTATCCACTTCAAGTTATCTATGAACTGTATATAGGCAACCCAGAAGTCCTTTACCATGGACACGGCTATTCGAATAGATAATGTTAACCCTGCAGGGGTGTACTTCTTCACACAAGCTCTCGCCACTTACCACCATGTACACGTCGTGTATCTCGGCAACCTTCAAGCGGAAGCCTGGCGAGGGAGTCGGCACGACGACTAACCACACAAGTCTCTAGTCCAGGTTTATCGCCTATTCGGGTTCCATCCGCAAGGAGATCCGGCTGGGGTGTCGCCACGGCCCCAAACGATGTGTAGGGTTCCCAAGCCCACCTCGACGGATGGATCTCACGCTTGGTACACCGTGCCACGGTGCCTAGTCATCCCAAGCCCACCTGTACCAGGTGCCACTTGGTAGACTACTAACACAACCTACAAACACCAGAAACTAGTTGCAACTCCTGGACAGAGATCGAGGCGGTTAATAAGCCGAGAGGGGTCGAGTTACCGGAACCCAATGTGTGGTAGTAACTATTCATGGATCACAAACACAGAACTCAGTTCCTGAGGACGGTTTCAATGAGACAACCCACCATGTACTCCTACATGGCCTCTCACCACTACCTTTACCAAATCGTGTTTACACAGTTGCTCTCAACAGTAGGACATGTTCAAACGCCTCCGACTCATCCCCGATGAATCAGACCTGACTCAACTCTAAGCAGTAGCAGGCATGACAAACAAGCATGAATGAGTAGGCACATCAGGGCTCAAACAACTCCTACTCATGCTAGTGGGTTTCATCTATTTACTGTGGCAATGACAGGTCATGCAGAGGAAAAGGGGTTCAACTACCGCAGGATGTAACAGATGAATCATTGTTGTCCTAATGCAATAAAAGAGCAGGAGCGAGAGAATGGGATTGTATCGGAATGAACATGTAACATCCCAAAATTCTAAATTTTGGAATGTTATAAACAAATAGATAGTTTTGATTGATTGTTTGATTGATTGACTGAAAGTGAGCGAATTTGAAACTTTTTGAAAGTTAAATGAGAGGGAATAAAAGGACTTTCCCAAACTTTCATTTTTCTTTTATGATCTTCGAATTCAAATTCTTTTCATCACAAAACCCTGGAGAGACGATGACATGACTTCTTCCATTTATTTAAATGACAAGGGGTGTTGAAAATATTTGATTTTCATTTGGAAAATATTTCCAATTCTGAAATTTTATGCAAGTCAATGATTTTCACGAGAGAAGATAAAATGACTTCTTCAAATTATATGAAATATGAGTTGGGAGTTTTAAAAGAATTAAATTCAAAGTTCTTTTGAATTTATTTTCAATTTGGAGTTATTTTGGTGTTATTCAAATTATTTTTCTCCAAAATAAAATATATGGAAAATAGGGTAACATGATTCCCTACATCAGAAAATTGGAGAGAAATAAATTTGAATTCATTTTGGTATTTTAAAATGATTTTTATTGGATTTTATTGGACCAGTAGCACTCATTGATTTATCTGAATTATCGAGGATTTTATTTGAAGCTAGAATAATGTTCATCTCGTAGGAAATCTTTTTCTGAAAATTTTGATATATTATATGCCTATATAAAATTTTTATTTGGTTTTATTTTTTTATTTTTTGTCTTTGTCTTTAAAAAAATGTTAAAAAAGAGGGACTCTCGCCGACCGGGCTGCCCAAAGACTGCCAGCAGCTGCCCACCGAGCCAAGACTGCTTTCTCCTCCCGGCGGAGTCCGCCACAAGACGCTGCCAAGGCCAGGACTGACCCGCCACCCCGCCGCCTGGCCCTCCTCCACGCAACACCTCCTCCTCTCCTATAAAACCCGAGGCCGGGCCCGTTCTCTCTCCCCTCTCCGCCGCCACCCTTTTTGCCGCCGACGAGATCATTGCCGCCTCTTCCTCCTTGCCCGCCGCTCTCCGCCGCGCCCGCCATCTGCCGTCATGGGACGCCTCGCCGACGCCTTGCGTCATGGGAGGACCACCGAACCGCTGCCGCCTCGCCGTTGACCGGCTGCCAACCCGTTTAGCCGGTAAAACCGCCCGGACGGTCTAATCTTACGGTTTTCCTCGGTTTTATCTTAAAACCGGTTTTTCTTTTTAGTTAGATATATTTAGTGGTCGTTCGTTAGTTAGGGTCTGGTAGTGAACGATTTTCGTTCGTTAGCGATCGGTATGAACGTTAAGCTATTTAGCTTTTTCTTTTTATTTTAGATTTCTTGCCAGGACCTATCCGTAGTGCTATTTTTACAGAATAGTCCCTAATCTTCAAACGGCTATAACTTTTTACTCGTTAGTCCAAATCCATGAAACCAACGCCCACTTCTTGGTTACGATCTCCTCTTTCCAGTAATCCAACTCAAACATGTTTTTGAAAGTTTAAAATTTGAATTAGATCAGATTTGAATTCAAACTTCGTTTGATCATAACTTGAGTTTCGTAACTCCGATTTAGTTGATTCTTTTTGCAAATCGAAGCTCTTGACCTAAACTTTCTGATAAGGCCAAATTCACATAATTTTGGTACTGTTAGAAATTGTTTTATGTTGCAAGAGTTATTTGATTGGTTTTGATGTTTTCCAAATTGTTTCTTCGTTCTTTCTGATGTTTTGAGTGATTGCTTATGTGTGGCTACTGTTGATTGCTTACGATAGATTGACCGGAGTGTGACGAGTAGAACTATCAAGAGTTTTGAGTGCGAATCATCTTCATCAACTTTGCAGGCAAGTAACACTTGATCATACCTTTTCATACCCAGTTTTTATGCATTAGCTCAACCCTCAAACATTGCATGATTAGGATGTCATTAAATTGTGGGTTGGGAAGTAGATGATGAGGTAGGAACCTATTGCCCTGTTACTTTCAAACCCTTGGGAGTACTTATACGTTATGCTTATATTGCCATGCTATGCTCGTAGACGTGGTTTGGGTTTGAGAGATATTCACGACCGATGTGAGATTGTTAATTAATGGTTTACTTTAAGGTGGCAACTTAAATACACATCTGGGTGGCTTGAGGCACCTGGGGAACCCAGTGTTGTCTGTTTTCTTGGAAATCCCGGGGTACCCGTGTGATCTTTCCTATGGACCGCCACCCAGGCTCAAAGGGAACTGAGATTACTCATGCTAGAAACTTCCGTGTGCAGCCACAAGCTATTATGGGCTCTAGCATAGTTGAGTAAGTTACGTGAAGCTCTCGAAGAGGTAGATCAGCAGGTAGTGGGTTTTATAGGTTTAGTATGATCTATCCGGAGTAGAGAGTTAATGTTTCGAAAGGCATGTCTCGGTCATCCGTCTCTCAAACACCATGCAGTGCGAGAAACCAACGGAGGCGATCGAGTCTTGTGGGGAAAAGTGCGCAAACCTCTGCAGAGTGTACAAACTAATCATGGTTAGCCGTGTCCCCAGTTATGGACAATTCTGAGTATCTAGTACTTGAGTATTCACATGTATCTCATCACTCTTAACAAATTTTGCTGGGTTGTTAATCACTTTAATTGGGATCATTGAGTTGGGGTTATACCTTCTCAATGATGTTTCAACCACCATGATAGTTAAAGTAAAAATTTATTCCTTTGATGTAGGGAAAAATTGGCTTTTCGCAAAACTGTAACCATAGATCTTTCCACCGGCCATATATGCATGTAGTATAGGCTTATTCCTTCATTATTCTCTATGTGTTACTTTGCCAGCATATTCCATGTGCTGACCCGTTTTTGGGCTGCAACTTTTCATGTTGCAGACTTTTCGAACGACAGTAAGTGATACGTTAGGGTTACGATTTCCTATACTCAACTTTGCCGTTGGTGTTGATGGGAATCCACAACCTTGTTGCTTCTGCTATCTTTTGGATTGAGGTAATAGTACGCTACTTTATACATGTGATTTACCTCTGTTATAAATCCTTCGAGTACTGTGTGTGTCAGCATACCGATCCAGGGATGACACCTAAGCAGAGAGACTTGATCCATTCGGGTCGGGTCGCTACAAGATGGTATTAGAGCACATGTTGACTATAGGACGTGACCCTAGAAACTGACAAGCCCATAGGAAAGATTTTTCTCTACTACTTCATTTTCAAAAAGATCTTTTACCTCTCTTCTCTTCTGAGCTTATTCAAATATTCCCTTTTAGCGAGACCATACCCTTTTCCCTCTTGACCACCCAAAGAATCGGTGATGAGACCACTCCAAGGAGACAAGATATCGGACAACCAAGACCATTTGGAATGAAGAGGATTTTACCGGGTAAATGGAAACTACAACTGTTGAAGACTCCGAAGACTAGGAGATTTTGAAGGCTCTGAAGAATTCCTAGATTTGTATGACCTAGGAAGGATACCTTTATGGAACCTGGCAGACTATGGAAGCTGTCAATACCCGAGATCAAGGTGTATCGGAGAAAGACCGGAGCATGGAGAGTTAGTAACTCAAAATTTTGTTAGGAGAACCCTAAGGCAGGAGATATCAATTATGGAATGATAGCTCATGGAAATGACAAGAGCAGAAACACGCTATCCATGATGTTATCGCCCTCTTATGCCATTGTCACCATGCGGAGTTAAGTATGCAGATGCATGGAATGATTGGATGGTAGAAGGCTAATGGAGCACCTATCAGCAAAAGATGCAGTTTTGAATCTTAGCTGGTGTATCACCAGGATCTGGAGTGTTACATCAGGAAGTTAAGATGGACCTACAAGAAGCAATATTTGACAAGAAGGCAATTGGTGAAGAACTCAGGAACCGGAAGCAGAAGTAACCAAACTGGAGGAACAAAACCTCGAGATACCGGAGATTCGTCAGGAACTGAAGGACAGTAGGGTCATGGTTCATGTCAAGGAAGTTGAAATTAGAAGTTTGGAATGCCACTCCAGAAATATTAAAGGACGTCGCAAGAGACTTCACGTCAACAGAGATGATTTGACAAAAGAACTTGAGAAGGACAAGCATGATCGTAAGAAGCTATCAGAGACATGAACAAGACTTGAAGAGTTTGGCGACGTTGACCTTAGAAGACCAAACCCCTGTTATATACTTACGTTAGATGCGACGATTGTGAGCTGTCACTTGTTTGATGTTTTTCCGACAGCCACAATAAAACCTGTCTTTTCAAAACCTTTGTTTGTATTGTGTGCATCCCTCTCGATCTCTCTTATCTCACCCCAAACCCATGGACCTGTTAGAAGATGAATGGAGAAGAGCTTATATTTTACGGACCGATGAGTCAATTGGAGATGCATCGATGGATTTAGAACATGGAGGATCACATGAAGAACAACCCTATAGTCGGAAAGGATATGGCCCAAAGATGCTCTTAAGTGTTTTGGAAGAGGTGCCACTACCGGTAGAGGATGTAAAAAGCATCAATGGATGGCAAAGGGTAACCACTTGGAAAGAATTTAAGTGGACTTTGTTAAAGTCTCGGTTTGTGACCCAGAAATTGAGGCCTTATGGAAAGGATATGAAGAAACCTTGTGCATACAAGCTTTGTGGGGAAATAGGACACAACCATAAAGAAAATAAGGACGAATACCCTCATAAGCAGAGGATTACCAAAGGAGTTAGCCGAGGATTTTCAGGGAACTTCGATTGGAGATTGTTCCCAAAGGTTTTGTTGCAGCAATGGAAGTTTAGCCTACATTATTGGGAAGATCCGAAGGATGGCAAAGAGATTGCTGAGGATGAGCAAAGGAAAGGCCAAAGGTTTTCATAAGGATGAGCACGACACCTTATGGCTTGAGGATAGTGTATATGTACCCAATAATGCAGAGATCAGGAAGTTAATACTTCAGGAGGCTCATGACTCACCATACTCGATTCGCCCTAGAAACACCAATATGTATTTGGATTGAAGGAGCATTTCGGTGGACTGGTATGAAGAAGGATATTGCGGAGCATGTAGTAAATGAGGTGATGTATGCGGAGAGAATAAAAGCAGAACATCGAAGCCCGGCAAGATTACTACAGCCTATGCCGATACCCGAATGGAAGCAGGATAAGCTTGGCATGGATTTCATCACCGGATTTCCCAGAACCCGAACGAGATATGATTCTATCTGGGTAGTAGTTGACTCGCTTGACCAAAGTGGCTCGCTTTATCCCAGTGAAAACCATCTATACAAGTGAGAAGTTGGCCAAGATAGATTGACAAGGATCGTATGTCTGCATGGAGTTCCGAGGACCATCATAGAGGAACACAATTTACCTCAAAGTTTTGGAATCAGCTGCACCAGACTTTGGGTACTAGGCTAGAGTTCAGTACAACCTTTCATCCGCAGACAGATGGACAAATCGAGAGAGTCAATCAGATTCTGGAGGACATGTTGAGAGCATGTGCGCTAAGTTATGGATCTAGTAGGGAAGATAATCTACCTTACGCGGAGTTCTCATACAACAACAGTTACCCAGCCAATTTGAAGATGGCCCCTTTTAAGCTTTGTATGGGAGAAGGAGCCAGACACCGTTGATGTGGGATGACGTTGGAGACCGTCAGTTGTTTGGACCAAATGTGATCAAGGATGTCGGAAGAAAGTTAAGTGGATTCGAGATAGGTGAAGGTAGCTCGATCCAGGCAGAATAATTATGCGAGACGCAAGGAGGTAGTCTATGAAATTGGAGACAGAGCATGTCTTCGTGTGCCCCCCTCTGTGAGGAGTTAACCGATTTGGAGTTAAGGGAAAGTTAGCCCGAGATTGTAGGACCATACCGAGTTTGGAACGTATGGGAGAATTGGCTAACAAATTGGAGTCACCCAAGGACTATCGGGGAGTTTATGATGTGTTTCACGTTTCCCAAATTGAAGAAGTGCCATGCGAGAGATGGCCAAAATTACCTGTGGGACGCTTGACCTGGAAAGGATAATGATGTTCCACGAAGTGAGTATGGACTTCATAAGTATGAGTTTTTATCTCGGTATGTGGGACATCCCACGAGGATGAAGAGATGAATTACTATTGGATATAAAGGAGGTATGATGTTGGAAATATGGATCAATGGAAATTCCATGATGATTCTGAGTAAGCATGTCCTAGTTTGGTGCCAATAGAAGGAAGGAAGACAGTACAATTGGATGGATTTAAGTATGCCAGGAAGTTGGATGTTGGGATAATGATCAGTTGCCCAGATGATGTGTTCAAGGACTTTAAGTGATGAGGTGGGCTATAACCCATGTGCCCCATGACCTGCCAAGAAGCAAGCACACTCTTCTTTGAAGGAGAAACTCGGAAGAAGAGGGTATGCCTTTATCAACCGGCGATTTTATAGGAGTAACGCATAAAACACGAGAGTTGTTAAGGAGCGATAGTTGTTTGTTTGGCTTGCGTAATCAATGGATTTATCCGAACTTGGTTCGTCGACAAGAGAAATTCTGCAATGCTTGCGAGGATGACCGAGTGTTAGAATCTAGATTCACTAAACCATGTACAAGGGAATGATTTGGGTGCGGGATGGATTGATTACCATACCGACTTACTCTTATTATTCGCCTTGCTATACGGGATGGAAAATCTGAGTGACTTACCTATAGCAGAGAGACGACGATCAAAACCTTGTTTAAACCTTAGAATGGTATAATTATTTTCCCTTGTACACGGCAGTTGTTGCCAACCGTAGGTTATACAATGAGGTTCAGCCCAGACCCTTTCCTGCAGGACAAACCATAAATTGTTGACCACCATGAGATATCGATAGTTGTTTAGAATTGGCGCCAGACCCGTCAGCTATGAAGACCCAGTCTTGGAACAACCTTACCAAGAAGTAAAGGACAAAAGGATTGAGGAAAAGGTTATGCCACTACCGGAAGAGCCCAGAGAGGAATTGTCCTTACGATCTGAGAAGACCGACACCTTTGTCGATAATAAGGATGGAGTATATGAGTTTTGATGGAACCGTAATAATGCTTCTAAGGGTGGTAGCACCGAGACCCCGGAGATGATCGATGGATTTTGAGAAGACCCCAAACCCTAACCTATTTCTTGTTAGTTTCTACGAATCTCGAGGACGAGATTCATTTTAAGGGTGGTAGTTTGTAACATCCCAAAATTCTAAATTTTGGAATGTTATAAACAAATAGATAGTTTTGATTGATTGTTTGATTGATTGACTGAAAGTGAGCGAATTTGAAACTTTTTGAAAGTTAAATGAGAGGGAATAAAAGGACTTTCCCAAACTTTCATTTTTCTTTTATGATCTTCGGGAATTCAAATTCTTTTCATCATAAAACCCTGGAGAGAAGATGACATGACTTCTTCCATTTATTTAAATGACAAGGGGTGTTGAAAATATTTGAATTTCATTTGGAAAATATTTCCAATTCTGAAACTTTATGCAACTCAATGATTTTCACGAGAGAAGATAAAATGACTTCTTCAAATTATATGAAATATTAGTTGGGAGTTTTAAAAGAATTAAATTCAAAGTTCTTTTGAATTTATTTTCAGTTTGGAGTTATTTGGGTGTTATTCAAATTATTTTTCTCCAAAAATAAAATATATGGAAAATAGGGTAACATGATTCCCTACATCAGAAAATTGAGAGAGAAATAAATTTGAATTCATTTTGGTATTTTTAAAATGATTTTTATTGGATTTTATTGGACCAGTAGCACTCATTGATTTATCTGAATTATCGAGGATTTTATTTGAAGCTAGAATAATGTTCATCTCGTAGGAAATCTTTTTCTGAAAATTTTGATATATTATATGCCTATATAAAATTTTTATTTGGTTTTATTTTTTTTTATTTTTTTGTCTCTGTCTTTAAAAAATAAAATTTTAAAAAAAAGAGGGACTCTCGCCGACTGGGCCGGCCCAGACTTCGCCAAAGCCGCTGCCCAGCCACCAAGACCGCCTTTCCTCCCGAAAGCGGAGTCCGCCACAAGACGCCAAGGCCGCGGACCGGATCTGCCACCCGCACGCCTTTTGGCCCTCTGTTGGGGAACGTAGTAATTTCAAAAATTTTCCTACGATCACGCAAGACCATGGTGATGGCATAGCAACGAGAGGGAGAGTGTCCGTCCACGCACCCTCTTAGACCGAAAGCGAAGGCGTTATAACAACGCTGTTGATGTAGTCGTCGTCTTCACGATCCGACCAATCCAAGCACCGAACGTCACGGCACCTCCGAGTTACGCAAACGCTCAGCTCGATGACGATCCCGGACTCCGATCCGCAAAGTGTCGGGGATGAGTTCCGTCAGCGACGGCGTGGTGACGATGTTGATGCTCCACCGACGCAGGCTTCGCCTAAGCTCCGCGACGATATGACTTCTCCGCGCAGGGCTTCGCCTAAGCTCATGACGATATGACCAAGTGGAATATGGTGGAAGGGGCACCGACACGGCTAAGGAAAGATCCGTAGATCAACTTGTGTGTCATGGGGTGCCCCCGCCTCAATATATAAAGGAGCAAGGAGGAGGTGGCCGGCCAAGGGAGGAGGCGCACCAAGATGTGGAGTCCTACTAGGATTCCAAGTCCTAGTAGGAGTCCATCAAGAGGGAGGAAGGGAGAAGGAAGTGGAGGAGAAGGAAAGGTGGCGGCCCCTTTTCCCTAGTCCAATTCGGACTAGAGGGAGGGCGCAGCAGCCCTTGGCCCTTTCTCCTCTTCCCACTAAAGCCCATCAAGGCCCATTGCTTCTCCCGTAACTACCGGTACTCGAAAAATACCGAATCATTCGGAACCTTTCCGAACTCCGAATATAGTCGTCCAATATATCGATCTTTACGTCTCGACCATTTCGAGACTCCTCGTCATGTCCCCGATCTCATCCGGGACTCCGAACTCCTTCGTACATCAAAACTCATAAACTCATAATATAAGCATCATCCAAACCTTAAGCGTGCGGACCCTACGGGTTCGAGAACTATGTAGACATGACCTAGAACTATTCTCGGTCAATAACCAATAGCGGAACCTGGATGCCCATATTGGTTCCTACATATTCTACGAAGATCTTTATCGGTCAAACCGCATAACGACATATGTTGTTCCCTTTGTCATCGGTATGTTACTTACCCGAGATTCGATCGTCGGTATCCAATACCTAGTTCAATCTCGTTATCGGTAAGTCTCTTTACTCGTTCCGTAATACATCATCTCACAACTAACTCATTAGTTGTAATGCTTGCAAGGCTTAAGTGATGTGCATTACCGAGAAGGCCTGGAGATACCTCTCCGACAATCGGAGTGACAAAACCTAATCTCGAAATACGCCAACCCAACATGTACCTTTGGAGACGCCTGTAGTACTCCTTTATAATCACCCAGTTACGTTGTGACGTTTGGTAGTACCCAAAGTGTTCCTCCATTAAACGGAGTTGCATAATCTCATAGTTACAGGAACATGTATAAGTCATGAAGAAAGCAATAGCAACATACTAAGCGATCAAGTGCTAGGCTAACGGAATGGGTCATGTCAATCGATCATTCTCCTAATGATGTGATCCCGTTAATCAAATGACAACTCATGTCTATGGTTAGGAAACATAACCATCTTCGATTAACGAGCTAGTCAAGTAGAGGCATACTAGTGACACTCTGTTTGTCTATGTATTCACACATGTATTATGTTTCCGGTTAATACAATTCTAGCATGAATAATAAACATTTATCATGATATAAGGAAATAAATAATAACTTTATTATTGCCTCTAGGGCATATTTCCTTCAGTCTCCCACTTGCACTAGAGTCAATAATCTAGTTCACATCGCCATGTGATTTAACATCAATAGTTCACATCTATATGTGGTTAACACCCATAGTTCACATCGACATGTGACCAACACCCAAAAGGTTTACTAGAGTCAGTAATCTAGTTCACATCGCCATGTGATTAACACCCAAAGAGTACTAAGGTGTGATCATGTTTTGCTTGTGAGATAATTTTAGTCAACAGATTACATCACATACAGAGCCGTAAGTATTTTGCAAATTTCTATGTCTACAATGCTCTGCACGGAGCTACTCTAGCTAATTGCTCCCACTTTCAGAGTCATCTAGATTAGTGTTTAAAAGTTGCATCGACGTAACACTTTACGACGAACCTTTTTTTTCACTTCCATAATCGAGAAACATATCCTTATTCTACTAAGGATAATTTTGACCGCTGTCCATTGATCTACTCCTAGATCACTATTGCACTCCCTTGCCAAGCTTAGTGGTAGGGTATGCAATAGATCCAGTACCTGACATGACATACTTTATAGAACCTATGGCTGATGCATAGGGAATGACTTTCATTCTCTTTCTATCTTCTGCCGTGGTCGGGTTTTGAGTCTTATTCAATCTCACACCTTGTAACACGTGCAAGAACTCTTTCTTTGACTGTTCCATTTTGAACTACTTCAAAATCTTGTCAAGGTATGTATTCATTGAAAAACTTATCAAGCGTCTTGATCTATCTCTATAGATCTTGATGCTCAATATGTAAGCAGCTTCACCGAGGTCTTTCTTTGAAAAAACTCTTTTCAAACACTCCTTTATGCTTTGAGAATAATTCTACATTATTTCCGATCAACAATATGTCATTCACATATACTTATCAGAAATGTTGTAGTGCTCCCACTCCCTTTCTTGTAAATACAGGCTTCACCGCAAGTCTGTATAAAACTATATGCTTTGATCACACTATCAAAGCGTTTATTCCAACTCCGAGATGCTTGCGCCAGTCCATAGATGGATCGCTGGAGCTTGTACATTTTGTTAGCTCCTTTAGGATTGACAAAACCTTCTGGTTGCATCATATACAACTCTTCTTTAATAAATCCATTAAGGAATGTAGTTTCGACATCCATTTGCCAGATTTCATAAAATGTGGCAATTGCTAACATGATTCGGATAGACTTAAGCATAGTGAGAAAATCTCATCGTATTCAACACCTTGAACTTGTCGAAAACCTTTTGCAACAAGTTGAGCTTTGTAGATAGTAACACTACTATCAGTGTCCATCTTCCTCTTGAAGATCCATTTATATAATATGGCTTGCCGATCATCGGGCAACTCCATCAAAGTCCACACTTTGTTCTCATATATGGATCCCATCTCAGATTTCATGGTCTCAAACCATTTCATGGAATCTGGGCTCATCATTGCTTCCTCATAGTTCGTAGGTTCATCATGGTCTAGTAACATGACTTCTAGAATAGGATTACCGTATCACTCTGATGCGTATCTTACTCTGGAAGACCTACGAGGTTTGGTAGCAACTTGATCTGAAGTTTCATGATCATCATCATTAACTTCCTCACTAATTGGTGTAGGAATCACCGAACTGATTCTGTGATGAACTACTTTCCAATAAGGGAGAAGGTACAATTACCTCATCAAGTTCTACTTTCCTCCCACTCACTTCTTTCGAGAGAAACTTCTTCTCTAGAAAGGATCCATCTTAGCAACGAAAAACTTGCCTTCGGATCTGTGATAGAAGGTGTACCCAATAGTTGCCTTTGGGTATTCTATGAAGACGCACTTCTCCGATTTGGGTTCGAGCTTATCAGGTGAAACCTTTTTCACATAAGCATCACAACTCCAAACTTTAAGAAACGACAGCTTAGGTTTACTATTAAACCATAGTTCATACGGTGTCGCCGACGGATTTAGATGGTGCCCTATTAAACGTGAATGCATTGTCTCTAATGCATAACCCCAAAAGCGATATTGGTAAATCGGTAAGAGACATCATTGATCGCACCATATCAAAATAAAGTACGGTTATGACGCTCGGACATACCATTACGTTATGGTGTTCCATGTGGCGTGAGCTGTGAAACTATTCCACATTGTTTTATATGAAGGCCAAACTCGTAACTCAAATATTCTCCTCCACGATCAGATCGTAGAAACTTTATTTTCTTATTACGATGATTCTCCACTTCACTCTGAAATTATTTGAACTTTTCAAATGTTTCAGACTTGTGCTTCATTAAGTAGATATACTCATATCTGCTCAAATCATCTTGTGAAGGTCGAAAATAACGATACTTGCCGTGAGCTTTAACACTCATCGGACTGCATACATCAAGATGTATTATTTCCAATAAGTCATTTGCTCGCTCCATTGTTCCGGAGAACAGAGTCTTTAGTCATCTTGCCCATAAGGCATGGTTACAAGCATCAAGTGATTCATAATCAAGTGATTCCGAAGTCCATCAAGATGAAGTTTCTTCATGCGTTTTACACCAATATGACCTAAACGGCAAGGCCACAAATAAGTTGCACTATCATTATTAACTTTGCATCTTTTGGCATCAATATTATGAATATGTGTATCACTACGATCGAGATCCAACAAACTATTTTCATTGGGTGCATAACCATCGAAGGTTTTATTCATTTAAATGTAACAACGATTATTCTTCGACTTTAAATGAATAACCGTTTTGAAATAAATATGATCAAATCATATTCATGCTCAACGCAAACACCAAATAACATTTATTTAGGTTTAACACTAATCCCGAAAGTATAGGGAGTGTGCGATGATGATCATATCAATCTTGGAACTACTTCCAACACTCATCGTTATCGCCCTTCAACTAGTTTCATTTATTCGTAACTCCTGCTTTGAGTTACTAATCTTAGCAACCGAACAAGTATCAAATACTCAGGGCTACTATAAACACTAGTAAAGCACACATCAATAACCTCAGTATATCAAATATACCCTTGTTCACTTTGCCATCCTTCTTATCTACCAAATATCTCGGATATTTCCGTTTCCAGTGACCATTTCCTATGCAGTGTAAGCACTCAGTTTCAGGCTTTGGTTCAGCTTTGGGTTTCTTCGTGGGAGTGACAACTTGCTTGTCATTCTACTTGAAGTTCCCCTTTCTTTCCCTTTGCCCTTTTCTTGAAACTAGTGGTCTTGACAATCATCAACACTTGATGCTCTTTTCTCGATTTCTACCTTCGCCGATTTCAACATCACGAAGAGCTCGGAATCGTTTTCGTCATCCCTTGCACACTATAGTTCATCACGAAGTTCTAGTAACTTAGTGATGGTGACTAGAGAATTCTGTCAATCACTATCTTATCCGGAAGATTAACTCCCACTAGATTCAAGCGATTGAAGTACTCGCATAATCTGAGAACATGCTCACTAGTTGAGCGATTCTCCTCCATCTTTTAGCTATAGAACTTGTTGGAGACTTCATATCTCTCAACTCGGGTATTTGCTTGAAATATTAACTTCAACTCCTGGAACATCTCATATGGTCCATGACGCTCAAAACGCCTTTGAAGTCCCGATTCTAAGCCGCTTAAGCATGGTGCACTAAACTATTAAGTAGTCATCATATTGAGCTAGCCAAACGCTCATAACGCCTCGCATACGCTTCCTGCAATAGGTCTGTCACCTAGCGGTGCATCAAGGACATAATTCTTCAGGCAGCAATGAGGATAAACCTCAGATCACGGATCCAATCCGCAATATTGCTACTAACATTTTTCAATACAATTTTCTCTAGGAACACATATAAAAACACAGGAAGCAACAACGCGAGCTATTGATCTAAAACATAATTTGCAAAATACTACCAGGACTAAGTTCATGATAAATTTAAGTTCAATTAATCATATTAAAAAACTCCCACTTAGACAGACATCTCTCTAGTCATCTAAGTGATCACGTGATCCAAATCAACTAAACCATGTCCGATCATCACGTGAGACGGAGTAGTTTCAATGGTGAACATCACTATGTTGATCATATCTACTATATGATTCACGCTCGACCTTTCGGTCTCTCGTGTTCCGAGGCCATATACATTATATGCTAGGCTCGTCAAGTTTAACTCGAGTATTCCGCGTGTGCAACTGTTTTGCACCGTTGTAGATGGACGAGAACTTATCACACCCGATCATCACGTGGTGTCCGGGTACTACTGAACTTTGGCAACGGTGCATACTCGTGGAGAACACTTCTTGATAATTTTTAGTGAGAGATCATCTTATAATGCTACCGTCAAACAAAGCAAGATAAGATGCATAAAGGATAAACATCACATGCAATCAATATAAGTGATATGATATGGTCATCATCATCTTGTGCTTGTGATCTCCATCGCCAAGCACCGTCATGATCACCATCGCCACCGGGCGCGACACCTTGATCTCCATCGTAGCATCGTTGTCGCCTCGCCAACTATTGCTTCTACGACTATCGCCATCGCTTAGTGATAAAGTAAAGCAATTACATGGCGTTGCATTTCATACAATAAAGCGACAACCATATGGCTCCTGCCATTGCCGATAACTCGGTTACAAAACATGATCATCTCATACAATAAAATATAGCATCACGTCTTGACCACATCACATCACAACATGCCCTGCAAAAACAAGTTAGACGTCTTCTACTTTGTTGTTGCAAGTTTTACGTGGCTGCTACGGGCTGAGCAAGAACCGTTCTTACCTACGCATCAAAACCACAACGATACTTCGTCAAATAGACTCTGTTTTAACCTTCTCAAGGACCGGGCGAGCCACACTCGATTCAACTAAAGTGAGAGAGACAGACACCCGCCGGTCACCTTTAAGCAACGAGTGCTCGGAGCGGTGAAACCAGTCTCGCGTAAGCGTATGCGTAATGTCGGTCCGGGCCGCTTCATCTCACAATACCGCTGAACCAAAGTATGACATGCTGGTAGGCAAGATGACTTGTATCGTCCACAACTCACTTGTGTTCTACTCGTGCACATGACATCAACGCATAAAACCAGGCTCGGATGCCATCGCTGGGGAACGTAGTAATTTCAAAAATTTTCCTACGATCACGCAAGACCATGGTGATGGCATAGCGAGAGGGGAGAGTGTCCGTCCACGTACCCTCGTGAGACCGAAAGCGGAAGCGTTATAACAACGCTGTTGATGTAGTCGTCGTCTTCACGATCCGACCAATCCAAGCACCGAACGACGGCACCTCCGAGTTACGCACACGTTCAGCTCGATGGCGATCCCGGACTCGATCCAAAGCAAAGTGTCGGGATGAGTTCCACAAGACGACGGCGTGGTGGCGATGTTGATGCTCCACCGACGCAGGGCTTCGCCTAAGCTCCGCGACGATATGACTTCTCCGGCGCAGGGCTTCGCCTAAGCTCCGCGACGATATGACCGAAGTGGAATATGGTGGAAGGGGGCACCACACACGGCTAAGGAAAGATCCGTAGATCAACTTGTGTGTCTTGGGGTGCCCCCCTGCCCCCGTATATAAAGGAGCAATGTAACGCCCTCGATGCGGCTATATCTCCCACGTGTCGAAGCACGACTTAGAGGCATAACCGCATTGAAAGCAATGTCGCAAGTGAGGTAATCTTCACACAACCCATGTAATACATAAGGGAAAAGGATACATAGTTGGCTTACAATCGCCACTTCACACAATACATGAGTAAAACATTACATCAAACAGATACAATCAAGGTCCGACTACGGAACCAAAATAAAAGAAGATACCCCAAATGCTACACAGATCCCCGATCGTCCCAACTGGGCTCCACTACTGATCAACTAAAACGAAACAACACAATGAACAAGATCTTCATCGAGCTCCTCCTTGAGCTCGGATCCATCACCGCACGGTTTCATCGGCACTCGCAAACTGGTTTGGAAGTATCTGTGAGTCACGGGGACTCAAAGCAATCTCACACCCTTGAGATCAAGACTATTTAAGCTTAAAGGTAGGACAGAGTAGTGAGGTGGAGCTGCAGCAAGCGACTAGCATATATGGTGGCTAACATACGCAAAAGAGAGCGAGAAGAGAAGCAAAGCACGGTCGAACCACTATGATCAAGAAGTGATCACAAACTACTTACGTCAAGCATAACTCCAACACCGTGTTCACTTCCCGGACTCCGAGAAGAGACCATCACGGTTACACACGCGGTTGATGTGTATTTTTATTTGAGGTCAACTTCGGTTTTCTACAACCGGACATTAACAAATTCCCATCTGCCACATAACCGCTGGCACGGCTTTGAAAGTTCAAACCCTGCAGGGTGTCCCAACTTAGCCCATGATAAGCTCTCGCGATCAACGAAGGATATTCCTTCTCCCGGGAAGACCCGATCAGTCTCGGAATCCGGCTACAAGACATTTCGACAAAGAATAAAACAAGACCAAAAAGCCGCCCGGATGTGCCGACAAATCCTGATAGGAGCTGCACATATCTCGGTCTCAGGGCACACCGGATTGTCCAAACTTCCGGTAGGCGAACCCAGAGTTGCCCCTGGTGGCCACCGGCGGCTGACAGTTTGGACCAGCACTCACGACGAGCACTGGCCCGGGGGGGTAAAATAAGATGACCCTTGGGCTCCGGAAACCCAAGGGAAAAAGGGCATATGTGAGGCAAATGGTAAAACCAATGTTGGGCCTTGCTGGAAAAGTCTTATTCAAAGCGAACTGTCAAGGGGGTCCCATAAATCACCCGACCGCGTTAGGGACGCAAAATCCGGGAACATAATACCGATATGACGGAAACTAGGGCGGCAAGAGTGGAACAAAACACCAGGCATAAGGCCGAGCCTTCCACCCTTTACCAAGTATATAGATGCATTAATTAAATAAGATATATTGTGATATCCCAACAAGTAAACATGTTCCAACAAGGAACAACATCTCCATGTTCCAACAAGGAACAAACTTCATCTTCACCGCAACTAACAACGCTATAAGAGGGGCTGAGCAAAGCGGTAACATAGCCAAACAACGGTTTGCTAGGAAAGGATGGTTAGGGGCTTGACATGGCAACATGGGAGGCATGATATAGCAAGTGATAGGCATCGCAGCATAGGCATAGCAAAAGAGCGAGCAACTAGCAAGCAAAGATAGTAGTGATTTCGAGGGTATGGTCATCTTGCACGAAATCCCGCAAGGAAGAAGAACGAATCCATGAAGAAGACAAACGGACGTAGTCGAACGAATCCTCACAACTCCGAACGAAACCGAAGCTAACGAGAGAAACAACCGGAAAGAAACAAACAACATAGTAAATAACCATCACATAAACATGTCATGATGCACAAACAAGTATGATGCATGACCGGTTTAATGAGGCATGGCATGGCAATATGCACAAACAACACTACAAGTTAAGTGGAGCTCAATATGCAACGAGTTGCATATTGACGGAACACCACATCACTTATTTAGTTCTCTCCCGATTAGGTACTCAACAATATTAAATGTTATTAAACATGGCAAGAGTTGAAGCATATGAAACTAACTATCTAGGCAAGTTTAAATGAGGCCGGAAACAACGAACAACAATTCCGGAAAATCCCCATATGCAAATTATGGATTCGGTACTGATCTGACCTAAAGCATATTTTAGAGTTGTTAAACAGCAAAATAAAGTGTACCATGTTAAACTAGGCATTTTCTACCCCATTTACATATATAATTTATATAAAATGGAGCTACGGTTATTAAGTTATGCAATAAATCATTTTAGCATGGCATTTAAGCAAATTAATGCAACCAACAATTATAAACATTTTAATGTTGTTATCATGATGCGGATGACATGTGCAAGTTTTATGCAATTTTATTAAAAGTTGACAAGAGCATTATGAAACATTATGTCACCGTGGCGGAACGAAAAAGGGTGCCACGGGCGGCGAAAACGAAAATGGTGCCACGGCAACAAATCCGAAAATGATGCCACGGCAACATATCGGTTCCGATAACTCGATTGAGATATCGGTACAAAGGAAAGCGTGACGGAAGCGAGTCATGCAAGAAGGTGGGTGATCCGGATACCGGGTTCCCACGGAACGGTGGCATGGCAAAAGAGGGGCATCACAAGGATGATTCGATCACAGTCGGTCATCTCGGTGGTTATACCTTTGAAGCGTGCGTTCGGGGCGGAATGCGTTTCGTAGAGGGAAGTAGACGTTCTCGCGATGATCGTCGAGGGAAGTAGTCGTACACGGCGTAGTGGACGTCGTTGTTCACGTGGCGACGGTAGTTGTACACGTTTCAGATGTTTCAAGAGGGACTTGACGCATCCGATGTCTCCGGGTCGAAGGTAGTGGTACTCGGCAATCCGAAGGGTACTTGGCGTTCCGGGTTCGGTGGTCGTGCACGTATGTAGGTGAACTCGACGGGTCAACAACCTCCGGTACTTGGCGAAAACCTGAAGATGGCCTTGGCGTCTGGTTCGGTGGTTGTGGAGGCAGGGGACTCCGGCTCCTTGTGGAGCTCTGGTGGTCGCCACCAACGGAGGAGGCGGCAGGGCGAGGACCGGCGCAGGGAGCACCACTCCCTGGCTCGGTGAGGAGGATGACGGCACGAGCTCGGGGAGGAGGCCGAGCTGGGTCGGGCAGGGGCGTCATGGAGGAGCAAGGCGACGAGGACGGGACGAGGCGGCGGCGCTGAGGTCGGCCGACGCCACGAATGACGCGCGGGCAGGAGGACCTGGAGGCGGGCGACGAGCGAGAGGAGGGTTCGGGCGCTGGGTGGCCCTCCCGGAGGTCGCTGACAAGCGGGTGGCGATGGGGACGCGGGGAAGGAGAAGAGAGGCTGCGAGGGGATGAGGGAGGAAGGATCGAGAGGAGGGAGATGGAATCGGGCGCAGGGAGGAGAACGAAGGGAAAAAGGGATCGAGAGGAGGGGGTTCTGAGCGAGAGGAAGGAGATGGGATCGGGCGATGAGGAGAGAAGGGATCGAGAGGGAGGCGAGCGGGGTCGAGCGCTGGCGGCGCTGGAGGGAGTCGAGGGAGGAAGGCTGCGGGCTAGGGTTAGAGGGGGCTGGGCCTTGGGCCTCGGGAGGCTAGGCCGGCCTGGAGGGAGAAAGGCCAGGGGCCGGCTGGGCCTGCGGGAGGTTGGGAGCAAGATGGTGGGCTGACGAGGGGGCTGGCCTGGGCTGGCTGGCTCTCTCTCACTAAAAGAAAAGAGAAAAGAAAAGAAACGAAGATTAAGAAAGAAAAGAAATAGAGGTTAGAGGAAGAAAATTTGGACACACGGATAATTTTCCCGGGCTCACAAAAATATGAGGAACTTAACAAAAATGGCCCAAGGATTTTTGGTGGAACTCCGGAAAATGATAGAATAATATTTGCAAGGCTTTGAGGTCAACTCGGAGCAGAAAAGGCATGGGATTTATTTTGCAAGTGGGTTATGGTAATTCCAAAACAATGGAATATTTTATAGTAGCTCTCTAAATATCGAGAGGATATGTTATAAAGAGAAATCACCATGTGAATATCCCTCGATTTAAATGGATCGAAAAATCCATACAATTTATTTAGAAGAGTTTTAAAAAAATTAAATGGCATGAAGGCAATGCAAAAACAAAACAAAACACACGACAAAACTCGGAAACCCTGGAAGGCAACTGAAGCTCCGGTCTTGGGGCGTCACAACACTCCACCACTACGAGAGGATCTCGTCCCGAGATCTAGGATGGCACCGGAGAAAAGCGGAAGAGGAAGAGGTAAAACAAAGTTAAGCTTCTCCGACAAACGAGTGAAACCAAAGAACCTTGAGAGGTTGAACAAAATGAAAGAAAGAAAACAACGAAGATGAATAAGGTTGAAAACACTCTGTTAGAAAAGAGGAACAAGGGATGCGACGAGAACCAAGAGGTTAAGTGATAACATAGATATTGACACCACTCCGGTTAAAACAAGATAGAGAAGGAATAAGAATGATATAATTTGGACAGCACTCCGACTGTAAATGGAAGGAATTGAACATGAACTTGAGAAGATGGGATGATAGTTGATGAGATCAACAACACACTACCTCCGAAACTATTGAAAGAATGGCACAAGGGGTAAGAAGGATTTCAGACAGCTCTCCGGTTGAGGAAGCAGGCAAAACTTGATAAGATGAGAGAACTCGAATGAAAACATGACACTCGGTTAAATGGATAATGCAAGAAAAGAACATGATCTTGACAAAAGAAGATGATGGGTCAAGAGTGCAACATCACAATGCCTCCGGAAGAAAAATTGAAGATAGGTCATTGGAATTAAGGAATGGAGAAGAAAATGACAACTTCCATCACAAATGAGTTTGGAAAGCACCCTTAAAAGAAGGATAGAACGGAGTTGTTGGATTATCAACAACGAAAAGCACAAGCTTGTTGTGGGCTTATGGTAAACATCTCAAAATTATGAGGCGAAGCCACGCCACCAACGGAAACAATTGATTGGATTGAGAACAACACGGGATGAAAACTTATATCACCGGAGGACAAATGAAGAACTTGGGTCCTTTATAAGCACCATAAATAGCAACAATCCTTAGGGAAAGCTTTAGGTGAAATATAGCCCAAGATAACTCCAATGAAGAGAATGATGGATTTAAAATACCTCATTCTTGACAACATGTGAATCATGAAGCATGAAGGAAATTGTCAAGAATGACATAACACCATCTCAAAAGATAAGGTCGAAAGAATTGCACTTCGGAATGCAAGAAGAAGAATGCTTGAACTCCTCAAAACAAAACATGTGTTGAGCACCATGTTTATTTTAGAGTATAGCTTGACGGATCATAACTCCGAGAGAAATCTTGATGAACAATTGGAGAAATGAAAAGAATCCTTGAGGAAGCACCATGTAGATCCTCCACGAAGAACTCCGGTAAACAAAAGGATGATAAAAGAAAGAGAAGATGACAACACAAGGTGAAGCCTTGCAGTGATAAGATGAAGCTTTGAAATGGTATAACCGAGAAAAGTTGGAACTCCGGAAAGAAAGATGAACAAATGAAATCACGAATTTTGACGATCCTCCGGAATAAGGGATTGAATTTACTCGATGAAACAAGAATAAGAATTACATTATGTTGATCCTTCACCAATTAAATTGATGACAAGCAACGGATTTGGCATACTACTTATTCTCGTAGAAAGGATTAAGATAGATATAGCGCAAACTTGGGAAGGTCTTCAACAATTCACCGGTAGGATTCGGAAGAACGAATGAATTGATACGATAATAAAGGAAATGAAATCTTGAACGAAACACCGTAAGAATTAAAATGAACATAGCAAAGGCACAAATCCCCGGGAAGAATTGGAAAACGAATAAAGATGCTTGACAAAATTTAGATACATTAGAACGAAGAGATCATGAACTGATTAGAGGATATTTCGACGATGCACCGGTGAGATTTGGAAAACAAGAGTTGAACGCTTGAATGAATAATTCTGAGATGATGGGCTCCGAAGAATCAAACTGAAAGACTCCTGAAATGCTCCGGGTGGGTTAAAAGAATTCTCACAACCGAAAATAATTATGATAGGATGGCATCAAGCTAAAACCATGAATCTTGAAGAGAAAGGAGCGAGATTTAAGAGAAACTCTTCTTCGGTCTTCAAAATTCGAGAATGACGACGAGAAACATCACCATGAATTATTGAAGCACTCCGGAATGAAAATTAGAAAGGTTGAACCACAAGATGAAAAGAATTTGAAAGATCTTGGAGAAAGACATTTGACTGATGATAACTCATTCTTACGTCAAACTTTGCAATGAATTTGGGAATAGCTCCTGAAAATTAGAAGAGTCAGGTAAGATCCTGGGAAAAGACACATGGGTTAGGGCCCACTCAAAAGAACCACCGTTGAACAATTGTTTGAAATAGATATTGCACCGTAGAATTAAATGGCTTGAATGAGATAGCATCCTCAAAAGAACTTGAGTGAATTGAGAATGGAAACTAGAATCTTCCGAGATATCTTCAACACTTGAACAATTGAATAGCGAGAAGTGGATGATTAAGAGATGCACCGACATGAGAAAGCATTTGAAACGACGAAAAGAATACGATCAACACCGAAAACTTGACTTAAATCCACCGGAGAAGAAAATTAGAATGGAACAATGATAAGGTTGAAGCTTCCTTAGCGTCTTCATGAGAAATCACCGGATAAAACATTAAAGGAAAAGAATGAAGAAACTTCACTCAATAAAAATGGATACTTGATTAAGAAATCTGAGTCCTTGAAAAAAAAAGGGTGGGAGGGCGGGAAATCAAAACAACTTGGGTCGGATGAAACGGACACCGTTGAGAAAAAAAAACTTAGAATTGATCTTGCGAATGTTGGAATGATCGGATCCACTTGAATAGAAGCACGCGGTTGAGAAAAGAATTGACATGACAAGCTCTGTGATCAAGAAGGATTAGTATTCACATAGCAATATGAGAACACCAACTAGGAAAGGTATGGAATCAACACTTGGCATTGAAGCAACTTAAATACCACAAAACGGAACAAAACAAAGGATTTGGCTTGCAGAATAAGCGGAACAAATACATATGATAGAGATTTACCCAATCCCATATCATGCATCCGTCGGAAAGATATTCTAGGAGCTACTTGAATTCCCACCTATAAACTCCCGAAACTTTCGGTTATGCAATCTGGTGTTGGGGATACAGGGACACAAAATATATCACCCAAACTAACAATACCTAGATCCAAATTGTATCCATCCGTCAATACATAACCAAGAAATCCTCGGAAATCGTGGTACCTCGACCTTCAAAAACATCCGTTATACAAGTCATGGCAATACTCCCTTTTCGCCACAAGATCGGGCTATCAGGTTATCTCACCAACAATCGCACAAAAGAGATTTCGATGTCGGTAAAACTCGGTATTCCAGAATAGCAACGATAAAATTGTGACGACAACACCTCGGAGCTCAACTCCCGGGACACCGCCACAACCCCTAAATGTCGAGGCACCAAGAACAATGTTCTCGTCACAAAACCATCGAACGATTCCAAGATACCCGTGATCCTACAAAAAAAATTTTAGTGAAATTTGAGGAGAGAAAAGACAAAACTCTACGCCGGATACCTCACCAGAGCGCATTTAAGGGACCGAGGAGTAAAAAGAATCCTACTCTCCGATATATATAATCCTAAGACTCAAAACATTTTTTCGTTCTAGACTCAACAACGCCGACAAACAATCAAGTAGGGGCTCCTAAGTCGGGAAGGCTCGATTACCAACTTGAACGCCCTCGATGCGGCTATATCTCCCACGTGTCGAAGCACGACTTAGAGGCATAACCGCATTGAAAGCAATGTCGCAAGTGAGGTAATCTTCACACAACCCATGTAATACATAAGGGAAAAGGATACATAGTTGGCTTACAATCGCCACTTCACACAATACATGAGTAAAACATTACATCAAACAGATACAATCAAGGTCCGACTACGGAACCAAAATAAAAGAAGATACCCCAAATGCTACACAGATCCCCGATCGTCCCAACTGGGCTCCACTACTGATCAACTAAAACGAAACAACACAATGAACAAGATCTTCATCGAGCTCCTCCTTGAGCTCGGATCCATCACCGCACGGTTTCATCGGCACTGCAAACTGGTTTGAAGTATCCGTGAGTCACGGGACTCGACAATCTCACACCCGCGAGATCAAGACTATTTAAGCTTAAAGGTAGGACAGAGTAGTGAGGTGGAGCTGCAGCAAGCGACTAGCATATATGGTGGCTAACATACGCAAAAGAGAGCGAGAAGAGAAGCAAAGCACGGTCGAACAACTATGATCAAGAAGTGATCCTGAAACTACTTACGTCAAGCATAACTCCAACACCGTGTTCACTTCCCGGACTCCGCCGAGAAGAGACCATCACGGTTACACACGCGGTTGATGTGTATTTTTATTTGAGGTCAACTTCGGGTTTTCTACAACCGGACATTAACAAATTCCCATCTGCCACATAACCGCGGGCACGGCTTTCGAAAGTTCAAACCCTGAAGGGTGTCCCAACTTAGCCCATGATAAGCTCTCGCGATCAACGAAGGATATTCCTTCTCCCGGGAAGACCCGATCAGTCTCGGAATCCCGGCTACAAGACATTTCGACAAAGAATAAAACAAGACCAGCAAGCCCGCCGGATGTGCCGACAAATCCTGATAGGAGCTGCACATATCTCGGTCTCAGGCACACCGGATTGTCCAAACTTCCGGTAGGCGAACCCAGAGTTGCCCCGGTGGCCACCGGGCGGTGTCGATTTGGACCAAAGACTCACGACGCAGCACGGCCCGGGGTAAAATAAGATGACCCTTGGGCTCCGAAACCCAAGGGAAAAAGGGCATAGGTGAGGCAAATGGTAAAACCAATGTTGGGCCTTGCTTTGGAAAAGTCTTATTCAAAGCGAACTGTCAAGGGGTCCCATAAATCACCCGACCGCGTTAGGGACGCAAAATCCGGGAACATAATACCGATATGACGGAAACTAGGGCGGC
The DNA here is from genome assembly GCA_021605145.1 of Aegilops bicornis. Taxonomy (NCBI): domain Eukaryota; kingdom Viridiplantae; phylum Streptophyta; class Magnoliopsida; order Poales; family Poaceae; genus Aegilops; species Aegilops bicornis. The sequence goes on from CM038672.1 coordinate 349,500,199, forward strand.
AAGAGTGGAACAAAACACTGCATAAGGCCGAGCCTTCCACCCTTTACCAAGTATATAGATGCATTAATTAAATAAGATATATTGTGATATCCCAACAAGTAAACATGTTCCAACAAGGAACAACATCTCCATGTTCCAACAAGGAACAAACTTCATCTTCACCTGCAACTAACAACGCTTATAAGAGGGGCTGAGCAAAGCGGTAACATAGCCAAACAACGGTTTGCTAGGAAAGGATGGTTAGGGGCTTGACATGGCAACATGGGAGGCATGATATAGCAAGTGATAGGCATCGCAGCATAGGCATAGCAAAAGAGCGAGCAACTAGCAAGCAAAGATAGTAGTGATTTCGAGGGTATGGTCATCTTGCATGAAATCCCGCAAGGAAGAAGAACGAGGCAATGAAGAAGACAAACTGACGTAGTCGAATTAATCCTCAAAACTCCGGAACGAAACCGAAGCTAACGAGAGAAACAACCCGGAAAGAAACAAACAACATAGTAAATAACCATCACATAAACATGTCATGATGCACAAACAAGTATGATGCATGACCGGTTTAATGAGGCATGGCATGGCAATATGCACAAACAACACTACAAGTTAAGTGGAGCTCAATATGCAACGAGTTGCATATTGACGGAACACCACATCACTTATTTAGTTCTCTCCCGATTAGGTACTCAACAATATTAAATGTTATTAAACATGGCAAGAGTTGAAGCATATGAAACTAACTATCTAGGCAAGTTTAAATGAGGCCGGAAACAACGAACAACAATTCCGGAAAATCCCCATATGCAAATTATGGATTCGGTACTGATCTGACCTAAAGCATATTTTAGAGTTGTTAAACAGCAAAATAAAGTGTACCATGTTAAACTAGGCATTTTCTACCCCATTTACATATATAATTTATATAAAATGGAGCTACGGTTATTAAGTTATGCAATAAATCATTTTAGCATGGCATTTAAGCAAATTAATGCAACCAACAATTATAAACATTTTAATGTTGTTATCATGATGCGGATGACATGTGCAAGTTTTATGCAATTTTATTAAAAGTTGACAAGAGCATTATGAAACATTATGTCACCGTGGCGGAACGAAAAAGGGTGCCACGGCGGCGAAAACGAAAATGGTGCCACGGCAACAAATCCGAAAATGATGCCACGGCAACATATCGGTTCCGATAACTCGATTGAGATATCGGTACAAAGGAAAGCGTGTGGAAGCGAAGTCATGCAAGAAGGTGGGGTGATCCGGATACCGGGTTCCCACGGAACGGTGGCATGGCAAAGAGAGGGCATCACAAGGATGATTCGATCACAGTCGGTCATCTCGGTGGTTATACCTTTGAAGCGTGCGTTCGGGGCGGAATGCGTTTCGTAGAGGGAAGTAGACGTTCTCGCGATGATCGTCGAGGGAAGTAGTCGTACACGGCGTAGTGGAAGTCGGTGTTCGCGTGGCGACGGTAGTTGTACACGCCAGATGTTTCAAGAGGGACTTGACGCATCCGATGTCTCCGGGTCGAAGGTAGTGGTACTCGGCAATCCGAAGGGTACTTGGCGTTTCCGGGTTCGGTGGTCGTGCACGTATGTAGGTGAACTCGACGGGTCAACAACCTCCTGGTACTTGGCGAAAACCTGAAGATGGCCTTGGCGTCCTGGTTCGGTGGTTGTGGAGGCAGGGACTCCGGCTCCTTGTGGAGCTCTGGTGGTCGCCACCAACGGAGGAGGCGGCAAGGCGAGGGACCGGCGCAGGGAGCACCACTCCCTGGCTCGGTGCGGAGGAGGCGACGGCCTTGAGCTCGGGAGGAGGCCGAGCTGGGCCGGGCAGGGGCGTCGCGGAGGAGCAAGGCGACGAGGACGGACGAGGCGGCGGCGCTGGAGGTCCGCCGACGCCAATAATGACGCGGGCAGTGGGAGGACCTGGAGGCGGGCGACGAGCGAGAGGAGGGTTGGGCAGGGGTGGCCCTTCCGGAGGTCGCCGACGGCGGCGGGTGGCGATGGGGACGCTGGGAAGGAGAAGAGAGGCTGCGAGGGGATGAGGGAGGAAGGATCGAGAGGAGGAGATGGAATCGGGCAGGGAGGAGAACGAAGGGGAAAAAGGGATCGAGAGGAGGGGGGTTCGAGCGAGAGGAAGGAGATGGGATCGGGCGATGAGGGAGAGAAGGGGATCGAGAGGGAGGCGAGCGGGGTCGAGCGCTGGCGGCGCTGGAGGGAGTCGAGGGAGGAAGGCTGCGGGCTAGGGTTAGAGGGGGCTGGGCCTTGGGCCTCGGGAGGCTAGGCCGGCTGGAGGAGAAAGGCCAGGGCCGGGCCTGGGCTCAAGGGAGGTTGGGAGCAAGATGGTGGGCTGACGAGGGGCTGGCCTGGCTGGCTGGCTCTCTCTCACTAAAAGAAAAGAGAAAAGAAAAGAAACGAAGATTAAGAAAGAAAAGAAATAGAGGTTAGAGGAAGAAGCTGGACACACGGATAATTTTCCTGCTCACAAAAATATGAGGAACTTAACAAAATGGCCCAAGGATTTTTGGTGGAACTCCGGAAAATGATAGAATAATATTTGCAAGGCTTTGAGGTCAACTCGGAGCAGAAAAGGCATGGGATTTATTTTGCAAGTGGGTTATGGTAATTCCAAAACAATGGAATATTTTATAGTAGCTCTCTAAATATCGAGAGGATATGTTATAAAGAGAAATCACCATGTGAATATCCCTCGATTTAAATGGATCGAAAAATCCATACAATTTATTTAGAAGAGTTTTAAAAAAATTAAATGGCATGAAGGCAATGCAAAAACAAAACAAAACACACGACAAAACTCGGAAACCCTGGAAGGCAATCAAGCTCCGGTCTTGGGGCGTCACAACACTCCACCACTACGAGAGGATCTCGTCCCGAGATCTAGGATGGCACCGGAGAAAAGCGGAAGAGGAAGAGGTAAAACAAAGTTGCTTCTCCGACAAACGAGTGAAACCAAAGAACCTTGAGAGGTTGAACAAAATGAAAGAAAGAAAACAACGAAGATGAATAAGGTTGAAAACACTCTGTTAGAAAAGAGGAACAAGGGATGCGACGAGAACCAAGAGGTTAAGTGATAACATAGATATTGACACCACTCCGGTTAAAACAAGATAGAGAAGGAATAAGAAGGATATAATATGGACAGCACTCCATCGTAAATGGAAGGAATTGAACATGAACTTGAGAAGATGGGATGATAGTTGATGAGATCAACAACACACTACCTCGAAACTATTGAAAGAATGGCACAAGGGGTAAGAAGGATTTCAGACAGCTCTCCGGTTGAGGAAGCAGCAAAACTTGATAAGATGAGAGAACTTCGAATGAAAACATGACACTCCGGTTAAATGGATAATGCAAGAAAAGAACATGATCTTGACAAAAAGAAGATGATGGGTCAAGAGTGCAACATCACAATGCCTCCGGAAGAAAAATTGAAGATAGGTCATTGGAATTAAGGAATGGAGAAGAAAATGACAACTTCCATCACAAATGAGTTTGGAAAGCACCCTTAAAAGAAGGATAGAACGGAGTTGTTGGATTATCAACAACGAAAAGCACAAGCTTGTTGTGGGCTTATGGTAAACATCTCAAAATTATGAGGCGAGCTTCTGCCACCAACGGAAACAATTGATTGGATTGAGAACAACACGGGGATGAAAACTTATATCACCGGGAGGACAAATGAAGAACTTGGGTCCTTTATAAGCACCATAAATAGCAACAATCCTTAGGGAAAGCTTTAGGTGAAATATAGCCCAAGATAACTCCAATGAAGAGAATGATGGATTTAAAATACCTCATTCTTGACAACATGTGAATCATGAAGCATGAAGGAAATTGTCAAGAATGACATAACACCATCTCAAAAGATAAGGTCGAAAGAATTGCACTGGAATGCAAGAAGAAGAATGCTTGAACTCCTCAAAACAAAACATGTGTTGAGCACCATGTTTATTTTAGAGTATAGCTTGACGGATCATAACTCCGAGAGAAATCTTGATGAACAATTGGAGAAATGAAAAGAATCCTTGAGGAAGCACCATGTAGATCCTCCACGAAGAACTCCGGTAAACAAAAGGATGATAAAAGAAAGAGAAGATGACAACACAAGGTGAAGCCTTGCTGTGATTAGATTAAGCTTTGAAATGGTATAACCGAGAATAGTTGGAACTCCGGAAAGAAAGATGAACAAATGAAATCACGAATTTTGACGATCCTCCGGAATAAGGGATTGAATTTACTCGATGAAACAAGAATAAGAATTACATTATGTTGATCCTTCACCAATTAAATTGATGACAAGCAACGGATTTGGCATACTACTTATTCTCGTAGAAAGGATTAAGATAGATATAGCGCAAACTTGGGAAGGTCTTCAACAATTCACCGGTAGGATTCGGAAGAACGAATGAATTGATACGATAATAAAGGAAATGAAATCTTGAACGAAACACCGTAAGAATTAAAAATGAACATAGCAAAGGCACAAATCACCGGGAAGAATTGGAAAACGAATAAAGATGCTTGACAAAATTTAGATACATTAGAACGAAGAGATCATGAACTGATTAGAGGATATTTCGACGATGCACCGGTGAGATTTGGAAAACAAGAGTTGAACGCTTGAATGAATAATTCTGAGATGATGGGCTCCGAAGAATCAAACTGAAAGACTCCTGAAATGCTCCGGGTGGGTTAAAAGAATTCTCACAACCGAAAATAATTATGATAGGATGGCATCAAGCTAAAACCATGAATCTTGAAGAGAAAGGAGCGAGATTTAAGAGAAACTCTTCTTCGGTCTTCAAAATTCGAGAATGACGACGAGAAACATCACCATGAATTATTGAAGCACTCGGAATGAAAATTAGAAAGGTTGAACCACAAGATGAAAAGAATTTGAAAGATCTTGGAGAAAGACATTTGACTGATGATAACTCATTCTTACGTCAAACTTTGCAATGAATTTGGGAATAGCTCCCGAAAATTAGAAGAGTCAGGTAAGATCACAGGAAAAGACACGTGGGTTAGGGCCCACTCAAAAGAACCACCGTTGAACAATTGTTTGAAATAGATATTGCACGGTAGAATTAAATGGCTTGAATGAGATAGCATCCTCAAAAGAACTTGAGTGAATTGAGAATGGAAACTAGAATCTTCCGAGATATCTTCAACACTTGAACAATTGAATAGCGAGAAGTGGATGATTAAGAGATGCACCGACATGAGAAAGCATTTGAAACGATGAAAAGAATACGATCAACACCGAAAACTTGACTTAAATCCACCGGAGAAGAAAATTAGAATGGAACAATGATAAGGTTGAAGCTTCCTTAAGCGTCTTCATGAGAAATCACCGGATAAAACATTAAAGGAAAAGAATGAAGAAACTTCACTCAATAAAAATGGATACTTGATTAAGAAATCTGAGTCCTTGAAAAAAAGGGTGGAGGGCGGAAATCAAAACAACTTGGGTCGGATGAAACGGACACCGTTGAGAAAAAAAACTTAGAATTGATCTTGCGAATGTTGGAATGATCGGATCCACTTGAAGAGAAGCACGCCGGTTGAGAAAAGAATTGACATGACAAGCTCAGTGATCAAGAAGGATTAGTATTCACATAGCAATATGAGAACACCAACTAGGAAAGGTATGGAATCAACACTTGGCATTGAAGCAACTTAAATACCACAAAACGGAACAAAAACAAAGGATTTGGCTTGCAGAATAAGCCGGAACAAATACATATGATAGAGATTTACCCAATCCCATATCATGCATCTGTCGGAAAGATATTCTAGGAGCTACTTGAATTCCCACCTATAAACTCCGAAACTTTACGGTTATGCAATCTGGTGTTGGGGATCTGAGGACACAAAATATATCACCCAAACTAACAATACCTAGATCCATTGTATCCATCCGTCAATACATAACCAAGAAATCCTCGGAAATCGTGGTACCTCGACCTTGAAAAACATCCGTTATACAAGTCATGGCAATACTCCACTCGCCACAAAGATCGGGCTATCGTGGTTATCTCACCAACAACTGCACAAACGAGATTTCGATGTCGGTAAAACTCAGGTATTCCAGAACTGCAACGATAAAATTGTGACGACAACACCTCGGAGCTCAACTCCCGGGGACACTGCCACAACCCCTAAATGTCAGGAGGCACCAAGAACAATGTTCTCGTCACAAAACCATCGGAACGATTCCAAGATACCCGCGTGATCCTACAAAAAAATTTTAGTGAAATTTGAGGAGAGAAAAGACAAAACTCTACGTCAGGATACCTCACCAGAGCTTTAAGGGACCGAGGAGTAAAAGAATCCTACTCTCCGATATATATAATCCTAAGACTCAAAACATTTTTTCGTTCTAGACTCAACAACGCCAAGAAACAATCAAGTAGGGGCTCCTAAGTCGGGAAGGCTCGATTACCAACTTGAACGCCTCGATGCGGCTATATCTCCCACGTGTCGGAAGCACGACTTAGAGGCATAACCGCATTGAAAGCAATGTCGCAAGTGAGGTAATCTTCACACAACCCATGTAATACATAAGGGAAAAGGATACATAGTTGGCTTACAATCGCCACTTCACACAATACATGAGTAAAACATTACATCAAACAGATACAATCAAGGTCCGACTACGGAACCAAAATAAAAGAAGATACCCCAAATGCTACACAGATCCCCGATCGTCCCAACTGGGCTCCACTACTGATCAACTAAAACGAAACAACACAATGAACAAGATCTTCATCGAGCTCCTCCTTGAGCTCGGATCCATCACCTGCACGGTTTCATCGGCACCTGCAAACTGGTTTGGAAGTATCTGTGAGTCACGGGGACTCAGCAATCTCACACCCGCGAGATCAAGACTATTTAAGCTTAAAGGTAGGACAGAGTAGTGAGGTGGAGCTGCAGCAAGCGACTAGCATATATGGTGGCTAACATACATAAAGAGAGCGAGAAGAGAAGCAAAGCACGGTCGAACAACTATGATCAAGAAGTGATCCTGAAACTACTTACGTCAAGCATAACTCCAACACCGTGTTCACTTCCCGGACTCCGCCGAGAAGAGACCATCACGGTTACACACGCGGTTGATGTGTATTTTTATTTGAGGTCAACTTCGGGTTTTCTACAACCGGACATTAACAAATTCCCATCTGCCACATAACATGGGCACGGCTTTCGAAAGTTCAAACCCTGCAGGGGTGTCCCAACTTAGCCCATGATAAGCTCTTGCGATCAACGAAGGATATTCCTTCTCCCCGGGAAGACCCGATCAGTCTCGGCTACAAGACATTTCGACAGCAATAAAACAAGACCAGCAAAGCCGCCCGGATGTGCCGACAAATCGATAGGAGCTGCACATATCTCGGTCTCGGGGCACACCGGATTGTCCAAACTTCCAGAGGGCGAACCCAGAGTTGCCGGTGGCCACCGGCGGTCGATAGCTTTGGACCAGCACTCACGACGAGCACCGGCCCGGGGGTAATAAGATGACCCTTGGGCTCCGAAACCCAAGGAAAAAGGGCATAGGTGAGGCAAATGGTAAAACCAATGTTGGGCCTTCTTTGGAAAAGTCTTATTCAAAGCGAACTGTCAAGGGGTCCCATAAATCACCCGACCGCGTTAGGGACGCAAAATCCGGGAACATAATACCGATATGACGGAAACTAGGGCGGCAAGAGTGGAACAAAACACCAGGCATAAGGCCGAGCCTTCCACCCTTTACCAAGTATATAGATGCATTAATTAAATAAGATATATTGTGATATCCCAACAAGTAAACATGTTCCAACAAGGAACAACATCTCCATGTTCCAACAAGGAACAAACTTCATCTTCACCGCAACTAACAACGCTATAAGAGGGGCTGAGCAAAGCGGTAACATAGCCAAACAACGGTTTGCTAGGAAAGGATGGTTAGGGGCTTGACATGGCAACATGGGAGGCATGATATAGCAAGTGATAGGCATCGCAGCATAGGCATAGCAAAAGAGCGAGCAACTAGCAAGCAAAGATAGTAGTGATTTCGAGGGTATGGTCATCTTGCACGAAATCCCGCAAGGAAGAAGAACGAATCCATGAAGAAGACAAACGGACGTAGTCGAACGAATCCTCACAACTCCGGAACGAAACCGAAGCTAACGAGAGAAACAACCCGGAAAGAAACAAACAACATAGTAAATAACCATCACATAAACATGTCATGATGCACAAACAAGTATGATGCATGACCGGTTTAATGAGGCATGGCATGGCAATATGCACAAACAACACTACAAGTTAAGTGGAGCTCAATATGCAACGAGTTGCATATTGACGGAACACCACATCACTTATTTAGTTCTCTCCCGATTAGGTACTCAACAATATTAAATGTTATTAAACATGGCAAGAGTTGAAGCATATGAAACTAACTATCTAGGCAAGTTTAAATGAGGCCGGAAACAACGAACAACAATTCCGGAAAATCCCCATATGCAAATTATGGATTCGGTACTGATCTGACCTAAAGCATATTTTAGAGTTGTTAAACAGCAAAATAAAGTGTACCATGTTAAACTAGGCATTTTTCTACCCCATTTACATATATAATTTATATAAAATGGAGCTACGGTTATTAAGTTATGCAATAAATCATTTTAGCATGGCATTTAAGCAAATTAATGCAACCAACAATTATAAACATTTTAATGTTGTTATCATGATGCGGATGACATGTGCAAGTTTTATGCAATTTTATTAAAAGTTGACAAGAGCATTATGAAACATTATGTCACCGTGGCGGAACGAAAAAGGGTGCCACGGCGCGTAAAACGAAAATGGTGCCACGGCAACGAATCCGAAAATGATGCCACGGCAACATATCGGTTCCGATAACTCGATTGAGATATCGGTACAAAGGAAAGCGTGACGGAAGCGAGTCATGCAAGAAGGTGGGGTGATCCCGGGTACCGGGTTCCCACGGAACGGTGGCATGGCAAAAGAGGGGCATCGCAAGGATGATTCGATCACGGTCGGTCATCTCGGTGGTTATACCTTTGAAGCGTGCGTTCGGGGCGGAATGCGTTTCGTAGAGGGAAGTAGACGTTCTCGCGATGATCGTCGAGGGAAGTAGTCGTACACGGCGTAGTGGAAGTCGTTGTTCACGTGGCGACGGTAGTTGTACTGCGTTTTCGTAGATGTTTCAAGAGGGACTTGACGCATCCGATGTCTCCGGGTCGAAGGTAGTGGTACTCGGCAATCCGAAGGGGTACTTGGCGTTTCGGGTTCGGTGGTCGTGCACGTATGTAGGTGAACTCGACGGGTCAACAACCTCCTGGTACTTGGCGAAAACCTCAAGATGGCCTTGGCGTCTGGTTCGGTGGTTGTGGAGGCAGGGGACTCCGGCTCCTTGTGGAGCTCTGGTGGTCGCCACCAACGGAGGAGGCGGCAGGCGAGGGACCGGGCGCAGGAGCACCACTCCCTGGCTCGGTGCGGAGGAGGACGGCGCTTGAGCTCGGGAGGAGGCCGAGCTGGGGCAGCAGGGGGCGTCATGGAGGAGCAAGGCGACGAGGACGGGACGAGGCGGCGGCGCTGAGGTCGGCCGACGCCACGAATGACGCGGGCAGGGGAGGACCCCTGGAGGCGGGGCGACGAGGGAGCGGAGGGTTCGGGCGCGGGGTGGCCCTCCGGGTGGTCGCCGTCGGCGGCGGGTGGCGAGGGGGACGCGGGGAAGGCGCAGAGAGGCTGCGAGGGGGGGTGGGCGGAAGGACCGCGAGGAGGGAGATGGAATCGGCGCAGGGAGGAGAACGAAGGGGAAAAAGGGATCGAGAGGAGGGGGTTCGAGCGAGAGGAAGGAGATGGGATCGGGCGATGAGGGAGAGAAGGGGATCGAGAGGGAGGCGAGCGGGGTCGAGCGCTGGCGGCGCTGGAGGGAGTCGAGGGAGGAAGGCTGCGGGCTAGGGTTAGAGGGGGCTGGGCCTTGGGCCTCGGGAGGCTAGGCCGGCCTGGAGGGAGAAAGGCCAGGGGCCGGCTGGGCCTGCGGGAGGTTGGGAGCAAGATGGTGGGCTGACGAGGGGGCTGGCCTGGGCTGGCTGGCTCTCTATCACTAAAAGAAAAGAGAAAATAAAAGAAACGAAGATTAAGAAAGAAAAGAAATAGAGGTTAGAGGAAGAAGTTGGACACACGGATAATTTTCCCGGGCTCACAAAAATATGAGGAACTTAACAAAAATGGCCCAAGGATTTTGGTGGAACTCCGGAAAATGATAGAATAATATTTGCAAGGCTTTGAGGTCAACTCGGAGCAGAAAAGGCATGGGATTTATTTTGCAAGTGGGTTATGGTAATTCCAAAACAATGGAATATTTTATAGTAGCTCTCTAAATATCGAGAGGATATGTTATAAAGAGAAATCACCATGTGAATATCCCTCGATTTAAATGGATCGAAAAATCCATACAATTTATTTAGAAGAGTTTTAAAAAAATTAAATGGCATGAAGGCAATGCAAAAACAAAACAAAACACACGACAAAACTCGGAAACCCTGGAAGGCAACTGAAGCTCCGGTCTTGGGGCGTCACAAGCAAGGAGGAGGTGGCCGGCCAAGGGAGGAGGCGCACCAAGATGTGGAGTCCTACTAGGATTCCAAGTCCTAGTAGGAGTCCACCAAGAGGGGAGGAAGGGAGAAGGAAGTGGAGGAGAAGGAAAGGTGGCCGGCCCCCTTTTCCCTAGTCCAATTCGGACTAGAGGGGAGGGGGGGCGCAGCAGCCCCTTGGCCCTTTCTCCTCTTCCCACTAAAGCCCATCAAGGCCCATTGCTTCTCCCGTAACTACGGTACTCGAAAAATACCGAATCATTGAACCTTTCCGAACTCCGAATATAGTCGTCCAATATATCGATCTTTACGTCTCGACCATTTCGAGACTCCTCGTCATGTCCCCGATCTCATCCGGGACTCAACTCCTTCGGTACATCAAAACTCATAAACTCATAATATAAGCATCATCGAAACCTTAAGCGTGCGGACCCTACGGGTTCGAGAACTATGTAGACATGACCTAGAACTATTCTCGGTCAATAACCAATAGCGGAACCTGGATGCCCATATTGGTTCCTACATATTCTACGAAGATCTTTATCGGTCAAACCGCATAACGACATACGTTGTTCCCTTTGTCATCGGTATGTTACTTACCCGAGATTCGATCGTCGGTATCCAATACCTAGTTCAATCTCGTTATCGGTAAGTCTCTTTACTCGTTCCGTAATACATCATCTCACAACTAACTCATTCGTTGTAATGCTTGCAAGGCTTAAGTGATGTGCATTACCGAGAAGGCACAGAGATACCTCTCCGACAATCGGAGTGACAAAACCTAATCTCGAAATACGCCAACCCAACATGTACCTTTGGAGACGCTGTAGTACTCCTTTATAATCACCCGATTACGTTGTGACGTTTGGTAGCACCCAAAGTGTTCCTCCGTTAACGGGAGTTGCATAATCTCATAGTTACAGGAACATGTATAAGTCATGAAGAAAGCAATAGCAACATACTAAACGATCAAGTGCTAGGCTAACGGAATGGGTCATGTCAATCGAGATCATTCTCCTAATGATGTGATCCCGTTAATCAAATGACAACTCATGTCTATGGTTAGGAAACATAACCATCTTCGATTAACGAGCTAGTCAAGTAGAGGCATACTAGTGACACTCTGTTTGTCTATGTATTCACACATGTATTATGTTTCCGGTTAATACAATTCTAGCATGAATAATAAACATTTATCATGATATAAGGAAATAAATAATAACTTTATTATTGCCTCTAGGGCATATTTCCTTCACCCTCCTCCACGCAACACCTCCTCCCCCTCTCCTATAAAACCCGAGGCCCCGGGCCCCGTTTCTCTCTCCCCCTCTCCCGCCGCCGCCGTCCTTTTTTCCGCCGCCGACGAGATCCGCTGCCGCCGCCTCTTCCTCACCGCCATTGTCGCTTTCCGCCGCCGCTCTGCCGTCGCCGGACGCCTTCTCGCCGACGCCTGCCGTCATGAGAGGACCACCGAGCCGCTGCCCGCCTCATGGTTGACCGCTTGCCAACCCGTTTAGCCGGTAAAAACCGCCCCGGACCGGTCTAATCTTTTGGTTTTCCTCGGTTTTATCTTAAAACAGGTTTTTCCTTTTAGTTAGATCTATTTAGTGGTCGTTCGTTAGTTAGGGTCCGGTAGCGAACGATTTTCGTTCGTTAGCGATCGGTAACGAACGTTCGCTATTTAGCTTTTTCTTTTTATTTTAGATTTACTGCCAGGGACCTATCCGTAGTGCTATTTTTACAGAATAGTCCCTAATCTTCAAACGGCTATAACTTTTTACTCGTTAGTCCAAATCCAACGAAACCAACGCCCACTTCTTGGTTACGATCTCCTCTTTCCAGTAATCCAACTCAAACATGTTTTTGAAAGTTTAAAATTTGAATTAGATCAGATTTGAATTCAAACTTCGTTTGATCATAACTTGAGTTTCGTAATTCCGATTTAGTTGATTCTTTTTGCAAATCGAAGCTCTTGACCTAAACTTTCTGATAAGGCCAAATTCACATAATTTTGGTACTGTTAGAAATTGTTTTATGTTGCAAGAGTTATTTGATTGGTTTTGATGTTTTCGAATTGTTTCTTCGTTCTTTCTGATGTTTTGAGTGATTGCTTATGTGTGGCTCTGTTGATTGCTTACGATAGATTGACCGAAGTGTGACGAGTAGAACTATCAAGAGTTTTGAGTGCGAATCATCTTCATCAACTTTGCAGGCAAGTAGCACTTGATCATACCTTTTCATACCCAGTTTTTATGCATTAGCTCAACCCTCAAACATTGCATGATTAGGATGTCATTAAATTGTGGGTTGGGAAGTAGATGATGAGGTAGGAACCTATTTCCCTGTTAATTTCAAACCCTTGGGAGTACTTCTACGTTATGCTTATATTGCCATGCTATGCTCGTAGACGTGGTTTGGGTTTGAGAGATATTCATGACCGATGTGAGATTGTTAGTTAATGGTTTACTTTAAGGTGGCAACTTAAATACACATCTGGGTGGATTGAGGCACCTGGGGAACCCAGTGTTGTCTGTTTTCTTGGAAATCCCGGGGTACCCGTGTGATCTTTCCTATGGACCGCCACCCAGGCTCAAAGGGAACTGAGATTATTCATGCTAGAAACTTCCGTGTGCAGCCACAAGCTATTATGGGCTCTAGCATAGTTGAGTAAGTTACGTGAAGCTCTCGAAGAGGTAGATCAGCAGGTAGTGGGTTTTATAGGTTTGGTATGATCTATCCGAGTAGAGAGTTAATGTTTGAAAGATCGTGTCTCTCGGTCATCCGTCTCTCAAACACCATGCAAAGGCGAGAAACCAACGGAGGCGATCGAGTCTTGTGGGGAAAAGTGCGAAACCTCTGCAGAGTGTACAAACTAATCATGGTTAGCCGTGTCCCCGGTTATGGACAATTCGAGTATCTAGTACTTGAGTATTCACATGTATCTCATCACTCTTAACAAATTTTGCTTTGGGTTGTTAATCACTTTAATTGGGATCATTGAGTTGGGGTTATACCTTCTCAATGATGTTTCAACCACCATGATAGTTAAAGTAAAAATTTATTCCTTTGATGTAGGGAAAAATTGGCTTTTCAAAGCTGTAACCATAGAGCTTTCCACCAGCCATATATGCATGTAGTATAGGCTTATTCCTTCATTATTCTCTATGTGTTACTTTGCCAAAGCATATTCCATGTGTTGACCCGTTTTGGGCTGCAACTTTTCATGTTGCAGACTTTTAGAACGACGAGTAAGTGATACGTTAGGGTTACGATTTCCTATACTCAACTTTGCCGTTGGTGTTGATGGGAATCCACAACCTTGTTAAGCTTCCGCTATCTTTTGGATTGAGGTAATAGTATTTACGCTACTTTATACATGTGATTTACCTCTGTTATAAATCCTTCGAGTACTGTGTGTGTCAGCATACCGATCCAGGGATGACACCTAAGCACAGAGACTTGATCCATTCGGGTCGGGTCGCTACAGAACAAGGGGGTTTTGCTTGCCTGGCACTTCTGAAGATAGTATAGTTCTTCATCGGTGTCATTGATCTCATCGTCGGAACCACATCTACTCAGAGGGGACAGATACCGGCAACAGAGAGGAAACAAAATCAATGCAATGCAACAATATGATGCATGATCATGACATGGCAACATGTTGTTGATTGAGCTAATGCAACTAGCAACCAGATTAAATGAAGTTGGTTTGAACCAAAGGTTCAAATTCAAACTCCATATAAGACATTTCAAATGCAATTTATTCAAATTGTCATATACAGCAGCCTTAAGTAGTTCCAACATGCATGAAAATGCCATAAACAGATTCTTTGTATTTTTTTGATAATTTTCATATATAAATCTTTTCATTTGGAGTTACGGTTGAATTTCTATGAATTTTAGAAGTTTTGGGAATTTCCTGAAATCCCTGAATTATTTTAAATCTAGAAAAGGATTAATTGCGTCAGCACTGCGTCATGCCTGCGTCAGCAGGTCAGCAGCGCTGACCAGGGTCAAACCTGACGTGTGGGGTCCACATGTCAGTGACACCGGTGCTAAGCCCGCGTTGACTAGCACTTTGACTGCTGCGGGGCCCATTTGTGAGTGGCTGAAGGGCGGCTGAGCTGGCGGAGATTAGCGCTAATGACTACGCCACGTCGGTCCTTGCCGGAGTTCCACCGGCGGTGACCAAAGGTATGGCGGAAGCTCGCCGGGGCTGCGCTACAGGTAGCGTATGGACGCGCGAAGGCCACCAAAAGGTAGCCTGAGCAAGCCCGCATCTAGCTAGCCGCACGGGAGGCCGCGTGGTCGCCGGAATCGACGATGGTGAGCGCATCCATGGTGGCCAGAGTTCGGACGTGGAAGGGGTCGATGCTACGGTGCGCGGGAGGAGGAGCTGGTGGGAGCTACGGCCTCCTGGGAACATGCGGAGCACGCAGGCATTCTCGGACAAGAGCCGTTGCGGCTGTGGCCACGGCTATGCCATGGCCGGCGGCGAGAAGCTTTCGGCCTCGATGGTTAACCTAGCTACGTTACGCGAACGACAAGGAGAACAGGGGAAAACGGGCATGAGCTCACTGCGATTCTGGTGGTGCGGCTAGCGATCTCGGGACGGGCTGTGGACGACGAATCGGCGACGGCGATCGGCGGCGCCCGACGTCGAAGACGATGGCGTGGAGGTGATGCAGAGCTTCCCGTCTCGCGTGGCTCGGCAATAAGGACGGGGCGTCATGGCGGTTCTTCCGGATGCGTCGAGCGGTCGAGGGGGAGGCATTGGCTACGCAAATGGCGGCGGCGGTCGGCGGTTGCGTTTGAATGCGAGCGAGGGAGCAGAGGAGGTGGGGAGTCAGAGAGCAAGGGGAAAGTGAGGGGAGGCGTTGGGCATCTCCGTGGCATGGCTGGAAGCGCCAGGTCGTCACGCTGGAGCAGGAGGTCGCGTCGTCAGCCGCGCGCGTGCAGGCACGCAGCTGCTCCTCCTTCTGGCAGGAGGAAGAAGACGGTGTTGCCCCTGTGGGCTGGGCCAGAACAAGAGTTGGGCCAGGCAGGTTAGTCAGGTAAGGCCCTTTTTTTCTTCTATTTTGTTTTCTTTTATTTAAACTTGCCACTGTTTAAAATTTAGAACAAATCAAAACAGTGCCAAATATCCTCTAAGTATAACTTATGTTGCTCATTGGACATTTCCAAATGCACATAAATTATCACAGAGCATTTAAAAACATATCCATATATATTAGAATATATTTTCAAATTCAAATTGAATATTGGTTTAAATTCAGAGACCAAATAATTCCTTAAAAATGTTCCAAAATTTTGGTTTGGTATATAACCCTTGCCAAAATTCTCAAAACTATTTTTAGGGAATTTTGGATTCACTGAATGCAATTTAAAGGGTTCTTGCCCTTCTTTTAAAAGATTTTGAGGCTTTCAAATTCCCTCAATTCAAGTTTCTTCAATTTAAACATGATGCATGCTCACGGATGCAACTATTACACTCAGATATTCTAGGGCTGTGACAACTCACCCCCACTAAACAAGAATCTCGTCCCGAGATTCAGGACGTGAGGTAAGAAGATAGAGGGGATACAAGCTAACACAATCTTCTTGATCCAATTGCCCTTCTCGAAGATGTTGATTCCTTGCAACATCTTGATCTTGACGTCTTGCTCTGGGAACTTCATCCAACACGACAACAAGAAGAAAGGAAATTCTAAGAATTGATCTTCTCGAAGATCGAGCAACACACAATTAACTTATGGAATGAGACATAACAACATCTCTTGAGGTGAGACACATAACACACACCAGGGGTGATGGAAAAGTAGATGATGAAGGTTCAAGTTGGTAGGCAACGATTCCACGCTTGAGTAAGATGGTGCATGGTTTCAAAGTAGTAAGGAGATAATTGCCATGATTCCATAACGTGACACCTTAGGGAAGGTGACTCGTAGAATTATTCCCTTAAGTGGCAAAAAGAATTACTTTTGATACAAAGATCATTGAAACTCTTTATACCAGCCTAAGGTAATTCGCAATCGATCATTTGAAGAAGCTCCAAAGAATGACATACTCGGACTAGGATGGATGATGTGGACTACCTTGTTGAAGACAACGCAATGGATGATTTTTGCCTATCATCGGAAATGGATGGGACCCATGGTAGGACCACTTTTGAAGATGATCTTGAACATCAACTGCCGAGGAGGGCAGCCCATGGGAGATTGGCACAATGGCGGTGCAAGCTGGGAACAAAATGCAAATTTTGGGGATTTTTCAACCATCATATCTGCCTGAGATTCAGATCTGGTTGGTAACAGGATATTTCAGACGTCATGTCTGGAAAAGAAAGTTTGCAACACAACCCGACGAGATGATGTGGCAAGATTCTCGGGAAATGAACTACGATAGCAAGCTCCAAACATGAGCTGGTTATGCTACAAACCTGTGAACACGCTGTCCAAGACAAGGATGACCACATAGTAGTCTTACAACAAAAATGCTACCGATTTCAGTTGGGGAACCATCATCGAGGATATCGAGGTCCTTGCATAAGTCTAGCTCTTAAGAAGGAACTTATTCTCCTTGAACAAATCAATCAGTGGCTTGGTGTGCTACAGAATTCATATGGAGCGAAGATGATCAGTCTAACAGACCAAAAAATACTTTGCACATGCATGGCTGACTTGAGGAGATTCCAGAGGAAACAACGTTGACTTTCCCGAATTCACGGTGGCAACTTGCATCGGATACACATGTATTGGAGGAAGTCACTTCTTTCATTCGAGCATATACTTCATGAACGGGACATGAAGATTATGCTTATAAAAGTTTCCAATGCTAACTTAGATGTTCAACATGGATCGTGGATAAGATGAAATGTTGTCAATGGGCTCAACAACAACTCATCGGAATTTCCATATCACTGGACTTCCACCATTATGTGAACAATGTGATAGCATTGGTCAGACCCAAAAGATAGAATGGTGTATGCTCGAGGGATCAACCACGAGTAAGACAGCATTACGAATATCGTTGGTTCTGATTTGATTTGATGATGGCCCACACTCAAATCAATGTTTGGGCAAGACGATTGGTCGAACAACTGATCACTGGGACCAATCGATGAAGATATCATCTTTCTTCAATTAACACACAAACACAAGGATATCCCTTTGGAACGAACTAAGTTAGGCAAGCTTTTATCTTCCAACTCTCCAAGTTGTTGCTTAGCTCAACCAACTAGCTCAGGGGTATCCAACATAGATTCTTGGAGAAAGGGGTGGCTACAAGAAACCAACTTGATCACGAACTCAACATAGCGGTCAGGTGACAACCCGGTGATACTTCCAAGAAGATGTTCGGAAAATCACAAACCACCGATATGTTACTAAGCTCGGGAACAATCTTGCTCTTCAGGGCAAGACGATATGATCATACAAGCGAGGGATTGTGTCAGGACCCCGATTCCAAGTCACATCGACCTAGCTGGTAACACCTCATATCACTTTGTGGCCTCACGCACGGTATTCCCACGGGTGTCGCCTTACCATGGCCCGGGACCGTTTATGCCTTTTGGCTCACGTATATGATAGCGTCGCTAGCATCCACATGACAAAGAACCGGGCCGACATGGCTAGTCGTGAACCCAAAGCGGCACTAACCTATGGGGACAGGCATACATGAATCACTTGAGCATGTCGGTCATCAACGTATGAATTCGGCTGTAGCTGGGCTATGAGGACTCCGGTATCCCGGCTGTAGCAGGCTAGGCAGGACTCGAATATCACCGCGTGACATTTCCCGAAGGGACGGACATATAGGAACGAAATGAAACACATGCCGGCCGATCAAGTGTCCAAGCAGTAGTAGTCTTTGGGCTAGCAGGACTCCGGTGAACCGGGTCAGAAGCGGACTACTATCGCTCGTAAGCACGAGACTTACATTTCCCCATATGAGAGGCTGCCAAGGATAAACAACTAGTTTGTCGGATCCCACCCATACCAAGCATTTCAATCATACATAATATGCCCGATATGAGTAAATACAACAAGGCATCACAACAAAACTCTACAACTCAAGTACTTTATTTAAAAGGCTCAGGAGCCATACATAACTATAGTCATACAGGTAGGGGTCACATGACCCAACACTCAAGTCATACAATCATACAAGCACATGCGGAAGCAAACTAGTCTGAGTACAGACTCTAGAAAGAAAGAAAGCTTGTTGGAGTCTTCCTATCTACAATGGCCCTTCACAAGTCTTAGATCGCCACCTGTGGCTAATTCACTCGTCGATGTAAAGATCTACATAGAACCCGTCGGAGGGGGTAGTATAGTCCTCTGAAAAATATTGATTAAGCAAACATGAGTACAAAAGTACTCAGCAAGTCTTACCACAGAATCCTATCATACATGCACATTCTCAAGAAGGAGGTGGAGTTATTTGCAGCAAGCCGACTTTGACTCTTGGCTAAGCTATCCTCGTGACACACTTTGTAAAGCATTTGTCGCACACGAGTCCACTAATCACCATCACAATACTCCACCGTGGATCCTCTCTCGTCATCCCGAGAGGGCCATCCACGATACTCACACTTATCTTGAGGCTTTTAGTAGTATCCATTTACTTGTCTATGAACTGATATAGGTAACCCAGAAGTCCTTCTCCGTGGACACGGCTATTCGAATAGATAATATATATAACCCTGCAGGGGTGTACTTCTTCACACACGCTCTCACCACTTATAAATGCGTTTACACGACATGTACTCGCAACCTTCAAGCGGAAGCCCAACGTGGGTGTCGGCCACAGCCTACCTAAACACTCAAGTCCCTAGTCCAGGTTTATCGCCTATTCGGGTTCCATCCGCAGGGAGTCCGGCCGAGGTTTCCCATACAGCCCCGAACGATGTGTGCAGGGTTCCCGAGATACCAAACGGGTACTCGGTACACCGGGCCACGGTGCCTACCGCAACACAACCCACCCCTAAGGTCAGCGTTGCGTGTGGCCCCCAGCATGCTACAAACACCAGAAACTACTTGCAACTCCCGGACTATGAACAGGGGTGGTTAAGAAGTTTAGAGGGTCCATTGGTTTCGGGCCCAATGCGTGGTAGTAGCTAGTTCATGGATCACAAACACAGATCTCAGTTCTTAGGGTCGGCTTCAATGAAACAACCCACCATGTACTCCTACATGGCCTCTCATCGATACCTTTACCAAATCGTGTTCAACACTTTCACTCTCGAACCAACACAACCTTTCACTCCAGTTCATCATCCCGATGAGCGGACTGACACAACTCTAAGCATAGCAAGCATAGCATGGTAGGAACAACACAAACATGGCTCAATCAACTCCTACACATACTAGTGGGTTTCATCTAGTTCTTTGTGGCAATGACAGGTCATGCAAAGGAAGTGGGTTCAACTACCGCAGCACACAACAGTTTGAATCGCGTTGTCTTAATGCGATAAATGAGAGCAGAAGCGAGAACATGGGTTTGTATCGGAATGATCAATGAGTTGCTTGCACGATGGAACTGGGGTAGAACTGCCCTTCAGATGAGTAGTCGAGGTTATCTTCGGGGGCAGGACCTATCATGAAAGCACACCGAGATAAACACATAAAACAATATGCAACAATATGATGCATGCTATGACATGGCAATATGGATGTGTGTTGGCCTAATGCAAGCTGAAATAACAGGGGATGAACTCATTTGAATCAAGGATTCAAATGATAGCTCATTTGAGTTAGTCCTAAAGGTGCATTATCTTATTCTGGTTATTCAGCATAGTTAACTTGTTTTAACATGCATGAAACCTGTACCAATGGATAGAGTGTATTTTTCTGATAATTTTTCATATATAAATCTTTGCATTTGGAGTTATAGAATAAAAGTTATAAGCATTTGAAATTTGATTTATATTCTGGAATTTATTATATAAAAATAAATCCAGAATTTCATTTATTGCGTCAGCATGAGGTCAGCGTGACGTCAGGGGTCAACGGGTCATCCAGGTCAACTGACCAGTGGGACCCGCATGTCGAGGTTAGTTTAACTAATTAAATTAGTTAGAACTAATCCTAATTAGCTAACCGGGGTCCACTGTCATTGACTCAGGCGATCAACAGGCCTGATCGTGGGTCGATGGTCAACTCTTGGCGTCTAGCCGCCGGCGAGGCCAAAGGCCATGTGAGCAAAGTGCTTTTGCACTTTCTGGGCACCAAATGGAGCGCGGGGAGCATCTACGTGGAGCTGGAAGTGAGCCGCGGTGTTTGGTGAGGTCAGTTGGGTTAGGGGTGGCCGGAGTGGGCGCCGGCGACGAGTCGGGCAGCGGCCGGGGCTCGGGTGATGTCGGGTTTGGTGTTAGAGGGCTCGTCGAGGCGCGGGAAGTGCATAGCTAGGCCCAGCGCAACTCGGTGAGTGCGATGGACAGGGTGGCGTGGCCGTTGGGTGGCCGGAGCTTCGTCGGCGACGATCTCATCGGCGTTGCGTTCGAGTGATCGACGTGAGCTCTTTGTGGTGCAAGAGGAAGAGAGCGGAGAGGACGGGGAGTAGCTGAGCTCACGGTGAACCCGTAGAGAGCCTCTGCTGGGTCGGGGCGGTCTGATGCGCGGCGACGGCGATGGGGATCTCCGCGGCTTGAGCTCGGTCGAGGTCGGTGTAGAGGCTTGGGGTGCTTAGAGCGGCGGGACTCGGCTAGCTAGGGGTAGTGGGTGCTGGCGGAGCTGCTGGACATGGCGGGAGGAGCATGGCCGGCGGGGCGCCCGGCGTCGCCGGGGGCGCGTCGGCGTGGGCGTCGGCCTGGTGGGGGGAGCGCGAGAGCGAGACGGCCGGGGGAGAATGGGGTGTCCAGGGGGTTCGGGCGACGACGTGGAGGTCGTCCAGGGCGGCGAAGCGGCGAAGGGGGGAAGCAGGGCGGCGGCCAGCTGCGTGGCGCGCCCTGCGCTCGCCGTCAAGTGGCCAAGCAGCTGCTGGCAGCAGCTGGCGCTGGCTGCGGAGTGGGCAGGCGTGGGCGGCGACAGTAAGTGTTTCCATTTTAAGTCTTTTTCTAATTTCCTGCAACTTTGTGGGGTTTTAAAAATACCAAAACTATTTTAAAATTCACCAAAATGCTCCTGGTCACTTGTTAGAATATTCCCAACATGAAACATTTTGGTTTGGCAATTTTTGAACATTTAAAATATTTTTCATAATTTAAAATGCTCATTTCAAAAACTTGTGAATTAATTCTAGGACCCTTAGATGACCTAGAAAATGGTGCACCTCCTTTGACATGGGTTCTGAACCAAAGTAAAGAGGATGAACATTTTGAAGGGCATTTCAGTTCATTGAAATAATTTTTAGTAAACCCTAGTTGTTTTAAGGGGGGTGTTCAGGGTTTCTGCCTTCCCCATTTCAAATTCAAATGAAATTTAAACATGATGCACACCCTAATGCATGGTCTATCCGGGATGTGACAACTCACCCCCACTCAAAAGAATCTCGTCCGAGATTTAGGATCTGTTGCGAAAAGGTGGGATACTCAAGTCGAAGGCGATCCTCCCTTTCCCAAGTTGCTTCTTGCCGGAATGGTTTGACCATTGAACCTTTAGAAACTTGATATTCCGGCGTCGAGTGGTACGCTCAGCTTGATCGAGGATACAAACGGGATATTCTCGATAGGTGAGGTTATCTTGGAGATCAAGCGTTTAGTGGTCTACTCCACGGATAGGATCCGAGAAGCAACGCTGAGTTGGGAAGCGTGGAAGACATCATGGACTCGGAAAGATGCGGAGGTAGTTCCAATTGGTAGGCAACTTCTCCTCGTTTGGCAAGAATGCGAAAGGGTCCAATGTAACGAGGAGCCAACTTGCCTTTGATACCAAACGATGGGTTCCTTTAAAGGAGTAACCCGAAGGTAAGCCTTCTCGCCAATTTCATAAGTCATAGGCTTATGCTTGCGGTCATATTGGCTCTTTTGACGGGATTGGGCTGTTTTCAATTTCTCACGAATAACGCGAACTTGCTCTTCTGCTTCCTGAATCATGTCCGGGCCAAAGAGTTGTCTCTCCCCGGTTTCTGACCAGTTAAGAGGCGTTCGACATTTCCGTCCATAAAGAACTTCGAAAGGGGCTTTGCCCAGGCTGGCTTGGTAACTATTGTTATAAGCGAACTCGGCGAATGGAAGGCATTTCTCCCAATTCATGCCGAAAGAGATGACAGAAGCTCGAAGCATATCCTCTAGGATTTGATTGACTCGTTCTACTTGACCACTCGATTGAGGATGGAAAGCGGTGCTAAAAGAGACGAGTTCCCATGGCGTTTTGGAAACTTTCCCAAAATCGAGAGGTGAAGAGACTTCCACGGTCTGAGTTAATCTCCAATGGAATACCATGAAGAGACACTATTCGAGAGATATACAAATCAGCTAGCTGGCTAGCGGTTATGCTCTCACGAACGGGTAGGAAGTGGGCTACTTTGGAAAGACGATCAACAACAACGAAGATAGCGTTATTCCCTCTCTTGGTCCTGGGAAACCCGGTAATGAAATCCATACCGATTTTATCCCATTTCCATTCAGGAATTTCCAAAGGTTGAAGGGTACCAGCAGTCGTTGATGCTCGCTTTAACTCGACTGACGTCGCCGATTAGCAATGTATTGAGCAATTTCTCTCTTCATCCTAGTCCACCAAAACCTCTGGCGAGATCTTGATACATTTTAGTACTACCAGGATGAATGGTGAGAGGAGAGTCATGAGCTTCCTTAAGGATCAATCGCCTCGAGTTGCGCACCTTGGGAACCACTAGACGGTCTCCAAAGAACCACGACACCTGAAATTATCAATGGAGAAACAATCTGCGACTCCTTTCTTGATGTTTCTCCCGACACGGGAGATTCCGGATCTACCTTACGTGCTTTGATGATCTGATCCGTAAGGGTAGGTTTCGCCACCGTGGTGGAAAGGAATCCTCGAGGAACAATGTGAAGATTAAGCTTACGAAATTCCTCGTGGAGAATTGGTTGACTTTGTTGTAACATCAGATTGTTACAATAAGATTTGCGACTTAGAGGCGTCAGCCATGACATTGGCTTTGCACGGGGTGTAAGATATTCCTAAGTCGAAATCTGTAATCAACTTCGACCCAACGTCTTTGCACGAGATTCAAATCCGGTTGGGTAAAGATATATTTCAGACTTTGGTGATCGGTGTAGATTTCTAGCGATTACCCGGAAGGTAATGTCGCCAAGTTTTAAGTGCATGAACCATCGCCGCAAGCTCTAGATCGTGTGTGGGGTAGTTATCCTCATGTGGACGCAATCGTCGAGAAGCGTAGGCAATCACATGACGATCTTGCATGAGTATGCAACCTAGTCCTTGTCGCGAGGCGTCATAATAGATAATAAAGTCCTTAGAGAAATCTGGTGGAACAAGTACGGGAGCAGATGTCGGCGTCTTTTCAGTTCCTCGAAAGCTGAACTGCCTTGTGGCGTCCATTCGAACTTCTTATCTTTCTTGAGGAGTTCGGTTAGAGGTTTAGCAACTTTAGAGAAATTCTCGACGAAGCGGCGGCAATAGCTCGCTAAACCGAGGAAACTCCGAACTTGCTTGACCGATTCAGGTGGAGTCCAGTCAAGGACGGCTTGAACTCGCTCGGGATTGACAGCAATGCCCTTACCAGAGATTACATGGCCTAGATAGGTCACTACTGGTAACCAGAATTCACACTTAGAGAATTTGGCATAAAGGCGGTGCTCTCGAAGTTTCATCAATACTAGCCTTAGATGTTCGGCATGTTCTTCCTCATTCTTGGAGTAGATGAGTATATCATCGAGGTATACCACGACGAATTTATCCAAATACTCCATGAAGATTGAGTTCATTAACCGAGAGAAAGTGGCTGGAGCATTGGTTAATCCGAAGGACATGACGGTGTACTCGTATTGGCCATAACGAGTAACAAAAGCCGTTTTAGGTATGTCCCCGTTCTTGATTTTGATTTGATGGTAGCCCAACCTCAAATCCATTTTGGAAAAAGATCGAGGATCCGGCGAGCTGATCATACAGTCGTTGATCCCGGGGAGCGGATACTTGTTCTTGATCGTGACCAAATTGATGGTCGGTAATCTACAACCATCCGATCCGTACCATCCTTCTTCTTGACGAAGAGGACGGGCAAGCCCATGGGGATGAACTAGGACGGATGAAACCTTTTGCAAGGACTCATCGAGTTGTTTCTTGAGTTCAGCTAGTTCTAGGGGTGCCATCTTATAAGGTCTTCTAGAGATTGGGACGGTTAGGGAATAAGATCTATCACGAACTCAACATCCTGTCGGTGGAACACTGGCAGTTCCTCTGAAAGACATCCGGGAAATCACGGACTACCGGAATATCTTCGAGGTGCGGAAGGGGTTGGCATTTAAGGAGTAAAGGCGGCGCTTAGACACTCGGGTTAAAACATCCTTTGTCTTGCAGAAGGATGGGTAAGTTGAACAGTTCTAGTAGAGCAATCAATCTTGGCATAATGGGCTGACATCCGGTCCATACCCAAGATGATGTTTATGTCCGAGGACTTGAGAGCTATTAAAGATGCAAGAAAAACTAATGCTGTCGACAAGAATTTCATTCCCATGACTTATTCTAGAGGTTTGCCATCTAGAACCAGGAGTTTGAATTTCCATGGAGGTAGGCATGTCACGAGAATGTGGTGTTGTGCGATCGAGCATAGCTCTAGAAATAAATGAATGAGATGCTCGATATCAAAAGAAACGATTGCGGATGACAATTAACAAGGAGGCGCATCGAGGGCGACGTTGGGATCCTCATAGGTTTCTTCAGCAGAAACATAGTTGACATGGCCACGAGCGGTGGCAACTGGTTTAGCATAGGGCACCTTTCCTCACCGGCTTGCCACGGCCAATGAACTTTCCAACTTGGTAGGGGTTGTTGCAGGGACACTTTCGCGGATGTAGTGGCCCGTCTCTCCACATTTGAAGCAAGTTATCATATTGGGGCGTGGAGCAGCACTAGCAGCGGGGCCTCCATAAGTCTTGGGCGGAACATCTTGCTGGTTGGGGCGGCGCCTCAAAAGATGGCCTCGGGGTGAACACAGGTGGTAGAGCGATGTTGGAATCAAACCCGGCGCTTACGGGATCCAGCGCGGATGAAGATCGAGTCACGGATGTGCTTAGAAGCCTCAAAATCGATGCACTTGATTTGGTGGCCGATAGCCTTATTGACTAGCTTCGGGAAAGAGATACACTCATGCAGACGGAGATCTCGGCGTAGTTCAGGGCTAAGTCCCTTGCGGAACCTTGCCTGCTTCTTAGCATCGGTAGAAACTTCTTCGGGAGCATAACGTGCTAACCTCCCAAATTCACGGCTGTAGGCATCCTTTGTCGACCTACCTTGGGTGAAGCTGCAGAATTCCTCCCTTTTGCGATCCATAAGACCTTCTGGGATATGATGCTCACGGAAGGCGGCATTGAATTCAGCCCAAGTTGTAACTTGTCCAACCGGACGCATAGCCTCATAATTTTCCCACCAGAGACTGGCAGGGCCTTCAAGATGATAAGCGGCAAAAGTAACCTTATCAGCTTCAGCCACGTTAGCAGAACGCAGCTTGTGGTGGATGCTGCGAAGCCAATCATCTGCGTCGAGTGGCTCGACGGAATATTTGAACTTTGGGGGATATAGCTTGACGAAATCGTTGAGTGAAACCACATCGTTTCTTGGCTGGCGTGCTGTGTTTTGTTCAATCCGCTCCAATAAGCGGTTGGTTTCACGCTTATTGCGTTCTGCTTCCAGCATCACCTCGGCCAAGGATGGCGGTTGCGGCAAATTCACATTTCTGGCTGCACTAGCTTCTCCCTGCTCCGGAGCAGCAGGAGTGTTGCGGGTGTTGACCATCCTAGGAGACAGAGCAAAGGTTTAAACCAGGATGGCAGAATTAAGCAAGGAAGTGCGGAAGGTAATGGATAGCATGGAATGCAAAGATGTTCATCCGTATGACATGGTAATATAAAGCTGCCATATATATATACCAACGGTCATACACACCATTCATAGTTTAGTACAAGCCTGACGGGGTACAACTATAGTGAACGGCGTTACATCTCATCGGAAGCATCCCAACTTCTATACATTATTTTTCTACACTTCCGGAACGATACACACTAAGTCATATTCCACAAGTCACGCAGGACGGCGGAAATACAACTATTACAATACTAGGGATACTACTACTACTCGAGACAGCTCCGTAGTAGTCCTCATAGAAGTCACCTCCCAATCTCGAAGTGGAACATGATCGTCAAGGAGCAGAGACAATCCTGTGGGGCTGTGGACCATAAGGACTCGGATGTGGTCGTGGTCCAACAAGCGGTGGCGAGCGAGGCCCACGAGGAGGAGTGATGCCTCCTACCTCACGCCACTCCATAAAGTCTGGCAGACCAGCCCGCTGGGTACAAGTCCCTCATATCCATGTATCCGCTTGCACGGCAGTGCAAACCTAGTCGAGTAGCCCGGTGGTCGAACGGGCATTAAACAGCTCCATACGCAAGGCCGGTTCTCACGGTCCTTGTCCTCCAGCAACTCAGTAGTAGTGCGAAGGAGTGAGTCCTCATGGGATGCATCGCTGTACAAACCCTGAAGGTAGCCATGCGCCCCAGGAAGGGATGCTGGCATGTAGCGGAAATCACTGTTGACCAGCAAGGCAGTTCTGGCTCGAATAATAGTCATCATAGAATAGGCTGCATCTTGCACAGACATCCCAATAGTGATCCCAAGTCCATAAGAACAGTGAAGTGGCTCAGTAGCTCCGGGGTAAGATGGATAAATCCGGACCGTGCATAGGTATTGGCTTTGATTGAAATCCCTGAACTGCTCCTCGACGGTATATTCAGGATACCATCGATAACCAGCCTCAATCATCACCCTAACCAACATGGCCGTGTGACCGCACACACCAATGCAACGGGTCAAAGCGAACCACTTGGTTACGAGGGGCGGTGGCCATCTGAAAGCACAGCCATAATGCAAAGGCATTAGAATTCCTAGGGAAAATCGGGCAGCATAACATCTGTAAATGCTCAAATCAGATTTGAGACATTCAAAATTAGATTTGCAAAACCACTCAACAACATCATATCAAGGTTCTGGTTCAAATGATACCATACTAAAATTTAGTAGCACTGAACTGAGGATGTAACCAACAATCCTATAAGGTACTACGGATTAGTAACACGTGAACACGATAGAGAAAAGAGAGCCTAGTCCTAAACCCACGTCGAATGAGAAGAGGGTGACTCAGATCAGAGGGCACAAGGTAAAGGAGTAAAAGAGCCTTACGTTCCCTCCCACAATCAATTCCCCTACATATAACTAAAGCATTTCTAGACTCAACATCGACCAGTTTGGCTTAGCGAACCTACAGGCAGCCACCTTTCGATGCCAACGCTGTAAGGACCCCAATTCCAAGTCACATCGACCTAGCTGGTAACACCTCATATCACTTTGTGGCCTCACGCACGGTATTCCCACGGGTGTCGCCTTACCATGGCCCGGGACCGTTTGCGCCTTTTGGCTCATGTATATGATAGCGTCGCTAGCATCCACATGACAAAGAACCCGGGCCGACATGGCTAGTCGTGAACCCAAAGCGGCACTAACCTATGGGGACAGGCATACATGAATCACTTGAGCATGTCGGTCATCAACGTATGAATTCGGGCTGTAGCTTTGGGCTAACAGGACTCCGGTATCCCGGGCTGTAGCGAGCTAGGCAGGACTCGAATATCACCGCGTGACATTTCCCGAAGGAACAGACATAGGAACGAAATGAAACACATGCGGCCAGTCAAGTGTCCAAGCAGTAGTCTTTGGGCTAGCGAGGACTCCGGTGAACCGGGCTGTAGCGGACTACTATCGCTCGAAGCACGAGACTTACATTTCCCCATATGAGAGGCTGCCAAGGATAAACAACTAGTTTGTCGGATCCCACCCATACCAAGCATTTCAATCATACACGCATAATATGCACGATATGAGTAAATACAACAAGGCATCACAACAAAACTCTACAACTCAAGTACTTTATTTAAAAGGCTCAGGAGCCATACATAACATAGTCATACAGGTAGGGGTCACATGACCCAACACTCAAGTCATACAATCATACAAGCACATGCGGAAGCAAACTAGTCTCGAGTACAGACTCTAGAAAGAAAGAAAGCTTGTTGGAGTCTTCCTATCTACAATGGCCCTTCACAAGTCTTAGATCGCCACACATGGCTAATTCACTCGTCGATGTAAAGATCTACATAGAACCCGTCGGAGGGGGTAGTATAGTCCTCTAAAAAATATTGATTAAGCAAACATGAGTACAAAAGTACTCAGCAAGTCTTACCACAGAATCCTATCATACATGCACATTCTCAAGAAGGAGGTGGAGTTATTTGCTGACAAGCCAGCTTTGACTCTTGGCTAAGCTATCCTCGTGACACACTTTGTAAAGCATTTGTCGCATTACAGTCCACTAATCACCATCACAATACTCCACCGTGGATCCTCTCTCGTCATCCCCGAGAGGGCCATCCACGATACTCACACTTATCTTGAGGCTTTTAGTAGTATCCATTTACTTGTCTATGAACTGATATAGGTAACCCAGAAGTCCTTCTCCGTGGACACGGCTATTCGAATAGATAATATATATAACCCTGCAGGGGTGTACTTCTTCACACACGCTCTCACCACTTATCGTCGTTTACACGACATGTACTAAACAACCTTCAGCGGAAGCCCAACGTGGGTGTCGGCCACAGCCTACCTAAACACTCAAGTCCCTACTCCTGGTTTATCGCCTATTCGGGTTCCATCCGCAGGGAGTCCGGCCGAGGTTTCCAGTACAGCCCCGAACGATGTGTGCAGGGTTCCCGAGATACCAAGCGAATTTTCGGTACACGAACCACGGTGCCTACCGCAACACAACCCACCCCTAAGGTCAGCGTTGCGTGTGGCCCCAACATGCTACAAACACGAAACTACTTGCAACTCCCGGACTATGAACAGGGGTGGTTAAGAAGCCGAGAGGGTCCATTGGTTTCGGGCCCAATGCGTGGTAGTAGCTAGTTCATGGATCACAAACACAGATCTCAGTTCTTAGGGTCGGCTTCAATGAAACAACCCACCATGTACTCCTACATGGCCTCTCATCGATACCTTTACCAAATCGTGTTCAACACTTTCACTCTCGAACCAACACAACCTTTCACTCCAGTTCATCATCCCGATGAGCCGGACTGACACAACTCTAAGCATAGCAAGCATAGCATGGTAGGAACAACACAAACATGGCTCAATCAACTCGTACACATACTAGTGGGTTTCATCTAATTCTTGTGGCAATGACAGGTCATGCAAAGGAAGTGGGTTCAACTACCGCAGCACACAACAGTTTGAATCGCGTTGTCTTAATGCGAAACGAGAGCGAAGCGAGAACATGGGTTTGTATCGGAATGATCAATGAGTTGCTTGCTGATGGAACTGGGTAGAGAACTGCCCTTGAGATGAGTAGTCGAGGTTATCTTCGGGGGCAGAACCTATCATGAAAGCACACCGAGATAAACACACAAAACAATATGCAACAATATGATGCATGCTATGACATGGCAATATGGATGTGTGTTGGCCTAATGCAAGCTGAAATAACAGGGGATGAACTCATTTGAATCAAGGATTCAAATGATAGCTCATTTGAGTTAGTCCTAAAGGTGCATTATCTTATTCTGGTTATTCAGCATAGTTAACTTGTTTTAACATGCATGAAACCTGTACCAATGGATAGAGTGTATTTTTCTGATAATTTTTCATATATAAATCTTTGCATTTGGAGTTATAGAATAAAAGTTATAAGCATTTGAAATTTGATTTATATTCTGGAATTTATTATATAA
The DNA here is from genome assembly GCA_021605145.1 of Aegilops bicornis. Taxonomy (NCBI): domain Eukaryota; kingdom Viridiplantae; phylum Streptophyta; class Magnoliopsida; order Poales; family Poaceae; genus Aegilops; species Aegilops bicornis. The sequence continues at coordinate 349,530,777 of CM038672.1, forward strand.
AAATAAATCCAGAATTTCATTTATTGCGTCAGCATGAGGTCAGCGTGACGTCAGGGGTCAACGGGGTCATCCAGGTCAACTGACCAGTGGGACCCGCATGTCAGGGTTAGTTTAACTAATTAAATTAGTTAGAACTAATCCTAATTAGCTAACCGGGGGTCCACATCATTGACTCGTGAAAGGCGGTCAATGGGGCCTGATCGGGGTCGATGGTCAACTCGCGGCGTCTAGCCGCCAGCGAGGCCAGACGGCGGAGCAAAGTGCTTTGCACTTCTGGGCACCAAATGGAGCCTTGGGAGCATCTACGTGGAGCTGGAAGTGAGCCGCGGTGTTTGGTGAGGTCGATTGGGTTAGGGGTGGCGGAGTGGGGCGCCGGCGACGAAGTCGAGGCGGCGGCGGGGGCTCGGGTGATGTCGGGTTTCGTGTTAGAGGGCTCGGCGAGGCGCTGGAAGTGCATAGCTAGGCCCAGCGCAACTCGGTGAAGTGCGATGGACAGGGTGGCGTGGCCGTTGGGTGGCCGGAGCCGTCGGCTGACGAGCTCACATGGCGTGCGTTCGGGTGATCGGCGTGCGCTTCGTTGTAGTGCAAGAGGAAGAGAGCGGAGAGGACGGGGAGTAGCCAGGCTCACAGTGAACCCGTAGAGAGCCTCGTCTGGGTCGGGGCGGTTCGATGCGCGGCGGCGGGCGATGGGGATCTCCGGCGGCTTGAGCTCGGTCGAGGTCGGTGTAGAGGCTTGGGGTGCTTAGAGCGGCGGGACTCGGCTAGCTAGGGGTAGTGGGGTGCGCGGAGCTGCTGGACATGGCGGGAGGAGCATGGACGGCGGGAGCACGGCGTCGGCAGTGGCGCGTCAGCGATGGCGTCGGCCAGAGTTGGGGAGAGCGAGAGAGAGAAGGCGGGGAGAATGGGGTGTCCAGGGTTCGGGCGACGACGTGGAGGTCGTCGAGGCGTGGCGAAGGGGAAGCAGTGGCGGCCAGCTGCGTGGCGCGCCTGCCGCTCGCCGACACCAGGCTACTGCTGGCCGAGCCAAGCAGCTTCATTGGGTTGGCTGGCTGGGCAGCAGGTGGGCAGGCGTGCATGACAGGTAAGTGTTTCCATTTTTAAGTCTTTTTCTAATTTCCTGCAACTTTGTGGGGTTTTTAAAAATACCAAAACTATTTTAAAATTCACCAAAATGCTCCTGGTCACTTGTTAGAATATTCCCAACATGAAACATTTTGGTTTGGCAATTTTTGAACATTTAAAATATTTTTCATAATTTAAAATGCTCATTTCAAAAACTTGTGAATTAATTCTAGGACCCTTAGATGACCTAGAAAATGGTGCACCTCCTTTGACATGGGTTACGAACCAAAGTAAAGAGGATGAACATTTTGAAGGGCATTTCAGGTTCATTGAAATAATTTTAGTAAACCCTAGTTGTTTTAAGGGGGGGGGGGTGTTCTGGGGTTTCCTGCCTTCCCCATTTCAAATTCAAATGAAATTTAAACATGATGCACACCCTAATGCATGGTCTATCTGGGATGTGACAGATTGGCACAATCCTAACTCATTGATCGAAGCGTGCACCAGAAATATGGACTAGGTAGCACGATCAAGCTTAGGATGATGATTCAATAACCAACACGCCAAGAATGAGAGTATTGTCCGTTTACTACCAAGCAACGGGGTTGCTAGGGGTATTGATTTCACACATCACAATTCACTTGTCGGTATTCCGGTTACAATAACACGGGGACCGAGGAATGAATAATGATGGAGAGAGGTATCACTGCGTCAAGAATTCATAAGAGGTGGTGCAATTCTCATTACACTCTTGACATAAAGATGGTAACACTACAAGTTAGAGCAGAGCAAAAGCTGGATTGGCATTTTGATCCGCGGAATACAATTGCTTTGACCCAATCCTGGAAATGGACGAGGTACTGGAGTTTGTTTCTCCTAGACATTCCGGGATAGAATGGCTTGATGGACCACAAGAATAATAGGCATCGATGAACACGAATGCACAACTATTCCTGACTATCAAGTGATAGACTAGGGTCGGAATACAGCTGAGGAGGGTCAACTCAAGGAACGTACAACCTTCTGAGTTGTGGAGGCATTGGTTAGTATGTCGAACCAAGTTCAACATGTTCCTTCCGGATAACCCTTGCAGAGAGGTAGGATTGGCAGAGTCACAACTATTGAACGGAGAACTCATCAAGAGTACTCTGATTGTGATCTTTTGGTTCAAAAGAACTCCTGCCAAGAATGGTTCATGGTATTTGGAAGAATGATATACCACGGACCTCGAGGACTATCACAAAGGTTGCTAATATCCTAAAGGAACTAGCAAATTCTATCAACATGAGGTAAGTAGAGTGAATCTTGAGCTCAAGAACCCAGAAATAGAATGCCTACTAACTAAATGGCATCACGGGATGCTTTTGAGAATGATGGCCAGAATCATCACACTGGGAATAGAAAACATGGCTAGATTACTAGGTGGTTCTCTAAGACACCTAGGGTCATAATAATAGTTCCAACATATATGTCGAGGTAATGGAGTACTCAACTCAGCATTTAGTGTGGTTAATTTGGCCCAAAAGGATCATCGGGAATGGAAAGAAGGGGTTTGCAAATGCATCAGACTATCTAGAAACCTGGGATGACTCGGACAGCATAACGACTGTAAATGCTCAAAAAGATTCAAGACATCCTGCAAAATGGTGGCATAACCACTCAACATCACAATAACAAGGTTCCGAGATCAACTACCAACATACGAAAGTACTAGAAACTGAACTGGGCCTTGAATCCATCAATCCTATAAGTCTACGGTTTAGTAACACGTGATCCTGATAGAAAGATGAGAAGCCTAGTTCTTAATCCCCGTAGAAAGGAAGAGGTTGACTAAGATCAGAAGGCATAAGGTAAAGGAGTAAAAAGAGCCTTACGTTCCCTTCCACAATCAATTCCCTTATATAACTAAAGCATTTCTAGACTCAACTTCGACCAGTTTGGCTTGGTAATCCTACAGTCCGTCAGGCCCTGATACCAAAGCTGTCAGGACCCCGATTCCAAGTCACGTCGATCTAGCTAGCCGGTAACACCTCATATCACTTTGCGGCCTCACGCACGGTATTCCCACAGGTGTCGCCTTACCATGGCCCGGGACCGTTTGCGCCTTTTGGCTCACGTATATGATAGTGTCGCTAGCATCCATATGACAGAGAACCCGGCCGACATGACTAGTCGTAAACCCAAAGTGGCACTAACTTACGGGACAGGCATACATGAATCAACATCGAGCATGTCGATTGACGTGCGCGAATCCGGGCTATAACATTGGGCTAACAGGACTCCGGTGAACCGGGCTGTAGCAGGCTAGGCAGGACTCCGGATGTCACCGCGTGACATTTCCCGAAGGGACGAACCACAGAACAAAGTGAATCACATGCGGCCGATCAAGTGTTCCGAAAGAGGTAGTCTTGGGCTAGCAGGACTCTAGTGACCCGGTCAGAAGCGGACTACTATGGCTCATGGAAGCACAAGACTACATTTCCCCATAAGAGAGGCTACCAAGGATAAACAACTAGGTTGTCGGATCCCACACATACCAAGCATTTCAATCATACACACAATATGCTCGATATGTGTAAATACAACATGGCATCACAACATAACTCTACGACTCAAGTATTTATTCATTAGGCTCCGAGGAGCGAGATATTACAAACATGGGTCTCATGACCCAACATTCAGACCGTACAAGTCAAAGGACATGCAGAAGCTTAACATGTCTGAGTACAGACATCTACAAATAAAAAAGGCTGAGAAGCCTGACTATCTACCAGATCCTGCCGAGGACACAAGATCGTAGCTGAGGTATCAAGCTAAACATCGAAGTCCACACGGAATTACTAGCGAGATTGACGTCTCTCTGCAAAACATAAAATAGGCAAACGTGAGTACAAATGTACCCAGCAAGACTTACATAAGAACTAGCTACATATGCATCGGTATCAACAAAGGGGGTGGTGGAGTTTAACTGCAGCAAGCCAGCTTTGACTCGGTGGCTATCCTGAACTACCACTGCAAGTAACTCTTTTGAGGTGGCGCACACGAGTCCACATATTCACCATATCAATACACCACTATGGATCTGCTCCCGTCTCCCTACGAGAAGGCCATCCATAGCACTCACACTTATCTTGCGCATTTTAGAGTATCCACTTCAAGTTATCTATGAACTGTACAGGCAACCCAGAAGTCCTTTACCGTGGACACGGCTATTCGAATAGATAATGTTAACCCCACAGGGGTGTACTTCTTCACACACGCTCTCGCCACTTACCACCATGTACATGTCGTGTATCTCGGCAACCTTCAAGCGGAAGCTTTGGCGAGGAGTCGGCCACGACCGACTAACCACACAAGTCTCTAGTCCAGGTTTATCGCCTATTCGGGTTCCATCCGCAAGGAGATCCGGCCGGGTGTCGCCACGGCCCCAAACGATGTGTGCAGGCTTCCCAAGCCCACCTCGACGGGTGGATCTACGCTTGGTACACCGTGCCATGGTGCCTAGTCTGTCCCAAGCCCACCTGTACCGGGTGCCACTCGGTAGACTACTAACACAACCTGCAAACACCAGGAACTAGTTGCAACTCCTGGACAGAGATCGCAGCGGTTAATAAGCCGAGAGGGGTCGAGTTACCGGAACCCAATGTGTGGTAGTAACTATTCATGGATCACAAACACAGAACTCAGTTCCTGAGGACGGTTTCAATGAGACAACCCACCATGTACTCCTACATGGCCTCTCACCGCTACCTTTACCAAATCGTGTTCACACACTTCCTCTCAACAGTAGGACATGTTCACACGCCTCCGACTCATCCCGATGAATCAGACCTGACTCAACTCTAAGCAGTAGCAGGCATGACAAACAAGCATGAATGAGTAGGCACATCAGGGCTCAAACAACTCCTACTCATGCTAGAGGGTTTCATCTATTTACTATGGCAATGACAGGTCATGCAGAGGAAAAGGGGTTCAACTACCGCAACATGTAACAGATGAATCGTTATTGTCCTAATGCAATAAAAGAGCAGGAGCGAGAGAGTGGGATTGTATCTGAATGAGCAAGGGGGTTTTGCTTGCCTGGCACTTCTGAAGATAGTATAGTTCTTCATCGGTGTCATCGATCTCATCGTCGGAACCACGTCTACTCAGAGGGGACAGATACCGGCAACAGAGAGGAAACACAATCAATGCAATGCAACAATATGATGCATGATCATGACATGGCAATATGTTGTTGATTGAGCTAATGCAACTAGCAACCTGATTAAATGAAGTTGGTTTGAACCAAAGGTTCAAATTGAAACTCCATATAAGACATTTCAAATGCCATTTATTCAAATTGTCACATACAGCAGCCTTAAGTTGTTCCGACATGCATGAAAATGCCATAAACAGATTCTTTGTATTTTTCTGATAATTTTTCATATATAAATCTTTTCATTTGGAGTTACGGTTGAATTTCTATGAATTTTAGAAGTTTTGGGCATTTCCTGAAATCCCTGAATTATTTTAAATCCAGAAAAAGGATTAATTACGTCAGCACTGCATCATACCTGCGTCAGCAGGTTAGCAGCGCTGACCAGGGTCAAACCTGATGTGTGGGGTCCACACGTCGGTGACACCGGTGCTAAACCCGCGTTGACTAGCACTTTGACTACTGCGGGGCCCATTTGTCAGTGGCTGAAGGGTGGCTAAGCTGGCGAGGATTAGCGCTAATGACTGCGCCACGTCGGTCCTCGCCGGAGTTCCACCAGCGGCGACCAAAGCTATGGCGGAAGCTCGCCGGGGCTGCGCTACAAGTAGCGTCTAGACGTGCGAAGGCCACCAAAAGGTAGCCCGAGCACGCCCGCATCTAGCTAGCCGCACGGGAGGCCGCGTGGTCGCTGGAATCGACGACGGCGAGCGCATCCGTGGTGGCCGGAGTTCGGACGTGGAAGGGGTCGACGCTACGGTGCGCGGGAGGAGGAGCTGGTGGGAGCTGCGGCCTCCTAGGAACATGTGGAGCACGCAGGCGTTCTCGGACAAGAGCCATTGCGGCTGTGGCCACGGCTACGCCATGGCCGGCGGCGAGAAGCTTTCGGCCTTGATGGTTAACCTAGCTACATTACGCGAACGGCAAGGAGAACAAGGGAAAACGGGCATGAGCTCAATGCGATTCTGGTGGTGCGGCTGGCAAGCTCGGGGACGGGTTGTGGATGGCGAATCGGCGACGGTGATCGGCGGCGCCGGGCGATGAAGACGATGGCGTGGAGGCGATGCAGAGCTTCCCGGCTCGCGTGGCTCGGCAATAAGGACGGGGCGTCATGGCGGTTCTTCCGGATGCGTCGAGCAGTCGAGGGGGAGGCATTGGCTACGCGAATGGCGGCAGCGGTCGGCGGCTGCCTTCGGACGCGAGCGAGGGAGCAGAGGAGGTGGGGAACCAGAGAGCGAGGGGAAAGTGGAGGGGAGGCGTTGGGCGTCTCCGTGGCGTGGCTGGAAGCACCGGGTCGTCGCGCTGGAGCAGGAGGTGGCGTCGTTGGCTGCTGCAGCGTCAAGAGCTGCTTTTCCCTCTGGCAGGAGGAAGAAGGCAGTGTTGCCCACGTAAATTTGGGCCAGAACAAGAGTTGGGCCAGGCAGGTAAGTCAGGTAAGGCCCTTTCCTTTGTCTGTTTTATTTCTTCTGTTTTGTTTTCTTTTATTTAAACTTGCCACTGTTTAAAAATTTAGAACAAATCAAAACAGTGCCAAATATCCTCTAAGTATAACTTATGTTGCTCATTGGACATTTCCAAATGCACATAAATTATCACAGAGCATTTAAAAACATATCCGTATATATTTGAATATATTTTCAAATTCAAATAGAATATTGTTTTAAATTCAGAGACCAAATAATTCATTAAAAATGTTCCAAAATTTTGGTTTGGTATATAACCCTTGCCAAAATTCTCAAAACTATTTTTAGGGAATTTTGGATTCACTGAATGCAATTTAAAGGGTTCTTGCCCTTCTTTTAAAAGATTTTGAGGCTTTCAAATTCCCTCAATTCAAGTTTCTTCAATTTAAACATGATGCATGCTCATGGATGCAACTATTACACTCAGATATTCTAGGGCTGTTACAATCGGGACGACCCAACGACGGCTGAGGCATGCGCGGGGGGGGGGGGGGACCCTGCCGACGGAGAAAGCTAAGGCCTGCTTTCGCATTTCCTTCCTGAGGGCTGTTTGTGCGTCAAGGGGGCCTCCTGAGCATCGTGACCCAGGAGCCTAACTGGTCACGTAGACCCTCACCCCTTGGTCTCGTCCTGGTGACCCAGACAACCCAATGGCGGCCGAGGCATGCGCGGGGCCGGGCCCTGCCGACGCAGAACAATAAAGCAACGGGAAGGAAATCGCAGAATCCTAACAAATTATTACAAGACATATTGTTTCTCCAGGTATCAAACATAAGTTTCAACGCCTCCATGAGGCACGGTGCATGTTGAAGGAAATAAAAATGGAAGGAAGCGCTGCCAGCAAGCCTCTTCTTCAGCCTTAGGCACTGCCATCGCCCGTGAGGGGTGCCCCGTCGTCGACAACATCGCCGTCACCCGTGCCAGTGGTTATGGCTGCAGGTTCGGCGACACCGTCAGTCGGGGGTGCAGGGTCGATGGCGGGGAACTTCTGCAGCTGGGCCTCCACCTGGTCCTTCACGGTTTTGGTGGCGGTGACGCAGTGCTCCTCGTCCACTGGCTCAAGCAGGCCTCCCAAGTCGGCGCTGGAGTCGAGAAGATGGAGGTGGCTGAAGACGCACGTCATAGTTGAAGCGGAGAGCGCACGGGCTCCCCCCTCCACTAACGGGCCGACTCCAACAGCGCGCCTCGGCGCCTCGACAAAATTTGGGGGAAGCAGGTCGGCGGGCCTTCCTCAAGATCCTGCTAACGGCTCCTTCAACCCCCTTCCGTAGAGTTTCCGCAATGCCTTGCGAAACCTCTCCTCAAGGGAATCGAAGGCAGCACGATCGTTGGCAAGGATGTTTGCCTTGGCCTCCAGCAGGACCTTCTCCTCCTGTACCTCCTTCTTCAGCTTCCCCAGGCGATCGCGCTCCGCGGCTTGCGCCCGCGCTGACTGCTCTAGCTCAGTGTCCTGACCGGCAACCGCGTCTTCTCGAGCCTTCAACTCCTCCCGCACCTCATGCTGACGGGCCTCGGCGGCACGCTCGATGCGCAGGGTCTCCAGCTTGGCCTTCGCTGCCTGGAAGCGCTCCTCGGCGGCCTCGGCGTCCTTCAATGCCGCGTCACGGGCGGCCGCGGCCAGGCCGGCAACCCGTTTACCCTCCCCGGAAGCTTCTACGGCCTGGCTCCACGACACCCTGACGGAAGTGTCAGACCGCAACCACCCCGAGATCAACTCCAGGAACCCCGACGCCAGGCGACAATCTGCGCCTTGAAGGTCATCGCGAACTAGGTCAGTGTGTAAAGAGCCTCCCCCACAGCGTCGGGCGAAGCAGGAGAGTCACGGCCCAATGGCGTGATGGAAGGGGGAGGAGGCAGCACCGGCACCAGGGTCATCAAGTCAGCAACAGCAGAGGGGACTGTCGGATTGCGGGTTTCGGCAAAACCCTTAAGGTTCAAACTCTGGGGTGTGCATGAAGATCTCTCCCTCCCCCTAGCTCACACACTCACCACGATCTCAAAGCTCAGCTCGTCGAACTTCGAAGAACAAGGGACACAAAAGTTTATACTTTTTCGGGCCACCGATGTGATGTAATACCCTACTCCAGTGTTGTGTGGTGGATTGCCTTGTAGGCTGAGGATGAACAAGTACAAGGGAAGGACAGCCTCCTGAGGAGAGGTGTTCTTGAGCTCGGTGAGCTTGTGGGTGTGAGGGTGGAATGGATCTGATCCAAAGTCTCTCTCTTCCTATGGTGGTGGCTAGTCCTATTTATAGAGGCCTCGGTCCTCTTCCCAAATGTTAGGCGGGAAGGGATCCCACAACGGCCAATTTGAAGGGGGACAGCTAGTACAAGCTATCATGACAAAAGGTGGTCTTCGCCTGCTAAAGGCTCTGGTGGTGACACTGTCGTGGGCTCCATGATGACCTCCATCCTGCCGTCCTGCTGGTCTTGGTCTCGTTGCACCGATATGGAAACCTTTGCCTGATGCCTCGGGACTATTCGCCTGTGCCTGCTCCTTCAGCACCAAAGAGGAAGCCAATACTCTACGCCGCCTGGCCTTGGTCGTCATGGCTCATGTCACGGGAACCTCACGAGGTGCCCCTCGCCTTGATCTCTCCGCTCCTCGTGAGCTAGCCTAGTGAGGCTACCCCTGAGGAGGTCTTGTGTCGTTTGCCTCGCGAGGCTTGGCCCCTCGCGAGGGTCTTGAGTGTTTGCTGGTGAAGATGGGCCACACCAGGCCGCTAGAGGAGCCATGCCGTGGGCCACAGGCAGGCAAGTCTGGCGACCCCTATTCCTAGAACGCCGACAGTAGCCCCCGGGCCCAAGGCGCGCTCGGACTTGGCTTCGAGGCGAAGCCAAGGGGAAAGTGCGGAGCGCCATGGGCCCCAACCGCCTGCGGCCTTGATTAACGCGTGGCGACTGACGGGATGTGGGTGTCTCCGCTTCCCCATGTTGCCTCAGGGACCGCCCGACTTGACGAGTCCCTGGTGCATGCAGAAAAGACCATCATTACCTGCGATCGTGGGGGTCGCCGGTTGGCCTTCTTCTTCTATAAATGAGGAGTGGGGCCGAGCCCCCGTCGCCTATCTCTTCCCGTCCCGCTCATTTCTTCTTCCCTGCTTCACTGCTAGCAGCGACACCCATGGTGCCGATACGGAAATTCTCGGCCGCTGAGAAGGGAAAAGCCCCCCGCAACGAGCCGGGGCCACTTCCACCGAAGAAGAGGCTAGCCCACCACCGCGACGTCGCCGTGATGCCGGAGGTGTCGAGGCCTTGGCACGAGCGGCCTCCCCCGGATATCCGCTGCCTTTGTACGCCCGGGCCGAGGGCTCAGGAGGAGGAGGTGGCAATCAACACCGTCCACGCCACGGCGGCGCGCGCTGTCGCCCCAGGAACCCACGCAGAGGGCTCCTCGCGCGAACTGGTAGTGTGGGCGGCGATGCCTCCGCGCTCTTGGATTCACTTCCCGCAGTTCTTCTCCGCCTAGATGCCGCTGAGGGGTCCCCTCGAGCTATGGTTGCAGCAGGCCGAGTGCGATGCCCCGGTGACGGGGGCGGAGGTTGAGGTCGTCTCCCCGGGCAAGATCTTCATGACTCGCGGACGGGGTGAGGTCGCCCGAGTTTGCCGTGCGGAGGGCGCCCTCTCCATCCACTTCGGATACGACGACCCCTCCATGATGTTCTTCAAGGTCTTCGACGGGGAAGCCGCCGCCTGGAGTGCTACCCTGGAGGGGGTCGTCGGGACGACACAGCGGCAGGAGCCGGGCCAGCTGCTGGCCTCGCCAGCGGTTCCTCCAGCAGCAGCAATGGCGCTTGGGAGTCCAGCGACTCTACCGAGCCCTACGAGACTCCGGACACAAGCGACGACAGCTACGTGCCCCCGAGCTGTCGCCATGCCCAGAGTGCAGCTGAGGCATCCGCTCGCCGCCGTCATTGATCTGGATGGTTGGCGTCGGCCTCCTGTGGCCCACTATTGATGATGGCGTCGGCGGCGTCGGTGCTTGCAGATAGAGCTCCTAGAAACCTTCTTCTTTTGTTTCCTGCGAGGAATCGAGACGAACCCCGTGGGGGCGTTAAATGATCCGTAGCGCCTTTTGTTAATATTGTCCTTATTATGAAGATTTATGACTGCACGTCCTGCTTCGGCTCAATCCCCCATTTCCATCCTCGCTGTAGCTTGGTGCTCTACGCCGACAGGTCCCGGTCCCCAGGCAGGCTGCAGCTGTCGCTGGTATGCCAGGTCGCGATGCCGTGGTCAAGGCCAGGAGGTGAGCGGCCCGAGGTCCAGTGAGAGCTCCTGGGGCGCGATGCTCAAGAGGTCCCCTTTAGCGTGCAAGCAGCTATCTAAGGGTAGGAAAGGAAGGCGGTGACGCCGTAGAAAGGCTGGAAGAGATGGGAATCCTATGCCACAGCGCTTGGCTGACCCGAGTGCGAAACTTATCTTAGCGGTCCAGAGTCGACTGCTTGTGCTGCGCCAGGCTCGTGCGTCAATGGCCATAGTGTAGCCGGGTTAGGCCCGTGCGAGCTTTCCCCCTTTTACCACGCTCTTCCATGTGCTCTACGTCCTCGGGTCCCGGCCCTCGTGCGAGCTCATCCGCCGCTGGTATGCCAGGTCGCGATGCCGTGGTCAAGGCCAGGGGGGAGGGTTGGAGAGCCAGTAGGAGCTCCTGAGGAGCGATGCTCAGGTGCCCCCCTTTTAACAGGCAAGCGAATTGCATGGGAAAAGAAGGTGCCCGTGGTACCGCCCGTTGTCGTCCTCGGGAGGTTCCTGCAGGTTAGTCGGAGAGAGAGCATAGCCCGTGATCGCGCTGGCTACCCAGCTACCGATTGTTCCACAAGAAGACGAAGGCACTGAGGATCTGATGAGGTGACGTGTGCGGAGCGGGCCGCAAGCCAAAGTTTGATCTCTCAGGTTTATCAGCATTGCAGGGACGGACCCGAGCACAAGCGCTGTGCCGGTATGTGGAGTTTCCGCCATGGGGTAAACAGGAGATCGGTCGGCAACGCGGGATGCCACGGGATGTAATCAAACACGCAATAGCCGTAAGAAAATCACGCAAGGAGATAAGCTAGTTCAGATAGATGTAAGAACGATACATACCACTGGGACGGACCCGAGTGGTCTGGGGATGATGCAGCCCGAGGGGCGCCCCCGACAGAGTAAGCTAAAGATGCAAAAATGATACATGCCGTAGGGACAGGCCCACGCGACCTGGGAATCGTGCAGCCCGAGGGGCGCTCCCAGCTGAGTAAACTTGGAAAATGTCACCTGGTACCATTGTCAAAGGAGGGTTGAGGTAGTCGAAGGCGCGCGATGAAGGTGTCGCTCCTCATGAGCCGCCAGGACCCTAAGCCTCGGGAGGCTCTGGAGACCCGGGCGGGTCTTCGAGGATCGTCGCCATCTCCACCCGAACTGCGTGATGCCTGGCTTCCTGAGCAGACAGGGCACTCCGCAGGTGGCGCTGGAAGGCGGCCGCCATGTTCGGCAAGCCAAATGGCATGCAGACGTAGCTATGAGGTGGACCCTCGCACCGCCCAACGCGCAAAGGCCAGAAGCCCTCCTGAGACGCAGCCCTGTTGAGCCCTAGAATGTCGATGAAGACGCACAGCCCGCCGTCCTCGCCAGGATGGGGAGCTGCGCCTGGTGGTGGGCGGCGGTCGCCGCGCATGGTCCTTGCTTCTTGAAGCTCCTGGGTGGCCTTGATGATGAACTCCTGAACACCGGGCGCTCCTCGCCCAGTGCCCTCTTGAGGGAAACATGCAGCAAAGCATGACTTCACGTGGTGCCCGAGCGCCTCCTCGTGATGTTGGCTAGGTTCGAGGCCCTCCAGAAGAGAGCCCCCAAGCCCTGCCCGAGAAAGGAGCTGGGCGCGCCTTCCTATGCGAGGGAGGGAGGCACCCCAGGCGCGGGCGCTGATCCTAAGGCGGCGCTGCTAGAGATGTTGCTCTCCTGATGTCCTGTGCGGAGTAGTTGCTTCTTCTTCTTGGGGATGGCCTCAGGAGAGTACAGGGTGCCCTCACCGTCGGGGTCTTCGATTGCTGCAGCTTGGAAGGCAAACTCCAGGGAGCACACCACATCTCTTTCTTCGCAGGTGACTGTGATGATTCCGCCGCTTCCTGGCATTTTGAGGACGTTGTAGCCGTGGTGGGTCACTGCCATGAACTTGGCCAATGCTGGATACCCGAGGATGGAGTTGTACGACAGACGGATGTGGGCGACGTCGAAGTCGATGAGCTCGGTGCAGTAGTTGTTGCGCTGGCCGAAGGTGACAGGGAGACGGAATTGCCCTATTGGGGTGGTAGAGCCGTCTGTCACTCCTGAGAAGGGTTTGGTAGGCTGCAGCTGATCGTATGGCACTTGGAGGCTATCAAATGTCTCGACGGACAGGACATTGAGCCCTATGCCACCGTTGATGAGGGTCTTGGTGACTTGGACGTTGCTGATGACTGGCGAGCAAAGCATCGGGAGGGCGTCGGCAGCCGCCGCGCACTTGAGCTTGTCCGACGAGCTGAAGGTGATGGCGCATTTGGACCACCTGAGCAGGCGCGTGGCCTCGAGCCTGGGAAGGGCCGCGTTCACCTCACGAAAAAACTGCTTGAAGATGCGCTGGGATGCTGGGGCCTGAGCTCCGCCCAAGATGCAGGCGATAGCGCGCGGTTCCTGGAAGCTCCCAGCCCCCTTGTCCTGATGATGGTCATCATTCCTTCTTGGTGGTGGAGGTAGTGGAGGGAGACCAGCATTGCCCTGTGGGCGGTCCTTGCATGGTCGGTCCCTCCAGGCGCCCTCACGAGGCTGGTCCTGCCAGCGGTCCTCACGAGGACAGTCGCGCCACTCCTGGCGGGGGCTGCGGTCGTCCCAGCGTCCCCCACCTCGTCCTCCTCCTCGGCCGTAGCCCCGGTCGTTGCGCTCGGGGCGTCGACCGAAGCGTCCATCTCGGAGGGCCCTAAGCTCTTGACAATTGTTGGTGTTGTGGCTTTGTACATTGTGGAAGGCGCAGAACAGACAGCTGCTCTTGGACGACTCGGGGTGGTCCCGGCCGCGCTTCGTGTCTCGCTCCACCTCGAGCACGGCCACCCGCTTGCGCTTCACGTCCTTGGCGTTGGCTTTTTTTCTCCTCTGGGTCGGCAGTAGGGAGCTCGAGGAGGGAAAGGCGCCCTTCCTCAGCTCTTGCGCACTTGGTCACCATGTTAAACATCTCCAGAGCCGTGCATAGCTCCTCATGGATGGCGAGCTCCTCCTTCATCTTGATGTCGCGGACGCCATCGAAAAACGCTGAGATGATGGCCTCGTCCGTCACCTTGGGGATCTTGAGGCGAATGCTGTTGAAGCGCTGGATGTACTTCTACAGGGTCTCTCTCGGCTGCTGCTTGATGCGGCACGGGTCACCCACGGTCGGAGGGCGGTCGCTAGTGCCCTGGAAGTTGGTGATGAAGTGGTCGCGCATCTCACCCCAGGAAGAGATTGACCCTAGGGGCAAGTTCAGGATCCACGAGCGAGCACCATCCTTGAGAGCCATGGGGAACCAGTTCGCCATGACTTTCTCGTCGCCATTGGCCGCCTCGATGCTCAGCTCGTAGACCTGCAAGAACTCCGCAGGGTCGGAGCTGCCGTCGTAGCAAGGAGGCAGGTCTGGCTTGAACTTGCCTGGCCAGACGACGCTATGCAGCTCCGGAATGAAGGCGCGGCAGCCTGCTGTGGCCACCGGGGCCCTTTGTAGAGGCGGAGCCTACTCTTGATGCCCGCGCACCGCCACCATAGGCGGCACGCGGTCTTGTCGTGGTGACACCGGTAGTGCAGGAGTGTTTTCTTGCGGCCGGGGAACTTCTTGGCAGCTTCCTTTGTCGGTGTTCTGGGAACAGGGGTCCCCAGACTTGCCTGCCTGCGGCCCACGGCGTGGCTAAGTCAGGGGGCCGTACAGCCCATCTTCATCAACAAGGCATCCAAGACCCTCCCGAGGGGCCAAGCCTCGCGAGGCGTACGACGCAAGACCTCCTCAGGAGTGGCCTAGTCAGGCAGGCTCGCGAGGAGCGGAGATATCAAGGCGGGGCAAACCTCACGAGACTCTCGTGACGTGAGCCATGATGATCGGCACCAGGTAGGTGCGTGCGCGCCAGCGCGCGCAGCGTCCTTGTTTCCTCTTTGGTGCTAAGGAGGCAAGCGCAGGCGAGGAGTAACAAGGCATCACGCAAAGGTTTCCATATCGGTGCAACGAGACCAAGACCAGAAGGACGGCATGACGGAGGTCTTCGTGGAGCCCAAGACGGCGTCACCACCAGGGCCTTTCATAGGCGAAGACCACTTTTGTCAGGATAGCTTGTACTAGTTGTCCCCCTACAAATTTGCCCACCGTTGTTGGCTCCCTTCCCGCTCAATATTTGGGGAGAGGACCAGGGCCTATATAAGTAGAAGTAGCCACCATAGTAGGGGCATCTCAGCTTGATCTGATCTGATCGAGAGCCGACCCTAGCCACAAGAACACCTCAACCTCAGGAGGCTGTTCTTCCCCTTGTACTGTTCATCATCAGCCCAAGAGGGAATCCACCACCGCCACACTGGAGTAGGGTATTACACCACAACGGTGGCCCGAACCAGTATAAATCTCGTATCTTTACGGTTATGAAGTTCGCCGAAGTTCGTCTGGCGAGATCTTAGTGAGCTAGGGCGTGGATCGGTAGGAGGGAAAGACTTCGCGCGCACCCCAGAGTTCGAACCTTAAGGGTTTTGCCGGAACTCCACATCCGACATTTGGCACGCCAGGTAGGGGTGCACCATAGCTCCTCTCCACCAGCCAGTGCACCGCGCTGCCGCACTTCGCCCCCATGGCAGGTGCCCCACCATCCATCTCTACGGCCGGCATCGACAGCGGGGCATCTGGGTACCGAGCCCTGGCCCCCGCCCTGCGGCGGGTGCGGTGGCCGACCAAGTTCAGGCCAGAGATGCGCCGCATTACGACGGCGCGGCAGACCCGTCGCCGTTCCTGCTGGCGTACGAGGAGGCTGTCCTCGAGGCCGGAGGCGACGACAAGATCATGGCCAACTGGTTCCCCATGGCCCTCACTGGCGAGCCACGCGCCTAGCTGCTCAACCTCCCTGGATCCACGGTGGCGTCCTGGGGGAGCTCCGCGACCTCTTTGTTGCCCGCTACACGGTGCCGGCGCACCACGCAGTCGCGGCCCTGCTGGGCGGCTCTCGCCACGTCAAACCGTTCCTCTATCAGATTGGGGCCACCTCCAACAACCCGGGGGCTCCGCCCGGTTGGACTGCGCTAGAGGCCGACCTCATTTTAGGCTCAGAAGACCACCCCAACTCCACCGCCGGCTCGGGCATGCTCCCAATGCTCTGCACACCCACCATCTACAACGTGGCTATTACCAAGACCCTCATCGACGGTGGTGCCGGCCTCAACTTGCTCTCCGTAGAAACCCTCAGCCTCAACAAGCCCTTCTCAGGAGTTGGTGGTGGAGCTGCCCACTCTCTGGGGCAGATCTGCCTCCCCGTCACCTTCGGCACATGTGACAACTACCACACCGAGCTGGTAGACTTTGACATCGCCCGCATCGGTCTCCCGTACAACGCCATCCTCGGGTACCCAGCTCTTGCTCAGTTCATGGCGGCGACTCACCCGACCTACAACCTCATGAAGATGCCTGGGAGCAAAGGCGTCCTCACCATCAAGGGGGACACTAAGGAGGCCGTGTGGCGCCAAAGCTTGCCTTCAAGACATGGGACGGCAGCACAGCCCGCCGGCGCCGGTACCCCCGAGGCCAAGGAGGCTGCACCTACCAAGAAGAAGCACTGTTCACCCAAGACAAGGCGGAAACCAAGCAAGTGCCGGTCAACGAGGACGGGTCTTCGGGAGCCACCTTTACCATAGGCGCCGGCCTTGACCCAGGTCAAGAGGAGGCCTTTGTGAGGTTCTTGCACGCAAACAAGGAGATATTCGCGTGGGAGCCCAATCAGCTGGTAGGGGTCCCAAGGGAGGTGATTCAGCATCATCTAAGGGTATCCCCCAACATACGCCCCGTGAAGCAGCGAGCAAGACGGCAGTCCACTGAGAAGTAGGCCTTTGTCATCCAGGAGACACACAAGCTGGAGGCGGCGGGTGCTATTCTTGAAGTTTGATATCCCGAGTGGCTGGCGAACCCCGTCGTAGTGCCAAAGAAAGGCGGAAGGAACGAATGTGCGTCGACTTCACCATCCTTAATAAAGCCTGCCCCCAAAATCCGTTCCCGCTCCCGCCATCGACCAGATCGTCGACTCCACCACCGAGTGCGACCTGCTGTGCTTCCTGGATGCGTTCTCAGGGTATCATCTGATCAAGATGGCGGTGGAAGATGTGGAGAAGACAGCCTTCCTGACACCATGTGGGGTGTACTGATACACCTGCATGCCCTTTGGGCTGCGCAACACGGGCGCGACTTTTCAGCGGTTGATGCACATCACCCTGGGGCGGCAGCTCGGGAGAAACACAGAGGCCTACATCGACGACATAGTGGTAAAGTATCGCGAGGCGAGGACATTGATTCAAGTCTTGGAGGAGACCTTCGAGAGCCTGCGCCAAGTGAACTTGAGGCTTAAACCGGAGAAGTGCGTGTTCGACGTCCCCTCCGGCAAGCTGCTGGGATTCTTCGTATCCCACAGAGGTATCGAGGCGAACCCGGAGAAGATCAAGGCCATCGAGGACATGAGCCCACCACAGACCCTCAAAGAGATGCAGAAGCTAGCAGGGCGGGTGACCCCATTGGGGCGTTTCATCTCCAAGCCGGGAGAGCGCGCCTTACCCTTCTTCAAGCTCATGAAGAAGAAGGGCCCGTTCGAGTGGACCCCGGAGGCCGACCAAGCCTTCCAAGACCTCAAGAAATACCTTACCAGTCCTCCGGTGATGGTGGCACCACGGCCTCTCGAGCTCCTAGTACTCTACCTTGCCGCCACCCCGTACTCCGCCAGCACGGCGTTGGTGGCGGTTCGGGAGGAGCGCCAAGCCAAGGGCGCGTTGCGCCAAGCCGGAGCTAAAGTGGTGCAGGGTCAGGAAGGCGCAACAAAGGCCTCAGCGGCAGAAGACCAAGCTCGGCAGGACAACGTCGCAGAAACTCCTGAAGATAGTCAGGTCTCAGGAACCCCTCCACCTCAGGAGATGCCCCAATCTCGGCAGGACCCGGGCCTCGACAGTGTGCCAGACCTCGTCGAACACCCGGTGTACTTTGTCAGCATCGTGCTGCAGGACGCGAGGGCACGCTACCCCATGCCTCAGAAACTCCTGCTCGCACTCTTGGTGGCCTCACGCAAGCTGCAATACTACTTCCAGGGCCACCCCATCAAGGTCGTCTCAGCCTACCCATTGGAGAGGGTGCTCTGGAGCCTCAACTCAGCTGGAAGGGTCGCTGAGTGGAACATCGAGCTGCAAGCATTCCAGTTGGAGTTTAGCACTACCAGGGTCATCAAGGGGGCCGCGCTCACTGATTTTGTGGCAGAATGGATGGATGCCCCGACACTTGAGGAAGGCGAAGACTGATCCACCTCACCAGGGAGCGAGGCTCCAGATGGCCGGGTCATGTATTTCGATGGCACCTTCGCGCACCAGGGCGCGGGGGCTGGAGCAGTGCTCATGTCGCCCACTCAGGACAAGCTCTACTACGCCGTGCAACTCTGCTTTCAGCACAGCGAGAAGGTCTCCAACAATATCGCAGAATACGAAGGCCTCATAGCTGGCCTGAAGGCTGCGGTAGCTCTAGGGGTGAAGCGCCTTACCGTCAAAGGCGATTCGCAACTCCTCGTCAACTTCTCCAACAAGGTATACGATCCAAAGGACGAGCATATGGAGGCATACCTCACGGAGGTGTGCAAGATGGAAAAGCAGTTCTCGGGTGTGGAGCTGCAGCACGTGCCCTGGGGCACCAACAAGGAAGCCGACGACATCGCCAGGAGAGCATCCAAGCAACAACCGCAAGAGCCCGATGTCTTTGAGGAGCGGCTCTCCAAGTCATCAGCTACACCACCACTTTCAAGCACGACTCAGCCTCGGGAGGAGCTCCCACAGCCTCCAGCCACGGCAGCCCTAGCCTGTGGCCCGACCTCAGGAGCTCGGCTACTCTTGGCACTCGAGCCCCAGGAGGAATGCTGGATCAAGGAATTCAAGGAGTACCTGATGCAAGGGACACTGCTGGAGAAGGAAGAGGACACAGAGCGCGTGGCCCAGTAGGCCATGACATACTGTATCCAAGACGTCGAGTTGTACAGGAAACGACCGAACGATGTCACGCTGCACTGCATCTCCAGTGATCAAGGAAGGGAGTTGCTGGTTGACATACATGGTGGGGACTGTGGGCACCATTCGTCGTCACGGACCCTCGTCAGCAAGGTGTTCCGCAGTGGATTCTACTGGCCTACGGCGCTCAACGACGCAGCCGAGCTGATGAAGTCTTGCGAGGCTTGCCAATTCCACACTAAGCAAATTCACCAGCCAGCTCAGGGCCTCCAGACCATCCTGCTCACGTGGCCGTTTGCGGTCTGGGGGCTGGACATCTTAGGACCGTTCCCTCGGGCGCCACGGGCTACCGCTATCTCTACGTCGTCGTCGACAAGTTCACCAGGTGGGCAGAAGTGGAAGCCGTCCGTACCATCCCGGCCGGCTCTGCTGTCAAGTTCATCAAGGGCCTCGTGAGCCGCTTCGGGGTCCCCAACAACATCATCACAGATAACGGCTCACAGTTTACTAGTAACCTCTTCAAACCTACTGTGCTAACCTTGGAACGCATATCTGCTACGCCTCGGTGGCGCATCCCAGGAGCAATGGTCAGGCCGAACGCGCCAACGTGGAGGTCCTGAGGGGCCTCAAGACCAGGACCTTCAAGAAGAAGCTGGAGGCCTACGGCAGGGGCTAGCACGACGAGCTCCAGTCCATGCTGTGGTCCATCCGCACCACCGCCACCAAGCCAACGGGCGAGACTCCATTCTTCCTCATCTACAGAGCTGAAGCAGTCCTTCCTCACGAGTTCAAGCATCGCTCCGCACGGGTCCTGGCGTTCGACGAAACGCAGCAGGACGCCACGCGGGGGATGGATCTCGTGCTGGGGGAGGAACACCATCGTGAAGCTGCATTGAGGGCGGCAAGGCACCAACAAGCGCTGCGGCGATACCACTGCCGCAACATCCGCTCTAGGACGCTCGAGGTGGGCGACCTCGTCCTGAGGCGGGTCCTCTCCAGGGAAGGGCTGCACAAGCTTTCGCCCATGTGGGAGGGCCCGTTCAGGGTCGTCCATGTCTCTAGGCCTGGTACAGCGCGCCTGGAGACGCAGGAAAGGATGCCCATCCAGAACGCCTGGAACATCCAGCACCTCCGGAAGATCTAACCATGAGGCAAGGCCCAGAGCCTGTGAAGAAAGGCCCAGAGCCTGTAAAGAAGCCCCGGTGCCTGTGAAAAATCGCCGCTCGTGACACTCTCACGTAATAATGAGTGGGGATGTACATGCCCCGGAGTCTCAGGAGCGCCGGCCTCAGGCCCTGGGGCTCCCGCCCACGCCTAGTGGAGGCACTTAGCTCCACGCTAGTGAGAAGACTTGAAGACTAGACTAGGTGCCGGATGCCGCTTTTCATTTGCTTTCCATGGTTGTCTCGCTTTTTTCTTAAATCGAAGTTCGCCTTTGGTGTTCCTTGCTAATTCGGTTCCCTCGCCTCTTACTGCATTTTCCGGCTCTAGTTCGCTCGTGTTCTTTCTCTCGCATACCTCGCGAGGGGGCTAGGTGGGTGCCCTCGCGAGCATTTCTCTCCTACCTGCCTTGTGAGCATTTCTCTCCTCTGCGCCTTCTCGCGAGCCACCCTTGTGCGAACCCAAAAACTTGCGCATCCCTCCTAGTCCGTGCCCTTCGGGTACCACGATGTAAAGCGCCAGGTCAAGGCTCGGGTGAACGGAAAATCTCTTCGGGTACCTTCTAACGAATTTTCGCAGTTCCTGAGCAAACATGTCAAGATGGACACGAGGAAATAAACGCCTCTCAAGGAGGAGGGCGCCCCGAACGCACCAGGGACTTGTCAAGTTGTGCAGTTGCCAAGGTAGCATGGAGAAGCGGAGACGCCCACGTCCAATCAAATGCCACACGTCAACCGAGGCCGCAGGCTTTTGGGGCCCGCGGTGCTCCGTACTTGACCCTTGGCTTCACCGCGAAGCCAAGCCCGAGCGCACCTTGGTCCCGGGGGCTACTGTCGGTGTTCTGGGAATGGGGGTCCCCAGACTTGCCTGCCTACGGCCCACGGCTTGGCTAAGTCAGCGGGCCGTACGACCCATCTTCATCAACAAGGCATCCAAGACCCTGGAGAGGGGCTAAGCCTCGCGAGGCGGACGATGCAAGACCTCCTCAGGAGTGGCCTAGTCAGGCAGGCTCGCGAGGAGCAGAGATATCAAGGCAGGGCAAACCTCATAAGGCTCTCGTGACGTGAGCCATGACGATCGGCACTAGGCGGGCGCCAGGCGGGCTCCAGCGCACGCAACATCCTTGTTTCCTCTTTGGTGCTAAGGAGGCAAGCACAGACGAGGAGTACCAAGGCATCAGGCAAAGGTTGCCATATCGGTGCAACGAGACCAAGACCAGAAGGATGGCAGGACGAAGGTCATCGTGGGGCCCAAGACGGCGTCACAACCAGGGCCTTTCGCAGGCGAAGACCACTTTTGTCAGGATAGCTTGTACTAGCTGCCCCCTTCAAATTTGCCGCCGTTCTTGGCGCCCTTCCCGCTCAATATTTGGGGAGAGGACCAGGGCCTATATAAGTAGAACTAGCCACCACAGTAGGGGCATCTCAGCTTGATCGGATCTGATCGAGAGCCGACCCTAGCCACAAGAACACCTCAACCTCAGGAGGCTATTCTTCCCCTTGTACTGTTCATCATCAGCTCAAGAGGCAATCCACCACCGCCACACTGGAGTAGGGTATTACACCACAACGGTGGCCCAAACTAGTATAAATCTCGTGTCTTTCTGTGTTGTGAGTTCATCGAGTTCGTCCGCGAGATCTTAGTGAGCTAGGGCGTGGATCGGTAGGAGGGAAAGACTTCGCGCGCACCCCAGAGTTCGAACCTTAAGGGTTTTGCCGGAACCCCACATCCAACATCCTTCTTCGCGCGCGAGCGCCCAACATGGTGGGTCGCGCCGAGGGGCCGCGCATCTTGGTGCCAGGTCGCCGTCTTGATGCGGAGGTGGCGGAGGTGCTCCGTGGGCTACGTCACCGGCGGCTGGAGGAGGGCGAGGTAGCAAGAGAGACGGGACAGGTGAGCCCCCAGCGGCGCTGACGAGCTCGGCGATGCGGTCCAGCCAGTCCACATAGAGGTCGTTGACCGGGGGTAGTGCAGGAGCTCGCGTGCCATGAGCAGCACGGCCTGCGCGTCCGTGGGCGCGCAACGAGCATGGGACGATGAGCCGGCCGGAGTCAGCGACGGGGTAGCAGTGCTGCCGTCCCGCCGCACTGAGGGGTGCAGCGAAGATGCTTGCTGCTTGTTTCCCACCAGGCCGGTGGCGGCGTTGGCGGCGGGTGATGGAGAACGACGGGGAGGCCCGCTGATAGGGCCTGTCTGAGCGACGCGGGCGGACAGGGCGGCCCGACGCTCGGCACGAGCTCGACGCGCGTCCGCCATGGACGTGGTGGAGCGGTGGAGCGTAGATCGATGAAAGGAAAGCTTCGGCGCACCCCTACCTGTCACACCAAATGTCGGATTGCGGGTTCCGGCAAAACCCTTAAGATTCGAACTCTGGGGTGCGCACGAAGATCTCTCCCTCCCCCTAGCTCACACACTCACCACGATCTCAAAGCTCAGCTCGTCGAACTTGAAGAACAAGGGACACAAGAGTTTATACTGATTCGAGCCACCGATGTGGTGTAATACCCTACTCCAGTGTGGTGTGGTGGATTGCCTTGTAGGCTGAGGATGAAAAATTACAAGGGAAGGACAGCCTCCTGAGGACAGGTGTTCTTGAGCTCGGTGAGCTTGTGTGACACCCCAAGACCGACGCTCCAGACGCCTTCCATGTTCTTCGTTGTCGTCGTGTGTTTTATTTTGTTGTTGTTGTTGCATTTCATCATGTCATCATGCATATTGCATCCGCATGATTTCATAAAACCCGTAGTCGTTCGCAGTTGCCGCTTCTCCTTGTCTCCGTGGCATGTCGTCAGATTGTTTGTCTTCCTTGAACATTCTCAGTTCAACCACACACTTGACCTCGTTTGCCTAATCCCTCTTTGCACAGTGCATCGACCCCTCGCTCGTGTCCGAAACTTCCCCGAACCCGAACTGGACTATTGTTACCGTTGGGTTCGAATCATCCCCAAAATCTATAAAACATCTCCGTCTTCTTAATTGGACTCCCTAACCTATTTATTCTCGACCATTCGATTTTGATCGGAGGGTCCATTTGCCCTAAGACTAGCCACAGTGGGAGTAACTTCAGTAGTAACATCGAGTCCAACTCAGCAAATTTGCTTATGTGGCAGTGAGTTAATGAGGAGAGAAGTAATAGTAGTAACTTAGCTAGTTACTGTAACATCACATGTCCCAATGCAATATGAGTCTACAACATAATAAATGAAGCTCTGCATGTTACCACACTTATGTTACTACCCACTATTTAGGTAGTAACATAGTCTAGGGATATGTGTATGTTACTAGTGTATGTTACTATCCATTGTGGCCAGTCTAAGACTAGCCACAGTGGGAGTAACTTCAGCAGTAACATCGAGTCCAACTCAGCAAATTTGCTTATGTGGCAAAGAATTAATAAGGAGAGAGGTAGTAGTAGTAACTTAGCTAGTTACTGTAACATCACATGTCCCAATGCAATATGAGTCTATAACATAATAAATGAAGCTCTGCTTGTTACTACACTTATGTTACTACCCACTATAAAGGTAGTAACATAGTCTAGAGATATGTGTATGCTACTGATGTATGTTACTCTCCATTGTGGCTAGTCTAAGCTAACCAACCTACCTATATAACCCACCTAACCCTAGACCTAGGTTGTCCCATCCATCCATTACATCCCGCAGCCGCTGCCACCTACATTCCCTTGTTCATCGGGAGCTTGTCCCATTGCCGCTAGTCCCCTTCTTCCTCGGGATCCCTCTCGATCCAAATCCTCCCAACCAACCGGCGCCCAAGCTCTTGGCTTCTCCTCCTACCTCGCTCGATCTCCGGGAAGAGGCTCCCTGTAACAACACCAGCGCCTCCACTCGGTCCACCTCGTCCCCGTGTCCGAGATCCCCTCCTCCTGTGCAGTCCTCCACTTGACCTCCCCTTCGTCCCGCGGCCTCCTCTTCTTTCTCCTCGTGCCACAGCAACAGCACAGCCCCGACGCACCCCTTCCTCCCCTGCCTCGTCGCCAACGCCCGAGGCCTACCTCCTCGCGACGTCGCCTCCCTGACGGCACAACAAGGTCGTCCCTCTCCTTGCCCTCGCGCTTTCATCCATCTCCTCTAGATTCCCTCTTTCTCACATCTCTCTCTCTCTGTACAGGAAAACCCCATGACCGCCCGCGCCATCTGTCGTTCTTCTCCGGCAGCCGCGTTGGCGAGCACCCCGCCGGCCCCGCTCTTTTCCTGACCTCTTCGCTGCCGAAGCGTAGGTTCTCCTTAGGCCGTCGCGCCCCTGCCATCTCCCTGCGGTCCCTCTTCTTCCCTTGTTTCCCCTTTGAATTTCTCTGTCTTTTTCTTCTTAAGACAACAACAACTTCCATGGCCTTGTAGCTCGCCGCCGGCCTCCACAAGCCAAGCGCCACCGGATCTGGAGGATCCGGGCCTCCCTCGCTTTCCCTTGTCCGTACCCAGCCTCTCCACTTCGCCGGAGTCCCACATGAGCCAGCGTCATGAGCTCCTGTACACTTGCTCCTCATTTTCTGTCGAGCAGGAGGCGACACGCTCAGAGACTCCCGCCTCGCTGCGTCTGGGCTCGACCAACAAGAGCCACCAGCGCTCCTCCCTAATCGACTGGCTTTGCCCCATGGTGAGAGCCCAACCCAGCACCCAACCATTGAGCCCGTTGTATTTTTTTCCTCATGCTGCGATTTTCACATTTATCCAGAAAACTGCATATTTAAAGTTTGGACCCCGAGCTTCATGCATATAATAACTCATGATCTATGCAGCATATGTAAAAACTTCATATATGTAAAATGCTTAGAATTTTGTCTAGTTTCATAATTTGCAACTTACATCTATGTTAAAATGTTTAAAATGTTGTTTGCTTTAAAGTTGCTTAAATGATATGTTAAAATAATTTATTTCATAACTAAATAACCGTAGCTCCGAATTAATTAAACTTTATATGTAAAAGGGATAGAAAAATGCATAGATTAACTTGGTGCACTTTGTTTTACTGTTTAACAACATTAAAATATGGTTTAGGCCAGAACAGTACCAAATTCGAAATATGCATATGGGGATTTTCTGGAATTGTTGTTTGTTATTTCCGGCCTCATTTAAACTTGCCTAGATAGGTAGTTTTATTATGTTTCCCCCTTGCCATGTTTAATAACATTTAATATTGTTGGGTACATAAACGAGAGTGAACTAAATAACTTGAATGTGATGTTTTGTCAATATATATGCAACTCGTTGCATATTGAGCTCCACTTAATTGTAGTGTTGTTTGTTGCACTTTGCCATGTCATGCTCATTAAATCGGACATGCATCATACTTGATTGTGCATCATGCCATGTTGATGTGATGGTTGTTTACCATGATGTTTCCTTCTTTCCGGTTGTGCTTCTCCTTGATAGTTCCGGTTACGTTGCGATTGTGAGGATTCGTTTGACTATGTCCGTTTGTCTTCTTCATGGACTCGGTCTTCTTCCTAGCGGGATTTCAGGCAAGATGACCATTACCCTCGATATCACTTCTATCTTTGCGTTGCTAGTTGTTCGCTCTATCGCTATGATGCGCTACCTACCACTTGTTTATCATGCCTCCCATATTGCCATATCAAGCCTCTAACCATCCTTCCTAGCAAACTGTTGTTTGGCTATGTTACCACTTTTGCTCAGCTCCTCTTATAGCGTTGTTAGTTGTAGGTGAAGTTGAAGATTGCTCCATGTTGGAACATGATGATTTTGGGATATCACAATATATCTTATTTAATTAATGCATCTATATACTTGGTAAATGGTGGAAGGCTCGGCCTTTTGCCTGGTGTTTTGTTCCACTCTTGCCGCCCTAGTTTCCGCCATACCGGTGTTATGGATCTGATCCAAAGTATCTCTCTTTCTATTGTGGTGGCTAGTCCTATTTATAGAGGCCCCGGTCCTCTTGCCAAATGTTAGGCGGGAAGGGATCACACAACGGCCAATTTGAAGGGGGACAACTAGTACAAGCTATCCTGACAAAAGGTGGTCTTCGCTTGCTAAAGGCTCTGGTGGTGACGCCGTTGTGGGCTCCGCAATGACCTCCGTCCTATCGTCCTGCTGGTCTTGATCTCGTTGCACCGATATGGAAACCTTTGCCTGATGCCTCGGGACTCTTCGCCTGTGCCTGCTCCTTTAGCACCAAAGAGGAAACCGGTACTCCGCTGGCGCCCGCCTGGCCTTTGTCGTCATGGCTCACGTCACGGGAACCTCATGAGGTGCCCCTCGCCTTGATCCTCTGCTCCTCGTGAGCCAGCCTAGTGAGGCTGCCCCTGAGGAGGTCTTGTGTCGTCCGCCTCGCGAGGCTTGGTTCCTCGCGAGGGTCTTGAATGTTTGCTGGTGAAGATGGGCTGTACCTGGCCGCTAGAGGAGCCACGCCGTGGGCCGCAGGCATGCAAGTCTGGGGACCCCCGTTCCCAGATCGCCGGCAGGGACCAAGGGCTCCGGAGCCTTCGGTGCCTTGTCAGGCGAGCTATGGACGGGCGCCTTGTCAGGCGAGCTGAGGACGACGCCTCCAAAGCTGCTTAACTATGGGGACCACTTCCTCCTGAGGCTGGGCCCCCGGGTCTCGCGAGGGCAGCCCTTCCGCAGAAGCGCGAGGGCCACCACCGTCCCTCCGTGCCGGTGGTGGTGTGGGAGCGACAGGTTGCTGGACAACGGGGACCACAGTCGTCTCCTTCTTATTCTTCACCACCGGCGTCGGCCTAGCCATACCAAGGGAAGCATCAACATACTGCGACCAGAACAAAAAAGGAAGATCAAGACGGAGCACTTACTGGTCCATGGGGGCGTAATCCCTCACCCTCTTCTGAAGCACCATGCCCGTAGGCTTCGCGGGATGGGGCACTGGTGCGCGAGCCCCGGTGGTAGACAAGGGCGCGACACCCGGGTCCATGGCAGTACCAACCGGCGATGAATCAAGGGCGGTGCCTCGGGAGATCAACGCCGACCGACTCTTCTTCGGGACCCCCAGCTTCGGCTTCTTCAAGGGGGTTCCCCTGGACCTGATGGTGACCCCGGCGGAGTGCAGGGGCTCCCGGGCGGGGTGCTCGCCGGCGTCGTCATCATCATCACAGAGGACGAGGAGGAGGTCGGGTTGGCATGGGGGAGAGGTTTCCCCCGCGCCTTCCACGGTATCGTCCGAGTCCGGCCCCTCCTCCTCGTCGGACTCGCCAGAGGCCACCGCCATCAGGGAGCCGGGGACCCTAGTGGGCGCCAGCGGTATGAGCCCGCGCTTGTTGAAGACAGGCATAGCGGCGGCGATCTTCACCCCGTCCGGGCGGTGGTATAGCGGAAGATGAGTATCTGGCGGGCAACCCTGGTCCTCCCCGACCAGGAGGCGCACGGCCTTGTCCAGCTCCTCGCTGGACAAGGCGTCAGGGCGCAGACGGAGGTCGCCTCCCTCGTCCATGAGCTTCCACAAGGGGTGCGAGCGCGCCTGGAGCGGAGCCAGGCGCTGTGTCAGGAACTCCTTGACAATCATGGCCCTCGTCAGCTTCTTCACCTTCCGGTCATCCGGCTTCAGGTCGGCCACCATCCTCTCCATCATCTGCTCCGCCCGGGGATCGATGAGCTTCGCGCTGTTCCATCCCTCGTGAGGCGCTGGCATCCCAGTCGGCAGCGCAAGCTGAGGGTAGGAGCGCTTTGCGTCCATGAGGATCCACTTGTTCCTCAATCCTCCACCTTCTTCCCGGCTCGCGAGATCGTGTTGGTGTCGTGTGCCGCGACGAAATTGGCGCACCCCGAGCATGGACCCTCCTTGAGCCGGAGTTAGAAGAAATGGCGGAGCAGCACCACGGACGACATCACCCCCACGAACGCCTCGCAGTAAAAGGCGAAGATCGATAGGAGGACGACGGAGTTGGGATGAAGATGGAGGGCGTGGAGGTTTTAATGGCGAAGGACGGCATAGAAGAAGCCGGAGAAGGGGGGACCAGCCCCGCAAAGACGCTGTGCAAGAAGAAGGGATAGAAGGTACTGCCCGAAGCCTCTGGGTTGGCGGAGTCGGCCCGAAGCGCAGTCTCTCCCCCCTCGTTGCTGCCGCCCGCTGTTGGTGTCAAAACCAGTGGATCTCGGGTAGGGGGTGCCGAACTGTGCGTCTAGGGTCGATGGTAACAGGAGACGGGGGACACGATGTTTACCCAGGTTCGGGCCCTCTTGATGGAGGTAATACCCTACTTCCTGCTTGATTGATCTTGATGAATATGAGGATTACAAGAGTTGATCTACCACGAGATCGTAATGGCTAAAACCTAGATGTCTAGCCTGTATGATTGTGATTGCCCCTACGGACTAAACCCTCTGGTTTATATAGACATCGGAGGGGCCTAGGGTTGTACAGAGTTGGTTTACAAAGGAAGGAATCTAGATATCCGAACGCCAAGCTTGCCATCCATGCAAAGGAGAGTCCCATCCGTACACGGGAAGAAGTCTTCTGTCTTGTATCTTCATAGCCCATTAGTCCGGCCCATGTTACATAGTCCGGACGCCCGAGGACCCCTTAATCTAGGACTCCCTCACCCGCGGATACTAGGAGCGCGGCGGCGAGGTTCTTCACCGAGACCTTGGATGTGCTTAGGGCAGGCTCGAACTAGGAGGGCGAACGCGCGGCCTTTGCCTTGTCGGTGGCCATCGGCTGCGGGCTCGAGGAAGAGTTTTGGTGGATCTGGAGTCTCTCCCGGCAAGAAGGAGAAGGGGATCTGGAGCAAGACGAAGGAAGAGAAATGAAAGCCCTGTGGTGGGTGTCAGGCTTTTTGTCAGGCAAGGGCAGTTGCCGAGGCAGCGTGGGGAAGCGGAGGCGCCCACGTCCCATCAATCGCCACATGTCAACCAAGGTCGCAGTCGGTTAGGGCCTGCAGCGCTCCACACTTGCCCTTTGGCTTCACCTCAAAGCCAAGTTCGAGTGCGCCTTGGGCCCCGAGGCTACTGACAGCGTCCTGGGAACGGGGATACCCAGACATGCCTGCCTGATGCACACGGCGTGGCTCCGTCAACGGCCCGGCATGACCCAGCTTCAGCAGTAACAACTCAAGACCCATGCGAGGGGGCGGCCTCACTAGGCTGGCTCCCGAGGAGCGGAGATATCAATGCGGGGTGCACCTTGCGAGGTTCATATGACGTGAGCCATGACGACCAAGGCCAGGCGGGCACCAGCAGACACAGTATACCTGTTTCCTCTTTGGTGCCAAGGAGGCAAACGCAGGCGCGGAGTCCTGAGGAATAATCTAAAGGTTTCCGTATCAGTGCAACGAGACCAAGACCGCCAGGACGGCAGGACGTAGATCATCGCGGAGCCCACCATGGCGTCACCACCAGAACCTTTTGCAGGCGAAGACTGCTTTTGTCAGGATAGCTTGTACTAGTTGTCTCCCTTTGAATTTGGCCGTTGTGGGATCCCTTCTCGCCTACATTTGGGAAGAGTACTTAGGCCACTATATATAGGACTTAGCCACCACCATAGTGGGGGACGGATCAACTCCCAACCGAACCACATCACCAGCTCATCGAGCTCAAGAACACCTCACCTCCTGAGGCCGTTCATCCACTGTACTAGTTCATCCTCAGCCCCTCGAGGCAATCCAATAAAGCTGGAGTAGGGTATATATTACACCTCAAGGTGGCCCGAACCAGGATAAACCCCTATGTCTCTTGTTCTTTGGGTTCGTCGAGCTAGGCCGTGTGATCGTTGAGTGGGTAGACTGGGAAGAGAGAGTTCTTCGCACGCACCTCAGAGTTCGAACCTCTCAAGGGTCTGCTGAACCCCGAATCTGAAAATATAGTGTGCTGAAATTTCCTATGACTTGTTACTATGCAAAATAATCCTTTGAGGGGCTTGTTCGGGGTATCTTCACCCTGACCAGAAGAGCAAAGAGTTTCTCCTCAACCTACTGCACCTACCGAAAATATTTATTATGAAATTCCTTCTGGTATGATAGAGAAGCTGCTAGCTAATCCTTATGCAGGAGATGGAACATTCGACTATCACCGTCGGGAGCCGCTCCTCCCAGCGGATAGAGCGCGCGCGGGAGGTTGAAGACAACCTACCGCTGGGCCCCGCGCGTAAGCGACCTAGCGGGCGGGCCCGTCTGTTTAAGTGGAGACGGCTTCGACCGGGTTCGCTTCCCTCGCGCGAAGACACACTGCTGTGAAGCCGCCTTGGACGTCTCCTCCTTCGCCCGTGCGGCCCGCTGTTCCGGCCCAACGGCTATCCTTCACTCTGTGCATGCTTTAGGTAAAACCTAGATGCTTTCCTTTTTGTTTTCCAGAGATATTGTAAAATCCATAAACAATTCAAATGGACTCCAAATTTGATGATTCAAATTTCTAGTAGTTCATAAATTCATGCTCTATCACATGGTGCAATTTGCACATTTTTCGAGAAAGATTTTATTCACAAATATTTATCAAATCCCATTATTCCATTTCTGTGATGAACTTTAGGAAGTCACAGAATGCCCATTTTTTATCCAAATTCCATGATTCAAATTCCTAGATACTTTGTTCATAACTTAGTTTTTGAACATTTTTTCCAATACTTTCTATGCCACATCAAATATTGGTCCATTTCTCCATGTATAGCCAAGTTTGCAAATTCCTAGGAAGCTCATTTTAACTCCAAATCCAGTGAAACCAACTCCTAAGTGCTTATAAATCATTCCTTGTTAATTGGGTGCCTTTTTATCATTTTTAAAAATAATGTTTCTATACACTTCTTGCAAATCCATAAACCCCTTGTTTCCATCATATTGAAATGTTCAGAAATATCCATGGATCCAATTCCAATGAAACCACTTCGGTCATTTTTCATATGACCAAGGGTATCCTAGAAAGTCCAACTCACATTTTTAGAGCACTTTTATATTTCCCTTGTGTTGCTTATTGTGTTTGTTTACGATGATAGTTGACGAAGTAGACGAAATGCTCGGAGATGGACAAGAATGATTGAAGACCTTGTGAAGCCAGGCAAGTAGCCCCTTGACCATGTCTATGAAACCTCTTTTTATGCATGCCATATAGCACTTTATTATTGCATCAGAATCATGATGAGATGTTAACCACTTTGGTGGGTTGCCTTCGTTACTCCCTTGTTGATACTTGCATTGTGCATGACCCTACCGTCCAATGAGGGTTATGTGTGTGGGAGTAGATAGGATGCTAATGTAATTGCTATGCAAAAAGGGACGGGTGGATGCATGGTGATGGAGACAAAAATATCTTTTTAGAGACTTTCTGAAAACCCCGTCGGGTGCCACTAATACCCGAGGGAGATGTTGAGCTAAGTAACCACTTCATGAAGAGTGGTGTACCAAGGCAAGTGCCACTCTACCCCTTATGGGACGGGGCGTTATTGATTACCTAGCCTAATACTAGCATGGTGCCCACATTACTAGTGACAGGGGTGACGTGACATCACCCTCGGGAACGGGTCGTGCTTGGATAGGCGGCCATGACTATTTTTACAGGGCACCGGACACACGTTGGTCCCCTCGTGTAGATGTGATGATAAAAAGGGCAGAGTCCCAAGGTCTTTATGATTATACATGAGGGCCATGTACAAACGAGTGGACACTGTGTTAGTGTCGCCTAGGGAAAGATAGTGATCGGGTGCTTACCCCGGGTACTTGAGGTACTCGGGTCGTGGATGACATGAAAGCTCCCCGGATTCTTGTGGGTGAAGTATACAACCTCTGTAGAGTGTAAAACTATTGGAATAACCGTGTCCAAGGTCAAGGACAGTTGGATAACCGCTCTTGGGCTACGTCCAATGTTTACGAAACCTGGTGTATGTATGTGGGTGTGTGGAGAGAACAACTTTAGTCGAGTCAAATGACTTGACATGTTCATTAAGATGGAGATGATCCAAACTCTATTTATGTTGATATCTGTAACCTGTTCACATGGTTACCCGAAATTCCTATGATGCATGCTTTACAAGATGTTGGATGCACTCAAAACTAGCTTTCTACATAGTTACCTACTTAGTGATATATCATGCATTGTTATCTTGATCCAAAACATGGGTTGCTTGCGAGTACATTCAAATTACTCATTGGCTTGCCACTGGTTATTTAATTTTCCATGCATGGAAGAGTAGGAGTTCGAAGAACAATTCTTTGGAGACGAACATGCGAAGTAGGATGCTTTCCCAGTCAGAATGCATGTAGGGTTAAGGCAGATGGCATGGGTTCTACTTATCGACGAAGATTTCCGCTGCTTGTGTTTTATTTGATGTTCAACCCTTAAGGCTTTATCTGATGGTCATAATTTGTGTAAGACAGTATCTCTGGGATCACTGTACACGTGCATTCGGTGATCATGACTTATGAGTGGGGTCCCCACAGAGCTGGTATCGGAGCCATCCTGACTGTAGGAAGCCTTAGTAGCATGGTCATTAGTTAGGGTAAAAACTATTTCCAAAACTATTGCTAATTTTCAGAAACTATCTATACTTCTCTTCCCTTCTGAGTTTTTCGAAAAGGAAGATATATTTTTCCTTATTGACCTTTTGCCCTTCAAAACTTTTGCAAACGGTCGCTAGCATCCTCATGCCCCTGACCACGGGATTCCTTGTAATCCTCGTGGATAATCTAGAAGGAAGACACCTTGCCAAACATTCACCCACATATTCTGAACACAATGTTGGCGACACCACGACAAGACAGAAGACACCTTCTCAAGGATTGAGGAAACCAAGACTCGGAAGATGGAGACACCCTTGACACTGCCATAGGATGATGCAACCTTGTCCTACGACGATCAGGGTGTAAGATATGCAAGATCATGATATACATCGCTAATAGAGAAACACTATCCTTACCGTTGTTGTGTCGACAACGACCGGTGGATGAGAACCTCGCCATTTGGTCTGCCTCACTATAGTGAGCAGGAAAACGGTTCTCTTCATCCCCCGCTCTTGGTGACGATGTTATCCTCAACGTGACGACAGGTTGGACTTCTACCATGCCTTGTTAATGTTATTGCATTGCCTACCTAGATACCTCAATGCCTTAGAAGACAAGAAGGCATTGTCATGATTATGGAGACAATAGAAGACCCAGACAATGCTAGCCATGAGGAACCACCTTCGCCCGGTTAGCTTAGCAGATGAGAAGTTGTCAAAGATTCTTCATGCCCAACCCAAATCATTTCATCGTACAACTACAAGAGATGTAGCGACACCTGAGGAAGATCCAGAAGACTAAAAGTCCTTGTCTCCAACACACAAAGCAAGCACGACTACTGAGTCCAGGAACCCCTAGGGTAAGATGAGTCGTGCATCCCCTAAGCAAAGTCGAGTCTGTGTGATGGTTCACATAGAACCATGATTGTGTGTTGCTTGTTTTTATTTGTTTGTGTTTTTATATAAGTCTCTCTTTTGCCCTAGGCAACAAGTACGCGACTATATAACCTACCTTATTTTAATGCTTGTGTTTGGCCCTTTCGGCACTTGCTTGTTTGCACTTGCACTATAGAATCCCCTTTAGGCACCCTCTCTATGCTACTTCTCCCTCTCATCTCTCTCATCAATTGAAGACCAGCAAGACAAGATGCACCAAGGAGTCCACCTGGGCGACCAACTGGCACCGAAGACTTTTGCTATAGCCTCCTTGACCAACTGTAACCCCGTACGTTTACCCCTCCAGACTGTAAACCCATCCCTAGACCCTTTGAGACTTCACAAGATACCCCAGCTCGAATCCTTAACCAGGTTCTTAACCTACGGAATTGCAAGAGAACTAGTTAAGCTTCAGTAACCTTTGCTCGTCACTGGGTTCATTATGGAACTAGTGGACATAGTGAACAAGCACGTTATCATCCTAAGATAGCACCAGAACTAACGATGCCATAAGGAAGATCGTTTTAGGATACATGATTAGTAGGCTAGTGATTTGTCAAGGCTATAATAGATACCTTGAGGAATATCTGAGACTCTTTGGTGGATTATGAGGCTTTCATGATGTACTTGCTGGGATTAGTTAATAGAGTAGGATAACTTTCATTACCCTTGGGTAAATTGGATTTAGTAGGACAAATTATGATCGCAAGCTATAATTCTTGGAAGTATAAGGATTTGACTTAGCCAGGGGATATTGATAGGAGATAGTTGACATTACGATAATGACTTGGGGGAAAAACATAGGAATTCTCGTAAGACATGAGATTTGTATTAAATAGGTGATCCTAGTGGAGTATAGATGCTGAGTAAGTCTACATGGTTCAGAGTAAATTGGATTTAGACTGATGATCTCGATCATGATAACATGTTTCTCCGTGGACGATGAACTAGGAGATTGGATTAATTGTCGAAGTTGACTTAGGGAATCTATATAAGCTTGACGTTGGAAGTTACTTGACCCCGATAGTGGAAATTGGTGGACTTACTGTATTAAAGATAACCCTTTCAAGTATTTGGGGATTATAAGGACTTTAGGAGGTCATGTGGAATGCCACGGATATTGGATTTGTAGAATTAATGGATCATGTAATGGTT
Organism: Aegilops bicornis; assembly: GCA_021605145.1. NCBI lineage: Eukaryota > Viridiplantae > Streptophyta > Magnoliopsida > Poales > Poaceae > Aegilops > Aegilops bicornis. The sequence goes on from CM038672.1 coordinate 349,565,348, forward strand.
GGAGTAAATAGGTCGATGGAGTTGATACATAGGGAGGAAACATGATTTAAGATTTGGTATACGACGTGTTTCCTTAGGATAGTGATGCACTATCTTGGACCTTGGAAGATTAAGATGAATACTTGGATTGTGATGTTTAAATCAAGCTTAGCAGCTTGTAGGATTTTTTTACATAAGGACAACCATATATATGAGTTTGGGGAATAGTTGACATGTATGATCTTGTTAGACCTCCTCCCGGAAGTCATGTGGATATGAATAGCATGAGTGATGATTGGATTTGACATATACGAGGAACTTTTTCGGTGGTATAAGGTGATTGCTACTTCCTGAGCTTGCGTTGGTTTTTCCCTTGAAGAGGAAAGGGTGATGCAACAAAGTAGAGATAAGTATTTCCCTCAGTTTGAGAACCAAGGTATCAATCCAGTAAGAGATAACGCACAAATCACTGAATACCTACACAAATAATCAAACAACTTGCACCCAACGCAATCAAGGTGTTGTCAATCCCTTCATGGTTACTTGCAAAAGTGACATCTGATAGAGGTAGATAAACGATAAAGTAAATATTTTTGGTATTTTTGCTTTATAGATCGGAAAGTAAAAGATTGCAAAAAGACTAGATCGGAAACTAATATCTTAGATCGGAAACTTATATGATGGAAAATAGATCCGGGGGCCATATGTTTCACCAGAGGCTTCTCTCAAGATAGCAAATAATATGGTGGATGAACAAATTACTGTCGGGCAACTGATAGAAAAGCGCAAAGTTATGACGATATCTAAGGCAATGATCATGAATATGGGCATCATGTCCGTGTCAATTAGACCGAAACGATTCTGCATCTACTAGTATTACTCCACACATCGATCGCTATCCAGCATGCATCTAAAGTATTAAGTTCATAAAGAACGGAGTAACGCATTAAGTAAGATGACATGATGTAGAGGAATTAACTCAAGCAATACGGTGAAAACCACATCTTTTTATCCTCGATGGCAACAATACAATACGTGCCTTACTGCCCCTACTGTCACTGGGAAACGACACCACAAGATTGAACCCAAAGCTAAGCACTTCTCCCATTGGAACAAAACCAATCTAGTTCGCCAAACCAAACCAATAGTTCGAAGAGAATTACAAAGATATCAAATCATGCATAAAAGAATTTAGAGAAGATTCAAATAATAATCATAGATAAGCTGATCATAAATCCATAATTCATCGAATCTCGGCAAACACACCACAAAAGAGTATTACATCGAATAGATCTCCAAGAACAACGAGGAAAACATGGTATTGAGAATCAAAGAGAGAGAAGAAGCCATCTAGCTACTAGGTATGGACCCGTGGGTCTGTGGTAAACTACTCACGCTTCATCGGAAGGGCAATAGGGTTGATGTATAAGCCCTCCGTGAACGAACCCCCCTCCGGCAGGGTGCCGGAAAAGGTCCCTAGATGGGATCTCATGGGTACAGAAGGTTGCGGTGGTGGTGTCGAATTTCGGGTTCCGGCAAAACCCTTAAGGTTCGAACACTTGGGTGCGCACGAAGATCTCCCCCTACCAAATCACGCCCTCAGCCTCACCGAGATCTCTAAGCTTAGCTCGACGAACTCGCAACATAAGAGACACAAGATTTATACTGGTTCGGGCCACCGTTGTGGTGTAATACCCTACTCCAGTGTGGTGTGGTGGATTGCCTCTCGGGCTGAGGGTGAATAGTACAAGGGGAAGAACAACCTCCTAGGGTGAGGTGTTCTTGTGCTTGGTGCGTGTGAGGGTGAACTGAATGAGTTCGAGATGAGTTGCCTCCTACTGTGGTGGCTAGCCCTATTTATAGAGGCCTTGGTCCTCTTCCAAAATTTTGAGCGGGAAGGGATACCACAACGGCCAATTTGAAAGGGGACAACTAGTACAAGCTATCCTGATTAAAGGTGGTCTTCGCCTGGCAAAGGCTCTGGTGGTGACACCGGCTTGGGCTCCACGTTGACCTCTGTCTTGCCGTCCTGCTGGTCTTGGTCTCATTGCATCGATATGGAAACCTTTGCTTGATGCCTCGATACTCCTCGCCTGCGCTTGCCTCCTTAGCACCAAAGAGGAAGCAAGGACACTGTTGCGCGCTGGCGCCCGCCTGGCCTTGGTCGTCATGGTTCATGTCATGAGAACCTCGCGAGGTTTTCCTTGCCTTGATCTCTCCGCCCCTCGCGAGCCAGCCTGGTGAGGCCACTCCTGAGGAGGTCTTATGTCATCCGCCTCGCGAGGCTTTTCCCCTCACGAGGGTCTCGAATACTTGTTGGTAAAGATGGGCCATACGGGCCCGCTCGCAGAGCCACACCATGCACCGCAGGTAGGCAAGTCTGGGGACCCCCGTTCCCAAAACACCGACAGTAGCCACCGGGCCCAAGGCGCGCTCGGACTTGGCTTCGAGGCGAAGCCAAAGGGCTAGTGCGGAGCACCGCGGGCCCTAACAACCTGCGGCCTTGGTCGACGCGTGGTGGTTGATTGGACGTGGGCGTCTCTGCTTCCCCATGCTGCCTCGACAACTGCCCGACTTGATGAGTCCCTGCTGCATGCAAGGAAAAACCATCATTACCTATGATCGAGGGGGGCGGTGGTTGGCCTTCTCCTACTATAAATGGGGAGGGGGGCAGAGCCCCCGTCGCCCATCTCTTCCCATTCCGCTCGCTTCTCCCCCTTTGCTCTATTACCAGTAGCGGCACCAATGGCGCCGTTGATCAACTGAATGTACAGCGGGGTTTTTATGCCGAAACTACGAGTGTCGTGTTCTCCTCAGGGCATAGGCAAATCGATTATCATGCTTGGCTAAAGCTAGGTGACAATTCAGATGATGATCGCAAAAATATAAACCTAAACTAACAACGTAGGATGATGACAAATAAAATGACAAGAGAGATTAAGATTGAAACTCGCTGTATCTTTGGTATTTTTGTTTTACTAGAGACGCTAAAACACTAACATAAAGGGAAGCAACAGGACATGAACACATATATCACTATCATACAAGTAACAAAGGGGAAGAAAGAATGCTATGACAGAGACAGAAGTATATCACAACACAAACATATATATTTTTACATGAAAGTAATTAACACAGGGACTACAGAACACACATAAGCACACATATGCGAACAGGGTACTACACCATGATTCAGGTTATACAAGTAATCTAATTATGCAAGCCACTTGACTAGTATCACAGATCAACAGAGTAGTATTGAACAACTAAAAGTAGATAGTAGAAGTAACTAGTACAGGAAGCAAGTACTCTAGAATCTGAATGTTACAGACTACACATCTCAAACTACAGAAAATTCAGAGGAGAGAAGGAGAAAGAGAGATGGTAGCAGGAGATTAGAGAAAGAAGAAGCAACAGGGACGTGGAGAGAAGGAGCAGCAGCAGTACTGGGGATAGAAGAAGAAAGAGAAGCGGCAGGAGATTGAGGGCATCAGCAGCAGCAAGAGAAAGGATTGAGGGGAGATCAGGGGCAGCAGCTAGATGGCGCAAGTGGGAGCAGCAACAAGGAGAAGAAGGAGAAGAAGGAGCAGCAAGGGGTCGCTGGAGAGGAGCAGCAGCAGGTTGAAGATTAGAGTAGTAGCAGCGGCAGGGGCATCAGGGAGAGAGAAGCAGCAGCGTGGGTTGAGGGCGAGCAGCAGCAGGTTGAAGAAGGAGGAGCAGCAGCGACTTGGAGTTGGGAGATGGAGAAGAGGGAAGCAGCAGGGGGCGGTGAGAGAAGAGAGGAGCAGTAGCAAGGGGAGAAGAAGGGCAGCAGCACAGGGGCGCAAGGAAGAGCAGCAGCAGAGGTAAGGGAAGAAGGACTCACGCGGAGGTTCAGACGCCCGTGTCCTCGTGTCTGATGGGACGTGCGAGTGGTGATGGTGGAGTGGTGGCGCTGGTGATGGTGGATGATGGCGCTAGGTGGTGATTCGGCGTTGGTGGATGGAGATGGGTGATGTGGTGCTGGAGGTGTGTGTGCTCGTGGATGGATGGGTGGCGGAGGCGCACCACAACACCGGCCTGGCCGTGGCGGCGGCCGGTGGTGGAGAAGACGGGGAGAGGGAGAGAGATGAGATGTGCCAGGCCCGAAGGGACCGAATGATGCCGCTAGGGAGTTTGTTCCCCTCTTTGATCTGCCACTTTTCTGATTTGGCCCTTCTCCTTCTATACTTTTAGCACAAGATGATCCCTTCTCTTCTTCAGCTCTCCCCCTGGTTACTTCTTTTCATCTCACAAGTCTCTTCTTCCTTCTCTTCTCTTCTTCACTCTTCTCGATAGCCTCAAATACGAAATCTTGACGATTATTAGTGCTTTGCGCATATTTCTGCAAGATAGACCAAAGACTAGTAAATGATCCTTTTTTATGATTATCAAGCAACATTCAATCAATCATGGCAAGAGTGGATGAATATATAACAATAGATGCTATATTGAGTACCAGAATTATGTATATGAAATGTGCTTATCAGCCGACGAAGAGGTTCTCCGCCACGGAGAAGGGGAAGGCCCGTCAGGATGGGCCCGGCTCTCCGGTGCCCAAGTGCAGACGCGGCCGTCCCCGCAAGCACACCGCCACCCCCGCCGCGGCCCCCCGCAGCCGTGGCGGTGCCGCTTCGCGTGGTGGGGGCCGCCCTGGTCGTGGCAGCCCTGTCGGTGAAGGGAGACATGCCGTGGTCACGCGGCCTCCTCGGCCACGCTTCCACTCGGCGGAGGTTCTGCCGGAGTTCGTCGTCTGGTCGGAGAACCCGACCGGCAACTGGCTTCAGCTCTCGCGCTTCTTTGCCGACGAGCTGTCAGCCACAGGTCCAGGCGGGCTCTGGCTGCAGGCAGACGGCTGCTGCAGCAGGGCTTCCTGGGTCACAGTTGAGGTCTCCGTCATGGGCAACATAGCCGTGGCCCGCGGTTGGCAGACGTTTGCCCGTGCGTGCGGCCTGGGCAGGTGGTGCACCCTCCATTTCAAGTACGACGGCGACGCGACCCCCTACGTGAGGGTGTTTGGGGAAGATGGTCGCCGCGCCGGGTGCTGCCCCGAGGTCAACGACGTCGACGAGGTGCTCGGCCTTGGCGGTGGTCGTGACGAGGATGAAGGCGAACCCGCCCTTGGTGCCGACCACGTCTCATCCAGCTACAACGGTTCTTCCTCTGGCGACAGCTCCAGCAGCGGTGGTTACGACCAGCCGCCACGCTGCCGTGCCCACTTCGAAGGCGGCAGCGGGTCGTCTTGTCGCTGCGCCTCCATGAAGCGTGAGGTGGGGTCTGGCTGAGCTCGGGACGGCGCCAAGAGCCCGTCCTTGCGGATCGCTGTGGAGACACGCACCGCTTTTATTTCGTTCTTCCTTTCCTTCCTGTACTAAGAAAGAAACCAGTATGGGGCCCCGGAGGGGCGTGCAACGAACTATGATTTCTCAGTTATTATGCTATGTTTATCGTTCTTGTGCTGTGTCACAACATCGTCGTTTTATGTAGAGACAACTTAGCTTGACGTGCTCGGAGTAGTCTCCTCTTCGCGAGGTGCATGCTTCCTAGTGCCTGTCGAGGCCTCCTTGGCCTGGTAGGCGCTTCGGAACTGCAAAAAACTCGTTAGGAGGCTTATCGTTTACCCGAGCCTTGGTAGCAGGCGCCGCTGGCCTTGACGCAGCGCTTCGTATCGCGGTACCCTTGGGGCACAGATTAGGAGAGGTGCGCCAGCTTGCGAGCTCGAACGAGGGTGCCTCGTGAAAATCAGAAAAAGGAAAAACGCTCACGAGGGCACCTGTCCAGCCCCCTCGCGAGGTATGCGAGAGAGAGTAGAGGCTAAACTGAAGATGGAAACAGAGGCAGAAGGCGACGGAACCAAATCAGCAAAGAACACCAGAAGCAAACTTCAATTAAAGATGGGCGAGCCAACTACGAAAAGCAAATGAAAAGCCGCGTCCGGCACCTAGTCTTGTCTTCATGTCTTCTCACCAGCGCGGAGCTAAGTGCTGCCACTAGGACGTGGGAGGGAGCCCCCGAGGCCCGAGGGCAGCACTCCTGAGACTCCGGGGTGTGTACAGCCCCACTCATTATTACGTGAGAGTGTCATGAGCGGAGACATTCACAGGCACTGGGCCTTCTCCACAGGCGCTGGGCCTTTCTTCATGGGTAGAACTTCCGGAGGTGCTCGATGTTCCAAGCGTTCTGGATGGGTACCCCGTCCAGCATCTCCAAGCGCGCGGCGCCAGGCCTGGAGACATGGACGACCTTGAACGGGCCCTCCCACATGGGTGAGAGCTTATGCATCCCTTCCTGGAGAGCACCCACCTCAGGACGAGGTCACTCACCTCGAGCATCCTGGAGCGGATGTTGCGGCAGTGGTACCGCAGCAGCGGCTGCTGGTATCTTGCCGCCCGCAGTGCAGCTTCGCGGCGGCGTTCCTCCCCCAGCACGAGGTCTATCCCCCGCGTGGCGTCCTGCTGCGTCTCATCAAACGCCAGGACCCGTGCGGCGTGATGCTTGACCTCATGAGGGAGAACCGCTTCTGCTCTGTAGACGAGGAAGAATGGGGTCTCGCCCGTTGGCTTGGTGGAGGTGGTGCGGATAGACCACAACACGAACTGGAGCTCGTCGTGCCAGCCCCTGCCGCAGGCTTCGAGCTTCTTCTTGAAGGTCCTGGTCTTGAGGCCTCTTAGGACCTCCGCGTTGGTGCGTTCAGCTTGACCATTGCTCCGGGGGGTGCACCACTGAAGCGTAGCAGATCTGCGTTCCAAGGTTAGCACAGTATGTTTTGAAGAGATTACTAGTGAACTGCGAGCCATTATCAGTGATGATGCGGTTGGGGACCCAAAATGGCTTACGAGACCCTTGATGAACTTGACCGCAGAGCCAGCCGGGATGGTGCAGACGGCTTCCACCTCCGCTCACTTGGTGCAGGACTTCACCAGCTCAGCTGCGTCGTTGAGCGCCGTAGGCCAGTAGAATCCGCTGCGGAATGCCTTGCTGACGAGGGTTCATTACGACGAGTGGTGCCTGCAGTTCCCGCAGTGTATCTCGGCTAGCAGCTCTTTCCCCTGTTCCCTGGAGATGCAACGCAGGGAAATGTCATTTGGCCGCTTCCTGTATAACTCACCATCCTGGATAAAGTTTGCCGTGGCTTGCCGGGCCACACGCTCCGCGTCCTCCTCCTTCTTCGGCAGCATCCCTTGCGTCAGATATTCCTTGAATTCCTTGGTCCAGCATCCCTCCTGGGGCTCGAGTGCCAAGAGTAGACGCGCTCCCGAGGTCGGGTCACAGGCCGGGGCTCCCGTGGCAGGTGGCTGTGGGAGCTCCTCCCGAGGCCGCACTGTCCTTCAAAGCGGTGGTGTTGCCGATGGCTTGAAGAGCCGCTCCTTGAAGACGCCAGGCTCTTGGGGCTGTCGCTTGGATGCCCTTCTGGCGATGTCGTCAGCTTCCTTGTTGGTGCCACGGGGCACGTGCTGCAACTCCAGGCCCAGGAACTGCTTCTCCATCTTGCGCACCTCCGCGAGGTATGCCTCCATGTGTTAGTCCTTCGGCTCGTATACCTTGTTGGAGAAGTTGACGAGGAGCTGTGAGTCGCCCCTGATGGTGAGATGCTTCACCCCCAGGGCCGCCGCAGCCTTCAGGCCGGCTATGAGGCCTTCGTACTCAATGATGTTGTTGGAGACCTTCTCGCCCTGCTGGAAGCAGAGTTGCACAGCGCAGTAGAGCTTGTCCTGAGTGGGCGAGATGAACACTACTCCAGCCTCCGCGCCCTGGCGTGCGAAGGCACCATCGAAATACGTGACCCAACCATCGGGCGCCTCACTTCCCGACGAGAGGGACCGATCCTCGCCTATTTCAAGCACCGGGGCGTCCGTCCATTCTGCCACGAAATTGGCGAGCGCGGCTCCCTTGATGACCCTGGTGGTGCTGAACTCCAACTGGAATGCCTGCAGCTCGATGATCCACTCGGTGACCCTCCCGACAGAGTTGGGGCTCCTGAGCACCCTCTCCAATGGGTAGGCCGAGATGACCTTGATGGGGTGACCTTGAAAGTAATGCCGCAGCTTACGCAAGGCCACCAAGAGCGCAAGTAAGAGCTTCTGAGGCATGGGGTACCGGGTGCTCGATGAGTGCGGGTGCACTGATGAGGCTTTTGCCTTTCGGAAGAGGGGAGCCTCCTAAGGTGGTGGAGCCCCCAATGCCTGATCGCTTGTCAGGGTCCCTCCAGGCTTGGGGGCTTCGTCCCGCTGAGCTTGATCCTGTGCCGCCGCAGCTGCGGCCTTTGCGGCACCCTCCTGGTCTTGCATCGTCCCTGCTGGGGGTGTAGCTTGGCGTGATGCGCCCTTGGCTTGGTGTTCTTCTCGAACTGCCACTAGAGCCGCGCTGGCGGAGTAGGAAGTGGTGGCAAGGTAAAGCACTAGGGGCTCGAGAGGTCGTGGCGTCACCATCACTGGAGGGCTGGTCAGGTACCTCTTGAGGTCTTGAAATGCTTGGTCGGCCTCCAGGGTCCACTCGAATGGGCCCTTCTTCTTCATCAGCTTGAAGAAGGGTAGGGCGCGCTGTCCTAGCTTGGAAATGAAGCGTCCCAACGCAGTCACCCGTCCAGCAAGCTTTTGCATTTCCTTGAGGGTTTGCGGTGGACTCATGTCTTCGTTGGCCTTGACCTTCTCTGGGTTTGCCTCGATCCCCCTGTGGGACATAAGGAAGGCTAGTAGCTTGCCGGAAGGGACGCCAAACACGCACTTCTCCGGGTTGAGTCGCAAGTCCACCTGGCGGAGGCTCGCGAAGGTTTCCTCTAGTTCCTGAATCAAAGTTCTCGCCTCCCGAGACTTCACGACGATGTCATCGATGTAAGCTTCAGCGTTTCTCCCGAGCTGCCGACCCAAGGCGATGTGCATCCGCCATTGGAAGGTTGCGCCTGCGTTGCGCAGCCCAAACGGCATGCAAGTGTAGCAGTACACCCCACACGGGGTCAGGAAGGCTGTCTTCTCCACATCTTCTACCGCCATCTTGATATGGTGATATCCTGAAAACGCATCCAGGAAGCATAGCAAGTCACACTCGGCGGTGGAGTTGACGATCTGGTCAATGCATGGAAGCGGGAACAGATCTTGGGGGCAAGCCTTGTTGAGGTTGGTGAACTCGACGCACATACGCTCCTTCCCGCCTTTCTTTGGCACGACGACGGGGTTCGCCAACCACTCGGGGTACCGAACCTCGCGAATGACACCCGCAGCCTCCAACTTGCGGGTCTCTTGGACGATGAAAGCTTGCTTCCCCGTGGACTGCCGCCTCACCCTCTGCTTTACAGGGTGTACGTTGGGGAACACCTTCAGGTGGTGCTCTATCACCCCTCTTGGGACCCCTACCAGCTGATCGGGCTCCCAAGCGAACACTTCCTTGTTCTCGCACAAGAACTTCACCAGCGCCTCCTCCTGCTCAGGCTCGAGGTTGGCGCCTATGGTAAAGGTTGCCCCCGAGGACCCGTCCTCCTCGATCAGCACCTGCTTGGTTTTTGCCTTGTCTTGAGTGAACAACTGCTTCTTCTTGGTTGGTCCGATTTCCTTGGCCTTGGAGGTGTCCGCGTCGGCGGGCTGCGCCATCGCAGCAGTCTTGAGGGCAAGCTTGAGCATTATCAGGGCTTCCTTGGTGTCCCCAACTACTGTGAGGACACCCTTGCTCCCGGGCATCTTCATGAGGTTGTAGGCTGGATGGGTCGCCGCCATGAACTGAGCCAGGGCCGGGTACCCGAGGATGGCATTGTACGGGAGGCCAATGCGGGCATTGTCGAAGTCGACCAGCTCGGTGTGGTAGTTGTCACGCGTGCCGAAGGTTACGGGGAGGCGGATCCGCCCCAGGGAGTGGGCGGAGCCTCCACTAACCCCTGAGAAAGGCTTGCTAGGGCGGAGCCGCTCGAGCGGTACGTGAAGAAGGCTAAAGGCCTCGACGGAGAGCACGTTGAGGCCGGCACCGCCGTTGATGAGCGTCTTGGTGACGGACACATTGCAGATGGTGGGCCTGCAAAGCATTGGGAGCACACCCGAGCCGATGGTGGAGACGGGATGATCCCCTGAGTCGAAGGTGAGGTCGGCCTCGGGTGCGGCCCAGCCCGGGGGAGCCCCGTGCACTTTGAAGTGGCGCCGATCTGGCGAAGGAACGACTTGATGTGATGATCCGAGGGAGGTGCCTGCGAGCCGCCGAGGAGGGCCGCGACCGCGTGATGCGCCGGTGCCGCGTAGCGCGTAGCGAAGAGACTACGCAGCTCCTCCCAAGATGCCACCGTAGATCCGGGGAGGTTGAGCATCCAGGCGCGCGGTGCGCTAGTGAGGGCCATGGGAAGCACTTTGGCCATGACCTTGTCGTCGCCCCTGGCCTTAAGGACGGCTTCCTCGTACGCCAGCAGGAAAGTCGACGGGTCCGCCGCGCCGTCGTAGCACGGCGGCATCTCCGGCTTGAACTTAAGTGGCCATTGCACGTCACCATGGGCGCCCGTAGATCCAGCCGGAAGAGCGGCGCGAGCCATGGGGAATGGGCGTGATGATGGTGGAGCATGAATCGACGGAAGGAAAACTCCGGCGCACCCCTACCTGGCGCGCCAAATGTCAGATTTCGGGGTCCGGCAAAACCCTCAAGGTTCGAACACTAGGGTGCGCACGAAGATCTCCCCCTACCAAATCACACCCTCAGCCTCACCGAGATCTTAAGCTTAGCTCGACGAACTCACAACACAGAGACACAAGATTTATACTGGTTCAGGTCACCGTTGTGGTGTAATACCCTACTCTAGTGTGGTGTTGTGGATTGCCTCTCGGGCTGAGGATGAACAATACAAGGGGAAGAACAGCCTCCTGAGGTGAGGTGTTCTTGTGCTTGGTGGGTGTGAGGGTGAACTGAATGAGTTCGAGACGAGTTTCCTCCTACTATGGTGCCTAGCCCTATTTATAGAGGCCTTGGGTCCTCTTCCCAAATATTGAGCGGGAAGGGATGCCACAACGGCCGATTTGAAAGGGGGCAGCTAGTACAAGCTATCCTGACTAAAGGTGGTCTTCGCTTGCCAAAGGCTCTGGTGGTGACGCCGGCTTGGGCTCCATGATGACTTCCGTCTTGCTGTCCTGATTGGTCTCATTGCACCGATATGGAAACCTTTGCCTGATGCCTCGGTACTCCTCGCCTGCGCTTGCCTCCTTAGCACCAAAGAGGAAGCAAGGACACTGTGCGCGCTGGTGCCCGCCTGGCCTTGGTCGTCATTGCTCACGTCATGATAACCTCGCGAGTTTTGCCTTGCCTTGATCTCTCCGCCTCATGAGCTGGGCCTGGGTGAGGCCGCTCCAGAGGAGGTCTTGTGTCGTCCGCCTCGCGAGGCTTGGCCCCTCGCGAGGGTCTCAAATGCTTGTTGGTGAAGATGGGCCGTACGGGCCCGCTCGCAGAGCCACGCCATGGGCCGCAGGCAGGCAAGTCTGGGGAACCCCATTCCCAGAACGCCGACAGGTGGAAAAGTGTTTTCGTGGATGCCTCTGGTGGTTTGGGGATATATGGGAATATATAGGCGAAAGAATTAGGTCAGTAGGTGCACGAGGGGCCCACAAGGGTGGGGGCGCGCCCTACCCCACTAGGCGCGCTCTCCGTCCTTGTGGCCACCTCGTAGGTCCTCCGACTTCATCTCCAAGTCTCCTGGTTGTCTTTTGGTCCAAGAAAAATCATCACGAAGGTTTTATTCCGTTCGGACTCCATTTGGTATTCCTTTTCTGCGAAACTCAAAAACAGGAAAAAAATAGGAACTAGCACTGGGCTCTAGGTTAATAGGTTAGTCCCATAAATAATATAAAATAGCATATTAATGCATATAAACATCCAAAATACATACGTTGGAGACGTATCAAGCATCCCCAAGCTTAATTCATGCTCGTCCTCAAGTAGGTAAATGATAAAAACAAAAATTTTGATGTGGAATGCTACCTAACATATTTATCCATTTAATTTCTTTATTGTGACATAAATGTTCAGATCCATAAGATTCAAAACAAAAGTTTAATATTGACATAAAAACAATAATACTTCAAGCATACTAACAAGGCAATTATGTCTTCTCAAAATAACATGGCCAGAGAAAGCTTATCGCTACAAAATCATATAGTCTGGCTATGCTCCATCTTCATCACACAAAATATTCAATCATGCACAATCCCGATGACAAGCCAAGCAATTGTTTCATACTTTTGACATTCTCAAACTTTTTCAACTTTCACGCAATAGATGAGCGTGAGCCATGGACGTAGCACTATCGGTACAATGGAAGGTGGTTGCGGAGAAGACAAAAAGAAGGAGATAGTCTCACATCAACTAGGCGTATCAACGGGCTATATGGAGATGCCCATCAATAGATATCAGTGTAAGTGAGTAGGGATTGCCATGCAACGAATGCACTAGAGCTATAAGTTTATGAAAACTCAAAAAGAAAACTAAGTGGGTGTGCATCCAACTTGCTTGCTCATGAAGACCTAGGGCAATTTGAGGAAGCCCATCGTTGGAATATACAAGCCAAGTTCTATAATGAAAAATTCCCACTAGTATATGAAAGTGACAATATATGAGATTCTCTATCATGAAGATCATGGTGCTACTTTGAAGCACAAGTGTAGTAAAAGGATAGTAACATTGCCCCTTCTCTCTTTTTCTCTCATTTTTCTTCTTTTTTTGGGCCTTCTCTTTTTTTGCCTTTATATTTTTTTTGTTTTCCTCACATGGGACAATGCTCTAATAATGAAGATCATCACACTTTTATTTACTTACAACTAAAAAATTACAACCCGATACTAGAACAAAATATGACTATGAATGCCTCCGGCGTTGTACTGGGATGTGCAATGACTCAAGAGCGACATGTATAAAATATGATGAATGATGACTTTGCCACAAATACGATGTCAACTACATGATGATGCAAAGTAACATGACAATGATGATGCGTGTCATAATAAATGGAACGGTGGAAAGTTGCATGGCAATATATCTCAGAATGGCTATGGAAATGCCATAGTAGGTAGGTATGGTGGCTGTTTTGAGGAAGGTATATGGTGTGTGTATGGTACAGGCGAAAGTTGCGTGGTACTAGAGAGGCTAGCAATGATGGAAGGGTGAGAGTGCGTATAATCCATGGACTCAACATTAGTCATAAAGAACTCATATACTTATTGCAATAATCTATTAGTCATCGAAACAACGTACTACGCGCATGCTCCTAGGGGGATAGATTGGTAGGAAAAGACCATCGCTTGTCCCCGACCGCCACTCATACGGAAGACAATAAAAAAATATCTCATGCTCCAACTTCGTTACATAATAGTTCACCATATGTGCATGCTATGGGACTCACAAACCTTAACACAAGTATTTCTCAAATTCACAACTACTCACTAGCATGACTCTAATATCACCATCTTCATATCTCAAAACAATCATAAGGAATCAAACTTCTCATAGTATTCAATGCACTTTATATGATAGTTTTTATTATATCCCTCTTGGATGCCTTTCATATTAGGACTGAATTTATAACCAAAGCAGATTACCATGCTGTTTAAAGACTCTCAAAATAATATAAGTGAAGCATGAGAGTTCATTGATTTCTATAAAATAAAACCACCACCGTGCTCTAAAAAGATATAAGTGAAGTACCAGAGCAAAATTGCCCAGCTCAAAAGATATAAGTGAAGCACATAGAGTATTCTAATAAATCACGATTCATGCGTGTCCCTCTCAAAAGGTGTGTACAGGAAGGATGATTATGGAAAACTAAAAAGCAAAGACTCAAATCATACAAGACGCTCCAAGCAAAACACATATCATGTGGTGAATAAAAATATAGCCTCAATTAAAGTTACCGATAGACGAAGACGAAAGAGGGGATGCCTTCCAGGGCATCCCCAAGCTTAGGCTCTTGGTTGTCCTTGAATATTACCTTGGGGTGCCTTGTGCATCCCCAAGCTTAGGCTCTTGCCACTCCTTATTCCATAGTCCGTCAAATCCTTTCCCAAAACTTGAAAACTTCACGACACAAAACTCAACAGAAAATCTCATAAGCTCCGTTAGTATAAGAAAATAAATCACCACTTTTGGTACTGTTGTCAACTCATTCTTTATTTATATTGGTGTAATATCTACTGTATTACAACTTTTCCATGGTTCATACCCCCCGATACTACCCATAGATTCATCAAAATAAGCAAACAACACATAAAAAATAGAATCTGTCAAAAACAGAATACTCTGTAGCCATCTGACTAGTTCGAACACTTATGTAAGTCCAAAAATTCTGAAAAATTAGGAAAACAGGGGCAATTTGTATATAAATCTTGTGTAAAAAATTCAAAATTTTATCACGCTTCTGTGATTTTCAACAATTCTGGGACTGAGTGCAAAAGTTTCTGTTTTTCAGCAAGATCAAATCAACTATCACCGCAAGAGGTCTTACTTGGCACAAACACTAATTAAAACACAAAACCACATCTAACTAGATCTAGATGAGTTATTTTTATTGCAAAACAGAACCTAAAAATCAAAAAATAAAATAAAATTAGGTTGCCTCCCAACAAGCGCTATTGTTTAAAGTAACTCCTACCTTAGATCCATATTGAGTAATCTGATTATGAATCTTTTTATCCAAATTTTCAATCAACTCAACGGTAGCAATTTTATTATCAATAATATCAAGCCTTTGCATCTCATGTTCCAAGGTTAAAACAATTCCATTGATCAAAAGAGGTGGTGGGCCTAACAAATCTATCATGGCATTGTAAGAATCAAAAGTATGACTCCCCAAGAAATTCCCCCCGATAATGGTATCTAGAACATATATATTCCAAGGAGTAACGCCCACATAAAAATTGCGAAGAAGAACGATAGTAGATTGCTTCCGAGTAGATCTATTTTGAGCATTGCAAATTCTATACCAAGCATCTTTTAATTTTTCTCCCTCCCTTTGTTTAAAGTTGAGGACTTCATTATCAGGAGTGCTAACAATGATGGGAGGACTAGCCATGAAGGCAAGAAAAACGATCTAACGCACAAGCAAACAAAAAGCAAGCGAAGAAGACGAACGGAAGAGGGGCGAAGAAAAGGCAATTTTTTTGAAAATCGTTTTAGAAGTGGGGGAGAGGAAAACGAGAGGTGAATGGCGAATAATGTAATGCAAGAGATGAGATTTTATGATGGGAAGTTGATATATCTTGACTTGGCATAGATCTCCCCGGCAACGGCGCCAGAAATTCTTCTTGCTACTCCTTGAGCTTGCATTGGTTTTTCCCTTGAAGAGGAAAGGGTGGTGCAGCAAAGTAGAGATAAGTATTTTTCTCAGTTTGAGAACCAAGGTATCAATCCAGTAGGAGACAACGCACAAATCACCGAATAACTGCACAAACAATCAAACAACTTGCACCCAACGCGATAAAGGGGTTGCCAATCCCTTCATGATTACTTGCAAAAGTGAGATCTGATAGAGATAGATAAACGATAAAGTAAACATTTTTGGTATTTTGGTTTATAGATCGAAAAGTAAAAGATTGCAAAAAGAGTAGATCGGAAACTAATATTGTAGATCGGAAACTCATATGATGGAAAATAGACCCGGGGGCCATTGTTTCACTAGGGACTTCTCTTAAGATACCAAATAATATGGTAGCTGAACAAATTACTGCCGAGCAATTGACAGAAAAGCGCGAAGTTATGACGATATCTAAGGCAATGATCATGAATATAGGAATCATGTCCGTGTCAAGAAGACCCAAACGATTCTGCATCTACTACTATTACTCCACACATCGATCGCTATCCAGCATGCATCTAGAGTATTAAGTTCATAAAGAACGGAGTAACGCATTCAGTAAGATGACATGGAGTAGAGGAATTAACTCAAGCAATATGGTGAAAAACCCATCTTTTTATCCTCGATGGCAACAATACAATACATGCCTTGCTGCCCCTACTGTCACTGGGAAAGGACACCGTAAGCTGGAACCCAAAGCTAAGCACTTCTCCCATTGCAAGAAAAACCAATCTAGTTGGCCAAACCAAACCGATAGTTCAAAGAGAATTACAAAGATATCAAATAATGCACAAAAGAATTCACATAAGATTCAAATAATATTCATAGATAAGCTGATCATAAATCCAAAATTCGTCGGATCTCGGCAAACACACCGCTAGGGCTGGATGAAAAGCTCAAAGCTCGCGAGCATAATTAACGCTCGATAGTTTGGCTCGTGCTCGTTAGTTAATGAACCAAGCCGAACAATGTTTTTTGCTCGTTAAGATTAACAAGCTTAACGAGCGAGCAAATGAGTTTCATGAGCTAACTTGTTTAGCTCGCTAATTTCAAAAGTTTGACATGAGACCCACTAAGAAAAGAGTTGCTAGTTAGCCCAACCTAGGGCCCAGCACCCCAGCCCACTTCGGCACTTCTCCTAGACCCCAGCAGACCTAGAGTCAACTAGGAGCCAGTCTCCAGGAACCAAACGTCTTTGTTAAATTTATGTCGGTGTGAATATTTTCTGGGATTATGGGATTCTTCTGTGTTGTTTATTACGTTTACGTCATTTTTAATTTATTCCATTGTGAATCTTTTATGGGATCATGGGATTCTTCAATTTTTTTTATTACCTTAACGAGCACTCGTGAACACTCACGAGCATAACGAGCCCATAAAAAACCGAGCTGAACAAACGTTTTTGCTCGTTAATATTAACGAGCTTAATGATAATGAGTTTAACGATAATGACCTTAATGATAACAAGCCGAACGAGCCGAGCAGCTCATTAATCCAGCCCTACACACCGCAAAAGAATATTACATCAAATAGATCTCCAAGAACATCGAGGAGAACATGGTATTGAGAATCAAAGAGAGAGAAGAATCCATCTAGCTACTAGCTATGGACCCGTAGGTCTAGGGTAAACTATTCATGCTTCATCGGAAGGGCAATATGGTTGATGTAGAAGCCCTCCGTGATCGAATCACCCTCCGGCAGGTTGCCAGAAAAGGTTCCTAGATGGGATCTCATGGGTATAGAAGGTTGCGGCGGTGGAAAGTGTTTTCGTGGATGCCACTGGTGGTTTGGGGATATATGGGAATATATAGGCGAAAGAATTAGGTCAGCAGGTGCACGAGGGGCCCACAAGGGTGGGGGGCGCGCCCTCCGTCCTTGTGGCTGCCTCATGGCTCCTCCGACTTCATCTCCAAGTCTCCTGGTTGTCATCTGGTCCAAGAAAAATCATCACGAAGGTTTTATTCCGTTTGGACTCTGTTTGGTGCCTTTTCTGCGAAACTCAAAAACAGGGAAAAAACAGGAACTGGCACTGGCTCTGGGTTAATAGGTTAGTCCCAAAAATAATATAAAATAGCATATTAATGCATATAAAACATCCAAAACAGATAATATAATAGCAAAGAGCAATAAAAAATTATAGATACATTGGAGACGTATCAGTGATTTGTTTGAAGGACTAGATAGAACAATTGGCATCTCAGGAACTGTGCTCAAGGATAAGATGATAAACATTCACTCGCACCCTAGAATCCTTGAAACCCTTAAGCCCTATCAAGCCACAACATGGCCGGATCATGACCAAGGGCCTTGACTCTAGGTTGAGAAGACCTTGGCCAATACTCAACCGTGACCACCGCCAATTCCTCAGTCCACTTTATGTACACCGTGGGCAAGTCATCATGGATTACTTAGACAAGTTGGGTGTTATCATTATTTGGTGACCTACTTGTCTACCCGAAGATCAAAGAAGAGCCATTCAGCTGGTTAGAGAACTTTTGAAGACCATCGTGTCAAGGAGGAAGAACTATACCGACCACCATCGTCAAGAAAATAAACTTCCGTGTGGAAGACCATGTGTATCCGTGAGCCACTCCACTCAAAGGAACCAAGCATTTCCATGTCAAAGGAAAGCTCACACCAAGCCTTATCTACCCCCTTCGAGATCCATATGAGACGAAGAGAAGAAAGTTACTAGCTGGAGTTGCCACCTGAGTCACCCTATGTGCACAACGTTTTCCATGCGACACAACTCCGGAAGTGTTTCCAACTTCCTAACAAGCCTGATCTCTACAAGGACATTGATCACCGAGCATCGACCTCCAGCCTGACCTGACCTTCATGAGAGACCCATTTGCAACCTGGATCAAGTGGAATGTTATACACGAAGCCGCATCACCAAGTACTTCAAGGTTCAGTGGAGCAACCACACCGAGGAAGGAGCCACATAGGAGCATGAAGACTGCCCTAGATCCAAGTTTCCATAATTCCTTTCTGTGCCTAGTATGGGAATCTCGGTGACGAGATTGTTGTAAGGGGAGTAGGTTTGTCACACCCTGATTTTCATGCCACAACACTTAAGCTAATAAATCATGAAAAAATGAGGTTTGACAAAAACTTTCGAGTGTTATGGACCTTGCTTGATTTGGATTTTTGGTTGTTGTTTCCTAGTGCTCTAAAAATAACAAATCCTCAAACTCTTAAACTCCTTTTCCTTGATCCAAAACTTTGCCCAATGATCATACCATGTGTATAGGTCAGAATAGTATTTTCTTACAAAAATAATTTGGCCAAAAAGTATTTTCTAAATTAGGTTTTCCAAAAAAAACCCTGAGTTAAGGCTTGAACTACAAGTACTTAATTTGGGATGTGAAAAGTCTTTCAAAAATTATATTTGAATCCTATTAGATATAGGACTCCCTAAAACCACAAAAATACTATTTTAAAAGTTATTTTGCTATTTAATTTAAAGGCTTTTTCTTTAGGAAAAAAATGGTCTTTAATAGGTTAAAATTATTTCAATGTTTCAAAAATATTTGAGAAAATTTAGGGAATCTTAGTGGACATATATTGTCCATATATATGAGTTTCAACACATATCTTGACCAAAATATTGGACAAATCCCTCCAAAACTATTTCTGCATAATTCAAGTATTTGAAATATTTGTTAAAGAAATATTGACAAATAAATCATGGAAAATTCTAGCAAGTCACCCCTAGCTAAAGTGATGATCTTGCAAAGTTTCATTCCAATCAAAATAGTTCTGGTTCACAAAAGTGCCCCAAAACCCTCTCTGTCCAAAACCAAATTTGAGCAACTCTACATTACCAACTGTATCCTTTTGATCCCAAATCTTGTGGACATGCTAAAATCCCTAAATGATGACACTACACCAAGTGGTGCATCAAGGAGAATAGATTTGCATAGCTTGATCTAGGAAAACCTATTTCTGTTGATTCCTAGGGTTTGGAAACTTTCTCCAAATGAGCTCAAAAATTTATCACATTGTCACATGAGCATGACCATCACCTCTATCAAGTGTCACAGGAAGGAGCTTACTGCAACTAGCCCAAATCACCATCAAACACCTTCTGGAATTTTTCCAAAATCACCATTTTGACCACTTACACTATTCTCCTTGAGCTCAACTTTTTACCAGAGTTTCTCCTAGTCACCCTCTACCTCCAGTAATTCCCTCCCAACCAGAGCATCATGATTGATTGGTAAAGCCCTCTCTTTCTCTCTCTATTCACCATGGCTTCACTCTCTCTCTCTCTCCCATTTCTTTATCTAGCACCTCCCCTAGCTCTTGACCACACTAGACCATCCAAAGGAGCCCTAGGATATAAGTGGACAAGCCCCTGATCTTTAAAAATGGCCAGGACGGCCATTGGCATGCTATGGAGTGCGCCATAAAGGCACTAGGGCAATCAGAGCGCCCCTGCCCGACGCCCCTGACGACGTCGGCTCTCCCCCGCACGCCTGCCGAGGCCCCTCGGCATCCTCAACATGCCAGCGTGCCATCCCCCTCCTTCCTCTCTTCCCCTTCCCCTACTCACGCGTGCCCGAGCACCGCCTAGCTCCGCCAATGCGCGCCCGCGCTCGGGACCCGTAGGAGCTCGCTCTGTCCCTTTGTCCTTCTCCCTCGACTTGGACCTCGTCCACAAGCACCCCAGGCATGCCCAGAGCGCCCGTATGGCATATGCCGACGCCCCGGGCCATGGCCATGAGCTCTGCCTACGGCGCACCTGGCCTCGCCATATAAGGCTGCCCTAGGACTCCTTCTGGAGCTCCTTCGCTCTCTCTCCCTCCCGTACACCGCCCAGACCCAGCTAACCCTCTTCCCGTGCTCTCCATCCACCACAATGGCGGGAGTGCCGCCGTCATCTCCGCCAAAATTCGAGCTAGCCCAAGCTCCCCATCTCCCCCTAGCCACTCCAATACCCTCACACCACCACCACAAGCACTTCCCTCGCCGCCGTTCATCCCCGAGAATATTGTGCGCTCGAAGCCAAAGAAGCACTACTAGGAAAAGGCCTACTAGTGGCGCAACAGTTTTGCCTACTAATGGCGCACTACTGGTGCGCCACTAGTACCACGCCACTAGTATTATATACTAAAGGCGCGCCACTAGTGCGCCATTAGTATCTGGTATACTAATGGCGCACCAAGCCGTGCGCCATTAGTATAGACCAACATGCGCCATTAGTATGCCTCCTAAGGGGCGATATTTACCCATGTGCTTTGGCATACTAATGGCGCACTGTGGGGTGATGCGCCATTAGTATCCTTTGGCATACTAATGGCGCACTGTGTAGTGATGCGCCATTAGTATCCTTTGGCATACTAATGGCACACTTTGAGGTGATGCGCCATTAGTATGAATATTAGGTTTTTTTACTTTTCTGATTTTTGCACAGGTTACAAAATATATTATTGGACAGAATATAGACAGCACCACACAGCAACAACAGATTCATCGAATACAATAGAAGATTAGTCTTCGAATACAATTCATCATATTAGTCTCCGAATTCAAAAGACCGAACAAAGATAGAACATTACAAGTCTCGAGACCGTGAGTAGCGAGTTTATCTTCACATTACAAGTCGATATCGATCATCTAAACTACCATCACATAGAAGAGAGCTGCGGTCATCACGATGAGCATCATCGCGATGAAACTGGTCTTCATCCGGTTCCTCCAACGCTCCCTCCTCTCTCCCGGTAGATGGCGGGCGTATCTAGATTCCGCCTCTGCCCTAGTGGTGTACCCTTTGTAACTGTAATCGCTGAAACGGTGAACCTGTCTCCGACACTCCTCCCAGTCGTTGTAGACTCCGGGAACCTTACCCTTGTACACAACATACGACGGCATCTCTATGCACAAGCCAAACAACAGATAATACATAAGCAATATATAAGTATGCAACAAAAGGATCAGAAGAGAAAAGCAAGACATTAATAGCACGATTCATGGTCCTACTAATAAATAGCATCGATTACATCTAAGTTGAACGACTGTCCAAACCAAAGAGACATACAAGTTCATTAAAGTTTAATTACAACATGAGCCAATCAATGTTTCAGAACTACACATAGCATCACTACTTTTGACTCGACTCATGGGACCGGAGCATATGAAGCCGCCATCTGTCATGATGGTCATGAAATCGCGGGGCGTTGTCAGCCTGCATTTGTAGCGTTGTGTCTATCTCACTGTTGGACGGTTGATATCTGAGGTCGAACTGCCCCGAGGTACGAAGGACATCTTGATGGATGATTTCCGCAAACTCCGTCTGGATGTGAAAGAATTCTTGTCTGATGTCCGCATCCTGGATTGCCGACAAGCTCGCGGCCCAATATTTGAGATTATCTGGTAGCAGAAGGTGATGATGGTCCCGTACGATCGCCCGCATGTGATGGAGGGCGTAGTAGGCATCCTTTTGACCGCCAGGCGGCTGCTTGACGCAGGAGAACATCGTATTGTGGGCGAACACGTGCCTGCCGTACCTACGAACTGGCCTGGTGAAGGTGCCTCCAGATTTGGCGTGGCGGGAGAACATCATCAAGAACTTTCTTGATATTTGTGTAGTCTATCTTGGAGTCACGGTCCGGGTCGAAATACTTGGCCATGGAATATTTCGGGCTTAAGAGGATGAGTGTGCAATGTGTGTCACTGCACAGAACATGGAATGTTAGAAAAAAAGAACGATCGAAATCTAAGAAATCATATGTTACGGGGCGGTTAGGGGATGACTTACTCGAATGATGCCTTCGAGGTAAGAACTCGCGACATGCCGTTCCCCAGCGCTGCCCAAGATCTTGGCACGCATGTAGAAGGGGTCGACTATCACGATGTCCGGGGTCTTGTCTCTAATGAAGGTGTAGTGCAGCGGATGAAGGTTAAACATAGCAAAGATGTCATCAAACCGCAGGACGATCGTACCCCCGATGGTGCCATCCACAAAGCCCTTGCCCTCTGGCACCTTGGCCACGAAAACCGGGTATGGCACATCATTCTTTCTAAGACGCCGCTTCTCCAAAGAAAGAACACTATCATGCAGACTCCGCATAGCACCGGTTGCAGCATTGAGCATATTTGTCAGTAGCATCGCCCTACCCGCCACATGCACCCTCCTCGAGATATCCTTAGGTGAAGGTGGCCCGTCCTGAGCACGGATCATACTCGGTGCCGGCTGGCTCGCACCGGCGCCCTTGTTAGTCTTTCGTTTCCGTCCCTTCTTCTTGATCTGCTGTAATGGGACCGACTTACGCTCGCAGACCGCCTTCTTGAGCGTGTTGGGGCTGATAATATTTCGCACCTCAGCTATCTCGAGGCTCGGTGAAGGCGTCACCGGAGGTGTCTCCGAGAACCCGAACACCGATTTACGGCGCTTTGTTGCAATTGGGTTTCTCCGCCGTACCAGCTAGATCGCGGTGCGTCTTGGTTGGGTTCTTGAGAAGGAGGCCCGCAGAACTCGTCACCGTACCCATGTTCGGCAAAGTACTTATCGACGTTGGTAAATGTACCGTCGTCGTTGTCGTCGTCGTCCAGATCCTGTGCCATATGCATGTTCGGATCCTATGCCATAGGGATGTCCAGCATGTTCTGTAGCGTTGCGGCGTTCTTGCCATGGCTTGGCGCCGGCACGACTGGCGGTCTTGTCTGTGAGGTGGTGTCCCCCGCCCCCAAACGAATCTGGATCTTCGGCCAAAGCAGGGGCCAGCTTTGCAGGCGCTGAGGGTCGTCTCATCATCTTCGTCGGCCCAGCAGGTCGAATCGGAGGTAACAGCTCGTTGCAGCCTGGCAGCACCCGAACCAGTTCAACCCTATACACTGCGGGTGGCATCGGAATACCGTGGAACACGAGGTTGCCCGGTTGAACGATTCTGCCCCTGGCGACATCGACCAACTTGCCGACCACGAAGTGCAGGAGAGTGCAAGGAACGTCGGCGGCGCCCTGCGAAAACATGTAGGGCGTCAGGGATGCCCATTCAAAGGCAAGGAGATGAAGTCATCGGCCGAGAGGCTTAGTTACCGTGATGCCATCGATCTCGGCTAATGTCGAGGAACCGCCAACGGTGGGCGTGCAACTGATGGAGGGGCCGCTTGCTGGCGAGGTGCCGACCGGCGTACACCCGGGTGCATTAAGCTCCAATGCCCGTGCCGGCACCGGAGACACGAATACCGCCTCCACCAGAGACACCAATGGCGCCGCCAGAGACACCAATGGCGTCGCCTGCGCGTTGTGCGAGTTGCTGGCCGTGAAGCTGGGAACCGGGGGAGGCCCCTGTTGGCCGCCCGCAATCCACATCGTCAGCCCATGAATCAACGTAGGCACCATGGCGGTGAGCATCGTTCCCAGTTGTTGTTGCACTTGCTCTTGGACAATCTCCGGAATCCGCGCCACTTCTGCCTTGAGTGCCTCAACCTCGCGCGACTAGCTTTCCGAGCTGGTCTTTTTCTCCTTTCGCCCACCAGCGGTATAGTATGACGACCATTTTGTGGACAAGCCTTTGCCGGCCACATGACCAGCTGACGACGGCCATCGAGCTTATCCTTGTTTTTCATTACGTTCAACGCCCTATTTAAAGGGGTGTCGAAAGGGGAGCTCTGAGACGACCCCACGCTACTGCTTTCAGTGTCCTGCGGAAGGAACGTGAACCATTTAGAAATATTTAGGATTAATTAGAATGCAACCATATGGAGCTAATTACGCGGGGGTGTATTCCTTACCAGAACAAGCTCAAGCGCCCTGGTCTTCGGATTTGTGGTAAGCTCCTTTGTTACCGGGTCCTCCTTGTACCGGGCCCTGACAAAGTTCCTGGTCTGCTTGTCACGGTATTTCTCGAAGCGGGGCGACAGGCCTTGCTCGGCACGCTCCGCGTCCTCCTGGTCCCATATAGGATCCGCCACTCTGTAACTGCCGGGACCGAGTTGGTGGACCCCTAAGTTCAACTGCCGCATTTGTTTCACCCACTGACTTGATTCAGAGGTTGCGCTGCTCTCGCACTTGATCGTGAACTCCTTGTAGTCATCTTCGCTGATCAAAGGATATTTCACCTTGATCTTCCCATAACAATCACCTTTTTCAATCATTGCCTTCACCGTGCTTCTCCAAGTAGACAGGGCTGTGCTCATCCTCGTGAGGGCGGCACTGTTCACTTTGTTCCCTGAGAGGCGTGTGTTTGCAAAGTCAGCGGGGAACTTGTATCGTTCGTGCAACTTCGTGAAGAGGAGGCTGCGCAAATTCCCTCGGTCCTTATGCCTTAGGTTCTCGGTGTTGATCGAGAAGGTGCTCCGGAGAATGCACCCGAGCTGAACCGAGTACCCCTTGAATACTTCTTTGGGAGCCGTTGGATGCCCGTCGGAGTTCACTTCAGTAAATTCCTCCTTGACGGTGCCGAGCACACTTGGGCGCCGGTCCTTCCGTTGCCTCTTCGGTTGGCTGCCATCTGTGTGTGCGCCGCCATCATCAGTGGTGGCATCCTCGGCGGCACCATCAGTGGTGTCATCCCCGACGCCACTCGGGGTTGTGTAGTTAGGATCAGTGTCTTCCGCGGCGTCCTCATAGCGGTGAGGTTCTTCCTCCAACTCCTAGGACAGCTCCCAGAATTGCTTGCCGCCCGAACCACCGGCCTCATCGTTGTGTGCCATGTTTCGCTCTAAATAGGAAAGCAGTTTGGTCAAAAAGTTGGTTATTGTCAAGGAACAAGATCATGGTCTCATCATTTAGGGTTTGTCGACACCGAGGCATCCTAAAAGCTAAGCTTTTATCATTTAGGGTTTGTCGACGCCGAGGCACCCTAAAAGCCTAAGCGTACATCAT
Organism: Aegilops bicornis; assembly: GCA_021605145.1. NCBI lineage: Eukaryota > Viridiplantae > Streptophyta > Magnoliopsida > Poales > Poaceae > Aegilops > Aegilops bicornis. The sequence continues at coordinate 349,590,478 of CM038672.1, forward strand.
TTAGGTTCTCATCGACACCGAGGCACCCTAAAAGCCAAGGTTTCATCATTTAGGGTTTGTCGACGCCGAGGCACCCTAAATGCTAAGTTAAGTTAAGGAGAATTCTAAGTTGGGCCTAATCACTTGGCTCTATTGCCACCTATGGTTTAATGCAGCAAGAATGGCGGGGCAGTTGATCCTACTTAACTAAGTACTAAGATACCCCGGCCCATGCATTAGTCGCAAGTACCCCATATGTCCTATTTTTAGCAAAGTCTTCACGGAAAATTTCAGCATGACCTTTGCTGAAAATAGGACATATGGAGTACCCGAATTTGCCGGAATGGAAGTTAATCGACATTCCGGCAAACTCAAGGGCCTCTCGGGGTACCTGCAAAATCATTATCCCCGCGTAATGAAGTCGCCAATGGGTCATTTCAGAAGATCACAAGTAGCATCATCACAAGTACAACATCATCACAAGTACAGCAGCAACAGTGAATACATGCATAACAGCAGCAGCAGCAGGTTTATTCTTCTTCTTCATAAACATTAATTGGTGTGGGTGACTCTATCTGCCCTCTAATGACTCACTCAACTTAACAGGACAACCCACAAGCATTGTTTTGATTCCAACAATTCTTTGTAAAATACATCCAACAAAGGTGCTCTAAAATCAGAAATACTACCCCCAAATCTTTAGCTCAATTCTGAAAATACATGGTCTTCTAGTTACAATACTGCTTCAACAGTTAAGATCCTGTGAGTAACACACTTTGGTCTCCTAGTTACAAAACAAAAGCAGACATAATTCTAGATGCCATAATCAGATCAAAATTTCAAACCACACACTTACTTTCAACTATAAACAAAACTGACTTCTTTGTTAATGAACAGTGGCTAAAGATATATAAAACTCCATTGCAAATGTGCCATGTCAATAAAACAACTCATGGAAGTAAACTACTAGCAGGCTCAAAAGTCAAGTAAACTGAAGATTATGACAGCTTGCAAACACAGGACCATGTCATTATCATGGCATTCCACTATATATTCTTACATGATGCTAACTGTACCTAACTGAATTTTTTGACAGTAGCTCAAGTTTTTGACAGTAGCTCCTCACTGTCTATCGCCTGCAACACTTTTTATGCTAGCAGCTCAAGTTTGTGCCATTGGAGCAAATAAGCAGGAACCAACATATGTAAGGTTTCAAGAAGACTCATCATCAAGATATATAAGCAGGATCTGTAAACAAGCGAACACTAAGAGCAGAATGTTCTTGCAACAAACATTATTGTGTGACATCGAAAGGCATCACTCTGCTTAAAGGGAAGGATGACTTAAGTGGCCAGATGTATATGATTGCACCACTTGATCTGCACTTCTCTATATTATATGATGTACTAAAGAAGCATGTCGTAGATGATGCGGACTACAAAGTAAGTTATCTTAGCAGGTAGTTTCAATCATGCATATTTAAGATTTATTGTGTCTCCTTAACTCATTACCCGTACAATTTTGCAGGTGATCATATTCTGTACTACTGCAATGGTTACAAAACTTGTTGCTGAAGTTCTCTCCCAGCTGAAACTGAATATAAGAGAGATTCATTCCAGAAAGTCACAATCTACAACTTGAACATATTTCTCACCTTGTTGCAGGTGATCTAGAGTAACAAGAGCTGAAGTTCGAGAGTAACAAGTAACAAGAGCACATCTAGCAAAAAAAGAAAGATAAATAGGAACATCTTTCTCACCTTGGAGGTGTTGCTGCTGCTGCACTGTCTGAACTTCACTTCCTTTACCTCCTCGGAAACCTGAAATGTTAGAAAGCTTCTAATTTGTATATGATGATTCTAAGAAAAGGGAAAAGGAGTATCAAGAATAGATTCACATGTCTGGCTGTTAGCCATTACAAATGTCAATTTATCTATTTCTGTATCTCACAAACTATCATAAATGAATAATAGTATTATAGTTCAGCTATTCCATGGAATAATCTCTCTGAACATTCTTGCTTCAAAGTTGTCAGAAGTTCTAGGCTTCTAGCCATGACAAAGACATGTACTAAAAGTTCTCAGAAATAACCAAAAATAAAATTCATATCAAGACAAGAAGATGTTTGTTTGACCAAATAGTTTGCCCCTCTTTTTACATGGTCAAGACCAACTCAACTCTAGCTGTCTTACATAGTGAACCGACATACAAATTCACTGAATCTTAGCTGCCAACTACACAGTGACCTGACATACAAATTCACTGAATCCTAGCAAAAGCAATGACGGCCACAAAGAAGTTGCAGCATCTTCACACTTGCTCCATCATGTGCATTTACACCAGGATGACACAACACAATACAACCATGCATCAACACATGAACATGGTAACTAATGAACAGTTTTACACAATGACAAGATTAGCTACCGACAGTTCTTCCATTGGCCTTATGAATGGCAAGCTAGTTTTAGGGGAATAAAAACCATCTCTCGATTCATGGACAAGCCAATCCCATATGGACCGGGTGATGTAATGCTAACATGCCTTTCAGTAAACAAGGCCAACCATTTGTGTCATAGATATCAAGTTATTCTTCAATTTCAGTGCACGGGCCATTGGGCTGCTATTACAAGGGAGCAAGAAGCCTGCCGCCATGGCCCTAGGATTTGCAGGGGAGGGGGTGGAGGAGAAGGGAGGAATCACCTAGGGAGGGGATGGAGGAATGGAGGAAGACGCCGGTGTTGAAGCTCCGGCAGCGGCTGGGCGTTGAAGCTCCGGTGACACGCGGCGGGCTCCTCCACTCGCCTGTCTCTGCGTCTCGGCTTGGACGGGAGGATGTCGAGGGCGCGGGCGCGGGCGGAGGGGGGACAGCGAGGGAGGCGGCGCTCGGCTCGGCGTCGCGTGGCCTGGCTGAGCTCAGGTAGAGGCGGTCGTCATCTCCTCCTCCTCCTCGTCCTCCTCCTGGTCCTCCTCCTCCGGCTCGGGGCGCGGGGCGGGGGGAGCTGCAGTGGTGGGGCGGCGGCAGGGAGCTGCAGTGGTGGGGGCGCGGGGGCGGCGGGGGTGGAGTCCGGCGGGGGTCGGGCGACGACGCCGTGGGTCGGGGCATGGTGGATCTGGTGAGGAGAGGGACGAAGGGGATTTAGCGAGGGAGAAGGAGGAATTAGCTAGGGGGGAAGCTTACTAATGGTGCACCCCGCAGCGGTGCGCCATTAGTATGTTTTTTTAGATAGCAATGGCGCACCTGCGGTCGGTGCGCCATTAGTAATATTTTTTTTATATAGCAATGGCGCACCATCCAGAGGTGCGCCATTAGTAATCTTTTTTATATATATAGCAACGGCGCACCAGCTAGAGGTGCGCCATAAATAAATTTTTTATTATTTTTTGTTGCATCTAATAATTTTTTAGAAAATGAATATGAATATGAAACAGTAATAATTTTTAATAAAAATAGTAATAATTTTCTTAAAAATATCATCAAATTTGTTATTTGAAAATATTTATGAATACGAAAAAATATCATCAAATTTATTATTTGAAAATATCATGAAATTTGTTATTTGAATATATAATCAATTTTTTTGCAATTTTAGCTGCATTCTTTTGTGACGGTGGAGCGGGTCGGGGAGGGTGCGAGGGAGGGTGCGGGGGGTCATCAGCGGCGGTGGAGCGGGGGAGGGTGCGGTGGGTCATCGGCGGCGGGGGGTCGGCGGTGGCGGCCGGTGGAGCGGGGGAGGGTGCGGTGGGTCGTCGGCGGTGGTGCAGCGGGGGAGGGTGCGGTGGGTCGTCGGCGGCGGTGGAGTGGGGGAGGGTGTGGGGGGTCGGCGGCGGCGGTCGGTGGAGCGGGGGAGAGGGTGCGGGGGGTGCTCGGCGGCGAGGGGGACCGGATCTGGCGAGGTGGGATAGCGATCGAGATGGAGGGGGATCGAGATCGAGTGTCCATGAAATTTAAAAATATTCATGAGTTCAAAAAGTGCCCAAGAAATACAATCGAGAAATGAAGGCTACAATTTAAATACAATCGATCTTAGCTAGCTATCTGTTCACAATCTTCTTGCCCTTATTTTTCAGAAATGGAGTTCTTCTCTTGAACGGACGTCCTTTAGGTAGGGTGGTCCTGCTTCTTCTTGTGGTGTATGCTGATACTTCATCGTCGTCGTCATGTTCCATCTCCGGGTCGCCGTACTTGTCGAAGTCTTGCTCATTGGTGACTCCATCCATTCTGATGATCTTCCTTTTTCCTCTCCTCACGACAACACGACTAGGCTTTGGCGGGTCGATAATGAAGAAGCATTGGTCCACTTGGGAAGCCAGTACCCATGGCTCATTTTCCGCGGTGACGCTTATGCTCATGATCTTGGATTTGGCTTCGGGTATAACCATGGTGATGAAATACCGGTCTTCTTTTATGACATTCTTGGCCCATCTGACGCAGAACATCGGGACCACAATCTCTTCCTGTATCCTTCTGAGTTGCCTCACGCCAACCGACTTCCGAGAGATGATGTCGAAAAAGTTGCATAGGCCAAATAGCGCTTCACGGACATGCGCGTCCATGATCCCACGGATTGCAACTGGAAGTATCTGCGTCATCAGCACGTGACAGTCGTGAGACTTCATCCCGCTGAACTTCTGCTTCGCTGGGTCTAGGTATCGGCTTATCTTCCCCGCGTAACCGTAAGGAAGTTTTACTCCTACGAGGCAGGTGAAAAACTGATTGATCTCCTGCTTACTTAGAGTGAAGCACACGGGAGGGAAGTCATTTCCGGTCTTCTTGGCCTTTTTTCCTTTGCGACGACTTTCCATGTCCTGCTTCGCCTCATCATCATCATCATTAGTGTGAAGCTGCTCCCTGATGCCCATTGATTTCAAATCTGCCCTTGCTTTCGGCCCATCTTTGGTCCTCTCTGGCATGTTGAGCAGGGTACCAAGCAGACTCTCGCACACGTTCTTCGTGATATTCATGACATCAAGGCTGTGAGGCACACGGTGGATCTTCCAGTACGGCAAGTCCCAGAAAACAGACCTCGTTTTCCATACCTTCAGCAGCGGCTCTGTCGCCTTTCGCTTCTTTCCCGGATCTGGCGCCTTTTGCTTCTTTCCCGGCAGTGGGCAATCTTTCCACTGGTCTATTTCCTCACCGCTCCTCGTACGCGGGCGTCTTCGGGGTTCGGTTTCACCATCAAACAGTTCCTTGCGTTTCCTCCACGGGTCATCGTCGCGAAGCCACCTTCGATGTCCCATGAACATGGTTTTCAAGACCCGGATCTCTATCTAGCCGGGCGATACTTTGTGTCATCCATTCAGCTGACGAATCCAGAAAATCCGTGGACCACCTGCCCAGCGAGATAGTCGTGCTCCGTCGTGAGCAGTGTGGCTCTCATAGGGAAATATTCTTTCTCTGGTGCGTCCCACGTATTGGTTGGCGTTTTCCACAGCGTGTCTAGCTCCTCTTTCGGCAGCCCCAGATACAGATTTATGTCGTTCCTCGGTTGTTTTGGCCCTTCAATTAGCATACTCATGTGAATGTACTTCCTCTTCATGCACAACTGTGGGGAAGGTTGTACATCCACACAAACACATGCCGGTGCTATGTGTGCTTCTCTGCTGCCAAACGGATTGACTCCATCGATGCTCGCGCCCAAAGACGATGTTCCTTGGATCCTTCCCAAATTCTGGGTGTTCGAAGTTCAACGCTTGCCACCGGCTCCCCATCCTTAGGGTGAGTCAGCATCTTGTCTTTTTATTTATCTCCGGATCATTTGCGTCATCTTCGCTTCTTCTCCTCCCTATCCGCATGCCAACGCAGGAGCTTTGCTACCTTAGGGTCCGCTGGCATCTTGTTGACGAGGAGTGATCGGAAAGTACCACACCACTTTTCGCGGAGCTTTCTTCCTCTTCTTGTATCGAGTGACGCCACACACCGGACATATGGTAGACTCCGCGTGCTCGTCCCGATAAATGATGCAATTGTTCATGCCCACATGGTATTTCACGTGCGGTAAATCCAGAGGACACACGATTTTCTTCGCCTCCTCGAAACTGGTCGGCACTTGTTCCCCTTGGGAAGACGTTCGTGCCAGAATGACATGTTCTCGTCGAAGCATGCGTCGGTCATTTTGTGTTTTACCTTCATCTCCAGAGCCATGAGCGTTACTTTCAGGCGGGTATCCTCGGGCATGCATCCTTCATACAATGAAGTAACCACGTCTATCTCCAGAGCTTGGCTTTCTCTCGGGCGGCAGCTCTTGCGTTATCCGCCTGCTTGAGAAGCAGCTCTTGAATATGAGGGTCCTGCACCCAGCCCATCGATGGTCCATCGTCGTCTGCTCCGTTGGCATCTTCATCTTCATGATCAGGCCCTTCGTCTGCCCTGGCATCTTCCTCATCATCATGTCCTGCATCTTCTACATGATGACTGTGTACAACATCACCGTCGTGATCATGTCCTGGAGATTCTTCGTCTTTTCGCCCGCCCGAGCCACGGTGGTTGTCTTGCTGCCCTTCCTCATTTCTTGCCCGGCCCCCATGGATGACTTCATAGTCATCTTCACCACCTTGCCACCGATAGCCATCCATGAAACCACGCAAGAGCAGGTGGTCCCGCACCTTCCTGGAATCCGGGTCCGCAATAAGGCTCTTCAGCTTGCATCTTTGACACGGACATCTTATCTCCGTCTCGTTCTCTTGAAGCATCTCGGCCTTCGCGGAGCTCAAAAACCTATTCACGATGCCTTTGGTCATCGTGCAGACCATGGTCGCCTGCGGGGTAGAGCAAAACGATATTTTAGAACCAAGAAAAAATTTGGCATGACTTTCCCTAAAAATAGGACCAAAAAGAATGCATAGTGCCAAAATTCTCGCCGAAACGGAAATGAATCAACATTCCGGCAAAATATTGGCAACTATCGCATTTCAAATACCGGTACCTGCAAACACAAACATATATGCAACACCACGAACATACATAGATCTAGCTAGGCCATAAAAAGTGCATGTGCACGTTGTTGGAGGGAGAACAACATAAAGATAACTTCCCCCTTACTTACCTATCAAAAAGGTAATTTAACCACTTAATTTGGATGAATCTATGGTGCAAATGAGGTGAGGAGGAGGAGGAGGCAGCCGAGACAAGCTTGGAGGAGGAGGTGGAGAGAATGAAGTGGGGAAAGTGAGTGGGCAGGTGTGGCTGTCCAAAATATCTTGTTGGTCCCAGGTTACTAATGGTTCACCACCTGCAAATGCTCCATTAGTAACCACAGTTACTAATGGCGCACTTGCTGCTGGTGCGCAATTAGTAGTTTTGCAAAAAAATAAAAAATATATATACTAATGGCGCACCGTGGAATAGTGTGCCATTACTAGTTTAAACTAGTAATGGCGCACTATGCCACGGTGCGCCATTAGTAGTTTTGCAAAAAAAAAAAGAATAAAAAAATACAGTAGTGGCGCACTATGTGGCTGGTGCGCCCGTACTAGTTAGAAATAGTAATGGCGCCTTTGTGCACAGTGCGCTATTAGTATGTCTGGAAAAAAAAATTGTTACTAGTGGCGCACCATGTGTCTGGTGCGCCATTAGTGTCTTCCACACTAATGGCGCACCAACACATGGTGCGCCACTGCTATATAGTAGTGGCGCACCACATGTTAGGTGCGCCATTAATATCCATTTCATCTATAGCCCTTTTCCTAGTAGTGAAGGCCGACGGCCTCTTCCGTGGTCGTCCAAGCCGTCGCCGCTACGGCCCTCCCCGGTGAGCGAGCCGTACACCGATGGGAGGGGCGTCACAGGAGACGCTCTGTAGCCCCGACAATCATCATGGGGAGCCGCTCCTCCCCGTGGGCAGAGTGCGCGGGAGGTTGAAGACGGCCTGCCGCTGGGCCCCGCGCGTCAGCGACCTAGTGGGCGGGCCTGTCTGTTTAAGTGGAGACGACTTCGGCAGGGTTCGCTTCCCTCACGCGAAGACGCACTGCTGGGAAGCCGCCTTCGTCGTCTCCTCATACGCGCGCGGCTGAGCCATTGGGACGGCCCAACGGCTATCCTACGCTCTGTGCACGCTTTTGGTAAAACATAGATGTTTTTCTTTTTCTTTTCAGAGATATTGTAAAATCCATAAACAATTCAAATGCACTCCAAATTTGATGATTGAAATTTCTAGTAGATCATAAATTCATTCTCTATCACATGGTGCAATTTGCACATTTTTCCAGAAAGTTTTTCTTCACAAATATTTATCAAGTCCCATTTTTCCATTTCTGTTATGAACTTTCAAAAATTCATAGAATGCCCATTTTTGATCCAAATTCCGTGATTCAAATTCCTAGATACTTATATGTTCATAACTTAGTTTTTGAACATTTTCCCAATACTTTCTATGCCACATCAAATATTGGTCCATTTCTCCATGTATAGCCAAATTTGCAAATTCCTAGGAAATTCATTTTAACTCCAAATCTAGTGAAACCAACTCCTAAGTGCTTCTAAAATCATTCCTTGTTAAATGGGTGCCTTTTTCTCACTTAAAAAATAATATTTCTGTACACTTTTTGCAAATCCATAAACCCCTTGTTTCCATTATATTGAAATGTGCAGAAATATCCATGGATCCAATTCCAATGAAACCACTTTGGTCATTTTTCACATGACCAGAGGTATCCTAGAAAATTCCAACTCACATTTTTAGAGCACTTTTATTTTTGCCTTGTTGTGTTGCTTATTGTGTTTGTTTACGATGATAGTTGATGAAGTAGATGGAATGCTCGGAGATGGACCAGAAGCATTGAAGACCTTGTGAAGCCAGGCAAGCAGCCCCTTGACCATGTCTATGAAACCCCTTTTTATGCATGCCATCTAGCACTTTATTATTGCATCGGAATCATGATGAGATGGTAACCACTTTTGTGGGTTGCCTTTGTTACTCCCTTGTTGATACTTGCATTATGCATGACCCTACCTTCCAATGAGGGTTATGCGGGCTGGAATAGATAGGATGCTAAAGTAATTTCTAGGCAAAAAGGGACGGGTGTATGCATGGTATGGAGACAAAAATATTTTTTTTAATTTTTTGAAAACCCCATCGGGTGACACAAATGCCCGAGGGAGATGTTGAGCTAAGTAACCACTTGATGAGGAAGTGGTGTACCAGGGCAAGTGAGTGTGTTGTTTTCCAAAACGGATTGGTTTAAGTCGCGATCGTTACTCCAACCTTACATGTACAACCACTCTACCCCTTATGGGACGGGGCGTTATTGATTACCTAGTCCGATACTAGCATGGTTCCCACATAACTAGTGACGACGGTGACGTGAGATCACCCTCAGGACGAGGTCGTGCTTGGATAGGCGGCCATGACTGTTTTACAGGGCACCAGACACCCAGTTGGTCCCTCTGTGTAGATGTGACAATAAAAAGTGCAAAGTCCCAAGGTCTTTGTGATTATACACGAGGGCTGTGTACCAATGAGTGGACTCTGTGTTAGTGTCGCCTAGGGAAAGATAGTGATCGGGTGCTTACCCTGGGTACTTGAAGTACCGTGGGTCGTGGATGACATGTAAGCTTCCCGGATTCTTGTGGGTAAAGTGGACAACCTCTGCAGAGTATAAAACTATTTGAATAGCTGTGTCCACGGTCAAGGATAGTTGGATAATTGCTCTTGGGCTATGTCCAATGTTTACGAAACCTAGTGTGTGTGTGGGTGTGTGGAGAGAACTCCTTGAGTCCAGTCAAATGACTTGACATGTTGATTAAGTCGGAGATTATCCAAACTCTGTTTATGTTGATATCTGTAACATGTTCACATGGTTACCCAAAATTACTATGATGCATGCTTTACAAGATGTTGGATGCACTCAACTGGATTTCTACAAAGTTACCTACTTAGTGATATATCATGCATTGTTACCTTGATCCAAAACATGGGTTACTTGCGAGTACATTCAAATTACTCATTGGCTTGCGACTAGTTATTTAATTGGCCAGGCATGGAAGAGCAGGAGTTTGAAGAAGAATTCTTTGGACACGAACATGCGAACTAGGACGCTTTCCCAAATAGAATGCCTGTAGGGTTAAGGCAGATGGCATGTGTTCTACTTATCGACGAAGATTTACGCTGCTTGTGTTTTATCGGATGTTCAACCATTAAGGTTTATCTATGTAAGACTTGACCATAATGTCATAACTTGAGTAAGACGGTATGTATGGATGTAAGGCTCTTGTTATTTAGCTTTTGTGTGTTCAGTGAGCATTGATCTCTCGGATCACTGTACATGTGCATTCGGTGATCACGACTTATGAGTCGGGGTCCCCACACACATACACCCGGACCTACTGACGTAGACTTGACAGAGCCATTTCCTAAACCCTAGAAACTCGGTCTCACCGAGATGGCCTTCGGTCCCACCGAAGTGAAACCAATCAGAATTACCGAAATGCTGATTGTGCTTAGGACCTTTCAAATCGGTCCCACCAAGTGCATTCATCCAGTCTCATAGAAATGTCTGAAGTTCAAATATTTTTCCCTAATTGGTCTCACCATGTTTTTCTCCCGGTCCCTCTGAGTTGTGCATAAAGGCGTGTAGCGGTTAGACTTTTGGTGAAGGCTATATATACCCCACCCACACCACCTACTCTCAGTGAGAGCAACTAGGACGAAGCCACCACTTCCCATATCCATTTTCCGAGAGAGAACTACCTACACTTGTGTTGAAATCAAGGGATTCCACTCCAACCATTTGATCCTTGATTTCTAGCCCCCTCAAGTTGCTTTCCATTCCAATCATTCCCCTACTACCATGCCAAATTTGTGAGAGAGTGATTGAGTGTTGAGGGACTATATTTTAAAGCACAAGAGCAAGGAGTTCATCATCATCAACAACATCTATCACCTTTTGGAGAGTGGTGTCTCGTAAATTGGTTAGGCGTTACTTGGGAGCCTCCAAATCACGTGGAGTTGAACCAAGAGTTTTATCTCTCACATATTGTGCTTGATGTGAATACTGTATCATGATTTTTGAATGCCTTGTAAACTAGTGGTCTAGAGAATGCTTGCTTTGCTGAAAGAAGTGAAAGGTATTAGTTTTGAGTGATCAAATCCCTAGTGCACTAGTAAACTCCACCATTTTCTGCTATTACCTTGATACACCTAGACCACTATGTTTAGATGCTGAATTTGTGCCAAGTGTGTTCCCATTCAAAGCAATCACTTAACCACTATGGATTAGCATGCTATGTTCTCTGGATTGGTAACATGTGAACCAGATCTGGATGAGTGTAGATTCTTGTTTCCCTTTTGTATTCCTTTGTTCAATAAGTAATAATGAATAAATAAGTCTGACTACCTATAGTAGAATGTCATGTTCCCTGGACAGGTGGCATGCGAAATCTGGTTAGATTGGACAGTAATTAATCTTAAGATGCAATTGTCGAACGAGGTGTATACCATGTTCTCTGGACCGGTGGTATGTTCCTTTGGGGAGACAAATAAAAATGATCTATAATTAGTCGAGCCGGGTGTATACCATGTTCCCTCAATCTGTGGTATGTTCCTATGTGAGACTAATATAATAATATCAAAGTTTCTTTTAAATTCCATAAGTGGTTCAACCACAATGCTGTGTTCCTGGTAATAAGTGATTTCATCATTAGTTCTTAATCAAGTTGTTGTCAGTTTCAAGGATCATCATGTCTTTAGGATCTTTTTGGCTCAATCAGCATTTGAACTGGTTGATCTTCTTTCATCACTGTGACAGTTTGGATGATAGAGTAAACTAGTATTCTATTGCTTTGTAGAACTCCTAACAATTAATATTCACTAGCTAAGTCCGAAGCATGCATTCTCTATTCAGCTCACTATTCACTATCTCGCTCTTGTGATATTCCTTTACTTGAGGACAAGTAAAGATTTAAGTGTTGGGGAACTTGATAAACATATTTCTATTCATATTTTGGCACACAAATATAGCATTTATTATGATCTGACCATCATTTCTTGCTATGAAGTATTGCATATTTGAATAAAAAACATATAAAGGGATTATTTACTTGTGACTTGTTCCTTTTGCAGAAAAGTGCGCAAAGGCACTATAATTGTCAAGATTTCGACTATGTGGCTAAGGAGAAGAGAGAAGGGCGTGAAAGAAATACGTCAAGAACTTGAGCTAGAAGAAAAGAAGTAACCAGGGGAAAGCTAAAGAACAAAAGGGACCTTCTTGTGAAGATAGAAGAAAAAGAGAAGGGCCAAAGAGCAATAGTGGCAGATCAGGGAGGGAATCAAAATCCCTAGCCGCCTCCATTCCCAAGTTAGGCCTGCACTACAAGAATCTAGCAGATGGCAAAGGACTAGAAAGCTGAAGGCAAACATGCAACGGTAAACAGCTGATTTGCCATCTGCTTTTTGCCAGCGGACGGCAAAGGCCCCTTTGCCGTCGGTGGCACACGATAAAGAAGGTGGATGACAAACAACTGACGCTAGCCATGTTAGGTGGCTAACGAGAGGCTTTGCCTTCTGCCAGTCTACGGCAAACATGCCCACCCCTTTGCCGTCTGCTATTTGACGTCAGAAGACGCGTCATGCCCTCCCCGTTCTTTGCCGTCTGCCACAAACGACGAACACCCCAGCCTTTGCTGTCTACCACAGACGGCAAACCGCCCCAGGCTTTGCTGTCTGCCACAGACAGCAAAGTGACCAAATGGGTCAGCTCCCAGGTTGCACATGTTGCTGCCATGTGGCCCCTTTGCCGTCTACGGCAGATGGCAAAGAGCCCTTTGCTGTCGGTGGCAGACGGCAAAGAGCCTGCATTGCTTCTTTTTTTCTTGTTTTTTTTCTAATATCCAAGCATTTTCACAACCAAATATATGATATATATATATATATATTTCACAGGGCAATTTCACAGCAAACATATGAGATATCCAACACATATAAGTTCAATCATACATGCATAGTTCCATCCAACCATGCATAGCAAGTTCCACATACAGGCATCCAACCATAAATATTACAATAGTTTCATCCAACCATACATGCATAGTTCATCGATAAAAAAGAAAAAGGGAAAACAAGCACTCCATCAATGCAAGCTTCAGTGATGTGAATGAAATCTTCAAAACGGGAAATAAGAAAGTTAGAAGAAGAAGACTAGAAGAAGAAGAAGAAGAAGTATATGACATTTGCGAGCTAACTTAGTTAAAAATGACATTTATGAACTAACTTAGGTAAAATGGATCATTTATGAGCTAACTTAGGTAAAATGGATCATTTGTGAGCTAACTTAGGTAAAATGGATCATTTATGAGCTAACTTAGGTAAAATGGATAATTTTGGAGCTAACATGGGTACAATGGATCATTTTGGAGCTAAGTTAGGTAAATGGATCATTTTGGAGCTAAGTTAGGTAAAATGGATCATTTTGTAGCTAACCTAGGTAAAATGGATACTTTTGGAGCTAACCTAGGTAAAATGGATCGTTTTGGAGCTAACTCACGTAAATGGATCATTTTGGAGCTAACATAGGTAATCACGCCATTTTTGACGTAAGTAAGCTAACTATATGACATTTATGAGCAATCAAAGGTTATCATGCCATTTATGAGCTAAGTAAGCTACTTATATCATAAATAAACTAAATAAGCTAAGTATAGGTCATTATTTAGCTAACCTAGGTAATTATGCCATTTTTGAGTTAACTAAGCATATTATGCCATTTTTGACATAAGTAAGCTAAGTATACGTCATTATTGAGCTAACCTAGGTAACTAAGAATATTAGAGCTAACTTAGCATATTAGAGCTAACTTATGTCATTTTGGAGCAAACTTAGGTAAAATGGATCACTTTGGAGCTAAGTAAGGTTATTATGTCATTTCGGAGGAAAATAAGCTAAGTCTAGGTCATTATGCATTGTTAAGAAAAACACTAGAGAAAACTTACCCTCATCAAGGAGATGAAGCACCGAGGTTGCTCGTGCCGGTACCACCTAGAGAAGGATCGTGCGATGCTTGTCTGGAGTTACCCTGCACCAAAGATCATTTGCAATGACTCGTTAGCATGATGACACTCAAATGTTAAGACTAGTAACTAATGACCATTCAAATGAAACTCATCGTGGTCCCCGGAGCAGTGAATAGCATCGGCGGAGGGGTCTAACTGGTCTTCTCGCACACAAATTGCACATTTGGTTTGACGAGTTAGTCATACTAGTTAGTAATGAAACGAACATTACGTGCATGATTTGGCTAATATGCAGAAGAAACTTACCACGAGGAGCTCGTACATGGCCTGGTTCTGCATGTCATTCCGTGCCCTCTCCTCCTCCAACATCCTAGCAGTCCTCTCCTCCAACTCCCGCTCGTTCTCAACTGCCTGTCGGTCCCTCTCCGCCAAAAGCGCATGTGTTCTCTCTCTCTCTGAAGAGCAGCCTCCAATACCACTCCTAGATAGCATTGTAATCATCAATGCATGGCCGCACACACAATGTAATGGAGCAAACATAGTTGAGTCCGAAAAGTAACCTCAAAGGCGAGCTTGCTGGCTGTTGACGAGGCCTTGTCTCAGGAGCGGAGCTTGACTGGCGCGCCTTGATCTCTGGGAGAGTGCTAGGACAACGGATAAATCCATCTCCAATGGCTATCGAGCCATGGGACCTCCCGGCACCAGATAACATCACCAGCTCCGGATCAAACTGCTGGCTCAGGTTAAAGTCCTCCCCTTTCGTCGCCTTCCCCACATCTCTATACCTCACGAGCTTGTTGTGGGAGGAGATGTTGGTGAAGTTCTCTGGATGATCAAGGTCAGACTCAGAGAATGCCTTGACCTTCTTGTACGAGGCAATATGGGTCATGGCATAGAGGTCGTATACCTCTGGCACCTCTGCCTTATTGTGTCGCGCCTCGAAGAGAGGAACATAGTAAATTAGTAATTAAAGGGCTGAAGCTAGCATGAAAAATGAATTGCATGAATCATGAAGCAAACCACATACCCAGTTCCACCCGAACTGATATAAGTTGGCTCTGCCTTGATGGTGTGGCACACCTTCCATTTGGGCACACCGGTCCTTGGAATTGTCGTGGAGGGATAGCCATTGGTCTGAGCACCACTCATCCACCAACACATCGCAACAATTCCTCTGATCCGCACACCATCTCAGGGGCACCTAAGTTAGTAAAGAGAAACTTGAGCGCTACGCCTATGAATAAGAACAAGGCCTTAAGAATAGGTAATTACCATCATGTACTTCTCCTTCTTCAGAAACTTATTGCGGCACGCCGTCTTAGTCTTCTTAATACCACGCGAGGCGTAGTAGTCTCGAACAGCCTGCACCTGAGCCTTGTGCCGTAAGTTTTGTAGTAGGCGCTTGCACTCGGCATCGATAACCTGTGTCGCGGCCTCCTCATATCCCTCCTCACACCTGTAGAAGGTCTGCAATCAAACGAGACAACATTGATTAGTACAATAACTAGCTATTTGAAGATTTTTAATTGTGTAAAGGAGAAATTACCCAAAACTTTCTGATCACCATCTCTGCCCTCGTGTGGCACAAGACACCGTCGATCATCTCCTCCGGCGGGGCCAGGGCAGCCAAGTAGTTCTCCTAGCTCAATCCTAGCTGTGGAAGCTAACCCTCATCATGCAACATGCCAAACCCTGGGAAGTTTTGCTGGAAAATCACACCAAGGACGGTGTTTGGCCCGCGGACATCTGGTGCGTGGTCCCAACCCCTGCAGTATAACAAGGCCAACGCATTAGATATTTGAAGAAACGTGAAGGCAAAAGGTACAAAAAGAGTAAATGCACTTACCTCTCCCCATCAGGTAAAATTAACCACCTCTGCTCGCGAGTCACCGGCATGGGCGGGAGCCATGTACAACCATGCTGGTAGATGGTGGCCCCCTCAACCACCTCGTCCTCGCTATGAGCCGGATCCCCGCCATCATCAGCATGGCCACTCGGCCCCTTAGGCAGATCCAACCAGGTACCGTATCCGTACATCTCCCAGACGTACCCTGGTCCGAAGTCTCGTGGGCCGAAGGCCCGTCGGCCCGAGGCTCATGGACCGTTGTCCGCGTAGCCTCCTCCTCAGACGTGCCCACCCTACCAGTCCGGTGCTCAGGTGACTCAGCTAGGGGTGGCGGAGAGGAAGGCGTAGGAGTGTGCCTACCTCTCCCACGGCCACGTCCTCCCTGACCTCCTCCCTTCTTCCCTCCCTGACCTCCTCTTCGGTGGGCAACGACACTGACGAAGGAGCGCACACCGGTGTCTTTATACTGTCGGCCAACACTCTCTAGAGAGACCGGGGTGGAATGGAAGTTCCCCTCCCACCACGCGCCGATGAAGAAGGAGCCTCGGAGCGGTCCGGACCCACGCCCACCATATTTTAGCACTTGCGATGACAAAGAGTAAACGAAATTAGCAGAACATAAAAAAAATTAATACCGACATGAATAATAATATGTATATAACTTAAGTGTATCATCATCAAGTACAACATAAAAAATTTGCTAACATGAACTAACAATATATATATATATATATGTATATAATACAAATTGAATACCTGACATGAACTAATAATAATCTTGATCGTCTATATATGCTTCGGGATCAATAAATGCATGATCATCATCACTATCATGAATGACGTGCTCGTCGGGTTCAACGGCATCAACATGTGGAAGGCCACCTTTATGTAATCAATCAAGCATTGACAGGTCATCTGCAACAGTAACCTCTTCTTGTTCTGGCTCTTCTTGTTCTGGCTCAGGGGTGAAGTCGGATTCACTATCACTGTCTACTTCAATGTTCACTATCACTAAGCGGCGCATAAAATGAACCCTATCAACAGGCGCAGGCGCAGAGCTGTCACTCATTGCCCGGCAAGGCCTGCCGAGCTGTCTTGCCAGCTCTGCGCCTGTTCTCTTGACACGTCGCAGGACGGGTGCCATCTGTGGGTTTGTTCCGTAGGAAATGGCTGCCATGTGGCAAATGGTTGCCACTTAGTCATCTTGCGGCTTGACACCGCACTGATCGACGACGTAAGTTGTGGTTGAGTGGTTGGTGGGGTGGTTCCTCCCCCACGAGCCCCGGCAGGCTCTGCCGGGGAGCCTTGATTGCTTGCTTCTGGTGGTGGCCTCGCCCCTTGCCGGGCTCGCCTGCCCAGCAAGGGAGGCCCTTCTCTTGTGGATGCCTTGCTTCTCTGGCTCGGCCTTGGTCTCTTTGAGCTGCATGTTGGTTCTTCCTATCCCTTGGTTCTTAAATCTCTGGCTTGAGCTGATGCTTCGATCTTGATCTTGTGCCTGTGCACAGTTGGGTAACAGACCCAGGGTTTGTTGTATCGAGAGAAGCCCCCGAGAACGAGAATGCGCTACTGAGCATCGTCTAGGGCCTAATAAGTGCACACACAAAATCGCTGAAGGGGTGCCCCCTTGAGGTTTACATTGCTGCTTCACCAGTCATGATTTCAGGGCGGTTTTCGATTTCCCCGCTCGTGGTGCGTGGCGTCGTGGAAGATCTTAGATCGTGGCCTGCGGGTTCTCCTCGCCCCATGATCACAGGTTGAAAACTGCCAACCCACTCGCCCCTCGTTCCGCATGCACCTCGCCACGTTCTCTGCATGCATTGGGCGTGGTAGGTGGCGGATGCGGAGGATATGGGAAGGAGTGCTATAGCTGAAACCCGAGCGTTGATGGTTGGGGCAGAGGGGCGGCCTCAGCCCTCAGAGTCACGGTGGGTGTAGAGAGGCCGTATTAGAGGAGAGGGGCAGCCATTTCCCGTAGGAGGGGCCAACCCCTTGCCTCATTTCCCAATAAAAAGGGGCCCGGGGCGGTGTTCTCTAGCACACACTTCTCCTCCTCTTATGTGATCCTTCTTATCTGGCCATGGTGTGAGGGCGAGGGCGTGGTGGAGCTCCGGTGGTGGCGACGAGGGCTTCTTCTCGACAACACGTCCCTCCTCCCCTGGACCCTGAGGCAGGGGAATCGTCCGCGAGAAGGGGAGGAAGGGGGCGTGGTCATGATCGCCGCGGTGCCCGAGGAGGAAGACGGGGTGGTGCCCTGGTGGCCCCTTCGTCGGCGGCACCACCCCCGATGGAAGGCCATGTTGGGGACCAACCTCGGGAGTTCATCATCAGACTGTACAAGTCTTTGCGCAGTCGCCTTCGTCTTCCGACCTTCTTCGCATGGGAGATGGAGCTCGAGCAACAGTGCGCCCTAAGGCTATACATGAGGGGTTATGGGGATGGAAGAATGAGGGTCGATGTCGACTTCCCCGCCCCTCATGTGATGCACCTTCATCGCGGTTGGAAGACCTTTGCCCGTGCCCACAGCTTTTCGGAGGGGCACATTCTCCATTTCAAATTAATGGAGAGTGGCCTACTCTCCGTCAAGATCTACGGGCACTCCGGAGGCCGCGTAGGGTGCTGCATGGAGAGCTCGACCGACGATGAAAGCTCCTCCTCGAGTGAAAGCGATGAGGAGGACAGTGATGGCGATGACGATGTCAGCGGGCGGAGGGGCGACGAGTCTGACTCCGGTTGATCATCGCCCGCACCATGTTCATCCGGTGGCAGCACCATCATCTGCATCTACATCTCCTCCCCGGCAATGAGATTTTCCGGGGAGTTGGATGCAGAGGTGTGGATGGTGCTGCCGGGCTCCTCCAGTAGCCTTCCAGCTGGACCCCGGCAGGATTCCTCTCGGGCTGCAGCTCCGTTAGCCCTGCTGAGTCCTAATGGCTTTGGTGGCGGTGGTTGACGGGGCTGCGTTCCGCCGTGCTCTCCATCGAGGCGTTCCCTCAAGCTTCCGCTTCCCTCGGGCTACCTCTCCTCGAGCCCGATGAGAGCAGGCTGGACCTTCGCCCAGGAGCTCCTTTTTCCTCCCTCGCCTTCGACGACTGCACGTAGGAGGAGAGGGACAAGAAAGGGCATCACGGAGCACTTATCTTTTTTAAATCTTAAATCTGCGGGCAATCACAAAATTTTAATTCAAATAATGTAATCCCTTGAGTCCATCTTTTTGTTCTGTAATGCTTGTACTTGTATTAGTGTCAGGACCCCGATTCCAAGTCACATCGATCTAGCCGGTAACACCTCATATCACTTTGCGGCCTCACGCACGGTATTCCCATGGGTGTTGCTTTACCATGGCCCAGGACCGTTTGCCCCTTTTGGCTCATGTATATGATAGTGTCACTAGCATCCATATGACAGAGAACCTGGGCCGACATGACTAGTCGTGAACCAAAAGTGGCACTAACTTACGGGGACAAGCATACATGAATCAACATCGAGCATGTCGGTCAGCAGCGTGCGAATCCGGGCTGTAGCACTAGGCTAACAGGACTCTGGTGAACCGGGCTGTAGCAGGCTAGGCAGGACTCCGGATGTCACCGCGTGACATTTCCACGAAGGGCAGAACCACGTGAACGAAGTGAAACACATGCCGGCCAGTCAAGTGTTCCGGAGCAGTAGTGCTGGGCTAGCAGGACTCCGGTGAACCGGGCTGTAGCGGACTACTACGGCTCATGGAAGCACAAGACTACATTTCCCCATAAGAGAGGCTACCAAGGATAAACAACTAGGTTGTCGGATCCCACACATACCAAGCATTTCAATCATACACACAATATGCTCGATATGTGTAAATACAACATGGCATCACAGCATAACTCTACGACTCAAGTGTTTATTCATTAGGCTCCGAGGAGCCAAGTATTACAATCATGGTCTCATGACCCAACATACAGAGCATGCAAGCATCAAGCGAAAGCATAAACATGTCTGAGTACAGAAAACTACAAATGAAAAAGGCTGAGAAGCCTGACTATCTACAAGACCCTCCCAAGGGCACAAGATCATAGCTGAGGTAACAAGCTAAACGTCGAAGTCCATGCGGAACTACTAGCGAGACTGAAGTCTCTCTGCAAAACATAAAATAAGCAAACGTGAGAACAAATGTACCCAGCAAGACTTACATCGGAACTATCTACATATGCATCGGTATCAACAAAGGGGTGGTGGAGTTTAACTGCAGCAAGCCAGCTTTGACTCAGTGGCTAACCTGAATTATGACTGCAAGTAACTCTTTTGGGGTGGCGCACACGAGTCCACATATTCACCATATCAATACACCACTATGGATCCGCTCCCGTCTCCCTACGAGAAGGCCATCCATAGCACTCACGCTTATCTTGCGCATTTTAGAGTATCCACTTCAAGTTATCTATGAACTGTACAGGCAACCCAGAAGTCCTTTACCGCGGACACGGCTATTCGAATAGATGATGTTAACCCTGTAGGGGTGTACTTCTTCACACACGCTCTCGCCACTTACCACCATGTACACGTCGTGTATCTCGGCAACCTTCAAGTGGAAGCCTGGCGAGGGAGTCGGCCATGGTCTGACTAACCACACAAGTCTCTGGTCTAGGTTTATTGCCTATTCGGGTCCCATCCGCAAGGAGATCCGACCGGGGTGTCGTTCACGGCCCCAAACGATGTGAGCAGGGTTCCCAAGCCCACCATCCGGGTGCCACTTGATACACCGTGCCACTGTGCCTAGTCTGTCCCAAGCCCACCTGTATCGGGTGCCACTTGGTAGACTACTAGCACTACCTACAAACACCAGAAACTAGTTGCAACTCCTGGACAGAGATCGAGTTGGTTAATAAGCCGAGAGGGGCCGAGTTACCGGAACCCAATGTGTGGTAGTAACTGTTCATGGATCACAAACACAGAACTGAGTTCCTGAGGACGGTTTCAATGAGACAACCCACCATGTACTCCTGCATGGCCTCTCACCGCTACCTTTACCAAATCGTGTTCACAATAGGACATGTTCACAACTTTCCAACTCATCCCCGATGAATCAAACCTGACACAACTCTAAGCAATAGCAGGCATGACAAACAAGCATGAATGAGTAGGCACATCAGGGCTCAAACAACTCCTACTCATGCTAGTGGGTTTCATCTATTTACTATGGCAATGACAGGTCATGCAGAGGAAAAGGGGTTCAACTACTGCAGCATGTAATAGTTGAAACGTTTTTGTCCTAATGCAGTAAAAGAGAGCAGGAGCGAGAGAGTGGGATTGTATCGGAATGAACAAGGGGGTTTTGCTTGCCTGGCACTTCTGAAGATAGTATAGCCCTTCATCGGTGTCATCGAACTCATCATCGGAACAACGTCTACTGAGAGGGGACAAACACCCGGCAAACAAGAGAGAACACAATCAATGCAATGCAACAATATGATGCATGAATGTGACATGGCAATATGCTGTGATTTGAGCGAATGTAACTAGCCACAAGTTAAATGAAGTTGGTTTGAACCCTAGTTTCAAATTCAAACTCCATATGTGAACGTTTAAATGCCCATTATATGATTTGTCCTAAACAAAAGCTATAAGTTGTTCTAACATGCATGAAAATAGTACAGATGGATAGATTGCATTTTTCTGATAGTTTTTCATATATAAATTATTTCATTTGGAGTTACGGTTGAATTTCTATGATTTTTAGAAGTTTTAACTATTTTCTGAAATAAATAAATCGTTCAGATTTATTTAAAATCCAAAAAAGTTATTACTGCATCAACATGACAACAGCACGACGTCAGCCGGTCAACGGGGGTGACCAGGGTCAAACCTGACACGTGGGGCCCACATGTCATAGGCTTAGTTATAATTAGTTATTTTAGTTAAACCTAACCAAAATTGTTAGAGGGGCTAGGCCCACCGGTCAGTGGCTGTGGGTGTTAATTAGAGCCTAAACTAATTGTTGCCACGTCAGCTAAACAGGTTTTCGCCGCCGGCGACCTCATCCGACGGCGGAGGCATGTCGGAATCGCTGCTCCGGTAGCGGTTCGATGCGCTGAGGGTACCAGTGGAGAGCTCACGCTCGTGCGCGACTAGGGGAGGCCTCGGGAGGCAGTGGGGTGGCCGGGAACAACGACCACGTGGGCTTTGGCGGTGCCCGGAGCTCGGGCCAGCATGGGCGGGGTGGCTGCAGCGTGTTAGCCAGAGAGCTGAGTAGCGCGTCGGGATCCTGGGGACCTGGAGAGCACGCGGGAGCTACTGGAGCGAGCGGAAGAGCTCCGAGGCGCGAGGTTCGCCGGCCATGGCCAGGGGCGGAGCAAGAAATTTGGCCAATGGGTTCACTTGTTAGCTCATTGTGAGGATTGGGTAAAGTCTTTGTAACAAATAGAAATATGATAGTCCTTCCGATCCGTATTAATTGACGTTGTACTTACATTAAAAACTGAAGAGTGCAAGACATACCGGTTAGATGAAACTATAAAACCACTTGTTTAAATTTTATAAATAGTGTTACCGAAATAGCTCCCTAGCTTTAGGACCAACTTCTCAACTTCCAAAAAAGCTTTTAAAAAACACATTACTTTGACAAGTTTCAAGTAAAGTACCATCAAGCAAAAGATGCATGTAAATTTATTCACATTTCAGAGTGTTCCCTTTCGATCTTCATCATCTGAAAAAATAGTTTATCTATCCATAAAAGGCTTTGGGAGATCATATAAATTAATTTCTCTGAATAGAAGGCTTTGGGAGATTATTCACAGCAAAGCTATCAACGGAATTTAACGCACCTACATCTGGTGGGTAGGCTTGAAGTCCGTATACATCATTATCTGAATCCGATGATCGATTTCTATTTGATAAATATCCGCACCATATCCTAGGTCAATCAAAATTAAGAGAAAATATAGTTAGAAAACTAGGGTAAAGGTTAATTTCATGCTAGGATACAAGACCTGCACAAGAAGGACGATGTGGTGTCATTACCTTCAGTTTGGACTTCAATTGCCAGCCGCTACCGAAGGCCGATCTGTTGTTGTCAGCTACTCGGCTTGCCGCTGGCCGTTTGCGATCCGGCGCCGCCATGGGCGAACACGGAGACGAGAGACCGTGGAAGATTTAAATCGGTGAAACATACTGGGGAACGAGAGGCGTGTCATGGGTTGGAACTGATCGGTAGACCGTCTAGCCTGCTTGGTGGATGGTATGGTATCACATGTACTTACGGGCTTTTTTGAGCTGTACTTGCGGGCTTCTTTTGTTTCTACTCCCTCCGTTTGAAATTACTTGTCGCAGAAATGGATGTATCTAGACGTATTTTAGTTTTAGATACATCCATTTTCGAGACAAGTAAATCCGAACGGAGGGAGTATATAAGAAAAACAAGTTGCGACATTGATGGGCCAACCGGCCTAGAGGATTCTCGCTCGAGTGTTCCAGCTTCGATGGGTTCAACTGTACATTTGTATTGGCTTCATACAAGCGACCGCATCTATACATGTACGTGACGTGAAGAAATCGTTGGGTTCAGCTGAACCCAACGCCTAAACGCTGGCTCCGCCTCTGGCCACGGCGATGGCCGAGCTCGGTGCTTGCAGGGACAGCAGCTACGGCACGAGAACGAGCAGGGGAGGAGGGGGAAAATGAAGGAGTCCTCACAGAGAAGTCGTTTAGCAGCTCAGACAGCTCGGGGAGGCCCTCTTCGGCGTGAATCGACGGCGGCGATCCACGGGTTGCCGGCGAGGAAGACGATGATGCTGACGGCGCTGCAGTGCGCCCGGGCTTCTGATCGTCAGTGTTCAGACGAGGACGAGCTTCTCTCCGCAGCTGGACACGGCATGGGGCCTAGCGTGCGCGGTGGCTACGACGGCGAGCAGCGGCTCTCCGGTGCGCTTGGCTTCGGGAGAGAGACGAGACAGGGAGAGAGGGGAGCGGTCGAGGGGGTCCAGGGGTCTGCGTGGCAACGCCAGAGGCGTCTAGGCTGGCCGAGGAGGCAAAGGAAGGTGGTGGAGGTGTCACAGAGGCAAGACGGCGGCCACATGCCCTGCCTACTGGCTTGGGGAGGAAGACTACACGGGAGGTGAAGGTGGGCTGGGCCGGTACAGTAGCGGGCCGCGTTGGTGGGCTGGCCTCTCTGGTGGGCTTCACAGGTGAGGCCAGGTAAAAAAACTGCTCTGTTTTATTATCTGTGTTGTTTTCTTTTTATTTAATCATTTTACCACTGATTCAAATTCAAAAGTAAATGAAAGCAGGGCAAAACCTTCTGAATATTTGTATGTTGCCATTATGGACTATTCCAAAGGCACATAAATAATTTCAGGGCCTTTTGAAATATAATCTATATAATATGAATATAAACCAAAGGTTAAATACTTATTGACTTAAATTCAAAGTCACAAAAATAATTCCTTAAAAAATGTTCCTAAATTTGGTTTGATATATAGTTCTTGCCAAAATTCTCAACATTGCAAAAAGGACATCTTGGAAACAAAGAATGAGATTTCCAGGGTTCTTTTCCCTTCTTTTGATTAAAGTTTTGAGGCTTCAACAATCCTCAATTCAAGTTTCAGAAATTTAAATAAGATGCATGGATGCAATGCCACTAATTACAAGCATTAAACTGGGACTGTGAAAATTAGCATATGAATGAAAAAGATGAAACTTGTAGAGGTGGAGTGCCTCTTTACTGTAAATAAACGAGTTTCCCCGGCAGGATATCCTGCAGGCACCCTCTTTTGTCTGCCGGAGAGCTCCGTTTGTCGGGGAACAGACAGAGGGGCCAGCCTCCCACCAACTCTTTTTTACCAAAGGCTACGGCGACCATCCTGACTGAAGCAACGTTCAAGTCGTGGATGGGAGCACCTAAGTTTCAAAAAGAGAGGCAAGGTTTCCTCATGCAAAGTTATAGCTTTACAGAACACTAATGGACAGGAGGTAAACTTATATGTTTGGTTTTGCTGGGTATCGCAGTGTCATGCAATCTTCTCGTCCTTTGTCGAAGTCAAGTTCACGACAGGAACCTGCAACTCCATGTAGATGAGAATGAATGCAGGATGCAATCCTATCTATATGCATATGCAAATGCTCATGAAATGCTTATGCAGTGACCTGGGTGTGCTCGTGCATGCATGCAATCTTAGATGGGCCCCCCTACAACGCCTCTTTATTTTCTCTTGCACGGGGTCATCGCCCGGCTTTAGCCTGAGGGTTACATGCAGCTGAGGCAAGGCCTGTACAAAAGGGTGGCCGCCGGGCAGTGCCCGACAGCCTCGTGCCTTATGGTTAGTACTTACAGAGATGCTCAATATTCCATGAGTTTTGCAACGGTGTGCCATCTCCGGTCTCCAGACGGACTACGCCAGGTCTGGTGACTCGTACCACCCGGTAAGGGCCTTCCCACTTTGATGATAGCTTGTTTGTACCCTTGGCGGACTGAACGCGCCTAAGGAAAAGGTCACCTTCCTCAAAACAACGGGCATGAACCTTGCGACTGTGATAGCGACGCAGGGCTTGCTGGTAGCATGCAGCATGCGTAGCAGCCCGGAGACGCACAACATTGTCACGCCGGTGCTGATCTTGCACTACTTCATCCTAGGCAAGCACTTGAGGAGACCCGTAAATGAGTTCCGTGGGGATAACTGCTTCTACCCCGTAGACCAGGGAGAAGGGAGTCTGCCCGGTAGCTCGGTTAGGTGTCGTTCTAAGGGACCAGAGAACTACCGGCAGCTCCTCAATCCACCGCCTGCCGTGCTTCTGCAGCATATGAAAGTCCTTGTCCTGAGTCCACGAAGCACTTCAGCGTTCGCCCTCTCAGCTTGTCCATTGCTCCGGGGGTGTTCCACAGAAGAGAATGAGATCTTGCATCCGAGGGCATGAACGTATTGCATCAAGGCGTGGCTCGTGAACTGGGTGCCGTTGTCAGTGATGATCCTTGCCAAAACTCCGAAACGACACACCAATTCTTTCAAGAACTTGATAGCTGACTGAGCAGTTACCTTTCTCATGGTAGTCACTTCCAGCCACTTTGTAAACTTGTCGATGGCAATGAACAAGAATTCAAAGCCCCCGATTTCTCGGGGGAAGGGGCCGAGGATATCGAGCCCCTATACCAAAAATGGCCATGATAGAGGGATTGTCTGAAGGGCTTGGGCAGGCAGGTGTGTTCTCTTGGAATGGAACTGGCAGGCTTCACATGTCGTGACGAGCTCAACTGCATCTTGGAGGGCTGTGGGCCAATAGAATCCTTGCCAGAATGCTTTCCCAACTAATGCCCTTGATCCAATGTGTGAGCCGCACATTCCTCCGTCAATCTCAGCCAGCGGTTCCTTTCCATCCTCCCGGCAGACACACTTCAATTTCACACCATTGGGCCTTCTTCTATACAGTGTCATCGACAAACTGATACATACTGGCCCTCTAGGCTACTTTCTCAGCTTCATCTTGGTCATCGGGAAGTTCTCCGGTTTGGAAGAAGCGGATGATGTGCCTTGCCCAAGTTGGAGCCTGGGGCTCGGAAACGAGGACTAGCGGCACCTCCTCAGCTGCGGGAGCACCAGCCTCGTTCACGGGGTCCATAGGCCTGGCTAGAGGGGGTGGTCCGGCAGGATGTGAGGAGTTGTTTCTAGCAGGGTCTCTACCGGGAGAGGCTTACCATAGTCCAACTTTCTCCTTTTCCGGGCCATTGTGGCTGGTGATACGGAGGGTCGAGAGAGATAGAACGAAAGTTCCTGGTTCCATAGGAGGCATGTGCTCTGTTTGCAACCCATCAAAGTGCTCCTCCAATCTCCTCACTTCCTTGACGTATGCTTCCATGAATGGACTTTGGTAATCCTTGTTGACTTGTCTCAGCACAAGCTGTGAATCTCCTCGAATGATCAACTTCTTAATACCCAATTCCGGTGCAATCCTGAGCCCGACAACGAGCCCTTCATACTCAGCTATATTGTTGGTGGCTTCTTCCCGGGCAGAGTGCATTTGGACGATGTACTTTAAGTGCTCCCTGGAGGGGGGAACAAGAAGCACGCCAGCCCCTGCACCTTGTAGGGAAAAAGCACCATCAAAATACATGATCCATTCTTGGGGCGATTCCTTGCCGGCGAGAGCTGTTTCAGTCACTTCCTCATCAGGGGTTGGCGTCCATTCCGCAATAAACTCTGCCAATGCCCTGCTCTGAATAGTTGATGTGCTCTCAAACTTCAAACCAAAGATGGATAACTCCAAAGCCCACTCCACTATTTTGTCAGTAGCCTCAGGGTTTCGGAGTATCCTTTGCAACGAAAAATGAGTGACAACCGTAATCTCATGGGCTTGGAAGTAGTGGTGTAGTTTCCTTGAGGCCATGGTGAGGCCAAAGATCAACTTTTGCATGCCCTACCTCGACCTAGTCCCCTTGTAACAAGGAGCCGACAAAGTATACTGGGTGCTGCACCACTTTCTTCCTTGCCGCGTCCTCGGGGTTGCTCCCGTTGTCGTGCTCACTGCTGTTCTGATCCTTTTCTGACTCTGCCGTGACTTACCCACTTTCTGTCTCATCGACCTCTCGCCGTGCTACTAAGGCCGCACTGACCACTTGGTTGGTTGCCGCTAAGTAAAGCAATAATGACTCTTGGGGTTTGGGTGCAACCAAGGTAGGCACAGACGATAGGTAAGCCTTCAATTCTTGTAGAGCTGCATATGCTTTCGGGGTCCACTTCATAGGACCTACTTTCTTCAAAATTTGAAGAACGACAGGGCACACTCGGCAAACTTGGAAATGGATCTGCTTAGCGCGGCAATGCATCCCGTCAAGCGCCTTACATCCTTAACTGTCCTTGGTGCTTGGATCTGCTCAATGGCCTTGATCTTCTTGGGGTTAGCTTCGATCCCCCGATGGGACACGAAGAATCCAAGTAGCTTGCCAGAGCGGACACCGAATACACACTTCTCCGGATTGAGCTTCAAGTTGATCTTGCGCAGATTAGCAAATGTCTCTTCCAAATCCTGGATAAGGGTGGCCTTATCCTTGGTTTTGACCATGATATCATCCATATAGGCTTCTATATATCTGTGTAACTGTGGCTCAAAACCAATATGGACTGCTCTTGCAAAAGTGGACCAGACGCTCTTTAATCTGAAAGACATGAAGACAAAGCAGTACGTACCACATGGAGTGATGAACGATGTCTTCTCCTCATCCTATGAATCAACATTGATGCAATCCTCTTCTCCGAGCAACTTCTTTCCTTCCTCCATCCGAGCACACTTATCCACCAGTGTGTATAACTCCTTCACTGTCTTGGGCAACCGCACATTCACCTTAGAACGAATGCGATGGTTGCACACATTGGACTCGAAGGCTGCTATAACGGCTGTCGGATGGACATTTGGAATATTCCTATGAACTTTACTGAATCTCTGTAAATACTTACGGAGGGTTTCTCCTTCCTTCTGCTGGAGAAGCCGCAGATCGCTGGGCTTGCCAGTGAAGGCACCGATGAACTTGTGGCACAGATCTGCCCACGACAAAGTGGAGTTCTCCGGCAGGTGCATCAGCCAAGACCTCACATTGGACTTGAGGGCCAAAGAGAAGTAGTTGGCGAACACCTTCTCGTCTCTTCCCTCGGCAGCATGGACAGCGATGGTGTAGATGCTCAGGAACTCTGCCGGGTTCAACCTCCCGTCGTACTTCTCAGGTATCTCTGGGTTGAACGTGCGAATGGACATCCAATGGACTTGCCGCAACTCTCGTGTAAAGGCAGGGCAGCCCACCTCGAAAGGTAGGCACCCCCCAACACCAAGCGCAGGCTCATCGACATTGAGGCCGCCGCACCCGTCGGTCTGGCGGAGGTCGTCGTGGCGCCGATCTAAGGCGATGCGCGCATCTCCCCGACTCCTATCCTGCGGGGCTCGACATTGGCCTGGACGTGCTCGAGAGTCAGAAGAGGCCATCGAGACGTCGTCGGGGTCTTGACTTTGCTGCGCCCGCATCGGCTGCGGTGGTTGGGACTGCACCGTAGGGACATCCCCCTCCGTTCGGCCAGCAGTGTGGGCGGTTGCCGTTGCTTGGGGAGGTCATGGCGGGCCAGCTCATTGCGAGCCCCTAGCCTCAGCAAACCCGAGCAGGCTCTGGATGGTGGCACACCATTCATCCATCTGCTCGTCTGCCGGCGGAAACCTCAGTAGGCGCTGAGCTCGCGCCATAGCCTCCCTGGATGTGCTTGGCATAGCGGTTGATGATGTCGACCGCACTGTTGCCTAGCTCCTAACGGCGTCAGCAGCGGCGTCGGTGGTAATGCCACGTCCAAGCAGCTGTGGAACGAGCACCTGGGCTATGGGGTTGCGCAGTGGTGGTGCTCAGGGGTCAGCGGCTCCGTCGAGTGCAACAGTCTAGTCGGCTCGCCCGGGAGGAGACACACGGGCCGTGGTCGCTCCCATGCCGGGGGCGGCCGGAGGGCGGTGGTTCGCCCCGGGCCGAGTGTCGTTGCTGCGGCTGTGCCCGTCAGTGGGAGGAGAGAGTGTAGAAGGAGAGACCCCCTCGCCCGCACCTTGTGGAGCGTGACCACCAGGGCATTGTTGATGTTGTTCTCTGCCGATGTCTCCAGCCCCCGTGTCGGCAACGGGGGGAGCTGTGATGGCGCCACCTGCCCCAGTCACGCCCCCAGTGCATTCATGTCCTCGCTCGCCTCCACAGCCTCCGAGGCAGTAGAGGCCTCGGGCGGCGGAGCCTTTGAAGTGGACAGATGGGTCGAAGGGCCGGACTTCTTCTTCTTAGGCGCCATGGTCGATGGCGTCGTCGAAGATGAAGATGGTGACGAAGATGACGCGCTGCACACGCTTTCTGGTTCGCGCAAGCGAGCCCCCTACCCGGCGCGCCAAAGATGTCGCGGGATATCCGCGACCACCTATGGGACCGGGTGGCCCCTTGCTGGTTCAGCGGGGGGACGTCGCGTTGCACAAAGATCAGAATAGCGCACGACAGCACGACAGAGAGCACACAAGCAATTTACCCAGGTTCGGGCCGCTGCGAGGCGTAAGACCCTACCCCTGCTTTCGTGGATTGATGGTGGAATGAGTGTGGTGGTACGTAGTACACTTGCCCGACAAGGTTTGCCTCGGGGCTGCAGCGACTACGCACGTATGGTGGCTTGGGTTTGTCAAATTTCCAACCCTCTAACCCCTCCTACGAGTGCCCTGGGCCTCCTAGATTAAGGGATCACCACAGTGGCAAAGTATTCATTATCCACTGATATGATAGCAAACAGTGCTATCATACCTAACTCTGTGGGCTGACAGGGTGCATTGAATGCGCCGCTTAGTGTCACATCACTGGTTGCCCGACAAGGCCTGCCGGGCTGTCTTGCCAGCTCTGCGCCTGTTCTCTTGACACGTCGTAGGACGAGTGTCATTTGTGGGTTTATTTTGTAGGAAATGGCTGCCATGTGGCAAATGGATGCCACTTAGTCATCTTGCGGCTTGACACCACACTGATCGACGACATAAGTCGTGGTTGAGTGGTTGGTGGGGTGGTTCTGCCCCCACGATCCTCGGCAGGCTCTGCCGGGGAGGCTTGATTGCTTGCTTCTGGTGGTGGCCTCGCCCCTTGCCGGGTTCGCCTGCCCGGCAAGGGAGGCCCTTCTCTTGCCGATGCCTTGCTTCTCTGGCTCGGCCTTGGTCTCTCTGAGCTGCATGCTGCTTCTTCCAATCCCTTGGTTCTTAAATCTCCGGCTTGAGCTAATGCTTTAATCTTGATCTTGTGCATGTGCACAGTTGGGCAATAGACCCAGGGTTTGTTGTACCGACAGATCAGTTTGGTAGGCCCACCGTAGATAGAAAACTTAGGTCGCCTGTTGAGTCATAATATAGAAATCGGGAACATCTGAATGGGTGCGTTGTTTGATTTTGACTAGCCCTATATGTTCATGAGTCCTTCTAGTCTCCTTGGGCTGGAACCAATAACATTTGAAGACTACAGCGTTCGGTGGGTTTTCACCTTAGAATATAAGTTCATAAACTGCTTCAACTCTCCCATAATAATCGGTACCTCCTTCGCCGATATCAGAGACACAACAATTTGTAGTCTTTCGGTCAGCCATAGATAGCTCTTTGCTGAAGGTATGAAAGTGATAGCCGTTGATGTCGTATTTGTCAAATGAATGGACCTTGTAGTCAAAACCATTAGCGACTTGTCTCAGTTCGGCGTCCATAGATTCCGAATTAGCCTACAAGTTTAATACGAAAGGATTGTCGCATTAGCCGCAAACTAGACGAAGAAATGAGAATGGTCTAATGGAAATTACCGTTTGTTTGAACCAAGAGATGAAACCGGGAAAGCCGTCTCCATGCTTTGCCAAAAGCTCATACTCTTCGATGGATTCCTTTTTGATCACCGCTCCATCAGAGAATTTGGGGATGTATCGACTATATCAAATATCTGGGAATAAGTGCAATTCAAAGGAATTAGAAGTTGCGAAACAATGTACCGAGAACTTACTCGTTGTACGGCCGCACTTCTGTTAGGTTGTTGAAGATATACAACGAAATGGTTCGCCATTCTTCGACATCCAGCGATATTGGTTTCGAAGCACCGACTGGTGTGAGTTTTCCTGTGAATAGGCTGAGGTTCGATCCACCTTTTTAGGGTCGCCATCATTGTACTAAGGCTTCGGATTATGCAAATGACGATTTTTGGCTTCGTAGTGTGCTATCATGAAGTTTGCCGCCTCCTCGGTAATGAATGCCTCGTCATCGATGCTTCAATTCTATGTTTATTTTTACATTTTTCTTGAAGCGTCTTTTGCATCCTCTCAGTTTTGTAGCACCAATGATTTTGCATGCCCCCCCCCCCAATCTTGCCTCGGTCGGGAGATGCAAAATCAAGTGCTGCATTGGATTAAAGAAGCCCAGCGGAAAGATCTTCTCTAACTTGCAGATCAACTCCAGCGCCAACTCTTCTATTTCTTCTAGCAAGATAGGCGATAGTTCTTTCGCACAAAGAACACGGAAGAAATAGCTCAGCTCTGCCAATACTAGCCATTCATCCTCAGGGATAAAGCCACACAACATCACCAGCATTACCCGCTCAAGCCATATGTGCCAATCTTGACTCGTGGGACCAAATATTTTTGTTTTTTCAAGACTCGCTCCCCTCTTTAGATTCGCTGCATACCCATCGAGGAACATCAACTGCATTTTCACCCGCAAGATAATTTCCCTGATAGCTAGCCTTCCAAGATTGAACCATGCCTTTGGCTTCGTCCAGTTATGCTTTACTTTTGGTTCTTGCATGTTTTGTAAAAGTCTATCACATAGCGCCTCCTGATTGAATCTAGCCTTAGTATTATCCCTTAACTTCCCCTCTATGCCGAAGAATGTACCAAAAAGGGCCTCGACGATATTCTTTTCAATTTACATCACGTCGATGTTGTGTGGGCAAAGGAGGTCTTTGAAGTAAGGCAGATCCCACAAGCATGTCTTGTGAGTCCATGTGTGTTCCGAATTATACCCATTGAAATACCCTGGATGCTCTGGATTTGGCTCGAGAGTGTTAACTGATCCAAGGTCTTTTGTCCTGTCAACACAGGTGGTGCAGAGGTTTTGACAACTCTACCTTTGACAATGTTCTTGTTGTCTTTCCTGATCTTATGGCGAGGATCCAGGAACTGTCTATGCAAGTCGAAGCAAGAAAACTTGCGACCCGCCTGTAGCCAACGGAACTGAAGAGCTGCCTTGCATGTGGGGCACAGAACCTTCCATGGACAGACCAGCTAACGAATAACGCATATCCCGGCAAGTCATGCATCGATTACATGTACCAGCCACACATTATGAAGTTTTGTTTGCTAGTGGTGTCATATGTCTTGAACCAATTATCCCAAGCTTCTTCCAATTCATCCTTAAGGGGCTGCATGTACTCATTCATATTCTTCCCTGGATAGTTGGGCCCTGGAATTATCAACGTCAGGAAAATGTTCTTTCTTTGCATAATCTGTTTGGGGGGGGGGAATTGAGTGGAATGACAAATACGGGCCAACAACTGTATCGGGTTGCCGTCAGACCAAACACATTGAACCCATCCATGCTGATGGCGACTCGAGGATGCCTTGTATCTGCCGCCTTTTGCTCATATAATGCATCAAAGCACTTCCACGCAGAACCATCCGATGTGTGTACCATCATCAGATTCCCATCTGCATCTAGTTCGGTTCTTTTGCCCATTTTGTGCCATGTCATCTGTCTGGCCGTCTCTTCGACCATGAAAACATGTTTAGGTCTTGGTACGATTGGCATATACCGAAGAACATTAATGGGGATTTTGGTCTGTGTCTTCTCACCCATACCGTTGTCTACCACAACATACCTGGAAGACTTGCAAATGGGACAATAGTTCAAGTCCGCATACTCAAGCCTAAATAAGGCACATCCTTTCTCACAGGCATGTTTCTTCTCATAGGGCATCTTAAGTGCGCGGAGGATTTTGTCCGACTGGTACAAGTATGTAGGCATTACATGGCCTTTGGGTAGAAAGAGTCCAAATACTGTCATCATCACGTCGTAGCATTCTCTGCCCAAGTTGAATTGAGCCTTCAAAGCCATTACTTGTGAGATGGCATCCAACTGACAAAGCTCGGTGTGCTCATGGAGAGGACGTTTTGAAGACTCAAAAATTTCATTGAAGGCCTTTGCAGATTCCTCCATCTCATCGTTCGAATCCCGAGCATCGTAGAAGTCTTGCACCATGTCTTCCATCCCGGTACCATGCTCATCGGTGCGACGACGAACCACCTCAGCTCTGGCATGTTGGGAAGACTCACGATGAAATGTCCACACCATATAACCAGGCATAAAACCACTCTTCTGCAAGTGTTTACCCATTTGATTCTCTGTCCTCTTGTGCCAATTATCACACCGGACACAGGGGCACCAGGTTTTTATCTAGCCATTTGCAAATTCGGCTCTCAAAAACCCCTTGGTTTTTGTTAACCATTCATTGGCATGTCTTTCTGACTAGTGTGACCAGTGTACATCCACGCACGATCACTCATCTTGCCTAGCTACTGGACACAAAAGAAATATATATCATTCATCATATGTATTCATCCGTTAATCTAGTTTGTCAATTTTATTACGTCCATGCAACCTACACGCTAGTAGGTAAAGATAGGTCCTAATCCCACCCGAGTATGTGTAGATTGAGTACGTTCTCCATGCTCTACCCCATTCCGAGACAAAATTTCGGCAGTACCTCCCCGCTGTTCTCCAAATGCACATCTCGGCAAAAAGCCGAGAGAATGGGCATCCGGAGAACAATAGGGAGGCGCTGCCGATATTTTGTCTTGGAATGGGATAGAGCATGGAGAACGTACCCAATCTACACATCCTTCGGCTGTCCGTGGAAATTGCTGGACAATCCGAATGAGTTACGATGATAAATATGCAAGTGAATGCATATTTACCGATGCTACCCTTTTGGACGGGAGACACATACTGGTTACGCGACTGTAGTTACCTAGCTAGTGTCATCGACATGAAGGCCGGAACAGAGCAAATAATTAAAGGGGGAGGAGGAGGATATAGCAAGCTACCTGCTGCTGTCGGCGATGAGGGGATGGAGCCGAGGGAGGACTCTAGGGGCACCGATGAGGATCTTGTAGGACCTTGAGAAGAGGTGTCTAGAGGGGGGGTGATTAGACACTAAGTACCAAAGTTGCAGTTTTTAAGTTTCTTTAAAGTTTGAGTGGAGTTTAGGCACAAGTTTAACATTCACAACATATAGCAAGCAAGCATGCAAAGAGTATATGAGCAGCGGAAAATAAAGCATGCAACTTGCAAGAATGTAAAGGGAAGGGATTGGAGGATTCAAACGCAATTGGAGACACGGATGTTTTAGGCGTGGTTCCGATAGGTGGTGTTATCGTACATCCACGTTGATGGAGACTTCAACCCATGAAGGGTAACAGTTGCACGAGTCCACGGAGGGCTCCACCCACGAAGGGTCCACGAAGAAGCAACCTTTTCTATCCCACCATGGCCGTCACCCACGAAGGACTTGCCTCACTAGCGGTAGATCTTCACGAAGTAGGCGATCTCCTTGCCCTTACAAACTCCTTGGTTCAACTCCACAATCTTGTCGGAGGCTCCCAAGTGACACCTAGCCAATCTAGGAGACACCACTCTCCAAGAAGTAACAAATGGTGCCTTGATGATGAACTCCTTGCTCTTGTGCTTCAAATGATAGTCTCCGCAACACTCAACTCTCTCTCATAGGATTTGGATCTGGAGGAAAGAAGATTTGAGTGGAAAGCAACTTGGGGAAGGCTAGAGATCAAGATTCATATGGTAGGAATGGAATATCTTGGCCTCAACACATGAGTAGGTGGTTCTTTCTCGAAATGGTAAGTTGGAAGTGTAGGTTCGTTACGATGGCTCTCTCCACGAATGAAGAGGAGGTGGAGGGTATATATAGCCTCCACACAAAATCTAACCGTTACACACAATTTACCAAACTCGGTGGGACCGAATAGTTAAATTCGGTTGGACCGAATTAGTAAACCTAGTGACCGTTAGTGATTTTCGGTGGGACTGACATGCAACTCGGTGGGACCGATTCGGTTAGGGTTAGGGCATAACGTAATCTCGGTAAGACCGATTACACAAACTCGGTGGGACCGATTTGGGTAATAAGCTTTCCAGAGAGTTGGTCAGGCAAACTCGGTTGGACCGATTATCAAACTCGGTGGGACCGATTTTGATAATAAGTTAACCAGAAAGTTTGCATTGTAAACTCGGTAGTACCGATTGCTCAAACTCAGTGAGACCGATTTGCCTAGGGTTTGTGGGAGTGGCTAAGACATCCAAACTCGGTGGCACCAGATAGAAAGAATCAGTGGGGCCGAGTTTGACTTTAGGTTTAAGACATATGTGTGGAAGTGGGAAAGTAGCTGAGGGTTTTGGAGCATATCACTAAGCACATGAAGCAAGAGGCTCATTAAGCAACACCTCATCCCTCCTTGATAGTATTGGCTTTTCCTATAGACTCAATGTGATCTTGGATCACTAAAATGTAGAATGAAGAGTCTTGATCTTGAAGCTTTAGCCAATCCTTTGTCCTTAGCATCTTGAAGGAGTTCCCACATCCTTTAGTCCATGCCACTCCAGTGTTGAACTTATCTGAAACATACTAGATAAAAGTGTTAGTCCAACAAGAGATATGTTGCCATTAATTACCAAAACCACCTAGGGAGCACTTGTGCTTTCAATCTCCCCCTTTTTGGTAATTGATGGCAACATACATCAAAGCTTTAGATAAAGATATAAAGAATAGCGAGTAAAGCTTTGGAAAGACATGTAACAAGCATAGGCTCCCCCTACATGTATGCAATCATGTGAATATGAAATATAGAAGCATGTGATAGCATAACCATGATAGAGCAGGCAATGTGTTACATGTATCTTGGCTATATGCATCAGAGCAAAACGTATTAAAGAGAATACCTTCATGCCCATGAGTCCTTCTTGCAAACAGTATGTACATCGGCAAGAATTCCTCATACACATGATTGTGATGCATATACTTACCTTGTGGTCTTGAGTTGGCTTAGGATGGAATGAACCTGCGTAAACAAGGTTAGATAACAAAGATACATCTACTGGCCAGAGCAAACGGAAGAAACCACAATAATACCAAGACTGGGATGACATGTAGAGAGTGAGTACTGAGTACCACATTGGATTAGACATGTCCCCAAGTGTAAAGATATGCAATGAATTTAAATGATCTCTTTCCCTTAGATGTCTTGCTCCCCCTGAATCTAACATGGGATACTGGGAGAAGATAGGGAACAGAAAATCAGCGCTGAAGGAACACAAAGCTGAAAGATATGAATGATGATCAGAGCTAAAGTTCAGAGCTAATGTATGCTCATGCAAAATTGAGCACAACAGATCATATGAACATGTATCTCCCCTCAAGAAGACATGTGGACATCTCTCCTCTTGAACACCAAGCATCTGGGATCCTTGAGAAATACTTTCTACTAGTATTCTCTCCCCCTGGAGATCTCTCTCTCCCCCTGAAGGATCTCTCTCTCCTTCTCTGATGTGATCTCTCTCTCTAAATGATAAGCTTTGATGTGATCTCTCTCTCCCCCTTTGACATCAATTTCCAAGAAGGGCTTGATAAAGATGTAATCTCTCTCCCCCTCTGGAATTTGTCGAAAATGGGTTTGATCCTTGAGTCACAACATAAAGCAATGATAAAAATGTGATGCTTGTAGAGGACAAGATCCATTGAGTGGAGCTGGAACAGATGAAACACAGAATAAGTGGCAAAGAGTTTTTCCTGTTATGAAATCAGTGGCACCGAGTTGTAGGATTTGGTTGCACCGGAAGGATTCGGTTGGACCGAAAACAACAAATCGGTTGAACCAAGTTCATCGCAGAGAAAACACTTGTCTCCTCAGCTCACTAGACTAGTAAGATCTCACAAAGATTTGCAAGGAATTAACTGAAAGATATGCAAGGAATAAGATGCAGAAAATGCAGAGAAAACAGAAAGAAATCTAGATGAAGTTTTTTTGAAAGGGGAAACACAAATGCATGAGACAAATGCAAAACTCGAGAAAAGAACACAGGAGAACTTCATCTAGGGATGGTCGTGACAGTCACCTATGTTAGAGTATATTGACTTAGGAGTCAAGTGAGATCACTTGATCATAGGCCATACTCATCGTTTAAGCTCAAAATGGGGTTGCCATTTTTCGTTTACATCTTGATGTATTCACATCTCGCCGAGTTGCTTTATCTCATGACTCGGAGTAAAGCTTCTCTAAGATGGAATAACATACCTTGGTTGGTGGTGTTGTCCATGTAGTTGAACTTGCGTAGGTTGCTCAAGGTTGGTGTAGCTCATCAAGAATTTGGAGCACCACTTGGAATTTGAGTCCATCTACGTACATGGGTTAGTTGTTGCAAGGAAGAGCACTTGTATATCCAAAACGACAATCATGAAACTCAACATAGAATTTGTCAAAGGATATGTTTGAATGGTTTCGTGCTTCCTTGTCTTCAACCACCTTGTGTAGAGACTTGGTGATGTAGAGATTGCTCAAGGTCTGAGTAGGTTTCAACCTCATGGAATTTGATTCAACCAAGTACCTACATGGGTCAGATAACATGCAAGATACAAATATATCCAAGACATAAGTTCTTCACCATAAGATAAACATCAAGGATTAGTCATAAGCTCATGTCTTGCATGTATCCAATGGAGTTTCTACTCCAAGTTTGAAGCATCAATGATGTTCAATTCTCCTCTTAACCTACAAAACACTTTCTCATCAAGAGGTTTAGTGAATATATCCGCTAATTGCTTTTCGGTGCAAACATGCTTAAGATCAATGTCACCCTTAGCAACATGATCTCGAATGAAATGATGACGAACTTCAATATGCTTAGTTCGAGAATGTTGCACAGGATTATGACCAATTTTGATAGCACTTTCATTATCACAAAGCAATGGAACGTGTCTCACATATATCCCATAATCTTTAAGAGTTTGGGTCATCCAAAATAATTGAGCACAACATGAACAGCGGCAATATATTCAGCTTCGGCGGTGGATAAGGATACCGAGTTTTGTTTCTTGGATGACCAAGACACAAGAGATCTACCAAGAAATTGACAAGTACCCGAAGTGGACTTTCTATCAACCTTGTCTCCGGCATAGTCCGAGTCGGAATAGCCAACAAGATAGAAAGAGGCCCTCTTAGGATACCAAATGCCAAAATTTGGTGTATGAATTAAGTATCTCACTATCCTTTTCACGGCCTTAAGATGACATTCTTTAGGAGCAGCTTGATATCGTGCACACATGCACACACTTAGCATAATATCGGGATGTGAAGCACATAGATATAACAATGAACCAATCATAGAGCGATAAACCTTTTGATCAACCGGTTCACCATCTTTGGTTAAGTCAAGATGTCCACTAGTAGGCATGGGTGTAGTCATACCTTTGCATTCTTGCATATTGAACTTCTTGAATAAGTCCTTGGTGTACTTCGTTTGAGAGACAAAAGTACCTTCCTTAGTTTGCTTTATTTGCAAACCGAGAAAGAATTTGAGTTCACTCATCATAGACATCTCAAACTTCTCCGACATTAGCTTCCCAAACTTTTCACTAAAATGAGGGTTAGTTGAACCAAATATAATATCATCAACATAAATTTGGCACACAAAGAGTTCATCATTAACCCTTTTAGTAAAAAGAGTAGAATCAATTTTCCCAATTTCAAAGCCTTTTTCAATAAGGAACTTGGTCAAGCATTTATACCATGCTCTAGGAGCTTGTTTAAGTCCATAAAGAGCTTTGTGAAGTTTGTAAACATGATTGGGTTTCTTAGGATTGACAAAGTCGGGAGGTTGTTTAACATAAACTTCCTCCTCTATTTCACCATTTAGAAAAGCACTTTTAATGTCCATTTGGTACAAGGTGATATCATGATGATTAGCATAGGCAAGTAAGATGCGAATGGACTCAAGTCTAACAGCAGGCGTAAGTCTCACCAAAGTCCATACCTTCGACTTGTGTGTAGCCTTGGGCGACGAGACGTGCTTTGTTGCGAACTACTTGTCCATCTTCATCTTGCTTGCTGTGAAACACCCATTTGGTACCGATGATGTTGTGGTTGTTGTCGGGCTTCTCAACCAATGTCCAAACTTGGTTCCTCTCAAAGTTGTGTAGCTCTTCATGCATAGCATTTATCCAATCCGGATCTTCCAATGCTTCTTCGACCTTCATAGGTTCAATGCTAGAGATGAAAGAATAGTTTTCACAAAAGTTAGCTAAACGAGTTTTAGAGCGAGTGATTCTGCCGGTTTGAATATCATTGTAGATTTGCTCGACGGGATGGTCTTTAGCTATTCTTGCTCGAACTCGTGAAAGCTTTTGCTTGGGTCTTCGTTGAACATCTTCTTCATCTTGTTCTTCTTCTTGGCCTTCTTCATTGTTGGCATTGTCGTTCTCTTGTCGAGGTGGAGAAGGAGGTTGTTGACGTTCATCTTGATGCACTTCCCTGTTTTCTTCATCTTGGTGTGTCCCACTTGTGGATGCTTCCGTATCAACTCTTGGTTCACCTTGTCGTGAAGTAGAAGCTTCCACTTGGACGGACGAGGTACTCTCCTTCACCTCCGTTGGACGGACCTTGCCAATAGACAAGTCTTGGATTGCTTTCGAAGGATCTTTGTCTCCTACATCAATTGGCAATTGCTCTACTTGCGAGCCATTAGATTCATCAAACTTCACGTCTACCGTCTCTTGACCTTTTGGGTGAAATTGTTGTGAACACGGTAAGTGTGAGAGTTTGAGCCATAACCTATTAGGAAACCTTCATGAGACTTAGGAGCAAATTTAGAACGACGATGCTTATCAAGAATGTAGCACTTTGAGCCGAATACTCGAAAGTATCCAACTTGTGGTTTGTTACCGGTGAGTAGCTCGTATGCCATCTTGCTGAGTAGCTTGTGAAGATACAAGCGATTTGTTGCATGACAAGCTGTCTCAACCGCTTCTGCCCAAAAGTGCTTCGGCGTCTTGTACTCATCAAGCATCGTTCTCGCCATTTCGATGAGCGTCCGGTTCTTCCTCTCAACAACTCCATTTTGTTGAGGTGTGTACGTAGCCGAGAACTCGTGTGAAATCCCTTCTTCATCAAGAAAGGTGTCCACATTTGCGTTCTTGAACTCCGTTCCATTGTCGCTGCGAACCTTCTTGATCTTCACTTCAAATTGGTTTTGGGCCTTCCTAGCGAAGTTTTTGAAGATCTTTTGGACCTGCGATTTATCATCGAGAAAGAACACCCACGTAAATCTGGAAAAATCATCAACTATAACTAGACCAAAAGAATTTCCACCGAGACTCTTGTAAGAGTTGGGACCAAAGAGATCCATGTGAAGTAGCTCGAGTGGCCTCTTTGTGGTCATGATGTTCTTCACGGGATGCCTTCCTCCAACCTGTTTACCTGCTTGACAAGCACTGCACAGTCTATCCTTATCAAATATGACATCGTTAACTCCAAGGATATGATTTCCCTTAATAAGCTTGTCAAGGTTTCGCATACCAACATGACCTAATCGTCTAGGCCATAACCAGCCTTTTGAGGATTTAGCAATGAAGCAAGTTTTAGGTTGAGCCTTTTTAGTGAAATCAACAATGTATAGATCACCTCTACGCACACCAGTAAAGACCATTTTATGATTGTCTCGACGGAACACTTGGCAATCTACTTCAGTAAATAGAACATTGAAACCGAAATCAGCAAGTCTAGATACTGAAAGTAAGTTGTAACCAAGAGATTCAACGAGCATAAAATTTTGTATGGAGCTATCATGTGAGATGGCCACCTTACTGAGGCCAACCACCTTACCCTTTGAGTTGTCACCGAAAGTGACAAACTTTCGAGGACCATCATTTTCAGCAAGCTCACGAAACATGACTTTATCTCCGATCATGTGATCGGTACATCCACTATCAAGAACCCATTCCTTTCCTCCTGACATATATCCCTGAAGATTTGCCATAAGACCAAAATGTCTCATTGCATCATCAAGATCGAAGTCACTATCGTCATCCTCATCATAGTATCCATGTTCAACATCGTCATGTGGTGGATCAAATCCTAGAGAGGGTGATTCATTAGAATGAGTTTGACAATGATCTTGTCTATGAATTCTTATAGCTTCGGAAATAATGTCACTAACAATACCAACATTTCCTTTGGCACGCATAAGGTTTGTAAGCTCAAATAGACGATCACCAAACATAGGATCACTAGTATTAATTTTACTCAAGGCAATAGATTTATGGAGAATTTCATCTAGATTTTTCAAGGAATAATCTGGAAATCGTTCCTCAAGAAATATCCATATAGTGTAGGCACACTCAAAAGTAGGCAAGATTCTAATCAAGTTTCTAGGCAAGCCTCTACTGATAAGATTAACAGTTCTAACATTTCTAGTCATGTCAATAGCTTCATCAAGGGTAGGATGCATAGGATTAACATAAGGTGCACAAGGGCTAGCAATGTACTTGTTAAAATGATATTGATTGAAAATAACAAGCATCTCATTTTTCCACTCACGAAAATACTCTCCATCTAGAATAGGCACTCTATGTCTAAGACTCCCCAAACTAGACTCATCCATCTTCCTCCAACGGTGATTAAACCCAGGCAATGGAGACCAAAGCTCTGATACCACTTGTAGGACCTTGAGAAGAGGTGTCTAGAGGGGGGGGGGGTGATTAGACACTAAGTACCAAAGCTGCAGTTTTTAAGTTTCTTTAAAGTTTGAGTGGAGTTTAGGAACAAGTTTAACATTCACAACATATAGCAAGCAAGCATGCAAAGAGTATATGAGCAGCGAAAAATAAAGCATGCAACTTGCAAGAATGTAAAGGGAAGGGATTGGAGGATTCAAACGCAATTGGAGACACGGATGTTTTTGGCGTGGTTCCGATAGGTGGTGCTATCGTACATCCACGTTGATGGAGACTTCAACCCATGAAGGGTAACAGTTGCACGAGTCCACGGAGGGCTCCACCCACGAAGGGTCCACGAAGAAGCAACCTTTTCTATCCCACCATGGCCGTCACCCATGAAGGACTTGCCTCACTAGCGGTAGATCTTCACGAAGTAGGCGATCTCCTTGCCCTTACAAACTCCTTGGTTCAACTCCACAATCTTGTCGGAGGCTCCCAAGTGACACCTAGCCAATCTAGGAGACACCACTCTCCAAGAAGTAACAAATGGTGCCTTGATGATGAACTCCTTGCTCTTGTGCTTCAAATGATAGTCTCTCCAACACTCAACTCTCTCTCTCATAGGATTTGGATCTGGAGGAAAGAAGATTTGAGTGGAAAGCAACTTGGGGAAGGCTAGAGATCAAGATTCATATGGTAGGAACGGAATATCTTGGCCTCAACACAAGAGTAGGTGGTTCTTTCTCAGAAATTGTAAGTTGGAAGTGTAGGTTCGTTCTTATGGCTCTCTCCACGAATGAAGAGGAGGTGGAGGGGTATATATAGCCTCCACACAAAATCTAACCGTTACACACAATTTACCAAACTCGGTGGGACCGAATAGTTAAACTCGGTCGGAACGAATTAGTAAACCTAGTGACCGTTAGTGATTTTCGGTCGGACTGACATGCAACTCGGTGGGACCGATTCGGTTAGGGTTAGGGCATAACGTAATCTCGGTAAGACCGATTACATAAAGTCGGTGGGATCGATTTTGGTAATAAGCTTTCCTGAGAGTTGGTCGGGCAAACTCGGTTGGACCGATTATCAAACTCGGTGGGTCCGATTTTGATAATAAGTTAACCAGAAAGTTTGCATTGTAATCTCGGTAGTACCGATTGCTCAAACTCAGTGAGACCGATTTTGATAATGGACATACACAGAGAGATTACAATCCCATCTCTGTGAGACCGAGATCCCTATCGGTGAGACCGATTTGCCTAGGGTTTGTGGCAGTGGCTAAGACATCCAAACTCGATGGCGCCGGATAGAAAGAATCAGTGGGGCCGTGTTTGACTTTAGGTTTAAGACATATGTGTGGAAGTGGGAAAGTAGCTGTCGGATTGCGGGTTCCGGCAGACCCTTGAGGTTCGAACACTGGGGTGCGCGCGGAGATCCAACCCTCCACTGTCTTGCACCTTGCCGAATCGCTGGGACCTAAACTACTAAACGGAACAACACAAGAGACACGAGATTTATACTGGTTCGGGCCACCATTGCGGTGTAATACCCTACTCCAGTGTGTGGTGTGGTGGATTGCCTCTTGGGCTGATGAGGAACAATACAAGGAAGAACAGCCTGGTGAGGGTCTGTTCTTGGCGGGTGCGATGAACTGCTAGGTGGTGTTCAGTCGATCTAGCTACTGGTTTCTTGATGAGGATTCGGATCTCTCCCTGCCCTGGGGTGGCTACTCCTATTTATAGACGAAGGCCCTGGGCCTCTTCCCAAATATTGAGCGGGAAGGGCGCCAATAATTGGCCATTTTGAAGGGGAACAATGGGTACACTTATCCTGACTTAAGTTGGTCCTACTTTGCCAAAGGCTCGTGATGACGCCTTTGCTTGGGCTCCACGATGACTCCTTCCGGCCGTTGGGCTGGTCTTGGTCTTGTTGCAATCAAACGGATGCCTTTGCTTGATGCTCTCGCTGCGCTTGCTCCCTTTGCACCAAAGAGGAAAGGAGGACATCCTGAGCTGGCGCCTCGAGCTCCCTTTGGTCGTCATGGCTTGCGTCATGGGCACCTCGCGAGGTACCCTGCCTTGAACTCTCCGCCTCCTAATGAGCAAGCCTGACGTGGCTGTGCTTGAGGAAGCTCCTTGTCGCCCGCCCCGCGAGGCTTGGCCCCTCGCGAGGGTCTTGAGCTTGCGTTGATGAAGATGGGCCGTGCTGGGCCTCCTTCGAGCCACGCCGCAGGCCGCAGGCAGGCAAGTCTGGGGACCCCCGTTCCCAGAACACCGACAGTAGCCCCCGGGCCCACGGCGCGCCCGAACTTGGCCGAGCAGAGAGGCGAAAGGGCAAGTGCGAAGCGTCGCGGGCCCTAACAGCCTGCGGCCTTGGGCGCCGCGTGGCGGTTGATTGGACGCGTGCGCACTGCTTCCACACGATGCCTCGGTAACCACCCGGATTCGACAAGTCCCTGCATGCAGAGTCGGTCATGATTACCGGTGATCGTGGAGGCCGACGGTTGGCCTTCGCCGGCTATAAGTACGGAACGGCGCGCGCCCTTCCAGTCTATCCTTTCTTGTCTCTCCTTCTTCTCCATGGCTCCACCAAGGAAGTTCTCGGCCGCAGAGAAGGGGAAGGGCCGTCAGGTAGAGTCTTCCTCTCCTCTGCCTAAGCGTGGTCGAGGTCGCCCTTGCAAGCATCCCGTGACCACCACGGCGGTCCCCCGCGGTCGTGGGGGAGGCTCTCAACGTGGCGACGAGCGGCAGGCCATGGTCGGAGGGCGTGCCCCAGCCGCGCGTC
This sequence comes from Aegilops bicornis, assembly GCA_021605145.1. Lineage (NCBI taxonomy): Eukaryota > Viridiplantae > Streptophyta > Magnoliopsida > Poales > Poaceae > Aegilops > Aegilops bicornis. The sequence goes on from CM038672.1 coordinate 349,635,279, forward strand.
CCCCGAGGCCACGCCTCCATGCTGCTGAAGCGCTGCCGGAGTTCATGGTGTGGGCGGAGGAGCCGTCCGGCGTCCGGCTTCAGCTCCCGCGCTTCCTCCTGGGTGAGCTCCAGCTGGCGCCTGGTGGCCTCTCGGCTCAGCGGATGGCTGCTGCAGTCGGGCTTCGTGGGCTTCTCTGGAGGTCTCTTCTATAGGGAACCTATTCCTGACCCGCGGCTGGCGGACGTTCGCTCGCGCGCGTGGTCTTCGCCGCCGGTGCTCCCTGCACTTCAAGTACGACGGCGACGCCACCCTCTACGTGAGGGTGTTCGGGGAAGACGGTCGCCGCATGGGGTGCTGCCACGAAAGACGACGGCTGCGGCGAGGACTCAGCCCGGCGTGGATGGAGAGGGCGGTGCGTGGGCGGTGGCGATGCCGTGACTCCTCAAGCTTCACCAGCTCTTCTTGGTGGTGATTCTTCCGGCAGCAGCTGCCAGCCCACGCCGCTGCCGCTTGGGTGGTGGCAGCGGTCCGCTTCGCCGCGCCGGTGAAGCGAGAAGGAGTCCGCTGAGCTCGGAGACGGCTCGAGCCTCCTGGAGGGCTGGCACGGGCATGCTTCACCTGCTGTCCTTTTCCTTTCTTTTCTCCTGCGCAAAAGACAACAATGTGTGGCCCGTGAAGCGCGTTGAGGTTAACCTCATTAATTATTGTACTGCTTTTGTTATCACGATCTGTTCGCTTTACATTGTACGCCCATTCGCAAGTGAACTCCAGCCGTGGCCACGGGGGCGACCGATCCAGGCCCCGTGTTCGCGTTGTGCTGCCCGTGAGGGATGGCCAGGAGGGGTGCTCCAGCTATGGACCAGGGCCGTGAAAACCTGAGCGATAGGGGTAGGAACGCTCGTGAGGGCTCCCGAGGGTTCTGCCTCGCGAGTCCCCATGCAAGAGAAATAGAGGCAGGAGAGCGAAAAAGATCGAAGAACCACGGACCAAAAGATGGCGGTAGTTTCGATAAAAACTCCAAATGGGAATAACTAGTGAACTACAGAAAGCAAATGAAAAAGCCGCGTCCGGCACCTAGTCTAGTCTTCGACGTCTTCTCACCAGCGCGGAGCTAAGTGCTGCCACTGGGCGTGGGAGGGAGCTCCAGGGCCTGAGGCCGACACTCCTGAGACTCCGGGGCGTGTACATCCCCAACTCATTATTACGTGAGAGTGTCATGGGCGGCGAGCTTCACGGGCGTTGGCCTTCTTCACAGGCTCCGGACCTTTCTTCTGGGAAGCAAGCTTCACGGGCGTTGGCCCTCTTCACGGGCTCCGGGCCCTTTCCAGAACGCGACAACTTCACAGGCGTTCGCCTTCTTCACAGGCTCTGGGCCTTTCTCGAAAAAGATGAGCTTCACAGGCACTGGGCCTTTTCCAAAAAGGATGATCTTCATAGGCATTCGCCTTCTTCACAGGCACTGGGCCTTTTCCAAAAAGGATGAGCTTCACAGGCATTCGCCTTCTTCACGAACAGGGCCTTTTCCAAAAGGATGAGCTTCATAGGCATTCGCCTTCTTCACGAACCTTGGGCCTTTTCCAAAAGAATGAGCTTCACAGGCATTCACCTTCTTCACTGTGCACTTGGCCTTTTCCAAAAGAATGAGCTTCACAGGGCATTCGCCTTCTTCACGAACCTTGGGCCTTTTCCAAAAAGAATGAGCTTCACAGGCATTCGCCTTCTTCACAGGCACTGGGCCTTTTGAGGGGTAAAACCTCCGGAGGTGCTGGATGTTCCACGCGTTCTGTATAGGTACTCCCTCTTGAGTATCCAAGCGCACGGAGCCGGGCCTGGAAACTTGAACAACCTTGAACGGGCCCTCCCACATGGGAGAGAGCTTATGCAGTCCCTCCCTAGAGAGGACCCGTCGGAGCACGAGGTCCCCTACCTCGAGTTACAGGCGGATGTTGTGGCAGTGGTATCGCCGGAGTGCCTGCTGGTACCTTGCCGCTCGCAGCGCAGCTTCTCGACGGCGCTCCTCCCCCAGCACGAGGGCCGTCCCCCGCATGGCGTCCCGCAGCGTTTCATCGAACACCAGGACCCACGCGGATCGACACTTGACCTTGTGAGGGAGGACCGCTTCGGCTCTGTAGACCAGGAAGAAGGGGGTCTCTCCAGTTGGCTTGGTTGCGGTTGTGCAGATGGACCATAACATGGACGGAAGCTTGTCATACCAGCCTCTGCCGCATGCCTCCAGTTTCTTCTTGAACGTCCTGGTCTTGAGGCCTCTCAGGACCTCTGCATTGGCCCGCTCGGCTTGTCCATTGCTGCGGGGGTGCGCCATCGAAGCATAGCATATCTGTGTCCCAAGGTTAGCGCAGTACGTTTTAAAAATGTTACTGGTGAACTGCGAACCATTGTCGGTGATGATGCGGTTCGGCACTCCGAACCGGCTCACGATGCCCTTGATGAACTTGACCGCAGAACCAGCGGGGATGGTGCGGACGGCCTCGACTTCGGCCCACTTGGTGAATTTGCCCACGGCGACGTAGAGGTAGCGATAGCCCCCTGGCGCCCAAGGAAAAGGGCCCAGGATGTCCAGCCCCCAGACCGCGAATGGCCAAGTGAGGGGGATGGTTTGCAAACCTCCTGCTGGCTGGTGGATCTGCTTGGCGTGGAATTAGCAAGCCTCACAAGCCTTCACGAGTTCAACAGCGTCACTGAGCCTTGATGGGCCAAAAAAGAAACCGCTATGAACGCCTTGCCGACGAGGGCCCGTGGACGCACTAATGGTGCCCACAATCTCCACCATGTATATAAGCCAGCAGTTCCTTCCCCTGTTCCCTGGTGATGCAGCGCAAGGATACGTCGTTCGGTCGTTTTTGGTAGAGCTCTCCATCCATGATGCTGTATGCCGTGGCTTGCCGCGCCACATGCTCTGCCTCCTCCTCCTTCTCCGGCAAAGTTCCATGCGTTAAGTAACTCTTGAGCTCCGTGATCCAGCACCCCTCTTGAGGTTCCATCGTTAGGAGCAGGCGTGCTCCTGAGGCCGGGCCACAGGCTGGGGCTCCCGAGGCAGGTGGCCGAGGGAGCTCCACCCGAGGCTGTGCTGTGCTTGATAACGGCGGCAAGGCCGAGGGCTTGAAGAGCCGTTCCTCAAAGACTCCCGGCTCCTGGGGTAACCTCCTAGAGGCTCGTTTGGCAATGTCGTCGGCCTCTTGATTGGTGCCGCGGGGCACGTGCTGCAGCTCCAACCCCCAGAACTGTTTCTCCATCCTGCGGACCTCCGCAAGGTAGGCCTCCATGTGTTCATCTCTTGGCTCGTACACCTTGTTGGAGAAATTGACGAGGAGCTGTGAATCGCCCTTGATGGTAAGGCGCTTCACCCCCAGGGCAGCGGCAGCCTTCAGGCCCGCTATCAGCCCCTCGTATTCTGCTATATTGTTGGAGACCTTCTCGCCCTGCTGGAAACAGAGCTGCACGGCATAGTAGAGCTTGTCCTGAGAGGGAGATATGAGCACCACTCCAGCCCCAGCGCCCTGTCTGGAGAACGCTTCGTCGAAGTACATGACCCAACCTTCTGGCGCCTCGCTTCCTGGGGAGAGGGATCGATCCTCGCCGGCCCTGAGGCCCGGTGCTTCTGTCCATTCGGCCATGAAATCTGCCAGTATGCCCCTTGATGACTCTGGTTGTGCTGAACTCGAGCTGGAATGCTTGCAGCTCAATGTTCCACTTGGCAACCCTTCCAGCCGAGTTGGGGCTCCTGAGCACCCTCTCCAGGGGGTACGCCAAGACAACCTTGGTTGGATGTCCCTGGAAGTAGTGCCGCAGCTTGCACGAAGCCACCAACAACGCGAGGAGGAGCTTCTGCGGCATGGGGTACCGTGCCCTCGCATCCCCTAACACTTTGTCTTGGCAAGTACACCGGGTGCCTTTCGACGAGGCTAGGCGTCGGTGCTGGTGGCGTCTTCCGAAGCTGTGGTGCCTCCCGAGGTGACGGCGCCTGCAGCTGGGTGCTTGGATGGAGGGCCTCTCCGCCTTAGTGTGCTCTCTTTGTGACGGTGATCTTCTTACATTGCGTCGGGCCTGCGAGTTCCTTCTGATTCGGCCTTGCCTTAGCTCGGGTGGCCGCCGTGGTCTTGGCCTGACGCTTCTCCCTAACTGCCACGAGGGCTGCGCTAGCGGAGTAGGGAGTGGCGGCGAGGTAGAGTACCAAGGGCTCCTGAGGGCACGGGGCCACCACCACTGGAGGGCTGGTCAGGTACCTCTTGAGGTCTTGGAATGCTTTGTCGGCCTCTTCAGTCCATTCGAAGGGCCCCTTTTTCTTCATCAGCTGGAAGAAAGGCAGCGCCCGCTCCCCCAATCGGGAGATGAAACGGCCCAGCTGTCGGTGTACTAGAGTAGGGGTACCCTAGTATCCCGAACTCGTGCACGGGCAGTTGCAGCACCCCGCGGCAAGGCTTGCCTGGTCACCGCCAAGGTCCTCCGTGGTTCTTTTGGAGCCATTCAAGAACAAAGTATTTAACCAAGAAGACAAGGCCCCGGCAAGAGGAGCTTGCCGGGAAGGCCACTCAAGGCACACAGAAGACAAGACCCCGGCAAGAGGAGCTTGCCGGGAAGGCTCGGAGAGCGACAAGCCTCCGGACGCGACAAGGATTCAGCCGCGGCAAGGCACTTGCCGCGGCAGGCAACCTCTCTTCATCTCCGCTCCAGCTCATCCACCAACGTGTCGCCATGGGACCATTCCATGCGCTTGACGTGTCAAGAGGCTGCAGCGGCCGGAGAGCAGCGATAAGCGGCCGACAAGCTTGCCATCGTGGCGGCGGTGGCGGACGGTCCTCATTGCCTTTGTTTTGGCGACATGGACGGGCATTTAATGCTTTTGTCCCTTGCCGTCGGGGTTAGGTAGAGTACCTTTGTACCTTTGTACAAGTAGGTGTACCAACTACTGTTTTTCCATTTGTACCCTCATCTACGTTGCCACCTGTCGGAGACCCCTTTAGCATATAAAAGGAGGCCCATGCGCAACGTAGAGGGGGTTCGGTTCAGCTCATTCGAAACCAGATACACTCACGCTAGGTTTTATAGCTCTCATGGCTCCCTAGCAAGAACACAATACAATCAGACAAGCAACAGTAGGAGTATTATCTCTCTGGAGAGCTCCGAAGCTGGGTAAACTGCTCGTGTGCTTCGCGTCGATCCGCTCTTCGTGCGATCTCCGCCCCCCTCCGAACCAAAAGGGACTCGGTCCGCCGGTCCCATAGGTGTTCGTGGGTCCGATCAGCCTCCCCGACATCTTTGGCGCGCCAGGTAGGGGGCGTCGAGGCTGTGTGAACCTGATCCGGCGTTCACACGAGCAACAACTTCATCATCTTCAACATCTTCATCAACATGCCACCTAAGAAGAAGGCTTCGGCGGCAGCGGAGCCGTCCGCGTCGAACCCACCATCACCGGAGCAAACGGGTGGTGGAGCAGACGCTGGCGGAAGAACGGGCGCCGGCGAAGGAGTTCGTGACACTACCAAGTCCAAGGACAAGGCCGCGCAAACCTCGGCGTCCGTACATGTCCCGCGCCCATCTCCGGAGCTGCGGGACCAACAGCGTTATGGTATTCACAATACCATACGCTCGTTGGATCAAGACCGAGCAGGAGGATCTCGACACCCTCAAGACCAGCGTGCACGCCAACATGCTGGCACGGGCGAGGTACGGTCGCCTGGACGGGATGCTGCTCCTTCTAACATAGTTAGAAGTCCGAGCATATCCCACTCCTCGCACCGTTCACCATTTCCACCCACTACTCCAGCAAAAGCTCTGGCGAGAGCTCAGCTGCTTCTGGATTACCCTCCAATGGCCGACAAGGTCGACGAATGGAGGGCCACCATACAGAGTCTCATCGGCTTTGCCAACAGCGACGCTCCGCGGCAACCAACTACATCATTGCCGCGGCAAGACGACAAGGCACGAGCCGGTGGCGACAAGACTTGTGGAGGTGCAACCACCATGCACTCTCCGCCCCGAAGGCCAAGATCGCCGACTCGCCGGATCCACCTTGACAGCGACTCCACCGCGTCATCGGATCCACGAGCTCACCGCGATCAGTGCCAAGTCCTACATGAACGACAACAAGAAGACGCTCGAACTCGCATCGAGCGCCGAAGAGAAGCACGACGTCAGTCAGACCAGCGCGCTGGGCCTTCTGTCGATATGCATGCGCCAGAGAACCGAGCGACTTGCCGTCTGTGTAGGCTGCCCTGCATTCACTCGTGAGCTGCGGCAAGTCCAAAGTGGCCCAGCAAGAAGAACTTCAAGCCGGGCGTGCGGAGAAGTATGATGGCAGGACGCATCCGTCGGAGTTCCTCAGCATCTACACCATCGCGGTGCAAGCTGCGGGGGGACGGGACGACAAGATCCTCGCCAACTACTTCCCGCTGGTACTCAAGTCCAATGTCAGATCTTGGCTCATGCACTTGCCGGACAACTCCATATCCTCTTGGGCAGATCTATGCCATCAGTTTGTTGGCGCCTTCACAGGCGGCCCCAAGCCTCATGGCCAAGAAAGTGACCTTCATCTGCTCGCCCAGAAGGAAGGAGAGTCCTGCGCCAAGTTCATTCAGAGATTCAGCCGTGTGCACTACAACATCCCGGATGTCCACCCTGCATGGTGATGATCAGCGTTTCATCAGAACGTGCGGAACCGCAGGATGAGGGAGGAGATGGCGATGTGCAAAGTCAAGGACGTCAGTGAGCTGTATGCCTTGGCCGACAAGTGCGCACGTGCTGAGGAAGGGAGGAGACTCCCAGGAGAGAATGCAGAAGCAGGATCTGACAGTGAGGAGACCGCTCCGGCAAAGAAAAGCCGACGGCGGGGCAATAGGAAAAAGAAAGGCAGAGAAGTGCCAGCTGTTGAGCAGTCCGGCAACGGAGGTGGCGACAAGAACGCCAAGGCTGGTGGTTCCGGCAAGGAGGTTGCCGCTGGCGCCAACCACCAGTCTGTGGCGGCCGACAAGCGGGACGGCTCCGCAAGCAAGATCGCAAGATCCACCGCACCAAGGGCCATGACCTCCAGAGCTGCAAGAAGGTCGAGCAGCTTGTTGAACAGCAGAAGGCTGAGTACGAGCGGCGCGACAAGGAGAAGGCCCAGGAAGGTGCTGGGGGAGTTAGCAAGAAATGTCCCGGCCGAGGGGGGCGCCGTGGCAAGGCCAAGCAGCGGCAAGGAGACATACCTCCCCGCGGCCGCGACAAGGATGAAGATGAAGACGACGATGAAGATATGGAAGACGACGAGACCGATGAGCAGGAGTTTCAGAAAGCTACAGAGGTCCTCTGCGTTGACGGAGGTGCTTCCCTGCATACTTCCCACCGCCAACTCAAGCAGTGGATGCGGGAAGTTAATGCAACTGAACCATCCTTAGAGTCACGCAAGCCTCTGAAGTGGTCCAACACGCCTATCATCTTTGATATTGAGGACCACCCTGATCTCATAACTGCGGTCGGGTGCTTGCCGATGTTGGTCTCACCAACTATCCGCAACCTCAAGGTCACCAAGATGCTAGTTGACGGCGGGGCCGGCTTAAACCTGATCTCCTCCGCGGTGCTCCAGAAGCTTCAGATCCCTGACAGCGAGCTCGAAGAGGCTGTCACATTCCAAGGAATCAATCCGGGAAGGAGCAAGTCAAGGGGAAGATCACGTTGCGGTAACATTTGGCAGCGAGCTGAACTTTAGGGGCTGAGAGGGTCACATTCGACGTGGCTGATTTCCCATTGCCTTACAATGGGATACTTGGCCGCCCAAAGACTCGCTAAGTTCATGGCAGCCTCTCATTATGCATACAACTTACTCAAGATGCCAGGCCCGATAAGCATCATCTCTGTCCATGGCGACAAGAAGGATGCTCTTATCTGTGCCGACAAGATCTACCGGGAAAATGCAGCTGCAACAGAAAGCAAAACACATGCCGCTGAAGCTCCCGGGGGGAAGAAGACCAAGTCCGGCAAGAGCTCTGATGCCCACTCCGGCAAGCGCACCTCTTCGGAGTGCTGCGCTACCGTCGAGGACGCACCATCGAGCTCCACCGGCAAGTGCAAGAGGACGATGGCAGCTCCGCCAAAGACCAAGAAGGTGTCCGCCAAGGAGGACGGCACTGGTGGTACCTTCACCATCAGTGCCACTCTCGACCCTAAATAGGAAGGCGCGCTCGTTGCTTTCCTGCGGGCGAACGTCAACGTGTTTGCATGGCAACCGTCTGACATCCCCGGTGTTCCCAGGAAAGTAATTGAGCATCATTTAGCTATCTGTCCTCATGCGCGACCCGTCAAGCAGAAAGTCAGGAAGCCGACAGTGGAGCGTCAAGAATTCATCGCAGAAGAGATCAAGAAATTGGAAGCAGCCGACCTTGTCAGAGGAGTGCTCCATCCTACGTGGTTGGCCAATCCTGTAGTTGTGCACAAGGCAAATGGGAAATGGAGACTTTGTATTGACTTCACGGATGTTAATAAAGCTTGTCCCAAAGACCCGTTTCCCTTGCCGCGCATCGACCAGATTGTTGACTCCACGGCTGGATGTGATTTGCTTTCATTTCTTGATGCATACTCGGGATATCATCAGATCTTCATGGCGAAGAGGATGAGGAGAAAACCGCATTCATTACTCCATGTGGCACATACTTGTTTCATACGGATGCCTTTCGGTTTGAAGAATGCTGGTTCAACGTTTGCAAGAGTAGTCCATGACGCTTTTGAGCCGCAAATGCACAGAAATGTAGAAGCCTACATGGATGACATAGTGGTCAAGAGCAAGGACAAAGCAACTTTGGTTCAAGATTTGGATGAGACCTTTGCAAATCTGCGCAAGATCAACCTCAAGCTCAACCCCGAGAAGTGCGTGTTCGAGTCCCTTCCGCAAGCTTCTCGGGTTCTTCGTGGTCTCGGCGAGGAATTGAAGCCAATCCCGACAAGATCAAGGCCATTGAGCAGATTGAAGCACCAAAGCGCGTCAAGGATGTACGAAGACTTGCACATGCGTGGCTGCTCTCGGCAGGTTTATCTCTAGGTCTGCTGAACGCGCCCTGCCATTTTTCAAGATTTTGAAAACGGCAGGTCCAATGAAATGGACTCCCGAAGCGGAGGCTGCGCTGCAGGACTTAAAGAGGTACCTGTCCTCCACTCCAATAGTTGTCGCACCTAAGCCACAAGAGAAGTTGTTGCTATATATAGCGGCAACCACAAGTGGTTAGTGCTGCGTTAGTAGCGGAGAGGGAGGCGGACGATGAGCCGGCAACCATGGCAGATACATCCAGCGACAAGCAAGGCACTTCACCGACAAGCTCTGGTCCCGACAAGGACGGATCTGCTTAGACGCATGAGCAGATGCAGAAGAGGATGGTGCAGCGCCCAGTTTACTTTGTCAGTTCCCTTCTGCAGGGGGCTAGGTCAAGGTACTCAGGTGTGCAGAAATTGCTTTTCGGTCTCCTTATGGCCTCGAGAAAGCTGCGCCATTACTTCCAAGCACATGAGATAACAGTCGACTCGCTTTCCGCTGAAGAGGATACTGCAAAATCCAGAAGCGACAGGTAGGATTGTTGAGTGGGCACTGGAACTGTCAAGCTTTGGCCTCAAGTTTGAGAGCACATCAACTATCCAAAGCAGAGCATTGGCAGAGTTCATAGCGGAATGGACCCCAACGCAAGATGAAGAAATTCGAGACGAGCATCCCGTCAAGGAAGCAAGCAAAGAGTGGCTGATGTACTTTGATGGTGCCTTCTCGCTGCAAGGCGCCGTGTCTTTGGCGTGCTGGTTATAGCACCCACCGGAGAGCACCTCAAGTACATAGTCCAAATGCATTTTCTCAAGGAGCAAGCAACAAACAATACTGAGTATGAAGGTTTGCTTGCCGGTCTCAGGATTGCAGTAGACCTTGGGATTAAGAAGCTTATTGTTAGGGGTGATTCGCAGCTTGTCGTCCGCCAAGTGAACAAAGATTATCAGAGTCCATTGATGGAAGCCTACGTTGATGAAGTGAGAAAGCTAGAAGAACACTTTGACGGCCTACAAATGGAACATGTTCCAAGAGCTCAGAATGATATTGTTGATGGCCTGTCAAAGTGCGCTGCACTTAAGTTGCCTGTGGAACCAGGGATTTTTGTGCTCAAGCTAACTCAACCAACCGTAACACCATCAACTGGACAGAGCAAGAAGAGGAAGTTGATTTCTGGTGACTATTTTCCGGCAGAGCTTCCGAAGCCGCCACCAAAAGGTTCCCCGGATCAACGCCAACAGATCTTGAGGGCAGTCTGCTCCGACAAGCCCTGAGGTTTGTTTCGTTGAAGCAGACGCTCCCGACAAGTTTTGCTCCGGCAAGCTTGCCGGGAACGTCAAGCTCCGGTGAGCCGCGAGGTTCTCGCCGTGGAAGCAGATGTTCCGCAGCAGCAGATGTGCCTTTAGTCCTTGTTGTCGAGCCGCAAGCTCCAAAGATGGGCACAACAGATTGTTCGCTTCCTTGACAGAGAGAACTTCGAAGAGCAAGAAGAAGCGGAAAGAGTAGCCCGGCAGTCAAGTATGTACCAGTTTGTCGACAACACACCTGCATGTAAGAAGACTCAACGGGTGAAATTGAAGTGTATTCACCGGGAAGATGGACAGAAGCTACTGGCAGAGATACACGGAGGCATATGTGGTCACCACATTGGCGCAAGAGCACTTGCCGGCAAAGCTTTCCGGCAAGGTTTCTTCTGGACGACAGCCCTCCAGGATGCAACTACACAAGTAACCAAGTGTGAAGTGTGCCAGTTCCATTCCAAGCAGATACACTAGCCAGCTCAAGCTCTGCAGACGATCCCTTTATCCTGGCCATTTTCGGTCTGGGGGCTCGACATCCTCGGCCCCTTCCCCCGAGCTGTCGGGGCTTTGAGTACTTATGCGTCGCAATCGACAAGTTCACAAAGTGGCGGAAGTGGAAGCGATGAGGAAGGTGATAGCACGATCAGTGATCAAGTTCTTCAGGTCGATTGTTTGCCGTTTCGGAATCCCCAACAGGATCATCACCGACAACGGCAGCCAATTCACGAGCCGCACCTTCATGCAGTACGTCCAAGATCTTGGCGCCAAGGTCTGCTTTGCTTCTGTTGCTCATCCGAGAAGCAACGGTCAAGCAGAGAGGGCAAATGCTGAAGTGTTGCGCGGGCTCAAGACCAGAACTTTCGATAGGCTGCACAAGTGCAGAAGAAACTGGATTGTGGAACTGCCGGTGGTTCTTTGGTCGATCAGGACGACGCCAAATCGAGCCAGCGGCGGACACCTTTTGCTCTAGTCTATGGAGCGAGGCAGTTCTCCCCACGGAACTCGTATACGGGTCACCTCGAGTACTCGCTTATGATGAGCTTGAGCAAGAGCAGCTGCGACAAGATGACGCGCTGCTCCTTGAGGAGGACCGTCTTCAGGCCGCTGTACGAGCTGCTCGTTACCAGCAAGCTTTGTGTCGCTACCATAGCCGCAAAGTTAGTGCCGGAGGCCTCGAGGAAGGCGACCTTGTTCTTCGGCGCGTTCAGTCCGCCAAGAATTCAAACAAGTTGACGCCGAAATGGGAAGGCCCTTATCGGATGAAACGAGTCACTAGGCCTGGCGCTGTCCGCCTTGAGACCGAAGATGGCATTCCGGTGAGCAACTCCTGGAACATTGAGCATCTTCGTAAGTTTTACCCGTAGGGCACGGTTGCCGGAACCTGTTCCGGCAACCACCTTTTGTACAAGTCTTGCCGCTGTTGCATGTAATCCTTTGTACAAAGCCGGCGCAGACCCCGTGCATCAGTAAAGCTCATGTGTTGCGCACAACTTGTCAAATTCATGCTTTCATCATTTTATTGCATGTTTTGGCTAACACTTTGTGCAGCACCCACACCCGGTAAGCAATAACGAGCCGCTAGGCTCCATGACTTTGTTTTCTCTTCTTTCTCTTTCTCAAAGAAAGGAAGGTTCCCTCGCACACAAGTTAACCAGGGGGGAAGGAGAAGATAATACTATGGACCAAGCGTTGCTCGAGGAAGTTTCGCCTTATCGGGAAGCAAACGATGAAAAGCTAAGTTGCCAAAGTTTGAGCAATCAGTTTTAAATTTTAAGTTATCTTCCTCGAACGATAGTACTTTGTATGGAAAACCTGCGGCACGGAGGAACCAACTCGCATGACTAGTTGCGCCCTTACTTTGTTTCGAGTCCGCTCAACAACTTAAGTGAGCTGCAGCTAGTCGCGACATCGGTTGCTTGTCGGAGGCGGCACCGCCTTGACAGGCTCTTGACGTTCCGCACTTCGGCGCTCATGGCAAAGGTGCTGCACCGACAAGTTCCCTAAAAGCGAGGGGCAAAAACGTACAAAGGAAGGAATCAAGTAAAGGAAATAACATTGCGATCATAGCCTAAGATAGAGTTATATTACAAAATAACTTGTCGCAGATCTAATAAATTGTTCTAAACATGATCAGCAGCGACAAGGGAAAGATAAATTTGGCGGCCTAGTCTACGCGGTCGCCATCGACCCGCTTGATCTTGCCCACCTTGTCCACAATGGGTGCGACAAGGGCTTTGAGCGCCTCCACATCGGCATCTGGCGGCAAGGATCTGAGGACGCCGTTGAGGTTGAGGCCTGGATTGCGGAAGGCCACCTTCATCAACACCTTACGGAGGCTCTGCACAGATCTGGCACGATTCCTCGGCCAGCTGCTTTGGGATCTCTTCCCGGAGTCGCTGGAGACCCGTCACCACGCCCTTGAAGAATAAGCTAAGCTTGGCGCTGGGTTGGAGGTGCTCGTCGGAGGAGTATCCAAGATCCACCATCCCCAGCTCCATCAGCTCGTTGTGGATGGCGGCGGCATTATCCACGAGACCTTCGGTCTAGTGCTCCACACTCTCCCTCCATGCACTCTGGGTGGCAACAGCATTCGCCAGCAGCTCCTCGTTGGCCTTGATCTTCTCCAACAGGCTCACCTCCCGCTCCTTGGCGCCATCCAGCGTCTGCATCAGGGTGGTCAGCTTCAGCTCAAGATCTGCCTTGGAATCCTTGGCGGCGTCGAGCTCCTTGCTCCTATCGGCGAGACGGCCATGCAGCTCGCCAAGAGTGTAGGCGTCCTTCTCACGCTCGTGCTTGAGCGCAGCAAGCTCCTCGCCGCTCTTCCGAGGCTGGCCTCCGGCTCGTCACCTTCGTCTCCAACTCTTTCTTGGCGTCCTCAGCGGCTGCGGCAGCATCCTTCGCTTCCTTAAGAGCCCCGCCAAGTGACTCCTCGCGCGCGACAAGCTCTTCCTCATAGCTGTCAAGATTGATCTTCCGCTGCGCCAGCTCGCCTTCTTGCGCAGATAGCTTCTCGGAAGCAAGCCTTTGCTGCTCCTCGACCTCAGCCTTCTCAAGGATGAAGGCTGTGCGCTCATCAGCAAGTCGCTCCCGCTCTTCTGCTATGTTCCGGAGAGTTTCTTGGTTGGCGCCCCGGAGCTCTTCTGCGCGTTTCTCCATCTCTGCTCCCACCCTCGCGACAAGTGCTTCCCGGGACTCCAACTTGGCTTGTCGGGCGCGGTAGAGCGACATCAGCTTCTTCAGCAGCTGCTCCTCCTCAGACTCGCCGCTGCTGCTGCTTGGCGCGTCCACCAGCGTCAGCCAAGCGGAGGCGAGCAGCTCTCCGTCGAAGGTCTCTCCTTCGACCGGCGCCCTGGAGCTCGACGCCCAGGGGAGCTTGATGAAGACGCCGTCGCCGGCCCTCAAGTAGGCACCGGGCTGGGGCTCTTCGGGGTCCGACGCTGCAGTAGCGGCGGAGGGACCGGCGGTCGGTGTAGCGCCTGGCGCTACTGTGGTGTCAGGGCCGTCCCGGTCACGATCGCGGAACCCTCGCCCGGCTTTCTGCGGCGGCGGCCAGCGGCCTCTTGACGGCCAGGCTCGTCGGCCCGGCTTCTTCTTCCTGGCGCGGCTTCGTCAGTGTTGCCGCGCACGTCCTCCTCGTCGGCGACCTCTGTCTCCATCGGCTCTGTGGCGGACGGATGAAGAACAGTCAAGCAAATGTTCAAAAAGAAAAACAGAAGAAAAAGAACCACAAGGGAAATACTCAGGCAAGAAGGTTACCTGCGCCGGGGGCTGCGGTCATGGTCTCCGCAGCCAAGGGATCGCTGGTGTCGTCCCTTGCCGGAGAAGGTTCCCTTGCCGGAGAAGGCTCCCTTGCCGGGGAATCCACCCTTGGCGGCGTAGTCGAAGCAGATAGAATTTTGGGGGCGGCTTCCGGGCCCTCCTGATGAGGCTGCTCTGCTCGTACACAAACCAACAGTCAGATATCAATGAAGAAGGAGCACCCATGCACACCTAACAGTAAGGAGAAAACCGCATACTTACCCTGGGGGCTGTGCTGGGGGCTTCTTTGAGGAAGGGTTGCCGGGTCCGGCAAGGGGGTCTCAGACGCACCTCCTGTTGCCACGGGTGGATCATCCTCAATGACGACCACCGGGGTCTTGGCTCTCTTCGACGCTCTCTGGGCCAGCGTCCTGAAAAGGAAAGAGTTCAGAACGAAGCAATCAGATTCAAGACAAAGCAACAAAATTGAAGAAATACAAGTACAATGTTGAAGCTTACTCTTCTTCCTCCTCGTCGGAGCTGAGCGCGGAGAGATCAAACTCCGGCTCGCCTCCGGTGCGACGAGGCGAAGGCGTGGGCTCTCTTGGCCGCTTGGCAGAGGTGTCGGCGGTGGCCTGGGAGGATCCCGCCCAGCTTGTCGCAGTGTGGGGTGCTCCCGCGGCAACATTGCTTGCCGCGGTAGAGCACATCGCGCGGCGCTGCGGCTGTTGGCCCGTCTGCCGCTCCGTCTCGTCTCCGGCCTTGCGGAGACGCCTCTTTGGCGGAGCCAGGGGCTCCGTTTGCGGCAAGCTACTGGATGGTGGGGAAGAAGCGCCCTCGGCTGGTTCGCTCGACTCGGCCTCGGATTCGCAAGCTCTTCCTCACCGGGCGAACTCCTTCGCTCGGCAAGGCTTGCCGCCTCTGCTGCATCCGCCTCCTCCACGGTGTACCCGAAGACGCCACGGTAATGGCATGCTGCCGCCTCCTCCAACCTTGTGGCAATGCGCACCATCTCTTCGTCGGTGGTGTCGGCGGGTGAGCTTCTTACGCTTTCGTCGGGCGGATCGGTGCTTCTTCCAAGCTGTCGAAGAACTGCCGCACGATGTCGTCGGAAGGCTCTTGCCAGATTGGAACGATCCCATGAGAATCGCACAACGGCATCATGGCACGGATGCGGTCGAGCGCAGAGTTGTTGCACAGTGGGACGACCCCCCTCGGCAACCTAAACCACTCGGGGTGATCGGGGTCATGCTTGAACAGCTCTAGCAGCATTGCATCCAACTCCAAGATAGTGAAATTCCAGTTAAGGCCCGGGCGCAGCCTCATGATGTCCGCCGCATTTTGGAACTCCCAAGCAGGTCTCCTCCTCTCCTGCAAGGGAGCGATGCGGCGGCGAAGGAAATCTGCGCCAATTGCGCCTACGGTGAGTCCGGCAAGCCTGAGACGCAAAATCCGGGTCATAGCTATCTTCAACCTAGCATCCTCCGGCGCCAAGTTGCTCCAATCATTGCCGCGCACTATGGGAGTTTGGCGCAGGGCAGTGAAGGGCTGCGGGTTCTCCTCAACGATCCAACACCAGTTGGCTCTCCACTCCTCCCATTTGCTACGGAACTCTCCTTCCAGATAAGCTTCTTTCTTGCCGATCCTGGAGATCCAAGCAATCCCTCCGGCAAGCGGCTCCCCTCTCTCAACGCGGGGCATGAAGAAGTGGCGGAAGAGGGCTATGTTTGGGTGGATCCCGACAAAGTTTTCGCAAAGGTGTGCGAAAACTGCCATGGTCAGGACAGCATTGGGGGTGAAATCAAGGAGGCGGAAACCATATGTGTTCATGATATCGCAGAAGAATTCAGAAAAGGGCGGGCAGAGTCCGCAATAGAAGAAAAGCGCAAAGAAAGGGTACCCAGTGGGGGCTAGTTCCGAAGCGGTGGCGGGAGTACCGCCGTGCAGCGGATGCGCACGCGTCTCCGTCGACTTTAAAAGGTAGTAGCCCTCCCTCGGCTCCTTTGCGCCGAGCTGGGGAGAAGATGGCCCGCTCCTTTCGCGGCGCGCGAGCTGCGCCTCGGCCGACTTCAGCCCTTCCCTTGTCGGCTTTGAGCCATGGCGGATGCGGTGGAGGAGACCGGCGGCGTTGATGGCGCTGTGGCGAAGGGGCGGGCGCTGCTCTCTTCGCACTAGAGAAGAAGGGGGGAGCGGCGGTGGTTTTCGAGACGAGACAACAATGGCGAGGTGGGTGACCTGCCCCTGTTTCCCCTGTTTATAAGGAGGGAGAGTGGGCGGACGTTCCGCTTTTCCTAATAAAGAAACCCCCCACGATCTCTCCCCCGACGCCACGTTCGACGCGTGCCGTTCGTGGGGGACGTGGTGGTTCTAGAGCCAGTAACAGCGTGATCAAGGCCGCGTGTGACCGTGCACTGCTTTGGGCCTGGCCCAACAGCGCTCGGCACCGTGTGTGGCCCAGGCTCGGGGGCTCCTGTCGGTGTACTAGAGTAGGGGTACCCTAGTATCCCGAACTCGTGCCGCAGGCAGTTGCAGCACCAGCGGCAAGGCTTGCTGGTCACCGCCAAGGTCCTCCGTGGTTCTTTTGGAGCCATTCAAGAACAAAGTATTTAACCAAGAAGACAAGGCCCGGCAATAGGAGCTTGCCGGAAGGCCACTCAAGGCACGCAGAAGACAAGACCCGGCAAGAGGAGCTTGCGGGAAGGCTCGGAGAGCGACAAGCCTCCGGACGCGACAAAGGATTCAGCAGCGGCAAGGCACTTGCAGCGGCAGTATCTCTCTTCATCTCCGCTCCAGCTCATCCACCAACGTGTCGCCATGGGACCATTCCATGCCTTGGCGTGTCAAGAGGCTGTGCAGCCAGCGGAGAGCAGCGATAAGCGGCTGACAAGCTTGCCATCGTGGCGGCAGTGGTGCACTGACGGTCCCTATTGCCTTTGTTTAGGGCGACATGGGCCGGGCATTTAATGCTTTTGTCCCTTGCCGTCAGGGTTAGGTAGAGTACAATACCTTTGTACAAGTAGGTGTACCAACTACTGTTTTTCCATTTGTACCCTCATCTACGTTGCCACCTGTCGGAGACCCCTTTAGCATATAAAAGGAGGCCCATGCGCAACGTACAGGGGGTTCGGTTCAGCTCATTCGAAACCAGATACACTCACGCTAGGTTTTGTAGCTCTCATGGCTCCCTAGCAAGAACACAATACAATCAGACAAGCAGCAGTAGGAGTATTATCTCTCCGGAGAGCTCTGAAGCTGGGTAAACTGCTCGTGTGCTTCGCCTCGATCCTCTCTTCATGCGATCTCCGCCCCCCTCCGAACCAAAAGGGACTCGGTCCGCCGGTCCCATAGGTTTTCGTGGGTCCGATCAGCCTCCCCGACACCAGCGCCGTCACGCGCCCCGTGAGCTTCTGCATTTCCCTGAGGGTCTTTGGTGGGCTCATGTCCTCAACTTCCTTGACCTTTTCTGGGTTGGCCTCGATGCCTCGCTGGGACACGAGGAAACCCAGGAGCTTGCCCGAGGGAACTCCAAACACACACTTCTCCGGGTTGAGTCGCAGGCTCACTGCGTTGAGGCTCGCGAAGGTTTCCTCCAGGTCTTGTATCAAGGTCTTGGCCTCGCGAGACTTCACCACGATGTCGTCGACGTAAGCCTCCATATTCTTCCCGAGCTGTGGGCCCAAGGTGATGTGCATGAGCCACTGGAAGGTTGCCCCCGCGTTGCGCAGCCCGAATGGCATGCATGTATAGCAGTACACTCCACACGGGGTTAAGAAGGCCATCTTTTCCACGTCTTCCACCGCCATCTTGATCTGGTGATACCCAGAAAAGGCGTCCAAGAAGCATAACAGGTCACACTCGGCGGTGGAATCGACAATCTTGTCGATGCGAGGGAGCGGGAACGGATCCTGCGGGCATGTTTTGTTGAGGTTGGTGAAGTCGACACACATGCGCTCCTTTCCTCCCTTCTTTGGCACCACCACGGGGTTGGCCAGCCAATCTGGGTATCGGACGTCGCGAATAACCCCCGCGGCTTCTAGCTTGCGGGTCTCTTGGATGATGAAGGCCTGCTTTTGATTGGACTGCCTTCGCCTTATACGCTTCACAGGGGACGCGTTGGGGCACACGTTGAGGTGGTGCTCGATTCGCCCGTGGGATCCCCGCCGCCTGATCGGGCTCCTGTGCGAACACCTTCTTGTTCATACGAAGGAACTTGACCAGGGCTTCCTCCTGTTCGGGCTCGAGGTTGGCGCCTATGGTGAAGGTGGCGTTTGTGGACCCATCCTCGTCGACAGGTATCTGCTTGGTCTTCGCCTTGTCTTGAGTGAACAACTGCTTCTTCTTGGTCGGCGCAGCCCCCTTGGGCTTGAGGGCCTCCGCATCGGCGGGCTGCGCTGCGGCCGCCGTCTTGAGGGTGAGCCTGAGCGCTCGCAGCGCACCTTTGGTATCCCCGGGCACGGTGAGGACGCCGCTGCTCCCGGGCATCTTCATGAGGTTGTACCCCGGGTGGGTTGCGGCCATGAATTAGGCCAATGCTGGATAGCTAAGGATGGCATTGTAGGGGGCCGATGGGGGCGATGTCGAAGTCGACCAGTTCCTTGCGGAAGTTGTCGTAGATGCTGAAGGTCACCGCAAGCCGGATTTTCCCCAATGAGCTGGATGACCCTCCTCCTACGCCCGAAAAAGGCCGGCTGGGCTGCAGCCGCTCCCTGGGTATGCAGAGGAGGTTGAAGGCCTCGACTGAGAGTACGTTGAGGCCGGCGCCACCGTCGATGAGGATCCTGGTGACAACAACCTGGCAGATGGTGGGTGTGCAGAGCATGGGGAGCGCACCCGAGCCGGCCGAGTTGGTGGGGTGGTCCCGAGAGTCGAAGGTCAGCCCGGCCGACGGCTCCGTCCGGCCCGAGGGAGCCCCCTGCCGCGTGGAGGCGGCGCCGACCTGGAGGACGAATGTCTTGACATGGCGGCTGGAAGGCGGCGTCTGCGAGCCGCCCAGGAGGGCCGCGACAACCGGAGGAACCGGCGCGACGGGGCGGGTGACGAGGAAGCTGCGCGGCTCCTCTCCAGAGGTCGCCGAGGAGCGCAGGGACGATGCTTGCTGCCCGTTCCCCGGCGGGCCGGTGGCGGTGTTGACAGCGGGCGGTGAGGAACGACGAGGGCGCCCGCCGTCGGAGGCCGTCTAGGCAACATGGGAGGCGAGGGCGGCTCGGCGCTCGGTGTGCTGCCCGTTCCCTGCCGGGCCGGTGGCGGTGTTGACAGCAGGCGGTGAGGAACGACGAGGGCGCCCGCCGTCGGAGGCCGTCCAGGCGACATTGGAGGCGAGGGCGGCTCGGCGCTCGGCGCGAGCCCGACGAGCGTCAGACATGGTTGCGGTGGCCGGGGAAGAACGAGGCGACGGAAGGCAGATTCCGGCGCACCCCTACCCGGCGCGCCAAATGTCGGATTGCAGGTTCCGGCAGACCCTTGAGGTTCGAACACTGGGGTGCGCGCGGAGATCCAACCCTCCACCGTCTCGCACATTGCCGAATCGCTGGGACCTAAACTACTAAACGGAACAACACAAGAGACACGAGATTTATACTGGTTCAGGCCACCATTGCGGTGTAATACCCTACTCAAGTGTGTGGTGTGGTGGATTGCCTCTTGGGCTGATGAGGAACAATACAAGGAAGAACAGCCTCGTGAGGGTCTGTTCTTGGCGGGTGCGATGAACTGCTAGGTGGTGTTCAGTCGCTCTAGCTACTGGTTTCTTGATGAGGATTCGGATCTCTCCCTGCCCTGGGGTGGCTACTCCTATTTATAGGCGAAGGCCCTGTGCTCTTCCCAAATATTGAGCGGGAAGGGCGCCAACAATTGGCCATTTTGAAAGGGGAACAGCGGGTACACTTATCCTGACTAAAGTTGGTCCTCGCCTGCCAAAGGCTCTGGTGATGACGCCTGCTTGGTCTCCACAATGACTCCCTTCCAGCCGTTGGGATGGTCTTGGTCTTGTTGCACCGAAGCGGATGCCTTTGCTTGATGCTCTCGCCTGCGCTTGCTCCCTTTGCACCAAAGAGGAAAGGAGGACACTGCACGAGCCGGCGCCCGACTGGCGCCCTTGGTCGTGATGGCTTGCGTCATGGGCACCTCGCGAGGTACCCTGCCTTAAACTCTCCGCCTCCTCATGAGCCAGCCTGACGAGGCCGTGCCTGAGGAAGCTCCTTGTCGTCCGCCCCGCGTGGCCAGCCCCTCACGAGGGTCTTGAGCTTGTGTTGATGAAGATGGGCCGTCTTGGTCCTCCTTGAGCCACGCCCTTGAGGCATGAGCGAGCAAGTCTGAGGGACCCCGTCCCGAGAACGATGGCCGAGGGTTTTGGAGCATATCACTAAGCACATGAAGCAAGAGGCTCATTAAGCAACACATCATCCCTCCTTGATAGTATTGGCTTTTCCTATAGACTCAATGTGATCTTGGATCACTAAAATGTAAAATGAAGAGTCTTGAGCTTGAAGCTTTAGCCAATCCTTTGTCCTTAGCATCTTGAAGGAGTTCCCACATCCTTTAGTCCATGCCACTCCATTGTTGAACTTATCTGAAACATACTAGATAAAAGTGTTAGTCCAATAAGAGATATGTTGTCATTAATTACCGAAACCACCTAGGGAGCACTTGTGCTTTCAGATCTGCGAGGAGGGGGGATCCGGGGAGGGATAGTTAGTGACCGGCGAGGGAAGGGACCTACAGTAAACTAACTAAACTAGATTAACTAAAGTAAACTAAACTATAGTAAACTACGGTAAACTAACTAAACTACGGTAACTAACCAAAAAACACTAACAAAAAACACTAAGTAAACTACACTACACTAACTATACTAACTGACTACACTAACTACACTAACTAAACTAACTACACTAATAGAGGAAAAAGCTAAAATATGAGAGAGGGAGGGGGCCCACCGGAGGACAAGGTGGAGGAGGTCGACACCGGTGGGCCGGGGCGCCGGGCATCGTGGGGGGGCATGCGGAGCATTAAGACGTCGAGTGGCTAGAGTGGCATGGGGTCGGGGGTGCCGGCGGTGTGCGGTCGGGGGCAGCGTGGGGTCAGGGGTGGCGGCGGGGTGCAGACGGGGGCGGTGGCAACATGTTGTCAGAGCGGCGGGCCAGGGCGGCGTGTTGCGGTCGGGGAGAGAAAGATAGAGAAGAGAGACAGAGAAGGGGGCCGGGTGGGTAACGACCCGTCAGGTAGTGGCTACTTTGCTGTCGGCTAGGGGAAGACAAAGAAACTTTGCCGTCAGCTAGCAGACAGCAAAAGAGGGGGGATGGGCCAGTCCCCATGCGCTGGCCTCCACTGGACCCCACCCCCACCTCTTTGCCATTTGCTAGCGGATGACAAAGATTCTTTGCCGTCCGCTAGCAGACGACAAAGAACTAACTAATGGCAAGCAATATCTTTGCCATCAGCCAGTTCTTTGCCGTCTATTTTCTGCAAGCAGACGGCAAAGACCTTCTTTGGCGTCAGCTAGCAGACGGCAAAGAACTGGCTGATGGCAAATTCTCTGATTCCAGTAGTGCTGGCATTTCTCTCCCTTCGCAAACCTCCTTCTCGACCTTTGGCTGCCGTCACGGCCAGGGCAGCGTGGTGGTGCGCCACACAACCATCCATCCACTCCATCTCCTCCACTGCACCATCCTCCACCGTGCCACCAGAACCATCACCACCTCCCTCCTTGACGCACCCCTGCTACTGTTCTTCCCCAAACTATGTTGCTCCTCTCCTCCGATCTGAACTCTTCTGATATTCCCTATGATCCTTGGTGCTGCTCCATCCCCATCAATTGACCAAGGACCCGAAACCCTTTTTCTTCCCCTTGCTGCTGCTCCTGCCTCCTCTTTGCTGCTTCTCCCTTAGTGCCGCCACCGCTCTCTCTCCCAACCTTCTCTGATGCTGCTGAACCTCCATCCCTGCCGCTTCTTTTATGAACTACAAAACTGTTGCCGCTTCTCTGCTCACACCTCCTGCTGCTACTCCTTTCCCAATATTGCTGTTGTTCTCCCTCGCTTCCTCCCTCCCTCTCTTTCTCTCTCTCTCAATATATTGTAAGAACTGGTGAATTATTCATGTGGTTTCATATTTGTGTTATGTTGATCTATTAGTGCTAGTACTGTAACTTGTGTATCCAAATGATATATGTTTTCTGTGTGAAATAATTGTCAGCTAGTTGCTTTTAATAATTCATATTGTTTCTTGTGAATTTTCTGTTGATGTTACTATCTATAGAAGTGCGATGTATGAACATTTAACTTCCAGTCTCTCTGATAGCTACGTACCAGTGAGATATGTGTTGTGATATGAAGTATTTCCATTATGTTCCATAATCTTGTTTCTTCTCTTTGTTACATGTGTCGTGGGAAACCACGGCCACCTATGGGACCAAGGGCCCCTTTGTTGGTTCGGCAGGGGGATGTCACATTGCACAAAGAGCAGAAGAAAGTGGGGCAGCATGACAGAGATCACTCAGGCAATTTTACCTAGGTTCGGGCTGCCGCGAGGCATAAAACCCTACTCCTGCTTTGGTGGATTGATGGTGGAAGAATGTTGGTGGAGCATAGTACACATGGCCGATAGGGACGACAGTGGCTATGCACGTATGAGTGTGTGGGTGTCCAATCTTCTAACCCTTTCTATGGTTGCCATGGGCCTCCTTTTATAGATTAAGGGGTCACCATAATGGCAAAACAGTCATTATGCACTGATAAGACAACAAACAGTGCTATCATACCTAACTCTGCAGGCAGACAGGGCGCATTAAATGCACTGCTCAACGTCACATCGTTGCTTGCCCGGAAAGCCTTGCCGGGCTTGTCTTGCTAGCTCCACGCGTGCTTGCTTGACATGTTGCATGACGGGTGTCATCTGTAGGTATTTCATATAGAAAGAGGCCGCCATGTGGCGAATGGCTGCCACTTAATTAGTTAGCGGCTTGACACCGCACTGATTGACGACGTGGGTCATGTCGGAGTGGTTGGGTGAGGTGGTTTTGCCACCGCGATTCCCGGCAGGACCTGCCGGGATGTCTTGGACGTTTTCTTCCGGGGATGACCCTGCCCTTGTCGAGCTCGCCTGCCCGGCAAGGGAGGCTTTTCTCCTGGTGGTATCTTACTCCTCTGGCTTGATCTTGGTCCTCTTGATCTGCATGTTGGTCCATCGATGATCTTGGTCTCTTGCATTCTGGCATGGTATGGTGCTGTAATTTTGTTCCTGTGCCTGTGCACAGTCTGGGCAACAGACCCAGGATTTGTTGCAGCGATAGAAGCCCCCAGGCCTGCCCTGATCGCGCTGCCGAGCGTCGTCTGGGTAGGCCCTAATAAGTGCACAGACAAGGGTGCTGAAGAGGCTGGTCTCTTGGAGTCTTCATCGCTTCTTCATTAATCTTGAGTCTGGTCCAGTTTCCGCTTTCCCCGTGCATCGTGTAAAGCCATTAGTGTTAGGGTCATCCCTTTAATGGCCCGTGAATGACTTTAACGCATAGGGTGGAAAGTGCCAATATAGTCTTCCCATCACGCCCTTATCCTCAGCCACATATGTTGCATGCATCGCACGAGGTAGGTAACGGAGGCGCATGGCGCAGAAGAGCATCAGGGTGAGGGCCCAGCCTTCTTGAATTGGCGGAGGAGGACGGCGGTCGCTTGTTGACGGAGCGGCTCCCCTCATCGGCCCGCCTATAAAAGGAGGGGCGAAGGAGGAGCTGAGCCATTCATCTCCACATCTCTTCTTCCATGTCTTCTACATCTCGCTGGCCATGTTGAAGGGAAGAGCCCGGGGCCAGCCCCGAGGCTTTAGCTTGCATTTAGAGTTGTCGAATGTTTGTGTTGACGCTTGGGGAGTGAATCTGGCCCTTGTACGAAGAAGGTGCGGTGGACACGCTGCTCGTGGCGTGGGAGATATCAAGCTTCCCCGTTGTGGGGAATCGCTTGCTCCTTCTGCCATGGTTGACCGCCTGTTTAATAGTGCGGTGCCCAGCCCCGGGCTACCGCTGCTCGTGAGCCCGGTGATCGGGTCCTCGGTCTCTTCGGGGCTCGCCCGGGAGGCAGGGATGGGGACTGTTGGTAAACCTGGTACTGCCCCTCCCGTAGGTCCTGGAGCTAATGTCGACGAGAGGCGCGCCTTCCTGCCTGCCGAAGTGGGGAACAACGCACCTAGAGTTCCCTGGCCATCTTGGTCGCTCACAGTCTCTCCGCAGAAGGTGCCGGACCGCGAGATCGGCGCTTCCGTAGATAGATGGTGATGAAAATGAAGTCAGGGAAGAAGGAGAAGGCGGGAGGCAGGTCGTCCAGTCGGAGTATGACTGCATCGACGCGTTCGTCTCGTATTGGCGACCTGCTGCCTCATCTTTCGGCCTTCCTCTTCCCCTTCCCCTCCCCGGCACCATCATCATCGTTTCCTCGGTGGCCGAGGAAGGGGTCGCTCTCCTGGCGCTTCCGTTTCCTCCAGTGGTCTCCTGACTGGGCCTCGACGCCCTTCTCTGCCGGTGCCTGTGCTGGAGCCTTCTGCTTAGTCCTGGAAGCGGTGACCAGGGGGCTACTGAGGTGCTCCTCCCGCCTCCCTCCTTCGCAGCCTTGCCACTCCCGATCTTGTCAGGCTGTGCCCGACAGCTCCTGACGGGGATCGGGGTGGCGTTGTGTCGGCGTGTCGCCCACCCTCTTCTCTTCCCACCGCACTACTTGGGACAAGAGGGATAAGGAGAGGAGTTTACGGTGCACTTATCCTTTTTCATTCTTAAATCTGTAGGCATTTGCCAAATTTTAATTCAAATAATGTAATCTCTCGAGTCCATGTTTGTGTTCTGTAAGGCATGTACTTGTATGATCAGCATATTGATGAAAACGATGAGCCTTGCTGGGAACCCATGCACGGATATGTCCATGCATAGGTGAAATGCCTCTTTGTTTTAAACAAACAAGTTTTCCCCGGTAGGCTATCCTTCCGGTACCCTTTCAATGCTGTTCCCAGGGACCTGAGCCTACCGAGGAAAAAAAATAAAGGGACCAGCCCCGCGCCTACTCTTTTCCATCAAAGGCCACTGCGACCACGCAGGCCGAAGCAACGTTCAGGCCGGGGTGGGAGTACTTAAGTTCCGAAGAGCAGCCAGGTTTTCTTATGCACAAGTTTCAGCTTACAGCACACTTATGGACAACATGTAGAACTTATCTGTTTGGCTTGCCGAGGATCCCAGTGTTGGGCCATTTCCTCAACTCCTTGTAGAAGCCAAGTTCACAGCAGGAACCTGCACCTTCATGCAGAAGAGAATGATGTAGGATGCGATCCTATCTATATGCACATGAAAATGCTCATGAAATGCCTATGCGATGCTCTTGGAATGCTTATGCATGCATGCAACTTGGTCGGGGGCCCCCAGTGCTTCGTTTATTTCTCTGTTGCTCAGGGTCATGCCCTGGCTTTGTACAAGGGGTTACATGCAACTGAGGCAAGGCCTGCACAAAAGGGTGGCTGCCGGGCAGGGCCCAATAGCCGCGCCTTACGGGTAGAACTTGCAGAGGTGCTCAATTTTGCATTAGTCTTGCAACTTAATGCCATCTTCGGTCTCCAGACGGATGGCGCCAGGTCTAGTGACTCTTACTACCCGGTAAGGGCCTTCCCACTTCGGCGTCAACTTGTTTGTACCCTTGGCGGACTAAATGCGCCTAAGGACAAGGCCGCCTTCCTCAAAACACCAGGCATGAACCCTGCGGATTTGATAGCGATGCAAGGCTTCCGGATAGCATGCATCATGCATAGCAGTCCGGAGACGGTTCTCCTCGAGTATCACAACGTCGTCAAGCCGGTGCTGATCTTGCGCTACTTCATCGTAGGCAAGCACTCGAGGCGACCAATAAATGAGTTCCATGGGGATATCTGCTTCTGCCCCATAGACCGGGGAGAAAGGATTCTGCCCAGTAGCTCGATTTGGTGTCGTTTTGAGGGACCAAAGGACTACCGGCAGCTCATCGATCCACCGCCTGCCGTGCTTCCACAGCGTATCAAAGGTTCTTGTTTTGAGTACCGGCGACACTTCAATGTTCGCCCTCTCAGCTTGCCCACTGCTTCTGGGATGTGTGACAGAGGCAAATGAGATTTTCCTTTCAAGGGAACGAACATATTGCATGAAGGATCGTGAACTAGGTGCCGTTGTCGGTAATGATCCTTGCTGGGACTCCAAAACGACACACCAGTTCTTTCAAGAACTTGATAGCTGACTGAGCAGTCACCTTTCTCATGGCAGTTACTTCTGGCCACTTTGTAAACTTGTCGATAGCAACGAGCCAGAATTGAAAGCCCCTGATTGCTCGGGAGAAAGGGCCAAGGATATCGAGCCCCCAGACCAAAAATGGCCATGATAAAGGGATTGTCTGAAGAGCTTGGGAAGGCAGGTGGATGTTCTTGGAATGGAACTGGCAGGCTTCACACTTGGTGACTAGCTCGACCGCATCTTGGAGTGCTGTGGGCCAAGAGAATCATTGTCGGAATGCTTTCCCAACCAATGCCCTTGATCCAATGTGGGAGCCGCACATGCCTTTGTGTATCTCAGCCAACGGTTCCTTCCCTTCTTCCTGACAGATGCACTTCAATTTCACATTGTCGGGCCTCCTTCTATACAGAGTGTCATCTTCAAATTGATACATACTGGCCCTCCGGGCTACTCTTACAGCCTCATCCTGGTCATTGGGGAGTTCTCCGGTTTGGAGGAAGTGGACTATCTGCCTTGCCCAAGTTGGAGCCTGGGGCTCGGCAACGAGGACTAGTGGCACCTCCTCAACTGCAGGAACACATTCCTCCTTCGCGGGGACCATGGGCCCGGCTAGAGGGTGTGGTCTAGAAAGTTGTGAAGAGTTGTTTTCGGCAGGGTCCCTGCCAGGAGCGGAAGGCTCTACTGGGAGAGGCTTATCGGAGTCCATTTTTCTCCTTTTCCGTGCCATTATTGCTGGGAATATGGAGGGCTGAGTGAGATGGAGAATAAAAGTCCCTGGTTCCACAGGTAGCTTCTGTGCAGCACACTTCGATAGATGATCAGTTATGCTATTTTCTGCACGGGGTTCGTGCTCTGTTTGCAATACGTCAAAGTGCTCCTCCAATCTCCTCACTTCCTCGATGTATGCCTCCATCAATGGACTTTGGTAATCCTTGTTGACTTGTCCCACCACAAGCTGTGAGTCTCCTTGAATGATCAGCTTCTTGATTCCCAATTCTGTGGCAATCCTGAGCCCGACAAGGAGCCCTTCGTACTCGGTTGTATTGTTGGTTGCCTCTTTCCGAGCAAAATGCATCTGGACGACGCACTTCAAGTGCTCACCTGAGGGAGCGACTGTCGGTGTCAAAACCGGCGGATCTTGGCTAGTTGGTCCCGAACTGTGCGTCTAAGGTCGATGGTAACAGGAAACGGGGGACACGATGTTTACCCAGGTTCGGGCCCTCTCTATGGAGGTAATACCCTACTTCCTGCTTGATTTTGATGAACATGAGTATTACAAGACTAGATCTACCACGAGATCGTAATGGCTAAAACCCGAGAAGTCTAGCCTGTATGACTATGATTATGATTCCTCTTACGGACTAAGCCCTTCGGTCTATATAGACACCGGAGGGGACTAGGGTTGTACAAAGTAGGTTACAGAGAAAGGAATCTTCATATTTGGACGCCAAAAGCTTGCCTTCCACGCCAAGGAGAGTCCCATCCGGACACGGGAGAGAGTCTTCGGTCTTGTATCTTCACAGCCCATCAGTCCGGCCTACGTACCATAGTCCGGACGCCCGAGGACCCCTTAATCCAGGACTCCCTCAATAGCCCGTGAACCAGGCTTCAATGACGAGGTGTCCGGCGCGCAAATTGTCTTCGGCATTGCAAGACAGGTTCCTTCTCCGAATACTCCAACATAGTCTTCGGACACAATGAACGTGTCCGGCTCTGCAAAACAAATACCACACACCACCGCAGAGGATATAATATTTTACGAGTCTAATCTGTTCACAACTTTCCTGTAACGTGATATCATGTCACCTCCCGGTTATTATATCGAACTGCTTTTTAGCCCGTCGCTCCACATTCTGAGACGCGGTTTCATTGGCACGTCTTGTCGAAGCAGATATCATGCCCTTTTATTGCGGGATCCTCATCAATACGGGCGTGGGTATCCCAACCATCCTGTTGGCACGATTCCTTAAGAATAGGCATGTTTTTAAGGCTTAGGAGGAGGCGTTCGGTATTGATTGCCTTTATAAAGGTACTAAGACTTGTCTTGCTTCTCCACGCCAACCCTTTCCTCAACCTCTCCAACCTCGAGCTCCAGCACCCAAGGTTCAATATAATTGTTTCGAGCTTCCTAGTCATGTCCGGACCCAGCTCTCAAGGTCGGTGGATGGCTTGTTCTGTCATAGAGGAGGATACTGCGAAGCTCCGGGCAGCAAGATACCTAACCGCGGAAATCCTCCACAGGCTTCCTGCCCAAGGGCAGGTTATTCCTACTCCCAGATCCAGCGAGAGGGTCGTATTCGTCTCCCACTTCCTCCGAGGGCTAGGGTTTGCTCTCCACCCCTTCGTTCGAGGGCTCATGTTTTATTACGGGATAGATTTTCACGATCTAGCTCTGGACTCCTTTCTTCACGCCTCGGCGTTCACTATCATATGCGAATCCTTCCTCCGTATTCCCCCACACTTCGGCTCGTGGCTCAAGACCGTTAAGCTGAAGCCTAAGGTATTCAATGGGAAACAAGTGGAGTGCGGTGGTGCTACAGTGAGCAAACATATCAACGCTTTTTGGCTAAAAGGATCCTTCACAGTATCTTCCGACTAATGGCAGCGAGAGTGGTTTTACATCACTGAACCCCGCGGCACCAAGTGGGCGGCTACACCCGCATTCCGATCTAGCCCTCCAATTCAGCTCGTATCATGGATCAATAAGTGGTTGGACTGGGGATCAATCGATGAAGTGCAGACTCTACAGAGCCGCATCCGGAGCCTTATTGAGAAGGACACTTGCCATATCAACGTAATCGAAGTAATGCTAGTCCGATGGGTCTTTCCATGCCAGCGGCGGCTTCTCCGCCTGTGGGAGTTCAATCCGGAAGGACCACGAACCCCTTCAACACTTCTTCGGCACAACGTACAAAGGAATGTGGAAATTATTCTTCGGGACACGAAAACAATGGCTGGATACTACCGAGGACGTCGGCCTTGACTGCAACCATCCGGATACCTCGGTAAGCACTTGACTCCCGAACACATCTTGGTTTAAACATCTCATAATAAGATACCGAGAAAACCATCTTCTTCCAGGGCTGGATAAAGAAGGCGGAGCGAATCAGGTGTTCGGCCCCTCTTCCTGAAGACTCAGCTAGTTCTGTGCTAACAAGGATGCTGGTCCCGATGCCATACCAGGTGCCGGTGGAAGAGGACAATGAGGAGAGCGGGGGAGCCAAAGGTGGCTTCCATCCCGAAGGTACACCACACACTGTGTCCGGGGAGATTAAGGCTCCCTCTTCCAAAGACAAAAGAGAAGGAGAAGCTGACATCCTATCTCCCTATGGTAAGAAAAAGGCCGCCTCCGAAAGTTGGGAGGTAAAGGCTCCTAAGCGAGGCAAGACGCCCCTGTCGGGCGGTTCAGGCTCGGAAGGTGACATTGCAGTTCCTTCATAAGGACAAGCCTTCAGCCGAATAGTAAGTGAACAAAGGTGTTTTCAACATATCCCGTTCCTTTTATCCCGTTCCTTTTCTTGTTACAAGGGTAACATCTAGAATATATGTTTGTAGTCCGGCACACAGTCTTCCTCAACGATCCTCCTCTACGGGGGACCTTCTTCCAGAGATGATGGAAAGCGAGACTGTGGGGACCCCGACTCATAAGTCATGATCACCGAATGCACGTGTACAGTGATCCCAGAGATCAATGCTCACTGAATACACATAAGCTGAATAACAAGAGTCTTACATCCATACATACCGTATTACACCAGTAGGACCATTATGGTCAAGTCCTGAGTATAACATTGCAGCGGAAATCTTCGTCGATAACTTGGACCCATGCCATCTGCCTTAACCCTACAGGCATTCTGACTGGGAAGCATCCTAGCTCGCATGCTCGTCACCGAAGTATTCTTCATCATATCCTGTTCTTTCATGCCTGGCCAATAAAATAACCAGTGGCAAGCCAATGAGTACTTTGAATGTACTCGCAAGCAACCCATGTTTTGGTTCGAGATACAACAATGGATGATATAGGTAAATTTTTGCAGAAAGCTAGTTTTGAGTGCAATGACATGTTCAACAACTTGTAAGACATGCATCATGAGAATTCAAGTAACCATGAGGACAGGTTATAGATATCAACATAAATAGAGTGGGCACCGACCCAACTCAATCATGTCAAGTCCTTTGACTTGACCCAAGTAGTTTTATCAACTCACACACACGGTTGTAAACTCTGGACGTAGTTTAAGCAGCACCGCCCAACTGTCCTTGACCGTGGACACGGCTATTCGAATAGTTTTACACTCTGCAGAGGCTGCACACTTTACCCACAAGATCCGGGGAACTTCCGTGTCATCCACGACCCGCGGTACCTCAAGTACCTGGAGTAAGCACCCGATCACTATCTTCCCCTAGACGACACTAACAAGGTGTCCACTCGTTGTTCCGTATCCTCACGATGTACATCATACGAGACTCACTCGAGATCGTAACATCCGAGAGGGGACACAACGGTGTATCTGGTGCCACAATGAAAGCAGTCATGGCCGCCCTACATGCACGACCCGTCCCCGAGAGAGAGCACCAACTCTCCCCCGTTACTAGTAATGCGGGCTCCAAGCTAGTATCGGCCTAAGTAGTCAATAATGCCCTTTCCCATATAAGGGTAGAGTGGTTGCGCATGTAAGGTTGGGACAGTCGACCTAATCCGTTTTCGGAAACAACACACACACTTGCCTCGGTACGCCACTTCGTCATCAAGTGGCTACCCAACTCATCATCTCCCTCGGGCATAAGTGGCACCCGACGGGGTTTTCGAAAAGTCCTTTTTAAAAATACTTTTGTCTCCATCTCTATGCATATTCCCGTCCCTTTTGCGTAGCACTACTTAGCATCCTATCTACTCCCACCGGCATAACCACGATAAGGAGGTAGGGTCATGCACAATGCAAGTATCAATGAGGAAGAATGAAGGCAACCCACCAAAGTGGCTACCATCTCATCATGTTTCCGATGCAACAATAATAAAGTGCTATATGATATGCATAATAAGGGTTTCATAGACATGGTCAAAGGGCTGCTTGCCTTGTCCTTCAGAGTCTTCAAATCTTCTGGTCCTTCTCCAAGTACTCCGTCTACTTCGTCAACTAACGTCGGAAACAAACACAATAAACAACACAACAAGGCAAGAATGAATGTGCTCTAAAAATATGAAGTTGACTTTTATTGGATACCTCTGGTCATATGAGGAATGACCAAAGTGATTTCATTGGAAGTGGATCAATGGATATTTCCAAACATTTCAATATGATGGAATCAAGGGGTTTAAGGATTTGCAAGAAGTCTACAGAAATATATTTTTTGAAAAAGCAGCAAAGGCACCCATTTAACAAACCATGATTTTAGAAGCATCTAGGAGTTGGTTTCACTGGATTTGGAGTTCAAATGAATTTCCTATGAATTTGAAAAGTTGACAAATATGAAGAAATGGCTCATTGTTTTGTGGGGTACAGAAAATATTAGGAAAAATGCTCATAAACTAAGTTATGAACTTAGATGCATCTAGGAATTTGAATCATGGCATTTGGATCAATTTTGAGCGCTCTGTGATTTTCTAAAGTTCATCACAGAAATAGGAAAAATAGGATTTGATAAATATTTGTGAAGAAAAGGTCTACGAAAAAATGTGCATGTTGCACCAACAGGTAGATCATGATTTATAGAGTCACTAGAAATTTGAATCATCAAGTTTGGAGTTAATTTGAATTGTTTATGGATTTTAGAAACTCACTGGAAAAGAATAAAAAGAAATATAAGGCATTACCCTTATCCTGCGCACCGGCGAGAGATAGCATTGGGCCGGCCCAGCGGCTCAGCTGCGCTGGCGACAGGGGGTGACGTAGAAGACGGCTTCACGGGGGCGCTTCGCCATGGAAACGCTGGAAGTAAGCGCTGCCCGCCTCCACTTACGCGATGAGCGGCGGTGGAGTTTTAAACCTGATGAGCAGGGCCCCTGTCAGGATGTGAGGCTGACCGACGGGCCCCACGGCCGTCGTCGTCAACCTCCCTCCAGAGAGGACGGCGAGCTCACCGGCGGTGATTCCGGGCACGACGAGGCGAACAGATGGCACCGACGTGTTCAGCGTCGAAGCGCACTTCGGGTGGAGGTGGTGACGGTCATCGGGGAGCAGTGGTTCGCCGGCAACCAAGAAGTCGATGACGAGGCTTCGGGAGGTGGATGGATAGCTCACTCCGAGCTGAAATCGAAGCGGTGCAAGAAGAGGAACGAGTCAGTGGAGTCTTCTGGCTCCAGATCGAGAGAAAGGGGAGGCGGAGGAGGCTTATACCCCTGGATCAGCGGGCGACCCGAGGCAGTGAGCTCGAGCTCGATCTCGAGCTCGAGGCGTCTCTGGGCATGAACTGTGGTGCGGGTGGACGATTTGGAGTGGGAGAGAGCGAGCAGGAGCAAAAGGATGGCTCGGGGAGGCCTTAGATAGGCAGGCCGAGGTCCACCGTGGGCGCGGCCTACGGGTGCCCGCGGGATCGGCTCTGGTGGCCGTTGGAGAAGGATGGAAAGACTCGAGGGTACTCGTGGGGGTGGTCTAGGGTGCCAAGGATAGAGGGGAAGGAGCGGGGAGGCACCAGAGGGGTCGTGCGTGTGAGCTCAGTCATTGGAGCTCTCGGGCGGCCGGCGCGCGTGCGAAAGGAGGCAGCAGGAGGGAGAAGGAGGAGGGGCCAGGGGCGTGGCGTGTTGCGGACGTCGAGGCACCTCGACTGGCGCGAGGGGGAGGCTCGAGGTGGTCGGGGGACGCGGCGTCAACGGTCGGGAGCACGCTGACGTGCTCCAGAGCGCGCAAATGGCCGGCACCCGCGGCTTTTTCTCGCGTCCTCACGCGCCCACTTGTGTCTGGTGGTTGCAGGGGGGAGTAAACAATGTGGATATGGCATTGGATGCCCTGGGGATCCACTGGAGTGAGGAGGGAGGTTGAGAGAGAGAGATTTGGTGCTGTCCAGAGAGGGAAAAGAGCTTTTCACCCCCATAATCATGGCTCCTCGGGCAGGGAAAGATGCAGGGGTTAGAGGAGGACCAGATGGTGCTGTGGGAGAAAGATTAGCTCATGGAGACTAGTGTAAAGGGCCAGAACATGCATTTTAAATTTCTGCCAGAAGGTGTTTGATGGTGGTTTGGGCAAGCAAATGGATTCCAACTGGTATGAAGATTAACAGGGTCAAGTGTTATATAGAAATGAGGTTGATCACCAAGTTGGAGCTCATTTGAAGAAAGTTGACAATGCAACTTTGGTAAACCCTAGAAATTAGCAGAAATGGATTTACCAAGATTTAGTCATGCAAACCTATTCTCCTTGATGCACCACTTGGTGTAGTGTCATCATTTAAGGTTCTGAACATGACCACAAAAGTTGAGATCAAAAGGAGAAAGTTTCCAATGTAGAGTTGTTCAAATTTGGTTCTGGACAGAAAGGGTTTAGGGGCACTTTGATCAATATAACATTTTCTCCAACTTGTGCCATTTTGTCTATATGGATGATTAGACCATTTGAGCAAGTTCACAAGGTTTGAGAACATTTGGACATGTTTGGCAATGTAAAGTTGCTCAAACTTCAAAATGGACAGAAATAGTTTTGAGGGGGTTTCATGGGGTTATACTATTCTCCATGACATGATACTTGTCAAGATCATCAAACATGTCATATGTGACATGCCAGAATTTTCTTGGAATTTTTGGAGAATATCTCCTTTGTAAATATTTCAAAAGCTTGAAATATCCAGAAAGGGTTTTTGAGGGGTTTGACAAACATTTTGAACATGACCATGTGTTGAAACTCTTATATATGGAAAATATATGTCCTTGAAGTTTCCCTAGGTTTTTGTCAAATATTTTTAAAGCATTAAAATAATTTTAACCTATTAAAGACCATTTCTGGCCTAAAGAAAAAGCCTTTAAATAAAATAGGAAAATAACTTTTAAATTTTTTTTTATGATTTCTGGGTATCCTATATCTAATAGGAGTCAAATATATTTTTGGAAAGATTTTTACTGCCCTTAATTAAGTACTTGTAGTGCAAATCTCAATTCAGGGGTTTTTGGAAAACTAAATTTTGAAAATAGTATTTGGCCAAATTATTTTTGTAAGAAACTATTTTTATGTCCTATACACATGGCATGATCATTGGGAAAGGTTTTTGGATCAAGGGAAAGGAGTATAGGAGTTGGAGGATTTATTTGATTTTTAGAGCACTTGCCAACAATGCATAAAAATCAAATCAAGCAAGACCAAAACACACAAAAGTTTTTGTCAAACCACATTTTATCATGATTCATTAGCTTAAGTGTTGTGGCACGAAAATCAGGGTGTGACAGAGACGCCTCCACTAGCTTCCTCGCCCAACAGGGCGGACGACGTCGAGGTGTCGTCCCGGAGGATCTCTCTCGATCAACAGAGGATAATGGAGACAGCGCCCCAAGGTGAAACTTCGGCCGCCCGGGGTCCGGAGTGTGCGGTCCCTATGGAGGCTAACAATAAGGGCTCCGAACTTCCGGTTTACAGCCGGAGACGACTCTAGGGTCGAGCAAACATATCTTTTCAAAGGGAGGCCATACTCCCACAGCTGCTTCCAGGAATCCGAAGGCGCTGGATACACTGATGGATATATTGCGGTATTCGTCCTTCTCAGAGGAACACCGTACCTTGATGGGTACCGTGGTTGAGAGGATTCTGTTCGCGAAAAGCGGATTGAATGAAGCCTTCATGAGCCTGCTAAGAGGCTTCGAGGTAAGTAATGTTATTTTTTCGATTGTGCTCTATACGCAAAATACACCTGTGTATAGATAGTAGCCCCTGAGACTCTGGTTAGCGTCCAAAGGGAGGCAATCAGAGGATCGAAAAAGATGTGCCCAGGAAATAATCTAATTAATTGGAACACAGGCTGTTACCTCCATGACGACTACCCACGCTACAGAGGTTGCAGGTCTAAAGTAGAAACTTGATGTGGCGGATGACGACATCACGTTTATTAACAGGCGACTCGATGAGGCGCAAGGTATGTGTTGGGAAGGTCAGTGTATGTATGTATAATAACATGAGCACGAAGCTAGAATTATACTCTGATACATGCGTATCTGCAGATGGGACTGCCGCGGTTGAGACCCTTCGGGCTGAACTTGCCCGAGCCAAGGAGCAAGCCCGGATGAGTAATGTGGCTGCCAAGAAGGCAGGTGATGAGTTAGAAGCCGGACAGGCTGCTCAGTGCCAGTGTGAGGAGAGAATGTCTACTATGGCGCGCGAGCTAAAGGAAGCCACTGTCCGGTGCGAATTCCTTGAGAGGGATAACAAAGCCAAAGCGGCCGATCTCGACAAGGCCTTACAAGAGGCGAGAGAAGCACAATTTGAGTCTAGAGCGGCTCGGGAAGAGATCCGGCAAACTGGGGATATAGCGGCCAGTAAGCCTTTCTTATTACAGACTAAATTCGGCGATCCGAAGTATTCCCCGCTTAATGAAATGTGGAGCTCTCCAGACGCCTTCTTGGACTTGCCGAAGAGTGCCTCTGATGCGGCGCAGTTTTATGGAGCGCAAAAAGGGTATGCAACGGAGAAGCTTTTCTGGTCACAATTCGGCACGCCAAAGCGCCCGCTGTTGCTGAACGAACAGATGGCCCAGTGGGCCGAGCTCCACAAGATATCTGGTTCTGCCATGAAGGACGTCGTGGTCCGGCTGTGGCCGACTGAGCCAGTTCCGAATAGTTATTTCGGTTTGGTGCAACGACTAGTTGGTGCGGTGCCGCGGATCGACGCCGTTAAGTGGTCAACGTGCATTGAAGTTGTACGGATGGCCTTTGCCCATGTCAAGATGTACTAGGCGAAGATGAAGGCCACCGATATTGCAACGAAACGTCCACCCAAGGGCAAGGAGCATCACATGCCAGAGCATTATTTCGAGGATGTCTTGGAGGGTGCCCGCTTGATAGAGGGTCAGTGCTCGAAAGAGATGATATTCGAGTGAAATGTATTAGAATTGTTAAAAACAATATTATAATATTTTAAGTCTATGCCTAAAATGTTTTGGCTCCTCCTGTGTGGCTGTTTTCGTATAATCTGAAAGTTTTCTAGTCGTCGGCTTCAGCCCCCTCGCATAAAATACGGGGGTGTTCGGAAAAGCACTTGATCACTCTTGACCCAACATCTTGGTCCGTAAAGGCGGTGTCAATTCGGTGAACTAGGCAATCAGACTATAGGGCTTTAACACTTTCATTTAGCCATAGGAGTTTGACGGTGGGTCTATGATATAGCCCCTTGTATGTACGCAGTTATCCAAATACGGTGCATTACATGGGTGACCAGAAGAACGGTCCTTCGTGTAATACGGAAGGAATCACGAAAGATTCTAGTAAGTCATCGAGTGGTTGACGAGCTCTCGCCGCATCATGACAGCCAGTTTTTGGCTTTCTCTACTGAGGTGCTCATCCGGATAAACCGGGACATAATCGCAGTAGTTCTCCCTTTACTACCCTAGTCGATATAGCGGAACGTAAGGTAGTAAGCACAGGAGCCGGGCAACACAACTATCGACCAAAGACATGATTCGGAGCTGATGCATATAAGGCCAAACTCGTGACGCCGAAGTGTGCTATAAAGCTGTTCGGACTTGGTGGCAACTTATTTGTTCCCATACCGAGCCCCTGGAAATCTGTGCCGAGGTGCGAGTGTGAAACAACTAGAGAAATTCAGCTCTTTAGAAAAAGCGAATACTGGATACCGATTACGTTCACTGGGACCTGATCGATATGTCAATTTCCATTTTACAAATATTAACGCCACGACCCAGGCTATTTGACATGCCAGTGGTCGAAGGCTGAGGGAGAAGGCACTTTACAGGCTCGAAATAGAGAGTGCGGTCTACACAAAATTATTTGGACCTCCTGTCGCACGTCTGTGCCGCCTTGCCTCGGTGAAAGGATTCCTTAACAGGAATAACCTTTGGGTAAGTGTATGAAGCCGAACTCTGAAAGAGTCAGTGAGATGACCAGTGTTTGAGCCACCTGTGATAAAATGTAAAGAATAGTTAGAAAGGAAAGGGAGGAAATGGGAGTTCTTGTAGGCTTGCCTGTATTGTGCCTCCGCCGATGACGAGGGTATTTTAAGTACATAATTATGCATGCGCGGTATAAACTTCGCGTGTGTGTGAGGCGAACGAAGGAGGCCAAACTGCTAATCCAGCTCTGAGATTGATCGGTTCCCTTTAATAGAGACCGACGGCTTAATGGCTGATGAGTTATGCGGCTTGATGAGGCTGCTTTGTACTTCGGCTGTAATAGCCATAGTATAATCCTATGTACGGAGGGAGTGTTCCGTATTTCCATTTATTGTTATAACACCGCGTGGACCGGGCATTTTAAGTTTTGCATAGGCGTAGAGTGGGACCGCATTAAAACGAGCAAAAGCGGTATGCCCCAGAAGTGCATGGTAGCTACTGTGGAACGGGGCAATGTCAAAGGTCAGGCTCTTGCTTCGGAAGTTGTTCGACGAACCAAAAACGACTTCTAGTGTGATGGAGCCCGTGCAGTGGGCCTCTACGCCATATGATCAGGGCTGCCAAGCCTTCGGGACGGATATGGCTAAATTTTGGGGCAACCAGCTCTATGGCGTATGCGTCCCGTAGTGCGCGCGTGCGCTCCCTTGTAGGGGTGTGCGTCACATATACCATGTTTACAGTTTTAACTTCGGGGGGAAATTGCTTCTGAACCCCAGTATTCAGGCTGGCGAGTCTCTTCATCATCGTTGTCACTAGGCGGCCCCTTCCTCTTGTGTTCGGCATTAAGCTTGCCGGCTTGTTTGAAGACCCAGCATCTTCTGTTAGTGTGAGTAGCTGGTTTATCGGGGGTGCCATGAATCTGGCAGGGCCGATCCAGTATCTTGTCGAGATTGGATGGTCCGTCTCTATTTTCCTTGAATGGCTTTTTCTATTGACCGAGTTTGGAGCCGCTGAATCCGGGTTGACCGCCATGTCTTGCGTTATTTCATTATTATTGCGACGCTTGTGTTTATTGCGTCATGGCTTGTCATTGCTGTCTCAGACTTCGGAAGTGCCCGGATCGCTGGCGCTGTTGCTCCTACGAGCGAGCCAGCTGTCTTCTCCTGCGCAAATGCGGGTCATTAGAGCGGTAAGGGCTGCCATGGATTTTGGTTTTTCTTGACCGAGGTGGCGGGCGAGCCCCTCATCCCGGACGCTGTGTTTGAAGGCCGCGAGGGCTTTGGCGTCTGGACAATCGACAATTTGGTTCTTTTTAATTAAGAACCTAGTCCAGAGCTTCCTGGCTGACTCTCCGTGCTGCTGGTTGATGTGACTTAAGTCATTGGCATCTGGTGGCTGGACATATGTACCTTGGAAGTTATCGCAGAAGGCGTCTTCCAGGTCTTCCCAGCTGCCAACGGAGTTCTCTGGAAGGTTGTTTAGTCAGTGTCGCACAGGTCCCTTTAGTTTTAATGGGAGGTATTTGATGGCGTGGAGATCATCACCGCGGGCCATGTGGATATGGAGAAGAAAGTCCTCAATCCATACCGCGGGATGTGTTGTTCCATCGTATGATTCGATATTCATGGGTTTAAACCATTCTGGGAATTCATGCTCCATTACTTCATCCGTGAAGCAAAGTGGGTGTGCGGCGCCTTTATATCGGGTGACATCACGACATAGCTCAGATGGAGTCCGTCTACGGTTCTCGGCCCCAACTTGATTATGATCATTGCGTCCGGCTAGGTAGCCATTGTCGCGTGTCGGGGCACGTCCCCGTGATCCATAGATCGATCTCTTTTGACCTGCTTTACTATCCAAGTCCTGCCGCGGGTCATATGTATGTCCCTGAGCGGTTTTGTCTCTGCCTTTACGGTGAGGTAGAGCGGGCTGGTGTTCGGCTTGAATTGCCGCTTTGTCCTGACCACGTGGTGGTCGGTCAGCCGTATTACGCAGTGATGGTACGGGCTCCAGCCCTCATCGTCGAACTGAGGTAGCAATTTGCGCTTCGTGTAATTTTTGGCTAGGTGCTTCAGGCCGTATTCCTCGGCTGCCAGGATATCAGTCCATCTATCTTTGAGTAAATCTTGATCAGCTTGAAGCTGATGCTGCTTCTTTTTCAGGCTCCTTGCCGTGCTGATTAGCCGACGCTTAAAGCATTCCTGCTCGAGAGGTTCCTCGGGCATGATGAAATCTTCGTCGCCGAGGCTCACCTCATCCTCGGAGAGTGGCAGATAACTGCTGTCCTCTGAGTCTTCATTTATGGCCTGTTCATCAGGGCGAACTTGCCCATATCCCCGATCCTCCTGTTTGGCAGTTTGCTCGCCGGGGTCTTCTCTGTCTTCGGCACCGTCCGGAGTATTATCTTCTCCTGTGCAGGTATTGCTGTTTTTACTGTGGCGTGACTTAGAGCGGCGCCGCTGACGTCGACGTTTTGGTTGTATCTTAGGAGGTTTGTCCTTGACTGGATCCTTCTCGTTGTCACCATTATTCTCTTTAGGTGTGTCCACCATGTATACGTCACATGAGGAAGTGGCCGTCCAACGTCCGATAAAAGCAGGTTTTGGGCCTCCTCTTCTCCGGCTTCATCGTCCATACCGTCGATGTTTTCGGAGCCGTAATCGAGCATGTCGGTTAGGTCCTCGACAGTGGCTGTAAAGTGGGCAGTGGGTGGGTAGCGAAATTCTCCATCATCAGCCTCCAGTTCGAACCGGATATAATTCGGCTGTGAGTCCCCCGCTAAGGAGAGTGTTTTTAATGAGTTTAGCACGTCGCCTAAGGGCGAGCGCCGGAAGATGTCCGCGGAGCTGGATTCGACGATCGATGTCCGATCAAGCTCGACGTGCATGGACGCACATGGTTCGGAACCTGTAGCCGAAAACGAGTCTGAGGTTCTGATGATATAGATCCCACTCGAGGTTGGGTCTATGTGAGGCTCCGACGCCGCTGAGTCTGCGGCTTCCGTGGCGGGGTTGAGCCTCCTGTCCTCGGATGGCGCGATCTGCTCCGGATCTAGGGTCGGAGCTGTTACAGGCCCTATCTCCTGAGTATGGTCCGATGACAGATTTAAGTCATGTTCATCGTGGTGGCAGGGAGCGGCTCCGTGGTCTTAAATCCGTCGAAGATCAAGTCTCCGCGGATATCTGCGACGTAGTTCTAGTTTCCAAATCTGACCTGATGGCCAGGGGCGTAGCTGTGGATCTGCTCTAGATGGCCAAGGGAGTTGGCCCGCAGTGCGAAGCCGCCGAGTACAAAGATCTGTCCGGGGAGGAAGACTTCTCCCTGGACAACATTGTTGTAGATGATTGATGGGTCCATCGAACCTCTTGACGATGACACTGCGGAACTCTCAATGAAAGCACCAATGTCAGTGTCAAAACCGACGGATCTCGGGTAGGAGATCTCGAACTGTGCGTCTAAGGTCGATGGTAACAGGAGACGGTGGACACGATGTTTACCCAGGTTCGGGCCCTCTCTATGGAGGTAATACCCTACTTCGTGCTTGATTGATCTTGATGAATATGAGTATTACAAGAGTAGATCTACCACGAGATCGTAATGGCTAAAACCCTAGAAGTCTAGCTTGTATGACTATGATTATGATTCCTCTTACAGACTAAGCCCTCCTGTCACAGCCCCAAATCAGCCCTTGCTTGACTTTGCTTGCTCATCATGTCATCATGTTTAAATTCCTAAAAAACTTGAAATGGGGATGTTGAAACCCTAGCACCAAATGAATTCAACTAGGTTCAAACTTCAAAAATTTCAATGAACCCAAAATGCCCTTTAGAAATGTTCATCCTTTTTGAATTGGTCCAGCACCTCTGACAAAAATGGAGCACATTTTTCTAGATCAATTTGGATTTTTGAATGAACCCATAAAGTATTTGAGTTTGGGCATTTAATTGCTATAAATAATTAAAATGCCCAGATAATTCTGGAGGTGGTTGTGGGCAGTTGTAAATAATTCTAACATTGCCCACAATTTATTTCAGGAATTTATTAAATGATTTAGTATTTTTACTAAATCCAGAAACAAAGACAAAAATAGAAAACGGAAATAAGAGAGAGAGAGAGAGAGAGAGAGAGAGAGAGAGAGAAGCCCAGCCACTTACCTAGCGGCCCATTGGCCGGCCCAGCCCACCAGGCCGAAGCGGCTGTCTTCAACCTCTGCCAGTAGGCAGAGGCGTGTCAATGCGCGCGTGCCCGAGGAGGCCAGCTCCTCCTTGCCTGCTTCATGGCCTCCCCCTCGAGCCTGTCGGTGCCAGCAAGTGCCCTGCAGCCCCCTCTGCCTATCCCCTCACTTTGGAGCTCTCTCCCTCTCCTCTAGCTCCTTCCTGCAGCACCACCGGATGCGCCTGTCGCCGCCGTTCACCGCTACTGCGACCACCGGCCACCAGACTCCTCACCGACGAGTCCCCAGGCTCCGCCTCCTCGCGCTGAAGCTCCCCGCTGAGCCAAGCATCTCCGTACGACCTGCATCGCCGTTGCTATCGCTGTCTTCAACCTCGGCCGCCCG
Organism: Aegilops bicornis; assembly: GCA_021605145.1. Lineage (NCBI taxonomy): Eukaryota > Viridiplantae > Streptophyta > Magnoliopsida > Poales > Poaceae > Aegilops > Aegilops bicornis. The sequence continues at coordinate 349,677,083 of CM038672.1, forward strand.
AGATCACCAGCGACCTTCCATCGTCACCAGCCCCTCCCCGAGCTCGCCGTCTCCTTCATACGAACCGCCGTGAGCCCCTCTTGCTCCTCCCCCTATCTCCACACCCACGCGTGTGCTCTAGCTCCGACCCCACTGTACCCGCAAACTCCACGCCGCCGGCGATATCACCGCCGTCGCTGCAGCCACCGAGGATCGAAACCGAGTGAGGCACCATACTCCACACCATCCTAGGAGCCGAAAACCCCCACCTGCTCGATCTATGGCGCACCACATCGCCGTTCCCGAGCACGCCCAAACCACGACCGCCATAAGCGTCGCCGTGCATGCCGATTCCCGGCCCCACGCCCGTCGACTTGCCGTGACGCGATGCGGGCGAGCAAGGGCTATGCCCTGGTGCCCTCAGCGTGCCAAACAACAGCCTGTAGGCGAAACCCGATCCGCTCTGGTGTGCCTCCGCTGCGTTTTGGTCGCCACCGACGGAACTCCGGCGAAGCCGACGTGGCTGGGTCATTAGCCACTAATGACCCAGCTAACTAACCCCCTCTCTCACTAACTATGGGCCCCATGCCTTATTTAACCCCGGGATTTATTCCCCGTTTAGTTTAGGTTAATATAGCCGGCCCCACATATTAGTTTGACCATGCTACGTAAACGTTGACCCGGACCCACTAGTCAGCCCCTGTCCCTGCCCTGTTACGACTGACGTGCGGGTCCCACTGGTCAGGTTTGACCTGGACCGCCACTGTTGACTTGCTGACGTCACACCGACATCATGCTTATGCAGTAAATGTTTTCTGGGATTTCAAATATATCAGAAATGATTTACTTATTTCAGAAAATATCCAAAACTTCTAAAATTCATAGAAATTCAGCCGTAGCTCCAAATAAATAATTTATATATGAAAAATGATCAAAAAAATCCAATTTATCCATCTTCAGTGGTTTCATGCATGTTTAAACAACTTAACCTCACTGTTTAGTTCAAAACATGATAATGCACGATTTGAATTCATAGCTTGAGTTTGAATTTGAACCTTTGGTCCAAATTAGCTCAAACCCCCTGGTTTTAGTTGCATTAGCTCAAATCACATAATATTGCCATGTCTTTATCATGCATCATAATGGTTGCGTTGCATTGATTGTGTTCTTCTTTTTTTGCCGGTATTTTTCCCCATTCAATAGACGTGGTTCCGACGATGAGTTTGATGACACCGATGAAGATCTATATTATCTTCAGAAGTGCCAGGCAAGCAAACCCCCTTGTTCATTCTGATACAATCCCACTCTCTCGCTCTTGCTCTCTTTTACTGCATTAGGACAACAACGATTCAACTGTTTCATGCTGCGGTAGTTGAACCCCTTTTCCTCTGCCTGACCTGTCATTGCCACAGTAAATAGATGAAACCCACTAGCATGAGCAGGAGTTGTTTGAGCCCTGATGTGCCTACTCATTCATGCTTGTTTGTCATGCCTGCTACTGCTTAGAGTTGAGTTGGGTCTGGTTCATCGGGGATGAATTGGAGGTGTGTGAACATGTCCTACTGTTGAGAGCTAAGTGTGTGAACACGATTTGGTAAAGGTAGCGGTGAGAGGCCATGTAGGAGTACATGGTGGGTTGTCTCATTGAAACAGTCCTCAAGAATTGAGTTCTGTGTTTGTGATCCATGAACAGCTACTACCACACGTTGGGCCTGAAACCAATGGACCCTCTCGACTTATTAATCGCCTTGATCTCTGTCCAGGAGTTGCAACTAGTTTCTGGTGTTTGTAGGATATGTGTTGGAGGCCGTGCGTAGCGCTGACCCTAGGGGTGGGCTATGATGCGGTAGATACACCGTGGCCCGGTGTACGGGGCGCCCGTTTGGTGTCTCGGGAACACTGCACACATGTTTGGGGCAGTGAGCGAAACCCCGGCCGGATCTCCTCGCGGATGGAATCCGAATAGGTGATAAACCTGGATTAGAGACTTGTGTGGTTAGTTAGGTCGTGGTCGACACCCTCGCCAGACTTCCGCTTGAAGGTTGCCGAGATACAGGACGTGTACATGGTGGTAAGTGGCGAGAGCATGTGTGAAGAACTACACCTCTGCAGGGTTTTAAATGATCTATTCGAATAGCCGTGTCCACGGTAAAGGACTTATGGGTTGCCTATACAGTTCATAGACAAGTGAAAGTGCATACTCTAAAATGCGCAAGATAAGCGTGAGTGCTATGGATGGCGTTCTCGTAGAGAGATGGAAGCGGATCCATAGTGGTGTATTGATATGGTGAATATGTGGACTCGTGTGCGCCACCTCAAAAGAGTTACTTGTAGTCGTAGTTCATGATAGCCACTGAGTCAAAGCTGGCTAGCTGCAGTTAAACTCCACCACCCCCTTTGTTGATATCGATGCATATGTAGATAGTTCTGATGTAACTCTTGCTGGGTACATTTGTACTCGTGTTTGCTTAATTTATGTTTTTGCAGAGAGACTTCAGTCTCACTAGTAGTTCCGCATGGACTTCGATGTTTAGCTTGTCACCTTAGCTACGATCTTGTGCCCTCGGCAGGGTCTTGTAGACAGTCAGGCTTCTTAGCCTTTTCATTTGTAGTTGTCTGTACTCAAACAAGTTAAGCTTCCGCATGTGCTTGTTGCTTGTATACTCTATATGTTGGGTCATGAGATCCATGTTTGTAATACTTGGCTCCTCGGAGCCTAATGAATAAATACTCTGAGTCGTAGAATCTTGTTGTGATGCCATTTTGTATTTGCACAAATCGAGCATATTGTGTGTATGATTGAAATGCTTTGTATGTGTGGGATCTGACAACCTAGTTGTTTATCCTTGGTAGCCTCTCTTATAGGGAAATGTAGTCTGGTGCTTCCACTGAGCCATGGTAGTCTGCTACTGCCCGGTTTACCGGCGTCCTGCTAGCCTAGTTACTACTGCTCCAGAACACTTAGACTGGCCGGCATGTGATCCACTTCGTTCCTATGTCTGTACCTTCGGGGAAATGTCACGCGATGATTTCTGGACTCCTGCTAGCCTGCTACAGCCCGGGTTCCCGGAGTCCTGTTAGCCCAGTTGCTACAGCCCGGATTCACACGCTGATGACCGGCACGGTCGATGTTGGTTCATGTATGCATGTCCCCGTAAGTTAGCGCCACTTTGGGTTCATGACTAGTCATGTCGGCCCGATTTCTCTATCATATGGATGCTAGCGACACTATCATATACGTGAGCCAAAGGGCACAAATGGTCCTGGGCCAGGTAAGGTGGCACCCGTGGGAATACCGTGAGTGAGGCAGCAAAGTGATATGATGTGTTACATGCTAGATCGGTGTGACTTAGGATCGGGGTCCTAACAGCTTTGGTATCAGAGCCTGACTGCCTGTAGGATTACCAAGCCAAACTGGTCTAAGTTGAGTCTAGAAATGCTTTAGTTATATAAGGGAATTGATTGTGCAAGGGAACGTAAGGCTCTTTTTACTTCTTATACCATATGCCCTTCTGATCTGAGTCACCCTCTTCTTTTCTACGAGGGTTAAGAACTAGGCTTCTCGTCTTTCTATCAGGATCATGTGTTACTTATCCGTAGACTCGTAGGATTGATGGATTCAAGCCTCAGTTCAGTTCCTACTACTCCCGTGTGTTGACAATTGATCTCAAAACTTTGATATTGTGATGTTAAGTGGTTATGCCACCATTTTACAGGATGTCTCAATATTTTTTGAGCATTTACAGCTGTTATGTTGTCTGAGTCATCCCAGGTTTCTAAATAGTCTGATGCATTTGCAAATCCCTTCTTTCCGTTCCCGATGTCCCCTTGGGCCAGTTCAACCACACTAATCGGTGAGTTGAGGTACTCTATTGCCTCGACATATATGTTGGAGCTATTATTATGACCCTAGGTGTATTAACCACCTGGTACTCCATCCATGTTTTGTGTTCTAGTGTGATGATTCTGGCCAACCTTCTCGAAAGCATTCCATGATGCTACTTAGTAGTAGGTATTGTACTCCTAGGTTTTGAGCCCAAAATTCACCCTACGTACTTCATGTAGATAGTTTTTGCTAGTTCCTTTAGGATATTAGTTACCTTGGCGATAGTCCTCAAGGTCCATGGTAAATCCTTCTTCCAATACCATGAACTACTTATGGCAGAAGTTCCTTGTTGAACCAAAACATCACAATAAGAGTGCTCTTGTTGAGTTCTCTATTCTGCATTATGAATCTGCCAGTCCTACCTTTCTGCATGGATTATCTGGAAGAAATATGTTGAACTTGTTTGACATACTAAATCTATGCATCCGCAACTCAGAAAACCACATGTTCCTTTGAGTTGTCTCTCTTTAGTTGAATTCTGACCTCCGTCTATCATTTAATAGTCAAGCGTATGCGTGCATTCGTTCATCAATGCCTATAATTCTTGTGGTCTATCAAGCCATTCTATTCTGGAATGACTAGGAGAAACAAACTCCAGTACCACATCCATATCTAAGATTGGGTCAAAGTAGTTGTACTCCGCAGATCAAATTGCCAATCCAGCTTTTGTTATGTTCTACCTTGGAGTGTTGCCCTCTTTATGTCAGGAATATCATAGGAATTGCACAACCTCCTATGAACTCTTGATACAGTGATACTTCTCTCCATCATCGTTCATTCCTCGGTCTTCGTGTTATTGTAACCGAAATACCGACAAGTGAATCGTGATGTGTGAAATAAATACTCGTAGCAACCCTTTGCTTGGTAGTTAATGGACATTAATATCAGTCTTAGCGTGCTGGTTATTGAATCATCACCCTAAGGTTGATCGTGCTACCTAGTCCTTATTTCTAGTGCACTCCTCAATCAATGAGTTAGGATTAATCAATCCCTTGCTTATTTGATCATATCATCTGTAAGTGCATCTAGTGCCACCCCTAGTTGGTTTTGGAGTATTAACGACAAACCTGGTTGATGGACTAATTTGTTTGTGAGAATTGCAGGATAACACATGTAGTAGTCCCTCATTGATTCGGTTTACCTACCGGAGATGACCCCTAAAATTGTATGATGACATTGTGAAAGTGCAACTATCCCTAGGTGGTTTTGGTAATTCATAACAACATATAGAACATTGAGCTAATGCTATTCCAAGAGAAATATTTCAAGAAAGCTCAATCAATGGCATGGCATGCATGATCAAAGTGGATCCCTCAAAATATTAAGGACAAAGGATTCGCTCAAGATCAAAACCTCAAGACTCTACATTTTACATTTTAGTGATCCAAGATCACATTGAGTCTATAGGAAAAGCCAACACTATCAAGGAGGGATGAGCTGTTTCTTAATGAGCCTCTTGCTTCAAGTGCTTAGTGATATGCTCCAAAAACCCTCAATTACTTTCTCACATCCACATATGACCTAAACCCAAATTCAAAATCGGTCCTACCGATTCTTTCTATCCGGCGCCACGGAGTTCAAATGTCATAGTCACTGCCACAAACCCTAGGCAAATCGGTCTCACCGATAGGGATCTCGGTCTCACAGAGATGGGATTGTAATCTCTCTGTTTCCCTTCGTAACGTTTTGGTCTAACCGAAGTGAGCGATCGGTCCCACCGAGATTGCAATGTAAACTCTCTGTTTCCCTTTCGTAACATTTTGGTCTCACTGAAAAGAGCGAATCGGTCCCACCGAGTTTACCTGACCAACTCTCTGGTTAGCTAATTACCAAAATCGGTCTGATCGAGTTTGTGTAATCGGTCTCACCGAGATTACGTTATGCCCTAACCCTAACCATATCGGTCGTACCGAGTTGCATTTCTGTCCCACCGAAATCACTAACGTCACTAGGTTTACTGAATTGGTCCGACCGAGTTTGTTGATTTGGTCCTACCGAGTTTGGTAAATTGTGTGTAACGGTTAGATTTTGTGTGGAGGCTATATATACCCCTCCACCTCCTCTTCATTCATGGAGAGAGCCATCAGAACAAACCTACACTTCCAACTTACCAGTTAAGAGAGAGAACCACCTACTCATGTGTTGAGGCCAAGATATTCCATTCCTACCATATGAATCTTGATCTCTAGCCTTCCCCAAGTTGCTTTCCACTCAAATCTTCTTTCCACCAGATCCAAATCCTATGAGAGAGAGTTGAGTGTTGGGGAGACTATCATTTGAAGCACAAGAGCAAGGAGTTCATCATCAACACACCATTTGTTACTTCTTGGAGAGTGGTGTCTCCTAGATTGGCTAGGTGTCACTTGGGAGCCTCCGACAAGATTGTGGAGTTGAACCAAGGAGTTTGTAAGGGCAAGGAGATCGCCAACTTCGTGAAGATCTACCGCTAGTGAGGCAAGTCCTTCGTGGGTGACGGCCATGGTGGGATAGACAAGGTTGCTTCTTCATGGACCCTTCATGGGTGGAGCCCTCCGTGGACTCGCGCAACCATTACCCTTCATGGGTTGAAGTCTCCATCAATGTGGATGTACGAGAGCACCACCTATCGGAACCACGACAAAAACATCAGTGTCGCCAATTGCGTTTGAATCCTCCAAACCCTTGCCTTTACATTCTTGCAAGTTGCATGCTTTAAATTCCGCTGCTCATATACTCTTTGCATGCTTGCTTGAATTGTGTGAAGATTGCTTGACTTGTGCAAAGATAGCTAAAATCTGCCAAAGTCTAAAATTGGGAAAAGGTTAAGTTTTTAATTGGTCAAGTAGTCTAATCACCCTCCCTCTAGACATACTTCAAGGTCCTACATGTGGTATCAGAGCTTTGGTCTCCATTTGATTTGATTTCATAGCTTTTGGTGGTCATAGCCTTGGTTTCACAACCTAGGAGAGTATGGCGTCTAGCGAGGGAAATTATCACCGTAGAGGTCCTTACTTTGATGGCACTAATTTTGCTAGTTGGAAGCATAAGATGAAAATGCATATTCTCGAACATAACCCCGCCGTTTGGGCTATTGTGTGTATTTGCTTGCAAGGTGAATTCTTTGATGGAAGAGAACCGAACCGTGAAGCTAGTGCGGATGAATTGAAGATGCTGCAATACGACGCTCAAGCTTGTGATATCCTCTTCAATGGCTTGTGCCCCGAAGAATTCAACAAAATCAGCCGTCTTGAGAATGCAAAGGAAATTTGGGATACTTTGATTGATATGCATGAAGGTACTGACTCCGTCCAGGAATCTAAGTTGGATGTGCTCCAAAGTCAGCTTGACAAGTTCAAAATGAAGGATGATGAAGGTGTCGCTGAAATGTAGTCTAGGCTTGCTCTTATCACAAATGATATTGCCGACTTAGGAAGTGAAGAGATGACTGACAGATTCATCATTAAGAAGATCCTAAGAGCATTGGATGGAAAATATGATACCGTGTGCACATTGATCCAAATGATGCCAAATTACAAAGATCTCAAGCCAACGGAAGTCATTGGAAGAATTGTTGCTCATGAGATGTCACTCAAGGATAAGGAGGAACTTCCCAACAAGTCAAGTGGTGCTTACAAAGCCTCATGTGAAGCCCCCACATCATCAAGTGATAAACAAACCTTCAATGAAGAATTGAGCTTAATGGTGAAGAACTTCAACAAATTCTACAAGAGTAGAAGCAAATAAAGAAGCTCTAAGTCAAGGTCCTACAATGACAAAAGATCTTCTAGTCGAGAGCGCAATTGCTACAATTGTGGGAGACATGGACACTATTCCAATGAGTGTACGGCACCCTACAAAAGAAGAGAAGATTCTCCAAAAATAAGAAGTAGAAGAGAAGAATCACCACCAAGAGAGAGAAGGAGTAGAGATGATCGTTATGAATGAAGACCCTCATGGAGAAGCAAAGATTCGGAAAGCAAGGACAAGTCATCAAAGAGCTACACAAAACGAAGACATCAAGCTCATGTTGGTGAATGGGTGTCCGGCTCCGACTCCAACAATCACTCCGAGAGAAGCTATCACTCCGACTCCGAATATACTCAAGATGAAGGTGTTGCCAATCTAGCACTTGTGTCAACCAACTCCTACGACATATTTGATTCACCAAATGAAGGAATTGGAAGATGCTTCATGGCCAAAGGTCCAAAGGTAACACACCCAGTATGTTGATTTTAATAGTGATGAAGATGACTTGTTAGGTGATGATGATTTACTTATTGACAACTCTAGTGATGAATACTATGATGAAACGTCAATTAATCATGCTCAAGATAAAATGAATGACAATGATAAGGAGAAGATTGAGCTTCTAACTAAATAACTAAACACTCTTAAGGTAGCTCATGAAACTATCTTCGAAGATCATCGAGAACTTTTAAGGGCTCATGAGAAGTTACGCTTTGAAAAGCTCAATCTTGAGCAAGAGCATGAGTTCTTAAAGGCAATCAATGATGATCTCCGTAAGAAAAGTTCTTCTTACATTGCCAAGCGTTTACTCTTATCTACTTACATGCCTCAAGTCAAGTCTAGTAACAAGAACAAGAAAGATTATTCCTCTAGTAGTAACAATAATAATGCTAAATCCAATATTGTTGCTTCTATTAGTTCTCTTGATTCCACTAATGATTCTCTTAGCCAAGTTACACTTGAGCAAGAAAATAGCTTATTGAAGGGAATTATAGAGAAAGGTGTTTACAAAAGCCTTGCCGGGAGTAAGCAATTCGAGGAAATTATGCATAAGCAAGGAAGGCACCGGAAGAATCAAGGTGTTGGTTTTGAACGAAAGTTCAATGCCAATGGAGTTGAGTGGGAAGAAGATCAATACCCCAAGACGAAGTTTGTTCCTCAACAAGAGAAGTATGATCCTACTTCCTTCAAGGGAACACAAGCACAAGATGATCTTCCACCACAAGACCACAAGAACAAAGGCAAGGACAAGCTTCAAGAGGAGATTGATGCATTTGAAGAAGCACCTAAGGCCTTGGTCAAGTGGGTTCCCAAGACTACGTCAAGTTCTACTTCATCAAGTACAACTACAACTCCAAGGATTCCCATCAAGATGATGTGGATCCCGAAGAAGAAGAACTAGAGTGTTCTTGAGGGTGACTCCGCCAACATTCTTCACTCATATCATTATGGCAAGGACAAGTGCAATCAACTTCCATATCTTGCACTAGTTCAAGGAGTCACAAACCCTCATGTTGGTAAGGCAAGGGACAAGGTAACCTAATGTTTTCATGGACATCATCTTGTGTGTGCATCACTCTATGTCTATGGATATTCTTGTTTGTTCCTTGTGGGACTAACCCATGCAGGTATTGAAAGTGCAACTCACTCCAAAGGATTGCTCCAAATGATCTACATCAACATTGAGCATCCACATCTTCAACACCTACATTAAGTCATCATCGACAAAACCCAAGGTTAGTTCATCCCTCAAAGGGGGGATCTCACATCTAGGAGGAGCTTAACTCTAAGAATTGAGTCAAAGCAACTCTAATGATGTGAACACATCAATGCATTATGTAAAAGTGGTAACCCCACTTGAGCTTAAACAATGAGTATGACCTATGATCAAATGTTCTCATTTGACTCCTAAGTCAATATACCCATATATAGATGACCTAGTCATCGCCAATTGTTTGATAGATGCTAGAATTGGTTGTGCATGCTTTGCCACTTATTTCATTTGTCATTTTATTGTGTGAGCATGTTGGTTGCATATTTTACTCATTCGAGGACATCCACTTGTTGTTTCGATTGATTGGTTTCTTTTTCTTTGGCCAAGTGGATGGACAAGAATGCCTAAGAACCTTCTCTAGCTATCTATGCTTTTCTCGTCTCAAACTCTATTCATGCTACATCACAAAATTTGATCAAGTCAGATTCAAACCACTACGTGTGAGGAGCACTTGAGTCCCCGATTCATCATAGACTTAAACTTCCAAAACTTCTTTGTGCTTTTCGGTCTGACCGATTCCTCCATTTTGATCAAACCGAGATCACTAAGTCCATCTAGGTTTTCAATCTCGGTGCAACCGATTTGAATTTTTCGGTCACACCGAGTTGCTGTAACTATCAACAGTTATGCATCTCGGTGCCACCGAGTTGTTCCACTCGGTCACACCGACAGTGTCGGGCTTTATATTCACATGGGCAAAAATTTGGAAAACTTTATCCAAACCCCTTTGCCCGCGCATAGCTCGCTCTGCCTTCTAGGTCTCCGGATCGTCGACTTCGTCGCCAGCCGCCTCCTGTCGCTGGTCTCCGCCGCCGTCAACGGATTTCATCTCCGCCGTTGCCGCCGTAGCGAGTTCATCGCCGAACTAGGGTATGAACTCGATCACAGTGCTATCCTCGTCTGATTCTCGGCACATTGTGTTCATTATGATTCTTGCCACGATTGAAACACCTCTATCCAGTCAAAACAATCCTTAGAATAGATGCGATTTGAAAATTTAGGGTTAGGTTTACGCGAAACCATCTCGGACCCACCGAGTTGAAAAACTCGGTCCCACCGATTCGGCTAACGCCATTGCACTAGTAACTCTCGGCCCGACCGAGAGTTACTATCGATGTGACCGATTTTAGAACTTTGTGAAACCCTAGCAGTCTTGGTGCCATCAAGCGTGACTCGGTCGACCGAGTTCACTAGTTTAGGTTCCAAAAGCGCCCGGTATCACCGAGTTTGAAAATCGGTTGATCCGAAATGCTTTCGTGGAAAACTAAAACTAAGTTTTTGAATCATTCTTTGCAGAAATCTCTGCATTTTGTGATGCTCATCCACTCTATCTCATCTATAACTATTCATGTGGTCAGCAGTCAGTGTTTGCAGCATGTCAGACCAAAGTGACAGCCAGAACAAGTCAGAGGAGCAGATTCAGATGAGTGAGGGCACTAGTCCCTCTAGCAGCTCAGATGAGGGAAGCAGAAGCACTCCCAACAATTTTCCCAAAGCTGCCAGCAGGACAAGGAAGAAGAGAACCTCAGAATCTGAGGATGAGGATTATGTGGCAGTAGAAGATGAGGCCATTTCAAAGAAGAAATTGCTCAAGAAGGAGTATAGCTCAGCTGCAGTTAAGCTGGGCTGAAGATCAAAAGGCCAGCAGGAAGACAACCCATGTCTAAAGCCAGAGCCTCCACTCAAGCATCTTTGGAATCCCAACCCAAAGAGCCTGCTGCATAAGGAAAGAAAAGGAAGGAAAGGGTCAAGAAGACCATGGCCAGAGTGATTGGAAATCCTTCCATGATGGAAGGAGAAGAAGAAGAGGTTGCTGCACCAGCACCCAAGGTACAGAAGCTGATGGGTGATGCTATAAAGTCAGGGGCTGCAACATCAAAGCCCAAAGAAGCACCCAAAGCTGCCTCCAAGCCCAAGAGTGCACCTAAGATGAATACCAGGAGTATACCAGTTGCTGAGAAGAACAAGGCCCCACTGTCTGAAGTTGCTGCTGAGGAAGATGATGAAGGACAAGTCCTGAGGAAGCTCAAACCCAAGATTCCAGACCACAATGAAGCTCATCCTGTGGCTGAGAACATGAAGATCAGGAGAGACTCGGGGTTGAGGCTATGGAGAGAGTCAGATCCATATGCCACCAGGAGAAGGACGGCTGTTGATTACAGGTACCACACAAAGGAACATTAGGATTTCTATGAGATAATCTTGTTGGAAAAGAAGCCTATAGTGTGTGATATGAGGTGGGTCGACTGGACCTACATAAAGGAGAATGAAGAACATTATCCTGGAGTGTATGGCAGCTTCAGTGTGTGTGGAGTTGCAGACTTTGTTGGGCAGAAGCTCACAAACTGGAATGATGAGCTCATTATGCAATTCTACTCCACAGCACATTTCTATCCAGGAGGCAGGATAGTTTGGATGTCTGAAGGTACGAGATACCAATCAACTATTGAGGAATGGGCCAATCTGATCAATGCCCCAAAGGAGAGTGAAGATGACTTGGACGTTTATGCCAAGAAAAAGATGGATCACAATTCTATGTCACATATGTACAAGGAGATCCCAAACAAAGCTCTTGAGACTTTCAAGTTTGGGTCAGTCCATTTTCTTCTGTCAGGACTGCCAACGATCAACTGGATCCTAAGGCACACTCTTTTTCCCAAGTCAGGTGACCACAACATGATCAGAGGGCATGCAATTAATTTGCTACACATATTTGATGTGCCACAGAAATTCAAGGTCATGAGCCTTATGGTTGAGACTATCAAGAGGGCAGCAGCAGACCAAAAGAGAAGTTGTGGATATGCCCCACAAATTCAGGAGTTGATTAACTCAAAGATGGGCACAGGAAAATATTTGTTGGATAAGGAACACTTTGTTCTCTATCCAGACTTTGAGGACAATCAAGTTGTGATGAATGAGAATGAACCATCATCAGTACAAGCTCAAGAGAAGAAGGAGAAAGCAAAGAAAGAGAAGGCTGCCAAGATGCCAACTCAAGAGGAGGCATCTGAGTACTTTTTGAAGAACAAGCAGGACCAGCTTGGTTACTTGATAGCATCAACTCTGAGGATTTAGAAGGGGTTGGCCACCCTAAATCAAAACCAGGAGAGCCTGGAAAGAATCATGGAACAAAAATTCTATGATTTAGATGTCAAAATGCGAGATTGATCGGTTGTGGAGCAGCTACAGGATGACATGCAGGAGAGGAAGGGCAGGACAACCACTGGTGCATTTGCGGAGTGCCTCGAGCTCAGAGATTAGCTGCAGAGCGATGCCAGACACGAGTCACTTCATCCGCACCAGCTACAGCTCCGGTGCAACCAGCTCCAGCACCAACTCCTTCAGCTCCATCCACATCAACTGAAGTCTTCGTCCAAGGAGCCATCTCTACGCCACCAACTGAAGACCAAGACTGAGAGACGATATAGTACTATGCATTTTCTAGGAACTTTTTGGTAACTTGTTGCCAAAGGGGGAGAAAAATGTATAGATCATAGGCTTCGAGAGAGAGAGTTTTCTTTTGTTCTCTCTTGTCTTCTTGGTTGAACTTTGTTTGCTTTTGATTACTTGAGATACTATGCTATTATCTGTGAGACATTGATGATCATGTGTTTGATCATAAGCTACACTTATGCTTGTTAGATGATATTATCTTACTTATCCTTATATGATCATTCACTTTGCTTGGTGATGAGTGCATGTATTCAATCTTTATTATTTTGAGCGCTCCACCAAGATGTATGTGACATGGAAGAGTAACCCATGAGCCTAATTCCTTGTGCATTTGCAGTCCAAAGCAAATCTTAAACTATACACAAATTTAGGGGGAGCTCTTGCTTATCACATACTTCTCAAAGCTACGATGTTTTTCAATCTTATTATCATTTGTCGAAGCTTTGATCTATATGTTGTCATCAATTACCAAAAAGGGGGAGATTGAAAGTGCAACTATCCCTAGGTGGTTTTGGTAATTCATAACAACATATAGCTCATTGAGCTAATGCTATTCCAAGACAAATATTTTAGGAAAGCTCAATGGATGGCATGGCATGGATGATGAAAGTGGATCCCTCAAAATATGAAGGACAAAGGATTGAATCAAGCTCAAAAGCTCAAGACTCTACATTTTACATTTCAGTGATCCAAGATCATATTGAGTCTATAGGAAAAGCCAATACTATCAAGGAGGGATGAGGTGTTGCTTAATGATCCTCTTGCTTCAAGTGCTTAGTGATATGCTCCAAAAACACTCAACTACTTTATCACATCCACATATGACCTAAACTCAAAGTCAAAATCGGTCCTACCGATTCTTTCTATCCGGCGCCACCGAGTTCAAATGTCATAGCCACTGCCATAAACCCTAGGCAAATCGGTCTCACCGATAGGGATCTCGGTCTCACCGAGATGGGATTGTAATCTCTCTATTTCCCTTCGTAACGTTTCGGTCTAACCGAAGTGAGCATCGGTCCCACCGAGATTGCAATGTAAGCTCTCTGTTTCCCTTCCGTAACATTTCGGTCTCACCGAAAAGAGCGAATCGGTCCCACCGAGTTTACCTGAACAACTCTCTGGTTAGCTAATTACGAAAATCGGTCTCACCGAGTTTGTGTAATCGGTCTCACCAAGATTATGTTATGCCCAAATGCTAACCATATCTGTCCTACCGAGTTGCATGTCAGTCCCACCAAAATCACTAACGGTCACTAGGTTTAATGAATCGATCCGACCGAGTTTGTTGATTCGGTCCTACCGAGTTTGGTAAATTGTGTGTAACGGTTAGATTTTGTGTGGAGGCTATATATACCCCTCCACCTCCTCTTCATTCGTGGAGAGAGCCATCAGAACAAACCTACACTTCCAACTTACCAGTTCTGAGAGAGAACCACCTACTCTTGTGTTGAGGCCAAGATATTCCATTCCTACCATATGAATCTTGATCTCTAGCCTTCCCCAAGTTGCTTTCCACTCAAATCTTCTTTCCACCAGATCCAAATCCTATGAGAGAGAGTTGAGTGTTGGGGAGACTATCATTTGAAGCACAAGAGCAAGGAGTTCATCATCAACACACCATTTGTTACTTCTTGGAGAGTGGTGTCTCCTAGATTGGCTAGGTGTCACTTGGGAGCCTCCGACAAGATTGTGGAGTTGAACCAAGGAGTTTGTAAGGGCAAGGAGATCTCCTACTTTGTGAGGCAAGTTCTTCGTGGGCGACGACCATGGTGGGATAGACAAGGTTGCTTCTTCGTGGACCCTTCGTGGGTGGAGCCCTCCATGGACTCGCGCAACCCTTACCCTTCGTGGGTTCTAGTCTCCATCAACGTGGATGTACGATAGCACCACCTATCGGAACCACGACAAAAACATCCGTGTCTCCAACTGCGTTTGAATCCTCCAAACCCTTCCCTTTACATTCTTGCAAGTTGCATGCTTTAAATTCCGCTGCTCATATACTCTTTGCATGCTTGCTTGAATTGTGTGAAGATTGCTTGACTTGTGCAAAGATAGCTAAAATCTGCCAAACTCTAAAATTGGGAAAAGGTTAAGTTTTTAATTGGTCAAGTAGTCTAATCACCCCCCTCTAGACATACTTCAAGGTCCTACACATTGAAGACAAAGGTGGCATAAGAAGATATTCACATTGAAGACTATGACAAGAGAAGACATCGCGTGAAGACTATGGAGCGCGAAGACTTAGTTGTTTTGTTGTTTCCTTTTCTTCTTTGTTGAGTCGTAGGAACCACAGTACTGTTAAGTGGGGTCCCAGTGAACAAAGTTAGAGTGACTGAAGTGATGCTCAACCAAAATCCTATGTCTTCGAGCGAAGATAATGAGAGCAAATCTTATCCAGAGCTGGATGAGTCAGCTTTACTTGTAGCCCAAGTAAAGTTGCCGCGTGTGTTTGAAATCTGACCGTTGGAACACGTGTCAGTTTCTTAGTGACCCAGGGTCATTTCAGACAAATCAGGTCGGGTTGCCTAGTGGATATAAATAGCCCACCCCCTAGACCATAAATTGGTGGCTGCTCAGAGTTAGTGCACGGCTTTTGTCGTTTGTGAGCAACCCACCTCCGAAGCTTTTGAGAGAGAGAAATCCTTGCGAGGACAAAGCCCAAACACCTAGAGCCAAAGAGTGTTAGGCATCACTGTAGTCTTTACGTCTGCGTGACACGAAGACTTGTTACACTTGAGGACTGTGAATCCTCCAGCCGGTTATGCGTCACGTTCTGAGCATCCAAGAGTCATTGTGGATCGCCGGTGAACGAAGTCTGTGAAGGTTTGGAAGTCTACCTTGAAGACTTACGAGAGTGATTGGGCGAGGACTGGGGGTCCTTAGCTCAAGGGGAATAAGGTGAAGACGTGGTCTTATGAGTTGAATCTCAGCCTGCCTAACGAAATGTATAGTTGTCACAGCAACTGGAACTGGTCCAACAAATCTTGTGTCCTCACCAAGTGACTGGTTCTATCCTCTCCCTCTCTTTACTTACAGTTTTTCTTCGTGAAGTTATTGCCTGCTTGCACTACCTGTTTGACTTCATTGCATGATTACTATCATTCTTGGCTTCATACTATCTTCCATCCTGATCTTTACTACCTTGCTGCTATTAGTCTTCGTGCTTTCACTTCATTGAATACTTGACTATGGCTTGCTTAGTGTAGTCTACCTTTCGCTGCATATCAATAGGTTCATTTCTATTGTTTGTCTTTGAAACTATAATGTTTTGAATACTTTCATAAAAATCGCCTATTCACCCCCCTCTAGTCGATAACTAGCACTTTCAATTGGTATCAGAGCAAGGTACTCCCTTGTTCTGTGTGATTCGGTTTAACCACGGAGTTTGAGCTATGTCGATTGCAGGGATAATCAAAGTCTCCGCTGCTTGCCCGTCTTCGATGGAACTGAATATCCCTCTTTGGAAGAATAAGATGCGCATGCATCTTGAAGCCATTGATGTCGATCTACGGTATGTCGTCAAGAATGGTGTTCCCAAAGACTGGTTAAGGTGTCACCCGCGATGTCAAGAAGTTCATTCAAGCTGGATTCTACCGCCAAGAACATCATACGTGGTCATCGACCAAAGGACGATATGGCCGTGTGAGTGCTCGAAACGCCGAAGCTAGTGCAGGACTAGCTCTCCAAGGTCAACGAAGGCGTCTCAACCCAGAGAGATCAAAGGATCAGTGTTCTTCGCAACCTCTTCAACCGCTTCAACAGAAACGACAATGAAAATGTCCAGCTCATGTTTGATCGCCTCACTGACATCACAAATGGGCTTCGTGCCCCCGGCGCCACTGAGATCACCATGCATGAAATCATCAAGACACTGCTGAGATCACTTGACAACACATTTGACACCCTTCCTTGATGATACAAGAACGCCCTATCTTCAAGACACTCGATCCGTCTGACATACTTGAGAGGCTCAACACACATGAGTTCCAGCTATCTGAGAAAAGAGATATCTATGGTCCCAACTACGGCCGAACTCGCGCTTTGAAGGCAAAAGTTGTTTCCTCATCGAAGAAGAATCATTGCGATTACGATGATCCTGAGGACATTGGAAAGGAACTTGCTATGCTTGTGAAGAAGTTCCAGAAGGTCACTAAGAAGAAGGGCTTCAGAAAGTCTTCACGATCCATCTCAATAAATGATGAAGCTTCCACTCATGACTGCAAGAAGAGAACATGTCACAAGTGCAAGAAACCTGGACACTACATCTCTGAGTGTCCACAGTGGGACAACGTGAACAAGAAGAAGAAGAAGAAGAGCAAGGAATATGATTCTGATGACAAGAAGAAGAAGAAATCCTCAAAGTCTTCTTCCAAGTCCTCATCCAAGTCTTCATCTCATAAGAAGAGCTCATCTGGCAAGGCTCGTGCTTTTGTTGGCAAGGAGATGGATTCAGAGGAGGAATCTGCTTCTGAGGAGGCGGAGGTGGAGTCTGAGGAGGAGTTAGACCCTGGCGTTGCAAGTATGGCTCTAGCTATAGCCTACGTTGCCAAGTCTATCTTCAACACTGAAGACAATGACCCCATCACCAACGCTGATGCTAATGACAAGGACGACTCTGCTCCCACCTACTGCTTCATGGCACGCGGTGCCAAGGTAAAATCACGCGATGCTTACTTTCAAACATCGAGTGAAGATGACTCTGATTGTGAATCCAAACCCATCTACAAAACACTTGCTAAAATTGCAACTGAACAACAGAAAGCTATGGAACATACTCAAAAACTGTTAGACAAAAGTGATGACCTGTTGGACGCGGAAATGACCCGTTCTCAGTCCTTAACTGAAGACATAAAAAATCATCATGTTAAGTACCAGGAACTTGAAAGTCGTCATGAAACGCTCTCAACCACTCATGAAAAGCTTACCTATGATTATCTTCAAAGGAAGCAAGAGCTTGAGAAATTGAGAGCGGCTCATGAAGATCTTCAAAAGGAGAATGAGTCACTTCGCGCTCAACAGATCAGTTTCGCTCAGGAAGGATTTGAACCACCATGTCTAAATTGCCTTGAGCGTGATAATAATACCTCTGTTGCTGAATCTTCTACTGCTGCTACTGTTGCAATATCTTCAACTGTTGATGTGGTAACTAACCCCTCTGCTGAGGATACCACTACTATTGCTGATGAAAATGCTAGGTTGAAGACATTGCATGAAACAGGGATGTACAAAAGTCTCAAAGGGCATCGAGACAACATGCGATGTCCTCAAAAGCATATTCGAACCGAAACCCCGTGAAAGAGGGTGTTGGGTTCGAGAGGAAAATGAATGTTGATGGCTCCTCTTTGGAAGCCTGAGTAGTACCCCAAAACCACATGGGTTGCTGCAAAGGGACCTTTAGTGGATCCATCCACCTTACCTGGCTTCACTTGTGCTAACCCTATTATCATTGATGAATCCTTTGATGCAAACTATAGACTGTTTAAGAATCAGAATGGTGAAGTGTTTGCCAGGTATATTGGTACTAACTGCAGGAATGGGCCACCTATGAAGAAGATCTGGGTTCCCAAAAGTTGCCTTGAGAATCTTACGGTGAATGTCATCATGACACCGCCTGGGAAGAAGACAAACCCCAGACCAAAAGCTTCATATGGTCCAAAGGCTTCATACAGAAAAAGGACTCACCTGAGTCACCCTAACGCCAATGTTTTGCAGGGAAATCATACTCAGACTTATGAATATGAGCGTGTTTCTTCAAACCGCTATGTTCATAAAACTAAGAACTATTCTGCTTATTCATATGAGTACTATTCACCTCCTGCAAGGCTATTTGATAGGGCTTCAAAGCCGAAGTTCTTAGATGCTGCATTTAGACTCATTGCTTCTAAGCCACCCCTGAAAATGTGGGTGGTTAAGAAGAATTAACTTTCTTTTGCAGGGAAGGTCTCCAACTGGAAATCAAAGGCGTCTGATGCTATTGCTCGGGACCTAATACATCTTGTAGGGCGCAAGATCAAATGCCCAAACGGTCTTACTTTGTATTTTGTTCCTGAATCGCTTGCTAATCATCCTATCAGTCCTAATCTTGATCTGAGCTTTGATAATCCTCTTGCCCGTCAAATGTTTATGCTTCACAATATTCTTGGTGAAGCCTATCCCCCTAACTGAACTGTAGGGTATGACACCTCATGCTTCAGAACGGATTACGGACAGCGGATGCACTAATCATATGACTGGTGATCGAAGTCTTCTCATGGACTCAACCTTATGTCCATCTGACAAGAGTCACATCACATTTGCTGACACTGGTAAAAGCAAGGTATTGGGTCTAGGTGGAGTTGCAATCTCAAAGGATCAGCACATGGATAAAGTGATGCTTGTTGAATCCCTTGGTTTCAACTTAATGTCTATCTCAATGCTTTGTGACTT
This sequence comes from Aegilops bicornis, assembly GCA_021605145.1. Taxonomy (NCBI): domain Eukaryota; kingdom Viridiplantae; phylum Streptophyta; class Magnoliopsida; order Poales; family Poaceae; genus Aegilops; species Aegilops bicornis. The sequence goes on from CM038672.1 coordinate 349,696,327, forward strand.
GAACATGATTGTGATATTTGGAAAATATCGTTGCCTTGTACTAATGGAATCTGACAAGTCTCTAGTCTTTGAATGGTACCAGAAAGATGATCTGTACATGGTAGATTTCTCAGCAGGACCACAACTTGCCGTATGTTTTCTAGCAAAAGCTTCAGAGTGCTGGCTCTGGCATCGAAGGCTAGGGCATGCTGGCATGAGGAACTTGCACACTCTCGCAAAGAAGAAGCATGTCATAGGCATCGAGGGCGTCAAGTTCAAGAAGGATCACTTGTGCGGTGCCTGCGAAGATGGAAAGATGACAAGGGCCAAGCATCCCTCGAAGACAATCATGACGACATCTCAACCCTTCGAGCTGCTACACATGGACTTATTTGGCCCTACTCACTACTCTACTCTCACTACTACTGCTTGTCTCTATGGCTTCGTCATTGTTGATGATTATTCCAGATATACATGGGTGCATATAATTCTCTACAAGACTGAAGTGCAGGATGTCTTCAGACGCTTCGCCAACCGTGCCATGAACAATTATGGTGTCAAGATCAAGCATATAAGAAGTGACAATGGCACAAAGTTCAAGAACACCGGCCTCGATCTTTACCTGGATACATTGGGCATCACTCATGAGTTCTCTGCTCCGTACACACCTCAGCAGAATGGCATCATGGAGCGCAAGAACAGAACACTCATTGAGATGGCTCGGACAATGCTCGATGAATACAAGACTCCAAGAAAGTTCTGGCCTGAAGCTATTGATACTGCATGCCATGTCATCAACCGTGTCTATCTTCACAAGCTTCTGAAGAAAACATCCTATGAACTCCTCACTGATAAGAAGCCCAATGTCAGTTACTTCAGAGTATTTGGTGCTAGGTGCTGGATCAAGGATCCACATCACACTTCAAAATTCGCATCGAAAGCACATGAAGGATTTATGCTTGGTTATGGAAAGAATTCGCACTCCTAAAGAGTCCTCAACCTCTTTCACTATAAAGTGGTTGAAACTATGGATGTGCGGTTCGATGAGACTAACGGCTCGCAAAGAGAGCACCTGCCAAATGTGCTAGATGAAGTTCCACCTAGTGAATCCATCAAGCTCATGGGAACTGGAGAAATCATACCAAATGAAGCACAACCCGAAGAGGGACTTATCATTTCTGCACCTAATCAACCTGAAGACAATGCTCGACTGAAGACAATCCTCCAAACGATGACAATGATCAGCAAGAGCAAAATCTTCGTCCGGTTCATCCTCGTGTTGCAAATGAAGTACAGATTGAGAATATAATTGATAGCATCAATGCGCCTGCTCCACTCACTCGTTCAAGAGCAACACAGCTAGCAAAATTCTGTGGGCACTTTGCATTTTTCTCAATATCTGAACCCAAGAAAGTTGTTGAAGCCTTCATGGAACATGAATGGATTCAAGCTATGCAAGAAGAGCTTCAACAGTTCAAAATTTGAACAATGTCAGGAACTTGTCAAGCGTCCTGACCCCTGTAAGCACAACATAATAAGCACAAAATGGATATATCGCAACAAGCAAGATGAGCATGGTCAAGTTGTCAGAAACAAGGCTCGTCTCGTTGCTCAAGGATACACTCAAGTTGAAGGAATTGACTTCGATGAAACATTTGCTCCTGTGGCTAGGCTTGAAGCTATTCGCATATTGCTAGCCTATGCAAATCATCACAACATCCTGCTGTATCAAATGGATGTGAAGAGTGCATTTCTCAATGGAAAGATTGAAGAAGAAGTGTATGTTGCACAACCTCCTGGATTTGAAGATCCAAAACATCCTGATATGGTGTACAAGCTAAACAAGGCTCTGTATGGCTTCAAACAAGCCCCTCGCGCTTGGTATGATACACTCAAAGACTTCCTAAAGAGCAAAGGCTTCAAACCTGGTTCCTTGGATCCCACTCTCTTCACGAAGACATATGATGGTGAACTGTTTGTGTGCCAAATATACGTGGATGACAATATCTTCGGCTGCACCAACCAGAAATACAGTGATGAATTTGGACACATGATGCAAGAGCAATATCAGATGTCCATGATGGGTGAGCTGAAGTTCTTCCTTGGTCTTCAAATTCGTCAGCAAAGCAATGGCATCTTCATATCTCAAGAGAAATACCTCAAAGATTGCCTGAAGAAGTTTGGAATGCAAGACTACAAAGGTTATACGACACCGATGCCAACCAAGAGTCATCTGGGTCCTGACGCCAATGGTAAAGAGTTCGATCAAAAGGTATACCGCTCCATGATTGGTTCTTTACTTTATTTATGTGCATCTAGGCCAGATATCATGCTTAGTGTTTGCATGTGTGCTCAATTTCAAGCGGCACCAAAGGAATCACATCACTTAGCTGTGAAGCGAATTCATCGATATTTGGCTTACACCCCAACACTAGGATTATGGTATCCAAAGGGCTCAGAGTTTGATCTACTTGGATTCTCGGATGCTGATTATGCTGGTGACAAGGTGGATCACAAATCTACATCAGGCACATGTCACTTTCTGGGATGATCACTTGTTTGTTGGTCTTCAAAGAAGCGTAACTGTGTATCACTCTCCTTCGCTGAATCTGAATACATTCTGCTTTGGATCTTCGCGCTCAGCTTCTATGGATGAAGCAAACACTCAAGGACTATGGCATCCATCTGAAACAAGTACCACTCTACTACGATAACGAAAGCGCCATCAAGATTGCCAACAACCCAGTTCAGCACTCGAAGACAAAGCACATTGAAATTCATCATCACTTTCTCAGAGATCATGTTATGAAGGAAGATATTGACATCATTCACGTCAACACTGAAGAGCAATTGGCAGATATCTTCACAAAGCCCTTGGATGAGAAAAGGTTTTGCAATTTGAGGTGTGAGCTAAATATCTTGGAATCCTCGAATGTCCTGTGATCAGGCACACATCCTAACACTTATGCATGTTGATGACTTAGATGTGCAACACACAGGTAAAGTATATCTTCAATCAATGAAGACTTACACTCTAAGTGTGAATACATTAACATGGAATTTGACTTCGAGCGCCACGATAATTGTGCGCCGTGTCTGGGTCTAATACTTCCTATACGGTGGGTGACGCCACCACCAAATTCTTCTTTTTGAAGTGTTTTTCTCATGGCATTACATTTGCTATGTCTTTGCATTTGGTTTGTCTTCAATATGAACATGACTTCATGTTTGTCTTCACTATGTTGATTTGGTTGTATTATTATATATACATATATTAGTGTTCTGTCCTCTACAGCATTCACTTATAGCTATGTCTTATCGTTTGAATCTTTTGAACTAAGTGAATGTGATCGGACCCTAACCTCTCTATGCTTTCTACCTCAAACTCTATCTATCCAAATCTTATGCATTCTGTTGAAACTATCGAATGTCTTCTCTGCGTCCTTGTTAGCAGAAGATACAAAGACAAACATTAAATCTGTTTTTAATGCTCAATTATTATTGCCTGAAACCCGGAGAAGCCGGAACGACCATCCGACAGTCCAGGCGGGCGTGGGAACGTGGGACAACTCCCAATGTGTTGCATGTTCGCCACGTGTCCCTCAGATGTGAACCGCCAGGGGCACCTGCGTAATTGCGCTGTGCCGTCCCTTTCCCTATAAATGCACATCCAATCGCGGTCAAAATCTCTCTTTCACCTCTCCACCTCGACAAACCCTAGCGTCACCGCTAGCTCTCAACGACGCTGGCGACGAAGCGCTTAGCTGCCGCGACCTCACCGACGCTGTCTTCACGCCGGCCACGGACATCGTCTTCTCCGCCGCCGCCGTAGGTGTCCTCCGTTGCCAAGTTAGGGCACGGAAGATCGAACTGCTCGGCCTCATCTTATACTCCGTCTAGCAGTTCATCGTGTGGTAAATTAAAACCCTCTTTTACCGTCTTTTTGATCCTATAGATTCATCCTTTCTACCAAAAATGGTTTCTGCCTCCACAAATTTGGATCTATCCTGTCTGCATCTAATATGATGCCTAGTATATTCACTTATGCTTCACATGTAATTAGATTCCTCACTTGTACTTATTCTTGGATTCGTACAAATCTAGAACCAACTCTCAACATATAAGTGAATGTCTTTGCGCTATGAGGTCAATGTCTTCTAAACTGATTTATCTTCGAAATCTTATAAGAATGCATATGACCACTTCCCCTTCCCTCGCATCTCTAATGCTGTCACAGGTACATGTCCGTGGGAGAATCCCTTGGTTCTCATAGTCTGCATTCATTTGCAGAATTCTTATAGCATCATATCAACTCTCTCGAAGCAGTTCTGTCGACCCGTGGCGGAAGCCTATGATGTGATGTTGGAGCCATTCACCGAACGCGTCATGGCAACAGATAAGTCTGCAAGGAAGGGTGGCAGACAGCGCCGTGGGAACACATCGAAGGATTTGCCACCAGACCTCTATGAGCTGTACAAGACAGATCCAGAGGAGAACTACAATCAGCAAAAAACCCGAATCCAATGGATTCGAAGATATTAGGCAGAACAATGGTGCAAGTACAGGTTTGTGACCCAGGAATATGCTGAGAAGAATGCCATCAAGCGACCCTGGGGAGACATCTTGTACAAGAATCTTCCACCCAGGTCCAGAGCTAAAGCCATTGAACAAGGCTTCTACCCTTGCATGGTTCGTGGACCACAGCCTGCAGATGCCGACCCATCTTCATTGCTATGGTGTCGTGACGACAATCTGTTCAAGTGCAACTTCCAGTTTGCCAAGAACTCGACAAAGAAAACAAGAAGTCACGGGGATTAGACTTCAACCCAGGTCCCTCTGCTCCTCGTGCCGTTGGCACACGCGAAGCTGAACCCAATCTTGTTGGGCCCTTCTACAACCTAGAAGGTCTCATCACTCATATTATGGTTCAAGGGACATACGTGGATCAACCTGCAGATGACGCTGATTCTGACGAAGCGCCTGCACCACCGAAGCCTAAGAAGCTGAAGAAACCTAAAGGTTCGAAGCCTTCCTCGCACCAAAAAGCTTCATGGCGAAGCCTCTCGCCATCGCCTCCTCCTGCACCAAGTGTGCGGTCTGAAGATCTCTCACGCATCTCCAAGTCTGAGAAAAAGAAGAAGAAGCCCATGCACACCACTGGTCCAGCTCTGACCCCAGCTGCTGTTCTGAGGAATGAAAATGACGCCATTGATCTGTCAAGTGACAACGGTCTTACTGATGATGCTCTTGAGCAGCTGATAAAGAGAAAGCACGAGGCAGAAATCTTCAATGATTTGCCTCTCTTTGACGTGGAAGTATTGAACAGCTTCATTGATAAGTGGTTTGACACCCCCAATCTCAGCTTTGACGATCTGCAACTTCCCATTGGCCTAAGCATCTCCTTCCATGGCACCATTGCTCTTGAGCTGGCTCTTGCTCAGAAAATTGTTGAGCTGAAGCACAAGATTGATTATGAAAAGGCTCAGTTCAAGAAGCACATGTCCAAGCTCAGCGTGGCAGAAGTCCAAAACTTCAAGGTCATGCTCCATGAGCTCAAGGAAGCGTTTCACAAGAAACTTGATGAAGCCAAAGGTTCTCGTGAGAGCATGAAGATTCTTGCTGCCAAGTGTGTTCAAGATTACAATGAAGTTGAGAAGCGCAAGGCACTTGGGCGTCCTGGCATCGACCCCAAGATGGCTGCCAAGAAAAAGAAGCCAACTGTGGACCAAGCTGAACCATCCAGGCGGGAAGAACCTCGCATTGTCTTCCCCGCAAGTATGACAGGCGTGAAGCCTAAGGTCCCCACAGTGGCTTCAGAGCTTCAGAAGACAAGGGCAGCTGAAGCCAAAGCTAGAAAGTGCAAGACCAAGAACACCACTAATGATGCTCCACACACCAAGAAGCGCAAGACCAAGAAGAGAGATCGGGCTGCTCCCACAGAGCCCCTTGTCGTCGAGCCAATTTCTGTTACTCGTCCTGAATCTGCACAACAAGAACATCATTTGATAGTTCATGAGCCTGCTTCCCCAGAGGCTCCTGAAGCAGAAGACATTCCAGCTGTTGACCCCACCGTAGCTGAAGACATTGGTCATCAAGACAATGTTGAAGATGATGAAGTCCTTCCTCAGATCGAGCATAATATGGTATCATCGCATGTTCTTACAAACAACGAACTCAACAGCATTGGTCGTCCGTTGACGCAAATTGCTCAGGATGACTCATGGGCTGATCACCCTCAAGACTGCCCCCGTCAAGCAGAAACACCAACTACTCCCCCACCTCAAGTCACCACTCCGGTGCTTGAAGATGACGGCTTTGTGGCCCAACCAACTCCATCTCCACAAGTGTCGCCAGCTTTCCGCAGGCTTCGCAAGGGACCAAGGCCTCAAGTCACCTTATCAAGTGTTTCAGAAGGAGAAGAGTGCCAATCGGTTTCTCGCCAAGTATTTCCTGAAACCTCTCCAACTGTGAACAACCCTGAGGCTGAAGCCAAAGTGGATGAAGATATTCCGGCTGCATCAGCCGATGACCAAGAAGAACCAAGAGAAGAAGAAGAATGTGTTGCTACACCCCCAACCAATCCTGAAGTTATTCTCGAGGAGAACGTGTCCGACCCTCCAGCTACTCAAGTGGAGGCTAACGACATTGAGGCGGCCACCAACACCAACACTGAAGCCAATGACTTTGTCATGGCTGACGCAAATGTGGTGCCTGAAGTCAATGTGGTGCCCGAAGTGATAGCACCTGAAGTCAATGCTGCACCTGATGCAAATCTGCAGCCTGAGGTCACTGTCGCTGCCACTGCCACTGCTCCTGTACTGCCTACAAGGTCACACACTATCGAGCAAGCATACAATTATGGTCAGCTGGTCACTATCATATGGCCCATTCTGGTTCCTCCACCTGCTGGTGGTCCGCAATTTGACTATCATGTCAAGCACAGGCCTCAGGTCCAGAAGCCGAAGCCAAGACTCCCTAGGTTTCCAGGTACTGCCACTTCACCAGGGTCCTTCAATGCAAATGGCTTCATTGCGCACAACACTTTCTTTGATAGCGCTAAGAACCCCTATTCCAAGCCAAGGATTTCATTTGATCGATTTTGGAGCTATCACCAGCGCAGCTACTACTCATGCGTTCTCTATGATCAAGTGTGCATCTTCCCTCATATGCGTCTTGACTACGAAGCCATTGCCGGATTGCCATGCCTGGAAGAGGCCCTTGACTGCTTCTGTGATGCTGGATTGCTGAATTTTGTGACTGATAAGGAGCATTGGAATGAAGAGCTTCTGCTACAATTCTATGCCACCCTCCACATTCGTGGCTACAACAGGGATCCGAACACATGGGTCCTTGAGTGGATGACAGGCAACGTACACCATGAATCTAAAGCTTTTGACATTATTGAGCTCACTGGTCTGCCCACTCTTGGTGAACTATATGAACTTGGTTGTCACCTTCACCACAATGCTTTGGAGAGCATCTTTCAGAAGCCAGAGACCAATATGAGCCAAATGCTGAGCATGATGAACCCTTTGCCACATGACGCTGATTACTGTCAGGACCCCGATTCTATGCCACACCGATCTAGCATGTAACACCTCATATCACTTTGCGGCCTCACGCACGGTATTCCCACGGGTGTCGCCTTACCATGCCCGGGACCGTTTGCGCCTTTTGGCACACGTATATGATGGTGTCGCTAGCATCCATATGACAAAGAACCCGGGCTGACATGGCTAGTCGTGAACCCAAAGTGGCCCTAACTTACAGGGACATGCATACATGACCCAACATCGAACGTGTCGGTCATCAGCGAGTGAATCTGGGCTGTAGCAACTGGGCTAGCAAGACTCCGGTAAACACCGTGTGACATTTCCCTGAAGGGACAGACACAGGAACGAAGAAGGACACATGCCGGCTAGCCTAAGTGTTCCGGAGCAGTAGCAAGCCACCAGGGCTCAGTGGAAGAACTAGGAGACATTTCCCGGTAAGAGAGGCTACTAAGGACAAACAACTAGATAGTTAGATCCCACACATAGCAATACACATTACACGTACGCATAACATGCAAGTATGTGCTGTACAACATGGCATCACAACATAACTCAACAACTCATATAGATAAAGCCTCAGAAGAGCCATCATAGCATTTTTTACAAGGAGGGGTCACATGACCCAACATTCAGAGCAATGAAGCAACAAGCGGAAGCATTACATGTCTGAGTACAGACATCTACAAATGAAAAAGGCTGAAGAGCCTGACTATCTACAACATCCGATCAAGATCGTAGCTGAGGTAAAAGCTAGTTGTCGAAGTCCACGGAAACTAGTAAGACCGAAGTCCTAGCTGCAAAAACAACATAAATAAAGCAACATGACTACAAAGGTACTCAACAAGACTTACATTAGATCCTATCATACATGCATCTGTATCAAGAGGGTATTGCGGGGTTTAGTTGCAGCAAGCCAGCTTTGACTCAGTGGCTATCCTGTCTACGACTACCAGAACTTCTTTGAGGTGATATGGCGCACACGAGTCGACTAATCACCACACAATACACTACTATGGATTCATCCCCGTCTCCCTACGAGAAGGCCATCCATAGCACTCACACTTGTCTTGAGCATTTTAGAGTATCCACTTCAAGTTGTCTATGTACCACGTAAGCATCCAAGAAGTCCATAACCGCGGACTCGGCTATTCGAATATATCATGTTAACCCTGCAGGGGTGTACTTCTTCACACACGCTCTTGCCACTTACCGCCATGTACACGTCATGTATCTCGGCAACCTTCAAGCGGAAGCCTGGCGAGGAAGTCGGCCACGACCTGACTAACCACACAAGACTCTAGTCCAGGTTTATCGCCTATTCGGGTTCCATCCGCAAGGAGATCCGGCCGAGGTTTCGCTCACGGCCCCAAACGATGTGTGCAGGGTTCCCGAGCCCACCATCCGGGTGCCACTCGGTACACCAGGCCACATGTGCCTAGTCTATCCCAAGCCCACCCTGCCGGGTGCCACTTGGTAGAAAAATAGCACTACCTACAAACACCAGAAACTAGTGGCGACTCTTGGACAGAGATCATGTTGGTTAATAAGTCGAGAGGGCCGAGTTACCGGAACCCAATGTGTGGTAGTAGCTAGTCATTGGACAACATACATAGAACTCAGTGCTTAAGGACGGTTCCAGTGAGACAACCCACCATGTACTCCTACATGGCCTCTCACCGCTACCTTTACAAAATCGTGTTCACACACTTAACTCTCAGCATAAGAACATAGAACTGCACTCCAATTCATTCCCAATGAATCAGATCTGACACGACTCTAAGCAATAGCAGGCAAGGCATGGTAGGAACACAACATGGCTCAATCAACTCCTACACATGCTAGTGGGTTTCAACTATTTACTATGGAAATGACATGTCATGCACAGGAATGGGTTCATCTACAGCATCACAAAGTAGCAGATGAATCGTTGTTGTCCTAATGCAATAACTGAGAGCAGGAGTGAGAGAGTAGGATTGTATCGGAATGAACAAGGGGGTTTGCTTGCCTGGTAGATCAACAGAGGGCCTTTGCTCCTCGGGAGTACTCTGGAACGGACTCCGGAGCAGGACCTATCGAGAAGGAACGGTGTCGGTGTCAAAACCGGCGGATCTCGGGTAAGGGGGTCCCGAATGTGCGTCTAGGCGGATGGTAACAGGAGACAAGGGACACGATGTTTTTACCCAGGTTCGGGCCCTCTCGATGGAGGTAAAACCCTACTCCTGCTTGATTAATATTGATGTTATGGATAGTACAAGAGTGGATCTACCACGAGATCAGAGAGGCTAAACCCTAGAAGCTAGCCTATGGTATGGTTGTTGTTCTTCCTACGGACTAAAACCCTCCGGTTTATATAGACACCGGATAGGGTTAGGGTTACACAGAGTCGGTTACAATGGTAGGAGATCTACATATCCGTATCGCCAAGCTTGCCTTCCGCGCCAAGGAAAGTCCCATCCGGACATGGGACGAAGTCTTCAATCTTGTATCTTCATAGTCCAGAGTCCGCCAGCGGTGATAGTTCGGCTATCCGGACACCACCTAATCCAGGACTCCTCAAGAGCTCTCGAACCAGGCTTCAATGACGATTTAATCCGGCGTGCCTATTGTCTTCGGCATTGCAAGGCGGGTTCCTCCTCCGAATACTTCACAGAAGATTTTGAACACAAGGATAGTGTTCAGCTCTGCAAAACAAGTTCCACATACCACCGTAGAGAGAATAACCTTTGCCCAGATCTGCTGACGTATTCCGTGGCGTGACATCACACCACGGCCAGGCCTTTATACGAATCGTTTTTACTGTTCCACCTCAGCGCGTTTAGCGAGGCGGTTTCTTTGGCACGTCTTATCACAGCGGAGATCGTGCCCCCTTTATTCTGGGATCCTCATCAATACGGGCGTGGGTAACCCATTCGTGCCCGTTGGCACGCCTCCTCCATCTAAGGCGAGTCCCGAACGGTCACGGGGAGGGCTCTTGGTATTCAACCTCTTTATAACGAGACCAAGGTCCGCTCCTTTCTTTCAATCTCAATCGAATCCGCTCCTCGCCTCGAGTTCCAACACCCAAAGCTCCATATTTAGGCGCTTCGGACCTTCAACGATGTCCGGCTCCGACCTGCACGGCCGGTGGATGTCTTCCTCCACACGGAAGAAGATGTGCTAAAGTCGAGAGACGCTGTATCTAACCGCGAAATTTCAGATAGGCTGCCTGCCCAAGGGCAGGTTATTCCCACTCCGAGCCTGGTGAGGCGTGGTATTCGTGTCTCACTTCCTTCGGGTTTAGGCTTCTGACGGGCCTCTTTGTGAGGGGGCTCATGTTTTATTATGGGCTGGAATTCCATGACTTGGATCCGGAGTCCATCCTCCACATCTCTTCGTTCATTGTCGTATGTGAAGCCTTCCTCTACATTACCCCTCACTTCGGATTGTGGCTCAAGACCTTCAAAGTGGAGCCGAAGATGATCAAGGGGCATCAGGCAGAGTGCGGAGGAGCTGTTATAAGCAAGAATGCGGACGCTCCATGGTCCGAGGGCTCTTTTCAAGAGGAGCTCAATTTATGGCAACAGGAGTGGTTTTATATCACCGCTCCCAGGGGTACCAAATGAGCGGCGCCACCTGCCTTCCGCTCGGGTCCTCCATTGCGGCGGGCGTCATGGGTCAATAAAGGGCTCGACTAGGGACCGTACAAGGACGTAGCCTCTGTTGCAGGGCCGTATTCGAGACCTCTGAGAAAGAGAGATCAATCTGGTCGTAGTAGCGCAGGTCATGTTGATTCGTCGCACCTTGCCCTGCAAACGTCGCCCCCTCCGCCTATGGGAGTTTAATCCGGAGGGACCACGAGCTCTCCAACATTTTATGGGCGTAACGCCCGTGGAGATGTACCAACTGTTCTTCGGATCACAAGCAATGTGTCCGGACTTAACCGAGGACGTAGGTATGAGCTGCAATCGCCTGGATACTCAAGTAAGTAGTCCTGTACCCGGACGTGCTATCCGCATATTTATCATACACTTGCCCTTAAAAGAGCTATCCTTTAAACATGAGTGGATAGCAAAAGCAAAACTGATCAGGTGTCCGGCCCCCCTCCCTGAGACCACGCCGGATCCTGTAATAACCAAGATGCTACAGGTTGTGCCCTTTGAAGAAGGTGAAGGGGGCAACGAGGGAACTACTACCTCCGTGAAGGAGGCTATCAAGAAAGGGGGGATCGAGAATCGCTCCCTCCAAGGGGAGAAGAGGACCACTTCCGAAGATCCGGAGACCAAAGCCTCGAAGCGGGGGAAGAAATCTTCACCAGAGGGTCCTGCGGCGGGAGATGCCCCGGCCGCACTATTTCCCCAAGGAGATCAGCCCTCCGGCGAGACGTAAGTAAAGGGGGCGTTTTTTTAAAAGAGAGACATCCCCGTTTTATTTCTGAAGGTAACCGAAAGTTTACCTTGTAGTTCGGATCTCAGCCCTTCACAGCAGAGCTCGTCTTAAGGGGATCTTGGTCCGGAGATGATGGAGAGCGAAATGCCTCCGCCTTGCCGTATCGTTATGCGAGGTGGACGACCCTGAGGTGTCGTCGCAAAGGGCTTCTCCGCATCCGACGGGGCCAGAAGGCAGCCGTATGCCCCCTCAAAGCCCTCTGTATCCGGCCTTCGAAAAAGGCCACCGGACGAGTCCGGCACCAACGGTTGTACGGTCGGAGGAGCTAAAGGATCTTCTCGGGCGAGCGTCTATCTCGGAAGATCACCGTACGTTAATGGGTATGGTGATTGAAAGGATTTCATCCGCTAAGAGCGGATTGCATGAAGCCGTCGTAAGTTTACTGACGGGTTTTGAGGTACGCAAAATGATGTACCTTCGGCGCTTTTGCATATAAAATGCGCCTTTGTATAGATAGTAGCCCACGAGACTTGGTGCGGTGTCAAAAATGACGGTGCGCCGAGGATCATAACCCCAGGTATAATATGCGCTCTTCCTATGTAGGTGGCGAAGCGTCCGGTGGCTAGCCGGGCTGATGAATTTGCCAAACTGAAGCGGCAACTTGACGTGGCGGATGCGGACATCACGCTTGTTAATAAGCGGCTTGACGAGTCACAAGGTATGCAACTTCTCCGCGGACACCTGGTAAGGGAGCTTGAAGCCCATGCCTTACAACATGTATGCTTAATGCAGATGGTGCCACTGCTATGGAGAGTCTTCGGGCGGAGCTCGCCCGAGCCAAGGAGCAAGCCAGAAAAAGTGATGCGGCTGCTTTAAAGGCGGCCGCAGAGCTAAAAGCCGAACAGGCTGCTCCTTTGCCAAGCAAGAAAGAAATGGCCGAGATGGCCGTGAAATTGAAGAATGCTCTTGACCGTTGCGAACTTCTTGAAAAAGAAGATCGAGCGAAACAAGAGGACCTGAAAAGGCCGCCACCGAGGCCAAGGATACTCGCTACTGCAATGAGAGCTATGAAGGAGGAGCTACGTCGGGCGGAGATTTTGCGGTTGGAAAGCCCTTTACATTGCGGAGGAAATTCACGGATCCTAGGTATGCTCAATTGGACCGGCTGTGGGGTGCGGAGGATGCTTATCTGGACTTGGCGGCGACTGCCGCAGACGCGGCCGAACACTTCTGAGGTCAAAAGGATCACGGAATGGAAGAGCTTTTTTGGTCGCAGTTCCATAGTCCGGAGCGTCCACTTTCATTAACCGATCGTTTGGCCGAATGGGCTGAGTTGAATAGGTTGTCCGGACTTGCCATGAAGGCTGTCGTGACTCATTTGTCGCTGAAAAGGCCCGAGCCGAAGAGTTATTTTGGCTTGTTGCAACAGTTCCTTGTTGCGGTGCCGCATATCGATGCAATGAAGCGGTCAGCATGCATAGAGGGTGCGCGGATGGCTCTTGCCCGTGTCAAGACATACTGGGCGGAGATGAAGGCCACCGACGTTGCATCCTAAGATTCGGACAAAATCTGAGTACCTGCCGAGCACTATTTTGAGGAAGTCCTGCAGGGCGCTCGTTTAATAGAGGCGCAGTGCTCGAAGGATATTATGTTTTAATGACATGTATGATTTGTGAAAACAATGTTTCAATATAATATAAGAGCTTTTTTATACTTGTGCGTTCAAGTATTAAAACACCTCCTGTGCGGCCGTTGATGTATATGTGTATATAACCTGAAAGATGGCAGTCTTCGGCTTCAGCCCCCACGCACATAGTGTGGGGGTGTTTGCAAAAAGGCGCATTTTCACACTTAATCCAACGTCTTGGTCCTGTAAAGGAGGTGATAGCGTAGCAAATTATGCAACCGGACTATAATGCTTTATCACTTTCACTTAGCCATAGGAGTTTGATGGTGGGGCTACTATATAGCCCCTAGGGGCACCGCGCTCTCCCGAATTCGGGGCGCGTATGTGCCTGACCGGGAAACGGTCCTTCGTTAATGCGGGAATTCTAAACATTCCGGTGGGTCATCGAATGGTTGACCAGTCTCACGCTATATCATGACAGTCAGTTTTCGGCTTTCTCTACTGAGGTGCTCACCTAGCCGAACTGGGGCACAATCGAAGTAGTTCTCCTGGTGCCGCATTAGCCGATAGAACGGAACGTAAGGCAGCAAAACACAGGAGGCGGGCAAACCCAACATTTGACCAAAGACATGATTTGGAGCTGATGCATATAAGGCCTAACTCGAGACGCCGAACACTCCCTAAGGTATTCGGTCTTTATGAAAATGGGCAGAATAATGCCCTAAGCCTCTGGTGTCCAGGTACGCGCAAAAATTTTGGTGCGGCCGATGCCAAAACGCCAGCCTCCTCCTCGGGTATAGCAAGAAAACGGGGGATGTGTATCAACAAGAGACAGTAAAAAAAGTTTACGCAGGGTCTTAATCTGAAAAGAATCCTTGCAACGGGTCCCTACTGCACGTCTGCGCCTGTGTCTCCGTTGTGCCGTATCCTGGATGGGTGTAGCAAGGTGTTCATCTGTAAAAGAGAAGAACTTAGTTGAACAGAAAAAAAGATCGTGCTAAAAATGTACTTCGTATTAAATAAACAGAGTACGGTTCGAAGAGTGAATAAAATTGAGCTTTATTATCTCTTGTTTTACATGCGTGTAGCCCCTTGTATAGGGGTATGCCGCTAGTAGGCGTTTATATGTTTACGCCGGACTCATCCAGCCATGTCCGGGGTTCGAATGACCTATTCAGGTGCTTTGATTAGCGGAGCCGGATTAGTGTGGGGCTGTCAAGGTAGTCTCACGTTCTTCCGTGCTCGAGTAACACTTGATACTCCCTTTTAATGAGATGATACCGCGTGGACCGGGCATTTTAAGTGTAAGAGATGCATAATGCGGTATTGCGTTAAAGCGGGCGAAAGATTCACGTCCCAGTAGTGCTTGATAGCTACTTTCGAATGGGGCGATGTGGAAGGTTAACTTTTTGCGGCGGAAGTTGTCAGATGAGCCGAACACAACTTCTAGCAGTAGGGAGCCCGTACAATGGGCATATAGGCCTGGCATTACCCCTTTGAAGGAGGTGTTGCTATGGCAAATTTTGGTTGGGTCTATCCCCATTTTGCGGATTGTGTCCTGATATAGCAGGTTTAGATCGCTACCTCCGTCCATTAGGACTTGTGTAAATTGGAGTCCGTCGATTATAGGATCTAATATCAAGGCAGTCCATCCTGCGTTCTGGATACTTCCGGAATAGTCCTGATGATCGAAGGTCATTGGTTTTGACAACCATCATTGGGACTCTGCTGGGATAGACCGTGCGGCGCGTGTTTCTATGGGCGCCGCTCTGTTTTTCCCTTATGTCACTTGAAGTGAGTTCACTGTTTTGACTTTTTGTGGGAAATTATTTTGTTTTCCGGTACCCTGCTTCGTCATCGTCCTCGCTTGGTGTGTCGAGCCCCTTGTGTTCGGCATTGAGTTTGCCGGACTGCTTGAAGACCAAACAATCTCTGTGGGTATGGTTTGCAGGTTTCCGAGAATCTTGTGGATTTGGCATATTTTGTCCAAGATTTTGTTTAGGTTGGATAGCTCGTCATGTTGTCCTTGAGGGCAGCTTCTTATGATTCTGCCGGAGCTTACGAATCCGGCGTTGACCGACGTGCTCTTGGGTTGTTTCCCTTTGTCCGCGCTGGTCCTTGCTGCGTCGTGGTTTTCCATATCCATCCCTGACTTTGGATGTACTTGGGTCGCTGGTACTGCATCTTGCCAGCCAACTATCCTCTCCCGCACAAAAGCGGGTCATGAGGCTTGTTAATGCAGCCATTGTTCTCGGCTTCTCCTGGCCGAGGTGTCTGGCGAGCCATTCGTCTCGGACGTTGTGTTTGAAAGCTGCTAAGGCTTCAGTGTCCGGACAGTCAACTATTTGGTCCTTTTTGATGAGGAACGTGTACCAGAATTTGCGGGCTGACTCTCCGGGTTGTTGAGTTATGTGACTTAAATCGTCTGCATCCGGAGGACGGACACAAGTCCCTTGAAAATTTGCCCGAAAAGCATCCTCGAGCTCTTCCGAACTTCCAATGGTATTTTCAGGGAGGCTTTTGAGCTAATGCCGGGCCGACCCTTTGAGCTTGAGGGGTAAGTATTTTATGGCGTGGAGATCATCTCCTCTAGCCATGTGTATGTGGAGGATGTAATCCTCAATCCAGACTCTAGGGTCTGTTGTACCGTCGTATGCCTCTATGTTTACGGGTTTGAATCCCGCTGGGAATTCGTGATCCAGCACCTCATCGGTGAAACACAGGGGGTGTGCGGCACCCCTATATTTGGGTGTGCCGTTATGTTCGGATATTTGGCATGTTGCATTGCTTGGAAGAGCTTGCTTTCTCGGCCCATAGATGGACCTAACTGGGCCATCCTTTTGATGCGAATCCTTATGCGGATTGCATGCCGGCTTGTGTGCAGTGCCGCTTGCCGCTCCATGTTTGCCATGTGGCCGTCTATCCGACCAGGCGGCCTCTTTGTTCTTTGATTGCGGGGGCTCTACGGCCTCCTCATCGAATTCGGGCAGTAATTTGCGCTTCGGGTAGCTCTTTGTTTGGCGACTGTCGCCATGTTTCTCTGCGGTGTTGAGTACTTTGCCCCATCTGATTCTGAGTGCATCTTCCGCTGTTTTGAGCTTCCGCTTCTGCTTTTTCAGGCTACGCGCAGTGGCGACGAGCCTTTCGTGGAGGTTCTTCTGCTCCAACAATTTGTCCGGTGTGAGATCGTCCGGACTATTATCTTCGCTGGGGACGGGTTGTTTATGCAAGTTGTTCTGTTCGGACGGTTGCTCGATAGCATGTTTGTCGTCCACCGGTTCGCCCTGCTCTGTGGCTGGGTCTGTTTGGCTGCCGTCTTTGTCGAGGCGGGACTTGGTGCGGCATTTACTTGCCGTTTTGACTGCTTTTCGAGTGATTTATCCTTCGTAGTGTCCCGTTGTTCCTCGTCGTCACTTCCCTTAGGTGTATCCACCATGTATACATCGTGGGATGAGGTGGCTGTCCAGTATCCTATAGGTGCTGGTTCATGGTTGTCTCCTACATCGTCGTCCATACCGTCGATGTCTTCGGAGTCGAAATCGAGCACGTCGTTTTAAGCTTTCAACGGTGGCTACAAAGTGGGCGGTGGGTGGGCGTTGAATTTCTTCGTCGTCCGCATCCCAACCTTCCTGACCGTAGTCTGGCCAGGGCTCTCCTGATAAAGAGAGAGACTTTAGTAAATTCAGGATGTTGCCAAAGGGCGAGTGCTGAAAGATGTCTGCGGCAGTGAACTCCATAACCGGCGCCCAATTGGATTCGATTGGCAGGGGCGCGGAGGGTTCGGAGTCCGGAGAGGAGTCCGGCACCTTGGAGCCACGGTCTTCGCAAAGGACAGGGATGGAGATCGGCTCAATCGCCATAGAGATCATAGCCCCCGAGGCGGTGTCCAATCACTTGTCCTTGATCGGCGGAGTCAGCTCCAAGCTAAGGGTCGGAGCGGATGCTGGTGCGGCCTCCAGGGCACTGTTCGGCGGCAGAGCTAGATCGTGCCCATCGAGACAGTGCGGCGCGCTTGGCTGTGGCTCGAATCCGTTGAAGATCAAGTCTCGACGGATGTCGGCTGTGTAGTTCAAACTCCCAAATCTGACATGATGGCCAGGGGCGTAGCTTTCGATCTGCTCCAGATGGCCAAGTGAATTGGCCCGCAGTGCAAAGCCGCCGAATACGAAGATCTATTCAGGGAGAAAAGTCTCACCCTGGACCACGTCGTTGTTGATGATCGAAGGAGCCATCGGGCCTAAGGATGACGACACAGAAGAACTCTGAATGAAAGCACCAATGTCGGTGTCAAAACCGGCGGATCTTGGGTAGGGGGTCCCGAACTGTGCATCTAGGCGGATGGTAACAGGAGACAAGGGACACGATGTTTTTACCCAGGTTCGGGCCCTCTCGATGGAGGTAAAACCCTACTCCTGCTTGATTAATATTGATGATATGGGTAGTACAAGAGTGGATCTACCACGAGATCAGAGAGGCTAAACCCTAGAAGCTAGCCTATGGTATGATTGTTGTTCGTCCTACGGACTAAAACCCTCCGGTTTATATAGACACCGGATAGGGTTAGGGTTTCACAGAGTCGGTTACAATGGTAGGAGATCTACATATCCGTATCGCCAAGCGTGCCTTCCACGCCAAGGAAAGTCCCATCCGGACATGGTACGAAGTCTTCAATCTTGTATCTTCATAGTCCAGGAGTTCAGCCAACGATGATAGTTCGGCTATCCGGACACCCCCTAATCCAGGACTCCCTCAAACGGTGTCGGAAACCAATACACAAGCATATGCAACAATATGATGCATGAACATGGCATGCATATGTGATGATGTTTGAGCTAATGCAACTAGCATTCATTTGGTTGAAGTTCATTTGAACCAAGAGTTCAAATGCAACTCCAAATTAACTCTTTATAAATGTCATTTACACGTTTTCACTTATACAGTAGGTATAAGTAGGTTTGTGATGCATGAAACTAGTACAGATGGAAAGATTGCATTTTTCTGATAATTTTTCATATATAATTTATTTCAATCTGAGCTACGGCTGAATTTCTATGATTTTTTGAAGTTTACATCATTTTCTGGAATTTCCGGATTTAATTTAAATCCAGAAAATAAATAACTGCATCAGCACTACGTCATGCTTGCGTCAGCAAGTCAACAGCGCTGACTGGGGTCAAACCTTACGTGTGGGGTCCACACGTCAGTGACACAGTGTTAAACAGGGGGGCTTTACTAATCTAATTAAAAGATTAGGGCGCAGTGGCCCACTGTCAGTGTCAGGGTTAGCTTAAATAGTGATTAGCGCTAAGCTAATCACCTGGCCGACAGGGCCCGCATGTCAGGCCGGCGAGGTCATCGGCGACGACCTCAGGACGCGTCGGCGTCCGCGTTAAAGGCCACGGGGGCGGCGGCTAAGGGCACCGGGGTGTAGACCGGGCTCGTCCGCACCAGGGGAGCAGACGGGAGGCTGCGGGGGCGGCGGAGCTCGCCGGAGCGCGGCTTCCAGCGGGAGCGGGCTGCGGGGCACGGGGAGGCCACCCGAGGGGCTCTACGGCACCCTCATGGCACCAGGAGCACGGTGACGCGCTCGGTTGCGGGCTGCGGTGGCCAGGGCGACGGCGGCGACATGGACGGCGGCGAGAAGCTACGGCCGTGGTGGGGAGAAGAAGCTATGGCATGCGAACGGCTAACGGAGAGAGGGGGACGGGGCAGGAGCTCACTGCGGTTCCGATGGAGTCTTCCGCGAGCTCGGGGGAGGCCGGACGCGAGCGGAACAGCGGGGGCGATCTCCGGCGACCGGAGATGAAGACGGAGGCGATGGCGGCTCTCCAGGGCCTCCTGAGGTGCGTGGCTTGACGGGGAGGTAGCCAGCGACGTGGCGGAGCTTCTGGGCACGGGAGAGGGTGAGGGGTAGGCGGTGGCTACGGCAACAGTGGCCGGTGGCGATGACAGCGCTCGGCCGCGGGGTGAGGGAGAGAACAGGGGAGGAGGGAGAATGAGAGAGAGTGAGAGCGGTGCGGGGCGGCGCGTGGCGTCGTGCGGGGCTTCCAGGCGATAAGGGAGGGGCCAGGCAGGCAGGTGGCGTGGCGGCACGGCCGCACTGCCACAGCCACACGCCTGGCCGACTGGCGCCAGGAGGACGACGGCGCTGGTGGGCTGGCCCAGCTGGGCCGCACAGTGCTGGGCCAGACGGCTGCAGGTAAGCGCCAGGTAGGTTTTTCCCATTTTGTTTCTTTTCTATTTTTCTGACATATGTTTTGATTTAATAATAATACTAAATCATTTTATTTTCTTATGCCAATTTTTGAAGGAACTAGTGGTATTATTCCAGAGCTCCTCAACAAATGGCACAATTTTGGGACATATATTATATATATAACATATATATATCCAATGCAAATTATTATTCTTTAATTCCAAATGCCCAAAATAATTACTTATGAGCTCCTAAAAATATTGATTTGATTTTTATCTCTGTCCAATATTTTCAGAGAGCAACATGAGCATTTTCTTGGACCCTTTTGGAGCAATTCATAAATCCCCAATTCAAATTTAAATGTAATTTAAACATGATGCACACATGACTAGCTAGTCTAGGTCATACCAGAACTAGGGATGTGACAACTCGCCCCCACTTGAAAGAATCTCGTCCCGAGATTCAGGGGTCGACGGAAAGAAAGTGGGGTACAATAGTCTAAGACGATCTTCTCGCTCCCAAGTAGTTTCTCTCTCGGAATGATGAGACCACTGAACTTTGAGAAACTTGATGTTATGACGTCGAGTGACACGCTCTACTTGATCAAGAATGCGAACAGGATACTCTCGATATGTGAGGTTATCTTGGAGATCAAGCGTTTCGTGGTCCACTCCGCGAATAGGATCCGAGAAGCAAGGCCTGAGTTGAGAGACGTGGAAGACATCATGCACTCTAGAAAGATATGGGGGTAGTTCCAACTGGTAGGCAACCTCTCCTCGTTTAGCAAGAATGCGAAAAGGACCAATGTAACGAGGAGCCAACTTGCCCTTGATACCGAAACGATGGGTACCCTTCAGAGGAGTAACCCGAAGGTAAGCTTTATCGCCAACTTCATAAGTCATATCCTCATGATGACGATCCTACTGGCTCTTTTGACGAGACTGGGCTGTTTTCAAGTTCTCACGAGTGATGCAAACTTGCTCTTCTGCCTCCTGGATCATGTCCTGTCCAAAGAATTGTCTTTCACCGGTTTCTGACCAGTTCAAAGGTGTTCGACATCTTCGTCCATAGAGAATCTCAAAAGGAGCTTTCTTGAGACTGGATTGATAGCTATTGTTATAAGCAAACTCGGCGAAAGGAAGACATTTCACCCAATCCATACCAAATGAGATAACGCAAGCTCTAACAATGTCTTCGAGAATTTGATTGACGTTTTCCACCTGACCACTCGACTGAGGGTGGAAAGCGGTACTGAAGGAAAGATGGGTTCCCATGGCAGTCTGGAAACTCTCCTGGAAATGAGAAGTGAAAAGACTTCCACGGTCTGAATTGATCTCTAGTGGAACACCATGAAGTGACACTATTCGAGAAATATATAAGTCAGCGAGCTGACTAGCAGTGATACTCTCTCGAACAGGTAGGAGGTGCGCCACTTTGGAGAGACGATCAATGACTACAAAGATAGCATTATTCCCTCTCTTGGTCCTGGGAAAGCCGGTGATGAAGTCCATACCAACTTTATCCCATTTCCACTCAGGAATGGCTGAAGGCTGAAGGGTGCCAGCAGGCCTTTGATGCTCTGCCTTAACGCGACGACAAACGTCACAGTTAGCAATAAATGAAGCAATTTCTCTCCTCATCCTAGTCCACCAGAACCTCTGGCGTAGGTCCTGATACATCTTAGTACTACCGGGATGAATCGTGAGAGGGGATTCATGCGCCTCCTTAAGGATCAATTGCTGCATCTGCTGACTTTTGGGAACCACCAAGCGGTTCCCAAAGTAAACAACACCTCGTTCATCTATAGAGAAACAACCAGCTACTCCCTTGGAGATATTTTCTTGATTCGGGAGATTCCCGTATCATGCTTCTGGACTTCTATGATATGATCCACAATAGTAGGCTTCGCCACCAAGGTAGAAAGGAATCCATGAGGAGCAATGTGAAGGTTAAGCTTACATAATTCCTCATGGAGAAGTTGTTGGCCCTGCTGCAACATGAGATTGTTGCAATAGGATTTATGACTTAGCGCATCATCCATGACATTGCCCTTGCCTGGGGTGTAGGTAATCCCTAAGTCGTAATCTGAGATCAACTCCAACCAACGTCTTTGCCTAAGGTTTAAATCTGGTTGGGTGAAGATATACTTGAGACTCTGGTGGTCGGTGTAGATCTCGCAACGTTTACCAAGAAGGGAGTGTCGCCAGGTCTTGAGTGCATAGACTACGGCTGCAAGCTCTAGATCATGTGTAGGATAATTCTCCTCATGTGGATGCAATTGTCGAGATGCATAGGCAATCACATGACAATCCTACATAAGAATGCAACCTAGTCCCTGTCGTGAGGCATCGCAGTAGATAACAAAGTCTTTAGTGAAATCCGGTGGCACAAGTATGGGAGCAGAAGTCGAGCGCCTTTTTCATTTCAAAAACTGTACTCACACTGTGGGGA
The DNA here is from genome assembly GCA_021605145.1 of Aegilops bicornis. NCBI lineage: Eukaryota > Viridiplantae > Streptophyta > Magnoliopsida > Poales > Poaceae > Aegilops > Aegilops bicornis. The sequence goes on from CM038672.1 coordinate 349,718,498, forward strand.
CCACTCAAACTTTTTATCTTTCTTGAGAAGTTCCGTGAGGGGTTTGGCTACTTTGGAGAAGTTTTCAACAAAGCGGCGACAATAGATGGCTAGACCAAGGAAACTCCTATCTTGTTTAATGGTTTCAGTCGGTGTCCAATCAAGAACGGCCTTAACTCTCTCGGGATTGACAGCAATGCCCTTACCGTAGATTACGTGGCCTAGGTAGGTCACCGGCAACCAAAATTCACACTTGGAGAACTTGGCATAAAGGCGGTGCTCTCGAAGTTTCTCTAACACAAGTCTAAGATGTTTGGCATGCTCTTCCTCGTTCTTGAGTAAATAAGAATGTCATCGAGGTAAACCACGCATTTAACTTATCTAAGTAATCCATGAAGATCGAGTTCATCAAGCGGGAGAATGTAGTTGGGGCGTTGGTTAGACCGAAGGACATGACGGTGTACTCTTACTGGCCATAACGAGTGACAAACGTTGTTTTAGGAATGTCCCCGTTTCTGATCTTGATTTGGTGGTAGCCTAACCTCAAATCCATCTTGGAGAAGACTGAGGATCCAGCGAGCTGATCATACAGATCGTTGATCCTGGGGAGCGGATACTTGTTCTTTATCGTGACCAAATTAACGGGACGATAATCTACAACCATCCGGTCCGTACCATCCTTCTTCTTGACGAAGAGGACGGGGTAAGCCAAAGGAGAAGAACTAGGACGGATGAAACCCTTTTGCAAGGACTCATCAAGTTGTTTCTTAAGCTCGGCTAGTTCTAAGGGTGCCATCATGTAAGGTCTCCTAGAGATTGGAGTGGTTCACAGGATAAGGTCTCTGACGAACTCTACATCTCTGCCGTGTGGAACACCGGCAGTTCCTTCCGAAAGACATCCGGAAAGTCACGGACTACCTGGATATCTTCAAGGTCTGGAAGAGGGCTGGCATTAAGAGAATAGAGTTGACGCTTTGCAACTCTGGTGGAGACAGTGACTATGTTGCCAGATGGGTGTGTAAGCTGAACAGACTAGGTGTAACAATCAATCTTGGCATGATGAGCTGTCATCCAGTCCATACCCAAAATGATGTTAATATCCGAGGACTTGAGGGCTACAAGTGATGCAAGGAATACAAGTCTATCAACAAGGATTTCATTACCATAGCTGATTCTAGTGGTTTGCCATCTAGACCCTGGGGTTTGGATTTCAAGTGGAGTTGGCATATCGCAAAATGACATGTCGTGCAAACGAGCATAGCCTTCAGAAATGAAGGAATGAGATGCTCCGGTAGTGAACAGAACCGATGCTGGGTGACAATTGACAAGGTGTGTACCAAGAACGACATCCTGATCATCATGAGTGTCCTTAGCTGAGACGTGATGCACACGTCCATGTTTAGTGCGAGCTGGCTTGGCACTGATCGTCTTACTTGATGGCTTAACACAACCAACAGTCTTCTCGGGCTGGGGTGGAGCATAACTGGTCTGAGAGCAGTCACGTGCATAGTGTCCTGGCTTCCCGCATGTGAAGCAAGTCCCTGAAGTTGGACGTGGACCTGCACTGATAAGCGGTCTACCAGTAGGCCTGGGTGGAACATACGATTGAGCTGGGGAAGGCACCACATGGTATGGCCTCGGCGTATATCCAGAAGGAAGAGCGGAGTTTGGAACCCAAATCCGGCGCTTCTGAGAACTAGAACCGGAGGAAGATCCCAATTCACGGGTGTGCTTACGAGACTCCTTGTAAGTGAGTTGAGCTGTCTTTGCATTAATGGCCTTGTTCATAAGAGCTTGGAATGTATCACAATGATGTAGGTGGAGATCACGATGCAACTTGGTGTTGAGACCCTTCCGGAACCTAGCCTGCTTCTTGGCGTCAGTGGACACCTCTTCTGTAGCATAACGGGCGAGGTTCTCAAACTCTCTACTGTAAGCATCAACAGCCATCTTACCATGTGTGAAACTACAGAACTCTTCTCTCTTGCGGTCAATGAGAGCCTGAGGAATGTGATGCTCACAAAAATCCTCAGTGAAATCTCTCCAGGTAGGAATCTGACCAGCTGGAAGCATAGCCTCATAGTTTTGCCACCAAAGACTAGCAGGACCTTCCAGGTGATATGTAGCATAGGTGACCTTGTCACCTTCAGCTACGTTCGCAGAACGCAACTTGCATGTGATACTACGGAGCCAGTCATCTGCATTGGGTGGTTCAATGGAATGATGGAAGGTAGGTGGTTTCAAACCAATGAAATCATAGAGGGTCGCTGACTCTTTGCACTAGTGTGCGGTGTTCTCCTCGATACATGCTAACAAGCGGTTAGACTCATGCTTGTTCCTCTCCATCTCTAACATGAACTCTGCCAACGAAGAATGGTCCGGAGGATCCTCATCCCTGCCATCTCCGTGGTTCCGGCTACGAGCAACAGAACTTTAGTTAACCGGCAACATCCTGAAGAACGAAACCAAGGAAAACAAGGATGGATTCAGCATCAATTATATGATGCAGAAGGTAGCACAAGAAATTAGTATCTCTCGAACTCCTAGGACAATTCCGGCAGCATAACGGCAGTAAAATGCTCAAAATGAGACATTCTGCAAAAGACGAGGTAGCACCATACTCAACATCATCACTCAAGGTTCTGAGACATTACTAAACAGACTACACCGGAAGTACTCGAAACTGGGATATGACTCTGATCAACCAATCCTATGGGACTACGGAGTAGTAACACGTGATCCTGATAGACGGAGGAGAAAGCCTAGTTCCTTAACCCCGTAGGAAAGATAGGATGACTCAGGTCAGAAGGCCATGAGGTATAAGGAGTAAAAAGAGCCTTACGTTCCATCCCACAATCAATTCCCCTACATAACTAAAGAATTTCTAAACTCAACTTCGACCAGTTTGGCTTGGTAATCCTACAGGCTGTCAGGCTCTGATACCAAAGCTGTCAGGACCCCAATTCTATCCCACACCGATCTAGCATGTAACACCTCATATCACTTTGCAGCCTCATGCACGGTATTCCCACTGGTGTCGCCTTACCATTACCGGGGCCGTTTGCACCTTTTGGCACACGTATATGATGGTGTGGCTAGCATCCATATGACAAAGAACCTGGGATGACATGGCTAGTCGTGAACCCAAAGTGCACTAACTTACAGGGACATGCATACATGACCCAACATCGAACGTGTCGGTCATCAGCGAGTGAATCCGGGCTGTAGCAACTGGGCTAGTAGGACTCCGGTAAACACCGCGTGACATTTCCCTGAAGGGACAGACACAGGAACGAAGAAGGACACATGCCGGCCAGCCTAAGTGTTCCGGAGCAGTAGCAAGCTACCAGGGCTCAGTGGAAGCACTAGGAGACATTTCCCGGTAAGAGAGGCTACTAAGGATAAACAACTAGATAGTCAGATCCCACACACAGCAATACACAATACACGTACGCATAACATGCAAGTATGTGCTATACAACATGGCATCACAACATAACTCAACAGCTCATATAGATAAAGGCTCAGAAGAGCCATCATAGCAATTTTTACAAGCAGGGGTCACATGACCCAACATTCAGAGCAATCAAGCAACAAGCGGAAGCATTACATGTCTGAGTACATACATCTACAAATAAAAAAGGCTGAAGAGCCTGACTATCTACAACATCCGATCAAGATCGTAGCTGAGGTACAACCTAGTTGTCGAAGTCCATGGAAACTAGTAAGACCGAAGTCTTAGCTGCAAAAACAACATAAATAAAGCAAGATGAGTACAAAGGTACTCAGCAAGACTTACATCAGATCCTATCATACATGCATCTGTATCAAGAGGGTATTGTGGAGTTTAGTTGCAGCAAGCCAGCTTTGACTCAGTGGCTATCCTGTTCTATGACTACCAGAACTTCTTTGAGGTTATATGGCGCACACGAGTCCACTAATCACCACAGAATACACTACTATGGATTCATCCCCGTCTCCCTACAAGAAGGCCATCCATAGCACTCACACTTGTCTTGAGCATTTTAGAGTATCCACTTCAAGTTCTCTATGTACCACGTAAGCATCCAAGAAGTCCATAACCGCGGACCTGGCTATTCGAATAGATCATGTTAACCCTGCAGGGGTGTACTTCTTCACACACGCTCTCGCCACTTACCGCCATGTACATGTCATGTATCTCGACAACCTTCAAGCGGAAGCCTGGCGAGGGTGTCGGCCACGACCTGACTAACCACACAAGACTCTAGTCCAGGTTTTTCGCCTACTCGGGTTCCATCCGCAAGGAGATCCGGCCGAGGTTTCGCTCACGGCCCCAAACGATGTGTGCAGGGTTCCTGAGCCCACCATCCGGGTGCCACTCGGTACACCAGGCCACATGTGCCTAGTCTGTCCCAAGCCCACTGAGGGAGTCCTGGATTAGGGGGTGTCCGGATAGCCGAACTATCACCGTTGGCCGGACTCCTGGATTATGAAGATACAAGATTGAAGACTTCATCCCGTGTCCGGATGGGACTTTCCTTGGCGTGGAAGGCAAGCTTGGCGATACGGATATGTAGATCTCCTACCATTGTAACCGACTCTGTGTAACCCTAACCCTATCCGGTGTCTAGATAAACCGGAGGGTTTTAGTCCGTAGGACGAACAACAATCATACCATAGACTAGCTTCTAGGGTTTAGCTTCTCTGATCTCGTGGTAGATCCACTCTTATACTACCCATATCATGAATATTAATCAAGCAGGAGTAGGGTTTTACCTCCATCGAGAGGGCCCGAACCTGGGTAAAAACATCGTGTCCCTTGTCTCATGTTACCATCCGCCTAGACGCACAGTTCGGGACCCCCTACCCGAGATCCGCCGATTTTGACACCGACATTGGTGCTTTCATGGAGAGTTCCTCTTTGTCGTCATCTTTAGGCCCGATGGCTCCTTCGATCATCAACAACGACGTGGTCCAGGGTGAGACTTTTCTCCCCGGACAGATCTTCGTATTCGGCGGCTTTGCACTGCGGGCCAATTCACTTGGCCATCTGGAGCAGATCGAAAGCTACGCCCCTGGCCATCAGTTCAGGTTTGGGAGTTTGAACTACACGGCCGACATCCGCGGAGACTTGATCTTCGACGGATTCGAGCCACAGCCAAGCGCGCCTCACTGTCTCGATGGGCATGATCTAGCTCTGCCACGAACAGTGCTCGAGGCGCACGGCGTCGCTCGACCCTTCGCTCGGAGCCGACTCTGCCGATCGAGGACGAGTGGCTGGACACCGCCTCGGGGGCTACAATCTCTACAGCGATTGAGTCGAACACCATCCCTGTCCTTTGCGAATCCCGTGACTCCAAGGTGCCGGACTCCTCTCGAGACTCCGAACCTCCCGCGCCCCGGCCAATTGAATCCGATTGGGTGCCGGTCATGGAGTTCACCGCCATGACATCTTTCAAAGACTCGCCCTTTGGCGACATCCTGAATTCACTAAAGTCTCTCTCTTTATCAGGAGAGCCCTGGCCGGACTACGGCCATGAAGGTTGGGATGCGGACGACGAAGAAATTCAACGCCCACCCACCACCCACTTTGTAGCCACTGTCGATGATTAAACCGACATGCTCGAGTTCGACTCCGAGGACATCGACGGTATGGACGACAATGCTGGAGACGACCAAGATCCGGCGCCTACAGGGCACTGGAAGGCCACCTCGTCATACGACATATACATGGTAGACATCCCAAAAGATGGGAATGGCGATGGAACAGCGGAGGATGACCCCTCCAAAAAACATCCCAAGCGCCGGCGTCAGCGGCGCCGCTCTAAATCCCGCCACAGCAAAAACGGTGATAACGGCACGGGACATAATAACACCCCGGACGGTTGAAGACAACCTCCTCCAGCAGGATTCAGACAGAGGAGGGAGAAGCCAGCCCTCATGATAGAGCGGCAGAGGGGAGGTGGAGGACGATAATTATATGCCTCCCTCCGAAGATGAGGCAAGCCTCGATGACGCATTTAATTTGTCGTGCCTGAGGATCCCGCCGAACAGGAGCGTTTCAAACGCAGGCTTATGGCCACGGCAAGCAGCCTCAAGAAAAAGCAGCAGCAGCTTTGAGCTGACCAAGACTTGCTAGCTGACAGATGGACTGAAATCCTTGCAGCCTACGAGTACAACCTCGAACGCCCCTCCAAGAGATACGCAAAACGCAGGCTGCTACCCCAATTAGAGGAGGAAGCACCCAAACTTACATCACCAGCGCATGATGCGGCCGACCGGCCACCCCGTGGTCGCGACAGAGAGGCCTCTAGACCCTCCATTCAAGCAGCACCCCGGCGTCGCTCGAAAAGTACCAAGGCACGGGGAAACGCGCCATACCTGCGAGACATATTGGAGGACAAGGCAAGGCAAACAAGATCGATCTACGGATCGCGTATGCTTACGACACGCCGATTTATAACCGGCCACGTTGGATACAGCAATTCCGGCCGAGCCGAACACAATAGACAAAGCTCATTTGAGCTGCGTCGTGATATAGCTCAATACAGAGGTGCCGCACACCCACTATGCTTCACAGACGAAGTGATGAATCATGAAATCCCCAAGGGTTTCAAACCCGTAAACATCGAATCATACGATGGCACAATAGATCCTGCGGTTTGGATCGAGGACTACCTCCTCCATATCCACATGGCCCGCGGTGATGATCTACACGCCATCAAATACACGCCACTCAAGCTTAAAGGACCAGCTCGGCATTGGCTTAACAGCCTGCCAGCAGAATCAATTGGTTGTTGGGAGGACCTGGAAGCCGCATTCCTTGATAACTTCCAGGGCACATATGTGCGACCACCAGACGCCGATGACCTCAGCCACATAATTCAGCAGCCAGAAGAATCGGCCAGACAATTCTGGACATGGTTCCTAACCAAGAAAAATCAAATCGTTGACTGTCCGGATGTAGAGGCCCTTGCAGTCTTCAAACATAACATCCGCGACGAGTGGCTTGCCCGGCACCTAGGACAGGAAAAGCCGAAATCCATGGCAGCCCTCACAACACTCATGACGCACTTTTGCGTGGGAGAGGACAGCTGGCTAGCTCGTAGCAACAACTTGACCAAAAACCCTGGTAGTTCGGATACCAAGGACAGTAATGGTAGGTCGCGTCGCAACAAGCACAAGCGCCGCATTAATGGCGATAATGCTGAAGATACGGCAGTCAATGCCGGATTCATAGGCTCTAAACCCGGTCAGTGGAAAAAGCTGTTCAAAAGAAATACTCAGGGCTCGTCCAATCTGGACCGAATACTCGATCGCTCGTGCCAAATACATGGCACCCCCAAAAAACTAGCCAACCACACCAACAGGGATTGTTGGGTCTTCAAACAGGCAGGCAAGTTAAATGCTGAACTCAATGACAAGGGGCTGCATAGCGATGACGAGGAGGAGCCCCGGACGCCGAACATTAGAGGAAAGAAGGGCTTCCCCCCACAAGTGCGGACGGTGAACATGATATACGCAACCCACATACCCAAAAGGGAGCGAAAGCGTGCACTAAGGGACGTATATGCGATGGAGCCAGTCGCCCCAAAGTTCAACCCATGGTGCTCCTGCCCGATCACCTTTGATCGAAGGGACCACCCCACTAACATCTGCCACGGCGGATTCGCCACATTGGTTCTTGACCCAATCATCGACGGATTCCACCTCACTAGAGTCCTGATGGACGGCGGTAGTAGCCTGAACCTGCTCTATCAGGATACAGTGCGCAAAATGGGCATAGACCCCTCAAGGATTAAACCCACAAAGACGACCTTTAAAGGCGTCATACCAGGTGTAGAGGCCAATTGTACAGGCTCAGTTACACTCGAAGTGGTCTTCGGATCCCCGGATAACTTCCGAAGCAAAGAGTTAATCTTCGACATAGTCCCGTTCTGCAGCGGCTATCACACACTGCTTGGACCAACCGCATTTGCAAAGTTCAATGCGGTGCCGCACTACGCGTACCTCAAGCTCAAGATGCCAGGCCCTCGAGGAGTAATCACGGTCAATGGAAACACCGAACGCTCTCTCCGAACAGAGGAGCACACGGCGGCCCTCGCGGCGGAGGTGCAAAGCAGCCTCTCACAACAATTCTCGAGTCTGGCTATTAAACGTCCGGACACCGTCAAGCGCCACCGAGTAACCTACAACAAGACCGCCTGGCACGATCCGAGCATCGCCAGAGTAATCCGCCCCAACCCCAGCCCTCGCGAAATTGCGAAGCCAGTACTACGTGTACATAACTACGCTCTAGAGATACCATGGGCATAAGGGGAGGGGCACGACCACGGCACACCCATAATGCGGCTCAACTACACCAGGGGCTCCCGATTGTGTCATTCTTTTTCTTTCTTTTTTTCTCTTACTTTCAGGACTCCGTTTTCCAGAAGCCCTGTCCGGCGCTAGAATTGCCGAACTCACGATGCAACAGCCAGGGAAGCAGAAAGCTACGTCGAGTGTCCAGGTGGTCTCTACTACGAGCATTATACCTGTTTTACATACCATCCCGCAGCTTACCCTCGAGGGGGACATGTCAAATAGTCCCATCCCTTGCTTATCGCACTATTTGTATCGCTCGCTTTCATTGCAGTACCTTTTGAATAAACAATACATAGCTTTTGCCTATTATTGCACTCCTTTCTTTATCTATATATATGTTCATTCATGACATGTTGCACCCGTACACTTTGGTACGGCCAATACACCAGGGGCTTAAGTACCCCAAAACTATGGTGTGATAAGTCCGAACACTTTGACAAGTGCGGCACCCCGAACTTATAGCATTATATGCATCGGTTCCGAATCATGTCTTGGGTCAATAGTTGGGTTTGCCCGGCTCCCATGTTTTGGTACCTTACGTTCCGTTATATCGGCTAAGGTAGCGCTGGGAGAACCACTGTGATTGTTCCCCGGTTGAGCTGGGTTGAGCACCTCAAAGGAGAAAGCTAAACTAACCGTCATGATAGGGCGAGAGCCGGTCGCTATTCGAGAGGTTTTTCGGGTCCCTAAAGACTTATGCCGCTTAGAGCAAGGAGTCGGCATTGTCCGCCAAGGCGTGGATAGCGCCCGAACTCGATCTTCGAATACTAGGGGCTTCACGAAATTTAAAATTATAGAATTCTATGGCTAAGTGAGAGTGTTCAAGCACTATAGTCTGGTTGCCTTGTTCACAAGGCCGAGCGCCTCCCTCAAAGGACCCAAGGATGGGAACAAGAGCGCTCATGTTTATCGAACACCCCAACACTCGTGGCATGAAATTTGAAGCCGACGACTCGCCATCTCTCAAATTTAATACACGGCCGCATGTAAGGTAATATTTTAAATTCAAAAGTGTTGCTTAGCGCATATGAACAAGTTTTCAGCATACAAGATAACAAATGCGAGTCTACTCAAAATTATATCTTTGGAGCATTCATCCGCTTATAAGGCAGGCACCTTCAGACGCCCTCATAATACATTTCAGGCTTACGATGCTCCTTCTTCGGTGGTGGTCCGTCCGTCACAAGCTTCTCGGCGTCCATCTTGCCCCAAAGGCGCCTTTAGCAGGGCAAGGGCCCTACGGGCACCTTCGATGCAGACGGAGCGCTTGATGACTTCAATCATAGACAGGCGTCCACCAGCCGCCGCACTAGCCCGAAGTAGTTCCGAGGCATGGTTTCCTTAGGCCACAGCCGAATTATGAGGCCCTTCATGGCCTGTTCGGCGACCTTGTGGAGCTCGACCAGCTACTTCAGCTGGTCGCTCAGGGGCACCGGATGTCTGGCCTCAGCATACTGAGACCAGAACATGTTTTCCGTCGAGCTCCCCTCCTCGGCGCGGTAGAACGAGGCAGCATCAGACACACTACGGGGCAGATCTGCGAATGCTCCTGGAGAGCTCCAGATTCGGGTAAGTAATAGATAATTCACTTTCACATGCTTGCTTTGCATAAAGAATGCCTTACCCGCCGCTATCTTCTTTAATGATTCAATTTCTGGAGGGCTTTTGGGCTTCGGCCTTAGCGGCTTTGGCACTCTCAAGAGCCGAGGCGAGCTCGGACTCGAGTTCGAGTCACGCTCCAAACTCTCGTGTTTTTCACGAGAGCACTGGAGCTCTTGCCGCACCTCCGCCACCCGCGCCTCCTGCTTCTCTCGCTCGGTACGCTCCGCGTCATGAGCTTCGGCCGTGGACACTGCCTTCGTGGTCGCCACCTCGTTTGTGGCCCCTACAATACCCACGTTAGTCCTGTCATTTTTGCAACCAAATCCTTTCTATAAGGTATTAATTTAATAAGGTATTACTAACCTTCCTTGTCCTCGAGCTACTTCTTGGCAAGGCCGAGCTCGTTCTCGGACCGCTTGAGGCTCTGCTTCAATGCATTGACCTCCGCAGTCCAAGGCGAAGAGGTCAGCAGCCTGCATTCCCATATTGACATACTTATGTTAGACTCCTCACAGATATCTTTTAGATCCTCATCCGCTTTTCTTTCCGAACACCGAACTAAGCATCGTGGGCTACTGTCTATGCGGTAACATTTTTACATATTCTAAACTTACCTCAAAGCCTGTTAGAAGGCAGACAGGCTTCGGCCAGCTCGCTCTTGGCGGATCGAACTTTCTCGGATCACCACACTCATAACAAAGGCGGTGCTCCTCGTCGATGGAGGCGCCGTTAAGCGCCTCCAGCAAGCTATCTGGTGCCTCCAGATGGACGGAGGTCACCGGCGTTGCAGTCTTGCCCTTCTTACGAAGGGGCCTCTTGCCGGACTTCGGAACCACTGAAGGTTCCGGTACAGAGTCCGGCACAGGGCCGGACTTAGAGCCCTCTGGGGCCTCGCCCCCTTTGCGCCTGGAGTCCGGGAGTTTTCCTTGCGGCGCCTCCAGGACCACCTCCTCCTGGCTGGGCCCCTTTTGGGACTCCAACGCGGTGTCGTCTGCGTCACGAGGAGAGGAGGCGGTCGGAAGTGAAGTGCTATTCACATCCGACGAATCCAGGGAGCCGCTCGACGGCGGGCGAGCCTGGCCCTTGGGCGGGCTACATGGTTATATTCGGCGTTAGAAGACACTATGCGACAAAAAAAGTCATGAGCTATTCCGAGTCCGGACACTTACGATCTCGCCAGGGCTTGGCCCTTGGTGGCCACTCCTCCTCGTCGTTGTCGGCATTGGTGGAGAAGTCTGGAGGAAGGGTCCTTCCTTTCTTGGATCCTCCGGCCTCCCCAGTCGGGGCAGCCTTCCTTTTCTCTCTCTCACTGGGAGAGGCTTTATCCTCCTCCTCATCCCTGTGGGAGGATTCCGCCAGAGTCGTCGGACGATGAGTCCGACAACACCTGGCGCCGGGAGCTCCTTCGAGTTCCCGTGGCCTTCTTCTTGGCCTTCTTCTCCGGCACCACGTGAGGTGCCGGAGCCAGCAGCCCCGTCAATCGGGCGTCCGCTGGGTCTTCTGGCAAGGGTGCCGGACAGTCAATCTGTCCGGACGTCTTCAGCCAGTCCTATCAAAGGTTAGGGAGTTTTAGATCCCGCATAGAGTCAAACTATGAAAAAAGAATCCCATAAAGGGTAAAATAACTTACCTCGCTGGCTTGACGCTGCGAGCTGAATCCGTGATCTTCTGTAGCGGAGGCGGGAGCTTCGGCGCCCTTGAACAACATCTTCCAGGCATCTTCGTACGTAGTGTCGAAGAGCCGGCTCAAGGTTTGGTGCTGTGCCGGATCAAACTCCCACAAATTGAAGGCCCGTTGCTGGCATGGGAGAATCCGGCGGATGAGCATCACCTGGATTACGTTGACAAGCTTGAGATTCTTGTCCACCAGGTTTCGGACGCAGGTTTGGAGTCCGGACAGCTCTTCCGAACCACCCCACATCAGGCCCGTCTCTTTCCATGATGTGATCCGTGTGGGGAAGCTAGATCGGATTTCGGGGGCCGCCGCCCATTGAGAGTCGTGCGGCTCGGTGATATAGAACCACCCTGATTGCCACCCCTTCACGGTCTCCACAAAGGAGCCCTCGAGCCATAGGACTTTGGTCATCTTGCCAACGATGGCACCTCCAAGACTCCGCTTACGGCCGCCCACTACCTTCGGCTTGACATTGAAGGTCTTCAGCCATCAGCCGAAGTGGGGCTGGATGCAGAGAAAGGCCTCGCACACGACGATAAACGCCGCGATGTTGAGGATGAAGTTCGGGGCCAGATCGTGGAAATCCAGGCCGTAGTAGAACACGAGCCCCTGGACAAATGGGTGAAGTGGAAAACCTAGTCCGCGGAGGAAGTGGGTGAGGAACACCACCCTCTCATGGGGCCTGGGGGTGGGACTGAGCTGCCCCTCGTCTCGGAGCCGGAGCGAGATGTCGCTGGACAAGTATCCGCCTTCCGCAGCTTTTTGACTTGTCCCTCCGTGATGGAGGAGACCATCCACTTGCCTCCCGCTCCGGACATGGCTGGAGAAGGTTGAGGAGGGATGTGCGGACTTGGGCGCTGGATCTCGAGTGCACGGAAATGGATGAGCACAGGAGGAAGAAGGCGTTGGTTAAAAGGTGGATCCTTATCCCCTTATATGGGCGGACGAAGCTATGCGTCCCCCGCCAGCCTGGTAAAACTCGCTTATCTCCCAAGCGCCATAATCAATGGCGCGGTTGGGTTACCCACGTCCGTATTGATGGGAACCCCGGAATAAGGGGGCACAATCTCCGCTTTGATAAGACATGCCAAGGAAACCGCCTCCCTAAACGCGCTGAGGTGGAACAGTAAAAACGATTCGTATAAAGGCCTGGCCGTGGTGTGATGTCATCTTTGCGGAATACGCCGCCAGATCTGTGCAAAGGTTATTCTCTCTATGGTGGTATGTGGAACTCGTTTTGCGAGCCGGACACTATCCTTGTGTTCAAAATCTTCTATGAAGTATTTGGAGGGCGAACCCGCCTTTGCAATGCCGAAGACAATAGGCGCCGGATTCGTCCATTGAAGCCCGTTCAGGGGCTACCGAGGGAGTCCCGGATTAGGGGTGTCCGGATAGCTGAACTATCACCGCTGGCGGACTCCTGGACTATGAAGATACAAGATTGAAGACTTCGTCCCGTGTCCGGATGGGACTTTCCTTGGCATGGAAGGCAAGCTTGGCGATACGGATATGTAGATCTCCTACCATTGTAACCGACTCTGTGTAACCCTAACCCTATCCGGTGTCTATATAAACTGGAGGGTTTTAGTCCATAGGACGAACAGCAATCATACCATAGGCTAGCTTCTAGGGATTAGCCTCTGTGATCTCGTGGTAGATCCACTCTTGTACTACCCATATCATCAATATTAATCAAGCAGGAGTAGGGTTTTACCTCCATCGAGAGGGCCCGAACCTGGGTAAAAACATCGTGTCCCTTGTCTCATGTTACCATCCGCCTAGACGCACAGTTCGGGACCCCCTACCCGAGATCCGTCGGTTTTGACACCGACACCCACCCTGCCGTGTGCCACTTGGTAGAAAAATAGCACTACCTACAAACACGAGAAACTAGTTGCGACTCCTGGACAGAGATCAAGTTGGTTAATAAGTCGAGAGGGGCCGAGTTACCGGAACCCAATGTGTGGTAGTAGCTAGTCATTGGACAACATACACAGAACTCAGTTCTTAAGGACGGTCCCAGTGAGACAACCCACCATGTACTCCTACATGGCCTCTCACCGCAACCTTTACCAAATCGTGTTCACACACTTAACTCTCAGCATAAGAACATAGAACTGCACTCCAATTCATTCCCAATGAATCAGACCTGACACGACTCTAAGCAATAGCAGGCATGGCATGGTAGGAACACAACATGGCTCAATCAACTCCTACACATGCTAGTGGGTTTCAACTATTTACTGTGGAAATGACAGGTCATGCAGAGGAATAGGTTCAACTACCGCATCACAAAGTAGCAGATGAATCGTTGTTGTCCTAATGCAATAACTGGGAGCAGGAGCGATAGAGTAGGATTGTATCGGAATGAACAAGGGGGTTTGCTAGCCTGGTAGATCAACAGAGGGGGCACTGCTCCTCAGACACGTACTCTGGAACGGACTCCAGAGCAGGACCTATCGAGAAGGAACGGTGTCGGAAATCAATACACAAGCATATGCAACAATATGATGCATGAACATGGCATGTAGATGTGATGTTGTTTGAGCTAATGCAACTAGCATTCATTTGGTTGAAGTTCCTTTGAACCAAGAGTTCAAATGCAACTCCAAATTAACTCTTTATAAATGCCATTTACACGTTTTCACTTATAAAGTAGGTATAAGTTGGTTTTTCATGTATGAAACTAGTGCAGATGGAAAGATTGAATTTTTCTGATAATTTTTCATATATAATTTATTTCAATCTGAGCTACGGTTGAATTTCTATGATTTTTTGAAGTTTACAGCATTTTCTGGAATTTCCTGATTTAATTTAAATCCAGAATATAAATAACTGCGTCAGCACTACGTCATGCTTGCGTCAGCAAGTCAACAGTGCTGACTGGGGTCAATCCTGACGTGTGGGGTCCACACGTCAGTGGCACAATGTTAAACAGGGGGGGGTTACTAATCTAATAAAAAGATTAGGGCACAGGGGCCCACTGTCAGTGTCAGGGTTAGCTTAAATGGTGATTAGCGCTAAGCTAATCACCTGGCCGATAGGGCCCGCATGTCAGGCCGGTGAGGTCGCTATGGCGGCGACTCAGACACGGGCGGCGTCCGCTAAGCATAAAGCCACGGGCGGGCGGCTAAGGCCACCGGGGCGTAGCCCGGGCTCGTCCGCATCCAGGGAGCAGACGGGAGGCTGCGGGGGCGGCGGAGCTCGCCGGAGCGAAGCTCGCGACGGCGGCCGGAGCACGGCTTCGAGCGGGAGAGGGCTGCGGGGCACGGGGAGGCCACCCGAGGGGCTCTGCGGCACCCTCATGGCACTAGGAGCACGGTGACGCCCTCGGTTGCGGGCTGCGGTGGCCAGGGCGACGACGGCAACATGGACGGCGGCGAGAAGCTACGGCCGTGGTGGGGAGAAGAAGCTATGGCATGCAAATGGCTAAATGGAGAGAAGGGGATGGGGCAGGAGCTCACTGCGGTTCCAATGGAGTCTTCGGCGAGCTCGGGGGAGGCCGGACGCGAGCGGAACGACGGGGGCGATCTCCGGCGACCGAAGATGAAGACAGCGGCGATGGCGGATCTCCAGGGCCTCCTGAGGCGTGTGGCTTGACGGGGAGGTAGCTGGCGATGTGGCGGAGTTTCTGGGCACGGGGAGAGGGCGAGGGGAGGCGGTGGCTACGGCAATGGTGGCCGGTGGCGACGACAGCGCTCGGCCGCGGGGTGAGGGAGAGAAACAGGGGAGGAGGGAGAACGAGAGAGAGAGTGAGAGCGGTGCGGGGCGGCGCGTGGTGTCGTGCGGGGCTTCCAAGCGATGAGGGAGGGGCCAGGTAGGCAGGTGGCGTGGCGGCACGGCCGTGCGTCTTGTGGCCACACGCCTGGCCGGGCGCCTGGAGGACGCAGCTGGGTGGGCTGGCCCAATTGGGCCGCCTGATCTTTGGGCAGACGACTCCTGGTAAGCACCAGGTAGGTTGTTCCCATTTTGTTTCTTTTCTATTTTTCTGACATATGTTTTGATTTAATAGTAATACTAAATAATTTTATTTTCTTATGCCAATTTTTGCAGGAACTAGTGGTATTATTCCAGAGCTCCTCAACAAATGGCACAATTTTTGGACATATATTATATATATAACATATATATCCAATGCAAATAATTATGCATTAATTCCAAATGCCCAAAATAAATACTTATGAGCTCCTAAAAATATTGGTTTGATTTTTATCTCTGTCCAATATTTTCAGGGAGCAACATGAGCATTTTCTTGGACCCTTTTGGAGCAATTTTTATTTGGGTCATTTCCAGAAATGATTCTGAGGGTTTCACAAATCCCCAATTCAAATTTAAATGAAATTTAAACATGATGCACACATGACTAGCTAGTCTAGGTCATACCAGAACTAGGGATGTGACAATTACCCAAAAGAATTCTTTGTTGAAGACCTAGAGTATCTGCCCCGCACCATTTATCATATCATAAGGCGAACTCTATGGCCTGTCAAAGGACATTCTTCAGCAGCATAACTTGAAGGAGCAATGAAGACTTTGGTCTTTTATATCGTCAACGGCATCAGCTTCAATGCTCAAGACTTCTTTATCAGGCAATTGGCTGCATCAGGCTCTGATCTCTTTGGGCTGAAGTTCTACGCTCCGTGGGTTATGCGCCTCATCAAGCTACATTCAGCTGTCAACTATCAGCCCTCTGCTCGCAACCGTCTGATCTTTCTGCCAGAGGTTGATATGTCAGTTGATGCCGTATACCCAGAGCCTGCCAAGGAGCCTGTTTGTCTTCACAATGCTGATCACCAAAGCTTCACGCAGCCCATTGAAGGAGTCCCGGCAGTCACTCGTGTTTATCCATTGGCTGGCAATACACGCTTACCTCACCGTGCTCAAACTGAAGCCACTGAAAGCACTATTTCTCAAAGGCCTTGGAAGCGATCTCGTGTTCTTAATGACCGAGAGCTTCTCGTTGCTCTGCATCAGAAACAAGATAAACATCACTACTGGCTGAAGCGTCAGATGCAAAGCCTCTTGGTGGATGTCAATCGCATTCGCAATCTTGCCACCAAGAATTCCTTTGTCACACATGAAACCTGTCGGAGGTCCTCGAAGAGTTTGACATTGCTGATTGCTGAAGCAGATCTTCAAGACGATGGCTTCACTGAAAGATTCAAGTTTGACTCCACTCCTCCAAGGAATGTTGTTTTGCATCGAACTCCCTCTCTTGAAGACTCAGATTACTCCTCCTCAGCTGCAACGGTGAATGCCCGAGTAATAGATGATCAAGATGATGCTACCTCACCACCTCCAACGTCAGCGCATATCGACACTGCACCAAGTTCTTCTGCACCGCCAAACCCCGACGCCGACCCTGCAGCTTCACCTACTCCGTCTGGGAACCAGTAGAGGCTCTATGTCTTCAAACCGTTTTGGTCCTTACCGACAAAAGGGGGAGAAGCATATGAGTTGATAGTCTTCAAGCGGGTCCATATGGGCGGTTGCTTTATATTTTTCCTAGTGTTTACAACTCTCGCTTTTGATACATTTGGTTCTTTCAGTTGTAACACTTAAACTTGATGGTCGTCTGCTACTTGTTTGCTATTCTGTGATCCGATGATAAATTCCGCACGTGCGATGATAAATTCCGCACTTAGTCATATTGCATACGTCCATTTTTCATTATGCATATCATTACCTTTGTTATATTAAATCTTGCATGATGAATCGTCTCCATAAGTTGAAGAGGATCTCCACAAGTACAACCTGCCATGTGCATTTGCATTCCAAAAGCAAATTACTTATATGCACATCTTCAGGGGGAGCCTGTTGCTACTTATTGAAGACAATACCTCTATCCTTTACAATTTCACATACTTTTATCCCCGTTGAAAACTTCAACCAGTTTGTCATCAATCACCAAAAAGGGGGAGACTGTCAGTGCATCTAGTGCCACCCCTAGTTGGTTTTGGAGTATTGACGACAAACCTGGTTGAGGGACTAATGTGTTTGTGAGAAATGCAGGATAACACAGGTAGTAGTCCCTCATTGATTCGGATTACCTACAGGAGATGACCCCTAAAAATGTATGAAGACAAAGGTGGTATGTGAAGATATTCACATTGAAGACTATGACAAGAGAAGACATCGCGTGAAGACTATGGAGCGCGAAGACTTAGTTGTTTTGTTGTTTCCTTTTCTTCTTTGTTGAGTCATAGGAACCACCATACTATTAAGTGGGGTCCCAGTGAACAAAGTCAGAGTGACTGAAGTGATGCTCAACCAAATCCTATGTCTTCGAGCGAAGACAAGGAGAGCAAATCTTATCCAGAGCTGGATGAGTCGCCTTTACTTGTAGCCCAAGTAAAGTTGCTGCGTGTGCTTGAAATCGACCGTTGGAACACGTGTCGGTTCCTTAGTGACCTGTGGTCCTTTCGGACAAATCAGGTCGGGTTGCCTAGTGGCTATAAATAGCCCACCCCCAACACCATAAATTGGTGGCTGCTCAGAGTTAGTGCACGGCTTTTGTCGTTTGTGAGCAACCCACCTCCGAAGCTTTTGAGAGAGAGAAATCCTTGCGAGGACAAAGCCCAAACACCCAGAGCCAAAGAGTGTTAGGCATCACTGTAGTCTTTCTGTCCGCGTGACCTGAAGACTTGTTACACTTGAGGACTGTGAATCCTCCATCCGGTTAGGCGTCACGTTCTGAGCATCCAAGAGTCATTGTGGATCGCCGGTGAACGAAGTCTATGAAGGTTTGGAAGTCTACCTTGAAGACTTACCATAGTGATTGGGCGAGGACTAGGTGTCCTTAGCTCAAGGGGAATAAGGTGAAGATGTGGTCTTTTGAGTTGAATCTCAGCCTCCCTAACCAAACGTATAGTTGTCACAGCAACTGGAACTGGTCCAACAAATCTTGTGTCCTCACCAAGTGACTGGTTCTATCCTCTCCCTCTCTTTACTTACAGTTTGTCTTCGTGAAGTTATTTCCTGCTTGCACTACCTATTTGACTTCACTGTGTGACTACTATCATTGCTTGGCTTCATACTATCTTCCATCCTGATCTTTACTACCTAGCTGCTATTAGTCTTCGTGCTTTCACTTCATTGAATACTTGACTATGGCTTGCTTAGTGTAGTCTACCTTCCGCTACATATCAATAGGTTCATTTCTATTTTTTGTCTTCGAAACTATCACGTTTTGAAGACTTTCATAAAAATCGCCTATTCACCCCCCCCCCTCTAGTCGATAACCAGCACTTTCAATTGGTATGAGAGCAAGGTACTCCCTTGTTCTGTGTGATTCGGTTTAACCACCTGGAGTTTTAGCTATGTCGACTGCAGGGATAATCAAAGTCTTTGCTGCTTGCCCCGTCTTTGATGGAACTGAATATCCCTACTGGAAGAATAAGATGCGCATGCATCTTGAAGCCATTGATGTCGACCTCTGGTATGTCGTCAAGAATTGTGTTCCGAAGACTAGTGAAGGTGTCAACCCTGCTGATGTCAAGAAGTTCATTCAACTGGATTCCACTGCCAAGAATATCATCTGTGGTCATCTGACCAAAGGACAGTATGGCCGTGCGAGTGCTCTGGAAACGTCGAAGCTAGTCTGGGACTGGCTCTCCAAGGTCAACGAAGGCGTCTCAACCCATAGAGATCAAACGATCAGTGTTCTCAAGCTTAGTAACATGTAGGTGGTTCATGATTTTCCGAATATCTTCTCGGAAGTATTTCCAGGTTGTCCCCTGACCGCTATGTTGAGCTCGTGATCAAGTTGGTTTCTTGTAACCAACCCTTCTCCAAGAATCTGTGTTGCATACCCTTGAGCTAGTTGGTTAAGCTAGACAACAACTTGGAGAGTTGGAAGATAAAAGCATGTCCGACCTAGCTCATCCCTAAGGGAAATCTTGTATCTGTGTTGAAGAAAGATGGTATTTTCATCGATTGATCCTCGTGATTAGTTAATGGATCTATCATCTTATCCAAACTTTGATTTAAGTATGGGCTATCGTCAAATCAAATCAGAACCAACAATATTCGTAATGTTGTCTTACTTGTGGTTGTTTCATCGAGCATACACCGTTATATCTTTTGGGTCCGACCAATGCTATCACCTTGTTCACATAATTATGGAATTCCACTTATATGGAAGCCTGGATGAACTGTTGTTGAGCCCATCGACAACATTTTTATCTCCTCCATGATTCATGATGACCATTAAAGCTAGCATTGGAAACTTACAGTAAGCATTACCTTCATGTTCCGCTCATGAGGTATACGTTTGGATGAAAGAAGTGACTTCCTCTAATTCATGTGCATTTGATGCAAGTTGTCGCCATGAACTCGAGAAAGCTTGTTTTTGTCTCCTCTGGAATCATCCCAAGTTAGTCATGCACATGCGAAGTGCTCTATGGTTTGATAGGTTGGCCTCCTCCACTCCATAGGTGTTCCTAGCACACCAAGCCACTAACTGATTTGTTCAAGGAGAAGAAGTTCCTTCATAAGAGCTAATCATATGAATTACGCAAGGACTTCGTTATCCATGATGATGGTTCCCAACTAGAACTCGGTAGTGTTTTATTATAAGACTACCATGTGGTCATGTTTGTCTAGGACAGTGTGTTCACATGTGTGTAGCAGAATCAGCTCATGTTTTGGAGCTTGCTATCGTAGTTCATCTCCCGAGAATCTCGCAACGTCATCTCGTCGATTTGTGTTGCAAACTTTCATTTTTCTCTCTAGGCTGGATGAGTCTGGATTATCCTGACACCAACCAGATCTAAATCTCAGGCAGGTGTGATGGTTGGAACGTTTCCCAAGAACTATAATATTGGTCTCTCTGTAACCCGATAAAGTGGATGTCGTGGCCAACACAACCAGCCGAAAGACCCATTATTGTAGTATCTTGATTGAGACAATTGGCCACCTTCCCAAGGATTCTGTAGGATTTACTTCCATAGTTATTCCTTTTGGATTCTTGCGCTCCCGAAGTCCGACCTTCTACCTGATGTTCTAGATACCAAACCATATCAATAAATGGATCACACTAGCACATCAAGGAGAACATTAGAAGTAGAGTGCCAAATGTCTCTCGGTCGATCATCATATTTTGTTTCCTTGGCCTCGCTAAGGAGAAATCTGTGAAGGTGTTATCTCCCTTTGCATCTGCATCGTCCATCACTATTCATCATGGTAGTATGTTGTGTTGCCAGGATCCTTGACAAGGGTATTGGTAAAACCTTGATGAATATGGAAATGCTCAAGTTCTTGAGAGCACGCGCAAGCACTAGGATTTATCGTCAGCATTAATTGGGATCCGCTCTCATTTTCTTCGATTATGCCATAACCTTTCTAACTGTGGAATCACTCCCTACTATTGAGTTTCTCCCAGTTACTAGAATAATTCCCAGCATTAGCATTTTGTTCCTAGCTTGCACCGCCATTGTGCCATTCAACCATGGACTACCCTTCTCGGTACTTTCTGGTCAGGATCACCTTCAAAAGTGGCCCAACCATGGGTCCCATCCATTTCCGATGATAAGAAAAAATCATCCTTTGCGTTGTCTTCAACAAAGTAGTCCACATCATCCATTCTAGCCCGGGTATGCCATTCCTCTGAACTCTGCCAAACGATTGTTGGTGAATTGCCTTAGGCTTGTTGTCACGCCCAAGATGCGACCCTATCCTAAAGGAACTCGAAGGTCCCACTAAGGATAGAAGCGCATCTTGAACACGCTTTTGCAAGGTGGATATCATTACATCAACATTACATAATGGATGGGGATACATACAAGGCATACAAATGCCACACGAATACATCACTATCTCATACATAAGAACAACATCCGACTACGGATGAAACACAAATAGAAACTCAAACAATATCCACCCTTCTAGCCTAGGCTGCCGACCCGGAACCTAACCCAAGATCGACGAAGAAGAAGAAGAACTCCAACACAAGTAACATCGCTCTCGCGTCATGATCATCGCATAACCTGAACCTGCAACTGTTGGTGTAGTAAACTGTGAGCCACGAGGACTCAGCAATCCCATTACCATGGGTATCAAGACTAGCAAAGCTTAATGGGTAAGGAAGGGGTAAAGTGGTGAGGTTGTAGCAGCGACTAAGCACATATGGTGGCTAACATATGCAAATAAGAGCGAGAAGAGAGCAAATGGAACGGTCGTGAAGCTAGCAATGATCAACAGGTGATCCTGAACTCCTACTTACGTCAAACATAACTCAAAAACCGTGTTCATTTCCCGGACTCCGCCGAAAAGTGACCATCACGGCTACACACACGGTTGATGCGTTTTAGTTCGTATCTGGTGTCAAGTTATCTACAACCGGACATTAACAAATTCCCATCTGCCACATAACCGCGGGCACGGCTCTTGAAAGTTTATACCCTGCAGGGGTGTCCCAACTTAGCCCATCACAAGCTCTCACGGTCAACGAAGGATATTCCTTCTCCCAGGAAGACCCGATCAGTCTCGGAATCACGGTTTACAAGACATTTCGACAATGGTAAAACAATTCCAGCAAGACCGTCCGATGCGCCGACAATCCCGATAGGAGCTCCACATATCTCGTTCTCAGGGCAACACCGGATGAGACATCGTACGAGTAAAACCAGCCCTCAAGTTTCCCCAAGGTGGCCCTGTAGTCTGCTCGTTTCGGGCCAACACTTAGAGAAGCATTGTCCCGGGGGGGGGGGGGCTAAAATAAAGATGACCCTCGAGAGAGCGACTCACAAGGGAAAAGTAGGTGGTGGTGAGGCAAATGGTAAAACCAAGGTTGGGCCTTGCTGGAGGAGTTTTATTCAAAGCGAACTGTCAAGGGGGTCCCATAAATCACCCAACCGTGTTAGGGGAGCAAAATCCGGGAACATAATACCTATATGACGAAAACTAGGGCGGCAAGAGTGGAACAAAACACCAGGCATAAGGCCGAGCCTTCCACCCTTTACCAAGTATATAGATGCATTAATAATATAAGAGATATTGTGATATCCCAACATAAACATAATCCAACATGGAGCAATCTTCATCTTCACCTTCAACTAGCAACGTTATAAGAGGGGCTGAGCAAAAGCAGTAACATAGCCAAACAACGGTTTGCTAGGAAGGGTGACAAAGGTTAGAGTTTCATGGCAATTTGGGAGGCTTGATAAGCAAGTGGTAGGTAACGCAGCATAGCGATAGCATCGAGGCAACTAGCATAGCAATGATAGTAATGAGAGCCAAGGTGACGGTCATCTTGCCTGAAATCCCCCAAGGAAGAAGAACGAGTCCATGAAGAAGACGAACGGGAGTAGTCGAACGAATCCTCACAATCGCAACATTACCGAAACTAAGAAGCAACACCGGAAAGAAACAAACAACATGGAAAATGCACAAGCATAAACATGGCATGATGCACAATCAAGTATGATGCATGTCCGGTTTAAAGAGGCATGGCATGGAAAAGTGCAACAGACAATACTACAAGTTAAGTGGAGCTCAATATGCAACGAGTTGCATATTGACGAAACACCACATTTGAGTTATTTAGTTCGCTCTCGTTTAGGTACTCAACAATATTAAATGTTTTTAAACATGGTACGAGGTGAAACAAAAGTAAACTAACTATTTAGGCAAGTTTAAATGAGGCCGGAACAACGAACAACAATTCCGGAAAATCCCCATGTACATATTTTAGATTCGGTACTGTTCTGCCCTAAACCATATTTTATTGTTGTTAAACAGGAAAATAAACTGCATCATATTAAACTAGGCATTTTTCTACCCCATTTACATATAAAGTTTATTTAAAACCAAGCTACGGTTATTTAGTTATGAAATAAACCATTTTAACATGTCATTATACAAATTAAATGCAAACATCCATTTTAAACATTTCAAACATGGATGAAAGATGCAGATTATGAAAGTACAGGAAAATCTTAGCATTTTACATATATAACATGTTTATTTGGATGCATGGACATTTAGTAATGAGCATTTAAAATGATGGCATTACTATAAATATGCATGCACTAGAATTAGACAAATCCCAGTGAACATTAAAAACAAAAGGAAGCGGGCTGAATGCTGCACACTATGGAAGCCCAGCAGCAGATCTGGCCGGAAACGGATGAGTGATTGTGCAGACAAAAAGAAAACAAGGAAAAACTGGGGGCGCCAGGGACTCGAACCGAATACCTACCGGATGCGAGCGCGAGTGGCTAACCAGCTGGGCTAGTGTTGTGATCTCGCTAGAGAAGGAGCACGACACACTTTGAATGGACGCCAAGGCCAATCCCTGACCTTCCATGAACGAAAAGGAATCCTTGCCGGCGGTGAACTCGATCAAGACGGCGACTACAGAGGCTGTAGAGCACCGGCGGGCGTGCGGAACTGGGACGTTGGTGCCCTATGAGGATAAAACATGCAGAATACTAGGGTGTGCGGGAAGACTCGAGGACGAGCTCGAGGTCGCCTCGGCCATGGCGGGGGCAAGATGAAGCAGGGCTACGGGCTCGCAATCGAGGCCGGCCGTGCGCGTGTGCAGATGCGTGTGCAGTGAAGATGCACAAAGCAACGAAACCAGCAGGCATGTGCGCAAGCAAGAAGCAGAGAGAGAGCAGAGGAGCATGTCGGCGCCTGCGAGCAGGACAGCGGACGAGCTCCTCGGAGGAAACTCCGGCCACCAAAAGCTACGGTGGTGGGGCGCGATTGATGCATAGGCCAAACCTGCACTCCCGCGTGCCACTCACGACACCAAACTACGACAGAGACATCGCCAGCGTCGGGAGGACAGAGGCGGAGACCAACCCAACATGGTGAACGGCGGGGTGAAATAGTTACTCGCTGGAAGAAAACGCGGCTACAGAGGATCCTAAGCCTAGCGATGCAAGGAAACGGGCACGATGCCACCGGAGGAGCTCCGGCGACAACGACGCGCGGCGACGCGCTCGGCTGGGAAGGAATCAGGAGGGACAAGACGCAATCGAGAAGACAAGGCATGGGAAGGAATCGGGTGCTCACCACAAACACGCGGGCGTGCTTGGATTGCCGACAGGTGGTCGGAGACGACTGGATTGCACCGAAGACTGGAAGTGGCCGACGTCGGGGAAGAAGACCCTTGCGGCGTTGGCTCCCGGCATGAAGTAGAGGACGCAGGGGAAGTAGAGGGACTTGGCGAATCTCCTGGATGAGATGATGAAGACGAAGAAGACGATCTTGACGCCCCCGAGAAAGAAGAGGCTGGACACTGGAAGGATCAAGCCGAGCACGAGCTCAAACTCGACTCGGACATGGCGTGGGCTACCCTTACCTGGAGCGGCAGCGGCACCGAGAGAGGGGAATTGGGAGAGGGAAACCCTAGAGGAGCCGTAGGGGTTTATATAGAGGGGGCGCGGGCGAGCGGCTCAGCCACGATGGCCATGTGCGGCGTGGTGCTCCGTTTTACCGTGAGAGATGAAAGCCACGGGAGGTGGAAGAAAAGGTGAGGTTTGAGGGAATGACAGGTGGGCCCAGGGGTGCATTGAGCAAATTTACCAGTGCAAGAGGAGCAAAGGCCAGGCACGGGCTGGGCTGCGGGTTGCTGCTACTGCTGACGTTGGGCTGCGACGAAGCTGGCTGGGCCCCACCGCTAAGCTCCTGCCCTTTCTTTTCCTTAATTCCTTAAGTCAGGAAATAATTACAGAAAAGCATAGAGAGTTTAGAGAGGGTAGAAGCTAGCATGAGAATTAGTATGAGCTTCTGGAGAGATGTTCTATTTGAATAAATTTCTTTGGCCATTTTTAGAGGTGGAAAAATAAATCAAGTTTGAATTAAATTCAAACTTGAGTCATTTTTGAACCCAACCAAATCATCTTCAAATGAGCTGAAACTTGACAAAAAGGTTATATGAAAGGTGTAGGATTTATAGAGAAAAGGTGAACATTTTTCTGGATGGAGAATTTTCACAAGAAAATAAGTGCAATAAAGAAGAAAGGATAAGTTTGGATGGGATAGAAACTTGGGTGAACTTGATGAATGGCTGCTGGTATGTGCAAGGTTATGAAATGAGGTGAAGATAACAAGAAGATGGATTCACACAAGAACACATAACAAAACTTAGATATGCCAACCAAGGCATGATGATCATGATGCAATGCAATAAAAGACAAGAGGCACATCACATAATGAAGCATAGAATAAAGCAAGGATGGTGCAATGCAATGTAATACAAGATGAACATGATGCAAGAAGCAAAAATGACAAGGCACTGAACATGATCATGCCATAAACATATAGGAATGAAATGTGCAAAACAATTATGATAATGCAACAAACACAATAAACACACGGCAGCAACTAAGATAAATGGAGGCAACTGGAGCATCGGTCTCGGGGCGTCACAACACTCCTCCACTAATAGAAGATCTCGTCCCGAGATCTTAGGAATGAGACGGAGGAGAAAGGGGAAGAGGTGAAGTAATAACGCAAGAGAAAAGATGAACAAAGTCGAGAGCACTCGGGTAGAAAAGATGAACGGCGAAAATGACGAGAATCGAAAGCTGAAGGAACAAGATAGACTCTGAAAGCACTCCGGTTAGAACAAGATAGAAAAGGAATAACAAAGAAGGAATTTCGGTAGCACTCCGGCTGAAAATGGAAGGAATGGAGACCTCAACTTCACCCAATGGGATGACACTTGATGAGATGAACAACGCAAAGCGCCCGGGAGAATTGAAAGAATCGAATGAAAAGAACCTAGAAGGAAGGATTGAATGGAGTTGTTGAGAAAATCAACAACGAAAGAATAAGCTTGTTGTGGACTTATCAAAAACAACTCAAAACTTGAGGTGAAATTATACCACAACCAATGTCTAAATAGCTGAGAAGAACGAAGAAATGCAAAACTCCACTTCAAAAGAAAACGGAGAATTAATTGCACTTCGAGATGCGAGGAGAAAAGATACTTGAACTCCACCAACAAAATTTTGATGAACTCTTGAAGAATGGATTAAATCATGAAGAACCACCATGAAGAACTCTGGTGACAAAAGGATGATGAGATAGAATGAAGGATGAAAGAATAAGATGAGCCTTGCGATGATTTAGATGGGGGTTTCGACGAAATGGTCAAGGAAATTTGAACTCTGGAAAAGAAAAGATGAAAACACTTGGAACTAGAATTTATTCCTCATGAACAAACTCCGAAGGAAGGGATTAATCACTTTGAGGAAATAAGAATAAGATTTATTGTATGCTTATCCTTCATCAAATTTAATTGATGACAAGCAATGGATTTTGCATACTACTTATTCTTCTTGAAAAGGATTAAGGGGGGTATAGAACAAAACTTGAGAAAGTCTTCATGAACCACCGGTAGGATTCGAAAGAACGAATGGATTAAAATGATAATCAAGGAAAAAGAATCTTGAACGAACCACTGTAAGAATTCGAAAATGACTGATGAAAGATAATGAATCACTAGGACGAATTAGAAGAACAAATATGCTTGAGGGGAATTTAGAAGCAAAACAACAAAGAGATCATGAGCTGATTAAAGAACATTTGAACGAAGCACCGGGATAATTGGCTAACGGTAGCTAAAATGTGAGGACGAAGAATTCTTCTGGAACGATGGCCTCCGGTGAAAAGAAACGGAAAACAACTCCCGACATACTCCGGATGGGTAAGCAAACAATATATGACAAATGGAATAATTCGAGAGAATAATATGAAGCTAGAACCACGAATCTTTGGGAGAATGGACAAGATTTAGAAAGAACTCTTCTTCGGTCTTCAAATGATGACGGGAAACCCCACCAAAATTACTGAGATACTCCGGAAGAATGACAAAGAGGAAGGGTTGAACCAAAGATGAAAAGAATTGAAAACGATCTTAGAGATGGCATCTGACTAATGAAATTCATTCTTACGTCACACTTTGAAAAGAATTGGGAATAGCTCTGGAACAATTAGAAGAGTTAGGTAAGATCCCGGGAAAAGACATGTGGGTTAGGGGCCCCTAAAAGAAAACACCGTTGAAAAAGGATTGTTGAATATATAAATGGTGCACCGGAACAATTAAAATATTTGAATGAGGTGACAACCTCGAATTAATTCAAACATAGACGAATCTCGTGAGATGTCTTCCGAACTCCGAAATGATTGAATGGTGAGAGGCAAATGAGAAAGGGAAACACTTGAGCCGAGGGAAAAGAATATGATCAACCCGAAAAAAACTTGAATTGGGTCCACCGGAAAAGAAAAAGAGATGAAGAATGTCAAAGAAAAGAGAATTCACCGGTTGAAATGATTGAGGGAAGACTGAAGAGGCTCCGTACGAATGAAATTGATGCTCGAAAGAGATTCAAGCTTCGGGAAGAAGAGGGTGGGAGGGCGGGAAAAACAAAAGCAACTTGGAAGGGGAAACGACGAATATCTTGAAGAGAAAACACCGGTTGAAAGAATGCAAATGCTTCGCACGAGTAGGATGGATACTCGATTACGGACTCCGGTTCTGAGAAGAAGAAGGGAGGGCGGGTGGGAAAAAACAAGGACAACTCGGTCAGGGAAACACCATCGAAAGAGAAAGAACTGACGACTGATCTTGCAAAAGATGACGAGGATCGAAACCACTCGAAGAGAAATGCGCCGGATTGAAAAGGGGAGGGACAACGAACTAAAAACTAACCGCTTAATCCTAAAGAAAATTTGAAGGGGAAGAGAAGTAATTCAAAACACCTACGTCAAGATTCCTTACCATAGCGACGAAGGGGCAGAGGAGTAAAAAGAATTCCTACTCTCCGATATAACTAGACTCCGAAAAAGTTTTCTTCTAGACTCAACAACGGCCAAACTAAACGATCAATCAAGGGGGCTCCTGTGGTCGGTCGAGGCTCTAATACCAACTTGTCACGCCCATGATGCGACCCTATACTAAAGGAACTCGAAGGTCCCACTAAGGATAGAAGCGCATCTTGAAGACGCTTTTGCAAGGTGGATATCATTACATCAACATTACATAATGGATGGGGATACATAGAAGGCATACAAATGCCACAAGAATACATCAATATCTCATACATAAGAACAACATCCGACTACGGATGAAACACAAACAAAAACTCAAACAATATCCACCATGCTAGCCCAGGCTGCCGACCCGGAACCTAACCCAAGATCGACGAAGAATAAGAAGAACTCCAACACGAGTAACATCGCTCTCGCGTCATGATCATCACATAACCTGAACCTGCAACTGTTGGTGCAGTACACTGTGAGCCACGAGGACTCAGCAATCCCATTACCATGGGTATCAAGACTAGCAAAGCTTAATGGGTAAGGAAGGGGTAAAGTGGTGAGGTTGCAGCAGCGACTAAACATATATGGTGGCTAAAATACGCAAATAAGAGCGAGAAGAGAGCAAACAGAACGGTCGTGAAGCTAGCAATGATCAAGAGGTGATCCTGAACTCCTACTTACGTTAAACAAAACTCAAAAACCGTGTTCACTTCCCGGACTCCGCCGAAAAGAAACCATCACGGCTAAACACACGGTTGATGCGTTTTAGTTCGTATCTGGTGTCAAGTTATCTACAACCGGACATTAACAAATTCCCATCTGCCACATAACCGCGGGCACGGCTCTCGAAAGTTTATGCCCTGCAAGGGTGTCCCAACTTAGCCCATCACAAGCTCTCACGGTGAACGAAGAATATTCCTTCTCCCAGGAAGACCCGATCAGTCTCGGAATCCCGGTTTATAAGACATTTCGACAATGGTAAAACAAGTCCAGCAAGACCGTCTGATGCGCCGACAATCCCGATAGGAGCTGCACATATCTCGTTCTCAGGGCAACACCGGATGAGACATCCTACGAGTAAAACCAGCCCTCAAGTTTCCCAAGGTGGCCCCGCAGTCTGCTCGTTTCGGGCCAACACTTAGAGAAGCATTGGCCCGGGGGGGGGGGGGGGGCTAAAAAAAAGATTGCCCACGAGAGAGCGACTCACAAGGGGAAAGTAGGTGGTGGTGAGGCAAATGGTAAAACCAAGGTTGGGCCTTGCTGGAGGAGTTTTATTCAAAGCGAACTGTCAAGGGGGTCCCATAAAGCACCCAACCGCGTTAGGGACGCAAAATCCAGGAACATAATACCGGTCTGACGGAAACTAGGGCGGCAAGAGTGGAACAAAACACCAGGCATAAGGCCGAGCCTTCCACCCTTTACCAAGTATATAGATGCATTAATAATATAAGAGATATTGTGATATCCCAACATAAACATAATCCAACATGGAGCAATCTTCATCTTCACCTGCAACTAGCAACGCTATAAGAGGGGCTGAGCAAAAACGGTAACATAGCCAAACAACGGTTTGCTAGGAAGGGTGACAAATGTTAGAGGTTCATGGCAATTTGGGAGGCTTGATAAGCAAGTGGTAGGTAACACAGCATAGCGATAGCATCGAGGCAACTAGCATAGCAATGAGAGTAATGAGATCCATGGTGACGGTCATCTTGCCTGAAATCCCCCAAGGAAGAAGAACGAGTCCATGAAGAAGACGAACGGGAGTAGTCGAACGAATCCTCTCAATCGCAACATTACCGAAACTAAGAAGCAACACCAGAAAGAAACAAACAACATGGTAAATGCACAAGCATCAACATGGCATGATGCACAATCAAGTATGATGCATGTCTGGTTTAAAGAGGCATGGCATGGCAAAGTGCAACAGACAATACTACAAGTTAAGTGGAGCTCAATATGCAACGAGTTGCATATTGACGAAACACCACATTCGAGTTATTTAGTTCTCTCTCGTTTAGGTACTCAACAATATTAAATGTTGTTAAACATGGCAAGAGGTGAAACAAAAGTAAACTAACTATTTAGGTAAGTTTAAATGAGGCCGGAACAACGAACAACAATTCCGGAAAATTCCCATGTGCATATTTTAGATTCGGTAATGTTCTGCCCTAAACATTATTTTATTGTTGTTAAAAAGGAAAATAAACTGCACCATGTTAAACTAGGCATTTTTCTACCCCCATTTACATATAAAGTTTATTTAAAACCGAGCTACGGTTATTTAGTTATGAAATAAACCATTTTAACATGTCATTATACAAATTAAATGCAAACATCCATTTTAAACATTTCAAACATGGATGAAAGATGCAGATTACGAAAGTATAGGAAAATCTGAGCATTTTACATATATAACATGTTTATTTGGATGCACGGATATTTAGTAATGAGCATTTAAAATGATGGCATTACTATAACTATGCATGCACTAGAATTAGACAAATCCTAGCGAACATTAAAAAAAGGAAGCGAGCTGAATGCTGCGCACTGTGGAAGCCCAGCAGCTGATCTGGCCCGAAGCGGATGAGTGATTGTGCAGAGAAAAAGAAAACAAAGCAAAACTAGCGTAGCAATGATAGTAATGAGATGCAAGGTGACAGTCATCTTGCCTGAAATCCCCCAAGGAAGAAGAACGAGTCCATGAAGAAGACGAACGGGAGTAGTCGAATGAATCCTCACAATCGCAACATTACCGAAACTAAGAAGCAACACCGGAAACAAACAAACAACATGGTAAATGCACAAGCATAAACATGGCATGATGCACAATCAAGTATGATGCATGTCCGGTTTAAAGAGGCATGGCATGGCAAAGTGCAACACACAATACTACAAGTTAAGTGGAGCTCAATATGCAACGAGTTGCATATTGATGAAACACCACATTCGAGTTATTTAGTTCTCTCTCGTTTAGGTACTCAACAATATTAAATGTTGTTAAATATGGGAAGAGGTGAAACAAAAGTAAACTAACTATTTAGGCAAGTTTAAATGAGGCCGGAGCAACGAACAACAATTCCGGAAAATCCCCATGTGCATATTTTAGATTCGGTACTGTTCTTCCCCAAACATTATTTTATTGCTGTTAAACAGGAAAATAAACTGCACCATGTTAAACTAGGCATTTTTCTACCCCCATTTACATATAAAGTTTATTTAAAACCATGCTACGGTTATTTAGTTATGAAATAAACCATTTTAACATGTCATTATACAAATTAAATGCAAACATCCATTTTAAACATTTCAAACATGGATGAAAGATGCATATTACGAAAGTATAGGATAATCTGCATTTTACATATATAACATGTTTATTTGGATGCATGGATATTTAGTAATGAGCATTTAAAATGATGGCATTACTATAAATATGCATGCACTAGAATTAGACAAATCCCAGCGAACATTAAAAA
This sequence comes from Aegilops bicornis, assembly GCA_021605145.1. NCBI lineage: Eukaryota > Viridiplantae > Streptophyta > Magnoliopsida > Poales > Poaceae > Aegilops > Aegilops bicornis. The sequence goes on from CM038672.1 coordinate 349,750,355, forward strand.
AAAGAAAGCGAACTAAATGTTGCGCACTGTGGAAGCCCAGCAGCAGATCTGGCCCAAAGCGGATGAGTGATTGTGCAGAGAAAAAGAAAACAAGGCAAAACTGGGGGCGCCTGGGACTCGAACCGAGTACCTACCAGATGCGAGCGCGAGTGGCTAACCAGCTAGGCTAGTGCTGTGATCTGCTAGAGAAGGAGCACGACACACTTTGAATGGACGCCAAGGCCAATCCCTGACCTTCCATGAACGAAAAGGAATCCTTGCCGGCGGCGAACTCGATGAACATGGCGACTACAGAGGCTGTAGAGCACCGGCGGGCGTGCGGAACTGGGACTTTGTTGCGCTATGAGGATAAAACATGCAGAATACTAGGGTGTGCGGGAAGACTCGAGGACGAGCTCGAGTTCGGCTCGGCCATGGCGGCGGCAAGATGAAGCAGGGCCACGGGCTCGCAATCGAGCGCGGCCGTGCGCGTGTGCAGATGCGTGTGCAGCGAAGATGCACAAAGCAACGAAACCAGCAGGCATGTGTGCAAGCAAGAAGCAGAGAGAGAGCAGAGGAGCATGTCGGCGCCTGCGAGCAGGACAGCGGACGAGCTCATCGGAGGAAACTCCAGCGACCAAAAGCTACGGCAGAGGGGTGCGATCGATGCATAGGCCAAACCTGCACTCCCGTGTGCCACTCACGACACCAAACTACGTCAGAGACATCACCAGCGTCGGGAGGACAGAGGCAGCGGAGACCAACCCAACATGGTGAACGGCGGGGTGAAACGGTTACTCGCTGGAAGAAAACGCGCCTACAAAGGATCCTAAGCCTAGCGATGCAAGGAAACGGGCACAATGCCACCGGAGGAGCTCCAGCGACAATGACGCGCGGCAACGCGCTCGACCGGGAAGGAATTAGGAGGGACAAGACGCAATCGAGAAGACAAGGCATGGGGAGGAATCGGGTGCTCACCACAAACACACTGGCGTGCTTGGATTGCCGAGAGGTGGACGGAGACAACCGGATGGCGCCAAAGACAGGAAGTGGCCAACGTCGGGGAAGAAGACCCTCGCGGCGTTGGCTCCCGGTATGAAGTAGAGGACGCAGGGGAAGTAGAGGGACTTGGCGAATCTCCTGGACGAGATGATGAAGACGAAGACGACGATCTTGACGCCCCCGAGAAAGAAGAGGGTGGCCACTCGAAGGATCAAGATGAGCACGAGCTCAAACTCGACTCGGACATGGCGTCGGCTATGGCGTCGGCTACCCTTACCTGGAGCGGCGGCGGCGCCGAGAGAGGGGAATGGGGAGAGGGAAACCCTAGAGGAGTCGCATGGGTTTATATAGAGGGGGATCGGGCGAGCGGCTCAGCCACGGTGGCCATGTGCGGTGTGGTGCTCTGTTTTACCGTGTGATGAAAGCCACGGGAGGTGGAAGAAAAGGTGAGGTTTGAGGGAATGACAGGTGGGCCCATGGGTGCACTGAGAAAATTTACCAAGGCAAGAGGAGCAAAGGCCAGGCACGGGCTGGGCTGCGGGTTGCTGCTACTGCTGACGTTGGGTTGCGACGAAGCTGGCTAGGCTGCACCGCTAAGCTCCTGCCCTTTCTTTTCCTTAATTCCTTCAGTCAGGAAATAATTACAGAAAAGCATAGAGAGTTTAGAGAGGGTAGAAGCTAGCATGATAATTAGTATGAGCTTCTGGAGAGATGTTCTATTTGAATAAATTTATTTGGCCATTTTTCGAGGTGGAAAAATAAATCAAGTTTGAATTAAATTCAAACTTGAGTCATTTTTGAACCCAACCAAATCATCTTCAAATGAGCTGAAACTTGACAAAAATGTTATATGAAAGGTGTAGGATTTATAGAGAAAAGGTGATGGATGGAGAAATGTCACAAGAAAATAAGTGCAATAGAGAAGAAAGGAGAAGTTTGGATGGGATAGAAACTTGGGTGAACTTGATGAATGGCTGCTGGTATGTGCAAGGTTAAGAAATGAGGTGAAGATAACAAGAAGATGGATTCACACAAGAACACATAACAAAACTGAGATATGCCAACCAAGGCATGATGATCATGATACAATGTAATAAAAGACAAGAGGCACATCACATCACGAAGGATAGAATAAAGCAAGAATGGTGCAATGCAATGTAATACAAGATGAACTGATGCAAGAAGCAAAAATGACAAGGCACAGAACATGATCATGCCATAAATATACATGAATGAAATATGCAAAACAATTATGATAATGCAACAAACACAATAAACACACGGAAACAACTAAAATAAATGGAGGAAACTGGAGCATCGGTCTCGGGGCGCCACACTGGTACAAAGACAAAAATAGAAAACAGAAATAAGAGAGAGAGAGATAGAGAGAGAGAGAGAGAGAGAGAGAGAGAGAGAGAGAGAGAAGCCTAGCCACTTACCTGGCGGCCCATTAGCCGGCCCAGCCCACCAGGCTGAAGCGGCTGTCTTCAACCTCTGCCAGTAGGCAGAGGCGTGTCGACGCGCACGTGCCCGAGGAGGCCAACTCCTCCTTGCCTGCTTCACGGCCTCCCCCTCGAGCATGTCGGTGCCAGCAGGTGCCCCGCAGCCCCCTCTGCCTCTCCCCTCACTCTGGAGCTCTCTCCCTCTCCTCTAGCTCCTTCCCGCAGCACCACCGGATGCGCCTGTCGCCGCTGTTCGCCGTTACCGCGATCACCAGCCACCAGACTCCTCACCGACGAGTCCCCAGGCTCCGCCTCCTCGCGCTGAAGCTCTCCGCCGAGCAAAGCATCTCTGTACGACCTGCATCATTGTCGCCATCGCCGTCTTCAACCTCGGCCGCCCGAGATCGCCAGCGACCTTCCATCATCACCAGCCCCTCCCCGAGCTCGCCGTCTCCTTCGTACGAACCGCCATGAGCCCCTCTTGCTCCTCCCCCTATCTCCACACCCACGCGCATGCTCTAGCTCCGACCCCACCGTACCCGCAAACTCCACGCCGCAGGCGTTGTCACCGCCATCGCTACAGCCACCAGGGCTCGAAACCGAGTGAGGCACCGTACTCCAGACCCTCCCAGGAGCCGAAAATCCCCACCTGCTCGATCTATGGCACACCACCTCGCCGTTCTCGAGCACGCCCGAACCACGACCACCGCAAACGTCGTCGTCGGCGGCGATTCCGGCTTCCCCCGCGTCTAGCTTGACCGTCGCACGATGCGGGCGAGCAAGGGCTATGCCCTGGTGCCCTCAGCTCACCAAACAACAGACGGTAGGTGAAACCCGAGCCGCTCCGGTGTGCCTCCGCCGCGTTTTGGTCGCCGCCGACGGAACTCCGGCGAAGCCGACGTGGCGCTGTCATTAGCCACTAATGACCCATCTAACTAACCCCCTCTCTCACTGGCTATGGGCCCCATGCCTTATTTAACCCTGGGATTTATTCCCTGTTTAATTTAGGTTAATATAGCTGGCCCCACATGTTAGTTTGACCATGCCACGTCAACGTTGACCCGGACCCACTGGTCAGCCCCTGTCCCTGCCCTGTTACACTGATGTGCCGGTCCCACTGGTCAGGTTTGACCTGGACCACCTCTGTTGAGTTGCTGACGTCACACCGACGTCATGCTTATGCAGTAAATGTTTTCTGGGATTTCAAATATATCAGAAATGATTTATTTATTTCAGAAAATATCCAAAACTTCTAAAATTCATAGAAATTCAGCCGTAGCTCCAAATGAAATAATTTATATATGAAAAATGATCAAACAAATCCAATCTATCCATCCGTACTTGTTTCATGCATGTTTAAACAACTTAACCTCACTGTTTAGTTCAAAACATGATAATGCACTATTTGAATTCATAGCTTGAGTTTGAATTTGAACCTTTGGTTCAAATTAGCTCAAACCCCCTAGTTTTAGTTGGATTAGCTCAAATCACATAATATTGCCATGTCTTTATCATGCATCATAATTGTTGCATTGCATTGATTGTGTTCTTCTTTGTTTGCTTGTATTTGTCCCCTCTCAGTAGACGTGGTTCCGACGATGAGTTCGATGACACCGATGAAGAACTATATTATCTTCAGAAGTGCCAGGCAAGCAAACCCCCTTGTTCATTCCGATACAATCCCACTCTCTCGCTCCTGCTCTCTTTTACTGCATTAGGACAACAACGATTCAACTGTTTCATGCTGCGGTAGTTGAACCCCTTTTCCTCTGCATGACCTGTCATTACCACAGTAAATAGATGAAACCCACTAGCATGAGTAGGAGTTGTTTGAGCCCTGATGTGCCTACTCATTCATGCTTGTTTGTCATGCCTGCTACTGCTTAGAGTTGAGTCAGGTCTGATTCATCAGGGATGAATTGGAGGTGTGTGAACATGTCCTACTGTTGAGAGCTAAGTGTGTGAACACGATTTGGTAAAGGTAGCGGTGAGAGGCCATGTAGGAGTACATGGTGGGTTGTCTCATTGAAACCGTCCTCAGGAACTGAGTTCTGTGTTTGTGATCTATGAACAACTACTACCACACGTTGGGCCCGAAATCAATGGACCCTCTCGACTTATTAATCGCCTTGATCTCTGTCCAGGAGTTGCAACTAGTTTCTGGTGTTTGTAGGATATGTGTTGTAGGTCGTGCATAGCGCTGACCCTAGGGGTGGGCTATGATGCGGTTGATACACCGTGGCCTCGTGTACCGGGCGCCCGTTTGGTGTCCCGGGAACCCTACACACAAAATTTGGGGCTGTGAGCGAAACCCCGCCCGGATCTCCTCGAGTCTTGTGTGGTTAGCCAGGTCGTGGCCGACTCCCTCGCCAGGCTTCCGCTTGAAGGTTGCCGAGATACACGACGTGTACATGGTGGTAAGTGGCGAGAGCGTGTGTGAAGAAGTACACCTTCAGGTTATAAATGATCTATTCAAATAGCCGTGTCATGTAAAGGACTTCTGGGTTGCCTGTACAGTTCATAGACAAGTGAAAGTGGATACTCTAAAATGCGCAAGATAAGCGTGAGTGCTATGGATGGCGTTCTCGTAGGAAGACGAAAGCAGATCCATAGTGGTGTATTGATGTGGTGAATATGTGGACTCATGTGCGCCACCTCGAAAGAGTTACTTGTAGTCGTAGTTTAGGATAGCCACCCAGTCAAAGCTGGCTTGCTACAGTTAAACTCCACCCCCCCTTTGTTGATCCCGATGCATATGTAGATAGTTCTGATGTAAGTCTTGCTAGGTACATTTGTACTCACGTTTGCTTAATTTATGATTTTGTAGAGAGACTTCAGTCTCGCTAGTAGTTCCGCGTGGACTTTGACGTTTAGCTTGTTACCTCAGCTATGATCTTGTGCCCACGGCAGGGTCTTGTAGATAGTCAGGCTTCTTAGCCTTTTCATTTTTAGTTGTCTGTACTCAGACAAGTTAAGCTTCCGCATGTGCTTGTTGCTTGTATGCTCTATATGTTGGGTCATGAGATCCATGTTTGTAATACTTGGCTCCTCGGTGCCTAATGAATAAATACTCTGAGTCGTAGAGTCTTGTTGTGATGCCATGTTGTATTTGCACATATCGAGCATATTGTGTGTATGATTGAAATGCTTGGTATGTGTGGGATCCGACAACCTAGTTGTTTATCCTTGGTAGCCTCTCTTATGGGGAAATGTAGTCTGGTGCTTCCACTGAGCCATGGTAGTCTGCTACAGCCCGGTTTACCGGAGTCCTGCTAGCCTAGTTACTACTACTCCGGAACACTTAGATTGGCCATCATGTGATACATTTCGTTCCTGTGTCTATCCCTTCAGGGAAATGTCACACGATGATTTCCGGAGTCCTGCTAGCCTGCTACAGCCCGGGTTCCCGGAGTCCTGTTAGCTCAGTTGTTGCAGCCCGGATTCACACGCTGATGACCGACACGTTCGATGCTGGTTCATGTATGCCTGTCCCCATAAGTTAGCGCCACTTTGGGTTCACGACTAGTCATGTCGGCCTGGGTTCTCTGTCATATGGATGCTAGCGACACCATCATATACGTGAGCCAAAAGGCGCAAACGGTCCCGGGCCAGGTAAGGTGGCACCCGTGGGAATACCGTGCGTGAGGCCGCAAAGTGATATGATGTGTTACATGCTAGATCGGTGTGACTTAGCATCGGGGTCATAGCGGCAATGGACGCTATTTGAATTGCTAGACCTTTTATCCAAAGTGAACATGCAACTATATGTGTGTCGTAAAATAATTGGAATTATTCAGGGTTCATTTGGACATTTTATATAATAAACTGGTTTTCTAGCCATTTCACGTGCACAATTCAAAATTAAACTACATGCACATGCTCCGGTGCATACAAATTGGTTGAAAAATCAAATATGTGTCCTTCAGTGCATGCTTAGGTCCCATGGAAGAAATGGGAATGAATTTTTCGGGGTTCATTTGGCCTTTTTTATACATTAACTGGGTTTTCTAAGCATTTTATGTGCACAATTCTAATTTGAACCACAAGCACATGCTCCAATGCACCAAAGTTGGTTGAAAAATCACATGTGTGTCCTTGGGTGAATTTCTAGGTCCGATGCAAGAGATGGGAATGAATTTCATACACCAGGGTACTGTTGATTGCCAGCAAAACGTTGAGATACCTGGTTTTTAAATTCTAGTAAATCTAAAACTCGTATGAAATTCATGAAACTTGGCATCCTTTGATGGAGCGGCGTCAACATGGCGTGGTGAAATTGTTTTCCCATTTGGGGCAGGTTTGAGTATAAGCTTCTCACAAACCAGAGCTTTTGCAAGCATGATGGTTTCGATAGGGAACGTACCACCTTTGGGGATGGGACGATATCGGTTGCCTCTTATTGCTTTCAAAAAAATTCTAGTGTCAACATAGAACAACAGGACTGTTGTGTTTAATCTTGGAATTTTTCGGGGTTCGTTTGGCCTTTTTTATACATTAACTGGGTTTTGTAGGCATTTTATGTCCATAATTCAAAGTTGAACTACAAGCACATGCTCCAATGCACTAAAGTTGGTTGAAAAATCACATGTGTGTCCTTGGGTGAATTTCTAGGTCCCATGCAAGAGATTGGAATGAAATTCAAACACCAGAGCACTATTGATTGCCGAGAAAATGCTGAGATGCCTGGTTTTTAAATTTTAGTAAATCCAAAACTCATCTAAAATTCATGAAATTTGGCATGCTATCATGGAGCGGCATCAACATGTTGTGGTAAATTTTTTGTCCCATTTGGGGCAGGTTCGGGTATATGCTTCTCACAACAAGCATGATAGTTTCGATAGGGAACATCCCACCTTTGGGGACAAAACGATATCCATTGCCTCTTATTGCTTTCAAATTTTTTTCTCGTGTCAACATAGAACAACAGGAGTGTTGTGTCAATTTTTGGGTTTTTCAAGGTTCGTTTGGACATTTTTATGCATTAATTGAGTTTTCAATGCATTTATGTGCATAATTCAAATTTGAACTACATGCACATGCTCCAGTGCATATAAATTGGTTGAGAAATCAAATATGTGTCCTTGGGTGCATGCTTAGGTCCCATGCAAGAAATATGAATGAATTTCAAACACCAGGGCACCGTTGATTGCCGGCAATACATTGGGATGCCTGGTTTTTAAATTCTAGTAATACTTGTCTGAAATTAATGAAACTTGGCATGCTATCATGGAGCGGCATAAACATGTCGTGGTAAAAAAATTGTCCCATTTGGGGCAGGTTTGGGTATATGCTTCTCACAAACCAGAGCTTCTCACAACAAGCATGATGGTTTCGATAGGGAACATCCCACCTTTGGGGACGAACTGATATCCATTGCCTCTCATTGCTTTCAAATTTTTTCTCGTGTCAACATAGAACAACAGGTGTGTTGTGTCAATTTTTGTGATTTTTCGGCGTTCGTTTGGACATTTTTATGCATTAACTTGATTTTCTAGGCATTTTTATGTGCATAATTCAAATTTGAACTACAAGCACAGGCTGCAATGCACTAAAGTTGGTTGAAAAATCGAATCGGTGTCCTTGGGTGAATTTCTAGGACCCATACAAGAGATGAGAATGAAATTCAAACACCAGGGAACTGTTGATTCCCGGCAAAACGTTGAGATGCCTGGTTTTTAAATTATTGCAAATCCATAACTCGTCTGAAATTCATGAAACTTGGCATGCTATCATGGAGCGGCATCAACATGCTGTGGTAATTTTTTTCCCATTCGGGGCAGGTTCGGGTATACGCTTCTCACAAACCAGAGGTTCTCACAACTAGCATGATGGTTTCGATAGGGAACATCCCACCTTTGGGTACGAAACAATATCCATTGCCTCTTATTGCTTTCATAAATTTTCTCGTGTCAAGATAGAACAACAGGAGTGTTGTGTCAATTTTTGGGATTTTTTGCGGTTCATTTGGATATTTTTATGCATTAACTGAATTTTCAATGCATTCATGTGCATAATTCAAATTTGAACTACATGCACATGCTCTAGTGCATATAAATTGGTTCAAAAATCAAATATGTATCCTCGGGTGCATACTTAGGTCCCATGCAAGAAATGAGAATGAATTTCAAACACTGGGGCACCGTTGATTGCCGGCAAAACATTGAGATGCCTAGTTTTTAAACTCTAGTAAATCCAAAACCCGTCTGAAATTCATGAAACTTGGCATGCTATCATGGAATGGCACCCGACATGCTGTTGCATTTTTCGTGTCCATTTTGAGAGAAGGCGCACTCGAATAATGACAGCCAACAAAGGCATTTTGAAAAAATAGCTGCCACTTTAATATCTCAAACGTTTGTAGAATTCAATCAGTGTGCATTCTTTTAACCATTCACGTGACGCCACGTGTCTTGGTTTTAATGGTTGTAGGAGGTGTCGTGCGGACAGCTACTTGACCATGACTGAACGGGAGGCGTGCGAGCGCAGTCCGGTGCACAGGCTGACCGAGAGGCGTGCAAGTTGTCCTCCAATGCGCAGGCTCACGAGGAAGCGTGCGAGCTGTACGCCGCCCAAGCTCACTGGGAAGCAAGCCCTTTGACTTCCATGTTTCTCTCCATTAATGGCGCCCGAGCCGCTGTTTAATACGGGTGGTCTTATTGTTCGCCTCCCATTCCCCTCCCCCGCAGCCGCAGACCTCCACCAACGCCATGCCGCAGAACGATCATCTGCCACTAGTCTTCAAGTTTGGTGAAGTCGACTCCGAGCCGGAGGAGATATAAAATAAGGAGGAATGGGGCCTCATGGACATGCGCCAGAACGAGCTGGCCATGGTGGTTGCTGCCCCCACTCCCATCCCCGCGCCCGCGCTAGCGACCATCCCCGTAGCATTGACGGGCTGGTCGCCGAGCACTATCACAGAGCTGGAAGCCGCGGGCGTCATCGAGGTCTCCGCGGACCCGCACGAGCTCGTGTACATGCAAGTGCCAGCATCCGTGCCCGTGCACGCCCCTCCACCCGCCGTGGCGCCGACCACTATGCGTTTGGCTGCACCCGCTGCGCTCGTGCTCGTGCCCGTGCGCGCGCCCCCTCAGCAGCATGGGATGGTGCCGTCGACCTCCACCTCTCAGTGGTGCCAATTTCCGTCCTCCCGCGCCCTGCCCGTCGATCGCGCGACGACATGATGTTTGATTTACAAGTGAATAACATTTTGTGCTGCCTTGAAGACTTCAACAACGGCGTCCCATAGGAAGACAATGACAACGACGGCGTGGCACGCCGCCGCCGGAAATATTTTTTTTGGATTTAATACTTTATCTCGAATTCTCGATCATATGAATATAAATTCGCAGTGTGGCTGAATGAAAGATATGGTTTGAACGAACTTGCGTTTTTCTCTCTTAATGTACAGACTTATCAAACGATTTTATTCTGAAAAAACATCAATGGTTTTTAAATATAAAACACTCATCACAAACTTTTTAGTTAGAACACCCGGATGCAAACCGACAGCTTCCCCAGGAAGCCAAGGGAAAACGTGCAGAGCGGGATTTCTGCATCCCTTCAACGCAAACGGTTGTTTTGCATGACCTGTGTGCAACCACGTACAAACAATTGGGTAAGATTTGCATATCTTTCATTTTGGGTATGTTTCCATTTGTCAAACTGGAAAGATTGACATTTGTTTATCTAGTAACATTGCCATTTGTCAACCTTGTAACACTGCGATTTGTCAAAATATGCAGCTAAAAATCACTAGCACTATCTAATGTTTGCAACTAAAATCACTAGCACTGCTCATATGGACACCACTAGCAGGCGTGAGTTGATGGACGCATATGCAAATGTACCATTGATTACATACAACAAGTCATCAGCCCATAACGACAACGAGCATACACGTTGGATTATAGATCATTTCCAACAAAACATTCTAGTAAAGTTTTTCTCACACAACAAATAACAAAGCAATGAAATGAACTTCAGCTCAACCACTCGTCGGCGTTGGAAACGCTTGCTTTGAACCGGAAGTGATTCTCTGGGAAGGACCAGCTACTGTCAATCTGGAGACCAACGCAGGACTGATCATCCAGGCTAAAGCGGCCTATGTCAAGACCCATATTGGGTCGGTACGGAAGCATAGCAATGTCCAAGGTATAGATACAGTTTCTTCTCATAAATGGTTGTAACGTTGTGTCAACAGCAGCTGGATCGCCTTCCACCATCATTGGATAGTTTTGTCCACGGAAGAGCGAGTTTCCTCCAAGACTTTCAATACTGAACCAGGGAGAAGGTGTTGGCGCTAGTACACTAGTATCCATCCCGAATACCCTGCTACGGATGTTGGAATGGGTCCGGAGAGTGCGACCATGCGAGACAACACCTGCTTCCTTACTAACATCAGCAATTTTTAGAATGAATATGTTCCCTATGGTAACTGGGTTCATGAGTTATGGTCAACAAACAATACGTGCTACAAGGTACGTAGGTCAATGTTTCATAACTACCTTATCCCACACAAATCATTTACCTATAACGATTCACTACCCTTATGAAAAATCAATTACGCCAGAGCATTTCCGAGGGCGAATCCACTTTGAATTTGATAATTGTATTGCTTGTGAAGTATGTGTTCGCGTATGTCCGATAGATTTACCCATTGTGGATTGGAGATTTGAAAAGGATATTAAAATAAAACAATTGCTTAATTATAGTATTGATTTCAGAGTTTGTATATTTTGTGGCAATTGTGTTGAGTACTGTCCAACAAGCTGTTTATCAATGACTGAAGAATATGAACGTTCTACCTATGATCGTCATGAATTGAATTACAATCAAATTTCTTTAAGTCGGTTACCAATCTCCATAATGGGAGATTACACAATACAAACAATTAGGAATTCATCTGAAAGTAAAATAAACAAAGAAAAATCTTCGAATTCAAGAATGATTACTGATTACTAAACTTTGATTTTGTCTTTTTGTTATAAAAATCTAATAATTCTTTATTAAACTTTAAAATTAAACTATAAAGAAAAACAAAAAACTACTGCTTATTGGAAATTATTTCTTATTTCAAATTAGACTAGATTTTCGTGATATAATATAATTTCTAACTATATAGTTTATACACAAAAAATACCCTAATCCTTTTTCCTTCCTTAAATCCTTCAGTGTTAGTCAGTTCATGAAATTTTTTATACTATTAATTTCTTTTTATCCATAATGGATTTACCTGGACCATTACATGAGATTCTTATGCTATTTGGGGGATTTGTTCTTCTACTAGGGGGTCTAGGAGTAGTATTACTTGCCAACCCCATTTATTCTGCCTTTTCGCTGGGATTAGTTCTTGTTTGTATATCCTTATTCTATTTTTAATTAAATTCCTACTTTGTAGCTGTCGCACAACTTCTTATTTATGTGGGAGCCATAAATGTCTTGATCATAGTCGCTGTAATGTTAGTAAATGGCTCAGATTGGTATAAAGATAAGATTTATTTGACTATTGGAGATTGGTTCACTTCACTCTATTGTATAACTATTTTTTTTTCACTAATGACTACTATCCCAGATACGTCGTGGTATGGAATTCTTTGGACTACAAGATCAAACCAAATAGTAGAACAGGGTCTCATATATAATGTTCAACAAATTGGAATTCATTTAGCAACCGATTTTTATCTTCTGTTTGAACTCATTTCCATAATGCTTCTAGTTTCTTTAATAGGTGCAATTAGTATGGCTCGGCAATAAGAAAACTTAGAAAAAGTACAAATTATAAGAATTAAAATTCTAAAATAAATAACTAAAGAATCATAATTTTGATTCAGGAAAATCCATCTACTGCCAACAAATACCTCCTTTATTTTCTCTTTTGTTGTGTAATTGTTCTATTGTAATTAATTGAATCGATTCAATTCTTACCCTCATATTGAAATGAATCGAGATTGATAAGGAGTTAGTTAATGATGTTTGAGCATGTACTTTTTTTAGTGTCTATTTATTTTCAATTGGTATCTATGGATTGATCACAAGCCGAAACATGGTTAGAGCTCTAACATGTCTTGAACTTATACTAAATTCAATTAATCTAAATCTCGTAACATTTTCTGATCTATTTGATAGTTGCCAATTACAATTAGATATTTTCGCAATTTTTGTTATAGCCCTTGCGGTTGCTGAAGCCGCTATTCGACTATCCATTCTTTCTTCCATCCATCGTAATAGGAAATCCACTCGTATCAATCAACCTAATTTATTGAATAATTAGACTTCTGAATAATTAGACATAGAATCCTCTAAACAAAGGCACACATATTAAAATAAATAGAAATCAATACTATTTTCTTAGTATTATTTGAGAATATCCATTTTTAGTAGATTATTGCATAGTATTCTTTTTCACTTAAATGAATTTTTGTATTGTAATTCATTGACATTGCAATAATTTATATTGAAAAGACGATAGCCAATTTATTGGCTAATTCGAATTCGTCTGTACAATTCGTAAAATTCTTTCTTATTTCTTATTGTTGAAATCCAAAATTAAAGTCCCTTGGCTCTCTTCACGCTTTCTCACAAACAGATTAAAAAATAGATTTTTATTTTTGAAGTTTGGATAAACCATTGCTTCGACTGGTGTCTACAATACATATGACTCATTATAGTACTAATTTCATTTTTACCAGATCAAAAAAAATTATGTTGAAAAGAAAAATTTATAGATCCAATGTCACATTCCGTAAAAATTTATAATACATGTGTAGGATGCACTCAATGTGTACGAGCTTGTCCAACAGATGTATTAGAAATGATACGCTGGGATGGATGTAAAGCCAAGCAAATTGCTTCCACGCCGAGAACCGAAGATTGTGTGAGTTGAAAGAGATGTGAATCTGCCTACCCGAAAGATTTTTTAAGTGTCCGTGTTTATTTAGGGCCTGAAACAACACGCAACATGGCTCTATCTTATTGATATGTTACAAAAAACTTCACTCGAATCGTCTGATTCCTCTTTACCAAATAAGCATGTGCTCGAAATAATCGAGCACGGGCTTTTCTGGTCAAAACCTATCTTGTCTTTATCACTTTATCATGAGTTATTTTCCTTGGTTAACAATACTTGTTGTTTTGCCGATATTTGCAGGTTCATTAATTTTCTTTTTACCTCATAAGGGAAACAAAGCCGTTAGGTGGTATACTATATCTATTTGTTTATTAGAATTCCTTCTAATGACTTATGCATTCTGGTATCATTTCCAACTGGAGGACCCCTTAATCCAATTAAAGGAGGATTATAAATGGATAAATGTCTTCGATTTCCACTGGAGATTGGGAATCGATGGACTTTCATTAAGATCTATTTTATTGACAGGATTTATCACTACTTCAGGTAGTATACAGACAAGAAGAAGAGGTGATCCATCGGAATAAGTTGCCAGGCGCCACTGAGTATATGGGTCCATCTCGTCCCCATGCTTGTGATCATCAGCATCGTCATCTCCCCCTTGGTTATAAAATTTTAAAAGTACAGGTGGTGGAATGTTCACAGGACCCTGGAAACACAAGAAGGTTAATTAAAGAGTAAAGGGAAACTAGCTAACCCGCATGCATGTGGATGAAACAATTATAATTACGGTGGAAGAAAAACATACTGAAAGCATGATAATTCCATGAAAAACAAAGGCTAACAGTGGTGGCAAAGAACACAAGACCTCGCATTGAATTGCATCACAAGATTTCATCCGTGTACAAAAATTGATTTTTGAGCAATATCCATCGAGGCGTGGAAGTAAGGAAGGAAACAAGCTTGTCGAAGATAGCAATAACTTCATAGTTTGAGTAATCCCAATAGCGGCTGGGAACTCAAAAAATTGCAATCTTCCATAGACGACAGTCACCATGATCGTATTTGAACTCACATAGAATACCGGTGTACTCAACCTCTGGGCAAATGTTCGAGATTTTTGGAAGTGGAACCCGGTGATGAGTGTACACATTCACAAGTTCCCACTCGCAGTTGTACCCAATGTAAACAACCCAATCTCCATTTGCGCCTGCCCAAGCCTTGCCCTCAAGCGATGGCATCTTAACATCATACGAAAAATTATCAAGCGGCATTAACTTGCAGAAGGTGAGGCTTCCCTCGTCCCCGCGCCAGTCAGCAGGGTCACGGTGAAGAAGATAGGGGAGATCAAACCGCTCCTGGACCCTTGGGTTCCTTGTAATGATGTTATTAGTTGAGTCAAGAATGGTCTTGAACGAACCTGCCATGCTAGCCGAGGTGATGATGTCGCACCGGTCCATGTGTTCCTCCACCGCGTCATCATTCAGATCGGGGCAAGAATAACGGGGTTGTTTCCAGCCTGTTCCCTCCATGGAGAAGATGACCGAACAATGGTAGAAGGAAGGGTGAAGGCGAATGGAGGAGGGAGGAAGAGCGTGCGACAACAGTTACAAATCAAGAGGGAAAGGCGAAGAGGCGGTGGACGGTTGCCACGGTACACGGAGAGTCGCCTGGGGAGCGAACGGTTGCCATAGAGGTCACAAACTGACGACAAGGGCCGAGTGAACCGCATCCATATATCACGCAAACCTTGATCTGGTTGACCGTTTCTTTTGTGTTTCCTAATCACAAACAGTTCATCCGAGTGAACCGTATGCTGTATATCGCACACACCTTCATCTGGGTGACCGTTTCTTTTGTGTTGCCTAATCACAAACAGTACATCCGAGTGAACCGTATGGTGTGTATCGCACACGCCTTCATCTGGCCGCCCGTTTCTTTTGTTACTCATCATCACAAATAGTTAATTGAACTGAACCATATGCCCTTCATCGCACACACAACTAAAACCTGATCTGTGTTTGATGCATCTGTCATCGCAAACGTTTTATACATGTCTAACAGTTTTCATACAACACCGTTTGCGATTATTGCATCGCACACAGTTTCTCGAAGGGTCTCTGATCATAGTGTCGCATTAGCAGCATCCTGCAGTAGTGTACCACATGGTGTGATGAATGGCGTCTTATCTTCGTCTTCCTTGGACATGAAGATCTGATGATACCCAGAATATGCATCCAGAAAGGAAAGCAAATAGCAGCCCGAAGTGGAATCCACAATCCGATCGATGCGCGGCAAGGGAAATGGGTCCTTTGGGCAAGCCTTGTTGAGATCTGTGAAATCTATGCAAAGCCTCCATTTCCCATTAGCCTTCCGGACCACCACTAGATTTGCTAACCATGTGGGATGTAGCACTCCTCTGACCAAACCAGCTGCTTCAAGCTTCTTGATCTCCTCTGCAATAAACTGCTGCCTCTCCAAGGCCTGCTTCCAGGCTTTCTGCTTGACGGGTCCGACATGTGGGCACACATCAAGGTGGTGCTCGATTACCTCCCTGGGAACACCAGGGATATCAGATGGTTGCCAAGCAAACACATCGGTATTCGCCCGCAGGAAGGCAATGAGTGCGCTTTCCTATTTGTCATCGAGGGTGGCGCTGATGGTGAAAGTGCCATCAATGCTAACCAGCCCTGCTAGGACCTTCTCACTTGTGGAGCCGCAACCTTGGACTTTTTGCTGTTGGAACTCTCCGGCAAGTCATCAACGGGCGTAGCGTACTCTGCAGAAGCATGCTTCCCGGCTTCTTTGCCAGCGTCCTTACTATCCTTCTTCTTTCCTCTGTTCTCCTTGGCGGGAACTGCTGCTGCCGTTGCCTCTACCGCGACTGTGTCCCAGTACATCTTGTCCATGCAAATGATTGCGTCCTTCTCATCTAATGGGATGGAAATGACTCCCACTTTCCTAGGCATCTTCAAGGTATTGTAGGCATAGTGGTATGCCGCCATGAACTTAGCCATGTCCGGGAGCCCAAGGATCCCATTGTACGGCAGGGGGAGGTCGACCACATCGAACACAATCTTCTCAGTCCGATAGTTCAACTCCCTTCCAAACGTCACAGGCAACATGATCTTTCCCTTAAGATGACTCCTACCTGGATTAATTGCTTGAAACGTGACAGTGACCTTCAACTCATCCTCTGCTATCTGGAGTTTGCTGAGAACCTTTGGGGAAATCAGATTCAACCCGGCCCCGCCGTCCACCAACATTTTTGTGACCTTGAGGTTGCGAATTGTCGAAGAGACCAACAATGGATAACATCCCACCGTAGTGTTGTAGTCAGGATGGTCCTCTTCGTCAAATATGATGGGCGTGCATGACCATTTGACTGGTTTCTGGGCCTCTAGCGCTGGTTCCATGGCATTGACCTCACGTGCCCACCGTTTGAGTTGGCGGTGGGAGGTGTGTAGAGATGCACCCCAGTGAACGCACAGGGCGTCAGTGGCCTTCTGAAGCTCCTGCTCACTGGTTTCCTCTTCATCCCCTCCATCGCTCTCATCATCATAGGCTTCCTTCTCTCAATCTCTGGCGGGTTTTCCTTTGTTCCGGAAGGGTTTGCCGGGACGATTTACTTCACAGCCTCGACGCTTACCGCTAGCAACATTCTGACTCTTTTCCTTGTCGCGCTTCTCATATTCTGCTCTCTGCCTCTTCACAAGCTACTCAACCTGATAACACTCTTGAAGGTCGTTGCCCTTGGTCCGATGAATCTTGCAGTACGACCCATCTCCTTTCCCGGCCTTCTTGGCAGCTGCAGCATCCTGGCAGTCAGCGCACACGGCATCTTCCTTGCCGATGGCTTCGGCCTTAGCCTTCTTGACGGTACTAGGTGTACCCAATCTGTCGGTGGGAAACGACACCTATGGGATCACAAGAATCCCTACTACGGTTGCCGGGGCGCAGGGTTGTGAGAAGCGCAGGATTAGCAGTCAGCACAAGGATCATTTACCCAGGTTCGGGCCGCGAGAATGCGTAAAACCCAAGTCCTGCATTGGTGGATGTATTGAGTGTTCTTGAGCCCTTGGACTAGCTACGGTGGCTATGTAGTTCCAGAGAGCCGAATCCTCTGCATTTAATGCGCAGCTTAGGTGTCCCTTTGCTTTATTGGGGACGGGAACGAGGCACGTCCCGTCCGTCGCCGCTCCTCCTCGCTTTGACACGCGCCCTGGCAAGCGGTGTATGTGGAGCCATTTAGGCAGGCAGGCAGCTGAGGTGGCACGGTGGTAGGGCCTTCACGAAGATCCTCATACCGCCACGCACGCGCCTGCTGAGTTGTCCAGGAAGCTGCATGTTGCCACGCAGGTGCCTGCCCAGCTGGTTGGGCTGGCAGCTGCATGCGAAGTGGCGGTGGAGACTCGGTTGATGCGGGCCTGGCAGTGGCCCTGCTGATGTCTTCGGCAAGGGCCTTGCCGGGGGCCCGACGAGGGTCTTGCCGTGGCGCGCAGTCGTCCCTGGCAAGGATCTTGCAGAGGGTCTTGTGGTTTTCCTCGGCAAGGATCCCGCCGAGGGTCGCCGTCTTCTGGTCCTCCTCTGATCTCATATATCTATGGTCTTGACAAAGATCTCCATGCCACCACAGAGGTGCCTCCCGAGCCCTGGTCCAACCGTAGTCGGTTGGTTTGGAAACTGTGGGCTCAAGGGCGCCTTGCTCTGTTGGTGTTTGGAGGTGCCGCCCCGGCAAGGGTCTTGCCGGGGCTGCTGGGGCTTCCCCCGGCAAGGGTCTTGCCGGGGGAACCTGCTCCGCCCCTCTGCTTCTTTGTGTTCTTGGCCTTGGCGTTGTCTTGGGCATCTTGTGCTTCGGCTTCTCTCTGGTTCCTTCCCCTGCTCTGCTTGGTGCGGCCGTCGGCGCTGCTCCAACTGTCCGTGCATAGGTAAAGGGGTACAAAGGTGCACCCCTATTTTTGTACACTGACACGATCCTTCAACATACATTACTGTCTTATCCTTGCGTCTCTTATTGTGCTTCTTGCTCTTCTGCTGACTGGTGGATTCGTCATCATCCTATGAATCGACAATGATGCAATCTTCCTCTCCGGGCAACTTCCTTCCCTCCTCCATCCGAGCACACTTTTCCACCAAGGTGTAAAGCTCCTTCACAGTCTTGGGAAACCACACGTTCATCTTAGAACGAATCTTGCAGTTGTGCACATTGGACTGGAAGGCAGCTATCAGAGCTGCTGGATGGATGTTCGGGATGTTCCTGTGGACTTTGCTGAATCTCTGCAAATACTTCCAGAGATTCTCTCCTTCTTTCTGTTGGAGAAGCTGCGAATCGCTGGGCCGACCTGGTTCTTGATGGCCGCCAGTGAAGGCTCCAATGAACTCATGGCGCAAGTTAGCCCATGACGAAATGGAGTTCTCTGGTAGGTGCATCAGCCAGGACCTCACATCGGACTTGAGGGCCAAAGGGAAGTAGTTGGCAAATACCTTCTCATCTCTTCCCCCCGACAGCTTGAACAGCGATGGTGTAGATGCTCAAAAACTCTGCCGGGTTTAGTCTCCGATCATACTTCTCAGGTATCTCTGGCTTGAACATGCGGACGGATGGCCAACGGACTTGCCACAACTCATGAGTAAAGGCAGGGCACCAACCTCGAAAGGTAGGCACCCGCCAATACCGAGCGCAGGCTCGTCGACGTCGGGACTGTCACACTCATTGGTCCGGCCGTGGTCGCGGCGGTGTCATTCAATGACAATGCACGTGTCTCCCCTCTGCCTGTCCTCCAGGGAACGCTGTCGGCCTGGACACGCTCGAGGGACAGAAGAGGTCATTGAGGCGTCATCAGGTTCTTGACTCTCCTGCGCTCGCGCTGGCTGCCGTGGCGGGGACTACACTGTGGCGGACCCTTCCGTCCGACCAGCAGCACGTGTTGTCGTTGTCGCTTGGGGAGGCCGTGGCTGGCCAGCTCGTTGCGAGCCCCCGCCTCGGCGAAACCGAGCGGACTGTTGATGGTGGCACGCCACTCGTCCATCTGCTCGACCGCTGGTGGAAACCTCAGCAGCAGTTGAGCCTGCGCCATGGCATCCGTAGCGGTACTTGGCATAGGTGAGGATGATGTAGATCACAGTGTCGCTCGCCTCCTGACGGTGCTAGTAGCAATAGTGTGTAGGATCGAAAGTATGTCTATAGGGGGGGGGGGTGATTAGACTACTTGACCAAATAATATCCTAGCCTTTTCCCAATTTTAAGTCTTGGCAGATTTTAGCAACTTTGCACAAGTCAAGCAATCAACCTACACATACAATTCTAAGAGTATAGCAGCGGAATGTAAAGCAATTGCACCTGAAGTTAAAGGGAGGAGTTTGAGGGAGCAATCGCAATGTAGACACGGAGATTTTTTATTCGTGGTTCCGATAGGTGGTGCTATCGTACATCCACGTTGATGGAGACTTCAACCCACGAAGGGTAACGATTGAGCGAGTCCACGGAGGGCTCCACCCACGAAGGGTCCACGGAGAAGCAACCTTGTCTATCCCACCATGGCCGTCGCCCACGAAGGACTTGCCTCACTAGGGTAGATCTTCACGAAGTAGGCGATCTCCTTGCCCGTACAAACTCATTGGTTCAACTCCACAACCTTGACGGAGGCTCCCAAGTGACACCTAAACAATCTAGGAGACACCACTCTCCAAAAGGTAATAGATGGTGTGTTGATGATGAACTCCTTGCTCTTGTGCTTCGAAATGATAGTCTCCCCAACACTCAACTCTCTCTCATAGGATTGGATCTTGTGGAAAGATGATTTGAGTGGAAAGCAACTTGTGGAAGGCTAGAGATCAAGATTTATGTGGTTGGAATGGAATATCTTGACCTCAATACAAGTGTAGGTGGTTCTCTCTCAGAAAATATATCTTGGAAGTGTAGGCATGTTCTGATGGCTCTCTCCATGAATGAAGAGTGGGTGGAGGGGTATATATAGCCTCCACATAACATCTAACCATTACACACAAATAACCAAACTCGGTGGGACCGAATAATGAAACTCAGTTAAACCGATTTAGTTCAAAATGTGAACGTTAGAGTTTTTAGTGGGACCAACATGTCAACTCGGTGGGACCGATTTCATTTGGGTTAGGGCATAACATAATCTCGGTGAGACCGATTACACAAACTCGGCGATGCCAATTTTGGCAAACTCGGTGGGACCGATTCGCTCATCTCGGTTGGACTGAAACGTTACGAAGGGGAAACAAAGAGTTTGCATTGCGAACTCGGTGGGACCGATCGCTCATCTCGGTTCGACTAAAACGTTACGAAGGGAAACAGAGAGTTTGCAATCCCATCTCGGTGAGACCGAGATCCCTATCGGTGAAACCGAAGTGACTAGGGTTTGTGGCAGTGGCTATGTCAACTGAACTCGGTGGCACCGGATAGAAAGTTTCGGTGGGGCCGAGTTTGACTTTTGGTTTAGGACATGTGTGGATGTGAGAAAGTGGTTGAGGGTTTTGGAGCGTATCACTAAGCATTTTGAGCAGGAAACACATTAAGCAACACCTCACCCCCGTTTAATAGTATTGGCTTTTCCTATGGACTCAATGTGATCTTGGATCACTAAAAGTAAAACTGTAGAGTCTTGAGCTTTAGAGCTTGAGCCAATCTTTTGTTCTTAGCATTTTAAGGGATCCACATTTCTAATCCATGCCATGCCAATCATTGAATGTTCCTGAAATATTCATCTTGAAATAGGATTAGCTCAATGAGCTATATGTTGTTAATAATTACCAAAACCACCCAGGGATAGTTGCACTTTCAATCTCCCCCTTTTTGGTAATTGATGACAACATATAGATCAAAGCTTCGAAAAATGATAATAAGATTGAAGTACCTCGTCGCTTTGAGAAGTATGTGATAAGAAAAAGCTCCCCTTAAATTTGTGCATTATTTAAGATTTGCTTTTGAATGCAAATGCACAATCGATTAGGATCATGGGTTACTCTTCCGTGTCACATAAATCGTGGTGGAGCGCTCAAAATGATATAAATTAAAAGCATGCACTCATCAACAAGCAAAGTGAATGATCATATATGGATATAAAGGATAATATCATCCAAGCAAGCATTAAAGTAGCATATGATCAAACACATGATCATACAAGTATCTCACACAAGGACATAAAGTATAAACCAAGCACACAATAAAGTTCAACCAAAAGAATGAGATATAAAAGACAAACCAATCTCTCTCGAAGCCTATGATCTATACATATTTCTCCCCCTTTGGCCACAAGTTACCAATTTTTTTTTTGAAATGCATAGTGCTATGCGTCCCTCAGACTTGGTCTTCGGGAGGTGGTGTAGAGAGAACTCCAAGGACGAAGGCATCAGTTGATGTTGTTGGAGATGGTGGAGTGGCTGCTGGAGGTGGCACTAAAGCTGTGGTTGCTGGTGCTGATGTGGTGGCTCTAGTGTTAGCCACGGGTACTGCAGCAGACCTCTGACCTCTAGGCACTCGCTGAAAAGCATTAGTAGTTGCCTTCCCTTTCCTCTCTCTTGCTTCCTCCTGGAGCTGCTCAACTACTGTTTGGATCTCAGTTACCTTCAGATCAAGATCATAAAATTTTGTCTCTATGATCCTCTCCAAACTCTCCTGATTCTGAGTAAGGGTGGCCAATCCCTTCTCAATCCTCAAAGTAGCTTGAATCAGATATCCAAGTTGGTCTTGTTTCCTCTTTAGGAAAACTTTAGATGCTTCCTCAACACTAGGCATCTTGGCAACTTTCTCTGCTTTAACTTTTGCTCTCTTCTCTTGTGCTTCAGCTGATGACGGTTCATTCTCATTCATGACAACCTCATTATCTTCAAACTCAGGGAGCAAGGGTAAGTGCTCTTTGTCCAACAAGTATGTTCATGTGCCCATCTTAGCATTGATGAGCTCCTGAATATGTGGATCATACCCACAACTCCTGTTTTGACCAGCAGATGTCCTCTTGATTGTCTCTACAATCAGGCTCATGACTTTAAACTTTTGAGGGACATCAAAGATTTGCAACATGTTGATGGAATGTCCTCTGATCATCTTGGGATCTCCTGAGTTTGGTAGCAATGTGTGCCTTAGAATGGTGTTGATGGTAGGCAAACCAGATAACAGATAATGTACGGACCCAAGCTTGTGTGTCTCCAAAGCTTTATCAAGGATCTCTTTGTACATGTTTGCCATAGTGCTGTGGTCTTTCTTCCTCGTTGCATACACATCTAAGTCATCTTCATGTTCCTCTGGGGCATTGATCAGCTTGGCCCATTCTTCAACAGTGGATTGGTACCTAGTACCTTCAGACATCCAAATGATCTTCCCATCTGGGTAAAAGTGAGCAGTGGAGTAAAACTGCATGATCAACTCATCATTCCATTTTGTGAGCTTTTGCCCAACAAATTTGTCAACTCCACATGCTTTGAAGCTGTCATAAACTCCTGGGAAGTGATGTTCATTCTCCTTGATGTATTCCCAATCAACCCATCTCATGTCATAGACAATTGGCTTCTTGTCAAGTAGAATGGTCTCATAAAATTCTTGTCGTTCCTTTGTATGAAACCTGTAGTCAACTGCAGTCCTCCTCCTCACAGCATAGGGATCAAACTGTCTCCACAATCTCAGTCCAGCATCCTTTCTGATATGCATGTCCTCAGCCACTGGATGAGCATCATTGTGGTCTGGAATCTTGGGTTTCAACTTTCTCAAAACAAGAGACTCTTCATCCTCTTCTTCAGCTTGAGGAAGTGGGGCCTTGTTCTTCTATCCTGCAGGAATACTTCTAGTGTTTCTCTTGGGCTTTGGGGATTTCTGAGCTTGAGCTTTGGGAGCAAACTTGGGCTTAGATGGAGAAGCCCCTGACTTAATTGCATCTCCCATAAGCTTCCGAGCTTTGGGTGCTGGAGCATCCTCTTCCTCTTCTGACTCTCTAACCATAGTTGAGTTTCCAAGAACTTTTGCAGTAGTGGTTCTTTCCCTTTTCTTTTTCTTGTCATCTCCTGCTGCTTCACCATCATCTGATTCTATGGTGAACTTCATTGTCTCTCCTGTTGCAACCTTCCTTGGCTTTGACATTGGGATTCTTCTGGCAGGTGCCTTCTTGTTCAAGCTTGGTTTTGTTGCAGCAGTTGTGCCACATTCTATTCTTTCTTCAACACTTTCTTCCTTGAGGTGGCTTCATCCTCAACAACCACATAATCTTCATCCTCACAGTCTGAGGTTCTCTTCTTCCTTGCTCTAGTGGCTCCCTTGGGCAAGTTACTAGGTGTGCTTCTACTGCCCTCATCATAGATGCTTGAGGGATCTGAACCCTTACTCAGTTGCACTTGTTCCTCAGATCTGTTCTGACTGTCACTCTGGTCAGACATCTTGGCAAACACACTAACAACAGACCCTGTGAATAGATGTAGATGAGGTAGAGTGGATGAGCATCACAAAGTGCAGAGTTTTTGTAAAACAGATGACTTAAAAACTTAGTTTTAGTTCTCCACAGAAAGCATTTCGGAGCTACCGATTTGATAAACTCGGTGATACCGAAGCAATTTTTGGAGCCTAAACATGTGAACTCGGTCAGACCAAGTCACAGTTCGGTGGCACCGAGACTGCTAGGGTTTCACAGAGAATTGAACTCGATCACACCGATGTGCAGTTTTCGGTCAGACCGAAAATGCATGTGCCATGGCCTAAGCAAAATCGGTGAGACTGATTGCTACAACTCAGTCGATCTGAGATGAGTTCGACGGAGAACTAACCCTAAATTTCAAATCAAAACTAACCTAAGGGATGTTTTCAGTGGATAGATCGTCTGCATATGTGGTAAAGATCATGGCAAAGCAATGTGCTATGAATCAGAGTTAAAGGAACAACACACACAGTCGAACCCATACCCTAGTTAGGCGGAGGTTCGCTACGGCGACAACGGCGGTGCAGATTTCGGTTGACGGCAATGGAAACCAACGGTGGGAGGTTGCTGGCAGCGAGGAGACAATCCAGAGACCCGAGGAGGCAGAGCAGGACACACGCGTGGGCAAAGGGTTTTGGAGGAATTTCCAAAATTCAACCCGTCGGTATATATATCCCGACCTGTCGGTGTGACCGAAAGGTTCAAATTGGTTGCACCGAGATAGAAAACCTAGATCAACTTAGTGAACTCGGTGTGACCGAAGTGGATGACTCAGTCATACCAAAATGCACAAAGAGGTTTTGGAAGTTTGAGTCTATGATGAATCGGGGACTCTGAGTGCTCCTCACAGAGTGGTTCAAATCGACTTGATCAAACTTTGTGATGTAGCATGAATAGAGTTTGAGACGAGAAAAGCATAGATAGCTTGAGGGAGTTCTTAGGCATTCTTGTCCATCCATTTGGAAAAAGAGAAAAAGCCAAACAATCAAAGCAAGAAATGGATGTCCTTCAATGAGTAAAATATGCAATCAACATGCTCACACAATAAAATGGCAAATGAAATATGTGACAAAGCATGCACAAACACTCTAGCATCTATCAGGAAATTGGCGATGACTAGGTCATCTATATATGAGTATATTGACTTAGGAGTCAAATGAGAACATTTGATTATAAGTCATACTCATCGTTTAAGCACAAGTGGGGTTGCCACTTTTACATAAAGCATTGTTGTGTTCACATCATTAGAGTTGCTTTAGCTCAATTGATTAGAGTAAAGCTCCCCCTAGATGTGATATCCCCGCTAAGAGGGATGAACTAACCTTGGGTTTTCTCGATGATGACTTCATGTAGGTGTTGAAGATGTGGACGCTCAATGTTGATGTAGATCATTTGGAGCAATCCATTGGAGTGAGTTGCACTTTCAATACCTACACAGGTTAGTCCCACAAGGAACAAACAAGGATATCCATAGACAAAGAGTGATGTACACATAGATGATGTCCATGAAAGCATTAGGTTATCTTCTCCCTTGTCTTACCAACAAGAGGGTTTGTGACTCCTTGAACTAGTGCATGATTTGGAAGTTATTTTCACTTGTCCTTTCCAAAATGATATGAGTGAAATATGTTGGCGGAGTCACCCTCAAGAACTCTCTAGTCCTTCTTCTTCCAGATCCACACCATATTAATGGGAATCATTGGAGTTGTGGTTGTACTTGATGAAGTAGAACTTGATTTAGTCTTGGGAACCCACTTGACCAAGGCCTTGGGAGCTTCTTCAAATGCATCAATCTCCTCTTGAAGCTTATCTTTGCCTTTTTGCTTGTGGTCTTCTGGTGGAAGATCATCTTGAGCTTGTGTTCCTTGGAAGGAAGTAGGATCATACTTCTCTTGTTGAGGAACAAACTTTGTCTTGGGGTATTGATCTTCTTCCCACTCAACTCCATTGGCATTGAACTTCCGTTCAAAACCAACACCTTGATTCTTCCGGTGTCTTCCTTGCTTGCGTACAATTTCCTCAAATTGCTTATTTCTGGCAAGGCTCTTGTAAACACGTTTCTCTATAATTCCATTCAATAAGCTATTTTATTGCTCAAGTGTAACTTGGCTAAGAGAATCATTAGTGGAATCAAGAGAACTACTAGAAGCAACAATATTTGATTTAGCATGATTATTGTTACTACTAGATGAAGAATCTTTATTACTCTTGTTGCTAGATTTTACTTATGGCATGTAAGTAGAAAAGAATAAATGATTGGCAATGTAAGAAGAACTTTTCTTGCGAAGATCATCATTCATTGCTTTTAAGAACTCACTCTCTTGCTCAAGGTTGAGCTTTTCAAAGCGTAGCTTCTCATGAGTCTTTAAAAGTTCTCGATGATCTTCCAAAGTAGTTTCATGAGCTAACTTAAGAGTGTTTAGTTCTTTAGTTATACACTCAATCTCCTTCTTGTCATCGTCATTCGTTTTGTCTTGATTATCATGATTAATAGGAAGTTCATCATAGTTTTCATCACTAGAGTTGTCAACAAGTAAATCGTCGTCACCTAGCAAATCATCTTCATCACTATTGAAATCAGTGTACTCGGGGTGTGATACCTTTGGGCCTTTAGCCATGAAGCATCTTCCAATTCCTTCATTTGGTGATTCAAATATGTCATAGGAGTTTGTTGAGACAAGTGTTAGACCGGAAAACCTTCATCTTGAGTATATTCGGAGTCAGAGTGATAACTTCTTTCGGAGTGATTATCAGTCGGAGCCGGATACCCATTCACCAACATGAGCTTGATGTCTTCTTTTTGTGTAGCTCTTTGATGATTTGTCCTTCCTTTCTGAATCCTTGCTTCTCCGAGAGGTTCTTCGTTCATAATGATCTTCTCTACTCCTTCTCTCTCTTGGTGGTGATTCTTCTCTTCTACTTCTTCTTTTGGGAGAATCTTCTCTTCTTTTGTAGGGAGCCGTACACTCATTGGAGTAGTGTCCAGGTATTCCACAATTGTAGCAATTATGTTAATGACTTGAAGATCTTTTGTCATTGTAGGACCTTGACTCCTTGCTTCTACTCTTGTAGAACTTGTTGAAGTTCTTCACCATTAGGCTCAATTCTTCATAGAAGGTTAGTTTCTCACTTGAAGATGTGGGAGCATCACATGAGGCTTTGTAAGCACCACTTGACTTGTTGTGAAGCTCTTCCTTATCCTTGAGTGACATCTCATGAGCGACAATTCTTCCAATGACTTCCGTAGGCTTGAGATCTTTGTAATTGGGCATCATTTGGATCAATGTGCACACGGTATCATATTTTACATCCAAGGCTCTTAGGATCTTCTTGATGATGAATCTATCAGTCATTTCTTCACTTCCTAAGCCGGCAATCTCATTTGTGATGAGAGCAAGCCTATAGTACATTTCAGAGACACCTTCACCATCCTTCATTTTGAGCTTGTCAAGCTAACTTTGAAGCACATACAATTTGGATTCCTTGACGAAGTCGGTACCCTCGTGCATATCAATCAAAGTATCCCAAATTTCCTTTGCATTCTCAAGACGGCTGATTTTGTTGAATTCTTCAGGGCACAATCCGTTGAAGATAATATCACAAGCTTGAGCATCGTATTGTGGCATCTTCAACTCTTCCGCGGTAGCTTCACAGTTTGGTTCTCTCCCATCAAAGATTTCACCTTGCAAGCCAATACACACAATAGCCCAAACGGCGGGGTTATGTCCAAGAATATGCATTTTCATCTTATGCTTCCAACTGGCAAAATTAGTACCATAAAATTAAGGACCTCTACGGGGGTAATTTCCCTCGCTAGACGCCATACTCTCCTAGGTTATGAAACCAAGGCTATGATCACCAAAAGCTATGGAAATCAAGGCAAATGGAGACCGTAGCTCTGATACCACTTGTAGGATCGAAAGTATGTCTAGAGGGGGGGTGATTATATTACTTGACCAAATAAAAATCTAGCCTTTTCCCAATTTTAAGTCTTGGCAGATTTTAGCAACTTGGCACAAGTGAAGCAATGAACCTACACATGCAATTTTAAGAGTATAGCAGTAGAATGTAAAAGAATTGCACATGAAGGTAAAGGGAGGAGTTTGAGGGAGCAAAAGCAATGTAGACACGGAGATTTTTTATCCGTGGTTCCGATAGGTGGTGCTATCATACATCCACGTTGATGGAGGCTTCAACCCACAAAGGGTAACGTTTGCGCAAGTCCACGGAGGGCTCCACACACGAAGGGTCCACGAAGAAGCAACCTTGTCTATTTCACCATGGCCGTTGCCCACGAAGGACTTGCCTCACTAGGGTAGATCTTCACGAAGTAGGCGATGTGCTTGCCCGTACAAAGTCCTTGGTTCAACTCCACAATCTTGACGGAGGCTCCCAAGTGACACCTAACCAATCTAGGAGACACCACTCTCCAAAAGGTAATAGATGGTGTGTTGATGACGAACTCCTTGCTCTTGTGCTTCGAAATGATAGTCTCCCAACACTCAACTCTCTCTCATAGGATTGGATCTTGTGGAAAGATGATTTGAGTGGAAAGCAACTTGGGGAAGGCTAGAGATCAAGATTTATGTGGTTGGAATGGAATATCTTGACCTCAACACAAGTGTAGGTGGTTGTCTCTCAAAAAATATATCTTGGAAGTGTAGGCATGTTATGATGGCTCTCTCCATGAATGAAGAGTGGGTGGAGGGGTATATATAGCCTCCACACAAAATTTAACCGTTACACATAAATGACCAAACTTGGTGGGACCGAATAATGAAACTCGGTCAGACCGATTTAGTTGAAAATGTGAACGTTAGAGTTTTCGGTGGGACCAACTTCATTAGGGTTAGGGCATAACGTAATCTCGGTGAGACGATTACACAAACCCAGTGATACCGATTTTGTTAATAGGATAACAGAGAGTTGGTCAGGCAAACTCGGTGGGACCGATTCGCTCATCTCGGTTGGACCGAAACGATACGAAGGGGAAACAGAGAGTTTGCATTGCGAACTCGGTGGGACCAATCGCTCATCTCGGTTAGACCGAAATGTTACGAAGGGAAACTGAGAGTTTGCAATCCCATCTCGGTGAGACCGAGATCCCTATCAGTGAAACCAAAGTGACTAGGGTGTGTGGCAGTGGCTATGTCAACTGAACTCGGTGGCGTCGGATAGAAAGTTTTGGTGGGGCTGAGTTTGACTTTTGGTTTGGGACATGTGTGGATGTGAGAAAGTGGTTGAGGGTTTTGGATCATATCACTAAGCATTTTGAGAAACAAACCCATTAAGCAACACCTCTTCCCCTTTTAATAGTATTGGCTTTTCCTATGGACTCAATGTGATCTTGGATCACTAAAAGTAAAATGTAGAGTCTTGAGCTTTAGAGCTTGAGCCAATCTTTTGTCCTTAGCATTTTGAAGTGTCCACATTTCTAATCCATGTCATGCCAATCATTGAACTTTCCTAAAATATTCATCTTGAAATAGCATTAGTTCAATGAGCTATATGTTGTTAATAATTACCAAAACCACCCAGGGATAGTTGCACTTTCACAGTGCCACGCCCTCGCTGTTGTGGGGCGGCCACCTGAATGGCGGGGTGGCGTGGAGAAGGTGCTTGAGGACCAGCGGCTCCAGTGGGTGCAGCGGCTTGGTCAACTCACCCCGGGGGAGGTGCATGTGTTGCGGTCGTTCCCGTAAAGGGGGTGGACGGAGGGTGGCGATTCACCCCAGACCGAGCGCCATCGCTGCTGTCGGCGTTCTGGGAACGGGGTTCCCCAGACTTGCCTGCCTGCGGCCTGCGGCGTGGCTCAAGTGGGGGCCCAGCGTGGCCCAGCTTCATCAGCTCAAGCTCAAGACCCTCGCGAGGGGCCAAACCTCGCGGGGCGGACGATAGGAACCTTCCTCAGGAGCAGCCTCATCAGGCAGGCTCACGAGGAGGCGGAGAGATCAAGGCAGGGTACCTCACGAGGGTGCCCCGTGATGCAAGCCATGACGATCGAGACCAGGCGGGCGCCGGCCTGCGCAGTTCCTCGTTTACCCTTTGGTGCAAAGGAGGCAAGCATAGGTCAAGGCATCAGGCAAAGGTTACCGCTTCGGTGCAACAAGACCAAGACCAGCAGAGCGACAGAAAGGAGGTAATTGTGGAGCCCAAGACGACGTCACCAAACGAAGAGGAAATAACAAGTCGAACACACACATACACACACACACACACACACACAGAGAGAGAGAGAGAGAGAGAGAGAGAGAAGCGACTGGACTCACCCAAGCAGTCCATCACACCAGCTCGAGAACAGCCCCTCACGAGGTTGTTTTACCTTTCTACTGTTCATCCTCGGCCCTAGAGGCAATCCACCACACCACACACTGAGTAGGGTATTACACCACGACGGTGGCCCGAACCAGTATCAACCTCGTGTCTCTTGTGCTGTTCTTCGTTCCTAGATTAGATCCCTCGCAAACCATTCACGCATGAGCTGGTAGGGGAAAGATCTCTGCATGCACCCCCAGTGTTCGAACCTCAAGGGTCTGCCGGAACCCGAAATCCGACATTTGGCGCGCTAGGTAGGGGTGCGCCGGAATCTTTCTTCCGCCGGTCGCGTGTGATCTTCCGTCGGGTCCATGGTCGACGCTTGCCGAAGCTTCGCTGAAGCGCTGGCTGCTCGCGCCGCTCGAGTCGCCCAGACGGCTCCCGTCAGCGGACACACCCGTCGATCCCCGTCGCCTGCCGCCAACGCCGCCACCGGCCAGGCGGGGAACGAGCAGCAGGCCTCGTGCCTGCATCCATCGGTGAGGCGAGAAGGCCACACCGCTACTCCTTCGCTCGCCCCCGCAGGTTCTTCATCCCGCGCGCACAGCGCTCCCATGGAGGCTCGAGCCGTGCTCATTGCGGCAAACAAGCTCCTGCGCTACCGCCCTGTCGACGACGTCTATGAGGAGTGGCTCGACTGCGTCGCCGAGCTCGTCTGCGCCGCAGGGGGCTCCCCCGCATCGTCCCTCTCGCTGCCTCGCCCTTCACCCCGCGCGGGAGACAGGGAGCCGGAGGTGCCCCTGCTACCTCCTCCCCAAGAAGGCGCCCTTGCTCCAAGGCGCGTGGCCCCGGGCCGAGACCCTCCACGTCCGGCGCCCGTGCAACGAGAAAGGAGCTGCCAGGAGATTCCTCGTCCCCAAGAAGGTGCTCACGTGCTCCCAGCACCGTAGCGCCGCGATCGCGCTCCGGCGCCACCACGTCAAGACCCCGCGCTGCTCCAGGCAGCGGTGCGCGGGTATCCACAAGAGCAAGCTCCGCATCGTGAGAGAGCCCGGTGGCCCTTCTTTGGCTGGACGCCTTCACCGCCGAGCTACGCAGCATCGCATGGCCCGGCAAGTTCAAGACAGACCTCCCTCCTCGCTACGACGGCACTGCCGACCCCGCGGAGTTCCTTCAGCTCTACGAGCTGGGCATCGAAGCCGCCAACGGGGATGAAAAGGTCATGGCGAATTGGTTCCCCATGGCGCTCAAGGACGGAGCCCGAACCTGGCTCCTGAACCTGGCTCCCGGCACGATCTCCTCCTGGGACGAGATGCGCACCCACTTCATCGCCAACTTCCAAGGCACTCGCGACCGGCCTCTGGCCGTGAGCGACATGCGCCGCTTCAAGCAGCAACCAGGAGAGACCCTGCAGAAGTACACCCAGTGCTTCAACAACGCCCGCCTCAAAAGCTCCAAGGTGACTCAGGAAGCCATCATCTCAGCCTTGTCCGATAGCGTGCGTGACATCAAGATGAAGGAGGAGCTAGCAATGCATGAAGACCTGTGTACATCCCTGGAGCTGTTCAACTTGGCGACCAAATGCGCCAGGGCTGAGGAAGGGCGCCTCTGCCTCCTCGAGCTTCCGGCTGCCGATCCAGAAGAGAAGTAGCCCAAGGCCAAGGACGTGAAGCGCAAGGGGGCTGCCGTGCTTGCGGCAGAACCAGACACCAAGCGAGGCAGGGATCAGCCTGAGTCATCCAAGGGCAGCCGGTACTGCGTATACCATGATCTCCACACCCACAACACCAACGAATGCCAGGAGCTCATGGCCGTGCAAGAAGGGCGTATCAGCCGACGCCCCAAACGCAATGATCGGGGCTACGGCCGAGGACGAGGAAGAGGCGCAGGGCGCTGGGAAGACCGTGGCCCTCGCCAAGGATGGCGTGACAGACCTCGCGAGGACCGCTGGCAGGACCAGCCTCGCGAGGGAGGTCGGATGGACCAGCCTCGTGAGGACCACCCTCAAGGCAATGCAGGGCTCCCACCTCTGTCACAGCCGCGAAGGAGGTACGAAGACAATCATCAGGACGAGGGGGCTGGGGGCTTCCAGGAGCCGTGTGCGATCGCTTGCATCCTGGGTGGCGCTCAGGCCCCACCCTCTCAGCGCATCTTCAAGCAGTTTCCTCACGAGGTGAATGCAGTCCTACCTAGACCAGAGGCCACACGCCCTCTCAGGTGGTAGTCGTGCGCTATCACGTTCAGGTCGGCGGATCAGCTCAAGTGCGCGGTGACGGCCGGAGTCCTCCCCATGCTTTTCTCACCAGTCATCAGCAACGTGCAAGTTACCAGGACCCTCATCGATGATGGAGCAGGACTCAACGTCCTATCTGTCGAGACATTCAACGATCTCCAAGTGCCATACGATCAGTTTCGGCCGACCAAGCCTTTCTCAGGAGTCACCGATGGCTCCACCATCCCGATAGGGCAAGTTCGCCTCCCCGTCACCTTCGAACAGCGCTACAACTACCGCACCGAGCTCATCGACTTCGACGTCGCCCACATTCTCCTGCCATACAACGCCATCCTCGGGTACCTGGCTTTGGCCAAGTTCATGGCAGTAACTCACCACGGCTGCAATGTCCTCAAGTTCCCAGGAAGCGGAGGAGTCATCACAGTGCCTTGTGAGGAAAGGGATGCAGTGTGCTCTCTTGAGCGTGCCTTCCAAGCCGCAACAATCGAAGACCCAGATCACAGGAGCGGGAGGCTTCCCGAGGGGATCCCTAAGAAGAAGAAGGCTTCGCCTGGTCCAAGCCCTCGTGGGAAGGGCACCTCCGGAGGCGTAGCAACAGGACCCGCACCCGTTCAAGGGGCGCCACCCTCTGTCGCATAAGAAGGCGTGCCTGGCGCCCTCCTCAGGCGGGGCTCGGGGGCTCTTCCATGGCGAGCCACCGACCTAGCCGGAGTCACGAGGGAGGCGCTCGGGCACCACTTGGAGGCGTGCTTCAAGGCACGTTTCCCTCAGGAAGATATGAGGCAAGGAGGGTCAAACCCTCGGGAGTTCATCACGAGGAGCATCCGGGAGCTATAGGAGTCAAGAGTCATGCGCGGCTGTCGCCGCTTGCCCGCCGTGGCCCCGCATCCAAGCGAGGATGCCGGACTGCGAATCTGCATCGACATACCAGGGCTCAACCAGGCCACGTCTCAGGAGCGCCTCTGGCACTCACGCGTGGGGTGTTGCGAGGGTCCGCCTCACAGCTACGTTCGCATGCCATTCGGCATGCCAAACGCTGTCGTCGCCCATCAGCGCCTGCTGAGGTGCGCTCTAGAGGCTCAGGAGGTCAAGCAACACGCGGTCCTGGCAGAGATGTAGATGGCTCTCGAGGAACCCCCCGTACCCCCGGAGCCTCCCGAGCCTCCAGGTCTGGAGGGCTCGTGAGGGCCGGCTTCCTCACCACGCGTCATCCGCTACCTCATCATCCCGTCATCTTCGACCATGTCAGGTGACACCTTTCCAAGTTTCCGCATTCAGCTGGGATCCCCCTCGGGCTGCATCATTCCCAGGCCGCGTGGGTCCGTCCCTGCGGCACGTATCCGTTTTGCTTATGTTCTTTACTTACCTGTTGGCGGCGCCCCTCAGGCTGCATTATCCCCAAGCTGCTCGGGCCGGACCCAGTGGCGTATGGTTTCTCCGCACCTATCTATATGGATTTGCTTATTCATACATAACATGCTTGACCTAATCGCCTGTTCGATTAACACCTACCTTCGGAGCCGCTCGCTCAGGCACGGCACTTGTGCATGGGTCCGTCCCTGCAATGCCAATAAATCTGAGTGGCTGAGCTCTGTCCGCGGCAGCCCCGCAAGGCGCCACCTCATTAAGCCCTCAGTGCCCCCGATCACTCCCTCGGAGCGACCAATGGTTGGTTGCAAAGGTTACCGCTTCGGTGCAACAAGACCAAGACCAGCAGAGCGACAGGAAGGAGGTCATTGTGGAGCCCAGGACGGTGTCACCGTCAGAGCCTTTGGCAGCCGAAGACCAACTTTAGTCAGGATAAGTGTACTAGATGTTCCCCTTCAAAATGGCCAATTGTTGGCGCCCTTCCCGCTCATTATTTGGGAA
Organism: Aegilops bicornis; assembly: GCA_021605145.1. NCBI lineage: Eukaryota > Viridiplantae > Streptophyta > Magnoliopsida > Poales > Poaceae > Aegilops > Aegilops bicornis. The sequence continues at coordinate 349,784,408 of CM038672.1, forward strand.
GAGGCCCAGGGCCTCCCTCTATAAATAGGACTAGCCACCAAACGAAGAGGAGAGAACAAGTCGAACAGAGAGAGAGAGAGAGAGAGAGAGAGAGAGAGAGAGAGAGAGAGAGAGAAGCGACTAGACTCACCCAAGCAGTCCATCGCACCAGCTCAAGAACAACCCCTCGCGAGGCTGTTCTTCCTTTGTACTGTTCATCTTCGGCCCCAGAGGCAATCCACCACACCACACACTGGAGTAGGGTATTACACCACGACGGTGGCCTGAACCAGTATAAACCTCGTGTCTCTTGTGTTGTGCTTCTTTCCTAGTTTTCGCAAACCATTCACGCGTGAGCTGGTAGGGGAAAGATCTCCGCGGGCACCCCAGTGTTCGAACCTCAAGGGTCTGCCAGAACCCGAAATCCGACATTTGGCGCGCCAGGTAGGGGTGCACCGGAATCTTTCTTCCGCCGGTCACGTGTGATCTTCCGCCGTGTCCCTGGCTGACGCTCTCCGAGCTTGCACCGAGCGCCGGGCTGCTCGCGCCGCTCGAGTCGCCCAGACGACTCCCGTCGGCGAACACCCCCGTTGTTCCCCGTCGCCTGCCGCCAACGCCGCCACCGGCCCGGCGGGGAACGAGCAGCAGGCCTCGTCCCTGCATCCATCGGTGAGGCGAGAAGGCCGCACCGCTACTCCTTCGCTCGCCCCCGCTGGTTCTTCGTCCCGCGCGCACCATGCTCCCATGGAGGCTCGAGCCACGCTCATCGTGGCAAACGAGATCCTGCGCTACCGCCCTGTCAACGACATCTACGAGGAGTGGCTCGACCGCGTTGCCGAGCTCGTCCACGCCGTAGGGGCCTCCCCCGCGTCGTCCCTCTCGCTGCTTCGCCCTTCACCCCGCGCGGGAGGCAGCGAGCCGGAGGTGCCCCCTCCACCTCCTCCCCAAGAAGGCGCCCTGGCTCCAAGGCGCATGGCCCCAGACCGAGACCCTCCGCGTCCGGCGCCCGCGCAACGAGAAAGGAGCTGCCAGGAGATTCCTCGTCCCCAAGAAGGTGCTCACGTGCTCCCAGCACCGGAGCGCCGTGATCGCGCTCCGGCGCCACCATGTCAAGACCCCGCGCTGCTGCAGGCAGCGGTGCGTGGGAATCCACAAGAGCAAGCTCCGCATCAGCAAAGAGCCCCGGTGGCCACTGCTGGCCGCCGCGCCTTAACCGCCGAGCTACGCAGCATCGCATGGCCCGGCAAGTTCAAGCCAGACCTACCTCCTCGCTACGACGACACTTCCGACCCCGCAGAGTTCCTTCAGCTCTACGAGCTGGGCATTGAAGCCGCCAATGGGGACGAAAAGGTCATGGCGAATTGGTTCCCCATGGCGCTCAAGGACGGAGCCCGAACCTGGCTCCTGAACCTGGCTCCCGGCACGATCTCCTTCTGGGACGAGATGCGCACCCGCTTCATCACCAACTTCCAAGGCACTCGCAAGCTTCTTCCGGGCGTGAGCGACATGCGCCGCATCAAGCAGCAGCCAGGAGAGACCCTGCAGAAGTACATCCAGCGCTTCAACAACGCCCGCCTCAAAATCCCCAAGGTGACTGAGGAAGCCATCATATCAGTCTTGTCCGATGGCGTGCGTGACATCAAGATGAAGGAGGAGCTGGAAATGCATGAAGACCTGTGCACATCCCTGGAGCTGTTCAACTTGGCGACCAAATGCGCCAGGGCGCCTCTCCCTCCTCGAGCTTCCGGCTGCCGATCCAGAAGAGAAGAAGCCCAAGGCCAAGGACGTGAAGCACAACGGGGTTGCCGTGCTCGCGGCAGAACCAGACACCAAGCGAGGCAGGGATCAGCCTGAGTCATCCAAGGGCAGCCGATACTGCGTATACCACGATCTCCAGACCCACAACACCAACGAATGCCAGGAGATCAGGGCCGTGCGAGAAGGGCGTATCGGCCGACGCCCCGAGCGCAGCGATCGGGGCTACGGCCGAGGAGGAGGAAGATGCGCAGGGCGCTGGGAAGACCGTGGCCCTCGCCAAGGATGGTGTGACAGACCTCGCGAGGACCGCTGGCAGGACCAGCCTCGCGAGGGAGGTCGGATGGACCAGCCTCGTGAGGACCGCCCTCAAGGCAACGCAGGGCTCCCACCTCTATCACAGCCGCGAAGGAGGTACGGAGAAAATCATCAGGATGAGGGGGCTGGGGGCTTCCAGGAGCCGCGTGCGATCGCTTGCATCCTAGGTGGCGCTCAGGCCCCAGCCTCTAAGCGCATCTTCAAGCAGTTTCCTCACGAGGCGAATGCAGTCCTCCCCAGACCAGAGGCCACACGCCCACTCAGGTGGTCGTCGTGCGCTATCACGTTCAGATTGACGGATCAGCTGAAGTGCGCGGCGACGGCCCGAGTCCTTCCCATGCTTTGCTCACCAGTCATCAGCAAGGTGCAAGTCACCAGGACCCTCATCAACGGCGGAGCAGGACTCAACGTCCTATCTGTGAGACATTCAACGATCTCCAAGTGCCATACGATCAGCTTCAGCCGACCAAGCCTTTCTCAGGAGTCGCCGATGGCTCCACCATCCCGGTAGGGCAAGTTCGCCTCCCCGTCACCTTCGGACAGCACAACAACTATCGCACTTAGCTCATCGACTTCGACGTTGCCCACATTCGCTTTCCATACAACGCCATCCTCGGGTACACAGCTTTGGCCAAGTTCATGGAAGTAACTCACCACGGCTACAATGTCCTCAAGATGCCAGGAAGCGGAGGAGTCATCACAGTGCCTTGTGAGGAAAGGGATGCAGTGTGCTCTCTTGAGCGTGCCTTCCAAGCCGCAGCAATCGAAGACCCAGATCACAGGAGCGGGAGGCTTCCCGAGGGGATCCCTAAGAAGAAGAAGGCTTCGCCTGGTCCAAGCCCTCGTGGGAAGGGCACCTCTGGAGGCGTGGCAACAGGACCCGTGCCTGTTCAAGGGGCGCCACCCTCTGTCGCATAGGAAGGCGCGCTCGGCGCCCTCCTCAGGCAGGGCTCAGGGGCTCTTCCATGGCGAGCCACCGACCTAGCCGGAGTCACGAGGGAGGCGCTCGGGCACCACTTGGAGGCGTGCTTCAAGGCACGTTTCCCTCAGGAAGATATGAGGCAAGGAGGGCCAAAACCTCAGGAGTTCATCACGAGGAGCATCCGGGAGCTACATGAGTCAAGAGTCATGCGCGGCTGTCGTCGCTTGCCTGCCGTGGCCCCGCATCCAGGCGAGGATGCCGGACTGCGAATCTGCATCGACATACCAGGGCTCAATTATGCCGCGTCTCAGGAGCTCCTCTGGCCCTCAAGCGTGGGGCGTTGCGAGGGTCTGCCTCACAACTATGTTCGCATGCCTTTCGGCCTGCCGAACGCTGTCGTCGCCCATCAGCGCCTGCTGAGGTGCGCTCTGGAGGCTCAGGAGGTTAAGCAACGCGCGGTCCTGGCAGAGATCGAGATGGCTCTCGAGGAACCCCCCGTACCCCCGGAGCCTCCCGAGGCTCCAGGTCTGGAGGGCTCGTGAGGGCCGTCTTCCTCACCATGCGTCATCCGCTACCTCAACATCCCGTCATCTCCGACCATGTCAGGTGACACCTTTCCAAGTTCCGCTTTCAGCAGGGAGCGCCCCTCGGGCTGCATCATTCCCAGGCTGCGTGGGTCCGTCCCTGCGGCACGTATCCGTTTTGCTTATGTTCTTTACTTACCTTGTTGGGGGCGCCCCTCAGGCTGCATTATCCCCAAGCTGCTCGGGCCGGACCCAGTGGCGTATGCTTTCTCCGCACCAATCTAGATGGATTTTCTTATTCATACATAACGTGCTTGACCTAATCGCCTGCTTGATTGACACCTACCTTTGGAGCCGCTCACTCAGGCACAGCACTTGCGCACGGGTCCGTCCCTGCAATGCCGATAAATCTGAGTGGCTGAGCTCTGGCCGCGGCAGCCCTGCAAGGCGCCACCTCACTAAGCCCTCAGTACCCCCGATCACTCCCTCGGAGCAACCAATGGTTGGCTGGCAACCGTAATGACGAACCTTGTTTCCTCTCGTGGTTGGTACACAGGACCTGCTCCAGGAGTAACGCTCGCGGCATCGCGAGCCTTCTCTCCTCCTCTCCGGTGCGATCCGCTTGCACCTTAAACGGGGATACCTGAGCATCGCGACTCATGGGCTCTTGCTGGCTCTCCAGCCCTCACCCCTGGCCTTGACCCACGGCATCGCGACCTGTCATACCAGCGGCGGCTGAGCTCGCTCGAGGGCCGGGACCTGAGGACGTAGAGCATTAAGGAAAGCGCGGGGGAGATGGAAGAAGCTCGCAAGGTCCCAACACAGCAACACCTCAGTTGCCATCGCATAGGCACGGCACCTCATCGAACGCCGCACCAGACCCGCAAGATAAGTCACGCAAAAAACTGATCTGACTCAGCGCTAAGCCCTCGCCTACTGCTGCACTGTCATGGCAAAGCCGCCTACCTTTCTTGCCCTGCGGAGGCTGCTTGAGTGCTAAAGGGGACCTCCTGAGCATCGCAACTCAGGGGCGCTTACTGGACCTCGGGCCGCTCACCTCCTGTCCTTGACCACGGCATCGCGACCTGGCATACCAGCGGCAGTGAAGCCTACACAGGGACCGGGACCCGTCGGTATGAGCACCAAGCCCTCGTGAGGAAAGAAAGGAGGAGCTGAGCCGGGACAGAACAAGCATCTCGCACCGATTCATCATAAGGGAATAATATTCACAAAAACATGGCCAGCGCCTTACATACCCCCGCGGGGTGCTACTTCGATTCTTTGCAGGAAATAAAAGGTGCTAATCCTAAGGAACGCCGACTACGCGTGCCTCCGCAGGAGACACCATCATCAACAGTGGGCCGCCAGGCGCCGGCGCCAACCCCATCCAGATCACCGGCGCCGGTAGCCTGAAGCGCCCGCCCGGCTCGAAGGCCGCGAGCTTCGGGGCTCAGAGGCTGTCGTCGCTCGTCTCCGGAGTCGCCAGAAGCTCGGCGGAGGCGCTGGACCCTCCTGCCCCTTAGCTGCTGCCCGAGGAGCTGCCGAGAGGGCAACCGGCGGGCCTAGTCCTCGCCATGACGACGCCCCGACCACCCATCTCGGGGCAGCATTGCAGCCGGCGTCCTTCCGCGTCGAAGACCTTGAAGAACATCAAGGAGGCTCCATCGTATTCCATATGGATTACGAGGGCGCCCCCTGTCCGGCAGACCCGGGCGATCTCGCCCCAGCCTCGGGTCATGTAGACCTTGCTCGGAGCGACAACCGCAACCTCCGCTCCGGTCGCAGGGGTGCTGCAGCTAGCATGCTGCAACCAGAGCTCCAGAGAGCCCCTCGGCGGGATCTCGAAGGCGAAGGAAGGGGGAAGGCGAATCCAAGTCTGAGGAGGCATGGCGGCGTGGAGCACAAGCTCTCAGGAGGAGCCCTCGGCGTGGACTCCAGGAGGAACGACGCGCACCGCCGTGACCCGCCGGCGCCGACGACGGCGCCGTCCATGGCGCTCGGCGCCTACTCCTCCAGAGCCCTCGATGCGGGCGTACAAGGTCAGCGGGAACCCTGGCGGTGGCCGCTCGTACCAGGGCCTCGACACCTCTTGCCGGGTGCCTTCCTCTCGGCGGCAGAGGACTAGCCGTTTCTTCGGCGGAATCGGGTCGGGACCCTCTCGGGGGGCCTTTCCCTTCTCTTTTGCAGAAAACCGGCGGATCGGAGCCATTGTCGCAATGTGGAGCAAGGGCAAGGATGGAGAGGAAGAAGAAGCACGAAGAGATGGGCTGGAAGGGCTCACGCCGTTCCGTACTTATAGCCGGAGGAGGCCAACCGCCGGCCTCCACAATCACAGGTAATTATGACCCATTTCTGCATGCAGGGACTTGTCAAGTCGGACGGTTGCCGAGACATCATGGGGAAGCGGAAACGCCCACGACCAATCAATCGCCACGCGGCGCCCAAGGCCGCAGGCTATTGGGGCCCGCGGCACTTCGCACTTGCCCCTTCGCTTCTCTGCTAAAGCCAACTACGGGCGCGCCTTGGGCCCGGGGGCTACTGTCGGTGTTCTAGGAATGGGGGTCCCAGACTTGCGGCATGGCTCAAGTGGGGGCCCAGCGTGGCCCAGCTTCATCAGCTCAAGCTCAAGACCCTCGCGAGGGGCCAAGCCTCGCGGGGCGGACGACAGGAACGTTCCTCAGGAGCAGCCTCGTCAGGCAGGCTCACGAGGAGGCGGAGATATCAAGGCAGGGTACCTCACGAGGTTGCCCCGTGATGCAAGCCATGACGATCGAGACCCGAGGCGCCCGGCCTCAAGATGTCCTCGTCTCTCCTTTGGTGCAAAGGAGGCAAGCACAGGCCAAGGCATCAGGCAAAGGTTACCGTTCCGGTGCAACAAGACCAAGACCAGCAGAGCGACAGGAAGTAGGTCATTGTGGAGCCCAGGTCGGCGTCACCGTCAGAGCCTTTGGCAGCCGAAGACCAACTTTAGTCAGGATAAGTGTACTAGGTGTTCCCCTTAAAAATGGCCAATTGTTGGCGCCCTTCCCGCTCATTATTTGGGAAGAGGCCCAGGGCCTCCCTCTATAAATAGGACTAGCCACCAAACGAAGAGGAGAGAACAAGTCGAACAGAGAGAGAGAGAGAAGCGACTGGACTCACCCAAGCAGTCCATCGCACCAGCTCAAGAACAGCCCCTCGCGAGGCTGTTCTTCCTTTGTACTGTTCATCTTTGGCCCTAGAGGCAATCCACCACACCGCACACTGGAGTAGGGTATTACACCACGACGGTGGCCCAAACCAGTATAAACCTCGTGTCTCTTGTGCTGTTCTTCGTTCCTAGTTTAGATCCCTAGCAAACCATTACCGCGTGAGCTGGTAGGGGAAAGATCTCTGAGCGCACACCAGTGTTCGAACCTCAAGGGTCTGCCGGAACCCGAAATCCGACAGCTGTGGCTGTGCCCGTCGGCGAGAGGAAGGGATGTGTACGGACTAACCCCTTCACCTGTACCTCGTGGAGCACGGCCGTCGAGGGGTTGCTAATGTTTTTCTCCTCCGGTGTCTCATGCTCATGCTTCAGCCGTGGGAGTTGTGGCGACGGTGCCGCCCGCTCCGACCACATCCCCAGCAGCGTCCACATCCTCGCGCGCCTCCGCCCCTCCTGTAGCATCAGTGGCTGCGGGCGGTGGAGCTTTCGAGGTGGATGGGTGAGCATAAGCACCGATTTCTTGTTGGGCGCCATGGTCGATGGCGCTGTTGAAGATGAAGATGGCGATGAAGACGACGCGCTGCACACGCTTTCAGGTTTGCGCAAGTGATCCCCCTACCTGGCACGCCAAAGATGTCGTGGGAAACCACAACCACCTATGGGACCAATGGCCCATTTGCTGGTTCGGCAGGGGGGATGTCACGTTGCACAAAGAGAAGAAGAACGTGGGGCAGCATGTGAGAGATCATGCAGGCAATTTAACCCAGGTTTGGCCACCGCGAGGCGTAAAACCCTACTCCTGCTTTGGTGCATTGATGGTGAAAGAATGGTGGTGGAGCGTAGTACACCTTCCCAACAGGGACGGCAGTGGCTACGCGTGTATGAGTATGTGGCTATCCAATCTTGTAACCCTTTCTACGGTTGCCATGGGCCTCCTTTTATAGATTAAGGGGTCACCACAATGGCAAAACAGTCATTATGCACTGATAAGATAGCAAACAGTGCTATCATACCTAACTCTGTAGGCTGACAGGCCGCATTAAATGCACCACTCAACGTCACATCATTGCTTGCCCTGCAAGCCTTTCCGGGCTTGTCTTGCCAGCTCACGCCTGCTCGCTTGACACGTCGCAGGACAGGTGTCATCTATAAGTATTTACTGTAGAAAGAGGCCGCCATGTGGCGAATGGCTGCCACTTAATGACTTTGCGGCTTGACACCGCACTGATTGACGACGTGGGTCGTGGCGGAGTGGTTGGGTGAGGTGGTTTTTCCACCGCTAGTCCCGGTAGGCCCTGCCAGGATGTCTTAGACGTTTTCTTCAGGGGGTGACCCTACCCTTGCCGAGGTTGCCTGCCCGGAAAGGCAAGATTTTCTCCTGGTGGCATCTTACCCCTTAGGCTTGGTCTTGGTCCTCTTGATCTGTATGTTGGTCCTTCGATGATCTTGGTCTCTTGCATTCTTGCATGGCCTGGTGCTGTAATTTTGTTCCCGTGCGTGTGCACAGTCTGGGCAACAGACCCAGGGTTTGTTGCACCAACAACATGTTAGATAGACATATGTTTTCTAGTATTGTTGTTTCTCTTTGGTCATTTTTGTATGCTTGTGTCAGTGTTTACTTTCTCAAGCAAAACGATATGCTTGTTTTGCATTTTTCTTTGGTGAGGATCTTTGGGAACAAACTTGTTTAGTTTAGGTTTATTTTCTCGCATTCATAGTCTGAATTGTGTTACCTAGATTTAGCTGAGTATAGTCATCATTGCCTAGTCCCTGTGGAGAACATCGACAACCCACAGTTGGGGCTTAAAACCCCACTGTACTACAACCGATTATGGGTGAAGCTCTCTATGGACTCGCGCAACTGTTATCCTCTATGGGTTGAAGTCTCCATCAATGTGGACGTATGATAGCATCGCCTATCGGAGCCACGCCAAAAATCACTGTGTCTTCATTGCATTTGATTTTTTGATATCTACCCCCTTTACTTTATTGCACTTTCAGGTTGTTCATTATCCGCTACCCATTCTCCATATATGCATGTGTAGGAAGTACTGCTTGCCACTTAACTTGTGCTAAAATCCGCCTAATTCCAAGGAAATGAAAAACCGCACCTTTGCCTTGCTAAATGTCTATTCACCCACTACTAGACCTATCTTCTCGATCTTTCAATTGGTATTAGATCTTTGGTCTCCAGTGCCTTGGTTTAATCACCATTGGAGGAAGATGGATGTGTCTATGTTGGGGAGTCCTAAGATGTAGAGTGCCTATTCTTAATGGGAGTACTACAACTTTTGGAGAGATGAAATGGTTGAGATTTTTGATGAATTTAACTTGAGCAAGTATATGCGTAGTCCTTATGTGCCTCCTATTGATCAGTTGCACCCAACTCCCGAGGAAGAAATTGACATGCTTCATAGTCTTAGAATCGTCAATCTTATTATTAGAGGATTACCTAAAATTGTGCTTGGTTGTATGCAAAATTTTGAATGTGCCTATCGTTGTGGAAAGATTTGGGAAAGCGATATCCAAATTACTCTGTAAAGAATCTTGATGAGACTCTCCACAAGACTATTGCTTTCCATAAAATGAAGCCTAATGATCCTAACTTTGATGATTGTCTATTTGAGCAACGTGATCTCATGCGTCCAAAAGGAGATGTTAGAACTATTAGCAATATCATCTTAGAAGCTATTGGAATTCATTCTCTTGAACATTGTCATGATCATGAAACTAATGAAATTATCTCTCAAGGTTATGATGGCATTGAAGGACATGGCTATTATGATGAAAGCAAAGAATTTGACATCGAATATGAGAAGAAATCCCAGGTTAAGGTACTTGGCCTTGGTAAGGTGGCCATGTCCAATGATAGCTCCACTAAAAATGTCATGCTTGTTGAATCTCTTGGCTACAATCTTCTTTTTGTATCTAGACGCTCACATTGTTTTCAGTGTCCTATTTACCGAAGTAGATTACCGAGTGTTTCGTCGAGATAATCACAGTATGGTATTTATCGGCATTCATAGAGGTGATACATACAATGTTGATTTCACTAAAAGATCCCAACCTTGTACATGTGTTATTGCAAAATCTTCTAAAGGTTGGTTATGGCATAGAAGGCTAGGACATGTTGATATGTGACATCTTGATAACCTTGTCAAAGGAGATCATATTCTTAGTGTTAAAGATGCTAACTTTGACAAAGATAGACTTTGTAGTGCTTGTCAAGCAGTAAAACAATTTGGAGGAAGTCATCCCGTAAAGAACATCATGACCACGAGAAGACCACTTGAGCTACTTCACATTAATCTTTTTAGTCCTATCTGTAGGATCAAAAGTATGTCTAAAGGGGGGTGGGGTTGGTGATTAGACTACTTGAAAAAATAAAAGTCTAACCTTTTCCTGATTTTAGTTGTGGGCACATTTTAGAAATTAACACAAGTCAAGCAATCAACCTACACATGCAATTCTAAGAGTGTAGTAGTGAAAAGTAAAACATTGCATAAAGGTAAAGGGAATGGTTTGGAGAAGGCAGGCGCAGTGGAGACACAGATATTTTTGGCGTGGTTCCGATAGGTGGTGCTATCGTACGTCCACGTTGATGGAGACTTCAACCCACGAAGGGTAACGGCTGCGCGAGTCCACGGAGGACTCCACCAACAAAGGGTCCACGAAGAAGCGATCTTGTCTATCCCACCATGGCCATCGCCCATGAAGGACTTGCCTCACTCGGGTAGATCTTCACAAAGTAGGCGATCTCCATGCCCTTACAAACTTCTTGGTTCAACTCCACATCTTGACGGAGGCTCCCAAGCGACACTGAACCAATCTAGGAGATTCCACTCTTCAAAAGGTAATAGATGGTGTGTTGATGATGAACTCCTTGTTCTCATGCTTCAAATAACAGTCTCTCGAACACTCAACTCTCTCTTTCTCTCAGATTTGGCTATGGTGGAAAGATGGTTTGAGTAGAAAGCAACTCGAGGAAGGCTACAAATCAAGATTCTTGTGGTAGGATTGGAATATCATGATCTCAACACATGAGTAGGTGGCTCTCTCTCAAAAAATGTATGGTGGAACTGTAGGCACGTTCTGATGGCTCTCTCAAAAATGGATAAGGGGGTGGGGGGAGTATATATAGCCTCCACACAAAATCCAACCGTAACACACATTTGACCCATCTCGGTGAGACCGAATGATTGAACTCGGTGGCACCGGTTAATTCAAAAATGTGAATGCTAGGAATCTCGGTGGGACCGACTGGAACAACTCGGTGAGACTGATGTTCTAGGGCTTAGGGCAAGCATCATCTCGGTGGCACCGATTGCATCAACTCGGTGAGACCGAAGTGAAGCAATAAGGCAACCGAGAATTTGCGAAGCCAACTCGGTGAGACCGAAATAAATGCAACAAATTAGAGAGTGTTGGTAGGGCCATCTCGGTGAGACCGAGACCCGTATTGGTGAGACCGAACTGTTAGGATTTCTCGCTATGGCTATGTCATATGAACTTAGAGGCACCAGATAGAAAGAGTCGATGGAGCCAAGTTGGAGTTTAGGATTTTGACATATTTGGATGGAGAAAGTGCCTGAGGGTTTTGGAGCAATATCACTAAGCATTTGGGCAAGCAAGCCATTAAGCAAGTCCCCATCCTATTTTAATAGTATTGGCTTTCCAATGGACTCAATGTGATCTTGGATCACTAAAATAAAGATGGAGAGTCTTGAGCTTTTGCCAATATATGTCCTTAGCATTTTGAGTGGTCCACATCTGTAAGTGCATCTAGTGCCCCTTAGTGATTTTGGTGTATTGAAGACTTATAGGTTAAGGGACTAATGTGTTTATGAGTGTACACAGGTCTATAAGTCTATGAGGAGTTTGATATTCTGAGAGAAAGTCGACCCTAAAAATGAAGTTCTTTATTTGAAGACTTTGGTATTACGAAGACTTTACGAAGACTTTGAAAGTGAAGAAATTGGTGTGACCTTGAAGACTTGGTATTCATTTGAGGAACATGAAGCGTGAAGACTTTTGTTTTCGTAGTTTCATTTTCTCTTTCTTGAGTCATAGGAAACACCGTCTTTGTTAAAGGGGTCGAGGAAATACTAAGGAAAAATTTCCATGTGATGCTCAACTCAAAATCCTACACCTACCAATCCCTTGAGTGAAGCCTTTGGAAATCTCATACAGTTCAGTCAATTTCTTGATGTGAGAGACTAAGTTCTTACGGTCATTTGAGGTATTTGTTCTGGCCCGAGGAGTTAGGAATTCGCCAGTGCAGATTGCCTCCACAGTGAGGAACATGATAGCCCTGAGGAATTTGAGAGTCAAATTTCCGACCGTTGCTGTGCCGCGCGCCAGCTGTTCCAAAATATCGTATCCACCTAACGGTCATATCATTGAAGAGCATTTATGTCTTATCATGTCGGGCTGCTCCCTAGGCTATAAATAGCCGCCCCCTACAACCACTAGCTGGTTGGCTGCTCCGAGAGAACTTGACACTTGTCATTTGAGAGCAACCCATCCTCAAGGGACTTTGAGCGAAAATCATCGAGTGAGGAAAACCAAAAACCAAACCCCTACAAACCCAAAGTGATTGAGCATCACTGAAGAGATTGATCCTGCATGGATCCGACGCTTGTTACCTTTGTAGACTGTGCTTCTTCCAGACGGTTAGGCGTCATGGTCTAGAGCATCCAAGAGGAATTGTTGATCGCCGAGTGACCAAGTCTTTGAAGGTTTGGAAGTCACCTGAAGACTTACCACGAGTGATTGGATGAGGTCTGTGTGATCTTAGTTCAAGGAGAATACGGTGAGGACTTGGTGTCCTGAGCTGCGAGCTCAGCGACTGGGTGTCCGGGACTGTGTGTCCTCGAGTTTAAATACTCAGCCGGTCCAACCAGACGTACAACTGAGACAGCAGTTGGAACTGGTCTACCAAATCATTGTCTTCACCAACCTTACTGGTTCTATTTCGTCAACTCTTTCATTTCCTCATTACTGTGTTGAGTGTTTGTTCATGTCTATGTTTGAAGACTTTGACTGAAGACTTTCTCAATTTCCTCAGTTCAATTTTTTCAGTATGTTTGTCTTCATCTTGTGTTATCATGTGTTTACGCTTTCCGTACTCTGTAATTGTCTTCATTTCATCATGATGACCATTATGCTTACTTCTGAGTACTTATTCCGCTGCAAGTAGTTCTTCGCTTAGGAATTTCCTCACCAGCAAATTCCTCAGTGAAGAATTCATAAAAATCGCCTATTCACCCCCCTCTAGTCGATATAACGCACTTTCAATTGGTATCAGAGCAAGGTACTCCCTTGTTCTGTGTGATTTTGGTTTAACCACCTGGATTTTTAGTTATGTCGACCGCAGGTATGATCAAGGTCTCAGCTGGGTGTCCTACCTTTGATGGTACGAACTACCCCTACTGGAAAATTAAGATGCGAATGCATCTTGAGGCAATTGACAACGATCTCTAGTATGTTGTGGAAAATGGTGTTCCCTCTGTCTCACCCTCACTGAACGCTGCCGATGTGAAGAGATTCAAGCAACTCGATTCTCAAGCGAAGAATATCATATGTGGCCAGTTGTGCAAAGGACAGTATGGAAGAGTGAGTGCTTTGGAAACTGCTAAGCTCATCTGGGACAGGCTGTCCAAAGTAAATGAAGGAGTCTCAACTCAGCGTGACTCTCGAGTTGATGTTCTTCGCAATCTCTTCAACCTCTTCAAAAGACTTCGACAATGAAAATGTTCAACAAACCTTGATCGCCTCATCGACATCTCAAATGAGCTTCAAGCGCTTGGTGCCCTTGACATCACCGACCATGAGGTGGTGAAGAAATTGTTGAGATCGCTTGATTCCTCATTTGATACTCCGCAGCGATGATACAAGAACGTGCTAACTACAAGTCACTTGATCCGGTGATATCCTCGAGAGGCTAAATACTCATGAGTTCCAGCTTGCTGAAAAGAGAGATCTCTATGGTTCTAGCTATGGAAAATCACGTGCCCTGAAGGCCAAGGTTGTGTCTGAATCTGATTGTGAAGACTCTGGTAGTAGCCTTGGTGACCCTGAAGAATTGAGCTAGGAGCTAGCACTGCTCGTGAAGAAGTTCCAGAAGTTCTCAAGATGTGGTTGCTTTGGAAAATCCTGAAGGAGCAGTGATTCCTCATCCAGTGACTATAAGAGAAGGCTATGCCACAAATGCAAGAAACCTGGTCACTACATTCAAGATTGTCCTCAGTGGGAAAAGGAATTAAAGAAGAAGAAATACAAGCATTACAGTTACGATGGCGCTAAGAAGAAGAAGAAATCGTCAAAATCTTCATCATCAAAATCCTCAAAGTCTTCATCTCACAAGAAGAGCAGCTCCAAGAAGGCTCGGGCATTCATTGGCAAGGAAATGGACTCTGAAGCTAAATCTGAGGAACATGAGGAAGAGGAGGCATCAGAGGAGTCCGAGTCTGGTGTGGCGAGTCTGGCTCTCGCTACTGCATTCGTCAGCAAGTCCAACTTCAACTCTGAAGAAAATGACCTCATCAACAAAGCTGATGAAGATAGTGATGACTACGCTCCCACCTATTGCTTCATGGAAAAGGGTGCCAAGGTACTCAAATATACCTCCTCTGAATCTAGCGAAAATGAATCTGATGAAGATCTCAAGCCCAGCTACTCTAAACTTGCTAAGATTGCTGTAAAACAACAAAGGGCTTTTGAAAAGGTTCAAAACATGCTAGATAAAAGTGATGATATGTTGGGTGAAGAAATGGATCGCACTAAAGCCACATTGAAAATCTTGAGAGGCTTTGGTCTAGGTTTGACGACCTTCAAGGTCATCATAACACTCTCTTGTGCGATCATGAGAAACTTTCTTATGAATTTCTTCAAAGAAAGCAAGATCTTGAGAAGCTAAGAGTGAGTTATGAAGATCTTCGAAGGAGCGTGATTCATTACTTGCTCAACAAATCAGCGCTTCTCGGGAAGAATTTGTTCCTCCATGCTTAAAGTGCATTGAGCGTGAATCGCTAATTCTTCACTGAATGTTCAAATGCTTCAACTGTTACAAATTCTTCACCTTCCTCTGCTATCACTAATTACTCATCCGAGGACATTGCTAGTATCCTTGACGATGCAGGGCTGAAGGAATTGTACATGACAGGCATGTACAAAAGCCTCAAAGGGCATCAGACTCTTTGTGATGTGCTTAAAAAGCAGATCCTCAACCGGAACCTTAGGAAAGAGGGTATTGCCTTTGAGAGGAAACTCAATGCTGATGGAACATATTGGAAGCCTGAGCAGTACCCCAAAACCTCATGTGTTGCTGCAAAGGGACCTCAAGTTGATCCATCTAACCTATCTGGCTTTACATGTGAATCTACTCATTCTTCTGATGAGTCATTTGACTCCAACTATAAACTGTTCAAAAATCAGAATGGTGAAGTATTTGCTAGATATGTTGGCACTAACTGCAGGAACGGTTCTCCTATGACGAAAATCTGGGTTCCTAAGAAGTGTCTTGAAAGTCTTCAGGTGAATGTCCTCATGACACCACCTGTGAAGAATAGGAACCCTAGGTCAAACTATTCATATGGACCAAATTCTTCATATGGATCCATGTCCTCACACTGACCAAATTCCTCATGTGGATCAAATTCCTCAAAAGAATCAAAGTCCTCATATGATTATCATCGTGCTAACAACTCTATTTCGTAGGGTAGAGCTAAGGGCTATGAATATGTGCATTATTCTTCAAACCAATATGTTCATAAGTCCTGGAAGAATTTCTCTGCTTATTCATATGCTTACCCTAACCCCTCTTATGTGAAACGAAATGGATTGGCCTCTATGCCACCATTCTCATATGGAGCTCGCAGAGTGATGAACTCTTTGCCACCCCTTCAGATGTGGGTGGTGAAGAAAAAGAACTAATTTTCTCTGCAGGGTCAGGTCTCCAAACGTACTTTAACGTCTGAAGAATTTCTTTGGGGACACGACAACCTTGCTGAAAGGGCCTTGCAGCTAATCATGAAGAAATGAACTTTCATTTCACACGTCCTCATACTGCTACATCTGTGTTACTGCTTGATGAAATTCATCTGATGAAATTGATATCATATTCTTCACTGATGAAGTATATGAGATCGTAAGTTGCACTAATTCATCTGCAGGATGATCAACCCAAAGCAAATTAGTGGGTCCTCGATAGTGTATGTACAAATCACATGACTGGTGACAAGAACCTATTGATGGATGCTCCCTTATCACCGTCACATCTGAAGCATATCATCTTTGCTAAGAAAGGCAAAAGTCAGGTATTGGGTCTTGGTAAGGTTGCGATCTCTAAGGACATACACATGGACAAAGTCATGCTTGTTAAGTCCTTGGGATACAACCTCATGTCAGTCTCAATGCTTTGTGATCTTGATATGGTTGTTGTCTTTGGCAAGTATCGTTGTGTTGTGATCATGGAAGCTGACAATTCCAAAGTCTTCAAAGGCTTTAGGAGAGGAGACTTGTATATTGTTGATTTATCTACAGGACCACAACCAGCCGTGTGTCTACTTGTAAAAGCTTCAGAAGGCTGGCTATGGCATCGAAGACTTGGTCACGCACGCATGAGGAATTTGCACACGCTTGCGAAGAAGAATCATGTCATTGGCATTGAGAATATCAAATTCCTCAACGATCACTTGTGTGGAGCCTGTGAAGCTGGAAAAATGACCAAGGCCAAGCATCCAGCGAAGACTATCATGACCACTACTCATCCAATCGAATTGCTTCACATGGACCTCTTTGGTCCTAATCACTACTCAGCAGTCACTAATGATGCATCTCTATATGGCTTTGTTATTGTTGATGATTACTCTCGTTACACATGGGTACACATTGTCACTTACAAACATGAAGTGCAGGAAGTCTTCAAACGATTTTGCTCGAGGGCTTCAACCAACTTTGGTGTGAAGATCAGGCACATCAGGAGTGACAACGGAACTGAGTTCAAGAATTCCGGTCTTGATGACTATCTTGATGAACTTGGTATTACTCATGAGTTATCTGCTCCATATACTCCTCAACAAAATGGCGTCGTGGAGCGCAAGAATAGAACTCTTGTTGAGATGGCTCGCACTATGCTTGATGAATACAAAACGCCTCATCGTTTCTGGATTGATGCAATTGATACAGCGTGCCACATCATCAGCAGAGTATATCTTCACAAATTCTTCAAGAAGACTGCCTATGAACTCCTCACTGACAAGAAACCCAATGTGAGTTATTTCAAAGTCTTGATTGCTAAATGCTGGATTAGAGACCCTCATCACAATGCTAAATTTGCACCGAAAGCACATGAAGGTTTTATGCTTGGTTATGGAAAGGACTCGCACACCTCTGAGTCTTCAACAATGTTCTTTACAAGATTGTTGAAACTGTAGATGTCTTGATTCGATGAAACTAATGGCTCGCAAAGAGAACACCTACCTCCTATGATAGATGAACCAGCACCGAGGAATCTATCAAGTTCAAAACAGCGAGGATGTAATTCCTCTTTGAAGAATCTGCTGAAGAATTCATTCTGAGCGTGAAGAATGTCGGTGATGCACTGAAGATAATCTTTGAAGAAAATGGTCTTTGAAGAAAATGCTGATCAAATTCCTCGACGACAACCAGCTTATCCTCGCATTGCAAAATAAGTGCAAGTTGACAAGATCATCGATGACATTGAAGCACCAGGTCCTCTCACACGCTCAAAAGCTTCACATTTATCTAACTTTTGTGGGCACTATGCTTTTGTCTCTATCATAGAGCCCACTAAGGTAGATGAAGCATTCTTGAGCCCGAGTGGATTCAGGCTATGCAAGAAGAATTACATCGATTCGAGCTCAACAATGTGCAGGAACTGGTCAAACGTCCAGATCCTCGCATAAGCATAATATCATTGGCACAAAGTGGATCTACCGCAACAAGCAAGATGAAAATGGCCTTGTGGTGAGGAATAAGGCACGACTTGTAGCTCAAGGCTACACACAGGTTGAAGGAATTGATTTTGATGAAACTTTTGCACCTGTTGCTAGACTTGAGGCTATTCGCATATTGCTTGCTTATGCTAACCATCATAATATCAATTTATATCAAATGGATGTGAAAAGTGCATTCCTCAATGGTAAGCTTCAGGAAGAAGTATATGTTGCTCAACCCCCAGGTTTTGAAGATCCAAAGACTCACGACAAAGTCTTGAGACTCAACAAGGCCCTCTATGGCCTCAAACAGGCCCCACAGGCGTGGTATGATACTTTGAAGGAATTCTTCGTGAAGAATGGCTTCACACCGGTTCACTCAACCCTACTCTCTTTACTAAATCTTATGATGGTGAACTGTTTGTGTGCCAAATATCGTTGATGATATTATCTTTGGCTGTCTTGACCAACGTTATAGTGATGAATTTGCCTATATGATGAGTGAAGAATATCAAATGTCTATGATGGGAGAGTTGAAATTCTTCTTAGGTCTTCAAATTAAATCAACAACACAATGGCATATTCATATCTCAGGAGAAATACCTCAAGGATGTTCTGTGGAAATTCGGCATGCAAGATTACAAAGGCGTCAAAATTCCTATGCCCACAAATGGCCACCTATGCACTGATGAAAATGGTATTGACTTCGATCACAAGGTATACCGCTCCATGATTGGTTCTTTATTGTACTTATGTGCATCTAGGCCAGATATAATGCTTAGTGTTTGCATGTGTGCCCGATTTCAAGCTACAAGAAGGAATCACACCATAATCTTTGTAAAGGATATTCTTCGATATCTAGCTCACACACCAACACTAGGATTATGGTACCCCAAGGGCTCTACTTTTGATCTCGTTGGATATTACGACTCGACTATCTTTGGTGATCATGTGGACCGCAAGTCAACATCTGGTACTTGTCATTTCCTCACACGATCTTTGGTCTGTTGGTCCTCGAAGAAACAGAACTGCGTATCACTGTCTACTGCGGAAGCTGAGTACATTGATGTTGGTTCTTGTTGTGCTCAATTGCTGTGGATGAAGCAAACTCTCAAGGACTACGGCATCAACGTGAAGAACGTGCCTCTCCACTGTGACAATGAGAGTGCCATCAAGATTGCTCACAACCCAGTTCAGCACTCGAAGACAAAGCACATTCAAATTCATCATCATTTTCTTCGTGATCATGTGTTGAAGGGTGACATCTCCATCGAGCATGTGAATACTGAAGAACAGCTAGCCGATATCTTCACAAAGCCCTTGGATGAGAAGAGATTTAGCAAGTTGCGGTGTGAGCTAAATATCTTAGAATCTTCGAATGTTCTTTGAAAAGGACACACATCGACACTTATGCAAAATTGATGACTTAGATGTGCAACACATGAAGAAGCGTTTTCTTCAATCAATGAAGAATAACACTCTAAGTGTGAAGAAATTAATGAAGAATTTGATTCTCAGAACCCTACGACAATTGTACACGATGTCTGAAATCATCATTCTTATATGGTGGGTCACGCCACCACCAAAGTTGAAAATCTTCAATTTGAGTTTTTCCTCAGTTTTGAAATTCTTCAGTTTTTCAAATTCTTCAACTTTGCAGAATCTTCACTCTTTCCGTTGTCTTTCTTCATTGGCTATATATATATATGGTTTATGTCCTCTACAGCATTCACTTATGGTTATTTCTTCAAGTTGCTTTTTCTGCTAACTGAATGTGATCGGACCCTTCCCCCTCTATGCTATACTCAACCCAATCTATTCACAAATTCTTCATGTGCGTTCTATTTGAAACTCGTTCAAAATCTTCACTGTGTCCTTGTCAGCTGAAGAAATTGCGAACGAAACTTTTAACTTATCTTATCCAAATTTTCGGCTTTGCCGCTCAATCCGTTCCGCTTCCTACGTTAGACTTATCTATTCACCCACGATCTGACATGATCTCCACTTTTCAGTACGTGGGTGACACATGTCAAGCGAGTGAGAAGGGTCAGGGGCACGTTCGTCCAAAATCTTTGGGCGAATAGTTTTTCACCGTGGCTATATATACCCCCTCTCCCCTTCCTTACTTCCTTTACTCCGCTCGACCTCGCTCTCTCTCGCTCGAGCTTCTCAAACCCTAGCGCCGCCGCTACTCCATAAATCGCCCGGTGAGGAAGAGCTTCCTTTGCCTCGACCTCGTCGCCGCCGTACTCGCGCCGACTACAGAAATCTTCACTCCGCCGCCGCCGTAGCTGTCTTCCTCCGCCAAGTTAGGGTGTGGGAGATCTGAACTGACGAACTTCTAATCTACACTTCTCCGTTCATTGTGTTCTTCAGTTCGGGTAATTAAAAGTTACTTTTATTACTCACTTTGATTCTCAAACCTTCCTGAAAATCTTCAAAGGTGTTTATTCTTCAAATCTTCACACATATGAACACCTCAAACGAAATACGCTCTTGTTTCCTAAGCAATGATTTTTCTTCAAGATTCCTCAATTGTGTGGATCCTCGATCTATACAACTCTGGAACCTAAGACAAAGATCGCTTAGTGAAATTCTTCAAGGCTCATCTGGTCAAATTCCTCAAACTAGTTTTTTTAAAAACCTTCTGAGAACGCATATGACCTCTCCAAATTCCTCGCAACTATACTCTGTTCACGGTACTCATGTCATTCTTTGAATCACTAGGTTCTCATCAACTTAACTCATTGCAGCGTTCCTCGAAGAAAAGTTGCATACTTCTTCAGAGAATTCGATTGTTCAAATTCCTCAGCTGAAGAATATGGCAGAAGGAAAGAAGCCACAGAAAGGAGGAAAGAGGCCTAAGGTCATGACTACTTTTGATATACCAGAGGACATCTATGCTGACTATTGCACACCTGATGAAGCCAAGTTTGGCAAGGAAAACAAAAATCAGCGCAAGGTGCGCATTCAGAGGATTGAAAGGAGATGGGCAAGGGAATGGAGGGAGTACAGGTATGTTACTCCAAAGTACATGAAGAAATTCGCTCTTAGTCCTCCATGCCCAAGAGCTCCATTGGCACCTGGCCAAGAAGCTGACCCCACCAGCATCAAGCTGGTGAGGACTTTCCTGAAGAATGGGCCAAGCGCCAAGCCAATTTGGCAAGACAAGCCAAAGAAGCAGTGAGGAAATTCAATGAAGAATCTACTACTGCTGCTGCCAGTGAGGCCCCTGTTCAGCCTAGAAAATCAATGGCAAAGAAGCCAGCGCACAAGCCAAGTGCTTCACCAACAGTGCCCTCACGGCCAAAATCCCCAGCAATGCCCTCAAGGCCAGAATCTTCAATGCCCTCACGGCCAGTTCCTCATGCTGCACCTGCTCCTACAAAATCCTTAGCTCCTCCTCCAAAGTCCTCAGCTGCTCCGGCAAAGTCCTCAGCACCTGTGCATCTGGCCACGTGCCAAAGGACTGCATGCATCTCTATTGCCTCTGGTGTCTCAGCAAGTTCCTCAGCTGCACCAAATTCTTCATTAGGCCCCACACTGCTGTAGACTAAGGCAACTGCTGGACGAGGTTCTCGGCCATGTCCGAAGAAGAAACAGGTTGCTTCCAAGTGCCATCTGACGATGAAGCTGATGATGATGAACTTGCAGAAATCATCAGAGACATGCAAGTTAGGGCCGCTAGAGCCAAAGGCACACTGTGCCCTTCGCTTTTGGATCCAAGGGCGATCCTTGAATACATTGATCTATGGCACAAGGATCCGAGACACCTATGCCTGATTTTCATTTGACTCCTGGACAAAGTCACATGCTGACCCATTTCATCTCTGAAGAGAAATGGAAATTTGAGAAGGCAAGGCAGATCAAGAAGGCTCAGTTCAGGAAATAGAAGTTCCTGAGGAAAAACGTTGTCAGAATGACAACTGAGGAACTCCCCAAGATCCAGTCTGAAATCAAAGCCCTTAGTGATAACTTTGATGCCTATTATGCTAATTGGCAAGGAGCCAAAGTCAGATTTGTCAATCTGACAAAGAAGTTCACAAATGTTGCAGCCCCAACGCAACAAGAAGTTCCTCAGGCTAGAGTCTCTGCTCAGCCTGCTGAAGAACATGCTAGCACCGCTGATGATTTTCAGCCTGCTGAAGACAATGCTAGTTCCAGGGCCGATGACTCCATTCCAGCCTCTGATGAAATTGCCAGGGCATCCACTAGTGAAACTGAAGAAGTCAGGGAAACTGCATCAGTTGCGCCTAAGGAAATTCAAACAGATTCCTCAGCTCCTCCTGCGCCTACACCAACTCCTGTCCTTCCATCTGCATCAGATGTGAAGAAGACCAAGGCTGCAGAGCGAGCTGCAGTGAAGAAAAGGAAAGCATCTGCTGCTTCAAATTCTTCAGCCCTGAAGAAAATGAAGCCTATGACAAGCTCTTTTGAAAATCCAATCGATGTTGTTCCAATTTCCTCCATTCCATCAAAGGACCTTGTTCCTTTTGGTGAAGAATATGAGATCCCTAGCGGATCTGATGAAGAAAATCATTCTGCTTCTTCGTCAGAGCAGATTGATGAAGAAATTGAAGTGGATGCTATCCCTTCTACACCAATCATTTCCTCGCCTATGCCTCAGTTCACAGCTGAAGAGGCTGGTGTTGAGGAAATTGAAGACGAAGACGTGGATATTCGATGCACCACGCATGTGATGAATGATGACTTTTGGGAAAGTCGGCATCGCAATTCTCCACTCTTCACCCTAATTCAACAAATTCCTCAGTCCCCTGCACCAACGGTTCAAATGGGCTATGAAGAAACTCATCCCACCTCATCCGTGCATGAAGAAATTCCAGCCACTAGTGCTGAAGAGCCTGCTGCTGCTGATCCTATGAACATGCAGACTGCATATGAAGAGGAACCAGAAAATCCTCAGCCTGAAGAACCTGAGATTGCGATTCACGAGGTCGTGATGCAACTCAGCGACACTCCTTTGCCAAAGCCAAAGAATCCATTCTCAATGAAGCAAAAGTTCAAGGCTGAAGATTTCTTCGTGAGCATGTCTTCTTCACGACTACAACTCATATGACTCTGCCGCATAAGGAAGAGGCGTTTACGGACTGCTAGTCAAGCCAACTTCTATTCCTCTGTGCTATTCAACAAAGACAAAGTCTTCGATCATGCACATATTCCTCACGTGGACACGGAATCTCTGCCAGGCTTCGAACCAATCCTCAGTGTTCTTCACGATGCTGAATTGCTGAATTTCTGCACTGACATCTGTGATTGGAATGAAGAACTCATTCTTCAATTCTATGCGACGCTGCACATCACCGGAGATTCTGAAGATGTGAACTCATGGGTACTGGACTGGATGACGGAAAATACTCACTACAAGGCACCAGCAACTGAATTGCTTCGTGCCCTCCCACTCAGTCCTCCCCTAGATGGTGCTCGTTGCATCTACAGCGAACCTGAGCTTACAAATCACTACATGCAAGTTCTGATGAAGCCTTTGAAGCCAGGGCAGGCCCCACGAACCAAATTCTTTGTCAAGGAATTACTATATGTGCCTCGGACTGTCTATCGCATTCTGACGAAGACAATGAGTCCTATCAAAGGCCACGACTCAAATGATGAAGAAGTCATTGGCAACATGAAGAATATGCTTTTCAATATCATTCATGGCGTTCCCGTCAACTTCAATGATTTCTTCATGAGGACTCTGGCAAACATTGCTATGTCACCTTTTGAGCTGAAGCCTTATGCACCATGGATTATGCGGTTCATCAGGACAAGGTCTTCACTCAATTACAAGCCCGATACTCTGAACCACTACAACTACTTGCCTCCAATTGAAGTCCTCAAACGGACGTTTTCCTCAGCTGATGACAAAGGCAAGGCAACTGCTATGATAGATGAAGGCATTCCTCCATTGGATGGTCAATTTCGCAAGGCTGCATCCTACTCCACCAATGATGACTCTGCCACACATGACTCTGCCGCAAATACCTCAGCCAAGCAAAATCCTCAAGCCACAGCACCCAGGGTGATGACTGATCGTGAGTTACTCCTCAGTCTTCATCAGAAGGTTGATCGCAATCATAAATGGGTAAAGCGTTAGTTTGGTTCAATTCTTCACAACATGACCTCAACACACAATGCAGTGAAGAAAAACCAATACTACCTCCATGAAACCTTCAACTGCACTGGGTTGTTCTATCTCATCCCTACTGACCTGAAGATCTGAAGAACATGGGTCTCAAGGAAGAATTTGGTAGTACGCACCTCCACCGAAGAAATTCAAGAAGGTCAAGGTTCCTTCCTTGGTGGCCAGCTCCTATTCTTCATCGCGCGACACTGATGAAAATGAAGACTTGGACGACACTGCTGCAGGCCCTACTACGACAACCGACCTCGACAACGCTGGCGCTCCTCCATCAACTTGATATTCTTCAGGGGCATTAGTCCTCAGTTTTGATCCTTTTGGTCATTCGATGACAAAGGGGGAGAAATTTGAGTTAGTCTTCAAGCGGGTCTATTATATAGGCTTTTTTTTGCTAAGTTACAACTCTCGTTCTTCTGAAACTTTTATTGGATCGAGTTGTAATCTTAAACCCGATGGTGCTCTGATACTTTCGATGTGTTCCTCTGCATGCTTATTCTTCGTTATGTGTTAATACACCCATGCTGAATTACATCAGTCACCATATTTCATCATGCATTTCAAATTCTTCATACTATATGTCAAATGCGTTATGCAATTACAAGATATAGGGGAGATCTCCATGATTCAACTCTTCAAGTGTGCATTGCCTCAAAAGCAAATTCCTCACTATGCACATCTTCGTGGGGAGTTCTTCTATATCTTGCAATCAAATTCCTCAATATCAGTATTTACACTTCATATGTTTATCCCCGTTGAAAACTTAACCTATATTGTCATCAACCACCAAAAAGGGGGAGATTGTAAGTGCATCTAGTGCCCCTTAGTGATTTTGGTGTATTGACGACTTATAGGTTAAGGGACTAATGTTTTTATGAGTGTACACAGGTCTATAAGTCTATGAGGAGTTTGATATTTACAGAGAAAGTCAAGCCCTAAAAATGAAGTTCTTCGACTGAAGACTTTGGTATTCTGAAGACTTTCTGAAGACTTTGAAAGTGAAGAAATTGGTGTCACCTTGAAGACTTGGTATTCATTTGAGGAACATGAAGCGTGAAGACTTTTGTTTTCGTAGTTTCGTTTTCTCTTTCTTGAGTCATAGGAAACACCGTCTTTGTTAAAGGGGGTCGAGGAAATACTAAGGAAAATTCTCCATGTGATGCTCAACTCAAAATCCTACACCTACCAATCCCTTGAGTGAAGCCTTTGGAAATCTCATACTGATTCAGTCAATTTCTTGATGTGAGAGACTAAGTTCTTCCGTCACGAGGAATTTGTTCTGACCGAGGAGTTAGGAATTCATGAGGCGGATTGCCTACGATGAGGAACATGATAGCCCGAGAAATTTGAGAGTCAAATTTCCGACCGTTCTTGTCTTGCATGGCCACTGTTCCAAAATATCTTATCCACCTAACGGTCATATCATTGAAGGGCATTTATGTCTTATCATTTCGGGCTGCTCCCTAGGCTATAAATAGCCGCCCCTACAACCACTAGCTGGTTGGCTGCTCCAAGAGAACTTGATACTTGTCATTTGAGAGCAACCCATCCTCCGAGGACTTTGAGCAAAAATCATCGGGTGAGGAAAAACCCAAAACCAAACCCTACAAACCCAAAGTGATTGAGCATCACTGAAGAGATTGATCCTGCATGGATCTAACGCTTGTTACCTTTGGAGACTGTGCTTCTTCCAGACGGTTAGGCGCCATGGTCTAGAGCATCCAAGAGGAATTGTGGATCGCCGAGTGACCAAGTCTGTGAAGGTTTGGAAGTCGCCTGAAGACTTACCACGAGTGATTGGACGAGGTCTGTGTGACCTTAGTTCAAGGAGAATACGGTGAGGACTTGGTGTCCTGAGCTGCGAGCTCAGCGACTGAATGTCCGGGACTGTGTGTCCTCGAGTTTAAATACTCAGCCGCTCCAATCAGATGTATAACTGAGACAACAGTTGGAACTGGTCTACCAAATCATTGTCTTCACCAACCTTACTGGTTCTATTTCCTCAACTCTTTCATTTCCTCATTACTGTGTTGAGTGTTTGTTCATGTCTGTGTTTGAAGACTTTGACTGAAGACTTTCTCAATTTCCTCAGTTCAATTTCTTCAGTCCTTTTGTCTTCATCTTGTGTTATCCTGTGTTCATGCTTTCTGTACTCTGTAATTGTCTTCATTTCATCATGATGACCATGCACGCATTCTGTTATGCTTACTTCTGAGTACTTATTCCGCTGCAAGTAGTTCTTCGCTTAGGAATTTCCTCACCAGCAAATTCCTCAGTGAAGAATTCATAAAAATCGCCTATTCACCCCCCTCTATTCGATATAACGCACTTTCAACATCTCTGGTCCATGCCATGCCATTCATTGAACTTCCTGAAATATTTATCTTGAATGGATATTAGTTCAATGAGCTATATGTTGTTATGAATTATGAAAACCACCTGGGGATTAGTTGCACTTTCAATATCCCCTTTTTGGTAATTGTTGACAACATATAGATCAAAGCTTCGACAAATGATGAAATGAATGGAATACATCGTCGGTTTGAGAAGTACGAGATAAGCAAGAGCTCCCCCTAAATTTGTGCATTATTTAAAATTTGCGTTTGAATGCAAATGCACAATCGATTAGGATCATGGGTCGCTCTTCCATGTCACATACATCTTTGTGGAGCGCACAAAATGATAAGAGTGAAATAACATGCATGCATCACAAAAAACATAAGTGAATGATCATACACAAATAATCACAGAGATAGGCATATGTCACACATTAAGCATAGTATGATCAAACACACAATCACACAAAGTATCTCACGAGCATAAAACAACAAGTAGCATCAACAAAACAAAGTAGCAAGGAAATAAAAACAACAAGCAAAAGAATGAGACTCTCTCTCTCTCAGCCTATGATCTTTACATTTTCTCCCCCTTTGGCAACAAGTTACCGAAAAGCTTGAAAAAGTATAGTGCTATGCGACACTCTAGGCACGATCTCCGGGAGCTCTTGAAGGGGTCTTCTGGCTTGTTGCTCTGGTGTGTGTAGATGATGTTGAGAGAACTGCTTCTGCAAATGCCTCGGCTGATGTCTTTTGAGCTGGTGGTGTTGACACTGGAGGTGGCACTATGGCAGTGGTGGCGGGTGCAGAGTGAGTTGGACTCATGTCTGCAACTAGCTTAGCTATATATAGACCTAGGTGCCCTTGGCTCAGTCTGGAATCTGTCAGTGGTTGTTTTGTCATCTCCACTCTCAGCTTTTCTACAATAGATTGGATCTCTGTGACCTTGACATCAAGATTATACATTTTATCCTCAACTATCCACTCTAGGCTCTCCTGATTCTTGTCTAGGTTGGCCAGACTTTGCTCAATTCTCAGAGTTGCTTCTAGCAGATATGTCAGTTGGTCTTTCTTTGACTTTAGATTCACTATTGATGCATTGGGTACAGTTGCTGCCTTTGCTACTTTGGCTGCCTTTGCTTTCTCGGCCTTCTCTCAGGCCTCAACTGAAGTTGGATGGGAAGCATCCATCACCAGTTCATTATCCTCAAATTCTGGCCGAAGACGAAGGTGCCTTTTGTCAAGCCGATATGTTCTTGTACCAACCTTGGAGTTGATAATCATCTGTATGTGTGGTGCATATCCACATGACCTATTTTGACTAGCATCAATCTGTTTGATTGTCTATACAATCACGCTCATGACATTGAATTTATGTGGTATATAAAACAAATGTAGCAAGTTGATGGAGTGTCCATGGATCATCCTCTTATCTCCAGACTTAGGCAACAAGGTGTGGCTCAAGATATAGTTTGTAGTGGCCAAACGAGCGAGCAGAAAGTAGATAGAGCCAAACTTGTGAGTGTCCAATTCTTCATCAGGAATGGTCTTGTACATGTGTGCCATTGTGTTGTAATTCATCCTGGGTTTGCCATATATATCAATATCATTTTCATCTTGTTCTGGGGCATTGATAAGAGCAGCCCACTCAGAGATTGATGACTGGTATCTAGTTCCCTCAGTCATCCACACAATCTTTCCATCTAGATAGAAGTGTGCAGTTGAATAAAACTACATCACCATCTCATCATTCCACTTGGTTATATTCTACCCAACAAAAGCATCTACACCTATCAATCTGAAGCTCTCATGAATGTGGGGGAACTAGTCTTGATTTCTATATATGTACTTCCAATCCACCCACTTCATGTTGCCTATGATGGGCTTCTTGTTGAGCAAAACTGTCTCATAGAAATCTTGTTGTTATTTGGTATGGAAACGCTAATCAACAATTGTGGTCCTCCTTATAGAATAAGGATCAGACTCCGTCCATGCTCTTAGTCCACTATCCTTTCTTAGCTTCATCTTTTTAGCCACTAGATGTCCATCATCATGATCTGGAATCTTTGCCTTCAACTTCCTGAGCACTTGTGGCTCTTCATCCTCTTGAACCTCTGGCACTAGGGCCTTGTTCTTTTCTGCAGCAGGGATATTTCTTGTGGATCTCTTTGGAGTAGCAGCCTTAGGTGCAGGCTTGGGCTTGGTGGTTACACCTACAGATTTCATGGCATCTACCATTAGCTTATGAGACTTGGCAGGGGGGAGCAGCTGGTTCCTCTTCCTCCTCATCTTCATCATCCACCATCATGGATGGTCTTCCAATCACTCTGGCAATTGTCTTCTTTACTCTTTCTTTCCTCTTTTCTTCCCGTCAGCAACTCCTTCTCCTTCTCTAAAGAGTAAATTCCATAGTCTCTTATGGAACTGTTGATTTCCTGGCCTTAGACATAGGAACTCTATTAGCAGGGGCCTTCTTCTAGAGACCTGGCTTTGAAGAAGCAACATCAACATACTACTTCTTGAGCACTTTCTTCTTTGTGGAAGTGACCTCTTCTTCGACCACAAAATCCTCCGAGGTTCTCTTCTTTCTCTGTCTAGTGGCAGCTTTGGGCAGATTGCTAGGAGTGCTTCTGCTGCCCTCATCATAGCTTCCACTAGGTCTTGTGCCCTCAGTGAGATTGACCTCCTCCTCTGACCTATTATGGTTGTCACTTGCATCCGACATCTTGTAGACAGACCCTATGAATTGATAGGTATGGGCAGAGTGGATGAGCATCACAAAAAGCAGCTTGTTTTGCAAAAAGTTAGAATCAAAACTTTAGTTTTAGTTTTCTGCAGAAAGAATTTCTGAGCTACTGACATGAAAATCTCGCTGACACCAAAGCACTAACAGAGTCTAAACACACAACATCGGTCACACCGAGTTGCGGTTCGGTGACTCCGTGATGCTCGGGTTTCATGGAGGTTTAGCTTCGGTCTAACCGATCAGTACACTTTGATGGCATCGAGTTGTACTTAGTGCAATGGCCAGGGCTAATCGGCGGGACCAAAAACTTCAATTCGGTCGGTCTAAGATGAGCTCGGCGGAAACCTAACCCTAATTTTTTTTCATCAAATCTAATCTAAAGAAGTTTCTCTGTGGATAGAACATTTTCATTCATGGCAAGAAGCTGGGCAATATCTTTGTGCATTGAATCAGAAAGGGAAAGGGAACAAAGTGGTTGAACCATACCCTAACTTGGTGATGATTCGCTACGGCGAAACGGCGATGAAGATTTCCGTTGACCGCGACGGAGTCCTGCGGCCGAGACTGCGATGATCCGGAGACCAAGGGGCGGCAGCATTGGGGCGCTAGCATGAGCAGTTTGAAGAAGTTTTCAACTGTACCGGTTCGCAGGGTATATATACCCAGTCACTATCGGTGGTACCGAATGGAATGGTTCGGTGGCGCCGAGATGCAAAACTGCGTCCAGTTAGTGCAACTCGGTGGGACCGAGTCATTCTAATCGGTATCACCAAGATGAAAACCTAGATCAATCTGGTGATTTTAGTGGGACCGAATAGGAGTGAGTTGGTCTGATCGAAATTCACAAGAAGGTTTTGGAAGGCAGCCCTTGACGGATCGGTGACTCCGAGTGCTCCTCACACGGAGGGTCCGAAAAAGACTCGTTCAATTTTTGTGATGTAGCATGAATAGAGTTTGAGAAGAGAAGAAGCATAGATAGCTAGAGAAGGTTCTTCGGCATTGTTGTCCATCCATTTGGCCAATAAAACCAAGAAAATAAAAAACAACAAATGGATTTCCTCGAATGAAGAAATTATGCAACCAACATGCTCACACAATAAGATAGCAATAGAAATATGTGACAAAGCATGCACAAACAATTCTAGCATCTATCAAGCGATTAGAGATGACTAGGTCATCTATATATGAGTATATTGAATGAGGAGTCAAATGAGAACATTTGATCGTAGGTCATACTCATCGTTTAAGGAAAAGTAGGGTTACCACTTTTACATAAAGCATTGATGTGTTCACACCATTAGAGTTGCTTTAGCTCAATTTTAGAGAAAAGCTCCGCCTAGATGTGATATCCCACCTAAGAGGGATGAACTAACCTTGGGTTTTGTCAATGATAACTTCATGTAGACAGTGAAGATGTGGATGCTCAATGTTGATGTAGATCTTTTGGAGCAGTCCATTGGAGTGTTGCACTTTCAATACCTACATGGGTTAGTCTCGCAAGGAACATCTACAAGGATATCCATAGACATAGAGTGAATTGCACATTTGATGATATCCATGAAAGCATTAGGTTACCTTGTACCTTGTCTTACCAACAAGAGGGTTTGTGACTCCATGAACTAGTGCAAGATATGAAAGTTGATTGCACAAGTCCTCGCCAAAATGAATATGAGTGAAGTATGTTGCCGGAGTCAACCACAAGAACACTCTAATTCTTTGTAGCGCCCAAGATGCGATTCTATCCCAATCACATGATGAACTCATTTTTGGGGAACAACCGCATTTCGAGCACATAGCAAGGTGGATATCATTACAACATACCATGTACTGAATAGATGAGAATACAAGATAAAGGCTTACACTCGCCAGAATCTACAACATGAATACATCAATACATAAATACATAGCAATCATCATACAGAAGAGCAGGATCTGACTATGGATGAAATCAAACGAAAAATAAGAACGACATCCACCTTGCTAATCCCTGGTTCCCTGACCCGGAAACTATCCATTGATCAAAGAGGAAGAAGCAGAAGAACTCCAAAACAAGCAAGCATCGCTATCAAGTCGGATCATCGCATTACCTGTACCTGTAACTGTTGTTGTAGTAATCTGTGAGCCACATGGACTCAGCAATCCCATTACCATGGGTATCAAGACTAGCAAAGCTTAAATGGGTATGGAAAGGACAACGGTGAGGTTGCAGCAGCACTAAGAATTGTATGGTGGCTAACTTACGAGTACAGGAATAAGATGAGAAACTATGCAACGGTCGCAAACAAGTATCCTGAACTACTTATGTTCAAACATGACTCAACCATGTTCTCTTCCTGAGCTTCGCCGAAAAGAGACGATCACAGTTACACACACGGTTGGTCTATTTTAACGAGTTTAGTGTCAAATTCTCTACAACCGGATATTAAAAACTCCCATCTGCCACATAACCGTGGGCACGACTTTTGAAGATCAAACCCTGCAGGGGTGTCCCAACATAGTCCATGACACACTCTCACGATCAATGGAGGAAAATCCTCCTCCCGGAACAACCCGATCAAGCTGCGAATCCTGGTTCACAAGACATTTCGACAATGGTGAAACAAATCCAGCAAGACCACTTGCTGCGTCGATACCCCGATAAGAGTTGCACGTATCTCGTTCTCAGGACAACACCGTCTATGCAAAGTGGTCGGTAGCCAAAATACCATCGAGTTGCCCCGAGGTGGAACTGCCGAATACTAGGTAGGTGGACCAACACTCATGAGGAGCACTGGCCCAGGGGTTGATTAAGAGACCTCAGGGGCCAGCATGTCCCTATGCAAGTTTTAGTTGTTATTTGGCAAATGGTAAAACCAATGTTGGGGCTTGCTGGAAGAATTTTATTCAAAGCAAGCTATCAAGGGGGGCCCATAAACCCCAACCGTGTTAGGAATGCAAAATCAAGGAACATAACACTGGTATGACGAAAACTAGGGCAATAAGAGTGGAACAAAACACCAGGCAAAAGGCCGAGCCTTCTACCCTTTACCAAGTATATAGATGCATTAATTAAATAAGAGATATGGTGATATCCCATGATATCCATATCTCAACATGGAACAACCGGCAACTAGCGACACTATAGGAGGGCCTGAGAAAAGCGGTAACATAGCCAAACAATGGTTTGCTAGGACGGTGGAGAAGGTTAGAGGCTTATCATGGCATATTTGGGAGGCTTGATACACAAGTGGTATGTAGATCGACATAGCGATAGCATCGAGACAACTAGCAAATATAATAGTGAGATCTAAGGTATCAGTCATCTTGCCTGAAATCCTACTAGGAAGAAGACCGAATCCATGAAGTAGATGAACGGTCGTAGTCGAATGAATCCTCACAAACACAACAAAACCGCAAATATCGACAAGAACCACAACCGGAAAGGAGCAAACATGTAAACCAACAAGCATAGACATGACATGATGCACAGCCAGGTATGATGCATGTCCGATTTAATGATGCGTGGCATGGCAAAGTGCAACAAGCAATACTACAAATTAAGTGGAGCTCAATATGCAACGAGTTGCATATTGACGAAACACCACAATCAATTATTTAGTTTGCTCTTGTTTATGTACCCAACAATATTAAATGTTGTTAAACATGACAAGAGGTGAAGCATAAGAAAACTAACTATTTAGGCAAGTTTGAATGAGGCTAGAAACAACAAACAACAATTCTGGAGAATCCCCATGTTCTGCCCTAAACCTTATTTTAATGTTGTTAAACATCAAAAAAAAGTGCATCAAGTTAATCTATGCATTTTCCACCCCATTTACATATAAAGTTTATTTAATTCGGAGCTACGGTATTTAGTTACGAAATAAATCATTTTAGCATGTTATTTATGCAAAATAATGCAAACAACAAGTTAAACATTTTAAACATGGATGAAAGGTTGAAGTTATTAAACTAGATGAAATTCTAAGCATTTTACATATTAAAAACATTTTAATCCGAATCACGGTTTGTGAGTTATTATATGCATGATGACTGAGGGTTTTTTTGTAAAACTGTCAAACTCCTGAGTAAATAGCTAAATTTGCAGAACTGGAGAAAACTATATGGGCCGAAAAAAGATTCTGCTGGGCTGCACAAAGATGAGCGCAAGATGAGATATAGGCCACACCGGGCGATGAGTAGGTAGCTGGAGGCTCACCACACTACTAGGGAAAACCTTATACACAGAACTTTAGCAGCAGCGAGGGTCAAAAAAGCACGCTGGTGCTAACTAGTAGTAGCGCGCCTGGCCAAACTGCACCGCAGATAAAGTTCTAGCGATGGCAGCGTGCTGCCCTAAACACGTTACTACTAAAATTCCCACGGCTTAGCCGATAGGCATCACATAGTAGTAGCGACCTATAACGGACCGCGCTACCGCTACATTCTTTGTAGCAGCGCGTTTTATATTAAACTCACTACTGCTAAAGGATATATAATTAAATGGAAAGCAAATAGAGAGGTAATTGAAAATGAAATAAATAGAATAAGGTGAAAGGAAAAAAAATAAAATGTGAAGAAAACTAAATGAAAAAGGAAAAAAAATAAAGGAGTAGCGATGGCGTGTATCCCGTAAATTGTAGCTAACGTGGCAGTAGCGCTCTTCCGAACAGGCAGCGCTCGCTACCTCTGACTTAATCACGGGGTTCGTCCTTCCCGACCACTTCCCCAAATCCAGCATCCACACTCCTCGCCGCCGCGTCGTGGTCGATGCTTGGCATCTTCGACACCCTCTACACCGCCCGACCCAGATTCAACGCCGCCGCCCCGACCTCAATGCCGCTTGACGCTGCCCCGACCTCAACGCCGCCCCAAGCGCCGCCCAGACCCGACTTGACGCCGCCATCCGCCGTCTTGAGCCCCGACCCGACCTCGGCGCGCTGCCCCTCCCTCGTCGCAGGCACCCGAGGTGAGCACGCTGCTCCTCCTCTCCCCTACCTCTGCCTAGGTTTTTTTTATATTTTAGTTGCATCAAATTAGTTAGGGTTCATGTAAGAGTGGAAACAAATCGGATGCGGATGCGGCAAATGTGTTAGGGTTGATGTAAGGGTGGAAACGAATCAAATTTCTAAGATGAATCATAAAACGAGTAAAATTTGAGCACTTATTTCACTTTTTAGTTGGGTAATTGGAATATCCGCTACCACTTTCCACCCCTATAGGTTCATCAAACTAGATGGTAATTAGGGCAGTAGTTCCTAGGTACTAATTAGTTAGTAAGAACTAGGTACTAATTTGGTATTAGAATATTTTTATTTATTGTAAGTTTATTTTTAGTAAGAACTAGTTGAATTAATAGAACTAGTTAGTAAGAACTTGTTACTATTTTGTAGTTAAAGCAATTTTCCCGCATCGACGTGGATGATGCCTATCCCGCATCCTCGTCGTCGAGTCGGCGGAGGACGACACCTACTTGACCAGATGGGCCATGTCCCGGACTGGGCTCCGCCGGGGTGCTACTGGGAGGCGCTACCTACCGGGGGGCGCAAGTTGGTGAGGAGCCAGCCTGTCGTTGACCCGAACCTTCTTTGGTGGCGGTCGCGTGGGCCAGTGACGGTCTAGAGGCTCGATGACTCCGCGGAGGTGGTGCGTCACCGTGTCAGTGAGGAGGACGCGCACGTCCGTCGCTACTTGTTTGCGTTGGAGCACGAGTTCTCCAAGACTGGCAGGTTCGCGATGGATCTCACTGGAGCTATGATCCCGTGATGGTTCCTTCTCTGTGGGTGTCCACCGCCCGCGCCGATACCCGTCGTGTGCTAGGGTTTTAGTTGTATTAGTGATGTTATATGTATGACACTATTCGTGATGTATTAGTGATAATATTCGACGATGTACGGATGCATGAGATGATTTACTTTTGCTTATTGAATGCATGCTAATTTGAGTCCTATAAGATATTTTGAAATGTATATCTTGTGTTGCTCAATATCCAAGTGGCGGTCATGTTTGTAGGTTACACCTCCAAGTGGCCTATGTTTTGCTGGAGTGTTGATTCATTTCCGTTCCGGCAAATTTCAGGCGCTCGATATGTCCTATTTTAGCAAAGGTCATGCCGGATTTTTCCGTGAATTTTGGCATGACTTGTGCCAGATTCTATGTAGGAAATATCGAGTGCCCCGGATTTGTGTGTTGAGTATCCTGGTAGTTGTCTTCGATCGATTTTGATTAATGTTTTAACTATGAACATAGGAAATGTCGGCGAGGAAAAGGATTTCGGTATTTGCAAATCTGCGAAGACGACCGACTTTGTCTTGACGGAATCTTCCTAGATGATGATAGGCGCTTCAACATCAAGCTGGACGAGAACTTGAAGTGGATACGATGAAGTCATAACGACAAGTCTTTTTTTCGTAATTAAGCATGACATCTGCTTCATTTGCTTCAACTTATTTTTTACTATTCTACTAGCGTATCCCCGCCATGCAAGAGTTTTTGTATTGGATAAGTTAGGTTTCGGTCATACTACGGAGGTAAAGAAAGTTTATTTGAAGACCGAGCATGGTTATATTTTCCATGCAAAATTATACAATTCAGACGACTACACCTATTTTGGATGCAAAACATGGCGAGCACTATGCAAGACTTATGCATTTGAGCCTGATATGGTTATCACCTTTGATATTCGTCCAGAAGATGATATTGAAGGTAATACCGACATCTGGGTCGATGTGCGCACGCCTCGATTATACCATTATGTAAGTTTCTCAACCATATTTATGTCTTTGATATTGTTTATTCAAAAATAGGTGTCAACTAATTTGTATTGTCAACTTATTTTGGTGCAAGCAAACATGTCCGGTAACTTGGTAGACGGGACCTACTCTTGTCCCGAGGCTGAACTAAAGCTACGAGGAGCTAAGTCATTATGTTTCATGGCTTGAGGATCTTTATCTTGTCAAGACAAATTTTCTTCCTGGATTTAGAAATGTTAGTACTGAAAGCGTCACGACTAATAGTGTTCGTAATGAACTACGGTCACATCTATTTAGGAAGGATGGTAAGATTTTTACTATTTGTCCTCAGTGCATGTTTTCCATACATTATTTTTGAAGCTAAACTTCATAGCTAAGTATGTTACCATACGATGTTCTTCAACAGGGACTCCTGATGAATGTTGTGCCTTATGGGATCAAGACTAAAGGTACCATGAGTATTATCGACCACGGCCAAGATATCCTACATATTACTTTAGTGCATTCAAGATTAGCGACGGATGCTTAATAGTGCAAGACTGGACCAAATATGTGATGGGGAGCCTTGAGAGAAGTACTAGGGAGCAAATAGAGGCGCTACCCACGATTAGGAGACCAGTTCATCTGCATGCTCCAACTTGATCAAGGAGGAGAGCTACACATGTTTTATGTTGTTTTACCTAAGAGAGAGCAGCAGGAGTGATTAGCTAGCTAGAAATGAGTTTCAGGATGATGATGTGCTACACTATTACTATGATGATAAAATAGCTAGTGTTGGTGGTAATGACTATGATGATTATTATTAGCTAGTGTTAGTGGTGATTAAATAAATCTTGTTGGTGGTAATGACCATGATGATGATTAAATATCTTGTCTTTGGCGGATTAGATTCAAGTGGAGGCAACATGTGGTGCACATCGAAAGTACTACTAGTCCAAACTAGATCAAGTTTGGATTAGTAGTATACTGACATGCACCACATATTGCCTCCACTTGAACCTAATCCACCTTTATTTGACACTGTTATGAACATAATGATGTAAACCTCATAACTGGTATTGTATCAATATTTGTACAATGGCGAATAAATAAACTAAAAATGAAAAAATAAAAAAAGAATACTAGTAGCGATGGAGAGAAAACACGCTGCAAGAGTTACATTAGCGATGTGTTGAGTGAACAAACGCTGCAGCTATTCGTCCTAGCAGTAGCACGTGCGGGCATGCGTTACTGCTAAGCAGTAGCTGCAGCACCTTATTAGTAGCGCGCCCACCCACGCTACTAGTGAGCACAAAACCAGCCCTACTGCTAGGGTTTTCCCTAGTAGTGCCATAGGGCCTGACGGGCCGGTTTGACCGGTCAGGCCGGATCTAGAGTTGGCGAAGTCAATGTGGATGAGCGGCAGGGGATTGGCTCGATATGGGCACCTCGATCAGCGAGATAAGGGGCGGTATCCTAGGTGCGCGGACACGGGATGCAGAGGGTGGTGCTGGAGGCCTCCGGTGGCGCGAAGCTTAGCGGCAGGGACAGCGCAGAACGGCTGGAACCGGGCAAGGCGGCTTTGACTTGGCGGTAGCAGGCGCGGGGAGGAAGCGACAAGGTGAGCCAATTAGAGGGGCGTCGGCCTTGGTGCGATGACGACGAGGCAGGTGACGGCTGGGAAACCCCGGCGCGGGCTAGCCAAATCCAGAGGCCGGTGAGGATGGTCGGGGAACGAGGCAAAGCTCAGGCACGGTCATGGCGTCTCCGACGGCAGCGGTGGTGGCTTGAAGTCTGCATCCATGGCGAGGTTCTTCTGCCAGCGGAACAGAGAGAGCTTGAGGGACTAGAGAAGGGGATGGAGGGAGTAAGGAGAAGGAGGGGCACGACAGAGGGACCTGCTGAAGGTGGTCGCCGGCGACGCAGCTGGTGTCGTGGATCTAAGACTGACAGTAGAATGGGGGGGGGGGGGTAGGTATGAGGAGGCAAGATCCTAGCTGTGGCGAAGCTGTAGACACGAGTTTTCCGAGTTCAGTCCCTTCACCGAGGAAGTAATAGCCCTACGTCTCGGTGCCCGGAGGCAGTCGACTGGATTATGCGTGTGTGTGTGTGTGTGTGTTATAGGGGGTGCGAAACCTTGTGCCATTGGAGGGGGGTGGCTTATATAGAGTGCGCCAGGACCCCAGCCAGCCCACGTTACAAGGAGTTCAATGTACATAAAGAAGGAGCATTACAGGTAACGTCCATAATAAAGTGACATAAATGATCATTAAGTCTATGAGTAAACGTCCGACCGTTGCTGTGCAGAGTGACTTTAGATCTTCTGTATGTCGAGTGGTTTCTCTTACGGTCAAGTGACATTGATTCTTCCAGGTGGAATGTTTCTGGTCGAGTGGATGATGGTACCCATCGATTGCTTCTGACTTCAGAGTGATGTCCTCGGGGAGGGTGTCTAGATCAGGCCTATAACCCTATCCTAGGTACATAGCTTCATCAGCTGGTTGCGAGGACGTACTCGGGCTTTGGGCGTGAACGCAGCTGAGCTCGGGAGCGAGCTCCTACGCGGGATGGAGGTGGCTGCGGGAGCCTTAGGCAAGCTCCTGCTCGAGAGAGGAATGAGGAGGCCTACGCGGTCGGGACAAGAGGCTCACGGGAGCGAGGCTGCAGATGTGGTGGCTCAGCAGGAGGAGAAGGAGGGTGCGATCTGGTTGGGCGGCGCTGATAGCAAGGTGGAAGCGCTCAAGTGGATTTGGATCGGGAGGATCCCAAGGTACAAGGGAGTGTGGGTGGCAGCGCAAGGAGGGGAATAGGGTAGGATCTAGGTTTAGACTAATTTGGTTAGGGTTCATCTTCTATATATAGCTGGTAGATAATAGTAGGGGGGATTTGGATCAATGGATTGGGATCGGATGGTCAAGAATAAAATGCTAGGGGAGTCCATCGGTCACGACTGCTCGGGTCAGGTTCGGGACAACTTTTGGATGCATGCGAGGGGGTCTGTGCACTGTGTAGAGTGACTCTGGTTTAGGCAAGAGAGAAAATGAAGAACAAGTTTGCAAGTGTGGTTGGTCTTGATCAACGATGACAACAAAGAGGACGACAACTATGATCTCGATCAACGATGCAAGTTTTAAGAAAGCGATGCAGCGGACTACCGATACAATGCAAATGATGACATGATGAATGCAACAAACAAATAAAACACGCAGCGACAATGAAATTACTGGATGGCACCTGGAGCGTCGCCAGTCCGTTTACTTGTGCGCAGGCAGTCGCAGCCCCACGCCCGTGGCCACGGTTGGCGGGGGAGAAGTAGCAGAGATTACCAGAGCCGTGCTCAAGGCTAAAAGCATGAAGAGCTGAGGGGCGAGGTGAAACTCCCCCGGCAAGGTCCTTGCCGGGGCAGCCTTCATGGCCCCGGCAAGATTCATGCCGGGGCAACTTGCCTAACACAGCAGAGCCGCCGCCCTTGAGCCTGAGAGTTCCGGCGTCATCAACCACATTGGAACCAAGGCTCGGGAGGCGCCTCCATGGTGGCCTGCAGATCTTTGTGAAGATCAAGAACATACAATGCTAGATGAGGACCAGAAGACGGAGACCCCCGGCAAGACCCTTGCCGGGGACACCTACTAGACACCGGCAAGACCCTTGCCGGGGACATATGCGGGGCCGCAGACAGGCCCCCATCTGCCAAGGCTCCACCACCGTTCCAACACTGCGATCAATCCGCCAACAAGGCAAGCGCCTACGTGGCGACGTGCAGCTTCCAGGCCAACTCAGCAAGCACCTGCGTGGCGGCATGCAGATCTTCGTGAAGACTCTGCCACAGCACCAACTCAGTAGCCAGCCAGCCTGCGTGGTGCTGCGCGCCTAGTCAGCCTGGACGCGTGTCGGAGTGAGGCGAAGCGGCGACAGATGGGACGGGCTTCGTTACCGCCCCTGATAAAGCAAGAGGACACCTAAGTAGCGCATTTAATGTGTTTTGTCCTGTAATGTCAGGCGATAAACTCGACCACTGTAGAACTTTCCACCTCCTGTGTGCCACTGTGGCAGCTCCTTTTTACTATAAAAGGAGGCCCGCAGCATACTGAGAGAGGATCAAACTTTTTGGACCCGGCACGCTTTGTAGCTAGTCCAAGAACACCAGATAAACCCAAGTTAGCAGGAGTAGGGTGTTACACATCACTTGCGGCATGAACCTAGATAAATTTCCCGCGTTGATCCCTTAAACCCGCTCTTTCCACAGCCCCACGCCCGCCGACCATAGAAGGGATTCCCCATGATCCCATAGGTGTCGTTTCCACCGACATCTTTGGCGCGCCAGGCAGGGGGCGCGCAAGCTGTGGAAATCCGGTTTGAAGGTTAGCGCACTGACTTCATCGTCACCATGGCCCCCAATAGAAAGGGGATCACAGCGATCGGCTCGTCCGGAGCCGGCCCTTCCGCTCCATCGTGAGCAGGCGGCCGGCTGGCTACGGATGGGGCCGGAGACATGGCCCGCAATCATCCATGAAATTCTGGCGATCGGAGCCAAGCGCGTGGCGTCGTCCGAATCCGAGACGACGAGCCACACGCCGTTGGGTCCGGGGCGGGGCCGTGCTACCCACGGGCGCCGCGGCAGCCTCTACGGCACCCCAGCTAGCACCCGCGCTGCGCCCTTCCCAGGCCTCGCATGATGAGCAACACCGGCGATGCCGGAGCCCCCGGGCACCGCCGCAGAAAGAGCCATGTGCGCCACTCACAGGATGCGCCAGGCCGGCATGCGCGCTCGGACGCCGGTGGAGGCGGCGTGCGACCGCAAGACGGTGACAGAGCCCCTTCTAACCCGGTTAGCAGCCAAAGCGCGTCACGGTCTACGCAGCTCGCGCCATCGCGTACGCCAGCAAAAGCGCTGGCGCGCGTGCAGCTGCTCCTCGACTTCCCCCTGCTGCGGAGAAGTTCGACGAGTGGAGGGCCACCATCCGAAGCCTTGTCAGCTTCGCCAACAAAGACGAGTCGCTCCCAGCGGGACCCTCACACCGGCGTCCTGTAGAACTGGTGCATGCCGGCGTGGGGGGACCGGAGACGTTTTGACCATGGTGCACTCTCCCCCCACCCCCCGCGGCCACGACAGCAACCATCGGCCCATCGGGCCGACGTCTGCGACAACGTTTCCATAGCGTCGTCCGACCCGCGAACCCACCACGACCAATGTCAAGTCCTTCGGGAACGGGCCCAGGAAGACGCTCGAACTACCATCTAACGACGACGGGAGACGCGCCATCAGTCCGATCGGCGTGCAGGGCCTACTATGGACCCGACGACCTGCCTTACGAGGTGGGTTGTCCAGCCTTTACACGAGAGATGCAGCAGTTCCAGTGGCCCTCCCACCGCATGTTCAAGCCTGATGTTGGCGAGAAGTACAAC
Organism: Aegilops bicornis; assembly: GCA_021605145.1. Classification (NCBI taxonomy): domain Eukaryota; kingdom Viridiplantae; phylum Streptophyta; class Magnoliopsida; order Poales; family Poaceae; genus Aegilops; species Aegilops bicornis. The sequence continues at coordinate 349,825,403 of CM038672.1, forward strand.
GGCAAGACCCACCCATCGGAGTTCCTCAGCATCTACACCATCGCGATGCAAGCTGCTGGAGCTCGTGACGACAAGGTGCTTGCCAATCACGTCTCGTTGGCACTCAAACCCAACGTCGTGTCATGGTTGATGCACTTGCCAGTGGATCCAATTTCTTCTTGGTCGGATTTGTGTCCTGAGTTTGTTGGCGCCTTCACTAGAAGCCACCAACCTCATGGCCAGGCAAGCGATTTGCATATCATCCCCCAGAAAGAAGGTGAAAACCTATGCAAGTACATACATAGGTTCAGCCGGGTGCAATACAACATCCCAGATGTTCATCCCGCCGCTGTCATCAGCGCATTCCATCAGAATGTGCGCAACCGCAAGATGCGTGAAGATTTGGCGATGAACAAGGTCAAGGATGTGGCCGAACTTTATGTTCCGGCCGATAGATGTGCTCGAGCTGAAGAGGGGACGAAGTACCCCGGCGAAGACGCCGATCTAGAAACCGAATCCACAGACGAAGACACCACCGCCCCGACAAAGAAGGGTCGTCACCGCAACAGGAAGTGTAAGGGCAATACTGTGCTTACCGTTGAGGGATCCGGCGAGCTCGGCGTTGCCAAAAAGGCCAAGGCTGATGACCCCAGCAAGGAGGTTGATGGGTGTGCCGCCTGCCAGGCCTTGGCTGCCACCGGCAAGCCCGGAGGCTCCGACAAGCAGTACTGCAAGATCCACTGCACCAAGGGCCATGACCTCCAGAACTGTCGATAGGTTGAGCTGCTTACAGAAAAGCAGAAGGCTGAATATGAAAGGGGAGACAAGGAGAAGGGTTAGGATGGTGCTGAGGGGTCCGGAAAGAAGCGTGGCGGCTAAGGGGGTCGCCGCGGCAAAGACAACCAACAAGAGAGGCCCTCTCGGGGCCGCGACAAGAAAGAGGAAGATGATGATCATGACGAGGACGACGAGTCCGACGAGCACGAGTTCCAGAAGGCTGCAGAGGCCATGTGTATCGATGGTGGCGCCTCGTCGCATCACCAGCTGAAGCAGTGGGCGCGTGAGGTCACTACTGCGAAGCTGTCGTTTGATGCCCAGAAGCCACTGAAGTGGTCCCGCACGCCCATCATTTTTGACACCGAGGATCACCCTGATCGCACAACAACAGTCGGGTGTTTGCCGTTGTTGGTCTCACCAATAATTCGCAATCTCAAGTGTTGTTTGATGGTGGGGCCGGTCTGAATTTGATCTCGCCCGCTGTGATCAAGAAGCTGCAGATTCCTGATGGAGATCTCGAGGAGACGGGCACGTTCCAAGGGGTCAACCCGGGAAGGATTCAGTCGAATGGTAAAATCACGCTGCCCGTTATGTTTGGGGGTGAGCGGATTACAGGATGGAGAAGATAGTTTTTGATGTTGCCGAGATCACCCTGAAGTACAATGGGATCCTTGGCCGCCCAGCGCTGGTGTGGGGAACCCGACTCATAAGTCGTGATCACCGGATGCATGTGTACAGTGATCCCAGAGATCAATGTACACTGAACACATAGAAGCTGAATAACAAGAGTCTTACATCCATACATATCGTCTTACATAAATTATGACCATTATGGTCGAGTCTTGAGTATAACTTCGCAGCAGAAATCTTCGTCGATAACTTGGACCCATGCCATCTGCCTTAACCCTACAGGCATTCTGACTGGGAAGCGTCCTAGCTCACATGTTCGTCACCAAGGTACTCTTCATTATATCATGTTCTTTCATGCCTGCCCGATAAAATAACTAGTGGCAAGCCAATGAGTACTTTGAATGTACTCGCAAGCAACACAAGGGTGATAACAGAATAATTATGCAAGGCACTACTGCTAAATTGGCATTTTTGCAGAAAGCTAGTTTTTCTTCATGCAAGTATGATAAACATTTATCAAGGACATGAATGCGTCTACAACAAGAATCAGGAGGTTACAAACATTAACATCAAGAAGGAGTTGTGAACAACTCGTGCTCAAACTCATCGTGACTTCCTCAAGAATCCCATCAACATATTTACCAAACCGTGTTTTTCCAGAAACATATGGACATAGTCTAAGCAGCACCGCCCAACTGTCCTTGACCGTGGACACGGCTATTCAAATAGTTCTACACTCTGCAGAGGTTGCACACTTTACCCACAAGATCCGGGGAACTTTCGTGTCTTCCACGACCTGTGGTACCTCAAGTACCGGGGGTAAGCACCGATCACTACCTTTCCCAAAACGACACTAACATAGAGTCAACTCGATTGGTAGTAGCCCCCGTGCCCAACATATCACATCTTAAAATTGTGGAGCCTCGCTCCCATTTTTATCACACACCAAAAGCACGGGGTACCAACGGTGTGTCCGGTGCCCTGTAAAAACAGTCATGGCCGCCCTACCTGGCACGACCCCGTCCCAATAGAGAGCACCAACTCTCCCCCGTCACTAGTAATGCGGGCTCCAAACTAGTATCGGCCTAGGTAATCAATAATGCCCTTTCCCATACAAGGGTAGAGTGGTTGCACATGTAAGGTTGGGACAGTTGACAATCTTAAATCTAATCCGTCTCTGTAAACAACACTTTTATCAAGCCTCGGTACACTACTTCTCCACCAAGTAGTGACCTAGTTCATCATCATCTCCCAGGGGCATCAGTGGCACCCACTGGGGCTGTTTGCAAGTATGTCAAACCACACTTGTTTCTTTCCATGCATAACCCTGACCCACTTTGCGTAGCCATCTACTATAGCATATTTCTACAACCCACCAACACAACTCTAAGCATGGGTATATTCATGAACAATGCAAGTATCAATGGAGTATGCAACGGAGGCAAGCCTAGCAAGGTTGCCACTAAAGGTATATCATGCACTCAGTGAAGCAACGAAAATGCTATTGTGATGTAAAATGGTTCATCATGGTCAAAGGGCTACTTTCCTGGTTCATCAGAGTCTTCAAGTCTTCTGGTCCTTCTCCAAGTACTCCGTCTACTTGGGCAACTAACGTCGGAAACAATCACAACAAGCAACTCAACAAGGCAAAAATAAAAGTGGTCTAAAAAAGTGAGTTGGACTTTTCTAGGATACCCTTGGTCATATGAGGAATGACCAAGGTGGTTTCACTGGGATTTGATCAATGGATATCTCTGAACATTTCAATATGATGGAATCAAGGGAGTAATAGATTTGCAAGAAGTGTACAGGAAAATTATTCTGAAAAAAGATCAAAGGCACCCATTTAACAAGAATGATTTTAGAAGCATTTAGGAGTTGGTTTTACTGGATTTGGAGTTCAAATCATTTTCCTATGAATTTGCAAACTTGGTAATATATTGAGAAATTGACCAATACTAAATGTCGCATGTAAAGTATTGGGAAAAATGTTTAGAAACTAAGTTTTGAACTTATAAGTATCTAGAAATTAGAATCATTGCATTTGGATAATGAATGGGCCCACTGTGATTTTCTAAAGTTCAGCACGGAAACAAGAAAATAGGATTTATTAAATATGTGTGAAGGGAAGTGTTCTGGAAAAATGTGCAAATAGCACCATTGGATAGGGCATGATTTTAGTAACTACTAAAAATTTGAATCATCAAGTTTGGAGTTAATTTGAATTGTTTACGGATTTTGGAAATTTACTGAAAAAGAAAAAGGAAAAGAAAAAGAAAAATATTTAGGTTATACCTAAAGCGCATGCTGAGCGCAATATAGCACAGCTGCACACTGGGCCGGCCCAGTGGCTCGGGCGCGCTGGCTGCCTACGCCGAAGACGTATTAAGCGGAGACGTCTTCGCTGCGGGGGAGGCTGGAATCCGCTTGTGCGTTTCCACTTAAACGCCGGGGCCCACTGGCTGGCCCGCTGACATGTGGGGACCCCCGCAGGGTCATCCTCCTCCTTCCGCTCCCGTGATAGAGGGGAGGGGACACCTTGTCCGCGCGAGGCCACGCTCGCCCCTGGCGGTACAGGTCACCTCCAGCCAAGCTGCGGCCACCGGAGGGGCCACCGGAGGGCGGCGCATCGGGGGAGCTCATCATGGTCGGTGGGAGATGGCCGGGGCGCGCCCGGCACTAGCCTCGGCGGACGGCTACTCGGGCGGTGATGGGCAGGGGGGCACGGTGCCCCGGCGGACTGGGCGATGGTGGGAAATGGGTCGCCGGGATTTGGCGGTTCTTCTGGAGGGGAGAGGAGGTGGGGATGACCTCGTCCTTGCCCGAATCAAAGCGGAGGTCAGCGGCGGCATTCCGGCCATGGGGGGTGCTGGAGGGCACGAGAAGGAGGGGGAGGCTGTCCAGGAGGTGCACGGGAGAGAGAGGGGTCAAACCGAGGCGAGAGAGAGCTCGGGGGATGGATTATATGGAGGAGGCGCCAGTGCTCCGTGGGCAGCGTCCACGGAGGCGCTCGGTGAGCTCTGCAGAGGGGGGGGGGAGAGGTCTAGGAGGGGCCCGACATCTTGCCGTTTCTCGGATGCTGAGGCAACCACGTGGGACACCACCCCGCCGCCCGAGGCCGTCTTATGCCCTTGGCATGGGTGAGCTACAGTGCGGGGGAGCACTGTAGCATGCTTCCGAGCACGAGCTCTGCACGCCATGGCATAAAATATATGCCATGGGCGTGTCCACTTTTTTCTAGGAGCACTGGGGGAGTGTAAACAAAGGGGAGGTGGCCTTGGATGCCCTGGTGAACCACTAGGAGAGGAGTGGGGTTGAGAGAGAGATGGAAATGGGCTGTCCAGAGTGGTAAATGAGGTGGTTTCACCCCTCAATCATTGACCTGAGATGCAGCCATAGTTACTGGAGGAAGAAGAGGGCCAGGAGGAGCCGTGGTACAAAGTTGAGCTCATGGAGATTAGTGGAAATGTACAAAAAAATGCATTTTAAATTTCTGCCAGAAGGTGTTTGATGTAGGTTTGGGCAAGCAAATGGACTTCCCTTGTCATGAGGCTTGACAGGGTCAAATGGCATGATAAAATAAGAAGTTCCACCAAGATTGAGTTCATTTGGGCAAAGTTTTCAATGCAACTTTCGTAAATCGTAGAAATCAACAGAAATGTACTTTTCAAGATTTAGTCATGCAAAGCTATTCTCCTTGATGCACCACTTAGTGTAGTGTCATCATTTGAGGTTCTGAACATGTCCACAAAAGTTGAGATCAAAAGGAGAAAGTTGCCAATGTAAAGTTGTTCAAATTTGGTTCTGGACAGAGATGTTTTGGGCGCTTTTATCAAGATAACATTCTCTCCAACTTGTGCCAATTGGTATAGATAAATAATTATACCATTTGAGCATGTGAACCAAGTTTTAGAACATTTGGGCATGTTTGGCAATGTAAAGTTGCTCAAACTTCAAAATGGACAGAAATGGTTTTGAGGGGATTTCATGGGGTTATACTACTCTCCATGACATGAGACTTGGCAAGATCATCAAACATGTCATATGTTACATGCTAGAATTTTCTTGGAATTTTTGGGGAATATTTCCTTTGTAAACATTTCAAAAGCTTGAAATATGCAGAAAGGGTTTTTGAGGGATTTGACCAATATTTTGAACATGACCATGTGTTGAAACTCTTATATATGGAAATTATATGTCCACTGTGTTTCCCTGATTTTTCTCAAATATTCTTGAAGCCTTTAAATAATTTTAAACTATTAAAGACCATTTCTGGCTTAAAGAAAAAGCCTTTATGTAAAATAGGAAAATAACTTTTAAAATTATATTTTTGTGGTTTATGGGAGTCCTATTGTCGGTGTCAAAACCGGCGGATCTCGGGTAGGGGGTCCCGATCTGTGCGTCAAGGCTGATGGTAACAGGAAGCAAGGGACACAGATGTTTACCCAGGTTCGGGCCCTCTTAATGGAGGTAAAACCCTACTTTCTGCTTGATTAATATTGATGATATGGGTAGTACAAGAGTAGATCTACCACGAGATCGTAGAGGCTAAACCCTAAGAGCTAGCCTATAATGGTATGATTGTAATTGTGATCGGCCTTCTAAGGACCAACCTCTCCGGTTTATATAGGCACAAGAGAGGGCTAGGGTTTACATGGAGTCGGTTACAAGGAAGGAAATATAATATCCGGATCGCCAAGCTTGCCTTCCATGCCAAGGAAAGTCCCCTCCGGACAAGGGCCGAAGTCTTGTGTCTTGTATCTTCACGCTTCCATAGTCCGGACATTGTACACAGTCCGGCTGTCGGGATACTCCCTAATCCAGGAATCCCTCAGTAGCCCCTGAACCAGGCTTCAATGACGATAAGTCCGGCGCGCAGTCTTGTCTTCGGCATTGCAGGGCGGGTTCCTTCTCCGAATACTCCAAAGTGGCCATCGAACACGTAGACCGTGTCCGGATCTGCAAGATGTATGGTATAGATCTGATTTGCTGGCAATCTTTGTGCGACACGCCCTCGCATCGGGGCTTGGTCCAACGCGAACCGACTTTTCCTGCCCCACAACGACTCGTGTTGTGAGGCGGTTTTATTGGCACGTCTCGTTGAGGCAGAGATCGTGTTCCTCTTATTACGGGATTTTCCATCAATATGAGCACGCGTGACCCCACGACGGCTATTGGTATAACCTGTATGTTTTCTAGATAAGCCTCAAACAGTCACACCGGGGACTCTTGATATTCACCCTCTTTATAAAGGGGTCGAGGCCTACGCCTCCTTTTTCACCTTCATCGCGCCTCCTCGCACCTCGAGTTCTAACACCCAAAACCTAAGCTCCACCCCTCCGAGATCCGCCAATATGTCCGGATCTGACCCTCAAGGCCGGTGGGTGGCCTCCTCGATTGAAGAGAAGGACATTGCAAAGCTTAGGGAGGTCGGATACTTGACCGCTGATATCCATCACAGGCTCCCTGCTCCGTGGCAGGTCATCCCCACGCCGGAGACCAACGAGTGTGTCGTTTCGTCCCACACTTCCTCCATGATGCAGGTTTCGCCCTTTATCCCTTCGTGAGGGGGCTCATGTTCTATTATGGGCTGGATTTTCACGATCTGGCTCCCGACGTTATCCTCCATATCTCGTCGTTTATTATCGTGTGCGAGGCTTTCCTCCATGTCACCCCACACTTCGGCTTATTGCTCAAGACCTTCAATGTGACGCCGAGGGGTGACACGTGGAGTGCGGAGGTGCCGTAATAAGCAGGAACGGCGATGACCCGTGGCCAGAGGGTTCTTTCCCAGAAGTATCCGATGTATGGCAGCGGAGGTGGTTCTATTTCACGGCTCCCAGAGGCACAATGTGGGCGGCTGCCCCCGAGTTCCGCTCGGGACCTCCGTCACAGTTGGCGTCTTGGACAGACGTAGGAAGGAATTGGGGACCCGCTGGTGATATACCAGTACTGCAGAATTGCATCCGGGAGCATCTTGCAAGGGACATTAATCTTGTTAGCATAATGCAAGTGATGTTGATCCGACGGATGTTGTCGTTCCAACGCCGACCTCTCCGGATGTGGGAGTTCAATCCGGAGGGTCCACGGACCGTCAAGCACTTCTCCGCCCTGAAGCTCGAAGAGATGTGCAAATTATTCTTCGGACGGAAAGTAAAGTGTCCGGACACCACCGAGGATGCGAGCCTAAGCTGTAATCACCTAGATACCCAAGTAAGTAGCTTTGATGCCCGACACCCTATTTTGTATTTGTCACGATTGTTTGTTCTGAAAATCATCCGTGGCCAGGAATGGCTCAGCAAGGCAGAGAGAATCAGGTGTCCGGTGCCACTTCCCGAAGGCTCGCCCACTCCCACCATGGCCAAGATGCTTGACAGAGTACTCAGCAGGATGCCTCGGGGAAAGATAAGGGGAAGGACGAAGAATCCGAACCCCACACACTATGCATCCGAAACGGGGGAATTGTTACCTCCCCTAAGGAGGATAGTCGAGAAGGGAAGGCTAAGGCCTCCTCCCCGCGTGGGAAGAAGAAGGATGCCTCCGAAGACTGGGAGATGGAGATGCCCAAACCTGGGAAAAAGATAACACCAGGGCACGCCCCAATGGGCACCCTCACCGCATCGTACCCACCAACGGGCCAGCCCTCCACCAAGCTGTAAGTTAATTTTTAATTCGAAGGTACTGCGTTCCTCCTAGATCAATAACCAGGATTCGTGTTTTGCAGTCCGGCTAGCTGCCCTTCTGAACAGAGTTCGTCTTCGGGGGATCTTCCTCCGGAGATGATGGAGAGCGAGACCCCACCCACCTCTCCGACTCATGAAGCGGGCGACACTGAGGTGTCATCACGGAGGAGTCCGGATCTGCCGAAGCGGGAATCCAATGTATCAGCCCCCCTGAGCCCGGAGCATTTCGCTCCTACGAGGGGCGATGGGAAGGGTCCGGCACAGTTTGATGTCCGGCCGGACGTACTGACGGGCCTACTGGAGCTAGCTGCGCTTTCGGAGGAGCACCGCTCATTAATGAGCACAGTGCTCAGGAAGATTTCCTCTGCTCCTAGCGGTTTGACTGAAGCGTTCACAAGTTTGCTCAGAGGATTTGAGGTATGAAGTGAAGAATACACTATTTTTGGCTGTGAGGCACGGGTTAGGTGTGCTCCATATAGATAGTAGCCCCTGAGACACTGGTTGCCCGCCCTAGGGGGCAAACGGGGATCATAAATCAATGATTGTGCTATAAATATGTGCAGGTACCTGTGAGTCCGGCCACCGACCAGTCCATGGAAGTTTCCGAACTGACCAGGCAGATTCGATCGATTGATGCCGCTATCACGCTGGTGAACGAGCGGCTGGACAAGTCACAAGGTATGTGCTCTGCCTTCCTTTGTATAGGAAAATATGGAGGCGGCATGATATTATTGTAATATGTTCGGACTGCAGATGGTGCTGCTGCCATGGAGGCCCTGAGGGCAGAACTTGTCCAAGCCAAGGAACAATCTCGGGTTAGCAATACGACTGCCCTAAAGGAGACCGAGGAACTCAGACCCGAACAGGCTTCTCGTCGCCGAAGCGAGGAAAGGATGGTCGAAATGGCTATTGAGTTAAAAAATGCTGCTGACCGGTATGAGCTCCTTGAAAAGGAGCATAAGGATAGCTTGGCTGAGCTCGACAAGGCACGCAATGCCACCAAGGAAATACGGACCGAGCTCAGGGGTGCGCGGGAGGAGCTTCAACAGGCCGGTAAAATCGTGGCTGGAGGTTCCTACTTGCTGCGGATGAAGTTTTTCGATCCGACTTATGCTCCCCTGGATGGGCGCTGGAGTCCCGCGGACGCGTATGCGGATTTGGCGAAGAGTACGGCTGATGCTGCCAAGTTCTTCGATGGTCAGGGTGATAAGGAGGTGGAGAAGCTTTTCTGGTCGCAATTCAATGCTCCCAGTCGCCCGCTGCCGTTAAATGACAAGATGGCTGTTGTAGCAGAGCTTCACAGGCTGTCCGCTCTTGCAATGTCTGATGCGTAATAGACCGTCTTTGGCCGGAAGGGCCTAAGCCGGACAGTTACTTTGGCTTGGTGCAGCAGTTCCTTGGGGCCGTGCCTCGGATCAACGCCATGAGGAGGTCGGCGTGCATAGAGGGTGCGCGAATGGCTCTTGCCCGCGTTAAAGCCTATTGGACGGATATGGAGGCCAATATTATAGCGACCCAAGATCCGGCGGGGGCGAGATCCGGCCGAGCACTACTTGGCGCAGTCACGAAGGTGCCCGCCTAATAGAGGTGCAAAGGTTTCAAGAATGTCTTATTTGAGTGATGAGTGAATCATTGTAAAAAACAATGTTAGTTTGGTTATAAGGCTATATTTATACTTTTTGCCCGAAAGTATTATTGTGTCCCCTTTGTGGCGTTTATATATATATATATATATATATATATATATATATATATATATATATATATATATATATATATATATATATATATATATATGAATGTTTAATCCGAAAGATAGCGATCGTTGGCTTCATTCCCCACGCAGCAATGTGGGGTGTTACATAAAAAATATGCTTAATCACACTTGATCTAACGTCTTGGTCCATGAAGGAGGTGATCGCATACGTCGAACTAGGCAACCGGACTATATAGATGTAACACTTTCGCTTAGCCATGGGAGTCTAATGTTGGGGCTACTATGTAGCCCTGGTACCTTCGCGTGCATCCGAATACGGGCGGCGTGTGTACATGACCGAAAGCGGTCCTTCGTTAATCTGGAGGGATCATAAAAGATTACGATGAGTCTTCGAGTGGTTGAACAGTCTCTCATTTGTATCATGACGATCAGTTTCGGCTTTCTCTACTGAGGTGCTCGTCTGGAATAACCAGGGCACAATCGCATTAGTTCTCCTTTGGCCACCTTAGCTGATAGTAATGGAACATAAGGCGGCAAACCCAGGAGCCGGGCAAACCCAACATTTGACCAAAGACATGATTCGGAGCTGCTGCATATAAGGCCAAACTCGTGACGCCGAACACTCCTGAAGGTATTTGGACTTTATAATAGTCGATGGGCTCAAGAATGCCCATTCGTTATAAACCCTGTTTTTTCAGGTACGTGTGTTAATCTGTCGTGGCTAGATGCCAAAAACGGTAGTATCCTCTGTGGGTATGGAACCCATGGGATGGTTAAACAACAAGAGGCAATAAAAAAGGTTTACACAGGGGCTTAATCTAAAAAAAACCTGTTGAACGGGGCCCTGTTGCACGTCTGCGCCTTTGTCTCCGTTGTGTCGTATGCTGGAAGGGTATCGCGTGAACGTTGTCTGTGGAAGAAAGTGAAACTCATAGAAGAGTACAACGTAAGTATGCGGTGGATAATAAAGAGTGTAAGATGTTGGCCTGCCCATAAGGTTGACCCAACTGTGGGACTATGTTTAGTATTTATAGCCCCTGGTGTCCACTATGGGATTACATATACGGTGCCCTGGTTCAATTTTATCCGGGTGACCGGACTCGTCTAGCCAAGCCTGTGGTCTTTAATGACCAGTCATGTTTTCTGATGTTGGAGGCCGCTTATAGTCCGGCCGCGAGGGCCGTCGCGTGTTCCTCTGCGCGTGACGAACGCTCTGCTAGTCCGCTAACGGTGATGACGCCATGTGGACCGGGCATCTAAGTGTGAGGTAGCCATAGTGCGGCAATGCGTTGAAGCGGGCGAAGGCCGTTCTTCCGAGTACTGCGTGATGGTCGCTTTGGAAGGGCGCGATGATGAAGAGTAGTTCTTCGCTTCTGGAGTTGCCTGGAGAGCCGAATGTTACCTCCAGTGCAACAGAGCCTCTGCTGTGGGCTTCAACGCCTGGTATCACCCCTTCAAAGGTGGTGTTGCTTTGGTTAATTCTGGATGGGTCTATCCCCTTCCTGCAGACAGTGTCCTTATATATTAAATTGAGACTGCTGCCGCCGTCCATAAGGACGCGGGTGAGACGGTATCCGTCGATTATCGGGTCAAGCACCAAGGCCTTTGATCCTCCGCGCCGAATACTAGTTCGGTCATCCAAGTTATCGAAAGTGATCGGATAAAGCATCCAGTGGTTAGGCGTGAGTACGATGGGCTCTATATCGAGCGCGTCTCTATGCGCGGGTTCGTGCCCCCTCATGGCTGTGTGAGTCGCGTGGATCATGTTCACTGTTTTAACCTCTGGCGGGAATTTTATCTGTCCTTCAGTGTTCGGCTGGCGAGGTTCATCTTCGTCTTCACTTGGTGTTTCCCTTTCATTGTGTTCGGCATTTAATTTTCCGGCCTGCTTGAAGACCCAGCACTCTCTGTGCGTGTGGTTTGCAGGTTTGTCAGGGGTGCCATGAATTTGGCATAGTATATCTAGGACTCTATTCAGACCAGACTGTCCCTCTTTGCTGCCTTTAGTTGGCTTGTTTTGCTTATTAGGTCGAGAGCCCCTGAATCCGGCATTAACCATCGTGTTATCCGAGCTCTCTTCCTTGTTTTGGCGTTTGTGTTTATGACGCCGTGGTTTCCTATTGCCATCCCTTATTTCAGATGTGCTGGGGTCGCCGGTGCCTTTACGGGCTAGCCAGCTGTCTTCTCCCGCGCAAAAGCGGGTCATAAGGCTTGTTAGGGCTGCATTGTCCTTGGCTTTTCTTGGCCGAGGTGTCCGACGAGCCATTCGTCACGGATGCTGTGTTTGAATGCCGCTTAGGCTTTGGCATCCGAACAGTCAACAATTTGATTCTTCTTAGTGAGGAATCTGTTCCAAAACTTGCGGGCGGATTCTCCAGGCTGTTGGCCTATGGGGCTTAAGTCGTCAGCATCCGGAGGCCGGACATAGGTCCCCTGAAAGATGGCCCTGAAAGCATCCTCGAGTTCCTCCCAGCTCCCAATTGAATTTTCGAGGAGGCCTTTTAACCAGTGCCGAGCTGGTCCCTTCAGCTTGAGGGGGAGGTATATGATGGCATGAAGGTCATCCCCACGAGCCATATGTATGTGCAGGATAAAGTCCTGATCCAGACCCCTGGGCCTGTCGTTCCGTCGTATGCCTCTATGTTCACAGGTTTAAAGCCCTGTGGGAATTCGTGGTCCAGTACTTCATCTGCAAAGCACAGGGGGTGAGCAGCCCCTCTGTATCTAGACGTGTTGTGGTGCGTCGTCGGCTGTTGTTGTGTCCGGTCTTTATTCCGGACTGCTATTCGATTGGCGTAATCGCTTTGGAGACCATAGTCCTTCGCCGGGGTGCATCCTTTGGATCCATAGATGGACCTGGCCGCGCCAGCTTTCTTATTCAGGTGTTCATGTGGATCGGTAGCCGCTTTGTTGCGGTTGTGAAGTGTTACAGCTTCGTCGTCGAATTTTGGCAGTAGCTTGTGTTTTGGATAGCTCTTTGTATGGCGATCATCGCGATATCTTTCTTCAGTGTCTAGCACTTTATTCCATCTACAGTTGAGCGTTTCCTGTGCGGCCTTGAGCGGTGCTTACGCTTCTTTAGACTTCTTGCGGTGGCCATAAGCTTTCTGTGGAGGTTATCTCGTTCCACGTGTTTTTCCGGGATTGCATCATTATCCGGACTGTTTTCCTGTGCTGGTTCGTTTTGATGACCTTGCCCGTCGGGATCATTGTCCTCGGGCGTCTGCTCCGAACTATGTTTAGGGTGACCTGGTTCGTCCTGCTCCATCGCTGGGTCCGTATGGTTGTTGTTGCCTTCGGAGTTGATTGTAGCATCGATCCCCCTAGCGTTCTTGTCACTATTTTTACTGTTGCTGGACTTAGAACGGCGACTACGCCGTCACTATGGCTTTTTTCCGGGGGTTTTATCGTCCGGATTGTCGCCTTTGTCCTCTTTGGGCGTGTCCACCATGTATACGTCGTGTGATGAGGGGGAAGTCCAGCGGCCCGTAGATTCCGCATCTTCTCCTGCATCGTCGTCCATATCGTCGATGTCTTCGGAGTCGAACGCGTCGGTTAAATCATAGACCGTGGCTATGAAGTGGGTGGCGGGTGGGCAACGAATTTCTTCATCGCCTGCTTCCCACTCGAATCGGACGTAGTTTGGCCCAGAAATTTCTGTCAAAGAGAGAGTTTTCAACGAGTTCAACATGTCGTGAAAGGGCGAGTGCCGAAAAATGTCCACGACGGTGAACTCCATTACCGGGGCCCGTCCTGGCTCGACCGGCTCGGGAGTGCGCGAACCGGACTCAACATCTGGATACGAATCCGGGGGTCCGGAGTCATAGGCCACCCTAGAGGCAAGGCCCGTGTTTGGCTCAACGCCCGATGAGTCTTGGCGACCTGCGGGACGAGGTCCAGACCCTCCGTCCTTAGGCGGTCACGACTTTGCTTTCGGGATTTAGGTCCGAGGCTAATGTAGGGGTGGCACCCTGAGCTTCATCTGACAGCAGGTCTAAGCCATGCTCGTCGTGACAGTCCGGTATCGCGTTATTGGCGACGGTTGAAGGAGCCATCGAGCCCAGTAGCGACGACACAGAGGAACTCTCAATGAAAGCACCAATGTCGGTGTCAAAACCGGCGGATCTCGGGTAGGGGGTCCCGATCTGTGCGTCAAGGCTGATGGTAATAGGAAGCAAGGGACACAGATGTTTACCCAGGTTCGGGCCCTCTCGATGGAGGTAAAACCGTACTTCCTGCTTGATTAATATTGATGATATGGGTTGTACAAGAGTAGATCTACCATGAGCTAGCCTATGATGGTATGATTGTAATTGTGATCGGCCATCTAAGGACCAACCTCTCCGGTTTATATAGGCACCAGAGAGGGCTAGGGTTTACATGGAGTCTGTTACAAGGAAGGAAATAAAATATCCGGATCGCCAAGCTTGCCTTCCACGCCAAGGAAAGTCCCCTCCGGACACGGGCCGAAGTCTTGAATCTTGTATCTTCATGCTTCCATAGTCCGGACGTTGTACACAGTCTGGCTGTCCGGATACCCCCTAATCCAGGACTCCCTCACCTATATCTAATAGGATTCAAATATACCCTTTGAAAGATTTTTCACACCCCAAATCAAGTACTTGCAGTGAAAACCTCAATTCAGGGGTTTTTGGAAAAACTAATTTTAGAAAATACTTTTTGGCCAAATTATTTTTGTAAGAAAATACTATATTGCTCTATACACATGGCATGATCATTGGGCAGAAGTTTGGGGGAAGGAGATGAAGTATAGAAGGCGGAGTAGTGTTGACTTTAAAGAGCGCTTGAAAAACACAGAGAAAACCAACTCCAAATATAAGCCAAATAATGCAAAAGTTTTTGTCAAACCACACTTCATCATGATTTATTAGCTTAAGTGTTGTGGCATGAAAATCAGGGTGTGACAGACCTACCCCCTTACAAGAATCTCGTCCCCAAGATTCCCAAACTAGGCGTGGAAAGGAATACGAAAACTGGATCCGGGGGTAGTCTTCACGTCCTCATACCGCTTGTGCTTCCGAGTGGTGCTCCATTGAACCTTCAAGTACTTGATGGCGTGGCTTCGTGAATGACATCCTACTTGATCTAGATTGCGATTGGGGTCTCTCGCGTAAGTCATATTGGGCTAGAGGTCGATGGCTCGGTGATCGATGTCCTCGTAGAGATCGGGCTTATCCGGAAGTTGGAAACACTTCTAGGGTTGTGATGCATGGAAAATGTTGTGCACATCAGGTAACTCAGGTGGCAGCTCCAGCTGGTAACTGTTTTCTCTTCGTCTTGTAGTGATCTCAGAGGGGGTTGTTAAATCTTGGAGTGATCTCGAAGAGGGCCGATGAATCTTGGTGTGGGTTTCCTTGTCATGGAAATGCTTGGTTACTTAGAGAGGAGTGGCTTGTAGATACACCTGGTCTTCAATGCAGAAGTTTACTTCTTGGCGACGGTGGTTGGTATAGTTCTTCCTCCTCGACATGGCGGTCTTCAAATGTTCCTTGACCAGCTGAATGACTCTTCTTCCATCTTCAGGTAGACAAGTATGTCATCAAAGAAAGATGACAACTAACTTGTCCAAGCACTCCATGAAGTCTATAGAATTACGTAAAAAGTGGGCTTTGAGGCATTGGTGGTCGTCACGGTTGAGTATTGGCCAAAGTCTTCTTGTCCTAGGTCCAAAGCCCATGGTCATGATCCGACCATGTGGTGGCCTGGTAAGGCTTAAGGGTTTCAAGGATTCTAGGGTGCGAGTGAATGTTTATCATCTTATCCTTAAGCACGATTTCTGAGAGGCCAATTGTTCTATATAGTCCTTTAAACAAATAACCTTATACCACCGAAAGCATCAACTCTTGTAGGTCAGCTCCAATCATCACTCATGCTATTATTATTCTAAGGACTTCCGAGAGGAGGTTTAACAGGATCATACATGTCTACGATCCCCGAAATCATATGTATGTCTACCCCTAAAAATCCATGGGTATACAAGCTTCCAAGCTTGAGTTAAACATGACAAACCAAGTGCTCATCCTATTCTCCCAGGGTCCAAGGTAGTGCATCTCTATCCTAAGGAAACACGCCGTATGCCACTCCAAGATATTGTTTCCTTCCTACGAATCAACTCAAAAGCCCATTAACTTCCATCAATCACTACATAATCCATTAATTCTACAAATCCAATGTCTATGGTGTTCCACACGATCTTCTAATGTCCTATAACCCCCCACATGCTTGAAAGGGCTACTCTTACTATAGTCAGTCCACCGATTTCCATTGTCATGGTCAAGTAAACTCCAAGGTCAAGCTCATACAGATCCCTAATTAAACCCCGACAATTAATCCAATCTCCTAGTTTATTGTCCACCGAGAAACATGGTATCACGATCGAGATCATCGTTCTAAATCCAATTTGCTCAGAACCATGTAGACTTACTCAACATCTATACTCAACTAGGATCACCTACTTAAATCCAAATCTCATGTCCAACGAGAATTCCTACATGTTTCCCCCAAGTCATTTCATAATATCAACTGTCTCTGTCAATATCCCACAGCTAAGTCAAATCCTTATACTTCCAAGAATTTTAGCTTACAATCATAATTGTCCAATTTACTCAGGGGCAATGAGAGTCATGCTACTCTATTAACTGATCCCACCAAGTTCATCTACCAACATGAAAGCCTTATGATCCACCGAAGAGTCTCAGATAATTCCTCATGATCTTTAATATAAACTCATCAAGTCATCTGTCCTCTATTCCTATATCCTCAATTTGGTTCCTCCTATGGCATCGTCAGTTCTTGTGCTATATTAGGATGATAATGTGCTTGTTCACTATGTCCACTAGTTCCATAATAAACCCAGTGTTGTGCAAGGTTATAGAGGCTTAACTGGTTTTCTTGCAATTTGCTGGTTAAGATCATGGTTAAGAATTCGAGTGAAGTCTCGAGGGGTCTAGGGATGGGTTTCTGATCTTTGAGGGTAAACATAACTCTCTGAGGTTACCTTTGGGTCAAGGAAGCTGTAGCAAAAATTCTTCAATCCTAGTTGATCACCGAAGTAGAATCCTTGGTGCATATTGTCTTGCTGGCCTTTAGTTGAGGAGAGATATGAGCGGGAAAAGTTGCATTGAGGAGGAGAATGCCTAAAGGGGGTTCTATAGTGCAGGTGCAAACAAACAAGTGCCGAAAGGGCCAAACACAATCATTAAGATAAGGAAGGTGATTGTCGCATACTTGTTGCCTAGGGCAAAACGGTGACTTATATCAAAACACAGACAGATAAGAACAAGCAACACTCAACATGGTTTCATTTGAACCATCATAGGGACTCAACTGCGCATAGGGGGTACACGACTCATCCTACCCTAGGGGTTCTCGGATTCGGTAGTTGTGCCTTGTGCCTCGTGTAGTCTTCTGAGCTTTCCTCAGGTGTTGCTACGTCTCTTGTTCGGTGAAACGATCTGGGTTGAGCCTGCAGAATCTTCACCAACTTCTCGCCTGATGAGGTAATGGGGTGAAGGTGGCTCCTCGTGGCTGGCATTGACTTGATCTCCTCTTGTCTTCTTAATCATGACGATCACTTTTGCCTTTTTAAGGTGTCGGCAGTTCCAGGTGGCACTCCTTTTTGCAATGACATTAACAAGGCATAATAGAGGTCCAATTTGTCGGACTCATTGTTTACAATATCTTCACCGAGAGCGGGGGCTGAAGAGAACCGTTTTCCTGCTCACTATAGTGAGGCGGACCAAATGGCTAGGTTCTCATCCATCGGTGGTTGTCGATACAACAACGGTAGTGATAGGGTTACTATATTAGCGATGTATATCAGGATCTTGCATATCCTATGCCTGATCATTGCGAGGCTAAGGTCGCATCATCTTGGGGCGATGTCAAGGGTGTCACCATCTTACAGGTATTCATGTCCTCATTCCTTGAGGATGTATCTTTGTTGGTATCGTCTTGTCGAGGTGTCACCAATCTTGTGTTCAGAAGATGTGGGTGAATGTCTGACAAGGCATCTTCCTTCTATATTATCCCCGAGGATTACAAGGAATCTAGTGGTCAGGGGCATAAGGGTTCTAGCGACCAAAAGTTTTGAAGGGGGAAGAGATAAATAAGGAAAGTATACCTTAGCTTTCAAAAAAACTGACAAGGGGAAGAGAAGTATAGATAGTTTTGAAAATTAGTAATAGTTTTGAAAATACTTTTAACCCTAACTAACGACCATGCTAACTAAGGCTTCCTACAGTCAGGATGGCTCTAATACCAGCTCTGTGGGGACCCCGACTCATAAGTCGTGATCACCAAATGCACGTGTATAGTGATCCCAGAGATCAATGCTCACTGAACACACAGAAGCTGAATAACAAGAGTCTTACATCCATACATACTGTCTTAAATAAATTATGACCATTATGGTCGAATCTTGAGTATAACTTCGTAGCAGAAATCTTCGTCGATAACTTGGACCCATGCCATCTTCCTTTACCCTACAGGCATTCTGACTGGGAAGCATCCTAGCTCGCATGTTCGTCACCAAGTTACTCTTCATTATATCATGTTCTTTCATGCCTGGCCAATAAAATAACCAATGGCAAGCCAATGAGTACTTTGAATGTACTCGCAAGCAACCCAAGGGTGATAATAGAATAATTATGCAAGGCACTACTGCTAAATTGGCATTTTTGCAGAAAGCTAGTTTTTTTTCTTGCAAGTATGATAAACATTTATCAAGGACATGAATGCGTCTGCAACAAGCATCAGGAGGTTACAGACATTAATATCGAGAAGGAGTTGTGAACAACTCGTGCTAAAACTCATCGTGACTTCCTCACGAATCCCATCAACATATTTACCGAACCGTGTTGTTTTCTAGAAACATATGGACATAGTCTAAGCAGCACCACCCAACTGTCCTTGACCGTGGACACGGCTATTCGAATAGTTTTATACTCTGCAGAGGTTGCACACTTTACCCACAAGATTCGGGGAACTTTCGTGTCTTCCACGACCTGCGGTACCTCTAGTACCCGGGGTAAGCACCCGATCACTACCTTTCCCTAAACGACGCTAACATAGAGTCCACTCGATTGATAGTTACCCCCGTGCCCAACATTTCACATCTTAAAAGTGTGGAGCCTCGCTCCAATTTTTATCACACACCACAAGCACGGGGTACCAACGGTTTGTCCGGTGCCCTGTAAAAATAGTCATGGCCGCCCTACCTGGCACGACCCCGTCCAGAGAGAGAGCACCAACTCTCCCCCGTCACTAGTAATGCAGGCTCCAAACTAGTATCGACCTAGGTAATCAATAATGACCTTTCCCATAAAAGGGTAGAGTGGTTGCGCATGTAAGGTTGGGACAGTCGACAAATATTAAATCAAATCCATCTCTGTAAACAACACTTTTATCAAGCCTCGGTACACTACTTCTCCACCAAGTAGTGACCTATTTCATCATCATCTCCCAGGGGCATCAGTGGCACCCACTGGGGCTGTTTGCAAGTATGTCAAACCACACTTGTTTCTTTCCATGCATAACCCTGACCCACTTTGCATAGCCATCTACTATAGCATATTTCTACAACCCACCAACACAACTCTAAGCATGGGTAGAGTCGTGAACAATGCAAGTATCAATGGAGTATGCAACGGAGGCAAGCCTAGCAAGGTTGCCACTAAAGGTATATCATGCACTCAGTGAAGCAACGAAAATGCTATTATGATGTAAAATGGTTCATCATGGTCAAAGGGCTGCTTGCCTGGTTCATCAGTGTCTTCAAGTCTTCTAGTCCTTCTCCAAGTACTCCGTCTACTTCGGCAACTAACATCGGAAACAATCACAACAAGCAACTCAATAGGGCAAAAATAAAAGTGCTCTAAAAAAGTGAGTTGGAATTTTCTAGGATACCCTTGGTCATATGAGGAATGACCAACGTGGTTTCACTGGGATTTGATCAATGTATATCTCTGAACATTTCAATATGATGGAATCAAGGGAGTAATAGATTTGCAAGAAGTGTACAGGAAATTATTCTGAAAAAAGATCAAAGGCACCCATTTTACAAGGAATGCTTTTAGAAGCATTTAGGGGTTGGTTTTACTGGATTTGGAGTTCAAATCATTTTCCTATGAATTTGCAAAGTTGGCAATATATCCAGAAATGGAACAATACTACATGTCACATGTAAAGTATTGGGAAAAATGTTCAGAAACTAAGTTTTGAACTTATAAGTATCTAGAAATTTGAATCATTGCATTTGGATAAAGAATGGGCCCACTGTGATTTTCTAAAGTTCAGCACGGAAATAAGAAAATAGGATTTATTAAATATGTCTGAAGAGAAGTGTTCTGGAAAAATGTGCAAATAGCACCATGTGATAGGGCATGATTTTAGTAACTACTAGAAATTGAATCATCAAGTTTGGACTTAATTTTAATTGTTTATGGATTTTGGAAATTTACTGAAAAAGAATTAGGAAAAGAAAAAGATTTAGGTTATACCTAAAGCGCATGGTGAGCGCAATATAGCCTTCTTTGCTGCTTGGGCCAACCCGGTGGCTCGGGCTGTTGGCTGCCTCTGTAGAAAGGCGTATTAAGCGTACACGTCTTCGCTGCGGGGAGGCCGGAATCCGCTTGTGCATTTCCACTTAAACGCTGGGGCTCACTTGCTGGCTCGCTGACATGTGCCCCCCCCCCCCTCGCAGGGTCATACTCCTCCTCCCGCTGCCGCGATAGAGGGGAGGGGACACCTTGGCCGCACGAGGCCGACGCACGCCCCTGGTGGCACAGGTCACCTCCGGCCAAGATGCGGCCACCGGAGGAGCCACCGGAGGGCGGCGCATTGGGGGAGCTAATCAGGGTCGGCGGGAGATGGCCGGGGCGCGCCCGACACTGGCCTCGGCGGACGGCTACTCGGGCAGTGATGGGCAGGGGGGCACGGTGCCCCGACGGACTGGGCGATGGGGTGAAATGGGTCGCCGGGATTTGGCGATTCTTCTAGAGGGGAGAGGAGGTGGGGAGGACCTCGTCCTTACCCGAATCGGAGCGGTGGCCAGCGGCGGCGTTCCAGCCATGGGGGTGCTGGAGGGCACGAGAGGGAGGGGGAGGCTATCCAGGAGGTGCACGGGAGAGAGAGAGAGAGAGGGGTCCAACCGAGGCGAGAGAGAGCTCGGGGGATGGATTATATGGAGGAGGCACCGGTGCTCTGTGGGCAGCGTCCACGGACGCGCTCGGTGAGCTCTGCAGAGGGGGGAGGAGAGAGGTTCAGGAGGGGCCCGACATCTTGTCGTGTCTCGGACGCTGAGGCGACCTCGGGGGACACCACCCCGCCGCCCGAGGCCGTCTTATGCCCTTGGCATGGGTAAGCTCTGATCTTGGGAGAAACCATGGCATGCTCGAAACGAAGCTCTGCACGCCATGGCATAAAATATATGCCATGAGCGTGTCCAATTTTGTCTAGGAGCACTGGGGGAGTGTAAACAAATGGGAGGTGGCCTTGGATGCCCTGGTGAACCACTAGGAGAGGAGTGGGGTTGAGAGAGAGATGGAAATGGGCTGTCCAGAGGGGTAAATGAGGTGGTTTCACCCCTCAATCATTGACCTGAGATGCAGCCATAGTTACTCGAGGTAGAAGAGGGCCAGGAGCAGCTGTGGTACAAAGTTGAGCTCATGGAGATTAGTGGAAACGTACAAAACATGCATTTTAAATTTCTGCCAGAAGGTGTTTGATGTAGTTTTGGGCAAGCAAATGGACTTCCCTTGTCATGAGGCTTGATAGGGTCAAATGGCATGATAAAATAAGAGGTTGCACAAAGGTTGAGTTCATTTGGGCAAAGTTTTCAATGCAACTTTTGTAAACCCTAGAAATCAACAGAAATGGACTTTTCAAGATTTAGTTATGCAAAACTATTCTCCTTGATGCACCCATTAGTGTAGTGTCATCATTTGAGGTTCTGAACATGTCCACAAAAGTTGAGATCAAAAGGAGAAAGTTGCCAATGTAAAGTTGTTCAAATTTGGTTCTGGACAAAGAGGGTTTTGGGCACTTTCATCAAGATAACATTCTCTCCAACTTGTGCCATTTGGTATAGATGAATAATTATACCATTTGAGCATGTGAACCAAGTTTTAAAACATTTGGGCATGTTTGGCAATGTAAAGTTGCTCAAACTTCAAAATGGACAGAAATGGTTTTGAGGGGATTTCATTGGGGTTATACTATTCTCCATGACATGAGACTTGGCAAGATCATCAAAGATTTCATATTTGACATGCTAGAATTTTCGTGGAATACTTGGGGAATATTTCCTTTGTAAACATTTCAAAAGCTTGAAATATCCAAAAAGGGTTTTTGAGGGATTTGACCAATATTTTGAACATGACCATGTGTTGAAACTCTTATATATGGAAATTATATGCCCACTGAGTTTCCCTGATTTTTCTCAAATATTTTTGAAGCCTTCAAATAATTTTAAATTATCAAAGACCATTTCTGGCCTAAAGAAAAAGCCTTTATGTAAAATAGGAAAATAACCTTTAAAATTATATTTTTGTGGTTTATGGGAGTCCTATATCTAATAGGATTCAAATATACCCTTTGAAAGATTTTTCACACCCCAAATAAAGTACTTGTAGTGCAAACCTCAATTTAGGGGTTTTTGGAAAAACTAATTTTAGAAAATATGTTTTGGCCAAATTATTTTTGTAAGAAAATACTATATTGCTCTATACACATGGCATGATCATTGGGCAGAAGTTTGGGGCAAGGAGATGAAGTATAGAAGGTGGAGTTGTGTTGACTTTAAAGAGCGCTTGAAAAACACAGAGGAAACCAACTCCAAATAAAAGCCAAATAATGCAAAAGTTTTTGTCAAACCACACTTTATCATGATTTATTAGCTTAAGTGTTGTGGCATGAAAATCAGGGTGTGACAGATGGCCAAGTTCATGGCGGCATCACACTACGCCTACAACACATTGAAGATGCCGGGGCCGCTGACCATCATCAATGTCCCCTCTGACAAGAAAAACGCGCTCATCTGCGCTGACCAACTCTACCGAGAGGCAGTTGCAGCAACTGCCGCCAGGGCACTTGCTCCTGCCGCTGAAGCCCTGGGAAGGAAGAAGGCCGGCAAAACCTGTTGCACCCACTCCGGCAAGCGCACCTCTTTGGAGTGCTGTGCTCCCGTTGAGGATGTGCCAGAGTGCTCCACCGGGAAGAGCAGGAAGTCCAAGGCTGCACCACCAGAAACCAACAAGGTGTCCGTCAAGGAGGACGGCACGGGCGGGGCTTTCACTATAAGCTCCACCCTCGACAGCACATAGGAAAGCACGCTTGTCGCCTTCCTGCAGGCGAATATCAATGTATTTGCATGGCAAGCATCTGACATTCCCGATGTTCCCATTGAGGTGATTGAGCACCATCTTGCTGTCTGTCCTCACGTGCGGCCCGTCAAGAAGAAGGTCGGGAAGCAAGCTTTGGAGCGACAAGAGTTCATCATTGAAGAGATCAGGAAGTTGGATGCGGCATGCCTGGTAAGAGTACTCCACCCCACGTGGTTGGCCAATCCGGTTGTGGTGCGTAAGGCGAATGGGAAGTGGAGGCTGTGTATTGACTACACGGACATTAATAAGGTGTGTCCAAAGGATCCTTTCCCTCTGCCATGCATCGACCAGATTGTAGACTTCACTGCCGGGTGTGACCTGCTGCCATTCCTCGATGCCTATTCAGGATACCACCAGATCTTCATGATGAAGGAAGACAAAGATAAGACCGCATTCATCACCCCATGTGGTACGTACTATTTTGTACGAATGCCTTTCGGGTTGAAGAGCGCCGGTTCAACATTTGCCCGAGCAGTCCAGATTGGTTTCAAACCCCAGCTACATAGAAATATGGAAGCTTATATGGATGACATAGTGGTCAAAACCAAGGACAGGGCCACACTCGTGCAAGATTTAGAAGAAACGTTTGCAAATCTGCGCAAGATCAACCTCAAGCTCAACCCAGAGAAGTGCGTGTTCGGTGTCCTCTCCGGCAAACTTCTTGGGTTCTTTGTGTCTCAATGCAGAATCAGAGCAAATCCCGACAAGATCAAGGTGATCGAGCAGATTGAGGCACCGAAACAGGTCAAAGACATCCATAGGCTCGCCGGCTGCGTTGCTACCCTGAGTAGGTTCATCTCCAAATCTGCTGAGCGTGCCCTCCCCTTTTTCAAAGTTTTGAAAAAGGCGGGTCCAGTAAAGTGGACTCCGGAGGCAGAGCCAGCACAGCAAGATTTGATGAGGTACCTCTCCTCCACGCCAATACTAGTCGCGCCTAAACCACGAGAGCCGTTGCTGCTGTACTTAGCAGCAACGAATCAAGTGGTCAGTGTTGTGCTGGTGGCGCAGAGGGAACTTTAGGGAGGGGCAGCCGTAACAACAGAGCCGGCGGATGGCAGGCCGGAGCCTTCCCCGTTAGAGCCTGACGCCGGCAAGCCAGAACCCCTGGCAAGGCCCGGTCCGGGTGAGGCAGAGCCTGAGCGGATGGTCGAAGTGGGACAGAAGAAGAAGATTGTGCAGCAGCAAGTGTATTTTCTCATTTCCCTCTTGCAGGGGGATATGTCAAGATATTCTGGAATGCAGAAGCTGCTTATCGGCCTCCTCATGGCCTCGAGAAAGCTGCATCACTATTTCCAAGCGCATGAGATCACCGTCATCACCTGCCTCCCTTTGCAACAGATTTCGCACAACCCAGATGCGACAGGGAGGATTGTGGAGTGGGCATTGGAGCTGTCGAGCTTTGGCCCCAGGTTTGAAAGTACTTCAACGATCAAGAGCCGAGCCTTGGCAGAGTTCATAGCAGAATGGACTGCAACGCCCGACGATGAGATTTAAGAGACCACCCTTCCCAGCAAGGAGACGAGCAGTGAGTGGATTATGTACTTTGATGGAGCTTTCTCACTCCAGGGTGCTGGTGTCGGCGTACTACTCGTCGCACCCACTGGAGAGCGCGTCAAGTACGTAATCTAGATGCACTTTCTCTGGGAAAAATCAACGAACAATACAGCGGAGTACGAGGGGTTGCTTTCCTGTCTCAGGATCGCGGCAGACCTTGGAATCAAGAAGCTCATCATCAGAGGTGATTCGCAGCTTGTCGTCAAGCAAGTTAACAAAGATTACCAGAGCCCATTGATGGAATCCTATGTGAATGAAGTGAGGAAGTTGAAAGAACGTTTTGACGGCCTACATGCAGAACATGTTCCCCGAGCAGTGAACAACATTGCCGATGACCTGTCGAAACACGCTGCCCTCAAGTTGCCTGTAGAACCAGGTACCTTTGTACTTCAGTTAACTCAGCCATCCGTTGAGCCATCAACAGGTTAGAACAAGTGAAGGAAGACAAGCCCCGGCAAGTACCTTCGCGTCGAGCTCCCAGGAGCCACCGGCAAGGAGGTTGCAGGGTACCCCAAACTTGCCGAAGGGCAACCACCTCCGGCAGGGCCCCAGGCCCTGACCGTAGAGGCGGCCACCCCTACGGCCGAAGATGAGCCTTTAGTCCTCGCCGTCGACCCCAGGCCCCTGCGTGGGCACAACACACCATCCGTTTCCTACAAACAGGGGAACTCCTTGAGGAGCAGGAAGAAGAAGAAAGAGTAGCCCGTCGGTCCAACATGTACCAGTTTGTGGATGATACCCTGTATAGAAGGAGACCAAACAGTGTCAGGCTAAAGTGCATTCCTCAAGAGTACGGACTAGAGATGTTGGCAGAGATACATGGAGGTATGTGTGGCTCCCACATAGGGTCAAGAGCCCTTGCCGGCAAGGCATTCCAGCAAGGTTTCTTCTGTCACACAGCCACCAGGATACAGCCGCGCTACTAACCAAGTGTGAAGCATGTCAGTTCCATTCAAAGAAGCTTCATCAACCAGCTCAAGCCCTTCAAACAATCCCTCTCTCCTGGCCATTCTCGGTCTGGGGGCTCGACATACTAGGCCCCTCCCCCCATGCTGTCGGGGCCTTTGAGTACTTGTACGTTGCAATCGACAAGTTCACAAAGTGGCCCGAAATGGAAGCAATGACGAAGGTGACAGCACAGTCAGCCGGCAAGTTCTTCAAGGGATTAGTTTGCCGTTTTGGTGTGCCGAACAGGGTCATCACCGACAATGGCACGCAGTTCACAAGCCGCACATTCATGCAATACATCCGGGACCTCGGCAGCAAGGTCTGTTTCGCTTTAGTGGCGCATCCACGAGGCAACGGCCAGGCGGAGAGGGCAAATCCTGAAGTACTGCGAGGCCTGAAGACAAAGACTTTTGACAGGCTTCACAAGTGTGGGAGGCACTAGATTGATGAGTTGCTGACAGTTCTTTGGTCGATCAGAACGCTGCCAAATTGAGCCACCGGCCAGACACCCTTTGCCCTGGTATATGGGGCAGAAGCAGTTCTCCCCACGGAACTCACATACGGGTCACCTCGACTGCTCGCTTATGATGAGCTTGAGCAAGAGCAGTTGCGGCAAGATGACACAACGCTCCTTGAGGAAGATCGTCTTTGGGCGGCTGTGCGAGCTGCACGCTACCAGCAAGCCTTGCGCCGTTACCATAGCCGCAATGTTCATGCCCAAAGTTTTGAGGAAGGCGACCTTGTTATTTGGCGCGTTCAGTCGGCCAAGAATTCCAATAAGTTGACACCAAAGTGGGAAGGCCCTTATCGGGTGTCTGAGTCACCGAACTGGCGCAGATCCGCTGGAGACCGAAGATGGTATCGATGAGCAACTCCTGGAACATCGAACATCTTCGTAAGTTTTACCCATGAGGCGCGGTTGTCGGGCTTCCCGGCAAACCACCTTTTGTACAAGCCTTCCCGACAAGGCATGTAACCCTTTGTACAGAGCCAGGCGCAAACCCTGAGCATAAATAAATGAAGCGCTGGCGCCCTAAGTTTTCGCATGCATGCTATGTTGAGTCTCTCTCTTTGGTAGGGTTGATAGTGCTCAGCGGCAACTATCCCCTAGCATAGTGGTCGAGTGTGTGTCTTTCCATCTTTTCCAGTCTTTTCTTTGGTTCGAAGGTTGCACAGGCGTTTCTGCCAAGACATTTAAGAGCAGGGAGACGGACCGACATCCTCGACCCCGGCAAGCAATTGTCGGGGGGCTGCAGATTCAAGTATCCAACCATGGCAAGCCAAGGTTGCCGAGGGCTGCAGATTCAGATAAGTCTTTTATCCCCTGTTATGCATTTTCGTACGGAACTGGGACATATGAAACCTCGTTTATTCTTGGGTCACCGTGCTCCCCCTTTCCTGTGCCCAAGAACTATTCTCTGGGCCGGAACTTGGTTGTTGTTGCGGTGACAAGGAAACGAACGAAGGGCCTAATCCTACTTCGCCCCTGCCTCCGCCAAGAGCGCGAGTATGGTCGTTCTACGAAGTGAGGGGACGGTGAGGCCTGTTGCCGGACAACAATGTTTATCTTAGGAATAACAAGGATTCATTCCTTGGCATGGGCCTCGCTCACGCACAAAGAACGCGACAAGCACCCTTTTCATTAATAAGTTCCAAACAAGTACAATTCATACGGAATGTAAACATGAGCAAGGGGATTACAAGGTTTAAATCTGAAAAATGCCCGCAGGCTTAAAAACTAAAAAAGATAAGTGCCCCGTGATCCCCGTTATTGCCCCTTTCCTCCCAGGTGCGGTAGGTGAAGGAAAAAATGAGGCGACGGGGAACGAGCCGATGGAGAGCTTGACGAGGAAGACCCTCGGCAGGGCGCGTGGCCGAGGGAGGAGGGCGGCGCGGTAAGTCGGAGTCGGAGTTGGCGTCCTCCCACTTGACGCCCTCATCATCGTTGTCGCTGTCCTCCTCGTCACTCCCGCTTGAGGAGGAGTCTTCATCATCGGAGGAGCTCTCCACACAACACCTTAGGCGAGTTACCAAGTGCCGAAAGACCTTTATGGACAGCAGGCCGTTCGCCATCAATTTGAAGTGGAGAACGAGCCCCTCCGATAGGCTGTGAGCACGAGGCAAAGGTCTTCCATCCACGGCGAAGATACATAACATGGGGGGCAGGGAAGTCGACGTCGACCCGCATGCTGCTATTCCCGCAGCCCCTCATATGCTGCCTCAAAGACTCTGGCGGGTCGAGCTCCATCTCCCGAGCGAACGGAGTAGGGAGATGAAGACGGCGGCGCACTGGCTTGTGCAGCCTGAAGAAGAATTCGCGGGGCTAGTCTCCAACATGGCCCTCCATTGGGTGAGGGTCCACTTGCGGAGGCAAGGTCGGCGCATCGCCCCATCCTCCTCTTCCCCGAGCGCCACGGCGTCCTCGGCCTCGTCCCCTCCCCCTTCCTCTCACGGCCGGCTCCGCCGCCATGAGCTCTTGGGACGGAGGGGCACGGTGTCGAGCAGAGACCCTCGTCGCCGCCATCGGAGTGCCGGCGCGCCCTCGCGCCATAGAAAAGGGAAGGTAGGAGTCAAGGTGGAAGGAGATGAATGTTGAAGGATTGAGGGGCTCCATCCCCCTCCGCTTCTTATAAAGGGGCGCGGCCGGGGCTCGGTCGCCCCACTTAACCAAACCGGTCGCCAGGGGCGCAGGGAATCGGCACCGACCCGCTGCTTCAATCAGCGACGACCCGGTTTCCTGCCTCACCATTAAGGCCCGCGCCATCAGCGTCCACTGCCTACCATCTTTGGGGCATGGGGGAGATGTGGCGAGCAAGCCAAAATCAAGGGGACAAGCGAAGCGACTGTTTTCCACCTCGTGATCGTGGGGCGCGGGCGCCTTGAAGGCCGCGACTCGAGTCCACTTAGTAAATGAGCCGCGCCATTAAATGAGCCTCACCATTAAGGCCCGTCGCCAGGGGCGCAGGGAATCGGCACCGACCCGCTGCTCCAATCAGCGGCGACCCGGTTTCCTGCCTCACATTAAGGCCCGTGCCATCAGCGTCCACCGCCTACCATCTTCAGGGCATGGGGGAGATGTGGCGAGCAAGCCAAAATCAAGGGGACAAGCGAAGCGACTGTTTTCCACCTCGTGATCGTGGGGCGCGGGCGCCTTGAAGGCCGCGACTCGAGTCCACTTAGTAAATGAGCCGCGCCCCTGCGTTTTCCTCTTTTTATGGGGAAGGCGCGGGCCGCCTCTTTACCAGGATGTGATGTAGGCCCGCTGCAACCGCCCCATGCACGAGCCGCACGTCACGCATTCAACGCGGTTTGTGGGTAAGCGCAACGAGCGAGGGAGTTACTGCAGCGAAAACTCCACCGCACGCACGCCCGCGCACCATTCTGGGCCTGGCCCAATAACGCCCCACACTTATACGTGGCCCAGGCCTAGGGGCTCCTGTCGGTGTACAAAAGGAGGGATCCCTTTTTGTACCCCTTTACTTGTGTGCGGGCAGTCGCAGCCCCATGCCCGTGGCCACGCTTGGCGGGGCAGAAGAAGCAAAGATTACCAGAGCCATGCTCAAGACTAAAAGCATGAAGAGCTAAGGGGCCATGTGAAACTCCCCCGGCAAGGTCCTAGCCGGGGCGGCCTTCACGGCCCCGGCAAGAGCCTTTCCGGGGCAACTTGCCTAACACCAGGAGAGCCGCCGCCCTTGAGCCCGAGAGTTCTGACGTCATCAACCACATCGGAACCAAGCTCGGGAGGCGCCTCCATGGTGGCATGCAGATCTTTGTGAAGATCAAGAGCATAGAATGCTAGATGAGGACCAGAAGACGGAGACCCCCAGCAAGACCCTTGCCGGCGACACCTACGAGACCCTAGCAAGGCCCTTGCCGGGGCCCCGACAAGACCCTTGCCGGTGACATATGCGGGGCCGCAGCCAGGCCCCCACCTGCCAAGGCTCCACCGCCGTTCCAACACTGCGATCAACCCGCCAATGAGGCAAGCGCCTACATGGCGACTGATACGTCTCCAATGTATCTGTTTAATGGGATTTACTATACACTTTTATATTATTTTTGGGACTAACTAATTAACTGGAGGCCCAGCCCAAATTGTTGTTTATTTCCCTATTTCAGTGTTTCGAAGGAAAGGAATACCAAACGGAGTCCAGACGGAATGAAACCTTCGGGAACGTGATTGTTGGAACAAACAAGATCCAGGGGATTTGGAGTGGACGTCAAGCAATCAATGAGGAAGCCACGAGGCAGGGGGTGCGCCTACCCCCTGGGCGCGCCCTCCACCCTCGTGGGCCCCTCGTAGCTCCACTGACCTACTTCTTCCTCCTATATATACCTCGTGCCCGAAAACAACGAATCACGGAGCAAAACCCTATTTCCACCGCCGCAAACCTTACATGCCGTGAGATCCCATCTTGGGGCCTTTTCGGCGCTCACTTGAAGGGGCATCGATCACGGAGGGCTTCTACATCAACACCATAGCCTCTCCGGTGATGTGTGAGTAGTTTACCTCAGACCTTCGGGTCCATAGTTATTAGCTAGATGGCTTCTTCACACTCTTTGGATCTCAATACAAAGTTCTCCTTGATTCTCTTTGAGATCTATTTGATGTTATCTTCTTTTGCGGTGTGTTTGTCGAGATCCGATGAATTGTGGGTTTATGATCAAGATTATCTATGAACAATATTTGAATCTCCTCTGAATTCTTTTATGTATGATTGGTTATCTTTGCAAGTCTCTTTGAATTATCAGTTTGGTTTGGCCTACTAGATTGATCTTTCTTGCAATGGGAGAAGTGCTTAGGTTTGGGTTCAATCTTGTTGTGCTCGATCCCAGTGATAGAAGGGGAAACGACAAGTATTGTATTGTTGCCATCGAAGATAAAAAGATGGGGTTTATATCATATTGCATGAGTTTATCCCTCTACATCATGTCATCTTGCTTAAAGCGTTACTCCGTTCTTATGAACTTAATACTCTAGATGCATGCTGGATAGCGGTCGATGTGTGGAGTAATAGTAGTAGATGCAGGCAGGAGTCGGTCTACTTGTCACAGACGTGATGCCTATATACATGATCATACCTAGATAGTCTCATAACTATGCTCAATTCTATCAATTGCTCGACAGTAATTTGTTTACCCACCGTAATACTTATGCTATCTTGAGAGAAGCCACTAGTGAAACCTATGGCCCCCTCGGTCTAGTTTCCATCATATTAATCTCCCGTCAACAAGTTATTTCTATTACCGTTTATTTTGTTTTCTTTACTTTTAGTCTTTATCATAAAAATACCAAAAATATTATCTTATCATCTCTAACAGATCTCACTTTTGCAAGTGGCTGTGAAGGGATTGACAACCCCTTTATCGCGTTGGTTGCAAGGTTCTTATTTGTTTGTGTAGGTGCGTGGGACTTGAGTGTGGTCTCCTACTGGATTGATACCTTGGTTCACAAAAACTAAGGGAAATACTTATGCTAGTTTACTCCAGCACCCTTTCCCCTTCAAGGGAAAACCAACACAGTGCTCAAGAGGTAGCAGCAACGTGCAGTTTCCAGGCCAACTCAGCAAGCACCTGCGTTGTGGCATGCAGATCTTCGTGCAGACTCTGCCATCGCGCCAACTCAGCAGCCAGCCAACCAGCGTGGCGCTGCATGCCTAGTCAGCCTGGACGCGCGTTGGAGCGAGGCAAAGCAGCGACAGACGGGACTGGCTTCCTTACCGGACCCGATAAAGCAAGAGTACACCTAAGTAGCGCATGTAATGCGTTTTGTACTGTAATGTCAGGCGATAAACTCGAACAATGTACAACTTTCCACCTCCTGTGTGCCACTGTGGAAGACCCTTTTTACTATAAAAGGAGGCCCGCGGGATACCGAGAGAGGGTTCGGACTTTTTGGACCCGACACGCTTTGTAGCTAGTACAAGAACACTAGATAAACCCAAGCTATCAGGAGTAGGGTGTTATGCATCACTTGCGGCCCGAACCTGGAAAAATCTCCCGCGTTGATCCCTTTAACATGCTCTTTCCACAGCCCCGCGCCCGCCGATCGTAGAAGGGATTCCTCGTGATCCCATAGGTGTCGTTTCCACCGACACACGGAGAAATTTTTTTGGACTAGAAGACACCTAATGGGCCTTGGCTGCGCCTGGGGATGCTCCGAGGAGAGCACAACCCACCAGGGCGAGCCAAGAGGCCCAGGCGCGCCCTGGTGGGTTGTGTCCACCTCGAGTGCCCCCAGACCGCCTCTTTGATCTATAAATACCCCAATATTCACAAAACCCTAGGGGAGTCGACGAAATATTGATCCAGCCGCCGGAGAGTCCAGAACCACAAGATCCAATTTAGACACCATCTCGGATGGGGTTCACCACCTCCATTGGTGCCTCTCCAATGATGCGTGAGTAGTTATTTGTAGACCTTCGGGTCCGTAGTTAGTAGCTAGATGGCTTCCTCTCTCTCGCTGAATTCTCAATGCAATGGTCTCTTGGAGATCCATATGATATAACTCTTTTTGCGGTGTGTTTGTTGGGATCTGATGAACTTTGAGTTTATGATCAGTTATATCTTTTTATATGCATGAAAGTATTTGAGTTTCTTTGATCTATTTTATGCATGATATCTTATATCCTCGTATTTCTTCTCCGATATTTGGGTTTTGTTTGGCCAACTTGATCTATTTATCTTGCAATGGAAGATTTGCTTTGTAGTGGGTTCGATCTTACGATGCTTGATCCCAGTGACAAAAGGGGAACTGACACGTATGTATCATTGCTACTAAGGATAAAACGATGGGGTATATCTCTACATAGATAGATCTTGCCTACATCATGTCATCGTTCTTATTGCATTACTCGGTTTTTCCATGAACTTAAGACACTAGATGCATGCTGGATAGCGGTCGATGTGTGGAGTAATAGTAGTAGATGCAGGCAGGAGTCAGTCTACTAATCTTGCACATGATGCCTATATATTGATCATTGCCTAGATATCGTCATGATTATTTCAAGTTCTATCAATTGCCCAACAGTAATTTGTTTACCCACCGTTTGCTATTTTTCTCGAGAGAAGCCACTAGTGAAACCTACCGCCCCCGGGTCTCTTTCTCATATATTTCCTTTGCGATCTACATTTCCTTTGCATTTATTTTCGGATCTATTAAACCAAAAATTAAAAAAAATTTGCTGCACTTTATTTTATTTGTGATCTATTTATTCAATCTATTACAACTTTCTTCCATCCACGCACCAATTTGAGGCGCCGTTACCCGAAAGGGATTGACAACCCCTTTAACACGTCGGGTTGCGAGTGGTTGTTATTTGTGTGTAGGGGCTATTTACGTTGTGCTGCTTGGTTCTCCTACTGGTTTGATAACCTTGGTTTTATCACTGAGGGAAATACCTACCGTCGTTGTGCCGCATCATCCCTTCCTCTTTGGGGAAATACCGATGTAGTCCTAGCAGACATCAAAAGGAATTTCTGGCGTCGTTGCCGGGGAGGATCTTCAACATCTACTAGGTTCCTAATCACAAATCTCATTTCCTCGCAATTTACATTATTTCCCATTTGCCTCTCGTTTTCCTCTCCCCCACTTCACAAAAATTTGCCGTTTTATTCGCCCCTCTTTTTCCGTTCGCCGTTTTCTTGCCGGATCTGTTTTTGAGTGCAATCTTGTTGTGTGGACATCATGACTCAAGAGAACACCAATTTATGTGATTTCTCAAATACCAACAACAATGATTTTATCGGCACTCCGATTGCTCCTCCCGCCACTAGTGTGGAGTCTTTTGATATTAATACTGCTTTGCTGAATCTTGTTATGAAAGATCAAATTTGTGGTACTCCTAATGAGGATGTCACATCCCATCCTAATACCTTCGTGGAATTATGTGATATGCAAAAGAAAAAACATGTGGACAATGATGTGGTGAAGATGAAATTTCTGTTTTCTTTGCGTGATTCAGAAAAAAATTGGTTCTCTTCTTTGCCTCGCAATAGTATCGATTCTTGGAATAAGTGCAAAGATGCTTTTAACACTAAGTATTTTCCGTCCGCAAAAATTATTTCCCTTAGGACCCAGATCAAGAATTTCAAGCAACTTGAACATGAGCATGTTGCACAATCTTGGGAAAGGATGAAAATGATGCTAAGGAATTGCCCAACTCATGGGCTAAATCTTTGGATGATCATAAAATATTTTTATGGAAATTACTTTGGGTGAAGCCACCAAATTGCTTGATAATATGATGGGAAATTAATCGCAATGGCATATCGAAAGAGCTTCTACTAGTAAAAACGTTAATTTGGTTGAAGAAATTTCTTCTTTGAGTGAAAAAGTTGATGCTCTTATGAAACTAGTTGCTAGTAGAAGTGCTCCTATTGATTTTAATGATATTCCTTTGTCTATCTTGATTGAGCAAAATAGTGATGCCATAGATGTGAATTTTATTTCTTGAAATAATTTCAACAACAATGCTTACAGAGGTAATTTTAATCCTAGGCCTCTTCCTAGTAATTCCTCTAATAATTATGGTAATTCATATGGAAATCAACCTTATAATAATAATTATAGGAACACCTCTGATATTGAGAGTAATATTAAAGAGTATATCAAAACGCAAAAAGTATCAACACTTCCATAGAAGAAAAGTTGAGTAAGATTGATGAATTGTCTAGAAGTGTTGATATAATTTCTCATGATGTAGAAAATCTCAATATGAAATTTTTTGTGCCAAAGGTTGATGAATCAATTAAATCTCTTTATGTTTTTATGGATGAAAGTAAGAAAAGAACCGCTATGCTCAGAGCTAAAAGAGAATTTATAGAAAAAGAACTTTCTAGTGATTACTTTCGCAAAAGTGTTAAAGATTTTAAAATTTGAGGCGCCGTTACCTAAAAGGGATGGACAACCCCTTTAACATGTCGGGTTGTGAGTGGTTGTTATATGTGTGCAGGGGCTATTTATGTTGTGCTGCTTGGTTCTCCTACTAGTTCGATAACCTTGGTTTCATCACTGAGGGAAATACCTACCGTCACTGTGTTGCATCATCCCTTCCTCTTTGGGGAAATACCTACGTAGTCCTAGCAGACATCAATGACAAGTATTTGAAAGCAATCTTGGAAAAGGTATCTAACTAATGAAAGTTCATTCTTACATCAAACTTTGAAAGGACTATGATAATAACTCCAGAAAAATTAGAAGAGTCGGGTAAGACCCTGGGAAAAGACCTGTGGGTTAGGGCCCACTCAAGGATACATCGTTGAACGATTTTTAAAGAGATATTGCACCAGTTGAATTAAACGGCATGAATGAGATAACAACCTCAAAATAGCTTGAACGGGTTGAGAATGGAAACGAGAATCTTCTGAGATATTTGTTACACTCCGGAGAAGAATAGAGAGAGGTGAATAAACAAGAAAGACTTGTATAAGAACTTCGAACATGGAAATCATGTGAATTGAAGAAGGTGAAATGATGAATACTGAAAGCTTGAATTTAGTCCACCGGAAAAGAAAAGAGAACGAAGAATGATAAGCTTGAAACTCTTGTGCATCTTCATGAGAATCACCGGGTAAAATTTTGAAGGAAAAGAATGAAGAGACTTCACAAGAATAAAATGGATACTTGATTAAGAAATATGAGTCCTTGAAGAAAAGGGTGGAATGGTGGGAAAACAAAGGCAACTTGGGACGGATGAAACAAACACCGTTGCGAAGAACTTAGAAGTGATCTTGCGAATGGGGAAAATTATAGGATCATCTTGACGAGAAGCGAACTAGTTGGAAAAAAATTGACATGACAACCTCGATAAACAAGAAGGATTAGCATCCACATATAAATATGATAACACCGCTTAGGGAAGGTATGGAATCAACACTTGACATTGAAGGAACTCAAATACAACAACTCAAAACAAAACAAAGGATTGGCTTGGGAAATAAGCTGGAAACAAACATATGATAGAGATTTCGCCCAAAGTGTTCGCGATGAGGCCGCAGGGGCACGACGTACAGTGGACATCATGAATGGCAAACGAGACGTCCCCGAATTAGCATAGCCAAGGATTCTTTAAGGCGCCTCGCGACCACTGTAAATCAACTGTGAAAAACGAACCACTAGACGTTGGACCCCAATCTCAAACCGTACATCTATGGAAAAGAAATACTGGGTAACTACTTGAATTCCCACCTATAAACTCCCGAAACTTTCTGGTTATGCAATCTGGTGTTGGGGATACAGGGAGGCACAAATATCTCACACAACTAACAAATCCTACACTCCAATTGTATCCATTCGTCAATACATAACCAAGAAAACCTCAGAAATCGTGTACCTAAGACCTTCGAAAACATCCGGTATACTAGCTATACCAATACATCTGGTCGCTCTCCTCAGTACTGGGTGTCACCAAACTATTCTCACCACTAGTGGCATAGAAGCGATTTCGATGCCATCGTCCTCTGGTATTTCGTAACTGAAGCGATAATCACTGTGACAAAAACACCTTGGAGCTCAACTCCCCGGGACACTGCCACACCCCTAAATGTTAGGAGGCACTAAGACAGAATTCCCGTCACAATGATATCAGAATAATTCCACAATATCCGCGTGATGCTAAAAAAATTGAGTGAAAAAAGAGGAGCGTGAAGTCAAAACATCTATGTCATGATTCCTCACCAGAGCGACGAAGGGGATGAGGAGTAAAAAGAATTGCTACTCTCTGATATATAGCTAGACTCAAAATAGTTTTTTTCTACACTCAACAGCGGCAGCAGTTCGATCAATCAAGGGGGCTCCTACGGTCGGTTAGGCTCTGGTACCAACTTGTAGCACCCAAGATGCGGTTCTATCCCAATCACGTGATGAACTCATGATTGGGTCACAACCGCATTTCGAGCGCTTAGCAAGGTGGATATCATTACAACGTACCATGTAATGAATAAATGAGAATACAAGATAAAGGCTTACACACGCCAAAAGCTACAACATGAATGCATCAATACATAGCAATCATCATATAGAAGAGCAGGATCTGAGTACCGATGAAATCAATCGAAAAAGAAGAACGCCATCCACCCTACTAATCCCAGGCTCCCCGGCCCGGAAACTATCCGTTCATGGAAGAAGAAGAAGCGGAAGAACTCCAAAACTAGCAAGCATCACTCTCACATCAGATCATCGTATTACCTGTACCTGCAAATGTTGTTGTAGTAATCTGTGAGCCATGAGGACTCAACAATCCCATTACCATGGGTATCAAGACTAGCAAAGCTTAAATGGGTATGGAAAAGACAAGTGGTGAGGTTGCAGCAGCACTAAGCATTGTACGGTGTCTAATTTACGTGTACAGAAATAAGATGAGAAACTACGCAACGGTCGCAAACTAGTAATGATCAAGAGGTGATCCTGAACTACATATGTTCAAACATAACTCAATCGTGTTCTCTTCTCGAACTTCGTCGAAAAGAGACGATCAAGGTTACACACGCGGTTGTTGTATTTGAACGAGTTTAGTGTCAAGTTCTCTACAACCGGATATTAGAAACTGCCATCTGCCACATAACCGTGTGCACGGCTTTCGAAAGATCAAATCCTGCAGGGGTGTCCCAACTTAGTACATGACAAACTCTCATGATCAACAGAGGAAAATCCTCCTCCGGGAACAACCCGATCAAGCTCGGAATCCCGTTTCACAAGACATTTCAAAAATGGTAAAACAAATCCAGCAAGACCACCTGGTGTGTCGATACCCCGATAAGAGCCACACGTATCTCATTCTCAGGACAACACCGTCTATGCAAAGTGGACGGTAGCCAAAATACCATCGAGTTGCCCCGAGGCGGCAATGCCGACTGCTAGGTAGGTGGATGAACACTCATGAGGAGCACTGGCGTAGGGGTTGATTAAGAGATC
Organism: Aegilops bicornis; assembly: GCA_021605145.1. Classification (NCBI taxonomy): domain Eukaryota; kingdom Viridiplantae; phylum Streptophyta; class Magnoliopsida; order Poales; family Poaceae; genus Aegilops; species Aegilops bicornis. Next base: position 349,863,008 of record CM038672.1, read on the forward strand.
TTGGGGCCGGCAGGTCCCTATGCAAGTTTTAGTTATAATAGGCAAATGGTAAAACCAATGTTGGGCCTTGCTGGAAGAGTTTTATTCAAAGCGAACTGTCAAGGGGGGCCCATAAACCCCAACAGTGTTACGAACGCAAAATCAAGGAACATAACACCGGTATGACGAAAACTAGGGCGGCAAGAGTGGAACAAAACACTAGGCAAAAGGCCGAGCCTTCCACCCTTTACCAAGCATATAGATGCATTAATTAAATAAGAGATATGGTGATATCCCAAGATATCCATGTCTCAATATGGAACAACCTGCAACTGCACCTGCAACTTGCAACACATAAGAGGGGCTGAGAAAAGCAGTAACATAGACAAACAACGGTTTGCTAGGACGGTGGAAAAGGTTAGAGGCTTATCATGGCATATTTGGGAGGCTTGATACCCAAGTGGTAGGTAGCGCGACATAGAAATAGCATCGAGACAACTAGCAAAGCAAATATAGTAGTGAGATCCAAGGTATCGGTCATCTTGCTTGAAATCCAGCTAGGAAGAAGACTAAATCCATGAAGTAGACGAACAGTCGTAGTCGAACGAATCCTCACAAACGCAGTGAAACCGCAAGTATCGACAAGAACCACAACCGGAAAGGAGCAAACAAGATGTAAACCAACAAGCATAAACATGACATGATGCACAACCAATTATGATGTATGTACGGTTTAATGAGGCATGGCATGGCAAAGTGCAACAAGCAATACTATAAATTAAGTGGAGCTCAATATGCAACGAGTTGCATATTGACGAAACACCACAATCGATTATTTAGTTTGCTCTCGTCTATGTACCCAACAATATTAAATGTTGTTAAAAATAGCAAGAGGTGAAGCATAGGCAAACTAACTATTTTGGCAAGTTTAAATGAGGCCATAAACAACAAACAACAATTCTGAAGAATCCCCATGTGCATATTTTGGATTTGGTACTGTTCTTCCCTAAACCTTAGTTTAATGTTGTTAAACAGCAAAATAAAGTGCATCAAGTTAATCTATGCATTTTCCACCCCATTTACATATAAGTTTATTTAATTCTGAGCTAGGGTTATTTAGTCACGAAATAAATCATTTTAGCATATTATTTATTCAAAATAATGAAACAACAAGTTAAACATTTGAAACATGGATAAAAGTTTGAAATTAAAACTAGTTAAAATTCTAAGCATTTTACATATTTAAAAAAATTAATCCGTGCATGGTTTGTGAGTTATTATATGCATGTTGATTGAGGGTTTTTCTGTAAAACTGGCAAACTCCTGGGTAAATAGCTTAATTCGCAGAACTGGAAAAAAACTATATGGGCCGAAACAGATTCTGCTGGGCTGCACAGACATGAGCACAAGATGATATAGGCCACGCCTGGCGAGGAGTAGGTAGCTGGAGGCTCACCAGAGGGCCTGACGATCTCGTTTGACCAGCCGGGCCGGATCTAGCGTTGGTGAAGTCAACGCGGGTGAGCGGCGAGAGCTCCTGTTCGACGCCTGCATGCGTCAAACAGACGAGCTTTTGTACAGGGGATTTCTTAATGGGCCAGCCCACTCATCGCGTTACGCAGAGTCGCTACTGAAATCCCACAAAAAAGGACGATCGATCGAGGAATCGAACTTAAGACCCCTCGATCAAAAGCAGCTCTTCTTTGCCAGTCGCGGTATTGAGTTTGAGTGACTATTTGGCTGCGCGAACTTTTAAGAAGTAAATGTAGGGCTTGATAGAAAAATCAAAATTTCGACCATTGAACATTTTTGTAATGTATAGTGAACAAATTTTAAATACACATTTATTTTTTGTGGAATACGCTAAACAATATTTAAATACAAATTGAACATTTTTTGTGATATACGCAGAACAATTTTTAAATATACATTGAACATTTTTTTAATGTATGTTGAACAACTTTTAACTACACACTGAACATTTTGTGATAATGTTGAACAATATTTCAATACACATTGAACATTTTTATGATATACGCTGAACAATTTTTGAAATGTGAACAAAAATTTATAATGTGAATAAAATATGAAAACCGTGAACAATTTTTGAAATCATGAACAAAAATTGGCATTTCAAAACATTTTCTTGAAAAGAAAGTACTAAAATAAAAAAGGGAAAAAATGAAAGAAAATAGAAAAGAAATAGAAACAGAAAACAAAATAGATAGGAAAACAAGTAAAAAAAACCCAGGGAAAACCGGAAAATCCGCTAAAAGGAAAAAAACTGAACGAAGACTGGTTGAGGGATCACTAGTAGGCGCGGTGGTGGCTTGCGGCAGTAGCTTCGCCAGTTTAGCCTGCGTCTTGGCGTCAAATAGGGATTGCCGTGGCGGCAGGGATCGGCTCGAGATGGGCGCCTCGGTCAACGGGAGAAGGGGTGGCATCCGAGGCGCGTGAGGCGAGGGTGGCGCTGGAGGCCTTTCGTGGCGGGAGCTTAGCAGCGGGAGGGCACAGAACGGCTGGAACCGGACGAGGCGGCTTGGACTTGATGGTAGCAGGCGTGGGGAGGAAGTGACGTGGTGAGCCGAGCAGAGGGGCATCGGCCATGGCACAATGACAACGAGGCAGACGACGACACGGAAACCCCGGCACGGGCGAGACGGATCCGGAGGCCGGCGAGGACGGCCGAGGAACGAGGCAAAGCTCGGGCGCGGTCATGACGTCTCCGATGGCAGCGGTGGTGGCTTAAAATCTGCATCCACGCGCGAGGTTTCTGTGGATGGAGGGAGGAAGGAGAAGGAGGGGCACGGCAGAGGGACCTGCTGAAGGTGGTCGCCGGCTACGCAGCTGGGCGCGAGGACGGGCGCGGGGTTCGAGAGTGAACGTAGCTAAGCTCGGGAGCGAGGTCCTACGCGGGATGGAGGTGGCTGCGGGAGCCTCGGGCGAGCTCCTTCTCGGGAGAGGAATGAGGAGGCCTGCGCCGTCAGGACAGGAGGCTCGCGGGAGTGAGGCAGCGGATGTGGGGGCTCGGCAGGAGGATAAGGAGGCTGCGATCTAGTTGGGTGGCGCTGAAAGCAAGGTGGAGGCGCTCGGGTGGATTTGGATCGGGAGGATCCCGAGGAACAAGGGAGTGTGGGTGGCGGCGCATGGAGGGGAATAGGGTAGGATATAGGTTTAGGCCGCGTTTGGATCAGTGTTTCTCCTCGTTTCTGGCCGGTATAAAATACAGAGCTCGTCCCGTCGTTTTGATTTTAGGCAGGAATCAAGTGTTGACCTATAATTTACACTTGTAAAATAAATACAGGTGTAAAAACTTACACCCAATCCAAGCAGGGCCTTAGACTGATTTACTTAGGGTTCATCTGCTATATATAGCAGGTAGGTATTTTAGGGATGTTTGCGGATGATCTGGACACATCGGTCATGACTGCTGGGGTTGGGTTCGGGAACGCTTTCAGACGCGTGCGAGGGGGTCTATGCATTGTGCAGAGTGACTCAGGTTTAGGCAAGAGAGAAAATGAAGAACAAGTCTGCAAGTGTGGTTGGTCTCGATCAACGATGACAATGGAGAGGACGGATGCAAGTTTTATAAAAATGATGGCAACGGATGTAACACCCCGGATGTAACTTTCCATATTTGTAACTCCAACTCTTGCCATTTTTGGCATTGTGATATGATATTCCCTCTGTGGTTGGGTTTTTCTTCTTTTTGCATTTTGTCCGTGTCATGCATCTCATATCATGTCATCATGTGCATCGCATTTGCATACGTGTTCGTCTCATGTTTCCGAGCATTTTCCCCGTTGTCCGTTTTGCAATCCGGCACTCCTATGTTCCCCGGCGTCCCCTTTTACGTTTTTCCGTGAGCGGGTACTAAACTTTCTCGAAATGGACCGAGGTTTGTCAAGTGGCCTTGGTACACCACCGGTAGACCACCTGTCAAGTTTCAGGTCATTTGGAGCTCGTTTGGTACTCCAACGGTTAACCGCACTCTAAGAAAAGGCCTCTTTTGAGTTGCAGCCCAACACCCCTTCAAAACAGCCCAATAACCCATCTAAGTCACTTCCATGCTCTCCGTCGTCGGATCACAATCGTGTGGGCGAAAACCGCACCTCATTTGGAGCTTCCTAGCTCCTTCTACCTATAAATACACCCCCTCCCCCGAAATCCCGTATCATTCCACCCCTAACCCTAGCCCCGCGCCTCTCCCCGCCGCCGGACGTGTCCGATTTGGGCGGACACGTCCGCGCCGGCGACGAATCAGCGCCGCCACGTGTCCCTCCGCGCCCGCGCCGCCCGGCCGCCGAGCCCAGGCGAAACCCGCCGCCAACCAGCGCCCGCCGCCCAGCATACGCGTCTGCGCCCGGCGCGCCGGACTCCGCCGCCGCCATGATTTCCTCCGGCCGTCGCCGCCCGGCCCAGCCTTCGCCGGCCGCCTCCGCGTCCTCCGCCGCCGTCGCCCTTGCTGTCCGGCGCTGCCACCGTCGCTGCCTCGCAGCGGTCCGGCGCCGACCACCGTCGCCGCCTCGCCGCCTCCCAGCGTCCGGGCCCGCGCCGGCCACCACCGCCGCCTCCGGCCTCGGCCCCGCGCCGACCTCTCCTCCCCGGCCCCAACTCCGGCCGGTGAACCTCGGTTCGCGCGCCCGGATCTCAGATCCAAAATCCGCGGTTGACTTCTCCGCGGTAGATCATTTCATTCCATTGCATCATTTTCGTTTGAGCTCATATTCATTCCCGAAATGCTGTTAGAAAAGGGCTGTGATGTTAGTTTCAGATTCTTATCAGAACATGCACTTTTGTCATTTTTGCCATGATTGATGTGTGCACCATATAATCTTGAGTCCTACATGTGTTTTGTAATATGCCATGCCATCTTTACAGGGGTGTATTCTATGTATTTTTATGATCTCTGTGGTGACTAGCACAAGCATGCAAACTAGGCTTCATGATGTTGCTGATTTCAGCCCCTGTTTTGCTGATATTTTTATGCCATGTTAACTTGATGCTACCGAGAGATCCATGCATATTTTGAGATACTTAAGTAGGGATGTTTTGAATATATGGTTATGCTCTATCCATCCATGCATTTGTTTGCAATTATGGAGTGCCATAGCTTGAGTCAATCGAGCTCTACTTTTGCTATAAAATGTTTCCTGGCAGATTGTTTACATGTTATTCAATTTTGCCAAGGTTGTTGTGGTTGATTCGTGTATGCTATGATGTTGTTCTTGCCATGTATGTCTTCTATGCCATGTATTCTTGATGTATGTATGCTTAGTTTATCATGAGATGCTCTGTAGTGAGTGCATCGAGCTATTAAACATGCCTACTTGTCATCTGTTTCATTGCTCTGAACATTGCTTCCTGATGCTGATTTTGCCATGTTCAGTAATTTTCCAAAGTCTGTGAAGCTGATATATTTTGCACTTTTGCCATGCTTGTTTGGACCTGTTATGATGTGAATTAGCTGTAGCTCAGTGTTCATCTTTTGTCAACCATCTTGAGTAGATCACTGCCATATGCTTTTTTGATACGTTTGGGTGCAGTAGCTTAATTTCTTGTTGCTTGCTAAGTGGCATCATGCTGTTAATGGCAGATTTGTGCCATTCTTGTTTTGCTTGTCATTTGCAAACCGTGCATCCGATTCCGGTGATCTTTATATCGATTTCAACCGAAATCATCTCATCTTTCCAGTGGCATACTTGGTTTGCCAAGTTGATGCCTGGTTCATCATTTTCCTTCCGGAGCACGCATACGCATTGCATATCACATCTCGCATATCATGCCATATATTGCATCATGTTGCTTGTGCTTTGCACCGTGATTTATTGTGGTTCCATTGTTTGTGTTCTTGCTTTGGGTAGAGCCGGGAGGCGATGCACGTGAACGAGGAACCTGTTGAGAACGCTTACGAGGATCAAGCTTTCGACAACTCTGAGAACTTTGCAGGCAAGATGACCATACCCTCGAAATCACTTCTATCTTTGTTATGCTAGATGCTCGCTCTTTTGCTATGCCTATGCTACGATGCCTATCACTTGCTATATCATGCCACCCATATTTCCCCATATTTCCATGTCAAACCTCTAACCATCCTTTCCTAGCAAACCGTTGATTGGCTATGTTACCGCTTTGCTCAGCCCCTCTTATAGCGTTGCTAGTTGCAGGTGAAGTTGAAGTTTGTTCCTTTTGGAACATGGAGATGTTGTTCCTTATTGGAACATGTTTACTTGTTGGGGATATCACAATATATCTGCTATAATTAATGCATCTATATACTTGGTAAAGAGTGGAAGACTCGGCCTTATGCACAGTGTTTTGTTCCACTCTTGCCGCCTAGTTCGATCATACCGGTGTTAGGTTCCTTGATTTCGCGTTCCTTACGGTTGGGTGATTTATGGGACCCCTTGACAGTTCGCTTTGAATAAGACTCCTCCAAAGAAGGCCCAACTTTGGTTTTACCATTTGCCACCTAAGCCTTTTTTCCCCGGGTTTTCGCGAGCCCGAGGGTCATCTTTATTTTAACCCCGGACCGGTGCTCCTTCGAGTGCTGGCGAATCGAAGCTACTGCGGGGCCACCACGGGAAACTTCGAGGCTTGGTTTTACTCGTAGCTAGTCTCATCCGGATGTGCCACGAGAACGAGATATGTGCAGCTCCTATCGGGATTTGTCGGCACAATCTGGCGGCTTTGCTGGTCTTGTTTTATTCTTGTGAAATGTCTTGTAGTCCGGGATTCCGAGACTGATCGGGTCTTCCCGGTAGAAGGAATATCCTTTGTTGACCGTGAGAGCTTATTATGGGCTAAGTTGGGACACCCCTGCAAGGTATTATCTTTCGAAAGCCGTGCCCGCGGTTATGAGGTAGATGGGAATTTGTTAATGTCCAGTTGTAGAGAACCCGAAGTTGATCTTAATTAATACACATCAACCGCATGTGTAACCGTGATGGTCTCTTCTCGGCGGAGTCCGGGAAGTGAACACGGTGTTGGAGTTATGCTTGACGTAAGTAGTTCAGGATCACTTCTTGATCGCTACTAGCTTCACGACCGCGCTTTGCTTCTCTTCTCGCTCTCTTTTGCGAATGTAAATAGTCTTGATCTCGCGGGCGTGAGATTGCTGAGTCCCCGTGACTCACAGATTCTACCAAAACAGTTGCAGGTGCCGATGATGCCAGTGCAGATGATGCAACCGAGCTCAAGTGGGAGTTCGACGAAGAACGTGGTCGTTACTATGTGTCTTTTCCTGATGATCAGTAGTGGAGCCCAGTTGGGACGATCGGGGATCTGTGTAGCATTTGGGGTATCTTCTTAATTTTGGTTCCGTAGTCGGACCTTGAGTGTAATCTGAATGATGGATGTTTATTTATGTATTGTGTGAAGTGGCATCGTAAGCTAACTATGTATCTCCTTCCCTTATGTATTACATGGGTTGTGTGAAGATTACCTCACTTGCGACATTGCTTTCAATGCGGTTATGCCTCTAAGTCGTGCTTCGACACGTAGGAGATATAGCCGCATCGAGGGCGTTACAAGTTGGTAATCAGAGCCATCCCCGACTTAGGAGCCTCGCTGATTGTTTGTCATGCGTTTTGAGTCTAGAACAAAAATGTTTTGAGTCTTACGATTATATATATCGGAGAGTACGATTCTTTTTACTCCCCAGTCCCTTCGTCGCTCTGGTGAGGTCTCCTGACGTAGAAGTTTTGACTCTCCTCTTCTCAAATTTCACTAAAAAAAAATTTAGGATCACGCGGGTATCTTGGAAGCGTTCCGATGGTTTTGTGACGAGAACATTGTTCTTGGTGCCTCCTGACATTTAGGGGTTGTGGCAGTGTCCCGGGGAGTTGAGCTCCGAGGTGTTGTCGTCACAATATTATCGTTGCAGTTCTGGAATACCTGAGTTTTGCCGACATCGAAATCTCTATTGTGCAGTTGTTGGTGAGATAATCCCGATAACCCGATCTTGGGGTGAGCTCGGAGTATTGCCATGACTTCGTATAACGGATGCTTTTCGAAGGTCGAGGTACACGATTTCCGAAGGTTTCTTGGTTATGTGTTGACGGATGGATACAGCTAGATCTAGGTATTGTTAGTTTGGGTGATATATTTTGTGTCCCCTGTATCCCCAACACTGGATTGCATAACCAGAAAGTTTCGGGAGTTTATAGGTGGGATTCAAGTAGCTCCTAGCATTTCTTCCCGCAGATATTTGGTTTGTGATTGGGTAATCCTTACCACTTATTTGTTCCAGTCGTACCTTGTTATTTTTTTCTCATCAACCCTTAATCAAGTGGCTTCTCACCTTAATGGACGTGTGATGTTAGTTTTGGAATTCATTCGTTCATCCTTGTTCGAATGTTTATTGTGAAGACTATATGTTGCAATTTCTATCCGTTGATTCAACTTGTCTATCTGCTCTATCAAAGTGCTAACGGATGTCACCCTCTTCAGGATGGCTCCACCAACGCGTACGAATCCGGATCGCAATGATGAGAGTCGATCGAACCCTCCACCTCCACCTCCGCCTCCGGAGGCATGGCAAGCTATCATGGCAGCCACCAATTCCAATGCTCGAGATGATTTTGCAACTCTTGCAAGAGCTGCATCAAGGGCAAGGCAGTCAAGGAAATCAAGGTCAAGGCAACAACCAGCCGCACTTTGCTACCCTCAACCAGTTCCTCGCTAATCAGCCGAAGTCTTTCAGTTTCTGTGTCGAGGCCACAGACGCCGACGATTGGCTTGTGGACATCTGCAAACATTTTGAATGTAGCAATGTCAGACCTGAGAACTTTGTCAAGTTTGCTTCGTTTCAACTCAAGGACCAAGCTGCTGAGTGGTACCAGCAATACAAAGATTCCAGAGGAGGTCGTGTCATTACACGGGATGAGTTCCACGAGACTTCAAAGCTCACCACATTCAAAAGTGTTGTTGAGAGCAAGCGTGAGGAGTTCCGCAATCTCAAGCAAGGCAACATGTACGTGTACCAATACAATATCCGATTCGAGAAACTTCGCTCGCTTTGCTAAGCAAGACATCCACGATGAAAAGAGTATGATCTATCAATTCAGAGGTGGTCTCAGAGAAGATCTGCAATTAGCTCTCGTGCTTTTTGAGCCAGAAAAGTATGATGAATTCTACAACATGGCACTGAAGCAAGAAGCTGCCCAGCTCAAATGTGAGGCTTCTAAGAAGAGAATCACGGATGCAGTCCAGTCTTCTTCTTCCTCTCAAGTGGCAGCTAAGCAGCAGAAGTTCTATCTTCCTCCTCCTCCGTTCCGTCAGCCTTATCAGCAGAAGAACTCAGGTGGTCGTGGATCTTCCCACCCACTCAACCCTGGCTATCAGAACAAGTCTAATTCTCAAGCTCCAAGGTCAAATGCTCCTTATTACCGTCCGCTCTCAGAGGTGACTTGCAACAAATGTCAGCAGAAAGGTCACTATGCGAACAAATGCTTCAACCAAAGGCGCCTTCCGCGTCCTCCTCCTGTGAAATCTTCCAGCAATGCAGTGTTCAAGCATAATCCAAAGCATGCCAAGGTGAATATGACGAATGCAGCTCAAGCAGAGGAATTCCATCGATGTGATAATGGGTAATCTCTCGATTAATGATATTCTGCAAAAGTCTTATTTGATACTTTGGTGCATCGCATTCTTTCATGTCATATCCTTTTGCATGAAGCACAATTTTGACACGGAGGAATTACCTAAAGCATTGCAAGTTATTTCTCGGCTAAGCGCTTGAGCTCTAGCATGATGGTTCCGAATGTCGGTATCAAGATGGGCGACTATAAATTTCTGGCTAAACCAATTGTCCTTGGTGACTTGGATATTGATCTTATTCTCGGATGGATCGGCTTTCAAAGCACAAAGCTCAGCTTGATTGTGCTGCCGTGGAAATTCAATTGACTCACTCTTCCGAGGATGTGATCATCTATGCCGCCGTGATGAAACCATTCGGTTGTTTTCTCTCGATGAGAAGGGCGAGTTGGATGCTATCTCTCGATTCGGTCGTTTGTGAGTACCAAGATGTCTTTCCGTAAGAGCTTCCGGTATGCCTCCTCACCGCCAGTTGAGTTCAAGTTATCGATCTTGAGCCCGGCATCGAACCCGCTTGCAAGCCGCCCATACAAGCTTGGACCTAATGAGCTGAAGGAATTGAAGAAGCAGCTCGATGAACAAGAGCGTCTGGGTTTGATCAGACCGAGTTCATCTCCTTGGGGTTGTGGTGTTCTTTTTGTCCAGAAGAAGGATGGCACGGACCGACTTTGTGTCGATTACCGTCCATTGAATAATAAGACTATCAACAACAAGTATCCACTTCCCAACATCAATGAGCTTTTCGAGCAACTCAAAGGTGCTAAAGTGTTCTCCAAGCTTGACCTTCGTATGGGTTATCATCAGATTCGCATTCGTGAACAAGATATTCCCAAGACAACATTCGTAACAAGCTTTGGTTCTTATGAATATCTTGTCATGTCTTTCGGCCTTGTCAATGCTCCTCCAACATTCTCTCGAATGATGAACTTCATCTTCAACCCCTACACCAATGAATTCGTCTTGGTCTATCTTGATGATATTTTGGTCTTCTCCAAGAATAAGAAGGATCATGCCAAACATTTGCGATTGGTGCTCGACAAGCTCAGAGAGTATCAATTCTATGCGAAGTTTTCCAAATGTGAATTTTGGCTTGATGAAGTTCTTTATCTTGGTCACATCATCTCCGCCAAGGGCATCGCTGTTAATCCCGAGAAGGTGTCTGCAGTTGTGAATTGGGAACCTCCTCAGAATGTCAAGCAGCTCCATAGTTTTCTTGGTCTTGCAAGCTATTGCCGAAGATTCGTTGAGAATTTCTCCAAGATTGCAAAGCCTCTTTCCAACATCCTCCGTAAGCATGTGAAGTATGTCCGGTCTCCTGAGTGTGACGTTGCTTTCAATACTCTCAAAGAGAAACTCGTCCACAGCCTCCTGCCTTGACTCCTCCCGATGAATCCAAGCCATTCAAGTTTTCTGTGATGCTTCTCTTCAAGGTCTCGGTGCATGTGTTAATGCAAGAGAAGAGAGTTGTGGCCTATACCTCTCGTCATTTGAAGCCCAACGAAAAGAACTACCCCACTCACGATCTTGAGTTGGCGGCAGTTGTGCATGCATTGATAACATGGAGACATCTCTTGTTGGGAAGGAAAGTGGACATTTTCACCGATCACAAGAGTCTCAAGTATATGTTCACTCAACCCAACCTCAACCTCAGGCAAACTCGATGGGCCGAAATGATTCAAGATACAACCCAAGTATTGAATATACTTCGGGCAAGGCCAATGTGATTGCAGATGCTTTGAGCAGGAAGGCTTACTGCAACAGTTTAATCCTCAAGCCCTTCCAACCGGATCTCCGTGAAGCTTTCCGCAAGCTGAATCTTCAGGTTGTTCCTCAAGGCTTTCTTGCCAACCTCATAGTCTCTCCTACTTTGGAAGACCAAATTCGTGAGGCTCAACTCCTGGATACCATGGTGAAAAAGGTGAAACGTGGTATCGACAAGGGCTTTTCCAAGTACAAGTGCTTCCACATTGATGACAAAGATACTCTTTTCTTCGAGGACCGGATTGTGGTTCCTAAGGGTGATCAACGTAAAGTCATTATGAACGAGGCACACAATTCCCTTCTATCCATTCATCCTGGAAGTACGAAGATGTACCATGACCTCAAGCAGTCATATTGGTGGACTCGAATGAAGCGAGAAATTGCTCAATTCGTGAATGAGTGTGATGTCTGCAGAAGAGTGAAAGCAGAACACGAAAGACCAGCTGGTCTCCTTCAACCTCTTGCTATTCCAGAATGGAAGTTTGATCATATCGAAATGGACTTCGTGACTGGTTTCCCTAAGTCCAAGCGTGGAAATGATGATATCTTCGTTGTCATTGACAAGCTTACTAAAGTGGCTCATTTTCTTCCTATCAAAGAATCTATCACAGCAGCTCAGTTGACAGAGCTATACACCTCCAGAATTGTCTCCTTGCACGGCATTCCACAAGTGATCTCTTCAGACCGTGGCAGCATCTTTACCTCCAAGTTTTGGGATTCTTTTCAGAAGGCCATGGGCACCAACATTCGTTTCAGCACAGCTTTCCACCCTCAAACAAGTGGCCAAGTCGAGCGAGTCAATCAAATCCTCGAAGACATGCTCAGGGCTTGTGTCATTTCCTTCGGTATGAAGTGGGAAGATTGTCTTCCATATGCCGATTTCTCCTACAACAACAGCTTCCAAGCGAGTTCGGGCAAGGCCCCATTCGAAATTCTCTATGGCAGAAAGTGTCGTACTCCTCTCAATTGGTCCGAGACAGGTGAACGCCAACTTCTTGGCAACGACTTGATCACGAAGCGAAGAAATGTGCAAAGTCATTCGTGAGAATCTCAAAGCCGCAATCACGCCAGAAGAGCTATTATGATGACAATCACCGTGATGTGGCTTTTGAAATCGGAGACCATGTCTACCTCCGAGTCTCTCCAATGAAAGGCACTCGTCGCTTCGGTATCAAAGGGAAGCTTGCCCCCAGATACGTGGGTCCTTTCAAGATCATTGGCAAAAGAGGCGATCTCGCCTATCAACTTGAGCTCCCATCCAACTTCGCGAACGTGCACGATGTGTTTCACGTGTCACAGCTTCGCAAGTGCTTCAAGACTCTGAGCGCACTATCAACTTCAAGAGATTGACCTCCAAGAAGATCTCTCTTATCATGAGCACCCCGTTGCTATTCTTGAAGAAACCGAGCGCAAGACTCGCAACAAGTCAATCAAATTCCTGAAAGTGAAGTGGTCACACCATTCCGACCGAGAAGCCACCTGGGAGTGCGAGGATCACCTCCGTTCCGAATATCCGGAGTTCTTTCAGTCCTAGATCTCGGGACGAGATCCTCTTGTAGTGGTGGAGTGTTGTAACACCCCAGATGTAACTTTCCATATTTGTAACTCCAACTTTTGCCATTTTCGGCATTGTGATATGATATTCCCTCCGTGGTTGGGTTTTTCTTCTTTTTGCATTTTGTCCGTGTCATGCATCTCATATCATGTCATCATGTGCATCGCATTTGCATCCGTGTTCGTCTCATGTTTCCGAGCATTTTCCCGTTGTCCGCTTTTGCAATCCGGCACTCCTATGTTCCCCGGCGTCCCCTTTTACGTTTTTCCGTGAGCGGGTACTAAACTTTCTCGAAATGGACCGAGGTTTGTCAAGTGGCCTTGGTACACCACTGGTAGACCACCTGTCAAGTTTCGGGTCATTTGGAGCTCGTTTGTTACTCCAACGGTTAACCGCACTCTCGCAAAGGCCTCTTTTGAGTTGCAGCCCAACACCCCTTCAAAACAGCACAATAACCCATCTAAGTCACTTCCATGCTCTCCGTCGTCGGATCACGATCGTGTGGGCGAAAACCGCACCTCATTTGGAGCTTCCTAGCTCCTTCTACCTATAAATACACCCCCTCCCCCGAAATCCCGGATCATTCCACCCCTAACCCTAGCCCCGCGCCTCTCCCCGCCGCCGGACGTGTCCGATTTGGGCCGGACACGTCCGCCCGCCGCGCCCGGACGAACCGCGCGCCGCCACGTGTCCCTCCGCCGCGCCCCCGCGCCGCCGGCCCGCCGGGCCAGTGAAACCCGCCCAACCAGCGCGCCCGCGTCCGCGCCGGAGCGCGCGGACTCCGCCGCCGCTGGATTTCCTCCGGCCGTCGCCCGCTTCGGCCAGCTTCGCCGGCCGCCTCCGCGTCCTCCGCCGCCCGTCGCTGATCGGCGCCGGCGCCGTTGCCGCCTCGCCGCCTCCCACGTCCGGGCCTTGGCCACCACCGCCGCCTCCGGCCTCGGCCCCGCGCCGGCCTCTCCTCCCCGGCCCCAACTCCGGCCGGTGAACCTCGGTTCGCGCGCCCGGATCTCAGATCCAAAATCCGCGGTTGACTTCTCCCCCCCGCCCCGAAATCGCCTAAGTCATTATTCTGTGATTAATTTGTTGCATTTTCATCATGCCATAACTTTGCACACGTGGCCCCGTTTTGGTCGTATAGCACACCAAAATGTTCGCCTCGATGAGTAGAAAAGGGCTATGTGATGTTAGTTTCAGATTCTTATCAGAACATGCACTTTTGTCATTTTTGCCATGATTGATGTGTGCACCCTATAATCTTGAGTCCTACATGTGTTTTGTAATATGCCATGCCATCTTTACAGGGGTGTATTCCATGTACTTTTGTGATCTCTGTGGTGACTAGCACAAACATGCAAACTAGGCTTCATGATGTTGCTGATTTCAGCCCCTGTTTTGCTGATATTTTTATGCCATGTTAACTTGATGCTACCGAGAGATCCATGCATATTTTGAGATACTTAAGTAAGGATGTTTTGAACATATTGTTATGATCTATCAATCCATGCATTTGGTTGCAATTATGGAGTCCCATAGCTTGAGTCAATCGAGCTCTACTTTTGCTATAAAATGTTTCCTGGCAGATTGTTTACATGTTATTCAATTTTGCCAAGGTTGTTGTGGTTGATTCGTGTATGCTATGATGTTGTTCTTGCCATGTATGTCTTCTATGCCATGTCTTCTTGATGTATGTATGCTTAGTTTATCATGAGATGCTCTGTAGTGAGTGCATCGAGCTATTAAACATGCCTACTTGGCATCTGTTTCATTGCTCTGAACATTGCTTCCTGATGCTGATTTTGCCATGTTCAGTAATTTTCCAAAGTCTGTGAAGCTGATATATTTTGCACTTTTGCCATGCTTGTTTGGACCTGTTATGATGTGAATTAGCTGTAGCTCAGTGTTCATCTTTTGTCAATCATCTTGAGTAGATCACTGCCATATGCTTTGTTGATACATTTGGGTGCAGTAGATTAATTTCTTGTTGCTTGCTAAGTGGCATCATGCTGTTAATGGCAGATTTGTGCCATTCTTGTTTTGCTTGTCATTTGCAAACCGTGCATCCGATTCCGGTGATCTTTATGTCGATTTCAACCGAAATCATCTCATCTTTCCAGCGGCATACTTGGTTTGCCAAGTTGATGCCTTGTTCACCATTTTCCTTCCGGAGCACGCATACGCATTGCATATCACATCCCGCATATCATGCCATATATTGCATCATGTTGCTTGTGCTTTGCACCGTGATTTATTGTGGTTCCTTTGTTTGTGTTCTTGCTTTGGGTAGAGCCGGAGACGCAGTACGTGAACGAGGAACCTGTTGAGAACGCTTACGAGGATCAAGCTTTCGACAACTCTGAGAACTTTGCAAGCAAGATGACCATACCCTCGAAATCACTTCTATCTTTGCTATGCTAGATGCTCGCTCTTTTGCTATGCCTATGCTACGATGCCATCACTTGCTATATCATGCCACCCATATTGCCATGTCAAACCTCTAACCATCCTTTCCTAGCAAACTGTTGATTGGCTATGTTACCGCTTTGCTCAGCCCCTCTTATAGCGTTGCTAGTTGCAGGTGAAGTTGAAGTTTGTTCCTTTTGGAACATGGAGATGTTGTTCCTTTTTGGAACATGTTTACTTGTTGGGGATATCACAATATATCTGCTATAATTAATGCATCTATATACTTGGTAAAGAGTGGAAGACTCGGCCTTATGCCTGGTGTTTTGTTCCACTCTTGCCGCCCTAGTTTCCGTCATACCGGTGTTATGTTCCTTGATTTCGCGTTCCTTACAAGGTTGGCTGATTTATGGGACCCCCTTGACAGTTCGCTTTGAATAAGACTCCTCCAGCAAGGCCCAACTTTGGTTTACCATTTGCCACCTAAGCCTTTTTCCCCCGGGTTTTCGCGAGCCCGAGGGTCATCTTTATTTTAACCCCCCCCCCGGACCAGTGCTCCTCCGAGTGCTGGCCCGAACTGAGCTGCCTGCGGGGCCACCATGGGGAAACTCGAGGCTTGTTTTTACTCGTAGCTAGTCTCATCCGGATGTGCCCTGAGAACGAGATATGTGCAGCTCCTATCGGGATTTGTCGGCACAATCGGGCGGCTTTGCTGGTCTTGTTTTATTGCTGACAAAATGTCTTGTAGTCCGGGATTCCGAGATCGATCGGGTCTTCGGTAGAAGGAATATCCTTCGTTGACCGTGAGAGCTTATTATGGGCTAAGTTGGGACACCCTTCGTGGTATTATCTTTAGAAAGTCGTGCCCTTGTTATGAGGCGAGATGGGAATTTGTTAATGTCCGGTTGTAGAGAACCCGAAGTTGATCTTAATTAATACACATCAACGGTGTAATCTGTGATGGTCTCTTCTCGTGAGTCCGGGAAGTGAACACGGTGTTGGAGTTATGCTTGACGTAAGTAGTTCAGGATCACTTCTTGATTGCTACTAGCTTCACGACCGCGCTTTGCTTCTCTTCTCGCTCTCTTTTGCGAATGTAGCCACCATATATGCTAGTCGCTTGCTGCAGCTCCACCTCACCACTCTGTCCTTCCTATAAGCTTAAAATAGTCTTGATCTCATGGTGTGAGATTGCTGAGTCCCCGTGACTCACAGATTCTACCAAAACAGTTGCAGGTGCCGACGATGCGGTCACAGATGGCATGAGCTCAAGTGGGAGTTCGACGAAGAACGTGGTCGTTACTATGTGTATTTTCCGATGATCAGTGAGTGGAGCTCAGTTGGGACGATCGGGGATCTGTAGCATTTGGGGTATCTTCTTAATTTTGGTTCCGTAGTCGGACCTTGAGTGTAATCTGAATGATGGATGTTTATTTATGTATTGTGTGAAGTGGCATTTGTAAGCCAACTATGTATCTCTTTCCCTTATGTATTACATGGGTTGTGTGAAGATTACCTCACTTGCGACATTGCTTTCAATGCGGTTATGCCTCTAAGTCGTGCTTCGACACGTAGGAGATATAGCCGCATCGAGGGCGTTACAATGGACTACCGATGCAATGCAAATGGTGACATGATGAATGCAACAAACAAATAAAACACGCGACGACAATGAAATAACTGGAAGGCATCTGGAGCATCGACTGAAGCGTTGGTCTTGGGTCGTTACATTCTTCTTCTTTCGGATTCACATCAACTTGATGGGAATCCTTGGAGTTGTAGTCATACTTGATGATGTAGAGCTTGACGTAGTCTTGGGAACCCACTTGACTATGGCCTTAGGAGCTTCTTCAAATGAGTCAATCTCTTCTTGAAGGTTGTCCTTGCCTTTTAGCTTGTTGTCTTGTGGTGGAAGATCGTCTTGAGCTTGTGTTCCCTTGAAAGAAGTGGGGTCATACTTCTGTTGTTCATGAACAAACTTCATCTTGGGGAACTGAACTTCCGTTCAAAACCAACACCTTGATTCTTCCAGTGCCTTCCTTGCTTGTGTACAACTTTCTCAAATTGCTTACTCCCGGCAAGGCTATTGTAAACACCTTTCTCTATAATACCCTTCAATAAGCTATTTTCTTGCTCAAGTGTAACTTGGCTAAGAGAATAATTAGTGTAATCAAGAGAACTGCTAGAAGTAACAATATTGGATTTAACATGGTTATTGTTACTACTAGAGGAATAATCTTTCTTGCTCTTGTTGCTAGAGTTTACTTGTGGCATATAAGTAGACAAGAGAAGACGTTTGGGAATATAAGAAGAACTCTTCTTTCGAATATCACCATTGGTAGCTTTTAGAAACTCATGCTCTTGCTCTAAATTTAGCTTCTCTATGTTCCTCTAGAGTTGTTTCATGACCTAACTTAAGAGTGTTTAGTTCTTTAGTTAGACGCTCAATCTCCTTCTTATCATTGTCATTCCTTTCATCTTGATTAGCATGATTCTAGCAAGGTCATCATAGTTTTTATCACCAGTGTTGTCAACAAGTAAATCACCATCACCTAGCAAATCATCTTCATCACTATTGAAATCAAAATACTCGGGGTGTGATACCTCAGGGCCTTTATCCATGAAGCATATTCCAATTCCTTCATTTGGCGAGTCAAATATGCCGTAGGAGTTGGATGACAAAAGTGCAATACCGGCAACACCTTCATCTTGAGTATAATCATAGTCAGAGTGATAGATTCTCTCAGAGTAGTTGTCGGAGTCAGAACCGGATACCCATTCACCAACGTGAGCTTGTTGTCTTTGTCTTGTGTAGCTCTTTGATGACTTTTCCTTCCTTCTGAATCCTTGCTTCTACGAGAGGTTCTTCGTTCATAACGATCATATGTACTCCTTCTCTCCTTTGAGGTGATTCATCTCTTCTACTCCTCCTTTTGGGCGAATCTTGTCTTTTCTTGTAAGGAGAAGTACACTCATTGGAGTAGTGTCCAGGTCTTCCACAATTGTACCAATTACGATCACGACTAGAAGATCTTTTTTCATTGTAGGACCCTGACTTGGATCTTCTCTCTTTTCTTCTACTCTTGTAGAACTTGTTGAAGTTCTTCACCATTAAGCTCAGCTCTTCATTAGAGACTTGCTTCTCACTTGATGTTGTAGGTGCATCACTTGAAGATTTGTAAGCACCACTTGACTTGTTGGGGAGCTCTTCCTTACCCTTGAGTGACATCTCATGAGCAATAATTCTACCAATGACATCCATGGGCTTGAGATCTTTGTAATTGGGCATCATTTGGATCAAAGTGCACACAGTGTTGTATTTTTCATCCAAGGCTCTTAGGATCTTCTTGATGATGAATTTGCCGGTCATCCTCTAACTTAAATGAATAACTGTATTGCAATGAACATGATCAAATCATATTCATGCTCAACGCAAACACCAAAATAACACTTATTTAGGTTCAACACTAATCCTGAAGTATAGGGAGTGTGCGATGATGATCATATCAATCTTGGAACCACTTCCAACACACATCGTCACTTCACCCTTAACTAGTCTCTGTTCATTCTACAACTTCCGTTTCGAGTTACTAATCTTAGCAACTGAACCAGTATCAAATACCGAGGGGTTGTTATAAACACTAGTAAAGTACACATCAATAACATGTATATCAAATATTCTTTTGTTCACTTTTCCATCCTTCTTATCCACCAAATACTTGGGGCAGTTACGCTTCCAGTGATCAGTCCCTTTGAAGTAGAAGCACTCAGTTTCAGGCTTAGGTCCAGACTTGGGCTTCTTCACTTGAGCAACAACTTGCTTGCAGTTCTTCTTGACGTTTCCCTTATATCCCTTTGCCCTTTTCTTGAAACTAGTGGTCTTGTTAACCATCAACACTTGATGCTCTTTCTTGATTTCTACCTTCGTCGATTTCAGCATCGCGAAGAGCTCGGGAATTACTTTCGTCATTGCATATTATAGTTCGTCACGAAGTTCTAGTAACTTGGTGATAGTGACTAGAGAATTTTGTCAATTACTATATTATCTGGAAGATTAACATCCACTTGATTCAAGCAAATGTAGTACCCAGACAATCTGAGCACAATCTGAGCTATTCTCCTCCATCTTGTAGGCAAAGTACTGTCAGAGGTCTCATACCTCTCGACACGGGCATGAGTATGAAATACCAATTTCAACTCTTGGAACATCTCATATGCTCCATGGAGTTCAAAGCGTTTTTGAAGTCCCGGTTCTAAGCCGTAAAACTTGGTGCACTAAACTATCAAGTAGTCATCATACCGAGCTTTTGTCAAAACGTTCATAGCGTATGCATCTGCTCCTGCAATCAAGTAGTCATCATATCGAGCTTTTGTCAAAACGTTCAAAACAGGGGAGCTAAACGCGAGCTATTGATCTACAACACAGATATGCTAATACTACCAGGACTAAGTTCTTGATAAATTAAAGTTCAATTAATCATATTACTTAAGAACTCCCACTTAGATAGACATCCCTCTGATCATCTAAGTGATCACATCATCCAAATCAACTAAACCATGTCTGATCATCACGTGAGATGGAGTAGTTTTCAATGTTGAACATCACTATGTTGATCATATCGACTATATGATTCATGGTCGACCTTTCGGTCTCCAGTGTTCCGAGGCCATATCTGCATATTCTAGGCTCGTCAAGTTTAACCCGAGTATTCCGCGTGTGCAAAACTGGCTTGCACCCGTTGGAGATGAACGTAGAGCTTATCACACCCGATCATCACGTGGTGTCTCGGCACGACGAACTTTGGCTACGGTGCATACTCAGGGAGAACACTTTTATCTTGAAATTTAGTGAGAGATCATCTTATAAAGCTACCGTCAATCAAAGCAAAATAAGATGCATAAAAGATAAACATCGCATGCAATCAATATAAGTGATATGATATGGCCATCATCATCTTGTGCTTGTGATCTCCATCTCCGAAGCACCGTCATGATCACCATCGTCACCGACACGACACCTTGATCTCCATCGTAGCATCGTTGTCGTCTCGCCAACTATTGCTTCTACAACTATCGGTACCGCTTAGTGATAAAGTAAAGCAATTACAGGGCGATTTCATTGCATACAATAAAGCGACAACCATATGGCTCATGCCAGTTGCCGATTACAAAACATGATCATCTCATACAATAAAATATAGCATCATGCCTTGACCATATCACATCACAACATTCCCTGCAAAAGCAAGTTAGACGTCCTCTACTTTGTTGTTGCATGTTTTACGTGGCTGCTACAGGCTGAGCAAGAACCGTTCTTACCTACACATCAAAACCACAACCATAGTTCGTAAAGTTAGTGCTGTTTTAATCTTCTCAAGGACCGGGCGTAGCCACACTCGGTTCAACTAAAGTTGGAGGAACTGACACCGGCCAGCCACATGTGTGCAAAGCTCGTCGGTAGAACTAGTCTCGCGTAAGCGTACGTGTAATGTCGGTCCGGGCCGCTTCATCCAACAATACCGCCGAACCAAAGTATGACATGCTGGTAAGCAGTATGACTTGTATCACCCACAACTCACTTGTGTTCTACTCGTGCATATAACATCTACGCATAAAACCTGGCTCGGATGCCACTGCTAGGGAACGTAGTAATTTCAAAAAAAAATCCTACGCACACACATGATCATGGTGATGCATAGCAATGAGAGGGGAGAGTGTGTCCACATACCCTCGTAGACCGAAAGCGGAAGCGTTAGCACAACGCGGTTGATGTAGTCGTATGTCTTCACGATCCGACCGATCCAAGTACCGAACGCACGGCACCTTCGAGTTCAGCACACGTCCAGCTCTATGACGTCCCACAAACTCCGATCTAGCAGAGCTTCGAGGGAGAGATCCGTCAGGACAACGGTGTGATGACGGTGATGATGATGCTACCGACGTAGAGCTTCGCCTAAGCACCGCTACAATATGATCGAGGTGGATTATGGTGGAGGGGGGCACCGCACACTGCTAAGAGATCAAGAGATCAATTGTTGTTTCTAGAGGTGCCCCCCTGCCCCCGTATATAAAGGAGGGAGGGAGAGGCCGGCCCTAGAGGGGGCGCGCCAAGTGTGGGGAGTCCTACTAGGACTCCCAAGTCCTAGTAGGATTCCCCTTTCCTTTCGGAGTAGGAGAGAAGGAAAGAGGGGGAGAGGGAGAAGGAAAAGGGGGTTGCACCCCTTGCCCAATTCAGACCAGAAGGGGGGGGCTCGTGCCTCCTTCCTTTTGGCCTCTCTCCTCTATTCCCGTATGGCCCAGTAAGGCCCAATACTTCTCCCGCTGAATTCCTGTAACTCCCCGGTACTCCGAAAATACCCGAATCACTCGGAACCTTTACGATGTCTGAATATAGTCGTCCAATATATTGATCTTTACGTCTCGACCATTTGGAGACTCCTCGTGATGTCCCCGATCTCATCCGGGACTCTGAACTACCTTCGGTACATCAAATCACATAAATTCATAATAACGATCATCACCGAACTTTAAGCGTGCGGACCCTACGGGTTCGAGAACTATGTAGACATGACCGAGACACGTCTCCGGTCAATAACCAATAGCGGAACCTGGATGCTCATATTGGCTCCTACATATTCTATGCAGATCTTTATGGGTCAAAACGCATAACAACATACGTTGTTCCCGTTGTCATCGGTATGTTACTTGCCCGAGATTCGATCGTCGGTATCTCAATACCTAGTTAAATCTCGTTACGGGCAAGTCTCTTTACTCGTTACGTAATGCATCATCCTGCAACTAACTCATTAGTCACATTGCTTGCAAGGCTTATAGTGATGTGCATTACCGAGAGGGCCCAGAGATACCTCTCCGACAATCGGAGTGACAAATCCTAATCTCAAATATGCCAACTCAACAAGTACCTTCGAGACACCAGAGAGCACCTTTATAATCACCCGATTCACGTTGTGACATTTGGTAGCACACAAAGTGTTCCTCCGGTATTCGGGAGTTGCACAATCTCATAGTCATTGGAACATGTATAAGTCATGAAGAAAGCATTAGCAACATACTAAACAATCAAGTGCTAAGCTAACAGAATGGGTCAATTCAATCACATCATTCTCTAATGATGTGATCCCGTTAATCAAATAACAACTCATGTTTAAGGCTAGGAAACTTAACCATCTTTGATTCAATGAGCTAGTCAAGTAGAGGCATACTAGTGACAATAAGTTTGTCTATGTATTCACACATGCATCATCTTTCTGGTTAATACAATTTTAGCATGAATAATAAACATTTATCATGAAATAAGGAAATAAATAATGACTTTATTATTGCATCTAGGCATATTTCCTTTAGGGACGGTGGGGACTTATGAGAATAGGGCGAGTTGGGTGATGGTGTCACCGGAGAACACCGAGAACCAATAATTATAGGCGGAAGGTAGGTGAACCACCGTGTCGCGGGAAACACGGCGGTCATCGCGGTTATTGGAATTCAATGCATAAGCAGGCACGGCTTAGAGCGCCATCTTGCCGTGGAAAACTAGAAAAACTAAAATTATGACTTTGTCGTCCTGTCTTGTCTCGGCAGTGGTGCGTCCCGTCCGTGCTGGGTCACACGTCGGCATGACGGCCAAACGAGTGCGCTCGATTCATCTAGATGAGGTATGTGCGTGATCTGCTAGTTAATCGCTTAGGATCGAGTCACTCGGATAGTGTACGTGTAGGATCATAATAGCTGATGAACGTTGTCGTGGGAAAACAAGGCCACCTATGGGGCCATCAGCCCCTTGTGGTTCGGCAAGGGGTAGAGCACATTGCACAAAGAGCGGAGGGTGCAGAGCAGCGCGACAACAATCACACTAGCAGTTTTTACCCAGGTTTGGGCCGCTGCGAGGCGTAAATCCCTACTCCTGTGTTGGTGGATTGATGAGAGGACCGTAGTGGAGATGTGGCGCTCTAGCCGGGCAAGGTTGCCTCGGGGCGAGAGAAGCTACGTGCGTATGAGTGTACACGGGTCCGAATCCTTTCTAAGGTTGCCACGGCCCTCCTTTATAGATCAAGCGCCCAGCAAAGTGGCAAATCAATTATTATGTACTGATTAGATAGCAAACAGTGCTATCGTACCTAACTCTGCAGACAGGACAAGGCACATTAAATGCGCTGCTTAGTGTCACATCATAGCATAGCCCGATAAGCCTTGCCGTGCCGTTCGGCCACCTTCTCGCCTACCAGCGTGACACGTCTCAGGACGGTTTTCATTTGGAGGTGATTTCCTTTGGAAGTGGCTGCCAGTGCCAAATAATAGCCACTTAGTCACTTGGGGGCTCGACACTCATCGATGACTTGTGTTACTGTGAGGTGGAGCGGTGGAGTCTTGGCGGGGTAGTCCGCCCACATCATGCCCGGCTGGCTTGCCGGGA
Source organism: Aegilops bicornis (assembly GCA_021605145.1). Lineage (NCBI taxonomy): Eukaryota > Viridiplantae > Streptophyta > Magnoliopsida > Poales > Poaceae > Aegilops > Aegilops bicornis. The sequence goes on from CM038672.1 coordinate 349,886,731, forward strand.
CAGCCTTAAGACTTGTCTTCGGGGAAACCTCGACCTGGCTAGGCTCGCCTGCCCAGCAAGGGAGGTTTTCGTTTGTGGCACCTTGCTCCTTTAGCTCAGTCTTGGTCTTCTTGATCCGCCCCTTGATTTTTCTAAGAGCTGATCTCTTGTACTTAGTCTAGTCTTGGACGCTGCAACCTTGCTCTTAAGCCTGTGTATAGTCTGGGAAACACACCTGGGGTTTGTTGCACCGACAAACATTCGCTAGGAGATAAGGCATTTGCAAACGTTTTTGCTGCCAGTTTCTTAAGATTTGCATGACATTTTCTTCAGAACAACATGTCAGTTTCTTCAGAGGTTGGCATTTTTACTGAAAAAACTGCCACCTTTGGATCTTGCATCGCAACTAAAACGGCCAAGAGTGTATTGGTAGGCTAGCTAGTGATCGATCAGTAACTTGTAAACGCTGAGCGAACAAAAATAAGGAATTGCTAGTAACTTGTAAACATTGAGCATAGAGAAATAAGGATCATATTGTGCACTGTAGTAAGAGCCGATCCGTTTGAAATGTTCACACGAGACTCATAGGCCTAGCATTGTAATATGTTCACATTAGTAGCCTAAATTCACAACCAACTAGTACGTTTCCCATACATAAGATCAACATGTTAATGCATCTCAATGATTCATAGATCATATACAAATATGTAGCTCCAAAAGCAAAGATCTAGAAAAAACATTTGTTCTTGCTACTAACATGGATGCTTCTCTGGGCCAACATTCAGTACAGAGTGAAAGACAAATTTGTTTGTGAAGTCTACAATTCCTCTTGCAAATGTAAGTGGTTTCACCAACAGCTGGAACCACGAGAATGAACCACACATGATGGAGGAACATCCACTGCAATATGATTTGGTCTTCTCTTGATCGCACGGTGAGACTATTTTTGGAATACAAACTTCAACTTAGGCAAAATGATGACCGTTGTATAATCAGAGACCAAAGCAATGAAGCACCTAGTGTTAGCCAATAAATAGTACAATACTAATTTTGTGCAGTCAATGAAGTGACTATCGAATCTTTCTATGTCTATTTTCAAATGGCACTGCATGCAGTGACTATACTATTCTCTTGTGCAGTTCCACCAAAATGGTCACTTTGTTTGTTTGCCAAATAGCAATGGGCAGACATCTGTCTACACAAATATCAAGTAGTTAGTAAACATATACCGCACCTTGTATTTTCGGTTTAAACACGTCTCTTCTAGTTGTTTCCCCTTACCATCTGTCACGTTTTGCACTGGATAATTTCATACTGTCATGTTTTGCCCTGGACAACTTCATACTGAATTGATTTGCTGGTACATAGTAGAAATATAGCGCCTATTCTTCATCACACCTAGGATATCCATGTTCGCAGTGATGGCAGAGGTGAAATCGATACAACCGAAATTGAGCATCCTATCATTGAATCATGTCCTGCACCTCCAATGTAGGTCCACCCTGTCAATAAATTCACATGCAAACCACTAATATTACTATCTAATGATAGTACAGAAAGAGTATCAAGCTAGTAGCAAACCATGTACCTTCATAATGAACAACTCAAGTGCCACCAATTAGATATACCGGTTTGGAAGAAAACATGCGCATAATGTTGAACCATTTGGACTTTCTGTGCAGTTCCACTAAAATCGAGCATCCCTGTTTGCACGGATATTGAAAGTGTGATTACTATAAAAGTGGCACTAGTTGAAGCATAGACTCACAAATATAAGCATTCTGGTTTCTTAATGGAAAAGGTAACAAGACTGTTTCTAACCACCTTTTTGAAATAAAAAATAAGGCAACAACGACTGATGTCAGGAAGGCAAACATAGTACTTTCTGAAAGATTGAGCCGTTCCTGACCTTTCCTCTTCTTTAAAGCATATTTTGTGCAGTTCAACTAAAATAAAACGCCATCACCACCTTCAAAATTCAGTGACACTTTACAAAAAGAAATGACTTACCATTACATCATGATGTCAGGTATGTGATCGATATGCATTATAGACAAACATGCAGACCTCCTCCGATAACATAACGAACATTAATTTTAACAAAGGTGTGACTAGCTTTACCGGCATAATTTGAGTGAACTCTACACCCTCTGTTCGTTAATATAAGACGTTTTCGCAGTTCAATTTAAAGTACCCAAACTTTTAGTATTTAGAAAAATAGATAATAGTTTTCTTGAGCACATTTCTAGGAAAGCTTGCCCCACCTTATATATGTCCATATGCTAATGCAACACCATTAGAATAGTACAAATATACACTAATCCAGTGGCTAATGGAACAGTAGAGTAGTTTTTTTTATTATGGGGTACAGTACAATGGTTTTACGGAACAAATTTCCACAAGCTAGCAGTAGAAGATTTCTATAAGCACTAACTATACAAAATGTAAAGGTAACAAGTTTCTGCATTGGTATACTAGTTGTGAAACAACATTAAACCAAATACAAAGTCTGAAGGTAACTAGCATTATTAACTAATGACAGTATAAAAAAATTACAAACCATGTACCTAGGTAAATATCATTTGAAACTCGAGGGGACATGAAAAATTTCTATCCCAATCTTGATAATCAATCGAACATAAAAACTTGATCAACCGAATCAAGAAAACTGTCGGAGGAGTAGGTGCCCAATGTTGACCTTCCCTCTTCTCTTCATAATTTTTTGTTGAGTTTAACAAAAATAAAATGACATCAGTGCCGTGGCATTTTAGTGACACTGTACAAAAAAAATTGACTTATCTCATGAAAGTGAGGTATGTAATCTATAAGCATTAACAGTGCAAAAATCTGAAGGTAGTAACAAGTTTCATCGTTGGTATACTAGCTATGCAACAACATTAGAATGCCTTAGCTGAAAAATCTTTAATACATCCACAATCAATAGCTAACCCTGAAATAATCCAGTGACATTAAATGGCATTGCTTAAATTTATCGGTGGCATTAGACAGAGTGTGGCATTAGTTAAATGTGCATCACTTTAGCAGTAGCATTGCTTGACTTTACCGCTGGCGTTATACTAATAGGAAAAAAGTGGACATAAGAGCATGGGAGGCCCATTCGGATAGTGGGCGCATGATGTATACTACGCAACCTTCTTCTTGTAGACATTGTTGGGCCTCCAAGTGCAGAGGTTTGAAGGACAGTAGAAAATTTCCCTCAAGTGGATGACCTAAGGTTTATCAATCCATGGGAGGCGTAGGTTGAAGATGGTCTCTCTCAAACAACCATGCAACCAAATAACAAAGAGTCTCTTGTGTCCCCAACACACCCAATACAATGGTAAGTTGTATAGGTGCACTAGTTCGGCGAAGAGATGGTGATACAAGTGCAATATGTATGGTAGATATAGGTTTTTGTAATCTGAAATTATAGAAACAACAAGGTAACAAGCGAAAAAAGTGAGCGTAAATGGTATTGCAATGCGTTGAAACAAGGCCTAGGGTTCATACTTTCACTAGTGCAAGTTCTCTCAACAATAATAACATAATTGGATCATATAACTATCCGTCAACGTGCAACAAAGATTCACTCCAAAGTCACTAATAGCGGAGAACAAATGAAGAGATTATTGTAGGGTACGAAACCACCTCAAAGTTATTCTTTCGGATCAATCTATTCAAGAGTTCGTACTAGAATAACACCTTAAGACACATATCAACCAAAACCCCACCTAGATACTCCAATGTCACCTCAAGTATCCATGGGTATGATTATACGATATGCATCGCACAATCTCAGATTCATCTATTCAAACCAACACAAAGTACTTCAAAGAGTGCCCCAAAGTTTCTACCGGAGAGTCAAGAAGAAAACGTGTGCCAACCCCTATGCATAAGTTCACGAGGTTACGAAACCCACAAGTTGATCACCAAAACATACATCAAGTAGATCACGTGAATATCCCATTATCGCCACAGATAAGCACATGCAAGACATACATCAAGTGTTCTCAAATCCTTAAAGACTCAATCCGATAAGATAACTTCAAAGGGAAAACACAATCCATTACAAGAGAGTAGAGGGGGAGAAACATCATAAGATCCAACTATAATAGCAAAGCTCGCGATACATCAAGATCATGTCGAATCAAGAACGCGCGAGAGAGAGATCAAACACATAGCTACGGATACATACCCTCAGCCCCGAGGGTGAACTACTCCATCGTCGTCATCGAGAGCGCCGGGATGATGAAGATGGCCACCGGTGAGGGTTCCCCCCTCCGACAGGGTGCTAGAACGGGTCTAGATTGGTTTTCGATGGCTACAGAGGCTTGCGGCGGCGAAACTCCCGATCTAGGTTATTTTGTGGAGGTTTTTGTATTTATAGGAATTTTTGGCGTAGGTCTCACGTCAAGAAGGTGCCCGAGTCGTCCACGAGGTAGGCCCACGCGCCCGGGGGGTGGGCGCGCCCCCCACCCTTGTGGACGGCCCGGGACTCTTCTGGCCCAACTCTTTTGCTCCAGGGTCTTCTTTTGGTCCATAAAACTTCGTCAAAAATTGGCACGTCAATTGGACTCCGTTTGGTATTCCTTTTCTGTAAAACTCAAAAACACGAACAAAACAGAATCTGGCACTGGACTCTAGGTTAATAGGTTAGTCCCAAAAATCATATAAAATAGCATATAAATGCATATAAATGCATATAAAACATCCTAGAAGGATAATATAATAGCATGAATACTTATAGATACATTGGAGACACATCAGCATCCCCAATCTTAAGTCCTGCTCGTCCTCGAGTAGGTAAATGATAAAAGAAATAATTTATGAAGTGTGAATGCTAGAAGGTGCACAAGCTGATCAATGATAATTTCAATCACCTTTTCTAGCATCATTATATGTCATAACAGTAGCTCAACTCATAAAACTTTTCATGATCAAGTAACAAGCTATTCACATGTTAAAGCATAGATCATAAAATTTCTTGAAAACTAACAAACTATGTTCTCAGTCATCAAAAAATTGCAATTCATCTTATTTTCAGGAAGGGTCTATGTAAGAGCTTTGCTTTAGCAAATTCCACATACTCAACCATCATATAGTCTTCAATGATTGCTACCACTCAAAGCATATTTTTAGAACTAATAACATCCATCGAACATAGAGAAAGATAGGGGCTTAATGTTTCACCTCCCAACTTATTTATCATATAGATAATTGTCAACAATAATAATTCAAGATCAAATATATTTGAATGGCCATATATGCTTAGATCTTTCAATCACATGATGCTTGCCAACTAAAGAGTAGGTTGGAATGAGAAGGAATACAACTGACTCTTGCATAAAAGTAAAAGATAGGCCTTTCAAAGAGGGAAGCATGGATTTGCAGAGGTGCTAGAGCTCGAAGCAAAAACAGAGATGAAAATAATTTAGAGAGGTATGCTTTCATTGTCAACATAACGACCAAGAGTTCCCAATATCTTCCATACTAGATACATTATAGGAAGTTCCTAAACAGAAAGGTAAAGATTTTACTCCCCCTCCACCAACAATCACACTCCATGGCTTGTCCGAAACAACGGGTGCCGTCCAACTATGAACAATCCTGGGGGAGTTTGTTTAAATTATTTGCGAATTAATTTTTGATCTTTTGATCATAGGACTGGGCATCCCAGTTACCAGCCATTTTCTCGTGAATGATGAGCGGAGTCCACTCATCGTGAGAATAACCCACCTAGCATGAGCGATTCGGGCATACAAAACATATTATTATTTGAAGGTTTAGAGTTTGGCACAGGCAAATTTACTTGGAACGGTAGGTAAATACAGCATATAGGTAGATATTGTGGACACTCATTGAAGAAACTTGGTTCAAGGAATTTGGATGCACAAGCAGTATTTCTGCTTAGTGCAGATATTTTGGCTAGCAAATGATTCTAAATAGAAAGCACCACATGTTAGAGGATCCATAACAAATATAACTTCTATACAAATATACCCAAGCATAACTCATTATGTTGTGTTCCTTGTCCAACTTCAACTAATTTGCTCAGGTTTGAAAATAATTAATGGGGCTCACAATCATAGAAAATGTCCAAGATAGTATATTTATATGTGAAATCTCTCTTCCTTCAATATTCTTTCATGAATTGTTCAAGTGACCAATACAATGTTTGCTAACCCTCAAAAATTTTACCACCTCTACTTCTTATATGTGAAGGCATTACTCCCCATGGGAAAGGATATGAAACATATATAATTTCAGATTTATGATATTCAATTCATTCAACCATTTACTCATGGGATATATAAGTGAAGCACGTGAGTAAATGACAAACTACTCCAAAAGATATAAGTGAAGATCAATGAGTAGTCAAATAATTATTTACCTATGTGAGGAATCTCTCTCATTTAAATATTTTAGATCTAAATATTTTATTTAAACATCAAGAAAAACAAAAGAAAATAAAATGACGCTCCAAGCAAAACACATATCATGTGGTGAATAAAAATATAGCTCCAAGTGAAGTTACCAATGAACGAAGACGAAAGAGGGGATGCCTTCTGGGGCATCCCCAAGCTTAGGCTCTTGGTTGTCCTTAATTATTACCTTGGGGTGCCTTAGGAATCCCCAAGCTTAGGCTCTTGCCACTCCTTATTCCATAGTCCATCGAATCTTTACCCAAAACTTGAAAACTTCACAACACAAAACTTAACAAAAAACTCGTAAGCTCCGTTAGTATAAGAGAATAAATAACCACATAGGTACTGTTGTGAACTCATTTTAAATTCATATTGGTGTAATATCTAATGTATTACAACTTATCTATGGTTCATACCTTCCGATACTAGTCACAGATTCATCAAAATAAGCAAACAACACATAGAAAACAGAATATGTCAAAAACAGAACAGTCTGTAGTAATATGTACCAAACGTATACTTCTGGAACTCCAACAATTCCCAAATAAATTTGTAGACCTGAAGAAGTTGTCTATTAATCATCTTCAAAAAGAATCAACCTAAACTCACTCTCTAGTAAAAAATGGCAGCTAATCTCGTGAGCGCTAAAGTTTCTGTTTTTTACAGCAAGATCATAAAGACTTCACCCAAGTCTTCCCAAAGGTTCTACTTGGCACAAAATCTAATTAAAACATAAAACCACATCTAACCAGAGGCTAGATAGATTATTTATTACTAATCAGGAGCAAAAAGACAAAAAAACAAAAATAAAATTTGGTTGCCTCCCAACAAGCGCTAACGTTTAACGCCCCTAGCTAGGCATGATGATTTAGAATGATGCTCGCATAAAAGATAAGAATTGAAACATAAAGAGAGCATCATGAAGAATATGACTAGCACATTTAAGTCTAACCCACTTCCTATGCATAGGGATTTTGTGAGCAAACAACTTATGAGAACAATAATCAACTAGCATAGGAAGGTAAAACAAGCATAACTTCAAAACTTTAAGCACATAGAGAGGAAACTTGATATTATTGGAATTACTACAAGCATATGTTCCTTCCTCATAATAATTTTCAGTAGCATCATGAATGAATTCAACAATATAACTATCACATAAATCATTCTTTTCATGAGCCACAAGCATAGAATTTTTACTACTCTCCACATAAGCAAATCTATTCTCGTCAATAGTAGTGGGAGAAAACTCAACAAAATAACTATCATGTGATTGAAAATTAAGATCAAGATGACAAGTTTCATGGTTATCATTATTCTTTATAGCATACGTGTCATCACAATAATCATCATAGATAGGAGGCATGCTTTCATCATAATAAATTTGCTCACCAAAACTTGGGGGACTAAACATGTCATCTTCATCAAACATAGCATCCCCAGCTTGTGGCTTTGCATATCATTAGCACCATGGATATTCATAGAATTCATACTAACAACATTGCAATCATGCTCATCATTCAAATATTTAGGGCCAAACATTCTAATGCATTCTTCCTCTAGCAATTGCGCACAATTATCGGAATCCTTATTTTCATGGAAGACATTAAAAAGATGAAGCATATGAGGCATCCTCATTTCCATTTTTTTGTAGTTTTTTTTATAAACTAAACTAGTGATAAAACAAGAAAATAAAAGATTCGATTGCAAGATCTAAAGATATACGTTCAAGCACTCACCTCCCCGGCAACGGCGCAAGAAAAGAGCTTGATGTCTACTATGCAACCTGCTTCTTGTAGACATTGTTGGGCTCCAAGTGCAGAGGTTTGATGGACAGTAGCAAATTTCCCTCAAGTGGATGACCTAAGGTCTATTAATCCGTGGGAGGTGTAGGTTGAAGATGGTCTCTCTCAAAGAACCCTGCAACCAAATAACAAAGAGTCTCTTGTGTCCCCAACACACTCAATACAATGGTAAGTTGTATAGGTGCACTAGTTCGGCGAAGAGATGGTGATACAAGTGCTATATGGATGTTAGATATAGGTATTTGTAATCTGAAATTATAAAAACAGCAAGGTAACAAGCGATAAAAGTGATCGTAAACGGTATTGCAATGCGTTGAAACAACGCCTAGGGTTCATACTTTCACTAGTGCAAGTTCTCTCAACAATAATAACATAATTGGATCATATAACTATCCCTCAACATGCAACAAAGAGTCATCCTGTCGGTGTACTAGAGTAGGGGTACCCTAGTATCCCGTACTCATGCACGGACAGTTGCAGCACCCCGCGGCAAGGTTTGCCTCGTCACCGCCAATCTCCTCCGTGGCTCCCTTGGAGCCATTCAAGAACAAAGTATTAGATTGAGAAGACAAGGTCCCGACAAGAGGAGCTTGTCGGGAAGGCCACTCCAGGCACGCAGAAGACAAGGCCCCGGCAAGAGGAGCTTGCAGGGAAGGCTCGGAGCGTGACAAGTCCCCGCTGCATGCAACTTCTCTCCGTCTCCGCTCCAGCTCACACAGCGACGTGTCGCCATGGGACCGTTCCATGGGTGCGTGTCGAGCGGCTGTGCAGCCAGCGGAGAGCAGCGATAAGCGGCACTTACAGGATCGCCATCGTGGCGAGCGGAGGCGCACCTGACGGTCTCTGTTACACTGTTTGGTCCCTTGCCGTCAGAGTTAGGTATTTTGCACTGTACACTGTTCAAGTAGGTGTACCAACTCATGTTTTTTACATTTTTACCCCCGCCTATGTTGCCACCTATCGGAGACCCCTTGAGCATATAAAAGGAGGCCCCTCGACTACCCTCCAACGGCCGACAAGGTCGACGAGTGGAGGGCCACTATCCAGAGCCTCATCGGCTTTGCCAACGGCGACGCTCCGCGGCAACCAACGCCATCGTTGCCGCGACAAGACGACAAGGCATGAGCCGGTGGCGACGAGACTGTCGGAGGTGCAACCACCGTGCACTCTCCGCCAAGAAGGCCAAGATCGCCGACCCAACGGATCCACCTCGACAGCGACTCCACTGCGTCGTCGGATCCGTGAGCTCGCCGCGATTAGCGCCAAGTTCTTCATGAGCGACAACAAGAGGGCCTTCGAACTCGCATCGAAGCGCCAAGAGAAGCGCGACGTCGATCCGACAACAAGCGGCGCTGGGCCTTCTGTTGACATGCATGCGCCGGAGGGGCCAGCGACTTGTCAGACGCGGTAGGTTGCCCTGCGTTCACTCGTGAGCTGCGGCAAGTCCGGTGGCCTCGCAAGAAAAACTTCAAGCCGACGTGCGGAGAAGTATGATGGCAGGACGCACCGTCGGAGTTCCTCAACATCTACACCATCGCGGTGCAGGCTGCGGGGGACGGGACGACAAGATCCTCACCAACTACTTCCGCCGTGCTCAAGCCCAACGTCGAGATCTTGGCTCATGCACTTGCCGGACAGCTCCATATCCTCTTGGGCAGATTCGTGCCATCAGTTTGTTGGCGCCTTCACAGGTGGCCACAAACCCCATGGCCAAGAGAGTGACCTTCACTTGCTCGCCCAGAAGGAAGGAGAATCCCTGCGCAAGTTCATCCAGAGATTCAGCCGCGTGCACTACAACATCCCAGACGTCCACCCTGCCGCTGTGATCAGTGCATTTCATCAGAATGTGCGGAACCGCAGGATGAGGGAGGAGATGGCGATGAGCAAAGTCAAGGACGTCAGTGAGCTGTACGCCTTGGCCGACAAGTGTGCACGCTACGAGGAAGGGAGGAGACTCCTGTGAGAGAATGCGGAAGCAGGATCTCGACAAGTTGATGACACCGCCCGGCAAAGAAGGGCGTGGCGAGGCAACAGGAAGAAGAAAGCTAGAGAAGTGCTAGCTGTTGAGCAGTCCGGCAATGGAGGTGGCGACAAGAACGCCAAGGCTGGTAGCTCCGGCAAGGAGGTTGTCACGACGCCAACCACGGTCGGTGGCGGCCGCCGACAAGCGGTGACGGCTCCGCAAGCAAGATTGCAAGATCCACCGCACCAAGGGCCCACGATCTCCAGAGCTGCAAGAAGGTCGAACAGCTCGTCGAACAGCGAAGAGCTGAGTACGAATGGCGAGACAAGGAGAAGGCCAGGAAGGTGCTGGGGAGCAAACAAGAAACGCCCCGGCCGGGAGGACGCCAAGCAAAGTCAAGAAGCGACAAGGAGATCGACCTCCCAGCGGCCGCGATAATGATGAAGATGATGATGACGACGAAGATATGGAGGACGCGGCGCCGATGAGCAGGAGTTTGAAAGCCACAGAGGTTCTCTGCGTTGACGGAGGTGCTTCCTGCATACCTCCCACCGCCAACTCAAGCAATGGATGCGAGAGGTCAATGCAGCGGAACCATCCGTGAGAGTCACGCAAACCTCACGAAGTGGTCTGAAGACGCCTATCATTTTTGATATTGAGGATCACCCTGATCGCATAACTGCGGTCGGGTGCTTGCCGATGTTGGTCTCTCCAACCATCCGCAACCTCAAGGTCACAAAAATGTTAGTTGACGGCGGGCCGGCTTGAATCTGATCTCCTCCGTGGTGCTCCAGAAGCTTCAAATCCCTGACAGCGAGCTCGAAGAGATCGGAACCTTCCAAGGAATCAATCCGGGAAGGAGCAAGCCGAAGGGGAAGATTACGTTGGCAGCGAGCTGAACTTCAGGACTGAGAGGGTTACATTTGACGTTGTCGATTTCCCATTGCCTTACAATGGGATACTTGGCCGTCCAGCGCTCGCCAAGTTCATGGCAGCCTCTCACTACGCTTACAACCTTCTCAAGATGCCGGGCCCGATAAGCGTCATCTCTGTCCATGGCGACAAGAAGGATGCCCTTATCTGTGCCGACAAGATCTTCCAGGATGCAGCAGCCGCGACAGATTGCCAGACACTTGCCGCTGAAGCTCCCGGGAGGAAGAGGACCAAGTACAAGTCCGGCAAGGGCTCTGATGCTCACTCCGGCAAGCGCACCTCTTCGGAGTGCTGCGCTACCGTCGAGGACGCACCATCGAGCTCCACTGACACGTGCCAGAAGATGGTGGCTCCGCCGAAGACCAAGAAGGTGCCCGCCAAGGAGGACGGCGCTGGTGATACCTTCACCATCAGTGCCTCTCTCGACTCCAAATAGGAAGGCGCGCTCGTCGCTTTCCTACGGGCGAATGTCGACGTGTTTGCATGGCAACTGTCTGATATCCCCGGTGTTCCCAGGAAAGTGATTGAGCACCGCCTGGCCGTTTGTCCTCATGCGCGCCCGTCAAGCAAAAAGTCGGGAAGCAAGCGGTGGGCGCCAAGAATTCATAGCTGAAGAAATCAAGAAACTGGAAGCAGCAGGCCTTGTCAGAGGAGTGCTCCATCCTACGTGGTTGGCCAATCCTGTAGTCGTGCGCAAAGAAAATGGGAAATGGAGGCTTTGTATTGACTTCACGGATGTTAATAAAGCATGTCCCAAAGATCCATTTCCCTTGCCGCGCATTGACCAGATTGTTGACTCCACCGCTGGATTTGATTTGCTTTCGTTTCTTGATGCCTACTCAGGATACCATCAGATCTTCATGGCTGAAGAAGATGAAGAGAAGACCGCATTCATCACACCATGTGGCACATACTGTTTCATACGGATGCCTTTCGGTTTGAAGAATGCTGGTTCAACATTTGCAAGGGTAGTCCATGACGCTTTTGAGCCGCAAATGCACGTAAATATAGAAGCCTACATGGATGACATAGTGGTCAAGAGTAAGGACAAAGCAACTTTGGTTCAAGATTTGGGCGAGACCTTTGCAAATCTGCGCAAGATCAACCTCAAGCTCAACCCCGAGAAGTGCGTGTAAGGAGTCCCTAACGTCAAGCTTCTCCGGTTCTTCGTGACTAAGAGGGGGATTGAAGCTAATCCCGAAAAGATCAAGCCCATAGAGCAGAGTTACGCACCCAAGCACGTCAAGGATCTACGAAGACTAGCCGGTTGCATGGCTGCTCTCGGCGAGTTTATTTCTAGGTTCTGCTGAGCGCCACTCGCCATTTTCAAGATTTTGAAAAGGCAGGTCCAGTAAAATGGACTCCCGAAGCGGAGGCTGCGCTGCAGGACTTAAAGAGATACCTGTCCTCCACTCCAACACTTGTCACGCCTAAGCCACAAGAGAAGTTGCTGCTGTATATAGCGGCGACCAATCAAGTGGTTAGTGTTGCGTTAGTGGCGGAGAGGGAGGCGGATGACGAGCCAGCAACCGCGGCAAGCACGCCGGCGACAAGCGGGGCTTCACCGACAAACTCTGGTCCCGACAAGGACGAGTCCGCGAAAACACGTGAACAGATGCAGAAAAGGATGGCGCAGCGCCCAGTCTACTTTGTCAGTTCCCTTCTGCAGGGGGCTAGGTCAAGGTACTCTCGTGTGCAAAAATTGCTTTTCGGCCTCCTCATGGCCTCGAGAAAGCTGCGCCATTACTTCCAAGCACATGAGATCACAGTTTTCACTCGCTTTCATTGAAGAGGATCTGCGAGAATCCGAGCGGCAGTGCGGGATTGTCGAGTGGGCACTTGAGCTGTCAAGCTTTGGTCTTAAGTTTGATAGCACATCAACTCTCCTAAGCAGAGCTTTGGCAGAATTCATAGCAGATTGGACGCCAACGCCAGATGAAGTGATTCCGTATACGAGCATTCCCGTCAAAGAAGCCAGCAAAGAGTGGCTGATGTACTTTGATGGTGCCTTCTCGCTGCAAAGCGCCCGGTCTTGGCGTCTTGCTTGTCGCACCACCGGAGAGCACCTCAAGTACGTCGTCCAGATGCACTTTCCCAAGGAGCAAGCGACAAACAATACTGCAGAGTATGAAGGCTTGCTTGCCGGTCTCAGGATCGCAGTGGACCTTGGGATCAAGAAGCTTATTGTCAGGGGTGACTCGCAACTTGTCGTCCGACAAGTGAACAAGGATTACCAGAGTCCGTTGATGGAAGCTTACGTCGATGAAGTGAGGAAGCTGGAAGAGCACCTTGACGGCCTGCAAATGGAACATGTTCCAAGAGCTCAGAATGATATTCTTGACGGCTTTGTCAAAGTGCGCCGCACTCAAGCTACACAATGGAACCAGGGATCTTTGTGCTCAAGCTGACTCAACCAACCGTAACACCATCAACAGGGCTGAATAAGAAGAGGAAGTTGGCCTCTGGTGACTATTTTCCGACAGAGCTTCCCGAAGCCGTCGTTGCAAAGGTCCCCAAGATCAACACCAACAGTGCTGAGGAGCAGTCTGCTCCGACAGACCCCAGGGTTTGTTTCGTTGAATCAGACGTTCCCGACAAGTCTTGCTCCGGCAAGCTTGTCGGGGAAACATCAAGCTCCGGCAGGCCGCAGTCCTCGCCGTGGAAGCTGATGTTCCCGCAGCAGCAGATGTGCCTTTAGTCCTTGTTGTCGAGCCACAAGCTCCGGCATGGGCGCAGCAGATTGTCCATTTCCTTCAGACAGGAGAACTTCGAAGAGCGGGAAGAAGCGGAAAGAGTAGCCCGGCGGTCAAATATGTACGGTTTGTCGACTGACATCGCATGTAAGAAGACTCAACGGTGTGAAATTGAAGTGTATTCCTGGGGAAGATGGACAGAAGTTGTTGGCGAAGATACATGGAGGCATATGTGGTCACCACATTGGCGCAAGAGCACTTGCCGCAAGGCTTTCCGGCAAGGTTTCTTCCGCCGACAGCCCTCCGTGATGCAACCGCACAAGTAACCAAGTGTGAAGCGTGCGGTTCCATTCCAAACAGATACACCAGCCAGCTCAAGCTCTCCAGACGATCCCTTTATCCTGGCCATTTTCGATGCAGGGGCTCGACATCCTCGGCCCCTTCCCCGAAGCTGTCGGGGCTTTGAGTACTTGTATGCGTCTCCATCGACAAGTTCACAAAGTGGCCGGAAGTGGAAGCGATGAGGAAGGTGATAGCACGGTCAGCGATCAAGTTCTTGGTCGATTGTTTGCCGTTTCGAATCCCTAACAGGATCATCACCGACAATGGCACGCAATTCTACGAGTCGCACCTTCATGCAAGACGCCCAAGACCTTGGCGCCAAGGTTCGCTTTGCTTCCGTTGCTCACCGAGAAGCAACGGTCAAGCGAAGAGAGGGCAATGCTGAAGTGCTGCGGCTCAAGACCAGAACTTTCGACAGGCTGCACAAGTGCGGAAGAAACTGGATCGAGGAGCTGCCGGTTGTTCTTTGGTAGATCAGGATGACGCCAAATCGAGCCACTGTCCAGGCACCCTTTGCTCTAGTCTATGGAGCAGAGGCAGTTCTCCCCACGGAACTCGTATACGGATCGCCTCGAGTACTCGCTTATGATGAGCTTGAGCAAGAGCAGCTGCGACAAGATGACGCGCTGCTCCTCGAGGAGGATCGTCTTCGGGTCAGGCGAGCCGCTCGCTTCTGACAAGCCCTGCGTCGCTACCATAGCCGCAGGGTTAGGGCCAGAAGCCTCGAGGAAGGCGACCTTGTTCTTCGGCGTGTTCAGTCCGCCAAGAATTCAAACAAGTTGACGCTGAAGTGGGAAGGCCCTTATCAGGTGAAACGAGTCACTAGGCCTGGCGCTGTCCGCCTTGAGACCGAAGATGGCATTCCGGTGAGCACCTCCTGGAACATCGAGCATCTTCGTAAGTTTTACCCATAAGGCGAGGTTGTCGGAATCCGTTCCGGCAACCACCTTTTGTACAAGTCTTGCCGCTGTTGCTTGTAATCCTTTGTACAAAGCCGGGCGCAGACCAGCGCATCGATAAAAGCTCGTGTGTTGCGCCGCGACTTGTCAAGTTCATGCTTTCATCAATTTATTGCATGCTTTGGCTAACACTTTGTGCAGCAACCACACCCGTAAGCAGAATCGAGCCGCTAGGCTCCATAACGTTATTTCCTCTCCTTTCTCTTCTCTCAAAAAAAGGAAGGCTCCCTCGCGCACAATTTAACCAGGGGGAGGAGGAGATAATACTATGGACTGTGCACCGCCGAGGAAGTTTCTCCTCATCGGGAAGCATGAAATGGAAAAGCTAAGTTGCCAAAGTTTGAGCAATCAATTTTAAGTTTTCAAGTTATCTTCCTCGAACGATAGTACTTTGTATGGAAAACAATGTGCGCAGAGGAACCAAATCGTATTTGGTCGCCCTTACTTTGTTTCGAGTCCGCTCAACAACTTAAGTGAGCTGCGGCTAGTCCGCGACAAGGTTGCTTGTCGGTAGCGACCCCGCCAAAGAAGCTACTGAAGTTCCAGACTTTCGGCTTCGCTGCAAGGGTGCCTGCACCGGCAAGTTTCCCTGAAAAGCGTAGGGTAATAATGTACAAAGGAAGGAATCAAATAGAGGGAATAACATTGCATTGATCGATTCACCTAAGATAGAGTATATTACAGAATAACTTGTCGCTGATCTAACAAAGTTTTCTAAACGTGATCAGCAGCGACAAGGGAAAGATAAGGTTGGCGACCTAGTCCACGCGGTCGCCCTCGATCCACTTGATCTTGTTCACCTTGTCCACAATGGGTGCGACAAGGGCTTTGAGCTCCTCCACGTTGGCTTCGCCGGCAAGGATTTGAGGACGCCCGTTAAGGTTGAGGCCGGGTTGCGGAAGGCCACCTTCATCAACACCTTCTCGAGGGCCCTTGCACAAACTCGACGAGATTCCTCGGCAAGTTGCTTCGGGACCTCCTCCCGAGTCGCCGGAGGCCCATCACCACGCCTTTGAAGAATAGGCTAAGCTTGACGCTGGGTTGGAGATGCTCGTCGGAGGAGTACCCGAGGTCCGCCATCCCCAGCTCCATCAGCTCGTTGTGGATGTCGGCAGCAGTGTCCACAAGACCTTCGGTCCAGTGCTCCACGCTCTCCCTCAAGGTGTTCTGGACGGAGGCAGCATTCGCCAGCAGCTCCTCCTTGTCCTTGATCGCCTCCAACAGGCCCGTCTCCCGCTCTCTGGCACCATCCAACGTCTACGTCAGAGTGGTCAGTTTCAGCTCCAGATCCGCCTTGGAGTCCTTGGCGGCGTCGAGCTCCTTGGCCCTGTCAGCGAGACGGACCTGCAGCTCGCCCAGTGTGTGGGCGTCCTTCTCGCGCTCACGCTTGAGCACGGCAAGCTCTTCGCCGCTCTTCTTGAGGGTGGCCTCCAGCTGTGCCTCCTTCGCCTTCAGCTCTTCCTTGGCGGCCTCGGCGGCTGCGGCAGCGTCGCCGCTTCTGGGCGCCCGCCAGCGACTCCTCACGCACGGCAAGGTCTTCCTCGTGGCTGTCCAGTTGACCTTCCGCTGTGCCAGCTAACTCGCTTTCTGTGGCGAGCTTCTCGGCAGCCAGCCGCTGCTCCTCATCAGCTGCGGCCTTCTCAAGGATGAAGGCCGTGCGCTCTTCTATGAGTTGCCCCCGCGCTTCCGCCACGTCGCGGAGGGCTTCTTTGTTGGCGCTCCGGAGCTCCTCGGCGCGCTTCTCCATATCCGCTCCGGCCCTCGCGACAAGGGCTTCCCGGGTCTCTAACTTGGCCTGACGGGTGCGGTAGAGAGACAGCAGCTTCTTCAGCAGCTGCTCCTCCTCGGACTCGCCGCTGCTGCTGCTTGGCGCATCCACCAGCGTCAGCCCAGCGGACGCAAGTAGCTCGCCGTCGAAGGTCTCGCCCTCGACCGGCGCCCTGGAACTCGGTTCCCAGGGGAGCTTGATGAAGACGCCGCCCGGCCTTGGTAGGCGCGGGCTGGGGCTCCTCGAACTGGCAGCGGCGGCCAGTGGGGGAATCGGCTGTCGAAGGCGCTTGCCGCTCCTGCGGCCTCAGGGCCGTCGATCGACCGCCCGACCCCTCGCCGGCCTCTGTGTCGGCGGCCTCGGTGGCCTCCTCGCCAACAGGCTCGTTGGCGACAGCCTCTTCCTCCACGACGATGACCTCTTCTTCCTCGACGGCGGCCCTGTCGGTGTTGCCGCGCGTCTCCTCCTCGCCGGCGGCCTCGACCTCCATCGGGTCTGCGTCAGACGAAGAAGGGGCAGTCAAGCAGATATCCAAAAAAAGAGAAACAAAAGAAAGCAAGCCCAAGGGAGATTTTCGCGTAAGGGAGTTACCTGCAACGGGATCCGCAGCCATGGCCTCGACCACTGGAGGGTCGCGGGCGCCGTCCCTTGCCGGGTAGCCTCCCTTGCCGGAGTGGCCTCCCTTGCCGGGTGGCCTCCCTTGTCGGAGGGAGCTCCCTTGCCGGGGAGTCCTCCTTGGCGGCATAGTGGCAGCGGCAGGATCTCGGAGGCGGCTTCCGAGCCCTCTGATGAGACTGCTCTGCTCTTGCACAAGCACAGTCAAATATCAACAAAGAAGGGCACCCCGCACGCCTAATAGCAAGAAGAAAACTGCACACTTACTGGGGGGCTGTCTGGGGCTGCTGGGAAGGGTTGCCGGGTCCAGCAAAGGCGGTCTCGGACGCGTCCCCGTCGCCACGGACAATCGTCCTCAACGACGACCGTCGGGATCTTGGCCCTCTTCGCGCTCTTCGGGCAGCGCCCTGAAAAGGAAAGAGTCCAGCAAGCAAATCAGATTCAAGATGAAGCAATAAAAATTGAAGACATACAAGCACAATCTCGAGATGCTTACTCTTCGCCTTCCTCCTCGAGCTGGCGCGGAGAAGTCAAACTCAGCCCGCCTCGGTGCGATGAGGCGGGGAGTGGGCTCTCTTGGCCGCTTAAGCGGGCGTCGGCGGCTTTGAGAAGATTCCGCCCAGCTTGTCGCTGCAGTTACAGGCGCCTCGCGGTAACCTCGCTTGCCGCGGTGGAGCGCGTCGAGCGGCGCTGCAGTTGTGGGCCGACCTGTCGCCCCGGCTCGTCTCCAGCCCTGCGGAGACGCCTCCTCGGCGGAGCCGGGGGCTCCGCTGGTGGCAAGTCGCTTGGCGGCGGGGAAGAAGCGCCCACGGCGGGTCCACTCGTACCGGCCTCGAGCTCGACAAGCTCGTCCTCGCCGGCGACCTCCCCTTGCTCAGCAGAGCTGACCGCCTTCGCCGCGTCCGCCTCCTCCACGGTGAACCCGAAGGCTCCAGCAGCAGCGGCTGCTGCCGCCTCCTCGCTTCGGTGGCGATCCACGCCATCTCACCTTTCGGTGGTGTCTCGGGTGAGCCTCTTCGCTCGTCGGAGCGGATCGGCACCTCTTGCAAGTTGTCGAATAATTGCTGCACGACCTCGTCGGGGGCTCTGCCAGGTCGGGGCGATCCGTGGGAGTTGCGGTGGCATCATGGCGCGGATGCGGTCGAGCGCCGAGTTGTTGCACAGTGGGACGACCCCTCGCGGCAACCTGAACCACTCTGGATGTTCGGGGTCGTTCTTGAACAGCTCGAGCAGCACTGAATCCAGCTCCATGACGGTGAAGTTCCAATTCAGGCCCGGGCGCAGCGTCATGATGTCCGCCGCATTCTGGAACTCCCAAGCAGGCCTCCTCCTTTCCTGCAAGGGAGCGATGCGGCGACCAACAGTTAACCCGGCAAGCCTGAGGCGCAGAATTCGGGTCACAGCTATCTTCAGCCTCGCATCCTCCGGCGTAAGTTACTCCAATCCTTGCCGCGCAATTGGGGTTTAGCGCCTGGCGGTGAAGGGCTGTGGGTCCTCCTCACGACCCAGCACCAGTTGGCTCTCCACTCCTCCCACTTGTTCCGGAACTCCCCTCTAGGTAGGCCTCTTTCTTGCCGATCCTAGAGACCCGAATATCCCTCCGGCAAGGGGCTCTCCTCTCTCGACGCAGGGAACAAAGAAATGGCGGAAGAGTGCCACGTTCGGGTGGACTCCGACAAAGTTTTCGCACAAATGTGCGAAAACTGCCATGGTCAAGATGGCGTTGGGGGTGAAATCAAGGAGGCGGAGGCCAAAGGTGTTCATGATGTCGCAAAAGAACTCGGAATACGGCGGGCAAAGACCGCAATAGAAGAAAAGGGCGAAGAAAGGGTACCCTGTTGGGGCCAAATCAGCGGCGGAGGCGGGGAGCACCCTCGTGCGCGGATGCGCCCGAGTCTTCGTCGACCAGAAAAGATAGTAGACGTCCCGCAGCTCCCGTGCGCCGAGCTGCGGGGGGAAGACGGCTCGCTCCTTGCGCAGCGCCACGAGCCGCTGCGCCTCGGCCGACTTGACGCCCTTCTCCTTATCGGCATTCGGGGCCGTGGCGAGGGGGGCGGAGGAGGTCGACGGCGGTGAGTGTGCTTGTGGCGAAAGGGGGCGGGGCGCTGCTCTCTTCGCACCGGAGAAGACGAGGGGAGCGGCGGTGGTTTCTTGACAAGACGGCAATGGCAGGAGTGGTCGGCCTGCCTCTGTTTCCTCCGCTTATAAAGGGGAGGAGGGGGGCGGACGTTCCGCTTATATTAATAAAGAACTCCCCACGATCGCGCCCACGATCTCTCGCACGACGCCACGTCCGGTGCGTGCCGTTAGTGGGGATCGTGGTGGGTCCGGGCGGGTTGCGGCGTGGTCAAGGCGCAGCTGCGTGTCCGCAGTACAGTTCTGGGCCTGGCCCGACAAGCGCTTCGGCACCGTGCACGGCCCAGGCCCGGGGCTCTGCCGGTGTACTAGAGTAGGGGTACCCTAGTATCCCGTACTCGTGCACGGACGGTTGCAGCACCCCGCGGCAAGGTTTGCCTCGTCACCGCCAATCTCCTCCGTGGCTCCCTTGGAGCCATTCAAGAACAAAGTATTAGATTGAGAAGACAAGGTCCCGACAAGAGGAGCTTGTCGGGAAGGCCACTCCAGGCACGCAGAAGACAAGGCCCGGCAAGAGGAGCTTGCCGGAAGGCTCAGGCGTGACAAGTCCCCGAGCACGACAAGGATTCGCCGCGGCAAAGGCGCTTGCGCGGCATGCAACTTCTCTCCGTCTCCGCTCCAGCTCACCCAGCGATGTGTCGCCATGGGACCGTTCCATGGGCGCAGGTCGAGCGGTGTGCAGCCAGCGGAGAGCAGCTATAAGCGGCGACAGGCTCGCCATCGTGGCGAAGCGGAGGCGCACTGACGGTCTCTGTTACCTTTGTTTGGGCGACAACAACGGGCATTTATTGCTTTTGTCCCTTCCGTCGGTGTTAGGTATTTTGCACTATACACTGTTCAAGTAGGTGTACCAACTCCTGTTTTTACATTTGTACCCCGCCTATGTTGCCACTGTCGGAGACCCTTGAGCATATAAAAGGAGGCCCGAGTGCAACGTGAAGACGTTCGGGTTCGCGTCTTTCGCAAGGTTCGGTTCATTCGACCGCCATAGACTAGATACACTCACGCTAGGTTTTGTAGCCCGCATTGCTCCCTAGCAAGAACACAATAGATCAAATAAGCAGCAGTAGGAGTTTTATCTCTCCGGGGAGCTCCGAAGTTGGGTAAACCGCTCGTGTGCATCGCCTCGATCCGCTCTTCGTGCGACCTCCGCCCCCCTCCGAACCACAAAGGGGCCTGCTCCGCCGGCCCCATAGGTGTCCGTGGGTACGATCAGCCTCCCCGACACACTCCAAAGTCACTTATAGCGGAGAACAAACGAATAGATTATTGTAGGGTACGAATCCACCTCAAAGTTATTCTTTCGGATTGATCTATTCAAGAGTCTGTACTAGAATAACACGTTAAGGCACATATCGACCAAAACCCTAATGTCACCTAGATACTCCAATGTCACCTCAAGTATCCGTGGGTACGATTATACGATATGCATCACACAATCTTAGATTCATATATTCAAACCAACACAAAGTACTTCAAAGAGTGCCCCAAAGTTCCTACCAGAGAGTCAAGACGAAAACGTGTGCCAACCCCTATGCATAAGTTCACGACGTTACAAAACCCGCAAGTTGATCACCAAAACATACATCAAGGAGATCACGTGAATATCCCATTGTCACCACAGATAAGCACATGCAAGACATACATCAAGTGTTCTCAAATCCTTAAAGACTCAAGCTGATAAGATAACTTCAAAGGGAAAACTCAATCCATTACAAGAGATTAGAGGGGGAGAAACATCATAAGATCCAACTATAATAGCAAAGCTCGCGATACATCAAGATCGTGTCGAATCAAGAATGCGCGCGAGAGAGAGATCAAACACAAAGCTACGGGTACATATGCTCGGCCCAGAGGGTGAACTACTCCCTCCTCATCATCGAGAGCGCCAGGATGATGAAGATGGCCACCGGTGAGGGTTCCCCCCTCCGGCAGGGTGCCGGAACGGGTCTAGATTGGTTTTCGGTGGCTACAGAGGCTTGCGGCAGCAGAACTCGTGATCTAGGTTATTTTCTGGAGGTTTGTGTATTTATAGGAATTTTTTGCGTAGGCCTCACGTCAAGAAGGTGCCCGAGTCGTCGACGAGGTAGGCCCATGCGCCCGGGGGGGCCACCTCGTGGACGACCCGGGACTCTTCTTGCCCAATTCTTTTGCTCCGGGGTCTTCTTTTGGTCCATAAAAAATCATCAAAAATTGGCACGTCAATTGGACTCCGTTTGGTATTCCTTTTCTGTAAAACTAAAAAACACGGAAAAAATAGAAATTGGCACTGGGCTCTAGGTTAATAGGTTAGTCCCAAAAATCATATAAAATAGCATATAAAACATCCTAGAAGGATAATATAATAGCATGAATACTTATAGATACGTTGGAGACGTATTAGCGCACCAGTATGATGTACCTCCAGGGACGCATAGATTGGTGAGGGTGGGATGGTTGCCCAGAGCAACAAATATCCAGGCAGCATATGTGGATTACGTCCCATTTTTGTTCTCTTTAGCCACATTTTTCCTATGTGAGGACAACAAATCGATCTACTTGGTCATTCTCTATTGCGTTGTCATGCCTTTCTACCCTTTTTCAACCAAGAGACACGAGACTCGTTCCTTAGCTACCGATTTTTCCCTTTTCAACCTAGATGCGGGTTCGATGCCTAGTCTCTTCGATAGTACTTTCTCCCTTCCTTTCCTTATTCAACCTAGACATGGATTAGTCTGCATGAAGTAGGGTTTCCTTTAATAGTGCAAATTAAGGTATTCGTCTGCGTGACAAGCAGAGCAGAGGATAGCAAACTGGGGAGATGGTGGAGTGGAAAAAGATCCACATGCAGCGACGTGGCAGATGGGGCAATAGAACAAAGGTATGGTTTGAAAAGAGGTAGCATACCTGAGGGTCAGCGGGAAGTGGTTTCGCTCGTGGTCGTCGTCCTCCGCTCACACTACAGCAGCGAGGTTGGGGATGGAGGCCCTCCCGCGCGGGCGCTAGGAGTGAGAGGATGGCCTTGTCGTCAGTGCGTGACCTCGCTCGCCGATGCCGAGTGCATCAACACTGCACATCCTTTTCTTCCCCGGTGTATCAATGACCACCGGTGAGGAGGGAGAGATAGGGGCACTGCCGTCTTTTTAGATTTGGAGAGAGGGTGATAGTGTGAGAAGCAAGTGGGTAACCCTTAGCAAGCAAGCGCTGAAGCTCCAGCCTATATATCTTTTTTGATGCTAGTACTAGAGGTGGAGTAGTGGTAGAGTACTTTATATTTTCTCTGCATACAATACCAGTTAGTCGTGCTTTAAAACTGAACGACAAGCCATTAAAAAAATAAAGTCAAGAAATAATGCGACACCTCGGGCCAACGCGGCATGTCGTGGATATGTCACGACAGATGTCCTTAGTGTGAGGACTTAGTCGCGAGGCCAACGCATCTATGCGGTAGCTTGAGAGGGGTTGGACGTAATCGAGAGACGCGCAGCGGATCAACACACAAGACAAGGGTTTAGACAGCTTCGGGCCCCGGGAAACATCATCCGGTAATAACCCTACATGCTGTTTGTGGCTAGGTCTCATTATGATCATGAGGGAGTCGTCGGTAAGCTGGCTCTTTGTGTCTATCCCTAGAGATTGTTCTTCTTGCCTTCCCTCTTTGGGGAGCCCTGCCCCTCTTTATATAAGTAAGAGGGGCGGGTTACATGTGGAGTCCTAGTAGGACTAGGACTAGCCTATCATGTACTACAAGCCGGATACAAGTTCGGGTCTTGATTCCTTGTAAGGGAAATATTCCTTACACCTTTCTTCTTAAGTCGGTCCACCATCACATGAACCGGCCTACTGGGCCTTGGGCCTTGTCGTCCGTTTGACCCGCCCGCCGGGTCTCTAGTGAGTCATAATGTCCAGGCGGGTTATATGTAAACCGCCATGTCCAGGCAGATCGCCAGTGAGTCGCCTAGCTCCAGCCGGGTCTTATGGTGAATCGCCAAGTCCGGACGGGTCATAACTCCGGCCGGGTCATACCGCGGGGTATATCCCCGACATTAGCCCCCAGTTCAATTTGGATTTATCCATGTTAAACTGATCCTGAAAAATAAACACCAGAACAACTTTGACAGGTTGTGCTCCGGGTTAAAAATTCTTGTAAGCCGGCACCGATCATCCTTAATTCCTTGCGCTCCGGGTTAAATATTCTCCTGAGACAGGACCTGATTATCCTTAAGTCCAATTTTCATTTCCTTCATCTAGAAAATCCGGGTCAAATAAGCTAGCTTCATACTCAATTTGTTGATGTTGGTTTCTCACAGAAAAATAATGTGAAGAACAATCCACTTGAGTCGGCTTCCAAGGCGCCGGGTTAAATAATTTTGGTCTTCAAATACTCATCTGATATTCAGCAGGCTTGAAAATGTAAAACTTGCCGGTTTATCATTACCAAAAACTGATAATTTATAAAACAGACGATGTCGGGTCATAATTGTTGTTGACACCGGTTTATGTAATTGATCCTCCTGATTTGCTCAAAACTGATAATTTGAAGATTTTTTCTCCCTTATATCCATATTACCTATAGCCCCCAAGTCTTGAACAGAACAAAGTGATGGTTTAAGACTTGCTCCAATAAATGTTGCAACCTTGAACAAATCCGGTTTATTCATCTCAATCATATAAACTGAATATTCCACACATGTAGCCCCCAACTGCCGGGTTGTCATGCTTGCAGCAACCTGGGACTTGTAATTGCTTTATGCTCATGAAAACTTCAACCAATGTAGCCCCCAAGGGCCGGGTTATTATGCAAATAATGAGCAGGGACTTTGTAGATATAACCATGTAAATTTGAACAGCAATGTGTAGCCCCCAAGGACCGGCTTAGTAAGATAATACTGAGCTGGGACTTTGTATACAATTGATAATAACATCATATAATATAGTCTCCACCATGGGGCTTGATCCTACGTCCACAAGGTTAAGAGCTTTGTACTCCACCAACTAAATAGTGGACTGTTCAATATAATGGATTAATGCTTGTGTACCTTGAATTTTTGACAGGAGCAATTTGTAGCCCCCAAGGGCCGGCTCATTACAATGGGATGAGTCGGGTCTTCAATAAGTTGATCAAAAAATGACTTTACATTAGCCCCAAGTGCCATGGTGCATCTTTGGCGGTGACATGGGACTTGCATATTTGATATAATCCCAATCTGAATAATATAGCCCCCAAGTGCCGGGTTGTAAGCCTGCAACGACTCAGGACTATTCCTTCCATTGTAGAATAAATCATATCCATTGATAAAAATAATAGCCATTGCGCTAAAGCGACTTTGAAAACCTCAATCATAGCACTGGTTATTGATATTCACAATAGAAATCCAGCCATGTTGGCTATTCGAGATTTGAATAATATAATCCGGTATGAAAACCTCAATCATTCAATATCATCATGAAAATCCAGCCAGTTTTGGCTACTAAAGATTTGAATACCTCATTAGTTGACAAGTAAATCCGGAGTTTAAATACTCTGCGGCTCTTGGCTGATGGCGATTTAATACGCCTCCATTGTAAGCCAAAATTTTTATAACCCTGCGGCTTATAGCCTTTGAGAAAAATCCAGAATGGATCATCATTTTGAAGCATCAACTTTGGTAATGAGCTTGAACTTAATCATTTATATGTCATATTTCTGCAAATCCTACAAAGAGTTTAAACAACATATCCCCTGGCGAATTATCGTCAAAAACCAGGGCGGATAACCACCCAAATGCAGTCTTATCCTGCCCACAAGTAGATCACAAGAACCCTTGGCGGTTTACCGCAGGGCGGGTCATAATACCTCACATATAACCACTGTGATATTGAATTTGTACTACCGGTTTACATGACCTGTGTAGTAAGGGTGATAACCCAATCCTTAGAAGCCAATGCTTCCATATAAATGATTGTTGTCATAAGCTGGCGACTTATAGTCAAAAGTCAAGCCGGGTTAATCATAAAACACTTATATACATTTGAAATATAATCCCCAAAAGGTCTCAAGTTAAGTAATTGTGGCTACAATAAACTTTACCAGAGATAGAATAAAACTTTTTGAGGCTTGATTCGGATACGATCAAGAAACCGTTCCAAAGGGGTTAAGCTAAGATTCGAATACGATCATATAGCCCCCAGTGGCTTTGGCGATGCCGATCAAGTGGGTATCGACAGCTATGTTCTCTTTGGTTCGAATACGACCTATGTTTGAACAGAAATCCCCCAAGTGACCATAAGAGTTGTTTAATGACGCTGGTTCGAATACGACCCACGTCAGACCCAAAGGGGTTAAGCAATGATTCAGATATGATCAAGAAGCCCCGTCTTTGGGTTTGGCAGTATGTCGATCAAGAGGGTATCGACTATGTTCTCTTTGGTTCGAATCGACCTATGTTTGAACAGGAAGCCCCCAAGTGATCGTATAAGTTTTGGCATTGCGCCGATCAAGAGGGTACTGATAGCTATGCTCGATGAGCAAGAAGCCCCCAAGTGATCATAATAAGATAAGCCGTAAGGCAGGATACCCAAGTTTGAACCGCGCATCATGGCAGCAAGTTCTTTTGGCAACCTTTAATTTTTCTGAGAACTCGAACTTGCGAGAAATTAATGCTTTTTGAACCGGAACTTTAAACCGGATTTGAAAGCTTTAAAAATTTGTGAAGGACAAATTTACCTTAAGCCGGATTTTGTACCGGATTTGAGAGCTTCAAAAATTTGTGAGGGACAAATTTACCCTGGGCCGGCTTTTGAACCGAATTTAAGAGCTTCAGTGCTTTGTGGGAGAAAGATGTCTCTTGAACCGGATTTTAAACCAGAGTCCTTATTTTGAGCCGGAAATTTTCTGATAGCTTTTAAATTTTCATCGATCTAGCACTAATCTCCGGGGCCCGGGTTATTTTTCCCTTTAATGACCTGGAGTTCTTGAATTCATTGAAACTAGCTAATTTTGCCGAGTCATATCATTGTAGCCCCCGAGTCTCAAGACGACTTGAGGAGTTGGCTTGAGATTCTCCATAATTAACCGTGATATAGACCGGTTTGAATCCTCCATGGGACAACTTGCAAACCAAAGTAATTGCTCTTTTGAAGAAAATAATATGTAATATAAAATATATTGGATGGACTTCACCTGATATGTTAGGCTAGTGATTATCCAAAGAAGGTTGAGGTGATTCCGGTGGGTTATAAATGATCCCGTATGAACCGTGTCAAGAATCTCGCCAATGGTTCCTTCCAACCTGGCTGTTTGAAGTTAACCAATCCGTAGTGCTTGGCGACTTGTGCACCTATCCATTGAGCCATCCAAGGTCTGACGGCGGTTGACAATATATGATAATTTGCCTCCAATTTGTTGGAAGAGAAACCGGGCTTTCCAAGTAGTGACTTGCTCATACTCAATAAACAGCTCATCCAGAAAAAATGCGGCCCGGTGTGTTGATGTAGACCAGGCCGCGAGAGACGGACCATAAAAAACAACCGCAACATCAAAGGCGGCTCAGACAGATGAATCAACCGTGGTGCTGTAAACCGGTGCGGGCGGGTAAGTTGTCCTCCTTGTTGTAAGCCGGCGTGGTCGTAAGAGATGGCCACGGCGTTGTAAGCCGGCGCGGTCGCGAGAGACGGCCACGGCGTTGTAAGCCGGCGTGGTCGCGAGAGACAGCCACGGCGTTGTAAGCCGGTGCGGGAGTCCGTAGAGTAACGACGACCACCTGTGCAAAAAGATGTTGGCGTGCCTCCACCTTCGCGGTATAATATCACTTTTTGTCATAAATAATTGCCCTGCATAAACAATATTGCAGACCAAGGCAAAGATAAACTTGTTCTTTTGACAAAAACAACATGTGATAATAAAACAAACTTGGATGGATATCACATGATTTGTTTGGATGCCGGATAATCCATTCGACATGACGGAGGCGATTCAAACAGACCGGCGACTCAATATAGCCCCAGCGGCTCAACAAAACTGACTGGTCGGTTTAAAACGGCAGCAACGACTTATGGCCGCGCATGAAGTAGAACACGGCGGCTCAGAACCCAACAAAGAATGAGGCCATGACGACAGCGAAGACAATAGAGAGAAGCACGATCACAATGTAAGGGCAGGCGTCCGTGACTCAGGCGCGCCAGCTCAGAGGTAGTACCGCGGCTCAAGAGCTGCAGCGGCAGTGCATTGAGACGGCGGTGGCTCACCATCGTTGCTGTTGACGCGGCGCTCGGGTGTGATTTATCCGACGGTGGCCTGCTAGACCTGTGGTGGCGTGCTAATTTGACTTTCCATTGACCAGAAAATACACTGACGTGCACATGAGCTGGAGCCAGAATGAACGTAGTATATGTGCATGAAACAAGGCTCACTTTTGAGAGCTCACGTGATCACCAAGTAGTACTTGTGGTTGATGAAATCATCTTCGGCCTTTACTCGAGGTATCGTCGCACTAGCAGCTTATGAGTTGACGGCTCGGGGTTTTTAAATCAGCAAAACAGTGCACCGCTCGTCGCATATACGACATCCATCTTTCTTTTTTCCGATGAACAGGGTATTTGCTTGTCTCCCTTGACGCCCATAGTGTGTGCCTCTGTAATTAATTCTCCACAAACTGTAATATCTTCTCTATCTCTCAAAAAAGGCAGAGGCATTACGCGGCGCAATGGTGCAGCCAGCAAAGGCGGCTTAACTGTGAAAACCGGGTTCGCCGGCGGCTCGCAGTCCACTCGCAGACGGCCCACGGCTCAAGGGACTCAAGTAAAGATGAGCAGCAGTGGGGTGGAAGCAGCAGAGGCAGGGCGCAGCGGCCCGGGGTTCAGTCATGGCCATAGCGTCGGCAGAGGGCGGCGGCTTGGCGGAGGTCGTTAGAAGCGTCGACTCGGGGCCAGTAGTTCCAAAGCGGACGAAAGCGGCGGCTCACGGGCGGCGGCTCTCGTCATGGCAGGAACAGACGCACCATGAAAGCGATCGGCAGCTCGCGCGAGGGCCGCAGCTCAAACAACGGCAACTGCGGCAGGCAACGGCAGGCCTCGACGGCGGCTCAGCACGGAGGTGGCGCGACCACGGCTCGGACGCGACCAAGGATGAATGAGTCCGAAACGACGGCGGTCGGGGCGGCTTGTAGTCTGGCTTGGAGTGCGTACGGCCGGGCGAATCCGAGGCGAAAAAAAAACACATTGAGACGGAGACGGCGGCTGCAGCAATATCGAGGTCCGGGTTGTTGCCTCGAGGCACGGACGGCGGAGGAGTCCAGATCGCTACCTTATCCGTTTCCAGGTTGTGGCCTCTGGCTCCTTCTCTCTTTATTTAGTACATCCAAAGCATAGACCGGCCTTTCCCTCGTACACAGATATCCAGGTTTGAATCACCTCTGCCCCACTAGACCGGCCAGCTGCCTCTGTTCCTTACGTGAGGATATATACCACTTAATCAATCCATCTTCTATAGGGACTCGTGCCAAAACTAGCACCTTTCACTTAAACAAACTTGAGGCTTCGTATGGGATCTAGCACCAGTAGTACTAATATTCAGATTTGGTGCAAACAACCATGTAACCTGCTAATATCTCCTCGAGTTTTGAAACAAGGAGTAACATCTACTCTGCAACTGTCTTGGTTGAAAAAACACGGCTGCAGCTTTATGATCTGCACACGTACGGATGAACTCCTTCCCATTTCAATGTACCGCGTCGGGCGCTGTAGCAGAAAATTTTGATGTGTCTTCGGATTGAGAGATTGTCAGACACGCCTGCGGCAGCGCACAACCGCAACCGTAATTTCCTCTGAATTTGAATTTTGTACTCATTATCCCCACTACTTGTCGATGGTATAGATCTTCGGTGCCAGCTCTTCCTCATCCAACGAAATCGCGAGCTTCAACCCTAGGAAAGGTATCCCTCCAAGAACTCAACACCACCGTGCGCGAGCCCCACGGTGGGCGTCAACTGTCGTGGATTTGTCACGGCAGATGTCCTTAGTGTGAGGACTTAGTCGCGAGGCCAACACATCTATGCGGTAGCTTGAGAGGGGTTGGACGTAATCGAGAGACGCGCAGCGGATCAACACACAAGACAAGGGTTTAGACAGCTTCGGGCCCCGGGAAACATCATCCGGTAATAACCCTACATGCTGTTTGTGGCTACGTCTCATTATGATCATGAGGGTGTCGTCAGTAAGCCAGCTCTTTGTGTCTAGCCCTAGAGATTGTTCTTCTTGCCTTCCCTCTTTTTGGAGCCCTGCCCCTCTTTATATAAGTTTGAGGGGCGGGTTACATGTGGAGTCCTAGTAGGACTAGGACTAGCCTATCTTGTACTACAAGCCGGATACAAGTCCGGGTCTTGATTCCTTGTAAGGGAAATATTCATTACACCTTTCTTCTTAAGTCGACCCACCATCACATGAACCGGCCTACTGGGCCTTGGGCCTTGTCGTCCGTTTGACCTGCCCGCCGGGTCTCCAGTGAGTCATAATGTCCAGGCGGGTTATATGTAAACCGCCATGTCCAGGCAGATCGCCAGTGAGTCACCTAGCTCCAGCCGGGTCTTCTGGTGAATCGCCAAGTCCGGCCGGGTCATACCGCGGGGTATATCCCCGACACGGCTAGATCGCATTTTGCACGAGAAATGACACACCATGTTTCATTGACATGCCGTCCCGTTCCTACATGTCAGTGATCGAGACGACGGCGAGACCTTTTGTACAATGTCCAAATAGACGTCTATGTAGGTCGGGGCGTCTCTTCCTGTACCGTGCCAACCGTCCTTAGCCTCTGCGCCTTTCCCTCTCCATTTGGAACTTCTGTCACACGCTATTCCTCCCCTCATTTGCCTTCACCCTTCCTTCTACCATTGTTCAATCGTATTCTCTATGGAGATAACAAGCCGGAAATGACCCCGTTATTCTTGCCCCAATTTGAAAGATGACGTGGTGGAGGAACTCATTGATCGGTGCGATGTCATCACCTTGGCTAGCATCGCTGGTTCGTTCAAGACCATTCTCGACTCGACGAATAACATCATTACAAAGAACCCAAGGGTTCAGGAGTGGTTTGATCTCCCATATCTTCTTCTTCATGACCCTACTCGATGGCGCGGGGACAACGGAAGCCTCGCCTTGTGCAAGTTGATGTCGCTTGATAATGATACGTGTGATGTTAAGATGCCGTCGCTTAATGGTAAGGCCTGGTCAGGCGCAAATGGAGATTGGGTTGTTTATATTGGGTAAAAATGCGAGTGGGAGCTTGTGAATGTGTACACTCGTCACCGAGTTGCACTTCCAAAAATCTCAGAGTGCCCTGAGGTTGAGCACACAGATGATCTACGTAGGTTCAAATACGATCATGGTGACTGTCGTCTATAGAAAATAGCAATTTGTCGAGTTCACAACCTCTCCTGGGATTACACAAACTATCATGTTGTTGCTACCTTGGACAAGCTTGTTGCCGTCCTTACTTCCACGCCTCGATGGATATTGCTCACAAATATATTTCTGTACACGGATGAGTATTGTAATGCAATTCAATACGAGAGTCTTGTGTTGGCTGCCACCTCTCATGGCACTGTTTTTGCATGGAATCCTTATTGTTTCAGTACATTTGTCTTCCACCGTAATTAGAATTGTTTCATCCACATGCATGCGAGTTAGTATCCCCGTACTAATTAACCTTCTTGTGTTTCCAAGGTCCTGTGAAAATTCCACCACCTATACTTGAAAAAATTTATAACCAAGGGGGAGATGACAATGGTGATGATCACGAGCATGAGGATGAGCAGGACCTACATACTTAGTGGCGCCTGGAAACTTATTCCGATGGATCACCTCTTCTTGTATGTATACAGGGCACTACTGATGTTACTAAGGAAGCAGGTGTTGTCTCCCATGGTCGCACTCTCCGGACCTATTCCAACATACGTTGCAGGGTATTCGGGGTGGATACTAGTATGCTAGCACCAACACCTTCTGCCTGGTTCCGGATTGATAGTCATGAAGAAAACTTTCTCTTCCTTGGACAAAAATATCCAATGACGGTGAAAGGCGATCCAGCTATTGTTGGCACAACGTTACACCATTTATGAGAAGCAACTGTACCTATACCTTGGACATTGCTATGGTTCCCTACCCTGGCTATCACAATATGCGTCCTGATATAGGCCGCTTCAGCCTGGATGATGAGTCATGTGTTGGTCCCGATATTAACAATAGCTCCCCCTTCCCAGTGGCTTACTTATGGTTCAAAGCAAGCGTTTCCAACGCCGAGGAATGGTTTAGATGAATTTCATTTCATTGCTTGTTATTTGTTGTGTGATAAAAACTTTAGTATTTACTAGAATGTTTTGTTGGAAATAATCTATAATCCAACATGTATCCTCATTGTCGTTGTGTGTTGATGACTTGTTGTATGTAATGAATGGTACATTTGCATATGCATGTCATAAACTCAATTATGAATGGTTTTTGAGTCACTTCATGGAGTGTGAGTGCCACAGTAGTATAGCTAGCATCTGGTTATATGAAGTTACCACATCACATATAACAAATCTAATAGTGGAGTAGGCTAGTGCAATAGTTAGTCCTAGTAGTAGTATACCATCAACAAGAGCTAGGTGTCGCACGGAGGCCGGAAAATATGGTGATAGCGTGACTGTCTGAGGTGGGGTTGTACGTAGTATGATGTAGGCACATGGCTGCTATGTTTTCTACTCCTTCATCCTAAATGTGGAGAAGATTTGGTCGAGTTCTTCCTCCTTTTGCCGTCATGTGGGACATCCAGCATCCAGGTCGTGTCATGCAAGAAAATGGAGTGCTAGTTGAAGCCACGTGATGTGCATCTTGGGTTAAACTGTAAATAGAATCTTACTCTTGAGTAACTCCAAAAGCGGCCACCGAAGATCTTTATTGGATTTGTTTTTCATCACCAGCACATTGAGGTGAAAGATGTGCAGGTTCAGTGGGTCGTCTTGTGTTTTCACTGACATGTTGGACCGCATGTGAGCAAATAGACGACGAGCACACTCCGCGTGTCTGCTAGCTGGCTGAGAAGAGATAGATAGATAGAGAGAGAGAGAGAGAGAGAGAGAGAGGAGGGCTGAGCATGAACTCTAGGAAATTTTGCAACGATGTGAGTAGTACTGGTGGTGTACCGTACTCCTGAAGAGATAATGTGTTCTCTCTATGTAACCAGCACCTCAATATAGTGAGGTGGCATGGGCCATAACTAGCATTCATGTCTAAAAGTATGACACACGCCACCCACACCAGTCCCATCTGAGACCAATTTTCTTGGAGTCTGTGTGACTACTATCTCTTCTCCCTCCTGTTTTCTCTAACTCAGCCATCGCACGGTGGGCGGGGTGGGGGTCTGCCGATAGTTTGTTTGCTCAACTACGGTCCCACTTGTAAGTGAAAATGCAACACAACACGCATTCCCCCTTGAGCGGCGTGCCGTACCAACCGTGTGGGGGTGCAACGTCATGGAAGGCTTTTTCTTTTGAACTTGTAACTTGTAAAATTTGGTTCTGCTCCATGGCGCAACCGATAGATAGAAATAAAGATTTTCCCTAGTGTAAAGAGAAGTTTGGTTCTGGCGCGGTTCATGCATGGAGTACGTACGAAAATTATGAAGTGGATGTGAAAGGTAAGATAATTACTAGTACAATATACTACTACATGGGATTGATGGAAAGATAAAGGTACATATGGATCCATCAATGACATCCTCACGCCATGGTGCGCCGGGTCACCAACCAACGTGTGAGTAGCAGCGGCATTGTCGGCGAGCTCAACATGCTTTTGAACAATGTCGTCCAAGGTTGCCCTATGGTCCAAGAAGGTCAGCGTCCTATCGTCCTCCTCTTGCACGTAGTAGTCCTTGTGGATGATTTGCACATAGACGTGGGTGATTATGTCGATGGCGTCTTGCTGCGCCAGGCACTGCACGGCAAGCATGACCTTGAGGTGGACATTCTCCAGTGCAACGGCGGGCAGTCACAGGTCCACCAGTGCGTCAAAGAGGTTGTCACCATATAGGCCGTTGAGGGTGGCGGGCATCACAGAGACTGGGCGTGTGGGATAGAGGTGTATGTCCAGGTCGTCCGCGAGCCTCTTGACGATGGTGAACTTGTCGAGGAAGCCAACGAGGACCTCGTCGAACAAGGAGACAAAGCTGTCGTCCAAGAGGCTTCTCACCCTGGCGGCTGATGTCTACTACACAACCTTCTTCTTGTAGACGTTGTTGGGCCTGCAAGTGCACAGGTTTGTAGGACAGTAGCAAATTTCCCTCAAGTGGATGACCTAAGGTTTATCAATCCGTAGGAGGCGAGGGATGAAGATGGTCTCTCTCAAACAACCCTGCAACCAAATAACAAAGAGTCTCTTGTGTCCCCAACACACCCAATACAATGGTAAATTGTATAGGTGCACTAGTTCGGCGAAGAGATGGTGATACAAGTGCAATATGGATGGTAGATAAAGGTTTTTGTAATCTGAAATAATAAAAACAGCAAGGTAACTAAGGATAGAAGTGAGCACAAACGGTATTGCAATGATAGGAAACAAGGCCTAGGGTTCATACTTTCACTAGTGCAAGTTCACTCAACAATAATAACATAGATAGATCTTATAACAATCCCTCAACGTGCAACAAAGAGTCACTCCAAATCCACTAATATCGGAGAACAAACATAGAGATTATGGTAGGGTATGAAACCACCTCAAAGCTATTCTTTCGGATCAATCTATAAAAGAGTTCGTACTAGAATAACACCTTAAGACACAAATCAACCAAAACCCTAGTGTCACCTAGATACTCCATTGTCACCTAAAGTATCCGTGGGCATGATTATACGATATGCATCACACAATCTCAAATTTATCCAACCAACATAAAAGTACTTCAAAGAGTGCCCCAATGTTTCTACTGGAGAGTCAAGAAAACGTGTGCCAACCCCTATGCATAGGTTCATGGGCGGAACCCGCAAGTTGGTCACCAAAACATACATCAAGTGGCACGTGATATCCCATTGTCACCACAGATAAACACGGTAATACATACATCAAGTGTTCTCATAAAAGGCTCAATCCGATAAGATAACTTCAAAGGGGAAACTCAATTCATCACAAGAGAGTAGAGGGGGAGAAACATCATAAGATCCAACTACAATAGAAAAGCTCGGGATACATCAAGATCGTGCCATAGAGGGAACACGAGAGAGAACACGAGAGAGAGAGATCAAACACATAGCTACTTGTACATACCCTCAGCCCCGAGGGTGAACTACTCCCTCCTCGTCATGGAGAGCACCGGGATGATGAAGATGGCCACTGGTGATGGTTCCCCCTTCGGCTGGGTGCCAGAATGGGCTCCCGAAAGGTTTTTGGTGTCTACAGAGGCTTGCGGCGGCGGAACTCCCGATCTATCTTCTGTTCTGGAAGTTTTACGATACGTAGGTATATATGGGTGCATGGGGTACGTCGGTGGAGCTTCGGGGGGCCCACGAGGTAGGTGGGCGCGCCCTAGGGGGGTGGGCGCGCCCCCCACCCTCGTGGCCAGCTCCCGTATCTTCTGATGTAGAGTCCAGGTCTATGCGGTGGCTTTCCTTCCAAAAATAACTTATCCAGTTGATTTCGTTCCGTTTTGACTCCGTTTGATATTCCTTTTCTTCGAAATACTGAAATAGGCATAAAACAAAGAAATGCGGGCTGGGCCTTCGGTTAATAGGTTTGTCCCAAAAATAATATAAAAGTGGATAATAAAGCCCAATATTGCCCAAAAGAGTAGATAATATAGCATGGAGCAATCAAAAATTATAGATACGTTGGAGACGTATCAAGCATCCCCAAGCTTAATTCATGCTTGTCCTCGAGTAGGTAAATGATAAAAAAGATAATTTTTGATGTGGAATGCTACTTGGCATAATTTCAATGTAAATCTTCTTAATTGTGGTATGAATATTCAGATCCGAAAGATTCAAGACAAAAGTTCATATTGACATAAAAATAATAATACTTCAAGCAAACTAACAAAGCAATTATGTCTTCTCAAAATAACATGGCCAAAGAAAGTTATCCCTACAAAATCATATAGTCTGGCTATGCTCCATCTTCCCCACACAAAATATTTAAATCATGCACAACCCTGATGACAAGCCAAGCAATTGTTTCATACTTTTGACATTCTCAAAACTTTTTCGATCTTCACGCAATACATGAGCGTGAGCCATGGACATAACACTATAGGTGGAATAGAATGGTGGTTGTTAAAAAGACAAAAAGGAGAAGATAGTCTCACATCAACTAGGCGTATCAACGGGCTATGGAGATGCCCATCAATAGATATCAATGTGAGTGAGTAGGGATTGCCATGCAACGGATGCACTAGAGCTATGAGTATATGAAAGCTCAACAAAAGAAACTAAGTGGGTGTGCATCCAACTCGCTTGCTCACGAAGACCTAGGGCAATTTGAGGAAGCCCGTCATTGGAATATACAAGCCAAGTTCTATAATTAAAAAATCCCACTAGTATATGAAAGTGACAAAATGAGAGACTCTCTATCATGAAGATCATGGTGCTACTTTGAAGCACAAGTGTGGTAAAAGGATAGTAGCATTGTCCCTTCTCTCTTTTTCTCTCATTTTTTTATTTGGGCCTTTTCTCTTTTTTTATGGCCTCTTTTTTCATTTTTTATTCGTCCGGAGTCTCATCCCGACTTGTGGGGGAATCATGGTCTCCATTATCCTTTCCTCACTTGGGACAATGCTCTAAAAATGATGATCATCACACTTTTATTTTTCTTACAACTCAACAATTACAACTCGATTCTTAGAACAAAGTATGACTCTATATGAATGCCTCCGACGGTGTACCGGGATATGCAATGAAACAAGAGTGACATGTATGAAAGAATTATGAAAGGTGGCTTTGCCACAAATACGATGTCAACTACATGATCATGCTATCAATATGACAATAATGGAGCGTGTCATAATAAATGGAACGGTGGAAAGTTGCATGGCAATATATCTTAGAATGGCTATGGAAATGCCATGATAGGTAGGTATGGTGGCTGTTTTGAGGAAGATATATGGTGGGTGTATGATACCGGTGAAAAGTGTGCGGTATTAGAGACGCTAGCAATGGTGGAAGGGTGAGAGTGCCTATAATCCAGGGACTCAACATTAGTCATAAAGAACTCATATACTTATTGCAAAAATCTAGAAGTTATCAAAGCAAAGTATTACGCGCATGCTCCTAGGGGGATAGATTGGTAGGAAAAGACCATCGCTCGTCCCCTACCGCCACTCATAAGGAAGACAATCAATAAATAAATCATGCTCCGACTTCATCACATAACGGTTCACCATAATGCATGCTACGTGAATCACAAACTTTAACACAAGTATTTCTCAAATTCACAACTACTCAACTAGCATGACTCTAATATCACCATCTTCATATCTCAAAACAATTATCAAGCATCAAACATTTCTTAGTATTCAACGCACTCAAAAGAAAGTTTCACATGTCTTGAATACCAAGTATATTAATATTAAGCAAATTAACATGCTATTAACGACTCTCAAAATAATCTAAGTGAAGCATGAGAGATCAATAGTTTCTTTAAAACAAATCCACCACCGTGCTCTAAAAGATCTAAGTGAAGCACTAGAGCAAAAATAAACTACTCCGAAAGATATAAGTGAAGATCAATGAGTAGTCAAATAATTGTGCAACTATGTGAAGACTCTCCCATTTAATAATTTCAGATCTTGGTCCTGTTGGTGTACTAGAGTAGGGGTACCCTAGTATCCCGAACTTGTGCACGGGCAGTTGCAGCCCTCCGCGGCAAGGCTTACCGGGTGACCGCCAAGGTCCTCCGTGGTTCCTTTGGAGCCATTCAAGAACAAAGTATTCAAGCCAATGAGACAAGACCCCGGCAAGAGGAGCTTGCCGGAAGGCCACCCAAGGCACCTAGGAGACAAGGCCCGGCAAGAGGAGCTTGCCGGGAAGGCCACCCAAGGCACCTAGGAGACAAGGCCCCGGCAAGAGGAGCTTGCCGGAAGGCCACCCAAGGAACCTAGGAGACAAGGCCCGGCAAGAGGAGCTTGCCGGGAAGGCCCGTGAGCGACAATCTTGGGACACGACAAGACAACAATCAAGGCAAGGCGCTTGCCGCTGCAAACCACCACTCAGATTTGCGCTCCAAAGACATCCACTAACGTGTCGCCTGGGACCTTTCCAGCGCACGTGGCAAGAGGCCGTATGCCGGAGCGCCGGTGGCAAGCGGGCGCCGACAAGATTGCCATCGTGGCAAGCGGTGGCGCCTCGACGGTCCCTTTACGCATGCTTAGGGCGACGTAGACGGGCATTTAATGCCTTTGTCCCCTGCCGCCAGGGTTAGGTATGATACACTGTACAAGTAGCTGTACCAACCACTCCTTTTCCATTTTTACCCTTGTCTACGTTGCCACCTGTCGGAGACCCCTTTAGCATATAAAAGGAGGCCCATGCGCAACGTAGGGAGGGAGGAGAGGTTCGAAGCCAGAGAACACTCACGCTCGGTCTCGTTAGCAGCTTGTGTGTACTGTAGCACTCAGCGCTCCTGAGCAAGAACTCAATACACTCAGACATGCAGCAGTAGGAGTGTTATCTCTGGAGAGCTCAAGCTGGGTAAACTGCTCGTGTGCTTCGCCTCGATCTACTCTTCGTGCGACCTCCGCCCCCTGCCGAACCGAAAGGGGCTCGGTCCGCCGGTCCCATAGGTGTTCGTGGGCCAGATCAGCCTCCCCGACAGTACTTTATTCAAACAGCAAGCAAATCTAAAGAAAATAAAAGGACGCTCCAAGCAAAACACATATCATGTGGTGAAGAAAAATATAGCTCCAAGTAAAGTTACCGATGAACGAAGACGAAAGAGGGGCTCTTGGTTATCCTTTAATATTACCTTGGGGTGCCTTGGCAATCCCCAATCTTAGGCTCTTGCCACTCCTTATTCCATAGTCCATCGAATCTTTACCGAAAACTTGAAAACTTCACAACACAAAACTTAACAGAAGACTCGTAAGCTCCGTTAGCGAAAGAAAACAAAACACCACTTAAAGGTACTGTCATGAACTCATTATTTATTTATATTTGTGTTAAACCTACTGTATTCCAACTTGTCTATGGTTTATAAACTATTTTACTAGCCATAGATTCATCAAAATAAGCAAACGACACAATGCAAACAGAATCTGTCAACAACAGAACAGTCTGTAGTAATCTGTAACTAACGCAAACTTCTGGAACTCCAATAATTCTAAAATTAATTGGTGGACCTGAGGAATTTGTCTAGTAATCATCTTCAAAAAGAATCAACTAAATAGCACTCTCCATTAAAAAGTTCTAGCTAATTTCATGAGCGCTAAAGTTTCTGTTTTTTACAGAATGATCATAAAGACTTTACCCAAGTCTTCCCAAAGGTTTTACTTGGCACAAACACTAATTAAAACATGAAAACACATCTAAACAGAAGCTAGATGGATTATTTATTCCTAAA
The DNA here is from genome assembly GCA_021605145.1 of Aegilops bicornis. NCBI lineage: Eukaryota > Viridiplantae > Streptophyta > Magnoliopsida > Poales > Poaceae > Aegilops > Aegilops bicornis. Next base: position 349,925,882 of record CM038672.1, read on the forward strand.
CAGAACCAAAAAGCAAGAAACTAAAATAAAATTGGGTTGCCTCACAACAAGCGCTATCGTTTAAAGCCCCTAGCTTGGCATGATGATTTCAGTGATGCTCACATAAGAGATAAGAATGGAAACATAAAGAGAGCATCATGAAGAATATGACTAGCACATTTAAGTCTAACCCACTTCCTATGCATTGGGATTTTGTGAGTAACAACTTATGGGAACAATAATCAACTAGCATAGGAAGGCAAAACAAGCATAACTTTAAAATTTTAAGCACATAGAGAGTAAACTTGATATTATTGCAATTCCTACAAGTATATATTCCTCCCTCATAATAATTTGCAGTAGCATCATGAATGAATTCAACAATATAACAAGCACCTAAAGCATTCTTTTCATGATCTACAAGCATAGAATTTTTATTACTCTCCACAAAAGCAAAATTCTTCTCATTCGGAATAGTAGTGGGAGCAAACTCAACAAAATAACTATCATGTGATTGAAAATTAATATCAAGATGACAAGTTTCATGGTTATCATTATTCTTTAAAGCATACGTGGCATCACAATAATTATCATAGATAGGAGGCATGCTTTCATCATAGTAAATTTTCTCATCAAAGCTTGGGGGACAAAAAATATCATCTTCGTCAAATATAGCATCCACAAGCTTGTGGCTTTGCATATCATTAGCATCATAGATATTCAAGGAATTCATAGTAACAACATTGCAATCATGCTCATCATTCACATATTTAGTGGCAGATATTTTAATGCATTCTTCTTCTAACACTTTGGCACAATTTTCCTTTCCATCATACTCATGAAAGATATTAAAAAGATGAAGCGCATGAGACAAACTTAATTCCATTTTTTGGTAGTTTTCTTTTATAGACTAAACTAGTGATAAAACAAGAAACAAAAAGACTCAATTTCAAGATCTAAAGATATACCTTCAAGCACTCACCTCCCCGGCAACGGCGCCAGAAAAGAGCTTAGTTGACGGGGTGTGAGTGAGTGCCCTTTACCTAGCCTCCCCGGCAACGGCGCTAGAAAAGAGCTTGATGTCTACTACACAACCTTCTTCTTGTAGACATTGTTGGGCCTGCAAGTGCACATGATTGTAGGACAGTAGAAAATTCCCCTCAAGTGGATGACCTAAGGTTTATCAATCCGTAGGAGGCGTAGGATGAAGATGGTCTCTCTCAAACAACCCTGCAACAAAATAACAAAGAGTCTCTTGTGTCCCCAACACACCCAATACAATGGTAAATTGTATAGGTGCACTAGTTCGGCGAAGAGATGGTGATACAAGTGCAATATGGATGGTAGATAAAGGTTTTTGTAATCTGAAATAATAAAAACAGCAAGGTAAATAAGGATAAAAGTGAGCACAAACGGTATTGCAATGATAGGAAACAAGCCCTAGGGTTCATACTTTCACTAGTGCAAGTTCTCTCAACAATAATAACATAGATAGATCATATAACAATCCCTCAACATGCAACAAAGAGTCACTCCAAAGCCACTAATAGCGGAGAACAAACATAGAGATTATGGTAGGGTACGAAACCACCTCAAAGCTATTCTTTCGGATCAATCTATAAAAGAGTTCGTACTAGAATAACACCTCAAGACACAAATCAACCAAAACCCTATTGTCAGCTAGATACTCCATTGTCACCTCAAGTATCCGTGGGAATGATTATACGATATGCATCACACAATCTCAGATTTATCCAACCAACATAAAAGTACTTCAAAGAGTGCCCCAAAGTTTCTACCGGAGAGTCAAGAAAACATGTGCCAACCCCTATGCATAGGTTCATGGGCGGAACCCGCAAGTTGGTCACCAAAACATACATCAAGTGGCACGTGATATCCCATTGTTACCACAGATAAACACGGCAAGACATACATCAAGTGTTCTCATAAAATACTCAATCCGATAAGATAACTTCAAAGGGGAAACTCAATTCATCACAAGAGAGTAGAGGGGGAGAAACATCATAAGCTCCAACTACAATAGCAAAGCTCGGGATACATCAAGATCGTGCCATAGAGGGAACACGAGAGAGAACATGAGAGAGAGAGAGAGATCAAACACATAGCTACTGGTACATAAGCTCAGCCCCGAAGGTGAACTACTCCCTCCTCGTCATGGAGATCGTCGGGATGATGAAGATGGCCACTGCTGATGGGTTCCTCCGCAGGTGCCGAACGGGCTCCGAGAGGTTTTTGGTGTCTACAGAGGCTTATGCGGTGGAACTCCCGATCTATCTTCTGTTCTGGGAGTTTTACGATACGTAGGTATATATGGGTGCAGGGGGTACGTCGGTGGAGCTTCAGGGGGCCCACGAGGCAGGGGGCGCTCCCCCCACCATCGTGGCCAGCTCCCGTTTCTTCGGACGTAGAGTCCAAGTCTATCCGGTGGCTTTCCTTCCAAAAATAACTTCTCCAGTTGATTTCGTTCCGTTTTGACTCCGTTTGATATTCCTTTTCTTCGAAATACTGAAATAGGCATAAAACAACAAATCTGGGCTGGGCCTCCGGTTAATAGGTTAGTCCCAAAAATAATATAAAAGTGGATAATAAAGCCCAATATTTCCCAAAACAGTAGATAATACAGCATGGAGCAATCAAAAATTATATATATGTTGGAGACGTATCAGCGGCCTCAAGAACGACCTGGAGACGTTCCTTGGTGCCGGGCCGCAGGCCGGCGTCGTGGACCATCTGGCACAGCCGGCTAATGCTCGCACTCATCGCCTCCATGGGGCTAGCTTCTAGTCAAATGATCTTGTGATTGGAGTGATCACTCTTGCCCTTGGTTAGGGTGTGTAGGTGCGTAGGATTTCGTAGATTGGACTTGCGTTGAGCCTTTATATGAGAAGTGCAGGCTGCGTTGTATTCACGTGTGTGTTGGCCATCTACTCCTCGACCCTCCCTCCGTGCCGGTGCAGTATAGTCATCTCACTGAGACCAAGCTGGGGTAAAACGAGAGAACTTTCACGTCTACTAATTTATTGGTCCCCTTTGCATTTTGTGCCAAGTTTTGACCTTTGATTTAACTAATAAAATGTTAATGCATGTAAACAAAAATAATATAAGTGGAAACTATGTTCAAATACGAATCCAATGATACAATTTTTGGTCATATGCATTATTATTATTTTATTTAAATCTATGGTCAAAATTTGGCACAAAATACTAAGGGGACCAATAAACCAGGACCGAGGTAGGAGTAGTATTTTGTAATTAATGGCATTGCATAAAGAGAATTGAGCACTGCATGTTGTCCTAAGTAGTCTCAAGTCCTTGAATGCATACGCACCCCACGTCTCCTATTGGGTGATTTCTTTTTTCGTGGCAAAAAGCAGGGAACGAGGTGGGTAGTTAATGCACCACGCTAAAAGTTCTGGGATTATTTGGTTTTCGTAATGTGACTAATGCACCAGTATGGAGGGAGCACAATAGTAGTCTTTGATTGCAATTTTTTGTTGGTAGCTTACCAAGCTGACCACTCGGTGAGTACAATAGTAGTCTGATTGATGAGATTTCAGATTTGAGCCATCTACCGGAAGGGAGAGTGTATAATATCATCGGGAACTACGCTCAAAACAGAATAAAACAATACTCCATGTAGTTAATTATAGAGGGAGTAGTACATTTTTTGTGACATGCATTACTAGATATTGCTAGTCAAATACTAAATCCAGACGGACGTGGTAGTACTACTAAATCCAGACGGTGGTGCTAGACTAGTAGTAGTACTACCAATGTAGTAGTGTTGTACTACACCTTGGTCAAATTATTATGTCCTACTCATCACAGTGAAGTGACAAGACCATGCGCCGGAGATGACACCTGAGTGTAGGCGCCGTGTTCGGCATACCAAAGTCGGCCTCACCGTGTGCAGTCACTATCATCATGGCTGTAGAGCTAATCTGCTTACAACTAGCCATGTTCGACATAATTTCACGTGCGTTGCCACGAGTATCTCTACTCTTTTCTTATACGAGTAAGATGATCGTGCATTACACGGAGCACCAAGATTGGGGGTGGACGGCGCTGGCAGTGGCCATCATGCCAGATTGTTCCATGGCCTTCTAGATGTGGTGGGGAAGAGATAAGGCTGATTGTGAGAGACATGGAGTTGTTTGTGAATAGGGAACAAGTGCGGGCATCTTTTTGTGAAACTGCAACCGTTTGCTTTGTATGCATCAGATCTAGATCCGACGGCTATTGGTGAAAGATGGCAAGCTCACCATCATCACCAACTCAAGACCTCTTTGATTAGCATGATTTTGAAAACGCATGAATAGGAAAAGTACAGGATTGGAGTGACATGGCCACTTGAATCCTATAGGATTAGCAAGGAGCGTTTGATTTCACGGGAAATGCAAAGGAATTGTAAAAAGAGGTTAGAGTGGATGTTAGATTTCCAATGAGATGTAGTACAATAAATTCCATTGGAAAATTCCTATGGGATTCGATCCTATGAATCAAAGGACAAACATAGGAAAAATTTCAAAGGATTTCAATCCTCCCAAAATCCTATAGAATTCCCTTGAATCAAAGGAACCCTTGGGTTTTTATAGGAGTGGTATAGAGAAATAGAGAAATAGAGAAATAGAGAAATTCTTATAAAAAATTGAGTTGGTGATGATCGTGAGCCTGCCATCCTGCAATATAGACCATCCAATCTATATCTAACGGACAGAAATCAAACTATTGCAATTTTGCAAAAAGATATGCGCACCCCTCTCCACATTTGCAGGTAAGGCCTTCCCTCGTTCATCTTCATCTCCCACAAGGTAAACAGCTTGTATAAATGCATCTTGATGTTCCGTGAAATGCATGAGCCTCTTGCTAGTAATAAATATTGTACTCGAGTAATGGGTACATCGTTGTCGCACCTATTCACGCGGACATTTATCATAACATAGTACCTCATGGTGGATAGTCGTACTATTACAAGTTTCAAACTGATATTACAAATGCTAGTAGTAATGTTGCACCTACAAAGTGGGAATTATTAGGAAGTTTACATAAGAACTTTTGTTACTTTAGGTGGATGCAGCATTATCGTACAAACTAAAATCCACCACAATGGCAAGTCACTAACGGCAAATAAATTTTGAGTCTCTGGCGACATGATATTTCGAAAACAAATTCAGCTTCTGCGGAGACTTTGTCATTTAGGCTTAGACGCTTGCCGTGATCAGCACACCATTCATTGTTGCGCCAGAAAATACCAAACCTCATTACCTTGAGCACACTTGCCTCCAGAACAAAGAACCTTGCCAATTTAATCTCAGATATGCTGCCCCAGTACTCAATCAAATCAGTTTCTGTAAGATGGAGATCAAGACAATCGATGAGATTGTTATAGTGCAGTACATTTTTCACTTTCGGGTCTTTTTTTATCTGCAAAAGAAGAGAACATATTAGAGCAGCTGGCTGTATAAGATTGCCGTGTCATGAAGAGGTACCAATATCATTTATTCATACGATAGGGTTGGCTATAGGGTTGGTTCTAAGGCTAGTGATATTTTTCACTCTCTCTCTCTCTCTCTCCTCTCATTTACCTAGGAGCATGTGAAGAGCTTGGGCATTATTTTCCTTCCACTATGTGGCCGATGCCATATTTCTCAAAAGTATGCCGCATAATACGGATCGATGTCAAATCAAAAGATTTTGGCATAGCTCTAGCAATGTGAGAGAGTTGGCACTGCTGTGTACACAGACCGACATGTATAAACAAATCAATAAAACCAACTACACCAGCCTCTCCCTCTCCCAAACAAGTGTTTTTTATTGCCTCAGTCCTCTCCCTCTCCCACGCAAGTGTTTTTCCATTGCGTGCGTTAATTTGGCACCGGAGCAAAGTAGGTGATCCAGATTGGGGCACCAAGTGAGCAATAGAGGGGCATTGATGCCAAATGCATCAGAAGTGAATCTGGCATCTGTTTTGGCCTATATAGTGGAGGGCCGTTATAGCCCACTTTTGTGCTACCTTGTATTTAGTGTAAAATTTTGACCATAGATTTACCAAAGAAAACGCCAATGCATGTCACCAAAAATTATACCATTTGAAATTATGTTCAAATATGAATCCAACAATATAATTTTTAGTGACATGCATTAACATTTTGTTAGTTAAATCTATGGTCAAATTTTGATACTACAAAATACGAAGAGTAAACCAGGACAGAGATAGTACTTGCTCTAAGGCTAGCCAAAGAGTTACAAGTCTAAGTTACTTGCCACTATGACTAGCCTAGGCTACTAGTAGTACAACAAGAAAAAACGATGTAGGTGATCACGTGAGAAAAAAATACTAAGAATATTTCTTTTCGTACAGTGCGTAGATGCAGTTTTGAACACTACACTTGTCATCGTAAGTTGGGAAAATTACGAAAGAGTTTACCTACGTTGTGATTACCATTTACTAATAGGAAAGAAGTTTCACCTCGATGACTAGCTTCTACATGCACATAAAGCATGTAAGGAATCCAACAACTTGATCCAGATTGGGGCCGATAGATTTTATTGCCAAGATCTTCACTGTGTGTAGACTGGGTCAAGCTGGTGGTAATCATTTTCTGGATAACAGTCGTAAATACATCAAGAAGAAATTTAAAAATGTGAATTTCAAGAAGACGGAGACGAGGATGAGTGTTGTACCTGAACGATTACAGATCCAATACAGATTTCAGAGAATTGGTAGACGAGTACACCAACGCTGTCAATTTCGGCGAGTCAATGACCCTGATTTTTGTTGGACCTTCTAGATCAGATGCATGTAATCTCACAAGGAAGGCGCATTCTCAGTGACCATAATGTGGAACAGCTGGAGTGATCTCTTCCCAATTGATGTCCTATTGCGGGGCCAGCAAGACACATAAATCCATCGAAGATTCGTCGAGGCGATGTGGAAGCTAATGAACCAGTGGATCTGCCGAAGACAAAGGTACTCGAGTGCAGTACAGCTGTAGAGCAGGTACTCCATAGTCTTCTTGAGATGCCAATGTCGAAGAGGTCGAGCTCCTTGATTTGAGGGAGAAGAAGGGAGGGCGTGGAATTAACCTGGGGGAAATAGAAGGATTTGAATCTGGTGCAGCACAGCGTTGGCGTGAGGCGGAGCGCGAACGGCGGCAGAGAGCGACATCGTCCAGCTTCAAACCCGAGCTCCTCGAGCTGATCCGCGGTTTTGGCTGAAGCTGCGTCCGCTATTTGGCTGCCTCGCCGTCCATCTCAGCCGGTGGTGATGCCGGTGTACACGTGTGCTTGGTGTCTATTGTGTGCTGGGTGTGCGCGAGTGCGTCCTTGTATGCATGCCGCCGTGCAATGATGAAGTGTGCGCGAGTGCATCCTTCATGCAGAAGAAGTGTGTCCTCAGTTTACTAGTGTGTGGGGTGCTACCACGAGTGGTTTCAGCTTTGTTTACTTCACTGCGTGTCAGATGGGCCTCTAGTTTAGCTATTTTCACCCACTGCCACATGGGCCAGCACACGAAGATAGAGAACACGAGTGTCGGTGTACAAAAGTAGGGGTCCTATTTTGTACCCCTTTATTTGTGCACGGGCAGTTGGAGCCGCGCCTGCGGCCACACTTAGCGGGGCAAAGGAAGGAAGCAAAGACACAAGACAACCAGAGCAACGCCTAGCCAGAGGCACGAAGAGCAGAAGGGCGAGGTGAACTCCCACGGCAAGACCCTTGCCGAGGGAAGCCTCCACAGCCCCGGCAAGAACCTTGCCGGGGCAACTTGCCCAACACCAGCAGAGCCGCCACCCTTGAGGCTAAGAGTTCCGACGCCATCCCCCACATTGGAACCAAGGCTCGGGAGGCGCCTCCATGGTGGCATGCAGATCTTTGTGTAGACCAAGAACATACAAGACTAGATGAGAATCAGAAGACGAAGATCCTCGACAAGATCCTTGCGAAGGATACCCATGAGACCCCCCAACAAGACCCTTGCCGGGGACGCCCACGACGCCGCGGCAAGACCCTTGCCGGGGCCCCGGCAAGACTCTTAACCAAGACATCCGCGAGGCCACAGCCAGGCCCCCACCAGCCAAGACTCCGCCACCGTTTGCACATAGTTGCCAGCCCACCAACTAGGCGAGCACCTGCGTAGGCGACGTGCAGCCTCTAGGCCAACTCAGCAAGCACCTGCGTGGTGGCATGCAGATCTTCGTGAAGACTCTGCCACCGCACCAACTCAGCAGCCAGCCAACCAGCATGGCACTACACGCCTCGTCGTCGAAGCCAGGCGGTGCGGCGACAGCTGGGACGAGCTTCCTTGTCATCCCCGATAAAGCATGAAGGACACATCGGCGGCGCATTTAATGTGTTTGTCCTGCGGTGCTAGGAGATAGACTTGACTACTGTACAACTTTCCACCTCCTGTGTGCCACTGTGGCAGCCCCTTTATCTATAAAAGGAGGCCCGCGGCGTACTGAAGAAGGATTCAAACTTTTTAGACCCTAGACGCTTTGTAGCTAGTCCAAGAACACCAGATAAACATAAACCAGCAGGAGTAGGGTATTACGCATCACTTGCGGCCCGAACCTGGATAATCCCCCTGTGTTGATCTTCTAATCCCGCTTTTTCCACAGCCCCACGCCCGCCAACCGTAGCAAAAGGGATTCTACGTGATCCCGTAGGTTGCGTTTCCCCCGACATCTTTGGCGCGCCAGGTAGGGGGCGCAAGCTGTGAAAATCCGGTTTGGAGGTTAGCACACCGACTTCATCATCACCATGGCCCCCAAGAGAAAGGGAATCACATCATCGGCTCATCTGCGCCAGCATGAGCAGGCTGTCGGGTGGCCACGGATGGGGCCGGAGATGCGGCCCGTGAGCATCTACGACATTCTGGCATTCGGAGCCACACGCCACACGCCGTCCGAATCTGAGATGACGAGCCACACGCCGCTGGGTCTGGGGGTGGGGCCGTGCAACCCACGGGCGGTGCGGCAACCTCTACAGCACCCCAGCTGGCACCCGCGCCGCGCCCTTCCCAGGCCGCGCACGATGAGCAACACCATGATGCCAGAGCCCTCGGGCACCGCCACGGAAAGAGCCATGTGTGCCACTCGCAGGACGAACCCGGCCGGCGTGCGCGCTCGGACGCCGGTGCAGGCGGCGTGTGACCGCGAGACCGTGACGGAGCCCCTTATAACCAAGTAGGAAGTTGGAGCGCATCACGGTCTACGCAGATCTCGCTGCCACCTACACCAGCAGAAGCAATGGTGCGCGTGCAGCTGCTCCTCGACTTCCCCCGTGTTGCGGAGAAGCTCGACGAGTGGAGGGCCACCATCCGAAGCCTTGTCAGCTTCGCCAACAAAGACGAGACGCTCCCAACACGACCTTAACATCGGCGTCCTGACGAGCCGGTGCATGCCGGCGGTGGGGGGACCAGAGATGCTGCGACCACGGTGCACTCCCCCCCCCCCCCCCCCGCGGCCACGACAACAACCACCGGCCCATCAAGGCGACGTCTGTGACAACGCTTCCATAGCATCGTCCGACCGGCGAACCCGCCGCGACCAACGTCAAGTCCTTCAGGAACGGGCCCAGGAAGATGCTTGAACTACCATCGAACAATGATGGGAGACGCGCCATCAGTCAGATCGGCGTGCGGGGCCTACTATGGACCACCCGGCGCCGGGGGGCCCCGGCGACCTGCCTTACGAGGTGGGTTGTCCAGCCTTTACCCGAGAGCTGCGGCAGTTCCAGTGGCCCTCCCACCACACGTTCAAGCCCGATGTCGGCGAGAAGTACAACGGCAAGACCCACCCATCGGAGTTCCTCAGCATCTACACCATCGCGATGCAAGCTGCTGGAGCTCGCGACGAGAAGGTGCTTGCCAATTACTTCCAATAAAACCCAACGTCATGTCGAGGTTGATGCACTTGCCAGTGGATACCATTTCTTCTTTGTCGGATTAGTGTCATGAGTTTGTTGGTGCCTTCACTGGAGGCCACCAAGCTCGTGGCCAGGCAAGCGATTTGCTTATCATCCCCTAGAAAGAAGGCGAAAACCTACGCAAGTACATACAGAGGTTCAGCCAAGTGCAGTACAACATCCCAGATGTTGATCCCGCCGCTGTCATCAGGACATTCCATCAGAATGTGCGCAACCGCAAGATGCGTGAAGAGTTGGAGATGAACAAGGTCAAGGATGTGGCCGAACTTTATGTTCTGGCCAATAGATGTGCTCGAGCTGAAGAGGGGAGGAAGTACCCCCGCGAAGACGCCGGTGTGGAAACCGACTCCACAGACAAAGACACCGCCGCCCTGACAAAGAAGGGCCGGCGCCGCAATAGGAAACGTAAGGGCAAGACCATGCTTGCCGTTGAGGGATCCGGCGAGCCCGGCGCCGCCAAAAAGGCCAAGGCTGAAGACCCTGGCAAGGAGGTTGCCAGGTGTGCCGCCTGCTTGGCCCTGACTGCTGCCGGCAAACCAGGAGGCTCCGACAAGCAGTACTGCAAGATCCACCGCACCAAGGGCCATGACCTCCAGAACTGCCAACAGGTTGAGCTGCTGGCAAAAAAGCAGAAGGCTGAATATGAAAGGCAAGACAAGGAGAAGGGTCAGGATTGTGCTGAGGGGTCCGGCAAGAAGCATGGAGGCCAAGAGCAATGGGGAAATAACGGTGTAAGGCGCCGTGGCCGCCTAGCCAGGCGGATTTCAAGGCTGTGTGGGGAAGCAGGGCCGCCCATGTCCCGTCAATCGCCACGCGTCGAGGGGGACCGCAGGCTGTTGGGGCCCGCGGCGCTCCGCACTTGCCCTTTGGCTTCGCCTCGAAGCCATGTCCGAGCGCGCCTTGGGCCTGGGGGCTACTATCGGCATCCTGGGAACGGGGGTCCCCAGCCTTGCCTGCCTGCAGCCCATGGCGTGGCTCCACCAGCGGCCCTGTATGGCCCATCTTCACCAACAAACACTCAAGACCCTTACGAGGGACCAAGCCTCGCGAGGCAGACGACACAAGACCTCCTTGAGAGCAACCTCACCAGGCTAGCTTGCGAGGGGCAGAGAGATCAAGGCAAGGGACACCTCGCGAGGTTCCTGTGACTCAAGCCATGACGACTGGAGCCAGGTGGGTGCCAGCGCGTGCAGTGTCCTCGTTTCCTCTTTGGTGTTAAAGGGGCAAGCGCAGGCGAGGGGTCCCGAGGCATCAGGCAAAGGTTTCCATATTGGTGCAACGAGACCAAGACCAGCAGGACGGCAAGACGGAGGTCACCGTGGAACCCAAGACGGCGTCACCACCAGAGCCTTTGGCAGGCGAAGACCACCTTTAGTCAGGATAACTCGTACTAGTTGTCTCCCTTAGAATTTGGCCGTTGTTGTCTCCCTTCCCTCTCAATATTTGGGGAGAGGACCAGGGCCTCTATAAATAGGACTAGTCGCAACAGTAGGAGGGGGCGGATCCGGAACTCATGTTGGACGAGATCCATTCCATCCTCACACCCACCAAGCACAAGAGCACCTCTCCTCAGGAGGTTGTTCTTCCCTTGTACTGTTCATCAGCCCAAGAGGCAATCCGCCACACCACACCGGAGTAGGGTATTACACCACAACGGTGGCCCGAACCAGTATAAATCTCGTGTCTCTTGTTTTGCGGGTTCGTCGAGCTAGGCTCTGAGTTCGCGGTGAGGTTGAGGGCGTGATTAGGTAGGGGAGAGATCTTCGTGCGCACCCCAGTGTTCAAACCTCGAGGGTTTGCCGGAACCCAAAATCCGACAATGACATCCGTCCTGCCATCCTGGCGGTCTTGGTCTTGTTGCACTGGAAAGGAAACCTTTGCCAGATTCCTCAGGAACCCAAGCCCGCGCTTGCCTCCTTAGCAACAAAGAGGAAACTGCCTTCTCTGCGCCCACTGGCGCCTGCCTGGCCTTGGTCATCATGGCTTGCATCACCGCAACCTCATGAGGTTCGGCACCTACAATGTCCGCTCCTCAGGAGTCCACCTGGGGTGGCCGCTCTCTTCAGAGGTCTTGGTTTCGCCCGCCTCGTGAGGCTAGGCCCCTCGTGAGGGTCTTGTCTTGATGGTCTTGTAGTTGGGCCGTACCAGGCCGTCAATGAAGCCATGTCGAGGGCCGCAGGCAGGCAAGTCTAGGTACCCTGGTTCCCAAAACACCGACAGTAGCCCCTGGGCCCAAGGTGCGCTCGGACTTGGCTTCGAGGCGAAGCCAAAGGGCAAAGGCGAAGCACCACGGGCCCCAATCTCCTGAGGACCGAGCCGACACGTGGCGCTTGATGGGACGTAGGCGTCTCCACTTCCCCACTCCGCCTTCGTGACTACCCGACTTGACAACTTCCTGGCGCATGCAGAAAGGCCATCATTGCTTGGAGCATGAGATACCAGCGGTTAGCCTTCCTCTGGCTATAAATGGAGATGGAGTGGAGCCCCCAGCTCATCTTCATCTTCTCGCCGCTTTCTCCTTCTTCTTCTTCGTTCCGCCATCTTGCCAAAGCATCCATGGCACCAGTAAGGAGGTTCTCGGCCGCGTAGAAGGGAAAGGCTCCCAAGGAGGGACCGTTCTCGCCGCCACCTAAGAGGGGCTGCGGCCGTCCCCCCAAGTACGTCGTGACACCAGCAGTGCCTCCCTGAGGGCGTGGGCGCACCACTTCGAAGGGTGGCACCGCTTCCGGTAGTCGTGGGGGTGCTCCCTCCTGCGGCGGAGGTTGCCGCGGCCGGGGTGGTCGTAACCAATGCGAGAGGCATGTTGCAGCCATCCGGCCACCGCTCCCATGATCCCATTCGGCCGACGCGGCCTGAGAATTTGTGGTGTGGGAAGAGAGGCCCGCATGCGCCTGGTTCCAGCTCCTGTGCTTCTTTGTGGGCGTGCTGCCGGCCGGGGGACCTGGTGGCCTCTCGCTGCTGCAACAGGGCCTCATGGGTCGAGGTCAAGGTCACCCCCACCGGCAACATGTTCATGAACCACGAGTGGCAGCCGTTCACTTGCGCACACGGCCTACAGGGGAGGTGCACCCTCCACTTCAGGTATGATGGCGCTGCGACCATCTACGTCAGGGTCTTCGGGGAAGATGGCAGGCGCCTGGGGTGCTGCTCGGAGAGCGACAACAACGACGACGACGTCCAACCCTCTGACGACGATGGACGGAGGGGTGGTAGCATCTCCAGCGATGAGCTTGCCCTTGGTGACGATCGTGATGCCTCCAGTGGCGGCGGCTCCTCCTCTGGGGGAGAGCACAAGCGACAGGGATTAGGACGAGCCGCCACGCTGCCGAGCGCGAACCGGCGAGGGCGACGAGCTGATATGTATCCAACGTATCTATAATTTTTGATTGTTCCATGCTGTTACATTATCAGTCTTGGATGTTTTATAGTCATTTTATATCATTTTTTGTTACTAACCTATTGACATAGTGCCAATTGTCAGTTGTTGTTTTTTCCATGTTTTTTTACATCGCAGAAAATCAAAACCAGATGGTGTCCAAATGCCACAAAATTCCATGGAGAGTTTTTATGCGCCAGAAGGAACACAGCAGGCCGTGTCTGCACCTAGGGGGTGCCCCGAGCGAGGCACAACCCACCAGGGTGCGCCAGGATGCCGAGGCGCGCGCTGGTGGGTTGTGCCCATCTCGGGTGCCCCCCGGACTGCCTCTTTGATCTATAAATATCCCAATATTCCAGGAACCCTAGGGGAGACGACGAAATATTCGTCCAGCCGCCGCAGGGTCAAGAACCACCAGATCCTATCTAGACACCATCTCGGATGGGGTTCACCACCTCCATTGGTGCCTCTCCGATGATGCGAGAGTAGTTCTTTGTAGACCTTCGGGTCCGTACTTAGTATCTAGATGGCTTTCTCTCTCTCACCGAGTTCTCAATACAATGTTCTCTTGGAGATCCATATGATGTAACTCTTTTGCGGTGTGTTTGTTGGGATCTGATGAACTTCGAGTTTATGATCAGTTATATCTTTTTATATCTGTGAAAGTTATTTGAGTTTGTTTGATCTCTTATATTCGTGATCTCTTATAGCCTCATATTTCTTCTCCGATATTTGGGTTTTGTTTGGCCAACTTGATCTATTTATCTTGCAATGGGAAGAGGTGCTTTGTAGTGGGTTCGATCTGCTGGATCCTAGTGACAGAAAGGGAACCGACATGTATGTATCGTTGTTACTAAGGATAAAATGATGGGGTCTATCTCTACATAGATAGATCTTGTCTACATCATGTCATCATTCTTATTGCATTACTCTATTTTTTCATGAACTTAATACACTAGAGGCATGCTGGATAGTGGTCAATGTGTGGAGTAATGGTAGTAGATGCAGGCAGGAGTCGGTCTACTAATCTTGGACGTGATGCCTATATAATGATCATTGCCTGGATATCGTCATGAGTATTTGATGTTCTATCAATTCCCAACAGTAATTTGTTCACCCACCGTTTGCTATCTTTCTCGAGAGAAGCCACTAGCGAAACCTACGGCCCCCGGGTCTTCTTTCTCATATTTTGCCTTTGCGATCTACTTTTTCCTTGCATTTATTTTCAAATATACTAAACCTAAAATACAAAAATACCTTGCTGCATTTTATTTTTATTTATTTTATTTGGCGTTCGATCTATAAAATTACTACAACTTATTCCCGTCCGCACGCCGTTTCTGGCACCGTTACCCGAAAGGGATTGACAACCCCTTTAACACGTGCGTTGCGAGGTGTTGTTATTTGTGTGCAGGGGCTGTTTACGTTGTGTTGTTTGGTTCTCCTACTGGTTTGATAACCTTGGTTTCATATCTGAGGGAAATACCTACCGTCCCTGTGCTGCATCATCCCTTCCTCTTTGGGGAAATACCGACATAGGTTCAAGCGACATCAAAAGGAATTTCTGGCGCCGTTGCCGAGGAGGATCTTCAACATATACCATGTTCCTAATCACAAATCTCATCTCCTCCAATTTACGTTATTTTCCATTTTTCTCTCGTTTTCTTCTCCCCCACATCACAAAATTTGCTGTTTTATTCGCCTCTCTTTTTCTGTTCACCGTTTTCTTGCGGATCTATTTTTGAGTGCAATCTTGTTGCATGGTCATCATGACTCAAGAGAACACCAAGTTATGTGATTTCTCAAATACCAACAACAATGATTTTATTGGCACTCCACTTGATCCTCCCGCCACTAGTGCGGAGACTTGTGATATTAAACTGCTTTGCTGAATCTTGTTATGAAAGATCAATTTTCCAGTACTCCGAATGAGGATGCCGCGTCCCATCTTAATACCTTCGTGGAATTATACTATATGCAAAAGAAAAAATATGTGGACAATGATGTGGTTAAGATGAAATTATTTCCGTTTTCTTTGCGTGATTCTGCAAAGATTTGGTTCTCTTCTTTGCCTCGCAATAGTATCGTTTCTTGGAATAAGTGCAAAGATTCTTTTATCACTAAGTATTGTCCTCCCACAAAAATTATTTGCCTTAGAATATAGATCATGAATTTCAAGCAACTTGAACATGAGCATGTTGCACAATCTTGGGAAAGGATGAAAATGATGCTAAGGAATTTCCCAACTCATGGGTTAAATCTTTGGATGATCATACAAAAATTTTATGCGGGATTGAATTTTGTTTCTTGTAATCTTTTAGATTCCGACGTGGGTGGTACTTCTATGGAAATTACTTTGGATGAAGCCACCAAATTTCTAGATAATATCATGGCAAATTATTCACAATGGCTTGCCAAAAGAGCTCCTACTAGTAAAAAAGTTAATTCGGTTGAAGACATTTCTTCTTTGAGTGAAACAGTTGATGCTCTTATGAAAATAGTTGCTAGTAAAAGTGCTCCTATTTATTTTAATGATATTCCTTTGTCTACTTTGATTGAGCAAAATAGTGATGCCATAGATGTGAATTTTATTTCTCAAAACAATTTCAATAACAATGCTTATAGAGGTAATTTCAATCCTAGGCCTTTTCCTAGTAATTCCTCTAACAATTATGGTAATTCCTATGGAAATCAATATAATAATAATAATAATAATAATAATAATAATAATAATAATAATAATAATAATAATAATAATAATAATAGGAACACCTCTGATCTTGATAATAATATTAAATAATTTATCAATACACAAAAAGTTTTCAACACTTCCATAGAAAAAAAGTTGAGTGAGATTGATAATTTGTCTAGAAGTGTTGATAGAATTGCTCTTGATGTGGAAAATATCAAGATGAATTTTTTGTGCCTAAGGTAGATGAATCAATTAAGCTCTTTATGTTTCTATGGATGAAAGTAAGAAAAGAATCGCCATGCTTAGAGCTAAAAGAGAATTTTTAGAAAAAGCGTTTTCTAGTGATTTCTTTCGTAAAAGTGATGAAGATCTTAAAATGATTGGTGGTGTTTCTTCTATTGATTCCTTGTTTAGTAAACTTAAGATTGATGAAGAAGGGACTGGAGAAGATTCAACTTTAGGTAGAAGGCGTCCCAATATTTCGGAGGGTGAAAATCTTGTTGAGAAAATTGACGAAAGTGGCTTTGGAGAGCTCAAAACTTTAGCTAGTGATGTGCCCACTCTTTTGGATTACAAAGACATTAATTCTGATAGTTGCTCTTTGATTTATTGTATTTCTTTGTTGCAATCCATGATAAATTTACCCCATGCTTATGAACAAAATAAAGCTTTTACTAAACATATTGTTGATGCTATGTTCAAAGCTTTTGAAGAAAAGTTGGAATTGGAAGTTTCAATTCCTAGTAAATTGAATGATGAATGGGAACCTACTATCAAAGTCAAGATTAAAAATTATCAGTGTTTTGCTTTGTGTGACTTGGGTGCTAGTGTTTCTACAATTCCGAAATCTTTATGTGATGTGCTTGGTCTTACCAATCTTGAAGAATGTTCTTTGAATTTGCACTTAGCGGATTCTACTATTAAAGATCCTATGGGAAGAATTAATGATGTTCTCATTATTGCAAATAGGAATTATGTGCCCATAGATTTTAATGTTCTTGATATTGATTGCAATCCGTCTTGTCCAATTATTCTTGGTAGACCGTTTTTACGCACTATCGGTGTCGTGATTGATATGAAAGAAGGATATATAAATTCCAATTTCCCTTGAGGAAGGGTATGGAACACTTCCCTAGAACAACAATTAGGCCATCTTATGAATCAATCATGAGGGCATCTTATGGATCTCGATCCAAAGATGACAAAACTTAGATCCTTGCTTTATACCTAGCTAAGGGCGTAAAACTATAGCGCTTGTTGGGAAGCAACCCAACGAATAAATTTTATTTTTTCCTTTTGCTTTCTGTTCTTGAGTTTTAGCACAATTATGCTACTCTTATGATTATGTTTTTATGTATTAGTTACTGTTTGTGCCAAGTAGGACCGATAGGATCTTCTTGGTGATAGTTGTTTGATCTTGTTGAAAAAGACAGGAACTTTGTGCTCACAAAAAAATTCTCATTTTATATCAGAAAGAGTTTTTCCCTGATTATTTTTGCATAGTATTAACATAGAAATTATCTAGGCCTTCCTAGTTTTTCAGAATTTTTGGAGTTCCAGAAGTATTCGAACAAACCAGCTTGCTACAGACTCTTCTATTTTGACATATTATGTTTTCTTTGTGTTGTGTGCTTATTTTGATGGCTCTACGGTTTTATTTGATGAGTTCTTGCCATAGAAAAGTAGGAATACAGTAGATATAATACAAAAACAAAATAAGAATTCGTTTGATACAACACTTATATTAGTGATTTATTTTTCTTACACTAACATATCTCACAAAGGTTTTATTGAGTTTTGTGTGATTGAAGTTTTCAAGTTTTGGGTTATCTTACGATGGATGAAGGAAGGATAGAAGAGCCTAAGCTTGGGGATGCCCGACGTCCCAAGCTATTATCCAAAAATGAGCAACCAACTACGCTTGGGGATGCCCCCAAGTGGCATCCCCGCTTTCTTCCAACAACTATCGGTATTTTACTTGAAACTATATTTTTATTCGTCACATGATATGTGTTTTGCTTGGAGCTTCTTGTATGAAATGAGTCTTTGCTGGTTTTATTTTGTGTTTTAAGTCATCAATACTTGCTGGACACACCTATCTGTGAGAGCCAAAATTATGTCAAGACTTGTTAGAATTGCTCTCTATGCTTCACTTCAATTTTTATGAGCAATGGACTTGCTCTAGTGCTTCACTTATATTTTTTTGAGCACGGTGTGCTTAGTATTTTTGAAGAAATGCTCTCTTGCTTCAGTTAGATTTATTTGAGAGTTAGTCAATTTTCAAGAAATTATCTCTTTCTTCACTTAATTTATTTTGAGAGAAAGAAGAAAAATTATGCCCTTGATCTTCACTTATATTTGTTTGAGCTTGTGAAAAGCAACACATAAAAATTAGTATCAAAGTGATAGATATCTAAGAAGGATATAATAAAAACTTTCATGAAGATCATTGGACAAAATAAACTTGATTCTTAGTAATATTTTTGAGATATGATGATGTGATATGTGAGTTATGTTGATGAGTAATTATGCTTTAGCAAGAATATTGGTGTTAAGGTTTGTGATTCCCTATGCAAGTACGAAAGTCAATAGTCATGTAATGAAAATTATATCCTACTTGTGATGCATTACTCGGTGTTATTTATGCTTAATGCTTGCTTATGAGATTATCCGTTTCTTAGTTGGTCGCTTCCCAATCTTTTGCTAGCCCTCACTTTGCACCAAGTATGATTTCTACTTGTGCATCCAAAATCCTTTAAACCAGTTTTGCCACATGAGTCCACTATATCTACCTATATGCGGTATTCTTTTGCCGTTCTAAGCAAATTTGCATGTGCCATCTCTAATTTTCAAAATAAACTTCTCTTTTGTGTGTTTGTTTCGCTCGCGGGACGGCATTGGGTGGCTAATATTTTCCATGCTGGATGTGTTATTCTCATAATGAGTGTTTATTCACTTGTTATTGCATGAGAGTAAGGCAAAGGTTTTAGGGATGCCCAGTCCCGAAATGCAAAAATGAATTTACTTTATGTTGTTAAATAATTAATTCCTTGGAAAAGTGTTGGTATGGAGGGAAACCGTAGATACGGCTAGCCATGGAAAGTGAAAGTAAGGTGGAAAAAGGAATAAACTTTATTTTCTGTTTGGGAACCGCCTGTGGCATATCTAGCATGGGAAGTGTTCAGAACTCTAAGCCGTTTTGGTTGGTGGGATGGATACACCTCCCAAAATGTTTTTATCTCTAAGTTTTTCGCTTTGAGCTCTGGCACCTCTACAAATCCCTACTTCCCTCTGCGAAGGGCCTTTCTTTTACTTTATTCAGTTTTTATTTTGAATTTGAGTCTCCATCCTCTCTCATAAAAAGCACCAACTAGGAAGCAATATGATCGTACTTAAGTATTGGGTGTAGCTAATATTCGAGTGTGTTTCATGAATGGATCAATGTTTGAGCATGATGGGCTAGGGATAACTTATTTTAGCATTGATATTTTGAAAGACATGGTTGCTTGTTTATATGCTTGAGTATTTAAATTATCATGTCAAAACTAGACTATTGCTTTGAATCACATAAAAGTCCAAATGTCCATGCTATAAAGAAAATAATATGATATGACATGTTAGGCAGCATTCCACATCAAAAATTCTGCTTTATCACTTACCTACTCAAGGACGAGTAGGAGTTAAGCCTGGGGATGCTGATACGTCTCCAACGTATCTATAATTTTTTATTGTTCCATGCTGTTATATTATCAATCTTGGATGTTTTATAATGATTTTATAGTCATTTTATATTATTTTTTGCCACTAACCTATTGACATAGTGCCAAGTGCCAGTTGCTGTTTTTTCCATGTTTTTTTACATCACAGAAAATCAATACCAGACGGAGTCCAAATGCCACGAAACTCCACGGAGAATTTTTATGGGCCAGACGGAACACAACAGGCCGTGGCTGCACCTTGGGGGTGCCCCGAGGGAGGCACAACCCACCAGGGCGCGCCAGGAGGCCGAGGCGCGCCCTGGTGGGTTGTTCCCACCTCGGGTGCCCCCCGGACCGCCTCTTTTCACTATAAAAACCCCAATATTCCAGAAACCCTAGGGGGGTCGACGAAATATTCATCCAGCCGCCGCAGAGTCCAGAACCACCAGATCCAATCTAGACACCATCTTGGATCGGGTTCACCACCTCCATTGGCTCCTCTCCGATGATGCCTGAGTAGTTCTTTGTAGACCTTCGGGTCCGTACTTATTAGCTAGATGGCTTTCTCTCTCTCGCTGAGTTCTCAATACAATGGTCTCTTGGAGATCCATATGATGTAAGTCTTTTGCGGTGTGTTTGTTGGGATCTGATGAACTTCGAGTTTATGATCAGTTATATCTTTTTATTTCCATGGAAGTTATTTGAGTTTCTTTGATCTCTTATAGCCTCGTATTTATTCTCCAATATTTGGGTTTTTTTGGCCAACTTGATTTATTTATCTTGCAATGGGAAGAGGTGCTTTGTAGTGGGTTCGATCTTACGGTGCTTGATCCCAGTGACAGGAAGGGAACTGACATGTATGTATCATTGCTACTAAGGATAAACGATGGGTATATCTCTACATAGATAGATCTTGTCTACATCATGTAATCGTTCTTATTGCATTACTCCATTTTTCCATGAACTTAATACAATATATGCATGCTGGATAGCAGTCGATGTGTGGATTAATAGTAGTAGATGCTGGCAGGAGTAGGTCTACTAATCTTGGACGTGATACCTATATAATGATCATTGCCTGGATATCGTCATGAGTATTTGAAGTTCTATTAATTTCCCAACAGTAATTTGTTCATCCACCATTTGCTATCTTTCTCGAGAGAAGCCACTAGCGAAACCTACGGCCCTCGGGCCTTCTTTCTCATATATTTTCCTTTGCGGTCTACTTTTTTCTTGCATTTATTTTCAAATCTACTAAACCAAAAATACAAAAATACCTTGCTACATTTTATTTCTATTTATTTTATTTGGTGCTCGACCTATCAAATTATTACAACTTATTCCAGTCCGCACGCCGTTTCTGGCGCCGTTACCCGAAAGGGATTGACAACCCCTTTAACACGTCGGGTTGCGAGGTGTTGTTATTTGTGTGCATGGGCTGTTTATGTTGGGTTGCTTGGTTCTCCTACTGGTTCGATAACCTTGGTTTCATATCTGAGGGAAATACCTACTGTCGATGTCCTGCAGCATCCCTTCCTCTTTGGGGAAATACCGACGTAGCTTCAAGCGACATCACGAGCCGCCTCGCCGCCGTGCCCCGGTGAAGCAGGAGGAGGACTCCGACTGAGCGCGGGCGTTGCTGGAGCCGGGTCTCAGGAGCCGTGATGCTCGCGCGGCCGCTTTTGTTTCTCTCTTTTTCCTGCATCAATAAAGTAGAAAGCCCTGCCAGGGCGTGTAATGAACCATGGTGTTTGCCCTTTATATTATTGTTTTATATTGTGTCCTGACATCCGTGTTACTACTAAAATGACAGGTTCTTACTGATCGTGATAGAGATGACTTTTGCTTGCGGTAGACTCTCGTGCCACGAGAGCGTGCTTCTCTAGGGCTTGGACCTCCTGCGTGCCCCTTGTTCCGGAGAGGTCCTACCAGGGGTTTCCTTCTTGAGGATTCGAAAGTCCTCAGGCCTCGGGAGGCACCTGGTGGCTTCGGGGTTAGGGGACCTCCGGAGGTGCCGTGCCTCTCGCGAGCCCCCGAGCATGGGCCGGTCGCCTCAGGAGGCCATGCGTGCCTGAAAGTGCAACAAATCCCTGGGTGGTTTTGGTAATTATTAACAACATATAGCTCATTGAACTAATATTCCTTCAAGATTATCATTTCAGAAAGTTCAATGATTGGCATGCCATGGACTAGAGATGTGGATCCCTCAAAATGCTAAGGACACATATTGGCTCAAGTTCGAGACTCTACATTTTATTTTTAGTGATCCAAGATCACATTGAGTCCATAGGAAAAGCAAATACTATTAAAAGGGGATGAGGTGTTGCTTAATGGCTTGCTTGCTCAAAATGCTTAGTGATATACTCCAAAAGCCCTCAACCATTTTCTCATATCCACATATGTCCCAAACCAAAAGTCAGACTTGGCCCCACCGATTTTATCTATCCGGCGCCACCGAGTTCATTTGACATAGCCACAGCCAAAAACCCTAATCAGTTCGGTCTCACCAATAGGGATCTCGGTCTCACCGAGATGGGATTGCAAACTCTCTGTTTCCCTTTGTAACGTTTCAGTCCAACCGAGATGACCGATCGGTCCCACCGAGTTCACAATGCAAACTCTCTGTTTCCTTTTCGTAATGTTCCGGTCTCACCGAAATGAGCGATTGGTCCCACCGAGTTTGCCTGACCAACTCTCTGTTTTCCTATTACAGAAGTCGGTCTCACCGAGTTCATGTGATCCGTCTCACCGAGATTACGTTATGCCCTAACCCTAATGAAATCGGTCCCAGCGAGTTGACATGTGGGTCCCACCGAAAAACCTAAAGTTCACATGTTGAACTAAATCGGTCTGACCTAGTTTCAGTATTCGGTCCCACCTAGTTTGGTAAATTGTGTGTAATGGTTAGATTTTGTGTGGACGCTATATATACCCCTCCACCCATCCTCCATTCATGTAGAGAGCCGTAAAAACATGCTTATACTTCCAGCATTTATTTTTTGAGAGAGAACCATCTACTCCTGTGTTGAGACAAAGACATTCCAGTCCAACCACAAGAATCTTGATCTCTAGCCTTCCCCAAGTTGCTTTCCACTCAAATCATCTTTCCACTGTCGGGGCAGGCTGATCTGGCCCACGAACACCTATGGGCCGGCAGACCGAGCCCCTTTCGGTTCGGCGGGGGGCTGAGGTCGCACGAAGAGCAGATCGAGGCGAAGCACACGAGCGGTTTACCCAGCTTCGGAGCTCTCCGGAGAGATAACACTCCTACTGCTGCATGTCTGAGTGTATTGAGTTCTTGCTCGGGAGCGCTGAGTGCTACAAAGACACACACAAGCTGCTAACGAGACCGAGCGTGAGTGTCGAGCCTTTGAACCCCCTCTACGCTATGCATGGGCCTCCTTTTATTTGCTAAAGGGTCTCCGGCTGTGGCAACGTAGACAAGGGTAAAAATGGAAAAGGAGTGGTTGGTACAGCTACTTGTACAGTTGTATCATACCTAACCCCGACGGCAGGGGACAATGGCATTAAATGCCTGTCTGGCCGCCTAATAAAGGCAAACAGGACCGTCAGGACGCCACCGCTTGCCACGATGGCAATCTTGTCGTGCCGCTTGCCACATCAGCGCTCCGTCAAGACGGCCTCTTGCCTGTGGCGCTACCGAAAGGTCCTGAGGCGACACGTTAGTGGATGTCTTTGGAGCGCAGGTACAGAGTGGTGGTCTGGCTGCGCAAGCGCCTTTGCCGCGGTTGTTGTCTTGTCGCGTCCGGAAGCTTGTCGCCATCGGGCCTTCCCGTCAAGCTCCTCTTGCCGGGCCTTGTCTCCTAGGTGCCTTGGGTGGCCTTCCGGCAATCTCCTCTTGCCGGGCCTTGTCTCCTTGGCTTGAATACTTTGTTCTTGAATGGCTCCAAAGGAACCACGGAGGACCTTGGCGGTCACCCGGTAAGCCTTGCCGCGGAGGGCTGCAACTGCCCGTGCACAAGTTCGGGATACTAGGGTACCCCTATGAGAGAGAGTTGAGTGTTGGGCAGACTATCATTTGAAGCACAAGAGCAAGGAGTTCATCACCAACACACCATCTATTACCTTTTAGAGAGTGGTGTTTCCTAGATTGGTTAGGTGTTACTTGGGAGCCTCCGTCAAGATTGTGGAGTTGAACCAAGGAGTTTGTACGGGCAAGGAGATCGCCTACTTCGTGAAGATCTACCCTAGTGACCCAAGTCCTTCGTGGGCGGTGGCCATGGTGGGATAGACAAGGTTGCTTCTTCGTGGACCCTTCGTGGGTGGAGCCCTCCGTGGACCCGCGCAACCGTTACCCTTCGTGGGTTGAAGCCTCCATCAACATGGATGTACCATAGCACCCCCTATCGGAACCATGGGAAAAGTCTTCGTGTCTATATTGCGTTTTCTCCCTCCAAACTCCTCCCCTTTACATTCATATGCAATGATTTACATTCCGCTGCTATACTCTTAGAATTGCATGTGTAGGTTGATTGCTTGACTTGTGTTAAGATGCTAAAATCTGCCAAGACTTAAAATTGGTAAAAGGCTAGATTTTTATTCGGTCAAGTAGTCTAATCACCCCTCCTCTAGACATACTTCCGATCCTACAAGTGGTATCAGAGCTTTGGCCTCCATTTGCCTTGATTTTCATAGCTTTGGTGATCATAGCCTTGGTTTCACAATGGAAATTACCACTATAGAGGTCCTTACTTTGATGGTACTAATTTTGCTAGTTGGAAGCATGAGATGAAAATGCATATTCTTGGACATAACCCCTACGTTGGGCTATTGTGTGTATTGGCTTGCCAGGTGAATTCTTTGATGGGAGAAAACCGAATCGTGAAGCTACCACAGAAGAATTGAATATGCTGCAATACAATGCTCAAGCTTGCGATATCCTCTTCAACGGATTGTGCCCCGAAGAATTCAACAAAATCATCCGTCTTGAGAATGCAAAGGAGATTTGGGATACTTTGATTGATATGCACGAAGTTACCGACTCCGTCAAGGAATTCGAATTGGATGTGCTTCAAAGTCAGCTTGACAAGTTCAAAATGAAGGATGGTGAAGGTGTCGCTGAAATGTACTCTAGGATTGCTCTCATCACAAATGAGATTGAGTGAAGAGATGACCGACAGATTAATCATCAAGAAGATCCTAAGAGCCTTGGATGGAAAATATGACACCGTGTGCACATTGATCCAAATGATGCCCAATTACAAAGATCTCAAGCCAAGCGAAGTCATTGGAAGAATTGTGCTCATGAGATGTCACTCAAGGATAAAGAAGAGCTTCACAACAAGTCTAGTGGTGCTTACAAAGCCTCATGTGATGCTCCTACATCATAAAGTGAGAAACAATCCTTGAATGAAGAATTGAGACTAATGGTGAAGAACTTCAAAAATTTCTACAAGAGTAGAAGCAAAGAAAGACGTTCCAAGTCAATGTCCTACAATGTCAAAAGATATTCTAGTCGTGAGGGTAATTACTACTATTGTGGAAGACCCGGACACTACTCCAATGAGTGTACAGCTCCCTACAAAATAAGAGAAGACTCACCTAAAATGAGAAGCAAAAGAGAAGAATCGCTTCCAAGAGGGAGAAGTAGTAGAGATGATCGTTATGAATGAAGAACCTCTCGCAGAAGCAAGGATTTGGAAAGGAAGGACAAGTCATCAAGGAGCTATACAAAACAAAGACATCAAGCTCATGTTGGTGAATGGTTATCCCGCTCCGGCTCCGACCATCACTCTGACTCAGAATATACTCAAGATGAAGGTGTTGCCGGTGTAGCACTAGTGTCAACCAACTCCTATGACATTGACTCACCAAATGAAGGAATTGGAAGATGCTTCATGGCTAAAGGCCCAAAGGTAGCACACCCCGAGTATGTTGATTTCAAGAGTGATGAAGATGACTTGCTAGGTAATGATAATTTACTTGTTGACAACTCTAGTGATGAAAAGTATGATGAACTTGCTATTAATCATGCTAATCAAGATAAAAAGAATGACGATAATAATAAGGAGATTGAGCGTCTACCTAAATAACTAAACACTCTTAAGTTAGCTCATGAAACTACCTTAGAAGATCATCGTGAGCTTTTAAAGATTCATGAGAAGCTACGCTTTGAAAAGCTCAATCTTGAGCAAGAACATGGGTTCTTAAAATAAATCAATGATTATCTTCGTAAGAAACATTCTTCTTACATTGCCAAGAGTTTATTCTTGTCTACTTACATGCCACAAATAAAATCTAGCAACAAAAGTAAGAAAGATTCTTCTTCTAGTAGTAACAATAATCATGCTAAATCCAATGTTGTTGCTTCTAGTAGTTCTCTTGATTCCACTAATGATTCTCTTAGCCATGTTATACTTGAGAAATAAAATAGCTTATTGAAGTGAATTATGAAGAAAGGTGTTTACAAGAGCCTTGCCAGAAGTAAGAAATTTGAGGAAATTGTACGCAAGCAAGGAAGGCAACGAAAGAATCAAGGTGTTGGTTTTGAATGAAAGTTCAATGCCAATGTAGTGGGAATAAGATCAATACCCCAAGATGACGTTTGTTCCTCAACAAGAGAACTATGATCATACTTCTTTCAAGGGGACACAAGCTCAAGAGGATCTTCCACCACAAGACCACAAGCAAAGAGGCAAGGACACATTTCAAGAAGAGAGTGATGTATTTCAAGAAGCTCCCAAAGCCTTGGTCAAGTGGGTTCCCAAGACTACATCAAGTTCTACTTCATCAAGTACGACTACAACTCCAAGGATTCCCATAAATATGATGTGGATCCCGAAGAAGAAGAACTAGAGAGTTCTTGAGGGTGACTCTGCCAACATACTTCACTCATATCATTTTGGCGAGAACAAGTGCAAACAACTTCCACATCTTGCACTAGTTCAAGGAGTCACAAACCCTCTTGTTGTTAAGACAAGGGACAAGGTAACCTAATGCTTTCATGGACATCATCTTGTATGTACTTCATTCTAATTCTATGGATATCTTTATTTGTTCCTTGTGGGACTAAGCCATGTAGGTATTGAAAGTGCAACTCACTCCAATTGATAGCTCCAAATGTTCTACATCAACATTGAGCATCCACATCTTCAACATCTACATGAAGTCACCATTGACAAAACCCAAGGTTAGTTCATCCCTCTTAGGGGGGATATCACATCTAGGGGGAGCTTTACTATAAAAATTGAGCTAAAGCAACTCTAATGGTGTGAACACAACAATGCTTTATGTAAAAGTGGTAGCCCCACTTGTGCTTAAACGATGAGTATGACCTATGAACAAATGTTCTCATTTGACTCCTAAGTCAATATACTCATATATAGATGAACTAGCCATCGCCAATTGATTGATAGATGCTAGAGTGTTTGTGCATGCTTTGTCACATATTTCATTTGCCATCCTATTGTTGAGCATGTTGATTGCATATTTTTCTCATTCGAGGACATCCATTTGTTGCTTTGACTATTTGGCTCTTTTTCTTTTGCCAAATGGATGGAAAAGAATTCCTAAGAACCGCCTCTAGCTATCTATGTTTTTCTCGTCTCAAACTCTATTCATGCTACATCACAAAGTTTGATCAAGTCAGATTTGAACCCTCTTGGTGAGCAGCACTCGGAGTGACCGATTCGTCATAGACTTATACTTCCAAAACCTCTCTGTGTATTTCGGTCTGACCGATTCATTCCTTTCGGTCTGACCGATTCATTCCTTTCGGTCATACCTAGTTCGTTGAGTAGATCTAGGTCTTCAATCTCGGTGCAACCGATTAGAACCGTTCGGTCACACCGAGTTGCAGTAACCGTCTGTGATTCTGCGATTCGGTCACACCGTTCGGTCAACTGAAGCACCATTCTTCTATATAAGGCATGCAAGGGGAAGAGGCTATGTTAGAATCCGAAGGGTTACAAACAAGGTCTTTGCAAAAGATTGAAACGCCAGGAGATAGTAAACCAACTCCAGTCTTCATAGATACTTCTCCAGCACAGAGAAACCCAACTCCTACTGATAATAAGCAGATTCAAGTGGCCAAAGAACTAGTCCACTCCAGTCCAGCAAAAATATGTCAACTCCATTCTAAAAATCGTGTGCATATCCTCACGTCATGAAATTTTATAGCATTCAGATCATATTTTCAACATGTTTCTTACCCATCTCTCTTTTAGAAAATAAGCTTAAAGGATGGAAGACTTTCTAAACTGGGATCATATTCGAGGAAAGTATCTGGCGGGAATTCTCTGTGCTCCAATGCTGATGTAAGTACCTATTGTATATCACTAAATTTTTACATCAGCATGTATTTTATTAGTCAGCGTAAATCCAACCTTTATCTGGTCTAAATTTACTTGTAGCAAAATATATAATTAAAGGCGACAATGTTGATTTTTGTAAGGAAAACTACCTAGTTGTTTTGCATACTGAGCTGCATGAGTGTACTATCTCATATCATGCACAATACTAAATTGTAGTGTTGTTCTGGTTGCCCAATCATTCATTGTGTCAATGTTGCTTTCCTATTACCTTACATGGCTGATGATAGCTGTGCCACATTGTGTTAATTTCATGTAGGCTGGTGTGGTCTGGTTTCCCAAACATTCGTTGTGTCAATGTTGCTTTCCTATTATCCGACCTGGACATTTATAGCAATGCTAGTGTGTCAATTTGGTGCAGGCTGCTGAAGATAAGAAGACGAACTCTGAAAACAGCAAGGCAACCCCATTGTTTCTTTCCAATAAATCTAGGCCAAGTAATATGGCAATAACTCTTGATTAATATGTTCAATTCCCCTCCTAATTTATGTTATGATGCAGTGGTCGATACACTCTCAACTATCAATAATACATGCCTGCCAAAATTGCCATCTGAATCTGTCGAGTTTCCTCTATCTTGAATCCAACGGAAAAAATGTATGTTTGTGAACGAATTACTGGCTGATGCAATCATGGAAATCATGGAGGAATCAGAGGTGCACATCCTTGCACAACAACAACTGATCAATGTTTTCATAGACAGTGTAGCAAAGAAGGAAGAACTGGCTCACAATCTTATGGGCGTCATCCGCGCTGAGGTTTTAGATTGTGATGTTGTAGATTGCTATGTGATGACCCGCAAGTATAGGGGATCAATCATAGTCTGTCGGTGTACTAGAGTAGGGGTACCCTAGTATCCCGAACTCGTGGACGGGCAGTTGCAGCGCCCCGCGGCAAGGTTTGCCTGGTCACTCCCAAGATCCTTCGTGGTTCCTTTGGAGCCATTCAAGAACAAAGTATTTAACCAAGAAGACAAGGCCCCAGCAAGAGGAGCTTGCCGGGAAGGCCACTCAAGGTACGCAGAAGACAAGACCCCGGCAAGAGGAGCTTGCCGGGACGGCTCGGAGAGAGACAAGCCTCGGACGCGACAAGGATTCAGCCATGCAAGGCACTTGCCGCGCCAGTAACCTTCTCTTCATCTCCGCTCCAGCTCATCCACCAACGTGTCGCCATGGGACCATTCCATGCGCAGCGTGTCAAGAGGTTGTGCAGCCCGGCGGAGAGCAGCGATAAGCGGCGCTGACAAGCTTGCCATCGTGGCGAGCGGTGGCGCACCTGACGGTCCCTGTTGCACTGTTTAGGCGACATGGACGGGCATTTAATGCTTTTGTCCCTTGCCGTCAGGGTTAGGTAGAATGCACTGTACACTGTACAAGTAGGTGTACCAACTACTATTTTTCCATTTGTGCCCTTGTCTATGTTGCTGCCTGTTGGTGACCCCTTGCACATATAAAAGGAGGCCCATGCGCAACGTAGAGGGGGTTCGACTCATTCGAGACCAGAGACATTCACGCTAGGTTTTGTAGCTCTCCGTGCTCCCTAGCGAGAACACAATACAATCAGACAAGCAGCAGAGGAGTATTATCTCCGGAGAGCTCGAAGCCGGGTAAACTGCTCGTGTGCTTCGCCTCGATCCGCTCTTCGTGCGATCTCCGCCCCCTCCGAACCAAAAGGGACTCGGTCCGCCGGTCCCATAGGTGTTCGTGGGTCCGATCAGCCTCCCCGACATCTTTGGCGCGCCAGGCAGGGGGCGCCGAGGCTATGTGAACCTGATCCGGTGTTCACACGAGCAACATCTTCATCATCTTCAACATCTTCATCAACATGCCACCGAAGAAGAAGGCTTCGGCGGCAGCGGAGCCGTCCGCGTCGAACCCACCATCACCGGAGCAAACGGGTGGTGGAGCAGACGTTGGCGGAAGAACAGGCGCCGGCGAAGGAGTTCGTGATGCTGCCAAGTCCAAGGACAAGGCCGCGCAAACCTTGGCGTCCGTACATGTCCCGCGCCGTCTCCGGAGCTGCGGGACCAACAGCGTTATGGTATTCACAATACCATACGCTCGTTGGATCAAGACCGAGCAGGAGGATCTCGAGATCCTCAAGACCAGCATGCACGCCAACATGCTGGCACGGGCGAGGTACGGTCGCCTGGACGGGATGCTGCTCCTTCTAACATAGTTAGAAGTCCGAGCATATCCCGCTCCTCGCACCGTTCACCATTGCCACCCACTACTCCAGCAGAAGCTCTGGCGAGAGCTCAGCTGCTTCTGGATTACCCTCCAACGGCCGACAAGGTCGACGAATGGAGGGCCACCATACAGAGTCTCATCGGCTTTGCCAACGGCGACGCTCCGCGGCAACCAACTACATCATTGCCGCGGCAAGACGACAAGGCACGAGCCGGTGGCGACGAGACTTGTGGAGGTGCAACCACCATGCACTCTCCGCCCCGAAGGCCAAGATCGCCGACTCGCCGGATCCACCTCGACAGCGACTCCACCGCGTCATCGGATCCACGAGCTCGCCGCGATCAGCGCCAAGTGCTACATGAACGACAACAAGAAGACGCTCGAACTCGTGATCGAGCGTCAAGAGAAGCGCGGCGTCAATCCGACAAGCGCCGCTTAGGCCCTTCCGCTGACATGCACGCGCCAGAGAACCAGCGACTTGTCAGACGCGGTAGGTTGCCTGCGCGCTCACTCGAGAGCTGCAAGAAGTCGATGGCCCAGCAAGAAGAACTTCAAGCCAGACGTGCCAGAGAAGTACGATGGCAGGACGCATCCGTCGGAGTTCCTCAGCATCTACACCATCGCGGTGCAAGCTGCGGGGGGACGAGACGACAAGATCCTCGCCAACTACTTCCCACTGGTACTCAAGTCCAATGTCGATCTTGGCTCATGCACTTGCCGGACAACTCCATATCCTCTTGGGCAGATCTATGCCATCAGTTTGTTGGCGCCTTCGCAGCGCCACAAGCCTCATGGCTAAGAAAGTGACCTTCATCTGCCGCCCAGAAGGAAGGAGAGTCCCTACGCAAGTTCATTCAGAGATTCAGCCGTGTGCACTACAACATCCCAGATGTCCACCCTGCCGCGGTGATCAGCGCGTTTCATCAGAACGTGCGGAACCGCAGGATGTGGGAGGAGATGGCGATGTGCAAAGTCAAGGACGTCAGTGAGCTGTATGCCCTGGCCGACAAGTGTGCACGCGCTGAGGAAGGGAGAAGACTCCCAGGAGAGAATGCGTACAGGATCCGACAAGAAGGAAACCGCTCCAAGAAAGAAGAGCCGGCGGGGCAACAGGAAAAAGAAAGGCAGAGAAGTGCTAGCTGTTGAGCAGTCCGACAACGGAGGTGGCGACAAGAACGCCAAGGCTGGTGGCTCCGGCAAGGAAGTTGCCGCTGGCGCCAACCACCAGTCTGTGGCAGCCGCCGACCAGCAGGACGGCTCCGGCAAGCAGTACTGCAAGATCCACCGCACCAAGGGCCATGACCTCCAGAGCTGCAAGAAGGTCGAGCAGCTTGTTGAACAGCAGAAGGCTGAGTACGAGCGGCGCGACAAGGAGAAGGCCCAGGAAAGTGCTGGAGGAGCCAGCAAGAAACGTCCCGGCCGGGGAGGGCGCCGCGGCAAGGAGACAGACCTCCCCGCGGCCGCGACAAGGATGAAGATGACGACGATGATGAAGATATGGAAGACGACGAGACCGATGAGCAGGAGTTTCAGAAAGCTACAGAGGTCCTCTGCGTTGACGGAGGTGCTTCCCTGCATACTTCCCACCGCCAACTCAAGCAGAGGATGCGGGAAGTTAATGCACCGAACCATCCGTAGAGTCACGCGAGCCTCAAGTGGTCCAAAGACGCCTATCATCTTTGATATTGAGGACCACCCTGATCGCATAACTGCGGTCGGGTGCTTGCCGATGTTGGTCTCACCAACTATCCACAATCTCAAGGTCACCAAGATGCTAGTTGACGGCGGGGCTGGCTTAAACCTGATCTCCTCCGCGGTGCTCCAAAAGCTTCAGATCCCTGACAGCGAGCTCGAAGAGACTGGCACATTCCAAGGAATCAATCCGGGAAGGAGCAAGCCGAAGGGAAGATCACGTTGCCGGTAACATTTGGCAGCGAGCTGAACTTTAGGACTGAGAGGGTCACATTCGACGTTGCTGATTTCCCATTGCCTTACAATGGGATACTTGGCCGTCCAGCACTCGCTAAGTTCATGGCAGCCTCTCATTATGCATACAACATACTCAAGATGCCAGGCCCGATAACCATCATCTCTGTCCATGGCGACAAGAAGGATGCTCTTATCTGTGCCGACAAGATCTATCGGGAAGCAGCAGCTGCAACAGAAAGCAAAACACTTGCCGCTGAAGCTCCCGGGGGGGAGAAGACCAAGTCCGGCAAGAGCTCTGATGCCCACTCCGGCAAGCGCACCTCTTCGGAGTGCTGCGCTACCGTCGAGGACGCACCATCGAGCTCCACCTGCAAGTGCAAGAAGACGATGGCAGCTCCGCCAAAGACCAAGAAGGTGTCCGCCAAGGAGTACGGCACAGGTGGTACCTTCACCATCGGTGCCACTCTCGACCCTAAATAGGAAGGCACGCTCGTTGCTTTCTCAGCGAACGTCGACGTGTTTGCATGGCAACCGTCGGACATCCCCGGTGTTCCTGTGAAAGTAATTGAGCATCACTTAGCTGTTCGTCCTCATGCTCGACCCACAAGCGTAAAGTCGTGAAGCGGCAAGGAGCGCCAAGAATTCATCGCAGAAGAGATCAAGAAATTGGAAGCCGCAGGCCTTGTCGAGGAGTGCTCCATCCTACGTGGTTGGCCAATCTCAGAGTTGTGCGCAAGGCAAATGGGAAATGGAGACTTTGTATTGACTTCACGGATGTTAATAAAGCTTGTCCCAAAGACCCGTTTCCCTTGCCTCGCATCGACCAGATTGTTGACTCCACGGTTGGATGTGATTTGCTTTCATTTCTTGATGCATACTCAGGATATCATCAGATCTTCATGGCAGAAGAGGATGAGGAGAAAACCGCATTCATTACTCCATGTGGCACATACTGTTTCATACGGATGCCTTTCGGTTTGAAGAATGCTGGTTCAACGTTTGCAAGAGTAGTCCATGACGCTTTTGAGCCGCAAATGCACAAAAATGTAGAAGCCTACATGGATGACATAGTGGTCAAGAGCAAGGACAAAGCAACTCTGGTTCAAGATTTGGATGAGACCTTTGCAAATCTGCGCAAGATCAACCTCAAGCTCAACCCCGAGAAGTGCGTGTTCGAGTCCCTTCCAGCAAGCTTCTCGGGTTCTTCGTGTCTCAGCGGGGAATTGAAGCCAATCCCGACAAGATCAAGGCCATTGAGCAGATTGAAGCACCAAAGCGCGTCAAGGATGTACGAAGACTTGCCGGTTGCGTGGCTGCTCTCAGCAGGTTTATCTCTAGGTCTGTTGAACGCGCCCTGCCATTTTTCAAGATTTTGAAAAAGGCAGGTCCAATGAAATGGACTCCCGAAGCGGAGGCTGCGCTGCAGGACTTAAAGGGATACCTGTCCTCCACTCCAATACTTGTTGCACCTAAGCCACAAGAGAAGTTGCTGCTATATATAGCGGCAACCAATCAAGTGGTTAGTGCTGCGTTAGTAGCGGAGAGGGAGGCAGACGATGAGCCGGCAACCATGGCAGATACATCCAGCGACAAGCAAGGCACTTCACCGACAAGCTCTGGTCCCGACAAGGACGGATCTGCGCAGGCATGCGAGAAGATGCAGAAAAGGATGGTGCAGCGCCCAGTTTACTTTGTCAGTTCCCTTCTGCAGGGGGCTAGGTCAAGGTACTCTGGTGTGCAGAAATTGCTTTTCGGCCTCCTCATGGCCTCGAGAAAGCTGCGCCATTACTTCCAAGCACATGAGATAACGATCGTCACTCGCTTTCGGCTGAAGAGGATCTTGCAAAATCCGGAAGCGGCAGGCGGGATTGTCGAGTGGGCACTGGAACTGACAAGCTTTGGCCTCAAGTTTGAAAGCATATCAACTATCCAAAGCAGAGCATTGGCAGAGTTCATAGCGGAATGGACCCCAACGCAAGATGAAGAAATTCCAGAGACGAGCATCCCCGTCAAGGAAGCGAGCAAAGAGTGGCTGATGTACTTTGATGGTGCCTTCTCGCTGCAAGGTGCCGGTGCTGGCGTGCTGCTTATAGCACCCACCGGAGAGCACCTCAAGTACATAGTCCAAATGCATTTTCCCAAGGAGCAAGCAACAAACAATACAGCAGAGTATGAAGGTTTGCTTGCCGGTCTCAGGATTGCAGAGACCTTGGGATTAAGAAGCTTATTGTCGTGGGTGATTCGCAGCTTGTCGTCCGCCAAGTGAACAAAGATTATCAGAGTCCATTGATGGAAGCCTACGTTGACGAAGTGAGAAAGCTAGAAGAACACTTTGACGGCCTACAAATGGAACATGTTCCAAGAGCTCATAATGACATTGCTGATGGCCTGTCAAAGTGCGCTGCACTTAAGTTGCCTGTGGAACCAGGGATTTTTGTGCTCAAGCTGACTCAACCGTCTGTAACACCATCAACTGGACAGAACAAGAAGAGGAAGTTGATTTCTGGTGACTATTTTCGGCAGAGCTTCCGAAGCCGCCACCAAAAGGTCCCAGTGATCAACACCAACAGTGCTTAGGGCGTCTGCTCCGACAAGCCCTAGGGTTTGTTTCGTTGAAGCAGACGCTCCCGACAAGTTTTGCTCCGGCAAACTTGCCGGGGATCATCAAGCTCCGGCCGAACCGTAGGTTCTTGCCGTGGAAGCTGATGTTCCCGCAGCAGCAGATGTTCCTTTAGTCCTTGTTGTCGAGCCGCAAGCTCCAAAGATGGGCGCATCAAATTGTCCATTTCCTTGACGGTGAGAACTTCCGAAGAGCAAGAAGAAGCTGAAAGAGTAGCCCGGCAGTCAAGTATGTACTAGTTTGTCGACAAAGACACTGTACAAAAAAGAAGACTCAACGGTGTGAAATTGAAGTGTATTCGCGGGAAGACGGATGTAAGCTGTTGGCGAGATACACGGAGGCATATGTGGTCACCACATTGGCAAGAAGAGCACTTGCCGCAAAGCTTTCCGGCAAGGTTTCTTCCGCCGACAGCCCTCCGTGATGCAATCGCACAAGTAACCAAGTGTGGAGCGTGCGGTTCCATTCCAAGCAGATACACCAGCCAGCTCAAGCTCTCCAGACGATCCCTTTATCCTGGCCATTTTCGGTCCGGGGCTCGACATCTCGGCCCCTTCCCCGAGTTGTCGGGGCTTTGAGTACTTGTACGTCGTAATCGACAAGTTCACAAAGTGGCCGGAAGTGGAAGCAGTGAGGAAGGTGACAAAGACAACAAGTAGTCAAGTTCTTCAGGTCGATTGTTTGCCGTTTCGGAATCCCTAACAGGATCATCACCGACAACGGCACACAATTCACGAGCCGCACCTTCATGCAGTACGTCCAAGATCTTGGTGCCAAGGTCTGCTTTGCTTCTTTTGCTCATCCGAGAAGCAACGGTCAAGCAGAGAGGGCAAATGCTGAAGTGCTGCGCGGGCTCAAGACCAGAACTTTCGACAGGCTGCACAAGTGCGGAAGAAGCTGGATTGAGGAGCTGCCGGTGGTTCTTTGGTCGATCAGGACGACGCCAAATCGAGCCACTGGCCAGACACCTTTTGCTCTAGTCTATGGAGCAGAGGCAGTTCTCCCCACGGAACTCGTATACGGGTCACCTTGAGTACTCGCTTATGATGAGCTTGAGCAAGAGCAGCTGCGACAAGATGACGCTTGCTCCTTGAGGAGGACCGTCTTGAGCATTTGTACGAGCTGCTCGTTACCAGCAAGCTTTGCGTCGCTACCATAGCCGCAAAGTTAGTGCCAGAAGCCTCGAGGAAGGCGACCTTGTTCTTCGGCGCGTTCAGTCCACCAAGAATTCAAACAAGTTGACGCCGAAGTGGGAAGGCCCTTATCGGGTGAAACGAGTCACTAGGCATGGCGCTGTCCGCCTTGAGACCGAAGATGGCATTCCAGTGAGCAACTCCTGGAATATTGAGCATCTTCGTAAGTTTTACCCATAGGGCGCGGTTGCCGGACCCTGTTCCGGCAACCACCTTTTGTACAAGTCTTGCCGATGTTGCATGTAATCCTTTGTACAAAGCCGGGCGCAGATCCCGTGCATAAGTAAAGCTCATGTGTTGCGCACAACTTGTCAAATACATGCTTTCATAATCCTTTTTGCATGTTTTGGCTAACACTTTGTGCCGCACCCACACCCGGTAAGCAATATCAAGCCGCTGGGCTCCATAACTTTATTTTCTCTTCTTTCTCTTTTCTCAAAGAAAGGAAGGTTCCCTCGCACACAAGTTAAACAGGGGGGAAGGAGAAGATAATACTATGGACCAAGCGTTGCTCGAGGAAGTTTCGCCTTATCTGGAAACAAACGATGTAAAAGCTAAGTTGCCAAAGTTTGAGCAATCAGTTTTAAATTTTTAAGTTATCTTCCTCGAGCGATAGTACTTTGTATGGAAAACCTAGGCGGCGGAGGAACCAACTCATGGCTAGTCGCATACTACTTTGTTTCTCGAGTCCGCTCAACAACTTAAGTGAGCTGCAACTAGTCGCGACGAGGTTGCTTGTCGGAGGCGGCACCACAAAGGCGGCCGACTTTTCAGCGCCATGGCAAAGGTGCCTGCACCGACAAGTTCCCTAAAAGCGTAGGGCAAAAACATACAAAGGATGGAATCAAGTAAAGGAAATAACATTGCGATCATAGCCTAAGATAGAGTTATATTACAAAATAACTTGTCGCAGATCTAATAAATTGTTCTAAACATGATCAGCAGCGACAAGGGAAAGATAAATTTGGCGGCCTAGTCTACGCGGTCGCCGTTGACCCGCTTGATCTTGCCCACCTTGTCCACAATGGGTGCGACAAGGGCTTTGAGCGCCTCCACATCGGCATCTGGAGGCATGGATCTAAGGACGTCGTTGAGGTTGAGGCCTGGATTGCGGAAGCCCACCTTCACCAACACCTTCTGGAGGGCTCCTACACAGATCTGGCGTGATTCCTCGTCCAGCTGCTTTGGGATCTCTTCCCGGAGTCGCTGGAGACCCGTCACCATGCCCTTGAAGAATAAGCTAAGCTTGGCGCTGGGTTGGAGGTGCTCGTCGGAGGAGTATCCAAGATCCACCATCCCCAGCTCCATCAGCTCGCTGTGGATGGCGGCAGCAGTATCCACGAGACCTTCGGTCCAATGCTCCACACTCTCCCTCAAGGCGCTCTGGGTGGCAACAACATTCGCCAGCAGCTCCTCGTTGGCCTCGATCTTCTCAACAGGCTCACCTCCCGCTCCTTGGCGCCGTCCAGCCCGTGCATCGGTGGTGGCTTCAGCTCAAGATCTGCCTTGGAATCCTTGGCGGCGTCGAGCTCCTTGGTCCCTATCGACGAGACGGCCCTGCAGCTCGCCAAGAGTGTAGGCGTACTTCTCGGCGCTTCGTGCTTGAGCGCAGCAAGCTCCTCGCCGCTCTTCTCGAGATCGGCCTCCAGCTGCGTCACCTTCGTCTCTCCAACTCTTTCTTGGCGGCCTCGGCGGCTGCGGCAGCATCCTTCGCTTCCTTAAGAGCCCCGCCAAGTGACTCCTCGCGCGCGACAAGCTCTTCCTCATAGCTGTCAAGATTGATCTTCCGCTGCGCCAGCTCGCCTTCTTGCGCAGATAGCTTCTCGGCAGCAAGCCTTTGCTGCTCCTCGACCTCAGCCTTCTTAAGGATGAAGGCTGTGTGCTCTTCTGCTATGTTCCGGAGAGTTTCTTGGTTGGCGCCCCGGAGCTCTTCTGCGCGTTTCTCCTTGTCTGCTCCGGCCCTCGCGACAAGTGCTTCCCGGGACTCCAACTTGGCTTGTCGGGTGCGGTAGAGCGACAGCAGCTTCTTCAGCAGCTGCTCCTCCTCGAACTTCGCCTTGCTGCTTGGCGCGGCCCACCAGCGTCGGCCAATGGAGGCGAGCAGCTCTCCGTCGAAGGTCTCTCCTTCGATTGGCGCCATGGAGCTCGACGCCCAGGGGAGCTTGATGAAGACGCCGTCGCCGGCCTTCAAGTAGGCGCCGGGATGGGGCTCTTCGGAGCCCGACGCTGCAGCAGCGGCGGAGGGACCGGCGGTCGGTGTAGCGACTGGCGCTCCTGCGGCCTCAGGGCCGTCAGTGCGATCGCCAGACCCTCGCCCGGCTTCTGCGGTGGTAGCCGGCGGCCTCTTTGCAGCAGGCTCGTCCACGCCGGCTTCTTCTCCCCACGGCCCGGCAACCGTCGATGTTGCCTTGTGCGCGTCCTCCTCGCCGGCGACCTCGGTCTCCATTGGCTCTGTGGCAGACGGACGAAGAGAGTCAAGCAAATGCTCAAAAAGAAAAACAGAAGAAAACGAGCCCAAGGGAAATACTCAGGCAAGAAGGTTACCTGCGCCGGGGGCTGCGGTCATGGTCTCCGCAGCCAAAGGATCGCTGGTGCCGTCCCTTGCCGGAGAAGGCTCCCTTGACGGACAAGGCTCCCTTGCCGGGGAACGCTCCCTTGCCGGAGAATCCTCCCTTGGCGGCGTAGTCGAAGCAGATAGAATTTCGGGGGCGGCTTCCAGGCCCTCCTGATGAGGCTGTGCTGGGGGCACCCATGCACACCTAACAGTAAGGAGAAAACCGCATACTTACCCTGGGGGCTGTGCTGGGGGCTGCTTTGAGGAAGGGTTGCCGGGTCCGGCAAGGGGGTCTCAGACGCGCCTCCTGTTGCCACGGGTGATTCGTCCTCAATGACGACCACCGGGGTCTTGGCTCTCTTCGACGCTCTGGGCGGCGTCACGAAAAAGGAAAGAGTTGAGCAAGCAAATCAGATTCAAGACAAAGCAACAAAAGTGAAGAAATACAAGCACAATATTGAAGCTTACTCTTCTTCTTCCTCGTCGGAGCTGAGCGCGGAGAGATCAAACTCCGGCTCGCCTCCGGTGCGACGAGGCGGAGGCGTGGGCTCCCTTGGCCGCTTGGCAGAGGTGTCGGCGGTGGCCTGGGAGGATCCCGCCCTTGATTGTCGCAGCAAAGGCGGGGTGCTCAGCTGCAACATTGCTTGCCGCGGTAGAGCTGTCGCTGCGGCTGTTGGCCCGTCTGCCGCTCCGTCTCGTCTCCGGCCTTGCGGAGACGCCTCTTTGGCGGAGCCGGGGGCTCCGTTTGCGGCAAGCTGCTGGATGGTGGGGAAGAAGCGCCCTCGGCTGGTCCGCTCGACTCGGCCTCGGATTCGGCAAGCTCTTCCTCACCGGCGAACTCCCTTCGCTCGGCAAGGCTTGCCGCCTCTGCTGCATCCGCCTCCTCCACGGTGTACCCGAAGACGCCAGCGGCAGCAGCTGCTGCCGCCTCCTCCAACCTTGTGGCAATGCGCACCATCTCTTCGTCGGTGGTGTCGCGGGTGAGCTTCTTCTGCTCGTCGGGGCGGATCGGCGCTTCTTCCAAGCTGTCAAAGAACTGCGGCACGATGTCGTCGGAAGGCTCTTGCCAGGTTGGAACGATCCCATGAGAATCGCACAACGGCATCATGGCACGGATGCGGTCGAGCGCAGAGTTGTTGCACAGTGGGACGACCCCCCTTGGCAACCTAAACCACTCGAGGTGATCGGGGTCATGCTTGAACAGCTGTAGCAGCATCGCATCCAACTCCAAGACAGTGAAATTCCAGTTAAGGCCCGGGCGCAGCCTCATGATGTCCGCCGCATTTTGGAACTCCCAAGCAGGTCTCCTCCTCTCCTGCAAGGGAGCGATGCAGCGGCGAAGGAAATCTGCGCCAACTGCGCCTACGGTGAGTCCGGCAAGCCTGAGGCGCAAAATCCGGGTCACAACTATCTTCAACCTAGCATCCTCCGGCGCCAAGTTGCTCCAATCGTTGCCGCGCACTATGGGGGTTTGGCGCAGGGCAGTGAAGGGCTGCGGGTTCTCCTCAACGATCCAACACCAGTTGGCTCTCCACTCCTCCCATTTGCTACGGAACTCTCCTTCCAGATAAGCTTCTTTCTTGCCGATCCTGGAGATCCAAGCAATCCCTCCGGCAAGCGGCTCCCCTCTCTCAACGCGGGGCATGAAGAAGTGGCGGAAGAGGGCTACGTTTGGGTGGATCCCGACAAAGTTTTCGCAAAGGTGTGCGAAAACTGCCATGGTCAGGACAGCATTGGGGGTGAAATCAAGGAGGTGGAGACCGTATGTGTTCATGATATCACAAAAGAATTTAGAAAAGGGCGGGCAGAGCCCGCAATAGAAGAAAAGCGCAAAGAAAGGGTACCCAGTTGGGGCTAGTTCCGAAGCGGTGGCGGGGAGTACCTTCGTGCGCGGATGCGCACGCGTCTCCGTCGACCAGAAGAGGTAATAGCCCTCCCTCAACTCCTTTGCGTCGAGCTGGGGGGAGAAGATGGCCTGCTCCTTTCGCAGCACCGCGTGCCGCTGCACCTCGGCCGACTTCGCGCCCTTCCCCTTGTCGGCTTTCGGAGCCATGGCAGAGGCGGTGGAGGAGACCGATGGCGTTGATGGCGCTGTGGCGAAAGGGGGCGGAGCGCTGCTCTCTTCGCACTAGAGAAGAAGGGGGGAGCGGCGGTGGTTTTCGAGACGAGACAGCTATGGCGAGGTGGGCGACCTGCCCCTGTTTCCCCTGTTTATAAGGAGGGAGAGGGGCGGACGCCCGCTTTTCCTAATAAAGAAACCCCCCACGATCTATCCCACGACGCCACGTTCGACGCGTGCCGTTCGTGGGGGACATGGTGGGTCCTGAGCAAGTAACGGCGTGATCAAGGCCGCGTGTGACCGTGCACTGCTTTGGGCCTGGCCCAACAACACTCGGCACCGTGTGTGGCCCAGGCCCGGGGGCTCCTATCGGTGTACTAGAGTAGGGGTACCCTAGTATCCCGAACTGCAGACGGGCAGCCAGTAGCGCCCAGCGGCAAGGTTTGCTCGGTCAACGCCAAGATCCTCCGTGGTTCCTTTGGAGCCATTCAAGAACAAAGTATTTAACCAAGAAGACAAGGCCCCGCAAGAGGAGCTTGCCGGAAGGCCACTCAAGGCACGCAGAAGACAAGACCCGGCAAGAGGAGCTTGCCGGAAGGCTCGGAGAGCGACAAGCCTCCGGACGCGACAGGATTCAGCCGCGGCAAGGCACTTGCCGCGGTGCAACCTCTCTTCATCTCTGCTCCAGCTCATCCACCAACGTGTCGCCATGGGACCATTCCATGCGCGCGTGTCAAGAGGCTGTGCAGCCAGCGGAGAGCAGCGATAAGTGGCGCTGACAAGCTTGCCATCGTGGCGAGCGGTGGCGCACTTGACGGTCCCTGTTGCACTGTTTAGGCGACATGGACGGGCATTTAATGCTTTTGTCCCTTGCCGTCAGGGTTAGGTAGAGTACACTGTACACTGTACAAGTAGGTGTACCAACTACTATTTTTCCATTTGTGCCCTTGTCTATGTTGCCGCCTGTTGGTGACCCCTTGCACATATAAAAGGAGGCCCATGCGCAACGTAGAGGGGGTTCGACTCATTCGAGACCAGAGACATTCACGCTAGGTTTTGTAGCTCTCCGTGCTCCCTAGCGAGAACACAATACAATCAGACAAGCAGCAGTAGGAGTATTATCTCTCCGGAGAGCTCCGAAGCTGGGTAAACTGCTCGTGTGCTTCGCCTCGATCCGCTCTTCGTGTGATCTCCGCCCCCCTCCGAACCAAAAGGGACTCGGTCCGCCGGTCCCATAGGTGTTCGTGGGTCTGATCAGCCTCCCCGACATAGTCCTTTTGATAAGTAAGAGTGTCGAACCCAACGAGGAGCAGAAGGAAATGAAAAGTGGTTTTCAGCAAGGTATTCTCTGCAAGCACTGAAATTATAAGTAACGAGTAGTATGATAGCAAGATAATTTGTAATGATCAAGTAATGATAGTAGTAACAAAAGTGCAGCAAGGTATCACAATCCTTTTGAGGCAAAGGATACGCCAAAAAGGTGTGTTATGATAAGAAAAGCGTTCTTGAGGGTACACGGGAATTTCATCTAGTCACTTTCATCATGTTGGTTTGAATTGTGTACGCTACTTTGATAATTTCATATGTGAGTGAGCCAGTACTTAGGTGTTGTTCTTACTTGAACAAACCTCCTACTTATGATTAACCCCCTCGCAAGCATCTGCAACTACGAGAAAAGTATTAAGAATAAATTCTAAACATAGCATTAAACTTTTGGATTCAAATCAGTCCCTTACGGAATAGCGCATAAACTAGGGTTTAAGCTTCTGTCACTCCTGCAATCAATCATCTAATAACTACTCCACAATGCATTCCCTAAGGCCCAAATAGGGTGAAGTGTCATGTAGTCGATGTTCA
Organism: Aegilops bicornis; assembly: GCA_021605145.1. Classification (NCBI taxonomy): domain Eukaryota; kingdom Viridiplantae; phylum Streptophyta; class Magnoliopsida; order Poales; family Poaceae; genus Aegilops; species Aegilops bicornis. The sequence continues at coordinate 349,968,306 of CM038672.1, forward strand.
CATGATACCACTAAGGGAATCACAACATACATACCATCAAAATATCAAACACATATAAAATTCACATGATTACTTGCAACAAGATTTCTCCCGTGACCTCAAGAACAAAAGTAACTACTCACAGATGATAATCATGCTCAAGATTAGAGGGGCATTAAATAGCATAATGGATCCGAACATATAATCTTCCACCAAATAAACAATATAGTGATCAACTACAAGATGTAATCAAGACTACTAGTCACCGACAAGTACCAACCTGTTGTTTCGGTAGAAAGATTGAACACAAGAGATGAACTAGGGTTTGACAGGCGTAACACCCCATTTGTAACACTTCCCATTTTGGCATGTATAACTTTGTTCATGATCAAATTCCATGTGGGTCTATCCTTGTTGGCTTCATTTTGTTTGCCTTGTTATTTTACTTATTGCATTGTCTTGTCATTTCTTGTTATATTTCTTTATGCCATCATATGTTGCATCATGGTCATATCAGGTGTTGCATTGTGCTTATTGCATATTGCATATCCATCCTCATCATGTGCATTGTGTTATTTCATGCATGTTATATTGTTCAAAAATGCTTCAAGTTTGAGTATTATTCAAACTTGTTTAATTTTTCTACCTGTAAAAATGCCCAAGGCAATTTATTCAATTAGTGTATAATCCCAGGAGCTTGGGGATATTTTCGTCTCTCCCAAATTCCTCTTCTAGCCCCTTGCACTTTTCTCGTTGTTTTTCTATTTGAGCAAAATGAAAGAAAGAGAAAGAATAGCAGCAACCTACCTGGGCTTCCCTCCAAGCCTCCCAGCGCAGCAGCAGCCACCAGGCGCGAATCCCAGCGCACCAATGCCAGCCTCTGTTCCTCTTCTTCTTACTATACGATAGCACATCCAGCATGTCCACGTCGATGCCCCGGTCGATTTGACGGCCGTACGGCGCCCTAGAGGCCTATAAGACATGGCCTAACCCTAGACCTAGACCCCTCGTCCACTTCCACCCCTTTCTTGCCCTCGCTGCCGCTTAGGTAAGCGCCACACGCCTCGCCGTTGACCTGCCCACCATGACCCGAGTGAGCAAGAGCTCGAGCTCAGGGTAGCCATCCATGTCGCGCTTTCGACCGGCCTGTCGCCATGGAGAGGACCACCCACGCCCCGCATCCTTCTACCACAACACACACATCGCCACGGCCCCTGGATCGACCGCCCCGACCCATCTTCTTCCTCTTCTTCATGGAAAGCAAGTCAACCAGAGTTCCTCGTGTCCTCGACGTCGATCTACTACATTCCCGGCCACATCTTCTCATCATAGGTATACTAGGTATACCCACCTCCCTTCCTTTCTTCTCCAGTCATTGTCCAGTCTTCGTAGCGTCGCTAGGGTCGAGATCTCGTCATGATCTCAACGCTTCGGCGAGGTCTGAAGCTGTAGTGCAGTAGCTATCCTCTGCTTCCCACGCGCCTGAGGACTTAGAAGTTGCAGTCAACACTCTGGCCTCGCGCTTCCTCCGCAGCCAGCCCGCGCCTCTCCGTGCCTTGCCGCCGTCGCTTTTTGCGACTTGCCGTTTTTTATGATGTTTATATCGATTTCGACCGAAATCTTCCAATATTTAGAGTGGCATGCTTGGATTACCAAGATTTTACCACATCATTCCTGCCTTCATCGTTTCCTTCCCATTATCGTACCCCTTCATTGCGGTAGAACCATAGCTCAGTGCATACCATTCTTCTTGTGCATCCTTAGTATTTTTGCATGTACAACATGTTCTTGCCATGCCATGAGTTGTTGTTTATTGTATGCTTTTCTTTCTTTCGGTAGTTACGGGAGACGAGTTCGTGTCCGCGGACCCTGTCGAGTAAGTTAATGAGGAGCAAGGATTCGATACCACTAAGAACATTCCAGGCAAGATGATCATTACCCCCGATATCACCACTATCTTTGCGTGCTAGTTGTTCATTGCTGTCGCTATGTCGTGCTACCTACCACTTGTTTATCAAGCCTCCTAAATTGCCATGAAAAACCTCTAACCCACCTTCCTAGCAAACCGCTGTTTGGCTATGTTCCCGCTTGCTCAGCCCTCTTACAACGTTGCTAGTTGTCGGTTCAGTGCGGGATGTTCCATGTTGGGACATAGAAATGTTGGGAATGCATCTACATACTTGGTAAAGGGTGGAAGGCTTGGCCTTTTGCTTGGTGTTTTGTTCCACTCTTGCTGGCTTAGTTTCCGTCATACCGATGTTATGTTCCTTGATTTTGCGTTCCTAACATGGTCGGGGTTTATGGGCCCCACTTGATAGTTCACTTTGAATAAAACTCTTACAACAAGGCCCAACTTTGGTTTTACCATTCGCCTAATAACAACTAAAAATTGCATAGGGAGTAATTAACCCGAGGATTCTCAATCAACAACTCGGGCCAGTGCTCCTCATGAGTGTCGGTCCAAACCGGGCAGCCTGCAGGGCCACCACGGGGAAACTCAAGGATAGGTTCTACTCATAGCTTGTACCTTCTGATCGTGGCCTGAGACGAGATACGTGCAGCTCCTATCAGGGTGTCGGCACGTCAGGAGGTCTTGTTGGTTTTGTTTTACCATTGTCGAAATGTCTTGTGAACCAGAATTTCGAGATTGATCGAGTTATCCCGGAAGGAGGTTTTTCCTCCGTAGATCGTGAGAGTTTGTGATGGACTAAGCTGGGACACCCCTGCAGGGTTTGATCTTCCGAAAGTCGTTCCCACGGTTATGTGGCAGATGGGAGTTTTTAATATCCGGTTGTAGTGAACTTGACCCTAAACACAATTAAAATACACCAACCGTGTGTATAACCGTGATTGTCTCTTTTCGAGGAAGTTCAGGAAGAGAACATGGCGGGGTTATGATTGAACGTAAGTAGCTCAGGATCACTTCTTGGTCATTACTAGTTTGCGATCGTATGCGTAGTTTCTCATCTAATTCTGGTTTTCGTAAGTTAGCCACCATACAAATGCTTAGTGCTTGCTGCAACCTCAACACTTAACCATGTAATTCCTACCTTAAGTTTTGTTAGTTTTGACACTATGGGTGATATGATCGCTGAGTCTCCGTGGCTCACAGATTTTTACAAACACAGTTGCAGGTACCTTTGAGTCAGACATAGGAGATGCCACTAAGCTCCAGTGGGAGTTTGACGAGGATCGTGGGTGTTTCTACGTCACCTATCTGGACGATCAGTAGTAGTGACTACTTGGGTCGGTGAGGGCCTAGCTTGGGTGGTTGTCTCTTTTATTGTTTGTGTTTATTCTGTAGTCGGACCTTGCTCTTCCTGTTGAAAGAATGTCTTACTTGATGATATTTGTGTGACATTGTGGTGATTGTAAGCCAAAGCTCGTATTCTATCTATTCAGTACATGAGATGCGCAAAGATACAACCACTCTTGCGACCATATGTAACGCCCGGATAATTATGCTACGGTAAACCTATGCTAATGATGCAACATCACCCCTGTTACTGTTGCTAATCTCATGTTAGTTCAAAACGATTCGAATTCAAATTTGAATTTTTGTCAAACATCAAAACTAAAATATTCGGAATGTGGCTTATTACATATACTAAATTAGGGACTACTTTCATTAATTTATAAAACTAATATAAATGTGAAACTAAAACAGAATAGTAAAGCAAAAATAAATAGAAAAGAAAAGGACACACAGAAAACAATAAAAAGGAAAGGCCCCCTGGCCAACTGGGCTGGGTGGCCCAGCCGACCAGACCAACCGACCCGTCCGATCAGGCCCACTCCCCCGTTCCCCCTTGTCGCCTCCTTCCACGCGCCCTGTTCCCCCGACCGCGCCATGATCAGGGGCGCGTCCCCGTCGCACCACCTCGCCATCCCCGCCGATGGGATAAGATCGCCAGGGCCACGCCTCCTCGGGTTCTCCTCCCCACTCCACCTCGCTCTCCCTCTCGGCCTCTCCCTGTTCCCTCAGATCCACCACGCCGCTTCCTTCTTCCCCACCGCATCCGAGCGCCGCCATGACCTCGCCGCTGTTGAACTCGCGGCCACCGCGACCTCCTCGCCTCACCACCGTGCCAGCTCGCTCCGCCTCCTTCCTCTACGCCGTCTGCAACCAACAAAGCGAGAAGAGAGCCACTGCTGGGAGCGGATTGAGACACCCCCTTTCGCCTCTGTCGCCAGCGAACTCCGTCGTCTCCGGCAACTGCTCGTGCTACTAAGCCGTTCACCGGCCTCCGTGTGCCGCTCGGTAAGCTCCTCTACCTCCTACTCCTCCCCGTTCACTCTCTCACGCGCCCCGAAGTGCCCATACGCGGCACCACGGAGCTCGTCGCCGACGAGTCTCCAGTGACCAAATGGTCACAGGCCAGTGTCGGTTGCACTCATCGTGCCCCATCTCCCCAGCCTCTCCATTTGCTCACTAGCTCGCCGTAGCTCGGTTTTCCTTGAGCTCCAATACACATCACCGCCCGCGCTCATTGCCAGCAGACGACCGGTGACCATTTGGTCCCGCGCTCGTGCCCGTTGTGCTCGCACGTGCACGTAGAGGCCTCCTGGCCATTTTGAGTGCTTGCTAACGCGCCGCATCGCCGTTCCCTCTCGCAGCCGAACTCCAGCGTCCGCCTCTGTGCTCACTGTTGCCGCTTCGGTGCATCTCTGGCGTCGCCACCCCCCCCCCCACTTGATGTGGCCCAACTCCAGCTTTCGAACGCGACCGAAAACACGGCGAACGGACCACCGTCTCGTCTTTCCGAGCCTCGCCGGCGAAGGACCGCTGCGGGAGAGCTCGCAGGGGTAACTCCGGCGCCAGCGCCGACCTGGCCTGGGCGGGGCCCACCCCTGAGTCACTGCCTGTGGGCCTAGGGGCCCCAACTGGCCATGTTGCCCGAAGTCAACTGCGCTGACGTGGCAGCTACTGCCACTCACATGCGGTCCCACGTCGTTTTAAACATTTTTGTAAATAAATAAAATGCTAATTATTTCGTTCATTAATTTAGTTAACTAAATAGTCACTCACTAATGGGGCTCACCCTCTATATTAGCTCTGTTAGTTTAAATTAAACTCTGTTAAACCCACTGTGGCTGACAGGTGGGCCGTACCTGCCAGTTTGACTCAATCAACTGCGCCGTTGACTGCTGACGGAGTGATGACCTCATGCAGACGTCATATTTCCTTTTCTGGAATTTCCTGTTAATTTAAATAATTCCCGAAAATGATTTAAAGTTTAGAAAACCATAGAAAATAATCCGTAACTCGGATGAAAATGTTTTCTACAAGAAAGTTGCTCAGAACGATGAGAGGAATCCAAATACATAGCCTGTTCATCCGCTACACATCCCTAGCATAGCGAACATGCAACTTTCCTGCTCCGGTTCATCTGTCCGAAAACGCGAAACGCTGGGAATAACTTCCCGGATGTTTCCCCACTTCGCCGGCATCACCTACTACCACGTTAGGGCACACCTAACATGGCTCATTGTCATGTCATGCATCGTCATGCTTTTGTTTGCATTATATTTATTGTTTCTTCCCCCTCTTCTCTCGTTCGACACTGAGACCGACGCCGCTGCTTCCCAGTACGACTACGGTGTTGATGACCCCTCCTTCTCGGATGTGCTTCCAGGAAAGCCCCCCCCCCCCCCCCCGATCACCAGATATCGCCTATTCCTTCTCTCCACTTCTTGCATTAGAGTAGTGTAGCATGTTACTGCTTTCGGCTAATCCTATTTCGCTGCATAGCCTGTCTTTGCTACTACTGTTGCTACTTTAACTGCAATCCTAAATGCTTAGTATAGGATGCTAGTATTCCATTAGTGGCCCTATATTCTTGTCGTCTGCCATGCTATACTACCGGGCCGTGATCACTCGGGAGGTGATCATGGGTATATACTTATATACATAGTATATGATACATATGGTGACTAAAGTCGGGTCGGCTCGTAGAGTACCCGCGAGTGATTCACGGATTGGGGGCTGAAAGGACATTTGTCCCGAAGGCCCTCTGGGTGGATCTTTGTGGGCGTGTGACAGGTAGGTTGAGACCACCTAGGTGAGAGGTGGGCCTGGCCTGGTCGGCGTCATGGTTACATCCAAATAATACGCTTAACTAGATCTTGGTATTTGATCTGAGTCTAGCCACTGGCCTATACGCACTAACCATCTACGCGGGAACAGTTATGGGCACTCGATGTCGTGGTATCAGTCGAAGCCTTCTTGACGTCAGTGACTGAGTGGCGAGCGCCGGGTTGGGCCGCGTAACGCAACTTCCTTTGTAATGGAGGTTGCTAGGTCTGCTCACCGGCCGCGTTCGCAACATGCAGGTGTGCAATGGGCGATGGGCCCAGACACCTGCGCGCATAGGATTTAGACCGGCGTGCTGACCTCTCTGTTGTGCCTAGGTAGGGCTACGACGTGTTGATCTTCCGAGGCCGGGCATGACCCAGGAAAGTGTGTCCGGCCAGAGGGATCGAGCGTGTTGGGTAATGTGGTGCACCCCTGCAGGGAAGTTTATCTATTCGAATAGCCATGATCCTCGGTAAAAGGACGACCCGGAGCTGTACCACGACCTTATGACAACTAGAACCGGATACATAACAAAACACACCCTTTCAAGTGCCAGATACAACCCGGTGATCGCTCTCTCACAGGACGACGAGGAGAGGATCGCCGGGTAGGATTATGCTATGTGATGATACGTGCTGAACTTACCATCTACTCCCTTCTACATGCTGCAAGATGGAGGCTGCCAGAAGCATAGTCGTCGACAGGACTAGCTATGCCCCTCTTATTCTGGCATTCTGCAGTTCAGTCCACCGATATTGCCCCTTTACACCGATTCCCATGCATATGTAGTGTAGATCCTTGCTTGCGAGTACTTTGGATGAGTACTCACGGTTGCTTTTCTCCCATTCCATTATTCATGGTCGTCGCGACCAGCTGTTGGAGCCCAGGAGCCAGACGCCACCGTCGACGATGACCCCTACTACACCGAGGGTGCCTACTACTACGTGCAGGCCGCGGCGGCGATCAGTGAGTAGTTTTGAGGATCTCAGTAGAGGCCTGCGCCTCTTTCAATCTGTATCCTAGTTTGTGCTAGCCATCTTATGGCAACTTGTTTAACTTATGTATGTACTTAGATATTGTTGCTTCTGCTGACTCGTCTATGATCGAGCACTTGTATTCAAGCCCTCGAGGCCCCTGGCTTGTATTATGAAGCTTGTATGACTTATTTTATTTTTTGAGTTGTGTTGTGATATCTTCTCGTGAGTCCCTGATCTTAATCATACACGTTTGCGTGTATGGTTAGTGTATGATTGAATCGGGGGCGTCACAAGTTGGTATCAGAGCAGACTGTCTGTAGGAATCCCCCTTCCACACTCCTTGGCTGAAGTCGAGTCTAGACATTGCAAAACTTTTACTAACATGGCTTCGTGTCTTACGGGCCCACGTCGCCATTGGTGGTATTAGGATCTTTTACTCCTCGATCTTTACTCCGGGACTCTGAACTCTCTTCTACTCGGGTTAAACAAATTTACTAACTCTAACATTAGGATCCCGTGACCACATTCACCCCAAAGTTGGATAAGCCCTATTTATTCCTTGGAGTGGTATTTTGAACAATACCCACACTGCCATTTGACTCCTTTGAAACATCTTTGTTTTTAGATGGAACCCACGAGGCAGGTCATGCGCCACACGACGACAATTGGTGTCCCAGGTTCACCTGCTGTGTTAGCTGAGATGATAACCTATCTGGGTTATCCCTACCACCCTAAGTACACTGTGTACGAGTAGTACCAGGACTTTAACCAGGAGTAGTACCATGCCATCGTCCACCTCTACTCTCGGGAGTATGAGTCCACTATTGTGCTGCACACCACTAATGGTGTTGGAGTGACCATCGACATGGCAGTCCATGATGTTGCTTATGCTGCTCTGACATGTCTTCGTGGAGAGTATCAGGCGTTGGACACCTACCCTTTCAGGCACATTGCTATCGCTTCCGACGATGGTGCGGAGGGATACTACACTGCTGCCTACTCCACCGTCACCCGAGAGCCCTTCCACCATCAGAACCTAGTTCTGCATGCTGATGGGCTGGATCGAGCTAACCGAGCTCTTCGCCACGAGTTGTACACCACCCGTCAGCACCTTTACCATGCTATGACGCTGTTGCACACCTTGGTCCGATTTGGTGAGCTGTCACGATCTGCGATCTACCTAGCAAGGACCGTGATGCGCCAAGGTGTCGGCTGGCCAGATGTGGCAGGCTACTCTCCTGCACTTGGTCCTCTTCTGCCACCTGAGCTCGGGTTCTGCACCAGAGTATCCATGGACCCTAGGCTACTGACGTGGAGGACTTCCCGTCGCGTCACTACCAGTTGTCAGGCTACACCTACCTCCACAGTTCCTCCTGGGACTGATGTAGTATTGCTTATTTGTATTAGATGCATTCGCCGCGAGCCTGCGAGCCGCCTATAATGTCTTTAGTCTATGTACTGAACTCTATGTACTGAACTCTGTGTACTGAACTCTATGCATGATCCCTTTTGTAAGATATGACAACTACTATGTAGTGTCTATCGTGCTCCTTTCTTTATGCATGTTTCATCATGAATGATTCTTGTCTTTGCAAATTTCCTAATGCTGAACTACCTCTGTTATGTATTAGTAGGATGGTTAGACCTGGTGGTCGTGGTCGTGGTGACGATGCCCCACCACTGCCTAAGTACATGGCTGGTATGATGCAATAATTCAAGCTGAATCGCCAGTTCATGGAGAATATTATGGCTCAGTTTCCTCGCCCCAATATGAACCAGCAGCCAGCCCAAGTGACTCTGCAGGATTTCATGCGCCTCAACCCAACCATCTACCGCAGCTCAAGTCAGCCTATGGATACTGATGACTGGCTTCGTGACTGTGACGCCCCCGATTCAATCGTACACTAATCATGCACGCAAATGTGTACGATCAAGATCAGGGACTCACGGGAAGATATCATAACACAACTCTAAAACATAAATAAGTCATACAAGCATCATAATACAAGCCAGGGGCCTCGTGGGCTCGAATACAAGTGCTCGATCATAGACGACTCAGCGGAAGCAACAATATCTGAGTACATACATAAGTTAAACAAGTATGCCTTAAGAAGGCTAGCACGAACTGGGATACAGATCGAAAGAGGCGCAGACCTCCTGCCCGGGATCCTCCTAACTACTCCTGGTCGTCGTCCGCGGGCTGCACGTAGTAGTAGGCACCTCCGGGGTAGTAGTCGTGATCGACGGTGGCGTCTGGCTCCTGGGCTCCATCGTCTGGTCGCAGCAATCGAGTAGAGATAGGGGGAAAAGGGGGAACAAGGCAACCGTGAGTACTCATCCAAAGTACTCGCAAGCAAGGAGCTACACTACATATGCATGGATATATGTGTAGAGGGCAATATCAGTGGACTGAACTGCAGAATGCCAGAATAAGAGGGGGATAGCTAATCCTGTCGAAGACTAGCTTCTGGCAGCCTCCGTCTTGCAACATGTAGAAGAGAGTAGACTACAATCCTCCAAGTAACATCGCATAGCATAATCCTACCCGGCGATCCCCTCCTCGTAACCCTGAGAGAGAGCGACCACCGGGTTGTATCTGGCACTTGGAAGGGTGTGTTTTATTAAGTATCCGGTTCTAGTTGTCATAAGGTCAAGGTACAACTCCAAGTCGCCCCGTTATCGAAGATCACGGCTATTCGAATAGATTAACTTCCTGCAGGGTGCACCACATAACCCAACACGCTTGATCCCATTTGGCGGACACACTTTTTCGGGTCATGCTCGGACGCGAAAGATCAACACGTCGCAGCCCCACCTAGGCCAACAGAGAGGTCAAGACGCCGGTCTAAACCTAAGCGCACAGGGTCTGGGCCCATCGCCTTAGCACACTCAAGACGTTATAACGCGGCCGGAAGCAGAACTAGCCCCCTTAATACAAGAGCAGGCTTACGTTCCAATCCGGCGCGCACCGCTCAGTCGCTGATGTCATGAAGGCTTCGGCTGATACCACGACGCCGAGTGCCCATAACTGTTCCCGCGTAGTTGGTTAGTGCGTATAGACCAAATGGCAAGACTCAGATCAAATACCAAGATCTCGTTAAGCGTGTTAAGTATCCGCGAACGCTGACCAGGGCCAGGCCCACCTCTCTCCTAGGTGGTCTCAACCTGCCCCTGCCGCCCGCCACAAATAACGATGGGGCCGTCGGGAACCCAGGCCCACCTCTACCTGGATGGAGCCACCTGTCCTTTCAGCCCCCCATCTCCGAACATAATCACAGGTAATGTAAAAGTGTAAAGTATATAGTATATGCCCGTGATCACCTCCCGAAGTGATCACAGCCCAGTAGTATAGCATGGCAGACGGACAAGAGTGTAGGGTCACTGATGGAACACTAGAATCCTATACTAAGCAAAGAGGATAAAGGTGTAAAGGTAACAACAAGAGTAGCAAGGATAGGCTATGCAAAGAAGATAGGATTAATCGAAAGCAGAACATGCTACACTACCCTAGTGCAAGCGATAGAGAAGAGTAGGCGATATCTGGTGATCAAGGGGGCTTGCCTGGTTTCTCGAGACAAGAAGGAGAGGTCGTCGGTGGCGTGACGACCACAGGGGCATCGGCGATAAATCACGAGGTCTCTAGAAGAGAAGAGGGGGGAGAAACAGTAAATACATAGCAAGCAAGTGCATAACAGGATAATGTAGAGCTAGGCGTGTTCTAACGGTATGAGGTGATACTGGTGAAGGGGGAAAACATCCGGAAATATCCCGGTGTTTCGCGTTTCGAAGAGGAGCCGGAGGGGGAAAGTTGCGAGTACGATAGGTTAGGGGGGTGTGGCGGACGAACGAGTTGTGTATCCGGAATCGTCTCATCGTTCCGAGCAACTTTCATGTTGAAAATAATTTAATCCGAGTTACAGATTAAAAGATATGATTTTCTAAAGATTTTATTAATTTCTGGAATTTAATTAATTATTTTATTTAATTCGAAAATGGATTTATGACATCGGCATGAGGTCATCTTTGGCGTCGGCCGATCAATAGGGTTGACTGGTCAACCTGTCCAGTGGGTCCCACTGGCCAGTGACACAATTTTAATTAAGCATTTTAGTTAACCTAATTAGTATTAATAGGGGGTGGGCCCCACTGTCATACTATGTTAGCTTATTAATAGTAGTTAATTAGGTTAATTAGTCATTAGATTAATTAATCTTAATTAGCTAAGTTAATCCGAATTAATTAAGTTAATTAATTAATTAATTATTTTTATTATTTATTATTTATTTATTATATATATATAAATATTTTTTTAAATTCCTTTTTTAAAACAGAAACGTTCTCTGGGGGCGTGGGGCCCCTTCGTCATTGGCTTAGAGGCCATAGTGGCCCGGTAAGCAGGCGTGATGCAGGCGCCGAGCAGGCGCGTTCTGTGGGGGAGCTGTGACCCGTGGGTGAAGGGACAGGCGCACGGTGGCCTTGGCCTCGACCGGAGCAGCGTCGAGGCGGGGCTAAAGCGGGTCATGTCTTGGGAAAACGAGCGGGCCGTTGGTGGCTAGTGGAGGCGACAAGCAGGCCGAGCAGTGGGTGGTCCCGCGGGACGCACGGGAGCGCGTGGGCGAGCTCCGGAGGCGAGCCGGGACAAACGGGGCGCGATCGAGTGCTACTAGGCGCACAACGGGGTGCAGGGCGCAAGCCTTGGGCGCCACAAGGGTGTTCGCGCAAGGGTGAGCAGGGGAGCGGAGGGAGGCGGAGCCTCACCAACGTTGCCGAGACGAGGGGGCGGCGAGGCTCGTTGGAGACCGTGAGGAGGATGATGGGGACGAGGTCGACGACGGAGAGGACGAGATCCGCGAGGGAGCGGTCCGGAGAGTCGGGCGAGGCGGCGAGGTCCAAATTGCTTGAACTGGGGCGACGGGTCGGCGAGGTCGGGCGATGGGTCGAGGCGGCACCAGTGTGGCGGCGGCCGGGGCCTCCTTCTGGTTCCTGCCCCGATTCAGATCGGGGAAGAGGGAGGAGAGTGGGAATTGTGTGGGGGAATGGGTGGACCGGCTAGGGTTCCGGCCGGGTGGGGGGTTAAGGGAGGCCGGGGCCTGGCCTATAGTCTAGCTGGGCCGTGGCCCGTGGGGAACTTGCTTCCTTTTTTAGCTGTTTTGTTTTTTGTTTAGACCTTTTCTTTTTATTTATTTGCTTTTCTGCTTTTGTTTCTAGTTTCTTTTAATCTTTGTTTTAGTAAAATACCAAAATGGCACCATAATTGATATTACCAAATATGCCCTTGCCACATCAACTTGGACAGCTAAATAAAATAGTTTAATATTTTACAAAATACAAAAGGCATTTAATTAATTTATTTTGCTGCTATTTTATTCATTTTGAGTATTTACACATTTATTACAAGTGTGGTCTTCCCACCATTTTTATTTAGGATTTATTTGTACCAATTTGAACATTTTAGTTTTAATGTTAGAAAACTTTTATTGTTTGTCCATATTTTAAATTTGAATTTGAATCGGTTCCGAACTAACACGAGATTAGCGACAGTAATCGAAGTTGACGTGGCATCATTAGCAGGGAATTACTGTAGTTAAATATCCGGGCGTCACAGTGACATCACCTATGAGATGGAGTCTGCTGATGTAGCCCCTATCAACTATGTCACCTTTGCTTCCTTCTTCCAGAAGGGACCTGCAGCTCAATGGTGGGACAACCACAGGCGTACTCTAACAGCGGGAACAATCATCACCTAGCCAGATTTCCAAGCTGCTTTCCATGCGCTTCATCCCTCAGGGAGTGATGGACCGGAAGAAGCGTGAGTCCCGCCACCTCACCCAGGGCAACAAAATTGTGGAAGCTTATCAGCGGGACTTTCCGGACTTGTCCCGCTATGCTGAAGAGGATATTGCAACTGATGCTCGCAAACAGGAGAAGTTCCATGATGGACTACAAGCTAACATCAAGCTTGCACTACTAGTGCATGACTTTGCCGATTTCGCCACCTTGGTGAACAAGGCCGTCAATGTCGAGACTGGTCTGCAGGAACACCAGGGCTCTCTCAGGCGCAACCGTGATACGGGCTCATCTTCGGGCCCACCCTCGCAGAAGCGTAAGTTTTGGATCCCGAACAGCATGTGTCGGTGTCCCGAGAACGGGGGTCCCCAGACTTGCCTGCCTGCGGCCCATGGCGTGGCTAAGCTAGCGGGCCGTACAGCCCATCTTCAACAACAAGGCATCCAAGAACCTCGCGAGGGGCCAAGCCTTGCGAGGCGGACGATGCAAGACCTCCTTGGGAGTGGCCTAGCCAGGCGGGCTCACAAGGAGCGGAGATATCAAGGCGGGGCAAACCTCACGAGGCTCTCGTGATGTGAGCCATGATGATCGGACCAGGCGGGCGCCAGCGCACGTAGCGTCCTTGTTTCCTCTTTGGTGCTAAGGAGGCAAGCGCAGGCGAGGAGTACCGAGGCATCAGGCAAAGGTTGCCATATCGGTGCAACGAGACCAAGACCAGAAGGACGGCAGGACGGAGGTCACCGTGGAGCCCAAGACGGCGTCACCACCAAAGCCTTTCGCAGGCGAAGACCACTTTTGTCAGGATAGCTTGTACTAGCTGTACCCTTTAAAATTTGCCCGCCGTTGTTGGCTCCCTTCCCGCTCAATATTTGGTGAGCGGACCAGGGCCTGTATAAGTAGAACTAGCCACGACGGTAGGGAGAGACCTCTTCGGATGAGAGATCTTTTCTGATCAGATCCTCACTCACACAAGTCCGGCAAGCACAAGAACACCTCAACCTCAGGAGGTTGTTCTTCCCCTTGTATTGTTCGTCATAAGCCCAAGAGGCAATCCACCACCACATACACTGGAGTTGGGTATTACACCACAACGGTGGCCCGAACCAGTATAAATCTCGTGTCTTTCTGTGTTGCGAGTTTGCCGGGTTCGTTCGCGAGATCTTAGGGAGCTAGGGCGTGGATCGGTAGGAGGGAAAGACTTCACGCACACCCCAGAGTTTGAACCTTAAGGGTTTGTCGGAACCCCACATCCGACATTTGGCGTGCCAGGTAGGGGTGCGCCGTAGCTTTCCTTCCGTCGGTTCGTCGCTCCGTCGCTCCGTCGTCTCCATGGCGGACGCTCGCCGTGCTCGAGCTGAGCATCGGGCTGCCCTCACCGCCCGCGTTGCTCAGACGGCTCCCGTCAGCGGGCCACCTCGTCGTTCTCCGTCTCCCGCCGCCAACGCCGCCACCGGCCCGGCAGGGAACAAGCAGCAAGCATCCTCGCTGCATTCATCGGTGCGGCAGGATGGCCGCACCGCCATTCCGTCGCTGACCCCGGCCGGTTCTTCGTCTCGCCCACGCCGCGCTCCCACGGACGAGCTCCCCACGATGCACTCCTCGCCGCGAACGAGCTCCTATGCTACCGCCCGGTTGACGACCTCTACGAGGAGTGGCTCGACCACGTCGCCGAGCTCGTCCCTACCGCAGGGGGCTCCCCAACGCCACCCCCCTCTCTGCCTCACCCTCTGCCAGCCACAAGCGATATGGCTCATGGCGTGCCTCCCCCACCTCTACCCCAAGACTGTGCCTTGGCGCCAAGGCGCGCGGCCCCACAGCGTGATCCGCCACGTCCGGTGCCCGCGCGCGAAGAGAGAATTTGCCAAGAAATCCGTCGGCCGCGAGAAGTTGCACCTGCGCTCCCCGCACCGCCTCGTTAAGACCGCGTGCCGCATGCGGTGGCGCCGCGCGGAACTCATCAAGACCAAGCTCCACCTCCAAGGCGGGCCCCGACAACCACGGCCAACTGCCGCGCCTTCACCCCCGAGCTGCGTAGCGTCACCTGGCCAGGCAAGTTCAAGCCCGATCTGCCTCCTCGCTACGAAGGCACCGCCGACCTCGTGGAGTTCCTTCAGCTCTACAAGATGAGAATCGAAGCAGACAACGGCGACGAGAAAGTCATGGTGAACTTGTCGGCGTTCTGGGAACGGGGGTCCCCAGACTTGCCTACCTGCGGCCTGCGGCGTGGCTCAAGTGGGGGCCCAACGCGGCCCAGCTTCATCAGCTCAAGCTCAAGACCCTCGCGAGGGGCCAAGCCTCGCGGGGTGGACGACAGGAACCTCCCTTAGGAGAAGCCTCGTCAGGCAGGCTCGCGAGAAGGCGGAGAGATCAAGGCAGGGTACCTCGTGAGGGGGCCCTGTGACGCAAGCCATGATGATCAAGACTAGGCATCGCGACCTGGCATACCAGCGGTGGCTAAGCTTGCTCGAGGGCCGGGACCTGAGGATGTAGAACACGAAGGAAAGCGTTGGAAGGGGAAGGACCCGTACGGGCCTGACCTGGCTACGCTGCGAATGGTGGCGCACAGGCCTGGCGCATCGCAAGGAATCGGCTCGTACTCGGCAAGATAAGTCTCGCACTCAGATTGGCTAGCTGATTGGAGCCTAGGTGTTCATGCTCGCCGCATCCCCGTTACGGCCACGTCGCCTCCCTTTCTTGCCTTACCATGGTTGCTTGAGCGCTAAGGGGGACCTCCTGAGCATCGCACCTCAGGGGCTCTTACTGGACCACGTGCCGCACACCTCCTGGCCTTGACCACAGCACGCGAACTGGCATACCAGCGATGGTTGTAGCCTGCCTGGGGACCGGGACCTATCACCGTAGATCGACAAGCCATCGCGAGGGAAGCAAGGAGGGACCAAGCCTTAATAGGTCATGCGTTCACCAAATTTTCATAACGGGGAAGATGAGCGCAAAAGATATTACAGACACTTTACATGCCCCCGCGGGGTACTTCATGATTCTTCGCAGGGAACAAAAGATAGAACTAAGAGGGATCCTATCTACACCCTCCCGCGGCGGACGCCATCACCAAAAGTGGGCCACGGGAGGCCGGCGCCAACCCCATCCAGATCAGCGGAGGCGACGGTCGGACGCCACGACTCTGCTCCAAGCGCGGCGAGAGCTCGGGGGCATGTAGCTGTCGTCGCTCGTCTCCGGAGTCTCGTAGGGCTCAGGAGAGCTACTGGACTCCCAAGGGCTACTGCTGCTGGAGTGGCCACGAGCGGAGCGCGCGTCAGCCCGACGCTCCTCTCCGGAGCAGCACTCCAGGCGGCGGCCCTCCGCGTCAAAGACCTTGAAGAAGAGCGTGGAGGCGCCGTCGTACTCGAAGTGGATCACGAGGGCACCCCTCGCACGGTAGACCCGCGCGACCTCGCCCCTGCCGCGAGTCATGAAGATCTTGCCGGTGGGGACCGCTTCGATCTCTGCTCCGGTCGCCGGAATGTCGCAGTCGGTGTGCTGCAACCAGAGCTCGTGAGGCCCCGTCGGCGGCATCACGTCGGAGAAGAACTGCGGGAGGCAGATCCAAGAGCTTGGAGGCATCGGCGCCCATAGCACAAGCTCGCGCGAGGAGTCTGCGGCGTGGATTCCAGGGGCGATAGCGTGTGTCACCGTGACGCGGCGACCACGGGCGCGGGCGAGTGGTGTCGCTCGTCGCTCCATCCTCCTGAGCCCTCGGCTCGGGCATACAAGGGTAGAGGATACCCTGGAGGAGGCCGCTCGCACCAAGGCCTCATCACCACCTACATCGCCGCTTCATCACGGCGGTGGACCGACCTCTTCTTCAGTGGAAGCGACCCCGGATCATCCAGCAAGGCCTTTCCCTTCTCTTCAGCGGAGAACCTTCTGATAGGCGGCATTGCCAATGGCGGTGGAGCGAGGAGGAAGAAGCAAGCGAGCAAGGAAGAGATGGGCGACGCGGGCTCCGCCCCTTCCCCATTTATAGCAAAAGAAGGCCAACCGGCGCCTCTCACGATCGCAGGTAATGATGGTTTTCCTTGCATGTCGCAGGGACTTGTCAAGTCGTGCAGTTGCCGAAGTAGCATGGGGAAGCACAGACGCCCACGTCCAATCAACTACCACGCGTCGACCGAGGCCGCAGGGTTTTGGGGCCAGCGGTGCTCCATACTTGACCCTTGGCTTCGCCTCAAAGCCAAGCCCTAGCGCACCTTTGGCCTGGGGGCTACTGTCGGTGTTCTGGGAATGGGGGTCTCCAGACTTGCCTGCCTGCGGCCCACGGCGTGGCTAAGCCAGCGGGCCATATGGCCCATCTTCATCAACAAGGCATCCAAGACCCTCGCGAGGGGCCAAGCCTCGTGAGGCGGACGATGCAAGACCTCCTCAGGAGTGGCCTAGCCAGGCGGGCTCACCAGGAGCGGAGATATCAAGGCGGGGCAAACCTCATGAGGCTCTCATGACGTGAGCCATGACGATCGGACCAGGCGGGCGCGAGGCGGGCGCCAGCGCGTGCAGCGTCCTTGTTTCCTCTTTGGTGCTAAGGAGGCAAGCATAGGCGAGGAGTACCGAGGCATCAGGCAAAGGTTGCCATATCGGTGCAACGAGACCAAGACCAGAAGGACGGCAGGACGGAGGTCACCGTGGAGCCCAAGACGGCGTCACCACCAGAGCCTTTCGCAGGCGAAGACCACTTTTGTCAGGATAGCTTGTACTAGCTGTCCCCTTTCAGATTTGCCCGCCGTTGTTGGCTCCCTTCCCGCTCAATATTTGGGGAGAGGACCAGGGCCTATATAAGTAGAACTAGCCACCACAGTAGGGAGAGACCTCTTCGGATGAGAGATCTTTTCTGATCAGATCGTCACTTTAACACCCCGGATGTAATTTTCCATATTTGTAACTCCAACTCTTGCCATTTTCGGCATTGTGATATGATATTCCCTCCGTGGTTGGGTTTTTGTCTTTCGTTTTGCATTTTGTTCATGTCATGCATTTCATATCATGTCATCATGTGCATCTCATTTGCATACGTGTTCGTCTCATGATTCCGAGCATTTTCCCCGTTGTCCGTTTTGCAATCGGGCACTCCTATGTCCCCCGGCGTCCCCTTTTACATTTTTCCGTGAGCGGGTACTAAACTTTCTCGGAATGGACCGAGGTTTGCCAAGTGGCCTTGGTACACCACCGGTAGACGACCTGTCAAGTTTCGGGTCATCTTGGTGCCCGAAATGCTGGTAGAGGAGGGCTAAGTGATGTTAGTTTCAGATTCTTATCAGAATATGCACTTTTGTCATTTTTGCCATGATTGATGTGTGCTTCCTATAAACTTGAGTCCTACATGTGTTTTGTAATATGCCATGCCATATTTACAGGGGTGTATGCCATGTATTTTTGTGATCTCTGTGGTGACTAGCACAATCATGCAAACTAGGCTTCATGATGTTCTTGATTTCAGCCCCTGTTTTGCTGATATTTTTATGCCATGTTAACTTGATGCTACCGAGAGATCCATGCATATTTTGAGATACTTCAATAAGGATGTTTTGAACATATGGTTATGCTCTATCCATACATGCCCTTGTTTGCTATTATGGAGTGCCATAGCTTGAGTCAATCGAGCTCTACTTTTACTATAAATTGTTTCCTGGCAGATTGTTTACATGTTATTCAATTTTGCCAAGGTTGTTGTAGTTGATCCGTGCATGCTATGATGTTGTTCTTGCCATGTGTAGCTTCTATGGCATGTCTTCTTGATGGATGTATACTTATTTTATCATGAAATGCTCTGTAGTGAGTGCGTCGAGCTATTAAACATGCCTACTTGTTATCTGTTTTTGTCATGCCGTGTTCTTTGAATCATAACGAAACTTGCTATGTTGACATGGGTGCTATTGCATTTTCTGATCCCTTTTTGCTCATGGTCAGTAAAGGACTTTTGTTCTATGCTTTGAGTAGATTCATGCCATGCCTTGTTTTTCTATTATAAGTTCCTGTAGCATGTGGTTTGCTTGCTCTGAACATTGCTTCCTGATGCTGATTCTGCCATGCTTGTTTGGAGCTGTTACGGTGTGATTTAGCCGTAGCTCAGTGTTCATCTTTTGTCAAGCATCTTGAGTAGATCACTGCCATATGCTTTTCTGGTACGTCTATGTGGCATCATGCTGTTAATGGCAGATTTGTGCCATTCTTGTTTTGCTTGTCATTTGCAAACCGTGCATCCGATTCCGGTGATCTTTATATCGATTTCAACCGAAATCATCTCACCTTTCCAGCGGCATACTTGGTTTTCCAAGTTGATGCCTGGTTCATCATTTTCCTTCCGGAGCACGCATACGCATTGCATATCACATCTCGCATATCATGCCATGCATTGCATCATGTTGCTTGTGCTTTGCACCGTGATTTATTGTGGTTCCATTGTTTGTGTTCTTGCTTTGGGTAGAGCCGGAGACGCAGTGCGTGAACGAGGAACCTGTTGAGAACGCTTATGAGGATCAAGCTTTTGACAACTCGAGAACCTTGCGTGCAAGATGACCATACCCTCGAAATCACTTCTATCTTTGCTTGCTAGATGCTCGCTCTTTTGCTATGCCTATGCTACGATGCCTATCACTTGCTATATCATGCCACCCATATTGCCATGTCAAGCCCCTAACCATCCTTTCCTAGCAAACCGTTGATTGGCTATGTTACCGCTTTGTTCAGCCCCTCTTATAGCGTTGCTAGTTGCAGGTGAAGATGAAGTTTGTTCCTTGTTGGAACATGGAGAGGTTGTTCCTTGCTGGAACATGTTTACTTGTTGGGATATCACAATACCTATAGTCCCCACCTGGTGTTTTGATAGAAATCTATAGTCCCCACCTGGTGTTTTGTTCCACTCTTGCCACCCTAGTTTCCGTCATACCGGTGTTATGTTCCTTGATTTTGCGTTCCTTAGACGGTTGGGTGATTTATGGGACCCCCTTGACAGTTCGCTTTGAATAAGACTCCTCTAGCAAGGCCCAACATTGGTTTTACCATTTGCCACCTAAGCCTTTTCCCCCGGGTTTTCGCGAGCCCGAGGGTCATCTTTATTTACCCCGGGCGGTGCTCCTTCGAGTGTTGGTCCAAACTAGAGCATCGTGCGGGACCATTCCTTGGCAACTCGGATTACGTCGGTTCCTGTACGCTTAGCTTATCCGGTGTGCCCTGAAACGAGATATGTGCAGCTCCTATCGGGATTTCTTGGCACAGTCGGGTGGTCTTGCTGGTCTTGTTTTACCATTGTCGAAATGTCTTGTAGTCCGGGATTCCGAGACTGATCGGTTCTTCCCGGTAGAAGGAATATCCTTCGTTGACCGTGAGAGCTTATAATGGGCTAAGTTGGGACACCACTGCAGGGTATTATCTTTCGAAAGCCGTGCCCGCGGTTATGAGGCAGATGGGAATTTGTTAATATCCGGTTGTAGAAAACCCGAAGTTGACCTTAATTAAAATACATCAACCGCGTGTGTAACCGTGATGGTCTCTTCTCAGAGGAGTCCGGGAAGTGAACACGGTGTTGGAGTTATGTTTGACGTAAGTAGTTTCAGGATCACTTCTTGATCGCTACTAGCTTCACGACCGTGCCTTTCTTCTCTTCTCGCTCTCTTTTGCGAGTGTAGCCACCATATATGCTAGTCGCTTGCTGCAGCTCCACCTCACAACTCTGTCCTTCCTATAAGCTTAAATAGTCTTGATCTCGCGGGTGTGAGATTGCTGACTCACAGATTCTACCAAAACAGTTGCAGGTGTCGACGATGCCAGTGCAGGTGACGCAACCGAGCTCAAGTGGGAGTTCGACGAGGAACGTGGTCGTTACTATGTGTCTTTCCCTGATGATCAGTAGTGGAGCCCAGTTGGGACGATCGGGGATCTGTGTAGCATTTGGGGTAGTCTTCTTTTATTTTGGTTCCGTAGTCGGACCTTGAGTGTATTCTAGATGATGGATGTTTACTTATGTATTGTGTGAAGTGGCGACTGTAAGCCAACTATGTATCTCTTTCCCTTATGTATTACATGGGTTGTGTGAAGATTACATCACTTGCGACATTGCTTTCAATGCGGTTATGCCTCTAAGTCGTGCTTCGACACGTGGGAGATATAGCCGCATCGAGGCGTTACAAGTTGGTAATCGAGCCATCCCCGACTTAGGAGCCCCTGCTTGATTGTTTGCTGGCGTTGTTGAGTCTAGAACAAAAATGTTTTGAGTCTTAGGATTATATATATCGGAGAGTAGGATTCTTTTTACTCCCCAGTCCCTTCGTCGCTCTGGTGAGGTCTCCTGACGTAGAAGTTTTGACTCTCCTCTCCTCAAATTTCACTAAAAAAATTTTTTAGGATCACGCAGATATCTTGGAATCGTTAGATGGTTTTGTGACGAGAACATTGTTCTTGGTGCCTTCGACATTTAGGGGTTGTGGCGGTGTCCGGGAGTTGAGCTCCGAGGTGTTGTCGTCACAATTTTATCGTTGCAGTTCTTGAATACGAGTTTTGCCGACATGAAAATCTCTTTTGTACAGTTTTTGGTGAGATAACCCGATAACCCAAGATCTTTGGGGCGAGCTCGGGAGTATTGCCATGACTTCGTATAATGGATGCTTTTGAAGGTCGAGGTACCACGATTTCGAAGGTTTCTTGGTTATGTGTTGACGGATGGATACAATTTGGATCTAGGTATTGTTAGTTTGGGTGATATAGTTTGTGTCCCTGTATCCCGAACACCAGATTGCATAACCGTAAAGTTTCGGGAGTTTATAGGTGGGATTCAAGTAGCTCTTAGCATTTCTTCCCGCAGATATTTGGTTTGTGATTGGGTAATCCTTACCACTTATTTGTTCCAAATTGCACCTTGTTATTTTTTTTCATCAACCCTTAATCAAGTGGCTTCTCACATTAAATGACGAGTTAAGTAACCTTTTGGAATTCATTCGATAATCCTTGTTAGAATGTTTATTGTGAAGACTATATGTTGCAAATTCTAACCGGTGATTCAACTTGACTAGTTTGTCTATCAAAGTGCTAACGGATGTCACCCTCTTCAGGATGGCTCCGCCAACGCGTCTGAATCCGGAACGCAATGATGGGAGTCGATCAGAACCCTCCACCTCCACCTCCGCCTCCGGAGGCATGGCAAGCTATCATGGCAGCCACCAATGCCAATGCTCAGATGATTTTGCAACTCTTGCAAGAGTGTACCCAAGGGCAAGGCAATCAAGGAAATCAAGGTCAAGGCAACAACTAGCCGCACTTTGCTACCCTCAATCAGTTCCTTGCTAATAAGCCGTAGTCTTTCAGCTTCTGTGTCGAGGCCACAGACGCCGACGATTGGCTTGTGGACATCTGCAAACATTTTGAATGTAGCAATGTCAGACCTGAGGACTTTGTCAAGTTTGCTTCGTTTCAACTCAAGGACCAAGCTGCTGAGTGGTACCAGCAATACAAAGATTCCAGAGGAGGTCGTGTAATTACCTGGGATGAGTTCCGCCGAGACTTCAAAGCTCACCACATTCTGAAAAGTGTTGTTGAGAGCAAGCGTGAGGAGTTCCGCAATCTCAAGCAAGGCAACATGTCTGTGTATCAATACAATATCCAGTTCGTAAACTTCGCTCGCTTTGCTAAGCAAGACGTCCACGATGAAAAGAGTATGATCTATCAATTCAGAGGTGGTCTCGGAGAAGATCTGCAATTAGGTCTCGTGCTTTTTGAGCGAGAAAAGTATGATGAATTCTACAACATGGCACTCAAGCAAGAAGCTGCCCAGCTCAAATGTGAGGCTTCTAAGAAGAGAATCAGGGATGCAGTTCAGTCTTCTTCTTCCTCTCAAGTGGCAGCTAAGCAGCAGAAGTTCTACCTTCCTCCTCCTCCGTTCCGTCAGCCTTATCAGCAGAGAACTCAGGTGGTCGTGGATCTTCCCACCCACCCAACCCAGGCTATCAGAACAAGTCTAATTCTCAAGCTCCAAGGTCAAATGCTCCTTATCACCGTCCTCTCTCAGAGGTGACTTGCAACAAATGTCAGCAGAAAGGTCTCTATGCGAATAAGTGCTTCAACCAAAGGCGCCTTCCGCCTCCTCCTCCTGTGAGATCTTCCAGCAATGCAGTGGTCAAGCATAATCCCAAGTCTGCAAAGGTGAACATGATGAATGCAGCGCAAGCAGAGGATTCTTCGATGTGATAATGGGTAATCTTCCATTAATGATATTCCTGCAAAAGTTTTATTTGATACCGTGCATCGCATTGTTTCATGTCTAGATCATTTGTTGCAAAGCATGATTTCATTTCGAAATGTTGGAAAAACCCTTGGGAGTTGTTTCTCCGGCCTCTTCTATGAGGGCTACCACAATGATTCCGGATGTTTCTATCAAGATGGGCGACTATAGATTTCTATCTAAACCATTTGTTCTTGGTGACTCGGATATTGATCTTATTCTTGGGATGGACTGGCTTTCTCAGCACAAAGCTCAGCTTGATTGTGCTGCCAGGGAAATTCAATTGACTCACTCTTCTGAGGATGTGATCATCTATGCCGCTCGTGATGAAACCATTCGGTTGTTTTCTCTCAATGAGAAGGGCGAGTTGGATGCTATTTCTCGATTCGGTCGTTTGTGAGTACCAAGATGTCTTTCGGAAGAGCTTCCAGAATGCCTCCTCACCGCCAGTTGAATTCGTTATCGATCTTGAGCCTGGCACGGAACCCGTTTGCAAGCGTCCATACAAGCTTGGACCTAATGAGCTGAAGGAATTGAAGAAGCAGCTCGATGAACAAGAGCGTCTGGGTTTGATCAGATCGAGTTCATCTCCTTGGGGTTGTGGTGTTCTTTTTGTCCAGAAGAAGGATGGCGCGGACCGACTTTGCGCCGTCGATTACCGTCCATTGAACAAGAAGACAATCAAGAACAAGTATCCACTTCCCAACATCAACGAGCTTTTCGAGCAACTCAAAGGTGCTAAAGTGTTCTCCAAGCTTGACCTTCGTATGGGTTATCATCAAATTCGCATTTGTGAACAAGATATTCCCAAGACAGCATTCAGAACAAGCTTTGGTTCTTATGAATATACTGTCATGTCTTTCGGCCTTGTCAATGCTCCTCCAACATTCTCTCGGATGATGAACTTCATCTTCAACCCCTACACCAATGAATTCGTCTTGGTCTATCTCGATGATATTTTGGTCTTCTCCAAGAATAAGCAGGATCATGCCAAACATTTGCGATTGGTGCTTGACAAGCTCAAAGAGCATCAATTCTATGCGAAGTTTTCCAAATGTGAATTTTGGCTTGATGAAGTGCTTTACCTTGGTCACATCATCTCCGCCAAGGGCATCGCTGTTAATCCAGAGAAGGTGTCTCTGATTGTGAATTGGGAACCTCCACGAGAATGTCAAGCGGCTTCGCAGTTTTCTTGGACTTGCAAGCTATTGTCAAGATTCGTTGAGAACTTCTCTAAGATTGCAAAGCCTCTTTCCAACCTCCTCCGAAGCATGTGAAGTATGTCCGGACTCCCCGAGTGTGACGTTGCTTTCAATACTCTCAAAGAAAAACTGGTCACAGCTCCTGTCTTGACTCCTCCTGATGAATCCAAGCCATTCGAAGTTTTCTGTGATGCTTCTCTTCAAGGTCTCGGTGCTGTGTTAATGCAAGATAAAAAAGTTGTGGCCTATACCTCTCGTCAGCTGAAGCCCAACGAATAGAACTACCCCACTCACGATCTTGAGTTGGCGGCAGTTGTCCATGCATTAATAACGTGGAGACATCTCTTATTGGGAAGGAAAGTGGACATATTCACGATCACAAGAGTCTCAAGTATATCTTCACTCAACCCAACCTCAACCTCGAGCAAACTCGATGGGTCGAAATGATTCAAGAGTACAACCCAAGTATTGAATATACTCCGGGCAAGGCCAATGTGATTGCAGATGCTTTGAGCAGGAAGGCTTACTGCAACAGTTTAATTCCCAAGCCCTTCCAACCGGATCTCTGTGAAGCTTTCCGCAAGCTGAATCTTCAAGTTGTTCCTCAAGGCTTTCTTGCCAACCTCATAGTCTCTCCTACTTTGGAAGACCAAATTCGTGAGGCTCAACTCCTGGATACCATGGTGAAAAAGGTGAAACGTGGTATCGGCAAGGGCATTTCCAAGTACAAGTGCTTCCACATTGATGACAAAGATACTCTTTTCTTCGAGTACCGGATTGTGGTTCCAAAGAGTGATCTACGTAAAGTCATTATGAACGAGGCGCACAATTCCCTTCTATCCATTCATCCTGGAAGTACGAAGATGTACCATGACCTCAAGCAGTCATATTGGTGGACTCGAATGAAGCGAGAAATTGCTCAATTCGTGAATGAGTGTGATGTCTGCAGAAGAGTGAAAGCAAAACATAAACGACCAGCTGGTCTCCTCCAACCTCTTGCTATTCCAGAATGGAAGTTTGATCATATCGAAATGGACTTCGTGACTGGATTTCCTAAGTCCAAGCGTGGAAATGATGCTATCTTCGTTGTCATTGACAAGCTTACTAAAGTGGCTCATTTTCTTCCAATCAAAGAATCTATCACAGCAGCTCAGTTGGCAGAGCTATACACATCCAGGATTGTCTCCTTGCGGCATTCCACAAGTGATCTATTCAGACTGCGTGGCAGCATCTTTACCTCCAAGTTTTGGGATTCTTTTTGAAGGCCATGGGCACCAACATTCGTTTCAAAGACAGCTTTCCATCCTCAAACAAGTGGCCAAGTCGAGCGAGTCAATCAAATCCTCGAAGACATGCTCAGGGCTTGTGTCATTTCCTTCGGCATGAAGTGGGAAGATTGTCTTCCATATGCCGAGTTCTCCTACAACAACAGCTTCCAAGCGAGTTCGTGCAAGGCCCCATTCGAAATTCTCTATGGTTGAAAGTGTCGTACTCCTCTCAATTGGTCCGAGACAGGTGAACGCCAACTTCTTGGCAACGACTTGATCACAGAAGCCGAAGAAATGTGCAAAGTCATTCGTGAGAATCTCAAAGCCGCGCAATCGCGCGGAAGAGCTATTATGATGACAAGCACCGTGATGTGGCTTTTGAAATCGGAGACCATGTCTACCTCCGCGTCTCTCCAATGAAAGGCACTCGTCGCTTCGGTATCAAAGGGAAGCTTGCCCCTAGATACGTGGGTCCTTTCAAGATCATTGGCAAAAGAGGCGATCTCGCCTATAAACTTGAGCTTCCCTCCAACTTCGCAAACGTGCATGACGTGTTTCACGTGTCACAACTTCGCAAGTGCTTCAAGACTCCTGAATGCACTATCAACTTCGAAGAAATTGACCTCCAAGAAGATCTCTCTTATCATGAGCACCCCATTGCTATTCTTGAAGAAACTGGCGCCAAGACTGCAACAAGTCAATCAAATTCCTGAAAGTGAAGTGGTCACACCATTCCGACCGAGAAGCCACACGGGAGCGCGAGGATCACCTCCGTTCGAATATCCGGAGTTCTTTCAGTCCTAGATCTCGGACGAGATCCTCTTGTAGTGGTGGAGTGTTGAAACACCCGGATGTAACTTTCCATATTTGTAACTCCAACTCTTGCCATTTTCGGCATTGTGATATGATATTCCCTCCGTGGTTGGGTTTTTGTCTTTTCGTTTTGCATTTTGTTCATGTCATGCATTTCATATCATGTCATCATGTGCATCTCATTTGCATACGTGTTCGTCTCATGATTCCGAGCATTTTCCCCGTTGTCCGTTTTGCAATCTGGCACTCCTATGTCCCCCGACGTCCCCTTTTACATTTTTCCGTGAGCGGGTACTAAACTTTCTCGAAATGGACCGAGGTTTGCCAAGTGGCCTTGGTACACCACCAGTAGACCACCTGTCAAGTTTCGGGTCATTTGGAGCTCGTTTGGTACTCCAACGGTTAACCGCACTCTCGCAAGGCCTATTTTAAGTTGCAGCCCAACACCCTTTCAAAACAGCCCAAAAACCCATCTAAGTCACATCCATGCTCTCCGTCGTCGGATCACCATCGTGTGGGCGAAAACTACACTCCATTTGGAGCTTCCTAGCTCCTTCTACCTATAAAAACACCCCTCCCCCGAAATCCCGGATCAATTCCACCCCTAACCCTAGCCCCGCTCCTCTCCGCGCCGCCGGACACGTCCGGACGGGCAGACGCGTCCGCCGCGCATACCGGCGAATCGGGAGCCGCCACGTGCGGCGAGCCAGCGCCCACATCACCGCCCGGCCAGCTTGAGCCGCCCGGGCCCCAGGCCCATCGCCGCCCTCCAGCGCCCGGCCTTGCGCCTCGCGCCTGCCGCGCCCTCCGCCGCCTCGATCGCCCGCGCCGCCGCGCGCCTTGAGACCTCGCCGCCCGTCGCCACAGCGCCGTCGCCCGTCGCCCGACCGCCCGCCGGCCCCTGTCGCCCCGGCCCGAGCTCCTCCCCTGAGCTCCGGCCGCCGTCTCCGTCTTCTCCGGCGTTGCCTCGGTTCGCGCGCCCCGGAACCGATCCGATCTCGGTTGACTTTCTTCTCCCCCGAATATCCTCCAAGTCATATTTCTGCAGATATTTTGTTGCATTTTCATAGCACCATAACTTTGCACCCGTGGCTTCGTTTTGGGCGTGTAGCATACCGAAATGTTCCTCCCGATGAGTATATCATTTCGTCTCCTTGCATCATTTTCATTTGAGCTCATTTTGATGCCCGAAATGCTGGTAGAAGAGGGCTATGTGATGTTAGTTTCAGATTCTTATCAGAACATACAGTTTTGTCATTTTTGCCATGATTGATGTGTGCTTCCTATGAACATGAGTCCTACATGTGTTTTGTAATATGCCATGCCGTATTTACAGGGGTGTATTCCATGTATTTTTGTGATCTCTGTGCTGACTAGCAGAAGCATGCAAACTAAGCTTCATGACATTGCTGATTTCAGCCCCTGTTTTGCTGATATTTTCATGCCATGTTAACTTGATACTACCGAGAGATCCATGCATATTTTGAGATACTTCAGTAAGGATGTTCTGAACAGATGATTATGCTCTATCCATCCGTGCCCTTGTTTGCAATTATGGAGTGCCAAAGCTTGAGTCAATCGAGCTCTACTTTTGCTATAAAATGTTTCCTGGCAGATAGTTTACATGTTATTCAATTTTGCCAAGGTTGTTGTAGTTGATCCGTGTAGGCTATGATGTTGTTCTTGCCATGTGTAGCTTCTATGCCATGTCTTCTTGATGGATGTATGCTTAGTTTATCATGAAATGCTCTGTAGTGAGTGCATCGAGCTTTTAAACATGCCTACTTGTTATCTGTTTTTGTCATGCCCTGTTGCTGAATCTGTTAACGAAACTTGCTATGTTGACATGGGTGCTATTGCATTTTCTGATCCCTTTTTGCTCATGGTCAGTAAGGGACTTTTGTTCTATGGTTTGAGCAGATTCATTCCATGCCTTTTTTTTCTATTATAAGTTCCTGTAGCATGTGGTTTGCTTGCTCTGAACATTGCTTCCTGATGCTGATTCTGCCATGTTAGTAAGTCTGTGAAGCTGATATATCTTGCACTTTTTCCATGCTTGTTTGGACCTGTTATGGTGTGATTTAGCCGTAGCTCAGTGTTCATCTTTTGTCAAGCATCTTGAGTAGATCACTGCCATATGATTTTCCGGTATGTTTGGGTGCAGTAGCTTAATTTATTGTTCATTGCTATGTGGCATCATGCTGTTAATGGAAGATTTGTGCCATGTTTTGCTTGTCATTTGCAAACCGTGCATCCGATTCCGGTGATCTTTATATCGATTTCAACCGAAATCATCTCACCTTTCCAGCGGCATACTTGGTTTGCCAAGTTGATGCCTGGTTCATCATTTTCCTGCGAGCACGCATACTCATTGCATATCACATCTCGCATATCATGCCATGTATTGCATCATGTTGCTTGTGCTTTGCACCGTGATTTATTGTGGTTCCATTGTTTGTGTTCTTGCTTTGGGTAGAGCCGGAGACGCAGTGCGTGAACGAGGAACCTGTTGAGAACGCTACGAGGATCAAGCTTTCGACAACTCACGAGAACCTTGCGAGCAAGATGACCATACCCTCGAAATCACTTCTATCTTTGCTTGCTAGATGCTCGCTCTTTTGCTATGCCTATGCTACGATGCCTATCACTTGCTATATCATGCCACCCATATTGCCATGTCAAGCCCCTAATCATGCTTTCCTAGCAAACCGTTGATTGGATATGTTACCGCTTTGCTCAGCCCCTCTTATAGCGTTGCTAGTTGCAGATGAAGATGAAGTTTGTTCCTTGTTGGAACATGGAAATGTTGTTCCTTGCTGGAACATGTTTACTTGTTGGGATATCACAATATCTATTGTTTAATTAATGCATCTATATACTTGGTAAAGGGTGGAAGGCTCGGCCTTATGCCTGGTGTTTTGTTCCACTCTTGCCACCCTAGTTTCCGTCATACCGGTGTTATGTTCCTTGATTTTGCGTTCCTTACACGGTTGGGTGATTTATGGGACCCCCTGGACAGTTCGCTTTGAATAAGACTCCTCCAAAGAAGGCCCAACATTGGTTTTACCATTTTCCACCTAAGCCTTTTCCCCGGGTTTTCGCGAGCCCGAGGGTCATCTTTATTTACCCCGGGCGGTGCTCCTTCGAGTGTTGGTCCAAACTAGAGCACCGTCTTGGGACCATTCCTTGGCAACTCGGATTACGTCGGTTCCTGTACGCTTAGCTTATCCGGTGTGCCCTGAGAACGAGATATGTGCAGCTCCTATCGGGATTTGTCGGCACAGTCGGGTGGTCTCGCTGGTCTTGTTTTACCATTGTCGAAATGTCTTGTAGTCCGGGATTCCGAGACTGATCGGGTCTTCCCGGTAGAAGGAATATCCTTCGTTGACCGTGAGAGCTTATTATGGGCTAAGTTGGGACACCCCTGCAGGGTATTATCTTTCGAAAGCCGTGCCCGCGGTTATGAGGCAGATGGGAATTTGTTAATATTCGATTGTAGAAAACCCGAAGTTGACCTTAATTAAAATACATCAACCGCGTGTGTAACCATGATGGTCTCTTCTCGGAGGAGTCCGGGAAGTGAACACGGTGTTGGAGTTATGTTTGACGTAAGTAGTTTCAGGATCACTTCTTGATCGCTACTAGCTTCACGACTGCGTTTTGCTTCTCTTCTCGCTCTCTTTTGCGAGTGTAGCCACCATATATGCTAGTCCCTTGCTGCAGCTCCACCTCACAACTTTGTCCTTCCTATAAGCTTAAATAGTCTTGATCTCGCTGGTGTGAGATTGCTTGAGTCCGTGACTCACAGATTCTACCAAAACAGTTGCAGTGCCGACGATGCCAGTGCAGGTGACGCAACCGAGCTCAAGTGGGAGTTCGACGAGGAACGTGGTCGTTACTATGTGTCTTTTCCTGATGATGAGTAGTGGAGCCCAGTTGGGACGATCGGGAATCTGTGTAGCATTTGGGGTAGTCTTCTTTTATTTTGGTTTTGTAGTCGGACCTTGAGTGTATTCTGGATGATGGATGTTTATTTATGTATTGTGTGAAGTGGCGACTGTAAGCCAACTATGTATCTCTTTCCCTTATGTATTGCATGGGTTGTGTGAAGATGACATCACTTGCGACATTGCTTTCAATGCGGTTATGCCTCTAAGTCGTGCTTCGACACGTGGGAGATATAGCCGCATTGAGGCGCTAAGTTGGTAATGTCGAGACATCCCGACTTAGGATCCTCGCTGATTGTTTCTTGGCGTTGTTGAGTCTAAAACAAAAATGTTTTGAGTCTTAGGATTATATATATCGGAGAGTAGGATTCTTTTTACTCCCAGTCCCTTCGTCGCTCTGGTGAGGTCTCTGACGTAGAAGTTTTGACTCTCCTCTCCTCAAATTTCACTAAAATTTTTTTAGGATCACGCTGGTATCTTGGAATCGTTCCGATGGTTTTGTGGCGAGAACATTGTTCTTGGTGCCTCCACGACATTTAGGGGTTGTGGCGGTGTCCCGGGAGTTGAGCTCCGAGGTGTTGTCGTCACAATTTTATCGTCGCAGTTCTGGAATACCTGAGCTTTGCCGACATCGAAAATCTCTTTTGTAAAGTTGTTGGTGAGATAACCCGATAACCCAGTACTGGGGCGAGCTCGGGAGTATTGCCATGACTCGTATAACGGATGCTTTTCGAAGGTCGAGGTACCACGATTTCGAAGGTTTCTTGGTTATGTGTTGATGGATGGATACAAGCTGGATCTAGGTATTGTTAGTTTGGGTGATATATTTTGTGTCCCTGTATCCCCAACACCAGATTGCATAACCGTAAAGTTTCGGGAGTTTATAGGTGGGATTCAAGTAGCTCTTAGCATTTCTTCCCGCAGATATTTGGTTTGTGATTGGGTAATCCTTACCACTTATTTGTTCGATCGTACCTTGTTATTTTTTTCATCAACCCTTAATCAAGTGGCTTCTCACCTTAATGGACGTGTGATGTTAGCTTTTGGAATTCATTCGTTCATCCTTGTTCGAATGTTTATTGTGAAGACTATATGTTGCAATTTCTATCTGTTGATTCAACTTGACTAGCTGTCTATCAAAGTGCTAACAGATGTCACCCTCTTCAGGATGGCTCCGCCAACGCGTCTGAATCCGGAACGCAATGATGGGAGTCAGTCGAACCCTCCACCTCCACCTCCGCCTCCGGAGGCATGGCAAGCTATCACGGCAGCCACCAATGCCAATGCTGAGATGATTTTGCAACTCTTGCAAGAGTGTACCCAAGGGCAAGGCAATCAAGGAAATCAAGGTCAAGGCAACAACCAGCCGCACTTTGCTACCCTCAATCAGTTCCTTGCTAATCAGCCGAAGTCTTTCAGCTTCTGTGTCGAGGCCACAGACGCCGACGATTGGCTTGTGGACATCTGCAAACATTTTGAATGTAGCAATGTCAGACCCGAGGACTTTGTCAAGTTTTCTTCGTTTCAACTCAAGGACCAAGCTGCTGAGTGGTACCAGCAATACAAAGATTCCAGAGGAGGTCGTGTCATTACAGGGATGAGTTCCACGAGACTTCAAAGCTCACCACATTACGAAAAGTGTTGTTGAGAGCAAGCGTGAGGAGTTCCGCAATCTCAAGCAAGGCAACATGTACGTGTATCAATACAATATCCAGTTCGAAACTTCGCTCGCTTTGCTAAGCAAGACGTCCACGATGAAAAGAGTATGATCTATCAATTCGGAGGTGGTCTCGGAGAAGATCCGCAATTAGCTCTCGTGCTTTTTGAGCCAAAAAGTATGATGAATTCTACAACATAGCCTTTGAAGCAAGAAGCTGCCCAGCTCAAATGTGAGGCTTCTAAGAAGAGAATCGTGGATGCGATTCAGTCTTCTTCTTCCTCTCAAGTGGCAGCTAAGCGGCGAAGTTCTACCTTCCTCCTCCTCCGTTCCGTCGGCCTTATCGTGAGAGAGAACTTCGGTGGTCGTGGATCTTCCCACCCACCCAACCCAGGCTATCGAGAACAAGTCTAATTCTCAAGCTCCAAGGTCAAATGCTCCTTATCACCGTCCGCTCTCGAGAGGTGACTTGCAACAAATGTCGAGAAAGGTCACTATGCGAACAAGTGCTTCAACCAAAGGCGCCTTCCGCCTCCTCCTCCTGTGAGATCTTCCAGCAATGCAGTGGTCAAGCATAATCCCAAGTCTGCAAAGGTGAACATGATGAATGCAGCGCAAGCAGAGGATTCTTCTGATGTGATAATGGGTAATCTTCCAGTTAATGATATTCCTGCAAAAGTTTTATTTGATACCGGTGCATCGCATTGTTTCATGTCTAGATCATTTGTTGCAAAGCATGATTTCATTTCGGAAATGTTGGAAAAACCCTTGGGAGTTTTTTCTCCAGCCTCTTCTATGAGGGCTACCACAATGATTCCGGATGTTTCTATCAAGATGGGCGACTATAGATTTCTATCTAAACCATTTGTTCTTGGTGACTCGGATATTGATCTTATTCTTGGGATGGGTGGCTTTCCAAAGACAAAGCTCAGCTTGATTGTGCTGCGGGGAAATTCAATTGACTCACTCTTACGAGGATGTGATCATCTATGCCGCTCGTGATGAAACCATTCGGTTGTTTTCTCTCAATGAGAAGGGCGAGTTGGATGCTATCTCTCGATTCGGTCGTTTGTGAGTACCAAGATGTCTTTCCAGAAGAGCTTCCAGGAATGCCTCCTCACCGGCCAGTTGAATTCGTTATCGATCTTGAGCCTGGCACGGAACCCGTTTGCAAGCGTCTATACAAGCTTGGACCTAATGAGCTGAAGGAATTGAAGAAGCAGCTCGATGAACAAGAGCGTCTGGGTTTGATCAGACCGAGTTCATCTCCTTGGGGTTGTGGTGTTCTTTTTGTCCAGAAGAAGGATGGCATGGACCGACTTTGCGTAGATTACCGTCCATTGAACAAGAAGACAATCAAGAACAAGTATCCACTTCCCAACATCAACAAGCTTTTCGAGCAACTCAAAGGTGCTAAAGTGTTCTCCAAGCTTGACCTACGTATGGGTTATCATCAAATTCGCATTCGTGAACAAGATATTCCCAAGACAGCATTCAGAACAAGCTTTGGTTCTTATGAATATACTGTCATGTCTTTCGGCCTTGTAAATGCTCCTCCAACATTCTCTCGGATGATGAACTTCATCTTCAACCCCTACACCAATGAATTCGTCTTGGTCTATCTCGATGATATTTTGGTCTTCTCCAAGAATAAGAAGGATCATGCCAAACATTTGCGATTGGTGCTTGACAAGCTCGAGAGTATCAATTATATGCGAAGTTTTCCAAATGTGAATTTTGGCTTGATGAAGTGCTTTATCTTGGTCACATCATCTCCGCCAAGGGCATCGCTGTTAATCCAGAGAAGGTGTCTGCAGTTGTGAATTGGGAACCTCCTCAGAATGTCAAGTAGCTTCGCAGTTTTCTTGGACTTGCAAGCTATTGCCGAAGATTCGTGAGAACTTAGCTAAGATTGCAAAGCCTCTTTCCAACCTCCTCCAGAAGCATGTGAAGTATGTCTGGACTCCTGAGTGTGATGTTGCTTTCAATACTCTCAAAGAAAAACTGGTCACAGCTCCTGTCTTGACTCCTCCTGATGAATCCAAGCCATTCGAAGTTTTCTGTGATGCTTCTCTTCAAGGTCTCGGTGCTGTGTTAATGCAAGTGAAAATAGTTGTGGCCTATACCTCTCGTCAGCTGAAGCCCAACGAAAAGAACTACCCCACTCACGATCTTGAGTTGGCGGCAGTTGTCCATGCATTAATAACGTGGAGACATCTCTTATTGGGAAGGAAAGTGGACATATTCACCGATCACAAGAGTCTCAAGTATATCTTCACTCAACCCAACCTCAACCTCAGGCAAACTCGATGGGTCGAAATGATTCAAGAGTACAACCCAAGTATTGAATATACTCCGGGCAAGGCCAATGTGATTCCAGATGCTTTGAGCAGGAAGGCTACTGGAACAGTTTAATTCTCAAGCCCTTCCAACCGGATCTCGGTGAAGCTTTCCGCAAGCTGAATCTTCAAGTTGTTCCTCAAGGCTTTCTTGCCAACCTCATAGTCTCTCCTACTTTGGAAGACCAAATTCGTGAGGCTCAACTCCTGGATACCATGGTGAAAAAGGAAGGTGAAACGTGGTATCGGCAAGGGCATTTCCAAGTACAAGTGCTTCCACATTGATGACAAAGATACTCTTTTCTTCGAGGACCGGATTGTGGTTCCAAAGGGTGATCTACGTAAAGTCATTATGAACGAGGCGCACAATTCCCTTCTATCCATTCATCCTGGAAGTACGAAGATGTACCATGACCTCAAGCAGTCATATTGGTGGACTCGAATGAAGCGAGAAATTGCTCAATTCGTGAATGAGTGTGATGTCTGCAGAAGAGTGAAAGCAGAACACCAACGACCAGCTGGTCTCCTCCAACCTCTTGCTCTTCCAGAATGGAAGTTTGATCATATCGAAATGGACTTCGTGACTGGTTTCCCTAAGTCCAAGCGTGGAAATGATGCTATCTTCGTTGTCATTGACAAGCTTACTATAGTGGCTCATTTTCTTCCAATCAAAGAATCTATCACAGCAGCTCAGTTGGCAGAGCTATACACATCCAGGATTGTCTCCTTGCACGGCATTCCACAAGTGATCTATTCAGACCGTGGCAGCATCTTTACCTCCAAGTTTTGGGATTCTTTTCAGAAGGCCATGGGCACCAACATTCGCTTTCAAAGACAGCTTTCCATCCTCAAACAAGTGGCCAAGTCGAGCGAGTCAATCAAATCCTCGAAGACATGCTCAGGGCTAGTGTCATTTCCTTCTGCATGAAGTGGGAAGATTGTCTTCCATATGCCGAGTTCTCCTACAACAACAGCTTCCAAGCGAGTTCGTGCAAGGCCCCATTCGAAATTCTCTATGGCAGAAAGTGTCGTACTCCTCTCAAGTGGTGCGAGATGTGAACGCCAACTTCTTGGCAACGACTTGATCACGAAGCCTAAGAAATGTGCAAAGTCATTCGTGAGAATCTCAAAGCCGCTTAATCGCGCCAGAAGAGCTATTATGATGACAAGCACCGTGATGTGGCTTTTGAAATCGGAGACCATGTCTACCTCCGCGTCTCTCCAATGAAAGGCACTCGTCGCTTCGGTATCAAAGGGAAGCTTGCCCCTAGATACGTGGGTCCTTCCAAGATCATTGGCAAAAGAGGCGATCTCTCCTATAAACTTGAGCTTCCCTCCAACTTCGCAAACGTGCATGACGTGTTTCACGTGTCACAGCTTCGCAAGTGCTTCAAGACTCCTGAACGCACTATCAACTTCGAAGAAATTGACCTCCAAGAAGATCTCTCTTATCATGAGCACCCGTTGCTATTCTTGAAGAAAGCGGCGCAAGACTCGCAACAAGTCAATCAAATTCCTGAAAGTGAAGTGGTCACACCATTCCGACCGAGAAGCCACCGGGAGCGCGAGGATCACCTCCGTTCGAATATCCGGAGTTCTTCGGTCCTAAATCTCGGACGAGATCCTCTTGTAGTGGTGGAGTGTTGTAACACCCCGGATGTAACTTTCCATATTTGTAACTCCAACTCTTGCCATTTTCGGCATTGTGATATGATATTCCCTCCGTGGTTGGGTTTTTTCTTTCGTTTTGCATTTTGTTCATGTCATGCATTTCATATCATGTCATCATGTGCATCTCATTTGCGTACGTGTTCGTCTCATGATTCCGAGCATTTTCCCCGTTGTCCGTTTTGCAATCTGGCACTCCTATGTCCCCCGGCGTCCCCTTTTACATTTTTCCGTGAGCGGGTACTAAACTTTCTCGGAATGGACTGAGGTTTGCCAAGTGGCCTTGGTACACCACCGGTAGACCACCTGTCAAGTTTCGGGTCATTTGGAGCTCGTTTGGTACTCCAACGGTTAACCGCACTCTCGCAAAGGCCTCTTTTAAGTTGCAGCCCAACACCCTTTCAAAACAGCACAAAAACCCATCTAAGTAACTTCCATGCTCTCTGTCGTCGGATCACGATCGTGTGGGCGAAAACTACACTCCATTTGGAGCTTCCTAGCTCCTTCTACCTATAAAAACACCCCTCCCCCGAAATCCCGGATCAATTCCACCCCTAACCCTAGCCCCGCTCCTCTCGCGCGCCCGGACACGTCCGACGGGCAGGAGCGTCGCCCGCCAGCGCCGGCGAATCGGGAGCCG
Source organism: Aegilops bicornis (assembly GCA_021605145.1). Taxonomy (NCBI): domain Eukaryota; kingdom Viridiplantae; phylum Streptophyta; class Magnoliopsida; order Poales; family Poaceae; genus Aegilops; species Aegilops bicornis. The sequence continues at coordinate 350,004,881 of CM038672.1, forward strand.
CCACGTGGCGAAACCCGCCCCCACATCGCCGCCCGGCCAGGAGCCCGCCCGGGCCCCGAGGCCCACATCGTCGCCTCGCGCCCGGCGCGCCCGCTTTACCCGCGCCCCTCCGCCGCCTCGGTTGCCCGCCCGCTGCGCCGCCGGACCTCGCCGCCCGTTACCCCGGCCTCGGTCGCCCGCCGCCGCGCCGCCGGACCTCGCCCTTGCCGTCGCCGACGCCCGTCGCCCGGCCGCCCGCGCCCAGCGGCAACAGCGCCCGCCCCCTGTCGCCCGAAACTCCTCCCCTGAGCTCCGGCCGCCGTCTCCGTCTTCTCCGGCGTCGCCTCGGTTCGCGCGCCCCGGAACCGATCCGATCTCGGTTGACTTTCTTCTCCCCCGAATATCCTCCAAGTCATATTTCTGCAGATATTTTGTTGCATTTTCATAGCACCATAACTTTGCACCCGTGGCTTCGTTTTGGGCGTGTAGCATACCGAAATGTTCCTCCCGATGAGTATATCATTTCATCTCCTTGCATCATTTTCATTTGAGCTCATTTTAATTCCCGAAATGCTGGTAGAAGAGGGCTATGTGATGTTAGTTTCAGATTCTTATCAGAACATGCACTTCTGTCATTTTTGCCATGATTGATGTGTGCTTCCTATGAACTTGAGTCCTACATGTGTTTTGTAATATGCCATGCCGTATTTACAGGGGTGTATTCCATGTATTTTTGTGATCTCTGTGCTGACTAGCACAAGCATGCAAACTAAGCTTCATGACATTGCTGATTTCAGCCCCTGTTTTGCTGATATTTTTATGCCATGTTAACTTGATGCTACCGAGAGATCCATGCATATTTTGAGATACTTCAGTAAGGATGTTCTGAACATATGATTATGCTCTATCCATCCATGCCCTTATTTGCAATTATGGAGTGCCATAGCTTGAGTCAATCGACCTCTACTTTTGCTATAAAATGTTTCCTGGCAGATTGTTTACATGTTATTCAATTTTGCCAAGGTTGTTGTAGTTGATCCGTGTATGCTATGATGTTGTTCTTGCCATGTGTAGCTTCTATGCCATGTCTTCTTGATGGATGTATGCTTAGTTTATCATGAAATGCTCTGTAGTGAGTGCATCGAGCTCTTAAACATGCCTACTTGTTATCTGTTTTGTCATGCCACATTCTTTGAATCTATTGTGAAACTTGCTATGTTGACATGGGTGCTATTGCATTTTCTGATCCCTTTTTGCTCATGGTCAGTAAGGGACTTTTGTTCTATGGTTTGAGTACATTCATGCCATGTCTTGTTTTGCTATTATAAGTTCCTGTAGCATGTGGTTTGCTTGCTCTGAACATTGCTTCCTGATGCTGATTCTGCCATGTAAGTCTGTGAAGCTGATATATTTTGCACTTTTTCCATGCTTGTTTGGACCTGTTATGTTGTGATTTAGCCGTAGCTCAGTGTTCATCTTTTGTCAAGCATCTTGGGTATATCACTGCCATATGCTTTTCTGGTATGTTTGGGTGCAGTAGCTTAATTTATTGTTCATTGCTATGTGGCATCATGCTGTTAATGGCAGATTTGTGCCATTCTTTTGCTTGTCATTTGCAAACCGTGCATCCGATTCTGGTGATCTTTATATCGATTTCAACCGAAATCATCTCACCTTTCCAGCGGCATACTTGGTTTGCCAAGTTGATGCCTGGTTCATCATTTTCCTGCCGGAGCACGCATACTCATTGCATATCACATCTCGCATATCATGCCATGTATTGCATCATGTTGCTTGTGCTTTGCACCGTGATTTATTGTGGTTCCATTGTTTGTGTTCTTGCTTTGGGTAGAGCCGGGAGACGAGTACGTGAACGAGGAACCTGTTGAGAACGCTTACGAGGATCAAGCTTTCGACAACTCTGAGAACCTTGCGAGCAAGATGACCATACCCTCGAAATCACTTCTATCTTTGCTTGCTAGATGCTCGCTCTTTTGCTATGCCTATGCTACGATGCCTATCACTTGCTATATCATGCCACCCATATTGCCATGTCAAGCCCCTAATCATGCTTTCCTAGCAAACCGTTGATTGGATATGTTACCGCTTTGCTCAGCCCCTCTTATAGCGTTGCTAGTTGCGGGTGAAGATGAAGTTTGTTCCTTGTTGGAACATGGAGATGTTGTTCCTTGCTGGAACATGTTTACTTGTTGGGATATCACAATATCTATTGTTTCATTAATGCATCTATATACTTGGTAAAGGGTGGAAGGCTCGGCCTTATGCCTGGTGTTTTGTTCCACTCTTGCCACCCTAGTTTCCGTCATACCGGTGTTATGTTCCTTGATTTTGCGTTCCTTACACGGTTGGGTGATTTATGGGACCCCCTGGACAGTTCGCTTTGAATAAGACTCCTCCAGCAAGGCCCAACATTGGTTTTACCATTTGCCACCTAAGCCTTTTCCCCCGGGTTTACGCGAGCCCGAGCGTCATCTTCATTTACCCCCCCGGGCCAGTGCTCCTTCGAGTGTTGGTCCAAACTAGAGCACCGTGCGGGACCAATCCTTGGCAACTCGGATTACGTCGGTTCCTGTACGCTTAGCTTATCCGGTGTGCCCTGAGAACGAGATATGTGCAGCTCCTATCGGGATTTGTCGGCACAGTCGGGTGGTCTTGCTGGTCTTGTTTTACCATTGTCGAAATGTCTTGTAGTCTGGGATTCCGACATCGATCGGGTCTTCGGTAGAAGGAATATCCTTCGTTGACCGTGAGAGCTTATTATGGGCTAAGTTGGGACACCCCTGCAGGGTATTATCTTTCGAAAGCCGTGCCCGCGGTTATGAGGCAGATGGGAATTTGTTAATATCCGGTTGTAGAAAACCCGAAGTTGACCTTAATTAAAATACATCAACCGCGTGTGTAACCATGATGGTCTCTTCTCGGAGGAGTCCGGGAAGTGAACACGGTGTTGGAGTTATGTTTGACGTAAGTAGTTTCAGGATCACTTCTTGATCGCTACTAGCTTCACGACCGTGCCTTGCTTCTCTTCTCGCTCTCTTTTGCGAGTGTAGCCACCATATATGCTAGTCCCTTGCTGCAGCTCCACCTCACAACTTTGTCCTTCCTATAAGCTTAAATAGTCTTGATCTCGCAGGTGTGAGATTGCTGAGTCCCCGTGACTCACAGATTCTACCAAAAGCGATTGCAGGTGCCGACGATGCGGTGCAGGTGACGAACCGAGCTCAAGTGGGAGTTCGACGAGGAACGTGGTCGTTACTATGTGTCTTTTCCCGATGATGAGTAGTGGAGCCAGTTGGGACGGTCGAGATCTGTGTAGCATTTGGGGTAGTCTTCTTTTATTTTGGTTCTGTAGTCGGACCTTGAGTGTATTCTGGATGATGTATGTTTATTTATGTATTGTGTGAAGTGGCGACTGTAAGCCAACTATGTATCTCTTTCCCTTATGTATTGCATGGGTTGTGTGAAGATGACATCACTTGCGACATTGCTTTCAATGCGGTTATGCCTCTAAGTCGTGCTTCGACACGTGGGAGATATAGCCGCATTGAGGGCGTTACAAGTTGGTAATCAGAGACATCCCCGACTTAGGATCCCCTGCTTGATTGTTTGCTGGCGTTGTTGAGTCTAGAACAAAAATGTTTTGAGTCTTAGGATTATATATATCGGAGAGTAGGATTCTTTTTACTCCCCGGTCCCTTCTGCCGCTCTGTTGAGGTCTCTGACGTAGAAGTTTTGACTCTCCTCTCCTCAAATTTCACTAAAAAATTTAGGATCACGCTGGTATCTTGGAATCGTTCCGATGGTTTTGTGACGAGAACATTGTTCTTGGTGCCTCCTGACATTTAGGGGTTGTGGCAGTGTCCCGGGGAGTTGAGCTCCGAGGTGTCGTCGTCACAATTTTATCGTTGCAGTTCTTGAATACCTGAGTTTTGCCGACATCGAAAATCTCTTTTGTAGAGTTGTTGGTGAGATAACCCCGATAACCCAGTACTGGGGCGAGCTCGGGAGTATTGCCATGACTCGTATAACGAATGCTTTTCGAAGTTCGAGGTACACGATTTTCAAAGGTTTCTTGGTTATGTGTTGACGGATGGATACAGCTGGATCTAGGTATTGTTAGTTTGGGTGATATATTTTGTGTCCCCTGTATCCCTAACACCAGATTGCATAACCAGAAAGTTTCGGGAGTTTATAGGTGGGATTCAAGTAGCTCTTAGCATTTCTTCCTGCAGATATTTGGTTTGTGATTGGGTAATCCTTACCACTTATTTGTTCGGTCGTACCTTGTTATTTTTTCATCAACCCTTAATCAAGTGGCTTCTCACCTTAATGGACGTGTGATGTTAGCTTTTGGAATTCATTCGTTCATCCTTGTTCGAATGTTTATTGTGAAGACTATATGTTGCAATTTCTATCCGTTGATTCAACTTGACTAGCTGTCTATCAAAGTGCTAACGGATGTCACCCTCTTCTGGATGGCTCCGCCAACGCGTCTGAATCCGGAACGCAATGATGGGAGTCAGTCGAACCCTCCACCTCCACCTCCGCCTCCGGAGGCATGGCAAGCTATCATGGCAGCCACCAATGCCAATGCTCAGATGATTTTGCAACTCTTGCAAGAGTGTACCCAAGGGCAAGGCAATCAAGGAAATCAAGGTCAAGGCAACAACCAGCCGCACTTTGCTACCCTCAATCAGTTCCTTGCTAATCAGCCGAAGTCTTTTAGCTTCTGTGTCGAGGCCACAGACGCCGACGATTGGCTTGTGGACATCTGCAAACATTTTGAATGTAGCAATGTCAGACCTGAGGACTTTGTCAAGTTTGCTTCGTTTCAACTCAAGGACCAAGCTCTTTGAGTGGTACCGACAATACAAAGATTCGAGAGGAGGTCGTGTAATTACACGGGATGAGTTCCGCCGAGAATTCAAAGCTCACCACATTACGAAAAGTGTTGTTGAGAGCAAGCGTGAGGAGTTCCGCAATCTCAAGCAAGGCAACATGTCTGTGTATCAATACAATATCCAGTTCGAGAAACTTCGCTCGCTTTGCTAAGCAAGACGTCCACGATGAAAAGAGTATGATCTATCAATTCAGAGGTGGTCTCGGAGAAGATCTGCAATTAGGTCTCGTGCTTTTGAGCGAGAAAAGTATGATGAATTCTACAACATGGCTTGAAGCAAGAAGCTGCCCAGCTCAAATGTGAGGCTTCTAAGAAGAGAATCGGGGATGCGATTCAGTCTTCTTCTTCCTCTCAAGTGGCAGCTAAGCGTGAAGTTCTACCTTCCTCCTCCTCCGTTCCGTCGGCCTTATCGTGAGAGAACTTCGGTGGTCGTGGATCTTCCCACCCACCCAACCCAGGCTATCGAGAACAAGTCTAATTCTCAAGCTCCAAGGTCAAATGCTCCTTATCACCGTCCTCTCTCGAGGTGACTTGCAACAAATGTCGTGAAAGGTCTCTATGCGAATAAGTGCTTCAACCAAAGGCGCCTTCCGCCTCCTCCTCTGTGAGATCTTCCGGCAATGCAGTGGTCAAGCATAATCCCAAGTCTGCAAAGGTGAACATGATGAATGCAGCGCAAGCGGAAGGATTCTCTTGATGTGATAATGGGTAATCTTCCGATTAATGATATTCCTGCAAAAGTTTTATTTGATACCGGTGCATCGCATTGTTTCATGTCTAGATCATTTGTTGCAAAGCATGATTTCATTTTGGAAATGTTGGAAAAACCCTTGGGAGTTGTTTCTCCAGCCTCTTCTATGAGGGCTACCACAATGATTCCGGATGTTTCTATCAAGATGGGCGACTATAGATTTCTATCTAAACCATTTGTTCTTGGTGACTCGGATATTGATCTTATTCTTGGGATGGATGGCTTTCTCGGCACAAAGCTTCGGCTTGATTGTGCTGCCAGAAATTCAATTGACTCACTCTTACGAGGATGTGATCATCTATGCCGCTTCGTGATGAAACCATTCGGTTGTTTTCTCTCAATGAGAAGGGCGAGTTGGATGCTATCTCTCGATTCCGATCGTTTGTGAGTACCAAGATGTCTTTCCGGAAGAGCTTCCCGGAATGCCTCCTCAGCGGCGATTGAATTCATTATCGATCTTGAGCACGGCACGGAACCCGTTTGCAAGCGTCCATACAAGCTTGGACCTAATGAGCTGAAGGAATTGAAGAAGCAGCTCGATGAACAAGAGCGTCTGGGTTTGATCAGACCGAGTTCATCTCCTTGGGGTTGTGGTGTTCTTTTTGTCCAGAAGAAGGATGACACGCACCGACTTTGCGTCGATTACCATCCATTGAACAAGAAGAAAATCAAGAACAAGTATCCACTTCCCAACATCAATGAGCTTTTCGAGCAACTCAAAGGTGCTAAAGTGTTCTCCAAGCTTGACCTTCGTATGGGTTATCATCAAATTCGCATTCATGAACAAGTATTCCCAAGACAGCATTCAGAACAAGCTTTGGTTCTTATGAATATACTGTCATGTCTTTCGGCCTTGTCAATGCTCCTCCAACATTCTCTCGGATGATGAACTTCATCTTCAACCCCTACACCAATGAATTCGTCTTGGTCTATCTCGATGATATGTTGGTCTTCTCCAAGAATAAGAAGGATCATGCCAAACATTTGCGATTGGTGCTTGACAAGCTCAGAGAGCATCAATTCTATGCGAAGTTTTCCAAATGTGAATTTTGGCTTGATGAAGTGCTTTATCTTGGTCACATCATCTCCGCCAAGGGCATCGCTGTTAATCTAGAGAAGTTGTCTGCAGTTGTGAATTGGGAACCTCCTCAGAATGTCAAGCAGCTTCGCGGTTTTCTTGGACTTGCAAGCTATTGCTGAAGATTCGTGAGAACTTAGCTAAGATTGCAAAGCCTCTTTCCAACCTCCTCCAGAAGCATGTGAAGTATGCGGACTCCACGAGTGTGATGTTGCTTTCAATACTCTCAAAGAAAAACTGGTCACAGCTCCTGTCTTGACTCCTCCTGATGAATCCAAGCCATTCGAAGTTTTCTGTGATGCTTCTCTTCAAGGTCTCGGTGCTGTGTTAATGCAAGAGAAAAAAGTTGTTGCCTATACCTCTCATCAGCTGAAGCCCAACGAAAAGAACTACCCCACTCACGATCTTGAGTTGGCGGCAGTTGTCCATGCATTAATAACGTGGAGACATCTCTTATTGGGAAGGAAAGTGGACATATTCACCGATCACAAGAGTCTCAAGTATATCTTCACTCAACCCAACCTCAACCTCAGGCAAACTCGATGGGTCGAAATGATTCAAGAGTACAACCCAAGTATTGAATATACTCTGGGCAAGGCCAATGTGATTGTAGATGCTTTGAGCAGGAAGGCTTACTGCAACAGTTTAATTCTCAAGCCCTTCCAACCGTATCTCCGTGAAGCTTTCCGCAAGCTGAATCTTCAAGTTGTTCCTCAAGGCTTCCTTGCCAACCTCATAGTCTCTCCTACTTTGGAAGACCAAATTCGTGAGGCTCAACTCCTGGATACCATGGTGAAAAAGGTGAAACATGGTATCGGCAAGGGCATTTCCAAGTACAAGTGCTTCCACATTGATGACAAAGATACTCTTTTCTTCGAGGACCGGATTGTGGTTCCAAAGGGTGATCTACGTAAAGTCATTATGAACGAGGCGCACAATTCCCTTCTATCCATTCATCCTGGAATTGCTAAGATGTACCATGACCTCAAGCAGTCATATTGGTGGACTCGAATGAAGCGAGAAATTGCTCAATTCGTGAATGAGTGTGATGTCTGCAGAAGAGTGAAAGCAGAACACCAACGACCAGCTGGTCTCCTCCAACCTCTTGCTATTCCAGAATGGAAGTTTGATCATATCAAAATGGACTTCGTGACTGGATTTCCTAAGTCCAAGCGTGGAAATGATGCTATCTTCGTTGTCATTGACAAGCTTACTAAAGTGGCTCATTTTCTTCCAATCAAAGAATCTATCACAGCAGCTCAGTTGGCAGAGCTATACACATCCAGGATTGTCTCCTTGCACGGCATTCCACAAGTGATCTCTTCAGACCGTGGCAGCTTCTTTACCTCCAAGTTTTGGGATTCTTTTCGTAAGGCCATGGGCACCAACATTCGTTTCAGACAGCTTTCCATCCTCAAACAAGTGGCCAAGTCGAGCGAGTCAATCAAATCCTCGAAGACATGCTCAGGGCTTGTGTCATTTCCTTCGGCATGAAGTGGGAAGATTGTCTTCCATATGCCGAGTTCTCCTACAACAACAACTTCCAAGCGAGTTCGGGCAAGGCCCCATTCGAAATTCTCTATGGCAGAAAGTGTCGTACTCCTCTCAATTGGTCCGAGACAATTAGCGCCAACTTCTTGGCAACGACTTGATCACGAAGCGAAGAAATGTGCAAAGTCATTCGTGAGAATCTCAAAGCCGCATAATCGCGCCCGGAAGAGCTATTATGATCACAAGCACCGTGATGTGGCTTTTGAAATCGGAGACCATGTCTACCTCCGCGTCTCTCCAATGAAAGGCACTCGTCGCCCGGTATCAAAGGGAAGCTTGCCCCTAGATACGTGGGTCCTTTCAAGATCATTGGCAAAAAGAGGCGATCTCGCCTATAAACTTGAGCTTCCCTCAACCGCATAGCGTGCACGGCGTGTTTCACGTGTCACAGCTTCGCATAAGTGCTTCAAGACTCCTGAACGCACTATCAACTTGAAGAAATTGACCTCCAAGAAGATCTCTCTTATCATGAGCACCCGTTGCTATTCTTGAAGAAACTGGCGCAAGACTACGCAACAAGTCAATCAAAATCCTGAAAGTGAACTGGTCACACCATTCCGACCGAGAAGCCACACAGGGCGCGAGGATCACATCCGTTACGAATAGCCGGAGTTCTTTCTGTCCTAGATCTCGGGACGAGATCCTCTTGTAGTGGTGGAGTGTTGTAACACCCCGGATGTAACTTTCCATATTTGTAACTCCAACTCTTGCCATTTTCGGCATTGTGATATGATATTCCCTCCGTGGTTGGGTTTTTCTCTTTCATTTTGCATTTTGTTCATGTCATGCATTTCATATCATGTCATCATGTGCATCTCATTTGCATACGTGTTCGTCTCATGATTCCGAGCATTTTCCCCGTTGTCCGTTTTGCAATCCGGCACTCCTATGTCCCCCAGCGTCCCCTTTTACATTTTTCCGTGTGCGGGTACTAAACTTTCTCGGAATCGACCGAGGTTTGCCAAGTGGCCTTGGTACACCACCGGTAGACCACCTGTCAAGTTTCGGGTCATTTGGAGCTCGTTTGGTACTCAGCAGTTAACCGCACTCTCATAAAGGCCTCTTTTAAGTTGCAGCCCAACACCCTTTCAAAACATCCCAAAAACCCATCTAAGTCACTTCCATGCTCTCCGTCGTCGGATCTCGATCGTGTGGTAAACTACACTCCATTTGGAGCTTCCTAGCTCCTTCTACCTATAAAACACCCCTCCCCGAAATCCGGATCAATTCCACCCTAACCCTAGCCTCGCTCCTCTCGGCGCCCGGACATGTCAGACGGGCAGGCGCGTCATCGCCCGCGCCCGGCGAATCGGGAGCCGCCACGTGGCATGAGCCAGCATCGCCGCCCGGCCCTTGAGCTCGCCCGGGCCCCGAGGCCCATCGCTGCCTCCCGCGCCCGGCCGCGCCCTTCTGCCGCGCCCTCCGCCGCCTCAGTCGCCCCGCCGCGCCGTCCGGACCTTGCTGATCGCCCGGACTGTCGCCCCGCCGCCCAGCGCGCCGGACCTCGTCGCCGTCGCCACTGCCGCCCGGCCGCGCACCCATTGCCCATGGGGCCGCGCCCGCCGGACCCCGTCGCCCCGGCCCGAGCTCCTCCCCCGAGCTCCATCCGCCGTCTCCGTCTTCTCCGGCGTCGCCTCGGTTCGCGCGCCCCAGATCCGATCCGATGTCGGTTGACTTTCTTCTCCTCCCCCGAATATCGTCTAGGTCATATTTCTGCAGATATTTTGTTGCATTTTCATAGCACCATAACTTTGCACCTGTGGCTCCAATTTGGGCGTGTAGCATATTGAAATGTTCGGCCCGATGACTATATCATTTCATCTTATTTCATCATTTTCATTTGTGCGCATTCTGATGCCCGATATGCTGGTAGAAGAGGGCTATGTGATGTTAGTTTCAGATTCTTATCAGAACATGCACTTTTGTCATTTTTGCCATGATTGATGTGTGCTTCCTATGAACTTGAGTCCTACATGTGTTTTGTAATATGCCATGCCATCTTTATAGGGGTGTATGCCAAGTATTTTTGTGATCTCTGTGGTGACTAGCACAAGCATGCAAACTAGGCTTCATGATGTTGCTGATTTCAGCCCCTGTTTTGCTGATATTTTATGCTATGTTAACTTGATGCTACCGAGAGATCCATGCATATTATGAGATACTTAAGTAAGGATGTTCTGAACATATGGTTATGCTCTATCCATCCATGGCCTTTTTTGCAATTATGGAGTGCCATAACTTGAGTCAATCGAGCTCTACTTTTGCTATAAAATGTTTCCTGGCAGATTGTTTACATGTTATTCAATTTTGCCAAGGTTGTTGTAGTTGATCCGTGTAGGCTATGATGTTGTTATTGCCATGTGTAGCTTCTATGCCATGTCTTCTTGATGGATGTATGCTTAGTTTATCATGAAATGCTCTGTAGTGAGTGCATCGAGCTCTTAAACATGCCTACTTGTTATCTGTTTTTGTCATGCCATTCTTGCTGAATCATTATGAAACTTGCTATGTTGACATGGGTGCTATTGCATTTTCTGTTCCCTTTTTGCTCATGGTCAGTAAGGGACTTTTGTTCTATGCTTTGAGTAGATTCATGCCATGTCTTGTTTTGGTATTATAAGTTCCAGTAGCATGTGGTTTGCTTGCTCTGAAGTGAGTGCATCGAGCTCTTAATTTATTGTTGCTTGCTATGTGGCATCAAGCTGTTAATGGCAGATTTGTGCCATTCTTGTTTTGCTTGTCATTTGCAAACCGTGCATCCGATTCCAGTGATCTTTATATCGATTTCAACCGAAATAATCTCACCTTTCCAGCGGCATACTTGGTTTGCCTAGTTGATGCCTGGTTCATCATTTTCCTTCCGGAGCACGCATACGCATTGCATATCACATCTCGCATATCATGCCATGTATTGCATCATGTTGCTTGTGTTGTCCACCATGATTTATTGTGGTTCCATTGTTTGTGTTCTTGCTTTGGGTAGAGCCGGAAGACGAGTACGTGAACGAGGAACCTATTGAGAACGCTTACGAGGATCAAGCTTTCGACAACTCTGAGAACCTTGCGAGCAAGATGACCATACCCTCGAAATCACTTACATCTTTGCTTGCTAGATGCTCTCTCTTTGCTATGCCTATGCTACGATGCCTGTCACTTGCTATATCATGCCACCCATATTGCCATGTCAAGCCCCTAACCATCCTTTCCTAGCAAACCGTTGATTGGCTATGTTACCGCTTTGCTCAGCCCCTCTTATAGCGTTGCTAGTTGCGGGTGAAGATGAAGTTTGTTCCTTGTTGGAACATGGAGATGTTGTTCCTTGCTGGAACATGTTTACTTGTTGGGATATCACAATATCTATTGTTTCATTAATGCATCTATATACTTGGTAAAGGGTGGAAGGCTCGGCCTTATGCAGGTGTTTTGTTCCACTCTTGCCACCCTAGTTTCCGTCATACCGGTGTTATGTTCCTTGATTTTGCGTTCCTTAGACGGTTGGGTGATTTATGGGACCCCCTTGACAGTTCGCTTTGAATAAGACTCCTCCACCAAGGCCCAACATTGGTTTTACCATTTGCCACCTAAGCCTTTTCCCCCGGGTTTTCGCGAGCCCGAGGGTCATCTTTTATTTACCCCCCCGGGCCAAGTGCTCCTTCGAAAGTGTTGGTCCAAACTAGAGCACCGTCTTGGGACCATTCCTTGGCAACTTTCGGATTACGTCGGTTCCTGACGCTTAGCTTATCCGGTGTGCCACGAGAACGAGATATGTGCAGCTCCTATCGGGATTTGTCGGCACGGTCGGGTGGTCTTGCTGGTCTTGTTTTACCATTGTCGAAATGTCTTGTAGTCCGGGATTCCGAGATCGATCGGGTCTTCCGGTAGAAGGAATATCCTTCGTTGACCGTGATAACTTATTATGGGCTAAGTTGGGACACCCTGCAGGTATTATCTTTCGAAAGCCGTGCCCGCGGTTATGAGGCAGATGTGAATTTGTTAATATCCGGTTGTAGAAAACCCGAAGTTGACCTTAATTAAAATACATCAACCGCGTGTGTAACCGTGATGGTCTCTTCTCGGAGAAGTCCGAGAAGTGAACACGGTGTTGGAGTTATGTTTGACATAAGTAGTTTCAGGATCACTTCTTGATCGCTACTAGCTTCACGACCGTGCCTTGCTTCTCTTCTCGCTCTCTTTTGCGAGTGTAGCCACCATATATGCTAGTCGCTTGTTGCAGCTCCACCTCACAACTATGTCCTTCCTATAAGCTTAAATAGTCTTGATCTCATGGTGTGAGATTTCTGAGTCCCCGTGACTCACAGATTCTACCAAAACAGTTGCAGGTGCCGATGATGCCAGTGCAGGTGACGCAACCGAGCTCAAGTGGGAGTTCGACGAGGAACGTGGTCGTTAATATGTGTCTTTTCCTGATGATCAGTAGTGGAGCCCAGTTTGGACGATCGGAGATCTGTGTAGCATTTGGGGTAGTCTTCTTTTATTTTGGTTCCGTAGTCGGACCTTGAGTGTATTCTGGATGATGGATGTTTATTTATGTATTGTGTGAAGTGGCGACTATAAGCCAACTATGTATCTCTTTCCCTTATGTATTACATGGGTTGTGTGAAGATTACCTCACTTGCGACATTGCTTTCAATGCGGTTATGCCTCTAAGTCGTGCTTCGACACGTGGGAGATATAGCCGCATCGAGGGCGTTACAGTCACTCACACAAGTCCGGCAAGCACAAGAACACCTCAACCTCAGCAGGCTGTTCTTCCCCTTGTATTGTTCGTCATCAGCCCAACAGGCAATCCACCACCACACACACTCGAGTAGGGTATTACACCACAACGGTGCCCCGAACCAGTATAAATCTCTTGTCTTTCTGTGTTGCGAGTTCGTCGGGTTCGTCCGCGAGATCTTAGCGAGCTAGGGCGGGGATCGGTAGGAGGGAAAGACTTTGTGCACACCCCAGAGTTTGAACCTTAAGGGTTTGTCGGAACCCCACATCCGACAGCATGTACCATCAAAATGCACCTGCTCCAAAGCAGTCTTATGCTGCACCGCGTCTGCCTCCTCCACCATATAAACAGCCAAGGCTTCCAGCTCCACCACCCCGAGCTGCTGTTCCCACTCCTAATAATTGTCTGTGCTACAAGTGTGGTCAACCAGGTCACCTTGATAGGAACTGCTATCAGAACCAGAATCAATTGGCCCTTCCCGTAGCTGGCCGTGGAAACAACCAGCCCCGCACCAACAATGCCAGGTCTTATAGTCGTGTTCATGCCAACCATGTTGATCTCAATGAAGCTCAAGACCAGCCTGCTACTGTGATGGGTACACTCCTCATAAATTCAGTACCAGCATCGGTTTTATTTGATACAGGAGCATTGCATTCGTTCATATCAGCTGAGTTTGCATTCATGCATGGCATTAATTGCGAAGAGATGAATACTCCGCTAGTGGTACACACTCCTGCGGGCCAATGTCAAACCTCTATGGTTAGTCACAACGTTCCCGCTGAAATCGAAGGACTGGAATTCCTTGTCTCTCCATTGTACTGAAGTCCTGTAGCATTGATCTCATTCTGGGAATGGATTGGTTGAAAGCGCATACTGCTTCTATAGTTTGCGCCACTAAGACCGTCCATCTGCTACACCCTTCCGATGAAATAAAAAGCTACAATGCTCGTCTGCTTCAGAATGTCGAGGCATGGTTTTATGCATTGAATGCATTGAACGCTGCACCACTCGAGGGCATTGAGAACATTCCCATCGTTCACGAATTCCAAGACGTCTTTCCTGAAGAACTTATAGGGATTCCCTGTGCTAGAGCTGTCGAGTTCATCATCGACTTGAAGCCAGGCACCACTCCTATAGCCAAACGACCCTACAAAATGCCGCCGCATGCACTTATTGCGCTTAAGGAGGAAATCGACACATCTCTTCGCAGTGCTTTCATTTGCCCAAGTTGCTCTCTTGGGGGAGCACCTTCTCTCTTTGTCAAGAAGAAGGATGGGACAAACCGTCTAGTCCAAGACTATCGTCCTATCAATTAGGCTACCATTCAGAACAAATATCCTCTTCCTCAGATCAATGATCCGTACGATCAACTGGCTGGTTCATCAGTGTTCAACAAACTCGACTTTAGATTGGGTTACCACCAGATCCGTGTTCATGAAGAGGATATCCGAAAGACCACATTCGTGACTCGATATGGTTCATATGAGTACACCGTCATGTCTTTTGGCTTAATCAATGCTCCAGCCACCTTCTCTTGTCTGATGAACTATATCTTCATGGAATAACTTGACAAGTTCATCGTGGTTTATCTGGATGATATCCTTGTATATTCCAAGAACAAAGAAGAACATGTTGAACATCTTCGTCTTGTCTTGGAGAAGCTTCGAGAGCATCAACTCAATGCTAAGTATTCCAAGTGTTAATTCTGGCTTCTCGAAGTAACTTATCTTGGGCATGTCATCTGTAAGGATGGTATTGTCGTCAACCCTGAACGAGTCCAGGCTATTCTTGATTGGACTCCTCCGAAGAATGTCAAGCAAGTCAGAAGTTTTCTCGGACTCGCCAGCTATTGCCGCCGATTTGTCGAGAACTTCTCCAAGATCGCCAGGCCTCTGTCTAACCTGTTGCATAAGGGCGTCAAGTTCCAATGGATAGACAAATGTCAGGAAAGTTTCCAGGCACTTAAAGACAAGTTGACTTCTGCCCTAGTGCTAGCTCCACCTGATACTAAGAAGGACTTCATCATTTACTCCGACGCTTCCCGTCAAGGATTAGGTTTTTCCT
Source organism: Aegilops bicornis (assembly GCA_021605145.1). NCBI lineage: Eukaryota > Viridiplantae > Streptophyta > Magnoliopsida > Poales > Poaceae > Aegilops > Aegilops bicornis. The sequence continues at coordinate 350,019,963 of CM038672.1, forward strand.
AATGCAAGAGTGCAAAGTGATTGCTTATGCCTCTCTTCAATTGCGCCCTCATGACGAGAACTACCTAGTTCATGACCTCGAGCTTGCTGCTGTCATTCATGCACTGAAGCAGTGGCGACATTACCTTCTTAGTAATCGTTGCGAGATCTTCACCGACCACCAAAGTCTGAAGTATCTGTTTACTCAGCCAAACCTGAACCTCCGTCAGTAGAGATGGATGGAGACTGTTGCAGACTTTGACTTGGGTATTTCTTATACACCAGGCAAGGATAATGTAATTGCTGATGCCTTGAGCCGCAAGTATTACTGCAACCACCTCCAGATTCACAAAGTTCAACCCTCGCTTGTTGAAGAATTCAGAAAGCTGAACCTCCATATAGTTCCTCCTGGTGCACTCGCTCCCCCTCCTCCAGAGTGCCGCAAGATGAACCTCCATGTTATTTCCCAGGGTTCTCTCAATACCCTGGTTGTTAAATCTGATCTCATGGACAACATCAAGACGCTACAAAAATATGACTCTCAAGCCCACAATATTAAGTGCTACCTCACCGAAGGAAGGCCCTTGTTCTTCACTATTGCTGATGATGGCATCTTGTACTTCAAGGGCAGCCTAGTGGTACCATGTTCATAGAAAAACCTGGATATGACACAAGAGGTTATGAAAGAAGCTCATGATACGCCTTTGTCTATTCATCCCGGTAGTACAAAGATGTACCAAGACATTCGTCAGAGATTCTGGTGGTCTAATATGAAGCAAGACATTGCTCGTTATGTTGCTGAGTGTGACGTTTGCCGTCGTATCAAAGTAGAGCATCAAAGGCCAGCTGGGACTCTGCAACATATCTCTATTCTTGAATGGAAATGGGACCATGTTGAAATGGACTTCGTCACTAGATTTCCCAAATCGCAGAAAGGTAATGATGCTATTCTTGTCGTCATTGACCGGCTTTGTAAGGTTGCACATTTTCTGGCGGTCAAAGAAACGATCATTGCTAGCCAGCTTGCAACTCTCTACATGTCCAAAATTGTTTCACTTCACGGTATTCCACTAGTTATGAGTTTGGACCGTGGCAGCTTGTTCAGTTCAAGATTCTGGGCAAGTTTCCAAAAAGCTATGGGAACTCATCTATCGTTCAGTATTGCGTTTCATCCTCAGTCACAAGGGGAAGTTGAAAGTGTCAACCAACTTCTCGAAGACATGCTTCGAGCTTGTGTAATTTACTTTGGCAAGAAATGGGAGGAATCTCTCCCGTATGCCAAGTTCTCTTATAATAATAGCTATCAAGCCAGTCTGTAGATGGCCCCCTTCGAAGTGCTATATCGATGAAAGTGCCGAACCCCTCTGAACTGGTCAGAAACCAGGGAACGTCCACTCTTCAGTCCGGATATTATCCAACGTGCCAAAGAACAAGTCCGCATCATTCGTGAGAATCTCAAGACTACTCAGTCACGCCAGAAGAGTCAATATGACCGCCATCACAAAGACATGGTCTATCAACCTGGCGAAAAGGCTTATCTTCAAGTTACACCAATGAAGGGTGCTCTCCGCTTCCGGATCAAGGGCAAGCTAGCTCCTCGCTATATTGGTCCATACACTATTCTGGAATGGCGTGGAAAAGTGGCATATCAACTGGAGCTTCCGTTAAACCTTTCCACGTGTCACAACTCCACCGCTGCTTCAAGGACCCAGTCCGAGCAGTGGATCATGAAGTGCTCGAGTTGCAACAGACCTCTCCCATAAAGAGCATCCGATCCACATTCTCGGCCAAGCTGAACGCCGCACACGTCAGAAGGAGATCAAGTTCCTCAAGGTCTAGTGGTCACATCACTCTAAAGACGAAGCCTCTTGGGAATGCGAGGATCGCGTGCGTGATGAATACCCCGCACTGTTTCCTTCTACCTCCTAAATCTCGGGACGAGATTTCTTGTAGTGGTGGAGAATTGTAACGCTCGGATAATTATGCTACAGTAAACCTATGCTAATGATGCCACATCACCCCTGTTACTGTCGGTAATCTCGCGTTAGTTCAAAATGATTCGAATTCAAATTTGAATTTTTGTCAAACATCAAAAGTTTTCAAACATCAAAACTAAAATGTTCGGAATGTGGCTTATTACATATACTAAATTAGGGACTACTTTCATAAATTTATAAAACTAATATAAATGTGAAACTAAAACATAATAGTAAAGTAAAAACAAATAGAAAAGAAAAGGACAAACGTAAAACAATAAAAAGGAAAACCCCCTGGCCAACTGAGCCAGACGGCCAGCACAACCGACCCCCCTCCAATCAGGCCCACTCCCCCGTTCCCCCTTGTCGCCTCCTTGCCCGCACCCTCTTCCCCCGACCGCGCCATGAACAGGGCGCGTTCCCATCGCACCACCTCGCCATCCCCGCCGATCGGATATGATTGCCAGCGCCACGCCTCCTCGGGTTCTCCTCCCCACTCAACCTCGCTCTCCCTCTCGGCCTCTCCCTCTCCCCTCAGATCCACCATGCCGCTTCCTTCTTCCCCACCGCATCCGAGCGCCGCCATGCCTCGCCGCCGTAGAACTTGCGGCCACCGCGACCTCCTCGCCTCACCACCGTGCCAGCTCGCTCCGCCTTCGTCCTCTATGCCATCTGCAACCACCGGAGCGAGACAGAAGACACTGCGGGGAGCGGATCGAGACGCCCCCCTTCGCATCTGTCGCCGGCGAACTCCGTCGTCTCCGGCAATTGCTGCTACTAAGTCATTCACCGGCCTCCGTGTGCCGTTCGATGAGCTTGGCTACCAACTCCGTCGTCTCGGGTCCTTTCAAAATTGTTGGCAAAAGAGGCGATCTTGGCTACCAACTCGAGCTACCTTCCAACTTCTCTAATGTGCACGATGTGTTTCATGTGTCACAACTTCGCAAATGCTTCAAGACGCCCAAGCGCACAATCGACTTCAAAGAGATTGATCTTAAAGAAGACTTGTCTTATCATGAGCATCCCATTGCCATTCTTGAAGAAACCGAGCACAAAACTCGCAACAAGTCGATCAAGTTCCTTCAAGTTAAGTGGTCTCACCATTCCGACCGAGAAGCAACTTGGGAATGATAGGATCATCTCCGTTCTGAATATCCCAATTTCTTTCGTTCTTAGATCTCGGGACGAGATCTTCTTTTAGTGGAGGAGAGTTGTAACACCCCGTTTGTAACACTTCCCATTTTGGCATATATAACTTTGTTCATGATCAAATTCCATGTGGGTCTATCCTTGTTGGCTTCAATTTGTTTTGCCTTGTTATTTCCCACCTCCATTAATGTGCATCTTTTCCCTAGAAATCTTATACGACGCCAGTTACCTCTCTGTCAAATTTCATTCCATTTGGAGTTGATTTGGTTGGGTTAAAAAATGCTTCAAGTTTGAATATTATTCAAACTTGTTTTATCTTTCTACCTGTAAAAATGCCCAAGGCAATTTATTCTATTAGTGTATAATCCCAGGAGCTTGGGAATATTTTAATCACTCCCAAATTCCTCTTCTAGCCCCTTGCACTTTTCTCTTTTTTTTTATGTTTGAGGAAAATGAAAGAAAGAGAAAGAATAGCAGCAGCCTACCTGGGCTTCCCTCCAGGCCTCCCAGCGCAGCAGCCGCCACCAGGCGCGAAGCCCAGCCCATCAACGCCAGCCTCTGTTCCTCTTCTTCCTACTGTACGACAGCACATCCGGCATGTCCACGTCGATGCCCCGGTCGATTTGACGGCCGTCCGGCGCCATAGAGGCCTATAAGACATGTCCTAACCCTAGTTCTAGAGTCCCTCGTCCACTTCCTCCCCTCTCCTGGCCTCGCTGCCCCTCAGGTAAGCGCCACGCGCCTCGCCGTCTCCCTGCCCACCATGACCCGAGCGAGCAAGAGCTCGAGCTCGGGGTAGCCGTCCACGTCGCGCCTCCGACCCGCCCGTCGCCGTGGAGAGGACCACCGACGCCCCCGCGTCCTTCTACCACAACACACGCGCCGCCACGGCCCCTAGATCGACCGCCTCGACCCATCTTCTTCCTCTTCTTCATGGACAGCAAGTTCATCGGAGTTCCTCGCCTCCTCGCCGTCGATCTACTGCGTACCCGGCCACATCATCTCGTCATAGGTATACTAGGTATACCCAACTCCCTTGATTTCTTCTCAAGTCGCTGTCCGGTCACCGTAGACGTCGCTAGGGTCGGGATCTCCTCATGATCTCAACGCTCCGGTGAAGTCTGAAGCTATAGTGCAGTTGCTGTCCTCTGCTTCCCGCGCGCCCGCGGCCTTAGCAGTTGCATTCGACACTCTGGCCTCGCGCTTCCTCCGTAGCCAGCCCGCGCCTCGCTGTGCCTTGTTGCCATCGCTCGTCGCGACTTGCCGTACCCCAAGTCGAGCACGAGCTCAAGTTCGAGTGCCCCGACAAGCCCGCACCCTGTCGCCTTGCTGCACCCCTTGCATGCTCCGGCTCCGCCTTCAATCCCGCACGCCCGCTGCCGCTTGCCGAGCACAGAGTAGCCGTTGCTGTCGCCAAAGTCACCGTCGTTGCCTCGGCCTCGAGAGTGCAGCGAGCCCCACCTTGGACGCGGTTCAAGAAGTACCAGACACCATCTTTAGCTAGACACACACGAATAGCTCAGTGGCTTAAGCCATACTCCTCCGTGTAGGTGAGCAGTGTTCGAATCCCCTTCTCTACATAATTTTGTTTTGACTTTTGTTTACTTTTCCTATGTGTCAATGGCACCAAGGACCCACTGGTCATACAAACACACAACCCCTTCTTCTCTTTATTGTTTTTCATATTTTTTTCCCGAAATTCCATTTCTGGGAAGGGCTGACTTTCCAAATCTGGCCGTGTCCAAATCTGAGCATTCCACATTAGGCAGAGTGCCATTTCTGTCCATTTCCATTTTTGACAGTGTTTTGCAAATACATTTGTATGCAGGGTACGAATCCCCTTCTCCACATAATTTTGGTTTGACTTTTTATTATTTTTCCTGTGTGTCAATGGCACCAAGGACCCATTGATCATACAAACACACAACCCCTCCTTTTCTTTATTGTTTTTCATATTTTTCCCGAAATTCCATTTCTGGGAAGGGCTGACTTTCCAAATCTGGTCGTGTCCAAATCTGGGCATTCCACATTAGGCAGATTGCCATTTCTGTCCATTTCCATTTCTAGCACTGTTTTGCAAATGCATTCGTGAGCATTTTTCTTACAGCAACATATCCTTATTATATATGTTTTAGGACTAGAAAAATCCCACTAATCCATTGGTGGCATCCATTTCATCATTTGAGCAAGTTTGCACACATGTCATTTTCCATCACATTGTTGTTTTGTCATTTATGTGGATAATTATGCAAATATGATATGTGATAACTTTGTACATGAACATGCTCTTTTACATGCCATACTACTGCTAGAATTTGTTTCATGCTATGAAATGCATTGTAGTGAGTGCAATAGGCTTGCAAACATGCCTACTCAAATCTATTCTTCCATGCGATGTTTATTTTGCCAAGTCTGAAACTTTTAGCATAACTTTCTACATGTTTATTTTGCTAAGTCTAAAACTATTATCATTTGTCAGTTTGCCATGTTATTTTGGTGATGTTCTAGTGAGTTTTAGAAATAGTTCAGTAATCATGTTTTGTAGTGTTTGTCATATACTTCACTTACATGCCTTTTTCTTTCATGTTTAAGCCCTATTGCATATTCATGTGATGCATCCAAGTTGGCATGTCGCTGTTTTGACATTTTTGCATTGCTTATCATATTGCTCACCGTTTGAGTTCCGTGCATCCGTTTTCGATCATCTTTATATCGATTTCAATAGAAATCTTCCAATATTTCTAGTGGCATGCTTGGATTACCAATATTTTCCCACATCATTCCTGCCTTCATATTTTCCTTCCCGTTATCGTACCCCTTCATTCCGGTAGAACCGTAGCTCCGTGCATACCGTTCATCTTATGCATCCTTGGTAGTTTTGCATGTAGAACATGTTCTTTCCATGCCATGAGTGGTTGTTTATTGTATGCTTGTCTTTCTTTGGGTAGTTCCGGGAGAAGAGTTCGAGTCCGAGGACCTTGTTGAGTACATTAACGAGGAGCAAGGATTCGATACCACTGAGAACATTGCAGACAAGATGATCATTACCCCCGTTATCACTACTATCTTTGCTTGCTAGTTGCTCATTGCTATCGCTATGTCGCGCTACCTACCACTTTTTATCAAGGCTCCTAAATTGCCATGACAAACCTCTAACCCACCTGCCTAGCAAACCGTTGTTTGGCAATGTTCCCACTTGCTCAGTGCCTCTTATAGCATTGCTAGTTGCAGGTGCAGTGCAGGATGTTCCATGTTGGGACATGGATATGTTGGGATATCACAATATCTCTTATTTAATTAATGCATCTATATACTTGGAAAGGGTGGAAGGCTTGGCCTTTTGCTTGGTGTTTTGTTCCACTCTTGCCGCCTTAGTTTCCGTTATACCGGTGTTATGTTCCTTGATTGTGCGTTCCTAACACGGTCGGGGTTTATGGGCCCCCCTTGACAGTTCTCTTTGAATGAAATTTGCATAGGGAGTAATTAACCCGAGGATTCTTAATCAACAACCCGGGCTAGTGCTCCTCATGAGTGTTGGTCCAAACCGGGCAGTGTGCGGGGCCACCACGGGGAAACTCAATGATAGGTTCTACTCGTAGCATGTCCCATCGGATCATGGCCTGAGATGAGATAAGTGTGGCTCCTATCGGGGTGTCGGCACGTCTGGAGATCTTGCTGGTTTTGTTTTACCATTGTCGAAATGTCTTGTGAACCGGGATTCCGAGCTTGATCGGGTTGTCCTGGAAGGAGGTTTTTCCTCCGTGGATCGTGAGAGTTTGTGATGGACTAAGTTGGGAGACCCCTGCGGGGTTTGATCTTTCGAAAGTCGTGGCCGCGGTTATGTGGCAGATGGGAGTTTTTAATATCTGGTGGTAGTGAACTTGACACTAAAGTCGATTAAAATACACCAACCGTGTGTGTAAACGTGATCATCTCTTTTCGACGAAGTTCGGGAAGAGAACACGATGGGGTTATGATTGAATATATGTAGCTCAGGATCACTTCTTGATCATTACTAGTTTGCGACCGTATGCGTAGTTTCTCATCTAATTCTGGTATTTGTAAGTTAGCCACCATACAAATGCTTAGTTCTTGCTGCAACCTCAACACTTAACCATGTCATTCCTACCATAAGCTTTGTTAGTTTCGACACCGTGGGTGATATAATTGATGAGTCTCTGTGGCTCACAGATTACTACAAACATAGTTGCAGGTACCTTTGAGTCAGACACAGGAGATGCCACTGAGCTCTAGTGGGAGTTTGACGAGGATCGTGCGCGATTCTACGTCACCTATCCAGACGATTGGTACCTGTTTTAAGATGCACAAGTTTCTCCTAGAGACGGCGGCGCTTCGTCTCGAAATTCCTCCCCTTATTTTTTCTAGGTCAAAATGACTTATATACCAGATGAGGGGCATCGGAGGTGGGCCGAGGAGGGCACAACCCACCAGGGGGCGCCTGGGCCTCCTGGCGCGCCCTGGTGGGTTATGCTCACCTGGTGGCACCCCTCTGGTACTTTTTGGCTCCAATATTTCTTATATATTCCATAAAAACTCCTCGTAAAGTTTCAGCTCATTTGGAGTTGTGCAGAATAGGTAGCCTGACGTAGCTTTTTCAGGTCCAGAATTCCAGCTGCCAGTATTCTCCCTCTTTGTGTGTATCTTGCATATTATGAGAGAAAAGGCATTAGAAATACTCCAAAAAGCATTATTATACATAAAAACAATATCAATAACAGTAGGTAAACATGATGAAAAATGGACGTATCAACTCCCCCAAGCTTAGACCTCGCTTATCCTCAAGCAAAAACTGAAAGCGGAGAAGATGTCCACATGCTTAGAGAGAGAGAGAGAGGTGTCGATAAAAACAAAATACAGATATAGAAGCATCATGTAAGTTATTATAACAGCAACAAACTTTAACATAAAACTTTTATCATAGACTTCTCATGAATAAGTAACAATTCATCACAACATCAAATTATAAAGCATAAACTCTACTGGAAACCAGCAAACTATGTTCTCAGTCAACTTTGCAACTACAATTCATCATCTTTTCAGGAAGGGTCACGTATCGGAGCCATTAGGCAAGTCCACATACTCCACCATCATAGTCTTCTATGACTGCTAACACGTACTCATCGCATACACATGAGCAAAACGTTTCAACCGGACACATTGAAAGATAGGAGCTTATAGATTTGCCTCCCAACGTATTCACTTCATGGGTGATGTCGATAATAATAACTCATGCCACCCATATCCAACTAGATATATGTGCCTAGATCTTTCCTCGCCACATGATGCTTGCCAAAGCAGAAAAAAAAGGAATAGAGAGAAAAACTTAGACTCTTGCATAAAAGTAAATACATAAAAGTAAAACATAGGCCCTTCACGTGCCAGAGAAGAGGTTGCCATGTGCTTTTTATTTGTATGCTCAATCTCTTATTGCAAAAGAACGCCACGTTATATTGCCCCTTATGATAGCAACCTTTATTATGAAGTCTGTCGCTTTTATTTTTTGCCATCACAAGTTCGTACAATGCTCAATTTTCTCCTACACTAAATGATCTAACACTTTTAGAAGCAATTTTTATTGCCTTATTGCACCGATGATAACTTACTTGAACGATCTTACTCAATCCATAGGTAGATATGGTGGACTCTCAAAATAAGATTTGTGTTTAAGGGTTTTTGGATGCACAACTAGTATCTCTACTTAGTGCGGAATTTTTGGCTAGCAAAGATAAGGGCAAGCACCACATGTTAAAGGATCTATGACAATATAACTTCTATGTGTATACGAACAAACATAAATCATTACGTTGTCTTCCTTGCCCAACATCAACAATTTTGGCCTAAAATATTTTGATGGGGGCTCACAATCATAAAAGATGTCCAAGATAGTGTATTTGCATGTAAATCTTCTCTTCCCTTATTAATTCTTTCATGAATTGCATGATTGACCAATGCTATGTTTGTAAATCTCCGATAAAAGTTTCTACTTATACTCTTCCTTATGTGATGTCATTCCTTACCATAAGAATAGCATATGATCCTTTTTATTTATTTCCTTTCTTTTTATTGAAACATGAAAGTAAAGAAAGCAAAAATCAAACTAAACTTTATTATATATCTCGCACATGATTACAAGGATAGATCACCAAGCAAACTCTCAAAAAGAAAGGATCGAAATGACTTTTATTCATCTAAAGCAAAAGATAACTACAGATCGAACTAAGAAAAGTAAAGGCAAAAGATAGTGGAGGTGATACAATACCGAGGCACCTCCCCCAAGCTTGGCACAAGCCAAGGGGAGTGCCCATACTGATACTCAAGTTTCTTTTGGTGATGAAGAAGGAGGTGGTGGTGATGAAGTAGCTATGTTATCCTTCATGATCAAAAAATTCTCTAATCTACGGATAACGCTCCGGAGGGCGATGATACGCTCCTGCAACAGAATATTTTCATGAGTGAGATATTTATTTTGCACACGAACCGTTTCAATGATCCGAAAGACTTCAATATCAGTAGGGGTAAGATGAGCATAGTAAGGATTAAGGATATCTTCTTCTTCCTCCTCGGCCAGCTGGGCTTGCTCGACCACCGGTGCTTGATCTCTGATGGCCTCCTTGCTCTTGCCCCCTTGAGAGGTTCTTTGGGCTCCTCTCTTTTCAGCTCGATCTTCATCAACTAAGCATCCTCCTCTACGTTGTTGAAGGAGGGAGAAGACATGATGCCTGGCTTAACAGATCTAACCGAAAACAGCAAGAAAGGAAAACAGAAGATTTCTCTATGATACGGTGGTCAATAGGTTCGGGGGATATATAAATATTTTTTACCTTGGGAAACAAGCAAACTGAAGAAAAATGTAGTCCGGAAGGTACCCGAGGTGGGCACAACCCACCTGGGCACGCCTGGCAAGCCAGACGCGCCCTGGTGGCTTGTGGCCAGTAGGGTCACCTTCGTGATAGTTTCTTATTTTCCTAATTTTTTAAATATTCCAAAACTGACAAAAAATATTTTTGCGGATTTTTAGGAGTCCGCTTACTTACCGTATCACGTACCTCCTCTTTTTCACGATTCTAGAGTATTCCAGAAGGTTACCTTTATGTGTTCTTCATGTGTCATAGTTAGGAAAATATTGCTTTCAACATTAATGGGCGTACCTAAGATATAATGTTTTATTCTTTGCCCATTGACAACCTTCGGGTTAGTACCTTTGGCATTATTTATTTTGATGGCTCCAAATCGATAAACCTCCTCAATAAAATAGAGTCCTTCCCATTTGGAGAGGTGTTTTCCTGCAAAGAATCTGAAACAAGAGTTGTACAAAAGAACATATTCTCCAAGTTTGAACTCACGCTTTTGGATTCTTTTATCATGCCATCTTTTAACTTTTTATTTAAAAAACTTGGTATTTTCTTAAGCTTGGGTTGGCCATTCTTCTAGTGAGCTAATATCAAATAACCTATTTTCACCGGCAAGTTTGAAATCATAGTTGAGTTCTTTAATTGCCCAATATGCTTTATGCTCTAACTCAAGTGGCAAATGACAAGCTTTTCCATAAACCATTTTATAAGGAGACATACCCATAGGATTTTTATAAGCTGTTCTATAAGCTCAAAGTGCATCATCTAATTTCTTAGATCAATTCTTCTGGGACCTATTGAGAATCTTTTGTAAAATTAATTTTATTTCTCTATTGCTAAGTTCTACTTGACCAACAGACCGAGGATGATAAGGTGATGCAATTGTATGGTTAACATCATACTTAGCAAGCATTTTACAGAAAGCACCATGAATAAAGTGCGAACCAGCATCAGTCATTAAATATCTAGGGACTCCAAACCTTGGGAAAATAACTTCCTTAAGCATTTTAATAGAAGTGTTATAATCAGCACTACTAGTTGGAATAGCTTCTACCCAATTAGTAACATAATCAACAGCAACCAAAATATGTTTATACCCATTAGAGGAACGAAAAGGTCCCATATAATCAAAACCCCAAACATCAAATGGTTCAACAGCAAGAGAATAATTCATAGGCATTTCCTGATCTTGCCAATATTACCAATTCTTTGACATTCATCCCAAGATAAAACAAAATTACGGGCATCCTTGAAGAGAGTAGGCCAATAAAATCAGGATTGCAATACCTTGTGAGCAGTTCTGTCTCCTGCATGATGCCCTCCATAAGCTTTGGAGTGTCATTTCCATAGGATTTGTCCCTGTTCATGCTCAGGTACACAATGTCATATAATACCATCTACTCCTTCTTTATAAAGATGTGGGTCATCCCAAAAGTAATGTCTTAAATCATAGAAGAATTTTTTCTTTTGTTGTTATGTGAAGCTAGGTGTTATATTTCATAGTCTAGCATACCAAGGAGTGTTATGAGAAACATTTATTGCAACTAATTGTTCATCAGGAAAACTATCATTAATAGGTTTTGGGTCATCAAGAATATTTTCTAGCCTAGAAAAGTTATTAGTCACGGGGTTCTCAGCTCCCTTTCTATCCATGATATGTAAGTCAAATTCTTGCAGCAAGACAATCCACCTAATGAGTCTAAGTTTAGCATCTTTATTTTCCATAAGATATTTAATAGCGGGATGATCGGTGTGAAAAATTACTTTAGAATTAACAATGTAAGATCTGAATTTATCACAAGCAAACACCACTACTAAGAATTCTTTTTTAGTAGTAGGATAATTTCGTTGAGCACTATCTAGAGTTTTACTAGCTTAATGAATAACATTTAATTTCTTATCAACTCTTTGTCCTAGAACATCACCAACAACACATTCACTAGCATCACACATAATTTCAAAAGGCAAGTTCCAATCAGGTGGTTGAATAATAGGTGCGGAAATCAAGGCTTTCTTAAGTGTTTCAAAGGCTTCTACACAATCATCATCAAAAACAAATGGAACATCCTTTTGTAAAAGATTTGTAAGAGCCCTAGAAATTTTAGAGAAGTCTTTAATAAACCTGCTATAGAAACCAGCATGACCAAGGAAACTACGAATACCTTTGATATCTTTGGGGCATGGCATTTTCTCAATTGCATCAACTTTAGCTTTATCCACCTCAATAACTCGTTTATAAATTTTATGTCCCAAGACAATACCTTCATTAACCATAAAGTGGCACTTCTCCCAATTCAAGGCAAGATTAGTTTGCTCACATCTCTGCAAAACTTGATCAAGGTTGCTTAAGAAATCATCAAAAGAAGTTACGTAAACAGAAAAATCATCCATGAAAACCTCAACAATCTTTTCACAAAAATCAGAGAATATAGCGGTCATACATCTTTGAAAGGTATCAGTTGCATTACATAAACCAAAAGGCATACTTCTATAAGCATAAGTTCCAAAAGGATAGGTAAAGGTGGTTTTCTCTTGATCAGGTTGTGAAACGGGTATTTGAGAAATACCAGAATATCCATCAAGGAAACAAAAATGTGTGTGCTTTGACAATCTTTCTTGCATTTGATCAATAGAAGGCAAAAGATAATGATCTTTTCTAGTTGCTTTATTTAATTTTCTAAAATCAATCACCATTCTATAGCTAGTGACAATTCTTTGTGGAACAAGTTCATTCTTATCAATAGGAATGACAATAATACCTCCCTTCTTAGGGACACAATGAACAGGACTTACCCATCTACTATCAGCTATAGGATAGATTATACCTACTTCCAAAAGCTTTGGTATTTCAGTTCTTACCACTTCTTTCATCTTAGGATCCAAACATCGTTGGTGATCAACAACTGGTTTAGCACTAGGTTCCATATTAATTTTGTGCTGGCAGAGAGTGGGACTAATGCCCTTTAAATCATCAAGAGTATACCCAATAGTAGGTCGGTGCTTCATCAGAACCTTTAATAATCTTTCTTCTTCATGTTCTGAAAGGTTACCACTAATAATAACATGATATATCTTTTTCTCATCAAGATAAGCATATTTCGAAGTGTTTGGCAATTGTTTCAATTCAAACGCAGGATCACCTTTTGGTGGAGGAGGACCTCCCAGAGTTTCAATAGGAAAATTGTGTTTAAGCAGAGGACGTTGTTCAAAGAAAATCTTACCTATTTCATTTCTTTCATGCATATGCATATCATTCTCATGGTCTAACAAATATTGTTCTAGTAGTCAGTGGGAGGCACAACAATGGAAGCAAGACCAATTATTTCATCCTTACTAGGCAATTCTTCCTTATGATGCTTTCTACTAAACTTAGAAAAATTAAACTCATGAGACTCATCACCAAAACTTACACCGACAATTTGTTTGTCACAATCTATTTTAGCATTAATGGTGTTCAAGAAAGGTCTACCAAACATAATGGGAGAAAAGTCATCTTGTGGGAAACCAAGAACAAGAAAATCAGTAGGGTATTTTATTTTCCCACACAATACTTTAACATCTCTAACAATCCCAAGTGGTGTGATGGTGTCCCTATTAGCAAGTTTAATAGTAACATCCATGTCTTCTATTTCAGCGGGTGCTATGTCATTCATAATTTCTTGATAAAAGGTAAAAGGAATAGCACTCACGCCATCACCTAAATAACATAAACCATGATAACAATGATCTCCTATTTTAACTGAGACAGCAGGCATGCCAACAACAGGTCTATGTTTATCCTTTTCATCGGGTTTGGCAATTCTAGCAGCTTCATCACAGAATTAAATAACATGCCCATCTATATTTTCAACCAGGAGATCCTTAACCATAGCAACACTAGGTTCTACCTTGATTTGTTCAGCTGGTTTAGGTGTAATAATATAGCTTTTATTGACCACAGTTGAAACTTTAGCATGTTCCTTTATCCTCACAAGAAAAGGTGGGTTTTCAATATAAGTAGTAGGAACAACTAGATCAACATTGTAAATAATAGTTTCATCTTTAGCTATTACCGGTTCTTTAATAGGTGGGTGATATTTAAACCACTTCTCCTTAGGGAGGTCGACATGAGTAGCAAATGATTCACAAAAGGAGGCTACTATCTCAGAGTCAAGTCCATATTTAGTGCTAAACTTTTGAAAAGCATCAGTATTCATAAAAGACTTAACACAATCATACTTAAGCTTAATACCCAACTATTTACCTTCATCGAGTTCCCAATCTTCAGAGTTGCGTTTAATTCTTTCTAAAAGATCCCACCAGAATTCAATAGTCTTCTTCATAAAGGAACCAGTACAAGAAATATCAAGAATGGATCGATCATCATGAGAAAGCCGAGCATAAAAATTCTGAATGATGATTTCTCTTGAGAGCTCATAATTGGGGCATGAATATAACATTGACTTAAGCCTCTCCCAAGCTAGAGCGATACTTTGCCTTCACAAGGCCAAAATTTATATGTAATTCCGATCACGATGAACAGATGCATAGGATTATTATTTTTGGTTAAACTCCAATTTCAATCAATTCCAATTCTAAGATCCAATATCATCGCATAGCCTATACCATGCCAAAGATTTTCCCTTCAAAGATAAAGGGAAAACCTTCTTCTTAGCTTCATCTCCGAGAAAACCTGCAATCTTAAATAATCCACAAATTTCCTCCACATATATCAAGTGTATATCAGGATGTTTGGTTCCATCTCCTGCATAAGGATTAGCTAGCAGTTGTTCTATCATACCCGAAGGAATTTCATAACCAATATTTTCAGTAGGTGTAGTAGGTTGAGGGGTGACTAATTGTTGTTCCGGTCGAGGTGATGATACCCCGAACAAACCCCTCAAAGGATTGTTTTCCATAGTAACAAGAGACTGTAAATTTCAGCACGTAGTAATAATTTTTCCTTACCAATTTCCACTTACGAAGAGCGCTTCACTCCCTGTTAACGGCACCAGAAAAGAGCCTTGATGACCCAGAAATATAGGGGATCAGTCATAGTCCTTTCAATAAGTAAGAGTGTCGAACCCAACAAGGAGCAGAAGGAAATGACAAGTGGTTTTCAGTAAGGTATTCTCTGCAAGCACTGAAATTATAAGTAACGAGTAGTTTGATAGCAAGATAATTTGTAATGAGAAAGTAAAGATAGTAGTAACAAAAGTGCAGCAAGGTAGCCTAATCCTTTTGAGGCAAAGGACGGGCCAAAACGGTCTCCTATGATAAGCAAAGCGTTCTTGAGGGTATGATACGTCCATTTTGCATCATGCTTTTATATCGATATTTATTGCATTATGGGTTGTTATTAAACGTTATGTCACATTACTTATGCCTATTCTCTCTTATTTTACAAGGTTTATATGAAGAGGATGAATGCTAGCAGCTGGAGTTCTGGGCTGGAAAAGGAGCAAATATTAGAGACCTATTATGCACAGCTCCAAAAGTCCTGAATCTTCACAAAGGCCGTTTTTGGAACTAATAAAAAATACTGGAGAAAGAATTAAGCATAGGCGGCCTACACCCTGGCCACGAGGGTGGGGGGCGCGCCCTACACCCTGGGCGCACCCTCTGCCTCGTGGGCCCCTGGCAGGCCTCCAGTGCCCATCTTCTGCTGTATGAGGTCTTTTACCCTGGAAAAAATCATAAGCAAGCTTTCGGGACGAAACACCGCCGCCACGAGGCGGAACCTTGCCGGAACCAATCTAGGGCTCCGACGGAGCTATTCTGCCGGGGAACATCCCTCCGGGAGGAGGAAATCATCGCCATCGTCATCACCAACGATCCTCTCATAGGTAGGGAGTCAATCTCCATCAACATCTTCACCAGCACCATCTCCCAAAACCTCAGATTGGTACCTGTGGGTTGCTAGTAGTGTTGATTACTCCTTGTAGTTGATGCTAGTTGGTTTATTTGGTGGAAGATCATATGTTCAGATCCTTTATGCATATTAATACCCCTCTGATTATGAACATGAATGTGATTTGTGAGTAGTTACGTTTGTTCCCGAGGACATGGAAGAAGTCTTGCTATAAGTAGTAATGTGAATTTGGTATTCGTTCGATATTTTGATGAGATGTATGTTGTCTTTCCTCTAGTGGTGTTATGTGAACGTTGACTACATGACACTTCACCATTATTTGGGCCTAGAGGAAGGGATTGGGAAGTAATAAGTAGATGATGGGTTGCTAGATTGACAGAATCTTAAACCCTAGTTTATGAGTTGCTTCGTAAGGGGTTGATTTGGATCCATATGTTTCATGCTATTGTTAGGTTTACCTTAATACTTCTTTTTCAGTGGCGCAACCCCCCGAGTAAATTAAAGTTGAACCTAGTATTGCTATGGTTAAATATCTCTTGGCCGATAATATTGATGGGCATGTTATTTACTTCTGTGATGAAGCTGCTAGAATTGCTAGGCCTGATGCTAAAAATAAACATAGACCTGTGGTAGGCATGCCTGTTATTTCTGTTAAAATAGGAGATCATTATTATCATGGCTTGTGTGATATGGGTGCAAGTGCAAGTGCAATACCCCATTCCTTATACAAAGAAATTAAGCATGATATTGCACCCGCTGAGATAGAAGAAATTGATGTTACAATTAAGCTTGCCAATAGAGATACTATTTCACCAGTTGGGATAGTTAGAGATGTTGAAGTCTTGTGTGGGAAAGTTAAATATCCTGCTGATTTTCTTGTTCTTGGTTCCGAACAAGATAACTTTTGTCCCATTATATTTGGTAGACCCTTCTTGAATACTGTTAATGCTAGGATAGACTGCGAAAAGGATGTTGTTACTATTGGTTTGGGTGATATGTCTCATGAGTTTAATTTTGCTAAATTTCGTAGACAACCCCATGATAAAGAATTGCCTAGTAAAGATGAAATTATTGGTCTTGCTTCTACTGTCGTGCCTCCTAATGATCCTTTAGAACAATACTTGCTTGACCATGAAAATGATATGTTTATGAATGAAAGAATAGAAATAGATGAGGTAGTCTTTAAACAGGGGCCTATTTTGAAACACAACTTGCCTGTTGAAATCCTAGGGGATCCTCCTCCACCTCAGGGTGATCCCGTGTTTGAGCTCAAAACATTACCTGATACTCTTAAATATGCTTATCTTGGTGAAAAGAAGGTATATCCTGTTATTATTAGTTCTAACCTTTCAGAGCATGAAGAAAAGAAATTATTGAAAACTCTGAAGAAGCACCGTGCTGCTATTGGATATACTCTTGATGATCTTAAGGACATTAGTCCCACTCTATGCCAACACAAAATTAAATTGGAGAAAGACGCTAAACCGGTTGTTGATCACCAACGACAGTTAAATCCTAGGATGAAAGAAGTGGAATTTACCCTTTGATTTCTGCACCTATTGTTCAGCCACCTGATTGGAATTTACCCTTTGAAATTATGTGCGATGCTAGTGATTATCCTGTAGGTGCTGTTCTAGGACAAAGAGTTGATAAGAAATTAAATGTTATTCAATATGCCAGTAAAACACTAGACAGTCCCCAGAGAAATTATGCTTGTTGGTGTACTAGAGTAGGGGTACCCTAGTATCCCGAACTTGTGCACGGGCAGTTGCAGCCCTCCGCGGCAAGGCCTACCGGGTGACCGCCAAGGTCCTCCGTGGTTCCTTTGGAGCCATTCAAGAACAAAGTATTCAAGCCAAGGAGACAAGGCCCCGGCAAGAGGAGCTTGCCGGGAAGGCCACCCAAGGCACCTTCAAGACAAGGTCCCGGCAAGAGGAGCTTGCCGGGAAGGCCCGGTGAGCGACAAGCTTCCGAACGCGACAAGACAACAACCGCGGCAAGGCGCTTGCCGCGGCAGACCACCACTCTGTACCTACGCTCCAGCACATCCACTAACGTGTCGCCCTGGGACCTTTCCAGGCGCGTGTGGCGAGAGGCTGTGCAGCCAGCGGTGCGAGGTGGCAAGCGGCGCTGACAAGATTGCCATCGTGGCAAGCGGTGGCGCCCCTGACGGCCCCTGTTTGCACTGTTAGGGCGACGTAGACGGGCATTTAATGCCTTTGTCCCCTGCCGTCAGGGTTAGGTATGATACACTGTACACTATACACTGTACCAACCACTCTTTTTCCATTTGTACCCTTGTCTACGTTGCCACCTGTCGGAGACCCCTTGAGCATATAAAAGGAGGCCCATGCGCAACGTGGGGGGGGGGTTCGAAAGGTTCGACACTCACGCTTAGTCTCGTTAGCAGCTTGTGTGTACTGTAGCACTCAGCGCTCCTGAGCAAGAACTCAATACACTCAGACATGCAGCAGTAGGGGTATTATCTCTCCGGAGAGCTCCGAAGCTGGGTAAACCTCCCGTGTGCTTCGCCTCGATCTGCTCTTCGTGCGACCTCCGCTCCCCGCCGAACCGAAAGGGGCTCGGTCCGCCGGTCCCATAGGTGTTCGTGGGCCAGATCAGCCCGCCCCGACAATGCTACTACTGAAAAAGAATTTTTAGCGGTTGTATTTGCTTGTGATAAGTTCTGACCTTATATTGTTGATTTTAAAGTAACTGTTCACACTGATCATGTTGCTATTAAATATCTTATGGAAAAGAAAGATGCTAAACCTAGACTTATTAGATGGGTACTCCTACTACAAGAATTTGATTTGCATATTATTGATAGAAAGGGAGCTGAGAACCCGATTCTTGGACAACTTATCTAGGTTAGAGAATGTTCTTGATGACCCACTACCTATTGATGATAGCTTTCCTGATGAACAATTAGTTGTCATAAATGCTTCTCGTACTGCTCCATGGTATGCTTATTATCCTAATTACATTGTTGCCAAATTTATACCACCTAGTTTCACATACCAGCGGAAGAAAAAGTTTTTCTATGATTTAAGACATTACTTCTAGGATGACCCACACCTTTATAAAGAAGGAGTAGATGGTGTTATTAGACGTTGTATACCTGAGCATGAACATGAACAAATCCTACGCAAGTGTCACCCGAAGCTTATGGAAGCTAGAGATAGAACTGTGCATAAGGTATTGCAATCCGGTTTTTATTGGCCTACTCTCTTCAAAGATGCCCGTAAGTTTGTCCTGTCTTGTGATGAATGTCGAAGAATTGGTAATATTAGTGGACGTCAAGAAATGCCTATGAATTATTCACTTGTTATTGAACCATTTGATGTTTGGGGCTTTGATTATATGGGACCGTTTCCTTCCTCTAACGGGTATACACATATTTTAGTTGATGTTGATTACGTTACTAAGTAGGTAGAAGCTATTCCAACTAGTAGTGCTGATCATAGCACCTCTATTAAGATTCTTAAAGAAGTTATTTTTCCGAGGTTTGGAGTCCCTAGATATTTAATGACTGATGGTGGTTCACATTTTATTCATGGTGCTTTTCGTAAAATGCTTGCTAAGTATGATGTTAATCATAGAATTGCATCTCCATATCACCCGCAGTCTAGTTGTCAAGTAGAATTAAGTAATAGAGAGCTCAAATTAATTTTGCAAAAGAATGTCCATAGATCTAGAAAGAATTGGTCCAAGAAACTTGATGATGCATTATGGGCCTATAGAACTGCATATAAAAATCCTATGGGTATGTCTCCATGTAAAATGGTTTATGGAAAAGTATGTCACTTACCTCTCGAACTAGAAACTAAAGCATATTGGTCCGTTAAAGAGCTCAATTATGATTTCAAACTTGCCGGTGAGAAGAGGTTATTTGTCATTAGCTCACTTGACGAATGGAGAACCTAGGCCTATGAGAATGCCAAACTGTTTAAAGAAAAAGTTAAAAGATGGCATGACAAAAGGACACGAAAGCGTGAGTTTAATGAAGGTGATTATGTGTTGCTATTCAACTCTCGTTTAAGATTTTTTGCAAGAAAACTTCTCGCTAAATGGGAAGGTCCTTACGTTATCGAGGAGGTCTATCATTCCGGTGCCATAAAAATCAACAACTTCGACGGCACAAATCCAAAGGTGGTGAACGGTCAAAGAATCAAACATTACATCTCAGGTAATCCTATAGATGTTGAAACCAGTGTTATTGAAACCGTGACCTCGGAGGAATACATAAGGGACACTTTCCAAAATTCTTCAGACTCCGAAAAGCAATAGGTATGTGGTACGGTAAGTAAACTGACTCCAAAACAGTTCTTGTGGGAATTTTTCTCTGCTTCAGAATATTTAAGAAAATAGGAAAATAAGAAGTAGTCCGGGAAGGACACCAGGCGTCCACGAGGGTGGAGGGCACGCCCTACCCCCTGGGCACGCCCCCCTGCCTCATGGGCACCTTGTGTGCCCTCCGGGCTCCGTTTTCTTGCACGATACTTCTTTTGGTCGATAAAAATTCATTATATAATCTCCCGAAGGTTTTGACCACTGTACCACGCAAATATCCTCTGTTTCTCTTTCGAGCTGTTTTTCTGACAGATATAGATCACCATGACGTCTCCAAGTGCCCCCAAGGACAAGTTCTTAGAGAAGGTCATTAACCCCTACCTCGCGAAAGTGCTGCAACACCCTCAAACCATTGAGATGCACGCGGGGTTGCTGCACCTCCGTGATGTTGAGGGACCAAGGAGTACCGGATGCGTGGAGACAAGGCTCGAGGCAATGGAGCAACAAGTTTTCAAGTGCCAGGAGATGGTGGAACGAGGACTTGATGCCAATCACATAATGATCACGGAGTTCACCAACTGTAACGCCCCAGATACAACTTTCCATATTCGTAACTCCAACTCTTTCCATTTTCGGTGATGTGATATGTTATTTCCTCCGTGGTTGGGTTTTGTCTGTTGTTTTGCATTGTGTTCATGTCATGCATCTCATCTCATAGCATCATGCGCATTGCATCTGCATGTTTTCATAAAGCTTGCACCCATTCGTAGTTGCCGCGTCCCCCCTTGCTTTCGTTGACCGTTCCGAGGCCATTCGGGTTTTCGCTTCCCTCTTGACCGTGACCACCTAACCTCTCCTGCCAGCTCGCAGCGCCCTTGTGTGCGTGTCCGAAACTTACCCGAACCCGAACCGGTATGTCGTTACTGATGGATCCGGATCATCCCCAACCATCCTGAAAGTATCTTCGTTTCTTTGTTGGATTCTCCCTAGCCTAATTTTCCGTCAGTCCGATTACGATCGGAGGGACGAGATAGCCCCCTAGCCTAACCTACCCGCTATATATACTAGTCTAAACCGAGACCAAATCCCTAATTTCTAGGGATCCTCCCAGCCGCCGCCGCCACTCTCTCCCGCATCCACCTCGGGATCCTCCCTGGTCCAAATCCTCCCAACCAAGAAGTGCCCAAGCTCTTCGCTTCTCCTCCTACCTCACTCGATCCCGCTGCTCGCGCCAATCGAGCCCCTGTCCAGGAGCTCCCACAGCAACCCAGCGCCGGCCTCCCGCGCTCGACCTCATCCCCAACCTCGCAAGCTTCCTCGATCCTCTCCCGAGCAGGTGCTCGCCCGGAGCCCCGCGTCCTTGCCTCCGTCCAGCCAGCCACATCGCCGGCACACCCAGCAGCCAACCAGATGAGCGTCGCCCCCTTTCTTATCTTTCCCGTGCTCCTCCCGTTTCTCCCTCTCTCATATCCTTGCATATCTCTCTCTTTTTGTCAGCTGGAAGCCACGAGGAGGTGCCCTCGTCCCCGTCCCCATGGAACCGGCTTGCCTCTGCTTCGCCTTGTCATCACCGCCTCTCCGGTGAGGCCCCGCGCCCTCCCGTCGTGCCACCTCTTTCTTCCGTTTTCGCCCTGCGTTTCCCCTCTCTCATCTCTCTCTGTTCTCTCTTTCTCTATCGACAGGAGCACCCCCGCGCCATGGCCTCGCTGAGCTCTGCCCGCCCCATCGCCTGGATCCGTTGCTCAGCTTGGCCTCCCTCGCCTCTCCCGCGTCACCGGAGGTCGCCTCCGCCCGCTGCCATCTTCTTCCCGGAGCGCCTCCCCGCATGGCCACCCGAACCTGAAGCTCCATCCTGCCTCGTTCCACGCCTTGGCTCCGGCCAAAACAAGCCGTCCCCGGCCTCCTCGTCAGACCGGCTCCCCTCATCAAGTACTCGCGTCGCCATCCAGGTCCAGGCTGCCGTTCCCCTGCTCCTCCCTTCTCCTTTATTTTCTTCCTCCTGCCTCCGCTCACTCTTGATCTCTCTCTGTAACAACAGCCGTTGCCGCCGCCCTGCTCTGTTCGTCGCCGTCTCCGTCAGATCCGGCGAGGCCCTGCGTCCCAACTTCCAGGCCGTCACATCGCCCCACCGGAGGCCACCAGCGCCATCGCAATCCCGCGCCTCTGCTTCCCCTTCGTCCCCTGCTTCAGGTCGAGCAGCGCTCGCTGCCTCGCTCGTCGACCACAGCCCCGCGTTGACCAGTCCAGCGCCAGCCTGGACGAGCGCCACTTGCCGCGCTAGGCCTCCTCTGCTTCGCTCGCAGCCCAGCTGCCCAGCGCCTCCTCAAGCCCAATGTGAGCAGCCCAGTCGATCCAGATTCGGCCCTGTTCTGTTTTTTTAGACTCTGCGAATTTAACCATATCCAGAAAACTGCATGTTTACAGATTGCACCCTCATGTTCATGCATTTAATAACTCCACAACCGTGCATCGGATTAAAATGTTTTAAATATGTAAAAAGCTTAGAATTTCATCTAGTTTCATAATATCCAACTTTCATCCATGTTTAAAATGTTTAAAATTCTGTTTGTCTAAATTTGCTTAAATGCCATGCTAAAATGATTTATTCCATAACTAAATGACCGTAGCTCGGTTTTAAACAAACTTTATATGTAAATGGGGTAGAAAAATGCATAGATTAACTTGGTGCACTTTGTTTTACTGCTTAACAACAATAAAATATGGTTTCAGGCAGAATAGTAGCAAATTCAAAATATGCATATGGGGATTTTCCGGAATTGTTGTTTGTTGTTCCGGCCTCATTTAAACTTGCCTAGATATGTAGTTTAATTATGCTTCACCTCTTGCCATGTTTAACAACATTTAACATTGTTTGGTAGCTTAAACGAGATTAAACTAAATATGTCAATGTGGTGTTACATCAATATGCAACTCGTGGCATATTGAGCTCCACTTAACTTGTAGTATTGTTTGTTGCACTTTGCCATGCCATGCCTCATTAAACCGGACATGCATCATACTTGATTGTGCATCATGCCATGGTTATGCTTGTGCGTTTACCATGTTGTTTGCTTCTTTCCTAGTCGCTTCTCTCGTTAGCTTCGGTTTCATTCCGGAGTTGTGAGGATTCGTTCGACCACGTCCGCTTGTCTTCTTCATGGACTTGTTCTTCTTCCTAGCGGGATTTCAGGCAAGATGACTGTCACCTTGGATCTCACTACTATCATTGCTATGCTAGTTGCTTCGTTCTATCGCTTTGCCGCGCTACCTACCACTTGCTTATCAAGCTCCCAAATTGCCATGAACCTCTAACCTTTGTCACCCTTCCTAGCAAACCGTTGTTTGGCTATGTTACCACCTTTGCTCAGCCCCTCTTATAGCGTTGCTAGTTGCAGGTGAAGATGAAGATTGCTCCATGTTGGGATTATGTTTATGTTGGGATATCACAATATCTCTTATATTATTAATGCATCTATATACTTGGTAAAGGGTGGAAGGCTCGACCTTATGCCTGGTGTTTTGTTCCACTCTTGCCGCCCTAATTTCCGTCATATCGGTATTATGTTCCCGGGTTTTGCGTCCCTAACGCGGTTGGGTGATTTATGGGACCCCCTTGACAGTTCACTTTGAATAAAACTCTTCCAGCAAGGCCCAACATTGGTTTTACCATTTGCCTCACCTATTCCCTTTTTTTCCCTTGGGTTTCCGGAGCCCGAGGGTCATCTTTATTTTAGCCCCCCGGGCCAGTGCTCCTCTAAGTGCTGGTCCAAACCGAGCGATGTCCGGCGCCCCCTGGGCAATCAGGGTCTATGCCAACCCGCTGTCTTGCTCATCCGGTGTGCCCTGAGAACGAGATATGTGCAGCTCCTATCGGGATTTGTCGGCACATTCGGGCGGGTTTGCTGGTCTTGTTTTACCATTATCAAAATGTCTTGTAAACGGGATTCCGAGACTGATCGGGTCTTCCCGGGAGAAGGAATATCCTTCGTTGATCGCGGTTATCATGGGCTAAGTTGGGACACCCCCTGTAGGGTTTAAACTTTCGAGAGCCGTGCCCGCGCTTATGTGGCAGATGGCAATTTGTTAATATTCGGTTGTAGTAAACTTGAAGTAAACTCTTCTAAAATACACCAACCGTGAGTGTCTCTTTTCGGGGTTGATTGAGAGGAGAACACGGTTCACGGGTTATGTTTGACGTAAGTAGGAGTTCAGGATCACTTCTTGATCATTGCTAGCTTCACGGCCCTTCCGTTTGCTTCTCTTCTCGCTCTCACTTGCGTATGTTAGCCACCATATCATGCTTAGTCGCTGCTGCAACCTCACCACTTTACCCCTTCCTTTTCCCATTAAGCTTTGCTAGTCTTGATACCCATTGTAATGGGATTGCTGAGTCCTCGTGGCTCATAGATTACTACAACAACAGTTGCAGGTACAGGTTATGCGATGATCATGGCGCGAGAGCGATGTTTGCTTGTTTTGGAGTTCTCCTTCTGCTTCTTCTTCGATCAGGGGATAGGTTCCAGGTCGGCAGCCTGGGCTAGCAGGGTGGATGTCATTTGAGTTTCTGTTTGTGTTTCATCTGTAGTCGGATGGTTCTCTTATGTAAGATGATGTTGTATTCGTGTGGCATTGTATGCCTTTTGTATGTATCCCCATCTATTATGTAATGTTGATGTAATGATATCCACCTTGCAAAAGTGTATCAATATGTGGTTCTATCCTTGGTGGGACCTTCGAGTCTCTTTAGGATAGTATCGCATATTGGGCGTGACAAGTCGGTATCAGAGCCTCGACCGACCATTGGAGCCCCCTTAATTGTTGGCTGTTGTTGAGTCTAGAAGAAAACTATTTTGAGTCTTAGGATTATATATACCGGAGAGTAGGATTCTTTTTACTCCTCATCCCCCTTCATCGCTCTGGCGAGGACTCTCGACGTAGATGTTTTGTCTTTCCTCTCCTCAATTTTTCACAAATTTTTTTAGGATCACGTGGGTATCTTGGGATCGTTCCGATATTCTTATGACAAGAACATTGTTCTTGGTGCCTCCTGACATTTAGGGGTTGTGGCAGTGTCCCGGGGAGTTGAGCTCCGAGGTGTTCTCGTCACAATTTTATCGTTGCAGTTCTGGAATACATGAGTTTTGCCGACATCGAAAATCTCTTTTATGCAGTTGTTGGTGAGATAACCTCGACGCCACCCAGTACTGGGGAGTTCGGGATTATTGCCATAGCTTGTATAACGGATGCTTTTCGAAGGTTGAGGTACACGATTTCCGTAATTTTCTTGGTTATGTGTTGAAGGATGGATGCAGCTGGATCTAGGTATTGTTAGTTTGGGTGATATATTTTGTGTCCCCTGTATCCCCAACACCAGATTGCATAACCATAAAGTTTCGGGAGTTTATAGGTGGGAATTCAAGTCGCTTCTAGAATATCTTTCCGAGAGATGCATGATATGGGATTGGGTAAATCTCTATCATATGTTTGTTTCGGCTTATTCTGCAAGCCAAATCCTTTGTTTTGTTTTGTTTTGTGGTATTCGAGTTGCTTCAATGCCAAGTGGTGATTCCATACCTTCCCTAAACGGTGTTCTCATATTTCTATGTGAATACTAATCGTTCTTGATCATCGAGGTTGCCATGTTAATTCTCTTCAAGTGGATCCGATCATTTCAACATTCGCAAGATCAATTCTAAGCTTTTCTCTCAGTGATGTTCGTTTCATCCATCCCAAGTTGCCTTTCTTTTTCCCACCCTCCCACCCTTTTTCTTCAAGGACTCAGATTTCTTAATCATGTATCCTTTTTATTTGAGAGAAGTCTCTTCATTCTTTTCTTTCGATGTTCTTATCCGGTGATTTCCCATGAAGATGCTCAACAGTTTCAAGTTCATCATCCTTCGTTGTTTTTTCTTCTCCGGCGGATCCAATTTCAAGCTTTCGGTGTTGATCATATTCCTTTCCTTGTTTCAAATGTTTTTGCATGCCGGTGTACCTCTTAGTTGTTCACCTCTCTCTATTCTTATCCGGAGTGTTGAAGATATCTTGGAAGATTCGTGTTTCCATTCTCAATTTGTTCAAGTTATTTTGAGGTTGTTATCTCATTCAAGCCATTTAACTCAACCGGTGCAATCCCCTTTCAATCAATCATTCAACGGTGTTTCCTTTTGAGTGGGCCCTAACCCACAGGTCTTTTCCCAGGATCTTACCTGACTCTTCTAATTTATCCGGAGCCATTTCCCAAATTCTTTTCGAAGCTTGACGTAAGAATGAATTTTCATCAGTCATATGTCTTTCTCCAAAATCTTTCAAATTCTTTTCATCGTTGGTTCAACCTTTCCAATTTTCATCCCGGAGTATCTCAATAATTCATGGTGGTTTCTCATCGTCATTCTCAACATTTGAAGACCGAAGAAGAGTTTCTCTTAAATCTTGCTCCATTCACTTCAAGATTCATGGTTCTAGCTCGATGCCATCCTCTGATAATTGTTTTCGATTATGAGAATTCTCGTTACCCATCTGGAGCATTTCATGAGTGGTTCCCATTTCTTTCCTCCGTAGGCCATCATGTCATAATTCCTCATTCTCAGCTTTCAGCTCTCATTCTCCAAATCTTACCGCTGCATCATTCAAGTATTCTCTAATCAGCTCATGATCTATTCGTTCATTTGTATCTTAATTCCCTCAAGTATCAACGTCGCTTTCTAATTCCTCCCGGTGATTCGTTCTCTTTTTTTCATTAATTTTCAATTCTTACGGTGGTTCGTTCAAGAGTTCTCTTCCTTCGTTATCATATAGATTCATTCGTTCTTTCATCCTACCGGTGGTTCGTTGAAGACCTTCCCAAGTTTGCGCTATATCTATCTTAATCCTTTCTAAGAGAATAAGTAGTATGCCAAATCCATTGATTGTCATAAATTTAATTGGTGAAGGATGAGCATAATGAAGTTCTTATTCTTGTTTCATTGAGTAAATTCAATTCCTTATTCCGGAGTTGTTCATGATATCATTTCTCGGTTCTAAGTTGTTCATCTTTTCTTTTCTGGAGTTCCAAGTTTTTCCGCTTTATCTCGTCACAAAGCTCCATCTAAATCATCGCAAGGCTTCACTTTGTGTTTTCAACTTATCATTCTTTTTATCATCCTTTCATTACCGGAGTTCTTCATGGAGGCTCTACATGGTGGTTCATCAAGGATTCTTTTAATTCTTCAATTGTTCTTCAAGAGTTCTCTCAAAGTTATGACCCGTCAAGCCATACTTCAAAATAAACATGGTGCTCAACACATGTTTTGTTTTGAGGAGTTCAAGCATTCTTCATCTTGCATTCCAAAGTGCAATTCTTTCTACCTTATCTTTTGAGATGGTGTTATGTCATCCTTGGCAATTTCTCCTCGTGCTTCATGATTCACATGTTGTCAAGAATGAGGTATTTAAATCCATCAATCTCTTCATTGGAGTTATCTTGGGTTATATTTCACCTAAAGCCTTCCCTAAGGATTGTTGCTATTTATGGTGCTTATAAATAACCCAAGTTCTTCATTTGTCCTCCCAGTGAAATAAGTTTCTCGTCTCCTTGTTGATATCAATCCAATCATTTGTTTCCATTGGTGGCAGAACCTCACCTCATAATTTTGAGGTCTTTTCCATAAGCCCACTACAAGCTTATCCTTTAGTAGTTGGTTTTCCAACAACTCCGTTCTAACCTTCTTGGAAGGGTGCTTCCAAGATCATTTGTGGAAGAAGTTGGCATTTTCTTCTCCATTATGTTATTCCAATGATCTATCTTCTATTCTTTCTTCCGGAGGCATTGTGTTGTTGCTCTCTTCACTCATCATCTCGAATTGTGAGGATCGTGTTCTTTTCATGCTTATCCATTTAATCAGTGTGTGGTGTCATCTCTTCAAGTTCTTTTCATCTTATCAAGTATTGCATCTCTTTTCAACCGGAGTGTTGTCCGAATTTGATCTTGCCTTGTTCCTTGTTTATATCGTTTCAACCAGCATGGTTTCAATTCCTTCTTGTCCATTGTACTCGTCATTCATAGCTTTGCAACCTCCAAGGTTCACATGGCGTTCCTTGTTTCTATTTTCTACCGCTGTGCTCTCAATTGTGTTCAACTCTGTTACGTTATTTCTTTCAACTTTTCAACCTCTCAAGGTTCTTTGGTGTCACTCATTGCTAGAAGAAGCAACTTAGTTTTACCTCCTCTCTTCCTCATCCGTTTAACTCCGGCGCCATCCTAGATCTCGGGACGAGATCCTCTCGTAGTGGTGGAGTGTTGTAACGCCCCGGATACAACTTTCCATATTCGTAACTCCAACTCTTGCCATTTTCGGCGATGTGATATGTTATTTCCTCCGTGGTTGGGTTTTTTCTGTTGTTTTGCATTGTGTTCATGTCATGTATCTCATCTCATAGCATCATGCGCATTGCATCTGCATGTTTTCATAAAGCTTGCACCCATTCGTAGTTGCCGCGTCCCCCCTTGCTTTCGTTGACCGTTCCGAGGCCATTCGGGTTTTCGCTTCCCTCTTGACCGTGACCACCTAACCTCTCTTGCCAGCTCGCAGCACCCTCGTGTGCGTGTACGAAACTTATCCGAACCCGAACCGGTATGTCGTTACCGATGGATCCGGATCATCCCCAAACATCTCGAAAGTATCTTCGTTTCTTTGTTGGATTCTCCCTAGCCTATTTTTCCGTCCGTCCGATTACGATCGGAGGGACGAGATAGCCCCCTAGCCTAACCTACCCGCTATATATACTAGTCTAAACCGAGACCAAATCCCTAATTTCTAGGGATCCTCCCAGCCGCCGCCGCCACTCTCTCCCGCATCCACCTCGGGATCCTCCCTGGTCCAAATCCTCCCAACAGAGAAGTGCCCAAGCTCTTCGCTTCTCCTCCTACCTCACTCGCCCCCCCTGCTCGGCACCGATCGAGCCCTTGTCGAGGAGTTCCCACAGCAACCCAGCGCCAGCTTCCCGCGCTCGACCTCATCCCCAACCTCGCAAGCTTCCTCGATCCTCTCCTGAGCAGGTGCTCGCCCGGAGCCCCGCGTCCCTGCCTCCGTCCAGCCAGCCACGTCACCGGCACACCCAACAGCCAACCAGATGAGCGTCACCCCCTTTCTTCTCCTTCTCGTGCTCCTCCCGTTTCTCCCTCTCTCATATCCTTGCATATCACTCTCTTTCTGTCAGCTGGAAGCCATGAGGAGGTGCCCTCGTCCCCGTCCCCATGGAGCCCTCATCCCAAGGCAAGCTGCCGGCTTGACTCTGTTTCGCCTTGTCGTCACCGCCTCTCCGGTGAGGTCCCGCGCCGTCCCCTCGTGCCACCTCTTTCTTCCGTTTCCGCCCTGCGTTTCCCCTCTCTCATCTCTCTCTGTTCTCCCTTTCTCCGTCGACAGGAGCACCCCCGCGCCATGGCCTCGCTGAGCTCTGCCCGCCCCATCGCCTGGATCCGTTGCTCCGCCCGGCCTCCCTCGCCTCTCCCGCGTCACCGGAGGTCGCCTCCGCCCGCTGCCATCTTCTTCCCGGAGCGCCTCCCTGAATGGCCGCCCGAACCTGAAGCTCCATCCTGCCTCGTTCCACGCCTCGGCTCCGGCCAGAATGAGCCGTCCCCGGCCTCCTCGTCAGACCGGCTCCCCTCGTCAAGTCCTCGCATCACCATCCAGGTCTAGGCTGCCGTTCCCCTGCTCCTCCCTTCTCCTTTATTTTCTTCCTCCTGCCTCGGCTCACTCTCGATCTCTCTCTGTAACAGCAGCCGTTGCCGCCGCCCTGCTCTGTTTGTCGCCGTCTCCGTCAGATCCGGCGAGGCCCTGCGTCCCAGCTTCCAGGCCGTCGCGTCGCCCCACCGGAGGCCACCAGCGCCATCGCAATCCCGCGCCTCTGCTTCCCCTTCGTCCCCTGCTTCAGGTCGAGCAGCGCTCGCTGCCTCGCTCGTCGACCACAGCCCCGCGTTGACCATCGGCGCCCGGCTGAGCGGCGCCTGCCGCGCTAGGCCTCCTCTGCTTCGCTCGAAGCCCAGCTGCCCAGCGCCTCCTCAAGCCCAATGTGAGTAGCCCAGTCAATCCAGATTCGGCCCAGGTCTGTTTTTTTAGACTATGGGAATTTAACCTTATCCAGAAAACTGCATGTTTATAGATTGCACCCTCATGTTCATGCATTTAATAACTCCACAACCGTGCATCAGATTAAAATGTTTTAAATATGTAAAATCTTAGAATTTCATCTAGTTTCATAATATCCAACCTTCATCCATGTTTAAAATGTTTAAAATGCTGTTTGTTTAAATTTGTTCAAATGCCATGATAAAATGATTTATTCCATAACTAAATAACCGTAGCTCGGTTTTAAATAAACTTTATATGTAAATGGGGTAAAAAAATGCATAGATTAACTTGGTGCACTTTGTTTTACTGCTTAACAACAATAAAATATGGTTTCAGGCAGAACAGTAGCAAATTCAAAATATGCATATGGGGATTTTCCGGAATTGTTGTTTGTTGTTCCGGCCTCATTTAAACTTGCCTAGATATGTAGTTTAATTATGCTTCACCTCTTGCCATGTTTAACAACATTTAACATTGTTTGGTAGCTTAAACGAGATTAAACTAAATATGTCAATGTGGTGTTACATCAATATGCAACTCGTGGCATATTGAGCTCCACTTAACTTGTAGTATTGTTTGTTGCACTTTGCCATGCCATGCCTCATTAAACCGGACATGCATCATACTTGATTGTGCATCATGCCATGGTTATGCTTATGCGTTTACCATGTTGTTTGCTTCTTTCCTAGTCGCTTCTCTCGTTAGCTTCGGTTCCATTCCGGAGTTGTGAGGATTCGTTCGACCACGTCCGCTTGTCTTCTTCATGGACTTGTTCTTCTTCCTAGCGGGATTTCAGGCAAGATGACTGTCACCTTGGATCTCACTACTATCATTGCTATGCTAGTTGCTTCGTTCTATCGCTTTGCCGTGCTACCTACCACTTGCTTATCAAGCCTCCCAAATTGCCATGAACCTCTAACCTTTGTCACCCTTCCAAGCAAACTGTTGTTTGGCTACGTTACCGCCTTTGCTCAGCCCCTCTTATAGCGTTGCTAGTTGCAGGTGAAGATGAAGATTGCTCCATGTTGGATTATGTTTATGTTGGGATATCACAATATCTCTTATATTATTAATGCATCTATATACTTGGTAAAGGGTGGATGGCTCGGCCTTATGCCTGGTGTTTTGTTCCACTCTTGCCGCCCTAGTTTCCGTCATATCGGTATATGATCCCGGATTTTGCGTCCCTAACGCGGTTGGGTGATTTATGGGACCCCCTTGACAGTTTGCTTTGAATAAAACTCTTCCAGCAAGGCCCAAAATTGGTTTTACCATTTGCCTCACCTATTCCCTTTTTTCCCTTGGGTTTACGGAGCCCGAGGGTCATCTTTATTTTAGCCCCCCCCCCCCCCCCCGGGCCAGTGCTCCTCTAAGTGCTGGTCCAAACCGAGCGATGTCTGGCGCCCCCTGGGCAATCAGGGTCTATGCCAGCCCGACGTCTTGCTCATCCGGTGTGCCCTGAGAACGAGATATGTGCAACTCCTATCGGGATTTGTCGGCACATCCGGGCGGCTTTGCTGGTCTTGTTTTACCATTTTCGAAATATCTTGTAAACGGGATTCCGAGACTGATCGGGTCTTCCCGGGAGAAGGAATATCCTTCATTGATCGCGAGAGCTTATCATGGGCTAAGTTGGGACACCCCCTGCAGGATTTAAACTATCGTGAGCCGTGCCCGCGGTTATGTGGCCGATGGGAATTGGTTAATATCCGGTTGTAGTAAACTTGAAGTAAACTCTTCTAAAATACACCAACCGTGTGCGTAACCATGAGTGTCTCTTTTCGGGGTTGATTGAGAGGAGAACACGGTTCTTGGGTTATGTTTGACGTAAGTAGGAGTTCAGGATCACTTCTTGATCATTGCTAGCTTCACGACCGTTCCGTTTGCTTCTCTTCTCGCTCTCACTTGCGTATGTTAGCCACCATATCATGCTTAGTCACTGCTGCAACCTCACCACTTTACCCCTTCCTTTTCCCATTAAGCTTTGCTAGTCTTGATACCCTTTGTAACGGGATTGCTGAGTCCTCATGGCTCACAGATTACTACAACAACAGTTGCAGGTACAGGTTATGCGATGCTCATGACACGAGAGCGATGTTTGCTTGTTTTGGAGTTCTCCTTCTGCTTCTTCTTCGATCAGGGGATAGGTTCCAGGTCGGCAGCCTGGGCTAGCAGGGTGGATGTCATTTGAGTTTCTGTTTGTGTTTCATTCGTCGTCGGATGGTGCTCTTATGTAAGATGATGTTGTATTCGTGTGGCATTGTATGCCTTTTGTATGTATCCCAATCTATTATGTAATGTTGATGTAATGATATCCACCTTGCAAAAGCGTATCAATATGCGGTCCTATCCTTGGTGGGACCTTCGAGTCTCTTTAGGATAGTATCGCATATTGGGCGTTACACCAACAACCACAAGCTGGACGCCAAGGACATTGGGGAGGCCATCTTCAAGCTTCATGAGAAAATCGAGCACCTCCAAGCCCAGATCTATGACCTGCAAAACCAGAACTGTGAGTATGAATATAGATTCAAGAGGATGAGTTTGGCTGCAGACTTAAGGATCCCGGAGACTCGATCATCCTTCTATGATGGTGAGCCTATGCCTTGGAAGATGGACGACAAGCCTACATCATCAACAACCCCATCACCACCACTTCCGAGGAAGGAGACATAATCACATGGGTATGGGCACTCCCCTTGGCATCTGCCAAGCTTGGGGGAGGTGCCCCGATATCGTATCACCAACACACTCCTATCTTCACTGTTTTTCTTAGTTCGATCCTTTTAGTAATATCTTGGTGTAGTAGAATAAAGTTTTAAGTATGATTTAGTTTTGAGTTTTGCCTTATGATCCTACTGTGTAATCAAGTTCGTGAGCTATATATAATAAAGATTAGTGTTGAGTCAAGGGCTTGATTATCTTGCTATGATCTTGAGGGAAGAAAGAGAAAGAATAAAAAGAAATTAAGAGATCGTATTGATCTTATGGAGATTAATGACTTCACATATAAAGAGTATGATGAATAAAAGTTGTTGAGAGTTGACAAACATAGTTTTGGTCATCGTTGCAATTAATAGGAAGTAACAAAGAAAGATAGGTTTTCACATATATATACACTGTCTTGGACATCTTTTATGATTGTGAGCACTTATTAAAATATGACATGCTAAAGAGTTGATCTTGGACAAGGAAGACAACGTAATGGGTTATGTTTTCTTGTATCCGAAATAAAATATATTGTCATGGATCATCAAACATGTTGAGCTTGCCTTTCCCCCTTATGCTAGCCAAATTCTTTGCACCAAGTAGAGATACTACTTGTGCTTCCAAATATCCTTAAACCTGGTTTTGCCATGAGAGTCCACCATACCTACCTATGGATTGAGTAAGATCCTTCAAGTAAGTTGTCATGTTGCATGCAATAAAAATTGCTCTCTAAATATGTATGATTTATTAGTGTGGAGAAAATAAGCTGTATACGATCTTGTGATGTGGAAGAAATAAAAGCGAATAAAAGTCCATATCTCAAGTGGCAATATAAAGTGACATTCTTTTGCATTAAGATTTCGTGCATCCAACCATAAAAGCACATGACAACCTCTGCTTCCCTCTGCGAAGGGCCTATCTTTTATTCTTGTCTTATACCTTATACAAGAGTCGTGGTGATCTTCACCTCTCCTTTTTATATTGTATCCTTTGACAAGCACATTCTGTTGGACAGGCCCTGATATATATATACAGATATATATATATATATATATATATATATATATATATATATATATATATATATATATCCAATTGGATGTGAGTTAGCATGAACTATTATTGTTGACATTACCCTTGAGGTAAAAGGTTGGGAGGCAACACTATAAGCCCCTATCTTTCTCTGTGTCCGATTAAAACTCCATAACCATAAGTATTGCGTGAGTGTTAGCAATTGTGAAAGACTAAATGATAGTTGAGTATGTGGACTTGCTGAAAAGCTCTTATATTGACTCTTCCCAATTTTACGTTAAATTGCAATTGCTTCGATGATTGAGATTATAGTTTGTTAGTCCTCTATGAAGTTTGTGATTCGTACTTGACATTGTGAATTTATTGTTACTCTAGCATAAGAAATATATGACAATATATATATTTATATATATGTTGCTGTTATAAGAATAATCATGATGCCCTCATGTCCGTATTTTATTTTATCGACACCTCTATCTCTAAACATGTGGACATATTTTTCGTTATCGGCTTCCGCTTGAGGACAAGCGAGGTCTAAGCATGGGGGAGTTGATACGTCCATTTTGCATCATGCTTTTATATCGATATTTATTGCATTATGGGCTGTTATTACACGTTATGCACATTACTTATGCCTATTCTCTCTTATTTTACAAGGTTTATATGAAGAGGGAGAATGCCGACAGCTGGAGTTCTCGGTAAGGAGCAAATATTAGAGACCTATTCTGCACAGCTCCAAAAGTCCTGAAACTTCACGGAGGAAGTTTTTGGAATTAATAAAAAATACTAGAGAAAGAATTAACCAGAGGGGGTCCACACCCTGGCCACGAGGGTGGGGGCATGCCCTACCCCCTGGGCATGCCCCCCTGCCTCGTGGGCCCGTTGGCAGGCCTCTGGTGCCCATCTTCTACTATATGAGGTCTTTTACCCTGAAAAAATCATAAGCAAGCTTTCGGGACGAAACACTGCCACCACGAGGCGGAACCTTGGCGGAACCAATCTAGGGCTCCGACGGAGCTATTCTGCCGGGGAAACATCCCTCCGGGAGGGGGAAATCATCGCCATCATCATCACCAACAATCCTCTCATCGGGAGGGGGTCAATCTCCATCAACATCTTCACTAGAACCATGTCCTCTAAAACCCTAGTTCATCTCTTGTATCCAATCTTTGTCCCAAAACCTCAGATTGGTAACCG
The DNA here is from genome assembly GCA_021605145.1 of Aegilops bicornis. Classification (NCBI taxonomy): domain Eukaryota; kingdom Viridiplantae; phylum Streptophyta; class Magnoliopsida; order Poales; family Poaceae; genus Aegilops; species Aegilops bicornis. The sequence goes on from CM038672.1 coordinate 350,055,126, forward strand.
TGGGTTGCTAGTAGTGTTGATTACTCCTTGTAGTTGATGCTAGTTGGTTTATTTGGTAGTAGATCATATGTTTAGATCCTGTATGCATATTAATACCCCTCTGATTATGAACATGAATATGATTTGTGAGTAGTTACATTTGTTCCCAAGGACATGGGAGAAGTCTTGCTATAAGTAATCATGTGAATTTGGTATTCGTTCGATATTTTGATGAGATGTATGTTGTCTTTCCTCTAGTGGTGTTATGTGAACGTCGACTACATGGCACTTCACCATTATTTGGGCCTAGAGGAAGGAATTGGGAAGTAATAAGTAGATGATGGGTTGCTAGAGTGATAGAAGCTTAAACCCTAGTTTATGAGTTGCTTCGTAAGGGGCTGATTTGGATCCATATGTTTCATGCTATGGTTAGGTTTACCTTAATACTTCTTTTTTTTGACTGGTGACTGTTGGGAAAACCCCCCACAACATTAAGAATTTATTAATAAAAAGCATATGAAAGTACATGGATTACAAGAGGTAATCTAATCTATACAGAAAGAGAAATAAAACTACACTAAGAGACTAGATAAAAGAACCTCAAGGAGGCAAGAAAGAAATCCATCCAACCAGATCCTCCTTATATCTTTGCTTGACTCTATGCTGCATGAGTGAAATATCATGGATGAAGGCACTTCTCCATCTATTAAAGCTTTGTCTCTCATGTCTGAAAACTCTAGCATTTCTCATTATCCAAATATTCCAGCAAGCAACAAAGACAACCTCAGTAAAGAAAGGTTTAGCAAAATCTTGCTTAGCTTGCATGACAATTGTGGACATATCCTCTCCAGGTGGCCATGAAATTTGAAGGTAATTCCATATTCTGACACTAAAGTTACATTCAAAGAATAAGTGGTTTCTGGTCTCACATGTCACCAAGGGACAGAAAACACAATTTACCCCATCCTCCAAATGCCAGTGCCTTCTTTCAACCATATCTTTGGTGTTTAGTCTATCCATGGTTAACAGCCAAGCAAACACCTTGATTTTCATTGTGCAGGAAGATCTCCAAATCCACAAAAGGAGATGATTGAAAGACATGTGTGAGTGCAAGAAGGAGTAGAATAGCTTGGGCTTAAAAGGATGGCTAGATCCCTGCCAGAACCAGATGTCATTTGCTTCCACTTCCCTATTACAATTGGCCATCAAATTTTGCATAGTCATATACTCCTGATAAGGCTGTGCAGATAGAGGTAAGTGGAACAACTGTGTAAAATTCTGTGATTGGAAAGCCTCAGAGACTGTAATCCAGGGATCCTTGACATGTGAAAAGAGCCTTGGAAATCTGGTTTGCAAGGGGATCACTGTTTCATCAATGTTCCACTTATCAGACCAAAACAGAGCTGAAGTCCCAGAGTTGATCTGAACCCAAGTTCTGCTCCTGAAATGATCCAGCAATTTAGATATATCCTTCCACCAATAAGAACCACAACTATCAGTCCACTGTGGTACAGAAGAGTGATAATATGTATCCCATATAAGTGAGACCCATGGCAAATCCAACCTATTTAAGAATTTATGCAAATGTTTCAGCAAGAGAGCCATGTTCTGTACACCCAGATTTAAGATGCCCAGCCCTCCTTTGTTTTTGGGCCTACAAATGAGGTCCCAGGCTGCCAAGGATGGTGAGGGCTCATCTCTGTGTTTTCTCCACAAGCATTGCCTTTGTATTCTCTCCAATTGCTTTAAAATCCCTGCAGGAACAAGGAGGCTGCCAAGATAGAATATGGGCATGGAAGACAAAGACGAATTTAAGAACTGAAGCCTTTCCCCCTGGTTTAAGAAAGAAGAACTAGCTGACATTCTTCTCTCCATGCAATCAACAAGGGGCATGAAATCCTCCATTTTGGGTCTGGTAGTACCAACAGGTAGTCCTAGATATGTGAAGGGCATTTTGCCAACCTGGCATCCAAAAGCAGCAACCAAACTGGTGGTAGTGTTCTCATCAACATTAATGGGTACCATGGAAGATTTGTGGTAGTTCACCACTAGTCCAGTAGAGGTGGAGAACACATGAAGCATGTCCTTGAGTTCCAAAAGTTGAGCTTTGTCTGCTGGCAAGATGATTAAGGTATCATCAGCATACTGAACTATAGGATAGTCTTGGTCATGACATGGGATTGGCATCTTTAAGATACCCCTTTTGAACATATCATTTACTACTGATTGCAAGAGGTCAGCAGCAATCACAAAAAGGTGGGTGAAAGATGTCTCCTTGCCTAACTCCCTTTTTACAAAGAAACTGTCTGCCAGGTACTCCATTTAAGAGGACAGAGGAAGTTCCAGTTGATAGCAGTTGCCTAACCCAAGAAATCCACTTTTGATTAAATCCCTTGTGCTTGAGAATTAGTAGAATAGCTTCATGCTCAATGGAATCGAAAGCTTTCTCAAAATCCAATTTAAGAATAACAATAGGTCTCTTTGACTGATGGCATTGGTGCAGATATTCAAGTGACTAGCCAATGCAGTCCTTAATTGTCCTGCTTTTAATAAAACCATATTGATTCTTATGTATACATTCCATAATGATCCTCTGAAACCTGTTAGCAGTCATTTTGGACGGGAATTTGAGGCCCATCCCAGTCAAGGAAATTGGCCTATAATCTCCAACACCTTCAGGGGCCAATTTTTTGGGGATGAGTGTAATATAAGAACCATTTATATTCTCCAAGTTTGCAGTGCCATTATGGAAAGCTTCAGCCAGCTCATAAAAATCCTGACAAATAATGTGCCAACATTTCTTGAAGAATAACCCATTAAAACCATCTGGGCCAGGGGCCTTGTCAATGGGCATATGCTTGACAGTGTCATCCATTTCCTCTTTTGTAAATGGTTCAGTTAGGAAATCTAGCCCATCAATTGGCTTGAGCAAAGCATTCAGGTCAAAACCCATTACTATACCAGCAGAAACTCCCATTCTATTTTTGAAACAATTCCATATGATGCCCTCCATCTGAGAATGGCTAGAGACCACAGTCCCATCAATATCTGTCAGAGAAGCAATGGAATTTCTTCTATGCCTCTCAGTGGCCATAGCATGGAAAAAATTTGGTATTCTCCCCACCAAGTTTAATATACCTGATTGTACACCTCTTCTTCCAGTATACAAACCGGGGATGCAAAAGTTTTTCCACAAGCAGTTTCACCACCTTCCTGAAGTTAAATTCAGGTCTATATAAAGGTCTAACCTCTTCAAGGCCATCAAGACACAGAATGACCTCATTGCATCTTGAGATCATCACTTTAAGCTTAGATATACTCATCTGCCATCTCTTAAGGGCCCCTCTCAAGGTTTTAAATTTGTCTGCAATTCTAGCAGTGATATGAGATTTGTGGGATGGCTTCTGCCAAGCATGCTGTACACACTCCATAAACCCCTCAAGCTCAACCCAGTAATTCTCAAACCTAAATATAGAAGATTTAGGAATAGATGTCTTAATTGTGACCACACATGGCACATGATCAGATGCAGTTCTAGCTAGGGGTAACACTTCAGTCATGGGATATGAAGAGATCCAATCAGCAGAAGTAAAAAACCAGTCTAACTGCTCTAGCAAGGGATTATCCTTCATATTAGACCATGTATAAGATCTCCCCTTAAGGGGTAGCTCAAGCAGCCCAAGGTGTGCAATTATTTCATTAAAAATGAATATATCATTCAGATCACCACCAGGTAAATTTCTGTTCTCCAGAGATCTCATGAAGTTAAAATCTCCCACCAAGAGCCAGTTATCACCCATTGGTATTTGCAAGTTATATAACCAGCTGACAAAATTGTCCCTAGCCTCCCCTTGGCATGGACCATACACAGAAACAAGAGACCAGTGCTCATTATTTTGCTTGGAGATAAACTGAATTACAACTGCGAACTTCTGAATTTCAACTACAGTGCCCCAGAAAACAGAAAAATTCCACACTATACAAATTCCCCCAGAAGTACCCTCAGAAGGGGAAAAAGCAAAGCTATCAAATCTTTTAGGGCAAAAAGATCTAATAGATCAAAAATGAAAAGAATCACATTTGGTCTCTTGGAAGCAGGCAATAACACACTGACTTCCAACCAACTTCTGTCTGACAGCTCTTTTCCTAGCTTCAGAATTTAAATCCCTAACCTTCCAGCATAAAACACTCCAGTTCTTACAAGCATTACTCATTTAAACCAAAAAGAGCAGATAGAATAGTCTGATGACACCTAATGCCACCACCCTCAATAAGCACACATGTCCAGCATGATACATTTAGATTATTACAGATAGTAGCAAATGACAAGAATCCTGATAAACAGAACACCTGCCACCCCCAACTAGCCAGTTGACAACTAAACATTTGCAGTATTGGTTGTTGGAGTAGAGGGATCAGCCATAAGCTGCTCCACAGTAATCAGATCATCAGCAATGCCCAACTCCTGGCCAATCTGCTGTAGCTTGGATATAGGAGTAGGTGGTGGAAGATCTTCACCTGGCTCATCCTGCATGTTCTGTGACACTGTAGCTGAAAAGGGCTTGGCCTTGGGCTTCCTCCTCTTTGCCTGCATTGGAAGCTCCTGAAAAGTTGGTTTGAAGCCATCTCTCTGCAGAGATCCTCGAGTGCACCTTCTTACTAAAGTTTCCACAACTGGACCTTAGTACTTCTTTTGTAGTTGCGGATGCTTGCAATAGGGGTTAATCATAAGTGGGATGCTTGTCCAAGAAAGGGCAGTACCCAAGCACCGGTCCACCCACATAGCAAATTATCAAAGTAACAAACGTGAATCATATGAGCGTGATGAAAACTAGCTTGACGATAATTCCCACGTGTCCATGGGAGCGTTTTTATCTATATAAGAGTATGTCTAGGCTTGTCCTTTGCTACAAAAAGGATTGGGCCATCTTGCTGCACCTTATTTACTTTCATTACTTGTTACCCGTTACAAATTACCTTATCACAAAACTATCTGTTACCGATAATTTCAGTGCTTGCAGAGAATACCTTACTAAAAACTGCTTGTCATTTCCTTCTACTCCTCGTTGGGTTCGACACTCTCACTTATCGAAAGGACTAAGATAGATCCCCTATACTTGTGGGTCATCAGGGTACATGGGAATTTCATCTAGTCACTTTCATCATGTTGGTTTGATTTGTGTTTGCTACTTTGATAATTTGATATGTGGGTGGGCCGGTGCTTAGGTGCTATTCTTACTTGACCAAACCTCTTACTTATGATTATCCCCTCACAAGCATCCGCAACTACGAGAAAAGTATTAAGAATAAATTCTAACCATAGCATTAAACTTTTGGATCCAAATCAGTCCCTTACGGAATAGCGCAGAAACTAGGGTTTAAGCTTCTGTCACTCTCGCAACCCATCATCTAATAACTACTCCACAATGCATTCCCTTAGGCCCAAATAGGGTGAGGTGTGATTTAGTCGACGTTCACATGACACCACTAAGGGAATCACAACATACATACCATCAAAATATCAAACACATATAAAATTCACATGATTACTTGCAACAAGATTTCTCCCGTGACCTCAAGAACAAAAGTAACTCTTCACAAATGATAATCATGCTCAAGATTAGAGGGGTATTGAATAGCATAATGGATCTGAACATATAATCTTCCACCAAATAAACCGTATAGTCATCAACTACAAGATGTAATGAACACTACTAGTCACCCACAAGTACCAATCTATAGTTCCGGTACAAAGATTGAACACAAGAGATGAACTAGGGTTTGAGAGGAGATGTTGCTAGTGAAGATGTTGATGGAGATTTCCCTCCCCAAGATGGGAGAGTTGTTGGTGATGATGATGACGATGATTTCACCCTCTGGGAGGGAAGTTCCCCCGGTGGAATCGCTCTGCTGGATGGCAAAAGTGCTCCTGCCCAAGTTCTGCCTGGATACTGTGGCGCTTCATTCCGAATGTCCTGCGCTTATTTTTTCTAGGTCAAAATGACTTATGTACTAGAACAGGGGCAACGGAGGTGGGCCGAGGAGGGCACAACCCACCAGGGCGTGCATGGGCCTCCTGGCACGCCTAGGTGGGTTATGCTCACCTGGTGGCCCCCCTCTGGTACTTATTGGCTCCAATATTTCTTATATATTCCAAAAACATTCCCCGTAAAGTTCCAGCTCATTTGGAATTGTGCAAATAGGTAGCCTGACGTACCTATCTCAGGTCCAGAATTCTAGCTGCCGGTATTCTCCCTCTTTGTGTGTACCTTGCATATTATGAGAGAAAAGGCATTAGAAATACTCCAATAAGCATTATTATACATAAAAACAATATAAATAATAGTAGGTAAACATGATGCAAAATGGACGTATCATTAAGTTCTGCTCATTTATTTGCACTGGCATCAATCTTTGATTGCCAAGTGGATGTAATTTCCTATAATATATGTTGGATGTTCAATGTTTTCCTTGTATGCCGGACGTTTTCTTAGCGCACCTCGCACTCCAGCTAACCAGTCGCTAGGAAGGCAAAAAAGCAGTGAAATTATTAGTTAGCACGAAGAGTCTTGGGCCCTATATAACTACTAGGGAAAAGACTAGCAACAGCGCTGGTTTTAGGTGTATCAATAGCGCGGGGTCCGGCGCTACTAATAAGGCGCTACAGCTAACACGTAGCAGCGCGTGCTCACCAGCGCTACTGCTACACAAGTGGAGCAGCAGCGCGCTTAATGGAAGCTCGCTACTTCTAATAGTTCTAGCGCGCTTTGCCTGGATGCGCTACTGCTATCGTGGCGCTGCTGCTAACTTTTCTCCACTCGCTACTGCTAATTTTAGTAGTTTTTTGTTTTTTTCGGCATATTTGTTTTGTATTTGAACAGGCCTTATAGAAGAATCTTTAGCACATACAAATGCCATCATGATACACATACAAATGCCTGCGGGACCACAAATGTAATCATAGCATATACATACAAATAGTCTCATCATAATCATCATCCAACACAAAGTGGTATCTTGTCATCATCTCGAAAATAGTGATACATGCAAGTCTCAAATACTTGCAAACTACAACGTCATCCATCTAAACAAAGGTATACGCGAGAAGAGCTATCACTATGAGTGAGAGAGGAACTATGCAGTACATGAGGTGGCGGTTACGAGTCCTCTCTCGCGCTAGCGTGAACCTCAAGTAACTAGCTTCTCCTTCTTGTCTGCTTTTGAAGCCTTTATGGCTGGCGCCTGAGAACCCATTCACTTGCGCCTGGCACTCATGCCACTCGTTGTACACCCCCGGAACCTTCCCTTTGTACATGACATAGCACTTACATCTCACCATCAAGAAACTAGGTACCTGTTAGAGATGCATGTTCATGAAGAGGATGTACAATCATATATATGCAAAAAATATACTAGAGCAACACCGAAAAAGAAAGGATTAGCAACTAGATGCAACATAAAGTACACAAACTAATTAACTAGAGGTATGCAGGTCATCGTACGCAAACTAACAAAGTAGCGTTACGTAAGTTCGGCAGGGACCGCGGACATCACAAAGTTTCATCGCTACAAAAAGTATACAAGTTCAACCGACACATATCATCATCATCGGCGTCATCAATCACTAGAAGTTCCATCCTTCCATATCATCGAGGATGGACCCTAGCTTCCTGAACGGCGTGAGGTCTAGACGTTGCATGCCTATGCGAGTTCGGACGCCAGCTCGCGATATAGGGCCGTGGTGGAACATCCCCTTCTCATCGATGACTTCTTTCATGATGATCATCGCAATGTCCCTTTGGATGCGAAAGAAGTCATCTCTAAGTTTATAATCCGCTTCTCCATGAGATTCTAGCCACTTGTGGCTATGATCATCATTTCTGCTTCTCATGCGAAGCTTTTGGTGATCCGTGTTGAACTGAATCATGAGATGGACGATGTAGAATCCATCCTTCTTGCTTGGTTTTGGGACATGGATGTAGGAGAAGTTAGTTTTATGCGCGAAACCCATCTTCTTGTTCCTTTGTTTCCAGATCTACATGTGGCCACCTCTAATGCTGAAGCCTTGGAGAGCATCATCTAGAATATTCATTATGTGGGTGTAGCCTTTTTTCTCGTAGTCTCCGGCAGGGTAAAAATACATGGCGTGGTAGACTTGCGGGTAGAGAACGATAAGGACGGCACGCCCGTTGCTGCAGGAAAAGACACCTCAAATTATTTCCCATAGAGAGAGAAGGAATGATTGAAATGTACGAAAGGTTGTCCGGAACTGACTTACTTTGGATGATAAGGCACGAGGACAATTTCCCGGTCCTTATTCTGTACCATGAAGTTTTGGAGGTACTCCCTAGCAGTTTCACGCTCAAAGTCGCCGAGACTCAAGAAAGACTCGTGCATGTAGCACGGATCCGCCACACAGATTTGCGAGACTTCTTCACTCTTCATGACGGAGCTCATATGTAGCGCAAAAAGGCGCACGATTATAAAATCGAGCCGGCTTGTCAGAAACACCTCAACGATATGGTCAAACCGCAGGAAGAACACCTTCACGGGCCGTCTCTCGATGTAGCACTTCCCCTCATGCACACGAGCCGCGTATGTCGGATATCCTGGATCCTTTGAGGCTACTAGGCTTTTCTCAGTCGACATCACATGTTCGTGCAGTCTCCTGAGATCCTCTGATAGTGCCTCCAGCGGTTTCAGCGGTAGCATCGGCTCGCCCGTGAGATGGAACATGGCCGCACCTTTCACGGGTACACGCTCTTCAGAATGCATCGTCTGGCTGCTCATTGTGCCTCCAGCTTCTTTCCCTTCTTGTTCGTCGAAGAATAATTGAGCCCCTCATTGTGACTTTGCCTTTTCCATGGAGTATGATTTTTCTTAGGTAATGTAGTATTGATTCTTCTTTTGACGTATACTTCATCATCATCGTCATCTTCCCTCATTGTGTTGTCGTACTGATCATAGTCTTCCTCGTTGGCGACTCCATCCATTCCAATGATGTTCCTTTTGCCTCTCCTCACGACAACACGACTGGGATTGCATGAGTTGGTTATGAAGAAGCATTGTGTCACGTGCTTAGCGTGTACCCATGGCTTGTTTTTTGCGATAGCGTTCACGGTAGTGCTCTTGGTGTCGGGTATAGTCATGGTAGTGAAAATACGGTTTTCTCTTTCGACATTCTTAGCCCATCTAGCATGGAACATCATCGTGTTGTGCAGTCCAGAGTAGTCAAGCTCCCATATCTCCTCGACCCTTCCATAAAATCGTTCAATTGTGCCGTTGTCGCTGCCGGTCATGCATTCCATCGTCACCCCTGAGTTCTGATCATCACTGTCCATATCTTTGGCCTCCTTGTAGAACTTGTATCCGTTGATATCATATGCGTGATAGGTTACGAGGTTGGGCGAGGGGCCATGTGCTAAGGCGTATATGAGCAATCCGTCCTTAGAAGCCTCCTCTGTGGTATTAGTACACACGCTCTTTGAACCAATGCAGGAAAGTGGAGTTGTGCTCTCTAGTAACTTCGGCGTCCGTCCTGCATACCCCCCCTGTCACGATACTTCTTTGCGATAATTTCTTTGAGCAGTGCCACGAAAGGATCTACCTCGTCTAGGTGTTGTAGCACTACCAAGTTTGCTCTGTCAAAGTCGCTGCGTCGATCTGAGTATGCCACGTGCAGTTCCCTGCGACCGTTGCAGTGAACTTCTCCTTCGAGCCTCCCATCGTGCTTGTTAACGGGCAAACCAACACTAACACCAGGCGTCTGGTCTGCGCCATATAGAAAATTCTCACAGAAATAGATGCACTCTTGTGTCACGTAGCCCTGGACGATGCTTCCATCCGGATGGGACATGGTTACGAACGGCATCATGTTGTGTAGGAATGACAGCCCCAGGTCTATTATGTCATCCACAATATCCATCACATCAAAGAACGCGGGCGGGAAGTACATCTCAAGCTCATTCAGTATCACAACAATCTCTTCCTGTAGCCTTCGGAGCTGCTTCACATTGATCGACTTTCGAGAGATGACGTTTAAAAAGTTGCAGAGACCAATAAGTGTGTCACGGACGTGCTTGTCCATTATCCCTCCAAGGGAAACAGGTAGTATCTGCGCCATCATCACATGACAGTCATGGGACTTCATCCCGCTGAACCTTTTCTTGTCCGTGTCTAGATATCTGCTTATCTTGCCACAATAACTGGAACTAACTTTGACTCCGGTAAGGCACTTAAAGAATTGATCGATCTCAGCCTGACTTAAGGTCAAGCAAGAAGGGGGGCAATAATCCTCTTTCTTTATTTTCTTGCCCTTCTTCTCCCGTGCCTCATCTCCGTCTCTGTCTCGTCTGACTTTTTATGGGGTGGCATGTGCAAATCATCCCTGATATTCAAATCTTGCAAGTCTTTTCTTGCCTTCGGCCCATCCTTGGTCTTATCCGGCATGTTCATCAGTGTTGCGAGCAAGCTCTCAAGGACATTCTTACAGATAGCATTTGATCAAGGCAATGAGGTGTATCGAGTTTGTGCCAGTACTCCAAGTCCGAGAACATAGACCTCGTCTTCCATACCTTCAGCAGCGGCTCCGGCACCTTTCTCATCATCTTTCCCGGTGCGGGGCACTCCTTCCAGTTTTTCAACAGCTCATCGATTTCGGCACCGCTCCGCTTACGTGGAGGTCCTCGATGCTCAGCATGACCATTGAATAGATCTCCATGGTTTCTCCATGGGTCGTCCTGTTCGAGCCATCTTCGATGCCCCATGTACACGATTTTCCCAGATCCGCCATCTTTCCTTGACATTAGCTGCTGAGACGTTGTATCATCCGTGCACCGCATGCATCCGCAATATCCATGGCACACCTGGCCTGCCACATATCCGTAACCGAGATAGTCCTGCACTATCTTGATCAGCGCGGCTCTCATGTTGAAATACTCGCCTTTGCTGGCGTCCCATGTCTTGGCCGGTGTTTTCCATAACGTGTCTAACTCCTCTTGAAGTAGCCCTAGATAAAAATTAATATTATTTCCTGGTTGTTTCGGCCATTGAATAAGCATGCTCATGTGAATGTACTTTGATTTCATGCACAACCAGGGGGGAGGTTGTACGTCTATACAAACACTGGCCATATGCTATGGTTGGTGTTCTGGTTGCCAAACGGATTCATGCCATCGATACACGCGCCGAGCATGATGTTCCTTGCATCACATTCAAAATACCAATAGAAGTTGTTCAACACTCTCCACTGGCTTCCATCCTTGACGTGTCTCAGCTTCGGATCATCTCCATCGTCAGACTTCTTCCTCTCCGCATGCCAGCGCATTAGCTTTGCTTCCTTGGGATCTAAAAAATACCTCTGGAGACGGGGAGCGATCGGTAAGTACCATACAACTTTCTTGGGACATTTCTTCCCGGCCTTCTTGTATCGAGAAGCATTGCACACCGGACAGCTTGTTTTTTCCGCGTGCTCCTTCTGATAAATTATGCAATCGTTAATGCATGCATAGTATCTAACGTGTGGCAGATCAAGAGGGCACACGATCTTCTTGGCCTCATCAACACTAGTAGGACATAGATTACCCGCGGGAAGAACATCCTTTAGGTACTTGAGATGCTCATCGAGGCTAGTGCCGGTCCATTTGTTTTTAGCCTTCGTCTTCAGGAGTTGGAGCGTGAAACTCAAGCGGGTCACCTCAGGATTGCAACCATCATACAATGGAGTGTTCGAGTCTACCACCAGTTGCTCCAGCTCAGCCTCCTCTCTAGAAGCAGCTCTATCAGTACTCGTGTCCTTGCGAAGCAATGCTGGAACATGAGGGTCCCGCACGATTGAACTTAGTACCGATGAACTCTGCTATGTGGAGTTCATGTCGTCTCTCCGCTTCCATGTCCGGCCCCTTCTCCTCCGCCATGTCCGGCCCCTTCTCCGCCGCCATGTCTGGCCTCTTCCCCGCCGCCATTATCGATCATCTCTTCGTCTTGCCCCGTGTCATCATTTCCTGCCCCGTCGGCATCCTCAACATCGTCATCCTCATCTTCAATTATCCACCGTGTATATCCATCCATGAAACCAGTCATGAGCAGGTGCGCTTCGACACGTCCATCGTCATGGGAGTCGAGCCAAACTATTCCTTTGCATTTTCGGCACGGACATAAAACCTCTGTCCGGTTATTTTCTTTCATGTCCTGCACCGCCGACCGCAACCACCTGTCCACCATCGTTCCACTGACCATCGTCAACTCTGCACGGTAATAATAAACAAATTGATTATAAAAATGCGTGCATGCATCAAAGTCATACAAAAATTCGGCATGACCTTCCTTAAAAATAGGACATATATAGATCTTGAGTTTGCCCGGAATTCGCCGAAACGGAAATAAATCAATATTTCGGAAAAACATAGGCAACTCAAAAGCACAATTTGGTGTCAACTCATGCCACGCACACAATTTCCATAAACATATCACACACACATAAAAATATTTCCATTTTGCAAAAGCATGAAATTTTTATCACCTCTATCTCGAGATCAAGCACACGGTGGAGATGATGATGTAGGGAGATCAAAAGTGCACAAAGCTCTTCTTGCCAAAGATAGATCTAGTTAGGGGGCAAATAGGTCACTTAACTAAATGCTACATCTACCTAGCTACCTAATTTGGGAGGAGACAACTTCAACTAGTGGAGGGAAGGAAAAGAGAAAGGAGATGCATTAATGGAGGTGGTGTAGTTAGGTAGGAGTAATGAAGAGAGAGAAAGGCAGGTAGAAGAGGGAGAGTAATGGGGGAGAAGTATTGAGGAAGAAGAAGAGTGAGAGTGGGAGGATGTGGGAGGTAGGGGAAAGGGAAGAGAGGAGGGGAAGGGGAGGACGGGTGGGGAAAAGGTGGTGGGTTGGTGAAGATTAGCAGTAGCGCAGGACGTAAAACGCACTGCTGCTAAGAAAGTAGCAGCAGCGTGCTTTCGGAAAGAGCGCTACTGCTAACCGGGACCAAAAGTGTGCCCAATTTGGAAATTAGCAGGAGCGACCTCAGAAAAACCACGCTACTACTACAGCTATAGCAGTAGCGCGGCTCGCGGCACCGCACTGCTGCTAAATGGAGTTTGGTGGGCACTATCGGTCGATATTTGTAGCAGCGCGGGTTACACCGAGCGCCGCCATTGCTAAACACTTGTCAAGAGCGAGTTTTCCACACCCGCTATCGCTAATTAGCAGTGATGCTCCTTTTTTGAGCAGCTGCTGCTAAGATTCTGTGTATAGGGTTTTCCCTAGTAGTGTATGAAAGAAGCGGCCCACTGCCCTTAATGGGCTTTCCTAATAGGCTCACATGGGCCAAAATTCTCATAGGCCTTTGATTACTCGGTTTTTGTCCGGTCCATAATTGCTCGTCATAATGGGTTCAAATTATAGCGAGGCCGGAATCGACGTTATCTAATTGGGTCTACTGACATGTTTGAACTTTAGCGGGCCCATTAAGTTAATGGGCTGAAAGACACACCGGGCAGAAATTGGCCCAACACTTAAATGGGTCACTAAAAGGCCGAAACACGTACATCCTGAAAATTGGCCCATCCCTTGAATGGACCGTTAACAGTCCGAAACCACATGGGCCTGATATTGAGCCCAAATAAATAACGGGCTGTTAACAGGATCGAACTGAAGATGGGCTGCAATGGTGTCAAATAGTTAACCGGCCATTGACGGGCCGAATTGGCACATCTCGTATCTACCATGGACTTAAATTAACCAGACACAAGTAGGCCTTATGTGGGCCGGCCTGCTAATTTTGACTGGGCCGGCCACTTTCACCTAAATGGGCCACTGTTGGGCCTTGCCACGTGCCAACGTATCATAGGCGCCTCCCGTACAATGAGTGGATGACATATGTCCCATCGTTGAGCCGACATGTGGATCCTCCGACGAATGAGAATTATACACATGGAAAATCCCCATTGGTCGAGGCTGTTAACAGGTTATCGGATCCAAACCGGAACCCTATAGCTTAATGGCAACCCGTTATGGTGGATGCCATATGTTGGTTACCCTTGACGAAAACACTTCCATGACGCGTCATTTATCATCATGGAAGTGGACACTTCCGTGATGATAATTTTGGTATTGTCATGCAACACTTCTACGACAACACATGTATGACTATCTTGATTCTGTCATAAAATCGTCATGGATGTAGATGCATGATAGAAAACGTGACCTACTGTGACAAACACATATCATCACGGAAGTGGTTTTTTTTGTAGTGTAGCCAGGTCGAGGACACACCCAAGGACAACTGCAGATTCTCCCGGGCGGAACCGCCACCAAGACGCCCCCGCTACACCTCACCGCACCCAAGTCACTAATTAGTGTGGTGTAAGGGTGCTAAGCAACCAGGTGGACTATCAAACACGTGGCAGCATCAAGGAGAAGAGATTAGCTTTATTGACACCCGTCCAAGAGGCGTGTCAAGCTGATAAGAAGAGGCAGATAAGCGGTGTAACAGACTTGTCGGGGTTCACCATCGGCACGACGCTTAAAAGTGCATTTAATGCACTTTGTCCTAACTACCAGAGTTAGGTATGATAGCACTGTTGGCTATCTAATCACACCCCAATGACTGTTTTACCTCTTTGTTCAGCCCTTAACCTATAAAAGGAGGCCCTAGGTAACCTAGCAAGGGGTTTGGATATTTTTCGATCCCACCACGCTTGTAAGCTCACGTCACTCTACCAAAGGCACCTTGCCAGGTTAGAGCATGTCGAGCCTTTGAGTTCCTCATACCAATCCACCACAGCAGGAGTAGGGTTTAAGCTGTAGAGCGGCCCGAACCTGGATAAAAAGAGAGAGTCCATCGCCGTGTTGTCCCTCACTTCTTCTGCTCTTTGTGCAATGCGGCCATCCCCATGTTGAACCATAAAGGGGCACCCATGCCCCATAGGTGATCATGCTTCCACACCAATGTCTTTGGCGCGCCAGGTAGGGGACGTTGCTTGTGCGAACCTGAAGCAGCGATCAGTGTGTCAATCTTCGTCATTCTTCATCATCCATGGATCCCAAGAAGAGAAGTGGAGCAGGGGCGCATCATTCTACCTTGAAGGCTTCGGCACCTGTAGCTGAGAGCGCCGTAGGTGCCGCTGCTCCGGCAGGCCGAGCCGGCGAGGCGAGCGGTGCCGATAACACTGTCGTCGTGGCTGGAGTGGGGGCCGGGGCTGCATGCGCGGTTGGGCCTCCTCAACGTGCCATCGATCATACTTCCACCGGTGCGGTCGCGGGGATGCACAACTTCCACCAGCTCACCCCACCAGTGTCCTCAACCAAAGCGACGTAGATGCCCGTTCTGTTGCGAGCCAAGACCCGCCGGTCGCGCTGCCTAGAGCGGCGGAGACGGGACATGCATCGCGTCCCACGTTGGGCGGGCACAACCCCACCCCGAGATGCTCTGTCGACCAAACGACCGCACTCGCACGGGAAGGGCCCAGCTGGCCAAGAGCCCGATCACCAAGGACAGCTCCATCCGCGTCAAGCTCCTCATACGGTGGGCCTGGGGTGGCTGGTGTCTGACGATGCTTCTTTTGGGTCGACCAAAATATGAGCGGTGTCATGCTCTCCCTCCCACGCCATGCCGGGGCCGGCGGCCGAAGCAGGTGCGAAAGCTCAGCTGTTGCTGGATTTCCCTCTAGCGGCAAACATGATGGATGAGTGGAGAGCTACCATCCCAAGCCTCCTTGGGTTTCCTGAGATTAACAAGACACCGGAGGTGGAGCCATCACGGTGCCCTCGGGCGACGCTAGCGGCCCACGCGGGCGGTCAAGACGGGAGGACCGCGCTTATGGTGCAGTCCCCTCCGCGGCAGCCTGCTCAGCGCAGCCACCGCAAGCTCAGCAACCTCAAGGGGCTGATGATCGTGATGAGACATCGATGGCCTTGTCGGATCCATGACTCCAGCAAGAACAACATCAAGTGTTGAAAGACAGGAGGAAGGAGGATGCCCGCATCACCATCGAGCAGCATCGCGAGACATGCCGTCAGTCCGATAGGCGTAGTGGCGCTGATATCGACGAGCCCACTCCTAGTGTTGGCAGTACCTACCTTACGAGGTGGGCTGCCCGGCGTTCACCCCCGAGTTGCGGCATGTCCAGTGGCCATCCTCTCGCACCTTCAAACCCGACTTGCCGGAGACTTACGATGGGAAGCTAAACCCGGCAGAGTTTTTAGGCATCTACACGATTGCCATACAAGCCACCGGGGGAAGGGATGAGAAAGTGCTTGCCAACTACTTCCTGTTGGTGCTCAAACTGAACAGGAGGTCCTGGCTAATGCATAGGTGGACACCAAGAACCAGGACGACCCAGTGATGTGCAAACCCTTCTGCAAAAGGAAGGAGAGAGTTTGCGCAAATACTTGCAAAGGGTCAGCCGAGTGAACCGCAACATTCCCAAGATACACCCAATAGCTGTATTTACCGCATTCCATATGAATGTGCACAACCTTAGAATGTAGGCGAAGATGAATGTTCGGTTGCCCAATACCATCAGCGAACTCTACGCGCTGGCAGATAAGTGTGCTTGTGCTGATAGAGGGAGGAGACTTCCAGGGGAAGAGGTTGGCATCTAAGTCGATTCAGAGGACGACGACGATGCTACCACCCCCAGGAAGAAAAACAAGAAGCACAACAAGAAGCGAAAGGAGAAGGCAGTGATGGATGTTGAGAGCACCGGAGACCCTAGCACCGGCAAGAAAGCAAAACCTGAGATGCCCGACACAGAAGTTGCTACCTGCACTGACTGTAGGGTGGCAGCAGCTGCTGAGAAAACCGGCAAATCTGATGGGCCATACTACAAAATCCATAGGACCAAGGGTCATGATCCCCAGGATTCCAAGCAAGTCTAGCAGTTGGTTGAGAAATAGAAAGCTGAGTATATATGAAAGGCGCGACAAGGAGAGAAACCAGAATGGTACTGGGGGGAAGGGCCGTGGTGGTCATAACGTGTGGGGACCCCGACTGATAAATCATGATCACCGAATGCACGTGTATAGTGATCCTAGAGGTCACTGTTCACTGAACACACAGAAGCTGAATAAAAAGAATCTTACATCCATACGTACTGTTTCACTCAAATATGACCTTTATGGCCAAGTCTTCATAAACTCACAGTGGAAATCTTCAACGATAGCGTGAACCCATGCCATCTGCCTTAACCCTACATGCATTCTGATTGAGAAGCATCCTAGCTCACATGTTCATCACCAAGGTACTCTTGTTGGCATGGGCGGTCCAATGAAGAACCATCCCTGGGGTGAGATCTTGGCAGGCACAAAAATCTTGGCATAGAACTCTTTCTCGAACACATCATTTTCCAGTTCATGCAGGATGTACATGGGCAGCAAAGGATAGTGGCATTATTGGAGGCTGTCTCTTAGGAGTGATGTGAATCTTGTCTTAGGAAGTCTCAAGGGGGCGACAGCCATCTATAAAAGTTGAACATGAGAGGTCAATAAGTGAAATATCCCTTAGGTTTGGAAAATCTAAGGAGAGGTATAGATAGTTTTGAAAAATTGTTTTACCCTAACCAACGACCATGCTAACTAAGGCTTCCTACAGTCAGGATGGCTCTGATACCAGCTCTATGGAGACCCCGACTCATAAGTTGTGATCACCGAATGCCCGTGTACAATCATCCCAGAGATCAATGCTCACTAAACACACATAAGCTGAATAACAAGAGTCTCACATCGTTTTACTCAAATATGACCTTTATGGCCAAGTCTTCATAAACTCACAGAAGAAATCTTCAATGATAGCGTGAAGCCATGCCATCTGCCTTAACCCTACATGCATTTTGACTGGGAAGCATCCTAGCTCGCATGTTCGTCACCAAGGTACTCTTCATTGTATATTGTTCTTTCATGCCTGACCAATAAAATAACCAGTGGCAAGCCATAGAGTACTTTGAATGTACTCGCAAGCAACCCATGTTTAGGAACAAGGTACATCAATGCACAATATAGCACTAAGTAGGTAATTTTGCAGAAAGCTTGTTTTGAGTGCAATGACATGTCCTAACAACTTGTAAAGCATGCATCATAAGAATTCAGATATCCATGTGAACTGGTTACAAATATCAACATAAACAGAGTTCGGATCAACTCCAGCTTAATCAAGATGTCAAGTCATTCAACTTGACTCAAGTAGTTCTCTCAACACACACACACACACACACACACACACACACACACACACTAGGTTTTTGTCAACCATGGGCGTAGCCCAAGAGCGGTTATCCAACTGTCCTTGACCGTGTACACGGCTATTCGAATAGTTTTACACTTTGTAGAGGTTGCACACTTTACCCACAAGATCTGGGGAACTTTCGTGTCATCCACGACCCGCGGTACCTCAAGTACCTGGGGTAAGCACCAGATCACTACCTTTCCATAGCCGTGACTAACAGAGTCCACTCAATTGGAAGCAGCCCCCATGCCAAACATTGCCACATAATAAATTTTGTGGAGCCACGCTCCCATATTCATCACGCAACAAGCACGGGGTACCAACGGTGTGTCCGGTGCCCTGTAAAATAGTCATGGCCACCTATCCAAGCACGAGCCCGTCCCAGAGTGACCACGACACTCCCGTCATTAGTAATGCGGGCATCCTGTTAGCACGAACTAGGTAATCAATAATGCCCTTTCCCATATAAGGGTAGAGTGGTTGCGCATATAAGGGTGGAGTAATGGTCGCAACTTAAACCAATCCGTTTTCGAAAACAACACACACACTTACCTCAGTACACCACTTCATCATCAAGTGGTTACCTAGCTCAACATCCTCCTTGGGCATTAGTGGCACCAGACGGGTTTTTTTGTTTGTTTGAAATAGTCTTTGAAATACCTTTGTCTCCATAACCATGCATATACCCGTGCCATTTGCGTAGCAACTACTTTAGCATCCTATCTACTTCCACCCGCATAACCCTCATAGGAAGCTAGGGTCATGCACAATGAAAGTATCAACAAGGAAGTAAGAGAGGCAACCCACCAAACTGGTTACCATCTCATCATGATTTCGATGCAACAATAATAAAGTGCCATATGACATGCATAAAAAGGGTTTCATTGACATGCTCAAGGGGCTGCTTGCCCGGCTCAACGAAAGTCCTCGGGGTCTTCAAGTGTCTTTGGTCCAACTCCTTCGTGAACTTCGTAATCTAACATCGCAAAGTAACGGGCACATGATAAGACAATAGCACAAATAGAAAATAAAAGTGCTCATAAAAGTTTCAACTTATTTTTGTTAAATAATAGAGTGAAAACCAAGAATGCAAAAATTCTTTGTTTTGGAATAGGAGCTATAGAACCAAAGATATGGATTTTTAGATGTGGATTTAATTGCTCAATTTGAATTTAAGTTTGAATAGTACAGAAAGGTGTGATGGCTTTGCATGAAAGTTACACCATTAAATAGGTGGGATTTTTAGAAGAATTTAGGAGTTTTAATTATCTCATTTGAACAAATATTTATCTCTGTGGAATTTTTGCAAGTTTCAGAAGTAAAGATAAAGAGAAAAGGAACTATGCAACTGGGCTGATTTGGCCACAGTGCAGCAAGCTCAGACGGGATCCAGCCCGCGCGAGGCTGCCATGTCGAAGACGTAAAAGAAAAATACGCCTTCAGCCGACGTAGCGAAATGCTACGCGCGCGCATGCGATTTAAACCTGATGGGTGGGACCTTGCCGTCAGGGTGTGTGGCTGACAGACATGCCCCATGGCCGTCGTCGTCTACTTCTGGCCTGAGGGGGTGGCGAGCTTACTGGCGGCGCTGTGGTCGATGGCGAGGCGATCTGAGGGCACCGTTGTGCTCAGGGTGGTGTTGCCGTTGGGAGAAGGTGAAGTTGGTCGCCGGAGTGCAGGGATTCACCAGCGAGGAGGAAGCCAGCGGCTGGTCTTCGGCAGGTGCTTTCTCCGGTCGGTTATGGCTGCAATAGAGAGGGGAAACAGAGGGGGAATGGAAAGGGAGTTGCGGAGGTTCCAGATCGAGAGATAGAAGAGGCGGACAGGGCTTGTACCCCGAGATCGACGGTGACCCGAGGCGGTGGAGCTCGAGATCGATCTCGAGCTCGGCCCTCTTGTGGACGAGTGGATGGTCTAGGTGGTCGATAGCGAGTGGGAGAGGTTGAGTGGCAGAGAGAACGGGGTCCGGGGTGGCCTTAAATAGCCTGCCCTGAGCTCACCATGGACTCGTGCGCCGGTGAGGACATAGTCGAGGCTAGAGGTCACGGTGGCTCGTGGAAACGTGCTCGGGGCATTAGTAGAGGTGGTCTATGACTAGGGGAAGGAAGAGAGAGAGCTGGGGAGTGTTAGGGGCGCCGTGAATGTGAGCTCGTTCATTGGAGCTCTTGGGCGGCCGGCGAACGTGCGGAGTGGGGCTGTAGGAGGTAGAAGGAGGAGGGGGACAGGGGCTGTTGACCCACAAGTATAGGGGATCTATCGTAGTCCTTTAGATAAGTAAGAGTGTCGAACCCAACGAGGAGTAGAAGGAAATGACAAGCGATTTTCAGTAAGGTATTCTCTGCAAGCACTGAAATTATCGGTAACAGATAGTTTTATGATAAGGTAATTCATAATGAGTAACAAGTAACAAATGTAAACAAGGTGCAGCAAGGTGGCCCAATCCTTTTTGTAGAAAAGGACATGCTTGGACAAACTCTTATATAAAGTAAAACGCGCCCGACGACACATGGGAATTATCGTCAAGCTATTTTTCATCACGCTCATATGGTTCGCGTTTGTTACTTTGATAATTTGATATGTGGGTGGACCGGTGCTTGGGTGCTGCCCTTCCTTGGACAAGCATCCCACTTATGATTAACCCCTATTGCAAGCATCTGCAAGTACAAAAGAAGTATTAAGGTAAACCTAACCATAGCATGAAACATATGGATCCAAATCAGCCACTTATGAAGCAACGCATAAACTAGGGTTTAAGCTTCTGTCACTATATCAACCCATCATGTACTTATTACTTCCCAATGCCTTCGTCTAGGCCCAAACAATGGTGAAGTGTCATGTAGTCGACGTTCACATAATACCACTAGAGGAAAGACAACATACATCTCATCAAAATATCGAACGAATACCAAATTCACATGACTACTTATAGCAAGACTTCTCCCATGTCGTCAGGAACAAACGTAACTACTCACAAAACATATTCATGTTCATAATTAGAGGGGTATTAATATGCATAAAGGATTTGAACATATGATCTTGCACCAAATAAACCAACTAGCATCAACTACAAGGAGTAATAAACACTATTAGCAACCCACAGGTACCAATCCGTGGTATTGAGACAGATTGTATACAAGAGATGAACTTGTGACGCCCCCGATTCAATCGTACACTAATCATACACGCAAACGTGTACGATCAAGATCAGGGACTCACGGGAAGATATCACAACACAACTCTAAAAATAAAATAAGTCATACAAGCATCATAATACAAGCCAGGGGCCTCGAGGGCTCGAATACAAGTGCTCGATCATAGACGAGTCAGTGGAAGCAACAATATCTGAGTACGGACATAAGTTAAACAAGTCTTCCTTAAGAAGGCTAGCACACACTGGGATACAGATCGAAAGAGGCGCAGGCCTCCTGCCTGGGATCCTCCTAACTACTCTGGTGGTCGGTGGGCTGCTGCGTAGTAGTAGGCACCTCCGGTGTAGTCGTCATCGACGGTGGCGTCTGGCTCCTGGGCTCCATCGTCTGGTTGCACCAATCGAGTAGAGATAGGGGGAAAAAGGGGGAACAAGGCAACCGTAAGTACTCATCCAAAGTACTCGCAAGCAAGGAGCTACACTACATATGCATGGATATATGTGTAAAGGGCCATATCAGTGGACTGAACTGCAGAATGCCAGAATAAGAGGGGGATAGCTAGTATTATCGAAGACTACGCTTCTGGTCACCTTCGTCTTGCAACAGGAAGAAGAGGGGAGGTTGAAGTCCTCCAAGTAACATTACATAGCAATAATCCTACCCGGCGATCCCCTCCTCGTATCCCTGAGAGAGAGCGACCACCGGTTGTATCTGGCACTTGGAAGGGTGTGTTTTATTAAGTATCCGGTTCTAGTTGTCATAAGGTCAAGGTACAACTCCAAGTCGTCGTGTTACCGAAGATCACGGCTATTCGAATAGATTAACTTCCCTGCAGGGGTGCACCAACTTACCCAAAGACGCTTGATCCCATTTGGCGGATACACTTTCCTAGGTCATGCCCGCCGCGGAAGATCAACACGCCGCAGCCCCACCTAGGCTCAACAGAGAGGCCGCATGCCGGTTCAAACCTAAGCGCAGCAGGGTCCGGGCCCACCGCCTCGAAAGCACACCTCAAGACGTTGTAATGCCGGAAGGCAGACCTAGCCTAGCAGTGCGTTCCAGTCCAATCCGGCGCGGCCGCTCCGTCAGCCGACGTCTGAAGTGCTTCGGTGATACCACGACGCCGGATACCCATAACTACTCCCACGTAGATGGTTAGTGCGTATAGGCTCGTAGCCAACTCAGATCAAATACAAAGATCTCGTTAAGCGTGTTAAGTATCCGCGAACGCCGACCAGGGCCAGGCCCACCTCTCTCCTAGGTGGTCTCAACCTGCCCTGTCGCTCCACCACAAAGTAACGATCGGGGCCGTGGGGAACCCGGGCCCACCTCTACCGGGATGGAGCCACCGTCCTTTCAGCCCCCATCTCCTAACAGTATCACGAGGTAATGTAATAGTGTAAAGTATATAGTATATGCCCGTGATCACCTCGAAGTGATCACAGCCCAAAGAGTATAGCATGGCAGACGGACAAGAGTGTAGGGTCACTGATGGAACACTAGCATCCTATACTAAGCAGTAGGATAGCAGGTAAAGGTAACAACAGTAGTAGCAAGGACAGGCTATGCGGCAGTATAGGAGTAACTAAAAGCAGTAACATGCTACACTACTCTAATGCAAGCATTATAGAGAAGAGTAGGCGATATCTGGTGATCAAAGGGGGGCTTGCCTGGTTGCTCTGGCAAGAGAGAGGGGTCGTCAACTCCGTAGTCGAATCAAGCAGAAAGCGTCGGTCTCGTAGTCTACGGAGAGAAGAGGGGGGAAGAAACAATGAATACCATGTAAACAGATGCATATCGATGCATGACCTAACGTGGTATGTGGTGATGCCGGTTAAGGGGGGGGGGGACATCCGGGAAAGTATCCCCGGTGTTTCGCGTTTTCGGACAGACGGACCGGAGGGGGAAAGTTCCATGTTCGATATGTTAGGGATGTGTGGCGGATTTAACGGGCTGCGATCCGGATTCGTTTAAATTGCTCGAGCAACTTTCATGTTGAAAATAATTTAATCCGAAGTTGCTGATTAAAAGATATGATTTTCTAAAGATTTTATTAATTTACGGAATTTAATTAATTATTTTATTTAATTCGAAAATGGATTTATGACATCGGCATGAGGTCATCTCGACGTCGGCCAGTCAATGTGGTTGATCGGTCAACCTGTCCAAAGGGGTCCCACTGGTCATGACACAATTTTAATTAAACATTTTAATTAACCTAATTAGTATTAATAGGGGTGGGCCCCACTGTCATACTCTGTTAGCTAATTAATAGTAGTTAATTAGGTTAATTAGTCATTAGATTAATTAATCTTAATTAGCTAAGTTAATCAGAATTAATTAAGTTAATTAATTAATTAATAATTTTTATTATTTATTATTTATTTATTATATATATATAAATATATATATATTTTTAAATTCCTTTTTTAACAGAAACGTTCTCTGGGGGCGTGGGGCCCCTTCGTCATTGGCTTAGAGGCCATAGTGGCCCGGAGTAAGCAGGCGTGGTCTGGGCGTTTGGGCACGCCTTGAGCTACCACGAGGCGCCCGGCCACGGGCGCCGGAGAAGGCGCCAAGGCGGGGCAAAGGCGAGAGGCGGCTGTGGCACAAGGGAAGGTCGGAGTGGGGCGGGCGAGTGGCCATGAGTGTGGCGGACGCGGCGGCCGTGGGTGGTCGCGGTCGGGGCCGGGACAGAGCTAGGCGCGCGCGGGGGAGGAGGAGGAGAGGTGCTCACGGGGAGGGGCGAGGGTCTAAGCGGTGGGGGTTGAGGAAGAGGACGGTGAGGTGGCCTCCCATGACGGGCGACATCGACGCCTGTGGAGCGAAGCGGCGTGTTGGAGACCGGTCGGGGGGGAAAGTTGGGGAGGCGAGCGACGGGTTGGCGGCAGGAGGGGCGACGGCGGAGCGGTCCGGCGAGGGGCGCCGGTGCGGTGGCGACGGGAATCGGCGGCGGCGTCGGGCCGATGGGATCGGGGGTCTGCCCCGATCCAGATCGGGCAGAGGAGGAGGTAGCGAGGGGAGTGGGGGAACGACGTGGGGGGTGCGGGGGCGAGTGGATAGGGTTCGGGAGGGGGTGAGAGGATAAGGGAGGAGTGGGGGTCGGCTGGGCCGTGTGGGTGGGCTGCCCGACTGGGCCGGCCAGTTGGCCGGTGGGTCGAGGCCCGGTGGGGGGGGGGGGCGCTTCCTTTGTTTCGTTTTGTTTTGTTTTATTTTTTTTCTTTTCTGTTTTAAATTTTATTACCCTAATTGTTTTAGTCTTGTAAAACATATAGTTAGCACCTAAACTACTAATATTATTTATACCACTGCCACAATTATTCTTGTAGTTATAAAAAGTAGTTTTTAATAATTTAATAATTTAAGAGACGTTTAAATTATTGTTTCAGCGGCTGTTCCTATTATCTAATGCACTTAAACATTGTATGTTAATTTGGATCCACCACCATAATCATCTATGATTTATTTGCTACAATTTGAACATTTTAGATTTGACTTCCTGAAAACTTTTACCGTTTGACTAGATTTTGAATTTGAATTTGAAACGGTTTCGAACTAATACGAGATTAACAACCGTAATCGTGGTGACATGGCATCATTACCAGAGGGTTACTGTAGCTTGACTACCTGGGCGTCACAATTCTCCTCCACTACAAGAAATCCCGTCCCGAGATTTAAGAGGGGAGTAAGGGGGAAGGTTTGGTAACTAATCTAGCGGGTCTTCTCATCCTGGCTTGCTCTTCTCGAAGAGGCCGGTTCAATACATTGATGTCTTCATTTCCCTGCTTCAGGTCATCATGATGAAGTCGGCGCCTTTTCTTCGTGAACTCCATCGCATTTACGAAAGAATAAGGGTGGGCACTGGGAGATGGACGCCGGCAAGGTTGACTATCGGGTCGACAACATCGAGGAAGGTGGCGGAAAGTAACTCTAATCGAATCTTAAGAAAATATCGAGAGCAAAGTAAGGAGGTAACCTGGGAAGTTTCGAGGCGGTGCAATCGCTCGATGCTGTTATAGGGCGTGAAAGGGTCAAAACAACGGGAATAAGTATTGTGTCCGATACCAGACCTGAAGGTGGCTCATGAATTACCCACGAGGCCACGCGCGAGGAATAACTTTGACACTAGGGTGTACAGGAGAGTTAGGTTTCGATCCTGTGAAATTGTGGGTTAGGGGCCCACCATGTGGGTTAAACGTTGAAAGAGCGGTGACAGCTTGCACGGTTATGATAGCAAGGCATGCCAGAGAATAACCTGTCAGTTATGTCGGTAACAACGTCGGTACCAAGGGCGAGGGACGAAGAGAACCATCTTCCCGCTCGTTGAACGAGGCGGACCAATAGGCAAAGTTCTCGTCCATCGGTGGTTACCGGAATGTCACCACCAAAATAACAGGGACTTTCTGACAGAATTGTACACCGAGGTGTTTACAAAAGTAGGAGAATATTACTACTTAGATCTCATAGATCACAAGAAAGGTTGAACCAAACAATGGAAAGGAAGATATGATTATCAGATTTAACCAGATCAATGGAAAGGAAAAATGTGTTTAAACACATATTCCAGGGGTATATCCTTCCCAAGGACAAGCAGATGATATCCATGACATGATAGAAGGTAGAAAACCATTTAGGTAAGGGGAGAAAATTTCATGACATTACCCATACAACGGTGTTTGGATAATTGATAAAGAGAATTTAGCATTGTGCTTCAAATGTTCTTGGTGATGAGCGGAGTACCACAGACATGCTTGAGAAGCAATGATATGGTGAATCAATCAAGGGACAGACTTAGGATACACCAATGATAAATCAGGAGTAACATATAAAATAAGTACTAAAATTACATCCGGGAGGAATGGTAATCCTAGAAAAAGAAATAATAATGATAGGTCCTCCGGTAGGGGGGTGCTAGGCATGACATCATGTTACCGGGTCATCAAAGGACCAACAACATAACTCTGGAAAGTTGTCCCAACCATCATATCCGACCGAGATTCCGATCCACTTGGGGTCATGATACCTCAGACTCAGGATGTCCGAGAAGAAAAGGCGCAACACAAATCGTTGAAATGGCATTGCAAGATTCTCTGGAAATGAACTATGGGAGCGGGTTCCTGAAACAATAGTTCATCATCAAACCAAGGAGAGGTGAGGAGGTGGCTGATTGACTCAGCGACAATTCATTGAGATTTTCAAAAGATGGATTTCCACAATTATGTGAACAAGGAAATAACATTTTTCAGATTGGATAATATAATGAGGTATACTCAAGGGAAACATACCCAATTAAACAATGGTTGTAAGGTGCACCCACGATAAGTTCTTAGGTGGAATGATCAATGTTAGGATGGTGAGTCGATAATCAATGGTCTAGGAATGAAATGTCGACCATTAACTTCAAAGCAATAGGGTTGCTAGAAGGGCATAATCCAAACAGCACCATTCACTTGTTTTAATCAACACGGGGACCAAGAAAGAATGGTGATGGTGAGAAGTATCACCATACCAAGAATTCTTAAGAGGTGGTGAAATTCCCACGACATTCTTGACATAAAAGGTGGTAATATTACAAGGTAAAGAAGAACAATGCTGGGTAGCAAGGAACTCAAGGTATAACACAAAACACGAACAAGTTTGTGTTGAACGGAGGGCAATAAAGTGGTCGATGATAACACGAAACCTCGAGGGGCAAGGATGGTATTACCCATCAAGAATTCGATATATATCTTGGTAGAGCTTAGGATGTTGATGATGATCACGACACAGTTGTCGAGAGATTTCATGAAGATGTAATCGGTCGGCGCTGACATCAAGTCAACGGAAACGATGAAGCCAAAGTCATTGGAACCATGGGTACGATACAAACTCAAAATCAAGCTTGCTGTCCAAGGACAAACGGTATGACGAGGAGGATCGATTGTAAGATTAGCTCACCATCGAAATTTGTGCTCCGAGAAGAAGGACCGGGTAACACAGTTAAAATCATCATGACAATGATATAGCCAAACAGGCTAGGAATAGCGTGATCGGGTACAAACTCGTACTTATAGAAGCTATCGAAGAGTTGATGAACCGTGAAAAGGACTCGGTTCGCTTATCGGTGTCTTTGAGTGTATAATAACTCAGAGCCTGTGAAAAAGTTGGAATCAGTGGGAAGGTAACACTTGATGAAGAACTCATAAGAAGTTATGCAGTTCCATGATAATCTCGAGATACCAGGGGGGTAATACTCGACGACAGATCAAGTAGAGGTTGGACTAGGTTAATGCTCTGCAGAAGACAAGTACTCTAACTTGTCCGAGAAATGGAATCAAGAAGAAAATATGGTCAGAACCACGGTCGCAAAAGACCAAGCATAGATAAGAGAAGTAGTTATAACAAGGGGATTATTATTACTACAAGAAGCTTCCTTGATAAGTTCCACCTCGGGTCCATGGGCATGAACAAATAGTTCAAGGTCGACTCCGACTTCTCCAAAGCATAACCTTACATTCACTTCTCGTTCGATAATGGTATTAGTGTTAAAAGTTTTAACGGTAAAATACTGTATGAGTATGACCCGTGAAATCTTTCGGGCTCACATAGATTAGGAAAAGGCATAGGTTCAACCCATCAGGGTCTCTTAGGAACATATACCACAAACTTCAATAGTAAATACCACCAGCTCGAAAGCAGAGCATGGTTGGCCAAGTGGATGATACAATTTACCAAGGGCATTATGTATCGTAAAGAACTCACAAGAATTTTGGTTGTGAAGGACATTGTCGGATAATAACCCGGCAATGGGTATGGCGGTCCACAACGGGGCTTATGTGAGTATCGGTACTCAATCTAAGGAAGAAGGAATGCCAAGGCATCGGATAATGGAAACAACTGACTAATTCAAAGCTTAATGCTAAGAAATTTTGATTTCCAAAACAAAGGATCAGAAGCAGACACTCTGATCAAGGATGGATAAGTTGGATAGACCAGAGGCACAATTGACGACAAATAGTTTGGTCGAGAACCAGCTCATGTTCAAAAAAATGACGTCTGATCCAGAAGGATGAATTCTAGAACTCGACTGATGATTGTGGACATTCACAACGTATTGAATCAACGGACTCAAAAATGATGGTGACAAAGGAAGCCAATATGATTACTATACTTATGGGATTAATCATAATGAAAGCAAACAAGAAATTCCAGAGCAATAGGTTGCTTTGAGGATTTTCGAAAGATCGATGGTATTTCAAGACTTGTGTGTAACACATGATCAACTGGGGGATGAGCGGATACTCGATAAATGCGAGAATTAACCGTAGGGGTATTCAGGTGACAAAGAACAGCAAGGCAGTAAGCTCAAAGGATTATCGAAACAACGACGAGTTTTTCAGGGTATCTTGTAATAACGAGACCAACTGGGGATGAATGTAAGAATAACAACTGCAAGTAGTTATCCATAAGGGTTTACGGTGGAAGGGGAATTGCAAGAGGGATGGCACAAAGTATCGAGGGAACGTCCAAGAGTATTGTCAAAATCTTCTATTGAAGCAGTCGATCATCCATATTAAAGGGCTCTCCGACAGGAAGTGGTAACGAGAACCTAGAGTTAGATTTTATCAAAATCATTTAACCCGAATAGAAGAGATGTCAGAGTCCCAGAGTATAGGTCAAGGAGTAAAAGATCCTACTACCACCCGATGCGCCGACGCAGCCCGTAAGACACACGTACCAAGTTAGTAAAAGTTTTGCAATGCCTAGACTCGACTTCGCCAAGGAGTTGGAAAGGGAATTCTACAGCAACGGCTCTGATACCAACTTGTGCGCCCCCGCTTCAATCGTACACTAATCATACACGCAAACGTGTACGATCAAGATCAGGGACTCACGGGAAGATATCACAACACAACTCTAAAAATAGAATAAGTCATACAAGCATCATAATACAAGCCAGGGGCCTCGAGGGCTCGATTACAAGTTCTCGATCGTAGACGAGTCAGCGGAAGCAACAATATCTGAGTACAGACATAAGTTAAACAAGTTTGCCTTAAGAAGGCCAGCACAAACTGGGATACAGATCGAAAGAGGCGCAGGCCTCGCTCGGGATCCTCCTAACTACTCCCAGTCGCCGCCGCCGGGCTGCACGTAGTAGTAGGCACCTCCGTTGTAGTCGCCATCGACGGTGGCGTCTCGCTCTGGGCTCCATCGTGCAGTTGCTGCAATCGAGTAGAGATAGGGGAAAAAGGGGAACAAGGCAACCGTGAGTACTCATCCAAAGTACTTTCATAAGCAAGGAGTTACACTACATATGCATGGATATATGTGTAAAGGGCCATATCGGTGGGTGAACTGCAGAATGCGAGAATAAGAGGGGCATAGCTAGTCTTATCGAAGACTACGCTCGGTGACCTTCGCCTTGCAACAGTAGAAGAGGGTAGGTTGAAGTCCTCCAAGTAACATTACATAGCAATAATCCTACCCGCGATCCCTCCTCGTATCCCCGAGAGAGAGAGAGCGACCACCGTTGTATCCGCACTTGGAAGGGTGTGTTTTATTAAGTATCCGGTTCTAGTTGTCATAAGGTCAAGGTACAACTCCAAGTCGCCCACATCAAGATCACGGCTATTCGAATAGATTAACTTCCTGCAGGGTGCACCAACTTACCCAAAGACGCTTGATCCCATTTGGCGGACACACTTTCTGGGTCATGCCCGCCGCGGAAGATCAACACGTCGCAGCCCCACCTAGGCTCAACAGAGAGGCCAAGACGCCGTTCTAAACCTAAGCACGCAGGGTCTGGGCCCATCGCCTCGAAAGCACACTCAAGACGTTATGTGACGGCCGGAAGCGCACCTAGCCTAGCAGGCGTTCTAGTCCAATCCGGCGCCGCCCGTCACGACGTCTCAAGTGCTTGGTGATACCACGACGCCGGATACCCATAACTACTCCCACGTAGATGGTTAGTGCGTGTCGGCTCGTAGCCAACTCGCATCAAATACCAAGATCTCGTTAAGCGTGTTAAGTATCCATGAACGCCGACCAGGCCAGGCCCACCTCTCTCCTAGGTGGTCTCAACCTGCCCTATCGCCTCCGCCATTAAAGTAACAAATGGGGCCGTCGGGAACCCAGGCCCACCTCTACCGGGATGGAGCAACCTGTCCTTTCAAATTTCCATCTCCGAACAGTATCACAGGTAATGTAATAGTGTAAAGTATATAGTATATGCTCGTGATCACCTCCCGAAGTGACCACAGCCCATTAGTATAACATGGCAGACGGACAAGAGTGTAGGGTCACTGATGGAACACTAGCATCCTATACTAAGCGAGGATAGCGGTAAAGGTAACAACAAGAGTAGCAAGGACAAAGGCTATGCATAAAGATAGGAGTAATCGAAAGCGATAACATGTTACACTACTAAAATGCAATCACTATAGAGAAGAATAGGAGATATCTGGTGATCAAGTGGGGCTTGCCTGGTTGCTCGGGCAAGAGAGAGGGTCGCCAACTCCGTAGTCGAACTGGGCAGCAGCAGCGTCGGTCTCGTAGTCTACCGGAGAGAAGAGGGGGGAAGAAACAATGAATACCATGTAAACATATGCATATCGATGCATGACAAGACAAGTAACGATGCTAGGCGTGACCTAACGTGGTATGAGTTGATGCCGGTTAAGGAGGGAAACATCCGGGAAAGTATCCCCGGTGTTTCGCGTTTTCGGACAGACGGAACGGGAGGGGGGGGGAAGTTCCATGTTCGATATGTTAGGGATGTGTGGCGGACGAACGGGCTGCGTATCCGGATTCGTTTCGTCGTTCTGAGCAACTTTCATGTTGAAAATAATTTAATCCAAGTTACAGATTAAAAGATATGATTTTCTAAAGATTTTATTAATTTCTGGAATTTAATTAATTATTTTATTTAATTCGAAAATGGATTTATGACATCAGCATGAGGTCATGCTGACGCCAAGAATCAACAGTGGTTGATCGTCAACCTGTCCCAAAGGGGTCCCACTGGTCAGTGACACAATTTTAATTAAACATTTTAATTAACCTAATTAGTATTAATAGGGGGTGGGCCCCACTGTCATACTCTGTTAGCTAATTAATAGTAGTTAATTAGGTTAATTAGTCATTAGATTAATTAATCTTAATTAGCTAAGTTAATCAGAATTAGTTAAGTTAATTAATTAATTAATTAATTAATTTTATTATGTATTATTTATTTATTATATATATAAATATATATATTTTTAAATTCCTTTTTTTAACAGAAACGTTCTCTGGGGGCGTGGGGCCCCTTCGTCATTGGCTTAGAGGCCATAGTGGCCCGGGTAAACCAGGCGGTGCAAGGGCGCTGGGCGTTTAAGACGCTCCAGCTACCACGGGCGCCGGCCACAGGGCGCTGAGAAGCGGCGGCGCCAAAGAAAGGCAAAGCGTGAGGGGGGCGGCGCTGCAGCACACAAGGAAGGTCGGAGGGGCGGCGAGTGGCCATGAGTGTGGCGACGCTGGCAGCCATGGGTGGTCGCGGTCGGGCCGGGATGCAGCTAGGCGCGGCCGGGAGGAGGAGGAGAGGTGCTCACGGGAGGGGCGCGAGGGTCTAGGGCAAAGGGGGGGTTGAGGAAGAGGACGGTGAGGTGGCCTCCCATGATGGCAACGCCGACGCCTGTGGAGCGGGCGAGGCGTGTTGGAGACCTGTCGGGGAGTTGGGAGGCGAGCGACGGGTCGGCGGCAGGAGGGGCGACGGCGGAGCGGTCCGGCGAGGGGCGCCGGTGCGGTGGCGACGGGAATCGGCGGCGGTGTCGGGCCGATGGGATCGGGTGTCTGCCCCGATCCAGATCGGGCAGAGGAGGAGGTAGCGAGGGGAGTGGGGGAACGACGTGGGGTGGGAGTGCGGGTGCGAGTGGATAGTGTTCGGGTGGGGTGAGAGGATAAGGGAGGAGTGGCGGTGGTGGGGGCGCTTCCTTTGTTTCGTTTTGTTTTGTTTTATTTATTTATTTTTCTTTTCTGTTTTAAATTTTATTACCCTAATTGTTTTAGTCTTGTAAAACATATAGTTAGCACCTAAATTACTAATAGTATTTATACCACTGCCACAATTATTCTTGTAGTTATAAAAAGTAGTTTTTAATAATTTATTTATTTAAGAGACGTTTAAATTATTGTTTCAGCGGCTGTTCCTATTATCTAATGCACTTAAACATTGTATGTTAATTTGGATCCACCACCATAATCATCTATGATTTATTTGCTACACTTTGAACATTTTAGATTTGACTTCCTCAAAACTTTTACCGTTTGACTAGATTTTGAATTTTAATTTGAAACAGTTTCGAACTAATACGAGATTAACAACGGTAATCGTGGTGGCATGGCATCATTACCAGAGGGTTACTGTAGCTTGATTACCCGGGCGTCACAGAACTAGGGTTTGAGATGAGATGGTGCTAGTGAAGATGTTGATGGAGATTGACCCCCTCCCGATGAGAGGATCGATGGTGATGACGATGATGACGATTTCCCCCTCCCGGAGGGATATTTCCCTGGCAGAACAGCTCCGCCAGAGCCCTAGATTGGTTTCGCCAGATTCCGCCTCGAGACGGCGGAGCTTCGTCCCGAAAGCTTCCTTCTGATTTTTTCCAGGGCGAAACACTTCATATAGCCAAAGATGGGCACCGGAGGCCTGCCAGGGGGCCCACGAGGTAGGGGCCGCGCCCAGGGGGGTAGGGCGCGCCCCCACCCTCATGGATGGTGGGTGGCCTTCTCTGGTGCTTTCTTGGCCCAATATTTTTATATATTACAAAACTGACTTCCATGGAGTTTCGGGACTTTTGGAGTTGTGCAGAATAGGTCTCTAATATTTTCTCCTTTTCCAGCCCAGAATTCCAGTTGCCGACATTCTCCCTCTTGATGTAAACCTTGTAAAATAAGATAGAATAGGCATAAGTATTGTGACATAATGTGTAATAACAGCCCATAATGCAATAAATATCGATAGAAAAGCATGATGCAAAATGGACGTATCAACTCCCCCAAGCTTAGACCTTGCTTGTCCTCAAGCGGAAGGCGATATCGAAAAATATGTCCACATGTTCAGAGATAGTGGTGTTGATAAAATAAAATACGGACATGAGGACATCATGATCATTCTTATAAAAGCAACATATATATATATTGTCATATGATTTCTTATGCTAAAGTAACAATCTATTCACAATGTAAAGTATGAATCAGAAACATCATTGAACATTAACAAACTATGATCTCGGTCATTGAAGCAATTGCAATTTATCATAACATTGGAAAGAGTCAATATAAGAGCTTTTCAGCAAGTCCACATACTTAACTATCATTTAATCTTTCACAATTGCTAACACTCACACAATAATTATGGTTATGGAGTTTTAATCAGACATAGAGAAAGATAGGGGCTTATAATGTTGCCTCCCAACCTTTTACCTCAAGGGTAATGTAAACAATAATAGTTCATGATAACTTACATCCAATTGGATATATATATATATATATCAGGATCTTTCCAACACAATGCGCTTGCCAAAGGATAAAGTGTAAAAAGGAAAGGTGAAGATCACCATGACCTTTGTATAATGTATAAGACAAGAATAAAAGACAGGCCCTTCGTAGAGGGAAGCAGAGGTTGTCATGTGCTTTTATAGTTGGATGCACAAAATCTCAATGCGAAGGAACGTCACTTTATATTGCCACTTGTGATATGGACCTTTATTATGCAGTCCATCGCTTTTGTTTCTTCCATATCACAAGATTGTATAAAGCTTATTTTCTCCACACTAATAGATCATACATATTTAGAGAGCAAGTTTTATTGCATGCAACAATAAAAACTTACTTGAAGGATCTTACTCAATCCATAGGTAGGTATGGTGGACACTCATGGCAAAACTGGGTTTAAGGATATTCATAAGCACAAGTAGTATCTCTACTTGGTGCAAGGAATTTGGCTAGCATGAGGGGGAAAGGCGAGCCCAACATGTTGGATGATCCATGACAATATACTTTATTTCGGATATAAGAAAACATAACCCATTATGTTGTCTTCCTTGTCCAACATAAACTTTTTAGCATGTCATATTTTAATGAGTGCTCATAATCATAAAAGATGTCCAAAATAGTATATTTATATGTGAGAACCTCTCTTTCTTTATTACTTCCTATTAATTGCAACGATGACCAAAACTATGTTTGTCAACTCTCAACAACTTTTATTCATCATACTCTTTATATGTGAAGTCACTACTCTCCATAAGATCAATATGATCTCTTTAATTCTTTTTATTCTTTATTTTATTCCCTCAAGATCATAGCAAGATAACCAAGCCCTCGACTCAAGACTAATCTTTATTATATATAGCTCACGGACTCGATTACATAGAAGGATCATAAAGCAAAACTCAAAACTAAATCATACTAAAACTTTATTCTACTAGATCAAGATATTACCAAAAGGATTGAACTAAGAAAAACGGTAAAGATAGGAGTGTGATGGTGATACGATACCGGGGCACCTCCCCCAATCTTGGCAGTTGCCAAGGGGAGAGCCCATACCCATGTGCTTATGTCTCTTTCTTCGGAGGTAGTGATGATGGAGTTGTTGATGATGTAGGCTTGTCGTCCATCTTCCAAGTCATAGGCTCACCATCATAGAAGGATGATCGAGTCTCTTGGATCCTTAAATCTGCAGCCAAACTCATCCTCTTGAATCTATATTCATACTCACAGTTTTGGTTTTGCAGGTCATAGATCTGGGCTTGGAGGTGCTTGATTTTCTCATGAAGCTTGAAGATGGTCTCCCCAATGTTCTTGGCATCTAGCTTGTGGTTGTTGGTGAACTCCGCAATCATTATGTGGTTGGCGTCGAGTCCATGTTCCACCATCTCCTGGC
Organism: Aegilops bicornis; assembly: GCA_021605145.1. NCBI lineage: Eukaryota > Viridiplantae > Streptophyta > Magnoliopsida > Poales > Poaceae > Aegilops > Aegilops bicornis. The sequence continues at coordinate 350,090,391 of CM038672.1, forward strand.
ACTTGAAAACTTGTTGCTCCATTGCTTCGAGTCTTGTCTCCACGCTTCCGGGTCCTCCTTGGTCCTCAACATCATGGATGTGCAGCACCCCCTCACGCATCTCAATGATTTGAGGGTGTTGCATCACCTCCGTGAGGTAGGGGTTGATGACCTTCTCGAATAATTTGTCCTTGGGGCGCTTGAAGATGTCATGGTGATCTACATTTGTCAGAAAACATCTCGAAACAAAAACAGAGGATATTTGTGTGGTACGGTGGTTAAAACCTTCGGGAAATTATATAATAAATTTACCGACAAAAAGAAGTATCGTGCAAGAAAACGGAGTCCGGAGGGCACATGAGGTGCCCACGAGGCAGGGGGCGCGCCCAGGGGGGTAGGGCGCGCCCTCCACCCTTGTGGGTGCCTCGTGTCCCTTTCGGACTACTTCTTATTTTCCTATTTTCTTAAATATTCCAAAACGGAGAAAAATTATCCTTAGAACTGTTTTTGAGTCGGTTTACTTACCGTACCACATACCTATTCCTTTTTTAGTCCGAAACGTTCTGGAAAGTGTCCCTTATGTATTTCTCTAGGGTTACGGTCTCAATAACATTGGTTTCAACATTTATTCCATTACCTGAGATATAATGTTTGATTCTTTGACCGTTCACCACCTTCGGATTTGTGCCTTCGAAGTTGTTAATTTTTATGGCACCGGAACGATAGACCTCCTCGATAATGTAGCGATCCGACCTCAGACGGTCAAATCTCTGTGTTCAGTGTCATCCCTGGATCGGTAATGCTAACACACACAGTACTCGAAGGATTTATAACAGAGTAGCAATCACACACTTATTACATCGAATGTCTCAAAAGAGAACTTATTACAATAAATATGGCTTAAGCCCGTCTAAATAAGATAACAATGGAAGGCTTGGAAGATAAAGTGAGTCCACTCCAACGGCATACCTGAGTGCATCATAAACGACCTAGCGCACCTTACTCTTCGTCTGAAAAGTCTGCAACATGATATGTTGCAGCCCGAAACGGGTCAGCACATGGAATATGCTCACAATATAACACAACAGAGCAATGAACAGAATAAATGCTATCACTACATGCATATATGGCTGGTGGAGGCTCTATGGTTATATTGTTTTGCAGAAAAGCCAATTGTTCCCTACAACAAAGGAATACATATTATTTAACTATCGTGGTGGTTGAACCATAATTGAGAATGTTCCTCCAACTCAATCCCAATTAAAGTAGTCATTAACATCCCAACAAATTAATTTAGAGTGATGAGATCAAATCAATAATTCAAGTACCAGATACTCAAGATGTCCATAACCGGGGACACGGCTAACCATGATTAGTTTATACACGCTGTAGGGGTTTGCGCGCTTCTCCCCACAAGACTCGATATCCTCCGTTTGATTTCTCACACTATATGGTGTTTGAGAAACGATGACTGAGACACAGTCTTTCAGAAGCATTAACTCTTTACTCTAGCTAGATAGTTACACCTACTTTCCCTATACATCTGCTAGCCTACCACCGAAAGAGGTCACGCAACATACTCAACTATGCCAGAGCCCATAATGGCTTGTGGCTGCGCACGGAAGTTTCTAGCATGAATAATCTTATGATCCCTTTGAGCCTGAGTGGCGGACCGTAGGATCATTACACGGGTACTCCGGGATATCCTAGGACAACACTGGATTCTCCAGGTGCCCACAAGCAATCCACCCAGATGTGTATTAAAGTTGCCACCTTAAGTTGAACCATTAATTAACAACTCACATCTTTCATGGATACACTCAAACCCATTCCACGTCTACGAGCATAGCATGGCAATATAAGCGTAACGTAGAAGTAACTCCCAAGGGTTTGATAATAAACAGGGCAATAGGTTCTACCTCATCATCTACTTCCCAAACCCACATGTTAAGAGATCCTACTCATGCAATGTGTGAGGGTTGAAACTAATGCATAAAACTGGGTAATAAAGGGGTATGATTAATGTGTTACCTGCCTTGCTGACGATCCGCAAAACCTAGTGACTCGTAGTAGCACACTTCGCACTCCGGGAATTCTATCATAAAAAAACAAGAGCATACATAAGCAATCAAGCAAAGATGCATGGGTAAAACTCAAATAAGAAGATCTAACCAAAAAGTTCAACTGAAGAACTCCGGTTTGCAGAAAGAATCAAATCAAATGGAGCAACCAAACTCCAACTACGAAAGAAACAAGGTCCGTTTACTAATCTGGACTAAAGTAAAATTTCACAATACCAAAATCTTGTTCAAGTTGGTTAAAAAGAAAGAGGACTTTGAGACGAAGATCTAGCCGCTTGGTTCACCTGATTTGGATAAACGAGCGAAAAAATATACTAGATCGAAGATTAGAGCAGAAATCGTGATCGGAAATAATCGCGGAAAAATGCTGGAAAAAGAACAACTGACTAACAGGCTAACGAACGAACGTTCGCTATCTGCGGCTAACGGATGAACGAGTTCATTCAAACGAACGTACGGACGTACGTCCGCTAAACAAATGAACCGAGAAAAAAACGAACAAACCGATCTAATTTAAAAAAATACTAGATTTAGGGTTTCTAAAAAACCCGAAGGTTAACCGAAAAAACAACGACGAACGGCGGCGGCGGTGTCGGCTACCTGGGCGAAGTCTCCGCGGTGGCGGTTGGCGGCGGCGTTCGGCTGACGCGCGGACGGCCGGAAGGGCGGCGGCGGTGAGGCGTGGCGCCATGGACTAGGGTTTGGGCGGCGGCTAAGAAGCGGCTTGGTGGGCTGGGGCCTCGTATGGCCGTCTTATAAACCTCGCTTCTAAGACGGGTCGGTTCTGACTCGTTAGGTCGGTGCAACTTTTTTTTTAAAACCTGACGCGGAAAAAAAATAAAAGAAATACTAAACTGAGTCCAAAAATCCTGAAATAAATTTGCACAGTCCTCTAATAATATTGCAGACAAAGTGAACATTTATTTGGGCCTCTAATGCAATTTTGAAAAACGCATATTTTTCCTAATTCAAACAAAATAGCAATAAAAGTCCAAAAATATTATTTATTTGATTTTAATATTTTTCCTCCAATATTCCCTTTATTTTGGAGAAGTCATATTATCTCCTCTCTTATATTTTAATATGAAATATTTTCGGAGAGAAAAATAATTAAAACCAAAGTGATCCTTGTTTCGATATTTGATAAAATTCAAATATGAAAGACGTGAAATCCCCAACTCTCTCCATGGGTCCTTGAGTTGCTTAGAATTTCAAGGATCGCAAATCAAAATGTAGTAAAATATGATATGCATGAATGACCTTTGTATAACATTCGAAATTAAAAATTCGGGATGTTACAAAGCTACCCCGCTTCAGATGAATCTCGTCCTCTAGATTCGGGTTGGCTAGAAAATAGTTGTGGGTGGTCTTTGCGTAGATCATCCTCTCGTTCCCAAGTGGCTTCATCCTCGGTATGGTGGCTCCACTGAACTTTGCAAAATTTGATAACCTTGCTGCGTGTAACTCGATTGGGAAACTCGAGAATCCTGACTGGTTTCTCCTCATATGTCAAATCACTATCCAACTGAATTGCTTCCAGGGGCACTGTATCTCTCAGAGGGATATCGGCCATTTCTGCATGGCACTTCTTCAACTGAGAAACGTGAAACACATCATGAACTCCTGACAGTCTTTCAGGTAACTCTAACTTGTAGGCAACCTCTCCCATGCGTTCCAAAACTTGGTATGGTCCTACAAATCTCAGGGCTAACTTTCCATTAACTCCAAAACGTTTAACTCCTCGCAGTGGTGACACACGGAGATATGCTCTGTCTCCGATTTCATAGACTACCTCCTTGCGTTTTGAGTCTGTGTAGCTCTTCTGTCTGGACTGAGCTACCTTTAGTCTATCTCGAATCAGCTTAACCTTCTCTTCCGACTCTTTAAGCAAATCCGGTCCAAACAACTGACGGTCTCCAACTTCATCCCACATCAACGGGGTTCTGCACCTCCTTCCATACAATGCTTCGAAAGGTGCCATCTTCAAACTGGCCTGGTAGCTATTGTTGTACGAGAATTCCGCGTAGGGCAAGTAGTCATCCCAACTAGATCCATAATCGCGCGGACAAGCTCTCAACATGTCCTCTGGAATCTGATTGACTCTCTCGGTCTGTCCATCTGTCTATGGATGAAATGTTGTACTGAACTCTAGCCTGGTACCAAAAGTTTGGTGCAGTTGGTGCCAAAACTTTGAAGTAAACTGTGTTCCTCTATCAGATACGATGGTCCTCGGAACTCCATGCAGACATACGATCCTGTTCATATATATCTTGGCCAACTTTGCACTGGTATAGGTGGTTTTCACGGGGATAAAGTGAGCTACTTTGGTCAAGCGATCCACTACTACCCAGATAGAATCATATCCCGATCGGGTCCTGGTTAATCCGGTGATGAAATCCATGCCAAGCTTGTCCCACTTACATTCGGGTATCGGCATAGGCTGTCGTAATCCTGCTGGCTTCTGATGTTCTGCCTTCACTCTCTGACATACATCACATATGGCTACATACTCGGCCATGTCTTTCTTCATTCCAGTCCACCAGAAACGCTCCTTCAACTCCAAATACATCTTGGTGTTTCAGGGGTGTATCGAGTATGGTGAGTCATGAGCTTCCTAAAGTATTAACTTCCTGATCTCTGCATTATTGGGCACATATACACGGTCCTCAAACCACAAGGTGTCGTGCTCATCCTCACGAAAACCTTTGGCTTTTCCTTCACTCATCTTCTCCTTTATCTCGGCAATTTGTAGGTCATCATTCTAGGCTTCTCGAATATTTCCCAATAACGTTGATTGAACCTCCAATGCTGCAACAAAACCTCTAGGGACGATCTCCAAACGAAGCTCCCTGAGATCTTCTTCTAACTCCTTTGGCAATCCTCCGCTTACGAGGGTATTGACATAACTCTTTCGGCTCGAAGCATCTGCTACGACATTGGCCTTGCCTGGATGATAGTGCAACTTCATATCATAATCCTTTATGAGCTCCAACCATCTCCTTTGCCTGAGGTTCAGCTCCTTTTGAGTAAAAATGTACTTCAAACTCTTGTAATCCGTGTACACATCACAACGGTTTCGAATAAGAAAATGTCTCCAGGTCTTGAGCGCATGCACTACCGCTGCTAACTCCAAATCATGCGTGGCATAATTCAACTCGTGCGGTCAAAGCTATCGTGAGGCATATGAAACAACTCTTTCGTCTTGCATAAGTACTCCTCCAAGTCCTAAGCGAGAGGTGTTGCAATACACTTGGAAATCCTTGCCTATATCCGGCAGAATCAGCACTGGGGCTGTAGTCAAACGTTTCTTCAACTCCTGAAAACTTGCCTACATTCTTCGGTCCAATGGAACTTGGTGTTCTTCTTCAACAATGTCGTCATGGGCTTCGCAATCTTGGAAAAATTCTCAATGAATCTCCGATAGTATCCCGCGAGTTCAAGAAAACTGCGGATCTCTCCAACTGATGTGGGTGCCAACCACTCAGTGACTGACTGGCCCTTGGTAGGATCCACTGCTATACCTTCTCCTGATATAACATGTCCAAGAAATCCAACTTCCTTCAACGAAAACTCACATTTGCTAAACTTGGCATATAACTGATGTTCCCTGAGCTTCTCAGGAAATAAATGAAAATGCTCCTTGTGTTCCTCTTCATTCTTCGAGTATACCAAAATATCATCAATGAACACCACAACAAAAATATCCAAGAGCTCCATAAATACTTTGTTCATCATGCTCATAAAATAGGCAGGGGCATTAGTAAATCCAAATGACATAATCGTATACTCATATAGCCCATAACTTGTGGTGAAAGCTATCTTAGGTATATCCTTTTCTTGAATCTTCAGATGGTGATATCCTGATCGCAGATCGATATTCGAAAACACTTTAGCTCCTTGCAACTGGTCAAACAAATCATTGATCATCGGTAGTGGGTACTTGTTCTTGATCGTCACTTTGTTCAACGCATGATAATCAATAACCATCCTTAACTATCCATCCTTCTTCTCAACCAAGAGCATTGGGGCTACCCATGGTGATGAACTTCGTCGGATGTAACCGTTCTCCAATAACTCCTTAATCTGCTTCTTAATCTCCTCCAGATCATTTGCGGGTATCCGATATGGTCTCTTCGATATTGGTCCGGTGCCTGGCAACAGCTCTATCAAAACTCAATGTCTCGATCCGGCGGCATGCCTGTTAATTCCTCTGGATATACATCCGGATAATCCTTCACTACAGGCACTTCCTCTTGAACAACTCCCGTGAGATAATTAACTTGGGTCCTCCTCGGCGCATGTCTAGATACATACTTGATCCTTTTTCCCTCCGGGTGGTGAGTAAAATCGACTTACTGGTGCAATCGATGTTTCCCCCATACATCGATAGCCAATCCATTCCTAGTATCACATCCAATCCCTGTGACTCCAAAATTATCAGATCTGAGGGGAAAACATGGCTTCCAATGATCAACGGCATCTGAAAACACCCTTGGCTTGCCATATACTCAACTCCTGGCGAGCTTACTAACATAGGTGTCCTAAGAACTTTAGTGGGCAACTTATACTTATCCACAAATCCCCTTGAAATGTATGAATGCGATGCACCAGTATCAAAAAGAACAATTGCGGTAAATGACTTAACCAAAAACTTACCGATAACTGCATCAGGCTGCTCTTCAACCTCCTCCACATTCACGTGGTTCACTTGTCCCCTGTTGAAAGGGTTGGGCTTCTTCCCAGAGCTTCCATTTCCGTTCCCATTCTTCGCTTCAGGGCACTCAGTGTCATAGTGTCCAGTCTTCCCACACTTGAAACAAGTAATGTGACTTAGGTTCTTCTTGGCGGGTGTGGCTGGATTGGAGCGGTTCTGATTACTGCTTGCTCCACTCCTATTCCCATTCTTGGGGCCATTGTGGTTATGGGAACCTCCTCCATTGTGAGTGTGGCCTCCATGGTTATGGGTATATCCTCCCGAGTTCGGGGTAAATCGAGGCTTCTGCTGTGCTCTTGAATTGTACTTCCCTTGTATGTACTTCCTTTTGTGGCTCTCAATCTGCTGCTGCTTCCCTTCAATCATAAGAGCCTTGTCTACCAACTCCTGGTAGTTTTCGAATGTTGCCACCATCAATTGCATGCTCATCTCATCATTCAGCCCTTCCATAAACTTCTCCTGCTTCGCGGCATCTGTGGACACATCATCTGGGGCATAACGAGATAGCTTACTAAACTCATCTACATACTGAGCCACAGTATGATTTCCCTGGCGCAAGTTGCAAAACTCACGCTTCTTCATGCTCGTAGCTCCAGTTGAGATATGGGCTGTGCGGAATGCTTGCTGAAACTGATCCCAAGTGATATTGGCTATAGGGAAAGTGGTCGTGTAATTCTCCCACCATGAAGCTGCTGGTCCATCCAATTGATGTGCGGTAAAACGCACCTTCTCAGCATCTGTGCAACCTGCAGTGGTCAACTCCCTTCCAATCTTGCATAGCCAGTCATCAGCAACTATTGGCTCGGTGCTACAAGAAAACACCGGCGGCTGCAACCTCAGAAAACGGGCTAAGTTGTCAACTGGAGACGGGTTGTTGTTGTTGTTGTTGTTGTTGTTGTTGTTGTTGTTGTTGTTGTTGTTGATGTTGTTGTTGTTGCCTTGGTTCTGGACTAATATCTGCATCAAGGCATTCTGCTGCTGGATCAACTGGGTGATCTCCGGTGGGAAGACAAATCCGGTATCACGTCTCGGAGGCATCTGATGGTTTTAGAGGGGAGAGATTAGAATAGAATGAGTTCTAGTAAGAAAACACTACCCATATGCACATGAGACAAACAAAATCATATCATATCACTCAATCAATCAAGCAAGGGCATACAATCGGTCTATAGCTATCGTTACATAAGTGCTCGGACTACTACTATATACATGGGGAAAGGCTACTAATCATATGGTGGTCATCTAGAAATTTTGATCGGTGGAAGACTCCATGATATCTGCTCCAGCTTCGTCTTCATAGTCATCGTCACTATCATCAGGGTCAGAGTCGGTGTCGTCGATGATGATGTAGTCTTCAGAACGAATCTCCTTGGGTTCGTCTTCTTCTCCTCCTAGCGCGGGGTCTCCCATGAATACTCCTAACTTCCTTGTCAGGTCATCATTCTCTCCACGAGTATTACAATTTCCTCCTCATATCCATCGCGTGTAGGCTCGCATTCCTCTTCTAGCTCTGTGATCCTGGTCATCGCCTTCTTCAAATATGCCATGCTTGCGCACATATGGTTCTCCTGGCATCGAATGTGTTGGTTTAACTCCTGGATGAAAGCTGCAATGACCTGTCCTTCCTGGTACTCATCATCTCCCATTGCTTGTCTCGGCGCCCACATATCTGATAGATAGTGTCCTTCACCTCCTGTATGTAGACTTCTCCAATACGTCCCATAGCAATGTGGGCTGCCATGCTCTTACCTAAACTCCAGGTTGGGGCATCAAAGGAAAACTCTATGGGCTCAGTGACTGGCGTGAATGTCCTTCCTGGAATTTGAACTCAAATCATCCAACGCTCCTCTTCTGGTAAAGTGGCGGTGTAGGTTCCGGTGAAGCTTGGTATCCCGATGTTCAGGTACCTAGTTACTTCCTTCAAGTGTCTCCCAAAAGGCGTGTCTTCATTCGGTTGTGCAAACTTGTTCCTCGAGTCCGCCATCCTAAAGAGTAGAAAATGGAGAGGAGTCAGAAATGAGTAGAGAAGAGTGACCTATGGCTCATCTTAGTGGTCGTGTCCTACATTCAGCATGTGCTCTCATACCAACTTGTAGCAATTCGACCTCAGACGGTCAAATCTCTGTGTTGAGTGTCATCCCTGGATCGGTAATGCTGACACACACAGTACTCGAAGGATTTATAACAGAGTAGCAATCACACACTTATTACATCAAATGTCTCAAAAGACAACTTATTACAATAAATATGGCTTAAGGCCATCTAAATAAGATAACAGCGGAAGGCTTTGAAGATAAAGTGAGTCCATCAACTCCAACGGCATAACTGAGTGCATGACAAACGACCTAGCGCACCTTACTCTTTGTCTGAAAAGTCTGCAACATGATATGTTGCAGCCCGAAACGGGTCAGCACATGGAATATGCTCGCAATATAACACAATAGAGCAATGAAAAGAATAAATGCTATCACATATGGCTGGAGGAGGCTCTATGGTTATATTGTCATGCAGAAAAGCCAATTTTTCCCTACAACAAAGGAATAGATTTTATTTAACTATCATGGTGGTTGAAACATCATTTAGAAGGTTCCTCCAACTCAATCCCAATTAAAGTAGTCATTAACATCCCAACAAATTAATTTAGAGTGATGTGATCAAATCAATAATTCAAGTACCAGATACTCAAGATGTCCATGACCGAGGACACGGCTAACCACGATTAGTTTATACACTCTGCAGAGGTTTGCACACCTTTCCCCACAAGACTCGATCTCCTCCGTTTGATTTCTCGCACTACATGGTGTTTGAGAAACGGATGACCGAGACACAGTCTTTCAAAAGCATTAACTCTTTACTCTGGGTAGACAGCTACACCTACTTTCCCTCTACATCTGCTAGCCTTCCACTGAAAGAGGTCACACAACATACTCAACTATGCCAGAGCCCATAATGGCTTGTGGCTACACACGGAATTTTCTAGCATGAATAATCTTATGATCCCTTTGAGCCTGGGTGGCGGACCGTAGGATGATCACACGGGAACTCCGGCATATCCTAGGACAACACTGGATTCTCCAGGTGCCCACAAGCAATCCACCCAGATGTGTATTAAAGTTGACACCTTAAGTTGAATCATTAATTAACAACTCACATCTGTCATGGATACACTCAAACCCAATCCACGTCTACGAGCATAGCATGGCAATATAAGCATAAGGTAGAAGTAACTCCCATGGGTTTGATAATAAACATGGCAATAGGTTCTACCTCATCATCTACTTCCCAAACCCACGTGTTAAGAGATCCTACTCATGCAATGTGTGAGGGTTAAAACTAATGCATAAAACTGGGTAATAAAGGGGTATGATCAATGTGTTACTTTCCTTGTTGACGATCCGCAAAACCTAGTGACTCGTAGTGGCACACTTCGCACTCCGGGAATTCTATCGTAAACAAACAAGAGCACACATAAGCAATCAAGAAAAGATTCACGGGTAAAACTCAAATAAGAAGATCTAACCAGAAATTTCAACTGAAGTACTCCGGTTTGCAAAAAGAATCAAATCAAACGGAGCAACGAAACTCCAACTACAAAAGGAACAAGATCCATTTACTAATCTGGATTAAAGTCAAATTTTACAGTACCAAAATCTTGTTCAAGTTGGTTAAACAGAAAGAGGACTTAGAGATGAAGATCTAGGCGCTTGTTTCACCTGATTTAGATAAATGAGCGAATAGATATACTAGATCAAAGATTAGAGGAGAAATTGCGATCGAAAATAATCACGGAAAAACACTCAAAAAAGAAAAACTGGCGAACAAGCTAACGAACGAACTTTCCCTGTCTGCGGCTAACAGATGAACATCGTTCGTTAAAACGAACGTACGTCTGGTAAATAACTGAACCGAGAAAAAAACCGAACGAACCGATTTAATTAAAAAACTAGATCTAGGGTTTTTAAAAAAACTGAACGGTTAACCGAAAAAAACAACGACGAACGGTGGCGGCGGTGTCGGCTATCTCCGGCGAGGCTCCGACGGCGGCGGGAGGCGGCTGGCAGTGCGGCGGCGCGCGGACTAGGGTTTGGGGCGGCGGGGCGGCTAGCGGTTTGGTGGCTTGGGGCCTCGGGGTGGCCGGCTTATAAAGCCTGCCCCCGGCGGGAGTCCGGGTCGGTTACGGCCCGTTAGGTCGGTGCAACTTTTTTTAAAAAAAACCTGACGCAGAAAAACAAATAAAAGAAATACTAAATGGAGTCGAAAAATCTAGAAATAAGTTTTCACGGTCCTCTAATAATATTGCGCACAAAGTGAACATTTATTTGGGCCTCTAATGCAATTTTGAAAAACGCATATTTTTCCAAATTCAAATAAAATACCAATAAAAGTCCAAAAATATTATTTATTCGATTTTAATATTTTTCCACCAATATTCCCTTTATTTTGGAGAAGCCATATTATCTCGTCTCTTATATTTTAATATGAAATACTTTCGGATAGAAAAATAATTAAAACCAAAGTGATCCTTGTTTTGATATTTGATAAAATTCAAATATGAAAAACGTGAAATCCCCAACTCTCTCCATGGTTCCATGAGTTGCTTAGAATTTCAAGGATCGCAAATAAAAACGTAGTAAAATATGATATGCATGAATGACCTATGTGTAACATTCCAAATTAAAAATTTGGGATGTTACAGAAAACGTATGGACCTTCCCATTTAGAGAGAAGTTTTCCTGCAAAAAACCTTAAACGAGAGTTTTATTGCAAAACATAATCACCTACATTAAACTCACACTTTTGTATCCTTTTGTCATGCCATCTTTAAACTTTTTCTTTAAACAGTTCGGCATTCTCGTAGGCCTGAGTTCTCCATTCATCAAGTGAGCTAATGTCAAATAGTGTCTTCTCACCGGCAAGTTTGAAATCATAATTGAGCTCTTTAATGGCCCAATATGCCTTATGTTCTAATTCGAGAGGTAAATGACATGATTTTCCATAAACCATTTTATACGGAGACATACTCATAGGATTTTTATATGCAGTTCCGTAGGCCCATAATGCATCATCAAGTTTCTTGGACCAATTCTTTCTAGATCTATTAACAGTCTTTTGCAAAATTAATTTAAGCTCCCTATTACTCAGTTCTACTTGACCACTAGATTGTGGATGGTAAGGAGATGCAATTCTATGATTAACATCATACTTAGCGAGCATTTTACGAAAAGCACCATGAATAAAATGTGAACCACCATCAGTCACTAAATATGTAGGGACTCCAAACCTTGGAAAAATAACTTCTTTAAGCATCTTGATAGAGGTGTTATGATCAGCACTACTAGTTGGAAAAGCTTCTACTCACTTAGTAACATAATCAACATCAACTAAAATATGTGTATACCCATTAGAAGAAGGAAACGGTCCCATATAATCAAATCCCCAAACATCAAATGGTTTAATAACAAGTGAATAGTTCATAGGCATTTATTGATGTCTACTAATATTACCAATTCTTTGACATTCATCACAAGACAAGACAAACTTACGGGCGTCCTTGAAGAGAGTAGGCCAATAAAAACCGGATTGCAATACCTTATGTGCAGTTCAATTTCTAGCGTCGTGTCCTCCATAAGCCTCGGAGTGACACTTGCGTATGATCTGTTCCTGTTCATGCTCAGGTACACAACATCTAATAACAACATCTACTCCTTCTTTATAAAGGTGTGGGTCATCCCAGAAGTAATGTCTTAAATAATACAAAAACTTTTTCTTTTGCTGGTATGTGAAACTAGGTGGTATAAATTTAGCAACAATGTAATTAGCATAATCAGCATACAACGGAGAAGTACGAGAAGCATTTATGATGGCTAATTGTTCATCAGGAAAGCTATCATCAATATGTGGTGGGTCATCAAGAACATTTTCTAACCTATATAAGTTGTCTGCAACGGGGTTCTCAGTTCCCCTTCTATCAATAGTATGCAAATAAAATTCTTGTAGCAAGAGAACCCATCTAATAAGTCTAGGTTTAGCATCTTTCTTTTCCTAAGATATTTAATAGCAGCATGATCAGTGTGGATAGTTACTTTAGAATCAACAATATAAGGTCTAAACTTATCACAAGCAAATACAACTGCTAAAAAAATTCTTTTTCAGTAGTAGCATCATTTCTCTGGGCACTGTCTACAGTTTTACTAGCATATTGTTTAACATTTAATGTCTTATCAACTCTTTGCCCTCGGATAGCACCTACAACATAATCACTAGCATCACACATAATTTCAAAGGGTAAATTCCAATCAGGTGGCTGAACAAAAGGTGGAGAAATCAAAGCTCTCTTAAGTATTTCAAATGCTTCTACACAATCATCATCAAAGACAAAAGGAACATCTTTTTGTAAGAGATTAGTCAGAGGCCTAGAAATTTTAGAGAAGTCTTTAATGAACCTCCTATAAAACTGGCATGAGCAAGGAAACTTCTTATACCTTTGATGTCCTTAGGACACGACATCTTTTCTATAGCATCAACTTTAGCTTTATCAACTTCAATGCCTCTTTCAGAAATTTTATGCCCCAAGAAATACCTTCATTAACCATAAAGTGGCACTTTTCCCAATTCAAGACAAGGTTAGTTTTTTCAAATCTCTGCAAAACTCCATCAAGGTTGCTTAAGCAATCATCAAAAGAAGTTCCATATACGGAAAAATCATCCATGAAAACCTCAACAATCTTTTCACAAAAGTCAGAGAATATAGCAGTCGTACATCTTTGAAAGTTAGCAGGTGCATTGCATAAAACAAAAGGCATATGTCTATAAGCAAAGGTATCGAAAGGGCAAGTAAAAGTGGTCTTTTCTTGATCCTCTTTTGACACAGGTATTTGAGAGAAACCAGAATAACCGTCTAGAAAGCAAAAATGTGTATGTTTGGATAATCTTTCTAGCATTTGATCAATAAAAGGTAAAGGATAATGATCCTTTTTAGTAGCTTTATTTAATTTGCGGGAATCAATTACCATTCTATAACCTGTAACAATTCTTTGTGGGATCAATTCATCTTTATCATTAGGAACAACAGTAATACCTCCCTTCTTAGGGACACAATGGACATGACTTACCCACTGACTATCAGCAACAGGATAAATTATACCTGCCTCCAGAAGCTTTATTATTTCTTTTCTTACCATTTCTTTCATCTTAGGATTTAACAGCCGTTGGTGATCAACAACCGGTTTAGCGTCTTTCTCCAATTTTATTTTGTGCTGGCATAGAGTGGGACTATTGCCCTTAAGATCATCAAGAGTATATCCAATAGCAGCACAGTCCTTCTTCAGAGTTTTCAACAATTTCTCTTCTTCCTGCTCTGAAAGGTTAGCACTAATAATAGAAGGATATATCTTCTTTTCATCAAGATAAGCATATTTAAGAGTATCAAGTAATGGTGTTTCAAAATAGGTCCCCTAGAATTTCAACAGGAAATTTGTGTTTCAAAATAGGTCCCTGCTTAAAGAATACTTCATCTATTTCCCTTCTTTCATTCATAAACATATCATTTTCATGGTCTAGCAAATATTGTTCTAAAGGATCATTAGGAGGCACGACAATAGAAGGAAGACCAATAATTTCATCTTTACTAGGCAATTGTTTATCATGGGGTTGTCTACGAAATTTAGCAAAATTAAAATCATGAGACGTATCCCATAAACCAATAGTAACAATATCCTTTTTGCAACCTATCTTAGCATTAACAGTATTCAAGAAGGGTCTACCAAATATGATGGGACAAAAGTTATCTTGTGGGGAACCAAGGACAAGAAAATCAGTAGGATATTTAACTTTCCCACACAAGACTTAAACATCTCTAACAATCCCAACTGGTGAAATAGTATCTCTATTGGCAAGCTTAATTGTAACATCAATACCTTCTAACTCAGCAGGTGCAATATCATGCATAATTTTTTCGTATAAAGAATGAGGTATTGCACTCGCACTAGCACCCATACCACATAAGCCATGATAACACTGATATCCTATTTTAACAGAAATAACAGGCATGCCTAAAAAAGGTCTATGTTTACCTTTAGTATCGGGTCTAGCAATTCTAGCAGCTTCATCACAGAAGTAAATAACATGACCATCAATATTATCGGCAAAGAGATCTTTAACCATAGCAATACTAGGTTCAATTTTAATTTGCTCAGAGGGTGTAGGTGATCTAGCATTACGCTTACGAACCACAGTTGAAGCTGTAGCATGATCCTTTATTATAACAGGGAAAGGTGGTCTCTCAATATAAGCGGTAGGAACAATAGGATCAACATTATAAGTAATAGTCTTTTCTTCAACTTTAATAGGTTCAACTAATTTTACTTTAATGGGAGGATGATATTTAAACCACTTCTCTTGGAAGATCGACATGAGTAGCAAATGATTCACAAAAAGAAGCTACTATCTCAGAGTCAAGTCCATATTTAGTGCTAAATTCACGGAAAACATCGATATCCATAAAAGATTTAACACAATCAAATTTAGGTGTTATAGCTGACTCCTTACCTTCGTCGAGTTCCCAATCTTCTGAGTTGCGTTTTATTCTTTCCAATAAATCCCATCAGAATTCAATAGTCTTCATCATAAAAGAACCAGTACAAGAAATATCGAGCATGGAGCGATTATTGAGAGAAAGCCGAGCATAATTTTTTTTAATAATAAGTTCTCTTGAGAGCTCATGATTGGGGCATGAATATAACATTGAATTAAGCCTCCCCCAAGCTTGAGCGATGCTTTCTCCTTCGCGAGGCCAAAAATTATATATATAATTACGATCACGATGAACCAGACGCATAGGATAAAACTTCTGACGAAATTCCAATTTCAATCGGTTGTAGTTCCATGATCCAGTATCATCACATAGCCTAACCATGTCAATGCATTTCCCTTCAAAGATAAAGGGAAGACCTTCTTCTTGGTAACATCCTCGGGCATACCTTCAAGCCTAAATAATCCACAAAGTTCATCCACATAAATTAGGTGCAAATCGGGATGCAATGTTCCATCTCCTGTAAAAGGATTAGCTAGCAGTTTATCTATCATACCCGAAGGAATTTCAAAGTAAACATTTTCAGCAGGTTCAATAGGTTGAGGAGCAACTCTTTGCTCTACTGGTCGGGGTGAAGATACCCCGAACAAGCCCCTCAAAGGATTACTTTCCATAGTAACAAGTGACAGTAAATTTCAGAACACTATATAAATTTTTCCTTACCAAATTCCACTTACCAAAGGCGCTTCACTTCCCGGTAATGGCGCCAGAAAAGAGTCTTGATGACCCAAAAGTATAGGGGATCTATCGTAGTCCTACGGATAAGTAAGAGTGTTGAACCCAACGAGGAGCAGAAGGAAATGCCAAGCGGTTTTTAGTAAGGTATTCTCTGCAAGCACTGAAATTATCGGTAACAGATAGTTTTATGATAAGGTAATCCGTAACGAGTAACAAGTAACAAATGTAAATAAGGTGCGGAAAGGTGGCACAACCCTTTTTGTAGCAAAGTACAAGCCTGGACAAACTCTTATATAAAGGAAAACGCTCCCGAGGACACATGGGAATTATCGTCAAGCTAGTTTTCATCAGGCTCATATGATTCGCATTCGTTACTTTGATAATTTGATATGTGGGTCGACTGGTTCTTGGGTGCTACCCTTTGTAGGATACGCATCCCACTTATGATTAATCCCTATTTCAAGCATCCACAACAACAAAATAAGTATTAAGGTAAACCTAACCATAGCATGAAACATATGGATCCAAATCAGCCCCTTACGAAGCAACGCATAAACTAGGGTTTAAGCTTCTGTCACTCTAGCAACCCATCATCTACTTATTACTTCCCAACGCCCTCCTCTAGGCCCAAACAATAGTGAAGTGTCATGTAGTCGATGTTCACATAACACCACTAGAGGAAAGACAACATACATCTCATCAAATATCGAACGAATACCAAATTCACATGACTACTTATTGCAAGACTTCTCCCATGTCCTCAGGAACAAACATAACTACTCACAAATCATATTCATGTTCATAATCAGAGGGGTATTAATATGCATAAAGGATCTGAACATATGATCTTCCACCAAATAAACCAACTAGCATCAACTACAAGGAGTAATCAACACTACTAGCAACCCACAGGTACCAATCTGAGGTATTGAGACAAAGATTGGTTACAAGAGATGAACTAGGGTTTGAGATGAGATGGTGCTGGTGAAGATGTTGATGTAGATTGACCCCTCCCGTTGAGGGATTGATGGTGATGACAATTTCCCCCTCCCGGAGGGATATTTCCCAATGAACAGCTCATGAGCCCTAGATTAGTTCGCGAGTTCCGCCTCGAGACGGCGGCGCTTCTTCCCGAAAGGTTCCTTCCGATTTTTCCAGGGCGAAAGACTTCATATAGCCAAAGATGGGCACCGGAGGGCTGCCTGGGGCCCCACGAGGCAGGGGGCGCGCCCAGGGGTGTAGGGCGCGTCCCCCACCTCATGGATGGTGGATGACCCCCTCTGGTGCTTTCTTCGCCCAATTTTTTTATATGTTCCAAAACTGACTTCGGTGGAGTTTAAGGACTTTTGGAGTTGTGCAGAATAGGTCTCTAATATTTGCTCCTTTTCCAAGCCCAGAATTCCATCTGCCGACATTCTCCCTCTTCACGTAAACCATGTAAAATAAGAGAGAATAGGCATAAGTATTGTGACATAATGTGTAATAAAACCCATAATGCAATAAATATCGATATAAAATCATGATGCAAAATGGACGTATCAGGGGCATAGCATGTTGCGGATGCCGAGGGGCTCCGGTAGGCGTGCCGGGGGGGGGGGGGGGGAGTTCGCTCGGTGTCTCGGGCTCAGGGAGTCTACAGTGCAAGGGCGCACTGTAGCGCGCTCCAGAGCATGCCTTGGCCAGCATGTCCATTTTTTGGCGCTCTAGGCTTTTCCTATAGTGTCTAGGGGCTATAGGGGGAAGTAAACAAGTGGGGCGGAGCTTTGGATACTTTGGAGGGCCTTTGGTGAGAGAAGGGTGGTGAGAGAGGGGGGGGGGGGTTGTGGCTGTCCAGAGAGGTAAATGGGGGTTTTACCCCTCAATCATTGATCTATGGATGAGTGAAAGCTACTAGGGGTAGAAGGGGTCTAGGTAAGCTCTGTTAAAAACTTGAGCTCATGGAGAATAGTAGAAGAGGTCAAAATTGTGGTTTTGGTTAAATAGCAGAAGTTGTTAGATGCATGTTTGGGCTAGTTAGGTTGCTCAACTTATCATGAGTGAGTGGCACCACAAATTAGTAGTGACTACCAATTTTGAGGTCAAAAGGATAAAGTGGCCAATGCAACTTTTGTAAACACTAGAAATCAACAGAAATGGGTTTTCCAAGATTTAGTCATGCAAATCAATCTATTCTCCTTGATGCACCACTTGATGTAGTGTCATAATTTTAGGATTTGATCCACAAAAATCTGGATCAAAAGGAGATAGTTGGTAACATAGAGTTGCTCAAATTTGGTTTTGGACAGAGTGGGTTTTTGGGAACTTTGGTGCACCAAAACTATTTGTATGGGAATGAAACTTGGCAAGACCATTACATTAGGCATTTTTGACTTGCTAATATTTTCCTGGATTTATTTGACAATATTTCTTTCAGAAATATTTCAAATACTTGAATTATGCAGAAATGGGTTTGGCGGGTTTTGTCGAATATTTTGGTCATGATAATGTGTTGAAACTCATATATATGGACAATAAATGTCCACTGAGTCTCCCTAAATTTTATAAAAATATTTGTGAAGCTTTCAAATAATCTTAACCTATTAAAGACCATTTCTGGCCTTATGAAAAAGCCTTTAAATAAATTAGCAACTTTTTAATAATATTTTTGTGGTTTTAGGGAGTCCTATATCTAATTGGTCAAATATAATTTTTTAATGATTTTCACATCCCAAATTAAGTACTTGTAGTTCAATCCTTAACTCATGGGTTTTTTGGAAAACCTAATTTAGAAAATACTTTTTGGCCAAATTATTTTTCAAAAAATACTATTATGTCCTATACACAAGGCATGATCATTGGGCAAAGTTTTGGATCAAGGAGAAGGAGTATAAGAGTTGGATAATTTATTTGATTTTAAGAGCACTTGCAAATAGCAAACAAAAATCCAAATCAAAGCAGAGACCAAATCAACACAAAAGTTTTGGTTCGACTCAATTTTTGTGCTTAGCTAATCCTAAATGTTGTGCCATGAAAATCAGTATGTGACATAACGAGCACTGCGGCAATTCTGATCTGGAGAAAGAAAAACCCGCCAGAGGCCGTGAGAGGAAAGAGAATGAAGATGACATCAAAGAAGAAGATGATGTTCCAGAAGGCTACTGAGGCGATGTTCATTGACAGGGGTGCATCCCTGCACTTCTCTCACCGCCAGCTCAAGCGGTGGGCATGTGAGGTTAACGTAGCAGAACCGGTAGTAAGCGCTCGAGAACCGCTCAAGTGGTCCCGCACGCCCATCATCTTTGACATTGAGGATCATCCAGACTGCACTACTGTGGTAGGATGTTTTCCATTGTTGGTTTCACCAATAATCCGCAACTTTTGAAGGAATCAAGCAAGGAAGGAGCCAGCCAAAGGGGAAGATTACCTTGCCAGTGACATTTGGCGGGGAAATAAACTTCAGAACAAAAAAAACTGTGTTCGGTGTTGTAATATGCAAAACATAGTTTTTGTGTTGACATATGCCTGGTTGGACTTCCCCTGCCATTCAACGGGATTCTTGAATGACCAGCTCTGACCAAGTAAATGGTGGCGTCCTAGTACGCCTACAACACTTTGAAGATGCCTGGTTGTAACGCCCCGAGACCGATGCTCTAGATGCCTTCCTTATTTTAGTTGTTGTCGTGTGATTATTATGTTTGTGCTTTATCATAATTGTTTTGCATATTTCATTCCTATATGTTTATGCCATGATCATGATTAGTGCCATTGTCATATTTTGCTTCTTGCATCATGTTCATCTTTTATTATATTCCATTATTTCATCCTTGTTTGTTTTGCCATGCCTATCTCTTGTCATATTGCTTTTGGTCATTCATATTGTTGCCATGAGCATCATCTGCATTGCACTCAGCCTTACGTAACATGTTACTTTCTTCTTGTGTGTGCATCAGCCCTTGCTATCTATCTCAAGCCATGCCCATGTATCATAACCTCTCCGTTCCTCCTTCCTTCATGTTTTTGCAAGTGACATTTTTCCCTCCTCCATTAATGTTCATTTATTTCCTGATGATCTTAATCCATGCCTTATACCTCTCTGTCAAGTATCATCCATTTTGGAGTTGTTTTGGTTGGGTTCAAAAATGGCTCATGTTTGAATTTAATTCAAACTTGAATTATTTTTGTATCCTTAAAAATGGACAAAGCAATTTATTCAAATAGTGCATATCTCCAGGAGATCATATTAATTTTCTTCCTAGCTTCAACCCCCTCCAATCCCTCTGTTCTTTTTGTCCTTTTATTTCTATTTGAAGAAATAGAAAAGAGGCAGAAGCAGCACGGGCAGTAGCAACCCCAACGTAGCCCAGTCCAGCACCACCACAGCCCAGCCCGCAGCCCACCTGGGCCTCTTCTAGCTGGCTCAAACCCTGTTCACGGCCACCTTCCCCGTTCTACTCGCCGTCTCTGCTTTAGATACAGAGCTCGCAGTCACGCCATGAGCTCCTTCACGGACGCCGAGGTCGCGCCGTCTAGCCCCCTCCTATAAAGCCAGCAGCCTCGCGCCTTAGGGTTTCCTCTTCCCTCTCTTGCCGCCGCCACTCCTTTCCTTCCCTCTATTTCTTCTTCTTCCTCAATAGACAGAGGAGTAGACTAGCAGAGAACCACCGAGCGCGCTCCGCCGTCGGTTGCGAGGCTCCTCATCGTCTTCTTCGCTCCGATTCGACTCTCCTACGTCGTCTTCTTCCACTACAAGCAAGGCCAGGAGCCAGAAGGGCCCAAGGGCGTCGCGATCTCTTCCTCTACTACGTCTTCTTCCCCTGCTTTGTCTTCTTCACGGACAACAAGTTCACCGGAGTTCCTCGCCTCATCTCCGTCAATATTCTGCGTCCCCGGCCGTATACTCGTGTCACAGGTATACTAGGTATACCCAACTCCAGCCCTGATCTTTTCCTTAGCGATTTGATCGGCGGAGTCGTCGCTAGATCCATGCCAGCTTCGTGTTCTCGGTGCTCCGACGAGTTCTGAATTTTGTTGTGTAGTTGCAGTAGTCGCCGTGGTTCCTCGCGCTTCGCCCCGCTCTGAATCCTCTCTCGCACACGCTGCCTTGTCGCGCCACTCCCTGCTTTCCCTGTTTATCCTCGCCACGCGCCCTCTGCACACACACCGCCCCTTTGCTGCACCTTCGTGGGCACACCTCCATGCACATGCGCACGGCCGCGCTCGACTACGAGCCCGTGGCCCTGCTGCGTCTTGCCTCGCCGCCATGCCCGGGACGAGCTCAAGCTCGTGCTCGAGCCAGTCTCCTGCACGCGACCATCCCGCAGCGCCTCGTCTACAGCTCGCGCGCATGCACCAGGGCCTGCCCAGCTTCTTGTTCGCCGTAGCTCTCTGCCCCGAGTCGAGCTCCTGCTCGTGCCCGAGCGCGCGCACGCACACGACTCCGGCAAGAAGCAGCCGCTCGCTCACATGCTCCCACGCATCGCAACCCATCGCCTGTATGCTCCATCCAGGGAGCAGCAGCTCCGGCCGCTCCTTGACATGGCCGGCCTTTGCTTCCCGAGCACGTCGGAAGGCAAGTCCGGTGAGGTGGCTCTGCCTCCTCAGTTTTCTTTACACGCGCACCCTAGCATGTTTGCGCACACCTGCTGCACACTGCCACTGCCTCGCTGCCGTGGCCGAGACGAGCTCCTACCTGAGCTTGTTCTCGAGCCCTTGCTCATGCCGTTGCTCAACCGCTCGTGCAACCACACCCACACAGGTTTCCGCACGCCCGCTGTTGTCCTGTAGTGTCGATGCACGCTGCTTTGCTCACTTACCTCGCCGTCGAGCATCATCGTGAGCCATGGCTCCAAAAGCTAGACCTTCTGCCGTTGCTCAAGTAGCATGGCGTCCTCATTTCTTTCATGATCACAGGCACAGTCGAGTTGGCTAGCACAGCTGGCATTCACACAAGAGGTCGTGGGTTCGAATCCCAGGCGACCCAGTTTCTACCCTGTTTTCCATTTCCTTTTGCACACAGCCACTTAGGCCTCATTCTCTTCTGGGCCGCTGCACTGGATGTAATTCAGCCCGTGTATATTTTTTCCCCACTCTGTGTATTTTAGCATTTTCCAGTGCATGCATTTTTACAGAAATGCCATCGCTTTAAGATGCTCACAACTAAATGTCCATGCATCCATATAAAACATGTTATATATGTAACTTGCTTAGAATTTTGCCTAGTTTCATAATATACCACTTTCATCCATGTTTAAAATGTCTAAATTTGATGTTTGAATTAATTTGCATAAATAGCATGTTAAAATGCTTTATTTCATAACTAAATAGCCGTACCTCCATTTCAAATAAACTTTATATGTAAATGGGGTAAAAAATGCATAAATTAACTTGCTGCACTTTATTTTGCTATTTAACAACATTAGAATTTTGTATAGGGAAGAACAGTACCAAATTCGAAATATGCTTATGAGGATTTTCCAGAATTGTTGTTTGTTGTTCCGGCCTCGTTTAAACTTGCCTAGATAGGTAGTTTTATTATGCTTCACCTCTTCCATGTTAACAACATTTAATCTTGACATGCATCATACATAGTTTAGCATCATGTCTCATTATGTGTTGTGTGTTTACCATGTTGTTTGCTTCTTTCCGGTTGTGCTCCTTATCGTTAGTTCCTGTTTCATTGCGATCGTGAGGATTCGTTCATCTATGCTTGGTTCGTCTTCGTGGCTTCATCTTCTTCATGGACTCGTTCCTCTTCCTAGCAGGATTTCAGGCAAGATGACCGTCACCTTGGATCTCATTACTATCATTGCTAAGCTAGTTGTCTCGATGCTACCGCTTTATCGCGCTACCTACCACTTGTTTATCAAGCCTCCCAAATTTTCATGAAAGCCTCTAACTTTTGTCACCCTTCCTAGCAAATCGTTGTTTGGCTATGTTACCGCATTTGCTAGCCCCTCTTATAGCGTTGCTAGTTGCAGGTGAAGATGAAGATTGCTCCATGTTGGTTTATGTTTATGTTGGGATATCACAATATCTCTTATATTATTAATGCATCTATATACTTGGTAAAGGGTGGAAGGCTCGGCCTTATGCCTGGTGTTTTGTTCCACTCTTGTCACCCTAGTTTCCGTCATATCGGTATTATGTTCCCCGATTTTTGCGTCCCTAACACAGGTGGGTGTTATGGGAACCCCTTGACAGTTCACTTTGAATAAAACTCCTCCAGCAAGGCCCAACCTTGGTTTTACATTTGCCTCACCTAAGCCTTTTTCCCTTGGGTTTCCGGAGCCCGAGGGTCATCTTTATTTTAGCCCCCGGGCTAGTACTCCTCTGAGTGCTGGTCCAAACCGAGCGATGTCCGGCGCCCCCTGGGCAATCAGGGTCTATGCCAACCCGACGTCTTGCTCATCCGGTGTGACCTAAGAACGAGATATGTGCAGCTCCTATCGGGATTTGTCGGCACATTCGGGTGCTCTTGCTGGTCTTGTTTCACCATTGTTGAAATGTCTTGTAACCGGGATTCCGAGACTGATCGGGTTTTCCCAGGAGAAGGAATATCCTTCATTGATTGTGAGAGCTTATAATGGGCTAAGTTGGGACACCCTTGCAGGGTTTGAACTTTCGAAAGTGATGCCCGCGGTTATGTGGCAGATGGGAATTTGTTAATTTCCAGTTGTAGTAAACTTGAAGTAAACTCTTCTAAAATACACCAACTGCATGCGTAACCGTGATTGTCTCTTTTCGGGGTTGTTCGAGAGGAGAACAAGGTTTTTGGGTTATGCTTGACATAAGTAGGAGGTCAAGATCACTTCGTGATCATTACTAGTTGACGACCGCTTGTTAAGCTCCTCTTCCCACTCTTGTTTCGTAAGTTAGCCACCATACTTTGCTTAGCCGCGGCTGCAACCTCACCACTTTACCCCTTCCTTACCCATTGAGCTTTGCTAGTCTTGATACCCATGGTAATGGGATTGCTGAGTCCTCGTGGCTCATAGTTTACTACACCAACAGTTGCAGGTACAATTTATGCGATGATCATGACGCGAAAGCGATGTTTACTTGTGTTGGAGTTCTTCTTCTTCTTCTTTGATCAGGGGATAGGTTCCAGGTCGGCAACTTGGGCTAGCAGGGTGGATGTCGTTTGAGTTTCTGTTTGTGTTTCATCCCTAGTCGGATGTTATTCTCATGTATGATGTTGATGTATTCTAGGGCATTTGTGCCATATGTATGTATCCCCATCTATTATGTAATGTTGATGTAATGATATCCACCTTGCAAAAGTGTGTCAATATGCGGTTCTATCCTTGGTGGGACCTTCGAGTGTCTTTAGGATAGTATCGCATATTGGGTGTGACACTGGTCCTATGGGCGTCATCACCATCCCATTAGACTAGAGAGATCGGTTGCAGCAGAGGCCGTCGAAGGCCCAACTCCTGCAAAGAGGGAGAATAAAGTCAAGGAAACCGATAAGGACTATGATAAGGACTCCGGGAAGTGCATCTCTTCGGAGTATGCTGCGCCCAGCAGCGACTTGCCGGAAAGTTCAACCTGCAAGAGATCCAAGGCTTCTCACCCGGCAACCAAGAAAGTTCCGCCGCGACAGGATGGAACGAATGGTACCTTCACTATTAGTGGTACCCTTGATGACAAATAGGAAAGTGCGCTCATTACCTTCCTGCGGGCGAATGTCGATGTGTTTGCCTGGCAACATCTAACATCATCGGTGTTCCCAGGGAGGTAATCGAGCACCACCTTGATGTCCGTCCTCACGCCCGCCCCGTCAAGAAAAAAGTTAGGAAGCAAGGCTTGGAACGGCAACAGTTCATTGCTGAGGAAATCAAGAAACTGGAGACATCAGGTTTGGTCTGAGGGGTACTGCATCCAACTTGGTTAGCAAATCCAGTGGTGGTGCGCAAAGCAAATGGGAAGTGGAGACTTGTATTGACATCATTGAGGTGAACAAAGCTTGTCTAAAGGACTCCTTTCCCTTGCCGTGCATTGATTAGATTGTTGACTCCACTTCTGGATATGACGTGCTGTCCTTCTTGGATGCATACTCTGGGTACCACCAGATCTTCATGGCCAAGGAAGACGAAGAAAAGACTGCCTTCATCACCCCATGTGGTACATACCACTTTGTGCATATGCCCTTCGGGCTGAAGAATGTTGGTTCTACGTTTGTCGTGGGAAACCACGGCCAGCTATGGGGCCATGAGCCCCTGGTGGTTTGGCAGGCGGGATGAGCACATTGCACAAAGAGCAGAGAACATCGTGCAGCACAACAGAGATCACACGGGCGATTTTACCCAGGTTCGGGCCGTGAGGTGTAAGACCCTACTCCTGCATTGGTGGATTGATGGTGGATGGTGGTGGAGACGCAACTCTCTAGCCCGATAGTGTGCTCATCCCGCCTGCCTTTCTATGGTGAGAGCGGCTATGTGTGTACGAGTGTACAAGGGTCCGAATCCTTTCTATGGTTGCTATGGGCCTCCTTTTATAGATCAATGGGGCACCACAGTGGTAAATCAGTCATTATGCACTGATTACATAGCAAATAGTGCTATCATACCTAACTCTGCAGACAGGGTAGAGTTCATTAAATGCGTCGCTTAGTGTCACATCAAGGCCTGCCCAGCAAGCCTTGTCGGGCTGTTCAGCAACCTTTCCCTCCTGTCTGCGTGACATGTCACTGGACGGGTGTCATTTGGAGGCGATTTCTCTCGAAGGTGGCTGCCATGCGGCGAAGAACTGGCACTTAGTCACTTGGAGGCTTGACACCGCACTGATTGATGACTTTCGTCACTGTGAGGTGGTGCGGTGGAGCCTTGGTGGAGTAGTTTGCCTCCATAAGTCACAGCAGCCCTTGGGACGGTCTTGAGGCTTTCTTCCGGGGTTACCTGACCTCGCCAGCTCACTGTCCCAAAGAAGGGAGGTTTCCCCTTAATGGTATCTTGCTTCTCTGGCTTGACTTGGTCTTCTTCATCTGCACTCTGACTCTTCAAAGAGTTGATTCCTTAAGCTTGGTCTGGTCTTGGATTTAGTAATCTTGCCGGGTTGGTGGCTTGATGTCCATGCACAAGTCAGGGGAAACATACAACCCTGTTTGTGTAACCCGATAGAAGCCCCTGGGATGAGCCATACGTGTCGCTGGGCACGTTGGGTTAGGCCCTAAACAGTGCACGGACACGTGGCGAGAAACCACCGTGCGTGCAGTGACTTGTCATGATAATCAGTCAATCCAACGTCCACTTCGCGCATTTACCGTGGTTCGTGGGGTAGTGGGGCTGCAGCAGTTAATGTGAAACGGCAACTTTCTTAAGAGTCGCGCCCTCCCCCATGTTCTTTTCTTAAAAAAGAGAAGCGCTAAAGGACACTGCTCATTCATTGCCCGGTCCTCTCCTCCATCATCTTCTTCCACAAGCCAAACAACTGCCCTTCCTCCCAGCCCATACTCGCCACCGGTCTCCCACCCAACGCCTTTTCCCCATCCCCGTCGTAGTCTTGATGGAATGGGGAAGAAAACCGCTGCCAAAGGAAAGTGGACAACCGCCGCGAAAGAGGCGGCTGCTGAGGGGAGCAAGAAGGCGACGGAGCTGGACAGGAAGCAGAGAGGAGGTGTCGTCTTCTTCTCATCTAACCTTGATGGCGAAGTGCTCAAGCAAGGTACCGATACCTGCGGGGGAGGGAAGTCCCGAAAGGGCATGGCGCACCCAAGGTTCTGGTGGAGGGGAAAGAGGACCCGCCAGATTTATACCGATTCTTCTACGCGTATTTCATCTACGGCCTCTGACCTCCTTTCTCAGATTTCTTCGAGGCAATGATGATGATTTATGGTTTCCATCTTCTGGATTTCACGCCAAATGCATGGCGTGCATGGCGATTTTCGCTCACTTGTGTGAGAATTTTGTCGGAGTCGCCCCCCAATGTTAACTTGTTCAGGCACTACTTCGTCTCACGGATGGAGAATAAAAACCACCGTTCTGGGAACATAAGTTGGATGCCACAGGTGGCGATGGAGGTCTGGGATTACATCCCGGGCCATCAACGCGGCAGATGGGAAGAATGGAGAGCAGATTGGTGCTGTATCCAAAACGAGGAAGCTCAGAATTCTGCCAGGCGTAGATAGAATGCATCGAGCGTGGCAACGATTGGAGGGAGGTCCGCCACTCCGATGACAAGCTCTGCCCGGTAATGAACAAGATTACCCGCCTAAAGGCTGCTGGGCTAACCATTGGGTATGTGGGAGCTGATTTCCTCCTCCGTCACGTCGCACCTCTGCAGAAGAGGGACAGGTTCACCTGGAAGTATGGAGATGCCGCAGACAGAATGAGATTGCTCCCTAGCCTGGCCAATAACCTGTCGGTATATGGCCATGCCTGGTTGTGTGATTAGTTGTTTGGTAGTCCTTGGCGATTTAAACTGCCGGCAAACATCATCCCACTGAACAACAACTCCGCCAGGGACTAGATTCTGAAGTGGATGCCAGATTGCAATGCCCACGAAGTTTCGAGTGATTGGCGACTGCCCACGCTCGACGAAGAGCTTGAATGGACATCCACCCTAGTGGAGAGGGCCAGTAGGGTGGAGACTAGAATGTACAAGCGCACCTCCACGGTGGAGGCTACGTACATCAAGAAAGGGCTGGAGGTGCACAGGGCACTGAAAGCAGCAGCGATGGCGAAGGTCAGGAAGGTAGCAAAGGGAAGGGGAAAGGATGAGGATGGAGGTTCCTCCCATAGTAGAGATGAGGTGCATGACTCAGAAGAGGTTGCCGTGGATGATCCTACCAGGGGTGAGCGTGCCGAGGACAAATCTACCGGGAATGAGCCTTCTGGGATCGAGGCTCTATATACCGCGGCAACAGAGGCCCAGGAGGGTGAGCACGTCACGGAGGCAGAGTAACTCATGGAGGAGTGGCTCGCGGCAGGCCCTCAAGCTGCCGAGCTGAACTTGGACCCACGCCCTCGCAGGCGGGCCATTAACCGGGGAACAGTGGCCCCCGATCCTATGCCTGCCATGAAGAAGGTGAAGAAGACCTCCTCCAGGGGCAGCAAGCGGGATGCAGTGCGTTGGCAATCCTCCCGCCTTGGCGGCTGTGGAGGTTGACTCCCGCTCTCAGTCTGGTTTGGGTTTTTCGTAGAGCTCGTCCTCATCAGAGCCCCCTGCGCCTCAGCAATTCTCAAAACTACTGGAAGCTCTGTTCCCCCGCCCCAGAAGAG
This sequence comes from Aegilops bicornis, assembly GCA_021605145.1. Lineage (NCBI taxonomy): Eukaryota > Viridiplantae > Streptophyta > Magnoliopsida > Poales > Poaceae > Aegilops > Aegilops bicornis. The sequence continues at coordinate 350,118,630 of CM038672.1, forward strand.
AGGCAGGGCACCTTCGCCGCCCATGGAGTTCGAGATGAGCTCCATGCTCATTTATGAAGAGTGAAGATGATCACCCTTCTTCTATTGCAGCAAATTTAATATGTCTGCTTCCGCTCGCTTACTGATCTTGCTTACCGTTATTGATAGGGAGGGGGAGGAGGACACAGAGACTTTCATCCACTGGCCAAATGGCTCAGGCAGGCAGAGCCGCTGAAGATTGTGGAGGAGACGGGCCTGGCGGGGAGCAGTACAAATGACCCGCCACCAAGCCCTCGTCTTAGCCCCCGGTGAGGAAGCACGGGATTGACCCCTCTCGTAGGGAGCAACGCAAGAGATCTCCCAACCCCCTCGGCTGGAGGAGGAGGAGGGGAGATCTAGGCCGAGCCCCTCCAAGAAGGACCAACTCCACCCGCCAATCGAGTCGAAGAGCCCCAGATCATGGCTTCAACGGGAGAGCTCACCCATGACGACGTCCTGGTCGCTGCTGGAGGAGACGGAAATCATTGTCGGGCAACTGATGTTGCCAGGGAAATTGAGGAGCCTTCTACCCGGCAGACTCCTCCGAGTAATTATTTCCCCTCCCACTCTTTATCCTTCTCTTTTTTTATCAACTTGCTTCATGTTTCAAGTCTGTGATATCTCTGCTTCTTAACTTTTGCTTGCCAATCTTTGCTTGCAGCTCCTCAGCCGAAGAACCTGAGCTGCTGGAAGAAGTGGCCATCATAGGGAGGGATGCCGCGGACGAAGCCGCCAAGATCGCTGCCACAGAGGAGCAGGGACATGCTGCCAGGGGCGCCCATGAGCCCCTGATGGAGATGGAGCAGATCCATGGCAGTGTGCCTTGGTTGGGCACCCTGGTCGAGGAGAAAGTTCCCCTCCAAACCATGGATCCCCTCCCCTCATTCGGTACCGTGGTGGAGACCTTGCAGCCACCCTCGAGGAAGTTGGCACTGGTGCTTGCGCAGCCTGGGCTCGGAGCCCCCGACTCGTCGATGGCGGCGAGTGCATACCTCAATGAAGAGCTTTAGCGTATCCTGGCGTCGCTGTATCAAGGGGTAGAGGAAATCTACGACTCTATTGTTGTCACGATGGAATTCTCTGTCGTGGAGTCTCTGGTGGCAGGGCTCAAGGAGATGCAGGGCCGGCATAGCCGAAAGTGGGAGGCGCTCTAGGAGCAGCGCAAGTGAGGGAGTCCTAGATTATGGGGTCCTCGGGAGTCCGGGCTTTGTGATATGGGCCAGACAGATGGGCCGTGAAGATACAAGGAAGAAGGCCTTCCCCCGTGTCTAGATGGGACTCTCTTTTGCGTGGATGGCAAGATCATCCGGATGTATAATTTCCTTTCTCTATAAACCAACTCTGTACAACCCTAGGCCCCTCCAGTATCTATATAAACCGAAGGGATTAGTCCGTAGAGGCTATCAGAATTTACATAGGCTAACCAGCTATTGTTTAGCCATTACGATCTCGAGGTAGATCGACTCTTGTAACCCCTATACTCATCAAAGTCAATCAAGGTGCATGTAGGGTATTACCTCCATTAAGAGGTCCATAATTCCAGCTGCCGGTATTCTCCCTCTTTGTGTGTATCTTGCATATTATGAGAGAAAAGGCATTACAAATACTCCAAAAAGCATTATTATACATAAAAACAATATAAATAATAGTAGGTAAACATGATGAAAAATGGACGTATCAACTCCCCCAAGCTTAGACCTCGCTTATCCTCAAGCGAAAACTGAAAGCGAAGAACATGTCCACATGCTTTGAGAGAGAGAGGTGTCGATAAAAACAAAATATGACCATAGAAGCATCATGTAAGTTATTATAACAGCAACAAACTTTAACATAAAACTTTTATCATATACTTCTCATGAATAAGTAACAATTCATCACAATATCGAAGTATAAAGCATAAACTCTATTCGAAACCAACAAACTATGTTCTCAGTCAACTTTGCAACTACAATTCATCATCTTTTAAGGAAGGGTCACGTATCGGAGCCATTAGGCAAGTCCACATACTCAACCATCATAGTCTTCTATGATTGCTAACACGTACTCACCACATACACATGAGCAAAAATTTTCAACCGGACACATTGAAAGATAGGAGCTTATAGTTTTGCCTCCCAACATCACCTCATGGGTGATGTTAACAATAATAACTCAAGCCACCTATATCCAACTGGATATATGTGCCTAGATCTTTCCTCACCACATGATGCTTGCCAAAGCAGAAAAAAAGGAATAGAGAGAAAAACTTTGACTCTTGCATAAAAGTAAATATATAAAAGTAAAACATAGGTCCTTCACGGAGGGAAGCAAAGGTTGCCATGTGCTTTTTATTTGTATGCTCAATCTCTTATAGGAAAAGAACGCCACGTTATATTGGCCCTTATGATAGCAACCTTTATTATGAAGTTTGTTGCTTTTATTTTTTGCCATCACAAGTTCGTACAACGCTCAATTTTCTCGTACACTAAATGATCTAACACTTTTAGAAGCAATTTTTATTGCCTTATTGCACCAATGATAACTTACTTGAAGGATCTTACTCAATCCATAGGTAGGTATGGTGGACTCTCAAAATAAGATTTGTGTTTAAGGGTTTTTAGATGCACAACTTGTATCTCTACTTAGTGCGGAATTTTTGGCTAGCAAAGATAGGGGCAAGCACCACATGTTAAAGGATCTATGACAATATAACTTCTATGTGGATACGAACAAACATAAATCATTATGTTGTATTCCTTGCCCAACGTCAACAATTTTGGCATAAAATATTTTGATGGGGCCTCACAATCATAAAAGATGTCCAAGATAGTGTATTTGCATGTAAATTTTCTCTTCACTTATTAATTCTTTCATGAATTGCATGATTGACCAATGCTATGTTTGTAAATCTCCAATAAAATTTTCTACTTATACTCTTCCTTATGTGATGTCATTCCTTACCATAAGAATAGCATATGATCCTTTTCATTTATTTCCTTTCTTTTTATTGAAACATGAAAGTAAAGAAAGCAAAACTCAAACTAAACTTCATTATATATCTCGCACATGATTACAAGGATAGATCACTAAGCAAACTCTCAAAAAGAAAGGATCGAAATAACTTTCATTCATCTAAAGCAAAAGATAACTACAGATCGAACTAAGAAAAGTAAAGGTAAAAGATAGTGGAGGTGATACAGTACCGAGGCACCTCCGCCAAGCTTGGCACAAGCCAAGGGGAGTGCCCATACTGATACTCAAGTTTCTTTTGGTGATGAAGAAGGAGGTGGTGGTGATGAAGTAGCAATGTTATCCTTCATGATCAAAAGATTCTCCAATCTACGGATAACGCTCCGGAGGGCAATGATACGCTCCTGCAACAGAATATTTTCATGAGTGAGATATTTATTTTGCACACGAACCGTTTTAATGATCCTAAAGGCTTCAATATCAGTAGGGGTAAGATGAGCATAATAAGGATTAAGGATATCTTCTTCTTCCTCCTCGGCCAGCTGGGCTTGCTCGAACACCGGTGCTTGATCTCTGATGGCCTCCTTGCTCTTGCCCCCTTCGATAGGTTCTTTGGGCTCCTCTCTCTTCAGCTCGATCTTCATCAACTAAGCATCCTCCTCTACGTTGTTGAAGGAGGGAGAATACATGATGCCTGGCTTAACAGATCTGACCGAAAACAGCAAGAAAAGAAAACGGAAGATTTCTCTATGATACGGTGGTCAATAGCTTCGGGGGATATATAAATATTTTTTTACCTTGGGAAACAAGCAAACTGAAGAAAAATGGAGTCTGGAAGGTACCCGAGGTGGGCACAACCCACCTGGGCACGCTTGGCAAGCCAGACGTGCCCTGGTGGCTTGTGCCCACTAGGGTCACATTCCTGATAGTTTCTTATTTTCCTAATTTTTTCAATATTCCAAAACTGACAAAAAATATTTTTGCGGTTTTTAGGAGCCTGCTTACTTACCGTATCACTTACCTGCTCTTTTTCACGATTCTGGAGTATTCCAGAAGGTTACCTTTATGGGTTCTTCCTGTGTCATAGTTAGGAAAATATTGCTTTCAACATTAATGGGCGTACCTAAGATATAATGTTTTATTCTTTGCCCATTGACAACCTTCGGGTTAGTACCTTTGGCATTATTTGTTTTGATGGCTCCCAATCGATAAACCTCCTCAATAAAATAGGGTCCTTCCCATTTGGAGAGGAGTTTTCCTGCAAAGAATCTAAAACGAGAGTTGTACAAAAGAACATATTCTCCAAGTTTGAACTCACGCTTTTGGATTCTTTTATCATGCCATCTTTTAACTTTTTATTTAAAAAACTTGGTATTTTCTTAAGCTTGGGTTGGCCATTCATCTAGTGAGCTAATATCAAATAACATATTTTCACCGGCAAGTTTGAAATCATAGTTGAGTTCTTTTATTGCCCAATATGCTTTATGATCTAACTCAAGTGGAAAATGACAAGATTTTCCATGAACCATTTTATAAGGAGACATACCCATAGGATTTTTATAAGTTGTTCTATAAGCTCAAAGTGCATCATCTAATTTCTTAGAACAATTCTTCTGGGACCTATTGAGAATTTTTTGTAAAATTAATTTTACTTCTCTATTGCTAACTTCTACTTGACCAATACACCGAGGATGATAAGGTGATGCAATTGTATGGTTAACATCATACTTAGCAAGCATTTTACGGAAGGCACCCTGAATAAAGTGCGAACCAACATCAGTCATTAAATATCTAGGGACTCCAAACCTTGGGAAAATAACTTCCTGAAGCATTTTAATAGAGGTGTTATGATCAGCACTACTAGTTGGAATAGCTTCTACCCACTTAGTAACATAATCAACAGCAACCAAAATATGTTTATACCCATTAGAGGAACGAAAAGGTCCCATATAATCAAAATCCCAAACATTAAATGGTTCAACAGCAACAGAATAATTCATAGGCATTTCCTGAGCTTGCCAATATTACCAATTCTTTGACATTCATCACAAGATAAAAAAACTTATGAGCACCCTTGAAGTGAGTAAGCCAATAAAATCAGGATTGCAATACCTTGTGAGCAGTTCTGTCTCCTGCATGATGCCCTCCATAAGCTTTGGAGTGTCATTTCCGTAGGATTTGTCCCTGTTCATGCTCAGGTACACAACGTCTAATAATACCACCTACTCCTTCTTTATAAAGATGTGGGTCATCCCAAAAGTAATGTCTTAAATCATAGAAGAATTTTTTCTTTTGTTGTTATGTGAAGCTAGGTGGTATATTGCATAGTCTAGCATACCAAGGAGTCTTATGAGAAACATTAATTGCAACTAATTGTTCATCAGGAAAACTATCATTAATAGGTTGTGGGTCATCAAGAATATTTTCTAGCCTAGAAAAGTTATTAGTCACAGGGTTCTCAGTTCCCTTTCTATCCATGATATGTAAGTCAAATTCTTGCAGCAAGACAATCCACCTAATGAGTCTAGGTTTAGCATCTTTATTTTCCATAAGATATTTAATAGCGGGATGACCGGTGTGAACAATTACTTTAGAATTAACAATGTAAGATCTGAATTTATCACAAGCAAACACCACTGCTAAGAATTCTTTTTCAGTAGTACCATAATTTCGTTGAGCACTATATAGAGTTTTACTAGCTTAATGAATAACATTTAATTTCTTATCAACTCTTTGTCCTAGAACATCACCAACAACACATTCACTAGCATCACATATAATTTCAAAAGGCAAGTTCCAATCAGGTGGTTGAACAATAGGTGCGGAAATCAAGGCTTTCTTAAGTGTTTCAAAGGCTTCTACACAATCATCATCAAAAACCAATGGAAGATCCTTTTGTAAAAGATTTGTAAGAGGCCTAGAAATTTTAGAGAAGTCTTTAATAAACCTGCTATAGAAACCAGCATGACCAAGGAAACTATGAATACCTTTGATATCTTTGGGGCATGGCATTTTCTCAATTGCATCAACTTTAGCTTTATCCACCTCAATACCTCGTTTATAAATTTTATGTCCCAAGACAATACCTTCATTAACCATAAAGTGGCACTTCTCCCAATTCAAGGCAAGATTGGTTTGCTCACATCTCTGCAAAACTTGATCAAGGTTGCTTAAGCAATCATCAAAAGAAGTTCCGTAAACGGAAAAATCATCCATGAAAACCTCAACAATCTTTTCACAAAAATAAGAGAATATAGCGGTCATACATCTTTGAAAGGTAGCACTTGCATTACATAAACCAAAAGGCATACGTCTATAAGCATAAGTTCCAAAAGGATAGGTAAAGGTGGTTTTCTCTTGATCAGGTTGTGAAATGGGTATTTGAGAAAAACCTGAATATCCATCAAGGAAACAGAAATGTGTGTGCTTTGACAATCTTTCTTGCATTTGATCAATAGAAGGCAAAGGATAATGATCTTTTCTAGTTGCTGTATTTAATTTTCTAAAATCAATCACCATTCTATAGCTAGTGAAAATTCTTTGTGGAATAAGTTCATTCTTATCAATAGGAATGCCAATAATACCTCCCTTCTTAGGGACACAATGAACAGGACTTACCCATCTACTATCAGCTATAGGATAGATTACACCTGCTTCCAAAAGCTTTGGTATTTCAGGTCTTACCACATCTTTCATCTTAGGATTCAAACGTCGTTGGTGATCAACAACTGGTTTAGCACTAGGTTCCATATTAATTTTGTGATGACAGCGAGTGGGACTAATGCCCTTTAAATCATCAAGAGTATACCAAATAGTAGCTCGGTGCTTCATTAGAACCTTTAATAATCTTTCTTCTTCATGTTCTGAAAGATTACCACTAATAATAACATGATATATCTTATTCTCATCAAGATAAGCATATTTTGAAGTGTATGGCAATTGTTTAAATTCAAACGCAGGATCACCTTTAGGTGGAGGAGGACCTCCCAGAGTTTCAATAGGGAAATTGTGTTTAAGCAGAGGACGTTGTTCAAAGAAAATCTTACCTATTTCATTTCTTTCATGCATATGCATATCATTCTCATGGTCTAACAAATATTGTTCTAGTAGTCAGTGGGAGGCATAGCAATGGAAGCAAGACCAATTATTTCATCCTTACTAGGCAATTCTTCCTTATGATGCTTTCTACTAAACTTAGAAAAATTAAACTCATGAGACTCATCACTAAAACTTACACCGGCAGTTTGTTTCTCACAATCTATTTTTGCATTAATGGTGTTCAAGAAAGGTCTACCAAACATAATGGGAGAAAAGTCATCTTGTCGGGAACCAAGAACAAGAAAATCAGTAGGGTATTTTATTTTCCCACACAAGACTTTAACATCTCTAACAATCCCAAGTGGTGTGATGGTGTCTCTATTAGGAAGTTTAATAGTAACATCCATGTCTTGTATTTCAGCGGGTGCTATGTCATTCATAATTTCTTGATATAAGGTAAAAGGAATGGCACTCACACCAGCACCTAAATAACATAAACCATGATAACAATGATCTCCTATTTTAATTGAGACAACATGCATGCCAACAACAGGTCTATGTTTATCCTTTTCATCGGGTTTGGCAATTCTAGCAGCTTCATCACAGAATTAAATAACATGCCCATCTATATTTTCAACCAGGAGATCCTTAACCATAGAAACACTAGGTTCTACCTTGATTTGTTCAGCTGGTTTAGGTGTAATAATATAGCTTTTATTGACCATAATTGAAACTTTAGCATGTTCCTTTATCAACATTGTAAATAATAGTTTCATCTTTAGCTATTACCGGTTCTTTAATAGGTGGGTGATATTTAAACCACTTCTCCTTAGGGAGATCGACATTAGTAGCAAATGATTCACAAAAGGAGGCTACTATCTCAGAGTCAAGTCCATATTTAGTGCTAAACTTTTGAAAAGCATCGGTATTCATAAAAGACTTAATACAATCATACTTAAGCTTAATACCCGACTCTTTACCTACATCGAGTTCCCAATCTTCAGAGTTGCGTTTAATTCTTTCTAAAAGATCCCACAAGAATTCAATAGTCTTCTTCATAAAGGAACCATCCGGGAGGGAAGTTCCCCCGGTGGAATCGCTCCACCAGATGGCAAAAGTGCTCCTGCCCAAGTTCTGCCTGGATACTGTGGCGCTTCATCCTGAAAGTCCTCCCCTTATTTTTCCTAGGTCAAAATGACTTATGTACCAGAACAGGGGCAACCGAGGTGGGCCGAGGAGGGCACAACCCACCAGGGCGTCCATGGGCCTCCTAGCGCGCCCAGGTGGGTTATGCTCACCTGGTGTCCCCCCTCTGGTACTTATTGGCTCCAATATTTCTTATATATTCCAAAAACATTCCCCATAAAGTTTCATCTCATTTGGAGTTGTGTAGAATAGGTAGCCTGACGTACCTTTTTCAGGTCCAGAATTCTAGCTGCCGGTATTCTCCCTCTTTTTGTGTACCTTGCATATTATGAGAGAAAAGGCATTAGAAATACTCCAATAAGCATTATTATACATAAAAACAATATAAATAACAGTAGGTAAACATGATGCAAAATGGACGTATCATTGAGTTCTGCTCATTTATTTGCACTGGCATCAATCTTTGATTGCCAAGTGGATGTAATTTCCTATAATATATGTTGGATGTTCAATGTTTTTCCTTGTATGCCGAACGTTTGCTTAGCGCGCCTCGCACTCCAGCTAACTAGTCGCTAGGAAGGCAAAAAAGTAGTGAAATTATTAGTTAGCACGAAGAGTCATGGGCCCTATATCACTACTAGGGAAAAGGCTAGCAGCAGCGCGGGTTTTAGGTGTATCAGTAGCGCGGGATCCGGCGCTACTAATAAGGCGCTACAGCTAACACGTAGCAGTAGCGTGTGCTCACCAGCGCTACTGCTACACAAGTGGAGCAGCAAAGCGCTTGCTCGCTACTGCTAATAGCTCTAGCGCGCTTTGCACAGACGCCATCGCTATCGTGGCGCTGCTTTGCTAACTTTTCTCCACTCGCCATCGCTAATTTTAGTAGTTTTTGTTTTTTTCGGCATATTTGTTTTGTATTTGAACAGGCTTTATAGAAGAATCTTTAGCACATACAAATGTCATCATGATACACATACAAATGCCTGCGAGACCACAAATGTAATCATAGCATATACATACAAATAGTCTCATCATAATCATAATCCAACACAAAGTGGTATCTTGTCATCATCTCGAAAATAGCGATAGATGGAAGTCTCGAATACTTGCAACTACAACGTCATCCATCTAAACAAAGGTATACGCGAGAAGAGCTATCACTATGAGTGAGAGCGGAACTATGAAGTACATGAGGTGGCGGTTACGAGTCCTCTCTCGCGCTAGCGTGAACCTCAAGTAACTAGCTTCTCCTTCTTGTCTGCTTTTGAAGCCTTTATGGCTGGCACCCGAGAACCCATTCACTTGCGCATGACACTCATGCCACTCGTTGTACACCCCCGGAACCTTCCCTTTGTACATGACATAGCACTTCCATCTCGCCATCAAGAAACTAGGTACCTGTTAGAGATGCATGTTCATGAAGAGGATGTACAATCATATATATGCAAAAAAATATACTAGAACAACACCGAAAAAGAAAGGATTAGCAACTAGAGGCAACATACAGTACGCAAACTAATTAACTAGAGGTACGCAGGTCATCGTACGCAAAAACGAAGTAGCGTTACGCAAGTTTGGTAGGGACCGTGGACATCACAAAGTTTCATCGCTACAAAAAGTATATAAGTTCAACTGACACATATCATCATCATCGGCATCATCAATCACTAGAAGTTTCATCCTTCCATATCATCGAGGATGGACCCTAGCTTCTTGAACGGCGTGAGGTCTAGACGTTGCATGCCTATGCGAGTTCGGACGTCATCTCGCGATATAGGGCCGTGGTGGAACATCCCCTTCTCATCGACGACTTCTTTCATGATGATCATCGCAATGTCCCTTTGGATGTGAAAGAATTCATCTCTAAGTTTATAATCTACTTCTCCATGATATTCTAACCACTTGTGGATATGATCATCATTTCTGCTTCTCATGCGAAGCTTTTGGTGATCCGCGTTGAACTGAATCATGAGATGGACGATGTAGAATCCATCCTTCTTGCTTGGTATTGGGACATGGATGCAGGAGAAGTTAGTTTTATGCGTGAAACCCATCTTCTTGTTCCTTTGTTTCCTGATCCGCATGTGGCCACCTCTAATCTTTGAAGCCTTGGAGAGCATCATCTAGAATATTCATTATGTGGGTGTAGTCTTTTTTCTCGTAGTCTCTGGAAGGGTCAAAATACACGGCGTGGGAGACTTGCAGGTAAAGAACGATAAGGACGGCACGCCCGTTGCTGCGGGGAAAAGACAACTCAAATTATTCCCCATAGAGAGAGAAGGAATGATTGAAATGTACGAAAGGGTTGTCCGGAACTGACTTACTTTGGATGATAAGGCACGAGGATAATTTCCCGGTCCTTATTCTGTACCATGAAGTTTTGGAGGTACTCCCTAGCAGTTTCACGCTCAAAGTCGTCGAGACTCAAGAAAGACTCGTGCATGTAGTACGGATCCGCCACACAGATTTGCGAGACTTCTTCACTCTTCATGACGGAGCTCATATGTAGCGCAAAAAGGCGGACGATTATAAAATCAAGCCGCCTTGTCAGAAACATCTCAACGATATGGTCAAACCGCAGGAAGAACACCTCCGCGGGCCGTGTCTCGACGTAGCACTTCCCCTCAGGCACACGAGCCACGTATGTCGGATATCCTGTATCCTTTGAGGCTAGTAGGCTTTTCTCAGTCGACAACACATGGTCGTGCAGTATCCTGAGATCCCCTAATAGTGCCTCCAGCGGTTTCGGCGGTAGCATCGGCTCACCCGTGAGATGAAACATGGCCGCACCTTTCACGGGTAAACGCTCTTCAGAATGCATCGTCTGGCTTCTATGTGCTCTGGCTTGTTTGGAGGCAGCTATCTTCCCCGATCTCTTCCTCTCCTTTTTCTTGGGCACACCTTCCAGACCCTTCCTTAACCCCTACCCCAGTGTTGCTGGGCTAAGTACTGTACGACCCTCGCGCCCCGCTAGTTGAGCCTGTGTTGAGGCGGCATCTTCAGGCGTGTCCAGTGAGGATTTCATGAAGAGAGACTTTTTGCAATCCCTGCTACGACCTTCCTGCCCGGGCATATCATCCATATCCTCATTAGCAAGATGATAGCCCGATTCGTCATATGGTTGACTCACCATATCTATGTCACATTCATACGCATTTGTATTGAGGAAACCCATAGGGTCGACCTCCGTCTCATCATCCATTCTATGTTCTACAGGACAAATTACATCAGCTAGTACTATTGCACCCCCTTCATCATGTCGTCCGCCGCTCTCACCCGGCACTACAGGAGCTGGTAATTGTGTACGCGGGGTGGTGGTCTCCGCACATGCTTGTTGATGTGTGGTTATTAGTGTGCTCTCGGCCAGCTCCAGACGAATAAGATTCTTCGGCCATAGCAGCACCCAACCCTTGCAGCTTCCAATCCGCGGTGGGGCCTCGTCGTCCTCCCCCACATGCTGTATTGGAGGAGGAAAATCCTCATGCCCCGATTTCACATTGGACAAGCTAACCCTGAAGTGCCCAGCGGGAATCGGCTGGTTGTGGAACGTGGGTTGCAAGGGGTCCATTATCATCCCCTTTCCCACGTCCACCTTACGGCCTTTGATCAAGTAGAGTATGGTGCACGGGGTTTCTTTCGCCTGCAAACACATATGTATGTGGCGTAAAACATCCGAAAGGCAACAAAAATGGAATATTATATATATATATATATATATATATATATGTTGGTGCAACATGTAATTACCGTGACGGCGTCCAGCTCAGCCAAAGACAAAGGCCCACCTAGCGCGCCACAAACTGATGACGGGCTGCTATGAGCGGGAGCAGCTGCGAGAGGAGGCCCGGTTGCATGAGCAAATGATGGTGCGATGTCGTTGTTGTTCATGGAGTTGCTCCCGGCGAAACTGGGCAACGGGAAATCATGTACCGTCCTGTTTGGATTTTCCTTCGTCCAGTTGATGATAACTGGAACCAAGTTAGTAGCGAAATCATTTCTGCAAGCGATTCTGGCTGCATTGATTTTCTTTGTAGCAACTCATATTTGTCCTCGGCTGTTTTTTTCGCGTCCTCAGCTGCTTTTTTCTCGACCGCAAGCTTCACCTTCGCGTCGATGTCCGCCTAACTAAACTTCTTTTTCTGCTTCTTGGTCTTTGGGCCCTCATAGTAAAACACCTTCCACGTGGCGCCGTCTCCAGCGCCATGCACATGACCATATTGCGGCCGCTGGCCCAAAGGGAGTCCCTTAAGTTCGTTCAAGGCCCGGTTGAGAGGGGTGTCCCACTTGGGCCTCATCGCAGAAGTAGGGCTTTCGGCTGCAAGCTGGTGTTGCTTCTCCAGTAGTCTAATCAATTTCCTCGTGATCTGTTCCGTGTAAAAAACCTTTTCTCCTTGTCCCACTTGTAGCGGGCCCTCATGAAGTCACGCTCCAAGGGGTTGGTGAATTTCAGCGAAAGTGCAGGAGACCCGCGGCTTCACGTTCCGCGTCCTCCTTATCCCATATGGGCCTTTTACCGAGGTAGCCATGGCTTCCGAGGCGACGCTTCCCCGTGTTCCTTTGCTGAAGGCTCTTGAATTTCGCAGCCATAGCCTTGGCTGGCTCGGAAGCGCAAGTGTCCTCGAACTTTTCGAACTCCTCTTCCATAAGTGTCGGATTTTCCTCCAGAATCTTGGACAGGGGTTCCTCAGCCTCAATAGCTCGTTTCACCCTCCCTTTCCAGGAGGCCAAATCATTGCTGAACATGCCCATGGTGTGATTGTTAATCTTTTTCATCTTCGGATCATCCCACGGTTGTTCTATGTTGTCGTCCCGGTCGGGGAACTAGAATCTCTTGTGCAACTTCGTTAGGAGCAACTGCGTCAAATGTTCTTTACTCCTTAAGTCATCTTCGTTGATGCTCATGCATTCCTGTAGGATGCATCCTACTTGGTTCCCATAGCACTTGCGAGGTTCTTCCGGCTCTAATAGCTCAAACATGCCAGGTGCCATCTTTGCGACCACAAGTCGTCCAATCCCTAGTTTGTTAGGTTTTCGTATCCTCTGCTTCTTATGCTTCCTCTTTTCAGTAGCGGCATCAGCGCCGGTACCTTCCCCGCCGATACCTTCCCCACCGGTCTCGGCGCCGTCGGTGTCGATGTCGGCGTCAGTACCATCATCGAGGCCGACCTGCAAACCTTGCTTAGCAGTCAAATAGTCGAGGTACTCTTGTTCACCCTCATAATCCATCTCGTCTGCATCTTGGTCAGAAGGCCCACTTTCATCGTTGTTCGACATGTTTCCTATGATTAAGTGTCCTCATTTATTTCTAAAAGTATGAATAAATGAGAAATGACATAAAAAAGAAATCTATGTGCCAACACTCGATATGCCAATTATGTAGCAAAAATCATGCCTTTATTCACGGCAAATTTCGGCATGACCTTTGCTAAAAAATGGACATATCGAGCGCCTGAAATTCACCGGAACGGAAATGAATCAACATTCCGGCGTAAAATAGGCCACTCGGATCATTTACCAAAATTGAACCAAAACATCACATGTCCAAATGACATGTTCAAATACCAACCATGACATGTCCAAAACATGACATATCCACATATCACATGTCCAGTTCAAATTTGCATATAAATTCAGCCTACCTAAATTTGCTTTAACAAGGGATGTTGATTTGGACAATTGCTTAAATGCTTCCTTTTCTTTTAACTACAATTGCTTAACCCTAAATTTCTGTCCTATTTTAAAACCTCGCTAAATTCATAACTATATAGATAACCTAATTAACCTACTGCCCTAACTAAAACCTAAGTAAATTAACCGAAGAACCCTATATAGCAGAGAGAGAGAGGGGGGGTTACAGAGGGTGCAGGGGAGAGGAGGTAGGCCCGACGACGGCTGAGGTTGGTAGGGGAGGAAGAAGAGGAGGGAGGCGAGGGCCGGCGGGTCGGGGGCGAGCGCCGGGGCGCGGCGGCGCGACGGGGGAAGAGAGAGTGGGGATTTCGGGGGAAAGAGGCGGGATGAAGCAGGGAGAGTGAGAATTTTGGGTTAATTGGACGTAGCAGTAGCGCGTTTAGACAAAACGCGCTTCTACTACCTTCACTACTTGTAGCGGTTTAGACCAAACGCGCTGCTACTACCTTAACTAGCTGTAGCGGTTTTATAAGGAAATTGCTACTGCTAGCTTGACTGTAGCGGTTTTATAAGGAAATCGCTACTGCTAGCTTGACTGTAGCGGTTTTATAAGGAAATCACTACTGCCAGTTTTCCTTTTTCTTTTCCTTTATTTTCTCCCACTTTTATTTCCCGAGAGCAGTCAATGAAGGGAAGGCGATATATATTGCATCATTTGACGGTTAAATATGTATACAAAATAGGAACATATATATTACATCATTGGACCCATGCATAATAATGGCTAAGTGTGTATACAAAATAGGAACATACGGTTGCTTTCGATCTTTGACGTTTTCGTTTTGAGTCAGCTTCTTTCCCTTCTTGTTCGTCGAAGAATAATTGAGCCCCTCACTGTGACTTTGCCTTTTCCATGGAGTATGATTTTTCTTAGGTAATGTAGTATTGATTCTTCTTTTGACGTATACTTCATCATCATCGTCATCTTCCCTCATTGGGTTGCCGTACAGATCATAGTCTTCCCGTGCATGAGAAATTCTTGCTGATGTACATACTGTTTGCAAGAAGGACTCATGGGCATGAAGGTATTTTTTTAATATTCTTTGCTCTGATGCATATGGCCAAGATACATGTAACACATTGCCTACTCTATCATGGTTATGCTATCACATGCTTCTACATTCCATATTCACATGATTGCATACATGTAGGGGGATCCTATGCCTGTTACATGTCTTTCCAAAGCTTTACTTGCTATTCTTTATATCTTTATCTAAAGCTTTGATGTATGTTGTCCTCAATTACCAAAAAGGGTGAGATTGAAAGCACAAGTGCTCCCTAGGTGGTTTTGGTAATTAATGTCAACATATCTCTTGTTGGACTAACACTTTTATCTAGTATGTTTCAGATAAGTTCGACAATGGAGTGGCATGGACTAAAGGATGTGGGAACTCCTTCAAGATGCTAAGGACAAAGGATTGGCTCAAGCTTCAAGCTCAAGACTCTTCATTTTTCATTTTAGTGATCCAAGATCACATTGAGTCTATAGGAAAAGCCAATACTATCAAGGAGGGATAAGGTGTTGCTTAATGAGCCTCTTGCTTCATGTGCTTAGTGATATGCTCCAAATACCCTCAGCTACTTCCCCACTTCCACACAAAAGTCCTAAAACCTCAAGTCAAACTCAGCTCCACTGATTCTTCCTATCCGGCGCCACCGAGTTTGGATGTCTTAGCCACTGTCACAAACCCTAGGAAAATCAGTCTCACCGATAGGGATCTCGGTCTCACCGAGATGGGATTGTAATCTCTCTGTGTATGTCCACTATAAAAATCGGTCTCACCGAGTTTGAGAATCCGTACTACCGAGATTACAATGCAAACTTTCTGGTTAACTTATTACCAAAATCGGTCCCACCGAGTTTAAGTAATCGGTCCAACCGAGTTTGCCTGACCAACTCTCTAGTTAGCTAATTACCAAAATCGGTCTCACCGAGTTTGTGTAATCGGTCTCAGCGAGATTACGTTATGCCCTAACCCTAACCATATCGGTCCTACCGAGATGCAAATCAGTCCCACCGAAAACCCTAACGGTCACTAGGTTTACCAAAATTGGTCTGACCGAGTTTGTTGATTCGGTCCCACCGAGATTGGTAAATTGTGTGTAACAGTTAAATTTTGTGTGGAGGCTATATATACCCCTCCACCTCCTCTTCATTCGTGGAGAGAGCCATCAGACTGAACCTACACTTCCAAAGATCCTATTTACGAGAGAGAGAACTACCTACTCATGTGTTGAGACCAAGATATTCCATTCCTGCCATATGAATCTTGATCTCTAGACTTCCCCAAGTTGCTTTCCACTCAAATCTTCTTTCAACCAGATTCAAATCCTATGAGAGAGAGAGTTGAGTGTTGGGGAGACTATCATTTGAAGCACAAGAGCAAGGAGTTCATCATCAACACACCATTTGTTACTTCTTGGAGAGTGGTGTCTCCTAGATTGGCTAGGTGTCACTTGGGAGCCTCAGACAAGATTGTGGAGTTGAACCAAGGAGTTTGTAAGGGCAAGGAGATCGCCTACTTCGTGAAGATCTACCGCTAGTGAGGCAAGTCCTTCGTGGGCGACGGCCATGGTGGGATAGACAAGGTTGCTACTTCGTGGACCCTTCGTGGGTGGAGCCCTCCGTGGACTCGCGCAACCGTTGCCCTTCGTGGGTTGAATTCTCCATCAACGTGGAAGTACGATAGCACCACCTATCGGGACCACGCCAAAAACATCAGTGTCTCCAATTGCGTTTGAATCCTCCAAACCCTTCCTTTTACTTTCGTGCAAGTTGCATGCTTTACTTTCCGCTGCTCATATACTCTTTGCATGCTTGCTTGTTGTGTATTGAAAAAGTTAAACTTGTGCCTAAACTTCACTTAAACTTTAATAAGGTTAAAAACTGCAAATTTGGTATTTAGTGTCTAATCACCCCCCTTCTAGACACCTCTTCTCAAGATCCTACAAGTGGTATCAGAGCTTTGGTCTCCATTGCCTTGGTTTAATAACCATTGGAGGAAGATGGATGAGTCTACTTTGGGGAGTCTTAGTCATAGAGTGCCTATTCTTGATGGAGAGTATTTTCATGAGTGGAAAAATGAGATGCTTGTAATGTTCAATCAATATCATTTGAACAAGTAAATTGCTAGCCCTTGTGCTCCTCATGTTGATCCTATGCATCCTACCCTTGATGAATCTATTGACATGACTAGGAATCTTAGAACTGTTAATCTTATCACTAGAGGCTTGCCTAGAAACTTGATTAAAATCTTGCCTACTTTTGAGTGTGCCTACACTATATGGGAATTTCTTGAGGAACGCTTTCCAAATTATTCCTTGAAAAATCTAGATGAAATCTCTATAAGTCTATTTCTTTGAGTAAAATAAATACTAGTGATCCTATGTTTGGTGATCGTCTATTTGAACTTACCAACCTTATGCGTGCCAAAGGAGATGTTGGAATTATTAGTGATATCATTTCCGAAGCTATAAGAATTCATAAGCAAGATCATTTTCAAACTCACTCTAATGAATTACCCTCTCTAGGATTTGATCCACCACATGACGATGTTGAACATGGATACTATGATGAGGATGATGATAGTGATTTTGATCTTGATGATGCAATGAGACATTTTGGTCTTATGGCAAATCTTCGGGGATATGTGTCAGGAGGAAAGGAATGGGTTCTTGACAGTGGATGTACCGATCACATGACCGGAGATAAAGACATGTTTCGTGAGCTTGCTGAAAATGATGGTCCTCGAAAGTTTGTCACTTTCGGTGACAACTCAAAAGGTAAGGTGGTTGGCCTCGGTAAGGTGGCCATCTCACATGATAGCTCCATTCGAAATGTCATGCTCGTTGAATCTCTTGGCTACAACTTACTTTCAGTATCTAGACTTGCTGATTTCGGTTTCAATGTCCTATTTACTGAAATTGATTGCCAAGTGTTTCGTCGAGACAATCATAAAATAGT
This sequence comes from Aegilops bicornis, assembly GCA_021605145.1. Classification (NCBI taxonomy): domain Eukaryota; kingdom Viridiplantae; phylum Streptophyta; class Magnoliopsida; order Poales; family Poaceae; genus Aegilops; species Aegilops bicornis. The sequence goes on from CM038672.1 coordinate 350,136,433, forward strand.
CTTTACCGGTGTGCGTAGAGGTGATCTATACATTGTTGTTTTCACTAAAAAGGCTCAACCTAAAACTTGCTTCATTGCTAAATCCTCAAAAGGTTGGTTATGGCATAGACGATTAGGTCACGTTGGCATGAGAAACCTTGACAAGCTTATTAAAGGGAATCATGTCCTTGGAGTTAACCATGTCATATTTGATAAGGATAGACTTTGCAGTGCTTGTCATGCAGGTAAACAGGTTGGAGGAAGACATCCCGTGAAGAACATCATGACCACAAAGAGGCCACTCGAGCTACTTCACATGGATCTCTTTGGTCCCAACTCCTACAAGAGTCTCGGTGGAAACTCTTTTGGTTTAGTTATAGTTGATGATTTTTCAAGATTTACGTGGGTGTTCTTTCTCGATGATAAATCGCAGGTCCAAAAGATCTTCAAAAAATTTGCTAGAAAGGCCCAAAATCAATTTGAAGTGAAGATCAAGAAGGTTCGCAGCGACAACGGAACGGAGTTCAAGAACACAAATGTGGACACCTTTCTTGATGAAGAAGGGATTTCACACGAGTTCTCGGCTACGTACACACCTCAACAAAATGGACTTGTTGAGAGGAAGAACCGGACGCTCATCAAAATGGCGAGAACGATGCTTGATGAGTAGAAGACGCCGAAGGACTTTTGGGCAGAAGCGGTTGAGACAGCTTGTCATGCAACAAATCGCTTGTATCTTCACAAGATACTCGGCAAGACGGCATACGAGCTCCTCACCGGTAAGAAACCCCAAGTTGGATACTTTCGAGTATTCGGCTCAAAGTGCTACATTCTTGATAAGCATCGTCGTTCTAAATTTTCTCCTAAGTCTCATGAAGTTTTCCTACTAGGTTACGGCTCAAACTCTCACACTTACCGTGTCTACAACAATTTCACCCGAAAGGTTGAAGAGACGGTAGATGTGAAGTTTGATGAATCTAACGGCTCGCAAATAGAGCAATTGCCAATTGATGTAGGAGACAAAGAACCTTCGGAAGCAATCCAAGACTTGTCTATTGGCAAGGTCCGTCCAACGGAGGTGAAGGAGAGTACCTCGTCTATTCAAGTGGAAGCTTCTACTTCACAACAAGGTGAACCAAGAGTTGATACGGAAGCATCCACAAGTGGGACACACCAAGATGAAGAAAACGAGGAAGTGCATCATCACGAACGTCAACAACCTCCTTCTCCACCACGACAAGAGAACGACAACGCCAACAATGAAGAAGGCCAAGAAGAAGAACAAGATGAAGAAGATGTTCAACGAAGACCCAAGCAAAAGCTTCACGAGTTCGAGCAAGAATTTCTAAAGATCATCCCGTCGAGCAAATCTACAATGATATTCAAACCGGGAGAATCACTCGCTCTAAAACTCGTTTAGCTAACTTTTGTGAAAACTATTCTTTCATCTCTAGAATTGAACCTATGATGGTTGAAGAAGCATTGGAAGATCAGTATTGGATAAATGCTATGCATGAAGAGCTACACAAGTTTGAGAGGAATCAAGTTTGGACATTGGTTGAGAAGCCCGACAACAACCACAACATCATTGGTACCAAATGGGTGTTTCGCAACAAGCAAGATGAAGATGGACAAGTAGTTCGCAACAAAGCACGTCTCGTCGCCCAAGGCTACACACAAGTCGAAGGTATGGACTATGGTGAGACTTATGCTCCTGTTTCTAGACTTGAGTCCATTCGCATCTTACTTGCCTATGCTAATCATCATGATATTACCTTGTACCAAATGGACATTAAAAGTGCTTTTCTAAATGGTGAAATAGAGGAGGAAGTTTATGTTAAGCAACCTCCCGGGTTTGTCAATCCTAAGAAACCCAATCATGTTTACAAACTTCACAAAGCTCTTCATGGTCTTAAACAAGCTCCTAGAGCATGGTATAAATGCTTGACCAAGTTTCTTCTTGAAAAAGGCTTTGAAATTGGGAAAATTGATTCCACACTTTTTACTAAAAGGGTTAATGGAGAATTATTTGTATGCCAAATTTATGTTGCTGATATCATATTTGGATCAACTAACCCTCATTTTAGTGAAAATTTTGGGAAGCTAATGTCGGAGAAGTTTGAGATGTCAATGATGAGTGAACTCAAATTCTTTCTTGGGTTGCAAATCAAGCAAACTAAGCAAGGTACCTTTGTCACTCAAACGAAGTACACTAAGGACTTATTCAAGAAGTTCAATATGCAAGAATGCAAAGGTATGTCTACACCCATGCCTACTAGTGGACATCTTGACTTAACCAAAGATGATGAACCGGTTGATCAAAAAGTTTATCGCTCTATGATTGGTTCATTGTTATATCTATGTGCTTCACGTCTCGATATTATGCTAAGTGTGTGCATGTGCGCACGATATCAAGCTGCTCCTAAAGAATGTCATCTTAAGGCCGTGAAAAGGATAGTGAGATACTTAATCCATACACCAAATTTTGGCATTTGGTATCCTAAGAGGGCCTCTTTCGATCTTGTTGGCTACTCCCACTCGGACTATGCCGGAGACAAGGTTGATAGAAAGTCCACTTCGGGTACTTGTCAATTTCTTGGTAGATCTCTTGTGTCTTGGTCCTCCAATAAACAAAACTCGGTATCCTTATCCACCGCCAAGGTAATACATTGCCGCTGGTTCATGTTGTGCTCAATTACTTTGGATGACCCAAACTCTTAAAGATTATGGGATATATGTGAAACATGCTCCATTCCTTGGTGACAATGAAAGTGCTATCAAAATTGGACATAATCCTGTGCAACATTCTCGAACTAAGCATATTGAAGTTCGTCATCATTTCATTCGAGATCATGTTGCTAAGGGTGACATTGATCTTAAGCATGTTCGCACCGAAAAGCAATTAGCGGATATATTCACTAAACCTCTTGATGAGAAAGTGTTTTGCAGGTTAAAAGGAGAATTGAACATCATTGATGCTTCAAACTTGGAGTGGAAACTCCATTGGATACATGCAAGACATGAGCTTATGCCTAATCCTTGATATCTCACCTATGATCGAAATCTTATGTCTTGGATATATTTGTATCTTGCATGTTATCTAACCCATGTAGGTACTTGGTTGAATCAAAATCCATGAGATTGTAAACCACTCATGTCTTAAGCAATCTCTACATCACCAAGTCTCTACACAAGATGGTTGAAGCCAAGGAAGCACAAAACCATTTAAACATATCCTTTGACAAATTCTATGTTGAGCTTCATGATTGTCATTGTTGGATACACAAGTGCTCTTCCTTGCATGAATTAACCCATGTAGGTAGATGGACTCAAATTCCAAGTGGTGCTCCAAATTCTTGATGAGCTACATCAACCTTGAGCAACCCACACGAGTCCAACTACATGGACGACACCACCAACCAAGGTATGTTATTCCATCTTAGAGAAGATTTGCTCCAAGTCATGAGTTAAAGCAACTCGACGAGATGTGAATACATCAAGATGCTTAAACGAAAAATGGCAACCCCATTTTGAGCTTAAACGATGAGTATGACCTATGATCAAGTGATCTCACTTGACTCCTAAGTCAATATACTCTAACATAGGTGACTTTGTCGCCGACCATCTCTAGATGAAGTTCTCTTGTGTTCTTTTCTGTGTTTTTGCATTCGTCTCATGCATATGTGTTTCCCCTTTCAAAAAAAACTTCATCTAGGTTTCTTTCTATTTGCTCTGCATTTTCTGCATTCCAATTCATTGCAAATCTTTCAGTAAATTCCTTGCAAATCTTTGTGAGCTCTTATTAGTCAAGTGAGCTGAGGTGACATGTGTTTTCTCTACAATGAACTCGGTTCCACCGGTTTTTTATTTTCGGTCCAACCAAAAACTTTCGGTACCACCGAAGCATACCACTCGGTGCCACCGATTTCACAACAAGAAAAATGGTTTGCCACTTATTCTGTGTTTCTTTTGATCCAGCACCACTAAATGAATCTTGTCCTCTACAAGCATCACATTTTTATCATTGCTTTAGGTTGTGACTCAAGGATCAAACCCATTCACGACAAATTCCAGCGGGGGAGAGACAGCTAAAAGTTTTCTTATCAAGCCCTTCTTGGAAATTGATGTCAAAGGGGGAGAGAGAGATCACATCAAAGCTAATCACTTAGAGAGATCACATCAGAGAAGGAGAGAGAGATCCTTCAGGGGGAGAGAGAGATCTCCAGGGGGAGAGAACACTAGATAAAAAGTATTTCTCAAGGATCCCAGATGCTTGGTGTTCAAGAGGAGAGATGCCACATGTCTTCTTGAGGGGAAAGACATGTTCATACGTGCTTATTTACATTAGCTTGCATTAGCTCTGTTCATTTATATCCTTCAGCTCTGATTTTCTTTTCAGCTCTAATTTCTTGTTCCCTATCTTCTCCCAGTATCCCATGCTAGATTCAGGGGGAGCAAGACATCTAAGGGAAAGAAATCATCTAAATTCATTGCATATCTTTACTCTTGGGGACATGTCAAATCAAATGTAGTACTTAGTACTCACTCTCTACATGTCATCCCAGTCTTGGTATTCTTGTGGTTTCTTTTGTTTGCTCTGGCTAGTAGGTGCATCTGTTATCTAACCTTGTTTACGCAGGTTCATTCCATCCTAAGCCAACTCAAGACTACAAGGTAAGTATATGCATCACAATCATGTGCATGAGAAATTCTTGCTGATGTACATACTATTTGCAAGAAGGAATCATGGACATGAAGGTATTTTTTTTAATATTCTTTGCTCTGATGCATATGGCCAAGATACATGTAACACATTGCCTACTCTATCATGGTTATGCTATCACAAGCTTCTACATTCCATATTCACATGATTGCATACATGTAGGGGGAGCCTATGCCTGTTACATGTCTTTCCAAAGCTTTACTTGCTATTCTTTATATCTTTATCTAAAGCTTTGATGTATGTTGTCATCAATTACCAAAAAGGGGGAGAATGAAAGCACAAGTGCTCCCTAGGTGGTTTTGGTAATTAATGTCAACATATCTCTTGTTGGACTAAACGATGTGGGAACTCCTTCAAGATGCTAAGGACAAAGGATTGGCTCAAGCTTCAAGCTCAAGACTCTTCATTTTTCATTTTAGTGATCCAAGATCACATTGAGTCTATAGGAAAAGCCAATACTATCAAGGAGGGATGAGGTGTTGCTTAATGAGCCTCTTGCTTCATGTGCTTAGTGATATGCTCCAAATACCCTCAGCTACTTCCCCACTTCCACACAAAAGTCCTAAAACCTAAAGTCAAAGTCGGCACCACTGATTCTTCCTATCCGGCGCAACCGAGTTTGGATGTCTTAGCCACTGCCACAAACCCTAGGCAAATCGGTCTCACCGATAGGGATGTCGGTCTCACCGAGATGGGATTGTAATCTCTCTGTGTATGTCCACTATAAAAATCGGTCTCACCGAGTTTGAGAATCGGTACTACCGAGATTACAATGCAAACATTCTTGTTAACTTATTACCAAAATCGGTCCCACCGAGTTTGAGTAATCGATCCAACCGAGTTTGCCTGACCAACTCTCTGGTTAGCTAATTACCATAATCGGTCTCACTGAGTTTGTGTAATCGGTCTCACCGAGATTACGTTATGTCCTAACCCTAACCATATCGGTCCTACCAAGATGCAAATCAGTCCCACCGAAAACCCTAACGGTCACTAGGTTTACCAAAATCGGTCTGACCGAGTTTGTTGATTCGGTCCCACCGAGATTGGTAAATTGTGTGTAACGGTTAGATTTTGTGTGGAGGCTATATATACCCCTCCACCTCCTCTTCATTCGTGGAAAGAGCCATCAGACTGAACCTACACTTCTAGCATCCTATTTCTGAGAGAGAACTACCTACTCATGTGTTGAGACCAAGATATTCCATTCCTACTATATGAATCTTGATCTCTAGCCTTCCCCAAGTTGCTTTCCACTCAAATCTTCTTTCCACCAGATTAAAATCCGATGAGAGAGAGTTGAGTGTTGGGGAGACTATCATTTGAAGCACAAGAGCAAGGAGTTCATCATCAACACACCATTTGTTACTTCTTGGAGAGTGGTGTCTCCTAGATTGGCTAGGTGTCACTTGGTAGCCTCCGACAAGATTGTGGAGTTGAACCAAGGAGTTTGTAAGGGCAAGGAGATCGCCTACTTCGTGAAGATCTACCGCTAGTGAGGCAAGTCCTTCGTGGGCGACGGCCATGGTGGGATAGACAAGGTTGCTACTGTGGACCCTTCATGGGTGGAGCCTCCGTGGACTCGCAAGCAACTGCTACCCTTCGTGGGTTGAAGTCTCCATCAACGTGGATGTATGATAGCACCACCTATCGGAACCACGCCAAAAAACATCCATGACTCCAATTGCGTTTGAATCCTCCAAACCCTTCCCTTTACTTTCTTGCAAGTTGCATGCTTTACTTTCCGCTGCTCATATACTCTTTGCATGCTTGCTTGTTGTGTATTGAAAAAGTTAAACTTGTGCCTAAACTTCACTTAAACTTTAATAAGGTTAAAAACTGCAACTTTCGTACTTAGTGTCTAATCACCCCCCTTCTAGACACCTCTTCTCAAGATCCTACAGTGTCACATAGCCCTGGACGATGCTTCCATCCGGACACGACATGTTACGAACGAATTCTTTGATGATCCCATTCATCCTCTCAAACGACATCTTGTTGTGCAAGAATGACGGCCCAGGTCTATTATGTCATCCACAATATGGACACACAGATGCACCATCACGTCAAAGAACGCGGGTGGGAAGTACATCTCAAGCTCATTCAATATCACAACGATCTCTTCATGTAGCCTTCGGAGCTGCTTCACACTGATCGACTTTCGACAGATGAGGTCGAAAAAGTTGCAGAGATGAATAAGTGTGTCACGGACGTGCTTGTCCATTATCCCTCTAAGGGCAGCAGGTAGTATCTGGGTCATCATCACATGACAGTCATGGGACTTCATCCCACTGAACCTTTTCTTGTCCGTGTCTAGATATCTGCTTATCTTGCCACAAGAATCGGAACTAACTTTGACTCCAAAGAAGGAACTTAAAGAATTGATCCACCTCGGCTGACTTAAGGTGAAGCAAGAAGGGGGCAATAATCCTCTTTCTTTATTTTCTTGCCCTTCTTCTCCCGTGCCTCTGCTCTCCGCCTCTGCCTCTGCCCCGACATTTTATGGGGTGGCATGTGCAGATCTTCCCTGATGTTCAAATCTTGCAAGTCTTTTCTTGCCTTCGGCCCATCCTTGGTCTTATCCGGCATGTTCATCAGTGTTGCGAGCAAGCTCTCAAGGACATTCTTACAGATAGCATATGATCAAGGTAATGAGGTGTATCGAGTTTGTGATAGTACTCCAAGTCACGTAACACGCACCTCGCCTTCCATACCTTCAGCGGGCTACAGCGCCGCTTTTCTCATCGCTCTTTCCCGCACGGGCACTCCTTCCAGCTTTTTCAACAGCTCCTCAATTTCGGCACCGCCCGCTTAAATGGAGGTCCTCGATGCTCGCCGTGACCATTGAATAGATCTGCATGGTTTCTCCACGGGTCGTCTGCTCGAGCCATCTTCGATGCCCCATGTACACGATTTTCCTGCACCCGCCATCTTTCCTTGACGTTAGTGCCGAGACGTCAGATCATCCATGCACCGCGTGCATTCGCAATATCCATGGCACACCGCCCGCCACATATCCAGAATCGAGATAGTCCTCGCACTATCGTGGATCAAGACGACTCTCATGTTGAAATACTGCCTTTTGCCGGGCGCCCCATGTCTTGGCCGGTGTTTTCCATAACGTGTCTAACTCCTTTTGAAGTAGCCCCAGATACAAATTAATATAATTTCCTGGTTGTTTCAGCCCTTGAATAAGCATGCTCATGTGAATGTACTTTGATTTCATGCACAACCAGGGGGAGGTTGTACATCCATACAAACACGGGCCATGTGCTATGGTTGGTGTTCTGGATGCCAAACGGATTCATGCCATCAGTACACGTGTCGGTGTACTAGAGTAGGGGTACCCTAGTATCCCGAACTTGTGCACGGGCAGTTGCAGCCCTCCGCGGCAAGGCTTACCGGGTGTCCGCCAAGGTCCTCCGTGGTTCCTGTGGAGCCATTCAAGAACAAAGTATTTAAGCCAAGGAGACAAGGCCCGGCAAGAGGAGCTTGCCGAAGGCCACCCAAGGCACCTTCAAGACAAGGCCCCGCAAGAGGAGCTTGCCGGAAGGCCCGTGAGCGACAAGCTTCCGGACGCGACAAGACAACAACCGCTGCAAGGCGCTTGCCGTGGCATCACCACTCAGCACTTCCACGCCCAAAGACATCCATTAACATGTCGCCTCGACCTTTCCAGCGCCAGCGTGGCGGAGGCTGTGCAGCCCGGTGCGCGAGGTGGCAAGCGGCGCAGACATGCAGCCATCGTGGCAAGCGGTGGCGCCCGACGGCCCCCTGTTTGCAATCGTTAGGGCGACGAGACGGGCATTTAATGCCTTTGTCCCCCGCCGCCGTGGTTAGGTATGATACATCGTACATCGCATAAGTAACTGTACCAACCACTCCTTTTCCATTTTTACCCTTGTCTACGTTGCCACCTGTCGGAGACCCCTTGAGCATATAAAAGGAGGGCCATGCACAACGTAGAAAGGGTCGGATTCCCCCACGCTCGGTCTCGTTAGCAGCTCGTGTGTACTGTAGCACTCAAGCGCTCCCGAGCAAGAACTCAATACACCTAGACATGCAGCAAAGAGGGAGTGTTATCTCTCCGAAGAGCTCCGAAGCTGGGTAAACCTCTCGTGTGCGTCGCCTCGATCTGCTCTTCGTGCGACCTCCGCTCCCCGCCGAACCGAAAGGGGCTCAGTCCGCCGGTCCTATAGGTGTTCGTGGGCCAGATCAGCCTGCCCCGACATCTTTGGCGCGCCAGGTAGGGGAAAGGAGAAGATAATGGTGTGGACCAAGCGTCGCTCAAGGAAGTCTAGCCTTACCGGGAAGCAAACGACAGAAAAGCTAAGTTGCTAAAGTTTGAGCAATCAGTTTTAAAATTTTTAAGTTATCTTCCTCGAACGACCATACTTTGTATGGAAAACCCGTGCGCAGAGGAACCAACTCGTAGCTAGTCACGCCCTTACTTTGTTTCGAGTCCGCTCAACAACTTAAGTGAGCTGCGACTAGTTGCGACAAGGTTACTTGTCGGAAGCGGCACCGCCAAAGAAGTTGCCGACGTCTCAAGACTTTTCGGCGCCATGCTCAAAGTGTGCCACGACAAGTTCCCTAAAAGCGAGGGAAAAAACATACAAAGGAAGGAATCAAGTAAAGGAAATAACATAGCAATTGTTACCCAAATAGAGTTATATTACAAGATAGCTTGCCGCAGCTCTAATAGATTGTTCTCATAACTTGACCAAAGCGGCAAAAAAGAGAAAGCGGGCGGCCTAATTCCACGCGATCGCCTCAACCCTCTTGATCCCGCCTCTCCTGTCCCACGATGGGTGCGACAGGGTCTTGAGCGCCTCCACATAAGCATCCGGCGGCAAGGACTTGAGGACGTTGGTGAGGTTGAGGCCTGGATTGTGGAAGGTCACCTTCATCAAGACTTTTGAAGAGCTCCCGCGCAGATCCGGGCGCGACTCCTCGCCAGCTGCTTTGGGACTTCTTCCGGAGTCGCTGGAGGGCCGTCACCACGCCCTTGAAGAACAAGCTGAGCTTGGCGCTGGGTTGGAGGTGCTCGTCGGAGGAATATCCAAGATCCACCATCCCCAGCTGCGCCAGCTCCTCGTTGATGGCTGCAGCAACATTCACGAGACCCTCGGTCCAGTGCTCCAGATTCTCCCTCAAGGCACTCTAGGTGGCAGCAGCACTCACCAGCAGCGCCTCGTCGGCCTTGATCTTCTCCTTCAAGGCCACCTCCTGCCTCCCTCGGCACCGGCCCGGCCCCGAGTCAAAGTAGTTCGCTTCAACTCAAGATCTGCATTGGAGTCCTCGGCGGCGCTGAGCCTTGCTCCTCTCGGCGACACGCCCTCGCAGCTCGCCAAGAGTGTAGGCGTCCTTCTCGCTGCGTGCTTGAGTGCAGCAAGCTCTCGCCGCTCTCCTTGAGATCGGCCTCCAACCGCGCCACCTTCGTCTCAGCTCCTTCTTGGCGGCCTCGGCAACTGCGGCAAGATCCTTTGCTTCCTTGAGAGCCCCGCCAAATGTTTGCTCGCAAGATGGCAAGATCCTCGTCGTGGCTGTCAAGGTTAACCTTCCGCCGCCAACTCGCCTTCCTGCAGACAATCTCGGCGGCAAGCCGCTATTGCTCCTCGGCTTCAGCCTTCTCTCAAGGAGGAAGGCTTTGCGCCTCGGCAAGCCACTCCCGCTTCCTTCGCCAAGGACCGGAGAGCTTCTCGGTTGCGCCCCGAGCTCCTCCACGCGCTTCTCGATGTTCTGCTCACGCCTTTCGCGATAAGCGCCTCCGGGATTCCAGCTTGGCTTGTCGGCCGCGGTAGAGCGACAACAGCTTCCGCAGTTAGCCTGCTCCTCAGTTTCGCCTGCTGCCGTTGGGCGATCGACTAGCGCCACCAGTGGAGGCGAGCAGCTCTTCATCAAAAGTTTCTCCTTCGCCGGGCGCTGAGCTCGACTCCCATGGGAGCTTGATGAAGACGCCATCACCGCCTTCAAATGGGCGCTGGCTGGGTTTTCGCAGCCCGACGCTGTCATAGCCGGGCGGAGGGATCGGCGGTCGGCGAAGGCGCTGGCGCTCCTGCAGCCTCAGGGTCGTCAGTGCGATCGCCGGACCCCTCGCCAGCTTCTGCGGCAGCAGCTTTGGCGGCCTCTTTGTCGGCGGGCTCATCAGCACCAGCTTCTTCTTCGGTGGCAGCGGCGTCGTCAGTATTGACGCGCGCGTCCTCCTCGCCGGCGACCTCGGTCTCCATTGGCTCTGTAGCGGATGGATGAAGAAAAGTCAAGCAAATATTCAAAAACAAAATCAGAAGAAGAAGAACACAAGGGAAGTTTTCAGGCAAGAAGATTACCTGTGCCAGGGTCTGCGATCATGGTCTCCGCCGCCAAGGGATCGCTGGTGCCGTCCCTTGCCGGAGAACTGCCCCTTGCCGGAGAAGTCTCCCTTGCCGGAGAACGCTCCCATGCCCGGGAATCCTCCCTTGGCGGCGTAGTCGAAGCAGAAGGAGGCTGCTCGCTTCCTACACAAATCAACAGTCGAGATATCGAAAGAAAGAGCACCCATGCATGCCGAACAGCAAGAAGTAGACCATATACTTATTACTGGGCTGCGCTGGGGCTGCTTTGAAGAAGAGTTGCGATCCGGCAAGGTGGTCTTGACGCGCCTCGCTGTCGCAGCAGTGGGTTCGCCTCGACGACAATCACCGGGTCTTAGCTCTCTTCGACATTCTTCGGGCCAGGCGTCACGAAAAGGAACGGATCAGAGTAAAGCAAATCAGATACAAGACAAAGCAACTAATCAAAGAATTACAAGTACAGCAATGAATCTGACTCTTCTTCTTCCTCGGCTGAGCTGAGCCCTGAGAGAACAAATTCTGGCCCGCCACCAGTACGACGAGGTGGAGGAGTGGGTTCCCTTGGACGCTTGGCGGAGCGGAACCGTGGTCCGCGAGGGCCCCGCTCCAGCTTGCCGCAGCGGGCGTGAGGTGCTCCTGCGGCAAGTGCTTGCTTGCCGCGGTGGAGCGCGGCCGCTGCTGCGGCTGTTGGCCCGTCTGCCGCCCGCCACGTCTCCGGCCTTGGCGAAGACGCCTTCTTGGTGGAGCTGGGGCTCGCCGCGCAAGCTGCTTGAAGGTGGGGAGGATGCACCCTCGGCGGGCTCGCCGACTCGGCTTCAGGCTCGCAAGCTCTTCCTCGCCGCAAACTCCTTTCGCCGACAAGGCTTGCCGCCACGCTGCCTCGCCTCCACGGTGAAGCCAAACCGCCGGCGGCGGGTACGCTGCCGCTTCTTCCACTGGTGGCGGTTAGCGCATCTCATCATCGGTGGTGTCGCCGAGGCCCCTCTCGTTCATCGGGCGGACCGCATTTCTACCAGATTGTCAAAGAACCGCCAGACGACGTCATCTCGCAGCTCTTGCCAAGTTGGAACAATTCCATGCGAGTCGCACAACAAGATCATTGCACGGATGCGGTCAGTTACCTAATTGTTGCACAATGGAACGACGCCTCGGCAACCTAAACATTTCGGATGATCGGATCGGGCTTGAATAGCTCCAAGAGCATCGCGTCAAGCTCCAAGACGGTGAAGTTGAAGTTGAGGCCTGGGCGCAGCCTCATGATATCTCGCCGCTGCTCAAACTCCCAGCGGTCTCCTCCTCTCCCGCAAGGGGCGGCGCGGCGGCGAAGAAAGTCTGCGCTTAACGGTGTTTACGGTGAGCCCGGCAAGTCTAAGGCGAAGGATTCGGTGACTGAAATCTTCATCCTAGCGCCTTCCGGGGCCAGATTGCTCCAATCGTTGTCACAAGACCGCTGGGTTTGGCGCTGGGCGGTAAATGGCTGCGGTTCTCCTCGACAATCCATCACCAATCCGCCTCCATTCCTCCCATTTGCTACGGAGCTCTCCTCCAGATAGGCTTCCTTCTTGCCGACCCTCGAGATCCAAGCGATTCCTCCGGCAAGAGGCTCCCCTCTCTCAACACGGGGTATAAAGAAGTGGCGGAAAAGGGCTACATTTGGATGGAGTCCGACAAAGTTTTCGCAGAGATGTGCGAAAACTGCCATGGTCAGAACAGCATTGGGGGTGAAATCAAGGAGGCGGAACCCGTAGGTGTTCATGATGTCACAGAAGAATTCAGAGAAAGGCGGGCAGAGGCCGCAGTAGAAGAAGAGCGCGAAGAAGGGATATCCGCTCGGAGCTAGTTCGGAAGCAGCAGCTGGAAGTACCTTCAGAGAAAGTCGACCAGAAGAGGTAGTAGTTCTCCCTCGGCCTCCTCAAGGGCGAGCTTGGGGGGCGGGGAAGATGGCTGGCCTTCCTTCAAGCGCCAAGAAGCCGCTGCGCCGGCCGACTTCACGGCCTTCCCTTGTCGGCTTTGAGCCATGGCGGAGGTGGTGAGGAGATCGATGGCGTTGGTGATGCTGGTGGCGATGGGGGCGGGCTGCTCTCTTCACCTTTGGGAAGAAGGGGGAGCGGCGGAGGTTTTTGAGATGGGACAAGAATCGGCGAGATGGGCGGACTGCCCCTATTTCCCCGCTTATAAAGAGGGAGGGGCGGACGCCCGCTTTTCCAATAATAAAGAAACCCCTAGATCTCGCCCACAATCTCTCACACGACGCCGCATTCGACACGTGCTGCCTGTGGAGGGCGTGGTGGGTCCGGGCGAAGTTACGGGCGTGACTCCAGGCCGCTGTGCCCGTGCCTGTTTTTGGGCCTGCCCAACAGCAGACGCACTGCAGTGTGGCCCAGCCCGGGCTCCTGCCGTGTACTAGAGTAGGGGTACCCTAGTATCCCGAACTTGTGCATGGGCAGTTGCAGCCTCCGCTGCAAGGCTTACTGGTGTCCGCCAAGGTCCTCTGTGGTTCCTGTGGAGCCATTCAAGAACAAAGTATTTAAGCCAAGGAGACAAGGCCCCGCAAGAGGAGCTTGCCGAAGGCCACCCAAGGCACCTTTCAAGACAAGGCCCGGCAAGAGGAGCTTGCCGGAAGGCCCGTGAGCGACAAGCTTCCGGACGCGACAAGACAACAACCGCTGCAAGGCGCTTTGCCGCGCACCACCACTCAGACTTCCACGCTTCCAAAGACATCCACTAACGTGTCGCCTCGACCTTTCCAGCGCTGCGGGCGGAGGTGTGCAGCCAGCCGTGCGAGGTGGCAAGCGGCGCAGACATGCAGCCATCGTGGGTAAGCGGTGGCGCCCGACGGCCCCTCGCTTTGCACCGTTAGGGCGACGAGACGGGCATTTAATGCCTTTGTCCCCCGCCGCCGTGGTTAGGTATGATACATCAGACAATCGCATAAGTAGCTGTACCAACCACTCTTTTCCATTTTTACCCTTGTCTACGTTGCCACCGTCGGAGACCCCTTGAGCATATAAAAGGAGGCCCATGCACAACGAGAAAGGGTCGGATTCCCCACGCCGGTCTCGTTAGCAGCTCGTGTGTACTGTAGCACTCAAGCGCCCCGAGCAAGAACTCAATACACCTAGACATGCAGCAAGAGGAGTGTTATCTCCGGAGAGCTCAAGCCGGGTAAACCTCTCGTAAAGGCCGCCTCGACCGCTCTTCGTGCGACCTCCGCTCCCCGCCGAACCGAAAGGGGCTCGGTCCGCCGGTCCCATAGGTGTTCGTGGGCCAGATCAGCCTGCCCCGACAACACGCGCCGAGCACGATGTTCCTTGCATCACATTCAAAATACCGATAGAAGTTGTTAAACACTCTCCACTGGCTTCCATCCTTGACGTGTCTTAGCTTCGGATCGTCTCCATCGTCGGGCTTCTTCCTCTCCGCGTGACAGCGCATTAGCTTTTCTTCCTTGGGATCTACAAAATACCTCTGGAGACGGGGAGTGATCGGTAAGTACCATACAACTTTTTGGGGACATTTCTTGTTTTTTCCACGGACAGCTTGTTTTTTCCACGTGCTCCTTCCGATAAATTATGCAATTGTTGATGCATGCATGGTATCTAACATGTGGCAGATCAAGAGGGCACACGATCTTCTTGGCCTCATCAACACTAGTAGGACATAGATTACCCGCGGGAAGAACATCCTTTAGGTACTTAAGATGCTCATCGAGGCTACTGTCGGTCCATTTGTTTTTAGCCTTCGTCTTCGTGGAGTTGGAGTGTGAAACTCAAGCGGTCTCCTCAGATTGCAACCATCATACAATGGAGTGTTCGAGTATACCACCGCTTGCTCCAGCTTAGCCTCCTCTCTAGAAGCAGCCCCTTAGTACTGCCTCTCATGCGAAGCAATGCTTGAACATGAGGGTCCCAAGACGATTGAACTTAGTACCGATGAACTCTTCTGTGTGGAGTCCATGTCGTTCTCTCCACCTCCATGTCCGGCCCCTTCTCCTCCGCCATGTCCGGCCCCTTCTCCGCCGCCATGTCCGGCCTCTTCCCCGCCGCCATTATCGATCCTCTCTTCATCTTGCCCCGTGTCATCATTGCCTGCCCCATCGGCATCCTCAACATCGTCATCCTGGGGGTCGAGCCAAACTATTCCTTTGCATTTTCGACACGGACATAAAACCTCTGTCCGGTTATTTTCTTTCATGTCCTGCACCGCCGACCGCAACCACCTGTCCACCATCGTTCCAATCGACCATCGCCAACTCGCACGGTAATAATAAACAAATTGATTATAAAATGCGTGCATGCATCAAAGTCATACAAAACTTCGCATGACCTTCCTTAAAATAGGACATATATAGATCTAGAGTTTGCTCGAATTCACCAAACGGAAATAAATCGACATTTCGCAAAACATAGGCAACTCAAAAGCACAATTTGGCCAACTCATGCCACACACACAATTTCCATAAACATATCACACACACATAAACATATTTCCATTTTGCAAAAGCATGAAATTTTAATCATCTCTATCTCGAGATCGAGCACACGGTGGAGATGATGATGTAGGGAGATCAAAAGTGCACAAAGCTCTTCTTGACAAAGATAGATCTAGTTAGGGGGCAAATAGGTCACTTAACTAAATGCTACACCTACCTATCTACCTAATTTGGGAGGAGACAACTTCAACTAGTGGATGGGGAAGGAAAAAGGGAAATGAGATGCATTAATGGAGGTGGTGTAGTTCGGTAGGAGTAATGAAGAGAGAGAAAGGTAGGTAGAAGAGGGAGAGTAATGGGGGATAAGTATTGAGGAAGAAGAAGAGTGATAGTGGGAGGATGTGGGAGGTAGGGGAAAGGGAAGAGAGGAGGGAGGGGGAAGACGGGTGGGGAAAAGGTGGTGGGTTGGTGCGGATTAGCAGCGCTGACGAAACGCGCTACTAAGAAAGTAGCAGCAAGAAGGCTGGAAAGAGCGCCATCGCTAACCGGGACCAAAAGTGTGCCCAATTTGAAAATTAGCAGCAGCGACCTCAGAAAAACCACGCTACTACTACAGCTATAGCAGTAGCATGGCTCACGGCACCGGCTGCTGCTAAATGGAGTTTGGTGGGCACTGTCGGTTGATATTTGTAGCAGCGCGGGTTACATCGAGCGCTATACTGCTAAACACTTGTCACAAGCGAGTTTTCCACACCCGCGCTACTGCTAATTAGCAGCAGTGCTCCTTTTTGAGCCGCGCTGCTGCTATGATTCTGTGTATAGGGTTTTCCCTAGTAGTGTATGAAAGAAGCGGCCCACTGCCCTTAATGGGCTTTCCTAATAGGCTCTCATGGGCAAAAATTCTCATAGGCCTTTGATTGATCGGTTTTTGTCGGGTCCATAATTGATCGTCGTAATGGGTTCAAATTATAGCTAGGCCGGAATCGACGTTATCTAATTGGGCCTACTGACATGTTTGAACTTTAGCGGGGCCTGCAGTGTGGCCAGGTCAAGGCCGCACCCAAGGACAACTCCAGATTCTCCCTGGTGGAACCGCCACCAAGACGCCCCCGCTGCACCTCACCGCACCCAAGTCACTAATTAGTGTGGTGTCAGGGTCCTAAGCAACCAGGTGGATCCTATCAAACACGTGGCAGCATCAAGGAGAAGAGATTAGCTTTATTGACACCCTTCCAAGAGGCGTGTCAAGCTGATAAGAAGAGGCAGATAAGCGGTCTAATAGACTTGCCGGGGTTCACCATCGGCACGACACTTATAACTGCATTTAATGCACTTTGTCCTAACTGCCAGAGTTAGGTATGATAGCACTGTTGGCTATCTAATCACACCCCAATGACTGTTTTACCTCTGTGGTCAGCCCTTAATCTATAAAAGGAGGCCCTAGGCAACCTAGCAAGGGGTTTGGATATTTTTCGATCCCACCACACTTGTAAGCTCACGTCGCTCTACCAAAGGCACCTTGCCAAGTTAGAGCACGTCGAGCCTTTGAGTTCCTCATACCAATCCACCAGAGCAGGAGTAGGGTTTACGCTGCAGAGCGGCCCGAACCTGTGTAAAAAGAGAGAGTCCGTCGCCGTGTCGTCCTTCACTGCTTCTGCTCTTTGTGCAATGCGGCCATCCCCATGCTGAACCATAAAGGGGCACCCATGCCCCATAGGTGATCATGCTTCCACACCAACGTCTTTGGCGTGCCAGGTAGGGGACGTTGCTTGTGCGAACCTGAAGCAGCGATCAGTGTGTCAATCTTTGTCATTCTTCATCATCCATGGATCCCACGAAGAGAAGTGGAGCAGGAGCGCATCCTTCCACCTAGAAGGCTTCGACACCTGTAGCTGCTAGCGCCGTAGGTGCCGCGGCTCCGGCAGGCCGAGCCGGCGAGGCTAGCGGTGCCGATAACACTGTCGTTGTGGCTGGAGTGGGGGTTGGGGCTGCATGCGTGGTTGGGCCTCGTCGACGTGCCACCGATCATACTTCCACTGGTGCGGTCGCGGGGATGCACAACTTCCTCCAGCTCACCCCACCAGTGTCCTCAACCAAAGCGACGTAGATGCGCATTCCGTTGCGAGCCAAGACCAGCCGGTCGCGCTGCCTGGAGGGGCGGAGACGGGACATGCACCACGTCCCACGTTGGGCGGGCACAACCCCACCCCGAGATGCTCTGTCGACCCAAAAGACCGCACCCGCACTGGAAGGGCCCAGCTGACCAAGAGCCCGATCACCAAGGACAGCTCCAGCCGCGTCAAGCTCCTCAAACGGTGGGCCTGGGGTGGCTGGTGTCCGACGATGCTTCTTTTGGATCGACCAGAAGCTGAGCGGTGTCATGCTCTCCCTCCCACGCCATGCCGGGACCGGCGGCCGAAGCGGGTGCGAGAGCTTAGCTGTTGCTGGATTTCCCTCTAGCGGCAGACATGATGGATGAGTGGAGAGCTACCATCCCAAGCCTCCTTGGGTTTCCTGAGATTAACAAGACACCGGAGGTGGAGCCATCACGGTGCCCTCGGGCGACGCTAGCGGCCCACGCGGGCGGTCAAGACGGGAGGACCGCGCTTATGGTGCAGTCCCCTCCGCGGCAGCTCGCTTCAACAGAAAGCAAGCTCAAAGAACCTCAAGGGGCTGATGATCGTGATGAGACATCGATGGCATTGTCGGATCCATGACTCCAGCAAGATCAACATCAAGTGTTGAAAGACAGGAGGAAGGAGGATGCCCGTTTAACCATCGAGCAGCATCATGAGACATGCCGTCAGTCCGATAAGCGTAATGGTGCTGATATCGACGAGCCCACTCCTAGTGTTGGCAGTACCTACCTTACGAGGTGGGCTGCCCGACGTTCACCCCCGAGCTGCGGCATGTCCAGTGGCATCCTCTCGCACCTTCAAACCCGACTTGCCGGAGAATTACGATGGGAAGGTGAACCCGGCAGAGTTTTTAGGCATCTACACGATTGACATACAAGCCACCAGGGGAAGGGATGAGAAAGTGCTTGCCAACTACTTCCTGTTGGCGCTCAAACTGAACGGGAGGTCCTGGCTAATGCATAGGTGGACACCAAGAACCAGGACGGCCCAGTGATCTGCAAACCCTTCTGGAAAAGGAAGGAGAGAGTTTCCGCAAATACTTGCAAAGGGTCAGCCGAGTGAACCGCAACATTCCCAAGAAACACCCAACAGCTGTGTTTGCCGCATTCCATACGAATGTGCACAACCTTAGAATGTAGGCTAAGATGAATGTTCAGTTGCCCAGGACCATCAGCAAACTCTACACGCTGGCAGATAAGTGTGCTCGTGCTGATAAAGGGAGGAGACTTCCAGGGGAAGAGGTTGGCATCTAAGTCGATTCGGAGGATTTACGACGACGCTACCAAATTTCTGTGAAGAAAAAACAAGAAGCACAACAAGAAGCGAAAGGACAAGGCAGTGATGGACGTTGAGAGCACCGGAGACCCTAGCACCGGCAAGAAAGCAAAACCTGAGATGCCCGGCACAGAAGTTGCTACCTGCAGGGTGGCAGCAGCTGCTGAGAAAACCGGCAAATCTGATGGGCCGTACTAAAAAATCCATAGGACCAAGGGTCATCATCCCCAGGATTCCAAGCAAGTCGAGTAGTTGGTTGAGAAATAGAAAGCTGAGTATATATGAAAGCCGCGACAAGGAGAGAAACTAGAATGGTACTGGGGGGAAGGGCCGTGGTGGTCATAACGCGTGGGGACCCCGACTGATAAATCAAGATCACCGAATGCACATGTACAGTGATCCCAGAGATCACTGTTCACTGAACACATATAAGCTGAATAAAAAGAGTCTTACAGCCATACGTACTATTTCAATCAAATATGACCTTTATGGCCAAGTCTTCATAAACTCAGAGTGGAAAACTTCAACGATAGCGTGAACCCATGCCATCTGCCTTAACCCTACAGGAATTTTGATTGAGAAGCATCCTAGCTCGCATGTTCGTCACCAAGGTACTCTTGTTGGCATGGGCGGTCCAATGAAGAACCATCCCTGGGGTGAGGTCTTGGCAGGCACAAAAATCTTGGCACATAACTCTTTCTCAAACACATCATTTTCCAGTTCATGCAGGATGTACATGGGCAACAAATGATAGTGGCATTATTGGAGGCAGTCTCTTAGGAGTGATGGGAATCCTGTCTTAGGAAGTCTCAAGGGGGCGACAGCCATCTACAAAAGTTGAACATGAGAGGTCAATAAGGGAAATATCCCTTAGGTTTGGAAAATCTTAGGAGAGGTATAGATAGTTTTGAAAAATTGTTTTACCCTAACCAACGACCGTGCTAACTAAGGCTTCCTACAGTCAGGATGGCTCTGATACCAGCTCTATGGAGACCCTGACTCATAAGTTGTGATCACCGAATGCCCGTGTACAATCATCCCAGAGATCAATGCTCACTAAACACACGGAAGCTGAATAACAAGAGTCTCACATCGTTTTACTCAAATATGACCTTTATGGCCAAGTATTCATAAACTCACAGCAGAAATCTTCAATGATAGCATGAACCCATGCCATCTGCCTTAACCCTACATGCATTTTGACTGGGAAGCATCCTAGCTCGCATGTTCGTCACCAAGGTACTCTTCATTATATATTGTTCTTTCATGCCTGACCAATAAAATAACCAGTGGCAAGCCATAGAGTACTTTGAATGTACTCGCAAGCAACCCATGTTTTGGAACAAGGTACAACAATGCACGATATAGCACTAAGTAGGTAATTTTGCAGAAAGCTTGTTTTGAGTGCAATGACATGTCCTAACAACTTGTAAAGCATGCATCATAAGAATTCAGGTATCCATGTGAACTGGTTACAGATATCAACATAAACAGAGTTTGGATAAACTCCAGCTTAATCGAGAAGTCAAGTCATTCAACTTGACTCAAGTAGTTCTCTCAACACACACACACCAGGTTTTTGTCAACCATGGGCGTAGCCCAAGAGCGGTTATCCAACTGTCCTTGACCGTGGACACGGCTATTTGAATAGTTTTACACTCTATAGAGGTTGCACACTTTACCCACAAGATCCGGGGAACTTTCATGTCATCCACGACCCGCGGTACCTCAAGTACCTGGGGTAAGCACCCGATCACTACCTTTCCATAGCCGTGACTAATAGAGTCCACTCGATTTTTAGCAGCCCCCATGCCAAACATTGCCACATAATAAATTTTGTTGAGCCACGCTCCCATATTCACGACGTAACAAGCATGGGGTACCAACGGTGTGTTCGGTGCCCTGTAAAATAATCATGGCCACATATCCAAGCACGAGCCCGTCCCGAGAGTGACCACGCCACTCCCGTCACTAGTAATGCGGGCATCCTGTTAGCACGAACTAGGTAATCAATAATGCCCTTTCCCATATAAGGGTAGAGTGGTTGCGCATGTAAGGGTGGAGTAATGGTCGCAACTTAAACCAATCCGTTTTCGAAAACAACACACACACTTACCTCGGTACACCACTTCGTCATCAATTGACTACCTAGCTCAACATCCTCCTTGGGCATTAGTGGCACCAGACGGGTTTTTTGTTTGTTTGAAATAGTCTTTGAAAATACCTTTGTCTCCATAACCATGCATATACCCGTCCCATTTGTGTAGCAACTACTTTAGCATCCTATCTACTTCCACCCGCATAACCCTCATAGGAAGCTAGGGTCATGCACAATGCAAGTATCAACAAGGAAGTAAGAGAGGCAACCCACCAAACTGGTTACCATCTCATCATGATTTCGATGCAACAATAATAAAGTGCTATATGACATGCATAAAAAGGGTTTCATTGACATGCTCAAGGGGCTGCTTGCCCGGCTCAACGAAAGTCCTCGGGTCTTTAAGTGTCTTTGGTCCAACTCCTTCGTGAACTTCGTAATCTAACATCGCAAGGTAATGGGCACACGATAAGACAATAGCACAAATAGAAAATAAAAGTGCTCATAAAAATTTCAACTTATTTTTGTTAAATAATAGAGTGAAAAACAAGAATGGATTTTTAGAGGTGGATTTAATTGCTCAATTTGAATTTAAATTTGAATAGTACAGAAAGGTGTGATGGATTTGCATGAAAGTTACACCATTAAATAGGTGGGATTTTTAGAAGAATTTAGGAGTTTTAATTATCTCATTTGAACAAATATTTATCTCTGTGGAATTTTTTCAAGTTTCAGAAGTAAAGATAAAGAGAAAAGGAACTATGCAACTGGGCTGATTTAGCCACAGTGCAGCAAGCTCAGAGGGGATCCAGCCGCGCGAGGCTGCCATATCAAAGACGTAAAAGCAAAATACGCCTTCAGCCGACGTAGTGAACCGCTACGCGCGCCCGTGCGATTTAAACTTGATGGGTGGGACCTTGCCGCCAGGGTGTGTGGCTGACAGACATGCCCCATGGCTGTCGTCGTCTACCTATTGCCTGAGGGGATGGCGAGCTCACTGGCGGCGCTGTGGTCGATGGGAGGCGATCTGAGGGCACCATTGTGCTAAGGGTGGTGTTGACGTTGGGAGAAGGTGAAGTTGGTCGCCGGAGTGCAGTGGTTCACCAGCGAGGAGGAAGCCAGCGGCTGGTCTTCGGCATGTGCTTTCCCCGGTCGATTATGGCTGCAATAGAGAGGGGAAACAGAGGGGGAATGGAAAGGGGGTGTGGAGGTTCCAGATCGAGAGATAGAAGAGGTGGACAGGGCTTGTACCCCGAGATCGGCGATGACCCGAGGCGGCGGAGCTCGAGATTGATCTCGAGCTCGGCCCTCCTGTGGACGAGTGGATAGTCTAGGTGGTCGATAGGGAGTGGGAGAGGTTGAGTGGCAGAGAGAACGGGGTCCGGGGTGGCCTTAAATAGCCTGCCCTGAGCTCACGATGGACTCGTGCGCCGGCGAGGACATAGTCGAGGCTAGAAGTCATGGTGGCTCGTGGAAACGTGCTAGGGGCATTAGTAGAGATGGTCTACGACCAGGGGAAGGAAGAGAGAGAGAGCTGGGGAGTGTTAGGGGCGCCGTGAGTGTGAGCTCGTTCATTGGAGCTCTTGGGCGGCAGGCGAACATGCGGAGTGGGGTAGCAGGAGGTAGAAGGAGGAGGGGGACAGGGGCTGATGACCCACAAGTATAGGGGATCTATCGTAGTCCTTTCGATAAGTAAGATTGTCGAACCCAATGAGGAGTAGAAGGAAATTACAAGCGATTTTCAGTAAGGTATTCTCTGCAAGCACTGAAATTATCGGTAATTCATAATGAGTAACAAGTAACAAATGTAAACAAGGTGCAGCAAGGTGGCCCAATACTTTTTGTAGCAAAGGACATGCTTGGAGAAACTCTTATATAAAGGAAAACACTCCCGAGGACACATGGTAATTATCGTCAAGATAGTTTTCATCACGCTCATATGGTTCGCGTTCGTTACTTTGATAATTTGATATTTGGTGGACCGGTGCTTGGGTGCTGCCCTTCCTTGGACAAGCATCCCACTTATGATTAACCCATATTGCAAGCATCCGTAACTACAAAAGAAAGTATTAAGGTAAACCTAACCATAGCATGAAACATATAGATCCAAATCAGCCCCTTACGAAGCAACGCATAAACTAGGGTTTAAGCTTCTGTCACTGTACCAACCCATCATCTACTTATTACTTTCCAATGCCTTCCTCTAGGCCCAAACAATGGTGAAGTGTCATGTAGTCGACGTTCACATAATACCACTAGAGGAAAGACAACATACATCTCATCAAAATATCGAACAAATACCAAATTCACATGACTACTTATAGCAAGACTTCTCCCATGTCCTCAGGAACAAACGTAACTACTCACAAAACATATTCATGTTCATAATCAGAGGGGTATTAATATGCATAATGGATCTGAACATATGATCTTCCACCAAATAAACCAACTAGCATCAACTACAAGGAGTAATAAACACTACTAGAAACCCACATGTACCAATCTGAGGTATTGAGACAAAGATTGTATACAAGAGATGAACTAGGGTTTGAGATGAGATGTTGCTAGTGAAGATGTTGATGGAGATTGACCCCCTCCTAATGAGAGGATCGATGGTGATGACGACGATGACGATTTCCCCCTCCCGGAGGGATATTTCCCTGGCAGAACAGCTCCGCCGGAGCCCTAGATTGGTTTCGCCAGGTTCCACCTCGAGACGGCGGCGCTTCATCCCGAAAGCTTCCTTCTGATTTTTCCAGGGTGAAAGACTTCATATAGCCAAAGATGGGCACCGGAGGCCTGCCAGGGGGCCTACGAGGTAGGGGGTGCGCCCAGGGGGGTAGGGCGCGCCCCCACCCTCATAGATGGTGGGTGGCCCCTCTGGTGCTTTCTTGGCCCAATATTTTTTACATATTACAAAACTGACTTCCATGGAGTTTCAGGACTTTTGGAGTTGTGCAAAATAGGTCTCTAATATTTGCTCCTTTTCCAGCCCAGAATTCCAGCTGCCAACATTCTCCCTCTTCATGTAAACCTTGTAAAATAAGAGAGAATATGCATAATTATTGTGACATAATGTGTAATAACATCCCATAATGCAATAAATATCGATAGAAAAGCCTGATGCAAAGTGGACGTATCAACTCCCCCAAGCTTAGACCTTGCTTGTCCTCAAGCGGAAGCCGATATCGAAAAATATGTCCACATGTTTAGAGATAGTGGTGTTGATAAAAGAAAATACGGACATGAGGGCATCATGATCATTCTTATAAAAGCAACATATATATATATATATATATATATATATATATATATATATATATATATATATTGTCATATGATTTCTTATGCTAAAGTAACAATCTATTCACAATGTAAAGTATGAATCAGAAACGTCATTGAAAATTAACACTCACAATTGCTAACACTCACACAATACTTGTCGGAGTAATGGGCCACGGGTAGGCAAACCCGAGCCCCTGGACCTTTCAAAACATCGAGGCAGACTGCGCCCCTCAAGACCCCAAGATGAAGAGCCGCCTTCTGAGAGTCGGTGACAGAGTCGCTGACTGCCCCTCCCAGCCGAGTCCCGGAGATGGCCTCAAGACAAGCCGACTCCAAGCCAGCGACTTCCGATGAAGCCGGCTACGGGGAGTCGGCCCGCAACTCCGTCCACCTCCTACCTGAGCGACTACGAGCGGGATTGGATAAAGCCACCTCATGCCCGTCCTCGCCCGCTCATAAAGAGCGTGCATGACATGAGCGCCTGCATCGACGAGATGTCCATCCGGGCGCATCATTGCCACGCTGCTCGACGCCAGCCCGTGCGGCAGATTCCTCGTACCCACGATGGCCTGTCTGTACGACCCGAAGACGGCGGGACCCGCCTGTCGGCGGGAGTGCAGAAGATGGCGAGAGTGCCCCGAAGACGGACCCGTTGGAGTCGGCCTCCGAGAGTCGGCCGGCCCCTCACACGGGCTCCATGCGCCATTAACCAGACAAGACAGGGAATGGCAACAGTGATCGCCCGCCAGGCAGCGACACTGTTGCCATGACCCCGCGACCAAGCTCGCATCATTAAAAGAGCGGCTACAGTAACCCGCAGCCGGCAAGATCCGCCCGCGGCGGACAAGGGCTGTCGGCCCGATGCTGGACCGTCGGCGGGGCCCACTAGTCGGCGGGCCCCAGAAGTCGGCGGAGAAGACGACAACTTAGAGGATCGACGGCCGGGACCCGCACTCACCGGATTACCATTGTACCTCGGGGTAGGCCTATATAAACCCCCCGGGGCACCCATGCAAAGGGTTGGAACCTAGTAGTTTGACACACACACATAGAGGGAAGAGAAGAGCTAGACGTGCCCTACTCCTTCCTCACCCCGAACAGCTCAAGGAGCAATCTTGTACTCACCTTGCCATAGTGATCATGCGGAGACCACGCAGAGCAGCAGTAGGGGTGTTATCTCCTCGGAGAGCCCCGGTTGGTAAGATTCGCCGGCGTGCATGTCTACGCCTCATCCCGTTTCCAGGCACCGGCGACGTTCTACTCGCCCCCTCCATGATAAGCCATCCTTTGGCATATGTCGCACCCAACCCCAGACATTTGGCGCCCACCGTGGGGCTAGGTGCACCGTCGTCCGGAGACCTGCTCTGGACGGGAACCCTCTTCCTCCCTGGCGAGCGCAGCCAGCCCGGCACGCCAGACGGAATCCGTGCCGACGCGCTGCATGGCGCTGAGGTCGCCTGAGCGGCGAGCTGCCTCTCCGACGAGCCTGCATCCGACGCAGGCACGGACGGCCCCGATAGCCTACTCGCGGGCCTCCTCGAGCAGCTCCACGTCGCCGGCGAGCCCGCCGCCGACCTGGAGTCCGTAGGCTCCACCGAACCGATGCTGGTCAACTCCGAGACCGCGTCGCTCGACGCGTTCCCCACCAACATGGTGGTCTACGACGAGCCGCTCCCTCGCGCGAAGAGCGGCGGAAGCACCGTCACGGAGGTGCTCGTCATCGGTCACAGCGAGCCTTCCGGCGAGGGAGCTCGTGACCCTCTCAATGCGGTTCTGCAAGACCTGACCGCCCCCATTCCGGAAGACGCCGACGGTGGGATGCTGGAAGCGCGCCGCCTCCAGCTCGTCGTGGGCGCACAGAAGCTGGCAAGCATGAGACGCTTTTCAGAAGCCTACCAGCGCGAGATGGATCGCGCTGGCGGCGCTTCGCCCGGCCCGACCGGCCTAGTCGCGGTCCAACAGCGTGGCGTAGCTATCGCCAATCTGTTTGGGGCCAATCGCCCGTACGCCACGCCGCGGAGAACATCCGCGCCGCCCAGCGGCGGGCATTTAGCTGGATAACTTCGAGGGCGAGGAGCGCTGCATGATGACGGAGCTAGTCCAGCAGCTCCTCGACGCGGCTGCTGCGCAAGACGAAGCCGGCTGCCGCACGGAGGCGCAGCGACGACAACACAGCGACTTGCCTCCCCGCCGAGATCAAGGCGCGACATCTCGAACGCCGACTAGCGGCGTCCGTGGAAGAAAAAACAAGGATCAGGCTGTCAGCCATAGCCGGACTCACATCTCCAACGAGCGCGATGAAGACGGCCGCCCGAGAGCGGTGGAGCGGTGGGACGACTATCTGCCTCCTCCTACCCGTAGAGAAAGGCGAGTCTCCCCGCCACCGGTCGAACATCCGACTCTCGGCAACCGCCTTGGCCGCCGAGAGGGGGTCGGAGAAAACAACGCCCGCCACCCGATCGAGCGACTCCACCGATCCCTGGCGCTGGAAGAAGAAGACGAGTTGGGCCCGCCCTGTTTCGGACCTCGCATCCGAGACGAGCCCTTCCCTAGAGGATTCACACTCCCCCGAGATACACCCAAGTACACCGGCTCCGTGAAGCCGGAGGACTGGCTAGTGGACTACTCCACGGCCGGCCAAGATAGCTTAACGGAAACAAGCGCATTGTCAGAAAGTATGTTCCCCTCATGCTCTGTGGCACGGCCCGGACATGGTTGAACAGTTTGAAGCCCCGCAAAGCATCAACAAATGGAGTCGACTTCACGGAGGCCTTCGTCCCCAACTTCACGAGCACATACAAGCCACCTCCCAAGCCTCGCCAGCTTTCCTTGTGCGTGCAAGGCCCCAACGAGTCTACTCGCGACTACCTCACACGCTGGGCCGAGCTCCGGAACTCCTGCGAGGGAGTGCATGAGGTGCAGGCAATCGAGTACTTCACCGCCGGGTGCAGAGAAGGCACCCTCCTCAAGCACAAGCTCCTTTGCGACGAGCCGGAGACCCTCGACGAGTTGCTGATCATAGCAGACAAGTACGCCACAGCCGACTCCTCCATGAAGTCGGAGATCAAAGTCAGTGCGACTGGCAAGGTGGCTCCTCAGGCTCCCAGAACTCCGGCTAGCGACGCCAGTCGGCGACAGCAGCAGAATGATCACAAGCGCAAGGCCCAGCAGCCGACTTCCAACAGCCGGCAGGTGGCGACAGTCGAAGACCAGCATCCAGAGGGGCAGCCTCCTGCCAAGCGGCAGAAAGGCGGCAAGTCCAACTGGTTGCCGGCCTTCTCTTACAAGCAGACTCTGGATGGACCCTGCAAGTTCCATAGTGGCGCGAAGCCGTCGAATCACACCACCCAGAAGTGCCACTGGCTCACCAGGATCGCCAAGGGAGACGGCCTTGTCCCCCCTCCACCTGTTGGGCCGCCGCCTCCACCACCGCCCCAGCAGCCGGCTGTCAGGCCAGCCGGCGCAGTGCAAGACGAGTACCCAGAAGAGCATGGTGCCTATGTAGTGTTCACCAAGCAGGGCTAACGATCACGGAGCAAAGCGGCAACAACAAAGAAGAAGTGAATGCAGTAGCATCGGATACTCCAGAATTCATGCACCGCCCGAGAAGCCCATCGCTTGAGCCGAGCCGATCACCCAGAGGTGATGCGAATCCGGCTCCCACGACCGGTCTTGGGAGCCACCCTTGCCGCGGATAGGCGGCCGCTCGCTTCTCGCGAGTGCCGATAGACGGAGGCAAAGACATCAACATCCTGCATAAGGATACAATGGAGAAGTTAGGAATCAAGCAAAGACAGCTTCAAAGACAAATGGACTGTGTCCACGGAATTGTACACGGCCTTTCCGCTCACCGATTGGCAAGATTACGATAGACGTCCTCTTTGGGGACAAAGATCACTTTCGCCGAGAGCCAGTCTGGTTCAAAGTGGTGGACCTCGAAAGCCCCTACCATGCTCTGCTTGGCCGACCTGCTCTGGCCAAGTTCATGGCGGTCCCCCACTACGCCTACCTCAAGATGAAGATGCCGAGTACCAAGGGGATTCTGACCGTAGCCGGCGACTACAGAAAGTCGTCCGCCTGTGCAGCTGAAAGTAGTCGGCTGGCCGAGTCCCTGGTGATCGCAGCTGAGAAGCGGCTCCTTGATCGGGTTGTGGCAATGGCCGGCAAGCAGCCAGAGATGTCGCCCGACCCCAAGGAGTCAGAAGCTGAGGGCTTGTTCAAGCCGGCCAAAGAGACCAAGAAGATACCCTAGGACCCAGAGCACCCGAAGAGATACGCTGTCGTGGGTGCAAACCTTGACAGCAAATAGGAAGGCGAGCTCGTCGATTTCCTCCATGAGAATCGGGACATTTTTGCATGGTCCCCTAAAGACATGCCAGGTGTACCGACGGAATTCGCCGAGCACAAGTTACATGTCCGATCTGATGTCAAGCCCGTCAAGCAGCCCTTGCGCTGCCTGTCAGAAGAGAAAAGAAGAGTTGTTGGAGAAGAGATAGCCCGGCTCCTCGCAGCCGGTTTCATCATGGAAGTGTTCTTTCCAGAGTGGTTGGCGAACCCGGTCTTGGTACTAAAGAAGAACAAGCAGTGGCGAATGTGTATTGACTACACAAGCCTCAACAAAGCCTGCCCCAAGGACCTGTTCGCTTTGCCAAGAATTGATCAGGTGATAGACTCCACAGCCGGATGCGAGCTGTTGAGCTTCTTAGATGCATATTCAGGATATCACCAGATCAAGCTGAACCCGACCGACAGATTAAAGACCGCCTTCATCACGCCGTTTGGAGCCTTCTGCTACCTGGCCATGACGTTCGGCTTGAGGAATGCCGGCGCCACCTTTCAGTGTTGCATGCAGAAGTGCCTCCTCAAGCAGCTTGGCAGAAACGCCCACGTTTACGTGGACGACGTGTTGGTGAAGACGGAGAAGCGAGGAACGCTGTTGGAAGACCTCAAGGAGACCTTTGAAAATCTGCGCCGATTCCAGATCAAGCTCAACCTGCAGAAATGCGTCTTCGGAGTACCAGCCGGCCAGCTCCTTGGCTTCCTGGTCTCTGAACGCGGAATAGAGTGCAACCCCGTGAAGATCAAGGCGATCGAAAGGATGGAAGTACCCCGCCGACTGCTAGATGTGCAAAAATTCACCGGCTGCTTGGCGTCCATCAGCCGATTCATCAGTCGGCTGGGCGAGAAAGCTCTTCCTCTGTACCAACTCATGAAGAAGACCACCTTCTTCGAATGGAACTCCAAGGCGGACGAAGCTTTTCTCCAGTTGAAGAAAATGCTGACTACTCCCCCAGTGCTGGCGGCTCCGACTCCAAAGGAGCCCATGCTCCTGCAGATATTGCCGCCACCAGCAGGTAGTCAAGATACCATTGTAGTTGAACGCAAGGAGGAAGGCAAGGCGCCACCTGTCCAGAGACCAAGATATTACCCGAGCGATGTACCGTCGACCTCCAAGCGTAACTACCCCACTACCGGAAGATGTGTTACGGCGTGCACTTTGCCGCCAAGAAGTTGAAGCCTTACTTTCAAGAGCATCCAATCACCGTGGTTTGCACGGCCCCACTAGCAGAGATCATCAAGCCGAGATGCTTCGCCGAGTGGCCAAATGGGCCATAGAGTTGGCCCCTACACCATCTATTACCAGCCCCGCACCACCATCAAGTCACAAGCACCGCCGACTTCCTCGCCGACCGGGCCGAGACGATACCGCCGCCAAATACCGACTCCACCCATTGGCAGATGCACTTCGATGGATCCAAGATGCACACCGGCTTGGGAGCCAGCGTGGTCCTCACTTCCCCCAAGGGCGACAAGCTCAAGTACACGCTGCAGATCCATTTCGCCGCCTCCAACAACGTCGCCGAATACGAGGCGCTCATTCACGGGCTCCGGCTTGCCAAAGAGCTTGACATTCGCCGGATCCTGTGTTATGGCGACTCTGACTTGGTGGTCCAACGATCATCCGGGCGATCGACGCCAAAGATGCAAACATGGCGAGCTACCGCTTCTGGTACAACAGCTGAGTGGATATTTTGAGGATGCGAAGTTCCTCCACGTGCCAAGAAACGACAACGACCAAGCGTACAC
The DNA here is from genome assembly GCA_021605145.1 of Aegilops bicornis. Lineage (NCBI taxonomy): Eukaryota > Viridiplantae > Streptophyta > Magnoliopsida > Poales > Poaceae > Aegilops > Aegilops bicornis. The sequence goes on from CM038672.1 coordinate 350,166,782, forward strand.
CCCGGCAAGAATCGGCTCCACCCGCCAGTAATACCATCCGGGCGCCGCTGCTTCAACGCCTCCTCAAGCCATCTTTCAAGCCGTCACCAGAGTCAGACTCCATTTTTGTGCCGGCTCCCCCTGAAGAAGTCGGATCCGACTCCAAAGCCTCAGCAGACGGCACAAGAATCCTTGTAGACGCCCCCAAGAACGCGGCAGTCGAAGCCGGCCCGGGGACTTCAGAACCCGGCCCGGGGACTGCGGCGACCATTGGGAAGACTCGATTTCGGCCGGGGACTGCGCCCGGTCGGGGACTTCTTCACCCCATCAAGCTGCTGCGGACTCCAACCCGCCGCCTCCCAGCCCAGTCACCCTTGTCCAAGTAGCAGTACTGGCAGTCGAAGAAATAGCAGCACCCTCATGGGCCCAGCCCATCCTAAAGTTCTTAGTAAGCGGAGAGCTACCAACCGATGAGACCTTGGCTCCGCAAGTGCAACGCCGAGCAGCAACCTACACTATAGTCAATAGAGAGCTGGTCAGGCGCAGCGTCACCGGTGTCTACCAACTGCGCCGAGTCGAGCAAGGCCAAGCAATTCTCGAAGACATCCATCGTATGAAAAGTGCGGCCATCATGCAGCCTCAAGAGCACTCGTCGCCAAAGCCTTCCGACACGGTTTCTTCTGGCCGACTGCCCTAGAAGAGGCTAAGGAATTAGTTCAAAAATGCAAGGGGTGCCAGTTGTTCCGCTTCAACCGGCTTCTGCACTCAAGACTATCCCCATCGCCTGGCCCTTTGCTGTTTGGGGCCTGGACATGGTGGGACCATTCAAAACGGCACGAGGCGGCCTAACTCACTTACTTGTCGCGGTGGACAAGTTCACCAAGTGGATAGAAGCAAAACCCATCAAGAAGTTGAATGGTCCTACTAAAGTGACTTTCATCACCGACATCACAACTCGGTACGGCGTACGACACAGCATCATCACCAACAACGGCACAAATTTTGCCAAAGGTGCCCTGGCCCGTTTCTGCGCGACGCAAGGCATCCGACAGGACTTAGCGTCCGTTGCCCATCCGCAAATAAACGGCCGGTGGAGCGGCGAATGGCTTTATCACATGCGGCATCAAGCGTCGACTGGTCGAACCATTGGAGCGTTCGGCCGGCTGCTAGCTTGAGGAGTTGCCAGCCGTCCTCTGGAGTCTGCGCACAACTCCAAACAAGTCAACTGGCTTCACACCCTTCTTCCTCGTTTACGGTGCCGAAGCCGTCATCCCAACAGATATAGAGTTCGACTCCTCGCGAGTCACCATGTACACCGAAGAGGAAGCGGAAGAAGACGTCAAGGCAAGGCGTCGATCTGCTGGAAGAGGGCCGGCTGTTGGCACTCACCGGGTCCAAGCATCTACCAGCAGAGCCTGCGCGCTACTACAACAAGAAGGTCAAGCCAAGATCATTCCTAGAGGGCGACCTTGTGCTCCGGGCTGATCCAAATAACGGCCGCCAGCACAAGCCGCCGGCGCCTTTGGGAAGGCCCATTCATCATCAGCAAAGTGTTGGGCAACGACTCCTACTACCTGATCGATGCTCAGAAGCCCCGAGCACGCAAGAGGGACGACTCTGGCAAATAGACGGAACGACCATGGAATGCGAATCTCCTCCGAAGATTTTACAGTTGATGCAGTATGTACCATGCTACCCTTTGTGTTTAAAGTACCAAGACTCCGGGCCCCCCGAGACGAGCTCGGGGACTGCCCTCTTTGTTATCTGTATGATAAGAATTATGCCTTTGAGTATGTTACTCTTTGTTATGCTATTTGGCACCGGCTCGACTAGTCGGCCCGGGACTCGCCGCTTTGGGCTATGAAATGCTTCCTGCAGTCGGACAAGTAACGGCGGTGCCTAAGCCGCCTCTGTCAGAAGCCGCAGCTCATGAGCTTAATCGCTTGGTGGGAAGGAGTAAGGTAGAACGGGCGCCCACACGAAAAAATGGCTAAGGATCCAAAGCATAAACATAGTTTAAATCGGCTTCCAGCCCGTTTCATAAAACCGACTCTTAAGTAGTCGGCTTGCCGCTTTCTACCCAACTTGCTTAACGACTCTAAATAATGGCCATGTACTTGCCTTCTCAAAGTAGCCAAGCACTCGACCTAGACGGCAGTCCGCAGAGCGGTTGCCCGATGGGCAAGGCGGCATCTAAAGGAAGGCGGCAAAGGAAAAAGCCACAAGAGCAATAAGCAAGGAAGGATAAAACTAGAATAATATTTACACAAGCTTAGGCCCTTGGCCGGATCTTCGGACAGAGGTTCAGAATACACCCCGCGGGTGGAATTGTGCGAATTAACAAGTTCTTTCAAAGACTAGCAAAACAGATAAAATAAAGGCGAGGCAGCGGCCTAAAAAGCGGCAGATGGGGTCGGAAGGCCGGAGGCCACGGCGGCATCAGGCGTCGGGGCGGCCGGCTGGGCGGTCTCGGCTTGATCGTCTCTGGCGGCAGCCGGCCCAGACGGGCGCGGCTTGTTGCTGGAGGCGCGGTCGAGCTGAGGCTGGTCGCCCGCTCCGTCTTCTGGCGCTTCCATGTTGTCTCCGTCCTCCGCCTCGTCTTTCTCCTCGGCGCTGGAGTCGATCACCTCCGCCGAGTCCTCGTCGTAGTCTGGGTTCATCCCGAACCACTCCGGCGGTGCCTCCCCACCGTCCTCGGCCGCTTCGAGGACGAAGACGCTGGTGTCCGTGTAGTCGGCAATTGCCGCCAGACGCTCGACGAGGGCGTCCTCCGCGGCCAGCAGCTCCGCCTGGGCCTCTGACCGGAACGCGGCCAGCCGGTCCAGATCCAGCCCTGGATACCACGCCTTGACGAACTCCAGGGCTCGGCGAGCTCCAGCCCGAGCCGCGGAACCCTTCCAGGCCTCAAGACGGCCAGCCGCGACCTCCAGCCAGTCGGCGGTCCGGCTGGGAGTGCGCAGAACCGGCATGTCCGGCCACAGAGCAGCGATCGCCTGGGCGCCGACACGCTGAAGCCGGCGCAGCATCCGATGGGCCGGCCGCAGACGAGCCTCAATGCTCAGGAGCTGCTCGTCAAGGGTCCGGGGGGCGTTGGCTGCGATCTCAGCACCACCCGCCCTTCGCGCCTCGCGATCAGCCTCGATGGCTTGATTGGCCGCCTGCGTGTGACCGGGGAAGAAGTCTGCCAAGAAGAAGAAGAAGCAAGTCAGAAAAACAGAAGTCGGCCTGACCCATAGTCGGCGACCCCAAAGAAGAAGTAAAAGCGAACTCACCATCGACGATATCCTCGATTTCGTGGAAGCCGGAGTGTAACGCCCCGGATACAATTTTCCATATTCGTAACTCCAACTCTTACCTTTTTCGGAGATGTGATATGTTATTTCCTTCGTGGTTGGGTTTTGTCTTTTGTTTTGCATTTTGTTCATGTCTTGCATCTCATCTCATAGCATCATGCGCATTGCATCTGCATGTTTTCATAAAGCTTGCATCCGTTCGTAGTTGTCGCGTTCCCCCTTGCCTTCGTTGACCGATCCGAGTCCAACCGGGTTTTCAATTCCCTCTTGTCGGACCTTTGACCCTCTCCGCACAGCCAGCCCCGACCACCCCTCGTATGCGCGTCAAAACCTGCCCGGAAGCCGACCCGCTCAGTCATTACCGTTAAATTCATATCATCCCCAAACATCTATAAAATATCTGCGTTTAGTTGTTGGACTCCCCTAATCCATTTATCTCGACCGTTCGATTTTAATCCGATGATCCAAATGCCACTCGTACCTACCACCTACTATATAAATAGTCCTAACCCTAAAATCTAGGGACTTTGTCCCTTCACCAGCCAAATTACCGCCACTCTCTCCAAAATCTCCCTCGGAATCCTCCCAGATCCCATTGACCAACCACCGCTGCTTCCTCCCTCTGCCTCCCGCGTTTGATCTAGAGGAGTGGAGTTCCTCCTCTGCTCGATCTCCCCTGTGACCCAATCCATCGATCCCTTCTTTGATTTCACACACCAGCCAACCAAATCCATCCCCTCCTCGATCCACCCGTCCGTCCGAGCACCTCCTCCTCGCCGGTGCTTCCCCGATAGCAGCAGCCACCAGGCCATCCCCGTCGCCCCTACCCTTCCTCCTTCCCATTTCCTTCTCCTCCTCTCTCTCACTCCCTCTTCGTCTCTGTAACAGGAATGATCAGGAGAGCTCCTGACGCCATGGACGACCTTCGAGCTCTTCCCCAACGCCTGCCTCCTCACCTCGGCCCCGAGCGCCACCACCCGTCGACGGCCTCGCCGGAGCAGCGCCGCCGGATCAGGCCAGCTCCTCGCGCCCGGTTTCCCTTCTTCTCCTGATGGTCGTCTTCCCCTGCTCTTTCTCATGTCTCGCTCTCTCTGACTTGCCACAGCAGGGAACCGCCGCCGCCCAAGGCTTCCTCGACCCCGTCGCCGACCAGATCCGCGGCTGCCCTTCGCCGCCTGACCTTCCTCGCCTACACCTTGCCGCCGAGTTCCCCGCCGCCGCTGTCGTTCCCCTGCCATGGTGTCTCGGCCTCCTCTGCTCCCGCACCTGAGGCCCCGAGCTCCTCCAACTCGACCCCGTCCGCCGAGCTCCCTGCCGCGCCGGAGTCCCGCCGCTTCCCTTCCCTGCATTGCCGCCTAGGCCTCATCGTCGGAGTCCCGTGCGTCGTCGTGTTTGTTGACCGGTCCCGCTGGAAACGAGCGCCACGACCGCACGCCCGCGCCTCCCGTTGACCGCGCCCCCTCCACCTCGTTTGATCCATCCTGCCAGCAGCCATCTCCACCGACCGGACCTAGGCCCATGGTGAGCCTCCAGCGCCCCTGCTCCTGTTGGCCAGCCATTTTTGGCCCACGTCATGTTTTTTTCCCGTTCTGCGAATTTGTCCATTTATCCAGAGATCTCCATATTTCCAGATTGCACCCTCATGTTCATGCATTTAATATCTCACAAACCATGCATCGGATTAAAATGTTTTAAATAGGTAAAATGCTTAGAATTTCATCTAGTTTCATAATATGCCACTTCCATTTAAAATGTTTAAAATGCTGTTTGTTTAAATTTGCTCAAATGCCATGCTAAAATGATTTATTTCATAACTAAATAATCATAGCTCCAAATTTAATAAACTTTATATGTAAATGGGGTGAAAAAATGCCTAGTTTCACTTGGTGTACTTTATTTTTCTGTTTAACAATATTAAAATTGTGTTTAGGGCAGAACAGTAGCAAATTCGAAATATGCACATGAGGATTTTCCGGAATTGTTGTTTGTTGTTCCAGCCTCATTAAACTTGCCTAGATAGGTAGTTTACTTATGCCTCACCTCTTGCCATATTTAACAACATTTAATATTGTTGAGTAGCTTATAACGAGGTCAAACTAAATAATTTCATGTGGTGTTTCGCCGATATGCAACTCGTTGCATATCGAGCTCCACTTAACTTGTAGCATCGTTTGTTGCACTTTGCCATGCCATGCCTCATTAAACCGGACATGCATCATCCTTGATTGTGCATTGTGCCATATTTATGCTTGTGCATTTATCATGTTGTTTGTTTCTTTCCGGTGTTGCTTCCTAGTTCCGGTAATGTTGCGATTGTGAGGATTCGTTCGTCTACTCCCGTTCGTTCTTCTTCATGCACTCGTTCTTCTTCCTAGCGGGATTTCAGGCAAGATGACCGTCACCTTGGATCTCATTACTATCATTTGTATGCTAGTTGCTTCGTTCTATCGCTATGCTGCGTTACCTACCACTTGCTTATCAAGCCTCCCAAATTGCCATGAACCTCTAACCTTTGTCACCCTTCCTAGCAAACCGTTGTTTGGCTATGTTACCGCTTTTGCTCAGCCTCTCTTATAGCGTTGCTAGCTGCAGGTGAAGATGAAGATTGCTCCATGTCGGATTATGTTTATGTTGGGATATCACAATATCTCTTATATTATTAATGCATCTATATATTTGGTAAATGGTGGAAGGCTCGGCCTTATGCCTGGTGTTTTGTTCCACTCTTGCCGTCCTAGTTTCCATCATATCGGTATTATGTTCCCGGATTTTGCGTCCGTAACGCGGTTGGGTGATTTATGGGACCCCCTTGACAGTTCGCTTTGAATGAAACTCCTCCACCAAGGCCCAACCTTGGTTTTACCATTTGCCTCACCACCACCTATACCTTTCCCTTGGGTCGGCCACCCCGAGGGTCATCTTTATTTTAGCCCCCCCGGTCCAGTGCTTCTTTAAGTGCTGGCCTGAACCGAGTCGCCCGCGGGGCCACCACGGGGAAACTCCAGGCCTGGTTTTACTCGTAGCCTGTCTCATCCGGTGTTGCCCTGAGTACGAGATATGTGCAGCTCCTATCGGGATTGTCGGCGCATCGGGCGGTCTGCTGGTCTTGTTTTACCATTGTCAAAATGTCTTGTAAACCGGGATTCCGAGACTGATCGGGTCTTCCCGAGAGAAGGAATATCCTTCGTTGATCGCGACAGCTCATCATGGGCCAAGTTGGGACACCCCTGCAGGGTTTGAACTTTCGAGAGCCGTGCCCGCGGTTATGTGGTAGATGGGAATTTGTTAATTTCTGATTGTAGATAACTTGACACCAGATATGAATTAAAATGCATCAACCACGTGTGTAGCCGTGATGGTCCCTTTTCGGCGGAGTCCGGGAAGTGAACACGGTTTTTGGTTATGTTTGACGTAAGTAGGAGTTCAGGATCACTTCTTGATCATTACTAGTTGACGACCGCTTGCTTTGCTTCTCTCCTCGCTCTTATTTGCGTAAGTTAGCCACCATACATGCTTAGTCGCTGCTGCAACCTGACCACTTTAACCCTTCCTCACCCACTAAGCTTTGCTAGTCTTGATACCCATGGTAATGGGATTGCTGAGTCCTCGTGGCTCATAGATTACTACAACAACAGTTGCAGGTACAGGGTTTGCGATGATCTTGACGCGAGAGCGATGTTACTTGTTCTGGAGTTCTTCTTCTGCTTCTTGTTCGATCAGGGAGTAGGTTCCAGGTCGGCAGCCTGGGCTAGCAGGGTGGATGTCGTTTGATTTTCTGTTTATGTTTCATCCGTAGTCGGATGTTGATCTTGTATATGATGTATTGTTGCATTCATGTGACATTGTATGTCTTGGATGTATCCCCACTATTATGTAATGTTGATGTAATGATATCCACCTTGCAAAAGCGTCTTCAAGATGCGCTTCTATCCTTGGTGGGACCTTCGAGTTCCTTTAGGATAGGGTCGCATCTTGGGCGTGACACGAAGGTCAGCAGCGCTTCCCTGTCGGTCCAGGAGGAGTGCTCGCTCTCAAATTCGGCTAGGAGAGCGGCCTCTTTCTTCTCTGCCTCGTCCTGCGCCGCCTTTAGCAGCTCCATCTGCTCTACCAGCTGCGTAGCCAGCAGGTCGCGCTCTGCGGCGAGCTTGCCACACTCCTCCTCTTTGGAGCGCAAAGCGGTGTTGGCCGTACCCAGCTGCCGCCGAAGAGTGGCGCTGGCCTCTGAAGAATAAAAAGAAGAAGGACGCAAAGTCGTCAGCTAAGAAGGTCGCCAGGAAGATCCGGCCCGATTGTGCAGTAGTCGGCCCAAATCTCGGGGACTACAGCCCGCAGGTGCGCCAGCGCGCCCCCGCGAAGAAGAAAACTCACCTCGGCTCCTCGCCAAGTCGGCGGTCCGCTTGCTCAGCTCCTCAACGTTGCGGTTGAAGGCAGTGGCGCGGAGGTTGTGATACTCCTGCGACAAGAGTTTCAGACAAAGGTAAAAATTTGGAGGTACACAAATAGAGTTCCGAGCCGCTGCCAGACCGGCCCAAAACTCGGGGACTACACCAGTGGAGTCTTGTTGGCCTTACGAAGAAAGAGCAAGAAAAGTTCAAAAAGAAACATACCAAGACGGGCGGATCGCGATGCCAGTGCGCCTTGGAGAGGTTCCGGATGGCGTCGCCTCGGTTCGCAACCGCTGGATGTCCAGAAGCACTGTGTTCAGCGGGCCCGTGCCGCCTCCTCGCACCCACCCAATGGGCGCGGCGCTTGTTACCTCGGCGTCAGGAATGGCCGAGCTGGCGGCGCCGGTCCCCAAAGGGCGCGGCGCCGAAGTCGCCTTCTCAAGACGGCGTCGCGCTGGCAGGGCGACTTGAAGAAGCAGCTGCGCCACGGCCTCGTCGTTGGTCGGCGGCATAGGCGGGCCCGCCGGCTGTTTGCCTCGCGTGCTCTCGGACTGCGGGGGAGGCGGCAGGGGTGGCGCGGCCGTGCCCGATAGGGAGGCCTCGCCGCCTTCCTTCTCTGCGACTGGGACCTCACCGCCAACTCCCTCCGACTGCCCCGTGAACTCCAGCGGTGGTGGCGCAGAGCTCAACGGGGTGACGAGCAGCGCCGACTGGAGGCGCGCTGCGTCCTAGGCTCGCCTCTTGGCTGCAGCGGCGGCTTCGACCTCCTCTAGTTTCCTTTGGGCGGAAGCCGCCGCCTTCTCAGCCTCCGCCTTCTCCAGACGGGCGGCCTCCTCCTCGTCGCGCTTCTCCAGCGCATTCCGCTCCATCGCCTCCAGGAGGGCGGCCGCAGGATCAACCCGCCGAGTATTGGCGGACGTCTCCGCCGACCCCATGACGGAGGCGGCGGCGACCCTCTCCAAGGTGAGGGGAGCCCTGATGAGAAAAAGACATGTAAAGTCTTGGACAAGATGGACCAGAAGAAAACAAGACAAAATAAAAAGTACTTACGCGGAGACCAGCGGTGGCTTCTTCACTTCCTTGCGGAAGCGGTTAGCCTTCGCGACCGCCTCATCGCGCTGTGTCGCCGCGGCCGTCCCCCTGAGTTTCTTCGCCCGGCCGCCTGGCAGACTCGGCCTGGCCCGGCGCTTCTTCGCGCCGCCTCGACCAGCCAAGGCGGCGGAGGAACTCGTGCCTGGATGGTCGGCTTTCATCGGCGGCGGGGCGACTTCCTTCGCCCGTCGTCGTCGGGCCGGTCGGCGAAAGGTTGCCGAAGGCCTGAAGTCGTCGGCCCCTCCTCCTCCTCGGCGTCGGTCTCCATCGCCGCCACCCCTAAGTCGGGTCGCCGGGCGTCGCTCTCCGCCTTGGTCGGGGGCAATTCCACGAGCCGGCCCCTCTGTGCCGGCCGAGGGCTGAATGAGGGGATTCTAAATCGGAAAGGACCAAGGAAAATTAGAGCCGGATTCGCCTGAAGAAGGAAACAGAGAAGCAAGAGATGACTTACCACAGGCGGGGGGTTGGCGCGCTAGTACGGCTCCTTGCCGAACTGCCATTCCTCCTTGAGGCCGCAGTTCACAAGGAAGTTCACCGTGTCCACCACCTCCGCATGGGGCATGTCTTTGGAGCACAGCCGACTGGGGTCTCGGCGGCCGCTCATCTGATAGATTAGATGAGGTCGGCCTTGAAGAGGAAGGACTCGGCGCGCCACGAAGGCGGCCAAAGATGTCCGCCTGGCCAGCCCTCCGACTGCATCATCATGCGGAGCCGCGCGACGGTGGCGTTGCCTGCGGGAGTCAGCGTCCGGGCCCGATGGGACCAGCTGGGGAGTCGCCCCGCCAACTCACCGGCCACGTAAGGCGACAAGTTGACCCAGTCGCCCTCAGGGGCGACGTTCTTGACATAGAAGTACGTGCGCTGCCACATCTTCACCGACTTGATGATGGGGATGGCAGGGAAGGGGTTCTCGGGCACCGGCCTCCTCATGGCGATGAACGTGCCGCACAGAGCCGGCACGTGAGCGACGTGGGTTCCGAGCTTGGCTTGGAAGAATTCCCCCCACAGCTCGATGGTGGGGAGAACGCCAAGAAAACCCTCGCATAAGGATGCGAAGGCGGCCAGCAGCACCACCGTGTTGGGGCTGAGATGGTGCGGCTGGAGCCCGTAGAACTCCAGGAACGCGCGGAAGAAGCCGCTCGGCGGCAGCCCCAGCCCGCGCATGAGGTGCGAGCGGATTATGACCCGCTCGCCCTCCTCCGGCGCCGGCGTTATTTCGCCCGCCGGCACAGCACGGGTCCGCACTAGGTGGCTGCCGGGGATGCGGCGCGTTTGGACGAGAAACTGACGATGTCGTCGTCGACGATGGAGCCATCCCACACGCCGGAGCGCGCGGTGGGAGGCGGCAAGGCAGGCGAGGAGCCCATCTCCATGGCGCGGCGAGGTTCGGGCGCGCGGAGCGGGAGGAAGATGAAGCAAGGAAGTAGACGAAGCAAGAAGCGAGAGGAAGCGGAAGAGTGGGTGCGCGCGGCCGCTTCGCCGCTTACTTACAGCGCCTAGGCCGAGAAGCCGAGGCGGGCGTGGATCAATCGCGCCCACGCCCCAAGCTCCCTCACGAGTTTAACCCACGACGTTATCGCGCCAAGAACATCGTGGGGAGCCCAACCGCCAGACGGCCGCAACGGATCCGCCAGCGGCCAAGGCGCGGTAGTGGCGGGCTCACCGACGGGCCTGTCTCGTCACGCGTGGGCTGGCAGACTGGCCCTGCCGCGTGGCGTCACGTGGCGGGCCCGCAACGGGCAGCTGCCTGGAAGCTTATCAGGCACGCCGCCCGGATCCCGCCGCGACCTTCGAAACCTTTGAGGAGCAAGACGGCCTCCTGCAAGGCCGACTCCAGCTAGTCGGCTCAAGATAGAGACGGCAAGCCGAGCCCAGATTCTTCTACTAAAGGGATGAAACTGTTGAGGCTCCTCGACATGTTGCCCTCGGCGCCTCACCAGCTTCGGGGACTACTGTCGGAGTAATGGGCCACGGGTAGGCAAACCCGAGCCCCTGGACCTTTCAAAACATCAGGGCAGACTGCGCCCCTCAAGACCCCAAGACGAAGAGCCGCCTTCTGAGAGTCGGCGACAGAGTCGCCGACTGCCCCTCCCAGCCGAGTCCCAGAGACGGCCTCAAGACAAGCCGACTCCAAGCCAACGACTTTCGATGAAGCCGGCTACGGGGAGTCAGCCCGCAACTCCGTCCACCTCCTGCCAGAGCGACTACGAGCGGGATGGGATAAAGCCGCCTCACCGCCCGTCCCTGCCCAGCTCATAAAGAGCAGGCATGGCTACGAGGCGCCTGCATCGACGGAGATCTCTTCATGGCGCAACCGTTGCCACGCCGGCCCTGACGTCAGCCCCGTGGGCAGATTCCTGTACCCATGATGGCCTGTCTGTACGACCCGAAGACGGCGGGACCCGCCTGTCGGCGGGAGTGCAGAAGACGGCGAGAGCGCCCCAAGACGGACCCGCTGGGAGTCGGCCTCCGAGAGTCGGCCGGCCCCTCCCACGGGCTCCATGCGCCATTAACCAGACAAGACAGGGGATGGCAACATGATCGCTCATGAGGCAGCGGCACTGTTGTTATGACCCCGACCAAGCTCGCGTCATTAGAAGAGCGGCTACAAGAATTCAAGAACCGGCAAGACCCAAATCACAAGTGACAAGGGCTGTCGGCCCCATGTCGGATTGGCAAGGGCCCACTAGTCGGCGGGCCCTGGAAGTCTGAGAAGACGGCAACTTAAGAGATCGACGGCTGGGACCCAAGGCCAAATTGATTATTATTGTACCCCGGGTAGGCCTATATAAACCCCCCGGGGCACTGTCACGCCCAATATGCGACCCTATCCAAAAGGAACTCGACGGTCCCACCAAGGATAGACCCGCATATGGAAACGCTTTTGCAAGGTGGATATCATTACATCAACATTACATAATAGTGGGGATACATACATAAGGCACAAATGCCACAAGAATACATCAACATCATACAAGAGATCAACATCCGCCTACGGATGAAACATAAACAAACTCAAACAATATCCACCGCTAGCCCAGGGCCGACCGAACCTATCCCCCGATCGAAGAAGCAGAAGAAGAAGGCAAGCAAGCATCGCTCTCGCGTCATGAACATCGCAAACCTGTACCTGCAACTGGTGGTGTAGTAATCTGTGAGCCACGAGGACTCAGCAATCCCATTACCATGGGTATCAAGACTAGCAAAGCTTAAAGGGAAAAGAAGGGGTAAAGTGGTGAGGCTGCAGCAGCGACTAAGCATATATGGTGGCTAACATACGCAAATGAGAGCAAGAAGAGAAACAAAGGAACGGTCGTCAACTAGTAATGATCAAGAAGTGATCTTGAACTCCTACTTACGCCGAGACATAACCCGTAAACCGTGTTCTCCTCTCGATCAACCCCGAAAAGAGACACTCACGGTTACGCACACGGTTGGTGTATTTTAATTAAGATCAACTTCGGGTTTTCTACAACCGGACATTAACAAATTCCCATCTGCCACATAACCGTGGGCACGGCTCTCGAAAGTTTATACCCTGCAGGGGTGTCCCAACTTAGCCCATGATAAGCTCTCGCGATCAACGAAGGATATTCCTTCTCCCCGGGAAGACCCGATCAGTCTCGGAATCCTGCCACAAGACATTTCGACAAGAATAAAACAAGACCAAGAAAGCCGCCCGATGCGCCGACAATCCCGATAGGAGCTGCACATATCTCGCTCGTGGCAACACCGGATAAGCGAAGCGTCACAGGAACCGACGTAACCCATGTTGCCAAGGGATGGTCCCAAGACGGTGCTCTAGTTTGGACCAACACTTAGACAAGCATTGGCCCGGGGGGCTGAATAAAGATGACCCTTGGGTTAATTACTCCCAAGGGAAATATAGGTGGTGGTGAGGAAAATGGAAAAACCAATGTTGGGCCTTGCTGGAAAAGTCTTATTCAAAGTTTAACTATCAAGGGGGTCCCATAAATCACCCGACCGCGTTAGGGACGCAAAATCCGGGAACATAATACCGATATGACGGAAACTAGGGCGGCAAGAGTGGAACAAAACACTGTGCATAAGGCCGAGCCTTCCACCCTTTACCAAGTATATAGATGCATTAATAATATAAGATATATTGTGATATCCCAACAAGTAAACATGTTCCAACAAGGAACAACATCTCCATGTTCCAACAAGGAACAAAACTTCATCTTCACCTGCAACTAACAACGCTATAAGAGGTGCTGAGCAAAGCGATAACATAGCCAAACAACGGTTTGCTAGGAAGGGTGCAAAAGGTTAGAGGCTGACATGGCAATTTGGGATGGCTTGAGCAGCAAGTGATAGGTAGCGCAGCATAGCGATAGAACGAAGCAACTAGCATAGCAATGATAGTAGTGAGATCGAGTGTAGCGGTCATCTTTCCTGAAATCCCGCAAGGAAGAAGAACGAGTCCATGAAGAAGACGAACGGATGAAGCCGAACCAAGCGTGAGCTAACGAATCCTCACGATCGCAACGAAACAGGAACTAACAAGAAGAAGCACACAACATAGTAAACACACCACACATGAACAAGACAAGATGCACAACAAACATGATGCATGACAAATCTATATGAGGCTACTCATGGCAAGAGATGATGCAAACAAGAGCAACACATCAAAGCAAGTTTAAATGAGGCCGGGAACACCCTATACCAATGCCGGTAAGTCCTCATATGCAAAGTTCGAACTAGGTCCAGATCTGAATACCTTTCTGTTCAAGTTGTTAAACATCAATTTAAGATGCACCACGATGATCTACACGAAATTCTAGTCAAGTTACATATAAAGTTCATTAGATTCGGAGCTACGGTCTAGAAGATATGAGCAAAACAAGATAAGCATGGCATTGATGCAAAATGCATACAAACATCAAGAGAACACCTCAAAACAAGGATGCAACATGATAATATGAAGCTACAATGCAAAATCAAGCAAGTTTCATATAGAGCACACCCAAAACGGAGCAACGGTTCAACACATACACCCTATACAAGTTAAGACAACAATCTGTCCAAAACAGCAACTAGACATATTGCAAGCATCAAAACAGTATGCTAAAGCACCTCAATAAGAAACCAAAAGGCATGGGCATGATGTACAGGTAAAGCATTACAAAACATGAACACTGAGCTATCTCCAGAAATCACTAGAACATGCTCAAAATGACATGGCAAGATTGCAAATAATAACAGTTTCAGGCATTAGCAGAAATTACATCAGGTTGCAATGTTTAGAGCTATCAAATAGCATGCTACAGGAACTTATAATAGCAAGGCAAGGCATGGCACGAATTTACTCAAAGCATATAACAAAAGTCCTTTAGTGACCATAAGCCAAAAAGGATCGGAAAATATGATCGCACCCACGTAAACATGGCAAGTCATATTACAGATTCATACATGGAAGAAACAACAACAAGTAGGCATGTTGGTGAGCTTGAACCACTCACCGCAGAGCAATAAATGGCATGTAAAGGAAACTCACAGTAAGAAGACATGGCATAGAAGCTATACATGGCAAGAACAACATCATAGCATACACGGATCAACTACAACAGCCTTGGCAAAATTGAATAACATGTAAATAATCTGCCAGGAACATTCTATAGCAAAAGTAGAGCTCGATTGACTCAAGCTATGACACTCCATAATTGCAAAAAAGGACATGGATGGATAGATAATGACATGTAGAACAAAACATCCTTACTTAAGTATCTCAAAATATGCATGGATCTCACTGTAGCATCAAGTTAACATGGCATAAAAATAACAGCAAACATGGCTGAAATCAGCAACATCAAGACACCTAGTTGGCATGCTTGTTCTAGTCACCACATAGATCACAAAAATACATGGCATACACCCCTGGAAAGATGGCATGGCATATTACAAAACACATGTAGGACTTAAGGTCATAGGATGCACACATCAACCATGGAAAAAATGACAAAAGGGCATGTTCTGATAAGAATCAGAAACTAACACCACATAGCACTATTCCAACAGCATTACGGGCATCAAGATGAACTCAAATGAAAATGATGCAATGAGGTGAAATGGTCTACTCATCGAGGCGAACATTTTGACATATTAAACACGCAAAACGAAGCAACGATGACAGAGATATGACATGATGAAAATGCAACTAAAATGCAACAATCTCGGGGACTTAGTGATATTTTGGCCCTCGGGGAAAAAGTCAACGAATCTGGATCGGGCCGGGCTCGCCGGAGTTCGCCGGAGACGGGGCTGCGGCGGCCGGGGAAGAAGAGAGGCGCTACTGGGAGGCGGATCCGCCGATCCTGCCCCGGATCCGCCGGGACGCCCGGAGGGGAGGCGGCGCGGGCGAGGAAGCCGGGCGGTGGCGGTCTGGGGCGGCGAGGCGAGGTCGCCGGCGGGCGCGGAGGCGGCGGCTGGCGCGGTCGGCGGGCGGCAGCTTCGGGCCGATCTGGGCGGCGCAACCGCTGGGCGGCGGAGGCGAGGCGCTGGCCGGAGGGTCCGCGAGGCCGCGACGCTTCCGGTGAGCTTCGGCCGGAGGCGGCGCCGGCGAGAGCGGGGCCGAGCCGCGGGCGAGAGCGGGCGGCGGGAGGCGGATCGGCCGGGCGGGCGGCCGTGAGCCTCGCGGCCGCTGGGCGGCGGTGGGCGGCGGCGCCACGTGGCGCGCTGCCATTGGCGCGGGGCGGCGGCGCAAGACGTCCGGCGGGCGCCGGACATGTCCGGAGGCGGCGCGGAGGGAAATTTTAGGGTTTCGGGGAATTTGGACTGCGATTTCGGGGAGGAAGACATATTTATAAGTAGAGGGAGCTAGGAGAGTCCAAATGAGGTGCGGTTTTCGGCCACGCGATCGTGATCGAACGACCGAGAGCATGGAGGGGAGTTTGGTGGGTTTTGGGCCACTCTGGAAGGGGTGTTGGGCTGCAATCAAAAGAGGCTTTTGCGGTTACCCGGTTAACCGTTGGAGTACCAAACGACCTCCAAATGATCCAAAACTTGACAGGCGGTCTACCGGTGCTATACCAAGGACGCTTGAAAAACCTCGGGGCGTTCCGAGAACGTTTGACACCCGCACATGAAAAGAGGTAAAAGGGGCGCCGGGAGACATAGGAGACAACGGGGAAAATGCTCGGATGCATGAGACGAACACGTATGCAAATGCGATGCACAAGATGGCATGATAAAAATGCAGATGATGATATGGCAAAATGCAACACGCAAGCAAATGACATGGCAACGACGACGAATAACTGACGGACACCTGGCGCATCGAATCCGGGGCGTTACAGGCACCCATGGAAAGGGTTGGAACCTAGTAGTTTGACACACACACATAGAGGGAAGA
This sequence comes from Aegilops bicornis, assembly GCA_021605145.1. Taxonomy (NCBI): domain Eukaryota; kingdom Viridiplantae; phylum Streptophyta; class Magnoliopsida; order Poales; family Poaceae; genus Aegilops; species Aegilops bicornis. The sequence continues at coordinate 350,182,906 of CM038672.1, forward strand.
GAAGAGCTAGCCGTGCCCTTCTCCTTCCTCACCCCGAACAGCTCAAGGAGCAATCTTGTACTCACCTTGCCATAGTGATCATGCGGAGACCCCGCAGCAGCGATGAGGGGTGTTATCTCCTGAGAGCCACAAGCTGGGTAAGATTCGCCGGCGTGCATGTCTTCGCCTCATCCCGTTTCCAGGCACCAGCGACGTTCTACTCGCCCCCTCCATGATAAGCCATCCTTTGGCATATGTCGCACCCAACCCCCGACAATACTTATGGGTATGGAGTTTTAATAGGACATAGAGAAAGATAGGGCCTTATAATGTTGCCTCCCAACCTTTTACCTCAAGGGTAATGTCAACAATAATAGTTTGTGATAACTTACATCCAATTGGATATATATATATATATATATATATATATATATATATATATATATATATATATATATATATCCGGATCTTTCCAACACAATGCGCTTGCCAAAGGATAAAGTGTAAAAAGGAAAGGTGAAGATCACCATGACCCTTGTATAATGTATAAGACAAGAATAAAAGACAGGCCCTTCGCAGAGGGAAGCAGAGGTTGTCATGTGCTTTTATAGTTGGATGCACAAAATCTTAATGAGAAGGAACGTCACTTTATATTGCCACTTGTGATATGGACCTTTATTATGCAGTCCATCGCTTTTGTTTCTTCCATATCACAAGATTGTATAAAGCTTATTTTCTCTACACTAATAGATCATACATATTTAGAGAGCAATTTTTATTGCATGCAACAATAAAAAATTACTTGAAGGATCTTACTCAATCCATAGGTATGGTGGACACTCATGGCAAAACTGGGTTTAAGGATATTCATAAGCACAAGTAGTATCTCTACTTGGTGCAAGGAATTTGGCTAGCATGAGGGGGAAAGGCAAGCCCAACATGTTGGATGATCCATGACAATATACTTTATTTCGGATATAAGAAAACATAACCCATTATGTTGTCTTCCTTGTCCAACATGAACTTTTTAGCATGTCATATTTTAATGAGTGCTCATAATCATAAATGATGTCCAAAATAGTATATTTATATGTGAGAAACTCTCTTTCTTTATTACTTCCTATTAATTGCAACGATGACCAAAACTATGTTTGTCAACTCTCAACAACTTTTATTAATCATACTATTTATACGTGAAGTCACTACTCTCCATAAGATCAATATGATCTCTTTAATTATTTTTATTATTTCTTTTATTCCCTCAAGATCATAGCAAGATAACCAAGCCCTCGACTCAAGACTAATCTTTATTATATATAGCTCACGGACTCGATTACATAGAAGGATCATAAAGCAAAACTCAAAACTAAATCATACTAAAACTTTATTCTACTAGATCAAGATATTACCAAAAGGATCGAACTAAGAAAAAAGGTAAAGATAGGAGTGTGATGGTGATACAATACGGGGGCACCTCCCCCAATCTTGGCAGTTGCCAAGGGGAGTGCCCATACCCATGTGCTTATGTCTCTTTCTTCGGAGGTAGTGATAATGGAGTTGTTGATGATGTAGGCTTGTCGTCCATCTTCCAAGTCATAGGCTCACCATCATAGAAGGATGATCGAGTCTCTGGGATCCTCAAATCTGCAGCCAAACTCATCCTCTTGAATCTATATTCATACTTACAGTTTTGGTTTTGCAGGTCATAGATCTGGGCTTGGAGGTGCTCGATTTTCTCATGAAGCTTGAAGATGGTCTCCCCAATGTTCTTGGCATCTAGGTTGTGGTTGTTGGTGAACTCCGCGATCATTATGTGGTTGGCGTCGAGTCCACGTTCCACCATCTCCAGACACTTGAAAACTTGTTGCTCCATTGCTTCGAGTCTTGTCTCCACGCTTCCGGTCCTCCTTGGTCCCTCAACATCGCGGATGTCCAGCACCCCCTCACGCATCTCAATGATTTGAGGGTGTTGCATCACCTCCGCGAGTAGGGGTTGATGACCTTCTCGAATAATTTGTCCTTGGGGCGATTGAAGACATCATGGTGATCTAGATTTGTTAGAAAACAGCTCGAAACAAAAACAAAGGATATTTATGTGGTACGGTGGTCAAAACCTTCGGGAAATTATATAATAATTCTTGCCGACAAAAATAAGTATCGTGCAAGAAAACGGAGTCCGGAGGGCACACGAGGTGCCCACGAGGCAGGGGGCGCCCAGGAGGGTAGGGCGCGCCCTCCACCCTCAAGGGTGCCTCGTGTCCCTTTCGGACTACTTCTTATTTTCCTATTTTCTTAAATATTCCAAAATGGAGAAAAATTATCCTTAGAACTGTTTTGGAGTCGGTTTACTTACCGTACCACATACCTATTCCTTTTTTGAGTCTGAAACGTTCTGGAAAGTGTCCCTTATGTATTCCTCTAGGGTTGCAGTCTCAATAACATTGGTTTCAACATTTATTGGATTACCTGAGATATAATGTTTGATTCTTTGATCGTTCACCACCTTCGGATTTGTGCCTTCGAAGTTGTTAATTTTTATGGTACCGGAACGATAGACCTCCTCGATAATGTAGCGATCCGACCTTAGACGGTCAAATCTCTGTGTTTAGTGTCATCCCTGGATCGGTAATGCTGACACACACAGTACTCAAAGGATTTATAACAGAGTAGCAATCACACACTTATTACATCGAATGTCTCAAAAGAGAAATTATTACAATAAATATGGATTAAGACCATCCAAATAAGATAACAACGGAGGCTTGGAAGATAAAGTGATTCCACTCCAACGGCATACCTAAGTGCATCATAAACGACCTAGCACACCTTACTCTTCGTCTGAAAAGTCCGCAACATGATATGTTGCAGCCCGAAATGGGTCAGCACATGGAATATGCTCGCAATATAACACATCAGAGCAATGAATAGAATAAATGCTATCACTACATGCATATATGGCTGGTGGAGGCTCTATGGTTATATTGTTTTGCAGAGAAGCCAATTTTTCCCTACAACAAAGGAATAGATTTTATTTAACTATCATGGTGGTTGAACCATCATTGAGAAGGTTCCTCCAACTTAATCCCAATTAAAGTAGTCATTAACATCCCAACAAATTAATTTAGAGTGATGAGATCAAATCAATAATTCAAGTACCAGATACTCAAGATGTCCATAACCGGGGACACGGCTAACCATGATTAGTTTATACACTCTGCAGAGGTTTGCGCACTTTTCCCCACAAGACTCGATCTCCTCCGTTTGATTTCTCGCACTACATGGTGTTTGAGAAACGGATAAAACTCAAAGAGCATACATAATCAATCAAGCAAAGATTCACGGGTAAAACTCAAATAAGAAGATCTAACCAGAAATTTCAACTGAAGAACTCCGGTTTGCAAAAAGAATCAAATCAAACAGAGCAACGAAACTCCAACTACGAAAGAAACAAGATCCGTTTACTAATCTGGACTAAAGCAAAATTTCACAGTACCAAAATCTTGTTCAAGTTGTTTTAAAAGAAAGAGGACTTCGAGACGAAGATCTAGCCGCTTGTTTCACCTTATTTGGATAAACGAGCGAAAAGATATACTAGGTCGAAGATTAGAGCAGAAATCGCGATCGGAAATAATCGCGGAAAAACGCTGGAAAAAGAAAAACTGACTAACAGGCAAATGAACGAACATTCGCTGTCTGCGGCTAACGGATGAACAACGTTCATTAAAATGAACGTACGGATGTACGTCCGCTAAATAACTAAAACGAGAAAAAAAACCAAACAAACCGATCTAATTATAAAAACTAGATCTAGGGTTTCTAAAAAACCGAACGGTTAACCGAGAAAAAACAACGACGAACGGCGGCGGCGGTGTCGGCTACCTCCGGCGAGTCTCCGGCGGCGGCTGTCGGAGGCGGCGTTCGGCGGTTGGTGGCGCGGTGGACGGCGGCGCGAGAGGCCACTGAGGCGCGGCGGGCGGACTAGGGTTTGGGGCGGCGGGGCGGCTAGCGGCTTGGTGGGCTGGGGCCTCGGGGCGGCCGTCTTATAAAGGCTGCCCCCGGCGGTAGTCCGGGTCGGTTACGGCCCATTAGGTCGGTGAAACTTTTTTTTAAAACCTGACACGGAAAAACAAATAAAAGAAATACTAAACTGAGTCCAAAAATCCTGAAATAAATGTGCACAGTCCTCTAATAATATTGCAGACAAAGTGAACATTTATTTGGGCCTCTAATGCAATGAAAAACGCATATTTTTCCTAATTCAAACAACATAGCAATAAAAGTCCAAAAATATTATTTATTTGATTTTAATATTTTCCTCCAATATTCCCTTTATTTTGGAGAAGTCATATTATCTCCTCTCTTATATTTTAATATGAGATATTTTCGAAGAGAAAAATAATTAAAACCAAAGTGATCCTTGTTTCGATATTTGATAAAATTCAAATATGAAAAACGTGAAATCCCCAACTCTCTCCGTGGGTCGTTGAGTTGCTTAGAATTTTGAGGATCGCAAATCAAAATGAAGTAAAATATGATATGCATAAATGTCCTATGTATAACATTCGAAATTGAAAATTTGGGATGTTACAAACCTACCCCCTTCAGATGAATCTCGTCCTCTAGATTCGGGTTGGCTAGAAAATAGGTGTGGGTGGTCTTTGCGTAGATCATCCTCTCGTTCCTAGGTGGCTTCATCCTCGGTATGGTGGCTTCACTGAACTTTGCAAAATTTGATAACCTTGCTGCGTGTAACTCAACTGGGAAGCTCGAGAATCCTGACTGGTTTCTCCTCATATGTCAAATCACTATCCAACTGAATTGCTTCCAGGGGCACTGTATCTCTTAGAGGGATATCGGCCGTTTCTGCATGGCACTTCTTCAACTGAGAAACGTGGAACACATCATGAACTCCTGACAGTCCTTCGGGTAACTCCAACTTGTAGGCAACCTCTCCCATGCGTTCCAAAACTCGGTATGGTCCTACAAATCTAGGGCTAACTTTCCCTTAACTCCAAAACGTTTAACTCCTCGCAGTTGTGACACACGGAGATATGCTCTGTCTCCGATTTCATAGACTACGTCCTTGCGTTTTGAGTCTGCGTAGCTCTTCTGCCTGGACTGAGATACCTTTAGTCTATCTCGAATCAGCTTAACCTTCTCTTCCGACTCTTTAATCAAATCCGGTCCAAACAACTGACGGTCTCCAACTTCATCCCACATCAACAGGGTTCTACACCTCCTTCCATAAAATGCTTCGAAAGGTGCCATCTTCCAATTGTCCTGGTAGCTATTGTTGTACGAGAATTCCGCGTAGGGCAAGTTGTCATCCCAACTAGATCCATAATCTAGCGCACAAGTTCTCAACATGTCCTCCAGAATCTGATTGACTCTCTTGGTCTGTCCATCTGTCTATGGATGAAATGTTGTACTGAACTCTAGCCTGGTACCCAAAGTTTGGTGCAGTTGGTGCCAAAACTTTGAAGTAAACAGAGTTCCTCTATCTGATATGATGGTCCTCGGAACTCCATGCAGAAATACGATCCTGGTCATATATATCTTGGCCAACTTTGCACTGGTATAGGTGGGTTTCACGGGGATGAAGTGAGCTACTTTGGTCAAGCGATCCACTACTACCCAGATAGAATCATATCCCGATCGGGTCCTGGGTAATCCGGTGATGAAATCCATGCCAAGCTTGTCCCACTTCCATTCGGGTATCGGCATAGGCTGCAGTAATCCTGCTGGCTTCTGATGTTCTGCCTTCACTCTCTGACATACATCACATATGGCTACATACTCGGCCATGTCTTTCTTCATTCCAGTCCACCAGAAACGCTCCTTCAAATCTAAATACATCTTGGTGTTTCCGGGGTGTATCGAGTATGGCGAGTCATGAGCTTCCTGAAGTATTAACTTCCTGATCTCTGCATTATTGGGCACATATACACGGTCCTCAAACCACAAGGTGTCGTGCTCATCCTCACCAAAACATTTGGCTTTTCCTTCACTCATCTTCTCCTTTATCTCGGCAATTTGTAGGTCATCCTTCTAAGCTTCTCGAATATTTCCCAATAACATTGATTGAACCTCCAATGCTGCAACAAAACCTCTAGGGACGATCTCCAAACGAAGCTTCCTGAGATCTTCTGCTAACTCCTTTGGCAATCCTCCGCTTACGAGGGTATTGACATAACTCTTTCGGCTCAAAGCGTCTGCTACGACATTGGCCTTGCCTGGATGATAGTGCAACTTCATATCATAATCATTTATGAGCTCCAACCATTTCCTCTGCCTGAGGTTCAGCTCCTTCTGAGTAAAAATGTACTTCAAACTCTTGTGATCCGTGTACACATCACAACGGTTTCGAATAAGAAAATGTCTCCAGGTCTTGAGCGCATGCACTACAGCTGCTAACTCCAAATCATGCGTGGCATAATTCAACTCATGCGGTCAAAGCTGTCGTGAGGCATATGAAACAACTCTTCCGTCTTGCATAAGTACTCCTCCATGTCCTAAGCGAGAGGCGTCGCAATACACTTGGAAATCCTTGCCTATATCCGGCAGAATCAACACTTGGACTGTAGTCAAACGTTTCTTCAACTCCTGAAAACTTGCCTGCATTCTTCGGTCCAATGGAACTTGGTGTTCTTCTTCAACAATGTCGTCATGGGCTTCGCAACCTTGAAAAATTCTCAATGAATCTCCAATAGTGTCCCACGAGTCCAAGAAAACTGCGGATCGCTCCAACTGATGTGCGTGCCAACCACTCAGTGACTGACTGGACCTTGGTAGGATCCACTGCTATACCTTCTCCTGATATAACATGTCCAAGAAATCCAACTTCCTTCAACCAAAACTCACATTTGCTAAACTTGGCATATAACTGATGTTCCCTGAGCTTCTCAAGAAACAAATGCAAATGCTCCTTGTGTTCCTCTTCATTCTTCGAGTATACCAAAATATCATCAATGAACACCACGACAAACTTATCCAAGAACTCCATAAATGCTTTGTTCATCATGCTCATAAAATAGGCAGGGGCATTAGTCTATCCAAATGACATAACCGTATACTCATATAGCCCATTGAGGGAGTCCTGGATTAGGGGGTGTCCGGATGGCCAGGCTATAACTTTCGGCCGGACTCCTGGACTATGAAGATACAAGATTGAAGACTCCGTCCCGTGTCCGGATGAGACTTTCCTTGGCGTGGAAGGCAAGCTTGGCGATACGGATATGTAGATCTCCTCCCATTGTAACCGACTCTGTGTAACCCTAGCCCTCTCCAGTGTCTATATAAACCGGAGGGTTTTAGTCCGTAGGACGAACAACAATCATACCATAGGCTAGCTTCTAGGGTTTAGCCTCTTTGACCTCGTGGTAGATCTACTCTTGTACTACCCATATCATCAATATTAATCAAGGTGAGTAGGGTTTTACCTCCATTGAGAGGGCCCGAACCTGGGTAAAAACATCGTGTCCCTTGTCTCCTGTTACCATCCGCCTAGACGCACAGTTCAGGACCCCCTACCCGAGATCCGCCGGTTTTGACACCGACATTGGTGCTTTCATTAAGAGTTCCTCTGTGTCATCACCTTTAGGCCCGATGGCTCCTCCGATCATAAAAAATGATGCGGTCCAGGGTGAGACTTTCCTCCCCGGACAAATCTTCGTATTCGGCGGCTTTTGCACTGCAGGCCAATTCGCTTGGCCATCTGGAGAAGATCGAAAGCTACGCCCCTGGCCATCGGTCAGATTTGGAAGTTCGAACTACACGGCTGACATCCGCGGATACTTGATCTTCGACGAGTTTGAGCCACAACCAAGCGCGCCGCACCGTCATGAGGGGCATGATCTAGCTTTGCCGGCGAACAGTGCCCTGGAGGCCGCACCAGTGTCCGCTCCGACCCTTAGCTCGGAGCCAACTGCACCAATCGAGCGGGTGGCTGGACACCGCCTCGGGGGCTGCAATCTCTACGGCGATCGAGCCGAACACCAGCCTTGTCCTTTGCGAAGCCCGTGACTCCAAAGTGCCAGACTCCTCTCCGGACTCCGAACCTTCTACGCCCCTGCCAATCGAATCCGATTAGGCGGTGATCATGGGGTTCACCACCGCGGACATCTTTCGGCACTCGCCCTTCGGCGACATTCTGAATTCATTAAAGTCTCGCTCTTTATCAGGAGAGCCCTGGCCGAACTATGGTCAGCAAGGTTGGGATGCGGACGACGAAGAAATTCAAAGCCCACCCACCACCCACTTCGTAGCCACTGTCGATGATTTAAACGACATGCTTGACTTCGACTCCGAAGACATCAACGGTATGGACGACGATGTAGGAGACGAACAGGAACCAGCGCCTATAGGGCACTGGACAACCACCTCATCTCACGATCTATACATGGTGGACACACCTAAAAGAAACAATGACGAGGAACAAAGGGACGCAACGAGGGATCGTTCCCTCGAACAGCAGTCAAAGCGGCGGCGTAAGCGCCGCTCCAAACCCCACCTCGACAGAGACAGCAGCCATACGGACCCAGCCATAGAGCAGGGCGAACCGGCGGACGACGAACATGCCATCGAGCAACCGTCCGAACAAGGCAACTTCGATAAACAACCAGTCCCCGGCGAAGATAACAGTCCGGACGACCTCAGGCCGGACACGTTGCTGGAACAGAAGAACCTCCAAAAAAGGCTCGTCGCCACTGCGCGTAGCCTGAAAAAGCAGAAACGGAAGCTCAAAATAGCGGAAGATGCACTCAGAATGAGATGGAACAAAGTACTCAACACCGCAGACAAATACGGCGACAGTCGCCACACAAAGAGCTATCCGAAGAGAAAATTACTGCCGGAATTTGATGAAGAGGCCTTAGAGCCTCCGCAACCAAAAAATAAAGAAGCCACTCGGTCGGATAAACGACCCCATGGCCAACATAGTGCGGCAAACGGCACCGCACACAAGCCGGCACGTGATCCGCACAAGGATTCACATCAAAAGGATGGCCCAGCCAGATCTATCTACGGGCCAAGAAAGCAAGCTCTAGTAAGCAACGCAACGCAACAAGTATCCGAACATCACGGCACACCCAAATACAGGGGGTGCCGCACACTATGTTTCACCGATGAGGTGCTGGACCATGAATTTCCAGCGGGATTCAAGCCCGTAAGCGAGAGGCATCTGATGTAACAACAGACCACGGAGTGCGGATTGAGGATTATATCCTCCACATACACATGGCCAGAGGAGATGACCTCCACGCCATAAAATACTTACCCCTCAAGCTCAAAGGGCCAGCCCGGCATTGGCTTAAAAGCCTTCCCGAAAACACCATTGGAAGTTGGGAAGATCTCGAGGATGCCTTTCGGGCAAATTTTCAAGGGACCTACGTCCGACCTCCGGATGTAGACGATTTAAGTCATATAACTCAACAACCCGGAGAGTCAGCCCGGAAAGTCTGGAACAGATTTCTTACTAAAAAGAACCAGATAGTCGACTGTCCGGACGCCGAAGCCTTAGCAGCTTTCAAACACAGCGTTCGAGACGAATGGCTCGCCAGACACCTCGCCAAGAAAAGCCAAGAACAATGGCCGCATTAACAAGCCTCATGACCCGCTTTAGGAGAGGATAGCTGGTTGGCAAGATGCGATCAGCGACCCAAGTACATCCGAATTTAGGGATGGAAACGGGAAACCACGACGCAGCAAGGACCAGCGCCGGACCAAGGGAAACAGCCCAAAGAGCACGGCAGTCAACGCCGGATTCAAAAGCTCTCGGCATAATCAGAAAAAGCTGCCCCTCAAGGATAATAGGGACGAGCTATCTAACCTAAACAAAATCTTGGATAAGATATGCCAAATTCACAAGATTCTGTGAAGCACGCAAACCATACCCACAGAGATTGTTGGGTCTTCAAGCAATCCGGCAAACTCAACACCGAACACAAGGGGTTCGACACACCAAGCGAGGACGATGATGAACCCCACAAGCAGAGCACCGGAAAACAAAAGAATTTCCCACAAGAAGTCAAAACAGTAAACTCACTTCACATGACCAAAGGGAAAAACAGAGTGGCGCCTATAGAGATACGCAGCATACGGCCTATCCCAGAGGAGTCCCGCCACTGGTTGTTAAAACAAATCACCTTCGACGACTAGGATTACTCTAGAAGTATCCGGAACTTAGCTTGGACTACCTTGATATTAGATCCGATAATTGACGGACTCCACTTTACACAAGTCCTAATGGACGGCGGCAGTGGTCTAAACCTGTTATATCAGGACACAATCTGCAAAATGGGTCTAAACCCAACAAAAATTCGCCATAGCAACACCTCCTTTCAAGGGGTAGCGCAAGGCCCAGATGCCCATTGTACGGGTTCTCTCCTGCTAGAAGTTATGTTCGGCTCCCCCGACAACTTCCACCGCGAAAAGCTAAGCTTCCACATCGCCCCATTTAAAAGTAGCTATCAAGCACTACTGGGCCACGAAGCTTTTGTAACACCCCAAAAATTTTAACCTCGTTTTGTTAATTAAAATTTTGCTAGGAAATTAAAACTTTTATCTTTTGGGCTCCCTTTTGATTTTGTTTAAAAACATTTCCTTCCTTTTTATCATGGAGTTATTTCCTTCAGTGAAAACTTTTCAAATATGTTATTGGACTTGTTTATCCTCTCAAGAAAAATCTTCTCTCTTCATCAGAGGAATTGATTCTATAATAATCTCCATAATCTTTATTCTCTTGAAAAATGGTTTCCCATGGTTTTATGGTCCTTTTTGAACTGCAACCCTTTTATAAATTCTTTCAAAGATTCCACCAAAATTTGGAGATGTCATGTGATGTCACCAAACCACTTTTATGCGAAAAGATATTTCATTCCTTGGATATTTTGAGCTCTACATCATATTCTCAAATCTGGTCCAGTGAGTAGTTTTACACTACAACCCATTTAAATATTTCTTTAAAGCTTCTACCAAAATTATGGGATATCAGTAGGAGCATAATATTTAACTTTATGCAAAAACCCAGTGATGTTCTTTGAAAAATTTGAGTGAACCATCCTCATCTTCATTCTGGTCCAACTTAATGGATTGTACTACAGCTATACTTTAGCTTGCTCCTTTTGATGTGATTCCTTTTCCTACTTGTAGCCCTTCCTGCTAGAACCTTAAGTCCAAGAGGTTGGACTCATTGGAGCAATTCTAGTACATGCAATCATGCCCTATTCTTTCTGTCCAGAACTGAAGTTTGCAAAACTTGCACTAGCAAGCTTCTCCTTTTGGCAAACTAACCTCACCACCCTCTCTTTCATCTAAAGAAACCCCACCCTGGGAGATTTGACCACGCCAAGAAATGCCTAGGTGCATGTGGCATTCTATCGAACACTTTATGGGCATGACCAGTTTTGACATGAGTTTTAGTTTGTACTATGAACTTGATTCCCTTGCATAACCACCTTGTCCAATAGACTTCTAGCTACTCCTAACCTAGGTCTGTTAAACCCCAACCTCACCCGAGACCTCTAGCACGCCCTGGCATTTTTTCGAGCATGTTCCGTGCGTGCTCTGGGCCCGAGCAGAGCACGCGTTTTGCACGTGCCGCGCACGAGTCGCCACGTCGCTCCCCTGGTTTTGCCCGCACCGCAGATCCGCGCCACGCACTCTCCCTCTCACCGAATCACGCCAAGCAGCCCTGGTGCCCTGCAGCACCGCTGACAGAGCCCCTTGGCGGCATGCCGGCATTCGCAGCGCATCTCTGCCAGGTCGGTGCCGCCCAAGCCTCAGCTGCTCGCCACCTGCCCCTGGAACAGCTCAGCCTCATCCTCTCGCGCGTCCTCTAGCTCTCGTCGTCGCCACGACGCCCTGCCGCTACAGGGAGGCGGTTCGCCGGCAAACTTATCCACGGCCGCCGCAAACCGACCTCGTTGCGCCATAAAAAGAGGCCCCGATCATGTTCCGTTCCCTAGGCAGCCTCCCCACCTCCGGCAACTGCAGCCGCCGCCACTGCCCCGGCCATTCCGGCGCCACCAGAGCCTCCCCCTCTCCACTCTCTTCACCAGGAACTCCCTCTCCCCCTAGTGAATCCATCCCCCTGCTCGGTTTTGATCGGGACTCGCCGCGGGAGAAAAATCACTTTCCCCGACGGCCACCGTCCGCTGCGAAGCTCGCCGCCGGCAGCTTCGTCCACCCCAGAGACCGTAGCGACTACCGGAGTGACCGCCTTGATCCCTTGAGCCCGCGGGTGACCTCCGTTTCCTGAATGGTGCCGCCGTTCGCCGGCGAGCATCGCCGGAGTCCCGCCTCCGCTCGGGGCAGAGGAAGAGGAGGGAGGTCAACTAGTCAAACCTGACCAGTGGGTCCCCCGGGCCCACTGTCAGTGACTCACGCGTCGTCCACGCTAGAGTAAGTGGAAGCATAGATTCCAAAGTACGTCTTTGACGTGTACCGTTTCTTTTTTCTTTTTGTTTTATTTAAAAACCAGATTTGACCACAACTTTGACTGCCTATAACTTTTTAATGATAACTCCAAATGAATTGATTCCTTTTCCTACCTCTCTCAAATTTGATCTAGTTTATTGTAAGATTTATTTGAAAAAATTTCAAGACAACTTTTTGTGCTGTTTTAAATTTGTGTGTTAATTCAAATTTATTTAAAATAGGACTTTGGGAGAGAAAGAAGGAGGCTTTCAAAAGTTTTGGAGTGCACCCTGCCTTTCCACACCTTGAAGGCAAGCATTCTGAACCCTGGCATAATATTTTGCATGCATTGTTTGAGACGATTATGGCACCACCTCAATACATGGAACTCGTTATTTTATGTGGTGAAGTGATCGTTTGCATAAATGCTTATTTGAAATTTCCTTGCTGTTGGAAATGGACATGCTTGTGATAATGATCATCCTCGTATGCCTTTCGTGCCTACCGGAAGGAAAACAGGAAAGTCTGTGTCTTGGGTAGACCCGAGCTTGTCCCTAGTTCCTCGTCGAGACGAGTGTGTCCGGCATGGCCTGAGGGGTATGATGAGTGGTGATTCTATCTGTTGGATGAAATATATTCGTTATGCTAATCATGCAGGGAATACTTAAACCTCCTGAGTCGACCATAGATCGAGTCTTGTTCCAGTAACCCCCATACTTGTTTCGTACTACCACTTGGCTCTACAACAAGTAGGGTACGGTTCAGTAAGTCGTCAACCCCTTTCTAGCACACACTACTAGGGAAAAGCCTAGCAGCAGCGTGGGTTTTGGGCCTATTAGTAGCGCGGGGGCCGGCGCTACTAATAAGGCGCTGACTAACGTGATAGCAAGATGGCTGCCACGCCACCCGCTACTACTACGTGCTTATTTAGTAGCGTGGGTAAAAACCCGCGCTACTACTACCAGCGCGGGTTTTTTTTTTGAATTTTTTTGAAAAAATATTTCAATTTTTTCCCTAATTTTCAAATATCTGAATTATTTTAACCTCAAATCTCTAATCACCCCTCATCGCTGCTCAATTTAATCTCTATTCACCCCTCATCATTCCAAATCATCTAACTTCCCGGATGGTCACCCATCCTCTCACTACTCCAGCCTGAGCACGCTTAACTTTCGGGTTCTATTCTCCCTCGCTTCCAAGTACGCACTTGTTGTTTTCTGACAATAGTAAGATGTCAATCCTATTAACCTCGTGAATTTAGCTTGAGCATGAAAAAAGTCACACATTTCACTATTTGGGTTTGAAACTATTGTTCTAAAAAATTAGTAACACTAATATTTCTTGAATAATTAGTTTGACTATAGTTTGACCACAATTTGACCACAGTTTGGCCATAGTTTGACCAGATTTGACAAAAATCAAAAAAAACTAAAATAATTATTTAGTAACACTAATGTTCGAGTAGATGATTTTTCATATAAAAAACTTTTTCATCCGAGTTAGTATGCAAAAGTTATGACCATTCTAACAAATTCTCGAGAGATTTTGAAAATAAAGACTAAATTCAAATTTGCAAATTTTCCCAACAACTAGACCACATATCACATGAGAAACTTATTTTCTTTTATTTTTTGACATTTTCATCATTTTCTTTTATTTTTTAAAACTGAAAAGGCGATCCACGGGGTGGGGGGTTAACCCACGCTACTAGTAACTTTCTGTGTATAGGCTTTTCCCTAGTAGTGACACAGCGTACAGAGAGGCCATGGTGGAAGATACCGGTTGTAGCTGGTAGGCAGGCCACCTGGTCCGGGGGCATGGGTGTTTCCGGTTGAGACCGAGTGGGGAGGCCACCCCTTAGAGCGCGCGATATAAATTTGATCCCATGCTATGCGAGGTTGTAGCCTCCCCACTTAGAGTTTTGCTTGACAGGTGTCGTGGGTGATTCCAGACACCGGTGAGTTAAGCTGGTGTGTGCAAGTTAGTTTAAACCTATTCGAATAGCCGTGTGCATGGTTAAGGATTACAGTCTGGGAATGGGTCAAGTGTTGGTCTTAGTGTCGGTCTTTGGAGGAGAAACTGTTAAACCAGAACTGGGATCGCAACTTGAGACTTGTAATGATTATGATTATTATTTTGTTATGGACTAACTCATTATATTATTTGAATTATCGAGTATCCCCGGATGGTTCTACCTCCGGTATTCACCGTGATTATTTATAAGCCCTTTATGTGGTGTCATTTGAGACGCCCGACTGTGGCATGCTTGTTATTCATTTAATTTATAAGCCCTTTATGTGGTGTCGCTGAGACGCTCGACTGTGGCATGCTTGTTATTCATTTACTTTATAAGCCCTTTATGTGGTGTCATTTGACGCCTGATCGTGGCATGCTTGTTATTCATTTACTTTATAAGCCCTTTATGTGGTGTCGCTGAGACGCCCATCGCGTGGCATGCTTGTTATTCATTTACTTTATAAGCCCTTTATGTGGTGTCGCTGAGACGCCCGACTGTGGCATGCTTGATATTCATTTACTTTATAAGCCCTTTATGTGGTGTTGCTGAGACGCCCGACTGTGGCATGCTTGTTATTCATTTCCCTTATAAGCCCTTTATTTGGTGTTGCTCAGACGCC
Source organism: Aegilops bicornis (assembly GCA_021605145.1). NCBI lineage: Eukaryota > Viridiplantae > Streptophyta > Magnoliopsida > Poales > Poaceae > Aegilops > Aegilops bicornis. Next base: position 350,197,935 of record CM038672.1, read on the forward strand.
CGACTGAGGCATGCTTGTTATTTACCATCAATTCGAGACGTCGCTTCAGACATCCGAATGGTGCATTTTATTCCTACTCTGTCATTACATATTCGTTGTTACTTATTAATAACCTGCATGCATGCATCAAGGGTTTTATTTTTTTATGATTGATGTTGCGATCTTAGAATATTTTTCAAAGCATGATTATCGGTTGTTATATTATACCTGTGTTCATAATGTTTGCGAGTACATTCAAAGTACTCACTGGCTTGTCCCTGGCTATTGTCTTGGCCAGATTTCTTGCGTGGAGAGGAGCGTTGTGATGACAGCCCCAGAACCTAAGCAATGGTGATAGCAGCCTCGCGAAGATAGGAGTTATCCTGGTCAGCTGTTCCTGTGGGAAATGGAGTCCCATCGACGCTGATGATCCACAAACCGCTTCCGCCATCAACCACTAGAAACCATTGGTTGTACTCACAGACCAGAATGGTCTTGTACCACATATTTGTATTTTGCTTGGAATTTCTATATCAAGTTGGTGCCTCATCAACTAACAGTAATCCTGGGGCTGGTGAGCACAACGACCATTTTCTGGAATTTATTACCCGGAAAACCGGTCGCCACAGCTTTCGCCCGCTTTAACGCAATACCGCATTATGCATCTCTTACGCTTAAAATGCCCGGTCCTCGAGGCATCATCTCGTTAAAGGGAAATATCGAGTGTTCCTCGAGCGCGGAAGACTGTGCGGCTGCCTTGACAGCCACACACGAAACCGGCTTCACTAATCAAAGCACCTAAACAAGTCGTTCAGACCCCGGACATGGCTAGATGAGTTTGGCGTAAACATACAAGGGCTTACTAGTCGCATACCCCCGTACAAGGGGCTCCGCGCATGTACAACAAGAGACAATAAAGCTCCATTTTACCCATTTGTTGGAATTATACTTTGTTTATTTAGCATGATCTTTTTCAACTAAGTTCCTCTCTTCTACAGATGAACACCGTTCTACACCCGTCCAGGATACGGCACAACGGAGACACAGGCGCAGACGTGTAGTAGGGACCCGTTCAAAGGATTCTTTTCATATTAAGACCCTGCGTAAACCTTTTTTACTGTCTCTTGTTGATACACATCCCCCGATTTCTTGCTATAACCGAGGAGGAGGCTGGCATCTTGGCATGTGGCCATGTCAGAATTTTGCGTGTACCTGGACACCAGGGGCTTATTACCAAGGGCGTTGTTCAGCCCGTTTTCATAAAGACCGAATACCTTAGGGAGTGTTCAAGGCGTCATGAGTTTGGCCTTATATGCATCATCTACGAATCATGTCTTTGGTCAAATGTTGGGTTTGCCTGCCTGTGTTTTGCTGCCTTACATTCCGCTCTATCGGCTAAGGCGGCACCAGGAGAACTACTGCGATTGTGCCCCAGTTCAGCGAGGCGAGCACCTCAGTAGAGAAAGCCGAAAACTGACTGTCATGATATAGCGTGAGACTAGTCAACCACTCGATGACCGGTCGGAATATTTAGGACTCCTCCGCATTAACAAAGGGCCGTTTCCCGACCAGGCACACAGGCGCCCCGAATTCGGGTGAGCACGGTGCCCCTAGGGGCTACATAGTAGCCCCACTGTCAAACTCCTATGGCTAAGTGAAAGTGATAAAGCATTATAGTCGGTTGCCTAGTTCGCTGCGCTATCACCTCCTTAATAGGACCAAGACATTGGATCAATTGTGAAAATGCGCCTTCTGCGAACACCCCCGCATTATGTGCGTGGTGGCTGAAGCCGAAGACTGCCATCTTTCAGGTTATATACACATATACATTAACGGCCGCACAGGAGGTATTTTAATTCTTGAAGGCACAAGTATAAAAAACTTTTATATTCCCTCGAAACATTGTTTTACAATAAATGTTATTCGAACATAATATCCTTCGAAAGCATGCGTCTCTATTAAACGAGCGCCTTGCGTAACTTCACGAAAATAGTGCTCGGCAGGTACTTGGCTCTCATCTGAATCTTGGGATGCAACAGCGGTGGCCTTCATCTCCGCCCAGTATGTCTTGACACGGGCAAGAGCCATTCGCGCACCCTCTATGTACGCTGACCTCTTCATTGCATTAATATGCGGCACCGCACGAAGGAACTGCTGCACCAAGCTAAAATAACTCTTCGGCTCGGGCCTTTTCGGCCACAGATGACTCACGACAGACTTCATGGCGAGTTCGGATAACCTATTCAGCTCCGCCCATGCGGCCAGACGATCGGTTAATGGAAGTGGGCACTCTGGATTGTGGAACTGCGACCAAAAAAGCTTTTCCACTTCGTGATCCTTTTGATCTCGGAAGTGTTCGGCCGCGTCCGCGGCACTCGCCGCCAAGTCCAGATAAGAATCCACCGCACTCCACAGCCAGTCCAACTGAGCATATTTAGGATCCCCGAACTTCATCCGCAGCATAAAGGGCTTTCCAGCCGCGATATCTCCGGCCTGACGTAGCTCCTCCTTAATAGCTATCATTGCAGAGCAAGAATCCTTGGCCACGGTAGTGGCCTTCTCCAGGTCCTTCTGCTCCGCTCGATCTTCTTTTTCAAGAAGCTTGCAGCGGTCGGCAGCATTCTTCAACTTCACAGCCATCTTGGCCATTTCCTTCTTGCTTCGGCAGTGAGCAGACTGTTCAGCTTTCAGCTCTTCAGCCGCCTTTAAGGCAGCCGCATTACTTTTCCTAGCCTGCTCCTTGGCTCGGGCGAGTTCCACCCGAAGGTTCTCCATGGCAGCAGCACCATCTGCATCAAGCATACATGTTGTAAGGCATGGGCATCACCCCCCCTTACCAGGTGTCCGCGGAGAAATTGCATACCTTGTGACTCGTCAAGCCGCTTGTTGACAAGCGCGATGTCGGCATCTTCCATGTTTAGTTGCCGCTTTAGCTCGGCAAATTCATCAGTCTCGCTAGCCACCGGACACTTCGCAACCTACACAGGAAGGGCGGCATATAATACCTGGGATTATGATCGTCGGCGCGCCGTCATTTTTGACAACGCACCAAGTCTCAGGGGCTACTATCTATACAGGGCGCATCTTATATATGCGAAACTATCAAAAGGTACATCATTCCACGTAACTCAAAGCCTGTCAGTAAACTCCTGACGGCCTCGTACAACCCGCTCTCCGCGAATGAAATCCTTTCAATCACCGTGCCCATCAACGCACGATGTTCTTACGAGATGACGCCGCCTCGAGCAGATCCTTCAGCTCCTCCGACCGTGCACCGGACGGTGCCGGACTCATCCGATGGCCTTTTTCGAAGGCCGGACACAGAGGGCTTTGGGGGGACATACGACTGCCTTTCGGCCCTTCCGGATTTAGAGAAACCCTCCGTGAAGACACCTCAGGGTCGCCCGCCTTGCAAGGCGGTACGGCAGGGGGAGGCGTTCCGCTCTCCATCATCTCCGGACGAAGATCCCCTGAAGATGAGCTCTGCTCAGAAGGGATGAGATCCGAACTACAAGGTAAAATTTCGGTTATCTTCCTATGAAATAGAATAGGGATGTCTTTTATTTTAAAACTCCCTTATCTACTTACGGCTCGGTGGAGGGCTGATCCCCTTGGGGGCACAGTGCGGCCGAGGCATCCCCCAGCGCAGGACCCTCCGACGAAGATTTCTTCCCCCGCTTTGAGACCATGGTCTCCGGGTCTTCAGAGGCGGTCCTCTTCTTCCCCTGGATAGAGGAATTCTCGATTCCTCCTTTCCTGACAGCCTCCTACGGGGAGGCGGTAGTTTCCTTGTTTCCCCCTTCGCCTTCTTCCAAAGGCGCAACCTCCAGCATCCTGGTTAACACGGGATCCGGCGCGGTCCCAAGGAGGGGGGGCGGACACCTGATTAGCTTTGCTTTCTCTATCCACTCCTATTTAAGGGACATCTCTTTTAAGGGCAGTTTTATGATAAATATACGGATAGTGTGTCCGGGTACAGGGCTACTTACTTGAGTATCTGGGCGGTTGCAGCTCAGACCTGCGTCCTCGGTCGAGTCCGGACACATTGCTTGTGATCCAAAGAACAATTTGTACATCTCCATGGGCGTCGCGCCCGTAAAATGTTGGAGAGCTCGTGGTCCCTCCGGATTAAACTCCCACAGGCGGAGGGGGTGACGTTTGCAGGGCAAGGTGTGGCGAATCAACATGACCTGCGTCACTACGACCAGATTGATCTCTCTCTCTCTAGGAGGTCTCGAATGCGGCACTGCAACAAGGGCACGCCCTTGGACGGCCCCCAGTTAAACCCTTTATTGACTCATGACGCTAGCTGTGGTGGGGAACCCGAGCGAAAGCCAGGTGGCGCCACCCAATTGGTGCCCCTGGGAGCTGTGATATAAAACCACCCTCGTTGCCATAAGCTGAACTCCTCTTGAAAAGAGCCCTCGGGCCATGGACCGTCAGCATTCTTGCTTATAACAGCACCTCCGCGCTCTACGTGCCGCCCCTCGATCATCTTCGGCTCTACATTGAAGGTCTTAAGCCACAATCCGATGTGAGGAGTAATACAGAGGAAGGCTTCGCACACGACGATGAACGATGAGATGTGGAGGATGGACTCCGGAGCCAAGTCGTGAAATTCCCCCTCACGAAGGGGTCCGTCGGGAAGCCTAGCCCCCGAAGGAAGTGAGACGTGAACACCACGCTCTCACCAGGCATGGGAGTGGGAGTAACCTGCCCTTGAGCAGGCAGCCTATGCGAGATTTCGCCGGTTAGATACCTGGCATCTCTTAGCTTTAGCACGTCTTCTTCCGTAACGGAGGAACGCATCCACCGGCCTTGAAGGTCGGAGCCGGACATCATCGAAGGTCCGAAGCGCCTGAATCTGGAGCTTTGGGTGTTGGAACTCGAGGCGAGAGGCCGATTCGATTGAGATTAAAAGAACGGAGTAGAGCCTTGGTCTCTTTATAAAGAGGTTGAATACCAAGAGCCCTCCCCTGACCGTTTGGGACTCGCCTTCGATTGAGGAGATATACCAACGGGCACGATTGGGTTACCCACGCCCGTATTAATGAGAATCCCGGAATAAGGGGACACGATCTCTGCTTCGACAATACGTGCCAAGGAAACCGCCTCGCCAAACGCGCTGAGGTGGGACAGTAAAAACGATTTGAATAAAGGCTTGGCCGTGGTGCGATGTCACGCTGCGGAATACGTTAGCAGATTGGATTTGTGCAAATATTATTCTCTCTACGGTGGTATGTGGGACTTATTTTGCAGATCCGGACAATATCCTTGTGTTCAAAATCTTCTATGAAGTATTCGGAGGAGGAACCCGCCTTGAAATGCCGAAGACAATCTGCGCGCCGGACTCGTCGTCATTAAAGCCTGGTTGAGGGGCTACTGAGGGAGTCCTGGATTAGGGGGTGTCCGGATGGCCGGACTATAACTTTCGGCCGGACTCCTGGACTATGAAGATACAAGATTGAAGACTTCGCCCGTGTCCGGATGGGAATTTCCTTGGCATGCAAGGCAAGCTTGGCGATACGGATATGTAGATATCCTCCCATTGTAACCGACTCTGTGTAACCCTAGCCCTCTCCGGTGTCTATATAAACCAGAGGGTTTTAGTCCAGAGGATCTAACAACAATCATACCATAGGCTAGCTTCTAGGGTTTAGCCTCTTTGATCTCGTGGTAGATCTACTCTTGTACTACCCATATCATCAATATTAATCAAGCAGTGAGTAGGGTTTTACCTCCATCGAGAGGGCCCGAACCTGGGTAAAAACATCGTGTCCCTTGTCTCCTGTTACCATCTGCCTAGACGCACAGTTCGGGATCCCCTACCCGAGATCCGCCGGTTTTGACACCGACACCCATACCTTGTGGTGAAAGCTGTCTTAGGTATATCCTTTTCTCGAATCTTCAGATGGTGATATCCTGATCGCAGATCGATCTTAGAAAACACTTTAGCTCCTTGAAAATGGTCAAACAAATAATTGATCATCGGCAGTGGGTACTTGTTCTTGATCGTCACTTTGTTCAACGCATGATAATCAACAACCATCCTTAACTATCCATCCTTCTTCTCAACCAAGAGCACTGGGGCTCCCCATGGTGATGAACTTCGTCGGATGTAACCTTTTTCCAATAACTCCTTAATCTGCTTCTTAATCTCCTCCAGATCATTTGCGGGCATCTGATATGGTCTCTTCGATATTGGTCCGGTGCCTGGCAACATCTCTATCAAAACTCAATGTCTCGATCTGGCGGCATGCCTGTTAATTCCTCTGGATATACATCTGGATAATCCTTCCCTACAGGCACTTCCTCCTGAACAACTCCCATGAGATAATTTACTTGGGTCCTCCTCAGCGCATGTCTGGATACATACTTGATCCTTTTTCCCTCCGGGGTGGTGAGTAAAATCGACTTACTGGCGCAATCGATGTTTCCCCCATACATCGATAGCCAATCCATTCCTAGTATCACACCCAATCCCTGTGACTCCAAAATTATAAGATCTGAGGGGAAAACATGGCTTCCAATGGTCAATGGCATCTGAAAACATCCTTGGCTTGCCATATACTCAGCTCCTGGCGAGCTTACTAACATAGGTGTCCTAAGAACTTTAGTGGGCAACTTATACTTATCCACAAATCCCCTTGAAATGTATGAATGCGATGCACCAATATCAAAAAGAACAATTGCGGTAAATTACTTAACCAAAAACTTACCGATAACTGCATCAGGCTGCTCTTCAACCTCCTCCACGTTCACGTGGTTCACTTGTCCCCTGTTGAAAGGGTAGGGCTTCTTCCCCGAGCTTCCATTGTCGTTCCCATTCTTCGCTTCAGGGCACTCAGTGGCATAGTGTCTAGTCTTCCGGCACTTGAAACAAGTAATGTGACTTAGGTCCTTCTTGGCGGGTGTGGCTGGATTGGAGCGGTTCTGATTACTGCTTGCTCCACTCCTATTCCCATTCTTGGGGCCATTGTGGTTATGGGAACCTCCTCCATTGTGAGTGTGACCTCCATGGTTATGGGTATATCCTCCCGAGTTCGGGGTAAATCGAGGCTTCTGCTGTGCTCCTGAATTGTACTTCCCTTGTCTATACTTCCTTTTGCGGCTCTCAATCTGCTACTGCTTCCCTTCAATCATAAGAGCCTTGTCTACCAAATCCTGGTAATTGTTAAATGTTGCCACCATCAATTGCATGCTCATCTCATCATTCAGCCCTTTCATAAACTTCTCTTGCTTTGCGGCATCTCTGGCCACATCATCTGGGGCATAACGAGATAGCTTACTAAACTCATCTACGTACTGAGCCACAGTACGATTTCGCTGGCGCAAGTTGCGAAACTCGCGCTTCTTCATGCTCATAGCTCCAGTTGAGACATGGGCTGTGCGGAATGCTTGCTGAAACTGATCCCAAGTGATATTGGCTATAGGGAAAGTGGTCGTGTAATTCTCCCACCATGAAGCTGCTGGTCCATCCAATTGATGTGCGGCAAAACGCATCTTCTCAGCATCTGTGCAACCTGCGGTGGTCAACTCCCTTCCAATCCTGCGTAGCTAGTCATCCGCAACTATTGGATCGGTGCTACTAGAAAACACCGCGGCTGCAACCTCAGAAAACGGGCTAAGTTGTCAACTGGAGATGGGTTGTTGTTGTTGTTGTTGTTGTTGTTGTTGTTGTTGTTGTTGTTGTTGTTGTTGTTGTTGTTGTTGTTGTTGTTGTTGTTGTTGTTGTTGTTGTTGCTGCCTTGGTTCTGGACTAATATCTGCATCAAGGCATTCTGCTGCTGGATCAATTGGGTGATCTCCGGTGGGAAGACAAATCCGGTATCATGTCTCGGAGGCATCTGATGGGTTTAGAGGGGAGAGATTAGAATAGAATGAGTTCTAGTGAGAAAACACTACCCATATGCACATGAGACAAACACAATCATATCATATCACTCAATCAATCAAGCAAGGGCATACAATCGGTCTATATCTATCGTTACAAAAGTGCTCGGACTACTACTATATACATGGGGAAAGGCTACTAATCATGTGGTGGTCATCTAGAAATTTTGATCGGTGGAAGACTCCATGATATCTGCTCTAGCTTCGTCTTCATAGTCATCGTCACTATCATCGGGGTCGGAGTCGGTGTCATCGATGATGATGTAGTCTTCAGAACGAATCTCCTTGGGTTCGTCTTCTTCTCCTCCTAGCGCGGGGTCTCCCATGAATACTCCTAACTTCCTTGTCAGGTCATCATTCTTCTCCATGAGTATTACGATTTCCTCCTCGTATCCATCGCATGTAGGATCGAGTTCCTCTTCTAGCTCTGTGATCCTGGTCATCGCCTTCTTCAAATCTGTCATGCTTGCGCACATCTGGTTCTCCTGGCGTCGAATGTGTTGGTTTAACTCCTGGATGAAAGCTGCAATTACTTGTCCTTCCTGGTACTCATCATCTCCCACTGCTTGTCTCGGCGCCCACATATCTGATAGATAGTGTCCTTCAACTCTTGTTTGTAGACTTCTCCAATATGTCCCATAGCAATGTGGGCTGCCATGCTCTTACCTAAACTCCAGGTTGGGGCATCAAAGGAAAACTCTATGGGCTCAGTGACAGGCGTGAATGTCCTTCCTGGAACTTGAACTCAAATCATCCAATGCTCCTCTTCTGGCAAAGTGGCGGTGTAGGCTCCGGTGAAGCTTGGTATTCCGATGTTCAGGTAGCTAGTTACTTCCTTCAAGTGTCTCCCAAAAGGTGTGTCTTCATCCGGTTGTGCAAACTTGTTCCTCGGGTCTGCCATCCTAAAGAGTAGAAAATGGAGAGGAGTAAGAAATGAGTAGAAAAGAGTGACCTATGGCTCATCTTAGTGGTCGTGTCCTACATTCAGCACGTGCTCTGATACCAACTTGTAGCGATTCGACCTCAGACGGTCAAATCTCTGTGTTTAGTGTCATCCTGGATCGGTAATGCTGACACACATAGTACTCGAAGGATTTATAACAGAGTAGCAATCACACACTTATTACATCAAATGTCTCAAAAGAGAACTTATTACAATAAATATGGCTTAAGGCCATCTAAATAAGATAACAGCGGAAGGCTTTGAAGATAAAGTGAGTCCATCAACTCCAACGACATAACTGGGTGCTTGACAAACGACCTAGCGCACCTTAATCTTCGTCTGAAAAGTCTGCAACATGATATGTTGCAGACCGAAACGGGTCAGCACATGGAATATGCTCGCAATATAACATAGTAGAGCAATGAACAGAACAAATGCTATCACATATGGCTGGAGGAGGCTCTATGGTTATATTGTTATGCAGAAAAGCCAATTTTTTCCTACAACAAAGAAATAGATTTTATTTAACTATCATGGTGGTTGAAACATCATCGAGAAGCTTCCTCCAACTCAATCCTAATTAAAGTAGTAATTAACATCCCAACAAATTAATTTAGAGTGATGAGATAAAACCAATAATTCAAGTAACAGATACTCAAGATGTCCATAACCGGGGACACGGCTAACCATGATTAGTTTATACACTCTGCAGAGGTTTGCGCACTTTTCCCCACAAGACTCGATCTCCTCCGTTTGATTTCTCGCACTACATGGTGTTTGAGAAGCGGATGACCGAGACACGATCTTCGTAAGCATTAACTCTTTACTCTGGGTAGACAGTTACACCTACTTTCCCTCTGCATCTGCTAGCCTACCACTGAAAGAGGTCACGCAACATACTCAACTATGCCAGAGCCCATAATGGCTTGTGGCTACACACGAAAGTTTCTAGCATGAATAATCTTATGATTCCTTTGAGCCTGGGTGGCGGACCGTAGGATGATCACACGGGTACTCCGGGATATCCTAGGACAACACTGGATTCTCCAGGTCCCCGCAAGCAATCCACCCAGATATGTATTAAAGTTGACACCTTAAGTTGAACCATTAATTAACAACTCACATCTGTCATGGATACACTCAAACCCAATCCACGTCTATGAGCATAGCATGGCAATATAAGCATAACGTAGAAGTAACTCCCAGGGGTTTGATAATAAACAGGGCAATAGGTTCTACCTCATCATCTACTTCCCAAACCCACATGTTAAGAGATCCTACTCAAGCAATGTGTGAGGGTTGAAACTAATGCATAAAACTGGGTAATAAAGGGGTATGATCAATGTGTTACTTGCCTTGCTGACGATCTGCAAAACCTAGTGACTCGTAGTGGCACACTTCGCACTTAGGGAATTCTATCGTAAACAAACAAGAGCATATATAATCAATCAAGCAAAGATTCACGGGTAAAACTCAAATAAGAAGATCTAACCAGAAATTTCAACTGAAGAACTCCGGTTTGCAAAAAGAATCAAATCAAACGGAGCAACGAAACTCCAACTACGAAAGAAACAAGATCCGCTTACTAATCTGGATTAAAGTCAAATTTTACAGTACCAAAATCTTGTTCAAGTTGGTTAAACATAAAGAGGACTTAGAGATGAAGATCTAGGCGCTTGTTTCACCTAATTTGGATAAATGAGCGAATAGATATACTAGATCGAAGATTAGAGCAGAAATTGCGATCGAAAATAATCGCGGAAAAACCCTAGAAAAAGAAAAACTGACGAACAGGCTAAAGAACAAACTTTCCCTGTCTGCGGCTAACAGATGAACATTGTTCGGTAAAACGAACGTACAGATGTACGTCCGCTAAATAACTGAACCGATAAAAAAACTGAACGAACCGATCTAATTAAAGAAACTAGATCTAGGGTGATTAAAAAAAACTGAACGGTTAACCGAAAAAAAAACAACGAACGGCGGCGGCGGTGTCGGCTACCTCCGGCGAGGCTCCGGCAGCGGCGGGAGGCGGCGGCGACGGCGGGAGGCTGGCGGCGCGGCGTCGCATGGACTAGGCTTTGGGGCGGTGGGGAGGCTGGCGGCTTGGTGGGCTGGGGCCTCGGGGTGGCCGGCTTATAAAGCCTGCCCCCGGCGGGAGTCCGGGTCGGTTACGGCCCGTTAGGTCGGTGCAACCTTTTTTTTAACCTGACACGGAAAAACAAATAAAAGAAATACTAAACGGAGTCCAAAAATCCTGAAATAAGTTTTCACGGTCCTCTAATAATATTGCGGACAAAGTGAACATTTATTTGGGCCTCTAATGCAATTTCAAAAAACACATATTTGTCCTAATTCACATAAAATAGCAATAAAAGTCCAAAAATATTATTTATTTGATTTAATATTTTTCCTCCAATATTCCCATTATTTTGGAGAAGTCATATTATCTCCTCTCTTATATTTTAATATGAAATACTTTCGGAGAGAAAAATAATTAAAACCAAAGTGATCCTTGTTTCGATATTTGATAAAATTCAAATATGAAAAACGTGAAATCCCCGAACTCTTTCCATGGGTCCTTGTGTTGCTTAGAATTTCGAGGATCGCAAATCAAAATGTAGTAAAATATGATATGTGTGAATGACCTATGTGTAACATTCCAAATTGAAAATTTGGGATGTTACAGATAACGTAAGGACCTTCCCATTTAGAGAGAAGTTTTCCTGCAAAAAACCTTAAATGAGAGTTTTATAGCAAAACATAATCACCTACATTAAACTCACACTTTTGTATCGTTTTGTCATGCCATCTTTTAACTTTTTCTTTAAACAGTTTGGCATTCTCGTAGGCATGAGTTCTCCATTCATCAAGTGAGCTAATGTCAAATAGTCTCTTCTCACCGACAAGTTTGAAATCATAATTGAGCTCTTTAATGGCCCAATATGCCTTATGTTTTAATTCGGGAGGTAAATGACATGCTTTTCCATAAACCATTTTATACGGAGACATACTCATAGGATTTTTATATGCAGTTCCGTAGGCCCATAATGCATCATCAAGTTTCTTGGACCAATTCTTTCTAGATCTATTAACAGTCTTTTGCAAAATTAATTTAAGCTCCCTATTACTCAGTTCTACTTGACCACTAGATTATGGATGGTAAGGAGATGCAATTCTATGATTAACATCATACTTAGCGAGCATTTTACGAAAAGCACCATGAATAAAATGTGAACCACCATCAGTCATAAAATATGTAGGGACTCCAAACCTAACTTCTTTAAGCATCTTGATAGAGGTGTTATGATCAGCACTACTAGTTGGAATAGCTTCTACCCACTTAGTAACATAATCAACATCAACTAAAATATGTGTATACCCATTAGAGGAAGGAAACGGTCCCATATAATCAAATCCCCAAACATCAAATGGTTTAATAACAAGTGAATAGTTCATAGGCATTTATTGATGTCTACTATTATTAACAGTTATTTGACATTCATCACAAGACAAGACAAACTTACGGGCGTCCTTGAAGAGAGTAGGCCAATAAAAATCGGATTGCAATACCTTATGTGCAGTTCAATCTCCAGCATGGTGTCCTCCATAAGCCTCGGAGTGACACTTGCGTAGGATCTGTTCCTGTTCATGCTCAGGTACACAACATCTAATAACACCATCTAATCCTTCTTTATAAAGGTGTGGGTCATCCCAGAAGTAATGTCTTAAATCAAAGAAAAACTTTTTCTTTTGCTGGTATGTGAAACTAGGTGGTATAAATTTAGCAACAATGTAATTAGCATAATCAGCATACCATGGAGCAGTACGAGAAGCATTTATGATGGCTAATTGTTCATCAGGAAAGCTATCATCAATAGGTAGTGGGTCATTAAGAACATTCTCTAACCTATATAAGTTGTCTGCAACGGGGTTCTCAGTTCCCCTTCTATCAATAATATGCAAATAAAATTCTTGTAGCAAGAGAACCCATCTAATAAGTCTAGGTTTAGCATCTTTCTTTTCCTGAGATATTTAATAGCATCATGAGCAGTGTGGACAGTTACTTTAGAATCAACAATATAAGGTCTGAACTTATCACAAGCAAATACAACTGCTAACAAATTCTTTTTCAGTAGTAGCATAATTTCTCTAGGCACTGTCTAGAGTTTTACTAGCATATTATTTAACATTTAATGTCTTATCAACTCTTTGCCCTAGAACAACACCTACAACATAATCACTAGCATCACACATAATTTCAAAGGGTAAATTCCAATCAGGTGGCTGAACAAAAGGTGCAGAAATCAAAGCTTTCTTAAGTATTTCAAATGCTTCTACACAATCATCATCAAAGACAAAATGAACATCTTTTTGTAAGAGATTAGTCAGAGGCCTAGCAATTTTAGAGAAGTCTTTAATGAACCTCCTATAAAACTGGCATGAGCAAGGAAACTTCTTATACCTTTGATGTCCTCAGGACACGACATCTTTTCTATAGCATCAACTTTTGCTTTATCAACTTCAATACCTCTTTCAGAAATATTATGCCCCAAGACGATACCTTCATTAACCATAAAGTGGCACTTCTCCTCAAGACAAGGTTAGTTTTTTCACATCTCTGCAAAACTCAATCAAGGTTGCTTAAGCAATCATCAAAAGAAGTTCCATATACGGAAAAATCATCCATGAAAACCTCAGCAATCTTTTCACAATAGTCAGAGAATATAGCAGTCATACATCTTTGAAAGGTAGCAGGTGCATTGCATAAACCAAAAGGCATATGTCTATATGCAAAGGTACCAAAAGGGAAACTAAAACTGGTGTTTTCTTGATCCTCTTTGGACACAGGTATTTGAGAGAAACCCGAATAACCGTCTAGAAAGCAAAAATGTGTGTGTTTGGATAATATTTCTAGCATTTGATTAATAAAAGGTAAAGGGTAATGATCCTTTTTAGTAGCTTTATTTAATTTGCGGGAATCAATTACCATTCTATAACCTTTAACAATTCTTTGTGGGATCAATTCAACTTTATCATTAGGAACAACAGTAATACCTCCCTTCTTAGGGACACAATGGACAGGACTTACCCATTGACTATCAGCAACAGGATAAATTATACCTGCCTCCAGAAGCTTTAGTGTTTCTTTTCTTACTACTTCTTTCATCTTAGGATTTAACAGCCATTGGTGATCAACAACCGTTTTAGCGTCTTTCTCCAATTTTATTTTGTGCTGGCATAGAGTGGGACTAATGCCCTTAAGATCATCAAGAGTATATCCAATAGCGGCACAGTGCTTCTTCAGAGTTTTCAATAATTTATCTTCTTCCTTCTCTGAAAGGTTAGCACTAATAATAACAGGATATATCTTCTTTTCATCAAGATAAGCATATTTAACAGTACCAAGTAATGGTGTTTCAAAATAGGTCCCCTAGAATTTCAACAGGCAAGTTGTGTTTCAAAATAGGTCCCTGCTTAAAGAATACTTCATCTATTTCCCTTCTTTCATTCATAAACATATCATTTTCATCGTCTAGCGAATATTGTTCTAAAGGATCACTAGGAGGCACGACAATAGAAGGAAGACCAATAATTTCATCTTTACTAGGTAATTCTTTATCATGGGGTTGTCTACGAAATTTAGCAAAATTAAAATCATGAGACGTATCCCCTAAACCAATAGTAACAATATACTTTTTGCAATCTATCTTAGCATTAACAGTATTCAAGAAGGGTCTACTAAATATAATGGGACAAAAGTTATCTTGTGGGGAACCAAGGACAAGAAAATCAGTAGGATATTTAACTTTCCCACACAAGACTTCAACATCTCTAACAATCCCAAATGGTGAAATAGTATCTCTATTGGCAAGCTTAATTGTAACATCAATACCTTCTAACTCACCAGGTGCAATATCATGCATAATTTCTTCGTATAAAGAATGAGGTATTACACTCGCACTAGCACCCATATCACATAAGCCATGATAACAATGATCTCCTATTTTAACAGAAATAACAGGCATGCCTACAACAGGTCTATGTTTACCTTTAGTATCGGGTCTAGCAATTCTAGCAGCTTCATCACAGAAGTAAATATGATGATCATCAATATTATCGGCAAAGAGATCTTTAACCATAACAATACTAGGTTCAATTATAATTTGCTCAGAGGGTGTAGGTGATCTAGCATTACTCTTACGAACCATAGTTGAAGCTTTAGCATGATCCTTTATTCTAACAGGGAAAGGTGGTCTCTCAATATAAGCTGTAGGAACAATAGGATCAACATTATATGTGATAGTCTTTTCTTCAACTTTAATAGGTTCAACTAATTTTACTTTAATGGGAGGATGCTATTTAAACAACTTCTCCTGGAAGATCGACATGAGTAGCAAATGATTCACAGAAAGAAGCTAGTATCTCAGAGTCAAGTCCATATTTAGTGCTAAATTCACGGAAAACATCGGTATCCATAAAAGATTTAACACAATCAAACTTAGGTGTTATAGCTGACTCCTTACCTTCGTCGAGTTCCCAATCTTCAGAGTTGCATTTTATTCTTTCCTATAAATCCCATCAGAATTCAATATTCTTCATCATAAAATAACCAGTACAAGAAGTATCGAGCATGGAGCGATTATTGAGAGAAAGCCGAGCATAAATTTTTTGAATAATAAGTTCTCTTGAGAGCTCATGATTGGGGCATGAATATAACATTGACTTAAGTCTCCCCCAAGCTTGAGCGATGCTTTCTCCTTCGCAAGGCCAAAAATTATATATACAATTACGATCACGATGAACCAGACGCATAGGATGAAACTTCTGACAAAATTCCAATTTCAGTCGGTTGTAGTTCCATGATCCAATATCATCACATAGCCTAAACCATATCAATGCCTTTCCCTTCAAAGATAAAGTGAAGAAATTCTTCTAAATAACATCCTCGGGCATACCTGCAAGCTTAAATAATCCACAAACTTCATCCACATAGATTAGGTGCAAATCGGGATGCAATGTTCCATCTCCTGTAAAAGGATTAGCTAGCAGTTTATCTATCATACCCGAAGGAATTTCAAAGTAAACATTTTCATTAGGTTCAGTAGGTTGAGGAGCAACTCTTTGCTCTACTGGTCGGGGTGAAGATACCCTGAACAAGCCCCTCAAAGGATTAGTTTCCATAGAAACAAGTGACAGTAAATTTCAGCACACTATATAAATTTTTCCTTACCAAATTCCACTTACCAAAGGCGCTTCACTTCCCGGTAATGGCGCCAGAAAAGAGTCTTGATGACCCAAAAGTATAGGGGATCTATCGTAGTACTATCGATAAGTAAGACTGTTGATGACCCAACGAGGAGCAGAAGGAAATGACAAGCGGTTTTCAGTAAGGTATTCTCTGCAAGCACTGAAATTATCGGTAACAGATAGTTTTATGATAAGGTAATTCGTAACGAGTAACAAGTAACAAATGTAAATAAGGTGCGGAAAGGTGGCCCAATCCTTTTTTGTAGCAAAGTACAAGCCTGGACAAACTCTTATATAAAGGAAAACGCTCCCGAGGACACATGGGAATTATCGTCAAGCTAGTTTTCATCAGGCTCATATGATTCGCGTTCGTTACTTTGATAATAGTATATGTGGGTCGACTGGTTCTTGGGTGCTGCCCTTTGTAGGACAAGCATCCCACTTATGATTAATCCCTATTGCAAGCATCCACAACAACAAAAAAAGTATTAAGGTAAACCTAACCATAGCATGAAACATATGGATCCAAATCAGCCCCTTACGAAGCAACGCATAAACTAGGGTTTAAGCTTCTGTCACTCTAGCAACCCATCATCTACTTATTACTTCCCAATGCCTTCCCCTAGGCCCAAGCAATGGTGAAGTGTCATGTAGTCGATGTTCACATAACACCACTAGAGGAAAGACAACATACATCTCATCAAAATATCGAACGAATACCAAATTCACATGACTACTTATTACAAGACTTCTCCCATGTCATCAGGAACAAACATAACTACTCACAAATCATATTCATGTTCATAATCAGAGGGATATTAATATGCATAAAGGATCTGAACATATGATCTTCCACCAAATAAACCAACTAGCATCAACTACAAGGAGTAATCAACACTATAGCAACCCACAGGTACCAATCTGAGGTATTGAGACAAAGATTGGATACAAGAGATGAACTAGGGTTTGATATGAGATGGTGCTGGTGAAGATGTTGATGGAGATTGACCCCCTCCCGATGAGAGGATTGATGGTGATGACAATTTCCCCCTCCCGGAGGGATATTTCCCCAGCAGAACAGCTCCGCCGGAGCCCTAGATTGGTTTCGCCAGGTTCCGCCTCGAGACGGCGGCGCTTCGTCCCGAAAGCTTCCTTCTGATTTTTCCAGGGCGAAATACTTCATATAGCCAAAGATGGGCACCGGAGGGCTGCCAGGGTGCCCATGAGGCAGGGGGCGCGCCTAGGGGTGTAGGGCGCGTCCCCCACCTCATGGATGGTGGGTGACCCCCTCTGGTGCTTTCTTCGCCCATTTTTTTATATCTTCCAAAACTGAATTCCGTGGAGTTTAAGGACTTTTGGAGTTGTGCATAATAGGTCTCTAATATTTGCTCCTTTTCCAGCCCATATACTAGCTCATATGGAGTCACCTTCGTAGCACCATGCCTTGAAATTCTATGTGCCCATAAAGCTTCAGATAACAACCCATGCCATCTCCTCGGATTATCCTCTATCTTCTTCTTGATGAGCCTGATTAAAATTTTATTGCTAGACTCGGCTTGTCCATTAGCTTGGGCATAATACGGAGAGGAATTGAGCAACTTTATATTATAAGATTCGGCAAACTCGCTGACTTGGTGTGACATAAAAGATGAACCTTGATCTGTAGTTAACGTTTGAGGAATACCGAATCTACGAATAATGTGCTCGGTTATGAATTGAATTATCTCCGTATGCTTCATGTTCTTGAGAGGTACTGCTTTAGACCACTTAGTGAAATAATCAGTTGCCACCAATACGAACCGATGCCCTTTTGAAGAAGACGGATGTATTTGTCCAATGAAATCTAAACCCCAACCTCTGAAAGGCCACGGTTTGATAATAGGATGTAACATAGCAGCAGGAGCCAATTGAATATGACCAAACTTTTGACAAGCTTCACACCCCTTATAATATCTGAAGCAACCATTAATCATAGTCGGCCAATAAAACCCAGCATGTCGTAATAACCATTTCATCTTGGGAGCCGACTGGTGAGTGCCACAAATACCTTCATGTACTTCTCCCATAGCAACTCTTGCTTGGTCCTCGTCCACACACTTTAGAAGAACATCATCGACTGTTCGGCGATAAAGACCATCATCTCTCATTGTATACTTGAAAGCCATACGCCGAACAGCCCTGACCACCCTTTCACTTAGATTGCACAAGTTGGGCTTCCTCCAGTCGGGATTGTCACCTGCACTAGATTTTTTGTTAATGGCCGAATCAGTGGGTTCAGGTTCGGCCTCTCCCATATTGGCAAGACAAGACATCGGTCTTTGATAGATATGAAACATGCCATGATCAACATGATATCCAGATGCTTGCTGTGCCAACTCATTTTCTTTCCAATTGTCATGTCTAGATATATGTGCAATGCTAAAACAATCCAAAGTAGAAATTATATCTAGACATTTATCAAGATAAACATTAAGTGATTCGTCCAAACACTGAAAGACTCTGGATATTTGCTGCACCACTAGTAACGAATCACCGTAAGCCTCAATATGTGTAACACCTATAGCAAGTAACATCTCTAGGCGAATAACAATGCTTCATATTCGGCTTGATTGTTTGTGCAAAAATATTCTAAGCGGCATGAGTCTTCAAAAATAGCACCATGAGGAGATATATAAACAATACCAACACCTTGGCCATTGCTATAAACTGAACCATCAAAGTATAATCTCCATGATACTAATGAAACAAGGTTCATATCAACATCATGCTTGTCATTAATCCGATGTTCAACAATGAAATTAGCAACAATTTGGCCTTTCATGGATTTTGGAGATTCATAAGCCAAATCATATTCAATCAAAGCATAAGCCCACTTGCCAATTTTACCACTAAGAATTGGCCTATGCAACATGTATTTAATGACATCGGTTTGACAAGCTACTATACAAGAACTCGGCACTAAATAATGTCTCAATTTTGTGCAAGCATAATATAAGCATAGACATAGTTTCTCAATAAATGTATATGTTGTCTCGGCGTCCAATATGCGTCTGCTCAAATATGTAATAGCATGCTATTTTCCCTCGGTTTCTTTAGTCAAAACAGCACCAATAACTCCTTCCTCCGCTGCAATGTAATGCCTGAAGGGTTCCCTATGCTTGGGTGCTTTCATCACCGGAGGAGTGCATAAATAACTCTTGATCATATCAAATGCTTCTTGCTGTTTCCTCCCAAGTGAAATCAGCATCATTCTTCAACCGAAGGATAGGAGTAAATGCATCAACTTTCCCTGATAGATTAGCTATGAAACTTCTTAAAAAATTGACCTTGCCAAGGAAATTTTGCATATCTCTGTTGCATGTTGGGGCCTCCACTTTCTGTATAGCCTCTATCTTTTTGGGATCAATCTCCATACCATCTTCATGAATAATGAAACCAAAAAACTTGCCAGCTGACACGCCGAAAGCACACTTCAAAGGATTCATCTTCAGTCCATACTTTTTCATTCTTTCAAAAGCTAAACGCAAATCGGCCAAGTGAGATTCAAAAGCATCCGATTTGACAACAATATCATTAATATAAACTTCAAGTTTGATACCGAGAAAATCATGAAAAATCAAATTCATAGCCCTTTGATATGTGGCGCCAGCATTTTTTAATCCGAATGTCATCACTGTCCACTCGAATAAACCAAGGAAACCAGGACATCGGCAAGCTGTTTTGTACATGTCCTCTTCGGCCATAAAAATTTGATTGTATCCGGCATTGCCATCTAGAAAGCTAATAACCTTATGTCCAGAAGCATCATTAATAAGCATATCGGCTATTGGCATGGGATACTCATCTTTGGGTGTAGCTCTATTCAAATCTCTGAAGTCAATGCACACCCTCAACTTGCCGGATCCCTTCTTCTCCACTGGGACAATGTTAGAAATCCAATCGGCATACCTACAAGGTCGAATGAAATTAGCTTCAAGCAGTCGACCGATCTCTTCCTTGATCTGGTTATATGTTTTCGGATTAAACTTTATGGCCGACTGTTTATAAGGTCTAAAACCGGCCTTTATAGGCAACCGATGCTCCACTAGCTCTCGGCTCAACCCTGGCATCTCATGATATTCCCATGCAAAGCAACAAACATATTCTTTCAATAGCTCTATTAATTTAGCCTTACAATCGGCTTTCAAATTTTTGTTTATAAATGTCGGTCGAAAGTGGATCGAACCATCTCCAATATCTATCTCTTCTAATGGATCAACCGATGTAAAACCTTGTCCAAGTTTATCCATGTCATCCAACTCCTCTATAGACTCATGCATATCGTCCTCCTTTGGACCGATATTTTACAAGACGTTTTTGTAACCACTCGGAATTAGGATACATTTAAACATATCATACCTTGGAGCCGATTGCATTCAGTCGGCTTTAAAGAGACGGGCACAAAACCATTCTTGGTCGCGCTGAGAAAATCAAACTCTGATAAGTCACGTCCCGTCAAGCAAGTAGCATTGGGATGTTGCCAATCCACTGATGCATCGGCCAAGGCAACACAGGCCGAGTTATCCGCATGAATGACTTCCACTTCATCATCAACCCACTGAATCAAAAACTGGTGCATAGTCGATGGCACGCACTTGTTTGCACGAACCCAATCACGGCCTAGTATAACGTTGTAGTTACCTTGCACCTCAGCGACAAAGAATGCAGTAGCCAAAGTTTTGCTTCCGACTGTAAGCTCCACATACATTACACCTTTGGCTTGAGTTTTCTCTTTGCCTTCAAACCCGTTGAGCACCATATTGGTCTTGATCAATTCTTCATCAGGCAAACCCAATTTCTTGAAGACCGAATAGGGCATAAGATTTACCACAGCACCTCCATCCACAAGCATCCGAGTGAGCGGCGACCCATTGATATGACCTCTGAGATATAACGGTTTCAGATGCGTTACGGGTTCTTTTGGCTTCTCGAATATTGCATTTTTAGGGCCAAAATCCAGCTGAGCCACCTCCCCTTCCTCATCTACAACACGAAATTCAGCAAGTAAGTAATACACCATATTGATATCCATACCTTCATGAACTGGCATAGACTCATAGTCCAACATATCAGCCTCCTCCTCGAGTGCATCCACCGATTCTGAGATTTGTCCGAGTGAAGAGGAATCAATAGGTAACATAGATGATGCAATGATTGTGTCGTCCTCTTTTGGTATTGCAAGTGCCGCTGTGATAGGTGTAGAAGCCACTGCATCTTGTATTTGTTTGGGCCTCCACACTTGTTTTGTAGGTACCATAGGCCGAGTGTCATTGAACAACTTATCCCTTTGCTTCTCGGCCTCTTGTTCTGCCACCTCTTGACTCCTTAACCTCTGTAGTTTCCTTTTCTGTGTCTTTGTTAGCCCTGGAGGACACCACTTTGGCTGAGTGTATTTAGGATCTCTTGTTTTTACTTCGCTGGTGCTTGCTTCATGGTCATTAGCAGAGTGTTTTGGCGCGATAGCAAGTATCGGCTCAGTCGAGTGGTTATGCACAGTCGGCTGCTATATGGGGAATGTTTCGGTGCCCAAGATAAGTGAGTCGACATCCATTTTCTCCTTACCTTTTCCTGACTCAACTACTACAACACTTGGTGACTTAACATGCCATTCCTTTTGATTTTCCAGATGCATGAAATTTCCACTCGGGCGCACCTTTTTACTTGGATGGACTCCACTCGGATTGATGTCACTCGGATGGTATCCACTCGGATGGAACTTACTCGGATGAGATCTACCCATCCACATTTTTTCACTCGGATAGCTTCCACCTGGGTGCATTCTTACACTAGGATAGTTTCCACTAGGTCGCATAAATTGACCAGCCGACTGATAGTCACCGATGTTCAGTCGACCATTATATGGGTAATCAAGTCGATTCCATACAGATTGCATCTGCTCTTCTGAAAACTGCACCCTTGGTCCACTCGGTTTCGTATACCGACGGAACATATCATCCGATGGTGACCTTGGTCGCTTCAAGTCTGATGGCCGGCTAGAGTTGGAACCAGCCGACTGATTAGCATATTTGGACAGCAACATATCAAAAGTTGGCTTGATCCGCTTGTGTTGCACTTTAGCTTCATTCCTCTTCTATTTGCCAACTTCTGGACTCTTGGGCTTGACAAATTTTACACGGGCATTTTCTTGCACTTGTAGTTACCCCCCGAGTGTAGGATTCTTGATGGTGATTTTGATCACTTCCTTGCCATCGGGTTGCTTATCAAGCACAACATGTCTCCCCACGACCGTGCTGCTTTCCTTGTCTTTCCTGGGCTCACCAA
Source organism: Aegilops bicornis (assembly GCA_021605145.1). Classification (NCBI taxonomy): domain Eukaryota; kingdom Viridiplantae; phylum Streptophyta; class Magnoliopsida; order Poales; family Poaceae; genus Aegilops; species Aegilops bicornis. The sequence continues at coordinate 350,220,322 of CM038672.1, forward strand.
CAATCATATTAGCTTTATTAGCAGATTCGGCTACCTCCGGCCGAATGAGTAGCTTTTTCCCCTCCAAATCCATGGTATTCATTGGAAAAGGTTGTTTATCAACTTGCATCTCAGAAAAATTCAATCGTCCGTCATTAATGGCCGATTGTATCTGTCGTCGAAAAACATTGCAATCGTTAGTAGCATGAGAAAAAGAATTATGATACTTGCAATAAGCACGCCATTTTAGCTCTTCAAACGGCGGTAAAGTATGAGATATTCTAATAATCTTAGCCTGCAGCAAAGCATCAAATATTCTATCACACTTAGCAATGTTAAAAGTAAATTTCATCTCTTCATCACGATTCTTATGAATAGGTTTCAGATCATTGCAAGTAAAGGGTTTGGCCTAAGATGGCCAAACAAAATCAGTAGCAAAAACATCACCCTCATAGTACGAGTGATCACTATCGTATTCCACCATATTCATCTTTGGACGATCGGCTTTGTATCTATGCACTTCTTTGAGATCTTTGCTTCGGCTTTCCTGAGCCAAATCCCTTTGTAAGACTTGGTTGATATTTAAGAACTCATAACCTTCTAGCTTTTCTCTAATGGGAGTTCTCAAACCACTCAGCACTAGGTCTGCCAAATCTCTCTCGGTTATCACCAAACTAAAACACCGGTTTTTTGTTTCTCTGAATCTCTTGACGTAATCGGAAACCGATTCATCATGCTTCTGTTTAACCAATGTTAGATGTGACAACTTGAGTTCATTGTCGCCGCTATAAAAGTGATCATTAAATTTCAGCTCTAGCTGCGACCAAACTCGAATGGAACCATGTGGTAAAGAAGAAAACCATGAAAATGCAGTACCGGTTAATGACAAAGGAAATAAACGCACTTTCAATTCATTCAATGAGCCTTCCTCACCCAATTGTGCTAAATACTGACTAACATGATCCCATGTGGTTTTTGTGCCTTCTCCATTAAACTTAACAAAATTTGGAATTTTATATCGTGGAGGGCACTGGATGGCATCAAAGTACTTGGGGTACGGCTTTTGGTAAATCCGATTCTGAGGTAGCTCAACTCCAAAATTCTCTCGAAGCATCTTAGCCATCTCCTCTCTAAGATTAGCTAGACCATCATCCATAGTGGACGATGCAGCTTGTGGCAGTGGCATAGGAGGAGTAGGGTTACTGGCTGTAGGTAGGAATTGCGGCATGTATGTCGACTCATAATTTGGTAGTGGTCGAGTGGATGTAACTGTAGGTAGGGTTTGGTTCGGCGTTGCCACCGAACCTGGCATGCTCATAATAGGATTAATGGGTGAAGCCACAATCTGATTTGTTTGGGTAGGATAATAAGTCATCGGCACGGGAGGCGCCGATGCAATAGGTAAAGCCAGATTAGGGTTTTGCACACTAGCAGCTACACCATCATTACCACTAGACGATTGAGATATATTCTTCTGAGCATTAGTATTTTCTATTAAAGTTTGATAGAGTAGATTGTTACCATCAGCAATACGACTTTCAATCTCATCCCACTGCTCAGGAGAAAAAGTAGTACTCACAGAGGGTTCAACCTGCTCAGCTTGAAGAGGAGGGAACTTGATTTCTTCAATCGGAGTGATGTTGCCTTGGCGATCCTTGTTGAACTTTGCAAGGACCTCCTGCAAGTCCTTCTCCTCGCGCGCCTTCTTGTACTCCTCATAGACTTGGCGATGATCGGCCGATATCTCATCAAGACTGGGCTTGATGATGTTATCGGCGTCTACCTCAGATGGCTTGGGAAGATCAGACATGGTGGATGATGACGATTGATCTTCGATCCCCAGTGGAGTCGCCAAAAAGTGTGTTAACACACAAACACATCACGTGTACCCTCGACGCCGGGGGTGATGCACCGCAGCTCACGTCGAAGGAGACCCGACCGACATCGCGATACGCAAGACAGTCGGCGGGCGCTTTTGCAGACCCGAAACCTCGCGCACCCGGGAGGGACCCTGTCAGGGATTGCAGCGGCTATGGTCTGCCCTAGGTCGATTCACTCGCCCCTAGAGCCTCGGGATTCGCAGCTCTCAAACATGAAGAACAGCGAAGAACGAGAGAGAAAAAACGGTGGGGATATAAAACGTAGACAGGAAAAAGTAGTATATTGATTTGTTCGATTGTGTGTTGTTCAATCAGCCATCACCCCCAATATATATAAGAGGCGGCTGGACTTCCCGTACAAGTAAAGGATTCATCTAGGCTTTCCTTACAAGAAATTACATCAATTCATGCCCTAGAGTCCTAGTTCTATTCCAACTCGGATTCAGTCTGAATCTGGCCCAACTTCTGTCTTCTTCCTTGCGCGGGCCGCCGAGCTTGCATATGATCTCCGATCAAGACGACCCAAATATCAAACTTGTGTGAATCAACGATACAAACAACTCTCATGCTGATTACTTTTTCAAATAAGGACATCTTGAATACTTCTCGAGGTCATCTTTACCTTCCAGTCGGACTCGGTCTTGCAGTAGACTGGATTACCCGAGTCTCGTAGTGAATATATAGGCCATATACTATCTCTGATGATGATGACTCCAAAACAAAAGTTTACCGTCTTGATGGTACGCATAACTTCTGTATTGAACACTTCTTCATCCGAGGTCATCTTGATAAACTTTAGCGCACATGTGCAGTCTCACTCGGATTCGAACTCATCCACTCGGATATTAGAGACTTTCACTCGGACCGTCCGACTGGACTTTTTCACTCGGAAGACAATCTTTCACTCGGATGACTATATTTCCACTCGGATGCCTATATTTTCACTCGGAAAGCAATATCTTACTCGATCGGTAAGTTTTCGTTCCGATGGTAATCTTTTCACTTGAAACATTTTCGTCTGGAGGACAATTTCACTCGGATGACTATATTTTTATTCGGATAATAATAAGTTCATCCGGTCAGCAAACTTCCACACGACTGGTAATTTTCACTCGGATGATAAGCTTTTTCACTCGGATTTCCAACTTAAAACACAGCCTGATCTTGTCTTATCTCTCCAGGGCCTCATACGACCTCGGATTGACACGAATTATATATGAAAACCGATCGGCTTGACGAGACGAAACTTTTCTGTGTTCAAGGTTTTTCGATTCAATGCTTTCTTGATAGCCGAATTGCTCACGCATTGCATCAGACACTCATCACATGTGTCTGGTGTCAAGCATAATATTTTGGTCTCTGGCCTGTCCAAACCGTATTGACTGTAACTTTTGCATATGTGAAAATCAATTGCCTCGACGAGACGAAGACAATTCCTTTATAGTGCTCCTTCATCTGAGGTCATATTGAGGGCGTAATCGGCCGAAAAGTACTCAGAACACTAAATTTTGTCACTCGGAGTACAGCTTCGGCCACTGAGATGAGGTCGAATGTCGATAGCCTAAATATCAAAGTTGTTCCACTCGACGATGTGAAACTTTCTCATGCTGAAAACCCTTTCACTCTGCATTTTGCCAAAATCAGGTGTCAACAGTAACTTGCTTAGAATTTTGCCTAGTTTCATAATATACCACTTTCATCCATGTTTAAAATGTCTAAATGTGTTGTTTGAATTAACTTGCGTAAATAGCATGTTAAAATGCTTTATTTCATAACTAAATAACCGTAGCTCCATTTTAAATAAACTTTATATGTAAATGGGGTAGAGAAATGCATAGATTAACTTGTTGCACTTTATTTTGTTATTTAACAACATTAAAATTTTGTATAGGGCAGAACAATACCAAATTAGAAATATGCTTATGAGGATTTTCCGGAATTATTGTTTGTTGTTCCGGCCTCGTTTAAACTTGCCTAGATAGGTAGTTTTATTATGCTTCACCTCTTCCATGTTAAAAACATTTAATCTTGACATGCATCATACATGGTTTAGCATCATGTCTCATTAAGTGTTGTGTGTTTACCATGTTGTTTGCTTCTTTCTGGTTGTGCTCCTTCTCGTTAGTTCCTGTTTCATTGCGATCGTGAGGATTCGTTCATCTACGCTTGGTTCATCTTCGTGGCTTCATCTTCTTCATGGACTCGTTCTTCTTCCTAGCGGGATTTCAGGCAAGATTACCGTCACCTTGGATCTCATTACTATCATTGCTATGCTAGTTGTCTTGATGCTACCGCTATATCGCGCTACCTACCACTTGTTTATCAAGCCTCCCAAATTGTCATGAAAGCCTCTAACTTTTGTCACCCTTCCAAGCAAACCGTTGTTTGGCTATGTTACCGCATTTGCTCAGCCCCTCTTATAGTGTTACTAGTTGCATGTGAAGATGAAGATTGCTCCATGTTGGTTTATGTTTATGTTGGGATATCACAATATCTCTTATATTATTAATGCATCTATATACTTGGTAAAGGGTGGAAGGCTCGGCCTTATGCCTGGTGTTTTGTTCCACTCTTGCCACCCTAGTTTCCGTCATATCGGTATTATGTTCCCGGATTTTTGCGTCCCTAACGCGGGTGGGTGTTATGAGAACCCCTTGATAGTTCGCTTTGAATAAAACTCCTCCAGCAAGGCCCAACCTTGGTTTTACATTTGCCTCACCTAAGCCTTTTTCCCTTGGGTTTCCGGAGCCCGAGGGTCATCTTTATTTTAGCCCCCGGGCCAGTACTCCTCTGAGTGCTGGTCCAAACCGAGTGATGTCCGGCGCCCCCTGGGCAATCAGGGTCTATGCCAACCCGACGTCTTGCTCATCCGGTGTGCCCTGAGAACGAGATATGTGCAGCTCCTATCGGGATTTGTCGGCACATTCGGGCAGTCTTGCTGGTCTTGTTTTACCATTGTCGAAATGTCTTGTAACCGGGATTCCGAGACTGATCGGGTTTTCTCGGGAGGAGGAATATCCTTCATTGATCGTGAGAGCTTATAATGGGCTAAGTTGGGACACCCCTGCAGGGTTTGAACTTTCAAAAGCCGTGCCCACGGTAATGTGGCAGATGGGAATTTGTTAATAGCCGGTTGTATTAAACTTGAAGTAAACTCTTCTAAAATACACCAACTGCGTGCGTAACCATGATTCTCTTTTGGGGTTGTTCGAGAGGAGAACACAGTTTTTGGGTTATGCTTGACACAGTTCTTCGTGATCATTACTAGTTGACGACCGCTAGTTAAGCTCCTCTTCCCGCTCTTGTTTCGTAAGTTAGCCACCATACTTTGCTTAGCCACTGCTGCAACCTCACCACTTTACCCCTTCCTTACCCATTGAGCTTTGCTAGTCTTGATACCCATGGTAATGGGATTGCTGAGTCCTCGTGGCTCACAGTTTACTACACCAACAGTTGCAGGTACATGTTATCCGATGATCATGACGCAAGAGCGATGTTTACTTGTGTTGGAGTTCTTCTTCGATCAGGGGATAGGTTTCCAGGTCAGAAACCTGGGCTAGCAGGGTGGATGTCGTTTGAGTTTCTGTTTGTGTTTCATCCCTAGTCAGATGTTATTCTCATGTATGATGTTGATGTATTCTTGGGGCATTTGTGCCATATGTATGTATGCCCATCTATTATGTAATGTTGATGTAATGATATCCACTTTGCAAAAGTGTGTCAATATGCGGTTCTATCCTTGATGGGACCTTCGAGTCTCTTTAGGATAATATCGCATATTGGGTGTGACACTGGTCCTATGGGAGTCATTACCATCCCATCAGACAAGAGAGATTGGTTGCGGCATAGGCCGTCGAAGGACCAACTCCTGCCAAGAGGGAGAAGAAAGTCAAGGAAACCGACAAGGACTACGATAAGGACTCCGGGAAGTGCATCTCTTTGGAGTATGCTGCGCCCAGCAGTGACTTGCCGATAAGTTCAACCTGCAAGAGATCCAAGACTTCTCACCCGGCAACCAAAAAAGTCCCGCCGCGACAGGATGAAATTAATGGTACCTTCACTATTAGTGATACCCTTGACGACAAATAGGAAAGTCCGCTCGTTACCTTCCTGCGGGCGAATGTCGATGTGTTTGCCTGGCAACATCTAACATCACCGGTGTTCCCAGGGAGGTAATCGAGCACCACCTTGATGTCCGTCCTCACGCCCGCCCCGTCAATAAAAAAGTTAGGAAGCAAGGCTTGGAACGGCAACAGTTTCATTGATGAGGAAATCAAGAAACTGGAGACATCAGGTTTGGTCTGAGGGGTACTGCATCCAACTTGTTTAGCAAATCCAGTGGTGGTGCGCAAAGCAAGTGGGAAGTGGAGACTTGTATTGACATCACTGAGGTGAACAAAGCTTGTCCAAAGGACTCCTTTCCCTTGCTGCGCATTTATTAGTTTGTTGACTCCACCTCTAGATGTGACTTGCTGTCCTTCTTGGATGCATACTCTGGGTACCACCAGATCTTCATGGCCAAGGAAGACGAAGAAAAGACTGCCTTCATCACCCCATGTGGTACGTACCACTTTGTGCATATGACCTTCGGGCTGAAGAATGTTGGTTCTATGTTTGTCGTGGGAAACCACAACCACCTATGGGGCCATGAGCCCCTGGTGGTTCGGCAGGCGGGATGAGCACATTACACAAAGAGCAGAGAGCATCGCGCAGCACAACAGATATCACACGGGCCATTTTACCTAGGTTCGGGCCGTGAGGTGTAAGACCCTACTCCTGCATTGGTGGATTGATGGTGGATGGTGGTGGAGATGCAACTCTCTAGCCCAACAGTGTTGCCACGAGGTGAGAGCGGCTATGTGTGTACGAGTGTACAAGGGTCCGAATCCTTTCTATGGTTGCCATGGGCCTCCTTTTATAGATCAGTGGGTCACCACAGTGGTAAATCAGTCATTATGCACTGATTAGATAGCAAATAGTGCTATCATACCTAACTCTGCAGACAGGGTAGAGTGCATTAAATGCGTCGCTTAGTGTCACATCAAGGCCTGCCCAGCAAGCCTTGTCGGGCTGTTCGGCAACCTTTCCCTCCTGTCTGCGTGACATGTGACTAGACGGGTGTCATTTGGAGGCGATTTCTCTCGAACGTGGCTGCCATGTGGTGAAGAACTGGCACTTAGTCACTTGGAGGCTTAACACCGCACTGATTGATGACTTCCATCATTGTGAGGTGGTGCGGTGGAGCCTTGGTGGAGTAGTTTGCCTCCATAAGTCCCGACAGGCCTGCCGGGACGGTCTTGAGGCTTGCTTCCGGGGTTACCCCGACCTCGCCAGGCTCACCTGTCCAGCAAGGGAGGTTTCCCCTTGATGGTATCTTGCATCTCTGGCTTGACTTGGTCTTCTTGATCTGCACTCTGACTCTTCAAAGAGTTGATTCCTTAAGCTTGGTCTAGTCTTGGATTTAGTAATCTTGTCGGGTTGGTGGCTTGATGTCCATGCACAAGTCAGGGGAAACATACAACCCTGTTTGTGTACCCCGATAGAAGCACCCGGGATGAGCCATACGTGTCGCTGGGCACGTTGGGTTAGGCCCCAAACAGTGCACGGACACGTGGCGAGAAAACACCGCGCGTGCAGCGATTTGTCATGATAATCAGTCAATCCAACGTCCACTTCACGCATTTACCGTGGTTCATGGGGTAGTGGGGCTGTAGCAATTAATGTGAAACGGTAACTTTCTGCAGAGTCGCGCCCTCCCCCACGTTCTTTTCTTAAGAAACAGAAGCGCTGAAGGACACTGCTCATTCATTGCCCGATCCGCTCCTCCATCATCTTCTTCCGCAAGCCAAACAACTGCCCTTCCTCCCTGCCCATACTCGCCACCGGCCTCCCACCCAATGCCTTTTCCCCATCCCCGTCGTAGTCTTGATGGAATGGGGAAGAAAACCGCTGCCAAAGGAAAGTGGACAACCGCCGCGAAAGAGGCGGCTGTTGAGGGGAGCAAGAAGTCGACGGAGCTGGACAGGAAGCAGAGAGGAGGTGTCGTCTTCTTCTCGTCTAACCTTGATGGCGAAGTGCTCAAGCAAGGTACCGATACCTGTGGGGAAGGGAAGTCCCGAAAGGGCATGGCGCACCCAAGGTTCTGGTGGAGGGGAAAGAGGACCTGCCAGATTCATACCGATTCTTCTACGCGTATTTCATCTACGGCCTCTGACCTCCTTTCTCAGATTTCTTTGAGGCAATGATGATGATTTATGGTTTCTATCTTCTGGATTTCACGCCAAATGCATGGTGTGCATGGCGATTTTCGCTCACTTGTGTGAGAATTTCGTCGGAGTCGCCCCCCAATGTTGACATGTTCAGGCACTACTTCGTCTCACGGATGGAGAATAAAAACCACCGTTCAGGGAACATAAGTTGGATGCCCCGGGTGGCGAGAGAGGTCTGGGATTACATCCCGGGCCAGCAACGCGGCATATGGGAAGAATGAAGAGCAGATTGGTGCTGGATCCAAAACAAGGAAGCTCAGAATTCTGCCAGGCATAGATAGAATGCATCGAGCGTGGCAACAATTGGAGGGAGGTCCGCCACTCCTATGACAAGCTCTGCCCGGCAATTAACAAGATTACCCGCCTAAAGGCTGCTGGGCTAACCATTGGGTATGTGGGAGCTGATTTCCTCCTCCGTCGCATCGCACCTCTGCAGAAGAGGGACAGGTTCGCCTGGAAGTATGGAGATGCCGCAGGCAGAATGAGATTGCTCCCTAGCCTGGCCAATAACCTGTCGGTATACGACCATGCCTGGTTGTGTGATTAGTTGTTTGGTAGCCCTTGGCGATTTAAACTGTCGGCAAACATCATCCCACTGAACAACAACTCCGCCAGGGACCAGATTCTGAAGTGGATGCCAGATTGCAATGCCCACGAAGATTCGAGTGATTGGCGACTGCCCACGCTCGACGAAGAGCTTGAATGGACATCCACCCTAGTGGAAAGGGCCAGTAGGGTGGAGACTAGAATGTACAAGCGCACCTCCACGATGGAGGCAGCGTACATCAAAAAAGGGGTGGAGCTGCACAGGGCACTGAAAGCCGCAGCGATGGCGAAGGTCAGGAAGGTAGGAAAGGGAAGGGGAAAGGATGAGGATGGAGGTTCCTCCCATAGTAGAGATGAGGTGCATGCCTCGGAAGAGGTTGCCGTGGATGATCCTGCCAGGGGTGAGCGTGCCGAGGACAAACCTGCTGGGAACGAGCCTTTTGGGATCGAGGCTCTACATACCGCGGCAGCAGAGGCCCGGGAGGCTGAGCAGGTCGCGGAGGCGGAGGAACTCGTGGAGAAGTGGCTCGCGGAAGGCCCTCAAGCGGCCGAGCTGAACTTGGACCCACGCCCTCGCAGGCGGGCCGCTAACCGGGGAACAGTGGCCCCCGATCCTATGCCTGTCGTGAAGAAGGTGAAGAAGACCTCCTCCAGGGGCAGCAAGCGAGATGCGGTGCGTCGACAATCCTCCCTCCTTGGCGGCTGTAGAGGTTGACTCCAGCTCTCAGTCTGGTTTGGGTTTTTCGTAGAGCTCGTCCTCATCAGAGCCCCCTGCGCCTCAACAATTCTCAAAACTACCGGGAAGCTCCGTTCCCCCGCCCCAGAAGAGAGGCAGGGCACCTTCGCCGCCCATGGAGTTCGAGATGAGCTCCATGCTCATTTATGGAGAGTGAAGATGATCACCCTTCTTCTTTTGCAGCAATTTTAATATGTCTGCTTCCGCTCGCTTACTGATCTTGCTTACCGTTGTTGATAGGGAGGGGGAGGAGGACACTGAGACTTTCATCCGCCGGCCAAATGGCTCAGGCAGGCAGAGCCGCCGAAGATTGTGGAGGAGACTGGCCTGGCGGGGAGTAGTACAAACGACCCGCCACCAAGCCCCCAGCTTAGCCCTCGGTGAGGAAGCACGGGATTGACCCCTCTCGTAGGGAGCAATGCAAGAGATCTCCCAACCCCCTCGGATGGAGGAGGAGGAGGGGAGATCTAGGCCGAGCCCCTCCAAGAAGGACCAACTCCACCCGCCAATCGAGTCGAAGAGCCCCAGATCATGGCTTCAACGGGAGAGCTCACCCATGACGACGTCGTGGTCGCTGCTGGAGGAGACGGAAATCATGGTCGGGCAACTGATGTTGCCAGGGAAATTGAGGAGTCTTCTACCCGGCAGACTCCTCCGAGTAATTATTTCCCCTCCCACTCTTCTTCCTTCTCTTTTTTATCAACTTGCTTCATGTTTCGAGTCCGTGATATCTCTGCTTCTTAACTTTTGCTTTCCAATCTTTGCTTGGAGCTCCTCAGCCCGAAGAACCTGATCTGATGGAAGAAGTGGCCAGCATAGGGAGGGATGCCACGGACGAAGCCGACAAGATCGCTGCCACAAAGGAGCAGGGACATGCTGCCAGGGGCGCCCATGAGCCCCTGATGGAGATGGAACAGATCCATGGCAGCGTGCCTGGGTCGGTTACCCTGGTCGAGGAGAAAGTTCCCCTCCAAACCATGGATCCCCTCCCCTCATTCGGTACTGTGGTGGAGACCTTGCAGCGACCCTCGAGGAAGTTGGTGCTGGTGCTTGCGCAGCCTGGGCTCGGAGCCCCCGACTCGTCGATGGCGGTGAGTGCAGACCTCGATGAAGAGCTTTAGCGTATCCTGGCATCGCTGTATCAAGGGGTCGAGGAAGTCGACGACTCTATTGCTGTCACGATGGACTTCTCTGTCGTGGAGTCTATGGTGGCAGGGCTCAAGGAGATGCAGGGCCGGCATAGCCGAAAGTGGGAGGAGCTCAAGGAGCAGCACAAGTGATGGAGTCAATCAAGGAGGAAGTAGGGTATTACCTCCGTTAAGAGGGCCCGAACCTAGGTAAACATTATGTCCCCTTGTTTCCTATTACCTTCGATCCTCAGACGCACAGTTCGGGACCCCCTACCCGAGATCGGCCAGTTTTGACACCGACAGCATGTCTGCCAACAAGTGGACCAATAGCTGACAGACAAGGATAACGAGCTACATGACTGGCACATCAAGCAATTCCAGGTCCTTGTGAAGGAGCAGGAGACAATTTCGATGGCGAGGCAGGATGTTATTGCCCGGGAGGCTCGCATGGAGGAGCGCAAGGCGCTACTGGATGCCAGAGAGCAGGACATTTATTCCCAGGAGGGGAAACTCGAGACCACTCTCTGTTCCAAGGATGATGACTTGGAAGTGCTCGTGCAGCAGCGCGCCAAGGAGTTAGAGGACAAACACGAAGCCGCCCTGGATGCTCTCACTGTTGATTCTGCTGCCTAGCTGAAGAAACTTGCTGATGACCTTGCCACTTCATCCTCTACCAAAGCCAAACTCGACCAGCAGGTGGCCAAGCTGATGGAAGAGCTTGCCGAAAGTGCTGAGGAGGTCTCGACCCTCAAAGAGTAGGCACAGAAAGCAGAGGTTCTTCTGAAGGATGTACAGGCGCAGCTCTCCTCCAACAGCCAAGGCCTCGAGACCGCCAATGGCACAATTGAAGATCTGAAGGCCAAGATCGGCACCCTGGAGAGCTCGGTTGAGTCCAGCGGGGCCCGTGAGCAGCAGCTGATGAAGGACCTAGATACTGCGAGGCGTCTCCAGAAGGACACAGAGGACATGCTGGTGAATCAGTCCAACCGGGTCGATCTCTGGATCAAGAGCTTGATTGATATTGCAAAGCGCCTCACTACTCAGGCTACAGCGACGGTCATGGAAGAGCCAGTCTTCTCGACCAGCAGGCAGGAGGTCCCTAGCGTCAAGCTAGGGGTCTTCTTCAATGAGCTGATCGACAAGCTGAAGGCGCATGAGGAGGGAAGGGCCGGTCGCTCCGTGACCTAGTCTCGGAAGCTTGTTCGCGACTCCCTCTTCATGGTTTTGAGCAACATCGCCTGCTGCCATCCGGACCTCGACCTCGCTAATGGCTTCAAGAAGCTGCCAGAAGGCTCAGATGTTCCCGCCACCGAGGAGAAGGCCGCCCCCTCACCGCCAAGGTCCTTTCTGTCCCAACGGCTCCATGCGGCCGCCAGGCTCAGCGTTGAACTATTCTTGTCACTGTGCTATCCTGTAACAAAACATGATGCATGTCCTGTGTTTAGACATCGCTTTATCTTGGGCTAGCGCTAAACTGATGTTTTTGCTTAATCCCTATTGCTTGTTTATCCTCTTGGGTTCACCCGTTAGCGTTTGTACGATTAATCCGCATGCACGTTTTGGTTGCCTGCCGGTATCATATTTGCCATGATTGTCCTAAGGGGCATGCCCTCAACAATCATCTTGGCGTGGATGCGTCTCGACAGGTTTTGCTTGGCAGTTTTCGACGCAACCACTCATTCTGCAAGCAGGCTCAGAAAAGAATGAGGGTGCAGACAGAAAAGATGGCAAGGTGCCATTACACGAAGGTTTTCCTCATACGAACACGTGTATACCCAAGGGATAAACAAATGCAAAACCTCAAACACATAAGAGAGCAATGGATGTACAAACTTAGCTCTTGTCCTCGCTTCCTCGCACCCCCTTCAGATGCGAGTGCTTGTCACATTTGTGAATTTCAAGAGGGATGGGTGCCGAGCAAGTAGCTCTCAGGCTCCCGGCAGGGGCCGATGAGAAAAGATCATATGTATCTTGCGGGCAGCATGGTGCGGTGCAAGGTGCGACCGATTTCTCTCTCTTCCCCTGCACATTTTTCAAACTATCTGGTGTCGGCGGGTATAAAAGTCATGCTGACGCGGACGGCCTTGCCGGAGCGCACTTGACGGGGTGTGGATCAATGGATTTTCACTAGTGCTCTACTCTGGATTCCCTAAGCAGGGTTAATGCTGAATCGAGTTTTGCATGGCACTTATCAACATTGATGATCCTGAAACCTAGAGTGGCTCGATTATCGATAAGTGGGAGCGGCGGAAAGAGAACCTTGTATCAATACACTTTGATCCTTTACCTGGGACGGGACTGGCATGGCGATTACACCGTCCGAACCACATGAGTTGGCCCGCCCCTGTCATTACTGATGCTCCCCGTCGCAGTAGATGTGGAGGAGGGAGGCGATGGAGATTGAACAGGGTGTGGGGGTAGCGACATTTCTTTCCCCCTCATCTCCCATCGCACTCCGTATTTTCTTGGTTGTCATAGAAGACGAAGCCGTCGATGATGAAGATGACGCGCTGCGTATGCTTCTCAGGTTCGCGCAAGCGCTGCCCCTTACCCGGCGCGCCAAATATGTCGTGGGAAACCGGAAACCTATGGGTCCTTGAGTCCCTTGTGGTTCGGTAGGGGGATCAACACATTGCACAAAGAGTGGAGAGCGTCGCGCAGCATGGGAGAGATCACACGGGCGATTTTACCTAGGTTCGGGCCGCCGTGAGGCGTCAAACCGGACTCCTGGTTTGGTGAATTAATGGTGGATGGTGGTGGAGACGCAGCGCTCTAGAATGGCAGGGTTGCCTCGGGGTGAGAGTGGCTACACGCGGACAAGTGAACAAGAGCCCGAAACCTTTCTATGGTTGCCATGGGTCTCCTTTTATAGATCAAGGGGTCACCATAGTGGCAACTCAGTCATTATGCACTAATTAGATAGCAAACAGTGATATCATACCTAACACTTCAGATAGGGCAGAGCGCATTAAATGCGTCACATCAAGGCCTACTCGGCAAGCCTTGCTGGGCTGTTCGGCCACCTTCCCTCCTTTCTGCGTGACACGTCGCTGGACGAGTGTCATTTGGAGGTGATTTTTATAGAAAGTTGCTGCCACTTAGTCATTTGGAGCCTTGACACCGCACTGATTGATGACTTGCATCGCTATGAGGTGGTGCGGTGGATCCTTTGCAGAGTAGTTTGCCTCCGCAAGTCCCGTCAGGCCTGCCGGGACAGTCTTGAGGCTTGCTTCCGGGGTAACCCCGACCTCGCCAGGCTCACCTGCCCAGCAAGGGAGGTTTCCCCTTAGTGGTATCTTGCTTCTCTGGCTTGACTTGGTCTTCTTGATCTATACTCTGACTCTTAAAAGAGCTGATTCCTTGAGCTTGGTCTGGTCTTGGATGTAGTAATCTTGCCGGGTTGGTGGCTTGCTGTCCGTGCACAAGTCAGGGGAAACATACACCCCTGTTTGTGTACCTCGACAACGTTTGCAATGGCCGTGCAGATTGGGTTCGAGTCACAGCTGCACAGGAACATTGAAGCATACATGGATGATATCATGGTCAAAACCAAGGACAAATCTTCAGTCATAAAGAAGAAACCTTTTCAAACTTATGGAATATGAACTTGAAGCTTAATCCAGAGAAATGTGTGTTTGGCATTACGTCTGATAAGTTTGTTCTTTGTGTCTCAGCGTGGGATAGAAGCCAACCCCGACAAGATCAAAGCAATAGAGCAGACCCAAGCCCCGAAGACAGCTCAGGATATGAGATGCTTGACTGGCGGTGTGGCTGCACTGAGCAAGTTCATATCCAAATCCACTGAGCATGCCTTGCCGTTCTTCAAATTTTTGAAGAAAGTTGGTCCAGTAAAATGGACTGCAGAGGCCGAGGCTGCGCTGCAGGATTTCAAGGCTACCTTTCTTCTCCTCCAACCTTGCTCACACCCAAGCCACAAGAGCCGTTGCTGCTATATTTGGCGGCAACAAATCAAGTGGTTAGTGCAGCCTTGGTAGCGCAGAGGGAAGAGGGTAGCGAAGAGGCTACTGCAACAGATCCTGCCGGTGTTGGGCCAGCTTTATCCCCGGCAAGGCCCGGTGATACGTCTCCAACGTATCTATAATTTTCTATTGTTCCATGCTATTATATTATCCGTTTTGGATGTTTTATATGCATTAATATGCTATTTTATACGATTTTTGGGAATAACCTATTAACCTAGAGCCCAGTGCCATTTTCTGCTTTTTGGTTGTTTTAGAGTTTCACAGAAAAGGAATACCAAACAGAGTCCAAATGGAATAAAACTTACGCCATGATTTTTCTTGGACCAGAAGACGCCCAGGACACTTGGAGTGCAAGTCAGAGGAGCTTCGAGGCGGCCACAAGGGTGGAGGGCGTGCCCCCAACCTTGTGGGCCCCTCAAGAGTCCCCTAACCTACATCTTCCTCCTATATATACTCTTATACCCTAGAAACATCTAGGGGAGCAACGGAACCAGTTTTCCACCGCCGCAACCATCTGTACCTGTGAGATCCCATCTTGGGGCCTTTTCCGGCACCCTGCCGGAGGGGGATTCGATCACGGAGGCTTCTACATCAACACCATTGCCTCTCCGATGAAGCGTGAGTAGTTTACCACAGACCTACCGGTCCATAGCTAGAAGCTAGATGGCTTCTTCTCTCTCTTTGATTCTCAATACAAAGTTCTACTCGATGTTATTGGAGATCTATTCGATGTAATACTCTTTTGCGGCGTGTTTGACGAGATCCGATGAATTATGGATTTATGATCAAGTTTATCTATGAATATTATTTGAATTTTCTCGGAATTCTTATATGCATGATTTGATATCTTTGCAAGTATCTTTGAACAATCGATTTGGTTTGGCCAACTAGATTGGTTTTTCTTGCAATGGGAGAAGTGCTTAGCTTTGGGTTCAATCTTGCGGTGTCCTTTCCCAAAGGATGAGGGCAGCAAGGCACATATTGTATTGTTGCCATCGAGGATAAAAAGATGGGGTTTTCATCATATTGCTTGAGTTAATTCCTCTACATCATGTCATCTTGCCTAATGCGTTACTCTGTTCTTTATGAACTTAATACTCTAGATGCATGTTGGACAACGGTCGATGTGTGGAGTAATAGTAGTAGATGCAGAATCGTGTCGGTCTACTTGACATGGACGTGATTCCTATATTCATGATCATTGCCTTAAATATCGTCATAACTTTGCGCTTTTCTGTCAATTTCTCGATCGTAATTTGTTCACCCACCGTAATATTTTCTATCTTGAGAGAAGCCACTAGTGAAACCTATTGCCCCCGGGTCTATTTTACATCATATTAGTGTCATGTCAACTTGCCAGTTCCTGTCGCCATTCTTTTACTTTGCAATCTTTTACGTTCCGTTCCATAAATCAAAAATACCAAAAATATCACCTTACCGATTATCCATCTCTATCAGATCTCACTTTGCAAATAACCGTGAAGGGATTGACAACCCCTTATCGTGTTGGGTGAAAGTTGGTGTTTGTTTGTGCAGATATTCGGTGACTTGATCGTTATCTCCTACTGCAATTAATACCTTGGTTCTCAAAATCTGAGGGAAATACTTGTTCTACTTTGCCACATCACCCTTACCTCTTTAAGGGAAAAACCAACGCAAGCTCAAGAGGTAGCACCCAGCGGCGGTGACGGAGGGGGATCACATATTAGCGCTGACAAACATGAGGGGGTGCCAAGGAATAATATGGTGCAGCGACCAGTTTACTTTGTCAGATCCCTCTTGCAGGGAGCGAGATCAAGGTACTCTAGTGTCCAAAAATTAATCTTCGGCCTCCTCATGGCCTCAAGGAAGCTACGCTGTTACTTTCAAGCCCACGAGATCACTGTTGTGACTTGCCTCCCACTGTAGCGGATCTTCTGGAACCCCGAAGCCATCGGCAAGATAGTGGAATGGGCTCTGGAGCTATCATGTTTTGCCCTAAAATTTGAGAGCACCGCAACTATACAAAGCAGAACACTAGCATAATTCGTAGCAGACTAGATGCTGACGCCTGATGAAGAGACCATGGAAATTGCCTACCTGGCAAGGAGGCCCCTAAGGAATGGATCATGTACTTTGGTGGTGCCTTGTCGCTCCAAGGTGCTGGCGCAGGAGTATTACTCGTTGCACCCACCAGAGAACACCTCAGGTACGTCGTCCAAATGCATTTCCCCAGGGAAGACGCCAACGATTCCCGACAGCATGTGTGGGCCATGCCCTGGGGCTTCTGGCGATCATACATCCAGCACAATTGCATGACACAAGGTCAAGTCAGAAAAGCCGCTCTTCGTGAGATCAAGGAGAACATTAAGATAGATAAGATAGCAGAGGACCACCTTGGGAAGGCCTCCCTTGCCGGGCAGGAGAGCCTGGCCGGGTCGAGGCCGCACCCATGGACAAGTCCAGATTCGCCCCGGCAAGGTTGTCGGGGCCGCGAAGATCAAACCCTACCAAACTCCTCCAACAAGGAATCGTCACCAAGACGCCACCGCTCCACCTCACCACACTCAAGTCACTAAACAGTGCGGTGTCAGGGTGCTAAGCAACCAGGTGGATCCTATCAAACACGTGGAAGCATCAAGAAGAAGAGATTAGCTTTATTGACTCCTGTCGGTGTCAAAACCAGCGGATCTTGGGTAGGGGTCCCGACCTGTTCGTCAAGGATGATGGTAACAGGAAGCAAGGGACACAGATGTTTACCTAGGTTCGGGCCCTCTCGATGGAGGTAAAACCCTACTTCCTGCTTGATTAATATTGATGATATGGGTAGTACAAGAGTAGATCTACCACGAGATCATAGAGGCTAAACCCTAAGAGCTAGCCTATGATGGTATGATTGTAATTGTGATCGGGCTTCTAAGGACCAACCTCTTCGGTTTATATAGGCACCGGAGAGGGCTAGGGTTTATATGGAGTCAGTTACAAGGAAGGAAATATAATATCCGGATCGCCAAGCTTGCCTTCCACGCCAAGGAAAGTCCCCTCCGGACACGGGCCGAAGTCTTGAGTCTTGTATCTTCACGCTTCAATAGTCCGGACGTTGTACACAGTCCGGCTGTCCGGATACCCCCTGATCCAGGACTCCCTCAGTAGCCCCTGAACCAGGCTTCAATGACGATGACCGGCGCGCAATATTGTCTTTGGCATTGCAGGGCGGGTTCCTCCTCCGAATACTCCAAGGTAATTATCGAACACGTAGACCGTGTTCGGATTTGCAAGATGATCTTCGTATGGTATAGATCTGATTTGCTGGCAATCTTCATGCGACACGCCCTTGCATCGGGGCTTGGTCCAACGCGAACCGACATTTCCTGCCCCACAACAACTCGTGTTGCGAGGCGGTTTTATTGGCACGTCCCGTCGAGGCAGAGATCGTGTTCCTCCTATTACGGGATTTTCCATCAATATGAGCACGCATGACCCCATGACGGTTGTTGGTATAACCCGTGTGTTTTCTAGATAAGCCTCAAACGGTCACACCGGGGACTCTTGATATTCACCCTCTTTATAAAGGGATCGAGACCTACGCCTCCTTTTTCACCTTCATCGCGCCTCCTCGCACCTCTAGTTCTAACACCCAAAACCTAAGCTCCACCCCTCCGAGATCCTCCAATATGTCCGGATCTGACCCTCAAGGCTGGTGGGTGGCCTCCTCAATTGAAGAGAAGGACATTGCAAAGCTTAGGGAGGTCAGGTACTAGACCACAGATATCCAGCAAAGGCTCCCTGCTCCAGGGCAGGTCATCCCTACGCCGGAGACCAACGAGTGTGTCGTTTTTGTCCCACACTTCCTCCGCGGTCTGGGTTTCGCCCTTGATCCCTTCGTGAGGGGGCTCATGTTCTATTATGGGCTGGATTTTCACGTCGTTTATTATCGTGTGCGAGGCTTTCCTCCATGTCACCCCACACTTCGGCTTATGGCTCAAGACCTTCAATGTGACTCCGAAGATGATCGAGGGGTGACATGTGGAGTGCGGAGGTGCCGTAATAAGCAGGAACGGTGATGCCCCATGGCCAGAGGGTTATTTCCCAGAAGTATCCGATGTATGGCAGCGGAGGTGGTTCTATGTCACAGCTCCCAGAGGCACAAAGTGGGCGGCTGCCCCCGAGTTTCGCTCAGGCCCTCCGTCGAACTTGGCGTCTTGTAGAGACATAGGACGGAATTGGGGACCCGCTGGTGATATACCAGTACTGCAGAATCGCATCCGGGAGCTTCTTGCAAGGGACATTAATCTTGTTAGCATAATGCAAGTGATGTTGATCCGGCGGATGTTGCCGTGCCAACGCCGGCCCCTTCGGATGTGGGAGTTCAATCCGGAGGGTCCACGGACCGTCAAGCACTTCTTCGGCCTGAAGCTCGAAGAGATGTGCAAATTATTCTTCGGACGGAAAGTGAAGTTTCCGGACACCACCGAGGATGTGGGCCGAAGCTGTAATCACCTAGATACCCAAGTAAGTAACTTTGATGCCAGACACCCTATTTTGTATTTATCATTATTGTTTGTTCTGAAAATCATCCGTGGCCAGGAATGGCTCAGCAAGGCGGAGAGAATCAGGTGTCCGGCGCCACTTCCCGAAGGCTCGCCCGCTCCCAACATGGCCAAGATGCTTGACCGAGTACTCAGCAGGATGCCCAAAAGGAAAGACAAGGGGAAGGACGAAGAATCCGAACCCCACACGCTACGCATCCGAACCGGGGGAATTGCTACCTCCCCTAAGGAGGATAGTCGGGAAGGGGAGGCTAAGGCATCCTCCCCGCGCAGGAAGAAGAGGGCCGCCTCCGAAGACTCGGAGACGGAGATGCCCAAACCTGGGAAAAATATAACACCAGGGGGCTTTGCCCCAACGGGCACCCTCACCGCATCGTGCCCACCAACGGGCCAGCCCTCCACAGAGCTGTAAGTTAATTTTTAATTCGAAGGTACTGTGTTCCTCCTAGATCAATAACCAGGATTCGTCTTTCGCAGTCCGGCTAGCTACCCTTCTCAACAAAGTTCGTCTTTGGGGGATCTTCCTCCGGAGATGATGGAGAGCGAGACCCCACCCACCTCTCCGACTCACGAAACGGGTGACGCTGAGGTGCCGTAACGGAGGAGTCCGGATCTGCCAAAGCCGGAAGCCAATATGTCAGCCCCCCTGAGCCCGGAGCATTTGGCTCCTACGAGGGCGATGGGAAGGGTCCGGCACAGTTCGGTGTCCGGCCGGACGTACTGACGGGCCTACTGGAGCGAGCTGCTCTTTCGGATGAGCACCGCTCATTAATGAGCGCCGTGCTCAGGAAGATTTCCTCCGCTACTAGCAGTTTGAATGAAGCGTTTACAAGTCTGCTCAGAGGATTTGAGGTATGAAGTGAAGAATACATTGTTTTTGGCTGTGAGGCACGCGTTAGGTGTGCTCCATATAGATAGTAGCCCCTGAGACACTGGTTTCCCGCCCTAGGGGGCAAACGGGGGATGATAAATCAATGATTGTGCTATAAATATGTGCAGGTACTTGTGAGTCCGGCCGCCGACCAGACCGTGGAAGTTTCCGAACTGACCAGGCAGATTCGATCGATTGATGCCGATATCACGCTGGTGAACGAATGGTGGACAAGTCACAAGGTATGTGCTCTGCCTACCTTTGTATAGGAAAATATGGAGGCAGCATGATATTAATGTAATATGTTCGGACTGCAGATGGTGCTGCTGCCGTGGAGGCCCTGAGGGCAGAACTTGTCCAAGCCAAGGAACAAGCTCGGGTTAGCAATACGGCTGCCCTAAAGGCGACCGAGGAACTGAGAGCCGAACAGGCTGCTCGTCGCCGAAGCGAGGAAAGGATGGCCGAAATGGATATTGAGTTAAAAAATGCCGCTGACCGGCATGAGCTCCTTAAAAAGGAGCATAAGTATAATTTGGCCAAGCTAGGCAAGGCACGCAATGCCACCAAGGAAATACGGAACGAGCTCAGGGGTGTGCGGGAGGAGCTTCAACAGGCCGGTAAAATCGTGGCTGGAGGTTCCTACTTGCTGCGGATGAAGTTTTTCGATCCAACGTACACTCCCCTGGATGGGCGCTGGAGTCCCGCGGACGCGTATGCAGATTTGGCGAAGAGTACGGCTGACGCTGCCAAGTTCTTCGATGGTTAGGGTGATAAGGAGGTGGAGAAGCTTTTCTGGTCGCAATTCAATGCTCCCACTTGCCCGCTGCCGTTAAATGACAAGATGGCTGCTGTAGCGGAGCTTCACAGGCTGTCCGGTCTTGCAATGCGGTCTGTAATAGACCATCTTTGGCCGGAAGGGCCTAAGACGGACAGTTACTTTGGTTTAGTGCAAAAGTTCCTTGGGGCTGTGCCTCGGATCGACGCCATGAGGAGATCGGCGTGCATAGAGCGTGCACGGATGGCTCTTGCCCGCGTTAAAGCCTATTGGACGGATATGGAGGCCAATACTATAGCGACCCAAAATCCGGCGGGGGGGCAGTATCCGGCCGAGCACTACTTGGCGTAGGTCACAGAAGGTGCCCGCCTAATAGAGGCGCAGTGCTAGAAGAATGTCTTATTCGAGTGATGAGTCGAATCATTGTAAAAAAAATGTTAGTTTGGTTATAAGGCTATATTTATACTTTTTGCCCGAAAGTATTATTGTGTCCCCTTTGTGGCCGTTTACATATGTATATATGAATGTTTAATCCGAAAGATAGCAGTCGTTGGCTTCATCCCCCACGCAGGCAATGCGGGGGTGTTCGCAAAAAATATGCTTAATCACACTTGATCCAACGTCTTGGTCCATGAAGTAGGTGATCGCACGTCGAACTAGGCAACCGGACAATATAGCTGTAACACTTTCTCTTAGCCATGTGAGTCTAATGTTGGGGCTACTATGTAGCCCCTAGTACCTTAGCGTGCATCCAAATACGGGCGCGTGTGTACATGACCGGGAAATGGTCCTTCGTTAATGCGGAGGGATCCTAAAGACTCAGATGAGTCTTCGAGTGGTTGAGTAGTCTCTCGCTGTATCATGACAGTCAATTTTCGGCTTTCTCTACTGAGGTGCTCGTCCGGAATAACCAGCGCACAATCGCAGTAGTTCTCCTTTGGCCACCTTAGCCGATAGTAACGGAACATAAGGCGGCAAACCCAGGAGCCGGGCAAACCCAACATTTGACCAAAGACATGATTCGGAGCTGCTGCATATAAGGCCAAACTCGTGACGCCGAACACTCCCGGAGGTATTCGCACTTTACAATAGTCGATGGGCTCAAGAATGCCCATTCGTTATAAACCCTGTTTTTCCAGGTACGTGCGTTAATCTGTCGTGGCTAGATGCCAAAAACGGCAGTATCCTCTGTGGGTATGGAACCCATGGGATGGTTAAACAACAAGAGGCAATAGAAAAGGTTTACACAGGGGCTTAATCTAAAAAGAAACCTGTTGAACGGGGCACTGTTGCACGTCTGCGCCTTTGTCTCCGTTGTGCTGTATCCTGGAAGGGTATCGCGCGAACGTTGTCTGTGGAAAAAAGTGAAACTCGTAGAAGAGTACAACGTGAGTATGCGATGGATAATAAAAGTGTAAGATGTTGGCCAGCCCATAAGGTTGACCCAACTGTGGGACTACGTTAAGTATTTATAGCCCCTGGTGTCCACTCCGGGATTACATATATAGTGCCCTGGTTCAATTTTATCCGGGCGACCGGACTCGTCTAGCCGAGTCTGTGGTTTTTTTTTGACAGAAAGACTGTAAGGGAACCCCTTACAGTATAATTCGTGCAACAAACCCAAATTGCAAGTACCATGCCTTGAACCTGGGTGGGTGGGAAGGCATCAGCCCCTTCCCACCACTAGGCTATGCCTTAGTCCGCGCCGAGTCTGTGGTCTTTAATGACCAGTCATGTTTTCTGATGTTGGAGGCCGCTTATAGTCCGGCCGTGAGGGCCGTCGCGTGTTCCTCTACGCTTGACGAACACTCTGTTAGTCCGCTAACGGTGATGACACCACGTGGACCGGGCATCTTAAGTGTAAGGTAGCCATAGTGCGGCAATGCGTTGAAGCGGGCGAAGGCCGTTCTTCCGAGTACTGCGTGATGTTCACTTTGGAAGGGCGCGATGATGAAGAGTAGTCCTTCGCTTCTGGAGTTGCCTGGAGAGCCGAATGTTACCTCCAGTGCGACAGAGCCTCTGCTGTGGGCTTCAACACCTGGTATCACCCCTTCAAAGGTGGTGTTGCTTTGGTTAATTCTGGATGGGTCTATCCCCATCCTGCGGACAGTGTCCTCATATATTAAATTGAGACTGCTGCCGCCGTCCATAAGGACGCGGGTGAGACGGTATCCGTCGATTATTGGGTCAAGCACCAAGGCCTTTGATCCTCCGTGCCAAATACTAGTTCGGTCATCCAAGTTATCGAAAGTGATCGGATAAAGCATCCAGTGGTTAGGTGTGAGTACGATGGGCCCTATATCGAGCGCGTCTCTATGCGCGCGTTCGTGCCCCCTCATGGATGTGTGAGTCGCGTGGATCGTGTTCACTGTTTTAACCTCTGGCGGGAATTCTTCTGTCCTTCAGTGTTCGGCTGGCGAGGTTCATCTTCGTCTTCACTTGGTGTTTCCCTTTCATTGTGTTCGGAATTTAATTTTCCGGCCTGCTTGAAGACCCAACACTCTCTGTGCGTGTGGTTTGCAGGTTTGTCAGGGGTGCCATGAATTTGGCATAGTCTATCTTGGACTTTATTCAGGCCGGACGGTCCCTCGTTGCTGCCTTTAGATGGCTTGTTTTGCTGATTAGGTCGAGAGCCCCTGAATCCGGCATTAACCATTGTGTTATCCGGGCTCTCTCCTTGTTTTGGCGTTTGTGTTTATGACGCCTTGGTTTCCCATTGGCATCCCTTATTTCGGATGTACTGGGGTCGCTGGTGCCTCTACAGGCTAGCCAGCTGTCTTCTCCCGCGCAAAAGCGGGTCATAAGGCTTGTTAGGGCTGCCATTGTCCTTGGCTTTTCTTGGCCGAGGTGTTTGGCGAGCCACCCGTCACGGATGATGTGTTTGAATGCCGCTAAGGCTTCGGCATCCGGACAGTCAACAATTTGATTCTTCTTAGTGAGGAATCTGTTCCAAAACTTGCGGGCGGATTCTCCGGGCTGTTGGACTATGTGACTTAAGTCGTCAGCATCCGGAGGCCGGACATAGGTCCCTTGAAAGTTGGCCCTGAAAGCATCCTCGAGTTCCCCCTAGCTCCCAATTGAATTTTCGGTGAGGCCTTTTAACCAGTGCCGAGCTGGTCCCTTCAGCTTGAGGGGGAGGTATTTGATGGCGTGAAGGTCATCCCAATGAGCCATATGTATGTGCAGGATAAAGTCCTCGATCCAGACCCCTGGGTCTATCGTTCCGTCGTATGCCTCTATGTTCACGGGTTTAAAGCCCTGTGGGAATTCGTGGTCCAGTACTTCATCTGTAAAGCACAGGGGTTGAGCAGCCCCTCTGTATCTGGACGTGTTGTGGCGTATCGTCGGCTGTTGTTGTGTCCGGTCTTTATTCCGTACTGGTATCGATTGGTGTAATCGTTTTGGCGACCATAGTCCTTCGCCGGGGTGCGTTCTTTGGATCCATAGATCGACCTGGCCGCGCTAGCTTTTTTATTCAGGTGTTCATGTGGATCGGTAGCCGCTTTGTTGCGGTTTTGAAGTGGTACATCTACGTCGTCGAATTCTGGCAGTAGCTTGCATTTTGGATAGCTCTTTGCATGGCGATCATCACCGTATCTTTCTTCGGTGTCTAGCACTTTATTCCATCTATGGTTGAGCGTTTCCTGTGCGGCCTTGAGCTGTTGCTTCTGCTTCTTTAGACTCCTTGCGGTGGCCATAAGCTTTCTGTGGAGGTTATCTCGTTCCGCATGTTTTTCCGGGATTGCATCATTATCCGGACTGTTTTCCTGTGCTGGTTCGTTTTGATGACCTTGTCCGTCGGGATCATTGTCCTCGGGCATCTGCTCCGAACTGTGTTCAGGGTGACCTGGTTCGTCCTGCTCCATTGCTAGGTCTGTATGGTCGTTGTTGCCTTCGGAGTTGATTGTAGTATCGATCCCTCTGGCACTCTTGTCACTATATTTACTGTTGCTGGATTTAGAACGGCGTCTGCGCTGTCGCTTTGGCTTTTGTCCGGGGGTTTTATCGTCCGGATTGTCGCCTTTGTCCTCTTTGGGCGTGTCCACCATGTATACGTCGTGTGATGAGGGGGAAGTCTAGTGCCCCGTAGATTCCGCATCTTCTCATGCATCGTCGTACATACCGTCGATGTCTTCGGAGTCAAAGTCAGGTACGTCGGTTAAATCATCGACCGTGGCTATGAAGTTGGTGGTGGGTGGGCAACAAATTTCTTCATCGCCTGCTTCCCACTCGAACCGGACATAGTTTGGCCCAGAAATTTCTATCAAAGAGAGAGTTTTCTACGATTTTAGCATGTCGCCAAAGGGCGAGTGCCGAAAAATGTCCGCGGCAGTGAACTCCATTACCGGGGCCCATCCTGGCTCGACCGACTCGGGAGTGCGCGGATCAGACTCAACATCCGGATACAAATCCGGGGGTCCGGAGTCATAGGCCACGCTAGAGGTAAGGCCCGTGTTTGGTTCCAACGTCGATGAGTGCGCGTCCTGCGGGACGGGGTCCAGTCCTCCGTCCTTAGGCAGCGCAGCCTGCTCCGGATTTAGGTCCGAGGCTAATGTAGGAGTGGCACCCTGAGCTTCATCCGACGGCCGGTCTAAGCCATGCTCGTCGTGACTGTCCGGTATCGCGTTATTAGCGACGTTTGAAGGAGCCATCGAACCCAGCAGTGACGACACAGAGGAACTCTCAATGAAAGCACCAATGTCGGTGTCAAAACCGGCGAATCTCGGGTAGGGGGTCCCGATCTGTGCGTCAAGGCTGATGGTAACAGGAAGCAAGGGACACAGATGTTTACCCAGGTTCGGGCCCTCTCGATGGAGGTAAAACCCTACTTCCTACTTGATTAATATTCATGATATGGGTAGTACAAGAGTAGATCTACCACGAGATCGTAGAGGCTAAACCCTAAGAGCTAGCCTATGATGGTATGATTGTAATTGTGATCGGGCTTCTAAGGACCAACCTCTCCGGTTTATATAGGCACCGGAGAGGGCTAGGGTTTACATGGAGTCGGTTACAAGGAAGGAAATATAATATCCGGATCGCCAAGCTTGCCTTCCACGCCAAGGAAAGTCCCCTCCGGACATGGGCCGAAGTCTTGAGTCTTGTATCTTCATGCTTCAACAGTCCGAACATTGTACACAGTCTGGCTGTCCGGATACCCCCTGATCCAAGACTCCCTCAACCCCCATCGAGGAGGCGTGTCAAGCTGATAAGAAGAGGCAGACAAGCGGCTCAACAGACTTGCCGGGGTTCACCCTCAGCATGACACCTAGCAGTGCATTTAATGCACTTTGTCCTAACTGCCAGAATTAGGTATGATAGCACTGTTTGCTATCTAATCACACCCAAATGACTGTTTTGCTACTGTGGTCACTCCTTGACCTATAGAATGAGGCTCGAGGCAACCTAGCAAGGGGTTCGGACGTTTTCGACCCCACCACACTTGTAAGCTCACGTTGCTCTCCCCAAGGCACCTTGCCGGGCTAGAGCACGTTGATCCTTCATGTTCCTCCAGATCATTCCACCACATTAGGAGTTTCATTTTATGCTACAAAGCGGCCTGAACCTGGGTAAAAAGAGAGAGTCCGTTGTCGTGTTGTCCCTCGCTACTTCTACTGTTTATGCAATGAGGCCGTCCCCATGCCGAACCACAAAGGGGCACCCATGCCCCATTGGTGATCGTGCTTCCATGGAGACATCTTTGGCGCGGCGTCTGTGTGATTTTGGGAGTAACTGCCACTTTACCTCTCCCACTGCGCCTACCGTTTCCGCCACATACGCTGCATGCGCTGCGCAAGGTTGGTGGTGGACGCGCAGGCCGCGGGAATGTGTGCCATGGCAGAAAGCATGATGCCAGGGATGGGTGTAGGAGGGCGATCGGCGAATCTTGACGTCGTCAGTGACGCAAACGAACCGGATTGGTGAAGCGCGGCGGTTGCCATAGGATGGTGAGGAGCTAGCCCCCTGCCACGCCCCGTTATAGAGGGGGAGCATGGAGGTGAATGGGAGGGCTCACCCATGCATCTTCTCCTTCTTATTCTCGTCTCCCTCTCCCACCATGGAGAGAGGAAGATGCGCGCTCATCCTCCGGCGGTGGCGACAAGGGCCTCCTCTTAGAACAACATCCTCGCCATCGCCCTGGACGATGAGGCGGGATTCAGTGCACACGATGGTCCCGTAGGACGTGGTCATGCTGGCGCGGCGCTCGAGGCCAAGGAGAACATTCTGGTGCTCCGGTCGCTCCATCCCTAGCTGCTCCGACTCCAATGGAGGGCCATGTCAGGGAGACACCGCTGGAGTTCATTGTTAGGCTGCGCGAGCCCCTGCGAGCCATCTTCGGCTTCTTGCCCTTTTGCAAGGGTGATGGACATTGAACAACCGTGCTACTTCTCGCGTTGGTTTTTCCCATGAAGAGGAAAGGGTGATGCAGCAAAGTAGAGATAGGTATTTCCCTTAGTTTGAGAACCAAGGTATCAATACATTAGGAGGTACACGCAATTTTGAAATCTATGCACCCAAACAATCAAACACTTGCACCCAACGCGATAAACGGGTTGTCAATCCCTTCATGATCACTTGCAATGATGATATCTGATAAAGATAGATATAAAAGATTACTAACATGTAAAAAAAAATAGAAGTAAATAAATTGCAGCAAGGTATTTTTGGGCTTTGGTTTATAGCTCTGAAAATATATGATAGAAAATAGACCCAGAGGCCATAGGTTTCACTACAGGCTTCTCTCTTGAAAAAAAATACGATGAGTGAAAAAATTACTGTCGAGCAACTGATATGGAAGTGCAAAGTTATGACGATATCCAAGGCAATGATTATGAATATCAGCATCATGTTCGTGTCAAGTAGACCGACTCCTGCCTGCATCTACTACTATTACTGCAAACATCGACCGCTATCCAGCATGCATCTAGAATATTAAGTTCATAAGAACGGAGTAACGCCTTAACTAAGATGACATGATGTAGAGGGATAAACTCAATAAAGATGATGAAACCCCATCTTTTTACCCTTGATGGCAACAATACAATTCGTGCCTCGCTACCCCTACTTTGTCACTGGGTGAGGACACTGCAAGATTGAACCCAAAACTAAGCACCTCTCCCATTGCTAGAAAAACCAATCTAGTTGGCCAAAACCAAACCAATTATTCGAACAGAAATACAAAGATATCAAATCATGCATATAAGAATTCAGAAAAGACTCAAATAATATTCATAGATAATATGATCATAAATCTATAATTCATTGAATCTCGACAAACACACCACAAAAGAATATTACATCAGATAGATCTCCAAGAACATCGAGGAGAACATTGTATTGAAGATCAAAGAGAGAGATAAAGCCATCTAGCTACTAGCTATGGACCTGTAGGTCTGTGGTAAACTACTCATGCTTCATGGGAAGGGCAATAGAGTTGATGTAGATGCCCTCCATGATCGAATTCCCCTCTAGTAGGGTGTCAGAAAAGGCCCCAAGACAGGATCTCATGGAAACAGAGGCTTGCGGTGGCGAAAAGGTATTTTGGTGGACGCTTCTGGTGGTTTGGGAATATTTCTGAATTTATAAGCCAAGAATTAGGGTTGGAGGAGCTCCGAGCGGCCCACAAGCCCTCAAGGCGCCCCCTAAGGCGCGCCCCTGAGGCTTGTGGCCGCCTCGGCTCTCCTCTGACTTCATCTCCAAGTCCTACCTGTGTCTTCTGGTCCAAGAAAACTCATCATAAAGTTTTATTCCATTTGGACTCTGTTTGATATTCCTTTCCTTTAAAACTCAGAAACAAGGAAAAAACAGAAACTAGCACTAGGATCTGGGTTAATAAGTTAGTCCCAAAAATAATATAAAATAGCATAATAATGCATATAAAACATCCAAAACAGATAATATCACAACATGCAACAATAAAAAATTATAGATACGTTGGAGACGTATCAAGCATCCCCAAGTTTAATTCTTACTGGCCCTCGAGTAGGTAAATGATAAAAGCAAAAAAAATTATATGGAATGCTACCTAACATATTTATCCTTGTAATTTCTTTATTGTGGCATGAATATTCAGATCCGTAAGACTCAAAATAAGAGTTTAATATTGACATAAAAACAATAATACTTCAAGTATACTAATAGAGCAATCATGTCTTCTCAAAATAACATGGCCAAAGAAAGTTTTCCCTACAAAATCATATAGTCTGGCTAAACTCCATCTTCATCACACAAAGTATTTTATCATGCACAACCCTGATGACAAGCCAAGCAATTGTTTCATACTTTTGGTGTTCCCAAACTTTTTCAACTTTCACGCAATTCATGAGTGTGATCCATGTATATAGCACTATGGGTGGAATAGAAAATGGTGGTCGTGGAGAAGACAAAAAAAGGAGATAGTCTCACGTCAACTAGGCGTATTAACGTGCCATGGAGATGCCCATCAATAGATATCAATGTGAGTGAGTAGGGATTGCCATGCAACGGATGCACTAGAGATATAAGTGTATGAAAGCTCAAAAAAGAAACTAAGTGGGTGTGCATCCAACTTGCTTGCTCACGAAGACCTAGGGCAATTCGAGGAAGCCCATCATTGGAATACACAAGCCAAGTTCTACAATGAAAAATTCCCACTAGTATATGAAAGTGACAACATAGGAGACTCTCCATCATGAAGATCATGGTGATACTTTGAAGCACAAGTGTGGAAAAAGGATAGTAACATTGTCCCTTCTCTCTTTTCTCTCATTTTTTCTCTTTTTTTTGTTTGGGCTTCATGGCCTCTTTTATTTTTTTGTGGGATTCTTTGGCCTCTTTTATTTTTTTTATAAATTCTGGAGACTCATCCCAACTTGTGAGGGAATCATTGCTTCCATGATCCTTTCCTCACATGGGACAATGCTCTAAAAACGATGATCGTCACACTTTTAATTACTTACAGCTCAAGAATTACAACTCGATACTAGAACAAAATATGAGATAACGAATGCCTCCGGCGGTGTACTGGGATGTGAAATGATCAAGAGTGACATGTATAAAGAATATGAACGGTGGCCTTGCCATAAATACTATGCCAACTACATGATCATGCAAAGCAATATGACAATGATGGTGCGTGTCATAATAAAACAGAACGGTGGAATATGCATGGCAATATATCTCGGAATGGTTATGAAAATCCATAATAGGTAGGTATGGTGGCTGTTTTGAGGAAGGTAATGGTGGGTTTAATGCACCGACGAAAATTGTGGTACTAGAGAGGCTAGCAATGGTGGAAGGGTGAGAGTGCGTATAATCCATGGACTCAACATTAGTCATAAAGAACTCACATACTTATTGCAAAAATCTATTAGCCATCGAAACAAAGTACTACACAAATTCTCCTAGGGGGATAGATTGGTAGGAAAAGACCATCGCTCATCCCCGACGGCCACTCATAAGGAAGACAATCAAAAAAAAAATCATGCTCTGACTTAATGACATAACGGTTCACCATACGTGCATGCTATGGGAATCACAAACTTTAACACAAGTTTTTCTACAAATCCACAATTACTCACTAGCATGACTCTAATATCACCATATTTATATCTCAAAACAATCATAAGGAATCAAACTTCAGATAGTATTCAACGCTCTTTATATGAAATTTTTTATTATATCCCTCTTGGATGCCCATCATATTAGGACCAAATTCATAACCTAAGCAAATTACCATGCTGTTTAGAGACTCTCAAAATAATATAAGTGAAGCATGAGAATTCAACAATTTCTATAAAATCAAGCAACCACCATGCTCTAAAAAGATATAAGTGAAGCACTAGAGCAAATTGCCTAGCTCAAAAAATATAAGTGAAGCGCATAGAGTATTATAATAGATTCACGATTAATGCGTGACTCTCTAAAAAGGTGTGTATAGCAAGGATGATTGTGGAAAACTGAAAATCAAAGACTCATATCATCCAAGACGCTCCAAGAAAAACACATATCATGTGGTGAATAAAAATATAGCCTCAAGTAAATTTACCAATAGACGAAGACGAAAGAGGGGATGCCATCCAAGGCATTCCCAAGATTTGATGCTTGGTTGTCCTTAAACATTACCTTAGGTGCCTTGGGCATCCCCAATCTTAGGCTATTGCCACTCCTTATTGTGTTGTCCATCAAATCTGTACCCAAAACTTGAAAACTTCACAACACAAACTGAAGAACAAAACTCATGAGATCCGCTAGTATAAGAAAATAAATCACCACTTTTTGGTACTGTTGTGAACTCATTCTTTATTTATATTGGTGTAAATATACCGTTTTCCAACTTCTAGATGGTTCGTACCTGTCGGGGAGACTGATCGGACCCATGAACACCTATGGGACCGGCGGACCGAGTCCCTTTTGGATCGGAGGGGGGCAGAGATCGCACGAAGAGCGGATCGAGGCGAAGCACACGAGCAGTTTACCCAGCTTCGGAGCTCTCCGGAGAGATAATACTCCTACTGCTGCTTGTCTGATTGTATTGTGTTCTTGCTAGGGAGCACGGAGAGCTACAAAACCTAGCGTGAATGTCTCTGGTCTCGAATGAGTCGAACGGACCGAACCCCTTCTAGGTTGTGCATGGGCCTCCTTTTATATGCTAAAGGGGTCTCCGACAGGTGGCAACGTGGATGAGGGTACAAGTGGAAAAAATAGTATTTGGTACACCAACTTGTACAGTGTACAGTGTACTCTACCTAACCCCGACGGCAAGGGACAAAAGCATTAAATGCCCGTCCATGTCGCCTAAACAGTGCAACAGGGACCGTCAGGTGCGCCACCGCTCGCCACGATGGCAAGCTTGTTAGCGCCGCTTATCGCTGCTCCCCGCTGGCTGCACAGCCTCTTGACACGCGCGCATGGAATGGTCCCATGGTGACACGTTGGTGGATGAGCTAGAGCGGAGATGAAGAGAGGTTGCGTGCCGCGGCAAGTGCCTTGCCACGGCTGAATCCTTGTCGCGTCCGGAGGCTTGTCGCTCTCGAGCCTTCCGGCAAGCTCCTCTTGCCGGGTCTTGTCTTCTGCGTGCCTTGAGTGGCCTTCCCGGCAAGCTCCTCTTGCCGGGGCCTTGTCTTCTTGGTTAAATACTTTGTTCTTGAATGGCTCCAAAGGAACCACGGAGGATCTTGGTGGTGACCAGGCAAGCCTTGCCGCGGGGTGCTGCAACTGCCCGTGCACGAGTTCGGGATACTAGGGTACCCCTACTCTAGTACACCGACAGGAGCCCCCGGGCCTGGGCCACACACGGTGCCGAGCGCTCTTGGGCCAGGCCCAAAACAGGGCACGGGCATGCGCGGCCTAGATCACGCCGTAACACTTGCTGGACCCACCACGCCCCCACGTAACAGCACGCTCATTTAACGTGACGTCGTGGGAGAGATCGTGGGGGTTTCTTTATTAGGAAAAGCGGGCGTCCGCCCCTCTCCCTCCTTATAAACAGGGGAAACAGGGGCAGGTCGCCCACCTCGCCATTGCTGTCTCGTCTCGAAAACCACCGCTCCCCTTCTTCTCTAGTGCGAAGAGAGAGCAACGCTCCGCCCCTTCGCCACAGCGCCATCAACGCCGTCGGTCTCCTCCACCGCCTCCGCCATGGCTCAAAGCCGACATAAGGAAGGGTGCGAAGTCGGCCGAGGCGTTGATGGCTCATGGGCGCCGCGAAAGGAGCAGGCCATCTTCTCCCCCAGCTCGGCCTTAAAGGAGCTGAGGGAGGCTACTACCTCTTACAGTCGACGGAGACGCGTGCGCATCCAGCGCGAAGGTACTCCCGCCACCGCTTGAACTAGCCCCAACTGGGTACCCTTTCTTTGCGCTTTTATTCTATTATGGGCTCTGCCGCCCTTTTCTGAATTCTTTTGTGATATCATGAACACATACGGTCTCCGCCTCCTTGATTTCACCCCCAATGTTATCCTGACCATGGCAGTTTTCGCACACCTTTGCGAAAACTTTGTCGGGATCCACCCAAACGTAGCCCTCTTCCGCCACTTCTTCATGCCCCGCGTCGAGAGAGGAGAGCCGCTTGCCGGAGGGATAGCTTGGATCTCCAGGATCGGCAATAAAGAAGCCTATCTGGAAGGAGAGCTCCGTAGCAAGTGGGAGGAGTGGAGAGCCGATTGGTGCTGGATCGTTGAGGAGAACCCACAGCCCTTTACTGCCCAGCGCCAAACTCCCATAGTGCGCGGAAATGATTGGAGCAACTTGGCGCCGGAGGATGCTAGGTTGAAGATAGCTGTGACCCGGATTTTGCGCCTCAGACTTGCCGGACTCACCGTAGGCGCAGTTGGCGCAGATTTCCTTCGCCCGCGCCCGCTTCCCTTGCAGGAGAGGAGGAGACCTGCTTGGGAGTTCCAAAATGCGGCGGACATCATGAGGCTGCGCCCGGGACTCAACTGGAATTTCACTATCTTGGAATTGGATGCGATGCTGCTAGAACTGTTCAAGCATGACCCCGATCACCCCGAGTGGTTTAGGTTGCCGAGGGGGGTCGTCCCATTGTGCAACAACTCTTCGCTCGACCGCATCCGTGCCATGATGCCGTTGTGCGATTCTCATGGGATCGTTCCAACCTGGCAAGAGCCTTCCGACGACATCGTGCGGCAGTTCTTCGACATCTTGGAAGAAGTGTCGATCCGCCCCGACGAGCAGAAGAGGCTCACCCGCGACACCACCGACGAAGAGATGGTGCGCATTGCCACGAGGTTGGAGGAGGCGGCAGCAGCGGCTGCCACTGGTGTATTTGGGTTCACCGTGGAGGAGGCAGAGGCAGCAGAGGCGGCAAGCCTTGCCGATCGGGAGGAGCTCGCCGGTGAGGAAGAGCTTGCCGAACCCGAGGCTGAGTCGAGCGAACCAGTCGAGGGCGCTTCTTCCCCACCATCCAGCAGCTTGCCGCAAACGGAGCGCCCGGCTCCGCCAAAGAGGCGTCTCCGCAAGGCCGAAGACGAGGCGGGCGGCATACGGGCCAACAGCCGCAGCGCCGCGCGACGCGCTCTACCGCGGCAAGGAATGTTGCCGCGGGAGCACCCCACACTGCTGCGACAACTGAGGCGGGATCCTCCCAGGCCACTGCCGACACCTCCGCCAAGCGGTCAAGAGAACCCACTCCTCCGCCTCGTCGCACCAAAGGCGAGCCGGAGTTTGATCTCTCTGCGCTCAGCTCTGACGAGGAAGAAGAAGAGTAAGCTTCAATATTGTGCTTGTATTTCTTCAATTTTGTTGTTTCATCTTGTATCTGATTTGCTTCATTCTGAACTCTTTCCTTTTTCAGGACGCTGGCTCAGAGGGCGTCGAAGAGAGCCAAGACCCCGGTGGTCGTCATTGAGGACGATACACCCGTGGCAACAAGAGGCGCGTCTGAGACCCCCTTGCCGGACCCGGCAACCCTTCCTCAAAGCAGCCCCGGCACAGCCCAGGAGTAAGTGTCACGGTTTTCTCCATACTGTTAGCTGTGCATGGGTGCTCCTTCTTCGTTGATATTTGACTGTTGGTTTGTGTAGGAGCAGAGCAGCCTCATCAGGAGGGCCCGGAAGCCGCCCCCGAAATTCTATC
This sequence comes from Aegilops bicornis, assembly GCA_021605145.1. Taxonomy (NCBI): domain Eukaryota; kingdom Viridiplantae; phylum Streptophyta; class Magnoliopsida; order Poales; family Poaceae; genus Aegilops; species Aegilops bicornis. The sequence continues at coordinate 350,254,595 of CM038672.1, forward strand.
TGCTTCGACTACGCCGCCAAGGGAGGATTCTCCGGCAAGGGAGCCTTCCCCGGCAAGGGAGCCTTCTCCGGCAAGGGACGGCACCAGCGATCCCTTGGCTGCGGAGACCATCACCGCAGCCCCCGGCGCAGGTAACCTTCTTGCCTGAGTATTTCCCTTGTGTTTTTCTTCTTCTGATTCTATCTTTGGATATTTGCTTGACTTTCTTCGTCCGTCCGCCACAGAGCCAATGGAGACCGAGGTGGCCGGCGAGGAGGATGCGCGTGGCAACACTGACGAAGCCGCCGCCGTGGGAGAAGAAGCCGGCGCTGACGAGCCTGCCGGCGAAGAGGCCGCCGAAGTTGCCACCGCAGAAGCTGGCGAGGGGTCTGGCGATCGCACTGATGGCCCTGAGGCTGCAGGAGCGCCAGGCGCTACACTGACCGCCGGTCCCTCCGCCCCTGCTGCAGCGTCGGGCTCCGAAGAGCCCCAGCCTGGCGCCTACTTGAAGGCCGGCGACGGCGTCTTGATCAACCTCCCATGGGAGTCGAGCTCCAGGGCGCCGATCGAAGGAGAGACCTTCGACGGAGAGCTGCTCGCCTCCGCTGGGCTGACGCTGGTGGACGCGCCAAGCAGCAGCAGCGGCGAGTCTGAGGAGGAGCAGCTGTTGAAGAAGCTCTTGCCGCTCTACCGCGCCGGCAAGCCAAGTTGGAGTCCCGAGAGGCACTTGTCGCGAGGGCGGGAGCAGACATGGAGAAGCGCGTAGAAGAGCTCCGGGGCGCCAACCAAGAAACTCTCCGGAACGTAGCAGAAGAGCGGGAGCGACTTGCTGAAGAGCGCACAGCCTTCATCCTTGAGAAGGCTGAGGTCAAGGAGCAGCAAAGGCTTGCTGCCGAGAAGCTATCTGCGCAAGAAGGCGAGTTGGCGCAGCGGAAGATCAATCTTGACAGCTATGAGGAAGAGCTTGTCGCGCGCGAGGAGTCACTTGGCGGGGCTCTTAAGGAAGCGAAGGATGCTGCCGCAGCCGCCGAGGCCGCCAAGAAAGAGTTGCAGACGAAGGTGACGCAGCTGGAGGCCAGTCTCCAGAAGAGCGGGGAGGAGCTTGCCGCGCTCAAGCACGAGCGCGAGAAGGACACCTACACTCTTGGCGAGCTGCACGGCCGTCTCGCTGATAGGAGCAAGGAGCTCGATGCCGCCAAGGATTCCAAGGCAGATCTTGAGCTGAAGCTGACCACCACGATCTGCAGATTTGGGCCAGGCGCCAAGGAGCGGGAGGTGAGCCTGTTGGAGAAGATCAAGGCCAACGAGGAGCTGCTGGCGAATGCTGTTGCCACCCAGAGCGCCTTGAAGGAGAGTGTGGAGCACTGGACCGAAGGTCTCGTGGATACTGCCGCCACAATCCACAACGAGCTGATGGAGCTGGGGATGGTGGATCTTGGGTACTCCTCCGACGAGCACCTCCAACCCAGCGCGTAAAGCTTAGCTTATTCTTCAAGGGCGTGGTGACGGGTCTCCAGCTGACTCGGGAAGAGATCCCAAAGCAGCTGGCCAAGGAGTCGCGCCAGATGTGTGCAGAGCCTCGGAAGGTGTTGATGAAGGTGGCCTTCCGCAATCAGGGCCTCAACCTCAACGGCGTCCTCAGATCCTTGCCGCCAGATGCCGACGTGGAGGCGCTCAAAGCCCTTGTCGCACCCATTGTGGACAAGGTGGGCAAGATCAAGCGGGTTGATGGCGACCGCGTAGACTAGGCCGCCAAATTTATCTTTCCCTTGTCGCTGCTGATCATGTTCAGGAGAAAAATTTATTAGATCTTCGACAAGTTATTTTGTAATATAACTCTATCTTAGGCGATGATTGCAATGTTATTTCCTTTACATGATTCCTTCCCTTGTACGTTTTTGCCCTACGCTTTTAGGGAACTTGTCGGTGCAGGCGCCTTTGCCACGAGCGCTGAGTGCGGAACGTCAGCAGCCTGCTGGTGGTGCCGCCTCCGACAAGCAACCTTGTCGCGACTAGCTGCAGCTCACTTAAGTTGTTGAGCGGACTCGAAACAAAGTAAGTAGCGACTAGCTACGAAGTTGGTTCCTCCGCGCAGGTTTTCCATACAAAGTACTATCGTTCGAGGAAGATAACTTCAAAATTTAAAAACTGATTGCTCAAACTTTGGCAACTTAGCTTTTCTGTCGTTTGCTTCCCGGTAAGGCGAAATTTCCTCGAGCGACCCTTGGTGGCCCACACTGTTATCTTCTCCTTCCCCCCTGGCTAACTTGTGTGCGAGGGAACCTTCCTGTCTTTGAGAAAGAGAAAGAAGAGAAAATAAAGTCATGGAGCCTAGCGGCTCGTTATTTCTTACCGGGTGTGGGTGCTGCACAAAGTGTTAGCCAAAACATGCAATAAAATGATGAAATCATGAATTTGACAAGTTGTGCGCAACACATGAGCTTTACTTATGCACGGGATCTGCGCCCGGCGTTGTACAAAGGATTACATGCAACATCGGCAAGACTTGTACAAAAGGCGGTTGCCGGAACAGGTTCCGGAAACCGCTACCACGGGTAAAACTTACGAAGATGCTCAATGTTCCAGGAGTTGCTCACCGAATGCCATCTTCGGTCTCAAGGCGGACAGCGCCAGGCCTAGTGACTCGTTTCACCCGATAAGGGCCTTCCCACTTCGGCGTCAACTTGTTTGAATTCTTGGCGGACTGAACGCGCCGAAGAACAAGGTTGCCTTCCTCGAGGCTTCTGGCACTAACTTTGCGGCTATGGTAGCGACGCAAAGCTTGCTGGTAACGAGCAGCTCGTACAGCGGCCTGAAGACGGTCCTCCTCAAGGAGCAGCGCGTCATCTTGTCGCAGCTGCTCTTGCTCAAGTTCATCATAAGCGAGTACTCGAGGTGACCCGTGATATGAGTTACGTGGGGAGAACCGCCTCCGCTCCATAGACTAGAGCAAAGGTGTGCGGCGGTGGCTCGATTTGGCGTCGTCCTTATCGACCAAAGAACCACCGCAGCTCCTCAATCCAGTTTCTTCCGCACTTGTGCAGCAGCCGAAAGTTCTGGTCTTGAGCCCGCAAAGCACTTCAAAGATTTGCCCTCTCTCGCTTGACCGCTGCTTCTCGGATGAGCAACGAAGCAAAGCAGACCTTGGCGCCAAGATCTTGGACGTCTCGCATGAAGGTGCGGCTCAGAATTGTGTGCCGTTGTCGGTGATGATCCTGTTAGGGATTCGAAGCAGCGGACAATAGACTCAAGAACTTGATCACCGATTGTCTTTGTCACCTTCCTCATCGCCTCCACTTCCGCCACTTTGTGAACTTGTCGATCGCGAACGTACAAGTACTCAAACCCCCCGACAGCTCGGGGGAAGGGGCCGAAGATGTCGAGCCCCTAGACCGAAAATGGCCAGGATAAAGGGATTGTTTGGAGAGCTTGAGCTGGCTGGTGTATCTGTTTGGAATGGAACTGGCACGCTTCACACTTGGTTACTTGTGCAGTTGCATCCTGGAGGGCTGTCGGCTAGAAGAAACCTTGCCGGAAAGCTTTGCCGGCAAGTGCTATTGCGCCAATGTGATGACCACATATGCCTCCATGTATCTCCGCCAACAGCTTTTGTCCGTCTTCCCGGTGAATACACTTCAATTTCACACCGTTGAATCTTCTTCTGTACAGTGTGCTGCCAATAAACTGGTACATACTTGACTGCCGGGCTACTCTTTCCGCTTCTTCTTGCTCTTCGGGAAGTTCTCCTGTCTGAAGGAAATGGACAATCTGCTGCGCCCATGCTGGAGCTTGCGGCTCGACAACAAGGACTAAAGGCACATCTGCTGCTGCGGGAACATCAGCTTCCACGGCAAGAACCTGCGGTTCGGCCGGAGCTTGATGTTCCCCGGCAAGCTTGCCGGAGCAATGCTTGTCGGGAGCGTCTGCTTCAACGAAACAAACCCTTGGGCTTGTCGGAGCAGACTGCCCCTCAGCATTCTTGGTGTTGATCACAGGGACCTTTTGGTGGCGGCTTCGAAGCTCTGCGGAAAATAGTCACCAGAAATCAACTTCCTCTTCTTGTTACATCCAGTTGATGGTGTTACGGTTGGTTGAGTTAGCTTGAGCACAAAAATCCCTGGTTCCACAGGCAACTTAAGTGCAGCGCACTTTGACAGGCCATCAGCAATATCATTCTGAGCTCTTGGAACATGTTCCATTTCTAGGTCGTCAAAGTGTTCTTCTAGCTTTCTCACTTCATCAACGTAGCTTCCATCAATGGACTCTAATAATCTTTGTTCACTTGGCGGACGACAAGCTGCGAATCACCCCTGACAATAAGCTTCTTAATTCCAAGGTCTACTGCGATCCTGAGACCGGCAAGCAAACCTTCATACTCTGCTGTATTGTTTGTTGCTTGCTCCTTGGGAAAATGCATTTGGACTATGTACTTGAGGTGCTCTCCGGTGGGTGCTATAAGCAGCACGCCAAAGACCGGGCGCCTTTGCAGCGAGAAGGCACCATCAAAGTACATCAGCCACTCTTTGCTTGCTTCCTTGACGGGGACGCTTCGTCTGGAATTTCTTCATCTTGCGTTGGGGTCCATTCCGCTATGAACTCTGCCAATGCTCTGCTTTGGATAGTTGATGTGCTTTCAAACTTGAGGCCAAAGCTTGACAATTCCAGTGCCCACTCGACAATCCTGCCTGTCGCTTCAGGATTTTGGCAAAGATCCTCTTCATGGAAAGCGAGTGGCATTTGTTATCTCATGTGCTTGGAAGTAATGGCGCAGCTTTCTCGAGGCCATGAGGAGGCCGAAAAGCAATTTCTGCACACCAGAGTACCTTGACCTAGCCCCCTATAGGAGGGAACTGACAAAGTAAACTGGGCGCTGCACCATCCTTTTCTGCCTCTTCTCGCATGCCTGCCCAGATCCGTCCTTGTCGGGACCAGAGCTTGTCGGTGAAGTGCCTTGCTTGTCGTTGGATGTCTCTGCCATGGTTGCCGGCTCATAGTCCGCCTCCCTCTCCATTACTAACGCAGCACTAACCACTTGATTGGTTGCCGCTATATATAGCAGCAACTTCTCTTGTGGCTTAGGTGCGACAAGTATTGGAGTGGAGGACAGGTACCTCTTTAAGTCCGCGGCAGCCCTCTTCTTCGAGTCCATTTCATTGGACCTGCCTTTTTCAAAATCTTGAAAATGGCAGGGCCCATTCAGCAGAACCTAGAGATAAACCTGCCGAGAGCAGCCACGCATAACCGGCAAGTCTTCGTGACATCCTTGGCGCTTTGGTGCTTCAATCTGCTCAATGGCCTTGATCTTGTCGGGATTGGCTTCAATTCCCCGCTGAGACATGAAGAATCCGAGAAGCTTGGCGGAAGGGACTCCAAACACGCACTTCTCGGGGTTGAGCTTGAGGTTGATCTTGCGCAGATTTGCAAAGGTCTCATCCAAGTCTTGAACCAGAGTTGCTTTGTCCTTGCTCTTGACCACTATGTCATCCATGTAGGCTTCTACATTTCTGTGCATTTGCGGCTCAAAAGCGTCGTGGACTACTCTTGCAAACGTTGAACCAGCATTCTTCAAACCGAAAGGCATCCGTATGAAACAGTATGTGCCACATGGAGTAATGAATGCGGTTTTCTCCTCATCCTATTCTGCCATGAAGATCTGATGATATCCTGAGTATGCATCAAGAAATGAAAGCAAATCACATCCAGCCGTGGAGTCAACAATTTGGTCGATGCGTGGCAAGGGAAACGGGTCTTTGGGACAAGCTTTATTAACATCCGTGAAGTCAATACAAAGTCTCCATTTCCCATTTGCCTTGCGCACAACTAGGATTGGCCAACCACGTAGGATGGAGCACTCCTCGACAAGGCCTGCTGCTTCCAATTTCTTGATCTCTTCTGCGATGAATTCTTGGCGCTCCACCGCACGCTTCGACTTTACGCTTGACGTGTCGAGCATGAGGACGAACAGCTAAGTGATGCTCAATTACTTTCACAGGAACACCGGGATGTCGACGGTTGCCATGCAAACACGTCGACGTTAAGCTCGCAGGAAAGCAACGAAGCGCGCCTTCCTATTTAGGGTCGAGAGTGGCAGCGATGGTGAAGGTACCACCAGTGCCGTCCTCCTTGGCGGACACCTTCTTGGTCTTTGGCGGAGCTGCCATCGTCTTCTTGAACTTGCCGGTGGAGCTCGATGGTGCGTCCTCGACGGTAGCGCAGCACTCCGAAGAGGTGCGCTTGCCGGAGTGGGCATCAGAGCTCTAGCCGGACTTGGTCTTCTTCCCCCCGGGAGCTTCAGCGGCAAGTGTTTTGCTTTCTGTTGCAGCTGCTGCTTCCCGGTAGATCTTGTCGGCACAGATAAGAGCATCCTTCTTGTCGCCATGGACAAAGATGATGCTTATCGGGCCTGGCATGTTGAGTAAGTTGTATGCGTAATGACAGGCTGCCATGAAGTTAGCGAGTGCTGGACGGCCAAGTATCCCATTGTAATTCAATGGGAAATCAGCAACGTCGAATGTGACCCTCTCAGTCCTAAAGTTCAGCTCGCTGCCAAATGTTACCGGCAACGTGATCTTCCCCTTCGGCTTGCTCCTTCCCGGATTGATTCATTGGAATGTGCCAGTCTCTTCGAGCTCACTGTCAAGGATCTGAAGCTTCTGGAGCACCGCGGAGGAGATCAGGTTTAAGCCGGCCCCGCCGTCAACTAGCATCTTGGTGACCTTGAGGTTGCGGATAGTTGGTGAGACCAACATCGGCAAGCACCCGACCGCATGATTATGCGATAAGGGTGGTCCCCAATATCAAAGATGATAGGCGTGTTGGACCACTTCGAGGCTTGCGTGACTCTACGGATGGTTCACTGCATTAACTTCCCGCATCCACCGCTTGAGTTGGCGGTGGGAAGTATGCAGGAAGCACCTTCTCCAACGCAGAGGACCTCTGTAGCTTTGAAACTCCTGCTCATCGGTCTCGCTGCTGTCTTCCATATCTTCATCGTCGTCTTCGTCTTCATCCTTGTCGCGCCGCGGGGAGGCCTGTCTCCTTGCCGCTGCTTGCTTGCCTTGTGGCGCCCTCCCGGCCGGGTCGTTCTTCTTGGCTCCTCCGGCACCTTCCTGAGCCTTCTCCTTGTCGCGCCGCTTTCGTACTCAGCCTTCTGGCATTCAACAAGCTGCTCGACCTTCTTGCAACTCTAGAGGTCATGGCCCTTGGTGCGGTGGATCTTGCAAGATCGCTTGCCGGAGTCACCGCTTGTCGGGCGGCCACACAGACCAGTGGTTGGCGCGGCAGCCTCCTTGCCGGGGCCACCAGCCTCGGCATTCTTGTCGCCACCTCTGTTGCCGGACTGCTAAACAGCTAGCACTTCTCTGCCTTTCTTTTTCTTGTTGCCCCGCCGCCGGCTCTTCTTTCCCGGGGCGGTCTCCTCACTGTCAGATGCTCCTGCCTCGGTATTCTCTCCGGGGAGTCTCCTCCCCTCCTCAGCGCGTGCACACTTGTCGGCCAGGGCGTATAGCTCACTGACGTCTCTGATTTTGCACATCGCCATCTCCTCCCGCATCCTGCGGTTTCGCACGTTCTGATGGAACGCGATGATCACCGTGGCAGGGTGGACGTCTGGGATGTTGTGTTGTACACGGCTGGATCTTTGAATATACTTGCGCAGGGGCTCTCCTTCCTTCTGGGCGAGCATATGAAGGTCGCTTTCTTGGCCATGGGGCTTGTGGCCGCCTGTAAAGGCGCCAACAAACTGATGGCATAGATCTACCCAAGAAGATATGGAGTTGTCCGGCAAGTGCATGAGCCAGGACCTGACATTGGGTTTGAGCACCAGTGGGAAGTAGTTGGCAAGGATCTTGTCATCTCGCCCCCCGGCAGCCTGCACCACGATGGTGTAGATGCTGAGGAACTCCGACGGGTGCGTCTTGCCGTCGTACTTGTCCGGTACGTCTGGCTTGAAGTTCTTCTTGCTGGGCCACTGGACTTGCCGCAGATCACGAGTGAACGCAGGGCAACCTACCGCGTACGGAAAGTCGCCTGGTCCCTCTGGTGCGTGCATGTCAACAGAGGGCCTAGCGCGCTTGTCGGATTGACGCCGCGCTTCTGTTCGGCGCTCGATGCGAGTTCAAGCGTCCTCTTGCTGTCGATCTTGCAGCACTTGGCGCTGATCGCGATGAGCTCGTGGATCTGATGACGCAGTGGAGTCGCTGTCGAGGTGGATCCAGCGAGTCGGCGATCTTGGCCTTCGGGGCGGAGAGTGCATGGTGGTTGCACCCCCACCGGTCTCGTCGCCACCGGCTCGTGTTGGGCAGTCTTGTCGCGGCAGCGATGCGCTCGGTTGCCACGGAGCGTCGCCGTTGGCAAAGCCGATGAGACTCTGAATGGTGGCCCTCCATGCATCGACCTTGTCGGTTGTTGGAGGGTAATCCAGAAGTAGCTGAGCTCTCGCCAGAGCTTCTGCTGGAGTAGTGGGTGGCAATGGTGAACGGTGCGAGGAGCGGGATACGCTCGGACTTCTAACTATGTTAGAAGGAGCAGCATCCCGTCCAGGCGACCGTACCTCGCCGTGCCAAAGCATGTTGGCGTGCACGCTGGTCTTGAGGGCCTCGAGATCCTCCAGCTCGGTCTTGATCCAACGTGCGTATGGTATTGTGAATATCATGAAGTTGTTTGTCCCGCGCCACATGAGACGGGCGCTGTACATGTACGGACGCCGAGGTTTGTGCGGCCTTGTCCTTGGACTTGGCAGCGTCACGAACTCCTTCGCTGGCGCCCGTTCTTCCGCCAGCGTCTGCCCCACCACCCGTTTGCTCCGTTGATGGTGGGTTCGACGCGGACGGCTCCGCTGCCGCCGAAGCCTTCTTCTCCGGTGGCATGTTGATGAAGATGTCGAAGATGATGAAGATGTTGCTCGTGTGAACGCCGGATCAGGTTCACACAGCCTCGACGCCTCTACAGCGCGCCAAAGATGTCGGGAGATCGATCGGACCCACGAACACCTATGGGACCGGCGGACCGAGTCCCTTTGGTTCGAGGGGGCGGAGATCGCACGAAGAGCGGATCGAGGCGGCTAACACGAGCAGTTTACCCAGCTTGAGCTCTCCGGAGAGATAATACTCTACTGTTGCTTGTCTGATTGTATTGTGTTCTTGCTAGGGAGCACGGAGAGCTACAAAACCTAGCGTGAATGTCTCTGGTCTCGAATGAGTCGAACGGACCGAATCCCTTCTACGTTGCGCATGGGCCTCCTTTTATATGCTAAAGGGGTCTCCAACAGGTGGCAACGTAGATGAGGGTACAAATGGAAAAAATAGTAGTTGGTACACCTACTTGTACAGTGTACAGTGTACTCTACCTAACCCTGACGGGAAGGGACAAAAGCATTAAATGCCCATCCATGTCGCCTAAACAGTGCAACAGGGACCGTCAGGTGCGCCACCGCTCGCCACGATGGCAAGCTTGTCGTAGCCGCTTATCGCTGCTCCCGCTGGCTGCACAGCCTCTTGACATCTTGGCGCATGGAATCGTCCCATGGCGACACGTTGGTGGATGAGCTAGAGCGGAGATGAAGAGAGGTTGCCTGCCGCGGCAAGTGCCTTGCCGCTGCTGAATCCTTGTCGCGCCCGGAGGCTTGTCGCTCTCCGAGCCTTCCCGGCAAGCTCCTCTTGCCGGGATCTTGTCTTCTGCGTGCCTTGGGCGGCCTTCCCGGCAAACTCCTCTTGCCGCGGCCTTGTCTTCTTGGTTAAATACTTTGTTCTTGAATGGCTCCAAAGGAACCACGGAGGATCTTGGCGGTGACCAGGCAAGCCTTGCCGCGGGGTGCTGCAACTGCTCGTGCACGTGTTCGGGATACTAGGGCACCCCTACTCTAGTACACCGACAGTACCCCCCCCCCCCGATACTACCCATAGATTCATCAAAATAAGCAAGCAACACATAGAAAACAGAATTTGTCAAAAACAGAACAGCCTGTAGCAATCTGAAAACTTCGTATACTTCTGTAACTCCAAAAATTATGAAAAATTACGACAATCTAGGAAATTGTAAATCAATATTGTGTAAAAAATTCAAATAAAAAAGCACGCTTCTATAATTTTTTCAAATTTGTTTTACTGGGCGCAAAAGTTTCTGTTTCTCAACAAGATAAAATCAACTATCACCACAGACCATCCCAAAGGACTTGCTTGGCTCAAACACTAATTGAAACACCAAAACACAATTATTACAGAGGTAATAATGTGTAAATTCATAAAAAAAATAAAGTAACATATTTGGTTGTCTCCCAACAAGAACTTTTCTTTAAAGCCTTTTATCTAGGCATTGATAACTTTAATGATGCTCACATGAAAGATAGCAATTGAAACACGAAGAGAGCATCATGTAGCATGTGAAAAACTAGTTTATGTCTAACATACTTCCTATGCGTAGGAATTTTATAAGCAAACAAATTATCAAGGCAAGCAAAAACTAGCATACGCATGGAAGAACAATAAAACAATAACAATCTCAACGTAACGAGAGGTAATTTAGTTACATGAAAATTTGACAACCATATTTTCTCATAATAATTACATGTAGGATCATTATCAAATTCAACAATATAGATATCACATAACCTATTATAAACATGATCCACATGGATGCAAAGTTGACACTCTTCCAAAATAGTGGGATTAACATAGAATAAAGTCATTACTTCTCTAAGCCCACTTTTATCAAAAAATTCATAAGATTGCATGGAGAAATAAGGAAAGCGAGTCATCGTGTGCATGATAGAGACTTCATGAGAGATCTAGAATAGATGGTGGAGAGAACAATGTGCAAGATTGGTATCGATGATACGGTAGGGAGCTATGGAAAGAGTCACAACATATATGTATATAGGGAAGGAGTTGGGTTGGGTCTGCATGTGGGAGATATAAAAAGAGGAGAGTGTTTCACAAGGAGACAAAGTGTGCTTGTGTGTAGTGGGGGTGGTGAGTGAGGTGTGTACCAATTAATGTGTGAGAGATATAGATATATGGTAGTGAGTGTGCGAGAACAACATAACTAGGGAGATAGACGTTTGGGGGCGGCGTTTTGTGTGTATGGGAAAGATACACTGCCATATAGTACATGTGCTTGGGAAAGAGAGATCTTGGGGAGACCTAGATAGTGTGGGAAGAGATGTGTGCATGCCCAAAAGACAAGTGATAGAGACCTATATTGGGGTGCGGACTTAGAAGAGAGAGAGAGGGGTTAATGTGCTCCCGTGTTTGTGTCGGGGGAGAGAAAGGCTTGTTTGGGGGTGGGGGAGTGGGGACGGGGTGGTGGGCTTCAGATAAAGAGTGAGGTGCCTATATCTGAGAGACATGAGCGTAACTGAGATATATATGGTCAATAATGTGTGCACTCATGGTTGATCAATTTGTTTCACAGTTTGGACTATGAGATAATGATACTTTTGAACATGTGTGGTATACTATGAAGTACCATGATACTTCCATTTTTCATCATGTTTACCTACTGTTATTTATAATGTTTTTATGCATAATAATGCTTTTTTTGGAGTAATCTAATGCATTTTCTCTCATAATATGCAAGGTTCACACAAACAGGGAGAATACCGGCAGTTGGAATTATGGACCTGAAAAAGCTATGTCAGGCCACCTATTCTGCACAACTCCAAATGAGCTGAAACTTCACGGAGATTTTTAATGGAATATGTAAGAATTATTGGAGCAAATAACTACCAGAGGGGGCCCATCAGGTCGGCACAACCCACCTGGGCGCTCCAGGGAGCCCAGGCGTGCCCTCGTGGGTTGTGCCCAACTCGGCCCACCTCAGGTGCCGCTCTTCTGGTATGTAAGTCATTTTCCTAGAAAACATAAGCGGGGAACTTTTGGGATGAAGCACCGCCATCTCGAGGTGGAACTTGGGCAGGAGCACTTTGCCCTTTGGCGGAGCAATTCCGCCGGGGGAACTTCCCTCACGGAGGGGGAAATCAATGTTATCATCATCGCCAACAACTCTCCCATCTTGGGGAGGGCAATCACCATCAGCATCTTCAATATCACGATCTCCTCTCAAATCCTACTTCATCTCTTGTGTTCAATCTTTGTACCGGAACCTTAGATTGGTGCTTGTGGGTGAATAGTAGTGTTGATTACATCTTGTAGTTGATTACTATATTGTTTATTTGGTGGAAGATTATATGTTCAGATCCATTATGCTAATACCCCTATGATCTTGAGTATGATTATCATTTGTGAGTAGTTACTTTTGTTCTTGAGGTCAATGGAGAAATATTGTTGCAAATAATCATGTGAACTTGATATGCGTTTGATATTTTGATGGTATGCATGTTGTGATTCCCTTACTGGTGTCATGTGAATATCGCTTACATGGCACTTAACCATATTTGGGCCTAAGGGAATGCATTGTGGAGTAGTTATTAGATGATGGGTTGCGAGAGTGATAGAAGCTTAAACCCTAGTTTATGCACTACTTCATAAGGGACTGATTTGGATCCAAAAGTTTAATGCTATGGTTAGATTTTTCTCTTAATATCTTTCTCGTAGTTACGGATGCTTGAGATGGGGTTAATCATATGTAGGAGGTTTGTTCAAGTAAGAATAGGACCTAAGCACCGGTCCACCCACATATCAAATTATCAAAGTAGAGAACACAAATCAAACCAACATGATGAAAGTGACTAGATGAAATTCTCGTGTACCCTCAAGAATGATTTGCTTGTCATAAGAGACCATTTTGGCCTGTCCTTTACCACAAAAGGACTAGGTTACCTTGCTTCACTTTTGTTACCGTTACCATTTTCTTGCTATCAAACTACTCATTACTTATAATTTCAGTTCTTGCAGAGAATACCTTGCGGAAAACTACTTTTCATTTCCTTCCGCTCCTCGTTGGGTTGGACACTCTTACTTATCAAAAGGGCGACGATTGATCTCATATACTTCTAGGTTATCAAGGCTCTTTTCTGGCGCCGTTGCCAGGGAGTGAAGCACTCTTGGTAAGTGGAAATTGGTAAGGAAAAATTATTACTACGTGCTAAAATTTATTGTCACTTGTTATTATGGAGAACAATTCTATGAGGGGTTTGTATCGAATGGAACCATAATTAGTTACCCCTCAACCTACTGCACCTACTGAAAATATTGGTTATTAAATTCCTTCGGGTATGGTAGAACAACAACTAGGTAATCTTTAAGCAGGAGATGGGACTAAACATCCTGATATGCACTCATATATGTGGATGAAATTTCTGGATTATTTAAGCTTGCGTGTTTACCCGGAGATGAAGGTAAGAAGAAAGTTTTCCCTTTATATTTGAAGGGAAAAGCATTGGCATGGTATAGGCTATGCAATGATATTGGATCTTGGAATTGGAATCGATTGAAATTGGAATTTCACCCAAAAAAAATTATCCTACGCATGTAGTTCATCGTTATCAGAATTACATATATAATTTTTGGCCTTGTGAAGGAGAAAGTATCTCTCTAGCTTGGGGGAGGCTTAAGTCAATGTTATATTCATGCCCCAATCATGAGATCTCAAGAGAAATTATTATTCAGAATTTTCATGCTTGGCTTTCTCGTGATCAATCCATGCTTGATACTTGTACTGGTTCCTTTATGAAGAAGACTATTGAATTCAGGTGGGATCTTTTAGAAAGAGTTAAATGCAACTCTGGAGATTGGGAACTTGACGATGGTAAAGATTCAGGTATTAAGCTTAAGTATGATTGTGTTAAATATTTTACGAATACTGATGCTTTTCAAAAGTTTAGCACTAAATATGGACGTGACTCTAGGATAGTAGCCTCCTTTTGTGACTCTAGGATAAGTGGTTTAAATATCAACCACCTATTAAAGAAGAAATTAAAGAACTGGTAATAACAAAAATTGAAACTATTATTTATAATGTTGATCCAATTGTTCCTACTACTTATATTGAAAAACCACCTTTCCCTGTTAGGATAAAGGAACATGCTAAAGTTTCAACTGTGGTCAATATAAGTTATATTAGAGCACCCAAACCTGATGAACAAATTAAGGTAGAATCTAGTGTTACTATGGTTAAAGATCTCTTGGTAGAAAAAAAATAGATGGGCATGTTATTTACTTCTGCGATGAAGCTGCTAGAATTTCCAAACCAAATGAGAGAGATAAACAAAGACCTGTTGTTGGCATGCCTGTTGTCTCAGTCAAAATAGGAGATCACAGTTATCATGTTTTATGTGATTTAGCTGCTAGTGTGAGTGATATACCTTTTACCTTATATCAAGAAATTATGAATGATATAGAACCCACTGATATATAAGACATAGATGTTAGTATTAAACTTTCTAATAGAGACACCATCACACCACTTGGTATTGTTAGAGATGTTGATGTCTGGTGTGGGAAAAATAAAATATCCTACTGATTTTCTTGTTCTTGGTTCCCCACAAGATGACTTTTGTCCCATTATCTTTGGTAGACCTTTCTTGAACACCGTTAATGCTAAAACAGATTGTGAGAAACAAACTGTCGGTGTTAGTGTTGGTGATGAGTCCCATGAGTTTAATTTTTCTAAGTTTAGTAGAAAGCATCATAAGAAAGAATTTCCTAGTAGGGATGAAATAATTGGTCTTGCTTCTATTGTTGTGCCTCCTACTGATCCACTAGAACAATATTTGCTAGACCATGAAAATGATATGCATATGCATGAAAGAAATGAAATAGATAAAAATTTCTTTGAACAACGACCTCTCCTTAAACACAATATGCCTATTGAAACTCTAGGTGATCCTGTGTTCGAATTAAAACAATTACCAGACAATTTGAAATATGCTTAATGATGAGAAAAAGATATATCCTGTTATTATTAGTGCTAACCTTTCAAAACATGAAGAGGAAAGATTACTGAAAGTTCTGAAGAAGCACCGAGCTGCTATCACTAAAAAAATACTCTTCCGTGATCATACATGTTTGTCACAGTAGGTTACGTTTTTTGTCATGCATGTACATCCATGATGATTTTATGACAGACTCAAGATAGTCGTACCTGTGCTATTATAGAAGTGTTCCATGACATTCCCAAAATTATCATCACAGAAGTGTCCACTTCCATGACGATAAATCATGTGTCATAGAAGTTCTTTCGTCAAGGTTAACCGACACGTGGCATCCACCATAATGGGTCACCGTTAAGCTATCTGGTTCCTGTTTGGATCCGATAACCCGTTAACAACTCAGACCAATCGGGATTTTCCACGTGTAAAATTCTCAATGGCCAGAGAAACCACGTGTCGGCTCACCGTTGGGACAGATGTCATCCACTCATTGGACCAAAGGCGCCTCCGATATGCCGACACGTGGCACGACCAAATAGAGGCCCATTCGGGTGAAAAGGCCGGCCCGTTTGACTTGGTCAAAAGGTAGCGGGCCGGCCCACAGAAAGTCTGTTAACGGCCTTTTTGCATATAGCCCATTTAGGGCCCGCTAACTCACGGCCCGTTACGGCCTACCCGAATTAGTCCCAGTAGCATCATCTGGGCCATCCCATATGATTCCAGCCCATTGTAACTTCCGGCCCATTTATGGCCTATGACATCTTTTGGCCCATACACTACTAGGAAAAGGGCTATAGCTAATATGCACATTAATGGCGCACCATGTATGTGGTGCGCCACAGCTATATAGCAGTGGCGCACCAGATACAGGTGCGCCATTATTGACATATTACTAATGGCGCACCTGATGAGTGGTGCGCCATTACTAGTTTAGAAAAAAAAATTGTTAGCAGTGGCGCACCAGGGGATAGTGCACCATTACTAGTTGACACAGTAATGGCGCACCTTCACAAAGTGCGCCGTTACTATGTGTATGACTTGGTCAAACCTTGGTCAAACTTAGTAATGGCGCACTTTGCATAGGTGCGCCATTACTATGACAAACTTAGTAATAGTGCACCTACACAAAGTGCGCAATTACTAACTTTGACCAAGGTTTGACCAAGTCATACACATAGTAATGGCGCACTTTGTGAAGGTGCACCATTACTAACTTTCTTTGCACACCCCCACCCCCGTGGACCGCCTTTTCAATTTAAAAAAAAATAAAATAAAATGATGGAAATGTCAAAAAAACAAAAGAAAATAAGTTTCCCATGTGATATGTGGTCTAGTTGTTGGGAAAATTTACAAATATGAATTTCGACTTTATTTGCAAAATCTCTCTAGAATTTAGTAAAATGGGCATAACTTTTGCATACGAACTCGGATTAAAAAGTTTTTTATATGAAAAATCATCTACTCGAAAATTTACATCCAAATTCAACTAGGGGTACCCCGCTAAAGATTTTCAGAATCCCTAAAAACCTAACAGAATAAAAGATACGGGGATTTTAAGATCTAGAGGGGGGGAAATGGAAAAAAAATTCAAACTTAGTAGTGGCGCACCTAGCAAATGTTCAAAATATGATACGTAATATGAAAGGGAAGTTTGAAATATTTTTCCAAAATTTCATCACAATCATGAACATGAACAAAGTCCTAGACATCAACAAGGTTTAATAGGATTGATATGATAGATATATCAACAAGTGCCTGTGAAGTGAGCTAAGCATGCTTGGGCTGGAGTAGTGTGAGGATGGGTGACCTTTCGGGAAGTTTGACCACGGAGTGCGATTTGACTTGAGATTAAGCATATTGACCCGAGATTAAGCCATAGTGACCCGTGATTAAGAAAAAAACAAAAAAAAATGAAAAAAATTTCTGAAAAAAATTTGTTAGTAATGGCGCACTTCTATGTGGTGCGCCATTACTAAGTCAGATAGTAATAGCGCACCAGATAGGCATAGTAATGACACACTATAGGTGCGCCATTACTATCTGGGATACTAATGGCGCACCAGAGGTGCGCCATTACTATTTGTTACTAAAGGCGTGATAATAGTGGCGCACCTATAGTGCGCCATTAATGGAAAAAATAGGTGCGCCACTAACAAGCCTTTTTCTAGTAGTGATAGGAGGCCCTTTGTAACTCTGGGCCCATTAAAGGCCCAAGATGGAAGTGCCCATAATGAACAATGTATCGCTTTATACCCATTAACGGCCCATTATTCCATCGGTCGTTTCCAGCCCGTGTTAACTTTCGGCCTTCTAAGGGCCCATTTATTCTTGGGCTCATTTCCAGAATTTGGTTACTTATGGACCGTTACTGGCCTAATATGCTTGTGGGCAAAATTCAGCCCATGCTTATAGTCGGCCCGTTTGTGGCCCGTTAACCCGTTGGACTGTTTTCATAGCGTCATCAAATACAGCCTTTTAACGGCCTGTTATGGTCGGGCGATAAAACAGACGATTTCCACTCTAGCCCATTTACAGCCCATTTTACGGACCACTATTGGTCCACGGATAGTACGACCCATGTTTGGCGAAACGATTATACGACCCGTAGAATGCCCATAGATTAGACGGCCCGTAGAAGGCCCATGGATCCTATGGCCCGTATAAGGCCCATGGATCCTACGGCCCATAGAAGGCCCATGGATCCTACGGCCGTAGGAGGGCCATGGTCACTACAACAGTTAGTAGGACCATGGTTACAACAATCCACGTGTTGCCATGGTTATTGTGGCCTAGTTATAAAAATAAGTTATTGTGGCCACTAGAAAAACGCGGAAAAAGAACTGCAGTGACTACAAGCAAACAACTAAAGAAGACAATAAGGAAATAAATGAGCAAGCAATTAACACTAGGCTATTACAGCTATTACACATATTATATCCACTGGGCATCAAAGTTCGCCACCAGTGCAAATATAGGGAACAAAGCAGCATATTACATACACTGGTCGTCTAAATTGGCCAACAGTGCAAATAAATGTGGCAGCAACACAAGTCCAATACTGAAACAACTTCAGAAGAGCTCAAGAAACTTTATCCTGGGTATCCATCATGCTGGTAATAAGCTTAGCAAGCTTATTAGCTTTCTCCTGTTTGGCGCTAAAATCCTCCAATGCTTGCTGTTGCACCAGAAAGTATGCATAAGAATGCTCCAGGGACTTCTGCTGTCCTTCGGCTTCTTGTCGCAGCACAACTAATCGATGTCTTTCAGCTTGTAGTTGAGACTCAAGAAACCGAACTGATTCAGACAGTGAGTTTGAATAGCTTGTGTCAGTGGTAGTGGCCAGTAACTCGAACACTACACCAAGACAGGACTTAGGGGTTGTTTCACTATCCTCAAGATAGTTTTCCTTAGTTGATTTATCATCTTTGCTGGATACCAATGATGACCCACAAGTATAGGGGATCTATCGTAGTCCTTTCGGTAAGTAAGAGTGTCAAACCCAACGAGGAGCAGAAGGAAATGATAAGCGGTTTTCAGCAAGGTATTCTCTGCAAGCACTGAAATTATCGGTAACAGATAGTTTTGTGATAAGTTAATTTGTAACGGGTAACAAGTAATGAAAGCAAATAAGGTGCATCAAGATGGCCCAATACTTTTTGTAGAAAAGGACAAGCTTGGACAAACTCTTATCTAGAGAAAACCGCTCCCGAGGACAGATGGGAATTATAGTCAGGCTAGTTTTCATCACGCTCATATGATTCACATTCGTTACTTTGATAATTTGGTATGTGGGAGGACCGGTGCTTGGGTGCTGCCCTTTCTTGGACAAGCATCCCACTTATGATTAACCCCTATTGCAAGCATCCACAACTACAAAAGAAGTATTAAGGTAAACCTAACCATAGCATGAAACATATGGATCCAGATCAGCCCCTTACGAAGCAACTCATAAATAGGGTTTAAGCTTCTGTCACTCTAGCAACCCATCATCTAATTATTACTTCCCAATGCCTTCCTCTAGGCCCAAACAATGGTGAAGTGTCATGTAGTCGACGTTCACATAATACCACTAGAGGAAAGACAACATACATCTCATCAAAATATCGAATGAATACCAAATTCACATGACTACTTATAGCAAGACTTCTCCCATGTCCTCAGGAACAAACGTAAATACTCACAAATCATATTCATGTTCATAATCAGAGGGGTATTAATATGCATAAAGGATATGAAAATATGATGTCGGTGTACTAGAGTAGGGGTACCCTAGTATCCCGAAATTGTGCACGGGTAGTTGCAGCCCTCCGTGGCAAGGCTTACCGGGTGACCGCCAAGGTCCTCCGTGGTTCCTTTGGAGCCACTCAAGAACAAAGTATTCAAGTCAGGGAGGCAAGGCCCCGGCAAGAGGAGCTTGCCGGGAAGGCCACCCAAGGCACATAGGAGACAAGGCCCCGGCAAGAGGAGCTTGCCGGGAAGGCCACCCCAGGCACTTACAAGACAAGGCCCCGGCAAGAGGAGCTTGCCGGGAAGGCCCGGTGAGCGACAAGCCTCCGGGCGCGACAAGATAACAACCATGACAAAGGCGCTTGCTGGCAGACCATATCTTCGCATTTACGCTCCAGCACATCCACTAACGTGTCGCCCTGAGGCCTTTCCAGGCGCGTGTGGCGAGAGGCTGTGCAGCCAGCGGTGCGAGGCGGCAAGCAGCGCTGACAAGTTTGCCATCGTGGCGAACGATGGCGCCCCTGACGGTCCCTGTTTGCACTGTTAGGGCGACTAGACGGGCATTTAATGCCTTTGTCCCCTGTCGTCAGGGTTAGGTATATTACACTGTACACTGTACAGGTAGGTGTACCGACCACTATTTTTCCATTTGTACCCCCGTCTACGTTGCCACCTGTCGGAGCCCGTTTGAGGATATAAAAGGAGGCCCATGCGCAACATAGAAAGGGGTTGGTCGATCAGTTCCCTCTACGCTCAGTCTCGTTAGCAGCTCGTGTGTACTGTAGCATCGAGCGCTCCTGAGCAAGAACGCAATATACCTAGACGTGCAGCAGTAAGAGTGTTATCTCTCCGGAGAGCTCCGAAGCTGGGTAAACCTCTCGCGTGCTTCGCCTCGATCTGCTCTTCGTGCGACCTCCGCTCCCCGCCAAACCGAAAGGGGCTCGGTCCGCCGGCCCCATAGGTGTTCGTGGGCCAGATCACACTGCCCCGACATCTTTGGCGCGCCAGGTAGGGGCGTCGAGGTTGTGTGAACCTGATTCGGCGTCCACGCGAGCTAGATCTTCATCATCTTCGTCAACATGCCACCGAAGAAGAAGGCTTCGCGGCAGAGGCCCGTCGCGTCGAACCCACCACCACCGGAGCAAACAGGTGGTGGGGTAGACGCCGGAAGAATGGACGGCGACGGGGAGCTCACGGTGCTGCCAAGTCCAAGGATAAGGCTGCGCAGACCTCGGTGTCCGTACATGCACCGCGCCCGTCTCAGAGGCGTTGGGACCGACAGCGTCATGGCATTCACAATGCCATACGCTCGTTGGACCAAGATCGAGCTGGAGGACCTCGGGATGCTCAAGACCAGCATGCACGCCAACATGCCGGCGCGAACGAGGCACGGTCGCTCGGACGGGATACTGCTCCTTCTAACATAGTTAGAAGTCTGAGCATATCCAGCTCCTCGCGCCGTCCGCCACTGCCACCCACTACTCCAGCAGAAGCTCTGGCGAGAGCTCAACTGCTCCTGGATTACCCTCCAACGGCCGACCAGGTCGATGAGTGGAGGGCCACCATTCAGAGTCTCATCGGCTTCACCAACGGCGACGCTCCACGGCAACCGAGTGCATCGCTGCCGCGGCAAGACTACCAAACACGAGCCGGTGGCGACGAGACCGGTGGGGGTGCAACCACCATGCACTCTCCGCCCCGAAGGCCAAGATCACCGACTCGCCGGATCCACCTCGACAGCGACTCCACTGCGTCATCAGATCCACGAGCTCATCGCGATCAGCGCCAAGTGCTACACGATCGACAGCAAGAGGACGCTCGAACTCGCATCGAGCGCCGAAAAGAAGCGCCGACGTCAATCCGACAAGCGCGCTGGGCCCTCGGTTGAAATGCAGCGCCCGGAGAACCAGCGACTTGCCGACGCGGTAGGTTGCCCTGCGTTCACTAGTGAGCTGCGGCAAGTCCGGTGGCCCAAAGAAGAAAAACTTCAAGCCGACGCACGGAGAAGTACGATGGCAAGACGCACCGTCCGGAGTTCCTCAGCATTTACACCATCGCGGTACAGGCTGCTGGGGGGCGAGACGACAAGATCCTTGCCAACTACTTCCCACTGGTGCTCAAGCCCAATGTCAGATCCTGGCTCATGCACTTGCCGGATAACTCCATATCTTCTTGGGCAGATCTATGCCATCGGTTTGTCGGCGCCTTTACATGACCACAAGCCCCATGGCCAAGAAAGCGACCTTCATCTGCTCGCCCAGAAGGAAGGAGAGCCCCTGCGCAAGTATATTCAAAGATTCAGCCGTGTACAGCACAACATCCCGGATGTCCACCCTGCCGTGGTGATCAGCGCGTTCCATCGAGCGTCGCGAAACCGCGAGATGCGGAGGAGATGGCGATGTGCAAAATCAGAGACGTCGATGAACTATCATACTGGCCGACAAGTGTGCACGTCTTTGAGGAAGGGAGGAGACTCCCGGAGAGAATACGAAGCGGGAGGATCGGCGGTGAGGAGACCGCCCCGGCAAAGAAGAGCCGGCGGTGGGGCAATAGGAAAAAGAAAGGCAGAAATGTGCTAGTTGTTGAGCAGTCCGGCAACGGAGGTGGCGACAAGAACGACAAGGCTGGTGGCTCCGGCAAGGAGGTTGCCGCTGGCGCCAACAACCAGTCTGTGGCGGCCGCCGACAAGCAGGACGGCTCCGGCAAGCAGTACTGCAAGATCCACCGCACCAAGGGCCATGACCTCCAGAGCTGCAAGAAGGTGGAGCAGCTCGTCGAGCAGCAGAAGGCTGAATACGAACGACGTGACAAGGAGAAGGCCAGAGGAGGTGCGGAGGACCCAGCAAGAAACACCCGGCCCGGAGGACGCGCGGCAAGGCCAAGCAGCGGCAAGAGGCAGACCTCCCGTGGCGCGACAAGGATGACGACGGCAGCATTTACGGCGAAGACATGGATGATGACGGCGCCGATGAGCAGGAGTTCCAGAAAGCCACAGAGGTCACGTGCATTGTGGCGGTGCTTCTCTGCATACTTCACACCGCCAACTCAAGCGGTGGATGCGGGAAGTCAATGCAGCAGAACCATCCATCGAGTCACGCAAGCCTTCGAAATGGTCCAGCACACCTATCATCTTTGATATTGAGGACCACCCTGATCGTGTAACAGCAGTCGGGTGCTTGCCGATGTTGGTTTCACCAACTATCCGCAACCTCAAGGTCACCAAGATGCTAGTTGACAGCGGGGCCGGCTTGAATCTGATCTCCTCCGCGGTGCTCCAGAAACTCCAGATCCCTGATGGCGAGCTCGAAGAGACCGACACTTTTCAAGAAATCAATCCGGGAAGGAGCAAGCCGAAGGGAAAGATCATGTTGCCGGTAACATTTGGCAGCGAGTTGAACTTCAGGACTGAGAGGGTCACTTTTGACGTTGCTGATTTTCCATTGCCTTACAATGGGATACTTGGCCGTCCAGCACTCGCCAAATTCATGGCGGCCTCTCACTATGCCTACAACATGCTGAAGATGCCAGGCCCGATAAGCATCATCTCTGTCCATGGCGACAAGAAAGATGCTCTTATCTGCGCCGACAAGATCTACCGGGAAGCAGCAGCCGCGACAGATTGCAAGCAACTTGCCGCTGAAGCTCCCAGAGGGAAGAAGAAGACCAAGTCCGGCAAGAGCTCTGATGCCCACTCCGCCAAGCGCACCTCTTCGGAGTGCTGCGCTACCGTCGAGGACGCATCATCGAGCTCCACCGGCAAGTATAAGAAGACGATGACACCTCCACCAGAGACCAAGAAGGTGTCCGCCAAGGAGGACGGCACTGGTGGTACCTTCACCATCAGTGCCTCTCTCGACCCTAAATAGGAAGGCGCGCTCGTTGCTTTCCTGCGGCGAACGTCGACGTGTTTGCGTGGCAACCGTCTGACATCCCCGGTGTTCCCAGGAAAGTAATTGAGCACCATCTTGCCGTTTGTCCTCATGCGCGGCCCGTCAAGCAGAAAGTCAGGAAGCAGGCAGTGGAGCGTCAAGAGTTCATCGCAGAAGAAATCAAGAAACTGGAAGCAGCAGGCCTTGTCAGAGGAGTGCTCCATCCTACGTGGTTGGCCAATCCTGTAGTTGTACGCAAGGCTAACGGGAAATGGAGGCTTTGTATCGACTTTCTGAGATGTCAATAAAGCTTGTCCCAAAGATCCATTTCCCTTGCCGCGCATCGACCAGATTGTTGACTCCACGGCGGATGTGATTTGCTTTCATTTACGGATGCATATTCAGGATATCATCAGATCTTCATGGCGTAAGAGGATGAGGAGAATACCGCATTCATCACCCCATGTGGCACATACTGCTTTGTGCGGATGCCCTTCGGGTTAAAGAATGCTGGTTCAACGTTTGCAAGAGTAGTTCATGATGCTTTTGAGCCGCAAATGCGAAATGTGGAAGCCTACATGGATGACATAGTGGTCAAAAGCAAGGACAAAGCGACCCTGGTTCAAGATTTAGATGAAACCTTTGCAAATCTGCGCAAGATCAACCTCAAGCTCAACCCCGAGAAGTGCGTGTTTGGAGTCCCTTCCGGCAAGCTTCTCGGGTTCTTCGTGTCTCAGCGAGGAATTGAAGCCAATCCCGACAAGATCAAGGCCATTGAGGAGATTGAAGCACCAAAGCGCGTCAAGGATGTACGAAGGCTTGCCATTTGCGTAGCTGCTCTCAGCAGGTTTATCTCCAGATCTGCTGAGCGCGCCTTGCCATTTTTCAAAATCTTGAAAAAGGCAGGTCTGATGCAATGGACTCCGGAAGCGGAGGCAGCGCTGCAGGACTTGAAGAGATACCTGTCCTCCACTCCAACACTTGTCGCACCTAAGCCACAAGAGAAGTTGCTGCTATATATAGCGGCAACCAATCAAGTGGTTAGTGCTGCGTTAGTAGCGGAGAGGGAGGCGGATGATGAGCTAGCAACCATGGCAGACACATCCAGCGACAAGCAGGGCGCTTCGCCGACAAGCTCTGGTCCCGACAAGGACGGATCTGCGCAGACGCATGAGAGGATGCAAAAAAGGATGGTGCAGCGCCCAGTTTACTTTGTCAGTTCCCTTCTGCAGGGGGCTAGGTCAAGGTACTCCAGTGTAGAGAAATTGCTTTTCGGCCTCCTCATGGCCTCGAGAAAGCTGCGTCATTACTTTCAGGCACATGAGATCAAAGTTGTCACTCGCTTTCCGCTGAAGAGGATACAGCAGAATCCAGAGGCAACAGGCAGGATTGTCGAGTGGGCACTGGAACTGTCAAGCTTTGGCCTCAAGTTTGAAAGCACTTCAACTATCCAAAGCAGAACATTGGCGGAGTTCATAGCAGAATGGACGCCAACACCAGATGAAGAAATTCCAGAAATGAGCGTTCCCGTCAAGGAAACAAGCAAAGAGTGGCTGATGTACTTTGATGGTGCCTTTTCGCTGCAAGGCGCCGGTGCCGGCGTGCTACTTGTCGCACCCACCGGAGAACACCTCAAGTACGTAGTCCAGATGCACTTTCCCAAGGAGCAAGCAACAAACAATACTGCAGAGTATGAAGGATTGCTTGCCGGTCTCAGGATCGCAGTAGACCTTGGGATCAAGAAGCTCATTGTCAGGGGTGACTCACGACTCTTTATCCGCCAAGTGAACAAGAATTATCAGAGTCCGTTGATGGAAGCTTATGTTGATGGAGTGAGGAAGCTAGAAGAGCACTTTGACGGCCTACAGATGGAATATATTCTGAGAGCTCAGAATGACATTGCTGATGGCTTGTCAAAGTGCGCCGCACTTAAGTTACCTGTGGAACCAGGGATTTTTGTGCTCAAGCTGACTCAACCATCTGTAACACCACCAACTGGACAGAGCAAGAAGAGGAAGTTGATCTCTGGTGACTACTTTCCGGCAGAGCTTCCTGAAGCCGCCGCCAAGAAGGTCCCCAAGATTGACACCAACAGCGATGAGGGGCAGTCTGCTCCGACAAGCCCCAGGGTTTGTTTCGTTGAAGCAGACGCTCCCGACAAGTTTTGCTCCGGCAAGCTTGCCGGGGAACGTCAAGCTCCGGCTGAGCCGCAGGTTCTTGCCGTGGAAGCCGATGTTCCCGCAGCAACAGATGTGCCTTTAGTCCTTGTTGTCGAGCCACAAGCTCCAGCATGGGCGTAACAGATTGTCCATTTCCTTCAGACAGGAGAACTTCCCGAAGAACAAGAAGAAGCGGAAAGAGTAGCCCGGCAGTCAAGTGTGTACCAGTTTGTCGACAAGACACTGCATGTCAGAAGAAGACTCAACGGTGTGAAATTGAAATGTATTCACCGGGAAGACGGACAAAAGCTGTTGGCGAGATACACGGAGGCATATGTGGTCACCACATTGGCGCGGAAAGCACTTGCCGGCAAAGCGTTCCGGCAAGGTTTCTTTTGGCCGACATCCCTCCGAGGATGCAACTGCACAAGTAACCAAGTGTGAAGCGTGCGGTTCCATTCCAAGCAGATACACCACCGGCTCAAGCTCTCCAGACGATCCCTTTATCCTGGCCATTTTTGGTGCAGGGGCTCGCATCCTCGGCCCTTTCCCCGAGCTGTCGGGGCTTTGAGTACTTATGCGTTGCCATCGACAAGTTCACAAAGTGGCGGAAGTGGAAGCGATGAGGAAGGTGACAGCGATCGGCGATCAAGTTCTTCAGGTCGATTGTTTGCCGTTTCGGAATCCCTAACAGGATCATCACCGACAACGACACACAATTCACAAGCCGCACCTTCATGCAGTACGTCCAAGATCTTGGCGCCAAGGTCTGCTTCGCTTCTGTTGCTCATCCGAGAAGCAACAGTCAAGCGGAGAGGGCAAATCTTGAAGTCTTCTGGGCTCAAGACCAGAACTTTCGACAGGCTGCACAAGTGCGGAAGAAACTGGATTGAGGAGCTGCCGGTGGTTCTTTGGTCGATCAGACGACGCCAAATCGAGCCACCGGCGAGACACCTTCGCTCTAGTCTATGGAGCAGAGGCAGTTCTCCCCACGGAACTCGTATACGGATCGCCTCGAGTGCTTGCTTATGATGAGCATGAGCAAGAGCAGCTGCGACAAGATGATGCGCTGCTCCTTGAGGAAGATCGTCTTCAGGCTGCTGTACGAGCTGCTCGGTACCAGCAAGCTTTGCGTCGCTACCATATCCGCAAGGTTAATGCCAGAAGTCTCGAGGAAGGCGACCTTGTTCTTCGGCGCGTTCAGTCCGCCAAGAATTCCAACAAGTTGACGCCGAAGTGGGAAGGCCCTTATCGGGTGAAACGAGTCACTAGGCCTGGCGCTCTCCGCCTTGAGACCGAAGATGGCATTCCGGTGAGAAACTGCTAGAATACTGAGCATCTTCGTAAGTTTTACCCGTAGGGCGCGGTTGCCGGAACCTGTTCCGGCAACCACCTTTTGTACAAGTCTTGCAGCTGATGCATGTAATCCTTTGTACAAAGCCGGAGCGAACCCGATGCATCGATAAAGCTAAGCGTGCTTCGCACACCTTGTCGATTTCATGCTTTTTCACTTCTATTTTGCATGCATTATCGACACTTTGTGCAGCACCTACCCACTGTAAGTAATAATGAGCCACAAGGCTCCATATCTTTATTTTCTCTTCTTTCTCTTACTCAAAGAAAGGAAGGTTCCCTCGCACACAAGTTTGCCGGGGGGGGAAAGGAGAAGATAATGGTGTGGACCAAGCGTCACTCAAGGAAATCTAGCCTTACCGGCAAGCAAACGACAGAAAAGCTAAGTTGCCAAAGTTTGAGCAATCAGTTTTAAAATTTTTAAGTTATCTTCCTTGAACGACCGAACTTTGTATGGAAAACCTGTGCGCAGAGGAACCAACTCGTAGCTAGTTGCGCCCTTACTTTGTTTGAGTCCGCTCAACAACTTAAGTGAGCTGCGACTAGTTGCGACAAGGTTGCTTGTCGGAAGCGGCACCGCCCGGCGGGCGTGACGTTCACTCAGCGCTTAGCAGCTTCAGTGCCAGCTACCGACAAGTTCCCTAAAAGCGTAAGGCAAAAACATACAAAGGAAGGAATCAAGTAAAGGAAATAACGTAGCGATTGATATCTCAAGATAAAGTCAAATTACAAGATAGCTTGGCGCAGCTCTAATGGATTGTTCCTATGACATGACCAGCAGCGGCAAGAGAAAGAGAAAACGGGCGGCCTAATCTACGTGATCGCCCTCAACCCACTTGATTCCGCTCACCCTGTCCACAATGGGTGCAACAAGGGTCTTGAGCGCCTCCACATCGGCGTTCGGCGGCAGGGACTTGAGGACGTTGGTGAAGTTGAGGCCCGGGTTGCGGAAGGCCACCTTCATCAGCACCTTTTGGAGGGCTCCCGCGCAGATCTGGCGCGACTCCTCGGCCAGCTGTTTTGGGACCTCTTCCCGGAGTCGCTGGAGGCCCGTCACCACGCCCTTGAAGAATAAGCTAAGCTTGGCGCTGGGTTGGAGGTGCTCGTCGGAGGAGTATCCAAGATCCACCATCCCCAGCTCCATCAGCTCGCTGTGGATGGCGGCAGCAGTATCCACGAGACCTTCGGTCCAGTGCTCCACACTCTCCCTCAAGGCACCTTGGGCGGCAACAGCATTCGCCAGCAGCTCCTCATCGGCCTTGATCTTCTCCTTCAAGGCCACCTCCCGCTCCTTGGCGCCGTCCAGCGTCTGAGTCAAAGTAGTTAGCTTCAACTCAAGGTCCGCATTGGAGTCCCTTGCGGCGCTGAGCTCCTTGCTCCTCTCGGCGAGACGACCCTGCAGCTCGCCAAGAGTGTAGGCGTCCTTCTCGCGCTCGTGCTTGAGTGCAGCAAGCTCCTCGCCGCTCTTCTTGAGGCTGGCCACCAACTGCGCCACCTTCGTCTCCAGCTCCTTCTTGGCGGCCTCGGCAGCCGCGGCGGCATCCCTTGCCTCCTTGAGAGCCCCGCCAAATATTTCCTCGCGCATGGCGAGATCCTCCTCGTGGCTGTCCAGGTTGACCTTCCGCTGCGCCAGCTCGCCTTCCTGTGCAGACAGCTTCTCGGCAGCAAGCCGCTATTCCTCCTCAGCTGCAGCCTTCTCGAGGATGAAGGCCTTGCGCTCCTCGGCGAAGTTGCTCCGCTCCTCCGCCAAGGACCGGAGAGCTTCCTGGTTGCGGCCGGAGCTCCTCCAGCGGCGCTTGTCGATGTCTGCTCCCGCAGCGACAAGCGCCTCCCGGGATGCCAGTTTGGCTTGTCGGGCGCGGTAGAGCGACATCAGCTTCCGCAGCAGCTGCTCCTCCTCAGGCTCGCCGCTGCTGCTGCTTGGCGCGTCAACTAGCGTTAGCCCAGCGGAGGCGAGCAGCTCTTCGTCGAAGGTTTCTCCTTCGGCCGGTGCCCTGGAACTCGACTCCCATGGGAGCTTGATGAAGACGCCGTCCCCGGCCTTCAAGTAGGCACCGGGCTGGGGCTCTTCGGTGCCCGACGCTGCAGCAGCGGCGGAGGGATCGGCGATCGGTGTAGCGCCTGGCGCTCCTGCGGCCTCAGGGTCGTCAGTGCGATCGCCAGACCCCTCGCCAGCTTCTGCGGCGGCAGCTTCGGTGGCCTCTTCGCTGCGAGCTCGTTAAGCGCCCGGCTTCTTATTCCACGGCGGCCGCTTCGTCAGTGTTGCCGTGCACGTCCTCCTCGCCGGCGGCCTCGGTCTCCATCGGCTCTATGGCGGACGGATGAAGAAAGTCAAGCAAATATTCAAAGACAAAATCAGAAGAAGAAAAACACAAGGGAAGTACTCAGGCGAGAAGGTTACCGGCGCCGGGGGCTGCGGTTATGTTCTCCGCCGCCAAGGGATCGCTGGTGCCGTCCCTTGCCGGAGAGCTGCCCCTTGCCGGAGAAGGCTCCCTTGCCGGAGAAGGCTCCCTTGCCGGGGAACGCTCCCTTGCCGGGGAATCCACCCTTGGCGGCGTAGTCGAAGCAGAAGGAGGCTGCTCTGCTCCTACACAAGTCAACAGTCAGATATCAGCAAAGGGAAAAGCACCCACGCACGCCAAATAGCAAGAAGTAGACCATATACTTACGCTGGGGGCTGCTTTGAAGGAGAGTTGCCTCGTCCGGCAAGGTTGTCTCGGACGCGCCTCCTGCCGTCATGATGAGTTAGATCCTCGACGACAATCACCGGGGTCTTGGCTCTCTTCGACATCCTCTGGGCCAGCGTCCTGAAGAGGAATGGATTCAGAGTAAAGCAGATCAGATACAAGACAAGGCAACAAATCGAAGAATTACAAGTACAACAAGGAATCTTACTCTTCCTCTTCTTCGTCGGAGCTGGCCCAGCAGAGGTCGACTCGCCCGCCTCCAAAGACGACAAGGCGGAGGAGTGGGCTCCCTTGGACGCTTGGCGGGAGGCGGGACCCGGTGGCCTGCGAGGCCCCGCCCAGCCTGCAGCGGTGTGAGGTGCTCCAGCGGCAGTGCTTGCCGCGGTGGAGCGCGTCCCGCGGCGCTGCGGCTGTTGGCCCGTCTGCCGCCCCGCTGCGTCTCCGACCCTGCGAAGACGCCTTCTTGGCAGAGCCGGTGGCTCCACTTGCGGCAAGCTGCTTGGAGGTGGAGAGGATGCGCCCTCGGCGGGCTCGCTCCACTGGGCCTCAGGCTCGGCAAGCTCTTCCTTGCCGACGAACTCCTTTCGCTCGACAAGACTTGCCGCCTCGGCTGCCTCCGCCTCCGCCACAGTAAAGCCAAACTCACCCGCGGCAGCGGCTGCTGCCGCCTCTTCTAGCCTGGTGGCGATGCACTACATCTCGTCGTCAGTAGTGTCGCGGGTGAGGCCCCTCTGCTCGTCGGGGCGGACTAGCATCTCTACCAGATTGTCGAAGAACTGCCGCACCACGTCATCTGCCGGCTCTTGCCAAGTGGGGACAATTCCGTGGGAGTCACACAACGGCATCATTGCACGGATGCGGTCAAGCGACGAGTTGTTGCACAACGAACGACGCCCCTCGGCAACCTAAACATCTCCGGGTGATCAGGATCAGGCTTGAACAGCTCTAAGAGCATTGCGTCAAGCTCCAAGACAGTGAAGTTGAAGTTGAGGCCTGGGCGCAGCCTCATGATGTCTGCTGCGTTATGAAATTCCTAGGCGAGGTCTCCTTCTCTCCTGCAAGCGATGCAGCGGCGAAGAAAGTCCGCGCCAAGCTGTGCCTCTGAGTGAGTCCGGCAAGTCCGAGGCGGAGGATTGAATAGCTGCGATCTTGACCTAAGCGTCCTCCGGGGCCAGATTGCTCCAATCATTGCCGCGTACCACTGGGGTTTGGCGCTGGGCGGTAAAAGGCTGCGGATTCTCCTCAACAATCCAGCACCAATCTGCCCTCCACTCCTCCCATTTGCTACGGAGCTCTCCCTCTAGATAGGCCTCCTTCTTGCCGACCCTGGAGACCCAAGCAATTCCTCCGGCAAGTGACGGAAAAGAGCTACATTTGGGTGGACTCCGACAAAGTTTTCGCAGAGATGTGCGAAAACTGCCATGGTCAGAACGGCGTTGGGGGTGAAATCAAGGAGGCGGAACCCGTAGGTGTTCATAATGTCGCAAAGAACTTCGGAGAAGGCGGGCAGAGCCCGCAGAGAAGAAGATCGCGAAGAAGGATACCCGTCGGGCCAGTTCTGCGGCAGCGGGGAGTACCTTCGTTCGCGGATGCGCAACGTCTCCGTCGACCGAGAAGAGGTAGTAGTTCTCCCTCGGCTCCCTCGCGGCGAGCTGGGAAGACAGCCCGCTCCTTCCATGGCCTGCAAGCTGCATCGCCTCGGCCGACTTCACGGTCTTCCCTTGTCGGCTTCGGGCCCATGGCGGAGGCGGTGGAAGAGATCGACGGCGTTGAGTGTCTTTGGTGGCGATGGGGTGCGGGCGCTGCTCTCTTTCAGCCTCGAGAAGAAGGGGAGCAGCGGTGGTTTTTCGATGGGACAGCAAGCGGCAAGGTAGGCGACGGCCCCCCCTTCGCTTATAAAGGGGAGGCGGACGTTCGATTTCCGAATAAAGAAACCCCACGACCTCGCCCACGATCTCTCGCGACGACGCCACGTTCGATGTGTGTCGTTAAGTGGGGGCGTGGTGGGTCCGGGGTGAGTTATGGTGTGACCGGGCGCGTGTGCCCGTGCCTGTTTTGGGCCTGGCCCAACAGCGCTTCGGCACCGTGTGTGGCCCAGGCCGGGGGCTCTGTCGGTGTACTAGAGTAGGGGTACCCTAGTATCCCGAACTTGTGCACGGCGATTGCAGCCCTCATGGCAAGGCTTACTGGGTGACCGCCAAGGTCCTTCGTGGTTCCTTTGGAGCCACTCAAGAACAAAGTATTCAAGTCAGGAGGCAAGGCCCGGCAAGAGGAGCTTGCCGGGAAGGCCACCCAAGGCACATAGGAGACAAGGCCCGGCAAGAGGAGCTTGCCGGGAAGGCCACCCTGTGCACTTACAAGACAAGGCCCGGCAAGAAGAGCTTGCCGGGAAGGCCCGTGAGCGACAAGCTTCCGGGCGCGACAAGATAACAATCATGCGGCAAAGGCGCTTGCATGCAGACCATCTCTCTGTACCTACGCTCCAGACATCCACTAACGCGATGTCGCCGTGGGGCCTTTCCGGTAGCGTGGCGTGGCGAGAGGTCGTGCAGCCCGGTGAGGTGGCAAGCAGTTGACAAGTTTGCCATCGTGGCGAACGACGGCGCCCGACGGTCCCTGTTTGCCTTTATTAGGGCGACTAGACGGGCATTTAATGCCTTTGTCCCCGCGGTCGTGGTTAGGTATATTACACTTGTACCTTTATGCGGTAGGTGTACCAACCACTATTTTTCCATTTGTACCCCCGTCTACGTTGCCACCTGTCGGAGCCCCTTTGAGGATATAAAAGGAGGCCCATGCGCAACGTAGAAAGGGGTTGGTCGATCAGTTCCCTCTACGCTCAGTCTCGTTAGCAGCCCGTGTGTGCTGTAGCATCGAGCGCTCCTGAGCAAGAACGCAATATACCTAGACGTGCAGCAGTAGGAGTGTTATCTCTCCGGAGAGCTCCGAAGCTGGGTAAACCTCTCGCGTGCTTCGCCTCGATCTGCTCTTCGTGCGACCTCCGCTCCCCGCCGAACCGAAAGGGGCTCGGTCCGTCGGCCCCATAGGTGTTCGTGGGCCAGATCAGCCTGCCCCGACATATGATATTTCACCAAATAAATGAACTAGCATCAACTACATGGAGTAATCAACGCTACTAGCAACCCACAGGAACCAATCTGAGGCTTTGGGACAAAGATTGGATACAAGAGATCAACTAGGGTTTGAGAGGATATGGTGCTAGTGAAGATGTTGAAGGAGATTGACCCCCTCCTGATGAGAGGATCGTTGGTGATGACGATGGCGATGATTTCTTCCTCCCAGAGGGAAGTTTCCCTGGCAGAACAGCTGTGTCGAAGCCCTAGATTGGTTTCATAAAGGTTCCGCCTTGTGGCGGCGGAGTTTCTTCCTGAAAGCTTGCTTATGATTTTTTCTCGGACGAAAGACTTCATATAGCAGAAGATGGGCACCGGAGGCCTGCCAGGGGGCCCACGAGGCAGGGGGACGCGCCCAGGGGGTAGGGCGCGCCCCCCACCCTCGTGGCCAGGGTGTGGGCCCCTCTGGTGGATTCTTTCGCCAGTATTTTTTTATTAAATCCAAAAATAACTTCCGTGGAGTTTCAGGACTTTTGGAGCTATGCAGAATAGGTCTCTAATATTTTCTCCTTTTCCAGCCCAGAATTCCAGCTGCCGGCATTCTCCCTCTTCATGTAAACCTTGTAAAATAATACAGAATATGCATAAGTATTGTGACATAACGTTTAATAACAGCCCATAATGCGATAAATATAAGCATGATGCAAAATGGACGTATCAACCAACAAGGATGTCTCACTATCCTGAACGTTATCTGCATTACTTCCTTTACCATCACCTAATAAGGCACTCTTCCCCAATATTCTGTTCGCATTCTAAAAGAAGAAACAAGAAGGCACATAATAAGTTTAGCATGTAGGGGTACAATCTGCAAGATTCTGGGTTATGTGTGGTAGGGGTGCTTCTCGTGCATGTACAACTGGGGTGCTATCTCCACCAAGAGGTAGCACTGTTTTATTTGAAGACCGTGTTTTTACTCCGCTAGATACTGCGATCACCCGCTCCAATTCAAATGGCTGATAAACGGGAAACATAGTTGAATGTACAGACATTGTATGAGAGACAGATGCAATAGATAGTGTGGAAAAAAGAGGGCATGAAATAGTTGACATGTATATTGTTTAAATAAAAATGATAGCATGACATAATTTCACATATATATGATGTCTATCTACACTGGATAGCATAGCATGACATAATTCAAAGATATGATGACTAACTAAACATGATGGCATGAGATAATTATATGATGTTGTTAGTAAACATGTTCACATGATATAATTCACATACATGTTATCTAAGTAATCAGGATCACATGATTTAATTCACATATGGGATTTATATGCTAGGCAGAGGGCATACGCATATATGATGTCTGAATTAAGAACATGGTGTTGAATATTGTGTATATGATGTCTAAACTACGCAATGCAAGACACCATATGCATGATATGAGCAGTATAACCTTGCCAAGTTAGAGCAGGCACCTCGGTGGGGGAATACTACCTCTTGAGCACTACGTTGGTTTTCCCTTGAAGAGGAAAGGGTGATGCAGCAAAGTAGCGTAAGTATTTCCCTCGGTTTTTGAGAACCAAGCTATCAATCCAGTAGGAGACTACACGCAAGTTACCTCGTACCTACACAAACAAATAAGAAACTAGCAACCAACACGAGAAAGGGGTTGTCAATCCCTTCACGGCCACTTGCAAAAGTGAGATCTCATAGAGATAATAAGATAAATATTTTTGGTATTTTTTATAATATAGATTGAAAGTAAAGATTGCAATGTAAAATAGATAGGAAACTTATATGATGGAAAATAGACCCGGGGGCCATAGGTTTCACTAGTGGCTTCTCTCAAGATAGCATAAGTATTACGGTGGGTGAACAAATTACTGTCGAGCAATTGATAGAAAAGTGCATAATTATGAGAATATCTAGGGATGATCATGTATATAGGTATCACGTCCGTGACAAGTAGACCGAAACGATTCTGCATCTACAACTATTACTCCACACATCGACCGCTATCCAGCATGCACCTAGAGTATTAAGTTCATCAGAACAGAGTAACGCATTAGGCAAGATGACATGATGTAGAGGAATAAACTCAAGGAATATGATATAAACCGCATCTTTTTATCCTCGATGGCAACAAAACAATGCGTGCCTTGCTGCCCCTGCTGTCACTGGGAAAGGACACCGCAAGATTGAACCCATAGCTAAGCACTTCTCCCATTGCAAGAAAGATCAATCTAGTAGGCCAAACCAAACTGATAACTCGAAGAGACTTGCAAAGATAACAAATCATACATAAAAGAATTCGGAGGAGATTCAAATATTGTTCATAGATAATCTTGATCATAAACCCACAATTCATCGGATCTCAACAAACACACCGCAAAAAGAATTACATCAAATAGATCGCCAAGAAGATCGAGGAGAACTTTGTATTGAAATCCAAAGACAGAGAAGAAGCCATCTAGCTAATAACTATGGACCTGAAGGTATGTGGTAAACTACTCACACATCATCGGAGAGGCTATGGTGTTGATGTACAAGCCCTCCATGATCGATTCCCCCTCCGGCGGAGCACCGGGAAAGGCCCCAAGATGGGATCTCACGGGTACAGAAGGTTGCGGTGGTGGAAATAGGGTTTCGTGGTGCTCTTAGATGATTTCGGGGTATATGAGTATATATAGGCAAAAGAACTTGGTCAGAAGAGCCACGAGGGGCCCACGAGGGTGGGGGGCGCGCCTACCCCCCTGGGCGCGCCCTGCTGCCTCGTGGCCTCCTCATTTCTTTGTCGACGTCCACTCCAAGTCTCTTGGATTGCGTTTGTTCCAAGCATCACTCTCCCAAAGGTTTCAATCCGTCTGGATTCCGTTTGATATTCCTTTTCTGCGGAACACTGAAATAGGCAAAAAAGACAGCAATTTGCACTGGGCCTTTGGTTAGTAGGTTAGTACCAAAAATAATATAAAAGTGTATAATAAAGCCCATTAAACATCCAAAACAGATAATATAATAGCATGGAACAATCAAAAATTATAGATACATTGGAGATGTATCAAGCATCCCCAAGCTTAATTCCTGCTCGTCCTTGAGTAGGTAAATGATAAAAACAAAAAATTTGATGTGGAATGCTACCATGCATAATTTTCTATGTAATTTTCTTTATTATGGCATGAATGTTTAGATCCGAAAGACTCAAGATAAAATTTTAAAGTTGACATAAAAATAATAATACTTCAAGCATACTAACTAAGCAATTATGTCTTCTCAAAATAACATGGCCAAAGAAAGTTCATCCCTACAAAATCATATAGTTTGGTCATGCTCCATTTTCATCACACAAGAATGCTCTCATCATGCACAACCCCGATGACAAGCCAAGCAATTGTTTCATACTTTAGTAATCTCAAACTTTTTTCAACTTTCACGCAATACATGAGTGTGAGACATCGACATAGCACTATGGGTGGAATAGAATATAATGATGGGGGTTATGTGGAGAAGACAAAAAAGGAGAAAGTCTCACATTGACGCGGCTAATCAACGGGCTAGGGAGATGCCCATCAATTGATGCCAATGCAAGGAGTAGGGATTGCCTTGCAACAGATGCACTAGAGCTATAAATGTATGAAAGCTCAACAAAAGAAACTAAGTGGGTGTGCATCCAACTTGCTTGCTCACGAAGACCTAGGGCATTTGAGGTAGCCCATTGTTGGAATATACAAGCCAAGTTCTATAATGAAAAATTCCCACCTGTATATGGAAGTGTCAAAACAAGAGAATCTCTATCATAAAGATCATGGTGATACTTTGAAGCACAAGTGTGGAAAAAAGGATAGTAGCATTGTCCCTTTTTATTTATTTTTTTGGCCTTTCTTTTTTTATTTGGCCTTTCTTCTCTTTTGTTTTTATTTGGGACTCTGCTCTATTAATGTTGATCATCACACTTATATTTAGTTAAAACTCAATTATTACAACTTGATACTAGAACAAAATATGACTCTATATGAATGCCTCAGGCGGTGTACCGGGATGGGCAATGAATCAAGAGTGACATGTATGATAAATTATGCATGGTGGCTTTGTCACAAATACAATGTCAAATACATGATCATGCAAGGCAATATGACAATGATGAAGTGTGTCATAATAAATGAATGGTGGAAAGTTGCATGGCAATATATCTCGGAATGGCTATGGAAATGCCATAATAGGTAGGAATGGTGGTTGTTTTGAGGAATATATAAGGAGGTTTATGTGTGATAGAGCGTATCATATCACGGGGTTTGGATGCACCGGCGAAGTTTGCCCCAACTCTCAAGGCGAGAAAGGTCAATGCACGGTACCGAAGAGGCTAGCAATGATGGAAATGTGAGAGTGTGTATAATCCATGGACTCAACATTAGTCACAAAGAACTCACATACTTATTGCAAAAATCTACAAGTCATCAAAAACCAAGCATTACACGCATGCTCCTAGGGGGATAGATTGGTAGGAAAATAACATCGCTCGTCCCCGACCGCCACTCGTAAGGATGACAATCAAAGAACACCTCATGTTTCAAATTTGTTACACAACGATTACCATACGTGCATGCTACGGGACTTGCGAAGTTCAAAACAAGTATTTATGAAATTCACAACTACTCAACTATCACGACTCTAATATTACCATCTTCATATCTCAAAACAATCATCAAGTATCAAAGTTCTCATAGTATTCAATGCGCTTTTTATGAAAGTTTTTATTAGACCAATCTTGGATGCCTATCATATTAGGACTAATATTATAGCCAAAGCAAATTACCATGCTGTTATAAAGGAATCTCAAAATAATAAAAGTGAAGCATGAGAGATCAATAATTTCTATAAAATAAAACCACCACTGTGCTCTAAAAGATATAAGTGAAGCAGTAGAGCAAAATTATCTAGCTCAAAAGATATAAGTGAAGCACATAGAGTATTCTAAAAAATTACGATTCATGTGTGTCTCTCCCAAAAGGTGTGTACATCAAGGATGATTGCGGTAAACTAAAAAGAAAAGACTCAAATCATAAAAGACGCTCCAAGCAAAACACATATCATGTGGTGAATAAAAATGTAGCATCAAGTAAAGTTACCGATGGACGAAGACATGCCTTCCGGGGCATCCACAAGCTTAGGCTTCTGGTTGTCCTCGAATTCTGCCTTGGGGTGCCTTGGGCATCCCCATGCTTAGGCTCTTGCCACTCCTTATTCCATAATCCATCAAATTTTTACCCAAAACTTGAAAACTTCACAACACAAAACTCAACAGAAACTCTCATGAGCTCCGTTAGCGAAAGAAAACAAACCACCACTTCAAGGTACTGTAATGAACTCATTCTTTATTTATATTGGTTCTAAACCTACTTTATTCCAACTTCTCTATGGTTCATACCCCCCGATACTAGCCATAGATTCATCAAAATAAGCAAACAACACACGAAAAACAGAATCTGTCGAAAACAGAACATTCTGTACTAATCTGTATCAAACGTATAGTTCTGGAACTATAAAAAATCTAAAATAAATTGGTGGACGTGAGAAATTTATCTATTAATCATCGGCAAAAAGAATCAACCTAAAATCTCTGTCCAGTAAAAAATGGCAGCTAATCTCGTGAGCGCTAAAGTTTCTGTTTTTTACAGCAAGATCATAAAGACTTTCACCCAAGTCTTCCCAAAGGTTCTACTTGGCACAAACACTAATTTAAAACAAAAAAAACATATAAAAAGAAGCTAGATGAATTATTTATTACTAAACAGAACCAAAAAGCAAGAAACAAAAATAAAATTGGGTTGCCTCCCAACAAGCGCTATCATTTAACGCCCCAGCTAGGCATAAAGGCAAGGACAGATCTAGGTATTATCATCTTTGGTATGCAATCCATAAGTGGATCTCATAATAGATTCATAAGGTAATTTAATTTTCTTTCTAGGAAAGTGCTCCATGCCTTTCCTTAACGGAAATTGGAATCTAATATTTCCTTCTTTCATTTCAATAATTGCACCAATCGTTCTAAGGAAAGGTCTACCAAGAATAATAGGACATGTAGGATTGCAATCTATATCAAGAACAAGGAAATCTATGGGCACATAATTCCTATTTGCAACAATAAGAACATCATTAATCCTTCCCATAGGTTTCTTAATGGTGGAATCCGCAAGATGCAATTTTAAGGAACAATCATCAAATTCACGGAAACCTAACACATCACACAAAGTTTTTGGAATCGTGGAAACACTAGCGCCCAAATCACATAAAGCATAGAATTCATGATCTTTAATCTTAATTTTATAGTAGTTTCACACTCATCATAAAGTTTTCTAGGGATATAAAGTTCTAATTCAAGCTTTTTTCTTCATAAGATTGCATTAAAGCATCAACGATATGTTTGGTAAAGCTTTACTTTGACTATAAGCATGAGGAGAATTTAACACAGATTACGACAAGGAAATACAATCTATTAAAGAACAATTATCATCATTAAATTCCTTGAAATCCAAAATTGTGGGTTCATTGCTATGTAAAGGTTTGACCTCTTCAATCCCTCTTTTACCAATTTTTGCATAAAGATATAAAAACTCCAAATCATTGGAACGCCTTTTAACTAAGGTTGACTCATCTCCAGTCCCATCATTATCAAGACTCATATTGCAAAACAAAGATTTAATAGTATACACATCAATCACTTTTAGATCTTCATCCTTATTACCTTCTAGATCTTCCGGTTTGGCGGCCATCTTATTGACTAAGGTGGCCTGCTTATCCGAAATTTGGGCTATTAATTTTCAAGATGAGCAAACTAAGATTTCAAACCATAAAATACCTTAGACATATCATCAAGCTCTTTATTCATGTACTCCAGAAAGCCTTTTTGTTCTTTAAGCTCGTTTCTAAAGAAATGATTATGCTCAAATTGCAAGGTCATAAAGCTTTTGACGTTGTTTTCAATTTCTTCCAATCTTTTAAGGTGAGGATCAATGTTTTTAGGCAGGGCCATTAGGGCAAACAGGCAACAAGAAGTAAGCGAAGAGAGGTGAACGAAAAAAGAGGGCGAATAAAACGGCAAGGGTGAAGTGGGGGAGAGGAAAACGAGAGGCAAATGGCGAATAATGTAATGCGAGGGATAAGAGTTTGTGATGGGTACTTGGTATGTCTTGACTTGACTTGACTTGGCGTAGATCACCCCGGCAATGGCGCCAGAAATCCTTCTTGCTACCTCTTGAGCACTGTGTTGGTTTTCCCTTGAAGAGGAAAGAGTGATGCAGCAAAGTAGTGTAAGTATTTCCCTCCGTTTTTGAGAACCAAGGTATCAATCCATTAGGAGGCTACATGCATGTCGCCTCGTACCTACACAAACAAATAAGAATCTTGCAACCAACGCGATAAAGGGGTTGTCAGTCCCTTCACGCCCACTTGGAAAAGTGAGATCTGATAGAGATAATAAGATAAATAATTTTGGTATTTTTTATAATACAGATTGCAAAGTAAAATAGATTGGAAACTTATATGATGGAAAATAGACACGTGTGCCATAGGTTTCACTAGTGGCTTCTCTCAAGATAGCATAAGTATTACGGTGGGTGTACAAATTGCTGTTGAGCAATTGATAGAAAAGTGCATAATTTTGAGAATAACATGATCATGTATATAGGCATCATGTACGCGACAAGTAGACCGAAACGATTCTGCATCTACTACTATTACTCCACACATTGACCGCTCTCCAGGATGCATCTAGAGTATTAAGTTCATCAGAACAGAGTAACGCATTAGGCAAGATGACATGATGTAGAGGGATAAACTCAATCAATATGATATAAACCCCATCTTTTTATCCTCGATGACAACAATACAGTGCGTGCCTTGCTACCACTGCTGTCACTGGGAAAGGACATCGCCAGATTGAACCCAAAGCTAAGCACTTCTCCCATTGCAAGAAAGATCAATCTAGTAGGCCAAAGCAAACTGATAATTCGAAGAGACTTGCAAAGATAACAAATCATACATAAAATAATTTGGAGGAGATTCAAATATTGTTAATAGATAATCTTGATCATAAACCCACAATTCATCGGATCTCGACAAACACACCGCAAAAATAACTACAACGAATAGATCTCCAAGAAGATCGAGGATCACTTTGTATTGAGATCCAAAGAGAGAGAAGAAGCCATCTAGCTAATAACTATGTACCCGAAGGTCTGTGGTAAACTACTCACACATCATCGGAGAGGCTGTGGTGTTGATGTAGAAGCCCTCCGTGATCGATTCCCCTCCCATGAGTGCTTAGGAAAAAGGCCCCAAGATGGGATCTCACGGGTACAGAAGGTTGCGGTGGTGGGAATAGGGTTTTGTGGTTCTCTCAGATGTTTTCAGGGTATATGAGTATATATAGGCGAAAGAAGTTGGTCAGGAGAGCCACGAGGGGCCCACGAGGGTGGGGGCGCGCCCTCCTGCCTCATGGCCTCCTTGTTTCTTTCTTGACGTCCACTCCAAGTCTCCTGGATTTTGTTTGTTCCAAAAATAACTCTCCCGAAGGTTTCATTCCATTAGGATTCCGTTTGATATTCCTTTTCTGCGAAACACTAAAATAGGCAAAAAAGAAAACAATTTGCACTTGGCCTTTGGTTAGTAGGTTAGTCCCAAAAATAATATAATAGTGTACAATAAATCCCATTAAACATCCAAAACATATAATATAATAGCATGGAACAATCAAAAATTATAGATATGTTGGAGACATATCAGGGAATAGGACTGGTCATCTGTCTCTGAATCCATCTCTAAGGACCTATCGGGACCCAGCAAGAGATCTGCTTCGACAGGTAGCACTGTCTGGTCTAAACACCTTGTTTTCACACTAGATTTTCCATTACCCACTCAATTGGCTGATTAACATGAAGAGTAGTTTAATGTACAAACATTGCCGACAAATGGAAATGTAATGAAGAAAAGGATGGGCAAGATACCATTCAAATATATGATGCTTGGTTAAACAGGATGGAATTGCATATTTCACATATATTATGGCTGGCTAAAAGAGATGAGACTTCATAATTCCCATACATGATATAGAAACTAAACATGTGGCATTAGAGATAATGTCTAAACTAAGCATATGACATATATCAGGTCGAAACTAGGCACTAAAAGCTAACATATGCATGATATGACCAACATCATCATGCCAAGTTAGACCAAACACCTTAGGGGATATATA
Organism: Aegilops bicornis; assembly: GCA_021605145.1. NCBI lineage: Eukaryota > Viridiplantae > Streptophyta > Magnoliopsida > Poales > Poaceae > Aegilops > Aegilops bicornis. The sequence goes on from CM038672.1 coordinate 350,296,032, forward strand.
GGAGTGGGCAGCTACATCTGAATCTGCCTCAGAATAGATATCTTCCTCTGGATTACAATCTGGAGAGGGGGGGACGGTTCGCCATTAAACCCATCATATAGCGATTTATGCATGACTTTGTATTGTCGCGCAAAACTCTTCTCTTTTTCTCTACATGTTCAGCATGATTGTGTACAATATCTGACATGCATACAAAAAATATAGTGAGATTATGCAAGGAGAGCATGGAGAAATCTAGAGTGATGGTAACAACTAGTGGATGGATCCAAAAATAATGATAGTTGGCTGATGATAGCTTTAATTTAATAAAAATACAGATGATGATTCCTTTACTATTTGTTTCCCACCCAAGATGAACAACATAGGCATACCCCAGGTGAACCAGATAATACACGGATATATTATTCATCTCTGCCTCGATATGTGCCACACAAGTAATTTTAAAACTCAAGTTTGAACATTAATTTGGACCTGACTTGGAGTCCAAGTGGTGAACAAGATGATAAAGTAGCAGCTAATTTTAAGCAATGCATAACATAAGAAGAAACAAAAGAGTGTGATCTCTCATGTGGACCCGTGTGAGGGAGTCCTAGATTAGGGGGTCCTCGGGCGTCCGGACTATAGTACATGGGCCAGACTGATGGGTTGTAAAGATACAAGACCGATGACTATCTCCCGTGTCTGGATGGGACTCTCCTTGGCCTGGAAGGCAAGCTTGGCATCCTGATATGAAGATTCCTTTCTCTGTAACCGACTTTGTACAACCCTAGTCCCCTCCGGTGTCTATATAAACCGAAGGGCTTAGTCCATAGGGACAAGAATCATAATCATAGTCATACAGGCTAGACTTCTAGGGTTTTAGCCATTACGATCTCGAGGTAGATCAACTCTTGTAATACTCATATTCATCAAGATCAATCAAGCAGGAAGTAGGGTATTACATCCATAGAGAGGGCCCGAACCTGGGTAAACATCGTGTCCCCCGTCTCCTGTTATCATCGACCTTAGACGCACAGTTCGGGACCCCCTACCCGAGATCCGCCAGTTTTGACACCAAAATTGGTGCTTTCCTTGAGAGTTCCGCTGTGTCGTTATCAAGAGGTTCGATGGCCCCATCAATCGTCTACAACAATGTTGTCCAGGAAGAAACCTTCCTCCCCGAACAGATCTTCGTATTCGGTGGCTTCGCACTGCGGGTCAACTCGCTTGGCCATCAAGAGCAGATCGATAACTATGCGCCTGGCGGTCAGGTCAGATTTGGAAGCTTGAACTATGTTACGGATATCTGCAGAGACTTGATCTTTGACAAATTCGAGACCACGGCAGCCGCTCCCTGTCACCGTGATGAACATGACTTAAATCTGTCATCGAACCATACCCAGGAGATAGAACCTGCAACTGCTCTGGCTCTAGATCCAGAGCAGACCGTGCCATCCAAGGACGGGAGGCTCAACCCCGCCACAGAAGCCGCAGACTCAGCAGCGTCGGAGCAGCACACATACCCAACCCCGAGCGGGATCTGTGTCACTGGAACCACGGACTCGTTTCCGGCTACAAGTTCCGAACCATGTGCGTTCGCGCACGCCGAGCTTGAGCAGACATCTATCGTCGAATTCGGCTCCGCGAACATATTCCGGCACTCGCCTTTAGGCGACGTGCTAAACTCGTTAGAAACACTCTCCTTAGAGGGGGACTCACAGCCGAATTATATCCGGTTTGAACTGGAGGCTGATGATAGAGAATTTCGTTTCCCACCCACAGCCCACTTCATAGCTACTGTCGAGGACCTAACTGACATGCTTGATTACGGCTCCGGAGACAACGACAGTATGGATGACGATGCCGGAGAAGAGGAGGCCCAAAACCCGCCGTTTACCGGACACTGGACGGCCACTTCCTCGTATGACGTATACATGGTGGACACACCAAAAGAGAACAATCGCGACAATTAGAAGGATCTAGTCGAGGATAAACCTCCTGAGATACAGCCAAAACGCCGACGTCAGCGGCGCCGCTCTAAATCACGCCGTGCAAAAGACAGCGATACCGGCACAAGAGAAGATAACACTACGAACGGTGCCGAAGACAATGAAGACCCCGTTGAGGCAACTTCCGAACAGGACTAACGGGAAGAAGGGAAAGTTAGCCATGATGAACATGCCATAAACGAAGAATCGGAGGACAGTAATTATCTTCTGCTCTCCGAGGATGAGGTGAGCCTTGGCAACGAGGATTTATCATGCCCGAGGAACCTCTCGAGCAGGAGCGCTTTAAGCGCCGGCTAATAGCCACTGCAAGGAGCCTGAAAAAGAAGCAGCTGCAGCTTCAAGCTGATCAAGATCTGCTCAACGATAGATGGACTGATGTCCTGGCAGCCGAGGAATATGGCCTTAAGTTCCCAGCCAAAAGTTACCCGAAGCGCAAATTGCTACTCAGTTCGATGATGAGGCACTGGAGCCCGTACCATCATCACGCTATGCGGCTGACCGACCACTAATGCTGCAAGTCAAGCCGAACACCAGCCTGCCCCTCCTCACCATAAAGGCAGAGGTAAAATAGCTCGGGGACATACATACGACCTGCGGCAGGACTTGGACAGTAGAGCAGGTCAAAACAGATCGATCTATGGATCACGGGGATGCCCCCCGACATGCGAAAACGGCTACCTAGCTGGACGCAATAATCATACTCATGATGACCCACAAGTATAGTGTCACACCTTGATTTTCTTGCCACAACACCTAAGCTAATAAATCATGATAAAATGTGGTTTGGCAAAAACTTTTGAGTGTTTTGTCTTTGCTTTAATTGAATGTTTGACTGTTGTTTGCAAGTGCTCTAAAGATCAAATAAATCCCGCATCTCTTATACTCCTTCTCCTTGATCCAAAAACCTTTCAGGACATAAAAATAATTCCTTATAAAAATAATTTGGCCAAATAGTATTTTCAAAAATTAGTTTTTCCAAAACCCCCTGAATTGAGATTTGCACTGCAAGTACTTAATTAAGGGCAGTAAAAATCTTTTCAAAAATATATTTGACTCCTATTAGGTATAGGACTACCAAAAACCACAAAAATATAATTTTAGAAGTTATTTTCCTATTTTATTTAAAGGCTTTTTCTTTAGGCCAGAAATGGTCTTTAATAGATTACAATTATTTTAATGCTTTAAAAATATTTGGGAAAAATCAGGGAAACTCAGTGGACATATATTGTCCATATATAAGAGTTTCAACACATGGTCATGTTCAAAATACTGGTCAAATCCCTCAAAAACCCTTGCTGGATATTTCAAGATTTTGAAATATTTACAAACGAAATATTCTCCAAAAATTCCAAGAAAATTCTAGCATGTCACATATGACATGTTTGATGATCTTGACAAGTATCATGTCATGGAGAATAGTATAACCCCATGAAATCCCCTCAAAACCATTTCTGTCCATTTTGAAGTTTCAGCAACTTTACATTGCCAAACATGTCCAAATGTTCTTAAACCTTGCGAAGATGCTCAAATGGTCTAATAATTCATCTGGACCAAATGGCACAAGTTGGAGAAAATGTTATCTTGATCAAAGTGCCCCAAAACCCTTCCTGTCCGGAACCAAATTTGAACAACTCTACATTGGCAACTTTCTCCTTTTGATCTCAACTTTTGTGGACATGTTCAGGACCTCAAATGATGACACTACACCAAGTGGTGCATCAAGGAGAACAGATTTGCATGACTAAATCTTGGGAAGTCCATTTCTGTTGATTTCTAGGGTTTACAAAAGTTGCATTGGCAACTTTACCCAAATGAGCCCAAACATAGTGGAAGGCCCTAATTATATGTGCCATTTCACCATGTGGAGTCTCATGACAAATGAAAATCATCTACTTGCCCAAACCAACATCAAACACCTTCTGCCACTTTACCAAAATCCCATTTTTGGCCTCTTCCACTAATCTCCATGGACTCTACTTTTTACCATCACCCCTCCTAGTTCCCCTATACCTCTGGTATGCTTCCCTGCCCGAGAGGCAATGCTGAAGGGGGCAGAGACCCATTTTTCTTCTCTCGACAACCACTTTCCCCTCCCTTCCTAATATCTCTCTCACTCCTGGCAAGCCCCAGGGCATCCAATGCCTTTTTCCACATTGTTTACTCCCCAGTGCAGCCACTAGACACAAGTGGACGCGCGAGTGGGCGCGGAAAAGCCGCGGATGCCGACCAAAGACGTGCTCTGGAGCTTGAGGCAGAGCAGGCGACTGTTGACGCCGCGTCCCCCGACCACCTCAAGCCTCCCCCTTGCACCAGTCGAGGTGCCTCGACGTCCGCAACACGCCACCGCGATGGCCCCCTCCTTTCCCCCTCTGTCTTGCCCATGCCGTGCGTGCCCAGAGCGGCCCGAGCCCGCCAATGCGCGTGCGAGCTCGTGGCTCCACCCGGAGCTCGCCCCGCTCCCTCTCTCTCTACCTGGCGCCCTACTCCACCCCAACGAATGCCGTAGACAACCCCACTCCCTCCCTCCTGGCCGCCCGAGCCGTTGCCGCGGCCACCCGTAGGCCACATCCACGGTGAGCCACGACCTCGCTATATAAGGCCGCCCGAGGCCTCTCTCTGGAGCCCTTTCGCCATCTCTCCCTCCCGTACGTCACACAGACCCAGCCAACCCTCTCGTTGAGCTCTCCGTCGCTCCCCATGACCGGAGCCGAGCCGCCGGACTCCGCCTAAATTCGCACCCACCACTACTCCTCCTCCCCTCTAGACCACTCCAGTGCCCCCTCACCACCGCCGCCGACTCGCCCCGCACTTTATCCCCTCCTCCCCGCGCCTGCCATGCAGTCCCAAACCTCGCCGATGGCCTCCTCCGCGGCCACCCAAGCCATCGCTGCTGCAGCCCTCCACGGCATGTGTGCAGCACATGGATGGGTGTGGCATGGCCTCCTAAGCACGCCGGCGGGCGGAGCGTCGCCGGAGACGCTCTGTAGCCCCGACAATCACCGGCGGGAGCCGCTCCTCCCCGCTGCCGGAGCGCGCGTGGGAGGTTGAAGGCGACCTGCAGCTGGGGCCCGCGTGTTAGCGACCCAGTGGGCGGGCCCTGCCATTTAAATGGAAACGGCTTCGGCGAAGACGCCTTCGACGTTGCCTGTTGTCCGTGTGACGGATCCGCTGGGCTGGCCCATGGTCTATCTGTCGCCCCGTGCGCAGGATAAGGTTAAAGCCTTATTTCCTTTTTCTTTCTCCAGTGAACTTCAAAAATCCATAAATAATTCAATAGAGCTCCAAATTTGATTATTCAAATTTCCAGAGACTCCAGAAATCATGTTCTATTTAATGGGCCATAGTGGACATTTTTGTTGTTCTTGGTTTTCACTGGACCTTTTAAAAAGGTCATTTATCCACATAATTCCACTTAGAAAATCCATATTATATTCATTTCAATTCCAAATCCAGTGAAACCAATTTCTAAATGTTTCTAAAATCATGCCTGATTTAATGGGTAATTTTACTCATTTTTCTGAAAAAGCATTCTGTAGACAACTTGCAGATCCAATAAATCCCTTGTTTCCATCATATTGAACTGTTCAGAAATAATCACTGATCCAATTCCAATGAAACAACTCTGGTTATTTTCCATATAACCAGAGGAGTCCTAGAAAAGTAAACTTCATATTTTTAGAGCACTTTTATTTTATGCGTTGTTGTGTTGCTTACTATAATTGTTTCCAACGTTAGTTGACGAAGTAGACGAAATACTTGGAGAAGGACCAGAAGATTTCGAGACTCTGATGAACCAGGCAAGTAGCCCTTTGACCATGCTGAACCTTTTTATCACAGTAGCATTTCTTTCCGTAATTGTTGAGTGCATGATATCTTGAATGGAAACCTTGCTAGGTTTGCCTCTGTTGCATGCCCCGTTGATACTTGCACTATTCTTGACTCTATCCTTGTTTAGAGTTGTGTTGGTGGGTTGTAGAAATATGCTATAGTTGTTGGCTGAGCAAAACTGGGTCAGAGTTATGCATGGAAAGAAACAAGTGTGGTTTGACATACTTGCAACAGCCCCAGTGGGTGCCACTAATGCCCCTGGGAGATGATGATGAATTAGGTCACTACTTGGTGGAGAGGTAGTGTACCAAGGCTTGATGAAAGTGTTGTTTACAGAGATGGATTAGATTTAAGATTGTCTACCGTCCCAACCAAACATGTACAACCACACTACCCCTTCTGGGACGGGGCATTATTGATTACCTAGTTCGTGATAGCATGGATGCCCACATTACTAGTGACGGGAGAGTTGTTGGTGCGCTCTGTCGGGACGGGGTCGTTCTTGGATAGGCGGCCATGACTGTTTTCACAGGGCACCGGACACACCGTTGGTACCCCCGCGCATGTGAGATGTGATGAATATGGGAGCATGGCTCCACCAAATTAAATTGTGAAAATATATGGCACGGGGGCTGTTACCAATCGAGTGGACTCTATGTTGGTCACGACTAGGGAAAGGTAGTGATCGGGTGCTTACCCCGGGTACTTAAGGTACCGCGGGTCGTGGATGACACGAAAGCTTCCCGGGTCTTGTGGGTAAAGTGTGCAACCTCTGCAGAGTGTCAAACTATTCGAATAGTCGTGTCCACGGTCAAGGACAGTTGGGTGGTGCTGCTTAGACTATGTCCATATGTTTCTGACAAACAACACAGATTGGTAATATTGTTGATATGATTCGTGAGGAAGTCACGATGAGTTGAGTATGAGTTGTTCCTAACTCTTTCTCGAGGTTGAAGTTTGTAACCTCCTGATACTTGTTGCAGACGCATTCATGTCCTTGGTAAACGTTGACCATACTTGCATGACAAAAACTAGATTTCCGCAAAAATGCCAATTAATCATTAGAGCTTTGCATAATTATTCTATAATCACACTTGGGTTGCTTGCGAGTACATTCAAAGTACTCATTGGCTTGCCACTGGTTATTTTATTGGCCAGTCATGAAAGAACATGATATGATGAAGAATACTTCGGTGACGAACATGCGAGCTAGGACGCCTCCCAGTCAGAATGCTTGTAGGGTTAAGGCAGATGGCATGGGTCCAAGTTATCAACGAAGATTTCCGCTGCAATGTTATACTCAAGACTTGTCCATAATGGTCCTACTTGTGTAATACGGTATGTATGGATGTAAGCCTCTTGATATTCAGCTTCTGTGTGTGCAGTGAGCATTGATCTCTGGGATCACTGCACATGTGCATTCGGTGATCACGACTTATGAGTCGATGTCCCCATATATATGGGATCTATCGTAGTCCTTTCGTTAAGTAAGAGTGTCGAACCCAACGAGGAGCATAAGGAAATGATAAGCGGTTTTGAGCAAGGTATTCTCTGCAAGTACTGAAACAAGAGGTAACAGATAGTTTTAGTGATAGAATAATTTGTAACGAGCAACAAGTAACAAAAGTAAATAAAGTGCAGCAAGGTGGCCCAATCCTTTTTGTAGCAAAGGACAAGCCTGGACAAACTGTTATAATAGGAAAAGCGCTCCCGAGGACACATGGGAATATCGTCAAGCTAGTTTTCATCATGTTCATATGATTCGTGTTCGGTACTTTGATAATTTGGTATGTGCGTGGACCGGTGCTTGGGTGCTGTTCTTACTTGAACAAGCATCCCACTTATGATTAACCTCTATTGCAAGCATCCGCAACTACAACAAAAGTATTAAGGTAAACCTAACCATAGCATGAAACATATGGATCCAAATCAGCCCCTTACGAAGCAACGCATAAACTAGGGTTTAAGCTTCTGTCACTCTAGCAACCCATCATCTGCTTATTACGTCCCAATGCCTTCATCTAGGCCCAAATAATGGTGAAGTGTTATGTAGTCGACGTTCACATAAAACAACAAGAGGCTAGACAACATACATCTAATCAAAATATCGAACGAATACCAAATTCACATGACTACTAATAGCAAGACTTCTCCCATATCCTTAGGAACAAGCGTAACTACTCACAAATCATATTCATGTTCATAATCAGAGGGGTATTAATATGCATATATGATCTGAACATATGATCTTCCATCGAATAAACCAACTAGCATCAACTACAAGGAGTAATCAACACTACTAGCAACCTACTAGTACAAATCCCGGACTTGGAGACAAGAATTGGATACAAGAGATGAACTAGGGTTTTGAGAGGAGATGGTGCTGGTGAAGATGTTGATGGAGATTGCCCTCTCCCGATGAGAGGAGCGTTGGTGATGATGATGACGATGATTTCCCCCTCTCGGAGGGAAGTGTCCCGGGCAGAACAGCTCTGCCGGAGCCCTAGATTGGTTCTGCCAAGGTTCCGCCTCGTGGCGGCGGAGTTTCGTCCAGGAAGGTTGCTTATTATTTTTTTCTCGGCGAAAGACCTCATATATCATAAGATGGGCATCGGAGGGCCACCAGGGGGCCCACGAGGTAGGGGGCGCGCCCCCCACCCTCGTGGACTGGGTGTGGGCCCCCTGGCCTTCATCTTTGGCGAGGATTTTTTATTATTTATTATAAGATATTCCGTGGAGTTTCAGGACTTTTGGAGTTGTGCAGAATAGGTCTCTAATATTTGCTCCTTTTCAAGCCCAGAATTCCAGCTGTCGGCATTCTCCCCCCTGATGCAAACCTTGTAAAATAAGAGAGAATAGGCATAAGTATTGTGACATAACGTGTAATAACAGCCCATAATGCAATAAATATCGATATAAAAGCATGATGCAAAATGGACGTATCAACTCCCCCAAGCTTAGACCTCGCTTGTCCTCAAGCGAAAGCCGATAATGATAAATATGTCCCCATGTTTAGAGGTAGAAGCGTTGATAAAAATAAAATACATACATGAAGGCATCATGATTATTCTCATAACAGCAACATATATAGATATTGTCATATGATTTCTTATGTTCAAGTAATAATCCATTCACAATGCAGAGTACGAATCATAAACTTTATTGAGAACCAACAAACTATAATCTCAGTCATTGAAACAATTGCAATTTATCATAACATCAGAAAGAGTCTATGTCAGAGCTTAATAACAGGTCCACATACTCAACTATCATTTAGTCCTTCATAATTGCTAACACTCACTCGATACTTGTGTTTACGGAGTTTTAATTGGACACAGAGAAATATAGGGGCTTATAGTTTCGCCTCCCAACCTTTTACCTCAAGGGTAATGTCAACAATAATAACTCATGCCCCCTACATCTAATTAGATATATCAATCAGGATCTTTCCAACACACTGTGCTTGCCAAAGGATAAAATGTAAAGGGAAAGGTGAAGATCACCATGACTCTTGCATAAGGTAGAGGATAATAATAAAAGATAGGCCCTTCACAGAGGGAAGCAGAGGTTGCCATGCGCTTTTATGGTTGGATGCACAAAATCTTAATGCGAAATAACGTCACTTTATATTGCCCCTTGTGATTTGAACCTTTATTATGCAGTCCGTCGCTTTTATTTCTTCCATATCACAAGATCGTATAAAGCTTACTTCCCCACACCAATCAATCATGCATATTTAGAGAGCAATTTTTATTGCTTTGCACCGATGACAACTTACTTGAAGGATCTTACTCAATCCATAGGTAGATATGGTGGACTCTCACGGCAAAACTGGTTTAAGGGTTTTTGGAAGCACAAGTAGTATCTCTACTTGGTGCTGAGAATTTGGCTAGCATGAGGGGGAAAGGCAAGCTCAACATGTTGGGAGATCCATGACAACATACTTTATCTCAGATATAAGAAAACATAACCCATTACGTTGTCTTCCTTGTCCAACATCAACTCTTTAGCATGTCATATTTTAATGAGTGCTCACAATCATAAAAGATGTCAATAATAGTATATCTATATGTGAAACCTCTCTTTCCTTATTATTTCCTATTAATTGCAACGATGAGCAAAGCTATGTTTGTCAACTCCCAACAACTTTTAATCATCATACTCTTTCTATGTGAAGTCATTACTTTCAATAAGATCAATATGAACTCTTTGTTTCTTTTTATTCTTTTTCTCTATTATTTTCTTTTATTCACTCAAGATCATGGCAAAACAATCAAGCCCTTGACTCAACACTAATCTTTATTATATAGCTCACGGACTCGATTACATAGAGAGATCAAAAGGCAAAACTCAAAACTAGATCACGCCATAAACTTTATTCTACTAGATCAAGATACTACTAATAGGATCGAACTAAGAAAAACGGTAAAGATAGGAGATGTGATTGTGATACGATACCGGGGCACCTCCCCCAAGCTTGGCAGTTGCCAAGGGGAGTGCCCATACCCGTGTGATTATGTCTCCTTTGTTGATGGTGAAGAAGATGGAGGTGTTGGATAATCGCACATCGAGCGTAAGAGGTCCTCCAACTTGCGAATAATGCCCTTGAATGCAACGATATGCTCCTTCAACAAAATATTTCCACTTGTGAGATACTTGTTTTGAATACGGGCTAACTCAATCATCTTGAAAGCTTCTATTTCAGTTGGGGTAAGAAAGTTGTGATCAGGTTGAAGGGTGTCTTCTGCTGCCGGAGCTTGGTCCTCCGTGGCCTTCTTGATCCTTTCATCCTTGTTGATCTCCATGGGTTCTTCCCTCTTCAGCTCTATCTTCATTAGCCAAGCATCTTTGTCACCATTGTTGGAGGAGGGGGACGACATGATGCCTGGCCTTGACAACCTTGACAGAAAACAGCTCCAAACAAGAACAGAGGAGATTTGCGTGATACGTGAGTCAAAACCTTCAGGAGAATATATAATGAATTTTTACTGACCAAAATAAGTATCATGCAAGAAAATGGAGTCTGGAAGGCACACGAGGTGCCCACGAGGTAGGGGGGCGCGCCCAGGGGGGTAGGGAACGCCCTCCACCCTCGTGGGGCCCTCATGTCCTTCCCGGACTGCTACTTATTTTTCTTTTTCTCTGAATATTCCAAAACAGAGAAATATTGCCTTAAAAACTGTTTTGGAGTCGGTTTACTTACGTACCACATACCTACTCCTTTTCGGGTTCTGAAATATTCTGGAAAGTGTCTCTTATGTATTCCTCCGGGGTTACGGTTTCAATAACATTGGTTTCAACATTTATAGGATTACCTGAGATATAATGTTTGATTCTTTGACCGTTTACCAACTTCGGATTTGTGCCTTGAAGTTGTTGATTTTATGGCACCGAGCGATAGACCTCCTCAATAACATAAGGGCCTTCCCATTTAGAGAGAAGTTTTCCTGCAAAAAATCTTAATCGAGAGTTGTATAGCAATACATAATCACCTACATTAAACTCACGCTTTTGTATCCTTTTGTCATGCCATCTTTTAACCTTTTCTTTAAACAACTTGGCATTTTCATAAGCTTGGGTTCTCCATTCACCAAGTGAGCTAATATAAAATAACCTCTTCTCACCGGCAAGTTTGAAATCATAGTTGAGCTCTTTAACAGCCCAATATGCCTTATGTTCTAGTTCGAGAGGTAAGTGGCATGCTTTTCCATAAACCATTTTATATGGAGAGATACCCATAGGATTTTTATATGCAGTTCTGTAGGCCCAGAATGCATCATCAAGTTTCTTGGACCAATTCTTTCTAGATCTATTAATAGTCTTTTGCAAAATTAATTTGAGCTCTCTATTACTCAATTTTACTTGACTACTAGACTGCGGGTGATATGGAGATGCAATTCTATGATTAACATCATACTTAGCAAGCATTTTACGAAAAGCACCATAAATAAAATGTGAACCACCATCAGTCATTAAATATCTAGGGACTCCAAACCTCGGAAAAATAACTTCTTTAAGCATTTTAATAGAGGTGTTATGATCAGCACTACTAGTTGGAATAGCTTCTACCCACTTAGTTACGTAATCAACAACAACTGAAATATGTGTATATCCATTAGAGGCAGGAAAGGGTCCCATACAATCAAAGCCCCAAACATCAAATGTGTCGGTGTACAAAAAGAGGGGTAAACTTTTTGTACCCCTATAACTGTGCACGGGCAGTCTGAGCCGCAGGCACCACCGCACTGAGCAAGGCAAGGGAGGTGAGCCAAGTAAGGCCGAAGCTCGAAAGGAGCAGAACGACGCCAAGACCAAGACCACAAAGAGCAAAGGGGACGAAGCGGACTCCCCCGGAAAGATCCTTGCCGGGAGGCGGTTTTAGCAAACCCGGCAAGACCCTTGCCGTGGCAGCTCGCCCCACACCTACGGAGCGAATCACCCTTGAGTCCACTGCCCCCATGGGGCAAGGATTCGGGAGACATCCCCGTGGTGGCATGCAGATCTTTGTGAAGACATTCAAGATCAGATACACACTAATAGAAGATGGCGACCCTTGGCGGATCCCAGCCAAGGAGGACCACAAGGCCCCGGCAAGAGCCTTGCCGTGGATGACAAGAGCGCCACGGCAAGACCCTTGCCGGGCTACGGCGAGGCCCTTGCCAAGAACACCCGTAGGCCACCATCGTGCCCACGCCTATCAATCCTCCACCACCGTTAAGCAGCCGCCGACCCAACCAGTTGGGCAGGCACTGCGTGGCGGCAAGCGGATCTTCGTGGAGGCCCACCATCGCGCCACCTCGCCTACCTGCCTGCCTACATGGCACCACGGGCATCGCTGGCACAGGCGCGTGTCGACACGAAGGGAGCGGCGACAGACGAGACGGGCTCTCCCGTCCCCGATAAAGCAAGGACACCTAAGCAAGACGCATTAAAGGCGCCTTGTCATGTAATGCGAGGATAAACTCGCATCATCAGACACTTTCCACCTCCTGTGCCCTGTGGCAACCCCTTTCCCTATAAAAGGAGGCCCAAGGCGACCAGGAGGAGGATTCGCTTTGGAGCTCCTCACGCCCATTGCTAGTTCAAGAACACAGATAAACAAACCACCAAAGCAGGAGTAGGGTTTTACGCATCCTCGCGGCCCGAACCTGGATAAGGAAACCGTGTGCTATCTGTTTGATCCGCTCTTCTCTCGACCCCACGCCCCGCGACCGTAGTAGGGATTCTTGTCATCCCATAGGTGTCGTTCCCACCGACATCTTTGGCGCGCCAGGTAGGGGGGCGCAGTTCTGAGAATCGGCTCTAGCAGTTAGTTCGGCGCTTCTTCATCGTGATGGCGCCCAAGAAGAAGATGACGGTGGCGGTTGGCCCGTCGGAAGCCGGACATCCCGTCCCGACGCGGGCGAGCAGCGGACCGGTCGCAGAAAGGACCCGGGGCGCTGTTCGCGAACACCAACACCGTCCCAGGAGCCGAAGTTTGGGAGGTGGCGATGTTCGTGCGCCTGGTAACCGGCCGCACGCAGCCAAATCCGAAGACGGAGCCAGGCCCTCCGCGGGTGGCGCGGGGCCTTCCAAGGTCGTTGCCACCCCGCCCGAAGGCGACGCGAGGGCTTCCAAGACTCCCACGCCGGCGCCGACAGCGCGCTCCTCTCAAGCGGCACGCGACGAACGGCGTAATCACGCCGAGGACCCCGGGCGTCGCCGCGGGAAGAGCCCCGAGCGCCACTCCCGGGATTTAGAAGACCTGCCCGCTCACCGAGGCGCTGGTGAACATGGCATGCGACCGCGGGGTCGTGATAGAGCTCCTTCTGACATGGTCAGAAGTAAGCGCGTCGCGATCCGTGCAGGTTTTGCTGCCACCAACGCCAGCAGAAGCCATGGCGCGCGCGTAGTTGCTCCTCGATTTTCCTCCCACTACGGGGAAACTCGACGTATGGAGAGCCACTATCCGAAGCCTTGTTGCAGTGGCCAACAAAGATGAATCGATTCCGGTGGAGCCCCCGGGTCGACGCTCCGATGGAGTCCCACGCACCAGTGGCAGGAAAGCCGGTGGCGCCGCGACCACGGTGCACTCGCCTCCTCCTCGCCCGGTACCGCGGACGCCAGCCCGTCGCAACGTTACGGGAGAGGAAATCTCCATAGCATCGTCCGACCCGCGGGCCCACTTTGACCAGCGCCAAGTTCTTTGAGAACGAGAACATGAAGACGCTCGAACCACTATCAAGTGCCGGCGCGGAGTGCGCCACCAATAAGACAGGCGAGCAGGGCTGTCGGGGAGGCTGATCTGACCCACGAACACCTATGGGACCGGCGGACCGAGCCCCTTTCGGTTCGGCGGGGGGCGGAGGTCGCACGAACAGCAGATCGAGGCGAGGCACAATAGCGGTTTACCCAGCTTCGGAGCTCTCCGGAGAGATAACACTCCTACTGCTGCATGTCTGAATGTATTGAGTTCTTGCTCGAGAGCGCTTGAGTGCTACAGTACACACAAGCTGCTAACGAGACCAAGTGTGTCTCGCTTCGAACCTTTCGAACCCCTTTCCTACGTTGCGCATGGGCCTCCTTTTATATGCTAAAGGGGTCTCCGACAGGTGGCAACGTAGACAAGGGTAAAAATGGAAAATGAGTGGTTGGTACAGCTACTTATGCGATTGTACCATACCTAACCCCGACGGAGGGGACAAAGGCATTAAATGCCCGTCTCACGTCGCCCTAACAAAGGTGCGAAAAGGTACCGTCGGGCGCCACCGCTTGCCACGATGGCAATCTTGTCGGCGCCGCATGCCATCAGCGCTCCGCTGGCCGCCTGACCTCTTGCCACGCAGCGCTGGAAAGGTCCCGAGGCGACACGTTAGTGGATGTCTTTGGAGCGCAGACATAGAGTGGTGGTCTGCGCGCGGCAAGCGCCTTACCGCGGTTGTTGTCTTGTCGCGTCCGGAAGCTTGTCACTCATCGGGCCTTCCCGCAAGCTCCTCTTGCCGGGCCTTGTCTTCTAGGTGCCTTGGGTGGCCTTCCGGCAAGCTCCTCTTGCCGGGCCTTGTCTCCTAGGCTTGAATACTTTGTTCTTGAATGGCTCCAAAGGAACCACGGAGGACCTTGGCGGTCACCCGGTAAGCCTTGCCGCGGAGGGCTGCAACTGCCCGTGCACAAGTTCGGGATACTAGGGTACCCCTACTCTAGTACACCGGCCAGAGAGCCTCGGGCACAGGCCACCTGCAGTGCCGGCTGTTGGGCCAGGCCCAAAACAGAACACGGCACGCGGCCTGGGTCACACCATAACTCACCCCGGACCCACCACGCCCTCCACGAACGGCACGCGTCGAATGCGGCATCGTGTGAGAGATCGTGGGTGAGATCGTGGGTTGTTTCTTTATTCGGAAAAATGGAACGTCCACCCCTTCCTCTTTATAAGCAGGGGAAACAGGGGTAGTTCACCCATCTCGCCAGTTGCTGCCCAATCTCGAAAAACCCCCGCTGCCTCCCCCTTCTTCCCAAGGCTGAAGAGAGAGCAGTGCTCCGCCCCCCATCGCTACCAGCATCACCAACGCCGTCTATCTCCCTCACCGCCTCCGCCATGGATCCGAAAGCCGACAAGGGGAAGGCCGTGAAGTCGGCTGAGGCGCAGCGGCTTGCGGCGCTGCGGAAGGAGCGGGCAATCTTTCCCCCCCAGCTCACCGCGAGGGAGCTGAGGGAGAACTACTACCTCTTCTGGTCGACAAAGACGCGAGCACATCCGCGCACGAAGGTACTCCCAGCTGCTGCTTCGGAACTGGCTCCGAATGGGTACCCTTTCTTCGCGCTGTTCTTCTATTGCGGGCTCTGCCCGCCTTTCTCTGAATTTTTCTACAATATCATGAACACCTACGGGTTCCGCCTCCTTGACTTCACCCCCAATGCTGTTCTGACCATGGCAGTTTTCGCACATGTCTGCGAAAACTTTGTCGGAGTCCATCCAAACGCACTTTTCCGCCACTTCTTTATGCCCCGAGTTGAGAGAGGGAGCCCTTGCCGGGCGGAATCGCTTGGATCTCAAGGATTGGCAAGAAGGAAGCTTATCTGGAGGGAGAGCTCCGCAGCAAGTGGGAGGAGTGGAGGGCAGATTGGTGTTGGATTTTCGAGGAGAACCCGCAGCCATTTACCGCCCAGCGCCAAACCCCAATAGTGCGCGGCAACGATTGGAGCAACATGGCACCGGAAGACGCTAGACTGAAGATTGCCGTCACCCGGATCCTGCGCCTCAGGCTTGCCGGGCTCACTGTAGGCATCGTTGGCGCAGACTTTCTTCGCCACAGACGCTTCTTGCAGGAGAGGAGGAGGCCCGCCTGGGAGTTCCAGAATGCGGCGGATATCATGAGGCTGCGCCCGGGCCTAAACTTCAACTTCACTGTCTTGGAACTGGACGCGATGCTCTTGGAGCTGTTCAAGCCCGATCCTGATCATCCCGAAATGTTCAGGTTGCCGAAGGGTGTCGTTCCGCTGTGCAACAATTGCTCGCTCGACCGCATCCGTGCAATGATGCTGTTGTGCGAATCGCATGGAATCATTCCAACCTGGCAAGAGCCTGCAGATGACGTCGTGCGAGTGTTCTTTGACAGCCTGGTAGAAGTGCCGGTCCGCCCCGATGAACAGAAGAGCCTCACCCGCGACACCACCGATGATGAGATGCAGCGCATCGCCACCAGGCTGGAAGAGGCGCCAGCAGCCGCTGCCACGGGCGAGTTCGGATTCACCGTGGAGGAGGCAGAGGCAGCAGAGGCAGCAAGCCTTGTCGACCGAAGGGAGTTTGCCGGCGAGGAGGAGCTTGTCGGGCCTGAAGCTGAGTTGAGCGAGCCCGCCGAGGGCGCCTCCTCCCCTCCTTCAGACAGCTTGCCGCGAGCGGAGCCCCCAGCTCCACCAAGAAGATGTCTTCGCAAAGCCGGAGACGTAGCGGGGCGGCAAACGGGTCAACAGCCGCCGCGCCGCGTGACGCGCTCCACCGCAGCAAGCACTGTTGCCGCGGGAGCACCTCATGCCGCTGCGGCAACTGGAGCAGGGCCCTCGCAGACCACCGCTTCTGCTCCCGCCAAGCGGCCAAGGGAACCTACTCCTCCGCCTCGTCGTACTGGAGGCGGGCCGGAATTTGATCTCTCCGCGCTTAGCTCCGATGAGGAAGAAGAAGAGTAAGATTCTTTGCAGCGTTTGTAGTTCTTCGGCTTGTTGCTTTGTCTTGTATCTGATTTGCTTCACTCTGAACTCATTCCTTTTCAGGACGTTGGCCCAGAGAGCGTCGAAGAGAGCCAAGGCCCCGGTGATTGTCATCGGGGACGAACCCACCGCGACGGCAGGAGGCGCGTCCGAGACCACCTTGCCGGACGCGGCAACTCTTCCTCAAAGCAGTCCCCAGCGCAGCCCCCAGCGTAAGTATATGGTTTACTTCCTGCTGTTAGGCGCGCATGGGTGCCCTTTCTTTGCTGATATTCGCTGGCTGATTTGTGTAGGAGCAGAGTAGCCTTACCAGAGTGCCACAAGCCGCTCGACATGCCTTCTGCTTCGACTACACCGCCAAGGGAGGATTCCCCGGCAAGGGAGCGTTCTCCGGCAAGGGAGACTTCTCCGGCAAGGGGCAGCTCTCCGGCAAGGGACAACACCAGCGATCCCCTGGTGGCGGAGACCGTGACTGCAGACCCCAACACAGGTAATCCTCTTGCTTGAAAACTTCCCTTGTGTTCTTCTTCTTCTGATTTTCTTTTTGAATATCTGCTTGACTTTTCTTCATTTTCCGGCCGTCAGATCCATCTGCCACAGAGCCAATGGAGACCGAGGCCGCCGGCGAGGACGCTGCGTAATGACGACGCCGCTGCCATCGGAGAAGAAGCTGGCGCTGATGAGCCCGCCGGCGAAGAGGCCGCCAAATCTACCGCCGTAGAAGCTGGCGAGGGGTTCGGCGATCGCACTGACGGCCCTGAGGCCGCAGGAGTGCCAGGCGCTACGCCGACCGCCGATCCTTCCGCCGCTGCTGCAGCGTCAGGCTCCGAAGAGCCCCAGCCCGGCGCCTATTTGAAGGCCGGCGATAACGTCTTCATCAAGCTCCCATGGGCGTCGAGCTCCAGGGCGCCGGCCGACGGAGAAACTTTTGATGAAGAGCTGCTATCCTCCGCTGGACTGACGCTGGTCGACACACCAAACAGCGGCAGCGGCGAGTCTGAGGAGGAGCAGCTGCTGCGGAAGCTGCTGTCGCTCTACCGCGTCCGACAAGCCAAGCTGGAATCCTGGGAAGCGCTTGTCGCGAAGGCGGGAGCAGACATCGAGAAGCGCGCGGAGGAGCTCCGGGGCCTTAACCAGGAAGCTTTCCGGTCCTTAGCAATGGGCGGGAGCAACTTCGCCGAAGACCGCAAAACCTTCCTCATCGAGAAGGCTCAAGCTGAAGAGGAACATCGTCTTCATGCCGAGAAGCTGACTGCGCAAGAAGGAGAGTAGGCGCAGCGGAAGGTTAATCTTGACAGCCACGAGGAGGATCTTGCCATGCGCGAGCAAACATTTGGCGGGGCTCTCAAGGAAGCAAAGGATGTTGCCGCAGCTGCCGAGGCCGCCAAGAAGGAGCTGGAGATGAAGGTGATGCAGCTGGAGGCCAATCTCAAGGAGAGCGGCGAGGAGCTTGCTGCGCTCAAGCATGAGCGCGAGAAGGACGCCTACACTCTTGGCGAGCTGCAGGGCCGTCTCGCCGAGAGGAGCAAGGAGCTCAGCACCGCCAAGGACTCCAACGCAGGTCTTGAGTTGAAGCTGACCACCTTGACTCAGACGCTGGACGGCGCCAGGGAGCAGGAGGTGGCCTTGAAGGAGAAGATCAAGGCCGACGAGGCGTTGTCGGGCGAAAAGCACGCCGCCTGAGAATACCTTTAGGGAGAATGTGGAGCACTTTGGACCGAGGGTCTCGTGGATGTTGCTGCAGCCATCGGCGGGGAGGCTGGAGCTCGGGATGGTGGATCTTGGATATTCCTCGATGAGCACCTCCAACCCAGCGCCAAGCTCAGCTTGTTCTTCAAGGGCGTGGTGGCGGCCCTCCGGTGACTCCGGGAAGAAATCCCAAAGCAGCTGGCCGAGGAGTCGCGCAGATCTGCTGGAGCTCTTCAAAAGGTGCTGATGAAGGTGGCCTTCCGCAATCCAGGCCTCAACCTCACGAACGTCCTCAAGTCCTTGCCGCCGGATGCTGATGTGGGGGCGCTCAAGACCCTTGTCGCACCCATTGTGGACAGGGTGAGCGGGATCAAGAGGGTTGAGGGCGATCGCGTAGATTAGGCCGCCCGCTTTCTCTTTTTCTTGCCGCTGCTGGTCATGTTATGAGAACAATCTATTAGAGCTGCGACAAGCTATCTTGTAATATAACTCTATTTTGGGTAGCAATTGCTATGTTATTTCCTTTACTTGATTCCTTCCTTTGTATGTTTTTGCCTTACGCTTTTAGGGAACTTGTCGGCGCAGGCACACAGGCCAGCGAGTCTTGAGACGTCGGCAGCCTCTTTGGCGGTGTGCCGCTTCCGACAAGTAACCTTGTCGCAACTAGTCGCAGCTCACTTAAGTTGTTGAGCGGACTCGAAACAAAGTAAGGGCGCAACTAGCTACGAGTTGGTTCCTCCGCGCCGACAAGATCGGCAAACTTGTGGGCGAGGGAACCTTCCTTTCTTTGAGAAAGAGAAAGAAGAGAAAATAAAGATATGGAGCCTTATGGCTCGTTATTGCTTACTGGGGGTAGGTGCTGCGCAAAGTGTCAGATAACGCATGCAAAATAGAAGTAGAAAGCATGAAATTGACAAGATGTGCGAAGCACGCTAGCTTTACTTATGCACGTGGTCAGCGCCCGGCTTTGTACAAAGGATTACATGCAACATCGGCAAGACTTGTACAAAAGGTGGTTGCCGGAACAGGTTCCGGCAACCGCGCCTTACGGGTAAAACTTACGAAGATGCTCAATGTTCCAGGAGTTGCTCACCGGAATGCCATCTTCGGTCTCAAAGCCAGACGATGCCGAGCCAAGTGACTCGTTTCACCCGGTAAGGGCCTTCCCACTTCGGCGTCAACTTGTTGGAATTCTTGGCGGACTGAGCAGCGAAGAACAAGGTCGCCTTCCTCGAGACTTCCGGCATTAACCTGCGGCTATGGTAGCGGCGCAGCTTGCTGGTATCGAGCAGCTCGTCTGACAGCTGAAGACGCATCCTCCTCAAGGAGTAGTCGTCATCTTGTCGCATAGCTGCTCTTGCTCAAGCTCATCATAAGCGAGCACTCGAGGTGATCCGTATCTGAGTTCCGTGGGGAGAATTGCCTCTGCTCCATAGACTAGAGCGAAAGGTGTCCGGCGGTGGCTCAATTTGGCGTCGTCTGATCGTAGAAGAACCACCGGCAGCTCCTCAATCCAGTTCTTTCCGCACTTGTGCAGCCTGTCGAAAGTTCTGGTCTTGAGCCCGCGCAGCACTTCAGCATTCGCCCTCTCCGCTTGACTGTTACTTCTCGGATGAGCAACAGAAGCGAAGCAGACCTTGGCGCCAAGATCTTGGACGTACTGCATGAAGGTGCGGCTCGTGAATTGTGTGCCGTTGTCGGTGATGATCCTGTTAGGGATTCCTAAACGGCAAACAATCGACCTAAAGAACTTGACTGCTGACTGTGCTATCACCTTCCTCACTGCTTCCACTTCCGGCCACTTTGTGAACTTGTCGATTGCAACGTACAAATACTCAAAGCCCCCGACAGCTCGGGGAAAGGGGCCGAGGATGTCGAGCCCCTAGACCGATAATGGCCAGGATAAAGGGATCATCTGGAGAGCTTGAGCTGACTGGTGTATCTGCTTGGAATGGGCCGGCACGCTTCACACTTGGTTACTTGTGCGATTTGCATCTGGAGGGCTGTCGGCCAAAAGAAACCTTCTTGGAACGCTTTGCGGCAAGTGCTCTGGCGCCAATGTGGTGACCACATATGCCTCCATGTATTTCGCCAACAGCTTTTGTCCGTCTTCGGTGAATACACTTCAATTTCACACCGTTGAGTCTTCTTCTGTACAGTGTGCTGTCGACAAACTGGTACATACTTGACTACCGGGCTACTCTTTCCGCTTCTTCTTGCTCTTGGGAAGTTCTCCTGTCTGAAGGAAATGGACAATCTGTTGTGCCCATGCTGGAGCTTGCGGCTCGACAACAAGGACTAAAGGCACATCTGCAGCTGCGGGAACATCCGCTTCTACGGCGAGAACCTGCGGCTCCGCCGGAGCTTGACGTTCCCTGGCAAGCTGGCCGGAGCAAAACTTGTCGGGAGCGTCTGCTTCAACGAAACAAACCCTAGGGCTTGCCGGAGTAGACTGCTCCTCAGCACTGTTGGTGTTGATCTTGGGGACCTTCTTGGCAGCGGCTTCGGGGAGCTCTGCGGGAAAATAGTCACCGAAATCAACTTCCTCTTCTTGTTCTGTCCGAGTTGATGGTGTTACAGACGGTTGAGTCAGCTTGAGCACAAAAATCCCTGGTTCCACAGTAACTTAAGTGCGGTGCACTTGACGTGCCATCGGCAATGTCGATTACGAGCTCTTGGAATATATTCCATCTGTAGGCCGTCAAAGTGCTCTTCTAGCTTTCTCACTTCATCAACATAAGCTTCCATCAACGGACTCGATAACTCTTGTTCACTTGGCGGATGACAAGTCGTGAGTCACCACGACAATGAGCTTCTTGATCCCAAGGTCTCTGCGATCCACGAGACCGGCAAGCAAACCTTCATACTCTGCGGTATTGTTTGTTGCTTGCTCCTTGGGAAAGTGCATCCTGGACTAGGTACTTGAGGTGCTCTCCGGTGGGTGCAACAAGTAGCACGCCCAAGACCGGGCGCCTTGCAGCGAGAAGGCACCATCAAAGTACATCAGCCACTCTTTGCTTGCTTCCTTGACGGGGATGCTCGTTTCTGGAATTTCTTCATCTTGTGTTGGCGTCCATTCTGCTATGAACTCCGCCAATGCTCTGCTTTGGATAGTTGAAGTGCTCTCAAACTTGAGGCCAAAGCTTGAAAGTTCCAGTGCCCACTCGACAATTCTGCCTATTGCCTCTGGATTTTGCAGTATCCTCTTCAGCGGAAAACAAGTGACGACTGTGATCTCATGTGCCTGGAAGTAATGGCGCAGCTTTCTCGAGGCCATGAGGAGGCCGAAAAGCAATTTCTGCACACCGTAGTACCTTGACCTAGCCCCTGCAGAAGGGAACCGACAAAGTAAACTGGGCGCTGCACCATTCTTTTACGCATCTTCTCATGCGTCTGCGTAGATCCATCCTTGTCGGGACCAGAGCTTGCGGTGAAGCCCCTGCTTCGTCATTTGGATGCATCTCGCCATGGTTGCTAGCTCATCATCTGCCTCCCTCTCCGCTACTAACGCAGCACTAACCACTTGATTGGTTGCCGCTATATATAGCAGCAACTTCTCTTGTGGCTTAGGTGCGACAAGTGTTGGAGTGGAGGACGAGTATCTCTTCAAGTCTCATACGCAGCCTCCGCTTCCGAGTCCATTTCATCAGACCTGCCTTTTTCAAAATTTTGAAAATGGCGAGAAGCCTTCAGCAGACCTAGAGATAAACCTGCTGAGAGCAGCTACGCAACCGGCAAGTCTTCGTACATCCTTGACGCGCCTTGGTGCTTCAATCCGCTCAATGGCCTTGATTTTGTCGGGATTGGCTTCAGTTCCCCACTGAGACACGAAGAACCCGAGAAGCTTGCCGGAAGGGAATCCAAACACACACTTCTCAGGGTTGAGCTTGAGGTTGATCTTGCGCAAATTTGCGAAGGTTTCGTCTAAATCTTGAATCAGAGTCGCCTTGTCCTTGCTTTTGACCACTATGTCATCCATGTAGGCTTCCACATTTCTGTGTATTTGCGGCTCAAAAGCGTCATGGACTACTCTTGCAAATGTTGAACCAGCATTCTTTAATCCGAAAGGCATCCGTACGAAACAATATGTGCCACATGGGGTGATGAATGCGGTCTTCTCCTCATCCTCTTCTGCCATGAAGATCTTATGATATCCTGAGTATGCATCCAGAAATGAAAGCAAATCACATCCCGCCGTGGAGTCAACAATCTGGTCGATGTGCGGCAAGGGAAATGGGTCTTTGGGACAAGCTTTATTAACAGCGGTAAAGTCGATACAAAGCCTCCATTTCCCGTTTGCCTTGCGTACAACTACAGGATTGGCCAACCACGTAGGATGGAGCACTCCTCTGACAAGGCCTGCTGCTTCCAATTTCTTGATTTCTTCTGCGATGAATTCTTGGCGCTCCTTTGCCGCTTCGACTTTCGCTTGATGGGCGCGCGATGAGGACAAACGGCAAGATGGTGCTCAATTACTTTCACAGGAACACCGGGGATGTCAGACGGTTGCCATGCAAACACGTCGACGTTCGCTCGCAGGAAAGCAACGAGCGCGCCTTCCTATTTAGGGTCGAGAGTGGCACTGATGGTGAAGGTACCACCAGTGCCGTCCTCCTTGGCGGACACCTTCTTGGTCTCTGGTGGAGCCGCCATCGTCTTCTTACACTTGCCGGTGGAGCTCGATGGTGCGTCCTCGACGGTAGCGCAGCACTCCGAAGAGGTGCGCTTGCCGGAGTGGGCATCGAGCTCTTGCGGACCTGGTCTTCTTCTTCCCCGGGAGCTTCGGTGACAAGTGGCTTGCAATCTGCTGCAGCTGCTACTTCCCGGTAGATCTTGTCGGCGCAGATAAGAGCATTCTTCTTGTCGCCAGGGACAGAGATGACAATTATCGGGCCTGGCATCTTCAACATGTCGCCAGGGACAGGGACAGAGTGCTGGACGGCCAAGTATCCCATTGTAAGGCAATGGAAAGTCAGCAACGTCAAAAGTGACCCTCTCAGTCCTGAAGTTCAACTCGCTGCCAAATGTCACCGGCAACGTGATCTTTCCCTTCGGCTTGCTCCTTCCCGGGTTGATTCCTTGGAATGTGCCGGTCTCTTCGAGCTCGCCATCAGGGATCTGGAGTTTCTGGAGCACCGCCGAGGAGATCAGGTTCAAGCCGGCCCCACCGTCAACTAGCATCTTAGTGACCTTGAGGTTGCGGATAGTTGGTGAAACCAACATCGGCAAGCACCCGGGTGGTCCTCAATATCAAAGATGATAGGCGTGCTGGACCATTTCAGAGGCTTGCGTGACTCGACGGATGGATTACGCGCATTGACTTCCCGCATCCAATGCTTGAGCTGGCGGTGTGAAGTATGCGAGAAGCACCGCCGTCAACGCCGCAGGACCTCTGTGGCTTTACGCAACTCCTGCTCATCGGTCTCGTCATCATCCATGTCTTCATCATCGCTGCCGTCTTCATCCTTGTCGCGGCCGGGAGGTCTGTCTCCTTGCCGCTGCTTGGCCTTGCCGCTGGCGTCCTCCTCGGCGGGGCGTTTCTTGCTAGCTCCTCCGGCACCTTCCTGGGCCTTCTCCTTGTCGCATCGTTCGTATTCAGCCTTACGCTGCTCGACAAGCTGCTCGACCTTTTGCAGCTACGGGGGTCATGGCCCTTGGTGCGGTGGATCTTGCAAGATCTTGTTTGTTGGAGTCGTCCCGCTTGTCGGCGACCGCCACAGCTGGCAGTTGGTGCCAGCGGCAACCTCCTTGCCGGAGCTACCAGCTTTGGCTTTCTTGGCGCCACCTCCGTTGCGGACTGCTCAACAACTAGCACATCTTTGCCTTTCTTCTTCCTGTTGTTCCGCCACGGTTTTTTCTTTGCTGGGCGGTCTCCTCACTATCGAGATCCTCCCGCTTGATATTCTCTCCGGAGTCTCCTCCTTCCTCAAAGACGTGCACACTTGTCGGCCAGTGCATATAGCTCACTGACGTCTCTGATCTTGCACAACGCCATCTCCTCCCGCATCCTGCGGTTTTGAACGTTCTGATGGAACACGCTGATTACCGCGGCAGGGTGGACATCTGGGATATTGTGTTGTACGCGGCTGAATCTCTGAATGTACTTGCGCAGGGGCTCTCCTTCTTCTGGGCGAGCAGATGAAGGTCGCTTTCTTGGCCATGGGGCTTGTGGCACCGTAAAGGCGCCGACAAACCGATGGCATAGATCTTCCCAAGAGGATATGGAGTTGTCCGGCAAGCGCATGAGCCAGGATCGACATTGGGCTTGAGCACCAGCCGGGAAGTAGTTGGCGGGATCTTGTCGTCTCGCCCCGGCAGCTTGCACCGCGATGTTATAGATGCCGAGGAACTCCGACGGATGCATCTTGCCGTCGTACTTCTACGTGCGTCGGCTTGAAATTCTTCTTCTTTGGGCCACTTTGGACATGCCGCAGCTCACGAGTGAACGCAGGGCAACCTACCGTGATACGCACAAGTCGCTGGTTCCTGGGCGCATGCATGTCGACAGAGGGCACAGCGGCGCTGGTCGGATTGGCCGGCGCTTCTCTTGGCGCTTCGATGCGAGTTCGAGCGTCTTCCTGCTGTCATTCGTGAAGAACTTGGCGCTGATCGCGACGAGCTCGTGGATCCGATGATGCGGTGGAGTCGCTGTCAAGGTGGATCCGGCGAGTCGGCGATCTTGGCCTTCAGGGCGGAGAGTGCATGGTGGTTGCACCCCCACCGGTTTCGTTGCCACCGGCTCGTGTTTGGCAGTCCTGCCGCGGCAGCGATGCATTCGGCTGCCGCGGAGCATCGCCGTTGGCAAAGCCGACGAGACTCTGAATGGTGGCCCTCCATTCATCGACCTTGTCGGCTGTTGGAGGGTAATCCAAGAGCAGTTGAGCTCTCGCCAAAGCTTCTGCTGGAGTGGTGGGTGGCAGTGGCGAACGGCGCGAGGAGCGCGATATGCTCGGACTTCTAACTATGTTAGAAGGAGCAGTATCCCGTCTAGGGCGATCGTGCCTGCTTCGCGCCCGGCATGTTGGCGTGCATGCTGGTCTTGAGCATCCCGACATCCACCAGCTCGATCTTGGTCCAACGAGCGTATGGCGTTGTGAATACCATGACGCTGTCGGTCGCGCGCCTCCTGAGACGGGCGCGGTGCATGTACGGACGCCGAGGTCTGCGCAGCCTTGTCCTTGGACTTGGCAGCACCGTGGGCTCCCCCGTCGATGTCCATTCTTCCACCGGTGTCTACCCCACCACCCGTTTGCTCCGGTGGTGGTGGGTTCGACGCGGACGGAACATCTGCCGCCGAAGCCTTCTTCTTCGGTGGCATGTCGATGAAGATGATGAAGATCTAGCTTCGTGTGGACGCCTTTGATCAGGTTCACACAATCTCGACGCCCTACCGGCGCGCCAAAGATGTCGGGAGGCTGATCTGACCCACGAACACCTATGGGACCGGCGGACCGAGCCCCTTTCGGTTCGGCGGGGGTCGGAGGTCGCACGAAGAGCAGATCGAGGCGAGGCACACGAGTGGTTTACCCAGCTTCGGAGCTCTCTGGAGAGATAACACTCCTACTGCTGCATGTCTGAATGTATTGAGTTCTTGCTCGAGAGCGCTTGAGTGCTACAGTACACACAAGCTGCTAACGAGACCGAGCGTGTCTGGCTTCGAACCTTTCGAACCCCTTTCCTACGTTGCGCATGGGCCTCCTTTTATATGCTAAAGGGGTCTCCGATAGGTGGCAACGTAGACAAGGGTAAAAATGGAAAAGGAGTAGTTGGTACAGCTACTTGTACAGTGTACCATACCTAACCCTGACGGCAGGGGACAAAGGCATTAAATGCCCGCTCACGTCGCCTCTAATAAAGGCGAAAAGGGGACTGTCAGGGCGCCACCGCTTACCCACGATGGCAATCTTGTCGGCGCCCGCATGCCATCAGCGCTCCGCTGGCTGCGACCTCTTGCCACCTTGGCGCTGGGAAAGGTCCCAGGCGACACGTTAGTGGATGTCTTTGGAGCGCAGTCTGAGTGGTGATGCCGCGGCAAGCGCCTTGCCGCGGTTGTTGTCTTGTCGCGTCCGGAAGCTTGTCGCTCACCGGGCCTTCCCAGCAAGCTCCTCTTGCCGGGGCCTTGTCTTCTAGGTGCCTTGGGGTGGCCTTCCCGGCAAGCTCCTCTTGTTGGGGCCTTGTCTCCTAGGCTTGAATACTTTGTTCTTGAATGGCTCCAAAGGAACCACGGAGGACCTTGGCGGTCACCCGGTAAGCCTTGCCGCGGAGGGCTGCAACTGCCCGTGCACAAGTTCGGGATACTAGGGTACCCCTACTCTAGTACACCGACAAGGGCCTGCTGTGAGCCACCCGGTACCGGAGAGCCCTGGAGGCCTACCTTACGAGGTAGCCTGTCCGGCTTTTACCCATGAGCTGTGGCAGTTCCGGTGGCCCACTCACGGCACCTTCAAACCCGACGTGGGCCAAAAGTACAGCAGCAAGACCC
The DNA here is from genome assembly GCA_021605145.1 of Aegilops bicornis. Lineage (NCBI taxonomy): Eukaryota > Viridiplantae > Streptophyta > Magnoliopsida > Poales > Poaceae > Aegilops > Aegilops bicornis. Next base: position 350,323,203 of record CM038672.1, read on the forward strand.
ACCCGTCCGAGTTCCTCAGCATCTACACCATCGCGATGCAAGCTGCCGGAACCCGCGACGATGAGGTGCTTGCGAATTACTTTCCGTTGGCTCTTAAACCCAACGCCATGTCATGGTTGATGCACTTGCCGGTAGACTCTATTTCCTCCCGGTCGGATTTGTGCCATGAGTTTGTGGGCGCCTTTACTAGAGGCCACCAAGCCCATGGCCAAGCAAGTGACCTCCACGTCATTCCTCAGAAGGGAGGCGAGAGTCTCCGCAAGTATATCTGAGAGGTTCGGCGGATCTGATTACAATATCCACGATGTTCACCCTGCCGCCATCATCGGCGCGTTCCATCGAGCGTCGCGTAACGCAAGATCTTGCGCGAAGAGCTGGCAATGAACAAGGTGGAAGATGTAGCAAAACTCTATGTTACGGTGACGGATGTGCCCGAGCTGAAGAGGGAAGGAAGTACCCCGGCGAAGATGCCGGCGTGGAAACCGACTCCTCAGATGAGGATATTGCCGCCCCGGCGAAGAAAGGCCGGCGCTGCAACAGGAAGCGCAAATGGAAGTTGCCGGATGTGTCGCCTGCCGGGCCTTGGCTGCTGCCGAGAAGCCAGGAAACTCTGACAAGCGATACTGCAAGATCCATCGCACCAAGGGCCATGCTCTCCAAGACTGCCGACAGGTTGAGCTCCTCGCTGAGAAGCAGAGGGCTGAGTATGAGAGGCAGCACAAGGAGAAGGGCCCAGACGGTGCTGAGGGTCCGGCAAGAAAGCGTGGCGGCCAAAGGGCTGTCGCGGCAGGATAAACAACGAGAGAGAACGCCTGGGGCCGTGAGAGAAAGCCAGAAGACGACGAATCCGGCGACCAAGAGTTTCAGATAGCTACATAGGCCATGTGCGTCGACGGCGGCACCTCGCTGCATACTTCTCACCGCCGGCTTAAAGCGATTAGGCGCGAGATTGTGGCCAGCAGAGCCGTCGTTTGGTGCCCAAAGGCCGCTGAAGTGGTCCAGCACACCTATCATTTTTGACACTGAAGATCACCCTGATCGCACTACTGCGGTTGGGTGCTTGCCATTGTTGGTTTCACCAACAATACGCAACCTCTAGGTGACGAAGATGCTAGTCGATGGTGGGGCCGGTCTGAACTTGATCTCTCCTGCCGTGATAGAGAAACTTCAGATTCCTGATGGAGACCTCGAAGAGACGGGCACGTTTCAGGGGGTCAACCCAGGAAGAAGCCAACCCAAGGGAAAGGTCACGCTGCCCGTGACTTTTGGAAGCGACCTGAACTACGGGACGGAGAGGATCGTGTGTGATGTTGCCAAGATCCCCTTGCCCTACAACGGGATCCTTGGTCGCCCAAATACCGGCCAAGTTCATGGCGGCGTCACACTACGCCTACAACACCCTGAAGATGCCAGGACCTATGACGATCATCACCATCCCCTCCGATAAGAAAGATGCGCTAATTTGCGCTGACCAACTATACCAGCAAGAAGTTGCAGCAGCTGCCGCCACTAGGGTACTTGCTCCTGCCGCTGGGACCCCGGGAGGGAAGAAGAAGAAGACCGGTGAGACCTAGGACACCCACTCCGGCAAGCGCACCTCTTCGGAGTGTAGCGCTACCGTCGAGGAAGTGCCAGAGAGCTCCACCAGCGGAAACAAGAAGCCCAGGGCCATACCACCGGGAACCAAGAAGGTTTATATCAATGAGGACGGTGCGGGAGGAGCTTTTACCATAAGCTACACCCTTGACGACAAATAGGAAGACGCGCTCTTCACCTTCCTGTGGGCGAATGTCGATGTGTTTGCATGGCAAGCTTCCAACATCCCCGGTTTTCCCAGGGAGGTGATTGAGCACCACCTTGCTGTCTGCCCTCATGCGTGGCCCGTCAAGCAGAAGTTCAGAAAGCAAGCTTTGGATCGACAAGAGTTCATCACAGAAGAGATCCGGAAACTAGAAGCAGCGGGTTTGGTAAGAGGAGTGCTCCATCCAACGTGGTTGGCCAATCCGGTCGTAGTGCGCAAGACAAATGGGAAGTGGAGACTGTGTATTGATTACACAGATATCAATAAGGCTTGCCCTAAAGACCCCTTCCCGTTGCCGTGCATCGACCAGATTGTTGACTCCACGGCTCTCGACGCCTACTCCGGCTACCACCAGATCTTCGTGACAAGAGAAGACGAAGAGAAAATAGCATTCATCACCCCATGCGGTATGTATTGTTTCATGGGGATGCCTTTCGGGTTGAAGAGTGCTGGTTCGACGTTTGCAAGGGCGGTCCAGATTGGTTTTGAACCCAAGATCCATAGAAATATGGAAGCTTATATGGATGACATAGTGGTCAAAACCAAGGACAGGGCAACCCTCATACCAGATTTGCAAGAAACATTTGCAAACCTACGCAAGATCAATCTCAAGCTGAACCCTGAGAAGTGCGTCTTTGGCGTCCCGTCCGGCAAGCTTCTCGGGTTCTTGGTGTCCTGATGTGGGATAGAGGCAAATCCGGACAAAATCAAAGCTATAGAGCAGATTGAAGCACCCAAGCGAATCAAGGATGTCGCGTTGGCTTCTTGGTTGCGTCGCCGCCATGGGCAGGTTCATTTCAAATGCTGAAGGCCGCCCTTCCCTTTTTCAAGATCCTCAAAAAGCGGGCCCGATGGAGTGGACGCCAGAAGCCAAAGCAGCATTGCAAGGTTTGAAGAAATACCTCTCCTCCGCGCCAATACTAGTTGCGCCTAGGCCATAGGAGCCGTTGCTGCTATACCTAGCGGCAACGGACCAGGTGGTCAGCGCTGCACTAGTGGCGCAGAGAGAGGTTGACGACGAGGTAATGGCAACGGCAGAGCCTGACACCACCAATGCAGAGCGACACAGCCCGGTTGAAGTGCCGCTGAAGAAGAAAATGATGCAGCACCTGGTCTACTTTGTTAGTTCCCTCCTGCAGGGGGCTAGATCAAGGTACTCCGGCGTGCAGAAACTGCTCTTCGGCCTTCTTATGACCTCGAGGAAGCTCCGTCACTACTTCGAGGCACACGAGATCACTGTCGTCACTCGCCTCCCTCTGCAACGGATATTGCACAATCCGGATGCAACGGGAAGAATTGTGGAATGGGCACTGGAGCTGTCCAGCTTTGGCCCCAAGTTTGAAAGTACTTCGACGATTCAGAGCCGAGTCCTAGCAGAGTTCATTGCAGAATGGACCGCAATGCCTGACCAAGAAGCCCAAGGACTGCTCTCCCCGGCAAGGAGGCAAGTTGTGATTGTGTCATGTACTTTGATGGAGCTTTCTCCTTACAAGGCGCCGGGGCTGGCATACTGCTTGTCGCGCCCACCGAAGAGCACCTCAAGTACGTGATCCAGATGCACTTCCCGTGGAGGTGTCAACAAACAATCTGGCAGAAATACGAATGGCTGCTTGCCGGTCTTAGGATCGCTGGCGGACCTCGGAATCAAGAAACTCATCGTCGGGGAAGACTTCGCAGCTTGTCGTCAAGCAAGTCAACAAGGATTACCGTAGCCCGCTGATGAAGGCCTATGTCGATGAAGTGAAAGGCGGAAGAGCATTTCGACGGTATCTGGTGAACACGTTCCTCGGCGGAGAACGATATCGCCGATTACCTGTCAAAAGGCGCAGCCCTCAAGCTACCTGTGGAACCAGGTACCTTTGTGCTTCAGCTAACTCAGCCATCCGTTGATCCATCAACAGAGCAGAATAAGAGTAGGAAATCAGGGCCCGACAAGTACTTTCCCGCCGAGCTCCCCGGAGCCGCCGGCAAGGATGTTGCCGGGGATACTGAGCCCGCCATGGGACGGCTGGCTCCGGCGGAGCGTCAAGCTCTTGCCGTCGTGACAGCCGCTCCTATAGCGGAGGAAATGCCTTTAGTCCTCGCCGTCGAGCCCTGTGCTCCAGCGTGCGGCACAAAGATACCGCCCCGATTCCTCCAAAGAGGGGAACTTCCTGAGGAGCAGGAAGAAGTGGAAAAAGTAGCCCGTCGCTCTACCATGTACCAGTTCGTCGAGGACGTCCTGTATAGAAAGAGGCCGAATGGTGTGAAATTGAAGTGTATCCCTCGAGAGGAAGGACTGGAGCTGTTGGCGGAGATACACAGAGGCATATGTGGATCCCACATTGGGTCGAGGGCCCTTGCCGGCAAGGCATTTCGGCAAGGTTTCTTCTGGCCCACCGCCCTCCAGAATGCGACGACACTAGTCACCAGGTGTGAAGCGTGTCAGTTCCATTCAAAGAAGCTTCATCAGCCAGCTCAAGCCCTTCAAACCATTCCTCTCTCCTGGCCCTTCTCGGTGCAGGGGCTCGACATCTTGGGCCCCTTTCCCGCTGTCGGGGGCTTTGAGTACTTGTACATTGCAATCGACAAGTTCACAAAGTGGCCGGAGGTGGAGGCAGTGAGGAAGGTCACAGCTCAGTCAGCCGTCAAGTTCTTCAAGGGACTAGTGTGCCGTTTTGGCATACCCAACAGGATTATCACCGACAACGGCACACAGTTCACAAGTCGCACCTTCATGCAATATACCCAAGACCTCGGCAACAATGTCTGTTTCGCTTCCGTTGCTCACCCGCAAAGCAATGGTTAAGCTGAGAGGGCAAATGCTGAAGTACTGCGAGGCTAAAGGACCAAGACCTTTGACAGGCTGCACAAGAGTGGAAGGCGCTGGATTGATGAGTTGCCAACGGTTCTTTGGTCGATCAGGACGATGCCAAATCGAGCCACCGGCCAGACACCTTTTGCCCTAGTATACGGGGCAGAAGCAGTTCTACCCACTGAACTCATATACGGGTCACCTCGAGTGCTCGCTTATGACGAGCTTGAGCAAGAGCAACTGCTCCAAGATGACGCAATGCTCCTTGAGGAAGATCCTCTTCGGGTGGCTATGAGAGCAGCATGGTACCAGCAAGCCTTGCGCCGCTACCATAGCCACAAGGTTCATGCCTGAAGCCTTGAGGAAGGCGACCTTGTCCTTCGGCGCGTTCAATCGGCCAAGAATTCCAACAAGTTGACGTAAAGTGGGAAGGCCCTTATCGGGTAATACGAGTCAAGCCCGGGCAGATCCTCCCGAGATCAAGATGCCGTTCGGTGAGTAACTCTGGAACATTGAGCATCTTCGCAAGTTTTACCCGAGGCGCAACTTGCCGGGCCCCGACAAGCCACCTTTTGTACAAGCATTGCCGATGATGCATGTAACCCTTTGTACAAAGCCAGGCGCAAACCCTGAGCATAAATAAATGAAGCGCTGGCGCTCTAAGTTATAGGATGCATCCTAGGTCGAGTCTCGTCCTTGGTTAGGGTTGATAGTGCTTAGCGGCGACTAACCCCTAGCTCAGAGGTCGAGTGTGCGTCTCTTTTCCGTTCTTTTGTCTTCTTTGGTTCGCAGGACTCACAGATATCCTTGCCGGATCACTTGAGGACGAAAAAGAGAAGAGGGACAGACCAGCATCTAGACCCCGGCAAGCCAAGATGTGCGGGGCTGCAAGTGCAAGATTCACCCACGGCAAACCAGAGTTGCCGGGAGCTACAGCTTCAGATAAGTTCTTCATCCCTTATCATGCATTCCCTTATGGACTGAGGTATGTGAAACCTCGTTTTTTCCCAAAGCTACCGTGCTCCACTAAAACTCTAGGCCCTAGGGCTCGTTCCTGGGGCCAGGATTGAATAAATGGTCGCTGACAGCAAAAGGATGAAACGAGGAGCTCGAACTCCACCTCATCCCTGCCTCCGCCAAAAGCGTGAGAAAGGTCGGCGAAGTGGGAAGACGGCAGGGGCCTGCTGTCGGGCAAGGAAATGTTTATCTTAGGGATATCAAGGATTTACTCCTTGTCGTGGGTTCTACACGCAAACAAATGACCCCGCAAGCATCCCTTTTTCACTAAAACATTCCACTCAGTGTACAGCCCATGGGGAATGAAAATATGAATGATGGGATTACAAGTTTTAAATTCAGCCAAGGCCCAAAGGCTTACAAGCTAAATAGAGATAAGGTGCACGAAACCCCTTTCTTGTCCCTCTCCACAGGAGGCAGGTCAAGGAGGCGAAAAAGGCGAAGGGGCGCCTAGGCGAGCCTCTGGTGGCAGGAGACACCAAGAGAACATCTCAGTGGCCGTCCGAAGGCTGGATGGTGATGGCGGCGCCAGAAGCAGAGCTCGAAGACGAGGCGGCAGGATGTCAGCACGTGTCGAAGGCGTCGGTGCCCGCGTACTCTGATTTGACGGCCTTGCCGCCCGCCCTCTTACTCTTCCGCAGCCTCCCAACGCCAGCCGCGCAAAGAGACGACCCCGAGAAGTTCAGGAAGTCGGCGACACGGATGATGGGGTCACCGGTGCCGCACGGAGCGGAGCCCGACACCTAGTCGAACCCGTCATCCTGCCGCCTGCTACCCTCGTCGTCGCTGCCGCTGTCCTCCTCGCCACTACCACCCGAGGAGGGGTCTTCGCTATCAGAAGAGCTCTCCACGCAGCACCTTGCCCGGGTCCCGAAGAGCCCGAAGACCTTGACGGAGAGGAGGCCACCCTCCATCAGCTTGAAATGGAGAGTGAGCCCCTCCGTCAAGCGGTGGATATAATGAACGTCTTCCATCCCGACAAAGATAAATCACGTGAGGGGCTGGGAAGTCGACGCGAACTCTGCATCGCTGATCCCACACCCCTCATGTGCAGCCGCAATGACTCCGGCAGATCCAGCTCCATCTCCCAAGGCTAATGGAGTCGGGAGACGGCGACGGGCGAGGCGGCCGGGCGCAGCTCGACGAAGAACTCGCAAGGGTCATCCCAACATGGCCCTCCATGGGGGAGGAACTTCTTGGCGGAGGCGAGACCAGGCGCCGCCCGTCCTCCTCTTCCCAGCGCCTCGGCCTCGCCCCAGCCTCGCCCCTCCCCTTCCCCTCATGGCTGGCTCTGCCACCTTGGTCTGAGTGCAGGAGAAGGAAGGACGCGTTGTCGAGCGGCGACCCTCGCCGACCGTTCAAGGGCCAGGATTCCCTCTCTCCATGGTGGATGGAGGGGGGAGCAGAAGCTGAAGGAAGGAGGAGATAGAAGAATGCGGGACGCCATCCCCCCTCCCGCCCTTTATAAAGGAACGGGGTGGGGGCTCGGCCGCCCCGCTCAGCCAATCAAGACCTGGAAGGCGTAGGGAACTGGGACCAACCCGCTGCCCCAGCCCACGACGGCCCGGTTTCCCGCCTCCGGCGTTCGCCACCCCAAGCGCATGAGAACCACGTGACAGGCATGCGGGACCAAGGCGACGGGTGAGGCGAACTCTCCCCACCCAGTGATCGTGGGGAGTAGACGCCTTGAAGACCACGCCTCGGCCCCGTTCAGTAAATGGGCCGCGCCTCCACGCCTCCCTCCGTTTATGGGGAAGGCGCGAACCGCCTTTACTCTGACGTGGCGCATGCAGTGAGCTCAGCCCCACGCATGCCGCCCGTCACGCCACGCCTCCCCATGCCAAGCCACACGTGGGAGGCATGGGAAGCAGCTGTGTGAAGAGACTTATCATGGTAAAAACCACCCGCCTGCCCACAAGACTGTTTTTGGGCCTAGCCCAACGAGCGATCAAGGCTACGTGTGGCCCAGGCCCGAGGGCTCTGTCGGTGTACAAAAGAGGGGTACACTTTTTGTACCCCTATAACTGCGGCACGGGCAGTCTGAGCCATGAGCACCACCGCACTGAGCAAGGCAAGGGAGGTGAGCCAAGGTAAGGCCGAAGCTCGAAAGGAGCAGAGCGACGCCAAGACCAAGACCACAAAGAGCAAAGGGGACGAAGCAGACTCCCCCGGCAATATCCTTGCCGGGAGGCGGTTTTATCAAGCCCGGCAAGACCCTTGCCGTGGCAGCTCGCCCCACACCTACGGAGCGAATCACCCTTGAGTCCACTACCCCCATGGGGCAATGATTCGGGAGACATCCCCGTGGTGGCATGCAGATCTTTGTGAAGACATTCAAGATCGGATACACACTAAATAAGATGACGACCCTTGGCGGGATCCCAGCCAAGGAGGACCACAAGACCCCCGGCAAGAGCCTTGCCGGGGATGACAGCAGGCGCCCCGGCAAGACACTTGCCGGGGCTACGGCGAGGCCCTTGCCAAGAACACCCGTAGGGCCACCATTAGGCCCACGCCAATCAAACCTCCACCACAGTTCGCATGCAGCTGCCGACCCAACCAGTTGGGCAGGCACCTGCATGGCGGCAAGCGGTTCTTCGTGGAGACCCACCACTGCGCCACCTCAGCTGCTGCTCGCCTACATGGCACCACGGGCATCGCTGGCTGTAGGCGCGTGGTCGACACGAAAGGGAGCGGCGACGGACGAGACGGAGCTCTCCCCCGTCCCCGATAAAGCAAGGACACCTAAGCAAGACGCATTAAAGGCGCCTTGACATGTAATGCCAGGGATAAACTTGCATCACTGTACCCTTTCCACCTCATGTGTGCCACTGTGGCAACCCCTTTCCCTATAAAAGGAAGCCCAAGGCGACCAGGAGGAGGATTCGACTTTTTGGAGGTCCTCACGCCCCATTGCTAGTTCAAGAACACAGATAAACAAACCACCAAAGCAGGAGTAGGGTTTTACGCATCCTCGCGGCCCGAACCTGGATAAGGAAACCATGTGCTATCTGTTTGATCCGCTCTTCTCACGACCCCGCGCCCCGCGACCATAGTAGCGATTCTTGTGATCCCATAGGTGTCGTTCCCACCGACAAAATGGTTCAATAACAAGTGAATAATTCATAGGCATTTCTTGACGTCTACTAATATTACCAATTCTTTGACATTCATCACAAGACAAGACAAACTTACGGGCATCCTTGAAGAGAGTAGGCCAATAAAAACCGGATTGCAATACCTTATTTGCAGTTCTATGTCACGACCGGTTTTCCAATAAAAATATTTATTGAGAAACCGATCTTTTAATTCCAGTGTGAGGGAAATCCTCCTTACTGGTAGAAAAAATCTTGGTACAATAAGCGAGTAGCATTTAATATATTACAGGGTCGAGCTGAGGTTGCTCAACAAATTATTACAAGCACGCCAATAATTATACATAGTGGCGGATATGACACAGTGGAGTGGTGGCATACTACTAACTCGAGGTAAAGTAGTGGAATAACACAGTGGAGTGGATAATATGACTCCTACACTGGAGGCTCATCAAGCGTCGAGGTGAGGCTCGATGAATTTATTTGGGTAGCGGAAGCGGATATAACACAGTGACTAATCCAGGGGTCGCACGAGACTGACTGGGATACCTCTAGGCGTCGGACTCGCTATCGTACTCTTCATCCATGAGATCGCCTTCGTCAACATCTGGCCAAATCAACAAGCCAGGTGAGTAATTTGAAAGTACTCGCAAGACAGTTCGGACAAAAGATATAACAAATGCATGCGTGAATGCGTCATGAGTAATTTAACAATGCACAATCAAATCAGTATAACAAGGTAAGTGAAAAGGGAGTCAGCAGGTAGTCCGCTCGAAAACCCAATAAAATAAACTGAAAACCGATCGGGTGTCTGAAGCACCACCTCGAGGGGTGAACAAATAAGTAAAGCATGCCGATCGAGGCGTCTAGCGACACCTCATAAAGGGCTTATACTGAAAGAAAAGACATGCGTGCCACAGTCGGATGTCGGAGTGAAATCACAGAAAGGGCTTATATCAAAAGTAAATGAATAACAGTGCCACAGTCGGATGTCTGAGCGACATCGCAGAAAGGGTTTATATCAAAAGTAAATAAATAACAATGCCACAGTCGGACGTCTGAGCGACATCGCAGAAAGGGCTTATATCAAAAGTAAATAAATAACAATGCCACAGTTGGACGTCTGAGCGACATCGCATAAAGGGCTTATACTTCATTATTCATAACTTACAAGAAATAGTGCTCACAGGAAAATATTCATCATATGATAGTAAATGGGTTAGTCCATCCACAGGAAATAAACATTTAACACTCATGTGGTTCTCGAGGAGTTTACATCACGGGTGACATTTGACAAGATAAGATGAACACAACACTTGGACCTGGATAAGATGATTTCAAGGATTATTGACTCTGCAGAGTTTGTACTAAATTATCCACAGCCAACGGATTTTCGTAGTCGCGAAGGACTAGTTCTGTTTACGGTATTTCGGAGGAAACACAGCTAACCAATACACACCCATCCCACCTTACGTTGCCAGGAATCACCCTAGACAGCGTTCAAGAAAAACTTTGAGACGGGGAGATCACAATCTCGAATAGCATGGGATCAAATTTATATCGCTACGCTCTAAGGGGTGCCCCTCTCGGTCCCAACCGGAAACACCCATGCCCCTGACCGGATGATAGGCTTTAATCCAGGCCATGGAACCCTCATCCCGCCTCTCGATTTGGTGTGTACCAGAAAGCGGTTTGCAACTTACTAAGCCGTATACCTTGCGGAAAACATGTGGTAGCACGGAAGGGAAAACGGACGGGAACTGCACTGATTCATGTTGACACTGGGTCAAACAATCTTCCATAAGACTGGCATGCTACAACACTGCCATCTTACCCATTCTCATGCCAACTCATGGCCATGCAAACTCATTTCCATCAACTCATGGATTTCCGAAACTCACTTGCCTCAACTTTTTACGTGATATAACTTTCGTCGAGATGCTCATGAACATGCCATGAGACTAATTAGTGCAAACATGCCCAAACACTCATCATATCAAAAGTTCAAACATGCTTGCCTGGTTCGGAGTAGTCGGGTCCTAGCTCGGTGAAGTTCGCGGTTCCGTCACCTCCTTCGGTATCTACGGTATACAAAAATACACGCACTAACGTAAATAACATGGGGTGCAAAAAACTATTCCAAATATTTTTCAAGTAAAACTGATAAAAACCTAGACAAAATTTTGAAGAGGACAGAAAAAGAATGACTCAAAAATCCTTTTCTATTTAAAAGTTATAAGAGTTTTGGTCCAAGGACCTCTTTGTAATGAAACAAAAAACTCTCAGGGGTCTAAGTAGAAAATTCCAGAAAACGATTCAGATTAGAAAGCACAATTGCCAGAATACGATTTCAGAAACGGTTCGAAAAAAAGAATAGGGAGGCTGACGGGCGGGTCCCACCCGTCAGGTTTGAATATTCAAAAGAGGCGGCAGAGCTCGTCGGCGCCCGAGAGCTGCGGTGGTCGCCGACGGCGATCCATGGCGAGGCAGGGGGGTCGGGGGGTACCTCTGTGATTAGCGCACCCTTCCGCATCGGTGGGTGGTGGTGGTGGTTACCGGCGAGCACCACGTCGACGGCGGCCCTTGCTCCGGCGGACGGTGGTTCGGGAAGTCGTGGGTCTCGTCGGAGAGAGTTCTTTGAGGTCAAATTGGAGTGGGGGTTAGTCTCCTAGAGGTGCCATGAGGCTACGGGCAAGTCTAGGGCGGTGGAGGAGCTCTCACGGAGAGAACGCTGCCGAGCCAAGCGGACGGAGGTGGCGGAGTTGAGGAAGAAGGGCCCCTCGAGGCTCTTCTAGTGGCTGGGCGGGTGCGGTGAGGTGGTGGAGGTGTCTTGAGGGTCGAGAGCGAGCTCGGAGGCGCTACTTATAGCCGGCCCGAGGCGGTTGCCGAGAACGGGATAAGTCCGGCGAGCAATTACGGCGGTGCTGTGGCTGGACGGTTGGTTTAGGAGTTTGAGCATCGACTAGAGGGAGCACTGATTCCATCCCGGTGCCTAACTCAGCAAGGTAGGGGTGGTTACGGCCTGTCCCCAACGGAACGGCCGTGCGGCACGTCGGCGGCAGAGGGCGCGCCCTGTAAATGCCAGGCCACAGCGACGGTGCTGCATGCGTGCGCTGGCAAGGGAGACGGCCACGCGGAGCTCCCAGGTGGCGTGGGCGGTGCCGAACGGCGTTGTGCCGCAGGGTGCCCCCTGTTGGCGGCCACGGGAGGTCCCGACGCCGCGGAAGACGCTGGCGCAGACGGTCCATGGTGCCACCGACGCCAGGAACTAGCCAAGTGCTCGTGCGGCGCTCTGGACAGGGGGGAGGAGCCATGCGCAACGCGCCAGGCGCACAGTTGACAGGTGACCAGTCTCCGACGAAACTGAATCTACTGAAACTCTGAATCTCTCTGAAAATGCAAAGTAACAGTGCAGGCTAGGTGTTCGACAGAATGATTTTGGTATGTAGGGATTTTTCCTTGAGCTGATTTTTGGTGGAGTGGCTTCTCATTGCAACTGGAGGTTGCCTGAATTTTGGTGGAATTTTTGGAGAAGAGGAGATATGAATTTCACCAAATTTGACAAATCTGGTCCAAACTTGCAGAAGTTGAAACTTGAAAATTTTGAAAAGAAGAAGAGTGGATCTTGATGGTTCTAGGTTGTGGGTGCTATGGACTATCCAGATGAGTTGATTTGAGATCAATGTTCAAAGGAATTAAGGTACTTGCTTTGCAAATCACCTAGGCTCAAAAATATGGACATAATTGTTTTGGGCAAAGAAATAAATGAAATAAAAATCCAAAAATGAGTTGGACTTGTTGGGTCAGAATATTTGGATTGTCCCAAAGTGGAAGAAGGGGTTTTGGTAAGATTTACCACAAGAGGCAAGATAAAACCACGGGTGGTTTTAAAATAAGAGAAGAACCAAAACTCCTAGGGTTTTCTTCTAAAAGAAAATAAATCCAAAAAATAAATTTGAGAAAGGGAGAATCAGAGGAAAGGTTTTTAATAACCAAACACCAGAGTTGAAGAAGATGCAAAAATTAAACCCTTTGCCAAAGGGGAAATTTTTGAGAGAGAGATATTTTTGGAAGGGTTTAAATGACCTCCTTCAAAACCAACAAAGTTTTTGTTGAAAACCAAACAAAAATTTTGGAGTGTCACAACACCTACCCCCTTAAAAAAATCTCGTCCCCGATCAGCTGATCCTCAAACAAGTGTGGGTGCTCTGTTCGAAGAAAATCCTCTCTTTCCCAAGTGGCTTCACTCTCGGTGTGGTTGCTCCACTGAACTTTGAAGAACTTGATGGTTTTCTGTCGGGTCCTCCTTTCAGACTCCTCCAAGATTTTTATTGGATGCTCTCGATATGTGAGGTTTGGCTGCACATCAATGTTTTCATGGGATACCCGCTTCTCTGGGTTGCTCACGCACTTCCTCAATTGCGAGACGTGGAACACGTCGTGGACGTCGGATAAATCTTCGGGTAAGTCTAGATGGTAGGCTACCGGGTCTCTCCGTGCCACTATGCAGAATGGTCCGATGAATCTTGGTGCCAGCTTCCCTTTAATCTTGAATCGATGCAGGCCTCTCATAGGGGATACTTGTAGGTACACAAATTCACCGGGTTCAAAGCTGATTCCCCGATGTTTTTTATCGTAATAACTCTTCTGTCGACTTTGGGCTGTCTTGAGTCGATCCCTAATCACCTTAACTTTATCTTCAGCCTCCTTGAGCATGTCTGGGCCGAAGATATGGCTGTCTCCGGTTTCGGACCAATTTAGCGGGGTACGACATCTTCGCCCGTACAGAGCCTCAAATGGTGCCATTTGTAGGTTGGCTTGATAACTGTTGTTATATGCGAACTCTACGTATGGTAAGCTCTCTTCCCAACTGGTCCCATAGGTGAGGACACATGCTCTCAGCATGTCTTCTAGAATCTGGTTTACGCATTCAGTTTGTCCATACATGCAGGGGTGGTATGCGATCTTGAAACGCATGATTGAGTTCCCAGAGCTTGTTGTAAGTGATCCCAAAATCGGGAGGCGAATTGAGTGCCTCTGTCCGATATTATTTTCTTTGGGACTCCATGTAAGCAGACGATACGGGAAAGATAAAGCCTAGCAAGCTTCTGTGTGGTGTGGGTTGTCTTCACGGGGATGAAGTGTGCTACTTTAGTCGATCTATCGATGATGACCCAAATGGCATTATTTCCGTGCCGTGACCGAGGTAGCCCAACAATAAAGTCCATTCCAATCTCGTCCCATTTCCACTCGGGTATTTTATTTTGCTGTAAAAGTCCGGCCGGTTTCTGGTGCTCGGCCTTGATGCGTTGACAAGAGTCACAACACGCGATGAACGTGGCTATGTCCCTTTTTAGACCGTGCCACCAATATTTTTCCTGAATATCCTTGTACATTTTTGTCCCTCCGGGATGTATCGAATACGGGGCGGTGTGGCCTTCAGCTAAGATCTGCTGTTTAAGATCCTTTATATTTGGTATGCAAAGTCTATCTCCGTACCACAATATTCCACCTTATCGATAACGAACTACGGGGCCTTGCCCAAACTCACTTTCCGTTTAATGCCTTCAATCTTTGGGGTGTCCATCTTTGAGCCTTTTAATCATTTCCATCGAGGTAGGGTGTATTTCTAAATTTGATACGCTGCCTTCGGTGACTACCAGCAAGTTGAGTTTAGCAAACTCCTGCCGAAATTCAGGTCTCGTGTTTGGCAGTCGTAAATCGTTTGGGCTAGGGTTCCGACTTAGAGCGTCTGCCACTACATTTGCTTTTCTGGATGGTAGTGGATTCCAACGTCATAATCCTTCACTAGTTCCAACCAGCGTAGTTGCCATAAATTCAGTTCGGTTGCCAGTGAAAATATACTTGAGGCTCTTATGGTCCATGTATATCTCTAGCGATTTCAAGTAAAAAGTGTCTCCATTCCTTGAGTGCATGAATAAGCTGCTGCTAACTCCAGGTCATGAGTAGGATAATTTTCCTCATGCTTGCGGTTGTATGCGGAGACATATGCGACTACCTTGCCTTCTTGCATCAACACGCATCCGAGGCCTTTCCGGTGTCGCCACAATACACCTCAAAATTCTTGTGTATGTCTGGCACAATTAATACTGGTGCTGTTGTTAATTTCCTTTTTAATTCTTGGAAACTTTTCTCGCAAGCTTCCGTCCATTCAAACTTCTTGTCTTTCTTGAGTAGCTGCGTCATTGGCTTTGATATGGTGGAGAATCCTTCAATAAATCTTCGGTAGTATCCTGCCATTCCCAAGAAACTTCGTACGTCCGTTCTGGCTGGCTGGTGGCTTCCAGCCAAGCACGGCCTTGACTTTTTTCGGGTCTACGGCAATACCTTCTTGGGTCAAGATCGTGGCCCGGAAAACCTACTTGCCTTAGCCAAAATTCACACTTGCTGAATTTAGCGTACAATTGATGTTTCTGAGTTCCCCTAGTACAATTCGGAGATGTTCGGCGTGCTCTTCCGGTGTCTGGAGTATACGAATATCGCCGATAAATACCACAACAAACTTGTCCATAAACTTCATAAATACTTTGTTCATGAGGTGAACAAAATATGCGGGCGTTCGTTAGTCCGAATGGCATTACGGTGAACTCATACAATCCGTATCACGGAGGTGAAAGCCGTCTTGGGAATATCTTCGGCTCGCACCTTTAATTGATGGTATCCCGACCTCAAGTCAATTTTTGAGAATACCTTGGCCTGAGCGAGCTGATCAAATAAATCATTTATCCGTGGCATCGGATATTTGTTATTGATTGTGACCATGTTGAGCGCTCGATAGTCTATGCACAATCTCAGTGTTCCATCCTTCTTTTTGGCAAATAAAATTGGTGAACCCTGTGGTGAGGAGCTGGCTCGTATATAACCTTTGTCGATAATTCTTTTATTTGCTTCTTCAGTTCTACCAATTCGGATGGTGCCATTCTGTATGGTTTCTTGTATATGGGGGCGGTTCCGGTGCTAGCTCAATGCTGAATTCTATCTCTCGATGCGGTGGCATGCCCGGTAGTTCTTCGGGAAATACGTCTGGAAATTCACACACTACTGGAACCATGCTTAATTCAGAAATATCCACCGTGTTCAATCTTGGTTGCCGGGATATTTTTCTTTCTTTGGCTGAAACTTTCATGGTCTTCCCGTGGTGGTGGGTGAGAATCACGGTCCGGTTGAAGCAGTCAATAAAACCTTTGTTGGTGGTTAACCAATCCATCCCTAAGATGACATCCAGTCCTTTATTTTCCAACACGATAAGATTGGAGTGAAACTTCAAGCCTTCAAACTCAATAATCACTCCTTGGCAATAACTCTGGGTAACTTGCTTAATCCCAGGGGACTTGACGATCATAGATATTTCCAAGGGAAGCATCGAAAAATTATTTTGCAAGGCAAATTTTTTTGAAATGAATGAGTGAGAAGCTCCAGAATCAAACAAAACCATGGCAGGTATTGTGTTGACAGGAAAGCGCATAGTACGATATCTGGGGCGTTCTATGCTTCCTCTTTGGTCACGTGGTTCAGATGACCCTTCATGTGGTTGTTATTTGGGTTGAAATTGTTGCGCTTTGGCGCCGAATTATTTCCTCCGTTGTTCGGCTTTGGGGTCGAGTTCCTTGGCTTGGGGCACTGCTTGTCATAGTGCCCTTCTTCTCCTAGCGTAGCAAGTAACGCCTGGGCGGTATGTGAACTCCTTGTCCCTTGCATGGAAATTCTTGATTGGACGTGAGACGTTTGTCATGGGTTTGGGTGTCCAACCTTTCTGAACGTCTGTCTTGCTGCGGTGGTTGCAAGCATGATTAGTCTGGTCCCTTTTTCGCTTGCAGAAATCTTCCAAGCTGCATCTCTCATTTTCCAAAGTAATGGCCTTATCTACCAGCGTCTTAAAGTCCGGGAAGGTGTGCACAACCAACTGGCATTTAAGCGCGGGCGTCAGACCGTCTAGGAATTTTTCCATCTTCTTGCTTTCAGACATACGCTCCTCGTTGGCGTAGCGAGACAACAGAGTAAACCGTTGTATTACGACACCGTCATTGTCCTTTGCTTGAGGTCATCAAATTCTCTCTTTTGATCTTCATAAGACTCTTAGGAATATGTGCCCCATGAAAACCTTCTTTGAACTCCTCCTGTGTTATATTATTTTCGTTGGGGTGCATGTGTAGGAAATTTTCCCACCACGATGTGGCTGCTCCAGTGAGATAGTGCGGTGCATAAAGTACTTTCTCAAGATCTTAACACTAGGCAATAATTAACTTTCTTTCCATGTCTCGAAGCCAGTCCTCGGCTTTAAGAGGTTTGTCAGTGTGAGAAAATGTTTGGGGACGCGTCTTCTGTAGCTCAGATAACTTTGATTGCTGCCGACATCGCCCACGGTGATTTCCCATATTGGTGACTTGGTTCATCATCTCCTTATGTTGTTGCTGACTTTGCTCATAAAGATGGCACATTTGGGAAAGTGTTGTTTCACTGTCCTGTTGACTTGACTGCCCCTGTGTGAAATTGTTGCTGGGTTGTGTGCCATAATTTTGCTCTGGCGGAGTTGGCATGGAGCGCGTCCAAGGGCGAGACATTGTTCACTCTGGGGATATATTTTGTAAAACTCATAAGAAAAGAAGTTGAGTCGCAAAAGTCAATAAATTCATGAAGACGGAAAAAGTCTCAAATGCTCCAAGATTTTTCAAGAGAATAAACGTTATGCATACGGAGAAGGACTGCTCATTACATAACTTACACGCAAGCAGTAATTATACAATACATCACTCGGGATATGCGCACATATTCCTGACATGTTATTTAGGCTAGTGCACTCCTCCAGTTCCAACATGATGCATAAACAAGCTACTTCTCACAGCCTATGTACATATAAACATATCGCACAAGTGGGTACATCGCATGGCGGCTAAGCGTACTCGATCCGGAGATGGTAAGGATTTCCCTTGGCCTGCCGAAGGTGAGGCGCAGTGAGGCTGGGGACTCAACTTCCTCTTCGTAATAGGCTCCAGACGTGAAGTGCTGCGCTGAGTTGGTGGAGCAAGCGCCCTATCTTGGGACAACACGAACATGAGCGGGCGCAAGGGGTGGTGCGAGCACGAACTGGAGTAGGCGCAATGACATGGTTGAACTCCTCGGTGGTAGGAAGGCGACGAGTAGTGGTGAGAGCAGGGAGCAAAAGATGCTGATGTGAGACGAAAGTCCCGGTGGCGGTGTGGCGCAGGAGCTCCCTCCTGTTGGCGGCACAGCCATGGGCGAGTCCATGCGGCAGCCACAAAGTCGTCCACCAGGTTGTCGAAGGCTGCCTCCAAAGCCCGGAGATACTCGATAAGCATCTCAAAAGCCTTGTCTCGTTCTCCTCTGGGGCAAGAGAACGCGTAGTGGCAGGTGTATGGCACGTGACTTGGAAGGTAGCGGTAACGACGAGTCTTCATCGAAGGAAGGATATCCCTGAGACGAGCTATCGCCTCACGGGCTGCCATCTGCAGTGCATGCTTCTCCATAGGCATGGCTCTCCCCAAGAACCAAAAACGCTCAACTCGCCCTCCCTTGAATTGCACCGCGCCCTGGTGCATGGTTAGACGGTCATTGACCTTGTGCTGAGAGAGTGAGAAGACTGGGTGCACAGATGGCCCCATCGCGACTTGGACGATGAAGGAGAGAAGCTTGACGAACCCAAAAGGCATGTTGGCGAACATCTGTGACTCGCAGTCGTTGCCAGTCATCTACAAAAGTAGGCAAAAATTCTGAGTGGTCAAATCATAAATTTATGCTGACTGTCAGAAATTGACTACATTTGTAAAAATTAAAAAAATAGCTCTATATGCTAATAACCGATTAGCGATCGCACCTAGTGGCTTCCCTACAGGCCACCGGCTGTGGTAATTAAGTTGTCACGACCGGTTTTCCAATAAAAATATTTATTGAGAAACCGATCTTTTAATTCCAGTGTGAGGAAAATCCTCCTTACTGGTAGACAAAATCTTGATACAATAAGTAGCATTTAATATATTACAGGGTCGAGCTGAGGTTGCTCAACAAATTATTACAAGCATGCCAATAATTATACATAGTGGCGGATATGACACAATGGAGTGGTGGCATAATACTGACTCGAGGTAAAGTAGTGGAATAACACAGTGGAGTGGATAATATGACTCCTACCGGCGGCTCATCGGCCGAGGTGAGGCTCGATGAATTTATTTGGGTAGCGGAAGCGGATATAACATGATGACTAATCCAGGGGTCGCACGAGACTGACAGGGATTCCTCTAGGCGTCGGACTCGCTATCGAACTCTTCATCCATGAGATCGCCTTCGTCAGCATCTGGCCAAATCAACAAGCCAGGTGAGTACTTTGAAAGTACTCGCAAGACAGTTCGGACAAAAGATATAACAAATGCATGCGTGAATGAGTCATGAGTAATTTAACAATGCACAATCGAATCAGTATAACAAGGTAAGTGAAAAGGGAGTCGGCGGTAGTCCGCTCGAAAACCCAATAAAATAAACTGAAAAACGATCGGGAGACTGAAGCTACACCTCGAAGGGTGAACAAATAAGTAAAGCATGTCAGCGATCGGCGTCTAAGCGACACCTCATAAAGGGCTTCTACTAAAAAAAGACATGCGTGCCACAGTCGGATGTCGGAGCGACATCACAGTAAGGGCTTATATCAAAAGTAAATGAATAACAATGCCACAGTCAGATGTATGAGCAACATCGCAGAAAGGGCTTATATCAAAAGTAAATAAACAACAATGCCACAGTCGGACGTCTGAGCGACATCGCAGAAAGGGCTTATATCAAAAGTAAATAAATAACAATGCCACTGTCGGACGTCTGAGCGACAACGCAGAAAGGGCTTATATCAAAAGTAAATAAGTAACAATGCCACGGTCGGACGTCTGAGCGACATCACAGAAAGGGCTTATATCAAAAGTAAATAAATAACAATGCCACAGTCGGACGTCTGAGCGACATCGCAGAAAGGGCTTATACTTCATTATTCATAATTTACAAGAAATAGTGCTCACAGGAAAATATTCATCATATGATAGTAAACAGGTTAGTCCATCCATAGGAAATAAACATTTAACACTCATGTGGTTCTCAGGAGTTTCTGTCACCGGGACTGACATTTGACAAGATAAGATGAACACATCAGTTGGACCTGGATAAGATGATTTCAAGGATTATTGACTCTGCAGAGTTTGTACTAAATTATCCACAGCCAACGGATTTCCGTAGTCGCGAAGGACTAGTTCCGTTTACGGTATTTCAGAGGAAACACAGCTAACCAGTACACACCCATCCCACCTTACATTGACAGGAATCACCCTAGACAGCGTTCAAGAAAAACTTTGAGACGGGGAGATCACAATCTCGAATAGCATGGGATCAAATTTATATACGCGCGCTCCAAGGGGTGCCCCCCTCTCGGTCCCAACCGAAAACACCCATGCCCCCTGACCGGATGATAGGCTTTAATCCAGGGCCATGGAACCCTCATCCCGGCCTCTCGATTTGGTGTGTACCAGAAAGCGGTTTGCAACTTACTAAGCCGTATACCTTGCGGAAAACATGTGGTAGCACAGAAGGCAAAACGGACGGGAACTGGACTGATTCATGTTGACACTGGGTCAAACAATCTAGCATAAGACTGGCATGCTACAACACTGCCATCTTACCCATTGTCATGCCAACTCATGGCCATGCAAACTCATTTCCATCAACTCATGGATTTCCGAAACTCACTTGCCTCAACTTTTTACGTGATATAACTTTCATCGAGATGCTCATGAACATGCCATGAGACTAATTAATGCAAACATGCCCAAACACTCATCATATCAAAAGTTCAAACATGCTTGCCTGGTTCGGAGTAGTCGGGGCCTAGCTCGGTGAAGTTCGCGCTTCCGTCACCTCCTTCGGTATCTACAGTATACAAAAATACACGCACGAAGTAAATACCATGGGGTGCACAAAAATATTCCAAATATTTTTCAAATAAATCTGATAAACAACTAGACAAAATTTTGAAGAGGACAGAAAAGGAATCACTCAAAAATCCTTTTCTGTTTAAAAGTTATAAGAGTTTTGGTCCAAGGACCTCTCTGTAATGAAACAGAAAACTCTCAGGGGTCTAAGCAGAAAAGTCCAAAACGATTCAGATTAGAACGCGCATTTGCCGTAATACGCTTCGAAACGGTTCGAAAAAAAAAGAATAGAGAGGCCGACGGGCGGGTCCCATCCGTCAGTTTGAATATTCAAAAGAGGCGGCAGAGCTCGTCGGGCGCCGAGAGTCGCGGTGGTCGCCGGCTGGCGATCCACGGCGAAGTCGGGGACTGGGGGTACCTCTGTGATCAGTGCACCCTTCCGCGTCGGTGGGTGGTGGTGGTGGTCGCCGGCGAGCACCACGTTGATGGCGGCCCTTGCTCCGGCGGACGATGGTTCGGGAAGTCGTGGGTCTCGTCGGAGAGAGTTGCTGGGGTCAAACTGGAGTGGGGGTTAGTCTCCTAGAGGTGGCATGAGGCTACAGGCAAGTCTAGGGCGGTGGAGGATCTCTCACCAAAGAGAACGCCGCCGGAGCCCGAAGCGGACGGAGGTGGCCGGAGTTGAGGAAGAAGGGCCCCTCGAGGCTCTTCTAGTGGCTGGGCGGGGTCTGGTGAGGTGGTGGAGGTGTGCGCGGTCGAGAGCGAGCTCGGAGGCGCTACTTATAGCCGGCCCGAGGCGGTTGCCGAGAACGGGATAAGTCCGGCGAGCAATTACGGCGGTGCTGTGGCTGGACGGTTGGTTTAGGAGTTTGAGCATCGACTAGACGGAGCACTGATTCCATCCCGGTGCCTAACTCAGCAAGGTAGGGGCGGTTACGGCCTGTCCCCAACGGAACGGTCGTGCGGCACGTCGGCGGCAGAGGGCGCGCCGTGTGCATGCCAGGCCACGGCGACGGTGCTGCATGCGTGCGCTGGCAAGGGAGACAGCCACGCGGAGCTCCCAGGTGGCGTGGGCGGTGCCGAACGGCATTGTGCCGCAGGGTGCCCCCTGTTGGCCGCCACGGGAGGTCCCGACACCGCGGAAGACGCTGGCGCAGACGGGCCATGGTGCCACCGACGCCTGGAACCAACCAAGTGCTCGTGCGGCGCTCTGGACAGGGAGGAGGAGCCATACGCAATGCGCCAGGCGCACAGTTGACAGGTGACCAGTCTCTGACGAAACTGAATCTACTGAAACTCTGAATCTCTCTGAAAATGCAAAGTAACAAAGGCAGGTGCTAGGTGTTGACGAGAATGAATTTGGTATGTGGGGATTTTTCCTTGAGCTGATTTTTGGTGGAGTGGCTTCTCATTGCAAGCTGGAGGTTGCCTGAATTTTGGTGGAATTTTTGGAGAAGAGGAGATATGAATTTCACCAAATTTGACAAATCTGGTCCAAACTTGCGTGTCAAACATGAAAATTTTGAAAAGAAGAAGAGTGGATCTTGATGGTTCTAGGTTGTGGGTGCTAGGGACTATCCAGAGGATTTGATTTGAGATCAAAGTTCAAAGGCATTAAGGTACTTGCTTTGCAAATCACCTAGGCTCAAAAATATGGACATAATTGTTTTGGGCAAAGAAATAAATGAAAAAAAATCCAAAAATGAGTTGGACTTGTTGGGTCAGAATATTTGGATTGTCCCAAAGTGGAAAGAGGGGTTTTGGGAAGATTTACCACAAGAGGCAAGATAAAACCATGGGTGGTTTTAAAATAAGAGAAGAACCAAAACTCCTAGGGTTTTCTTCTAAAAGAAAATAAATCCCAAAAATAAATTTGAGAAGGGGAGAATCAGAGGAAAGGTTTTTAATAACCAAACACCAGAGTTGAAGAAGATGCCAAAATTAAACCCTTTTCCAAAGGGGAAATTTTTTAGAGAGAGAGATTTTTGGAAGGGTTTAAATGACCTCCTTCGAAACCAACAAAGTTTTTGTTGAAAACCAAACAAAAATTTTGGAGTGTCATATTCTATCTCCAGCGTGGTGTCCTCCATAAGCTTCTAAGTGACACTTGCGTAGGATCTGTTCCTATTCATGCTCAGGTACACAACGTCTAATAACACCATCTACTCCTTCTTTATAAAGATGTGGGTCATCCCAAAAGTAATGTCTCAAATCATAGAAAAACTTTTTCTTTTGCTGGTATGTGAAACTAGGGGTTATAAATTTAGCAACAATGTAATTAGCATAATGAGCAAACCATGGAGTACTATGAGAAGTATTTATGACATTTAATTGCTCATCAGGAAAGCTATCATCAATAGGTAGTGGGTCATCAAGAACATTTTCTAACCTAGATAAGTTGTCTGCAACGG
This sequence comes from Aegilops bicornis, assembly GCA_021605145.1. NCBI lineage: Eukaryota > Viridiplantae > Streptophyta > Magnoliopsida > Poales > Poaceae > Aegilops > Aegilops bicornis. The sequence continues at coordinate 350,346,260 of CM038672.1, forward strand.
GGTTCTCAGCTCCCTTTCTATCAACAATATGCAAATCAAATTCTTGTAGCAAGAGAACCCATCTAATAAGTCTAGGCTTAGCATCTTTCTTTTCCATCAAATATTTAATAGGAGCATGATCAGTGTGAATAGTTACTTCAGAATCAACGATATAAGGTCTTAACTTATCACATGCAAATACAACTGCTAATAATTCTTTTTCAGTAGTAGCATAGCTTCTTTGAGCATTGTCTAAAGTTTTACTAGCATAATGGATAGCATTTAATTTCTTATCAACTCTTTGCCCTAGAACAGCACCTACAGCATAATCACTAGCGTCACACATAATTTCAAAGGGTAAATTCCAATCAGGTGGCTGAACAATAGGTGCAGAGATCAATGCTTTCTTTAGTATTTCAAATGCTTCTACACAATCATCATCAAAGTCAAATGGTATATCTTTTTGTAATAAATTAGTCAGAGGCCGAGAAATTTTGGAGAAGTCCTTAATGAACCTCCTATAAAATCCGGCGTGACCAAGGAAACTTCTTATACCTTTGATGTCCTTGGGACATGTCAGGGTAGGCTGATCTGGCCCACGAACACCTATGGGACTGGCGGACCGAGCCCCTTTCGGTTCGGCGGGGAGCGGAGGTCGCACGAAGAGCAGATCGAGGCGAAGCACGCGAGAGGTGTACCCAGCTTTGGAGCTCTCCGGAGAGATAACACTCCTACTGCTGCATGTCTGAATGTATTGCGTTCTTGCTCAGGAGCGCTGAGTGCTACAGTACACACGAGCTGCTAACTAGATCGAGCGTGGGGGAACCGACCCTTTCTACGCTATGCGCATGGGCCTCCTTTTATATGCTCAAGGGTCTCCGACAGGTGGCAACATAGACAAGGGCAAAACGGAAAAGGAGTGGTTGGTACACCTACTTGTACAAAGGTATGTTGTCCATACCTAACCTCGACGGTAGGGACAAAGGCATTAAATGCCCGCTCACGCCGCCTCTAACAGCCGCAAACAAGGACCGTCTGGGCGCCACCGCTTGCCACGATGCCAATCTTATCAGCCGCCACACTCGCAAGACCGCTGGCTGACAGCCTTTTCGCCACGCTACCGGAAAGGTCCTGAGGCGACACGTTAGTGGATGTGCCGGAGCGAGGTACAGAGAGGTGGTCTGCATGCAAGCGCCTTTGCCGCGTTGTTGTCTTGTCGCGCCCGGAAGCTTGTCGCTCATTAGCCTTCCCGGCAAGCTCCTCTTGCCGGGCCTCGCCTTGTAGGTGCCTTGTTGGCCTTCCCGGCAAGCTCCACTTGCCGGGCCTTGTCTCCTTGGCTTGAATACTTTGTTCTTGAATGGCTCCAAAGGAACCACGGAGGACCTTGGCGGTCACCCGGTAATCCTTGCCATGGAGGGCTGCAATCGCCTGCACTAGTTCAGGATACTAGGGTACCCCTACTCTAGTACACCGACAGAGCACCCGGCTCGGGCCACACATGGTGCCGAAGGCTGTTGGGCCAGTGCCCAAAACAGGGCATGGACACACGCGCCTGGGTCACGCCATTACTCACCCTGCACTCCACCACCCTCCACGAACGGCAAGACGCCGAGTGCGGCGTCGTGTGAGAGATCGTGGGCTAGATTGTGTGGGTTTCTTTATTCGAAAACGAACGTCCGCCCTCCCTCTTTATAAGGGGGAAACAGGGCAGGTCGCCACCTTGCCGCTTGCTGTCCAATCTCGAGAAAACCACCGCTGCTCCCCCCTTCTCTTCAAGGCTGAAAAGAGAGCAGCGCTCCGCCCCCCCATCGCCACCAGCATCATCAACGCCGCCGAACGTCCTCACCGCCTCTACCATGGCTCCGAAAGTCGACAAGGAAGGCTGCAGTCGGCCGAGGCGCAACGGCTTGCGGCGCTGCGGAAGGAGCGGGCGATCTTCCCCCCCAGCTCGCCGCGAGGGAGCTGAGGGAGAACTACTACCTCTTCTAGTCGACGGAGACGCTAGCGCATCCGCGCACGAAGGTACTCCCCGCCGCTGCTTCGCAATTGGCCCCAACTGGGTATCCCTTCTTCGCGCTCTTCTTCTACTGCGGGCTCTGCCCACCTTTCTCTGAATTCTTCTATGACATCATGAACACCTACGGGTTCCGCCTCCTTGATTTCACCCCCAATGCCGCTTCGACCATGGCAGTTTTCACATATCTTCGCAAGAAACTTTGTCGGAGTCCACCCAAATGTAGCCCTTTTCCGCCACTTCTTTTTACCCCGAGTTGAGAGAGGGAGCCCCTTGCCGAGGAATCGCTTGGATCTCTGTGGTCGGCAAGAAGGAAGCCTATCTGGAGGGGGAGCTCCGTAGCAAATGGGAGGAATGGAGGGCGGATTGGTGCTGGATTGTTGAGGAGAACCCGCAGCCATTTACCGCCCAGCGCCAAACCCCAGTAGTGCGCGGTAACGATTGGAGCAATCTGGCCCCGGAAGACGCTTAGGTCAAGATCGCAGCCACCCGAATCCTTCGCTTTAGACTTGCCGGCTCACCGTAGGCACCGTTGGCGTGGACTTTCTTCGCCGCCAGACGCTTCTTGCAGGAGAGGAGGAGACCTGCTCGGGAGTTTGAGAACGCGGCAGATATCATGAGGCTGCGCCCAGGCCTCAACTTCAACTTCACCGCCTTGGAGCTTGACGCGATGCTCTTAGAGCTGTTCAAGCCCGATCCCGATCATTCAGAGATGTTTAGGTTGCCAAGGGGCATCGTTCATTGTGCAACAATTCCGCCGCTGACCGCATCCGCAGTAATGATGCCGCTGCGGCGACTCACATGGAATTGTCCCAACTTGGCAAGAGCCGGGAGATGACGTCGTGCGGCCGTTCTTTGACAATCTGGTAGAAATGCCGATCCGCCCAGATGAGCAGAGGGGCCTCACCCGCGACACCACCGTTGATGAGATGCAGCGCATCGCCACCAGGCTGGAAGAGGCGGCAGCAGCTGCTGCCGCGGGCGAGTTTGGCTTCACTGTGGAGGAGGCAGAGGCAGCAGAGGTGGCAAGCCTTGTCGAGCGAAAGGAGTTTGCCGGCGAGGAAGAGCTTGCCGAGCCTGAAGCCGAGTCGAGCGAGCCTGCCGAGGGCGATCCTCCCCACCTTCAAGCAGCTTGTCCGAAAGCAGAGCCCCTGGCTCCACCAAGACGGCGCTCTTCGCAAGGCCGGAGATGTAGTGGGGTGGCAGACGGGCTAACAGCATAGCCAAGGCGACGCGCTTCATCACAGCAAGCATCGCTGTCAGCTGGAGCACCTCACGCCATCAAGGCAATCGGAGCGGGCCTCGCAGACCTGCTCCGCTCCTTCCAAGCATCCAAGGGAACCCACCTCCGCCTCGTCAGCATCGAGGCGGGCCAGAATTTGATCTCTCCGCCAGCTCCGACGAGGAAGAAGAAGAGTAAGATTCCTTGCTGTACTTGTAATTCTTCGATTTGTTGCTTTGTCTTGTATCTGATTTGCTTTACTCTGAACCCGTTCTTTTTCAGGACGCTTGCCCAGAGAATGTCGAAGAGAGCCAAGACCCCGGTGATCGTCGTTGAGGACGAACCCACCGCAATGTATGAGGCGCGTCCGAGACCACCTTGCCGGATGCGGCAACTCTTCTTCAAAGCAGTCCCCAGCGCAGCCCCCAGCGTAAGTATATGGTCTACTTCTTGCTGTTCGGCGTGCATGGGTGCTCTCTTTTGTCGATATCTCGAGTGTTGATTTGTGTAGGAGCAGAGCAGCCTCCTTCGCTTCGACCACGCCGCCAAGGGAGGATTCCCGGCAAGGAGCGCTTCCCGCAAGGGAGACTTCTCCGTGAAGGGCAGCTCTCTGGCAAGGGACGGCACCAGCGATCCCTTGGCGGCGGAGACCATGACCGCAGACCCCGGCACAGGTAATCTTCTTGCCTGAAATATTTCCTTGTGTTCTTCTTCTTCTGATTTTCTCTTTAAATATTTGCTTGACTTTTCTTCATCCATCCGCCACAGAGCCAATGGAGACCGAGGTCGCCGGCGAGGAGGACGTGCGCGGCAACACTGATGAAGCCGCCGCCATGGAAGAAGAAGCCGGCGCTGACGAGCCTGCCGGCGAAGAGGCCGCCGAAGCTGCCGCCGCAGAAGCTGGCGAGGGGTCCGGCGATCGCACTGACGGCCCTGAGGCCGCAGGAGCGCCAGGCGCTACGCCGACCGCCGATCCCTCCGCCGCTGCGGCAGCCCCAGCCCGGCGCCTATTTGAAGGTCGGCGGTGGCGTCTTCATAAAGCTCCCATGGGAGTCAAGCTCTGTGGTGCCGGCCAAGGAGAAACTTTTGATGAAGAGCTGCTCGCCCGCTGGATCGACGCTTAGTCGACGCGCTAAGCAGCAAGCAGCAGCGAGCCCGAGGAGGAGCAGCTGCGGAAGCCGTTGTCCCTCTACCGCGCCCGACAAGCCAAGCTGGAATCCCGGAAGCGCTTTGTCGCGAAGGCGGGAGCAGACATCGAGAAGCGGAGGAGCTCCGGCCGCAGAACTGTGAAGCTCTCCGGTCCTTGGCAGAGGAGCGGAGTGGCTTGCCGAGAGCGCAAAGCCTTCCTCCTCGAGAAGGTCAAGCCGAGGAGAAACAATGCTTGCCGCCGAGAAGCTGTCAAGCAGAAGGCGAATTGGCGCAGCGGAAGGTTAATCTTGATAGCCACGAGGAGGATCTTGCCATGCGCGAGCAAACGCTTACGGGGCTCTCAAGGAAGCAAGGGATGCTGCCGCAGCTGCCGAGGCCGCCAAGAAGGAGCCGGAGACGAAGGTGGCGCAGCTTGGAGGCCAGCCTCAAGGAGAGCGGCGAGGAGCTTGCTGCACTCAAGCACAAGCGCCGAGAAGGACGCCTACACTCTTGGCGAGCTGCAGGCTGCCTCGCCGAGAGGAGCAAAGAGCTCAGCGCCGCCAAGGACTCCAATGCAGATCTTGAGTTGAAGCTAACTACTTTGACCCAGACCGGACGGGCGCCAGGAGCAGTGAAGTGGCCTTGAAGGAGAAGATCAAGGCCGACGAGGCGCTGCTGGCGAGTGTTGTTGCCGCCCAGAGTGCCTTGAGGGAGAATGTGGAGCACTGGACCGAGGGTCTGGTGAATGTTGCTGCAGCCATCGACGAGGAGCTGGTGCAGCTGGGGATGGTGGATCTTGGATATTCCTCCCACGAGCATCTCCAACCCAGCGCCAAGCTCAGCTTGTTCTTCAAGGGCGCAGTGACGGCCTCCAAATGACTCGGAGGAAGTCCCAAAACAGCTGGCCGAGGAGTCGCGCCAGATCTACGCGGGAGCTCTCCAAAAGGTGCTGATGAAGGTGGCCTTCCGCAATCCAGGCCTCAACCTCACCAATGTCCTCAAGTCCTTGCCACGGATGCTGATGTGGAGGCGCTCAAGACCCTTGTCGCACCCATCGTGGACAGGGTGAGCGGAATCAAGAGGGTTGAGGGCGATCGCGTAGATTAGGCCGCCCGTTTTCTCTTTCCCTTGCCACTGCTGGTCATGTCATGAGAACAATACATTAGAGCTGCGGCAAGCTATCTTGTAATATAACTCTATTTTGGGTATCAATTGCTATGTTATTTCCTTTACTTGATTCCTTCCTTTGTATGTTTTTGCCCTACGCTTTTAGGGAACTTGTCGACGCGGGCACCTGAGCCATGAAGCGCTGAAAAGGGACGTCCAAGAGCCTCGTCAAGCGGTGCCGCTTCCGACAAGCAACCTTGTCGCAACTAGTCGCAGCTCACTTAAGTTGTTGAGCGGACTCGAAACAAAGTAAGGGCGCGACTAGCTACGAGTTGGTTCCTCTCAAGGCAGGTTTTCCATACAAAGTACGGTCGCTCGAGGAAGATAACTTAAAAATTTTAAAACTGATTGCTCAAATTTTAGCAACTTAGCTTTTCGTCGCTTGCTTCCCGGTAAGGCTAGGCTTCCTCGAGCGACGCTTGGTCCACACCATTATCTTCTCCTTTCCCCCCGGCAAACTTGTGTACGAGGGAACCTTCCTTTCTTTGAGAAAGAGAAAGAAGAGAAAATAAAGATATGGAGCCTTATGGCTCGTTATCACTTACTGTGGGTAGGTGCTGCACAAAGTGTCGATAATGCATGCAAATAGAAGTAAAAAGCATGAAATTGAAAAGGTGTGCGAAGCACGCTTAGCTTTACTTATGCACGGGTCTGCGCCCGCTTTGTACAAAGGATTACATGCAATCGCTGGCAAGACTTGTATTAGCAGGTGGTTGCCGAACAGGTTCCTGCAACCGCGCCTCACGGTAAAACTTACGAAGATGCTCAATGTTCCAGAGTTGCTCACGGAATGCCATCTTCGGTCTCAAGGCGACAGCGCCAGTGCCTAGTGACTGCTTTCACCCGGTAAGGGCCTTCCCACTTTGGCGTCAACTTGTTGGAATTCTTGGCGGACTGAACTCACAGAAGAACAATTTCGACTTCCTCCAGACTTCTGGCATTAACTTTGCGGCTATGGTAGCGGCTAAAGCTTGTCGGGTACCGAGCAGCTCAGACAGCACGAAGACGATCTTCCTCAAGGAGCAGCGTCATCTTGTCGCAGCTGCTCTTGCTCAAGCTCATCATAAGCGAGCACTCGAGGCGATCCGTATACGAAGTTCCGTGGGGAGAACTGCCTCTGCTCCATAGTCTAGAGCGAAAGGTGTCCGCCGCTGGCTCGATTTGGCGTCGTCTGATCGACCAAAGAACCACCGGCAGCTCCTCAATCCAGCTTTCTTCCGCACTTGTGCAGCCCGCCGAAAGTTCTGGTCTTGAGCCCGCAGAGCACTTTAGCATTTGCCCTCTCCGCTTGACCGTTGCTTCTCGGATGAGCAACAGAAGCGAAGCAGACCTTGGCGCCAAGATCTTGGACGTACTGCATGAAGGTGCGGCTCGTGAATTGCATGCCGTTGTCCGTGATGATCCTGTTAGGGATTCCGAAATGACAAACAATCGACCTGAAGAACTTGACTGCTGACTGTGTTGTCACCTTCCTCACTGCTTCCACTTCCGGCCACTTTGTGAACTTGTCGATTGCAACGTACAAGTACTCAAAGCCCCCGACAGCTCGGGGAAAGGGGTCGAGGATGTCGAGCCCCTAGACCAAAAATGGCCAGGATAAAGGGATCGTCTGGAGAGCTTGAGCTGGCTGGTGTATGTCAGGACCCCGATTCCAAGTCACATCGATCTAGCCGGTAACACCTCATATCACTTTGCGGCCTCACGCACGGTATTCCCACGGGTGTCGCCTTACCATGGCCCGGGACCATTTGCGCCTTTTGGCTCACGTATATGATAGTGTCGCTAGCAACCATATGACAGAGAACCCGGGCCGACATGGCTAGTCGTGAACCCAAAGCGGCACTAACCCTTGGGGACAGGCATACATGAATCACATCGAGCATGTCGGTCATCAACGTATGAATTCGGGCTGTAGCACTGGGCTAGCAGGACTCTGGTATCCCGGGCTGTAGCAGGCTAGGCAGGACTCCGAATATCACCGCGTGACATTTCCCGAAGGGATGACATATAGGAACGAAGTGAAACACATGCCGGCCAGTCAAGTGTCCAAAGCAGTAGTACTGGGCTAGTAGGACTCCGGTGAACCGGGCTGTAGCGGACTAGTATCGCTCAGGAAGCACTAGACTACATTTCCCCATATGAGAGGCTGCCAAGGACAAACAACTAGATTGTTGGGTCCCACACATACCAAGCATTTCAAACATACACACAATATGCTCAATATGTGTAGATACAACATGGCATCACAACATAAATCTACGACTCAATATTTATTCATTAGGCTCCGAGGAGCAAGATATTACAAACATGGGTCTCATGACGCAACACTCAGAGCATACAAGTCAAAGCACAAGCGGAAGCTAAACATGTCTCGAAAGTACTGCATAACTATAAATGAAAAAGGCTGAGAAGCCTGATTATCTACCAGATCCTGCCGAGGGCACAAGATCGTAGCTGAGGTAACAAGCTAAACGTCGAAGTCCAAGCAGAACTACTAGTGAGACTGACGTCTCTCTGCAAAACAAAAAATAGGCAAACGTGAGTACAATTGTACTCAGCAAGACTTACATCAGAACTAACTACATATGCATCATTATCAAAAGGGGGTGGTGGAGTTTGACTGCAGCAAGCCAGCTTTGACTCGGTGGCTATCCTGAACTACGACTGCAAGTAACTCTTTGGGGTGGCGCACACGAGTCCACATATTCACCATATCAATACACCACTATGGACCCGCTCCCATCTCCCTACGAGAACGCCATCCATAGCACTCACGCTTATCTTGCGCGTTTTAGAGTATCCACTTTCACTTGTCTATGAACTGATATAGGCAACCCAGAAGTCCTTTTCATGGACACGGCTATTCAATAGATCATATTAACCCTGCAGGGTGTACTTCTTCACACACGCTCTCACCACTTACCGCCGTTTACACGACATGTACTCGGCAACCTTCAAGCGGAAGCCCAACGTGGGTGTCGGCCACGGCCTACCTAAACACTCAAGTCCCTAGTCCAGGTTTATCGCCTATTCGGGTTCCATCCGGAGGGAGTCCTGCCGAGGTTTCCCATCCAGCCCCGAACGATGTGTGCAGGGTTCCCGAGACACCAAACGGGTGAATCGGTACACCGGGCCACGTGCCTACCGCAACACAACCCACCCCTATGGTCAGCCATATGCGGCCCCCAAAGATGCTACAAACACCGTAAACTACTTGCAACTCCCTGACCGAGGACAAGAGTGGTTAAGAAGCCGAGAGGGTCCATTGGTTTCGGGCCCAATGCGTGGTAGTAACTGTTTCATGGATCACAAACACAGAACTCAGTTCCCGAGGACGGCTGCAATGAGACAAACCACCATGTACTCCTACATGGCCTCTCACCGCTACCTTTACGAAATCGTGTTCACACACTTAGCTCACACACAGTAGGACATGTTCACACACCTCCGATTCATTCCTGATGAATCAGACTTGACTCAACTCTAAGCAGTAGCAGGCATGACAAACAAGCATGAATGAGTAGGCACAACAGGGCTCAAACAACTCCTACTCATGCTAGTGGGTTTCATCTAATTACTGTGGAATGACAGGTCATGCAGAGGATAAAGGGGTTCAGCTACCGCAGCAAGTAACAGTTGAATCGTTGTTGTCCTAATGCGGTAAAATAGAGCAGGAGCGAGAGTGGGATTATATCGGAATGAACAAGGGTTTTGCTTGCTCGGCACTTACGAAGATAATATAGTTCTTCATCGGTTTCATCGAACAATTGTCGGAACGCCGCTCACCGAGAGGGGACAACACCGCAAGAATCGAGAAAGAACACAATCAATGCAATGCACATTCACATGAATGACATGTCATGTTAAGGTACTGAATTCACCTAATGTAATATCTAGCCAAGTTAATTGAAGTGGAACTCAAACAAGAACAAATTCCAACTCCAAATGTTATTTCATAAATTGCCCTAATCATGATTCATCCTATTCAGTGAGATTAACTTGTTCAAACATGCATGGTCATGGCATAAACAGATTCCTCATATTTTTCTGATCATTTTTCATATATAAATTATTTAATTTGGAGTTACGGTTGAATTTCTATGAATTTTAGAAGTTTGGGGTATTTTTTGAAATTTCCTGAATTATAATAAATCCAGAAAAGATATTACTGCGTCAGCCTGACGTCAGTGTGGTGTCAGTGGGTCAACGGTACACGGTCCGGGTCAAACCTGACAGTGGGTCCCGCGTGTCAGTGTAATTAGTTTAACTAAAAATTAATTAAAACTAATCCTAAATAGTTAACAAGGCTGGGCCCCACCTGTCATTGACTCAGGAGAGTCAACCAGGGCCCACCCGTAATCAAAGTCAAAGTCGGCTGCCGGCGTTTAGCCGCCGGCGAGCCCGACGCGGCGGCGGAAGTGATTTTGGCCGTTCCGGCAACCAAATGGGCCGCGGAAGGCATCTAGGTGGAGCTGGGAACGAGCCGAAGCTCTTGGTGGAGTCGGTTGAGCTCGGGGCGGCCGGAATCGGCGCCGGCGACGACCTAGGCGGCCGCCGGAGCTCGGGCGAGCTCGGGCTCGACGCTGCGGTGCACGAGAAAGTAGGCTGAGGCGCTAGTGGTGGCCTACGTGATGCGTTGAGTGCGATAGGCGCTAGCCCGGGACCAAATGGTCACCGGAGTAGCGCCGGCGACGAGCGCGGCGGAGGTGAGCTTCGGCTTCAATGGCGGCGGCGGCTACGAGGCGAGAATGACGCGGGGAAGAGAGGGGAATTGATCGGAGGCTCACCGTGGAGAGGGAGAGGTGGTCAGCGGGCTCGGGGGCGTCCGGAGTTTGGTGAATCAGGCAACGGCGACCGGCGGGTCCGAGGAGGGGAAAAGGCCTGGGCTGGGCCAAGGGCTTCTCCGGTCGCGTGAGCCGACGGAGAGGACGAGGGAGGCATTGCGGAGCTCGGGAGCGCATCGGAGAGGAGAGGGGGTGGCGGTGGCCGCGAGGGCAGCGAGGGGCAGCGACGGTGGCGCTCGGCCGGTTGTGTGCGAGAGGGACAGAGGAGGGGAGAGGCACGGGGGGGAGAGGGAGTAGGGTCCCAAGGGGTCCAGAGCGGTGCCGAGGCGGGGCTTCGAGGCCCCTCGGTGAGGCAGGCGAGCAGGGAGGAGGCGTGGCGAGCTCGGGCGCGTGCGCCGTGTCCCTCCTCTGCCTACTGGCAGAGGAAGACGATGAGGGGCGGGGTAGGTGGGCTGGGCTGGTGGAATTGGGCCAGGTGGGCTGAGAGGAGAGCGCCGGGTAGGGTTTCTCTCCTCTCTCTTTTTTTGTCTTAGTTTTCTAATTTTCTGTAACTGTTGGGCTTTATTAAAAATACGAAATCAATCCCAAAATTCATGCCACTGCTCATGACCACTGTTGGAAATATATCCTACAGTAAACATTTCAGTTTGGGATTATTTGAGCATTTAAATTATTTATTAGCATTAAAATGCCCAAATGCAAATACTTTATGAATTAATCCGGTGACCAAATATGACATGAAAATGTGCAAAGCACCTCCGGTTCGGTTTAAAGCATTTTTCCAGAAATGATGAACATTTTCTAAAGCCATTTGAAATCACTGAAAATATTTTCGGTTGAGCCTATTTGAATTCCTTTAATGCTAGGGTTTAGGCAATCCCCATTTCAAATTTCATGAAAATTAAACATGATGCATGGATGCAATGCCACTAATTACAAGCAAGCTCTAGGGCTGTGACAACTCACCCCCACTAAACAAGAATCTCGTCCCGAGATTCAAGACGCGAGGTAAGAAGACAGAGGGGATACAAGCTCATATGATCTTCACGATCCAACTGTCCTTCTCAAGATGTTGACTCATTGCTTAATATTGATCTTGACGTCTTTGCTTTGAGAACTACATCCAACATGACAACGAGAAGAAAAGGGGAAATTTAGAAGAATCAATCTTCTTGAGGTTCAAACAATTTAGGATCATCTTAATGATCCAAGATCAACTCATGGAATGAGGCGTAAAACATTTCTGGAGCGGAGAGGTAAGACATGCACCAGTAAGGACGGAGGAAACAATTTTACGGGTGTTTCAAAATAGCGAGGGAAGTTGCCATGATTCCAAAACGGGGCACCTTAGGAAAAGTGACGCAAAGAACTATTCCCTTAAGTGGCAAAAAGAATTACTTTTGATCCATAGATCATTGGAACTCTTCATACCAGCCTAAGGCAATCTACAATTTATCGTTGAAAGAGTTCGAAGGAATGACATACCCGGACTAGAATGGATGATGTGCACTACCTTGTTGAAGACAACGCAATGGATGATTTTGCTTATCATTGGAGGTGGAGGGAACCCTTGGTAAGTCCACCTTTGAAGATGAACCTGGACAAGAATTACTAAGAAGGCAGCCCATAGTGAAATGGCACAAGGACGGTGCAAGCTGGGAACGAAATGCAACTGTTGAAATGTTCCAATCATCATATCTGCCTGAGATTCAGATCCGATTGGTGATAGGATACTTCAGACTCAGCATGTCTGAAAAGGAAAGGTCGCAACATAATTCGACGAGATGATGTTGCGAGATTCTCGGGAGATGGACTATGGTAGTAAGCTCCAAAACATGAGCTGGTTCTGCTACACACATGTGAACACGTTGTCCCAGACAAGCATGACCACATGGTAGTCTTACAACAAAACACTACCGAGTTCAGGTGGGGAACCATCATCGAGGATATAGAAGTCCTTGTATAAGCCGTGGTCTTAAGAAGGAACTTCTTCTCCTTGAACAAATCAATCAGTGGCTTGGTGTGCTAGGAACACATATGGAGTGGAGGCGGCCAACCTATCAAACCATAGGGCACTTCGCACGTGCATGACTAACTTGGGACGATTCCAGAGGAAACAAAAGAAGCTTTCTCGAATTCACGGCGGCAACTTGCATCAGATGCACATGAATTAGAGGAAGTCACTACTTTCATCTAAACATATGCTTCATGAACAAAACACGAAGAAATGCTTACACAAATTTCCAACACTAGGTTGATGTTCAACATGACTCATGGGGAGACAAAATGCTGGCGATGGGCTCAACAACAACTCATCGGGATTTCCATATCACTGGACTTCCACCATCATGTGAACACGGTGATAGCACTGGTCAGACCAAAAGATATAATGGGGTATGCTCGAGGGATCAACCACGAGTAAGACAACATTACGAACATCGTTGGTTCTGATTTGACTTAATAATAGCCCATACTCAAGTCAAAAGATTGATAAGACAATAGGTCCAAAGAATCGATCATAGGGACCAATCGATGAAGATATCATCTTTCTTCAACACACACTACACAAGAATATCCCTTTGAACGAACTAAGTCGTGCAAGCTTTTATCTTCCAACTCTCCAAGTTGTTGTTTGGCTTAACCAACTAGCCTGTGGGTATCCAACACAGATTCTTGGAGAAAGGGTGGTTCACAAGAAAACAACTTGATCACGAGCTCAACATAACGGTCAGAAACAACCCGGTAACACTTCCAAGAAGATATTTGGAAAGTCACGAACCACCGGTATGTTACTAAGCTCGAGAACAATCTTGCTTTTGAGGGCAAGATGATATGATCAAATGAGTGAGGACTTGACAAGATTCTAACTCATCAATCGAAGTGTGCACCCGAAATAAGGACTAGGTAGCACGATCAATCTTAGGATGATGATTTGATAACCAACACGCTAAGAATGAGAATATTGTCCATTAGCTGCCAAGCAACAAGTTGCTCGGAGTATTGATTTCACACATTACAATTCACTTGTCGGCAATCCGGTTACATCAACTCGGGACCGAGAATGAATAATGATGGCGAGAAGTATCACTGCGTCAAGAATTCATAAGAGAAGGTGCAATTCTCATGACGTTCCTGACATAAAGTGGGTAATGCTTCGGATAGAAATGTAATCAAAAGCGGGATGGCATTTTGACTGCGGAATACAACTGTTTTGATCCAATCCTATATATGGATGAGGTAATCGGAGTTTGTTTCTCCAAGTCATTCAGATGTAATGGCTTGACGGACCACAAGAGTAATAGGCATCGATAAACGAATGCACGCATACCCTTGAGTATCAATTGACAGGCGGGGGTCAGAATACAACTAAGGAGGAACAACTCGAGGAGCATATACTTTCTGAGTTGTTGATGCATAGGTTAGTATGCCGAATCAAGTTCAACAGGGTTCTTCCGGATAACCCATGCAGGAAAGTAGAACTGGCAGATTCACAATTATGAATGGAGAACTCCTCAAGAGTACTCTGATTGTGATCCTTTAGTTCAGCGAGGAACTTATGCCATAAGCGGTTCATAGCATTTGGAAGAAGGAAATACCACGGACCTCGAGGACTATCGCAAAGTTACTAATATCCTAAAGGTACGAGCAACACTATCAACATTAGGTAAGTAGGGTGAATCTCGGGTTCAAGAACCCATGAATAGAATACCTACTAACTAAATTGCATCACGGGATGCTTTCGAGAATAATGGCCAGAATCATCGCACGGGGAACACAAAAGCATTGCTAAATTGCTAGGCGACTTCCTAAACACCTAGGGTCATAATAATAGCTCCAACATCTACGCCGAGGCAACAAAGTACCTCAACTTACCGATTAGTGTGCTTATTCTGACCAAAAAGGACATCGGGAACTGAAGGAAATGATTTGCAAATGCATCAGACTATTTAGAGACCTGGGATGACTCGGACAGCATAACGGCTGTAAATGCTCAAATTGATTTGAGACATCCTGCAAAAATGGTGGCATAACCACTCAACATCACAATATCAAGGTTCCGAGATCAATAGTTAACATACAGAAATAGTAGGAACTGAACTGGGGCTTAAAACCAACAATCTTAAAGGTCTATGGATTAGTAACACGTCATCACGATAGATAGATGAGAAGGCCTAGTTCTTAACCCCAGAGAAGAGAAGAGGATGACTCAGATCGAAGGCCATGAGGTATAAGGAGTAAAAAGAGCCTTACGTTCCTTCCACAATCAATTCCTTACATAACTAAAGCATTTCTAGACACAACTGACCAGTTTGGCTTGGTAATCCTCTGTGCAACGGGGCTCGATACCAACGCTGTGAGGACCCCGATTCCAAGTCTCATTGATCTAGCCGGTAACACCTCATATCACTTTGCGGCCTCACGCACGGTATTCCCACGGGTGTCGCCTTACCATGGCCCGGGACCGTTTGCGCCTTTTGGCTCACATATATGATAGTGTCGCTAGCATCCATATGACAGAGAACCCGGGCCGACATGGCTAGTCGTGAACCCAAAGCGGCACTAACCCATGGGGACAGGCATACATGAATCACATCGAGCATGTCGGTCATCAACGTATGAATTCAGGCTGTAGCACTGGGCTAGCAGGACTCCGGTATCCCGGGCTGTAGCAGGCTAGGCAGGACTCCGAATATCATCGCGTGACATTTCCCGAAGGGATGTATATAGGAACGAAGTGAAACACATGTCGCCGATCAAGTGTCCAAAGCAGTAGTCTGGGCTAGCAGGACTCGGTGAACTGGTCAGAAGCGGACTACTACCGCTCAGGAAGCACTAGACTACATTTCCCCATATGAGAGGCTGCCAAGGATAAACAACTAGATTGTCGGATCCCACACATACCAAGCATTTCAAACATACACACAATATGCTCAATATGTGTAGATACAACATGGCATCACAACATAACTCTACGACTCAATATTTATTCATTAGGCTCCGAGGGGCGAGATATTACAAACATGGGTCTCATGACCCAACACTCAAAGCATACAAGTCAAAGCACAAGCGGAAGCTAAACATGTCTGAGTACAGACAACTATAAATGAAAAAGGCTAAGAAGCCTGACTATCTAGCAGATCCTGCCGAGGGCACAAGATCGTAGCTAAGGTAACAAGCTAAACGTCGAAGTCCAAGCGGAACTACTAGTGAGACTGACGTCTCTCTGCAAAACATAAAATAGGAAAACATGAGTACAATTGTACTCAGCAAGACTTACATCAGAACTAACTACATATGCATCATTATCAAAAGGGGGTGGTGGAGTTTGACTGCAGCAAGCCAGCTTTGACTCGGTGGCTATCCTGAACTATGACTGCAAGTAACTCTTTGGGGTGGAGCACACGAGTCCACATATTTACCATATCAATACACCACTATGGACCCGCTCCCGTCTCCCTACGAGAACGCCATCCATAGCACTCACGCTTATCTTGCGCGTTTTAGAGTATCCACTTTCACTTGTCTATGAACTGATATAGGCAACCCAAAAGTCCTTTTCCACGGACACGGCTATTCGAATAGATCATATTAACCCTGCAGGGGTGTACTTCTTCACACACGCTCTCACCACTTACCGCCATTTACACGACATGTACTCGGCAACCTTCAAGCGGAAGCCCAACGTGGGTGTCGGCCACGGCCTACCTAAACACTCTAGTCCCTAGTCCAGGTTTATCGCCTATTCGGGTTCCATCCGCAGGGAGTCTGGCCGAGGTTTCCCATACAGCCCCGAACGATGTGTGCAGGGTTCCCGAGACACCAAACGGGCGAATCGGTACACCGGGCCACGTGCCTACCGCAACACAACGCACCCCAATGTCCAGCGTTGCGTGCGGCCCCCAGCATGCTACAAACACCAGAAACTACTTGCAACTCCCGGACTGAGGACAAGAGTGGTTAAGAAGCCGAGAGGGTCCATTGGTTTCGGGCCCAATGCGTGGGAGTAACTGTTTCATGGATCACAAACACAGAACTCAGTTCCTGAGGACAGCTGCAATGAGAGAACCCACCATGTACTCCTACATGGCCTCTCACCGCTACCTTTACTAAATCGTGTTCACACACTTAGCTCACACACAGTAGGACATGTTCACACACCTCCGATTCATTCCCGATGAATCAGACCTAACTCAACTCTAAGCAGCAGTGGCATGACAAACAAGCATGAATGAGTAGGCAAAACAGGGCTCAAACAACTCCTACTCATGCTAGTGGGTTTCATCTAATTCTTGTGGAATGAGGTCATCACGAGAGAGGATAAAGGGGTTCAGCTACCGCAGCAAGTAACAGTTGAATCGTTGTTGTCCTAATGCGGTAAAATAGAGCAGGAGCGAGAGAGTGGGATTATATCGGAATGAACAAGGGGGTTTTGCTTGCCTGGCACTTCTGAAGATAATATAATTCTTCATCGGTGTCATCGAACAATTGTCGAACGTCGCTCACCGAGAGGGGACAACACCGCAATCGAGAAAGAACACAATCAATGCAATGCACATTCACATGAATGACATGTCATGTTAAGGTACTGAATTCACCTAATGTAATATCTAGCCAAGTTAATTGAAGTGGAACTCAAACAAGAACAAATTCCAACTCCAAATGTTATTTCATAAATTGCCCTAATCATGATTCCTCCTATTCAGTGAGTTTAACTTGTTCAAACATGCATGATCATGGCATAAACAGATTCTTCATATTTTTCTGATCATTTTTCATATATAAATTATTTAATTTGGAGTTACGGTTGAATTTCTATGAATTTTAGAAGTTTGGGGTATTTTCTGAAATTTCCTGAATTATAATAAATCCAGAAAAGATATTACTGTGTCAGCCTGACGTGAGTGTGACGTCAGCGGGTCAATGGGACACGGTCCGGGTCAAACCTGACAGTGGGTCCCGTGTGTCAGTGTAATTAGTTTAACTAAAAATTAATTAAAACTAATCCTAAATAGTTAACATGGCTGGGCCCCACATGTCATTGACTCAGGAGAGTCAACCAAGGCCCACCCGTGGTCAAAGTCAAAGTCGGCTGCCGGCGTTTAGCCGCCGGCGAGCCCGACGCGGCGACGGAAGTGATTTTGGACGTTCCGGCAACCAAATGGGCCGCGGAAGGCATCTAGGTGGAGCTGGGAACGAGCCGATGCTCTTGGTGGAGTCGGTTGAGCTCGGGGCGGTCGGAATCGGCGCCGGCGACGACCTAGGCGGCCGGAGCTCGGCGAAGCTCGGGCTCGATGCGGTGCACGAGCAAGCGGGCTGAGGCGCTAGTGGTGGCCTCACGTGATGCGTTGAGGCGATGGGCGCTAGCCCGGGACCAAATGGTCATCGAGCAGCCATGCGACGAGCGCGGCGGAGGTGATCTTCGGCTTCAATGGCGGCGGCTACGAGGCGAGAATGACGCGAGGAAGAGAGGGGAATCGATCGGAGGCTCACCGTGGAGAGGGAGAGGTGGTCAGCGGGCTCGGGGGCGTCTGGAGTTCGGCGAATCGGGCGATGGCGACCGGCGGGTCCGAGGAGGGGAAAAGCATCGGGGCGGCGCTGCGGGGCTTCTCCGGTCGCGTGAGCCGACGGAGAGGACGAGGGAGGCACTGCGGAGCTCGGGAGCGCGTCGGAGAGGAGAGGGGGTGGCGGTGGCCGCGAGGGCAGCGAGGGGCAGCGACGGTGGCGCTCGGCCGGTTGTGTGCGAGAGGGACGGAGGAGGGGAGAGGCACGGGGGGGGGGGAGAGGGAGAGTGGTCCCAGGGGGTCCGGAGCGGCGCCGAGGAAGGGCTTCAAGGCCCCTCTGTGAGGCAGGCGAGCAGGGAGGAGGCATGGCGAGCTCGGGCGCGTGCGCCGTGTCCCTCCTCTGCCTACTGGCAGAGGAAGACGATGAGCGGCGGGGTAGGTGGGCTGGGCTGGTGGAATTGGGCCAGTGGGCTGAGAGGTGAGCGCTGTAGGGTTTTTCTCCTCTTTTTTTATTTGTTTTAGTTTTCTAATTTTCTCAGAATGTTGGGCTTTATTAAAAATCTGAAATCAATCCCAAAATTCATGCCACTGCTCATGACCACTGTTGGAAATATATCCTACAGTAAACATTTCAGTTTGGGATTATTTGAGCATTTAAATTATTTATTAGCATTAAAATGCCCAAATGCAAATACTTTATGAATTAATCCAGTGACCAAATATGACATGAAAAATGTGCAGCACCTCTGGTTCTGGTTTAAAGCATTTTTCCAGAAATGATGAACATTTTCTAAAGCCATTTGAAATCACTGAAAATATTTTTTGTTGAGCCTATTTGAATTCCTTTAATGCTAGGGTTTAGGCAATCCCCATTTCAAATTTCATGAAAATTAAACATGATGCATGGATGCAATGCCACTAGTTACAAGCAAGCTCTAGGGCTGTGACGGTGTATCTGCTTGGAATGGAACCGCACGCTTCACACTTGGTTACTTGTGCGATTGCATCCTCGAGGGTCGGCCAAAAGAAACCTTGCCGGAATGCTTTGCCGGCAAGTGCTCGCGCCAATGTGGTGACCACAGATGCCTCCATGTATCTCTGCCACCAGCTTTTGTCCGTCTTCCCGGTGTATACCCTTCAATTTCCCACCGTTGCGTCTTCTTCGCATGGGTGTGCTGTCGACAAACTGGTACATACTTGACCGCCGGGCTACTCTTTCCGCTTCTTCTTGCTCTTGGGAAGTTCTCCTGTTCGAAGAAAATGGACAATCTGCTTTGCGCCCATGCCGGAGCTTGCGGCTCGACAACAAGGACTAAAGGCACATCTCCTGCCGGGAACATCAGCTTCCACGGCGAGAACCTGCGGTTCAGCCGAGCTTGACGCCCTCGGCAAGCTTGTCAAGCAAAACTTGTCGGGAGCGTGCGCTTCAACGAAACAAACCCTAGGGCTTGTCGGAGCGCATCGGCTCAAGACTGCTGGTGTTGATCTTGGGGACCTTCTTGGCAGCGGCTTCGAAGCTCACGAAAAATAGTCACCGTAAATCAACTTCCTCTTCTTGCTCATCCGAGTTGATGGTGTTACAGACGGTTGAGTCAGCTTGAGCACAAAGATCCCTGGTTCCATTGTGTAACTTAAGTGCGGCGCACTTGACGTGCCATCAGCAATGTTGTTCTGAGCTCTTGGACTATATTCCATCTGTAGGCCGTCAAAGTGCTCTTCTAGCTTTCTCACTTCATCAACATAAGCTTCCATCAATGGACTCTGATAATTCTTGTTCACTTGGCGGATGACAAGCTGTGAGTCACCCACGACAATGAGCTTCTTGATCCCAAGGTCTATCTGCGATCTGAGACCGCAAGCAAACCTTCATACTTTCTGCGGTATTGTTCGTTGCTTGCTCCTTGGGAAAGTGCATCCGGACTACGTACTTGAGGTGCTCTCCGGTAGGTGCAACAAGTAGCACGCCCAAGACCGGGCGCCTTTGCAGCGAGAAGGCACCATCAAAGTACATCAGCCACTCTTTGCTTGCCTCCTTGACGGGATGCTCGTTTCGAATTTCTTCATCTTGTGTTGGCGTCCATTCTGCTATGAACTCCGCCAATGCTCTGCTTTGGATAGTTGATGTGCTCTCAAACTTGAGGCCAAAGCTTGACAGTTCCAGTGCCCACTCGACAATCCTGCCTGTTGCCTCTGGATTTTGCAGTATCCTCTTCAGCGGAAAACGGGTGACAACTGTGATCTCATGTGCCTGGAAGTAATGGCGCAGCTTTCTCGAGGCCATGAGGAGGCCGAAAAGCAATTTCTGCACACCAGAGTACCTTGACCTAGCCCCCTGCAGAAGGGAACTAACAAAGTAAACTGGGCACTGCACCATTCTTTTCTGCATCTTCTCATGTGTCTGCGCAGATCCATCCTTGTCGGGACTAGAGCTTGCCGATGAAGCCCCCTGTTTGTCGCTGGATGCATCTTCCATGGTTGCTAGCTCATCATCCGCCTCCCTCTCCGCTACTAATGCAGAACTAACCACTTGATTGGTTGCTGCTATATACAGCAGCAACTTCTCTTGTGACCTAGGTGTGACAAGTGTTGGAGTGGAGGACAGGTATCTCCTCAAGTCCTGCAGCGCAGCCTCCGCTTCCGGAGTCCATTGCATCGGACCTGCCTTTTTCAAAATTTTGAAAAATGGCTGGCCTTCAGCCAGAACCTAGAAATAAACTCTGCCGAGAGCAGCTACGCAACCGGCAAGCCTTCGTGACATCCTTGACGTGCTTTGGTGCTTCAATCTGCTCAATGGCCTTGATCTTGTCGGGATTGGCTTCAATTCCCCGCTGAGACACGAAGAACCCGAGAAGCTTGCCGGAAGGGACTCCAAACACGCACTTCTCGGGGTTGAGCTTGAGGTTGATCTTGTGCAGATTTGCAAAGATTTCGTCTAAATCTTGAATCAGAGTCGCCTTGTCCTTGCTCTTGACCACTATGTCGTCCATGTCGGCTTCCACATTCCTGTGCATTTGCGGCTCAAAAGCGTCATGAACTACTCTTGCAAATGTTGAACCAAAGCATTCTTTAACCCGAAGGGCATCCGTACAAAACAGTATGTGCCACATGGGGTGATGAATGCGGTCTTCTCCTCATCCTCTTCTGCCATGAAGATCTGATGATATCCTCGAGTATGCATCCGTAAAATGAAAGCAAATCACATCCGGCCGTGGAGTCAACAATCTGGTCGATGCGCGGCAAGGGAAATGGGTCTTTGGGACAAGCTTTATTGACATCGGTAAAGTCGATACAAAGCCTCCATTTCCCGTTATCCTTGCGTACAACTACAGGATTGGCCAACCACGTAGGATGGAGCACTCCTCTGACAAGGACTGATGCTTCCAATTTCTTGACTTCTTCTGCGATGAACTCTTGGCGCTCCACTGCCTGCTTCCTGACTTTTTGCTTGGCGGGCCGCGCATGAGGACAAACGGCAAGATGGTGCTCAATTACTTTCCTGGAACACCGGGGATGTCAGACGGTTGCCACGCAAACACGTCGACGTTCGCCCGCAGGAAAGCAACGAGCGCGCCTTCCTATTTAGGGTCGAGAGAGGCACTGATGGTGAAGGTACCACCTGTGCCGTCCTCCTTGGCGGACACCTTCTTGGTCTCTGGTGGAGCTGCCATCGTCTTCTTACACTTGCCGGTGGAGCTCGATGGTGCGTCCTCGACGGTAGCGCAGCACTCCGAGGAGGTGCGCTTGCCGGAGTGGGCATCAGAGCTCTTGCCGGACTTGGTCTTCTTCCTCCCCCCGGGAGCTTCAGCGGCAAGTGGCTTGCAATCTGTTGCAACTGCTGCTTCCCGGTAGATCTTGTCGGCGCAAATAAGAGCATCCTTCTTGTGGCCAGGGACAGAGATGACACTTATCGGGCCTGGCATCTTTAGCATGTTATATGCATAGTGAGAGGCTGCCATGAATTTGGCAAGTGCTGGACGGCCAAGTATTCCATTGTAAGGCAATGGAAAGTCAGCAACGTCAAAGGTGACCCTCTCAGTCCTGAAGTTCAACTCGCTGCCAAATGTCACCGGCAACGTGATCTTGCCCTTCGGCTTGCTCCTTCCCGGATTGATTCCTTGGAATGTGCCGGTCTCTTGAGCTCGCCATCGAGGATCCGGAGTTTACGGAGCACCGCAGAGGAGATCAGCTTCAAGCCGGCCCGCCGTCAACTAGCATCTTAGTGACCTTGAGGTTGCGGATAGTTGGTGAGACCAACATCGGCAAGCACCCGACCGCAGTTTACGCGATCAGGGTGGTCCTCAATATCAAAGATGATAGGCGTGCTGGACCATTTCAGAGGCTTGCGTGACTCGATGGATGGTTCTGCTGCATTGACTTCCGCATCCACCGCTTGAGCTGGCGCCGTGAAGTATGCGCAGAAGCACCGCCGTCAATGCAGGACCTCTGTGGCTACGGAACTCCTGCTCATCGGCCTCGTCATCATCCATGTCTTTATCATCGCCGTCGTCTTCATCCTTGTCGCGGCCGCTGGGAGGTCTGTCTCCTTGCCGCTGCTTGGCCTTGCCGTGGCGTCCTCCTCGGCGGGGCGTTTCTTGCTAGCTCCTCCGGCACCCTCCTGGGCCTTCTCCTTGTCGCGTCGTTTGTATTCAGCCTTCTGCTGCTCGACAAGCTGCTCGACCTTCTTGCAGCTCTGGAGGTCATGGCCCTTGGTGCGGTGGATCTTGCAGTACTGCTTGTTGGAGCCGTTCTGTTTGTCGGCGACCGCCACAGCCTGGCAGTTGGCGCCAGGGGCAACCTCCTTGCCGGAGCTACCAACTTTGGCTTTCTTGGCGCCACCTCCGTTGCCGGACTGCTCAACAACTAGCACATCTTTGCCTTTCTTCTTCCTATTATTCTGCCGCTGGTTCTTCCTTGCTGGGGCGGTCTCCTCACTATCAGATCCTCCTGCTTCAGTATTCTCTCTGGGGAGTCTCCTCCCTTCCTCAGCACGTGCACACTTGTCGGCCAGGGCATATAGCTCACTGACGTCTCTAATCTTGCACATCGCCATCTCCTCCCGCATCATGCGGTTTCGCACGTTCTGATGGAACGCGCTGATTACATGCAGGGGTGGACATCTGGGATGTTGTCTTTGTCTGTGCTGAATCTCTGAATGTACTTGCGCAGGGGCTCTCCTTCCTTCTGGGCGAGCAGATGAAGGTCGCTTTCTTGGCCATGGGGCTTGTGCCCACCTGTAAAGGCGCCGACAAACTGATGGCATAGATCTGCCCAAGAGGATATGGAGTTGTCCGGCAAGTGCATGAGCCAGGATCTGACATTGGGCTTCAGCACCGGTGAAGTAGTTGGCAAGGATCTTGTCGTCTCGCCCCGGCAGCCTGCACAGCGATGGTGTAGATGCTTTGAGGAACTCCGACGGATGCGTCTTGCCGTCGTACTTCTCTCTGGTACGTCGGCTTGAAATTCTTCTTCTTGGGCCCTTTGGACTTGCCGCAGCTCACGAGTGAACGCAGGGCAACCTACCGCGTACGGCAAGTCGCCTGGTTCCTCTGGCGCATGCATGTCGACAGAGGGCCCAGCGCGCTTGTCGGATTGACGCCGCGCTTCTCTTCGGCGCTCGATGCGAGTTTGAGCGTCTTCTTGCTGTCGTTCGTGAAGAACTTGGCGCTGATCGCGACGAGCTCGTGGATCCGATGATGCGGTGGAGTCACTGTCGAGGTGGATCCGGCGAGTCGGCGATCTTGGCCTTCGGGGCGGAGAGTGCATGGTGGTTGCACCCCCACCGGTTCTGCCGCCACCGGCTCGCGTTTAGCAGTCCTGCGCTGGCAGCGATGCACTCGGTTGTCAGCGGAGCGTCGCCGTTAAGCGAAGCCGATGAGACTTCGAATGGTGGCCCTCCATTCGTCGACCTTGTCGGCTGTTGGAGGGTAATCTAGGAGCAGTTGAGCTCTCGCCAAAGCTTCTGCTGGAGTGGTGGGTGGCAGTGGCGATCGGCGCGAGGAGCGGGATATGCTCGGACTTCTAACTATGTTAGAAGGAGCAGTATCCCGTCCGGGCGACCGTGCCTCGCTCGCGCCAGCATGTTGGCGTGCATGCTGGTCTTGAGCATCCCGAGATCCTCCAGCTCGATCTTGGTCCAACGAGCGTATGGCATTGTGAATGCCATGACGTTGTCGGTCTCGCGCCTCCTGAGACGGGCGCCGTGCATGTACGGACGCCGAGGTCTGTGCAGCCTTGTCCTTGGACTTGGCAGCACCGTGAGCTCCCCCGTCGCCGTCCATTCTTCCGCCGGCGTCTACCCCACCGCCTGCTTGCTCCGGTGGTGGTGGGTTCGACGCGGATGGAGCTTTTGCCGCCGAAGCCTTCTTCTTCGGTGGCATGTTGATGAAGACGATGAAGATCTAGCTCACGTGGACGCCGGATCAGGTTCGCACAACCTCGACGCCCCCTACCTGGCGTGCCAAAGATGTCGGGGCAGGCTAATCTGGCCCACGAACACCTATGGGACCGGCGGACCGAGCCCCTTTCGGTTCGGCGGGGAGCAGAGGTCGCACGAAGAGAAGATCGAGGCGAAGCACGCGAGAGGTTTACCCAGCTTCGGAGCTCTCCGGAGAGATAACACTCCTACTGCTGCATGTCTGAACGTATTGCGTTCTTGCTCAGGAGCTACTGAAAGTGCTACAAAGACACACGAGCTGCTAACGATCGAAGAGCGTGGGGGAACCGACCCTTTCTACGCTAAGCATGGGCCTCCTTTTATATGCTCAAGGGTCTCCGGCTGTGGCAACATAGACAAGGGCAAAAACGGAAAAGGAGTGGTTGGTACACCTACTTGTACAGTGTACAGTGTACCATACCTAACCCTGACGGCAGGGGACAAAGGCATTAAATGCCCATCTACGTCGCCCTAACAGTGCAAACAGGGACCGTCAGGGGCGCCACCGCTTGCCACGATGGCAATCTTGTCAGCGCCGCTTGCCACCTGCACAGCCTCTCGCCACGCGCGCTACCGAAAGGTCCTGAGGCGACACGTTAGTGGATGTCTTTGGAGGCGTAGGTACAGAGAAGGTGATGCGCGCTGACAAGCGCCTTGCCGTGGTTGTTGTCTTGTCGCGTCCGGAAGCTTGTCGCTCATTGGGCCATCCCGGCAAGCTCATCTTGCCGGGGCCTCGTCTTGTAGGTGCCTTGGGTGGCCTTCCCGGCAAGCTCCTCTTGCCGGGGCCTTGTCTCCTTGGCTTGAATACTTTGTTCTTGAATGGCTCCAAAGGAACCACGGAGGTCCTTGGCGGTCAGCCGGTAAGCATTGCCGCGGAGGGCTGCAACTGCCCGTGCACTAGTTCGGGATACTAGGGTACCCCTACTCTAGTACACCGACAGGACATGGCATCTTTTCAATAGCATCAACTTTGGCTTTATCAACTTCAATACCTCTTTCAGAAACTTTATGCCCCAAGACAATACCTTCATTAACCATAAAGTGGCACTTTTCCCAATTCAAGACAAGATTAGTTTCTTCACATATCTATAAAACTCGATCAAGATTGCTCAAGCAATCATCAAAGGAGGATCCATATACGGAAAAGTCGTCCATGAAGACCTCACAAATCTTTTCACAAAAGTCAGAGAATATAGCCATCATGCATCTTTGAAAGGTAGCAGGTGCATTACATAAACCAAAAGGCAGACGTCTATAAGAAAAAGTACTAAAGGGCATGTAAAAGTAGTCTTTGATTGATCTGTAGTCGACAGGTATTTGAGAGAAACCAGAATAACCATCTAGAAAGCAATAATGTGTATGTTTGCATAATCTTTCTAGCATTTGATCAATAAAAGGTAAGGGGTAATGATCTTTCTTAGTAGCTTTGTTTAATTTGCGGAAATCAATTACCATCCTATAACATGTAATAATTCTTTGCGGGATCAATTCATCTTTATCATTAGGAACAACAGTAATACCTCCCTTCTTAGGGACACAATGAACAGGACTTACCCACTGACTATCAGCAACGGGATAAATTATACCTGCCTCCAGAAGCTTTAGTATTTCTTTTCTTACCACTTCCTTCATCTTAGGATTCAACCTTCGTTGGTGATCACGAACCGGTTTGGCATCTTCTTCCAAATTTATTTTTTGTTGACATAGAGTGGGACTAATGCCCTTAAGATCATCAAGAGTATATCCTATAGCAAAGACGGTGCTTCTTCAGAGTTTTCAATAATCTCTCTTCTTCATGCTCTGAAAGGTTAGCACTAATAAGAACAGGATATATCTTCTTTTCATCAAGATAAGCATATTTAAGATTATCAGGCAACGGTTTAAGCTCAAACACGGGATCACCCTTGGGTGGAGGAGGATCCCCTAGGATTTCAACAGGCAAATTATGTTTCAGAATAGGTTCCTGTTTAAAGAATACTTCATCTATTTCCCTTCTTGCATTCATAAACATATCATTTTCATGGTCTAGCAAATAATATTCTAGAGGATCACTAGGAGGTACGGTAATAGAAGCAACACCAATAATTTCATCCTTACTAGGCAATTCTTCTTCACGGTGTTGTTTACTAAACTTAGAGAAATTAAACTCATGAATCATATCATCCAAACCAATAGTAACAACATTCTTTTCACAGTCTATCTTAGCATTAACAGTATTCAAGAAAGTTCTACTGAATATAATGGGACCAAAGCTATCTTGTGGGGAGCTAAGAACAAGAAAATTAGCAGGATATTTAATTTTTCCACACAGGACTTCAACATCTCTAACAATTCCCAGTGGCGATATGGTATCTCTATTGGCAAGTTTAATGGTGACATCAATATCTTCTAACTCAAAGAGTGCAATTTAATGCTTAATTTCTTTATATAAGTCATAAGGTATAACACTAGCACTAGCACCCATATCACATAAGCCATGATAACAATGATCTCCTATTTTAACAGAAATAATGTGCACGCCTACCATAGGTCTATGTTTATCTTTAGCGCCAGTGTTTAGCAATTCTAGCAGATTCACCACAGAATTGAATAACATGCCCATCAATATTATCGACAAGAGATCTTTAACAATAGCAATATTAGGTTCTACTTTGACTTGCTCAGGAGGTGTATAAGTTCTAATATTGCTTTTACGAACCATAGTTGAAGCTTTAGCATGATCCTTTATTCTAACCGGGAAAGGTGGTTTCTCAACATAACAAGTAGGAACAATAGGATCATTATAAGTGACAGTCTCTTCTTCAACTTTAATAGGTGCAGCTACTTTTACTTCTATGGGAGGATGATATTTAAGCCACTTCTCCTTGGGGAGATCAACATAAGTAGCAAAAGATTAACAGAAAGAAACTACTATCTCAGAGTCAAGTCCATATTTAGTGCTAAACTTACGGACAATATCAGTATCCATAAAAGATTTAACACAATCAAACTTACGTGTCATACCTGACTCCTTACCTTCATCGAGGTCCCAATCTTGAGTTATGCGTTTAATTCTATCCAATAAATTCCATCTGAATTCAATAGTCTTCATCATAAAAGAGCCAAAGACAAGAAGTATCAAGCATGGTTTGATTATTATGAGAAAGTCGAGCATAAAAACTTTGAATAATTATTTCTCTTGGGAGCTCATGATTGGGGCATGAATATAACATTGATTTAAGCCTCCCCCAAGCTTGAGCGATGCTTTCTCCTTCGCGAGGCCAAAAATTATATATTTAATTGCGATCACGATGAACAAGATGCATAGGATAATATTTGTGATGAAATTCCAATTTCAGTCTTTTGTAGTTCCATGATCTCGTATCATCACATAGCCTATACCATGGCAATGCATCTCCCTTCAAAGATAAAGGGTAGACCTTCTTCTTAACAACATCGTCGGGTATACCTGCAAGCTTAAATAATCCACAAACCTCATCCACATATATTAAGTGTTCATCAGGATGCTTGGTTCCATCTCCTACAAAAGTATTAGCTAGCAGTTTTTCCATCATACCCGAAGGAACTTCAAACGGAGTTTCATTTTCAATAGGTTCAGTAGGTTGAGGAGCAACTCTTTGCTCTACTAGACGAGGTGAAGATACCCCAAACAAGCCCCTCAGAGGATTACTTTCCATAGTAACAAGTGACAGTAAAATTCAGCACACTGTAACACCCCAAAATTTTTAGCCAAGTTTTTGATGTTAAATTTTTGCCAGGAGTTTCAAAATTTTATTTCTGTTGATTTCAGAACTCTTCTTTTAATATTAAGGAGTCTTTTCCAAGTGGATCTTTCCAAAACATATTGGACTTCTATGCTCTCTGTATAACGTTTTCTTAATCAATAGATTTATTTATTAAATTACTTCACCCTGAGCTTTATTCATTAAAATGAATTGTTTTAAATTTTGGAGTTCCTTTTGAAAACAACCATTTGATATATTTAGCTAAAAATCCACCAAAAATTTTAGATGTCATGAGATGTCTCTAAATCACTTGTGTGCAATAATATAATTATTTCATTTCATATTTTGAGTTTTACACCTCTTTTTCAAATCTGGTCCAGTGGACACTTTTGCACTATAGCCTAATTAAATATTTCCCTAGAACCTCCACCAAAATTATGGGATGTCAGTGGTAGCATGCCATCCAACTTTATGCAAAAACTTTGTGATGTTCTATGGAAAAATTAAGTATACCAACCTCTTTTTCATTCTGGACCAGACTTGTGTTTTGTAATCGCAACCATCTCCTAACTTGCTCCTTTACTCATGAGCTTTCTTCTGCTTGTAGTCCTCCCTGCCATACCCCTAAGTCCAGGAGCATGCACTCTTTGGAACGCTTTTGGTCCATGTAGTGATGCCTTTTTATTTCTGTCCAGAATTGTAGTTTTGCAAAACTTGCACTAGCAAGTTTCTCCTTTTGGCAAACTAACTTCACCACCCTCTCTTACATCCATGGAGACACTGATCTGGAGTTTTTGTCCACTCCAAGAAATTCCTAAGTATCCTTGGCATTTTTTCAAACACCTTATGGGCATGATCTGTTTTGACATGATTTTTGTTTTGAACTGTGACCTTGCACCTCTGGGCAATCTAGCATGTCTACTAAGCACCTACACGATCCTAACCTAGATCTGCTAAGTGCCAGCCTCACCCAAGCCCTGTAGCATGCCATAGCATTTCGTCGAGCACGTTCCGTGCGTTTCGGGCGCGAAAGCAGAGCATCGCCAGATTGCACGTGCCGCGCCGAGCCGACGTCCACTCCTCGGTTCGCCACCGCCTGCACAGCCACGCCACTCGCTATGGCTTCTCGCCACGTCGCGCCAAGAACCCCGACCGCCTCTGCAGCGTTGCCACAAGAAGCCGCTTACGCGCACGCTCACCGCAACCGCCACCGCCATGAGCAGCACCGCCCAAGCCTCCAGCGCTCGCCGCCTGCCCCCTAGAACAGCGCGAGCTCATCCGCAACCATGTCCACTAGCGCTCGTCGCCGCCACGACACCCTAAGCTACAGAATGGCGGTCACCAGCGACCTTATCCCCGGCCGCCATGGAACCGACCCCGAGCGCCTATTTAAGGAGCCCCCGAGCTCGTCTCCGCACGCAGAGCAGTCTAAAACCCCCTCCCTAGGACCCCATTGGCAGCCAATCGACCCGGGGAAACCTCCTTCCCCATCTCAGGCAACCGCAGCTGCCGCCACCGCCCTGGCCATTCCAGCGTCATCAGAGCCTCCCCTTCTCCGTTCACTTCACCAAGAGCTCAACCTTCCTTCCGTGAACTCCTCCCCCTGCTCAGTTTGGATCGGGAACCACCGCCGCCCCAAAACCACTACGCCACCGAAACCTTCCTCCACCGCAGAGCTCGCCGCCGACGACTCCCTCCATCCCCATCACTCCCTCGACCACCGGAAGAACCGCCCCAGCCTTGCGGATCCATCCCCACCCTCGGGGGCCCGCGAGAAGGCGCCTAGCACCGGCGACGATCGCCGGAGCCCCGCCTCTGTTCGGCCAGAGGAAGAAGAGGGAAGGGAGAATAGTCAAACCTGACCGGTGGGCCCCCTGGACCCACTGTCAGTGACCCCGCCCAGTCCATGTGGGTTAAGTGGAAGCGCATTTCCAGTTTATGCCTTCAACGTGTACGTATATATTCGAAACGTTTTCTTTTCTGTTTTATTTTTAAAAACAGATTTTCACCAAACTTTGACCGGCTGTATCTTTTTAAATACAGCTCCAAATAAATTAATTATTTTTCCTACCTCTCTCAAATATTGTCTAGTTTATTTTAAGATTTATTTAAAAAAAATTCAAAACAACCTTTTGTGTTGTTTTGATTTTATGTAATAATTCATATATATTCTTTTAAATAGGATTTTTGAAGATTTCAAGATGTGTTGGAATGCACCCTGCCTTGTTGGAATGCACCCTGCCTTCCCATGACCTAAAGGCAAGCATTCTGAACCCTGGTGAAATTTTTGTGTATGTTGCATAGCACGGTGACAACACCACCCCGACACGAGCATACGTCATTTTATGTGAGGATGTGTTCCTACTCATGAGTGCATGTTAATGAATTTCATGCAAATGGAGTTGATATGATTGTGATAGAAATCACCGTCATATGCCCTTCATGCATACCGGGAGGAAAGGCGGGGAGGCCTCTGTCTTGGGTAGACACGGTCTTGTCCCTAGTCCTCCGTCGAGATAGTCGTGTCCGGTATGACATGAGGGGTATGTCGCTATGGTGTTTCCATCTGTAGTTTGAAGTATTTGCATTGTTATACTAATCTTGCAGGGAATCTTGCAACCTCCTGAGTCGACCATAGATCGAGTCTTGTGCCAGTAACCCCCATACTTGCTTCGTACTACCACTTGTCTCTACAACAAGTAGGGTACGGTTCAGTAAGTTGTCAACCCTTTCCTAGCACACACCGTACAGAGAGGCCATGGTGGAAGATACTGGAGGCATCCGGTAGTCATGCCATCGGATCTGGGAGCATGGGTGTTTCGGTTGTAGCCGTAGGGGGTAGCTCCCCAGTTTGCGCGCGGTATAAATTTGGTGATCCCATGTCACGTCGAGACTGTAGCCTCCCCACTTAGAGTTTTCCTTAACAGGTTTCGCGGGTGATTCCAGACACATGTGAGTTAAGATGGTGTGTGCAAGTTAGGTGTGTTTTCAACAAAAAGACCGTAGACGGAATTAGTCCCGATGGACTAAAGGAAACCGTTACTCATGGGTAAAGAGTACACCCTCTGCAGAATTTAAACCTATTCGAATAGCCGTGTCCATGGTTAAGGATTACAGTCTGGGATGGGTCAAGTGTCGGTCTTAGTGTCGGTCTTCGCAGGTGAAACAGTTATGTCTGGAATCACGATTTTGACTTGTGATAATTATGATTATTATTTTTGATGTGGACTAACCCGTGATACCTGGATATTCACTTTATTTATATATAAGCCCTTTATGTGGTGTCGCTCAGACGCCCGACTGCGGCATTGTTTTGTGTTTATTTATAAGCCCTTTATGTGGTGTCGCTCAGACGCACGACTGTGGCATTTATTTTAAAGCCCTTTATGTGGTGTCGCCGACGCCTCGATCGTGGTATTTCTTTTAAAGCCCTTTATGTGGTGTCGCTAAGACGCCTCGATCGTGGCATTTCTTTTAAAGCCCTTTATGTGGTGTCGCTCGACGCCTCGATCGTGGCATTTCTTTTAAAGCCCTTTATGTGGTGTCGCCGACGCCTCGATCGTGGCATTCCTTTTAAAGCCCTTTATGTGGTGTCGCTAAGACGCCTCGATCGTGGCATTTCTTTTAAAGTCCTTCATGATATTTACTGCTTAATTTTAATACTATCATATGATTGCATATTCTCAATTAACATACTTGCACGCATCAGAGTTTTATTTATCTTTCGTGACTGACGTCTTGAACATAAGATATTTTCAGCATATCATTGTTATATTATGCCTGTGTCCATAATGTTTGCGAGTACATACAAAGTACTCACTGGCTTGTCCTCGCTATTGTCTTGGCCAGATTTCCTTTCACGGAGAGGAGCGACCGTGCCGACAGTTCCGGAACCTAAGCAACGGTGATAGCAGCCACGCGAAGATAGGAGTTAACCTGGTCAGCTGTTCCCGTGGGAAATGGAGTCCCATAGGCGAAGATGATTCACAACCCACTTCCGCCATCACCCACTAGAAACCATTTATTGTACTCACAGACCAGAGTGATCTTGTACTACATTCATATCCTGAAATTTTGCTTGGAATTTCTGTATCAAGTTGGTGCCTCATCAGCTAACAGTTATCCTGGGGCTGGTGAGCACAAGGGCCATTTTCTAGGAATTAACACCCGGAAAAATCGGTCGCGATAGACTTGGTATCAGAGCCAGGCTGACCATTGGCTAATCCTGTCTTAGCCAGGTCAATAAACTTAGGCTAACAACCCACCAAGCCATAACCAAAACCCCAGCCAAGCTTCCTGTGCAAGATGGCCACACAGGGATCCCGACACTTTTGGCAGTCGGTGCCCAACCTATCAACCTAGCCCGCCTATCACGCATCAAAGTGACCAGCACCCAAGGTGTCTCATTACATAGCTGCATGCGAAGGAAGACTCCGTCCCATTTTTCTATAAAAGGGCACGCCGCCTCAACCCAAATTTCAAAGACAGTCGCTACCCCAATACCGTGCCACAATGCCTGGTCCTGTAGTGCACCATGAGACTACAGCAACCAACCTTGGAGGCTTTGTAACCATACTCGCAATCCTCACCCGTCGTGCCTATGCGTTAGAAGAGCCACCCGAATATGTCGTGTACCAAGGACCCATGAGTGGTGAGAGCCGTCAATTCTGGACCACTGTACATATCTACGGTAGGGGTCTGGCACCCGAGCGCCCCTACAGGTTCACCGGAAGAACGACTTCCTTTGAGCCACAAGCCATCCAACTAGCTGCTCGAGAGGCTATAGTTCATCTCAGGCACCTGTCGCCCAGAGTTAACTATCGCTCGTTCCACTACTACCCCAGGCGTGAAGGGTATGGTAGACCACCCCAAGTAGCCAACGGTGATCATGAGACGGACCCTGCATTGCTGCACCTAGTGCAATATGTAGGTGCGCTGGAGGATCTATTTGATCAAATCACCATTGATCTGATCGCAGCTCGTGGAGAGCTGGTTCGTCGAGCCCCAGTGAGAGAGGAGATCGAGCCCAACGCTGACAACCCAGTCGTGCTGTTCGGACACCCGATCGAGACCCTGAGGTCAGCCTCACCGGCCGCCAAGGTGCTTTGATGACCCCGAAGTGCTTGCGCCTCACGGAGCACACTCCAACGGGGTTGTGGTTAACAATCCCCGCGATGGTCATCATCACTACCCCGAGCCTGCAGCCCCTCAGCCCTCTCCATCTAATTCCGACGGTGCGAACCGTGGAGAAGCCTCGACATCCACAAGGGACGCCCGCTTGGATGTAAACGAAGTAGACTAAGTCACTCGAGTAGTGGCGAGTCCCCGTGTATCATCGCTTTGTAGTCCTGTGATCCCTTAAATTAACGCAGCCCAGCATCGTGCATCTATTTTAGATAGTAGTCTTGCATGGATGTATTAGCATGCATTGTGATTTCTCTATCCTTGGCGCAGCCACCAAAAACCGCCCCGACAACACCCACAGTGATACGTCAGTTTAGTAAGATGTGTGTATCTGTGGTTGACCCCGAGCTGAGCCGGCCAATTCTTTACTTTTACCATGGTAAATGACCCAGCCCCGGTGCTATAAAGAGGCCACCGAGTAACCTTGCCAAGCACCCCTCACCTTGTGCACCATCCTCACAACCATTTCTGTCCATGCCGAGCCCTAGTATTTATCTGAGGACTCCAGATGCTACCCCAGGTAGTTTTGTCAAGATATTGTGGGATTTTACCCAGATACCATGGGCGCTACCCAGCCACCCCAAAGACGAGCTGTTCAAATCGAGAATCACCCCTTCCACCTCAAGATATTGGGCAGCCGTGCACATCCCTCCCGTAAACCCAAACCAAGATCCAACGGAGGTCTCCTTCGTAGGGAAATCTATGCCAACCCCGCATATGGTCGTAGAAGCTGCTGCGTATGAAGCGCTTCCTCGCCTTCGATTCGTGGTGCCCTGTGCCAGCGAACGAGGGTATTATTACTTTCCGAGCCGTGCAGCACCCGGAGGAGTAACATCTTTTCCCGGTGGACGAGTTGAGAGAGACCCGATCGCCAACCTTGTCCAAGACATCATCGCCGGCTCAGAACGTTTAACACAACGCGTGTGATGGGTTATCTATGAGCCTCATGGATTTAAATCCTCGGATCGCCATCGGCAGATCATCGAGGCGGACCAGAGAGACACATTCATCGACTGGTCAATCCACTTTCTCCGATAGAAGAAGAGTGTATTCCAGTACCGGAAACGTTTTCTCCGGACCCCGTCTAGTTACCATTTTCAATTTAGATGCACTGCTGTTTTTATTATCGCAACTTTTATTTATGTGTTGTGACTTATGCTTAGTACCCGAAGTTTCACAAGTAGTAAATCATTAATGTGAGTAGCTCTGTCGCGGTTTGACTCTAATGTATTACTGTTTTCTCTCGCGAGAAATCGTGGAGTGAGATTTCTTTTTCCCTGAGTTGCCGCATCGTATATTTTCTCACGACATGGACTATTCTATTTTCACGCAGCACCACGGCAGCAGAATCACGACCACAATTACACGGACACATACACTGCTTGCAAAATTTTGCAACTGTGTTGCGTCTAACTAAGCACTTCCCGACAACAGTTAACACTCGACACACCCCACCTACTCCTCGTGGTCACCACCACCGCGGAGAGCCAGCAACCGAGCAGCGGCATCGCGACGATCATCGAAGATCATCGCGCACAGGAGCACAGAGAGCCCTAGCACCGCTGCCAGCCCTCCGCACAGCAGGATCACATACCAGTCCGGCACCACCTCCGCCATTAGAGCCTCGTCACGAGCTCCGGCAAGCGGAAACAGAGGAGAGGGAGAGAGAAGGAGGAGCGAGGCCAGGTGTGAGGAAGAAGTGGAGAACGCCGCGGTCATTTTATAGCTCGAGCTCGGTGTACGGTGGGCGAGGTCCACCAGCGCCGCTCGCCACCCGACCGCCGGTGTTCGAAGGCGAATCCGCGAGCAGTGCCGACAGCGCATTGGCCCGCAAGGTGAGTGCACGCTGCACCGGCAACTAGCGCGCCGTGCACTACCGCAGTACGGCCTAGATGCCCTGCGCGCTAGGAATCGCCGGTGGAGAAAGCGCGGGAAAGCGCGCGGGAGAGAGGAAGAAGAAAGAGCCGGAGGAAGAAGAAGAGGCTGACCGTGGGCCCGGGTCCACCAGTCAGCAGAGAGAAATTCTTGTGCTCTCGGGTGCGACCAGCGTATTTTAAGATTTAGAATTTATTCTAAATCTATATACGGTGTAGAAATCTCTGCTTTGCTCCTAAACGTAGATTTTTCCACGCAGCCAAAGATCCCACTCGTAGTTACTCACCACTTATTGCCCTCTCACTGTAGCCACTTTTTACCGCTTGAGTCAAATAATCTTTTGAGCAGGTAAAAGTATTTTGTTTACAACCCTTAGCAAATCTCGAGGACGAGATTTTTCTTAAGGGGGGTAGTAGTTGTAACACCCCAAAAATTTCAGCCAAGTTTTTGATGTTAAATTTTTGCCAGGAGTTTCAAAATTTTATTTCATTGATTTCAGAACTCTTCTTTTAATATTAAGGAGTCTTTTCCAAGTGGAGCTTTCCAAAACATATTGGACTTCTATGCTCTCTCAGATAACATTTTCTTAATCAAGAGATTTATTTATTAAATTACTTCACCCTGAGCTTTATTCATTAAAATGAATTGTTTTAAATTTTGGAGTTCCTTTTGAACTACAACCATTTGATATATTTAGCTAAAAATCCAACAAAAATTTGGAGATGTCATGAGATGTCTCTAAATCACTTGTGTGCAATAATATAATTATTTCATTTCATATTTTGAGTTTTACACCTGTTTTTCAAATCTGCTCCAGTGGACACTTTTGCACTATAGCCTAATTAAATATTTCCCTAGAACATCCACCAAAGTTATGGGATGTCAGTGGTAGCATGCCATCCAACTTTATGCAAAAACTTTGTGATGTTCTATGGAAAAATTAATTATACCAACCTCTTTTTCATTCTAGACCAGACTTGTGTTTTGTACTGCAACCATCTCCTAACTTGCTCCTTTACTCATGAGCTTTCTTCTGCTTGTAGTCCTCCCTGCCAAACCCCTAAGTCCAGGAGCGTGCACTCATTGGAACGCTTTTGGTCCATGTAGTGATGCCTTTTTCTTTCTGTCCAGAATTGTAGTTTTGCAAAACTTGCACTAGCAAGTTTCTCCTTTTGGAAAACTAACTTCACCACCCTCTCTTACATCCATGGAGACACTGATCTGGAGTTTTTGGCCACTGCAAGAAACGCCTAAGTACCCTTGGCATTTTGTCAAACACCTTATGGGCATGATCTGTTTTGACATGATTTTTGTTTTGCACTATGACCTTGCACCTCTGGGCAATCTAGCATGTCTACTAAGCACCTAGACGATCCTAACCTAGATCTGCTAAGTGCCAGCCTCACCCAAGCCCTGTAGCATGCCATGGCATTTCGTCGAGCACGTTCCGTGCGTGCTCTGGGCGCGAGCAGAGCATGCGTATTGCACGTGCCGCACCCGAGCCGACGCGTCATGCCCCTGGTTCGCTACCGCCCTCCAGAGCCACGCCACTCGCTTGGCTTCTCGCTACGTCGCGCCAAGAAGCCCGACCGCCTCTGCAGCGTTGCCAGCAAGCCGCTTGGTGGCACACCTACAGCCGCAACAGCCACCGCCATGAGCAGCACCGCACAAGCCTCCAGCGCTCGCCACCTGCCCCCTGGAACAACGCGAGCTCATCCGCAGCCATGTCCACTAGCGCTCGTCGCCGCCACGACACCCTAAGCTACAGAATGGCGGTCACCGGTGACCTTATCCCCGGCCGCTGTGGAACCGACCCCGAGAGCCTATTTAAGGAGCCCCCGAGCTCGTCTCCGCATGCAGGGCAGTCTAAAACCCCCTCCCTAGGACCCCATTGGCAGCCAATCGACCCAGGGAGACCTCCTTCCCCATCTCAGGCAACCGCAGCCGCCGCCACCGCCCTGGCCATTCCGGTGTCATGAGAGCCTCCCCTTCTCTGTTCTCTTCCCCAAGAGCTCTACCTTCCTTCCGTGAACTCCTCCCCCTCCTCAATTTGGATCGGGAACTACCGCCGCCCCAAAACCACCACGCCACCGAAACCTTCCTCCGCCGCAGAGCTCGTCACCGACGACTCCCTCCATCCCCATCACTCCCTCGACCACTGGAAGAACCGCCCCAGCCTTGCGGATCCATCCCCATCCTCGGGGGACCGCGAGGAGCAGCCTAGCTCCGGAGACGATCGCCGGAGCCCCCGCCTCTGTTCGGCCAGAGGAAGAAGAGGGAAGGGAGAATAGTCAAACCTGACCGGTGGGCCCCCTGGACCCACTGTCAGTGACCCCGCCCAGTCCACGTGGGTTAAGTGGAAGCACATTTCCAGTTTACGCCTTCGACGATGTGCGTATATATTCGAAAATGTTTTCTTTTACATTTTATTTTTAATAATGATTTTGACCAAACTTTGACCGGCTGTATCTTTTTAAATACATCTCCAAATAAGTTAATTCTTTTTCCTACCTCTCTCAAATATTGTCTAGTTTATATTAAGATTTATTTAAAAAATATTCAAAACAACTTTTTGTGCTGTTTTGATTTTATGTAATAATTCATATATATTCTTTTAAATAGGATTTTTGAAGATTTCAAGATGTGTTGGAATGCACCTTGCCTTCCCATGACCTGAAGGCAAGCATTACGAACCCCAGTGAAATTTTTGTGTGTGTTGCATAGCACGGTGACAACACCACCCCGACACGAGCATAAGTCATTTTATGTGAGGATGTGTTCCTACTCATGAGTGCATGTTAATGAATTTCATGCAAATGGAGTTGATATGATTGTGATAGAAATCACCATCATATGCCCTTCATGCATACCGGGAGGAAACGCGGGGAGGCCTCTGTCTTGGGTAGGCACGGTCTTGTCCCTAGTCCTCCGTCGAGATAGTCGTGTCCGGTATGACATGAGGGGTGTCGGTGTACTAGAGTAGGGGTACCCTAGTATCCCGAACTTGTGCACGGGCAGTTGCAGCCCTCCGCGGCAAGGCTTACCGGGTGACCGCCAAGGTCCTCCGTGGTTCCTTTGGAGCCATTCAAGAACAAAGTATTCAAGCCAAGGAGACAAGGCCCGGCAAGAGGAGCTTGCGGGAAGGCCACCAAGGCACCTAGGAGACAAGGCGCCGGCAAGAGGAGCTTCTTGGGAAGGCCCAATGAGCAACAAGCTTAGGACGCGACAAGACAACCACCGTGGCAAAGGCGCTTGCAGCGCAGACCACCACTGCATCAGCGCTCCAAAGCACATCCACTAACGTGTCGCATACAGGACCTTTCCAGCGCTGCTGTGGCAAGAGTCCGTGCGGCCGGAGCGGGTGGCAAGCGGCACGACAAGATTGCCATCGTGGCAAGCGGTGGCGACCACGACGGTCCCTTTCGTGACCGTTAGGGCGGCGTGAGACGGGCATTTAATGCCTTTGTCCCCTGCCGTCAGGGTTAGGTATGATACACTGTACAAGTAGCTATACCAACCACTCCTTTTCCATTTTTACCCTTGTCTACGTTGCCACCTGTCGGAGACCCCTTTAGCATATAAAAGGAGGCCCATGCGGAACGTAGAGAGGGGGGGAAGGTTCGAAGCCAGAGGACACTCATGCTCGGTCTCGTTAGCAGCTTGTGTGTACTGTAGCACTCAGCGCTCCTGCGCAAGAACACAATACACTCAGACATGCAGCAGTAGGAGTGTTATCTCTCCGGAGAGCTCCGAAGCTGGGTAAACTGCTCGTGTGCTTCGCCTCGATCTGCTCTTCGTGCGACCTCCGACCCCTGCCGAACCAAAAAGGGCTCGGTCCGCCGGTCCCATAGGTGTTCGTGGGACAGATCAGCCTCCCCGACATCTTTGGCGCACCAGGTAGGGGGCGTCGAGATTGTGTGAACCTGATCCGGCGTCCACACGAGCTAGATCTTCATCATCTTCATCGACATGCCACCGAAGAAGAAGGCTTCGGCGGCAGATGTTCCGTCCGCGTCGAACCCACCACCACCGGAGCAAACAGGTGGTGGGGTAGACGCCGGCGGAAGAATGGACGTCGACGGGGGAGCCCATAGTGCTGCCAAGTCCAAGGACAAGGCTGCGCAGACCTCGGCGTCCGTACATGCACCGCACCCGTCTCAGGAGGCGCGGGACCGACAGCGTCATGGTATTCACAACGCCATACGCTCGTTGGACCAAGATTGAGCTGGTGGATCTCGGGATGCTCAAGACCAGCATGCACGCCAACATGCTGGCGCGAGCGAGGCACGGTCGCCTGGACGGGATACTGCTCCTTCTAACATAGTTAGAAGTCCGAGCATATCCCGCTCCTCGCGCCGTTCGCCACTGCCACCCACCACTCCAGCAGAAGCTTTGGCGACAGCACAACTGCTCCTAGATTACCCTCCAACAGCCGACAAGGTCAATGAACGGAGGGCCACCATTCAGAGTCTCATCGGCTTCGCCAACAGCGACGCTCCGCGACAACCGAGTACATCACTGCCGCGGCAGGACTGCCAAACACGGGCCGGTGGCGGCAAACCGTGGGGGTGCAACCACCATGCACTCTCCGCCCGAAGGCCAAGATCGCCGACTCACGGATCCACCTCGACAGCGACTCCACCGCATCATCGGATCCACGAGCTCGTCGCGATCAGCGCCAAGTTCTTCACGAACGACAAGAAGAAGACGCCGAACTTGCATCGGCGCCAAGAGAAGCGGCGTCAATCCGACCAGGGCACTAGGCCCTCTGTCGACATGCATGCGCCAGGGAACCAGCGACTTGCCGTCTGTGATAGTTTGCCCTGCGTTCACTCGTGAGCTGCGGCAAGTCCGATGGCCCAAAGCAAGAAGAATTTCAAGCCGACGTGCGAGAGAAGTACGACGGCAAGGCGGATCGTCGGAGTTCCTCAGCATCTACACCATCGCGGTGCAAGCTGCCGGGCGAGACGACAAGATCCTGGCCAACTACTTCCCGCTAGTGCTCAAGCCCAATGTCAGATCCTGGCTCATGCACTTGCCGGACAACTCCATATCCTCTTGGGCAGATCTATGCCATCAGTTTGTCGGTGCCTTTACAGGCGGCCACAAGCCCCATGGCCAAGAAAGCGACCTTCATCTGCTCCTTCAGAAGGAAGGAGAGCCCCTGCGCAAGTACATTCAGATGTCCACCCTGCCGCTGTAATCAGCGCGTTCCATCAGAACGTGCGAAACCGCAGGATGCGGGAGGAGATGGCGATGTGCAAGATCAGAGACGTCAGTGAGTTATATGCCCTGGCCGACAAGTGTGCACGTGCTGAGGAAGGGAGGAGACTCCCCGGAGAGAATACTGAAGCAGGAGGATCTGATAGTGAGGAGACCGCCCCGGCAAAGAAAAACCGGCGGCGAAACAACAGGAAGAAGAAAGGCAAATATGTGCTAGTTGTTGAGCAGTCCGGCAACGGAGGTGGCGCCAAGAAAGCCAAAGCTGGTAGCTCCGGCAAGGAGGTTGCCGCTGGCACCAACTGCGAGGCTGTGGCGGTCGCCGACAAGCAGGACGGCTCCAACAAACAGTACTGCAAGATCCACCGCACCAAGGGCCATGACCTCCAGCTGCAAAAGGTCGAGCAGCTTGTCGAGCAGCGAAGGCTAAATCTGAACGACGCGACAAGGAGAACGCCCAGGAAGGTCTTTGGAGGAGCTAGCAAGAAACGCCCCGGCCGAGGAGGACGCCGCGGCAAGGCCAAGCAGCGGCAAGGAGACAGACCTCCCCGCCGCCGTGACAAGGATGAAGACGGCAGCGATGATGAAGACATGGATGATGACGAGACCGATGAGCAGGAGTTCGAGAAAGCCACGAGAGGTCACGTGCGTTGACGGCGGTGCTTCTCTGCAAACTTCACACCGCCAGCTCAAGCAGTGGATGTGGGAAGTCAATGCGGCAGAACCATCCGTCGAGTCACGTAAGCCTCTGAAATGGTCCAGCAC
This sequence comes from Aegilops bicornis, assembly GCA_021605145.1. Lineage (NCBI taxonomy): Eukaryota > Viridiplantae > Streptophyta > Magnoliopsida > Poales > Poaceae > Aegilops > Aegilops bicornis. Next base: position 350,387,258 of record CM038672.1, read on the forward strand.
GCCTATCATCTTTGATATTGAGGACCACCCTGATCGCGTAACTGCGGTCGGGTGCTTGCCGATGTTGGTTTCACCAACTATCCGCAACCTCAAGGTCACTAAGATGCTAGTTGACCGGGGCGGCTTGAACCTGATCTCCTCCGCGGTGCTCGAAACTCCGGATCCACGATGGCGAGCTCGAAGAGACCGGCACATTCCAAGGAATCAATCCGGAAGGAGCAAGCGAAGGGAAAGATCACGTTACCCGGTGACATTTGGCAGCGAAGTTGAACTTCAGGACTGAGAGGGTCACTTTTGACGTTCTTGACTTTCCATTGCCTTACAATGGGATACTTGGCCGCCCAAAGACTCGCCAAATTCATGGCAGCCTCTCACTATGCATACAACATCTTTGAAGATGCCAGGCCGATAAGTGTTATCTCTATCCTGGCGACAAGAAGGATGCTCTTATCTGCGCCGACAAGATCTACCGAAGCAGCAGCTGCAGCAGATTGCAAGGCACTTGCCGCTGAAGCTCCCGGGGCGAAGAAGAAGACCAAGTCCGGCAAGAGCTCTGATGCCCACTCCGGCAAGCGCACCTCTTCGGAGTGCTGCGTTACCGTCGAGGACGCACCATCGAGCTCCACCGGCAAGTGTAAGAAGACGATGGCAGCTCCACCAGAGACCAAGAAGGTGTCCGCCAAGGAGGACGGCATCGGTGGTACCTTCACCATCGGTGCCATTCTCGACCCTAAATAGGAAGGCGCTCGTTGCTTTCCTGCGGCGAACGTCGACGTGTTGGCGTGGCAACCGTCGACATCCCGGTGTTCCTGTGAATGTAATTGAGCACCATCTTGCCGTTTATCCTCATGCGCGGCCCGTCAAGCAGAAAGTCGGGAAGCAGGCAGTTGAGCGCCAAGAATTCATTGCAGAAGAAATCAAGAAATTGGAAGCAGCAGGCCTTGTCAGAGGAGTGATCCATCCTACGTGGTTGGCCAATCCTGTAGTTGTACGCAAGGCAAACGGGAAATGGAGGCTTTGTATCGACTTTACCGATATCAATAAAGCTTGTCCCAAAGACCCATTTCCCTTGCCGCGCATCGACCAGATTGTTGACTCCACGGCCGGATGTGATTTGCTTTCATTTCTGGATGCATACTCGGGATATCATCAGATCTTCATGGCAGAAGAGGATGACGAGAAGACCGCATTCATCACCCCATGTGGCACATACTGTTTCGTATGGATGCCTTTCGGATTAAAGAATGCTGGTTCAACATTTGCTAGAGTAGTCCATGACGCTTTTGAGCCGCAAATGCACAGAAATGTGGAAGCCTACATGGATGACATAGTGGTCAAAAGCAAGGACAAGGCGACTTCGATTCAAGATTTAGACGAAACCTTTGCAAATCTGCGCAAGATCAACCTCAAGCTCAACCACGAGAAGTGTGTGTTTGGAGTCCCTTCCGCAAGCTTCTCGGGTTCTTCGTGTCTCGGCGGGAATTGAAGCCAATCCCGACAAGATCAAGGCCATTGAGCAGATTGAAGCACCAAAGTGCGTCAAGGATGTCTGAAGACTTGCGGTTGCGTAGCTGCTCTCAGCGAGGTTTATCTCTAGGTTCTGTTGGCGCGCCTGCCATTTTCAAAATTTTGAAAAAGGCAGGTCCGATGAAATGGACTCTCGAAGCGGAGGCTGCGCTGCAGGACTTGAAGAGATACATGTCCTCCACTCCAACACTTGTCGCACCTAAGCCACAAGAGAAGTTGCTGCTATATATAGCGGCAACCAATCAAGTGGTTAGTGTTGCGTTAGTAGCGGAGAGGGAGGCAGATGATGAGCTAGCAACCATGGCGAAGCATCCAACGACGACGGGGGGCTTCACCGGCAAGCTCTGGTCCCGACAAGGATGGATCTACGCAGACGCATGAGAAGATGCGAAAAGAATGGTGTAGCGCCCAGTTTACTTTGTCAGTTCCCTTCTGCAGGGGGCTAGGTCAAGGTACTCTGGTGTGCAGAAATTGCTTTTCGGCCTCCTCATGGCCTCGAGAAAGCGGCGCCATTACTTCCAGGCACATGAGATCACAGTCGTCACTCTTTTTCCGTTGAAGAGGATACTGCAAAATCCAGAGGCAACAGGTAGGATTGTCGAGTGGGCACTGGAACTGTCAAGCTTTGGCCTCAAGTTTGAGAGCACTTCAACTATCCAAAGCAGAGCATTGGCGGAGTTCATAGCAGAATGGACGCCAACACAAGATGAAGAAATTCCATAAACGAGCATCCCCGTCAAGGAAGCAAGCAAAGAGTGGCTGATGTACTTTGATGGTGCCTTCTCGCTGCAAAGCGCCCGGTCTTGGCGTGCTACTTATTGCACCCACGGAGAGCACCTCAAGTCGTAGTCGGATGCACTTTCCCAAGGAGCAAGCAACAAACAATACTGCAGAGTATGAAGGTTTGCTTGCGAGGTCTCGTGGATCATGATGAGACCTTGGGATCAAGAAGCTCATTGTCAGGGGTGACTCACAGCTTGTCATCCGCCAAGTGAACAAGAGTTATCAGAGATGGAAGCTTATGTTGATGAAGTGAGAAAGCTAGAAGAGCACTTTGACGGCCTACAAATGGAACATGTTCCAAGAGCTCAGAATGACATTGCCGATGGTTCGTCGAAGTCTTGCACTTAAGTTACACAATGGAACCAGGGATTTTTGTGCTCAAGCTGACTCAACCGTCTATAACGCCATCAACCGGACAGAGCAAGAAGAGGAAGTTGATCTCTGGTGACTATTTTCCGGCAGGGCTTCCCGAAGTCGCCGTCAAGAAGGTCCTCAAGATCAACACCAAGGGTGCCGAGGAAGCGATGCTCCGGCAAGCCCTAGGGTTTGTTCGTTGAAGCGAGCGCTCCCGACAAGTTTTGCTCAGGCAAACTTGCGGGAACGATCAAGCTCCGGCTGAGCCGCAGGTTCTTGCCGTGGAAGCAGATGTTCCCGCAGCAGCAGATGTGCCTTTAGTCCTTGTGGTCGAGCCGCAAGCTCCAGCATGGGCACAGCAGATTGTCCGTTTCCTTCAGACAGGAGAACTTCCCGAAGAGCAAGAAGAAGCGGAAAGAGTAGCCCGGCAGTCAAGTATGTACCAGTTTGTCGACAGCACACTGTACAGAAGAAGACTCAATGGTGTGAAATTGAAGTGTATTCACCGGGAAGACGGACAAAAGCTATTGGCAGAGATACATGGAGGCATATGTGGTCACCACATTGGCGCCAGAGCACTTGCCGGCAAAGCGTTCCCAAGAAGGTTTCTTTGGCCGACAGCCCTCCGTGATGCAGCGCACAAGTAACCAAGTGTGAAGCGTGCGGTTCCATTCCAAGCAGATACACCAGCCAGCTCAAGCTCTCCAGACGATCCCTTTATCCTGGCCATTTTCGGTGCGGGGCTCGACATCCTCGGCCCCTTTCCCGAAGTTGTCGGGGCTTTGAGTACTTATGCGTTGCAATCGACAAGTTCACAAAGTGGCCGGAAGTGGAAGCGATGAAGAAGGTGACAACACGGTCGTGATCAAGTTCTTTAGGTCGATTGTTTGCCGTTTCGAATACCTAACAGGATCATCACCGACAACGGCACGCAATTCACGAGCCGCACCTTCATGCAAGACGTCCAAGATCTTGGCGCCAAGGTCTGCCGCTTACATTGCTCATCCGAGAAGTAACGGTCAAGCGGAGAGGGCAAATGCTGAAGTGCTGCGCGGGCTCAAGACCAAAACTTTCGACAGGCTGCACAAGTGCGGAAAGAACTGGATTGAGGAGCTGCCGGTGGTTCTTTGGTCGACCAGGACGACGCCAAATCGAGCCACTAGCCAGACACCTTTCGCTCTAGTCTATGGAGCAGAGGCGGTTCTCCCCACGGAACTTCGTATCACGGATCACCTCAGTGCTCGCTTATGATGAGCTTGAGCAAGAGCGATTGCGACAACATGACGCTGCTCCTTGAGGAGGATCGTCTTCGAAGCTCTTTGTCAGAGCTGCTCGATACCGACAAGCTTTGCGCCGCTACCATAGCCGCAAAATTCATGCGAAGTCTCGAGGAAGGCGACCTTGTTCTTCGGCGTTCAGTCCGCCAAGAATTCCAACAAGTTGACGCCAAAGTGGGAAGGCCCTTACCGGGTGAAACGAGTCACTAGGCTGGCGCTGTCCGGCTTTGAGACCGAAGATGGCATTCCGGTGAGCAACTCCTGGAACATTGAGCATCTTCGTAAGTTTTACCCGTAGGGCGCGGTTGCCGGAACCTGTTCCGGCAACCCCCTTTTGTACAAGTCTTGTCGATGTTGCATAAGTAAAGCTAATGTGCTTCGCACATCTTGTCAATTTCATGCTTTCTACTTCTGTTTTGCATGCGTTATCTGACACTTTGTGCAGCACCTACCCCCGGTAAGCAATAACGAGCCATAAGGCTCCATATCTTTATTTTCTCTTCTTTCTCTTTCTCAAAGAAAGGAAGGTTCCCTCGCCCACAAGTTTGCCAGGGGGAAAAGAGAAGATAATGGTGTGGACCAAGCGTCGCTCAAGGAAGTCTAGCCTTACCGGGAAGCAAATGACAGAAAAGCTAAGTTGCTAAAGTTTGAGCAATCAGTTTTAAAATTTTTAAGTTATCTTCCTCGAACGACCGTACTTTGTATGGAAAACCTGTGCGCGGAGGAACCAACTCGTAGCTAGTTGAGCCCTTACTTTGTTTCGAGTCCGCTCAACAACTTAAGTGAGCTGCGACTAGTTGCAACAAGGTTTCTTGTCGGTAGCAGCACCAAGAAGCAGTCGCCGACGTCTCAAGACTCGGCGCCATGCCTGTGCCTCATGACAAGTTCCCTAAAAGCGTAGGGAAAAACATACAAAGGAAGGAACCAAGTAAAGGAAATAACATAGCAATTGCTACCCGAAATAGAGTTATATTACAAGATAGCTTGTCGCAGCTCTAATGGATTGTTCTCATAACATGACCAGCAGCGGCAAGAAAAAGAGAAAGCGGGCGGCCTAATCTACGCGATCGCCCTCAACCCTCTTGATCCCGCTCACCCTGTCCATGATGGGTGCGACAAGGGTCTTTAGCGCTTCCACATCAGCATCCAGCGGCAAGGACTTGAGGACGTTGGTGAGGTTGAGGCCTGGGTTGCGGAAGGCCACCTTCATCAAGACCTTATGAAGAGCTCCCGCTGCAGATCCGGGCGCGACTCCTCCGGCCAGCTGCTTTGGGATTTCTTCCCGAGTCACTGGAGGGCCGTCCACCACGCCCTTGAAGAACAAGCTGAGCTTGGTGCTGGGTCGGAGGTGCTCATCGGAGGAATATCCAAGATCCTCCATCCCAGTGCGCCAGACTCCGCCGATGGCTGCGGCAACTTCCACAGACCCTCGGTCCTGTGCTCCACATTCTCCCTAAAAGGTATTACAGGCGGCAAGACACTGCCAGCGCCTCGTCGGCCTTGATCTTCTCCTTCAAGGCCACATCCTGCTCCTAGGCGCCGTCCAGCGCCTGAGTCAAGGTGGTCAGCTTCAACTCAAGATCTGCGTTGGAGTCCTTGGCGGCGCTGAGCTCCTTGCTCCTCTCGTAGAGACGGCCCTGCAGCTTGCCAAGAGTGTAGGGCGTCCTTCAGCGCTCATGCTTGAGTGCAGCAAGCTCCTCGCCGCTCTCCTTGAGATTGGCCTCCGGCTGCATCACCTTCGTCTCCAGCTCCTTCTTGGCGGCCTCGGCATTGCGGCGGCATCCTTTGCTTCCTTGAGAGCCCCGCCAAATGTTTGCTCGTGCGTGGCTAGATCCTCCTCATGGCTGTCAAGATTAATCTTCCTCTGCGCGCCAACTCGCCTTCCTAGCAGATAGCTTCTCGGCGGGAAGGCGGCTGTTGCTCCTCGGCTTGGCCTTCTCGAGGAGGAAGGCTTTGCGCTCCTCGGCGAGTCGCTCCCACTCCTCTGCCAAGGACCGGAGAGCTTCCTGATTGAGGCCCCGGAGCTCTTCCGCGCGCTTCTCGATGTCTGCTCCCGCCTTGGCGACAAGCGCGTCCCGGGATTCCAGCTTGGCTTTGGTAGCGGTAGAGCGGCAGCGGCTTCGCAGCATTGCTCCTCCTCGGACTTCGCTGCTGCTTTGTTTGGTGCGTCGACCGTCGATCCATGAGGCGAGCAGCTCTTCATCAAAAGTTTCTCCTTTGGCCGGCGCCCTGGAGCTCGACGCCCATGGGAGCTTGATGAAGACGCATTGCCGGCCTTCAAATAGGCGTCGGGCTGGGGCTCTTCGGAGCCCGACGCTGCCGCAGCGGCGGAGGGATCGGCGGTCGGCGTAGCGCCTGGCGCTCCTGCGGCCTCAGGGCCGTCAGTGCGATCGCCGGACCCCTCGCCAGCTTTTGCGGCGGCAGCTTTGGCGGCCTCTTCGTCGGCGGGCTCGTCAGCGCCAGCTTCTTCTCCGATGGCAGCGGCGTCGTCAGTATTGCCGCGCGCGTCCTCCTCGCCGGCGGCCTCGGTCTCCATTGGCTCTGTGGCGGATGGATCTGACGACCGGAAAATGAAGAAAAGTCAAGCAAATATTCAAAAAGAAAATCAGAGGGCCACTCCGGACCCCCTTAGCCTTCTTCTGGGCCTTCTTCTCCGGCGCCTAGTAGGGCACCGGAACCAGCATCTTCGTCACAAGCAGAATTTCTGGTTCCTCAGGTAGTGGAGCTGGACACCGAATCCGCTCTGCCTTCTTTGTCCAGCCCTGGAAATAAATAGCGAGGTTTAGAAATCTTCCCTGACTAAACAAGTAGAGTATGCGCCTTGAAACGGGAAATACTTACCGCACTGGCGGGATGGGCCAGGGCGTGCCCGCGGTCCTCGGTTGTCTCCGGCGGCGACTCGTTGCCCTTGAAGAGCAACTTCCAGATACCTTCGTGTGTGGTTCTGCAGACCCTTTCCCAGGTCTGGTGCTTCTCCGAATCGAAATCCCATAAAGGACAGGTTCGACACTGGCATGGAAGGATCCGACGAACCAGCATCACCTAGATCACGTTGACGAGCTTGATGTTTTTGTCCACCATGATTTGGATGCGCGTTTGCAGCGCTATCAGCTCGTCCGACAAAGACCAATTCGGGCCCTTCTCTAGCCAGGAGGTGAGCCACATTGGAGTTCCGGACTTGAATTCAGGGGCCGCGGCCCAAGTGGCGTCGCAGGGCTCTGTGATATAGAACCACAGTTTCTGCCACTCTTTGACGGTCTCCAAAAAAGTACCTTCGGGCCATGTGATGTTGGGCATCTTGCTCACCATGGCACCTCCGCACTCTGCGTGTTGGCCATCCACCACCTTGGGCTTCACATTGAAGATCTTGAGCCACGGTCCGAAGTGGGGTGGAATGCGAAGGAAGGCCTCACACACGACAATGAATGCTGAGATGTTGAGGAAGGAGTTTGGGGCTAGATCATGGAAATCTAGCCCGTAATAGAACATGAGTCCACGGACGAAAGGGTGGAGAGGAAACCCTAACCCGCGGAAAAAATGGGGCATGAACACCACCCTCTCATTGGGCTTCGGGATGGGGACGATTTGCCCCTTGGCCAGAAGCCGGTGGACGATTTCTTTCGCCAGATACCCGGCCTCCTGAAGCTTGGTGATTTCCTTCTCCTCAACGAAGGAGGCCATCCACTTTCCTTGTGCTCCAGATCCGGACATGGTCGAGTGCTTCCTTGAGGCGGAAAGGATGAGGACATGGGCGCTGGAGCTCGAGATTGGGAGGGCAGAGAGAGAAGGCGTGGGTGAAGGAGGGGAATCCTTATCTCCTTACAAAAGCAGTGAATATGAAGCGCCTCCCCACTCGCCTTAAAACTCGCCTGTTCCCACGGGTTGTCGAAACGGCACGGTTGGATTACCCACGCCTGTATTGATGAGAATCTCGCAATAAGGGGACACGATCTCTGCTTTGACAAGACGTGCCAATGAGACCGCATCTCGAAGCAGCAGGCCAAAAAACGGTTCGAAATAATAACTGGGGTATGACGTGGTATCACGTTACAAAAGTTGTCAGCGGATTGGACTCGTGAAATATCATATTCTTTGCGATTGGATGTGTGGGATTTGTTTTGTAGAGCCGTACACGTTCGTTATGTCCGATGACTGTGTTGGAGTATTCGGAGACGGAACCCACCTTGCAATGCCGAAGACAATTTACGCACCGCACACCTCGGCATTGAAGCGTGGTTCAGGGGCTACTGAGGGAGGCCTGGATTAGGGGGTCCTCGGGCGTCCAGACTATAGGACATGGGCCGGACTGATGGGCTGTAAAGATACAAGACCGAAGAGTATCTCCCGTGTACGGATGGTTCTCTCCTTGGCGTGGAAGGCAAGCTTGGCGTCCTGATATGAAGATTCCTTTCTCTGTAACCGACTTTGTAAAACCCTAGTCCCCTCCGGTGTGTATATACACCAGAGGGCTTAGTCCATGGGGACAAGAATCATAATCATAGTCATACAGGATAAACGTCTCGGGTTTTAGCCATTACGATCTCGAGGTAGATCAACTCTTGTAATACTCATATTCATCAAGATCAATCAAGCCAGAAGTAGGGTATTACCTCCATAGAGAGGGCCCGAACCTGGTTAAACATCGTGTCCCCCGTCTCCTGTTAACATCGACCTTAGACGCATAGTTCGGGACCCCCTACCCGAGATCCACCGGTTTTGACACCGACACCTTGTACTCCTCAGGTTCATCTGTTGAGTCGATGATGGTGATGCAGTTGCGGTGGGTGCCGGCGGGAGGTAAGGAGATCTGAGGCAGCAACAGACGGTGAGGAGTCGTGATGTCTGGTTTGGTGGATGCTTCTGTCATTGGAGAAGCTCAGGTGAGGTGGACAACGTCGCAGCAGGAGTAGGACAAACCACACAAAGTTTTATTCGACACCTACCTATAACTGAAGTAATTTTGTAAGGCCTCCTTTGGCTTGCAGGATTCTAAAAACGCAGGGATAGGAATAACACCGGAATAGGATAGGAATGCACGTGGTAAACAAAGCATTTGTAGAAACAGGATTTCTGTCAACTTGGATGTTTGGTTCACAGGAATTGGAAGAGTAGAGGAATGCAAAGAAACATGACCAAATTAAAGTGAAACCATATGAAAGCGTGTATAGTTAGAATGTTATTCTGCCACTAATGCACTTGATCTTGTTTACATGCATAGGATTTTGAAAAGTAGGTCCAGGTGGATGTTTTGCTCCATTCCTTTCAATCAAATGCATCAATAATTTAATAGTAGAGTGCCTTAGGGAAATTTCCTATTGCTATGTTTTTCCTTAAGTTTTTCCTTTGAACCAAAATAGCCCTATTGGATCGACATGAATGTAGAGTAATAAGTGATGCGACAAGTGTACAACCTCTTTGCCATAGCTGTGTCGACCTCAGCATCATTGGGTTGGTCACTGAAGAAGTTGAGGCAGAGGTGGCTGTCGGAGGTGTGGAGGAACATCTGAGGAATATGTAGACGGCGGCTAGGGCACTGCTCTCTTGTGATGGATTGTTTAGTCGTTGGAGCAGCTCTGATGAGCAGTAAGATGTCGAGGCTGAAGCAGTACAAGACAGACATTGTTAATCTCAAGTGGATTCTAATAGCATCTTCAATAGATGATGTAAAATGTATTACCAAAAAGTGATAGATGTAAAATTTATATCACCAAAAAAGACCTCACTACAACAGATGAGCTAAAACTATTGACTCTGAACTTAACTATCGAAACTGAAATTTACTGTGGAATCTGAATGTTACTATCGAAACTGAACATACTGGTAACAGAGAGGCACTTCACATGTAGTTTAGGCCACTCAACTAGAAATAGTGATCTAAATCAGCAGGCGATTGACGGGGAACATAGTAGATAGCAGCCGGAGGAGCGGCACTCAGACGAGTAGCGTGAACTAGAGCCCGAGCAACAACTCATGTAGCTGCAGCAGCCCGCATACCAGCATCAGCAGCGCGAGCGAGAGAAAGAGCAGAGCAGCAGCATGAGCGAGGGGGAGAGTGGAGCAGCAGCACGAGCGAGCGAGAGCAGGAGTAGCAGCAGCAGATCCGACTGGTACGGCCGCCCCGCCGAATGGGCTTCGCACTAGGGGAGAGCCGCAGTGGAGAAGTCTCCCATGGCGCTGGCTTCGAGGTAGCCATGCCATGGGGGTGCCGGATGGAGCACCGTCGAGTTTAGGAGAACGTGCGATGCGATGAGTGTACAACCTCTTTGGTGGCACCGAGTAGGCCTCGGCTTCGTTCGAGGAGTCGGTGGGGATGCTGCGGTTCAAGTGGAGCAGGTTAAGGTGGTGCTGTGGGGATGGAGCAGCTGCGATAGACAAGGCGATCATTAGAGGAGCTCCTTGGAGGTGGAGGACAGGGCGGATGAACCGGTGGGACAACGATATCGACGAAGGATCCTCATCCGGGGAGGTGGATGAGGGACGACGAGCTGTTGTGGTGGACGACGTCGTCGGGGAAGAGGCTCCGGCTGGGCAGCGATGACGTGGCGGACGGAGGAGGGTGGGGTTTCGTGGCTTGAGTAGAGAGGTTATGGCGGCCTGGGCATTCGAATGGCGAAAAGGAGGCAGTGGGAGCGAGGGAACCATGACTTAGGGACATGCTTGTCCTAAATATAGGGTGTGTTACAAAAGTACCCCCACCGACTTGAACTAGCGGCCCTTTCGGCTCAAGGTTGGAAGGGGGATTTCGCGTGTCGGGATTTGGCAGCCGGAGGGAGATTTCACGCGCATTGTAAATTCGGGATAGCAAGGCGCGGGTTGTGAAGGCGTGATTTTTGGGAGCACGATATCCGAATTTTCGGGATATAACAAGGCGCGGGTTGAACTTTAGGGACAAGCCTAATGTGTAATATTGTACGTACCAAATCAATTCGCACTTTCCTCAACGAAAAAAACAAAAAAAACGAAACTATTCGCACCACACGAAGAGAGAGTCTAGTCCCATTTTACTGTACAAATGTTATTCAAAGCCATGAATCTATGTTTTCTCCAATTAAATTTTTTCGCTGGCTGTATAATGCATGTAACCTACTCATACCAACATTTTAGTGCATTCCAAATGTCTATACTGCCGCTGTAATTCGATATAAATTTGAATTTGTTTCTCCATTTGAATAAGAATCTACAATCATGATTGTTCCCAACATAAACCATCATTCGTGTATTATCTTAACAACACACCACATGATTACTATAGAGATAGATATGCACTATGTGTACTATATGAACTCGGATTCAAATTTTTGAATACACTTGATGTTGATTCCAAATAATAGTAAATTTGATGTACTAACTAGATATTCATAATCTAAACCATGTTCCAAACGTACACCGTGTTTATCACACAATGTATAGTGCCCTGCCCCCTACATTATGACAAGTATTTAGCCCTGAGCTGCAAAAGCCACACATTATCGCAAATTATAATCAATGTTCTATATATTATATGTAGTATAACATGTTCATAACCACACCATGCGTATCACCATTATATATATTCATTCATGCATGCGTCGGTTTAAAACACTATGATATCTTCTTCAAATATCCGAATCCACTTTTTTATAATGAATTATTATCTCTATACGTCTTTTACACCTTCACGATCTTCTTCTCTTTGTAGCTAGCACTAACTTTCTATCGTGCATGCACACGCCCGCCCCCCTCTCAGCCTCCCTCAGCGTCCCCTCCATCGCGCACATTCGTTATTTCTCTTTAGGTCGTTCTCCAACGGTGTGTGTAGGCCCCCCGACTCCTTGTTTCTGGCACACACCGGTCTATATACCTCTGGAGCCAAGTGTGCCTACCAAAAACGCACACTTCCTCTCTTCTCTTCTCTTCTCATCGTCCATGCCCCCTATGTCCAATACGGTTCCACGCAAGTGCACACTTCTGCCCCTCTTTTCATCGATCTCATACACACACTCTTCTCCCAGTCGACATAGTAGGCTTGTGGCACAACCTCCTTGCCACACCCCTCTCCCCATGCCCGTCTCTCTGGACCTTATTTGCTTCTAACACATGCATGAATGTATACGTACTTATCTCCCTACATATAGCTAGGTTTACTATAATTCTTTTTCCCCATACACCGATCGACGTACCTCACTAGTTATGTCTCTCCCTTTCTCGGACACACAACGATTGATCTTCCTATGTACTTACGTCTGCTTACCACAACCATATCGTCCCCCCTCATCATCCTCGCATACCTCCCAACCCGTCTCTCACACGCACGTGCATAGACAGGCAGACATTCCCTCTCTTATTGATATTGCACTCGTACCCTCCGTTTGTCTAGCAAGCCTCTCCCACCATTTGTGAGAAGCAACTCCACCACCAACCCTCCGACACTCTACCTTTTTGTTTCTCCCAAACTTATTGCTCTGCTACACATATGCATGGATGTGATCGTTTTCCCCCAATACATAGCTAGGCCTCTCTCCTTCTCCACACATATACTAGTCGATCTACCTCTCTATAGTTAGGTCTCTGCCCCCTGCCCCCACACACACCGATAATCGAACGTTGTAGGTAGGTATCCATGCCACAGAGAAAAACTGCACCTCTGCCCTCTCACATTCCAGTAGGCCAGCCGCCCTGTATCTTTGACATGGAAAAAAAAATTGGTGGCACTCTTTATCGATCGCGCACCCATACACTTCATCCCTATTTTTGATTCTATCGATATCTCACGCCGATGATCCCTCCACTCACTTCTCGTGGATTTCTCCCTCTATATATGATATATCCATGACTCTGTTTCACACACATTGCATATGTTACGTTTTTTTTGTTTGAGATATCATCACCACACTGCCTCTATTTTGCACAAACCATCTCTCTCACACCCACCCACATACGTACCTGCACCTAAAGAAGAGGTGCATGCACAATGCACATACTCACTTCTCGTTCCCGGCCACATCCGCGCGGGTACACGGTGCAATTCATTTCTGTACGAAAAGGCAGCCCACGTGATAATTTGGTGCGTGTAGCGGTTCTTTACTCGAAGGAGGGTCGTGTACCATGCATAGACGGAATAAAGGTTGACTTGGCGCGTTAGTATTAAATAAAGTTATATTCCTCAATGGCACATATAGAATATAAAACGATTGTCACCGGGAAAAAAGAAAAATCCGCTCCACTATATACAATGGAGCCTGCCTGCCGGGGTTTGTCTCTCGTCACACTATCTCACACAAGGCGGCGTGACCTCTCTCTCTCAGCATTGGTCACTGATCCGGCCGCATCTCACCTACCGGCGGAAAGGGAGGATGTGCATCATTTTTCCATCTGATGGCGTTGAGGCAGCACATCCCGATCTGCGGTATCCGTCGTTCCATCTGACAAAGCTCCGGAATGGTTGGGCCTTTGCCACTTGCTCGCGGCCGCAGTATGGGAAGATCCCGACCACCGACACCCTCCTAGTTACATCCCGACGAACCTTAGGTACAGCTTCCTCCGGCCTTGCTCCACTGCCCATCTTCCCACGTTGGTGCATGTGGATCCTCTTTAGTTGTTTGCTTAAAATGTATCATGGCCGGCGTACTTTCCATCTTGCAATCTCATCCTCAAACCATTTTTAATAATCCACCATGCTGCTATCTTTCCCTTATTACATGGAATATGCTTCTATTTTTGGCGTATGTGTCTTCAACTTGTGTTATTGGGCAGTAATGGTTTCCTTTCTATCTCCTTTTACAAGCAGGGTTATCCATGTCACCTAGTTGATATTGCGACCTTTTGGTGAACTCCACAAATCACTTTTTTCTTAAGAGTGTTTTGTGCAGTTCCCCCAAAATGTCACACGGGCAATGTTTTTACATTCCTGTGGGACTAAAGAAAGGGAGATTGGTTTTCCTATCCTCCTCATCCAGCTCTGTGCCTAATTCTGTCCAAAAAGTAGTTAGTCCTGAAGTGAGATCGCAGAGGTGATCAGCTTCTATTTGTGTGTGTGATGTTTCATCATCTAGTTCCACTATTATTGTAATCACACTAACTGAATATCTTTGCAAACAGGGATGGTCAGCTCGTTTTAGTGAGCTGCACAAAATGATCGGATTGTGATGTCCTCCATACACCTATTTTTTGGCTACAGAGCTAGGTAAAACTAGCTGCCAACCAATGAACTCTGTGCCCAGGAAATGGAGCCATGCCTACGAACAACGTCGATCAATTATTATATTTTCTTTATTTGTACACCTTCTCACAACTTTGTGAATATTGGCGCTGATCTGCGAACCATTGAGATGCATTTGCAGGCATGGTAGTTTCATTTTTATTTGATGGAATGTTGTAACGAGACAATACCGAGGTAAGAGGACACATGAATCCTAAGTTGAAACCTTTTTTTCTGCGGGAACCAAAGTTGAAACCTTCATAGCATCACAGTACAATTTCATTATGCTGGAAAATTATTCGTAGATATAAACAATTACTGAAGGATTGATAGCAATGCCAGAAACAATTCCACTTTGTTTCGCCGACATGTGGGACATCCTTCATTTGGCTCCACCTCCCATGCAGCAATATTGAGTGCACAACTGCAGGGAAGATTCACCCCGGTCATTGCGCCACAGTAATAATGTCTAGTTAGCAGTTAGATCACAGCGCCCCTCCTTTGCCACAGTAAGTTGCTCGGACGAAGCAACCATCAGTTCTCCCTTCCTTGAATCCACTGGTACTCCAATATTCCCAGAGTAATAAGTTGCTCGGCCGAAGCAACCATCACTTCACCTTTCCCACAGTAAGTACTACCTCCTTTTTTTATTCTAGAAACAACCACACGCGAATATTGGATGGTAGAAGCACAACAACTAAATAAAAAATCGAAACCAACCAATGAACTACTACTAATGGAGAGCGTTTGCTAGTATCATGTACTTCGTATGTCCATGTATATATAGGGCTTAATGCATTTTCCGAGACTAACTTTGGCCCTATTTGGTCCATGGGTTAGAGTTAGTTTGAGTTGTTGGGGCTCAAACAGCCCTAAAGTATCCAAACATGAGGGTTAAATTGGAGCAAGTTGCACCAAACCAACAAAAAAAATATCCCACCCAAGAGGTGCTAATTGGAGATAGTTCTCATTGGGCCCACTGAAAAATCACTTTTCTCTCTCTATCCCGCCAGCCAAGTGGTGCTAATTGAAGCTAGTTCTCATGGGGCCCACTGAAAATCACTTTTCTCTCTCCATCAAGTGCACTTATTATCAATCTTACCCTGTCATCCAAACACCTCTTTGGCTAGAGTTAGTTCAGGGTTAGTCATGAGTTAGTCTAACCTCTAGCTAAGTTAGAGTACCCAAACAGGAACAGTATAGGACATGCAAGTTGCTCAAAGCATACCATCAAATTCGTACATGAAAGGATCTCTTCTTTTTGAAACGGAACGTGAAAGGATCTTAGAATGATATAATTTTCAAATTATATAAAATCTTATCAATAGTCAAAGGCAACCTCGAAGAATACATTAGGCCCTATAGTCAAAACGAAGTGTTACTACTACACCAAACAAGTTCAAAACGAGAAATTGGACCCACTCACGGCACGCCACGCCTGTCTCGTTTGGTCCGTCAGTCAAAGCGCTTCCTCTTCTTGGCATAACAATAGAGTATTGTAATTTTTTTAGAATGCTCTTGGCATGTCGCTAACATGTGATGAGTTAAGGGACCTCAATAGACGGCAAAATCGCCAGCCCGCCGCACTTTGAGAGAGACGAGGAGCGAGAAGCGATACGGGCTGGTGGATTACTAGAGCTAGGTATCGCACAGAGGCCTAGAAATATGGTGACAGCGTGGGTTGGCCATGTATGATGTAACTACACTAGGTTGCCCTGTTTCGGACTCTTCTGGTCTACTGTGGAGAAGATTTGGTAGATTTTACATCGCCGAAAAAAATACAAATTAAAGAGTCCAGACGCTCCACCGCGAGGTTTCTTGCTCCTTCTCAGTCATGGGAAAGCATTATTATAAGTTTTGCCGACACGTGGGACATCGAGCATCCAGGTCCACGTGTCATGCAAGAAAATGGAGTTAAGTATAGTAGGAGATACTCACCAACGGTCACGAGCGTAGGTTGAGTAAGTGCACGAATCACCCGGAATAAAAGAATACGAGCACGAAGAGAAGAGGTGCAGGCACCGATGCATGTACTCTTTGCCTCTTTCCCTAATACTCACGCGCGGGTACACGGTGAGCTTATTTGTGTACGAAGAGGCAGCTCACCTGATAATTTGGCAAGTGTAGTAGTTGTTCATGGGAACCACGTGTCGGTGTCAAAACCGGCCGATCTCGGGTAGGGGGTCCCGAACTGTGTGTCTAAGGATCGAAGGTAACAGGAGACAAGGGGACACGATGTTTACCCAGGTTCGGGCCCTCTTAATGGAGGTAATACCCTACTTCCTGCTTGATTGACTTTGATGAGTATAGGGGTTACAAGAGTCGATCTACCTCGAGATCGTAATGGCTAAACACTAGCTGGCTACCTATGTAAATTTTGATAGCCTCTACGGACTAAACCCTTCGGTTTATATTCACACCAGAGGGGCCTAGGGTTTTACAGAGTCGGTTTATAGAGAAAGGAAACTACACATCCGGGCGTCGAACGTGCCATCCACGCAAAGGAGAGTCCCATTCGGACATGGGGGAAGGCCTTTTGCCTTGTATCTTCACGACCCACCGGTCCGGCCCATGCAACACAACGCGGACACTCGAGGACTGAAAGTGTATTACATCGACTAGAGGGGGGGTGAATAGGCGATTTTTATGAATTCTTCACTGAGGAATTTGCCGGTGAGGAAATTCCTTAGCGAAGAACTACTTGCAGCGGAATAAGTACTCAAAAATAAACATAACAGAACACAAGCATGGTCATCATGATGAAATGAAGACAAGCATAGAGTACAGAAAGCGTAATCACAGGATAACACAGGATGAAGACAAACAGACTGAAGAAATTGAACTGAGGAAATTGAGAAAGTCTTCAGTCAAAGTCTTCACACACAGATATGAGGAAATGAAAGAGTTGAGGAAATAGAACCGGTAGGCTTGGTGAAGACAATGATTTGGTAGACCAGTTCCAACTGCTGTCTCAGTTGTACATCTGGTTGGAGTGGGTAGGTATTTAAACCTTAGGACACACAGTCCCGGACACACAGTCCTCACCGTATTCTCCTTGAGCTAAGGTCACACAGACCTCTCCCAATCACTCGTGGTAAATCTTCGGGTGACTTCCGAACCTTCACAAACTCGGTCACTCGGCAATCCACAATTCCTCTTGGATGCTCTAAACCATGACGCCTAACCGTCTGGAAAAGCATGCCTTCAAAGGTAACAAGCGTCGGATCCACGCAGGATCAATCTCTTCAGTGATGCTCTATCACTTTGGGTTTGTAGGTGTTTGGGTTTGGGTTTTCCTCACTCGATGATTTTCGCTCATAGTCCTTGGAGGATGGGATTCTCTCAAATGACAAGTGTCAGTTTCTCTCGGAGCAGCCAACCAGCTAGTGGTTGTAGGGGGCGGCTATTTATAGCCTAGGGAGCAGCCCGACATGATAAGACATAAATGCCCTTCAATGATATGACCGTTAGGTGGGTAGATATTTTGGGACAGCTGGCGCGTAGCACAACAACGGTCGGAAATTTGATTATCAAATTCCTCAGGGCTATCATGTTCCTAGCTGTGTAGGCAATCCAAGACCGGTGAATTCCTAACTCCTCGGTCAGAACAAATTCTCGGCGACCAGAAGAACTTTGTCTCTGTCACTGAAGAAATTGACTGAACTGTATGAGATTTCCAATGGCACTCGAAGGGATTGGTAGGTGTAGGATTTTGAGTTGAGCATCACATGGAATTTTTTCCTTAATATTTCCTCACCCCCCTTTAAAAGTACGGTGTTTCCTATGACTCAAGAAAGATAAAATGAAACTACGAAAACAAAAGTCTTCACGCGTCATGTTCTTCGAATGAATACAAAGTCTTCAAGGTCACACCCATTTCTTCACTTTCAAAGTCTTCAGAAACTCGTCAGAAATCCAAAGTCTTTAGTCGAAGAACTTCATTTTTAGGGGTCGACTTTCTCTGTAAATATCAAACTCCTCATAGACTTATAGACCTGCGTACACTCATAACCACATTAGTCCCTTAACCTATAAGTCTTCAATACACCAAAATCACTAAGGGGCACTAGATGCACTTACAATCTCCCCCCTTTTGGTGATTGTTGATAATATAGGTTAACTTTTCAACGGGGATAAACATATGAATTGTAAATACTGATATTGAGGAATTTGATTGCAAGATATAGAAGAACTCCCCCTAAAGCTGTGCATAGTGAGGAATTTTCTTTTGAAGCAATGCACACTTGAAGAGTAGAATCATGGTGATCTCCCCCTATATCTTGTAATTCATACATGCATTTGACATAATATGAGGAATTTGAAATGCATGATGAAATATGGTGACTGAAGTAATTCAACATGTGTGCATTAACATTAACGGGGAATAAGCATGCAGAAAAACACAGGCAAAAGTCAGCCAAGTGGTTTATCAGGCCACCATAGAGTTTAAGTTTATAGCTCGATCCAGTAAAGTCATCAGAAGAACGAGAGTTGTAACTTAAAAAAAACACCCATATAAGATAGACCCGCTAGAAGACTAACTCAAATTTATCAGGCCACCATAGCGTTTAAGTTTACAACTCAATCCAGCAAAATCATCAGAAGAACGGGAGTTGTAACTTAAAAAAACGCTCATATAAGATAGACCCGCTTGAATACTAACTCAAATTTCTCCCCCTTTGTCATCAAATGACCAAAAGGAACAAAAATGAGGACTAACGCCCCTGAAGAAAATCAAGTTGATGAAGGAGCACCAGCGTTGTTGGGGTTGTTTGTTAATGTAGGGCCTGCCGCAGTGTCGTCCAAGTCTTCATGCTCATCGGTGTCACGCGATGAAGAATAGGAGCTGGACACCAAAGAAGGAACCTTGACCTTCTTGTATTTCTTCGGTGGAGGTGCAGACCAGTCAAAATCTTCCTTGAGACCCATTTTCTTCAGATCTTCTTCACCATTACATTTGACAGAATAGCCCAGGTGGGACCGAAGACTTTATGGAGGTAGTAATGGTTTTTCTTAAATACATTATGTGTAGCAGTCATGTTGTGAAGAATTGAACCAAACTGACGCTTAAGCTATTTATGGTTTCGATCCACCTTCTGGTGAAGACTAAGCAGAAGCTCACGGTCAGTCATCACACGAGGAGCAGTGGCTTGAGGATTTGGCTTGGAGGCATTGTAGCAGAATCATGAGTGGGAGAGTCATCATTGGTGGAATAAGATGCAGCTTTGCAAAACTGACCATCCAATGGACGAATGCCTTCATCAATAATAGCTGGTGCCTTGCCCTTTTCATCAGTGGAGGTACAAGTCTGCTTGAGGACTTCAATCGGGGGCAAGTAGCTGAGGTGATTCTTAAAATCAGCCTTGTAGTTGAGTGAAGACCTTGTTCTAAGGAATCTCATAATCCACGGTGCATAAGGCTTCAGCTCAAACGGAGAAAGTGCAACATTTGCCAGAGTCCTCATGAAGATATCGTGATAATTGACAGGAATGCCATGAATGATGTTGAATACCAGATTCTTCATGATGCCAACAATTTCCTCATCTGAGGAGTCGTGGCCTTTGATTGGACTCATAGTCTTTGTCAGAATGCGATAGACTGTCCTGGGTACATGCTGCAATTCCTTCACGAGGAATTTGGTCCTTGGGGCCTGACCTGGCTTCAATGGCTTCATCAGCACTTGCATATAATGGGCAGTGAGTTCAGGCTCTTCGTACAGTCAATGAGCTCCTTCAGGTGGAGGACTGATGGGCAGGGCGTGAAGTAATTCAGAGGCCGGTGCTTTGTAGTGAGTGTTTTCGGTCATCCAGTCCAAAACCCAGGAGTTTACATCGTCAGCATCTCCTGTGATGTGCAGTGTTGCGTAGAATTGAAGAATGAGTTCTTCATTCCAATCAACTATGTCTGTGCAAAAGTTGAGGAGGCCTATGTCATGAAGCACACTAAGGACAGGTGTGAAGCATGGCAGTGATTCCATGTCCACATGAGGAATATGCTCGTGGTCGAAAAATTTATCCTTGTTGAAGAGCAGTGAAGAATAGAAGCTGACGTGGCTGGCGGTCTAGAAGCGCTTCCTTCTAAGACGAGCAGAATCATAGGGATTGTAGTCTTTGAAGAACACGTGCTCGCCGAAGAAATCACCAGCCTTGAATTTCTGCTTCTTCGAGAATGGATCCTTTGGCTTGGGCTGAGGAATGTCAGTCAATTGCATTATTACCTCAGGAATCGCAATCTCAGGCTCCACAGGTTGAGGAATTGTAGCTTCCTCTTCAGTGACAGCCTGGGTCTTCAATTCTTCATTTTCATTTTCATTTTCATCAGCACTAGTGGCTGGAATTTCTTCATGGACAGACGGTGTGGCATGTGGTTCATCAGATCCCATTTGAACTGTAGTTACTGGGGACTAAGGAATTTGTTGCAACGGTGTGAATAGTGGAGAGTTGGGGTGCTGACTTTCCCAAAATTCATCATTCAGCACAGGTGTGGTACAGCCAATGTCCATATCCTCATCCTCCATTTCTTTGACGCCGGCCTCTTCAGCAGTAAACTGAGGCATAGGCGAGGAAACAACTGGAGTTGAAGGGATTGCATCCACTTCAATTTCTTCATCCAACTGCTCTGACCAAGCAGCAGAAGGATTTTCTTCATCGGATTCGCTAGGAATCACATATTCTTCATCATAAGGAACAAGGTCCTTTGATGGCATGGTTGATATAGGAACATCATCAATGGGGTTTGCAAACGAGCTGGTCAAAGACTTCATCTTCTTCGGAGCTGAAGAATCTGATGAAGTTGATGCCTTCCTTTTCTTCACTGCTGCATGCTCTGCAACCTTAGTCTTCTGCACATCTGAAGCAGATGGAAGGATCGGAGTTGGGGTAGGCGCAGGAGGGGCAGAGGAATTTGGTTGAGTTTCTTCAGGCACAACTGATGCAGTTGCCCTGACCTCTTCATTTGCTTCAGGCGCACCACTAGTGGATGCCCTGGCAATTTCATCAGCGGCTGGTGTCGTGGTTCTATGTCTGACAGTAGAATGGGGGGTAGGTATGAAGAGGCAATATCCTAGCTATGGCGAAGTTGTACACACGAGTTTTCCGAGTTCAGGCCCTTCTCAGAGGAAGTCACAACCCTACGTCTCGGAGCCCGGAGGCGGTCGACTGGATTATATGCGTGTGAGTTGGGGGTGTGAACCCTTGCCCCAGAGGAGGGGGTGGCTTATATAGAGTGCGCCAGGACCCTAGCTCCCCTCCGTTACCCAGGGTTAAATGTACATCAAGAGGGGGCGCATCGGTAACGCCAAAGAATAAAGATACATAATGACCATTAAAGATATGACTTAATTCCCGACCGTTGCAGTGCAGAGTGGCTCTAGATCTTCTGGTAGTCGAGTGATAGTCTTCACGGTCGAGTGACCTCAAGACTGCCAAGTGGAACATAGCTTCGTGGTCGACTGGATGATGATTCTTCTTCAAATGCTTATGGTTTTTTGAGAGATGTCCTTGGGGAGGGTATCCTGGACAGGTACATGACCCTACCCTAGGTACATAGCTTCATCATTAGCCCCCGAATGGATCAGGGCTTGAGTGGGGAAGGAGTTGAGAACACTTCCGACTTGTTTTTCGTGCTACGAGTATGTCTTGTTCTGGATCAACGAACCGAGGTGACGATACCAACTTCTTTTTCAGTCGCCTTGATCCATTCCTAGTTTTTGTCGAGTGAACTTTTACAGGAAGAGCTCCGAGTGATGATGTGGAGGAGATCTTCTGTCTGACAAGTTGCTCTGCTGTCCGCCAATTTCACGGGATTCGAATTTTGGGAAGCGCGCGGGGCAGAGGACGCCGCAGTAATCGGGCTGGATTAGGCAGGGCCACCTCAATTTCCGTGCCGCCTTTTTTGCCACGTATTGCGCGCGCGACTGTTGCGGGATTGGATAAGATTGCCTGGGCCTACAAGTCAGTCACTCGGAAGTAACCTAATATAAGGCGCCGGACCAGGGCTTTTGAACAGTGCGCTCTCATTTTTCTTGTTCTTCCTTGGAGTTCGCCGATGCGCTTGCTTTCGCCCTAGTGCCGCCGTTCCGTTCAAGATCCATCTGCGGCGATGGGGAAAGAGGAGACGGTGGCTCTCGAGCGCGCGAAGAAGGCGACGGCGAGGGCAAATGGGAAGAAGTCCAGCCGGGGCGGATCTTCCTCGAGGTCTGGCCTGCTGCTGTACTGGATCCAGGGCGACTGGATTCGCTCGGCGATCCGCCAGGACGACATCGATGACCTGGTCGAAGGGGGACTGGTTCCCCACAAATCAGCGTGGCTCCCGGGGAACGAGACCGAGCCGTAGCCGCGAGAGGGTGAGTGCGTCCTCCTCGCCACTCACATTGCCCGCGGGTTCTCCTTGCCTCCTCAACCTTTCTTCCAAGGTTTCTTGAATTTTTTCGGGGCGCAACTCAACCATTGTGTACCTTGCTGCCTTCGTGTCTTTGTGTGAGAATTTCTTGGGCTGCCGACCCCACTGGGGCCTCTTCAAGCACGTCTTCACATGCCGCTCCCAGTCGGTCAAAAAGGCAAATCCGAGTGATGAAAGGACGCATGTGATCCAAATGTGCGGGGGCCTTAGGATTCAGATGAGGGGCAAAAGTTCTTTTCCAGCCATGATTCTTCCCGACTCGGTCCGTGGGTGGCAGTCGACCTGGTTCTACTGCATAGACCAGCCGACTCCTGGGCAGTCCACTGGACTTCCCCCTTTTTCTTTGGCCCGAGTGGGGAAACCCTCCCCTTTGAAGGTGATCTCGGAGGAGAAGGCACAACTCAAGGTGCTCGTCGATCGAGTAGTTCAACTTGTCCGCGATGGGGTGACTGGTATGGATTTGCTGGAGGTTTTCCTTCGGCGACGCATCCAACCGCTTAAAGCTCGTGACCATCCGATGTGGATGTATTCGAGCACTGATGACACCACTCGGACTCATCCGGAGGAGGTCGATGAGACCACGTTGGAGGGGTGGCTGATGAGTGTCACAGGAAACAAAGAAAACCCGAGGGGAGCCAGGAGAATTCCTCCACTCGACCAATCTTATGAACCAGACAAGGTCCAATTCTGAATTACCGACTGTAATCTTGATATATTCGCACAGTTGTTTATGCTTTACCGACTGACTTTGTCCTGCTTGTTTTCTTCCAGACTCTTACCGAAATGTACTCGATGCCCAACGGAGAGCAGGAGCAGGATCCGGAGGGCGAGGCAAGCGGAGGAGAAAGCGACGAATGGCATTCTTATGGAGAGGGAGACGGGGAGAGCGACGATTCGAGTGACTAAGAAGAGGTCGGCTCTCCTCCCATGTCAGGACCCCGATTCCAAGTCACATCGATCTAGCCGGTAACACCTCATATCACTTTGGGCCTCACGCACGGTATTCCCACGGGTGTCGCCCTACCATGGCCCGTGACCGTTTGCGCCTTTTGGCTCACGTATATGATAGTGTCGCTAGCATCCATATGACAGAGAACCCGGGCCGACATGACTAGTCGTGAACCCAAAGTGGCACTAACTTATAGGGACAGGCATACATGAATCAACATCGAGCATGTCGGCCAGCAGCGTGCGAATCCGGGCTGTAGCACTGGGCTAACAGGACTCCGGGAACCCGGGCTGTAGCGAGCTAGGCAGGACTCCGGATATCACCGCGTGACATTTCCCGAAGGGACAGACACAGAACGAAGTGAATCACATGCCGCCAATCAAGTGTTCCGGAGCGGTAGTGCTTTGGGCTAGCAGGACTCGGTGAACTGGCTGTAGCGGACTACTATGGCTCATGGAAGCACAAGACTACATTTCCCCATAAGAGAGGCTACCAAGGATAAACAACTAGGTTGTCGGATCCCACACATACCAAGCATTTCAATCATACACACAATATGCTCGATATGTGTAAATACAAAGATGGCATCACAACATAACTCTACGACTCAAGTATTTATTCAATAGGCTCCGAGGAGCGAGATATTACAAACATGGGTCTCATGACCCAACATTCAGAGCATACAAGTCAAAGCACAGGCGGAAGCTTAACATGTCTGAGTACAGACAACCATAAATGAAAAAGGGCTGAGAAGCCTGACTATCTACACGACCCTCCCAAGGGTACAAGATCGTAGCTGAGGTAACAAGCTAAACGTCGAAGTCCACACGGAACTACTAGCGAGACTGACGTCTCTCTGCAAAAACATAAAATAGGAAAACGTGAGTACAAATGTACCCAGCAAGACTTACATAAGAACTAACTACATATGCATCATTATCAACAAAGGGGGTGGTGGAGTTTAACTGCAGCAAGCCAGCTTTGACTAGGTGGCTATCCTGAACTACGACTGCAAGTAACTCTTTTGGGGTGGCGCACACGAGTCCACATATTCACCATATCAATACACCACTATGGATCCGCCTCCGCCTCCCTACGAGATCGCCATCCATAGCACTCACGCTTATCTTGCGCATTTTAGAGTATCCACTTTCACTTGTCTATGAACTGCACAGCAACCCATAAGTCCTTTACCACGGACACGGCTATTCGAATAGATCATATTAACCTGCAGGTGTACTTCTTCACACACGCCTCGCCACTTACCACCATGTACACGTCGTGTATCTTGGCAACCTTCAAGCGGAAGCTTTGGCGAGGAGTCGGCCATGACCGACTAACCACACAAGGCTCTCGTCCAGTGTTTATCGCCTATTCGGGTTCCATCCGCAAGGAGATCCGCCGGTGCCGCTCACGGTCCGAAATGATGTGTGCAGGGTTCCTAAGCCCACCATCCGGTGCCACTTGGTACACCGGCCATCGTGCCTAGTCTGTCCCAAGCCCACATTGCATCGGGTGCCACTTCAGAGACTACTAACACTACCTACAAACACCAGAAACTAGTTGCAACTCCTGGACAGAGATCATGTTGATTAATAAGTCGAGAGGGGTCGAGTTACCGGAACCCAATGTGTGGTAGTAACTGTTCATGGATCACAAACATAGAACTCAGTTCCTGAGGACGGTTTCAATAGGACAACCCACCATGTACTCCTACATGGCCTCTCACCGCTACCTTTACCAAATCATGTTCACACACTTAGCTCTCAACAGTACGACATGTTCACAACTTCCCAATTCATCCCCGATGAATCAGACCTGACACAACTCTAAGCAATAGCAGGCATGACAAACAAGCAGGAATGAGTAGGCACATCAGGGCTCAAACAACTCCTACTCATGCTAGTGGGTTTCATCTATTTACTGTGGCAATGACAGGTCATGCAGAGGAAAAAGGGTTCAGCTACCGCAGCATGTAACAGTTGAAACGGCGTTGTCCTAATGCAGTAAAAGATAGAAGGAGCGAGAGAGTGGGATTGTATCGGAATGAACAAGGGGGTTTTGCTTGCCTGGCACTTCTAAAGATAATATAGTTCTTCATCGGTGTCATTGATCATGTCGTCGGTACGTCGTCTACCGAGAGGGGACAAACACCGGCAAACAAGGAAGAACACAATCAATACAATGCAACAATATGATGCATGAATGTGACATGGCAATATTATGTGATTTGAGCTAATGCAACTAGCAACCAGATTAAATGAAATTGGTTTGAACCAAAGATTCAAATTCAACTCCATATATGATTATTCAAATGCCATTTATATGGTTTTTCCTAAACAGCAGGTATAAGTTGTTCTAACATGCATGAGAATGGTACAGATGGATAGATTGGATTTTTCTGATCATTTTTCATATATAAATCTTTGCATTTGGATTTACGGTTAATTTTCTATGATTTTTAGAAGTTTTGGGCATTTTCTGGAATTTCCTGAATTATTTAAATCCATAAAATTATTAACTGCGTCAGCATAGCGTCACTGTGATGTCACCAGGTCAACTGCGGCTGACCAGGTCAAACCTGACCAGTGGGGTCCACTGGTCAGTCACACAGTGTTGTTTGAGTCACAGACAGGTGGGGTCGGTCAATGGCCACGTCAGCAAGGTCAACGCTTTTGTGTGGGGCCATTATGATTAGTTAAAACCAAACAGAAATTAAACTATGGTTAATTAAGGGTGTGGGGCCCAGCTGTCAGTGTCACTGGACGGATTAATTAGTGGCGCCATTAGCCGCTAATGACACTGCCACGTCGGCCGGCGAGGTGAGCGACGGCGGAACGGCTCGGGTTTCGCCCTCCGGTGACCAAACGCCGCGCGGAGAGGCTCTGTGGGTTCCTAGCGCTCGTGCACATCCGGAGGAGGCGACGGAAGGACGCGGGGTGGTCAGCGCTCGCCGGAGCGGAGCTTGCGGCGGCGGCCGGAGTTCGGCTAGATCCGGGCGCGGGCTGCAGCTCGCTTCCGAGCAAACAGAGCGCATAGGCGGTAGCTACTTGCAGCAGGAGCTCGACCGGGTACTCAGCCATGACGTTGGCCCGTCGTTGCAACGACGGCGACAAACGCGGCGGCCGGAGCTCATGGGCACTTGCGGGCGGCGGCTATGGAGCGGAATAGAGCACGAGCGAGGAGGGGAAACGGAGAAGAGCTCACGGCGGTCCTGGAGATCAGCACGGGAGGCTCGGGGATGGCCTGGCTGCAGCGAATCAATGACGGAGAGGTCCGGTGAGCGGCGGTGAAGAAGATGGCGACTGCGTTGCTTCGGTGCCTCCGGGCTCGCGAGATTCACCGGAGAGGAGCCGCTCGAGGTAGCAGAGGCGATGGACGACTCGAGGAGGCGAGGCGTGTGCGGTGGCTACAGATACGGCTGACGGCGGCGAGAGGCATGCTCGGGGCTGCAAGACAGAGAGCGGCAGGGGAGAGAGGAGCCGACAAGGAGGGAGTGAGAGGGGGGTCGGGGGTGTCATGGCGTCGTCTGGGCGCGTCTGGGAAGCGGTGGGAAGCAGGAGGTGGCGGGACGCGTGCTCGCACGCGGTGGCCATGCTCTTCTCATCCTCCTGGCAGGAGGTGGAGGGTGACTGGAACGGCGCTGTGGGCTGGGCTGCACAGTAGCAGGCCGGCCAGGCTGGACAGGTAAGCGCCAGGTAGGTGGCCCGGGTGAGTCCTTTCTCTCTCTTTCTACTTCTGTTACAGTTTTCTATTTATTCTGTAATCTTTAGGGCTTTATTAAAAATACTTAAACAGACCCAAAAATCATGAAACTACACAATCACACTGGTTGGAATATAACCAATAGCAAACATTATAGTTTATGATTATTTGAGCATTTAAAATATTTAATAGCATTTAAATGCCCAAATGCAAATAGAGTATGATTTAATCCAGAGCCCAAATATGTCATGGAAAAATGTGCATCGCCTCTGGTTATTGTTTCCAGCATTTTCCAAGAATGATGAACATTTTTGAAAGCCATTTGGAATTACTGGAAATATTTTGGTTGAACCTAGTGAATTCCTTAATGCTAGGGTTTAGGCAATCCCCATTTCAAGTTTCTGAGAATTTTAAACATGATGCACACATGAAGGGCTAGCCTAGAGCATACCAGAACTAGGGATGTGACAGCTCACCCCTACTAAACAAGAATCTCGTCCAGAGATTCAAGCGTAGGGTAAGACGAAAGGGGAACGCAAATTAGGACAATCTTCATGATCCAAGTTGCACTTCATAAGAACGTTGATTCGATCACCATCTTTGTCTCGATGTCTTGCTCCGGAAAATTCAACCAACATGACAACGAGAGGAAAAGGAAAACTCTAGAAGGATTGACCTTCTCGAGGATCGAGCAATTCAGGATCATCTCACGGAGTGAGACATAGCAACATCTCTCGAGCTGAGACACGAAGCACACAACTAGAGGGATGGAGTGGAACAGATGACGAAGATTCACTAGGTAGACAACAATTCCACACTTAAGAAGGTGGTGAACAGTTGTCAACGTAGCGAGGAGTTGAGTGGCCATGATACCTTAAGGAGACATCTTAAAGGAGGTGACTCGTAGAATTATTACCTCAAGTGGCAAAAAGGAATTACTTTTGATACATAGATCATTGAGACTCCTTATACCAGCCTGAGGCAAATTGCAATTGATCGTTTGAAAGAGTTCGAAGAAATGGCATACTCAGATCAAAGGGAAAAACTATGATTATAGAACAACTCGGTAAACGGGAGGCATATTCCAATCAATGTCGAGGATATAACCTAGGGACAGGGTGTGCTCTCAAGGACTTGAGCATCTCCACGTTCATCAAGGTTTTACCAATAATCGTGTCAAGGATCCCGGCAACACAACATACTACCAGGATGAATATTAGTGGAGGATGCAGATGCAAAGGAAGATAACACTTTCTCAGACTTCACCTTGGCGAGGCCAAGGAAACGAAATCTGGATGATCGACCGGGAGACATTTAGCACTCCGCTTCTAATGTTCTCCTTGATGTGCTAGCATAATCCATTCATAGATATGGTTTGATATCTAGAACATCAAGTACAAGGTCGGACTTCGGGAACAAAATAATCCATAAGGAACAACTATTGGAATAAATTCTACGAGATCCTTATGGGGAGGTGACCAACTTTCTCAATCAAGATACTACAGTAATAAGTCTTCCGGTTGGGTGTGTTGGCCACAACATCCACTTTACCGAATTACAGAGAGACCAATATTATAGTTCTTGAGAAACGTTCCAACCATCATATCTGCCTGAGATTCAGATCTGGTTGGTGTCAGGATAATCCAGACTCATCAAGTCTAGAAGGAAAATGAAAGTTTGCAACACAAATTCGCATTTAGATGACGCTATGCGAGATTCTCAGGGGATGAACTATGATAGCAAGCTCCAAAAGATGAGCTGGTTCTGCTACAAACATGTGAACACGTTGTCCAAGACAAGCATCATCACGTGGTAGTCTTATAATGAAACACTACCGAGTTCAGGAGGGGAACCATCGACAAGGATATCAAAGTCTCCACGCGTGGAAGTCCAAAGGATTAACCTTAGAACAGACTCCGTTTTTCTTGAACAAGTCAATCAGTGGCTTGGTGTGCTAGGGATACATATAGAATGAAGGTTGCAAGTCTCCAAACCATAGAATACTTCGCACGTATGCATGACTCGTTTGGAATGATTCCAAAGGAAGCAAAACAAACTTTCTCGAATTCACGGCGGCAACTTGCATCAAATGCACATGAATTAGAGGAAGTCACTTCTTTCATCCGAACAGACGCTTCATGGGCTAGCATGAAGAAATGCTTTCAAAAATTTCCAACACTAGCTCAATGTTCAACATGAATCATGGAGGAGACAAGATGTTGCTGATGGGCTCAACAACAACTCATAGGAATTTCGAAATCACTGGACTTCCGCCATCATGTGAACACGGTGATAGCATTGGTCAGACCAAAAGATGTAATGGTGTATGCTCGAGGGATCAACCACGAGTAAGACAACATTATGAATATCGTTGGTTCTAACTTGATTTGATGATAGCCCACACTCAAATCAAGGTTTTGACAAGGCAATAGATCCAACAACTGATCACGAGGACCAATCGATGGAGATATCATCTCTATTCAACACACACACACCCAAGGATATCCCATAGAAGGAACTAAGTTAGGCAAGCATTTATCTTCCAACTCTCCAAGTTGTTGTTTAGCTTAACCAACTAGCTCAGGGTATCCAACACAGATTCTTGGAGAATGGCTAGTTTAGAGGAAAACCAACTTGATCATGAGCTCAACATAACAGTCAGGGGACAACCTGGTAATACTTCCGAGAAGATATTCGGAAAATCACGAACCACCATATGTTACTAAGCTCGAGAACAACCTTGGTTTTCAGGGCAAGATGATATGGTCAAAAGAGTGAGGGATTGACACAATCCTAACTCTTGATCGAAGAGTGCACCAGGAAAAATGGACTAGGTAGCACGATCAGTCTTAGAATGATAATTCAATAACCAGCACACTAAGAATGAGAGTATTGTCCATTAACTACCAAGCAACAGAGTTGCTAGGAGTATTGATTTCGCACATCAAGGTACACTTGTCAGCATTCCGGTTACAATAACACGGGAACCAAGGAATGAACAATGATGGCAAGAAGTATTACTGCGTCAAGAATTCATAAGAGGTGGTGCAATTCTCATGACACTCTTGACATAAAGATGGTAACACTCCAAGGTACAGTAGAGAAAAAGCTGGTTTGGCATTTTGATCCGTGGAATACAATTGCTTTGACCCAATCCTAGATATGGATGAGGCACTGGAGTTTGTTTCTCCTAGTCATTCCGAATAGAATGGCTTGACGGACCACAGGAGTAAAAGGCATTGATGAACACGAATGCACGACTACTCCTGACTATCAACTGATAGACGAAGGTCAGAAGGCAAACTAAAGGGGGACAACTCAAAGGAACATATGATTTTTCGAGTTGTGGGTGCATAGATTAGTATGTCGAACCAAGTTCAACATTTCTTCCGGATAACCCATGCAGGAAGGTAGGACTGGCAGATTCACAACATAGGATAGGAAACTCATTGAGAGCACTCTTGTTGTGATCTTTCGGTTCAACAAAACTTCTGCCAAAATGGTTCATGGTATTTGGAAGAAGGGAATACCACGGACCTCGAGGACTATCACAAAAGTTACTAATAACCTAAAGGTACGAGCAACACTATCAACATGAGGTAAGTAGGGTGAATTTTGGGTTCAAAATCAACGAGTAGAATACCTACTACTAGGTAGCATCACGGGACGCTTTCGGGAATGACGGCCAGATTCATCACACTGGAAACACAAAACATGGCTAGATTACTAGGTGACTCCCTAAAATACCTAGGGTC
Source organism: Aegilops bicornis (assembly GCA_021605145.1). Taxonomy (NCBI): domain Eukaryota; kingdom Viridiplantae; phylum Streptophyta; class Magnoliopsida; order Poales; family Poaceae; genus Aegilops; species Aegilops bicornis. The sequence continues at coordinate 350,418,185 of CM038672.1, forward strand.
ATAATAATAACTCCAACAGATATGTTGAGATAGTAGAGTACCTCAACTCAGCAATTAGTGTGGTTAACCTGGCCCAAAAGAACAACAAACCAGAGGGGAAGGATTTTGCAAATGCATCAGATGATTTAGAAACCTGGGATGACTCGGACAACATAACGACTGTAAATGCTCAAAAAAATTTGAGACATCCTGCAAATTGGTGGCATAACCACTCAGAAGCACAATATCAAGGTTCCGAGACCAACTATGAACACACGGAGTAGTAGGAACTGAACTGAGGCTTAAATCGGTCAATCCTGTAAGTCTATAGATTAGTAACACGTGATCCTGATAGATAGACGAGAAGCCTAGTTCTTAATCCCCGTAGAAAAGAAGAGGATGACTCAGATCAGAAGGGCATAAGGTAAAGGAGTAAAAAGAGCCTTACGTTCCCTTCCACAATCAATTCACTTATATAACTAAAGCATTTCTAGACACAACTTCGACCAGTTTGGCTTGGTAATCCTACAGGCAGTCAGGCTCTGATACCAAAGCTGTCAGGACCCGATTCCAAGTCACATCGATCTAGCCGGTAACACCTCATATCACTTTGCGGCCTCACGCACGGTATTCCCACGGGTGTCGCCTTACCATGGCCCGGGACCGTTTGCGCCTTTTGGCTCACGTATATGATAGTGTCGCTAGCATCCATGTGACGGAGAACCCGGGCCGACATGACTAGTCGTGAACCCAAAGTGGCACTAACTTATAGGGACAGGCATACATGAATCAACATCGAGCATGTCGGTCAGCAGCGTGCGAATCCGGGCTGTAGCACTGGGCTAACAGGACTCCGGGAACCCAGGCTGTAGCAGGCTAGGCAGGACTCCGGATGTCACCGCGTGACATTTCCCCAAAGGGACAGAACCACGAGGCAAGTGAATCACATGCTGCCAATCAAGTGTTCCGGAGCGGTAGTCTTTGGGCTAGCAGGACTCGGTGAACCAGTCAGAAGGACTACTATGGCTCATGGAAGCACAAGACTACATTTCCCCATAAGAGAGGCTACCAAAGATAAACAACTAGGTTGTCCGATCCTACACATACCAAGCATTTCAATCATACACACAATATGCTCGATATGTGTAAATACAACATGCATCACAACATAACTCTACGACTCAAGTATTTATTCAATAGGCTCCGAGGAGCGAGATATTACAAACATGGGTCTCATGACCCAACATTCGAGCATACAAGTCAAAGCACAAAGGGAAGCTTAACATGTCTGAGTCTGAGACAACCATAAATGAAAAAGGGCTGAGAAGCCTGACTATCTACGACCCTCCCAAGGGTACAAGATCTTAGCCGAGGTAACAAGCTAAACGTCAAGTCCACGCGGAACTACTAGCGTAGACCGACGCCTCTCGCAAAAAAACATAAAATAGGCAAACATGAGTACAAATGTACCTAGCAAGACTTACATCAGAACTAAGTACATATGCATCATTATCAACAAAGGGGGTGGTGGAGTTTAACTGCAGCAAGCCAGCTTTGACTCGGTGGCTATCCTGAACTACGACTGCAAGTAACTCTTTTGGGGTGGCGCACACGAGTCCACATATTCACCATATCAATACACCACTATGGATCCACTCCCGTCTCCCTACGAGATCGCCATCCATAGCACTCATGCTTATCTTGCGCATTTTAGAGTATCCACTTTCACTCGTCTATGAACTGTACAGGCAACCCATAAGTCCTTTACCGCAGACACGGCTATTCTAATAGATCATATTAACCCTGCAGGGGTGTACTTCTTCACACACGCTCTCGCCACTTACCACCATGTACACATCGTGTATCTCGACAACCTTCAAGCGGAAGCCTGGCAAGAGAGCCGGCCACGACCTGACTAACCACACAAGTCTCTCATCCAGGTTTATCGCCAATTCGGGTTCCATCCGCAAGGAGATCCGGCCGGGGTGCCGCTCACGGCCCGAAACGATGTGTGCAGGGTTCCCAAGCCCACCATCCGGGTGCCACTTGGTACACCGGCCATCGTGCCTAGTCCGTCCCAAGCCCAATTGCTTTGGGTGCCACTTGGTAGACTACTAACACTACCTACAAACACCGTAAACTAGTTGCAACTCACGGATATAGATCATGTTGATTAATAAGTCGAGAGGGGTCGAGTTACCGTAACCCAATGTGTGGTCAGAATCTGTTCATGGATCACAAACACGTAACTCAGTTCACGAGGGCGGTTTCAATGAGACAACCCACCATGTACTCCTACATGGCCTCTCACCGCTACCTTTACCAAATCGTGTTCACACACTTAGCTCTCAACAGTAGGACATGTTCACAACTTCCCAATTCATCCCCGATGAATCAGAACTGACACAACTCTAAGCAATAGCAGGCATGACAAACAAGCATGAATGAGTAGGCACATCAGTGCTCAAACAACTCCTACTCATGCTAGTGGGTTTCATCTATTTACTGTGGTAATGAGAGGTCATGCAGAGGAAAAAGGGTTCAGTTACCGCAACATGTAACAGTTGAAACGGTGTTGTCCTAATGCAGTAAAAGAGAGCAGGAGCGAGAGAGTGGGATTGTATCGGAATGAACAAGGGGGTTTTGCTTGCCTGGCACTTCTGAAGATAATATAGTTCTTCATCGGTGTCAATGATCATGTTGTCGGTACGTCGTCTACCGAGAGGGGACAAACACCGGCAAACAAGGAAGAACACAATCAATGCAATGCAACAATATGATGCATGAATGTGACATGGGAATATGATGTGATTTGAGCTAATGCAACTAGCCACCAGCTTAAATGAAATTGGTTTGAACCAAAGATTCAAATTCAACTCCATATGTGATTATTCAAATGCCATTTATATGGTTTGTCCTAAACAACATCTATAAGTTGTTCTAACATGCATGAAAATGCTACAGATGGATAGATTGGATTTTTCTGATCATTTTTCATATATAAATCTTTGCATTTGGAGTTACGGTCGATTTCTATGATTTTTAGAAGTTTTGGGCATTTTCTGGAATTTCCTAAATTATTTTAAATCCAGAAAATTATTAACTGCGTCAGCATCGCGTCACTGTGACGTCAGCAGGTCAACCGCGGCTGACCAGGTCAAACCTGACCAGTGGGGTCCATTGGTCAGTCACACAGTGTTGTTTGAGTCACAGACAGGTGGGGTCGGTCAATGGCCACGTCAGCAAGGTCAATCGCCGACGTGGGGGCCATTATGATTAGTTAAAACCAAACAGAAATTAAATTATGGTTAATTAAGGGCGTGGGGCCTAGCTGTCAGTGTCACTGGATGGGTTAATTAGTGGCGCCATTAGCTGCTAATGACACTGCCACGTCGGCACGACCGGAGTTAAGCCGCCGGCGAGGTCAGCGACGGCGGAACGGCTCGGGTTTCGCCCTCCGGCGACCAAACGCCGTGCGGAGAGGCTCTGTGGGTTCCTAGCGCTCGTGCGCATCAAGAGGAGGCGACAGAAGGACGCGGGGTGGTCAGCGCTCGCTGGAGCGGAGCTTGCGGCGGCGGCCGGAGTTCGGCTAGATGCGGGCGCGGGCTGCAGCTCGCTTCCGAGCAAACGGAGCGCACAGGCGGTAGCTACTGGCAGCAGGAGCTCGACCGGGTACTCAGCCATGACGTTGGCCCGTCGCAGCAACGACGGCGATAAACGCGGTGGCCGGAGCTCACGGGCACTTGTGGGCGGCGGCTATGGAGCGGAATTGAGCACGAGCGAGGAGGGGAAACGGAGAAGAGCTCACGGCGGTCCTGGAGATCAGCACGGTGGCTCGGGGACGGCCTGGCTGCAGCAAATCGACGACGGAGAGGTCCGGCAACCGGCGGTGAAGAAGATGGCGACTGTTTTGCTTCGGTGCCTCCGGGCTCGCGAGATTCGCCGGAGAGGAGCCACTCGAGGAGGCAGAGGCGATGGACGACTCGAGGAGGCGAGGGCGCGGCGCGGTGTCATGACACGGCCGACGGGCGGGCGAGAGGCGTGTTCGGGCTGCGAGAGAGAGCGGCAGGGGAGAGAGGAGCCGACAGGGAGTGAGTGAGAGGGGGGTCGGGGGTGTCGTGGCGTCGTCTGGGCGCGTCGGGGCAGCGGTGGGAAGCAGGAGGTGGCGGGGCGCGTGCTCGCGCGCGGTGGCCACGCTCCTCTCATCCTCCTGGCAGGAGGTTGAGGGTGACTGGCACGGCGCTGTGGGCTGGGCCGCACAGTAGCGCCGACCAGGCTGGACAGGTAAGCGCCAGGTAGGTGCCCTAGGTGAGTCCTTTCTCTCTCTTTCGAATTCTGTTACAGTTTTCTATTTATTCTGTAATCCTTAGGGCTTTATTAAAAATACTTAAACAGACCCAAAAATCATGAAACTACACAATGACACTGGTTGGAATATAACCAACAGCAAACATTTTAGTTTATGATTATTTGAGCATTTAAAATATTTAATAGCATTTAAATGCCCAAATGCAAATAGAGTATGATTTAATCCAGAGCCCAAATATGTCATGGAAAAATGTGCATCACCTCAGTTCTGTTTCCAGCATTTTCCAAGAATGATGAACATTTTGAAAGCCATTTGGAATTACTGGAAATATTTTGGTTGAACCTAGTGAATTCCTTAATGCTAGGGTTTAGGCAATCCCCATTTCAAGTTTCTGAGAATTTTAAACAAGATGCACACATGAAGGGCTAGCCTAGAGCATACCAGAACTAGGGATGTGACATCCCCACAGGGAAAGGCGATCCAAGCTTGCTCAAGATCCAGCGAGCGCCCGTGACAAGGCGATCGTTCTGACTGGGCAGTCGTCAAAGCGTCCTTGGACATCCTATCCAGCACCAACTGAGAATGCCCCAAGGCAGACCAATGTCGTCGCGCAGAAGACTCGGAAGGCGCTGCCAAAAATCAAGATTGACATTCATGTTGCCTCTGCGTGAGTGTTCTTCTTTCGCTTTTACTCGACGCTCTGCGCTGTTTATCTTTACTTTGGTTTGATCGAATGAACCTTAAATTGGCAGTGCCGCTACCTCTGGGTACAATCTTTGTTATTCTGTCATCCTTTTGTCCCAGAGGTCACCTCCAATCTGGGTACAATCTTTGTTATTCTGTCATCCTTTTGTCGACTGAACTATGATGTATCTGATCGGGTTATGAAATGTTGGCGACTTAACTTTTTGTAGCTCCCAACATTGTTGACCTCCCCGGCGATGATGATGACAAGCCGCAGAGGCCCTTGGGGATAATAAACAGGAAAACGTCCGCTGGCAAGACACCTCAGTCAACGCCAGTGGCGGAACCGTCAGTTTAGGACGCCGGTGACGCCAATTGGATTTCCGTTTCTTTCACCATACCGCTGTCGAGTGCTCGGCCTTCTGTGTCAGCCGCGCATGCTCCTTCCGATCCACCTTCAATTTTTGCTACACATCACGTCCGAAAAGACGAAGTGGGTGCTTCCAAAGAAGCTATACGCCAAGCAAGCATCATGAGGGAGAAGATGAAGATGGTGTGGGATGCCAGCCAGGCTTCTTATGATCCCAGCTCCGCTCTCCAGAGCAACGTTCAAGTTAGCAGATTGTTGACTGACTCTCTTGACTTGTTCTGTTAGGATATGGTACCTGAAAACTCTCTTTCCAAGGATCTTCGCTTCTGTACACCCACTGGGTGTTTCGATTTGTCACTGCGCAAATTCGTACTTGGAGCTGAATCTAATGTTGTTGTCGACAAATTTTTTGGACTAGTGGGGGCACGCTGAGTGCACCCACTGGGTGTAGTCCCCGAGACTATGGTGGACTGCGGGCAGTCGACTGTAGTCTTGAATTTTGAATTTCTTCACTCGGTCTGAGAAGGTCATGTCGAGTGGATTTTTGAACCCGTGGGGGCACGCTGAGTGCACCCACTGGGTGTAGTCTCCGAGACCGTGGTCGACTGCTGGCAGTCGACTATGGTCAAAGGAATCTGTTTGTTGCTATCTCTCTTTTTTATTGCATTTGCGCTGAAAAAGTCCTTGTCGAGTGTAAACTGAACCAGTGGGGGCACGCTAAGTGCACCCACTGGGTGTAGTCCCCGATACTATTGTTGGATGTTTGATTCGGCAGTAGTCTTAGAATTTGTTTTTGTTGGCTTAGATCGAGATTTCATTCTGCTCTTTCTAAATCAAGCATTATTTCTTTTCAGAGAAACTGAACCAGGCTCTGGCCGAAAAGGATCAAGATCTGGCTGCTGCATAGAAGAAGGCTGATGACAAAACTGCTCTGGCTGAACAAAAGCTGGCTTCAGTCGGCAAATTGGAGGAAGAAAACGCCAAGATAAAATCTGCCCTCGACGAAGCCAACAAGGAAGTAACCCGCTTGAAGAATGACAAGGTCAATCTGAACGAGAGGATGGAAGGCATTGCTCTCAGGAGAGATGATCTGGAAAGTTATCTGAGGAGCCTTGCCAAGAAGCTGTTCATCAAGCTTGAAGGTATATACTCTGTTCTGACAGGTTTATCTTCGTCGACTCGGCATACGACTATTGACTCATCCTCGGATTGTGCATGCAGAGTTTTGCCGAGATTTCAAGGAGGAGACTGGGTGAATTGAACCAAGCTTGGACCCCATCAACTCCTCCGTGAAAGATGAAGCTGCTATGAACTTGCTCCGACTAGAATCCCGCATCGATGATGTTGTTGACTACCTTGCTTGACTGAAGGTCGCAATGTCACGGATCGACACATCACTCTGGCCAAGGACAACTCTCCCAAATGACCTCGAGACTCTAACGACTCGACTTAACGAGATCCCAGGTCGAGTGCAGGAGTGGAAAAAGTCTTTTGTCCAATGCGGTGCTGATGTGGCTCTGTCTTTGGTTCGTGTCCATTGCAAGGAGGCGCGAGATGAGAAACTGGCGGCGATCTAGGTTGCCAATACCAAGAAGCATGACTTCCAATCCTTCATGGAGACTTTCATTGCTGCCGCCACTCACATTGCCAATGGCATTGACCTAGATGAATTCGTCGAGCCTGCCAGCCCTCCTCCTGCAGAGTGAACAAACTTTTATGCTCCACCTTAAATTTGCCTCGGGATGCCGAGTGGTTTTTGTAACGTTAAACTCTTTCGAGCTGAGTGCCCGAGTACTTCTGCGGTCTTGAACTTTTAGGGTTCGTCTGAACTTGATTTATCTCAGGAGATGCTTGCGATTGCTTTTGGAATTTGTTCTACACCTGGAATGACCTTTGTGTTTGAGATGCAGTCCTGAAGTTGAGACTTCAATCGACCTGCGCCTCGTCGTCCTTGCAGACAAGGGTGGAGCGCATGTTGTATTTGTGGCGTAGCTCCGAAGGAGAAGGTTGCAGTCGACCTGCACCTCGTCGTCCTTGCGGATAGGGATGGAGCGCACATTGTATTTGTGGCTTAGCTCCGAAGGAGAAGGTTTCAGTCGACCTGCACCTCGTCGTCCTTGCGGATAGGGATGGAGCGCACATTGTATTTGTGGTGTAGCTCCGAAGGAGAAGGTTGCATTCGACCTGCATCTCGTCGTCCTTGCGGATAGGGATATGTTTCAAAACTTAGGCGAGTACTGGACTGCAGCTAAGCCTCCGAGTGGGAGGACCGATCACCACTCGGTAGGATTTTTTTTAAACTTAGGTGAGTACTGGACTGCAGCTAAGCCCCTAAGTGGGAGGATTGCTCACCATTCTGTAGGATTTTTTAAACTTAGGCGAGTACTTGGACTGCAGCTAAGCTACCGAGTGGGAGGATTGCTCACCACTCGGTAGGATTTTTTCAACTTAGGCGAGTACTTGGACTGCAGCTAAGCCTTCGAGTGGGAGGATTGCTCACGACTCGGTAGGATTTTTTTTAAACTTAGGCGAGTACTTGGACTGCAGCTAAGCTTCCGAGTGGGAGGATTGCTCACCACCCAGTAGGATTTTTTAAACATCGGCGAGTACGGGACTACAGCTAAGCCCCCGAGTGAGAGGCTTGCTCACTTCTCAGTGGGATTTTTTAAACTTAGGCGAGTACTGGACTGCAGCTAAGCCCCTGAGTGAGAGGCTTGCTAAACACTCGGTGGGATTTTTTAAACTTAGGCGAGTAATGGATCAGGCTAAGCCCCGAGTGAGAGGCTTGCTCACCACTCTGTAGGATTTTTTAAACTTAGGCGAGTACTGGACTACAGCTAAGCCCTCGAGTGAGAGGCTTGCTCATCACTCGGTAGGATTTTTTTAAACTTAGGCGAGTACTGGACTACAGCTAAGCCCCCGAATGAGAGGCTTGCTCATCACTTGGTAGGATTTTTTAAACTTAGGCGAGTACTTGGACTGCAGCTAAGCCTCCGAGTGGGAGGCTTGCTCACCACTCGGTAGGATTTTTCAAACTTAGGCGAAACGGATTCACAGCTAAGCCCCCGAGTGAGAGGCTTGCTCATCACTCGGTAGGATTTTTTAAACTTAGGCGAAACGGATTCGCAGCTAAGCCCCCGAGTGAGAGGCTTGCTCACCACTCAGTAGGATTTTTCAAACTTAGGCGAAACGGATTCGTAGCGAAGTTACCCACTAGGGGATTTCAAACGCAAACAAAAGCGACAACAATTGTTTAGGAAGATTATAAAGCTCTTGTCTTTGATAAACAAACTACAAAGGTATTTCTTTTTACATCTCATCCGAGTGAGTACTTAAGTATAAAAGGGGCGGAGCAGCTCCGCGTTCCAAGCTCGTGGCTCATATTTCTGATGCTCGACATTGTAAAGATGGTATGCTCCATTTTGGAGAACTCTGGTGACAATGAAGGGACCTTCCCAAGCAGGGGCGAGCTTGTGTGGTTTCTGTTGATCTACCCGAAGAACCAAGTCTCCCTCTTGAAAGGCTCGACCCCTCACGTTTCTGGCGTGGAATCGACGCAAGTCTTGCTGATAAATGGTTGACAGGATCAAAACCATCTCTCTTTCCTCCTCTAGGAGGTCGACTGCGTCCTGCAGAGCCTATTCCGCTCCATCTTCAGAGAAGAGACTGACTCGTGGTGCATTGTGAAGTAAGTCACTCGGTAGAACAACTTCAGCTCCATAGACCAAGAAGAATGGAGTTCGGCCAGTCGACCGAATGGAAATTGTCCTTAGACCCCAAAGAACTGATGGAAGTTCATCAACCCAGGCGCCTGCTGCGTGCTTGAGATCATGCATCAGTCGGGGTTTCAGTCCTTTGAGAATTAGGCCATTTGCTCTTTCTGCTTGTCCATTCGACTGGGGGTGAGCGACTGAAGCATAGTCGACTCGTGTGCCTTGAGAAGCGCAGAAGGCTCTAAACTCATCAGAATCGATGTTCGACCCGTTGTCAGTGATGATGTTGTGCGAAACTTTGTATCTGAATGTCAATTCTCTGATGAAACTGACAGCAGTGCTGGCTTCAAGATTCTTGATAGGCTTAGCTTCAATCCATTTGGTAAACTTGTCGACTGCTACAAGCACGTGAGTGAAGCCGCTCCTACCGGTTCTCAGCGGTCCGACCATATCCAATCCCCAAATAGCAAAGGTCCAGACGAGTGGAATGGTCTTCAGGGCTGACGCAGGCTTGTGCGACATGTTGGAGTAAAAATGGCAACCCTCACATTTGTCGACTATATCTTTCGCCATTTCATTTGCTCGTGGCCAGTAAAACCCAACTCGGTATGCTTTAGCCATGATGGTCCGAGAGGACGCATGGTGACCACAGGTCCCCGAATGGATGTCGTTGAGGATCATTCGACCTTCTTCTGGCGTTAAGCATTTCTGACTGAATCCCGTCACTCCTTCCCTGAACAGTTGTCCTCCTATCACAGTAAAGGCTTTGGATCGATGGACGATCTGTCGAGCCTCTTCTTCATCTTCTGGGAGTTCCTTCCTAAGAATATATGCAATGTACTGATCTTGTCGATCGGGAGTGATGACCAAAACCTCCATGATCAGGTCGACCATGGCTGGGACCTCGACTTCAGTCGGATCTGTGGCACTCTTAGGCTGCAGGGGCTCTTCAGTGAAAGGATCTTCTTGAACTGACGGTGTGTGAATGTGTTCCAAAAACACATTGTTGGGAATGGCTCTCTTGGAGCCTATCTTTGCCAAATCATCGGCAGCTTGATTTTTCAGTCGGGGTATATGATGGAGCTCTAACCCCTCAAACTTGTTTTCCAATTTCCTCACTGCATTGCAGTAATCAGTCATGGCTGGGCTTCTGACGTCCCACTCCTTCATCACTTGATTGACTACCAAATCTGAGTCGCCATAGACCATAAGGCGACAGGCGCCGAGTGAAATGGCCATACGTAACCCATACGGGAGTGCTTCATATTCTGCTTCGTTGTTGGAGGAATCAAAGTGAATCTGGAGGACATATCTGAGCTTGTCTCCTCGGGGGGATACTAGTACCACCCCAAAGACCGTAACTGCTTAGCATCTTGGAGCCATAAAAACATGGTCCAAAGGTTCGAGTGAACTTGAGTCGCCAGTTGCTGTTCGATCCACTCGGCGAGGAAATCTGCTATTGCTTGGGACTTGATAGCTTTCTTTGCCTCAAACTTGATATCTAAGGGAAGGAGTTCAATCGCCCACTTTGCCACTCGACTAGTTGCATCTCTGTTGTGTAGAATCTCTGACAATGGAGCATCGCTGACGACTGTAATTGAATGGTCAGAGAAGTAATGTGCTACCTTCTTCGTGGTCATATAAATCCCATAAACAAGCTTCTGATAATGCGGATATCTTTGCTTTGATGGAGTCAAAACTTCAGAAACATAATATCTTTGGGCGCTATTTGAACTTTATAAGCTTTTCCTTCTTCTTCCCGCTCGACTGTAAGTACTGTACTGATGACTTGTCCAGTGGCTGCAATGTAAAGCAGTAAAGGCTCTTTGCTAATTGGGGCAGCAAGCACCGGCTGGGTGGAAAAGCAGGGCTTTTAGCTCTGCGAATGCTGCATCAGCTTCAGGAGTCCACTCGAACTTATCTGACTTCTTCATCAGTCGGTAAATAGGCAATGCCTTTTCATGGAGGCGAGAAATGAATCGACTTAGGGCGGCCAAGCAACTAGTAAGCTTCTGGACATCATGCACATGCATGGGGCGTTTCATCCGGAGTATGGCACCCACTTTCTATGGGTTAGCGTCGATATCTCGTTCGGAAACGAGGAAACCGAGCAATTTTCCGCCTGGGACTCCGAATGTGCACTTTAATGGATTAAGCTTGATATCATACCTTCTGAGGTTGGCAAAGTTTTCAGCAAGGTCAGCTAGTAGGTCGGAACCTTTACGTGACTTAACCACAATATCATCCATGTATGCTTCCACATTCCGACTGATTTGATTGAGTAAACACTTCTGAATCATCCACATGAATGTGGCTCCAGCGTTCTTCAAGTCAAATGGCATGGTGACATAACAGAAGCACCCAAATGGGGTAATGAAAGCTGTTTTTATCTCGTCAGGTCCATACGGACGGATCTGATGATACCCCGAATAAGCGTCCAAAAAGGACAAACGCTCACACCCCGCAGTTGAGTCGACAATTTGGTCGATGCGAGGGAGAGGAAACTGATCTTTCGGGCAGGCCCGGTTGATATGCTTGAAGTCAATGCACATGCGAAGTGAGTCGTCCATCTTAGGAACCATGACAACATTAGATAGCCACTCGGAGTGGTAAATCTCTCGGATAAACTTAGCTGCTAGGAGCCGAGCCACTTCTTCACCGATTGCCTTTCTCTTCTGCACGGCGGACCATCGAAGATGTTCTTTGACTGGTTTCACTTTTGGGTCAACTCGCAGACGATGCTCAGCCAGCCCCCTGGGAACACCTGGCATGTCGGAAGGTTTCCATGCAAAGATGTCCCAGTTCTCACAGAGGAACTGGATGAGCGCTTCTTCCTATTTGGAGTCGAGTGTTGTTGAAATGTGAGTCGTTGCAGCATTGGGATCCGTCGGGTGAATATGAATCGGCTTCGTTTCGCCAGACGATTGAAATGCCGAATCCGTGGCCGTCTTCTTAGCTCGCAACAAATCATTCGGATCTGCATTTTCTGATACTCCTGCAACTCCACTACTGCCATCTGTGCATCAGCGATCTTCGAGCCTTTCTGGAAGCACTCTTTTGCCTTCTTTCGATTGCCAGTGATAGTGATCACACCTTTAGGACCAGGCATCTTCAACTTGAGATACACGTAGCATGGTCGAGCCATAAAACGTGCATAAGCTGGCCTACCCAGAATAGCATGATAAGCACTCTGGAAATCCACAACTTCAAATGTCAATTTTTCTTTGCGGTAATTCTTGGAATCACCGAAAACTACATCCAGGGCAATCTGGCCGAGTGACTCAGCCTTCTTGCCAGGAATGACTCCATGGAAACTCATATTGCTTTCGCCGAGTCTGGACATCGGAATGCCCATATCTTTCAACGTCTCCGCATACAGAACATTCAAGCCACTGCCACCATCCATTAGAACTCTAGTCAACCGAGTGCCTTCCACGACTGGGTCGACACCAATGCTTGCCTCCCGGAGGTGGCTATATGCGTCGGGTGATCAGACTGGTCAAATGTAATGGTAGTCTGAGACCATTTCAAATAACTGGGCGTCGCTGGACCGACCATGTTTACTTCTCTGTTAATGACTTTCTGTCGACTTTTGCTCTCAACATCAGCAAAAATCATCGGAGTGGAATTGACGTGAGGGTAACCATCGTCACTTTCCTCTTTGTCCTCAACTTTGTCTGACTCTTTTTCCTTCTCTTGCGGCTGTTTCTCTCGGAACTGCTGGATTAGGAGCCGACACTGTCGAGTGGTATGCTTTGGGTAAATGAGATTACCCTCCTCATCTTTCTTTGTGTGAATGTGGCATGGCAAATCCAACACATCATTCCCATCTTGATCTTTTACTTTCTTAGGGTTCCACGACCCCTTGGGTTTCCCCTTTAACTTCCCTTGAGTCACGGCTAAGGCTTCTCCAGGAGAAGCTGGCTCCGACTTCTTTGCTTCGATTGGAGTTCCCTCCTCCGGTTTAAGTGGACTGTTTTGCGCTTGCCACTCCAGAGCCGATCCTCCTCTTCACCATTGGCATACTTGGTGGCAATCTCCATCATCCGACTCAGAGACATATCTCCGGTCCGACCGAACTTCAGATTCAACTCTTGATATTTGACGCCTTCCTTGAAGGCACAAACTGCTTGGTGATCAGACACATTTTCCATCGTGTGATGCAACGTGATCCATCTCTGGATATAGTCCCTCAAAGTATCAGTTGGCTTCTGCACACAAGATTGCAGCTCTGTCAACCCTGTTGGCCGTTTGCATCTTCCTTCAAATGTTCTGACAAACACTCGGGCAAGATCTTCCCAACTGTAAATACTGTCGGGCGCTAACTGATTTAACCATGCTCTGGCCGAGCCCTCCAACATCAGAGGAAGGTGCTTCATGGCCACTTCATCGTTGCCACCGCCAATCTGAACAGCCACTCTATAGTCCTCAAGCCAAGTATCAGGCTTGGACTCACCAGTGAACTTATTGACTCCAGTCGCCAACCTGAAGTTGGGAGGAATCACGGACCACGATGGCTCTGCTTTGAAGCACTCTGGACTGAGCCATGCACTCTGCTGCTGGTTGGAAAATCTCTGTCATGGACTTCTCTGTGAGCTCTGTTTACATCGACCAAACCTTATGCGAGAATAGATCTCGCATCAAAGCCCGGTTCCTCGGGTCGATTGGAATCCTTTGCCCTGCTTGTGAGGGCGTCTGTCATCATGCTGTCGAGGCACGTATGACCCACTCATCAGGGGAGGCGTGGGCACTCGATGATGATCATCATGATCGAGTCGGTGATCATACTGCTCACGGTTTCTGTACTGATCTCGTCGGTGTCCACGTCCCTCATGCCTCGGGGGCGATCTCGGGCTGTGGGCCGACTGGACTGTATCTGCTACGACGGATCTGCTGTGGATCCTATTCCGCGACTGAGACACAGTTGTATTCTATTCTCCTGCTGCACGGAGTAAAGCCTTGATCTGCATCAAACCTCTGCCGACCTTCGTGGGGACGGCTGGATTGACTCTGCTATTCGGGCTGCGGCTGTGAGATTCTGGATTGGAGTTCGATATACCTGAGTTGGAGGCGGCAAAAGTTGTCTTCGACTGGATCCTGGAACCTGCTGCCGAGCATGCTCGTCGAGTGCGTGCTGGAGGTTCTCCAGTCGAGTGCGCTCAGCCAAGTTGGCCAGGCGCACCTCCTCCAAGGCTCGGGGATTTTTCCAGTGATAGGAGTATGAAGTGCATCCATGTTCCGGCGGCGAAGTTCTTCCCTTTGCTGCGAAGGGAGGGGCTCGGGGAGGTACTCCTCATGGACACGCGACGGATCGCCTCCGCCATCCCCACCATCAATGCGAGGGAAGCCAGGAGGACTGCGAGGTCCATCGACCATCAGGACTTCCGCCGCGGGATCACTACTGTCGCATTCAGATGTAGTTTCTACGGAGCCAGTCGATAGATCAAACAGGCCGTAGAGAGTTTCGTCGGGCTCGATTGCCGCGACTTGGGGGATGGCCGACTGGCGGGCCACCACGTGCCTCACCCACCGCTGAAGCCTCGATCGACCGGGCAGCTTGCGCGGCGGCAACAGGAGGAGGACACCACAGAGCTGATCGATCTTTGAGTCGACGGCTGTCGCGGAGGACGCCACAGACGCACGCCTGAAAGTGCGTTGCCCATGGACGGGAGTGCCTCGACGCCGAAAGTGGAGCCTCTTGGAGCCAAGCGGAGTCGTCGCCGATTTAACACGAAGCGCCGAGGCGGATCTCGCGGCCCTCGGCCAAACCTCCGCCTGAAACCATGTCGATGGGGATCGGAAAAATTGCAACTTCTCCAACAAGTCGCTAAGACACCTGCCCCACGGTGGGCGCCAACTGTCGTGGTTCTAAGTCTGATAGTAGAATGGGGGTAGGTATGAAGAGGCAAGATCCTAGCTATGGCGAAGTTGTACACACGAGTTTTATGAGTTCAGGCCCTTCTCGGAGGAAGTAACAACCGTACGTCTCGGAGCCCGGAGGCGGTCGACTGGATTATATGCGTGTGAGTTACAGGGGGTGTGAACCCTTGTCCCAGAGGAGGGGATGGCTTATATAGAGTGCGCCAGGACCCCAGCTCCCCTCCGTTACCCAAGGTTAATTGTACATCAAGAGGGGGGCGTTACTGGTAACGCCAGCAATAAAGATACATAATGACCATTAAAGCTATGACTTAATTCCCGACCGTTGCAGTGTAGAGTGGCTCTAGATCTTCTGGTAGTCGAGTGATAGTCTTCACGGTCGAGTGACCTCAAGACTGCCGAGTGCTTCATGGTCGAGTGGATGATGATTCTTCTTCAAATGCTTCTGGTTTTTTGAGAGATGTCCTTGGGGAGGGTATCTTCGACAGGTCCATGACCCTACCCTAGGTACATAGCTTCATCAGTTGGAATGCAGTCATCAGCCCTGTAACTCACATTTTCTTTAGCAGCCTGAATGTCATCAGCGGTGCTGGCATGTTCTTCAGTCGGCTGAGCAGATGCTTCAGCCTGAGGAATTTCTGGTTGCGATGGAGCTGCAACATTTGGAGTGAACTTTTCTGTCAACTTCACAAAACGGACTTTGGCTCCAAGTCGGTCAATGCGGTACACGTCAAATTCATCACTGAGTTTCTTGATCTCAGATAGAATATTGACAAGTTCTTCAGTTGTCATAGAGACAACGTGTTTCTTCAGAAAACGCTCCTTCTTGTACTGCACTTTTTGATCTGCCTGGCCTTTTCAAATTTCCATTTCTCTTCTTGTATGAAGGCAACAAGATATGACTTTGGCGAGTCGACTTGAAATCAGGCATAGGAGTGTGTGGGTCCTTGTGCTAGAGATCAATGTAGTCGAGGATCAACTTTGGATCCAAAAGCAGAGGCACATTTGTGCCCTTGGCTCTAGCGGCCCTGACCTGCCTGTCTCTGATGATTTCGGCAAGTTCCTCATCATCAGCTTCATCTTCATCAGACGACACTTGGAAGGCGACCTGCTTTGTCACGCCCAGGATGCGACCCTATCCCAAAGGAACTCGAAGGTCCCACCAAGGATAGAAGCGCATCTTGAAGACGCTTTTGCAAGGTGGATATCATTACATCAACCTTACATAATAGTGGGGATACAACCAAGACATACAATGTCACATGAATACAACAATACATCATATATACGAGATCAACATCTGACTACGTATGAAACAGAAATAGAAACTCAAACAATATCCACCCTGCTAGCCCAGGCTGCCGACCTAGAACCTATCCCTTGATCGAAGAAGAAGAAGAAGAACTCCAAAACAAGTAAACATCGCTCTCGCGTCATGATCATCGCATAACCTGAACCTGCAACTGTTGGAGTAGTAATCCGTAAGCCACGAGGACTCAGCAATCGCATTACCATGGGTATCAAGACTAGCAAAGCATAATGGGTAAGGAAGTGGTAAAGTGGTGAGGTTGCAGCAGCGACTAAGCATGTATGGTGGCTAACTTACGAGACAAGAGCGAGAAGAGGTGCTTAGCAAGAGGTCGTCAACCAGTAATGATCAGGAAGTGATCCTGAACTCCTACTTACCGCAAACATAACCCAAAAACAGTGTTCTCCTCTCGAACAACCCCGAAAAGAGACACTCACGGTTACGCACACGGTTGGTGTATTTTAGAAGAGTTTACTTCAAGTTTACTACAACCGGATATTAACAAATTCCCATCTGCCACATAACAGCGGGCACGGCTTTCGAAAGTTCAAACCCTGCAGGGGTGTCCCAACTTAGCTCATGATAAGCTCTCGCGATCAACGAAGGATATTCCTTCTCCCGGGAAGACCCGATCAGTCTCGAAATCACGGTTACAAGACATTTCGACAATGGTAAAACAAGACCAGCAAGACCTCCCGGCGTGCCGACACCCTGATAGTAGCCGCGCGTATCTCGTCTCAGGCCACGACCGGATAAGCTAAGCGTACAGGTACCAACATAACCCAAGTTGCCAAGGGACGGTCCCGCACGGTGCTCTAGTTTGGACCAACACTTAGACAAGCATTGGCCCGGGGGGCTAAAGAAAGATGAGCCTCGGGTTAATTACTCCCAAGGGAAAAGTAATAGGTGGTAGGCAAAAGGTAAAACCAACTGGGCCTTGCTGGAGGAGTTTTATTCAAAGCGAACGATCGAGGGGGTCCCATAAATCACCCAACCGCGTTAGGGACGCAAAATCCAGGAACATAATACCGATATGACGGAAACTAAGGCGGCAAGAGTGGAACAAAACACCAGGCATAAGGCCGAGCCTTCCACCCTTTACCAAGTATATAGATGCATCAATAATATAAGAGATATTGTGATATCCCCAACATAAACGTAATCCAACATGGAGCAATCTTCATCTGCACCTGCAACTAGCAACGCTATAAGAGGGGCTGAGCAAAAGCGGTAACATAGCCAAAAAACGGTTTGCTAGGAGGGGTGACAAAGGTTAGAGGTTCATGGCAATTTGGGAGGCTTGATAGGCAAGTGGTAGGTAACGCGACATAGAGATAGCATCGAGGTAACTAGCATAGCAATGATAGTAATGAGATCCAAGGTGACGGTCATCTTGCCTGAAATCCTGCTAGGAAGAAGAACGAGTCCATGAAGAGGACGAACGGGCGTAGTCGAACGAATCCTCACAATCGCAACGTTACCGGAACTATCAAGAAGAAGAAATACCGGAAAGAAGCAAACAACATGGTAAACAACCATCACATAGACATGGCACGATGCACAACCAAGTATGATGCATGTCCGGTTTAAAGAGGTATGTCATGGCAAAGTGCAACAAACAACACTACAAGTTAAGTGGAGCTCAATATGCAACGAGTTGCATATTGACGAAACACCACTTCACTTATTTAGTTCTCTCTGCTCTGGGTGCTCTGATTTGAGGAAGAAGAAGCATAGGGAAGGCAAAGAGGTGGTGGCAGCGAGAGGGAAAGAGGGAAACCCTAGGAGGGCTCGGACGCCAAGAGGGGTTAAATAGGGGTGCGGGCGCGGCTGGCTCAGCCACCGTGGCCATGTGCCTCGCTCGGCTTATGCGATTCTTGAGAGAGAGAGAAAGAGAAAGAGAACGATCGAGGTGGAAGAAAGGAGTAGACTGGTGAGGCTGGCAGGCGGGCCCGGCGAAGTGAAAACAGTGCCAGCGTGGGAATTTTACCAGCAGGAGGGAGGCCGCGAGGTGGTGAGCGGGGCTGGGGACGCGCACTAGTGGGCTGGAGGACGATGCTCATGGAACCGGTGCTAGAAGGCTGGAGTCCAGGTGAAACCCTTCTCCCGTTTCTTTCCAATCTCTATTCATTTATAAATAAACAAATAGAAGAAGAGAAAAGACCAGGTTGTGTGGAGAAGAATAATGAGGAAGTAAAAAATATTCCTGGGCTCCTGGATTTATGTACTATTAGATAAAAGTGATTTGGCAATTTTTAGAGATAGAAAAATAATTCAAGTTTGAATTAGATTCAAACTTGAGCCATTTTTGAACCCAACCAAATAAACGTAAAATATCATGAATTTGGACAGAGAGGTTTAGGACATGGTCTAATATTTATTGGAAAATATTGGACATTTATGGAGGAGAAAATGTCACTTGCAACAATGAAGGAAAGAAGAAGGAAGGAGGAGAAGATGGTGCATTGATAGGTTGAGAGAGGAAACAAGTGGTAGGAATATCAACACATACATAGAGCAAGTAAAGTAACAAGATGAATCTCACAATGCACATGAACAAGTAAAAGAAGACAAGAACAACAACCATATGGAGACGAATGCATGACGCAAATAATAATAATAAAACAAACATCATGAGCAAGCAAGCAATCATGAACATGATGGATGCAAATGCATATGGCAACATACATGAAGATGGAATGCACAAAGTGAAAAAAACAAATAACACAAGCATGATGATGCAACAGTTTATTATGACAATCATGGCAACAACAAAATAAATGGAAGACAACTGGAGCATCGGTCTCGGAGCGTCACATGCTTCTTGTAAGGTCTTGGGCGAGAACCTCGTCCAGCAGTGGCCTTTGTCTTCAGCAGAGAGGGGCCAGTTGAAGAATTTGGTGCAGCTGAGGAACTAGCAGAAGCTCCTGAGGCAATAGAGATGTCTGTAGTCCTTTGGCACGTGGCAAGATGCACAGGTGCAGAGGATTTGGTCAGAGCAGCTGAGGACTTGAGCGGAGGAGCTGAGGATTTTGGAGGAGCAGGAGCAGCGTGAGGAATTGGACGTGAGGGCTTTGAGGATTCTGGCCGTGAGGGCATAGCTGAGGAACTCGACCGTGAGGGCATTGAAGAAGAAGTATTTGGCTTGTGAGCAGGCTTCTTTGACATGGACTTCTTCGGTTTTACAGAGGCATCAGCAGCAACAGTAGAGTCTTCGTTGAATTTCCTCACTACTTCTCTTGTCTAGCCAGCTTGGCCCATTCATCAGGATAATCCTCACCGCGCTTGAGGCTGGTGGGATCTGCTTTTTGGCCAAGTACCAGTGGAGGTCTTGGGCATGGAGGATTGAGTGCGAATTTCTTCATGTACTTGGGAGTTACATACATGTACTCCCTCCACTCTCTTGCCCATCTCCTCTCTATCCTTTGGATGCGCACCTTGCGCTGATTCTTGTCCTCCTTACCAAACTTGGCCTCATCAGGAGTGCAATAGTATTTGTATATGTCATCAGGGATCTCAAAGGCAGTATTGATTTCAGGCCTCTTTCCTCCTTTCTGTGGCTTCTTTCCATCAGCCATTTTCTTCAGATGAGGAATTTGAACAATACAATTCTCTGAAGAAGTACGCAAATTTTCTTCGAGGAACGCTGCAAATGAGTTAAGTTGATGAGAACCTAGTGATTTAGCAGCAGACATGAGTACCTGTGAAGAGAGTATAGTTGCGAAGAATTTGGAGAGGTCATATGCGTTCTCAGAAGGTTTTGTAAAAAGAACAAGTTTGAGGAATTTGACCAGAAGAGTCTTGAAGAATTTCACTAAGCGTTCTTTGTATTAGGTTCTAGAGTTGTATAGATAAAAAAATCCACACAATTGAGGAATATTGATGAAAAATATAGCTTAGAGAAATGAATCAAGAGTAGATGACATGTGAGGTGTTTTAGTGTGAGAGAATCTAAAGAATAAACACCTTTGAGGATTTTGCAGAAATCATTTGAATCAAAGAAGGCAGTATAAGTAACTTTTAATTACCCTGGACGAAGAACAAGATGAACTGGGATGTGGAGAACTGAAGTTCGTCAGTGCAGATCTTCCACGCCCTAACCGGCGGAGGAAGACAGCTACGACGGCAGCGGAGTGAAGATATCCGCGGCCGGCGTGAGTACGACGACGACGAGGTTGAGGCAGTGAAGCTCTTCCTCACCGGCGACAATGGAAGTAGCGGCAGTGCTAGGGTTTGAGAAGCTCGAGCTTGAGTGAGGTCGAGCGGAGTAAAATAGAAGTGAGGAAGGGGAGGGGTATTTATAACCACGGTGAAGAAAAATTCGCCCGAAGAATTTGGACGAACGTGCCCCTGACCCTTCTCATTCGCTTGACATGTGTCACCCACGTATAGAGAAGTGGATATCATGTGAAATCGTGGGTGAATAGATAAGTGTTTCATGGAATTCGGAACGATTTGAGCGGCAAAACCGAAAATTTGGATAAGATAAGTTTTAATGTTGCGTTCGCAAATTCTTCAGCTGACAAGGACACAGTGAAGATTTTGAACGAGTTTTAAATAGAACGCACATGAAGAATTTGTGAAAAGATTGGGTTGAGTATAGCATAGAGGGGAAAGGGTCCGATCACATTCACTTAGCAGAAAAAGCAACTTGAAGAAATAGCAATAAGTGAATGATGTAGAGGACATAAACTCATATATATTTATATTTATATTTTTATATTTATATATATATATATATATATAGCCAATGAAAAAAAAACGACGGAAACGGTGAAGAAAATGCAAAGTTGAAGAAAATGAGCAATTGAGGAATTTCAAAACTGAGGAAACCCTCAAATTGAAGATTTTGAACTTTGGTGGTGGTGTGTCCCACCGTGTAAGAATGATGATTTCAGACACCGCGTACAATTGTCGTAGGGTTATGAGAATCAAATTCTTCATTAATTTCTTCACACTTAGAGTGTTATTCTTCATTGATTGAAGAAAAATGTTTCTTCATGTGTTGCACATCTAAGTCATCAATTTTGCATAATTGTTAGGATGAGTGTCCTTTTCAAAGAACATTTGAAGATTCTAAGATATTTAGCTCACACCACAACTTGCTAAATCTCTTCTCATCGAAGGGCTTTGTGAAGATATCGGCTAGCTGTTCTTGATCTTCACATGCTCAATAGAAATGTAAGCCCTTCAACACATGATCACGAAGAAAATGATGACAAATCTGAATGTGCTTGGTCTTTGAGTGCTGAACTGGGTTGTGAGCAATCTTGATGGCACTCTCATTGTCACAGAAGAGAGGCACATTCTTCACGTTGACACCGTAGTCCTTGACAGTTTGCTTCATCCACAGCAATTGAGCACAGCAAGAACCAGCAGCAATGTACTCAGCTTCAGCAGTAGACAGTGATATGCAGTTCTATTTCTTCGAGGACCAACAGACCAAAGATCGTCCGAGGAAATGACATATACCAGATGTTGACTTGCGGTCCACATGATCACCAACATAGTCAGAGTCTTAATATCCAATGAGATCAGAAGTCGAGCCCTTGGGGTACCATAATCCAAGTGTTGGTGTGTGAGCTAGATATCGAAGAATATGCTTCACAACCTTATGGTGTGATTCCTTCGGTGTAGCTTGAAATCGGGCACACATGCAAACACTAAGCATAATATTTGGCCTAGATTCACATAGGTACAATAAATAACCAATCATGGAGCGGTATACCTTTTGATCGAAGTCAATACCATTTTCATCACTGCATAGATGGCCATTTGTGGGCATAGGAATTTTGACGCCTTTGCAATCTTGCATGCCGAATTTCCTCAGTACATCCTTGAGGTATTTCTCCTGAGATACGAATATGCCATTGCGCTGTTGACGAATTTGAAGATCTAAGAAGAATTTCAATTCTCCCATCATAGACATTTGACATTCTTCACTCATGATATAGGAAAATTCATCACTATAATGTTGGTCAGTACAGCAAAAGATAATATCATCAACATATATTTGGCACACCAACAGTTCACCATCATAAGATTTATTGAAAAGAGTAGGGTCGAGTGAACCGGGTTTGAAGCCTTTCTTCATGAGGAATTCCTTCAAAGTATCATACCACGCCCGTGGGGAACTGCTTGAGGCCATAGAGGGCCTTATTGAGTCTGAAGACTTTGTCGGGATGCTTTGGATCTTCAAAACCTGGGGGTTGAGCTACATATACTTCTTCCTCAAGCTTACCATTGAGGAATGCACTTTTCACATCCATATGATATAATGTGATATCATGATGGTCAGCATAAGCAAGTAATATGCAAATAGCCTCAAGTCTAGCAACAGGTGCAAAAGTTTCATCGAAATCAATTCCTTCAACCTGTGTGTAGCCTTGAGCTAAAAGTCGTGCCTTATTCCTCACCACAAGGCCATTTTCATCTTGCTTGTTGTGATACATCCATTTTGTGCCGATGATATTGTGCTTGCGAGGGTCTGGACGTTTGACCAGTTCCCAGACGTTTTTGAGCTCGAATTGATGTAATTCCTCTTGCATAGCTTGAATCCATTCAGGCTCCAGAAATGCTTCATCTACCTTAGTGGGCTCTGTGATAGAGACAAAAGCATAGAGCCCACAAAAGTTAGATAAATGAGAAGTTCTTGAGCGTGTGAGAGGACTTGGTGCTTCAATGTCATCGATGTTCTTTTCAACTTGCACTTATTTTGCAACACGAGGATGAGCTGGTTGTCGTCGAGGAATTTGATCAGCATTTTCTTAAGCACTGTCGGATGTGGGGTTCTAGCAATCCCTTAAGGTTCGAACACTGGGGTGCGCGTGATGTCTTTCCCTCCTACCGATCTGCGCTCTAGCTCGCTAAGATCTTGCGGACGAACTCGATGAACTCACAACACAGAAAGAGACACGGGGTTTATACTAGTTCGGGCCACCTTTGTGGTGTAATACCCTACTCCAGTGTGGTCGTGGTGGATTGCGTCTTGGGCTGATGATGAACAGTGCAAAGGAAGAACAACCTCCTGAGGTTGAGGTGTTCTTGTGCGTATGAACTTGTGGTGTGAGGAGTCGATGAACTGCTCGATCCTCTACTACTGTGGTGGCTAGTCCTATTTATATAGGCCCTGGTCCCCTTCCAAAATGTTGAGTAGGAAGGGAGCCAACAACGGCGGGCAAATTTGAAGGGGGACAGCTAGTACAAGTTATCCTGAAAAAAGCGGTCTTCGCCTGCGAAAAGCCCTGGGGTGACGTCGTCTTGGGCTCCACGATGACATCCGCCTTGCCGTCCTCCTGGTCTTGGTCTAGTTGCACCAATAAGGCAACCTTTGCCTGATGCCTCGGTACTCTTCGCCTACGCTTGCCTCCTTAGCACCAAAGAGGAAATGGGGACACTATGCACCCTGGCGCCCGCCTGGCACCCGCCTGGCGCCGTTCGTCATGGCTCACGTCACGAGTGCCTCGTGAGGTTTGCCCGGCTTTCATATCTCCGCTCCTCGTGAGCCTGCCTGGCTAGGCTACTCCAGAGGAAGTCTTGCGTCGCCCGCCTCGCGAGGCTTGCACCCTCATGAGCGTCTTCGGCGCTTTGTCGATGAAGATGGGTCGTTCGGCCCACTGCTTAGCCACGCCATGGGCCGCAGGCAGGCATGTTTGGGGACCCCCATTCCCAGAAAGCCGACAGTAGCCCCCGGGCCCAAGGTGCGCTCGGGCTTGGCTTCACGGCGAAGCCAAGGGTCAAGTTCAGAGCGCCGCGGGCCCCAAAAGCCTGCGGCCTCGGTCGACGCGTGGCGGTTGATTGGACGTGGGCGTCTCCGCTTCCCCACGCTGCCTTTGAATCCGCCCGGCTATGCAGCCCCCGCGGCCTACATAGTTATTCCTCCGCCTCTTGCGCCTTGCTTCCCCAATTCCTCTGCTTCCTTGCGACTCAGCTTCTCTTCCCCAATCTAACTCGCGCTCCGCCTTCTCCATAGCCATCGCGCCTAAGCAAGCTGAGAAGGGGAAGAGCCCTTTGCCTCTTTCGGCCGCGCCTCCGCCCTTCGCGTCGGCGCTCGGCCGGTCTCGCGTGCTCAACGACGAGGCCATGGACAAGGTGCGACCGATGCTTGCCTCCAGCTTCAATGAGTGGGGGGAGATGGTGGCTTGGCCCGCGTCCCGCACTCGCTCGGTTCAGACGGCCACTGAGATCCCAATCTTCATAGACGCCCTCTGGGCAGGCCTGATTCCTCCCTTCTCCGCCTTCTTCAACGTTGTGCTTGAGCACTATCAGATCCACATGCTGCATCTCGACCCTCAGTCCGTGACACTTCTTGCTGTCTTCGTCTTTGTGTGAGAAGCCATGGTGGGCATTGCTCCTTTGGTGGCTCTCTTCCGCCACTTCTTCTCGTTGCATCTGGCCGACCCTCAGCAGTGCTCAGGGTGCGCGAGCTTCTAGGCTGTGGCTGCGACAGCAGGCGAGGGGATCGATTTCGAGCTTCCTCCATCCACGAGTGACTTCCGGATATGATGGGTGTTTGTTGACGCTGAGGTGCTTAGTCTTCTGCTTCAGGATCCGTAGGGGCCCGCTATTCCTAACCCCTGCTGGGGCCATCAACGGCTCGCGAGCCCCGGCCTTGCCCGTATCCGGCTCAGGTTGAAGTTGCTGAAGGATCGTGGCGTAACTGCTCCGATGGCGGTGAAGGAATTCGTCCAACGCCGGGTCGCTCCGCTCCAGCGCCATTCTCGCCCCATGTGGACCTTACTCAGAAGCCAAGACCACATGAGGTTTCAGGAGTCCGGGCTCCTCCTTGGGACGCGAGGGATAGTGCTCAGGGTCTTGACGGGCGTCTCTCTACCGGCCAATCTACTCAGGAATAGTTGCCTACTATACCGTTGTGAGAATAAGGATGAATTTGTAAAGGCCATGCCTCTCTTTGATGAACGGGGGTCGCGACCGGTCGGCCTGGAGGGGCCTCGGGAGAACCCTGTTGTCGTGGTTCCCTTCCCTGCCCCTGACGCTGGGCTCGCCCCGAGTGATGGTGCAGTGGGCGAGCCAGGCGAGACCGGCGGCTGAATCTTTGAGGAGCACATGCCGAGTAGCGACCCTGGGGCATCATCCTCAGGAGCTTGCCACCCCCCTCTTGGGGCGTTGGTTGCTGAGGATACATTGCACGCGGCTCCTGAGGCCAGGGCTCGGGGTGCCTCGGGAGGTCGGGGTGAACCGGCGCCCGGCTGTTCGCCGCAACCGGGCGCCCCTAAAACTATTCTTCCGAGCTCTTCTGCGGCCCCACTGCGCTCCGGCCATCATGTCCAGCATTTCGGTCGTCTTTGCGTGGACTTCGAGGAGCTCCTCAAGAGGAAAGGATCCCCCAGTGGCAGCAACATCTTCGGACCACTGAAGCGGAGGAAGTACATCGCCATTTACGTGTGAGTATCGCGCACTTGTGGCTTTCCATGTGCTGCTTTCTTCCTCTAACGCCAGTCTTTCAGGACCCCTTCCACTGAAGCTGCTAAGCCTCCTGAGGATCTGCCTCCTTCTTCCTCAACTCTCCCGCCTGCCTCGAGCGCTCCGAGTCCTACCCCTGGGGCAGAGTTGGTTGAAGGGGCACTTATGCCTTCCTGGCGTACTGATCCTGCGGCCTCGCCACTCCTCCCCATTGGCCTTGCGTGGAGCTTGGCAGGCGTGCCCAAGACTCCTCCGCTGATATTCGATGGTAGCTTGTTGGCTTTGATCCTCGGCTCCTCCTCAAGTAGCAAGCCCCAGCAGGATTGGGCTTCTCGCGAAGACGGGCTGGTGTCGGATGCGGCACTAGCCCCTAGCCCCTAGCCCATGTGGTGCCCTGCCTGCAGCCCCCGAGGTGAGGGACGAAGAAGGCCGGGCGTTCGAGCTTGAGTGCGGGCAGAGTGTGGTTCGCCATGAGCTCTTTCAGGCGGCGATAACTGTGATGGGTCGGCTTGGTGAAGAGCTCGCGAGTGTTGATTCGTGTCTCGAGGCTGAAGGTCTCCGGCTAGCAGAGGAGCGGTGCAAGCTGAAGGTGGCCATCAACCTTGGCCGCTATCAGTGTGACCTTGAGAACGCCAAGGCTGAGGCGTCTCTCAAGATTTCCTACGAAGCCCGCTCTCGGGCCTTGGAGGAGGCTCACGAGGCTGATCGCCGCCCAGCGAGGATGTGGAGAAAGCGCGTGGCAACTCCAGGCCTAGAGCGCGTCTCTGGAGAAGCAGGTGGAGGTGCGCAAGGCTGCTCTTGCATCGCTGAGGGGGACACCTGCGGAGGAAGAGGGGATCCGGAAGAGTGAGGAAGCGCTGGCCATAGAGGCCATGGATCGCAGCCGCGAGCTCGAGCAACTGGAGATGAGGGAGCGTCAAGTTGCCTAAGCAGAAGATGCCGTCGAGGCTCGCGAGGCCGGAGTTGAGGAGGAGTTGAACCGCCTTGTGGCCGAGGTTTGCACGGACTTGGAGGGCAGGTATGATCTGAGTTTGAAACTCGCGGGCGTGGAGGATGAGGGCAGGGCTGCTGCCCACAGGCCCAGGTTGGACGAGGCCGAGAGGCGCGCGGAAGCCACGGCCGCTGCCCTAGTCATGGCACAGGCGGACTTGGCCTCCGCTCGCGCCGAGCTGCGTTCCCTCCGTAGACGGGTTGATGATGCAGAGGTCGTCGTGAGGCAGAACACGTAGGAGGTGCTCCAACGCCAAACGCTTGAGCGCGAGCATGCCCCCATGCTTCAGGATCTTCGGAACAGGGCCAATATCTCCCTGGGCTACATTTGCGATGTGGAGGCGCCGACTCCTCACTCAAATGATTACGCTAGCCACCTAACATTCTTCACCGAGGTGGTGACGCGCCTGGAGGCTCGATCTGCCCAAGCTCGCCAGCTTGTGGAGGAAAGGGGGCGCAGCTTGCTTAAGCGCGCTTTCTCGCGCGTCTTCATCCACCTCCTGAATGCCGACCTCAACTTTGATTTTGACGCCGCCATCACCCCCGTACCCACGGCTGTCCGGGGCGACCTGGCGCGCTGGGTCGAGGACCGTGTGGACGCGTTGGTAAGGGCCTTCACTTCGGAGGATGATGCGGTGGTGGTCGCCGCAGACAAAGGCGGTCTGGTCGATGATGGCGACGGGGGCGTCACCGATGACGGCGATGAGGCCGATGAAGATGATGACGAGGCGAGTGACGCGTCTGCAAGTGACGCAGCGAGCGACATCTCCGGCTGATCCCTTGTTCTCCTATCATTTCTTCCTGTGCACAAACTCGGGCGTGGCCCTTGGAAACTTTTAAGAGCATTTTGAGAGGGGGAGCCCCTCATGTAAGCAAATCGCACTTTTTATTTTTCATGCGGTGTGAGTTTGTGTCCTCGTGAACTTGTGAATCCTGATGCGAGTTTTCTGCACTGGTTTACCTTAGTCAGCGCCAGCCTTGAGATAGGCTGTGACATGCCGAGTTTCTGAGAACCTTGCGGAGCTTGCCGCCCTGCCAGAAGGGGCCCCACGTGGAGTGGGCACCAGTTGCAGCACGCGCTCGGGGCGCGCGTGCTTCACGCAGTCCCACTCGCGAGGAGCTCGTGAGGGAAAGGAGACGGACATGAGTGCCAAACAAAGCGAGATCCAGAAGGCAAGAAATTGCTCAAACGAGAAAAGGCTCCCAACGCGCGCATCAATAAAAACTCAGCTTCAACTCAAATCCAGATCCAGAAAGCAAAGCTATAGAAGGTAAGATCCAAAGCAAAAGGCCGCGTCCGGCACCTAGTCCAGTCTTCTGGTCTTCAAGTCTTTCACCAGCGCGGAGCTAAGTGCTGCCACTAGGCATGGGAGGGAGCCCCAGGGCCTGAGGCCAGCACCCCTGAGACTCCGGAGCGTGTACAGCCCCAACTCATTATTACGTGAGAGTGTCACGACGGAGAGCTTCACAGGCACCGGGCCTTCTTCATAGGTACCGGCCTTGCTTCATATCGCCAGACGAGGGCCCCGACTTGCGCCACTCTCGACCTTCTCTGAGCCGACCGGCCAGGACGAAACAGAGGAGGGAAAGAGACGCCAGGCCAGTTCCCTCGGCGACCTGTGTCCTCTGCCGATGGAAGGGTTGGCGAGGCCTCCCGGCAGAAGGCCTACCTCCGGTGTCGTCGGGGCATTGCAGCGCCGGGGAGGGGCCTTGCTCCTGGCTCCCTCTTGGTGGCCCCCAGCGTGTCTCCCTTGCTAGAGCGGGTGTCGCCGCGCCTGGGTTGTCGATCGACACGGCAACCTGGTACATCTGTATCCCATGGTTAGCGTAAACCTGTTCTTGAGTGGCTAGTGGTACCCTACAATTGCCGCTGTTGGCGTGATCGTTGTGGTTCTCTGTTGGCTCTCGGAAAGCCTCCGCTCCTAGCGCCCCTTCTCCCCAATCTTCTCCAACGAACGAGCCGATGTCGTCCTCTGGTGCGTACCCTTGCTCCATCATGTGGGGCACGTAGGCTTCCCGGGCCGTCACCCCGAACACCTCGCCATGGTGCCCCACGCTCCACGTTGCTCCACCCATGATGACGTCCTGGGGATGACGATACGGCACCTGGCCTGAACCGTGGGGGGTGATGCTTGCACTTGTGCTTGTCGAGGGCGGCATGGGGGGACTGGATCCCCCTGCGCCGCCGGCTGTGCTGATGTTGATGAAGCCCTCGTGCAAAGTTGGCGGTGCGCAGATGAGGTGATGCTCGCCGCGCGGCCCTGCAGCGGCCTGGGGGGGAGTCGATAGCAGAAGGGTGGTGCTCCCGATGCCGCTGCGTCCAGCAGCTCAACGACTCGCTCAAGTAGCGTGTCCCGGCCGCTCCCCGTCAGCCTGCATCGCAGCTGCTCCCTTTCCAACGTAAGTGCCGCCCGCATGTTCGCTTTCTCCCGCCGCGAGTGCGGCGCTGTTGCTGGGGCGTGGCTCGCTGCTCTCGCCGCGACCCAAACTTGCCGCAGGGTGAGGGTGGATGACGCTTGACCGCGCTGTCCATGCCCAGGGGAGCCTGGTGGCGCCCGTGCCGCTTGGGGTGCGGGGTCGAGATCTCCACGGGCAGGCGGCGGCGTCCGGGCCGGCCAGGCTGCCTAGCGGTCGGAGCCGGTCCTTGGGTCGCCAGAAAACGCAGCCGGTGAACGTCGAAGAGCTGTGTCGGTGTCAAAACCGGCGGATCTCTGGTAGGGGGTCCCGAACTGTGCGTCTAGGCGGATGGTAACAGGAGACAAGGGACACGATGTTTTTACCCAGGTTCTGGTCCTCTTGATGGAGGTAATACCCTACTCCGGCTTGATTAATATTGATGATATGGGTAGTACAAGAGTAGATCTACCACGAGATCAAGGAGGCTAAACCCTAGAAGCTAGCCTATGGTATGATTGTTGTTAGATCCTCGGACTAAAACCCTCCGGTTTATATAGACACCGGATAGGTTAGCGTTACAGTCGGTTACAATGGTAGGATATCTACATATCCGTATCGCCAAGCTTGCCTTCCACGCCAAGGAAAGTCCCATCCGGACACGGGACGAAGTCTTCAATCTTGTATCTTCATAGTCCAGAGTCCAATAGCGGTGATAGTTCGGCTATCCGGACACCCCCTAATCCGGGACTCCCTCAGTAGCCCCCGAACCAGGCTTCAATAACGATGAGTCCGGCGTGTTGATTGTCTTCGGCATTGCGAGGCGGGTTCTTCTCCAAATTCCATATACTTGAATAGTGTCCAGCTTCTGATAAATGCTGCGCTCCTTGGCTTCTACGCCCAATAATGGCCATCTTCCACGTGTTTGAATGAATGCGAAAAGCCAGGGTATTTTTACAATTACCCCCCTAGCTGCGCAAATGAGTTGCCTATAAAAGGGGCGAGGTTCTAGATCTGAGTCACGCCATCCCCCCTTCGCGAGCTTTCATCGGAGCGCCTCTGACCTAAGCCCATTCCATCATGGACAGTCGACACGGCTCCTCCTCTCGCGCTCCCAGCCCTCAGCCTGGAAATTGGGAGAGATGCCCAGTCCCGCATAGCGAGCTAGTTATACTCCAAGCCAAGGGATTTCTTCCCCCGGCCTTCATGGTTCCGGTTCGAGCCGGACTTGCCACCTACAAGGGCGGAAGGCAAGCGAGAGTGTCCCGATCCCTCTAAAGGAGAGCGGGTATGCTTCATCTCTTATCTAGTAAGAGGACTCGGATTTCCAATCCATCCGCTTTCTCGAGGGCTCTTGGAGTTCTACGGCCTCAAGTTGCACCACCTTACTCCTGCCTCCATCTTGCACATCGCGGGCTTCGTGGCCCTTTGCGAACTCTTCTTGGGCGTCGAGGCTCATTTCGGGCCGTGGAAGAGATTATTCTGCTTAGTACCCCGTTCTCATGAGGGGTCAATATATCAAGTGGGCGGAGCCGAGCTATGGCGCATTGCCGGGACCGGATACCTATCCAGAACCCCGAAGAACGCGTCCGAAGACTGGCCTTCGGAATGGTTTTACATGGAGGACGTCCCGCTGCCGGATCCTATTCGGATCGGCCTTCCGGAGTTCAGCAATGCTCCTCTGAAGAAGCGCCTAAGCTGGCGCCCTCGAGCCCGGAGGGAAAATGACCGGATGTCCTCTACTTGATGAGCCGAATAATATTATCGGCTCATGCGGATTGACCATGATTGGATTCATGGCAATCTGCATTATGAGGAGTGCAGCCGCCCAATATAGGGGCCACCCATGTGGGACTTCAACGGGGAGGGCGATGCCACCCGCCATGGCCGCAAAGGGCGGGATCGGTCGCCCGAACTGGTGAAGATCTTATGCGCCATGTATCTGAGGGGAGGAGGAGGATTTCCTCCGCGTCAATCCATGAAGGAGTTTTCTTCGAATAATCCTCGAAGCTGGGTAAGCAAACATCTTTGTGGCCTGTCCGATCCATGTTCCCGTGGTTAAATATCTCATTTCATGGTTTCTGCACAGGAACTGCGCCAGACTGTGGAGAAGATACACAGCCCGCCCCCACAACCCGAGGATCCGGAACGGTCCCTCGATCCGACCTCCGAAGAGGATCTGGATATAAAGGTGGAGTTTATCGACGGGGTGTTCCACCAACTTAGCATCTACAATGCTTTGGTTGCCATCACAGCCGATTACCCTGGAATACTTCCAGCGTCACAGGTAACTGAGACCGAGGTCCCAATATTCTGATAATGACCCATCCGTGCTTATTTCTTGATCAACATATACCAATGGTGTTTCACAGGGGGTACCTTCGAGGCAGGAAGCCGAGCCCGCGGCGGCTAGCCAACAAGGGGCAGTACGGCCCCGCAGGCTAAAAAGGAGTGAGGTCCGGATCGGAACTCCGCCGCAACGGTATGGCGTGTCACCATGTTCCTAGGATTGATTCCTGGAAGGCGTACTAACGCTGACGCTGTTTTCATGAAAAAGAGCGCTCGCCGAACTGAGTCCGGAGAGGTTTCCAATCGAACCTCCGTCGGCCAGGCTCCAAAGCCGGGTCCAGAAGCGGAGGCGAACACGAGGCGTACGTCGGATGCTCCTCCGACAGAGGATGCCGACAGATTGTCCACCACCAACTCCAAGGTGGAGAGCGCCTTGAATCACAGTCGCCGCCGGACATTTCTTCGTGACGCATGTTTATCCCAAGAGGCCTTGAATGCCTCCAATTCGGGAGATGCGCACCTCCGTGCCGCTCAAGATGGTCTAGCCAGAGCCAAGGAGCAGTATGTAAAGGACATACGGGTAAGGAAATTTGACAGTTATATATGCCAGTAGCCCCCGAGACTTAAAATAGTTAGAGTAACTGATTTAAGAATCATTTGTTATGCAGGATCTTACAAAAAAGAATACCCGACTGTCCCAGGATCTTGAAGAGTGCAAGGCCCAACATGAGGCCGCACTAGCCGCTAGAGGGGGAGCCACAGAGACCCCCTCTGGTAATATACGCTTCAAAAGAAAAATAGTTTATGAAGTGCGGCGGGTGTGTAAATCTGACAAAAACATTGCAGATGGCGCCGGACTAGATCCGGACAAGCAACAGCTCTTACTTGGCTAAAGGTCGGCGAGAGCGTGCTTACTAGGTGCAAGGGAAAAAAATGACCTCCAAGATGCCAACACCAAGTTGGGTGAGGAACTAAAGGATGTGAGGGCCCAGTTGTCTAACTCCGTAAAGGAGAATCGGCGGCTTCGTCGCGGCATTTTTAGTAAGTGCTTGAGTGAACTTTGAAAGAGTTAGGCGAGGAAGGCGACTAACATAAACATGTATGTAGGTTTGCTCACAGGTCGTCCTGAGGAGGAGATGCCCAGTTCTTCGGGTGATCTTCTTCCCGAATTATGCTACCTGCACGAACGAGTCCGGCGGTGATGAAAGGCATCGGCCAGGCCTTGTGGGCATCTATCTCCCTGCCCGAAGGCATTGGGGAGCTGGCGAGCGGCTTCAAGGAGCACGCGGCGCTTTCCGACTATGGAAGATGTCGGCCTGCCGTCAAAGGCGCCAGGAGGCTGGGCCATGGTAAAGACGCGGTACACGGTGACCCAAACCACATGGCCGAGGTCGGACCTGTGGGGCCTGATGGGATGGAGATCCATGTAAGCTTAGTGTATGGCCAAGTAGAATTGGCTGCCAAGTATTCCCAGCAAGATTGTAAATTAGATAGCCTATTAGATGGCATTGAGGAGGAATACAATGAGTCGAGTTGACTATGTAAAAATATGACATGAAAAAATGTCTTCTAGCCGGATTGTAGATCGTTTGTCATAGCGGACCTTTTCGCTTCGACCTCAAGACCCAATAGTACGGAGTGTGTCCGAATACCTTCGTGGTTATATAAGAACCGGGGTATGCATGGAGACAAGGCATAGGGGACATTATTGCTGTATCAGGCAAGTGCCCAACTAGTTATGTTATATTACATGGGTAGTAAGAAACATCTTCCAGGGAGAATAGTTCCGTTAAGGGTTCCTTTCGCTAGGATGCATGCCCTAAAGTGCATGTCAAAGCTGCTATGAAAGCAGAAAATCATCTGGGGGCAGATGGGTAAATAGTTAAAAATCATCTTTCAGTTCACCGACCGAATATTCCCTTAAGAACGCTAGCTTTCGGCTTCACCCAGTCTGAGGTACACATCCGGCTGACCCGGCAGTAACAATCGCAGAGGTGCTCGCTTTACCTCCTAGCCGAACAATCGGGAACATAGGGGTAAGCACAGGAGCCAGGCAACCCAGCTTGGCCAAAACTTAAGTCATATCGATGCATATAATGGTGAATAAAAGGTACATGCGGAAGTTTAACGCATGTGTTGGGCGTGAAGCCCGTATAAATTAACCACATTAAAGAAGCCCCCAGTATAATGAGCGCGGACAGCGCGTCAAGTGTGTGCGAAAAAAGGCGCAAACGAGCCTCTAGAGGCTTCAAGAAGAAGGAGGAGGAAGGAGAGAAATAGAAGACAGCAAAAATAGAAACTGTGGACGGAGGAAGGAGACGAACTTGGAGTCTGGCGCTTAGGCGTAGAATCTTCGTAGGTGGGCTGCGTTCCATGGGTTCGGCTCGAGTCGGTTATCCGATGCGTTTCGCAGACAGTATGCTCCGCCGGTCAGGACCTCGTCGATGATGAAGGGACCTTCCCATTTGGGCTTGAGTTTGTCCTTTTTCTTGTCCGGCAGGCGTAGAACTAGTTCGTCAACGTTATAAGCTTTGGCCCGTACTTCCCTGCTTTGATATCCTCGAGCCTAGTGTTGATAGAATGTGGAACGAGCTTTTGCCACGTCGCGCTCCTCCTCCAATGCGTCCAAACTGTCCTGCCGATCGAGCTCGGCTTCTCTTTCTTCATACATGCGCACTGGAGGTGAGTCATGTAATTATGTCGCAGGGCAAGACTGCCTCTGCGCCGTACACCATAAAGAATGGTGTGAATCCGGTAGTACGATTCGGCGTGGTCCGCAGCCCCCAGAGTACGGAGTCGAGCTCCTCAACCCAGTGCGTGTTAGATTCCTTGAGGGACCGCACTAGTCTGGGTTTAATGCCGCTCATGATTAGACCATTTGCTCGTTCGACTTGGCCGTTGGTTTGAGGGTGATAGTCTGAGGCGTAATCGAGCTTGATGCCCAAGTTTTTGCGCCATAATTTGACCTCATCGGCCGTGAAGTTGGTGCCGTTATCAGTGATGATACTGTGGGGGACACCGTAACGGTTCACTACCCCTGATATGAAGTCTATCACCGGTCCGGATTCGGCCGTTTTAACAGGCTTGGCCTCTAGCCATTTGGTGAATTTATCCACCATGACCAATAGGTATTTTTGCTTGTGGGTTCCTCCCTTAAGGGGTCCAACCATGTCAAGCCCCAGGACATGACGGCCAGGTGATGGGTATAGTTTTAAGGGCGGTGGGTGGCATGTGGCTTTGGTTAGCAAAAAGCTGGCAACCGATGCATCGTTGGACTAAGTCATGCGCATCTGCCGGGCCGTCGGCCAATAAAATCCTGTACGGAAGGCCTTGCCTACAAGGGCCCGGGCTGCGGCGTGGTGCCCACCCAGTCCCGCATGAATTTCAGCCAGGAGGTTTCGCCCTTCCTCTTCGGAGATACACCTTTTAAGGACTCCGGTAGTGCTTTTCTTATAAAGCTCTCCCTCATGGACTTTATAGGCTTTAGATCGCCATACTATGCAGCGAGCCTCATTTTCGTCTTCGGGGAGTTCCTTCCTAGTTAGGTAGGCTAGGAATGGTTCCGTCCACGGGGCGATAACCGCCATTATTTCGTGAGCGGAGGGTGTTATCTCGAGGCGAGCCTCGGTTGTGTCGAAGTGTTCGGCGTCGAGCAGATGCGGTTGGGTCCGGATTGTTATTGCGGACTCCCTTCCCATAATGCGGATGGCTTGAACAGCCGTTCCAGGAAGATGTTGGGCGGGACGGCATCACGTTTTGCACCGATGCGTGCCAATATATCCGCTGCCTGGTTGTTGTCCCGGGCTATATGATGAAATTCGAGCCCTTCGAACCATGCTGATATTTTTAGGACCGCATTGCGGTATGCTGCCATTTTTGGATCTTTGGCATCAAAGTCTCCGTTTATTTGAGATATCGCGAGGTCCGAATCCCCGCGCACCTCTAGGCGTTTAATGCCCATGGAGACTGCCATCCGGAGGCGTGCGAAGGGCCTCGTATTCGGATGCGTTGTTGGAGTCTGTATACATTATGCGAAGGACATATTGGACTATGTCCCGGTTGGGGGCGTCGGGGCGACGCCAGCCCAGGCCGCCAACATTTTGGAGCCGTCAAAGTGCATGATCCAATTGGAGTATCGCCCGTACTCTTTAGGGAGTTCGACGGTCCATTCGGCCACGAAGTCGGCCAAAACCTGCGACTTGATAGCTCGTCGTGGCTTGTAGGTTATGTCGAATGGAAGGATCTCTATGGCCCATTTAGCAATCCGTCCTGTCGCGTCACGGTTGTTTACAATGTCATTAAGAGGTACTTCGGAGGCTACCGTTATCGAACACTCTTGAGAGTAGTGTCGCAGCTTCCGGGATGCCATGAACACCGCGTATGCTATCTTTTGATAGTGTGGGTACCGGGATTTGCATGGAGTTAGGACAGTGGACACATAGTAAACCGGTTTTTGAAGAGAGAACCGGTGTCCGTCCGTTTCTCGTTCGACAACGAGGACCGCGGCCGACAACTTGATGTGTTGCGGCGATATATAATAGCATTGGTTCGCCGTTGCCAGCGCGCCGGGACGGGATTTGTTGCCAAAATGGCCTTTATTTCTTCGAGTCCGGCCGTGGCGGCATCCGTCCACTCGAAGTGTTCGGTGCGCCGGAGGAGGCGGTAAAGGGGTAACGCCTTTTCTTCCAAACGGGAGATAAAGCGGCTTAGAGCCGCTACGCATCCCGTAAATTTTTGTATTTGTTTGAGGTCTTTTTGAATATCCAATTGTGACAGACCTCGGATCTTGGCTGGGTTTGCTTCAATTCCTCTACCGGACACAATGAAGCCCAGGAGCTTTCCGGCTGGAACGCCGAAGACGCATTTTTCTGGATTGAGCTTGATGTCATATTTTCGAAGATTGTCGAATGTGAGCCTCAAGTCGTCTACTAGAGTTTCGACGTGCTTGGTTTTGACGACCACGTCATCTACATATGCTTCCACTGTTTTGCCGATCTGGTTTGCCAGACATATACGAATCATGCGCTGATATGTTGCGCCGGCGTTTTTGAGCCCAAAGGGCATTGTGTTGAAGCAGAACGGGCTGTATGGAGTGATGAATGCTGTTGCGGCTTGGTCTGGCTCCGCCATCTTGATTTGGTGGTAGCCGTAGCACGCGTCGAGGAAGCACAATGAGTCGTGTCCTGCTGTAGCGTCAATACTTTGATCAATTCGAGGGAGGGGAAGGGATCCTTTGGGCAAGCCTTATTAAGGTCTTTAAAATCAACACATAGGCGCCAGGATTTATCCTTCTTTGGTACCATCACCAGGTTTGCTAGCCAGTCCGGATGTTTTATATCTACGATGAATCCGGCTTCCAAAAGTTTGGCTAGCTCCTCTCCCATGGCCTGTCTCTTGGGTTCGGAAAAGCGCCGAAGAGCCTGTTTGACTGGCTTGTATCCTTTTAGGATGTTTAGGCTGTGCTCGGCCAGCCGACGTGGGATTCCTGGCATGTTTGAAGGGTGCCAGGCAAAGATGTCCCAGTTTTCTTGTAGATGTTCTCGTAGTGTGGCGTCTACATCAGGGTTTAGTTGTGCCCCAATGGAGGCCGTCTTTGTAGGGTCTGTTGGGTGGACTTGGAATTTGACTATTTCATCCGCTGGTTTAAAAGAGGTGGACTTGGATCTTTTATCAAGTATCACATCGTCCCTGTTCACCGTGGGAGCGCATCATGTGAGTTCCTCGGCCGCTAGGGCTTCGAATAGTGCCTCAAGGGCTAGTGTGGCTGTCTTGTTTTCGGCGCGGAGTGCTATGTTCGGATCACTAGCAAGAGTGATGATTCCGTTAGGTCCGGGCATTTTATGCTTCATGTACCCATAATGGGGTATAGCTTGAAAAATTGTGAATGCCTATCGTCCTAATAAAGCATGATATCCGCTGTTGAACGGGGCTACTTGAAATGTGACCTCCTCGGACCTGTAATTGTCCGTGAGCGAACACTACGTCCGGTGTGATTTTTCTGTGTAGCATGCTTCCCGGCTAGGGATTATTCCTCTAAAGGTTGTGCTTTGCTTCGCTCAATGCGGTTCCAGTCTATTTCCATTTTTCGGAGGGTTTCCTCATAGATGAGGTTTAATCTGCTGCCGCCATCCATGAGTACCTTAGTAAGGCGAAAAGCCGCCCACTATCGGACCGAGGACCAATGCGGTGGTGCTCGGGCTGTTGAATATAGGTTAAATCACGGCATTAAAGGTAATAGCCGTGTCACTCCATGGATTTATTGTTGCTACTTGGTAGACTTCGGCAAGGTTGCGGAGTGTTCGTTTTCGCATGTTATTTGATGCGAAAGTCTCGAAGACTGTTAACACCGTACTGTTGTTGCTGGGCTGGGATTCTGAAGCTAGAAGCTCTTCGCCACTTTTGGCCACCTGCCGTAGTATCCAACATGCTCGAAGGCTATGAGTTGGAGTGGCGCCCTCCGTACTGTGAATTTTGCAGGGTCCGTTTAGCCAACCCTCCAGTACGGTTCCGTACCCTTTAGGGGGTTTTGGTTTTTTGGTATTTAGCCCAGGTGCTTGATGATGATGCACCCTTTTACTTCACACCAGGGATGTATTCAGGGCTGGATTATCCCAAAATTTACTTTCGGTTTTCCAGGCGCTCTCCATCGCAGAGTACTTTTGTACTATGGTCGCCAAGTCAGCAAAGCGTGTAATTTTGCAACGACTTATGGCGTTTAGGATTCCCTTGTCCGTGCAATTATTGCAGAAAATTGGGATTGCGTCCTCCTCTCGGCAGTCCTTTATCCTGTTAATAACCAGGAGGAATCTGACCCAGTAATGATGTACTGTTTCAGCGGGCTCTTCCCGCATTCGAGAGAGATCGCTAATGTTTGGGTGGGCGGGTGGAACTAGATCCGGAACCCCGTCCAATTTAGGACTCAAGGGCCGAGAAGTTTCCGAACTCGGGAGTTGGGATTTTTGAGTGTTATCCAATGAGTCCAACCCGCCGCGACTTTAAGTTCGAGGGCTTGATCAACATCCGTCCCTCTGCGGGAATCCGGCATGGAGGGATCGGGAATCCGGATGCAGCTAGTCCTTAAGATAGAAGAAGAATCGCCGCATTGCTCCTCTATCACAGCAACATGATAGGTAGCACAGGAGAGTTGATCTCCCTCGGATCGGTTTTAGGCCCGATCCGGTCGTAGTCTGTGGCGACTCGAGGCGGCGATGCGATCCAAGAGCTTCGTTTACGGAGGAGAGCTCGATCGGATCTAACTGTTCGGCAAGTTCGGATTAATATGGAGATTGGTTTCGATGACTCGAGAGGTCATCATCGGTAGCGATGGCGAACTGGCGGTCATAAGAAAACCACCTAGCCGAAGAGTCTGACCAGCGGCCAAGGCTCCTTTGGCGATAGTATCGTCTTTAAAGACGAGATGAGGCATCCTACCTAACGGCGACGGCATAGAGGAACTCTCGATGAAAGCACCAATGTCAGTGTCAAAACCGGCGGATCTCGGGTAGGGGGTCCCGAACTGTGCGTCTAGGCGGATGGTAACATGAGACAATGGACACGATGTTTTTACCCAGGTTCAGGCCCTCTCGATGGAGGTAATACCCTACTCCTGCTCGATTAATATTGATGATATGGGTAGTACAAGAGTAGATCTACCACGAGATCAAGGAGGCTAAACCCTAGAAGCTAGCATATGGTATGATTGTTGTTAGATCCTCTGGACTAAAACCCTCCGGTTTATATAGACACCGGATAGGTTAGGGTTACACAGTCGGTTACAATGGTGGGAGATCTACATATCCGTATCGCCAAGCTTGCCTTCCACGCCAAGGAAAGTCCCATCCTGACACGGGACGAAGTCTTCAATCTTGTATCTTCATAGTCCAGGAGTCCGGCCAACGGTGATAGTTAGGCTATCCGGACACCCCCTAATCCGGGACTCCCTCAAGCTGGTTGGCAGAGAAGAAGCTCCGGCGCACCCCTACCTGGCGCGCCAAATGTCGGATGTGGGGTTCCGGCAAACCCTTAAGGTTTGAACAATGGGGTGCGCGCAAAGTCTTTCCCTCCTACCGA
Organism: Aegilops bicornis; assembly: GCA_021605145.1. Lineage (NCBI taxonomy): Eukaryota > Viridiplantae > Streptophyta > Magnoliopsida > Poales > Poaceae > Aegilops > Aegilops bicornis. The sequence goes on from CM038672.1 coordinate 350,457,595, forward strand.
TCTACACTCTAGCTCGCTAAGATCTTGCGGACGAACTCAACCAACTCACAACATTGAAAGAGACACGGGGTTTATACTGGTTTGGGCCACCATTGTGGTGCAATAACCTACTCCAGTGTGGTGGTGGTGGATTGCCTCTTGGGCTGATGATGAACAGTACAAGGGAAGAACAACCTCCTGAGGTTGAGGTGTTTTTGTGCGTATGAACTTGTGGTGTGAGGATTCGATGAACTGCTCGATCCTCTACTACTGTGGTGGCTAGTCCTATTTATATAGGCCCTGGTCCTCTTCCCTAATGTGGAGCGGGAAGGGAGCCAACAACGGCGGGAAAATTTGAAGGGGGACAGCTAGTACAAGCTATCCTGACAAAAGCGGTCTTCGCCTGCGAAAATCCCTGGGGTGACGCCGTCTTGGGCTCCATGATGACCTCCGCCTTTCTGTCCTCCTGGTCTTGGTCTAGTTGCACCAATATGGCAACCTTTGCCTGATGCCTCGGTACTCTTCGCCTGCGCTTGCCTCCTTAGCACAAAAGAGGAAATGGGGATGTTGTGCACCCTGGCGCCCACCTGGCACCCGCCTGGCGCCGTTCGTCACGGCTCACGTCACGAGTGCCTCCTTAGGTTTGCCCTGCCTTGATATCTCCGCTCCTTGAGCCTGCCTGGCTAGGCTACTCTAGAGGAAGTCTTGCGCCGTCCGCCTCGCGAGGGTCTTGGGCGCTTTGTCGATGAAGATGGGCCGTATGGCCCACTGCTTAGCCACGCCATGGGCCGCAGGCAGGCAAGTATGGGGTCCCCCGCTCCCAGAACACCGACAAGCACCATTTTCTTCAGCCGAAGAAATGCTTCATCTACCTTAGTGGGCTCTGTGATAGAGACAAAAGCATAGAGCCCACAAAAATTAGATAAATGAGAAGCTCTTGAGCGTGTGAGAGGACTTGGTGCTTCAATGTCATCGATGTTCTTTTCAACTTGCACTTCCTTTGCAACACGAGGATGAGATGGTTGTCGTCGAGGAATTTGATCAGCATTTTCTTAAGCACTGTCGGATGTGGGGTTCCAGCAAACCCTTAAGGTTCGAACACTGGGGTGCGCGTGATGTCTTTCCCTCCTACCGATCTGCGCTCTAGCTCGCTAAGATCTTGCGGACGAACTCGATGAACTCACAACACAGAAAGAGACACGGGGTTTATACTAGTTCGGGCCACCGTTGTGGTGTAATACCCTACTCCAGTGTGGTCGTGGTGGATTGCCTCTTGGGCTGATGATGAACAATGCAAAGGAAGAACAACCTCCTGAGGTTGAGGTGTTCTTGTGCGTATGAACTTGTGGTGTGAGGAGTCGATGAACTGCTCGATCCTCTACTACTGTGGTGGCTAGTCCTATTTATATAGGCCCTGGTCCCCTTCCCAAATGTTGAGCGGGAAGGGAGCCAACAACGGCGGGCAAATTTGAAGGGGGACAGCTAGTACAAGTTATCCTGAAAAAAGTGGTCTTCGCCTGCGAAAAGCCCTGGGGTGACGTCGTCTTGGGCTCCACGATGACATCCGCCTTGCCGTCCTCCTAGTCTTGGTCTAGTTGCACCAATATGGCAACCTTTGCCTGATGCCTCGGTACTCTTCGCCTACGCTTGCCTCCTTAGCACCAAAGAGGAAATGGGGACACTATGCACCCTGGCGCCCGCCTGGCACCCGCCTGGCGCCGTTCGTCATGGCTCCCGTCACGAGTGCCTCGTGAGGTTTGCCCCGCCTTCATATCTCCGCTCCTCGTGAGCCTGCCTGGCTAGGCTACTCCAGAGGAAGTCTTGTGTCGCCCGCCTCGCGAGGCTTGGACCCTCGCGAGGGTCTTCGGCGCTTTGTCGATGAAGATGGGCCGTTCGGCCCACTGCTTAGCCACGCCATAGGCCGCAGGCAGGCATGTTTGGGGACCCCCATTCCCAGAAAGCCGACAGTAGCCCCCGGGCCCAAGGTGCGCTCGGGCTTGGCTTCACGGCGAAGCCAAGGGTCAAGTTCGGAGCGCCGCGGGCCCCAAAATCCTGCGGCCTCGGTCGACGCGTGGCGGTTGATTGGACGTGGGCGTCTCCGCTTCCCCACGCTGCCTTTGAATTCGCCCGGCTATGCAGCCCCCGCGGCCTACATAGTTATTCCTACGCCTCTTGTGCCTTGCTTCCCCAATTCCTCTGCTTCCTTGCGACTCAGCTTCTCTTCCCCAATCTAACTCGCGCTCCGCCTTCTCCATAGCCATCGCGCCTCAGCAAGTTGAGAAGGGGAAGAGCCCTTTGCCTCTTCGTACGCCTCCGCCCTTGGCGTTGGCGCTCGGCGATCTCGCGTGCTCAGCAGCGAGGCCATGGACAAGGTGCGACCGATGCTTGCCTCCAGCTTCAATGAGTGGGGGGAGATGGTGGCTTGGCCCGCGTCCCGCACTCGCTCGGTTCAGACGGCCACTGAGATCCCAATCTTCATAGACGCCCTCTAGGCAGGCCTGATTCCTCCCTTCTCTGCCTTCTTCAACGTTGTGCTTGAGCACTATCAGATCCACATGCTGCATCTCGACCCTCAGTCCGTGACACTTCTTGCTGTCTTCGTCTTTGTGTGTGAAGCCATGGTGGTCATTGCTCCTTCGGTGGCTCTCTTCCGCCACTTCTTCTCGTTGCATCTGGCCGACCCTCAGCAGTGCTCAGGGTGCGCGAGCTTCCAGGCTGTGGCTGCGACAGCAGGCGAGGGGATCGATTTCGAGCTTCCTCCATCCACGAGTGACTTCCGGATACGATGGGTGTTTGTTGACGCTGAGGTGCTTAGTCTTCTGCTTCAAGCTCCGTAGGGGCCCGCTGTTCCTAACCCCTGCTGGGGCCATCAACGGCTCGCGAGCCCCGGCCTTGCCGATGTCAGCTCAGGTTGAAGTTCTTTGAAGGATCGTGGGCGTAATGCTGCTCCGATGGCGGTGAAGGAATTCGTCCAACGCCCGGGTCGCTCCGCTCAGCGCCATTCTCGCCCCATGTGGACCTTACTCGAAGCCAAGACCACATGAGGTTTGTGGAGTCCTGCTCCTCCTTGGGGCGCTTGAGGATAGTGCTCAGGGTCTTGACGGGCGTCTCTCTACCAGCCGATCTACTCAGGAATAGTTGCCTACTGTACCATTGTGAGAATAAGGATGAATTTGTAAAGGCCATGCCTCTCTTTGATGAACGGGGGTCGCGACCGGTCGGCCTGGAGGGGCCTCGGGAGAACCCTGTTGTCGTGGTTCCCTTCCCTGCCCCTGACGCTGGGCTCGCCCCGAGTGATGGTGCAGGTGGGCGAGCCCAGGCAGAGACCGGCGGCCTGAATGCTGAGGAGCACATGCCGAGTAGCGACCCTGGGGCATCATCCTCAGGAGCTTGCCACCCCCCTCTTGGGGCGTTGGTTGTTGAGGAGACATTGCCTGTGACTCTGAGGCCGGGGCTCGGGGTGCCTCGGGAGGTCGGGGTGAACCGGCGCCCAGCTGTTCGCCCGCAGCAGGCGCCCTAAAGATATTCTTCCGAGCTCTTCTGCGGCCCCACTGCGCTCCGGCCATCATGTCCAGCATTTCGGTCGTCTTTGTGTGGACTTCGAGGAGCTCCTCAAGAGGAAAGGATCCCCCAGTGGCAGCAACATCTTCGGACCGCTGAAGCGGAGGAAGTACATCGCCATTGACGTGTGAGTATCGTGCACTTGTGGCTTTCCATGTGCTCCTTTCTTCCTCTAACGCCAGTCTTTCAGGACCCCTTCCGCTGAAGCTGCTAAGCCTCCTGAGGATCTGCCTCCTTCTTCCTCAACTCTCCCGCCTGCCTCGAGCGCTCAGAGTCCTACCCCTGGGGCAGAGTTGGTTGAAGGGGCACTTATGCCTTCCTGGCGTACTGATCCTGCGGCCTCGCCACTCCTCCCCATTGGCCTGGTGTGGAGCTTGGCAGGCGTGCCCAAGACTCCTCCGCTGATATTCGATGGTAGCTTGTTGGCTTTGATCCTCGGCTCCTCCTCAAGTAGCAAGCCCCAGCAGGATTGGGCTTCTCGCGAAGACGGGCTGGTGTCGGATGCGGCACCAGCCCCTAGCCCCTAGCCCATGTGGCGCCCTGCCTGCAGCCCCCGAGGTGAGGGACGAAGAAGGCCGGGCGTTCGAGCTTGAGAGCGGGCAGAGTGTGGTTCGCCATGAGCTCTTTCAAGCGGCGATAACTGTGATGGGCCTGCTTAGTGAAGAGCTCGCGAGTGTTGATTCGTGTCTCGAGGCTGAAGGTCTCCGGCTAGCAGAGGAGCGGTGCAAGCTGAAGGTGGCCATCAACCTTGGCCGCTATCAGTGTGACCTTGAGAACGCCAAGGCTGAGGCGTCTCTCAAGATTTCCTACGAAGCCCGCTCTCGGGCCCTGGAGGAGGCTCGCGAGGCTGATCGCCGCCGCGAGGATGTGGAGAAGCACGCGTGGCAACTCCAGGCCTAGAGCGCGTCTCTAGAGCAGCAGGTGGAGGTGCGCAAGGCTGCTCTTGCATCGCTGAGGGGGACACCTGCGGAGGAAGAGGGGATCCGGAAGAGTGAGGAAGCGCTGGCCATAGAGGCCATGGAACGCAGCCGCAAGATCGAGCAACTGGAGATGAGGGAGCGTCAAGTTGCCTAAGCAGAAGATGTCGTCGAGGCTCGCGAGGCCGGAGTTGAGGAGGAGTTGAACCGCCTTGTGGCCGAGGTTTGCACGGACTTGGAGGGCAGGTACGATCTGAGTTTGAAACTCGCGGGCGTGGAGGATGAGGGTAGGGCTGCTGCCCCAGGCCCAGGTTGGACGAGGCCGAGAGGCGCGCGGAAGCCACGGCCGCTGCCCTAGTCATGGCACAGGCGGACTTGGCCTCCGCTCGCACCGAGCTGCGTTCCCTCCGGAGACGGGTTGATGATGCAGAGGTCGTCGTGAGGCAGAACACGAAGGAGGTGCTCCAACGCCAAACGCTTGAGCGCGAGCATGCCCCCATGCTTCAGGATCTTCGGAACAGGGCCAATATCGCCCTGGGCTACATTTGCGATGTGGGCGCCGACTCCTCACTCAAATGATTACGCTAGCCACCTAACATTCTTCACCGAGGTGGTGACGCTTTGGAGGCTCGATCTGCCCAAGCTCGCCAGACTTGTGGAGGAAAGGGGCGGCTTGCTTGAGCGCTTTCTGTGGCGTCTTCATCCACCTCTGAATGCCGACCTCAACTTTGATTTTGGCGCTGCTATCACCCCGTACCCACGGCTGTCAAAGGCGACTGGCGTGTTGGGTCGAGGACCGTGTGGACGCGTTGGTAAGGGCCTTCACTTCGGAGGATGATGCGGTGGTGGTCGCCGCAGACAAAGGCGGTTTGGTCGATGATGGCGCCGGGGGCGTCGCCAATGACGGCGATGAGGCCGATGAAGATGATGACGAGGCGAGTGACGCGTCTGCAAGTGACGCAGCGAGCAACATCTCCGGCTGATCCCTTGTTCTCCCATCATTTCTTCCTGTGCACAAACTCGGGCGTGGCCCTTGGAAACTTTTAAGAGCATTTTGAGAGGGGGAGCCCCTCATGTAAGCAAATCGCACTTTTTATTTTTCCATGCGGTGTGAGTTTGTGTCCTCGTGAACTTGTGAATCCTGATGCGAGTTTTCTGCCCTGGTTTACCTTAGTCAGCGCCAGCCTTGAGATAGGCTATGACATGCCGAGTTTCTGAGAACCTTGCGGAGCTCGCCGCCCTGCCAGAAGGGGCCCCACGTGGAGTGGGCACCAGTTGCAGCACGCGCTCGGGGCGCGTGTGCTTCATGCAGTCCCACTCGCGAGGAGCTCGTGAGGGAAAGGAGACGGACATGAGTGCCAAACAAAGCGAGATCCAGAAGGCAAGAAATTGCTCAAACGAGAAAAGGCTCCCAACGCGCGCATCAATAAAAACTCAGCTTCAACTCAAATCTAGATCCAGAAAGCAAAGCTATAGAAGGTAAGATCCAAAGCAAAAGGCCGCGTCCGGCACCTAGTCCAGTCTTCTGGTCTTCAAGTCTTCTCACCAGCGCGGAGCTAAGTGCTGCCACTAGGCGTGGGAGGGAGCCCCAGGGCCTGAGGCCGGCACCCCTGAGACTCCAGAGCGTGTACAGCCCCAACTCACTATTACGTGAGAGTGTCACGGGCGGCGAGCTTCACAGGCACCAGGCCTTCTTCACAGGTACCGGCCTTGCTTCATATCGCCAGATGAGGGCCCCGACTTGCGCCGCTCTCGACCTTCTCTGAGACGACCGGAGACCAGGACGAAACAGAGGAGGGAAAGAGGACGCCAACGGTTCCCTCGGCGACCACAGGTCCTCTGCCGATGGAAGGGTTGGCGAGGCCTCCCCGGCAGAGGGCCTACCTCCGGGTGTCGTCAGGCATTGCGCGCTTCGGGGAGGGGCCTTGCTCCTGGCTCCCTCTTGGTGGCCCCCAGCACGTCTCCCTTGCTAGAGCGGGTGTCGCCGCACCTGGGTTGTCGATCGACACGGCAACCTGGTACATCTGTATCCCATGGTTAGCGTAAACCTGTTCTTGAGTGGCTAGTGGTACCCTATAATTGCCGCTGTTGGCGCGATCGTTGTGGTTCTCTGTTGGCTCTCGGAAAGCCTCCGCTCCTAGCGCCCCTTCTCCCCAATCTTCTCCAACGAACTAGCCGATGTCGTCCTCTGGTGCGTACCCTTGCTCCATCATGCGGGGCACGTAGGCTTCCCGGGCCGTCACCCCGAACACCTCGCCATGGTGCCCCACGCTCCACGTTGCTCCACCCATGATGGCGTCCTGGGGATGACGATATGGCACCCGGCCTGAACCGTGGGGGGTGATGCTTGCACTTGTGCTTGTCGAGGGCGGCGTGGGGGGACTGGATCCCCCTGCGCCGCCGGCTGTGCTGATGTTGATGAAGCCCTCGTGCAAAGTTGGCGGTGCGCAGATGAGGTGATGCTCGCCGCGCGGCCCTGCAGCGGCCTAGGGGGGGGAGTCGATAGCAGAAGGGTGGTGCTCCCGATGCCGCTGCCTCCAGCAGCTCAACGGCTCGCTCAAGTAGCGTGTCCCGGCCGCTCTCCGTCAGCCTGCATCGCAGCTGCTCCCTTTCCAACGTAAGTGCCGCCCGCATGTTCGCTTTCTCCCGCCGCGAGTGCGGCGCTGTTGCTGGGGCGTGGCTCGCCGCTCTCGCCGCGACCCAAACTTGCCGCAGGGTGAGGGTGGATGACGCTTGACCGCGCTGTCCATGCCCAGGGGAGCCTGGTGGCGCCCGTGCCGCTTGCGGTGCGGGGTCGAGATCTCCACAGGCAGGCGGCGGCGTCCGGGCCGGCCAGGCTGCCTAGCGGTCGGAGCTGGTCCTTGGGTCGCCAGACATCGCAGCCGGTGAACGTCAAAGAGCTGTGTCAGTGTCAAAACCGGCGGATCTCTGGTAGGGGGTCCCGAACTGTGCGTCTAGGCGGATGGTAACAGGAGACAAGGGACACGATGTTTTTACCCGAGTTACGGTCCTCTCGATGGAGGTAATACCCTACTCTGCTTGATTAATATTGATGATATGGGTAGTACAAGAGTAGATCTACCACGAGATCAAGGAGGCTAAACCCTAGAAGCTAGCCTATGGTATGATTGTTGTTCCTCCCTACGGACTAAAACCCTCTGGTTTATATAGACACGGATAGGTTAGCGTTACCGCAGTCGGTTACAATGGTAGGATATCTACATATCCGTATGGCCAAGCTTGCCTTCCACGCCAAGGAAAGTCCCATACGGACACGGGGCGAAGTCTTCAATCTTGTATCTTCATAGTCCAGAGTCCGCCAGCGGTGATAGTTCGGCTATCCGGACACCCCTAATCCGGGACTCCTCGGTAGCCCGAACCAGGCTTCAATGACGATGAGTCCGGCGTGTTGATTGTCTTGACATTGCGGCGGGTTCTTACGCAAATTCCATATACTTGAATAGTGTCCGGCCCGATAAATGCTGCGCTCCTTGGCTTCTACGCCCAATAATGGCCATCTTCCACGTGTTTGAATGAATGCGAAAAGCCAGGGTATTTTTACAATTACCCCCCTAGCTGCGCAAATGAGTTGCCTATAAAAGGGGCAAGGTTCTAGATCTGAGTCACGCCATCCCCCCTTCGCGAGCTTTCATCGGAGCGCCTTTGACCAAAGCCCATTCCATCATGGACAGTCGATGCGGCTCCTCCTCTCATGCTCCCAGCCCTCAGCCTGGAAATTGGGAGAGATGCCCAGTCCCGGATAGCGAGCTAGTTATACTCCAAGCCAAGGGATTTCTTCCCCCGGCCTTCATGGTTCCGGTTCGAGCCGGACTTGCCACCTACAAGGGAGGAAATCAAGCGGAGAGTGTCCCCGATCCCTCTAAAGGAGAGCGGGTATGCTTCATCTCTTATCTAGTAAGAGGACTCGGATTTCCAATCCATCCGTTTCTCCGGGGGCTCTTGGAGTTCTACGGCCTCAAGTTGCACCACCTTACTCCTGCCTCCATCTTGCACATCGCGGGCTTCGTGGCCCTTTGCGAACTGTTCTTTGGCGTCGAGGCTCATTTCGGGCCGTGGAAGAGATTATTCTGCCTAGTACCCCGTTCTCATGAGGGATCAATATATCAAGTGGGCGGAGCCGAGCTATGGCGCATTGCCGTGAACGGATACCTATCCGGAACCCCGAAGAAGGCGTCCGAAGACTGGCCTTCGGAATGGTTTTACATGGAGGACGTCCCACTGCCGGATCCTATTCGGATCGGCCTTCCGGAGTTCGGCAATGCTCCCACGAAGAAGCGCCTAAGCGAGCGCCCTCGAACCCTGGAGGAAAATGACCGGATGTCCTCTACTTGATGAGCGAATAATATCTTGGCTCATGCGGATTGACCATGATTGGAGTCATGGCAATCTGCATTATGAGGAGTCTGATCGCTCCAATATAGGGGCCACCCATGTGGGACTTCAACGGGGAGGACGATGCCACCCGCCATGGCCGCAAAGGGCCGGGATCGGTCGCCGAACTGGTGAAGATCTTGTCTGCCATTTATAAAGGGGAGGAGGAGGATTTCCTCCGTGTCAATCCATGAAGGAGTTTTATTCGAATAATCCTCGAAGCTGGGTAAGCAAACATCTTTGTGGCATGTCCGATCCATGTTCCCATGGTTAAATATCTCATTTCATGGTTTTACGCACGAGGAACTGCGCCCGGTGTGGAGAAGATACACAGCCCGCCCCACAACCCGAGGATCGGAGCGGTCCCTCGATCCGACCTCCGAAGAGGATCTGGATATAAAGGTGGAGTTGATCGACGGGGTGTTCCACCAACTTAGCATCTACAATGCTTTGGTTGCCATCACAGCCGATTACCCCAGAATACTTCCAGCCTCACACGTAACTGAGACCGAGGTCCCAATATTCTGATAATGACCCATCCGTGCTTATTTCTTGATCACCGTATACCAATGGTGTTTCACGAAGTACCTTGAGGCGAGGAAGCCGAGCCATGTGACTAGCCAACAAAAGGCGTCTGTTACACGGGCTAAAAAGTGCGGTCCGGATCGAAACTCCGCCCATAGCGGTATGGCGTGTCACCATGTTCCTAGGATTGATTCCTGGAAGGCGTACTAACGCTGACTCTCTTTTCAGGAAAAAGAGCGCTCGCCGAACTGAGTCCGGAGAGGTTTCCAATCGAACCTCCGTCGGCCAGGCTCCAAAGCCGGGTCCAGAAGCGGAGGCGAACACGAGGCGTACGTCGGATGCTCCTCCGACAGAGGATGCCGACAGATTGTCCGCCACCAACTCCAAGGTGGAGAGCGCCTTGAATCACAGTCGCCGCCGGACATTTCTTCGTGACGCATGTTTATCCCAAGAGCCCATGAATGCCTTCAATTCGGGAGATGCGCACCTTCGTGCCGCTCAAGATGGTCTAGCCAGAGCCAAGGAGCAGTATGTAGAGGACATACGGGTAAGGAAATTTGACAGTTATATATGCCAGTAGCCCCCGAGACTTAAAATAGTTAGAATAACTGATTTAAGAATCATTTGTTATGCAGGATCTTACAAAAAAGAATACCCGACTGTCGGGAGCTTGAAGAGTGCAAGGCCCAACTTGAGGCCGCACTAGCCGCTAGAGGGGGAGCCACAGAGACCCCCTCTGGTAATATACGCTTCAAAAGATAAATAGTTTATGAAGTGCGGCGGGTGTGTAAATCTGACAAAAACATTGTAGATGGCGCCGGACTAGATCCGGACAAGCAACAGCTCTTGCGCCAGCTAAAGGCCGGCGAGAGCGTGCTTACTAGGGTGCGGCGGGAAAAAAATAACCACCAAGATGCCAACACCAAGTTGGGTGAGGAACTAAAGGATGTTCGGGCCCAGTTGTCTGACTCCGTAAAGGAGAATCGGCGGCTTCGTCACGGCATTTTCAGTAAGTGCTTGAGTGAACTTTGAAAGAGTTCGGCGAGGAAGGCGACTAACATAAACATGTATGTAGGTTTGCTCACAGGTCGTCCTGAGGAGGAGATGCCCAGTTCTTCGGGTGATCTTCTTCCCGAACTGCGTCAGCTACTGCAAACGAGTCCGGCAGGTGATGAAAGGCATCGGCCAGGCCTTGTGGGCATCTATCTCCCTGCCCGAAGGCATTGGGGAGCTGGCAGAGTGGCTTCAAGGAGCACGGCGGTGCTTCCGACTATGGAAGATATCGGCCTGCCGTCAAGGCGCCAGGGAGGCCTGGGCCATGGTAAAGACGCGGTACACGAAGGCTGACCCAAACCACATGGCCGAGGTCGGACCTGTGGGGCCTGATGGGATGGAGATCCATGTAAGCTTAGTGTATGGCCAAGTAGAATTGGCTGCCAAGTATTCCCAGCAAGATTGTAAATTACATAGCCTATTAGATGGCATTGAGGAGGAATACAATGAGTCGAGTTGACTATGTAAAAATATGACATGAAAAATGTCTTCTAGCCGGATTGTAGATCGTTTGTCATAGCGGACCTTTTAACCCGACCTCAAGACCCAATAGTACGGAGTGTGTCCGAATACCTTCGTGGTTATATAAGAACCGGGGTATGCATGGAGACAAGGCATAGGGGTCATTATTGCTGTATCAGACAAGTGCCCAACTAGTTATGTTATATTACATGGGTAGTAAGAAACATCTTCGAGGAGAATAGTTCCGTTAAGGGTTCCTTTCATTTGGGATGCATGCCCTAAAGTGCATGTCAAAGCTGCTATGAAAGCAGAAAAATCATGCAGGGGCAGATGGGTAAATGGTTAAAATCATCTTTCAGTTCACCGACCGAATATTCCCTTAAGAACGCTAGCTTTCGGCTTCACCCAGTCTGAGGTACACATCCGTCTGACCCGGCAGTAACAATCGCAGAGGTGCTCCCTTTACCACCTAGCCGAACAATCGGGAATGTAGTGGTAAGCAGAGGAGCCAGGCAACCCAGCTTGGCCAAAACTTAAGTCATATCGATGCATATAATGGTGAATAAAAGGTACATGCGGAAGTTTAACGCATGTGTTGGGCGTGAAGCCCGTATAAATAAGCTTCTGTTAAAGAAGCCCCCAGGTATAATGAGCGCGGACAGCACGTCAAGTATGTGCGAAAAAAAGCGCAAACGAGCCTCTAGAGGCTTCAACAAGAAGGAGAAGGAAGGAGAGAAATAAAAGACAGCAAAAATAGAAAATGTGGACGGAGGAAGGAGACGAACTTGGAGTCTGGCGCTTAGGCGTAGAATCTTCGTAGGTGGGCTGCGTTCCATGGGTTCGGCTCGAGTCGGTTATCCGATGCGTTTACATGAGCAGTATGCTCCGCCGGTCAGGACCTCGTCGATGATGAAGGGACCTTCCCATTTGGGCTTGAGTTTGTCCTTTTTCTTGTCCGGCAGGCATAGAACTAGTTCGCCAATGTTATAAGCTTTCGCCCGTACTTCCCTGCTTTGATATCTTCGAGCCTGCTGTTGACAGAATGTGGAACGAGCTTTTGCCACGTCGCACTCCTCCTCCAATGCGTCCAAACTGTCCTGCCGATCGAGCTCGGCTTCTCTTTCTTCATACATGCGCACTGGAGGTGAGTCATGTAATTATGTCGCAGGGCAAGACTGCCTCTGCGCCGTACACCATAAAGAATGGTGTGAATCCGGTAGTACGATTCGGCGTGGTCCACAGCCCCCAGAGTATGGAGTCGAGCTCCTCAACCCAAAGGCGTGTTAGATTCCTTGAGGACCGCACTAGTCTGGGTTTAATGCCGCTCATGATTAGACCATTTGCTCGTTCGACTTGGCCGTTGGTTTGAGGGTGATAGACTGAGGCGTAATCGAGCTTGATGCCCATGTTTTTGCACCATAATTTGACCTCATCGGCCGTGAATTTGGTGCCGTTATCAGTGATGATACTGTGGGGGACACTGTAACGGTGCACTACCCATCATATGAAGTCTATCACCGGTCCGGATTCGGCCGTTTTAACAGGCTTGGCCTCTATCCATTTGGTGAATTTATCCACCATGACCAATAGGTATTTTTGCTTGTGGGTTCCTCCCTTAAGGGGTCCAACCATGTCAAGCCCCGGACATGAACAGCCGGTGATGGGTATAGTTTTAAGGGCGGTGGGTGGCATGTGGCTTTGGTTAGCAAAAAGCTAGCAACCGACGCATCGTTGGACTAAGTCCTGCGCATCTGCCCGGGCCGTCGGCCAATAAAATCCTGTACGGAAGGCCTTGCCTACAAGGGCCAGGGTTGCGGCGTGGTGCCCACCCAGTCCGGCATGAATTTCAGCCAGGAGGTTTCGCCCTTCCTCTTCGGAGATACACCTTTGAAGGACTCCGGTAGTGCTTTTCTTATAAAGCTCTCCCTCATGGACTTTATAGGCTTTAGATCGCCATACTATGCAGCGAGCCTCATTTTGGTCTTCGGGAGTTCCTTCCTAGTTAGGTAGGCTAGGAATGGTTCCGTCCGCAGGCGATAACCGCCATTATTTCGTGGCGGAGGGTGTTATCTCGGGGCAGAGCCTCCGGTTGTGTCGAGTGTTCGGCGTCGAGCGATGCGGTTGGGTCCGGATTGTTATTGCGGACTCCCTTCCCATAATGCGGATGGCTTGAACAGCCGTTCCGGAAGATGTTGGGCAGGGCGGCATCACGTTTTGCACCCGATGCGTGCCAATATATCCGCTGCCTGGTTGTTGTCCCGGGCTATATGATGAAATTCGAGCCCTTTGAACCATGCTGATATTTTTAGGACCGCATTGCGGTATGCTGCCATTTTTGGATCTTTGGCATCAAAGTCTCTGTTTATTTGAGATATCGCGAGGTCCGAATCCCCGCGCACCTCTAGGCATTTAATGCCCATGGAGACTGCCATCCGGAGGCCGTGCAGAAGGGCCTCGTACTCGGATGCGTTGTTGGAGTCCGTATACATTGTCTGAAGGACATATTGGACTGTGCCCCCGGTTGGGGACGTCAGGACGATGCCAGCCCCCAGGCCGGCCAACATTTTGGAGCCATCAAAGTGCATGATCCAATTGGAGTATGCGCCGTACTCTTTAGGGAGTTCGGCTTCGGTCCATTCGGCCACGAAGTCGGCCAAAACCTGCGACTTGATAGCTCGTCGTGGCTTGTAGGTTATGTCGAATGGAAGGAGCTCTATGGCCCATTTAGCAATCCATCCCGTCGCGTCGCGGTTGTTTATAATGTCATTAAGAGGTACTTCGGAGGCTACCTTTATCGAACACTCTTGAAAGTAGTGTCGCAGCTTCCGGGATGCCATGAACACCGCGTATGCTATCTTTTGATAGTGTGGGTACCGGGATTTGCATGGAGTTAGGACAGTGGACACGTAGTAAACCGGTTTTTGAAGAGGGAACCGGTGTCCGTCCGTTTCTCGTTCGACAACGAGGACCGCGCTGACAACTTGATGTGTTGCGGCGATATATAATAGCATTGGTTCGCCCACGTTGGGCGCGGCCAGGACCGGATTTGTTGCCAAAATGGCTTTTGTTTCTTCGAGTCCATCCGTGACGGCATCCGTCCACTCGAAGTGTTCGGTGCGCCGGAGGAGGCGGTAAAGGGGTAACGCCTTTTCTCCCAAACGGGAGATAAAGCGGCTTAGAGCCGCTATGCTTCCCATCAATTTTTGTATTTGTTTGAGGTCTTTTTGAATATCCAATTGTGACAGAGCTCGGATCTTGGCTGGGTTTGCTTCAATTCCTCTACCGGACACAATGAAGCCCAGGAGCTTTCCAAATTGGAACGCCCGAAGACGCATTTTTACGGATTGAGCTTGATGTCATATTTTGAAGATTGTCGAATGTGAGCCTCAATTCGTCTACTAGAGTTTCGGCGTGCTTGGTTTTGACGACCACGTCATCTACATATGCTTCCACTGTTTTGCCGATCTGGTTTGCGGACATATACGAATCATGCGCTGATATGTTGCGCGGTGTTTTTGAGCCCAAAGGGCATTGTGTTGAAGCGAGAATAGGCTGTATGGAGTGATGAATGCTGTTGCAGCTTGGTGCAGCTCCGCCATCTTGATTTGGTGGTAGCCGAGATGCAGCGTCGAGGAAGCACAATGAGTCGTGTCCTGCTGTAGCATCAATACTTTGATCAATTCGAGGGAGGAAGGGATCCTTTGGGCAAGCCTTATTAAGGTCTTTAAAATCAACACATAGGCGCGGGATTTATCCTTCTTTGGTACCATCACCAGGTTTGCTAGCCGGTCCGGATGTTTTATATCTACGATGAATCCGGCTTCCAAAAGTTTGGCTAGCTCCTCTCCCATGGCCTGTCTCTTGGGTTCGGAAAAGCGCCAAGAGCCTGTTTGGTAGCTTGAATCCTTTTAGGATGTTTAGGCTGTGCTCAGCCAGCCGACATGGGATTCCTGGCATGTCTGAAGGGTGCCAGGCAAAGATGTCCCAGTTTTCTCGTAGAAATTCTCGTAGAGTGGCTTCTACATCAGGGTTTAGTTGTGCCCCAATGGAGGCCGTCTTTGTAGGGTCCGTTGGGTGGACTTGGAATTTGACTATTTCAGCCGCTGGTTTAAAAGAGGTGGACTAGGATCTTTTATCAAGTATCACATCGTTCCTGTTCATCGTGGAGCGCATCGCGGTGAGTTCCTCGGCCGCTAGGGCTTCGGATAGTGCCTCAAGGGCTAGTGCGGCTGTCTTGTTTTCGGCGCGGAGTGCTATGTTCGGATCACTAGCAAGAGTGATGATTCTGTTAGGTCCGGGCATTTTAAGCTTCATGTACCCATAATGGGGTATAGCTTGAAAAATTGTGAATGCCTATCGTCCTAATAAAGCATGATATCCGCTGTTGAACGGGGCCACTTGAAATGTGACCTCCTCGGACCTGTAATTGTCCGGCGAGCGAACACTACGTCGGTGTGATTTTTCCTGTGTAGCATGCTTCCCGGCTGGGGATTATTCCTCTAAAGGTTGTGCTGCTTCGCTCAATGCGGTTCCATCTATTTCCATTTTTCGGAGGGTTTCCTCATAGATGAGGTTTAGTCCGCTGCCGCCATCCATGAGTACCTTAGTAAAGCGGCAAATCCACTATCGGGCCGAGGACCAATGCGGCTGGTGCTCGGGCTGTTCGGAATATAGGTTAAATCAGGCATTAAAGGTAATAGCCGTGTCACTCCATGTATTTATCGTTGCTACTTGGTAGACTTCGGCAAGGCCACGGAGTGTTCGTTTCCGCATATTATTTGATGCGAAAGTCTCGAAGACTGTTAGTACCGTGCTGGTGCTGTTGGGCTGGGGTTCTGAGGTTAGAAGCTCTTCGCCACTTTTGGCCACCTGCCGTAGTATCCAACATGCCCGAAGGCTATGAGTTGGAGTGGCGCCCTCATCTTGTGAATTTTGCAGGGTCCATTTAGCGAACCCTCCAGTACGGTTCCGTACCCTTTAGGGGGTTTTGGTTTTTTGGTATTTAACCCAGGTGCTTGATGATGATGCACCCTTTTACTTCGGACTAGGGATGTATTCAGGGCTGGATTATCCCAAAATTTACTTTCGGTTTTCCAGGCGCTCTCCATCGCACAGTACTTTTGTACTATGGTCGCCAAGTCAGCAAAGCATGTAATTCGCGACGACTTATGGCGTTTAGGATTCCCTTGTCCGTGCAATTATTGCAGAAAATTGGGATTGCGTCCTCCTTTCGGTAGTCCTTTATCCTGGTAATAACCAGGAGGAATCTGGCCCAGTAATGATGTACTGTTTCAGCGGGCTCTTGCCGAATTCGAGAGAGATCGCTAATGTTTGGGTGGGCCGGTGGAACTAGATCCGGAACCCCGTCAAATTTAGGACTCAGGGGCCGAGAAGTTTCGAACTTCGGAAGTGTGGATTTTTGAGTGTTATCCAATGAGTCCAACCCGCCGCCTGACTTTAAGTTCAGGGCTTGATCAACATCCGTCCCTCTGCGGGAATCCGGCATGGAGGGATCGGGAATCCGGATGCAGCTAGTCCTTAAGATAGAAGAAGAATCGCCGCATTGCTCCTCTATCACAGCAACATGATAGGTAGCCTGGGGAGAGTTGATCTCCCTCAGATCGGTCTTAGGCCCGATCCGGTCGTAGTCTGTGGCGACACCCAGGGCGGCGATGCGATCCAAGAGCTCGTTTACAGAGGTGAGCTCGATCGGATCTAACTGTTTGGCAAGTTCCGAATTAATATGGAGATTGGTTTCGATGACTCGAGAGGTCATCATCGGCGCGGTGGCCGAACTGGCGGTCATAAGAAAACCACCTAGCCGAAGAGTCTGACCAGCGGCCAACGCTCCTTTGGCGATAGTATCGTCTTTAAAGACGAGATGAGGCATCCTACCTAACGGCGACGACACAGAGGACCTCTCGATGAAAGCACCAATGTCGGTGTCAAAACCGGCGGATCTCGGGTAGGGGGTCCCGAACTGTGCGTCTAGGCGGATGGTAACATGAGACAATGGACACGATGTTTTACCCAGGTTCAGGCCCTCTCGATGGAGGTAATACCCTACTCCTGCTTGATTAATATTGATGATATGGGTAGTACAAGAGTAGATCTACCACGGGATCAAGGAGGCTAAACCCTAGAAGCTAGCATATGGTATGATTGTTGTTAGATCCTCTGGGACTAAAACCCTCCGGTTTATATAGACACCGGATAGGTTAGGGTTACAAAGAGTCGGTTACAATGATAGGAGATCTACATATCCGTATCGCCAAGCTTGCCTTCCACGCCAAGGAAAGTCCCATCCGGACATGGGACGAAGTCTTCAATCTTGTATCTTCATAGTCCAGGAGTCCGGCCAACGGTGATAGTTCGGCTATCCGGACACCCCCTAATCCTGGACTCCCTCAAGCTGGTTGGCAGAGAAGAAGCTCCGGCGCACCCCTACCTGGCGCGCCAAATGTCAGATGTGGGGTTCCGGCAAACCCTTAAGGTTCGAACACTGGGGTGCGCGCAAAGTCTTTCCCTCCTACCGATCTACACTCTAGCTCGCTAAGATCTTGCGGACGAACTCAACGAACTCACAACATTGAAAGAGACACGGGGTTTATACTTGTTTGGGCCACCATTGTGGTGTAATAACCTACTCCAGTGTGGTGGTGGTGGATTGCCTCTTGGGCTGATGATGAACAGTACAAGGGAAGAACAACCTCCTGAGGTTGAGGTGTTCTTGTGCGTATGAACTTGTGGTGTGAGGATTCGATGAACTGCTCGATCCTCTACTACTGTGGTGGCTAGTCCTATTTATATAGGCCCTGGTCCTCTTCCCAAATGTGGAGCGGGAAGGGAGCCAACAACGGCGGGAAAATTTGAAGGGGGACAGCTAGTACAAGCTATCCTGACAAAAGCGGTCTTCGCCTGCGGAAATCCCTGGGGTGACGCCGTCTTGGGCTCCATGATGACCTCCGCCTTTCCGTCCTCCTGGTCTTGGTCTAGTTGCACCAATATGGCAACCTTTGCCTGATGCCTCGGTACTCTTCGCCTGCGCTTGCCTCCTTAGCACCAAAGAGGAAATGGGGACATTGTGCGCCCTGGCGCCCGCCTGGCACCCGCCTGGCGCCGTTCGTCATGGCTCACGTCACGAGTGCCTCCTTCGGTTTGCCCTGCCTTGATATCTCTGCTCCTTGAGTCTGCCTGGTTAGGCTACTCTAGAGGAAGTCTTGCGTCGTCCGCCTCGCAAGGCTTGGACCCTCGCGAGGGTCTTGGGCGCTTTGTCGATGAAGATGGGCCGTATGGCCCACTGCTTAGCCACGCCATGGGCCGCAGGCAGGCAAGTATGGGGTCCCCCGCTCCCAGAACACCGACAAGCACCATTTTCTTTAGCATTTTCTTTAGGTGCATTAGGTCGACGTTCTTCATGTTCTAAAATGAATTCTTCAGCAGATTCTTCAGTTGGAATGACATCCTGAGTAGCCTTGAACTTGATAGATTCCTATGGTGCTGGTTCATCTATCACAGAAGGTAGGTGCTCTCTTTGTGAGCCAATAGTTTCATCGAACCGCACATCTACAGTTTCAACAACCTTGTGAAGAACGTTATTGAAGACTCTGTAGGTGTGTGAGTCCTTTCCATAACCAATCATAAAACCTTCATGTGCTTTCGGTGCAAAATTTGAGTTGTGATGAGGATCTCTAATCCAACATTTTGCACCGAAGACTTTGAAATAACTCACATTGGGTTTCTTGTCAGTGAGGAGTTCATAGGCAGTCTTCTTGAAGAATTTGTGAAGATATACTCTATTGATGATGTGGCATGTAGTATAAATTGCATCAATCCAGAAACGACGAGGCGTTTTCTATTCATCAAGCATAGTGCGAGCCATCTCAGCAAGAGTCATGTTCTTGCGCTCCACGACGCCATTCTGCTAAGGAGTATAAGGAGCAGATAACTCATGAGTAATACCAAGTTCATCAAGATAGTCATCAAGACCA
This sequence comes from Aegilops bicornis, assembly GCA_021605145.1. NCBI lineage: Eukaryota > Viridiplantae > Streptophyta > Magnoliopsida > Poales > Poaceae > Aegilops > Aegilops bicornis. The sequence goes on from CM038672.1 coordinate 350,476,475, forward strand.
GAATTCTTGAACTCAGTTCCATTATCACTTCTGATGTGCTTGATCTTCACACCAAAGTTGGTTGAAGCCCTCGAGGAAAATTGTTTGAAGACTTCCTGCACTTCATGTTTGTAAGTAACAGTGTGATCGGCTCCAGACGTGAAGTGCTGCGCTTAGTTGGTGGAGCAGGTGCCCTATGCGGGACAACTCGAACATGAGCGGGCACGAGGGGTGGTGCAGAATGAACCGAAGTAGGCGCAATGACATGGTTGAACTCCTCCGTGGTAGGCAGGCGACGAGTAGTGGTGAGAGCAGCAGGAGCAAACGATGCTGATGATGAGATGAAAGTCAGTGGCGGTGCGGCGCGCAGGAGCTCCCTCCTGTTGGGGGCACAGCCATGGACTGAGTCCATGCGGGCAGCTACAAAGTCGTCCACCAGGTTGTCGAAGGCTGCCTCCAAAACTCGGAGATACTCGATAAGCATCTCAAAAGCTTCGTCTCGTTCTCCTCTGGGGCAAGAGAACGCGTAGTGGCAGGTGTATGGCACGTGACATGGCAGGTAGCGGTAACGACGAGTCTTCATCGAAGGAAGGATGTCCCTGAGACGAGCTATCGCCTCACGGGCTGCCATCTGCAGTGGATGCTTCTCTGTGGGCATGGCTCTGCCCAAGAACCGGAAACGCTCAACTCGCCCTCCCTTGAATTGCACCGCGGCTTGGTTCATGGTTAGGCGGTCATTGACCTTGTGCTTTGAGAGAGCGAGAAGGCTGGACGCAGATGGCCCCATCGCGACTTGGACGATGAAGGAGAGAAGCAGCGAACCCATCGGGCATGTTGGCGAACATCTGTGACTCGCATGATCGTTGCGACCATCTACAAAAGTAGGCAAAATTCTGAGTAGTCAAATCATAAATTTATCTTGTTGCCGAGAAATTGACTACGTTTGTAAAAATCAATTAAAAAGCTACGTATGATAATAACAGATTAGCGATCGCACCTAGTGGCTTCCTCTGATCAGCTGGCTCGGTACTAAGCTTGTCACGACTGGTTTTTCAATAAAAATATTTATTGAGAAACTGACCTATAAAATCCAGTGTGATGAAAATCCTCCATACCGGTAGATAAAATCTTGATACAATGAGCCAGTAGCATATGATATATTACAGGGTCGAGCTGAAGTTTCTCAACAATTTATTACAAGCACGCCAATAATTATACATAGTGGCGGATATGACCTGATGGAGTGGTGGCATACTCTTGACTCGTGGTAAAGTGGTGGAATAACACGGTGGAGTGGGAGATATGACTCCTACCTTTGGCGGCTCATCGGCGTCGAGGTGAGGCTCGGTGAATTTATTTGGGTAGCGGAAGCGAATATATCACGATGACTAATCCGAGGGTGCGACGAGGCCGACTGGGATTCCTCTAGGCGTCGGACTCGCTATCGAACTCTTCATCCATGAGATCGCCTTCGCCAGCATCTGGCCAAATCAACAAGCCAGGTGAGTTCTTTGAAAGTACTCGCAAGACAGTTCGGACAAAATATATAACAAATGTATGGATGAATGTGTCATGAATAATTTAACAATGCGCAATCAATTTAGTATAGCAAGGTAAGTAAAAAGGGAATCGGCGGTAGTCCGCTCGAAAACCCAAATAAAATAAACTCAAAACCGATCGGGTGTCTGAAGCGACGCCTCGAAGGGTGAATAAATAAATAAAGCATTGACACAGTCGGGCGTCTAGGCAACACCTCATAAAGGGCTTATATTGAAAGAAAAGACATGCGTGCCGCAGTCGGACGTCGGAGCGACATCACAGAAAGGGCTTATAATAGAATTAACTAATAACAATGCCGCAGTCGGACGTCTGAGCGACATCGCAGAAAGGGCTTATAATTAAAGTAAACAATAACAATGCCGCAGTCGGACGTGTGGGCGACATCGCAGAAAGGGCTTATATCATTAATAAGTAAACAACAATGCCACAGTCGGACGTCTGAGCGACATCGCGAAAGGGCTTATATCATAAATAAGTAAACAACAATGCCACGATCGGACGTCGGCGACATCGCAGAAAGGGCTTATAACTCATTATCCATAACTTACAAGAAATGGTGCTCACGGAAAATATTCATCACAAGTTAATAAGCGGGTTAGTCCATTCACGGAAAATAAACATTTTAACACTCATATGGTTCTCGGGAGTTTACATCACCGAGGCCGACACTTGACAAGATAGGATGAACACGAGTACTTGGACATCGATAAGATGAATTTCAAGAATTGTGACTCTGCAGAGTTTGTACTAAAATTATCCACAGCCAACGGATTTCCGTAGTCACGAAGGACTAGTTCCGTTTACGGTATTTCGGAGAAAACACAGCTAACCAGTACACACCCATCCTACCTCACGTTCCCAGGAATCACCCTAGACAGTGTTCAAGAAAAACTTTGAGACGGGGAGATCACAATCTCGAATAACATGGGATCAAAATTTATATCTGGCAGCGCTCTAAGGGTGCCCCTCTCGGTCCCAACCGGAAACACCCATGCCCCCTGACCGGATGAAAGGCTTTAATCCAGGGCCATGGAACCCTCATCCCGGCCACTCGATTTGGTGTGTACCAGGAAGTGGTTTGCGACTTACTAAGACGTATCCCTTGCGGAAAAAATGTGGTAGTACGAAAGGGGAGACGGACGGGAATTTGACGGATTTATGTTCACAATGGGTCAACGATCTGGCCTAAGACTGGCATGCTACCACACTGCCATCTTACCCATTCTCATGCCAACTCATGGCCATGCAACATGTTTCCAACAACTCGTGGATTTCCCGAAACTCACTTGCCTCAACTCTTACGAGACAAACTTTCATCCAGATGCTCATGAACATGCCATGATACTAAAATAATGCAAACATGCCCAAACACTCATCATATCAAAAGTTCTAACATGCTTGCCTGGTTCGGAGTAGTCGGGGCCGAGCTCGGTGAAGTTCGCGGTCCCGTCACCTCCTTCGATATCTACGGTATAAAAAAAATATACGCACTAACGTAAATACAAAGGGGTGCTCAAAGAATATTCCAAATATTTTTCAAATAAATCTGCTAAAAAACTAGACAAAATTTTGAAGAGGACAGAAAAAGAATCACTCAAAAATCCTTTTATGTTTAAAAGTTATAAGAGTTTTGGTCCAAGGACCTATCTGTAATAAAATAGAAAACTCTTAGGGGCCTAAGCAGAAAAGTGCGGAAAACGATCTAGTTTGGAAAGTGTATTTTGCCAGAATACGCTTTCAAAAAACGGTTCGAAAAAAACAACAGAGAGGCTGATGGGCGGGTCCCACCCGTCAGGTTTGAATATTCAAAAGAGGCGGCAGAGCACGATGGTGCCGAGAGGCCCGTGGTCGCCGTGGCGATCCGCAACAAGCGAGAGATCGGAGGTACCTCCGTGTTGATGCATCATTCCGCGTCGGTGGGTGGTGGTGTTGGTCGTGGCGAGCACCACGTCGACGGCGGCCCTTGCTCCGGCAGACGGTGGTTCGGATGGTCGTGGGCCTCGTCAGGAGGCTGCTTGAGGTCAAATTGGAGTGGGGTTAGCCTTCTATAGGTGCCATGAGGCTACGGGCAAGTCGAGGGTGGTGGAGAAGCTCTCACCAGCGAAGTACGTTGGCGGAGCCAAGCGTCTGAGTTGGCGGAGTCGAGGAAGAAGGGCCCCTCGAGGCTCTTCCGGTGGCTTGGGGTGCGGTGAGGTGGTGGAGGTGTGCGGGGCGAGAGCGAGCTTGAGGCGCTATAAATAGCCGGCTGAGGCGGTTGCATAAGCAGGATAAGTCCCGCGAGATTCTGGCGGCGCTGTGGCTGGGCAGTTGGTTTAGGGGCTTGAGCACTGACTAGACGTCGTAACGATCCCATCCCGGTGCCCAACTCAGCAAGGTGGGGAGGTTACGGCCTGATCTCATCAGAACGGCCGTGTGGCACGTCGACGGCAGGGAGCGCGCCCTGTGCGTGCCAGGCCACGGCGACGGTGCTGCATGCGTGCGGTGGCAATTGAGATGGCCACGCGGAGCTCCCAGGTGGCTTGGGCGGCGCCGAACGGCGTTGTCCCGTAGGGTGCCTTCTGTCGGCCGCCACGGGAGGTCCCGACGCCGCAGAAGACGCTGGCGAGGGCGGGCTAGGGTGCCACCGACGCCGAGAATCGGCCAAGCGTCGCGTGCGGCACTCTGGACAGGGGAGGAGGGCTGTGCGAACGCGCCAAAGCGCCTTGTTGACAGCGTGGTGAACTCGAAGAGAAGCGACCTGAACTACTGAAACTCTGAACATATCCGAAAATGCAAAGAAAGCAAAGGCCGGTGGTGTTCGACAGAATGATTTTGGTATGTGGGAGTTTCTCCTTGATCTGATTTTTGGTGGAGTGGCCTCTCATTGCATCTGGGGGTTGCCTGAATTTTGGTGGAATTTTTGGAGGAGAGGAGATATGAATTTCATCAAATTTGACAAATCTGGTCCAAACTTGCCGAGACTGAAATTTGAAATTTTTTAAAAGAAGAAGAGTGGATCTTGATTGTTCTAGGTTGTGGGTACCAAGTACTATCCAGGGGAGTTGGTTTGGGGTCAAAGCTCAAAGGCAATTTGGTACTTGCTTTGCAAATCACCTAGGCTCAAAATAATTGACAGCAAAGATTTGGGAAGAGAAATAAATGAATTAAAATCCAAAAATGAGTTGGACTTGTTGGGACAGAATATTTGAATTGTCCAAAAGGGGAAGGAGGGGTTTTGGGAAGATTTTCCACATAAGGCATGGTAAAACCATGGATGGTTTCAAAATAAAAGAAGACCCAAAAATTCCTAGGGTTTTCTCTAAAAGAAAAATAAATCCCAAAAACAAATCTTGAGAAGGGGGGAAAATCAGAAGGAAGGTTTTTAATAACCAACACCAGGGTTGAAGAAGATACCAAAATAAAATCTTTTGTGAAAGGGAAAATTCTTGGGAGAAGGAGATTTTTGGAAGGGTTTAAATGACCTCCTTCAAAACCAACAAAGTTTTTGCTGAAAACCAAAACAAATTTTTTGGAGTGTCACAACACCTACCCCCTTAGGAAAAATCTCGTCCCCGAGATTCCATCTGATCCTCAAATAAATGTGGGTGCTCTGTCCGAAGAAAATCCTCTCTTTCCCAAGTGGCTTCACTCTCGGTGTGGTTGCTCCACTGAACCTTGAAGAACTTGATGGTTTTACATCGGGTTCTCCTTTCAGACTCTTCTAAGATTTTTATTGGATGCTCTCGATATGTGAGGTCTGGCTGCACGTCAATGTTTTCATGGGGTACTTTGTTTCTGGGTTGCTCACGCACTTCCTCAATTGCGAGACGTGGAACCCGTCGTGGACGACGGATACAACTTCGGGTCAGACTAGCTGGTCGGCTACCGTGCCTGACCGTGCCACTATGCGAGAATGGTCCGATGAATCTTGGTGCTAGCTTCCCTTTAATCTTGAATCGATGCAGGCCTCTCATAGGGGATACTCGTAGGTACACAAATTCACCGGGTTCAAAGCTGATTCCCGATGTTTTTGATCGTAATAACTCTTACATCGACTTTGGGCTGTCTTGAGTCGGTCTTTAATCACCTTGACCTTATCTTCAGCCTCTTTGAGCATATGCGGGCTGAAGATATGGCTATCTCGATTTCCGACCAATTTAGCGGGTACGACATCTTCGCCGTCTGAGCCTCAAATGGTGCCATTTGCAGGCTGGCACGATAACTATTGTTATATGCGAATTCTGCGTATGGTAAGCTCTCTTCCCAACTAGTCCCATAGGTGAGGACACATGCTCTCAGCATATCTTCTAGAATCTGGTTTACTCGCTCAGTTTGCCCATATGTCTGGGGATGGTATGCGGTACTGAATGCCAGCTGAGTTCCCAGAGCTTGTTGTAAGTGATCCCAAAATCGGGTGACGAATTGAGTGCCTCTGTCCGAGATTATTTTCTTTGGGACTCCACGTAAGCAGACGATACGGGAAAGGTATAGCCTAGCAAGCTTCTGAGTGGTGTGGGTTGTCTTCACGGGGATGAAGTGTGCTACTTTAGTCAGTCTATCAGTGATGACCCAAATGGCGTTATTTCCGTGCCGTGACCGAGGTAGCCCAACAATGAAATCCATCCCAATCTCGTCCCATTTCCACTCGGGTATTTTATTTGGCTGTAAAAGTCCGGCCGGTTTTTGATGCTCGGCTTTGATGCGTTGACAAGAGTCACAACATGCGATGAACGTGGCTATGTCCCTTTTTAGACCGTGCCACCAATATTTTTCATGAATATCCTTGTACATTTTTGTCCCTCCAGGATGTATCGAATACGGGGCGGTGTGGCCTTCAGCTAAGATCTGCTGCTTAAGATCCTTGATATTTGATGCATAAAGTCTATCCCGTACCACAATATTCCTGCTTATCAATAATGAATTTCGGGGCCTTGCCCAAACTCACTTTCCGTTTAATGCCTTCAATCTTTGGGGTGTCCATCTGAGCCTCTTTAATTGTCTCCATTAGAGTGGGCAGTATTTCTAAATTTGATATGCTCCTTCGGTGACTACCAGCAGGTTGAGTTTAGCAAACTCCTGCTGGAATTCAGGCCTCGAGTTTGGCGGGCCGTCGTCGTTTGAGCTAGGGTTCCGACTTAGGGCGCCCGCCTTGCATTTGCTTTTCACGGGTGGTAGTGGATTCCAACATCATAATCCTTCACTAGTTCCAACCAGCATCGTTGCCTCAAATTCAGTTCGGTTGTGTGAAAATATACTTGAGGCTCTTATGGTCCGTATATATCTCACAACGATTTCCAAGTAAAAAGTGTCTCCATTCTTTGAGTGCATGTATAACTACTGCTAACTCCAGGTCATGAGTAGGATAATTTTCTTCATGTTTGCGAAGTTGTCTGGAGACATATGCGACTACCTTGCCTTCTTGCATCAACACGCATCCGAGGCCTTTCCGGGATGCGTCGCAATACACCTCAAAATTCTTGTGTATGTCCGGCACAATTAATACCGGTGCTAATGTTAATTTCCTCTTTAATTCTTGGAAACTTTTCTCGCAAGCTTCCGTCCATTGAAACTTACTATCTTTCTTGAGTAGTTGCGTCATTGGCTTTGCTATGGTGGAGAACCCTTCAATAAATCTTCGGTAGTATCCCGCCATTCCCAAGAAACTTCGTACATCCGTCACGCTGGCTGGTGGTTTCCAGCCAATGGCACGGCCTTTGACTTTTTCTCGGGTCTCTGGCGATACCTTCTTGGGTCAAGATCGTGGCCCGGAAAACCTACTTGCCTTAGCCAAAATTCACACTTGCTGAATTTAGCGTACAATTGATGTTTCTGAGTTCCCTAGTACAATTCGGAGATGTTCAGCGTGTTCTTCTGGTGTCTTGGAGTATACCAGAATATCATCGATAAATACGACAACAAACTTTTCCATAAACTTCATGAATACTTTGTTCATGAGGTGAACAAAATATGCGGGGGCGTTTGTTAGTCCGAATGGCATTACGGTGAACTCATACAATCTGTATCTGGAGGTGAAAGCTGTCTTGGGAATATATTCGGTTCGCCCTTTCAGTTGATGGTATCCTGACCTCAAGTCAATCTTTGAGAATACCTTGGCCTGAGCGAGTTGATCGAATAAATCATTTATTCGTGGCATCGGATATTTGTTCTTGATTGTGACCATGTTTAGCGCTTGATAGTCTATGCACAATCTCAGTGTTCCATCCTTCTTTTTGGCAAATAAAATTGGTGAACCCCAGGGTGAGGAGCTGGCTCGTATATAACCCTTGTCGATAATTCTTTTATTTGCTTCTTTAGTTCTACCAATTTGGATGGTGCCATTCTGTATGGTTTCTTGTATATGGGGCGGTTAGGGTGCTAGCTCAATGCTGAACTCTATCTCTCGGTGCGGTGGCATGCACAGTAGTTCTTGAAATACGTCTGGAAATTCACACACCATCTGGAACCTTGCTCAACTCGAAATATCCACCTTGTTCAATCTCGGTTGCGGGATATTTTCTTTCCTTGGCTGAAACCTTTATGGTCTTCCCGTGGTGGTGGGTGAGAATTACGGTCCGGTTGAAACAATCAATAAAACCCTTGTTGGTGGTTAACCAATCCATCCCTAGGATGACATCCAGTCCTTTATTCTCCAACACGATAAGATTTGAGTGAAACTTCAACCTTTCAAACTCGATAACCACACCCTGGCAGTAACTCTGGGTAACTTGCTTAATTCTAGGGGACTTGACGATCATAGATTTTTCCAAGGGAAGCATCAAAAAATTATTTTGCAAGGCAAAACTTTTCGAAATGAATGAGCGAGAAGCTCCAGAATCAAACAAAACCATGACAGGTATTGTGTTGACAGAAGCGTCTGGTCACGATATCTATGGCATTTTGTGCTTCCTCTTTGGTCTCGTGGTTCAGATGACCCTTCCTGTGGTTGTTATTTGGGTTGAAATTGTTGCGCTTTGGCGCCGAATTATTGCCTCCGTTGTTCGGCTTTGGGGTAGAGTTCCTTGGCTTGGAGCACCGCTTGGCATAGTGCCCTTCTTCTCCACAAGCGTAACAGTGTAACGCTCGGGAAGTATGTGAACTCCTTGTCCCTTGCATGAAAATTCTTGATTGGGCGTGAGGCGCTTGTCGTGGGTTTGGGTGTCCAGTTTTTACGAACATCTGTCTTCTTTGCGGTGGTTGCGGGCATGATTAGTCTGGTCCCTCTTCCGCTTGCGGAAATCTTCTAAGCTGCATCTCTCATTTTCCAAGGTAATGGCCTTATCCACCAGCGTCTTAAAATCTGGAAAGGTGTGCACGACCAGTTGGCATTTAAGCGCGAGAGTCAGTCCGTCCAGAAATTTTTCCATTTTCTTGCTTTCAGACATACGCTCCTCGTTGGCGTAGCGAGATAGCAGAGTAAACTGACTGTTGTATTCTGACACCGTCATTGTTCTTTGCTTGAGGTCATCAAATTCTCTCCTTTTTGATCTTCATAAGACTCTTAGGAATAAGTGCCCCACGAAAACCTTCTTTAAATTCCTCCCATGTTATATTATTTTCGTTGGGGTGCATGTGTAGGAAATTTTCCCACCACGATTCGGCTGCTCCAGTGAGATAGTGAGGAGCATAAAGCACCTTCTCAAGGTCTGAACACTGGGCAATAATTAATTTTCTTTCCATGTCTCAAGCCAGTCTTGGCTTCAAGAGGTTTGTCGATGTGAGAAAAAGTTTGGGGGCGTGTCTTACGTAGCTCAGATAACTTTGATTGTCACGACATCTGTCCCACGGTGATTTCCCATATTGATGACTTGGTTCATCATTTCCTGATATTGTTGCTGACTTTGTTCATAAATCGGCACATTTGGGAAAGTGCCATTTCACCGCCTATTGACTTGACTGCCCTGTGTGAAATTGTTGCTTGGGGTGTGCCAAAATTTTCCTCTGACGGAGTTGGCATGGAGCGCGTCCAAGGACGAGACATTGTTCACTCTGGGGATATATTTTGCAACACTCATAAGAAAAGAAATTGAGTTGCAAAAATCAATAAATTCATGAAGACGGAAAAAGTCGCAAACGCTCCAAGGTTTTTTTTTCAAGAGAATAAACGTTTGCGCACGGAGAAGGACTGCTCATTACATATCTTACACGCAAGCAGTAATTATACAATACATCACTCAGGATATGCGTACATATTCCTGATATGTTATTTAGGCTAGTGCACTCCTGTAGTTCCTACATGATGCGCGAACAAGCTACTTCTTGCAGCCTAAGTACATATAAACATATCGTACAGGTCGGTACATAGCATGGTGGCTATGCGTACTCAGTCGGAAATGGTAAGGATTTCCCTTGGCCTACCAAGGGTGAGGTGCAGTGAGGCTCGGGACTCAACCTCCTCTTCGGTGATCGGCTCTAGACGTGAAGTGCTGCACTGAGTTGGTGGAGCAGGTGCCCTATGTGGGACAACTCGAACATGAGCGGGCACGAGGGGTGGTGCAGAACGAACCGGAGTAGGCGCAATGACATGGTTGAACTCCTCCAGTGGTAGGCGAGGCGACGAGTAGTGGTGAGAGCAGCAGGAGCAAACGATGCTGATGACGAGACGAAATTCAGTGGCGGTGCGGCGCGCAGGAGCTCCCTCCTGTTTGCGGCACAGCCATGGACTGAGTCCATGCGGGCAGCTACAAAGTCGTCCACCAGGTTGTCGAAGGCTGCCTCCAAAGCTCGGAGATACTCGATAAGCATCTCAAAAGCTTCGTCTCGTTCTCCTCTGGGGCAAGAGAACGCGTAGTGGCAGGTGGATGGCACTTGACATGGCAGGTAGCAGTAACGACGAGTCTTCATCGAAGGAAGGATGTCCCTGAGACGAGCTATCGCCTCATGGGCTGCCACCTGCAGTGCATGCTTCTCTATCGGCATGGCTCTCCCCAAGAACCGGAAACACTCAACTCGCCCTCCCTTGAATTGCACCGCGGCTTGGTGCATGGTTAGACGGTCATTGACCTTGTGCTGAGAGAGCGAGAAGACTGGACGCACAGATGGCCCCATCGCGACTTGGACGATGAAGGAGAGAAGCTTGACGAACCCATAGGGTATGTTGGCGAACATCTGTGACTCGCAGTCGTTGCCAGCCATCTACAAAAGTAGGCAAAATTCTGAGTAGTCAAATCATAAATTTATGCTGACTGCCAGAAATTGACTACGTTTGTAAAAATCAATTAAAAAGCTCTATATGATAATAACAGATTAGCGATCACACCTAGTGGCTTCCTATAGTCAGCCTGGCTCTGGTACCAAGCTTGTCACGACCGGTTTTTCAATAAAAATATTTATTGAGAAACCGACCTATAAAATCCAGTGTGAGGAAAATCCTCCATACCGGTAGACAAAATCTTGATACAATGAGCCAGTAGCATATGATATATTACAGGTCGAGCTGAAGTTGCTCAACAATTTATTACAAGCACGCCAATAATTATACATAGTGGTGGATATGACACGGTGGAGTGGTGGCATACTCTTGACTCGTGGTAAAGTGGTGGAATAACACGGTGGAGTGGGAGATATGACTCCTACACTTTGGCGGCTCATCGGCGTCGAGGTGAGGCTCGGTGAATTTATTTGGGTAGCGGAAGCGAATATATCACGATGACTAATCCAGGGTCGCACGAGACTGACTGGGATTCCTCTAGGCGTCGGACTCGCTATCGAACTCTTCATCCATGAGATCGCCTTCGTCAGCATCTGGCCAAATCAACAAGCCAGGTGAGTACTTTGAAAGTACTCGCAAGACAGCTCGGACAAAAGATATAACAAATGTATGCATGAATGTGTCATGAATAATTTAACAATGCGCAATCAATTTAATATAGCAAGGTAAGTAAAAAGGGAATCGGCGGTAGTCCGCTCGAAAACCCAAAGAAGATAAACTCAAAACCGATCGGGTGTCTGAAGCGATGCCTTGAAGGGTGAATAAATAAATAAAGCATTTCCACAGTCGGGCGTCTAGGCGACACCTCATAAAGGGCTTATATTGAAAGAAAAGGCATGCGTGCCGCAGTCGGACGTCGGAGCGACATCACAGAAAGGGCTTATAACAGAATTAAATAATAACAATGCATGATCGGGGCGTCGGCGACATCGCAGAAAGGGATTATAATTTAAGTAAACAATAACAATGCCGCAGTCGGACGTCTGAGCGACATTGCAGAAAGGGCTTATATCATTAATAAGTAAACAACAATGCCACAGTCGGACGTCTGAGCGACATCGCAGAAAGGGCTTATATCATAAATAAGTAAACACCAATGCCACAGTCGGACGTCTGAGCGACATTGCAGAAAGGGCTTATATCATAAATAAGTAGACAACAATGCCACAGTCGGACGTCTGAGCGACATCGCAGAAAGGGCTTATAACTCATTATCCATAACTTACAAGAAACTGTGCTCACGGAAAATATTCATCACAAGTTAATAAGCGGGTTAGTCCATTCACAGGAAAATAACCATTTTAACACTCATATGGTTCTCAGGAGTTTACATTGCGAGACCGACACTTGACAAGATAGGATGAACACAGTACTTGGACATCGATAAGATGAATTTCAAGAATTGTGACTCTGCAGAGTTTGTACTAAAATTATCCACAGCCAACGGATTTCCGTAGTCACGAAGGACTAGTTCCGTTTACGGTATTTCGGAGAAAATACAACTAACCAGTACACACCCATCCTACCTCACGTTGCCAGGAATCACCCTAGAAAGCGTTCAAGAAAAATTTTGAGACGGGGAGATCACAATCTCGAATAGCATGGGATCAAATTTATATACGCGTGCTCTAAGGTGCCCCCTCTCGGTCCCAACCGGAAACACCCATGCCCCGACGGTGAAAGGCTTTAATCCAGGGCCATGGAACCCTCATCCCGGCCTCTCGATTTGGTGTGTACCAGGAAGTGGTTTGCGACTTACTAAGCCGTATCCCTTGCGGAAAACATGTGGTAGTACGAAAGGGGAGACGGACGGGAATTTGACTGATTTATGTTGACCTTTGGGTCAACGATCAGCCTAAGGCGGCATGCTACAACACTGCCATCTTACCCATTCTCATGCCAACTCATGGCCATGCAACATGTTTCCAACAACTCGTGGATTTCCCGAAACTCACTTGCCTCAACTCTTACGAGACAAACTTTCATCGAGATGCTCATGCACATGCCATGATACTAAATTAATGCAAAAATGCCCAAAAACTCATCATATCAAAAGTTCAAACATGCTTGCCTGGTTCGTAGTAGTCGGGGCCTAGCTCGGTGAAGTTCACGGTCCCGTCACCTCCTTCGGTATCTACGGTATACAAAAAAATATACACACTAACGTAAATACAAAGGGGTGCTCAAAGAATATTCCAAATATTTTTCAAATAAATCTGATAAAAAACTAGACAAAATTTTGAAGAGGAAGAAAAAGAATCACTCAAAAATCCTTTTCTGTTTAAAAGTTATAAGAGTTTTGGTCCAAGGACCTATCTGTAATGAAACAGAAAACTCTGAGGGGCCTAAGCAGAAAAGTGCAGAAAACGATTCAGTTTGAAAAGAGTATTTTGCCAGAATACGCTTTCAGAAAACGGTTCGAAAAAAACAACAGAGAGGCTGACGGGCGGGTCCCACCCGTCAGGTTTGAATATTCAAAACAGGCGGCAGAGCACGACGATGCCCGAGAGCCGCGGTGGTCGCCGGCGGCGACCCGCGGCGAGGCAGAGAGATCGGAGGGTACCTCTGTGTTCAGTGCATCATTCCGCGTCGATGGGTGGTGGTGGTGGTCGCCGGCGAGCACCACCTCTACGGCGGCCCTTGCTCCGGCGAATGGTGGTTCGGGTGGTCGTGGGCCTCGTCGGAGGGAGCTGCTGGGGTCAAATTGGAGTGGGGGTTAGCCTTATATAGGTGCCATGAGGCTACGGGCAAGTCCAGGGCGGTGGAGAAGCTCTCACCAGCGAGAACGTTGCCGCCCGAAGCGGACGGAGTTGGCTGGAGTCGAGGAAGAAGGGCCCCTCGAGGCTCTTCCAGTGGCTGGGCGGGTCTGGTGAGGTGGTGGAGGTGTGCGGGGGCGAGAGCGAGCTTGGAGGCGCTATAAATAGCCGGCCCGAGGCGGTTGCCGCAAACGGGATAAGTCCGGCGAGTGATTACGGTGGCGCTGTGGCTGGGCAGTTGGTTTAGGGGCTTGAGCACTAACTAGACGTCGTAACGAGCCGATCCCGGTGCCCAACCCAGCAACGTGGGGAGGTTACCGCCTGATCTCATTAGAACAGCCGTGCGGCACGTCGGCGGCAGGGAGCGCGCCCTGTGCGTGCCAGGCCACGGCGACGGTGCTGCATGCGTGCGCTGGCAAGGGAGATGGCCACGCGGAGCTCCCAGGTGGCTTGGGCGGCGCCGAACGGCGTTGTGCCGTAGGGTGCCTTCTGTCGGCCGCCACGGGAGGTCCCGACGCCGCAGAAGACGCCGGCGAGGGCGGGCCAGGGTGCCACCGAGGCCAGGAACCGGCCAATCGTGCGTGCGGCATTCTGGACAGGGAGGAGGGGCTGTGCGCAACGCGCCAGGCACACTGTCGACGCCTGACTGAACTCTGACAAAGGGAAACGACTCTGAACTCTGGAACTCTGAACATATCTGAAAATGCAAAGAAACAGTGTCGGCCAGGTGTTCGACAGAATGATTTTGGTATGTGGGAGTTTCTCCTTGAGCTGAATTTTGGTGGAGTGGCCTCTCATTGCATCTGGGGGTTGCCTGAATTTTGGTGGAATTTTTGGAGGAGAGGAGATATGAATTTCATCAAATTGGACAAATCTGGTCCAAACTTGCAGAGACTGAAATTTGAAATTTTTGAAAAGAAGAAGAGTGGATCTTGATTGTTCTAGGTTGGGGCTACCAAGGACTATCCAGGGGAGTTGGTTTGGGGTCAAAGCTCAAAGGCAATTTGGTACTTGCTTTCTAAATCACCTAGGCTCAAAATAATTGACAGCAAAGATTTGGGAAGAGAAATAAATGAATTAAAATCCAAAAATGAGTTGGACTTGTTGGGACAGAATATTTGAATTGTCCAAAAGGGGAAGGAGGGGTTTTGGGAAGATTTTCCACATGAGGCATGGTAAAACCATGGATGGTTTCAAAATAAAAGAAGACCCAAAAATTCCTAGGGTTTTCTCTAAAAGAAAAATAAATCCCAAAAACAAATCTTGAGAAGGGGGAAAAATCAGAAGGAAGGTTTTTAATAACCAACACCAGGGTTGAAGAAGATACCAAAATAAAATCTTTTGTCAAAGGGAAAATTCTTGGGAGAAGGAGATTTTTGGAAGGGTTTAAATGACCTCCTTCAAAACCAACAAAGTTTTTGCTGAAAACCAAAACAAAATTTTTGGAGTGTCACATGTGTGCAAATTCCTCATGCCTACATGACCAAGTTGTCGATGCCATAGCCAGCCTTCTGAAGCTTTTGCAAGTAGGCACACGGCTGGTTGTGGTCATTTAGAGTAATCAACAATAAACATGTCTCCTCTCCTAAATCCTTTGAAGACTGACTTTTGCCTTTGTCAGCGAAGATGATATGCTTCAAATGAGATGGAGATAAGGGATCATCCATCAATAGATTCTTGTCACCAGTCATGTGGTTTGTACATCCACTATCGAGGACCCACTCAGTGGCTTTGGGTTGATCATCCTGCAGATGAATTAGTGCAACTTACAAACTTCATATACTTCATTAGTGAAGAATATGACATCAATTCATCAGATCAATTTCATCAAGCAATGCAGCAGATAGAGCAGTATGAGAACTTCATATACTTCATTAGTGAAGAATATGACATCAATTCTTCATGATTAGCCTGCGTCCTTTCAGGCACTTTTTAGGTCTCCAGCAAATTCTTCAGACGTTCACACACATCTGGATACCTGACCGTGCATAAGAGATTAGCTCTTTCTCTTCACCACCCACATCTGAAGGAGTGGCAAAGATTTCATCACTCTGCGAGCTCCATATGAGAAAGGTGGCATAGAAGCCATTCCATTTCGTTTCACAAAAGAGGAGTTAGGGTAAACATATGAATAAGCAGAGAAATTCTTCGAGGACTTATGAACATAATGGTTAGAAGAATAATGCTCATATTCATAGCCCTTAGCTCTTCCCTGCGAAGCAAAGTGGTTAGCACGATGATGTTCATATGAGGACTTTGATCCTTTTGAGGAATTTGATCCACGTGAAGAATTTGGTCCGTATGAGGACTCGGATCCATATGAAGAATTTGGTCCTTATGAAAAATTTGATCTGGGGTTCCTATTCTTCACAGGTGGTGTCATGAGGACATTCACATGAAGACTTTCAAGGCATCTTTTGGGAACCCAGATTTTCTTAATAGGGGAACCGTTCCTGCAGTTAGTGCTAACATATCTAGCAAATACTTCACCATTCTGATTCTTGAACAATTTATAGTTGGATTCAAATGACTCATCAGAAGAATGAGAAGATTCACATGTAAAGCCAGATAGATTAGATGGATCAACTGGAGGTCCCTTTGCAGCAACCCATGAGGTTTGAAGTCTTGCTCAGGCTTCCAATATGTACCATCAGCATTGAGTTTCCTCTCAAAGGCAATACCCTCTTTCCTAGGGTTCCTTTTGAGGATCTGCTTTTTAAGCACATCACAAATAGTCTGATGCCCTTTGAGGCTTTTGTACATGCATGTCATCTACAATTCCTTCAGCCCTTTATCATCAGTGATACTAGCAATGTCCTCAGATGAGGAATTAGTGACAGCAGAGACAGTTGAAGAATTTTTAGCATTAGAAGCATTTGAACATTCAGGTGAAGAATTAGCAGATTCACGTTCAATGCATTTCAAACATGGCGAAACAAATTCTTCCTGAGAAGCGCTGATTTGTTGAGCAAGTAATGAATCACGCTCCTTCTGAAGATCTTCATAACTCACTCTTAGCTTCTCAAGATCTTGCTTTCTTAGAAGAAATTGAGAAGTTGAGAAGAGTATACTTGCGAATGTCATCAGCTTCCACCATCTTGCACAGATCGGTCAGACCAATCTCAGTGACGGTCCACAGCTTGCTGTTCATCGCCATGAGGCGCTTCTTCATCATGACCTTCCACTTGGGATACTCGTGACCGTCAAAGATGGGGCATGACACAGTCTTCATTCCTGTGGTCGACATAACTAAAACTCCAGGCGGTTAAACCAAAATCACACAGAACAAGGGAGTACCTCGCTCTGATACCAATTGAAAGTGCGTTATATCGACTAGAGGGGGGTGAATAGGTGAGGGAGTCCTAGACTAGGGGTTGTCCGGATGGCCGAACTATCATCTTTGGCCGGACTCCTAGACTATGAAGATACAAGATTGAAGACTTCGTCCCGTGTCCGGATGGGACTTTCCTTGGCGTGGAAGGCAAGCTTGGCGATACGGATCTGTACATTTCCTACCATTGTAACCGACTCTGTGTAACCCTAACCCTATTCGGTGTCTATATAAACCGAAGGGTTTTAGTCCGTAGGACGAACAACAATCATACCATAGGCTAGCTTCTAGGGTTTAGCCTCCTTGATCTCGTGGTAGATCTACTCTTGTACTACCCATATCATCAATATTAATAAAGCGAGATGCAGTATTACCTCCATCGAGAGGGCCCGAACCTGGGTAAAAACATCGTGTCCCCTGTCTCCTGTTACCATCCGCCTAGACGCAGTTCGGGACCCCCTACCGAGATCTGCGGTTTTGACACCGACATTGGTGCTTTCATTGAGAGTTCCTCTATGTCGTCACCTATAGGCCCGATGGCTCCTTCGATCATCAACAACGACGCGGTCCAGGGTGAGACTTTTCTCCCTGGACAGATCTTCGTATTTGGCAGCTTTGCACTGCAGGCCAATTCACTTGGCCATCTGGAGCAGATCGAAAGCTACGCCCTTGGCCATCAGGTCAGATTTGGGAGTTTGGACTACACGGCTGACATCCGCGGAGACTTGATCTTCGACGGATTCGGGCCCACGATAGCCAGCGCCGCCTTTGTCTCGATGGGCACGATCTAGCTCTGCCGCCGAACAGTGCCCTGGAGGCCGCACAGGCGTTCGCTCCGACGCTTAGCTCGGAGCCGACTCCCCCGATCGAGGACGAGTGGTTGGACACCGCCTCGGGGGCTACGATCTCAACGGCGATTGAGCTGAAATTCATCCCTGTCCTTTGCGAAGACCATGACTCCAAGGTGCCGGACTCCTCTCCGGACTCCGAACCTTCCGCACCCCTGCCAATCGAATCCGATTGGGCGCTGATCATGGAATTCACTGCCGCGGACATCTTTCAGCACTCGCCCTTTGGCGACATCCTGAATTCACTAAAGTCTCTCTCTTTATCAGGAGAGCCTGGCGGACTACGGTCGGGAAGGTTGGGATGCGGACGGCGAAGAAATTCAACGCCCACCCACCACCCACTTTGTAGCCACTGTCGATGATTTAACCGACATGCTCGACTTCGACTACGAAGACATCGATGGTAGGACGACGATGCCGGAGACGACCAAGAACCAGCGCCTACGAGCCTTTGGAAGGCCACCTCGTCATACGACATATACATGGTGGACATCCCAAAAGATGGGAACGGCGATGGAACGGCGGAGGATGACCCCTCCAAGAAACAACCCAAGCGCCGACGTCAGTGGCGCCGCTCTAAATCCCGCCATAGTAAAAACGGCGATTCCGGCACGAGAGATAATAACACCCCGAACAGTGCTGAGGACAACTCCCTCCAGCAGGATTCAGCACAGGAGGAGGGAGAAGCCAGCCCTCATGATAGAGCGGCAGAAAGGGAGGTGGAGGACAATAATTATATGCCTCGCTCCGAAGATGAGGCAAGCCTTGACGATGATGAATTCGCCGTGCCCGAGGATCCCGTCGAACAAGAGCGTTTCAAACGCAAGCTCATGGCCACGGCAAGCAGCCTCAAGAAAAAGCAGCAGCAGCTTAGAGCTGACCAAGACTTGCTAGCTGACAGATGGACTGAAGTCCTTGCAGCCGAAGAGTATGAACTCGAACGCCCCTCCAAGATATACCCCAAGCGCAGGCTGCTGCCCCAATTAGAGGAAGCAGCACCCAAACCTACATCACCAGCGCATGATGCGGCCGACCGGCCACCCCGTGGTCACGACAGAGAGGCCTCTAGACCCTCCATTCAAGCCGCACTCCGGCGTCGCTCGAAAAGTACCAAGGCACGGGGAAACGCGCCAGACCTACGAGACATATTAGAGGACAAGGCAAGGCAAACAAGATCGATCTACGGATCGCGTGGGCGCCCCACGACACGTGACGATAACCGTCACGCCGGATTCAGCAACTCCGGCCGGGCCGAACATAGTAGACAAAGCTCATATGAGCTACGTCGTGATATAGCCCAACATGAGGCGCGACACCCACTATGCTTCGCAGATGAAGTAATGGATCATCAAATCCCTGAGGGCTTCAAACCCGTAAACATCGAATCATACGATGGTACGACAGATCCTGCGGTCTGGATCGAGGAATATCTCCTCCATATCCACATGGCCCTCGGTGATGATGTACATGCCATCAAATACCTCCCACTCAAGCTTAAAGGACCAGCTCGGCATTGGCTCAACAGCTTGCCAGCAGAATCAATTGGTTGTTGGGAGGACCTGGAAGCCGCATTCCTTGATAGCTTCCAGGGCACATATGTGCGACCACCAGACGCCGATGACCTCAGCCACATAAGTCAGCAGCCAGAAGAATCGGCCAGCCAATTCTGGACAAAGTTCCTAACCAAGAAAAAGCAAATCGTTGACTGTCTGGATGCGGAGGCCCTTGCAGCCTTCAAACATAACATCCGCGACGAGTGGCTAGCCCGGCACCTAGGACAGGAAAAGCCGAAATCCATGGCAGCCCTCACCACACTCATGACCCGCTTTTGCGCGGGAGAGGACAGCTGGCTAGCTCGTAGTAACAACTTGACCAAAAACCCTGGTAGTTCGAACACCAAGGACAGCAACGGCAGGTCGCGTCGCAACAAGAACAAGCGCCGCATTAACGGCGATCATGATGAAGATACGACGGTCAATGCCGGATTCAGAGGCTCTAAACTCGGCCAGCGGAAGAAGCCATTCAAAAGAAATACCCAGGGCCCGTCCAACATGGACCGAATACTCGATCGCTGTGCGGATACATGGCACCCCCAAAAAACCAGCCAACCACACCAACAGGGATTGTTGGGTGTTCAAGCAAGCAGGCAAGTTAAGTGCCGAACTCAATGACAAGGGGCTGCATAGCGGTGACGAGGAAGAGCCCCGGCCGCCAAACAATAGAGGACAGAAGGGCTTTCCCACACAAGTGCGGACAGCGAACATGATATACGCAACCCACATACCCAAAAGGGAGCGGAAGCGTGCACTAAGGGACGTATATGCGATGGAGCCAGTCGCCCCGAAGTTCAACCCATGGTCTTCCTGCCCGATCACCTTCGATCGAAGGGACCACCCCACTAGCATTCATCATGGCGGTTTCGCCGCATTGGTTCTTGACCCAATTATTGTGGATTTCACCTCACGAGTCACGATGGACGGCGGTAGCAGCCTGAACCTGCTTTATCAGGATACAATGCGCAAAATGGGCATAGACCCCTCAAGGATTAAACCCACAAAGACGACCTTTAAAGGCATCATACCAGGTGTAGAGGCCAATTGTATAGGCTCAGTTACACTCGAAGTGGTCTTAGGATCCCCGGATAACTTCCGAAGCGAAGAGTCAATCTTCGACATAGTCCCGTTCATGGCGGCTATCACGCCTTTGCTTGGACGAACCGCATTTGCAAAGTTCAATGCCGTGGTCGCACTACGCATACCTCAAGCTCAAGATGCGGGCCCTCGAGGAGTAATCACGGTCAATGGAAACACCAAACGCTTTCTCCGAACGGAGGAGCACACGGCGGCCCTCGCGGTAGAGGTGCAAAGCACCCTCTCACAGCAATTCTCGAGTCCGGCTATTAAACGTCCGGCCACCGTCAAGCGCGCCCGGAGTAACCTACAACAAGACCGCCTGGCACGATCCGAGCACGCGTAGCAATCCGGCCCCAACCCCAGCCCTCGCGAAACTGCGAAGCCAGTACTACGCGTACATAACTACGCTCTGGAGATACCATGGGCATAAGGGGAGGGGCACGACCACGGCATGCCCAGAATGCGGCTCAACCGCACCAGGGGCTCCCGATTGTGTCATTCTTTTTCTTTTCTTCTTTTTTCTTACTTTCAGGACTCCGTTTTCCAGAAGTCCTGTCCGGCACTAGAATTGCCGAACTCACGATGCAACAGCCAGGGAAGCGTAGTTACATCGAGTGTCCAGGTGGTCTCTACTACGAGCATTATACCTGTTTTACATACCATCCCGCAGCTTACCCCTGGAGGGGGACATGTTAAATAGTCCCGTACATTGCTTATCGCACTATATGTATCATTCTGCTTCCATTGCAGTAACTCTTTCAATAAACAATACATAGCTTTTGCCTATTATTGCACTCCTTTCTTTATCTATATATATGTTCATTTCATGACATGTTGCACCCGTACACTTTGGTACGGCCAATACACCAAGGGCTTAAGTACCCCAAAAGTATGGTGTGATAAGTCCGAACACTTTCACAAGTGCGGCACCCCGAACTTATAGCATTATATGAATCGGCTCCGAATCATGTCTTGGGTCAATAGTTGGGTTTGCCCGGCTCCCATGTTTTGGTACCTTACGTTCCGTTGTATCATCTAAGGTAGCGCTGGGAGAACCACTGCGATTGTGCCCCGGTTGAGGTGGGTGGAGCATCTCAGTGGAGAAAGCTAAAACTGACCGTCATGATAGGGCGAGAGCCGGTCGCTGTTCGAGAGGTTTATTCGGGTCCCTAAAGACTTATGCCGCTTAGAGCAAGGAGTCGGCATTGTCCGGCCAAGGCGTGGATAGCGCCCCGAACTCGGTCTTCCGAATACTAGGGGCTTCGCCGAAATTCAAAATTATAGAATTCTATGGCTAAGTGAGAGTGTTAGAGCACTATAAGTCCGGTTGCCTTGTTCGTCGCGTTGAGCGCCACCCTCGATGGACCCAAGAATGGGAACAAGAGCGCTCAAGTTTATCCCGAACACCCCAGCACTCGTGGCATGGGGGCTGAAGCCAACGACTTGCCATCTCTCAAATTTGATAAACGGCCGCACAGAAGGTAATATTTTAAATTCACAAGTGTGCTTAGCGCATATAAACAAGTTTTTAGCGTACAGGATAACAAATGCGAGTCTACTCAAATATTACATCTTTGGAGCACTCATCCGCTATACGGCGGGCACCCATCAGGACACCCTCATAGTACATTTCGGGCTTGCGATGCTCCTTGCCCTTCGGTGGCCCGTCCGTCACAAGCTTCCCCGCATCCAGCTTGCCCCAGTGCACTTTAGCACGGGCAAGGGCCCGACGGGCACCTTCAATGCAGACGGGCGCTTGATGACTTGATCCATGGACAAAGGCGTCCACCAGCCGCCGCACTAGCCCAAAGTAGCTCCCAGGCATGGCTTCCAATGGCCACAGCCGAACTATGAGGCCCTTCATGGCCTGTTCGGCAACCTTGTGGAGCTCGACCAGCTGCTTCAGCTGGTCGCTTAGGGGCACCGGATGTCCGGCCTCAGCATATTGAGACCAGAACACCTTTTCCGTCGAGCTCCCCTCCTTGGCGCGGTAGAACGCGGCAGCATCAGACACACTACGGGACAGATCTGCGAATGCTCCTGGAGAGCTCCGAATCCGGGTAAGTAATAGGTAATTCACTTTCACATGCTTGCTTTGCATAAAGAATGCCTTACCCGCCGCTATCTTCTTTAATGATTCAATTTCTTGGAGGGCTCTTTGGGCTTCGGCCTTAGCAGCTTTGGCACTCTCAAGAGTCGAGGCAAGTTCGGACTCCCGGGTCTTCGAGTCACGCTCCAAACCCTCGTGCTTTTCCATGAGAGCCTGGAGCTCTTGCCGTACCTCCGCCAGCTGCGCCTCCCCCTTCTCTCGCTCGGTGCGCTCCGCGGCCGCTTTGTTTTCGGCCACGGACACCGCCTCCTTCAGGGTCGCCACCTTGCTCATGGCCCTGCGGTACCCATGTTATTCTGTTATCTTTGCAACGAATCCTTTCTATAAGGTATTTGTTTAATAAGGTATTACTTACCTTCCTTGTCCTCGAGCTGCTTCTTGGCAAGGCCGAGCTCGTTCTAGGACCACTCGAGGCTCTTCTTCAATGCATTGACCTCCGCAGTTAGTGTGGCAGAGGTCAGCAGCGCAGCCTGCATTCCCATATTGACATACTTATGTTAGACTCCTGCGTATATCTTTTTAGATCCTCAGTCCGGCTTTTCTTTCCGAACACCGAACTAAGCATCAGGGGCTACTGTCTATGCGGTAATATTTTTACATATTCTAAACTTACCTCAAAGCCTGTTAGAAGGCTGGTACAGGCTTCAGTCAGCCCGCTCTTGGCGGTGCTCCTCCTCGATGGATCACCACACTCATAACAGTGCGGTGCTCCTCCTTGATGGAGGCGCTGTTAAGCGCCTCCCGTAAGCTATCCGGTGCCTCCGGTTGGACGGAGGACACCGGCGTCTTACCCTTCCTACGAAGGGTCCGCTTGCCGGACTTCGGAACCGCTGAAGGTTCCGATGGAGTCTGGACAAGGGTCGGGCTTAGAGCCCCTGGGGTCTCGCTCCCCTCGCGCCTGGAGTCTTGGAGGCTGCCTTTCGGCGCCTCCTGTGCCACCTCCTCTTGACCAGGCCCCCCTCGGGGCCCCACCTTGGCGTCGTCCGCAGCATGAGGTGAGGAGGTGGCCGGAAGTGAAGTACTCTCCACTTCCGACGAATTCAGAGACCCGCTCGACAAAGCGGCGAGCTCGTCCTTGGGCGGGCTGCATGATTGTTCGGCATTAGAGAACACTATGCAATGAAAAAAAGCTATGGGTATCCAGACACTTACGATCTCGCCAGGGGCTTGGCCCTTGTTGGCCACTCCTCCTCGTCGCTGTCGGCATTGGCGGAGAAGTCCGGAGGAAGGGTCCTTCCCTTCTTGGACCCTCCGGCCTCCCCAGTTGGGGCGGCCTTCCTTTTCTTCTCTCCCCCCGCTGGGGGAGAGGCTTCTTTTTCCTCCTCCTCTTCCTCAGAGGAGGATTCCACCTCAGGGTTGTCGGGCGATGAGTCCGACAGCACCTGGCGCCGGGAGCTCCTTCGAGTTCCCGTAGCCTCCTTCTTGGCCTTCTTCTCCAAGAAGACGTGAGGTGCCGGAGCCAACTTCCGTCCCAAGGCGTCCGCTGGTCTTCAGCAAAGGGGCGGACAGTTAATCTGTCCGGACGTCGTCAACCGATCTGTCAAAAGGTCAGGGAGTTTTAGATCCCACATAGAGTCAATCTATGAAAAACAAGAGCCCCATAAAGGGTAAAATAACTTACCTTGCTGGCTTGACGCTGCGAGCTGAATCCGCGATCTTCGGTAACGGATGTGGGAGCCTCGGCGCCTGTCACACCCTGATTTTCATGCCACTACACTTAAGCTAACAATCATGATAAAATGTGGTGTGACAAAAACTTTTAAGTGTTTTGGACCTTGCCTTGATTGGTTATTGTCTGTTGTTTGCAAGTGCTCTAAAAATAAAATAAATCCTCCAACTCTTATACTCCTTCTCCTTGATCCAAAAACCTTTCCAATGATCATGCCATGTGTATAGGACATAAAAATAATTTCTTACGAAAATAATTTGGCCAAATAGTATTTTCAAAAATTAGTTTTTCAAAAACCCCTGAATTGAGGTTTGCACTGCAAGTACTTAATTAAGGGCAGTAAAAATCTTTACAAAAATATATTTGACTCCTATTAGATAAAGGATACCCAGAAACCACAAAAATATAATTTTAAGAATTATTTTCCTATTTTATTTAAAAGCCTTTTCTTAAGGCCAGAAATGGTCTTTAATAGGGAAAAAATATTTTTATTGTTTTAAAAATATTTGACAAAATTTTAGGAAACTCATAGGACATATATTGCCCATATATAAGAGTTTCAACACATGGTCATGTTCAAAATATTGGTTAAAACCCTCAAAAACCTTTCTGGATATTTCAAGCTTTTGAAATATTTACAAACGAAATTTTATCCAAAAATTCCAAGAAAATTCTAGCATGTCACATATGACATGTTTGATGATCTTGACAAGTATCAAGTCATGGAGAACAGTATAACCCCATGAAATCCCCTCAAAACCAGTTCTGTCCATTTTGAAGTTTGAGCAACTTTACATTGCCAAACATGTCCAAATGCTCTCAAATCTTGTGAACATGCTCAAATGGCCTAATAATTCATCTAGACCAAATGGCACAAGTTGGATAAAATGTTATATTAATCAAAGTGCCCCAAAACCCTCTCTGACCAGAATCTAATTTGAACAACTTTGTACTATGAAATTTCTCTCCTTGACCCCAACCTTGGTGAGCATATTCACATGACCAAATGAGGCCACTACACCAAGTGGTGCATCAAGGAGAAGTGATTTTCTCAAATAGATCTATACAAGTTCATTTCTGCTAATTTCTAGGGTTTGCCAAAGTTACATTGGCAACTTTCTTCAAATGAGATCAAACTTGGTGATCATCCTCAATTATATATTCCATTTGATCCTGTTGATTCTCATGTCAAATGGGATCCATTTTCTTGACCAAACTACCATCAAACACCTTCTGCCATAATTTTGTGATCAACATTTGGGGCACCAGATGGATTCTCCTTGAGCCACAATTCCTACCACATCATGTCCTAGAACCCCTCTACCACTGGCAAAAGTTGGATGGCATCAGCTCAAGTATTTGGGGGTGAGAACCTCATTTTTCATCTTTGTCCAGCAACTTTCCCTCTCTTTCTGCTCTCCCTCTCTCTTTCTTTGACTTTGCTAGCTCTCCAACGTCACCCCAGGCTTTAGCCCATCACCCAGCACACTCCAGATGCAAGTGGACACGGCAGAGCATGCAAAACGCGCTCATGCCGGCCAAAAGCCTGCTCTGGAGCGCGCTACAGTGGCGGCCGAGCCTTGCCGCTGCACTCCCGTCCATCTCGGGCCGCCCAGGCGCGCCAGTCGACGCGCCTCGGCGTCCGCGACACGCCAAGGCCTGGTCCCCCTCCCCCTTCTCCCTTCTGCTGCCCCCTCGCATGCGCGCCAGAGCCGCCTAAGAGCCCCAATGGGCGAGTCCATACGCGCGGAGCTCTGGCCCTTCCCCGCTATCTCTATTCTCTCCCCTCGCCCTAGACACGCCCACTTGAGCCCCCGTGACCTGTAGCAACGGCAACAGCCTCGCTGGCGCACTGGACCACGGTGAACCACGGGCCGGCTATATAAAGCCGCCCCAGGCCCCCTATGGACCTCCTCCGCTCTCTCTCCCTCTCAGAGACCCCCTAAAACAAGCCACTCCCCTCCTTGTGCCCTCCATAGCCCCCATGGCCGGAGAGCCGCCGTTGGCACCGGGCTAAATTCGCGACGCCCGAGCCCTGTCCCCTCCACCTATGCGTCTCAATGCATCTCCACCGACCCCACGAATCTCCCCTGCGCTCCGGTTACTCCTCCCGGTGGCCGTAGTGCCGTGCCCCCCGTCACCGCAGGCCTCGTCCGCCGCGACCAAGGCCCTGCTCGACCCCGTACTCCTCGGCGATTGTGCCACCCGCGGATGGATGCGTCTTGCCACCTGGAGTACACCGGTATGCCGAGCGCCGTGGGGGTGGTCAGGGTCGCCGGCAATCATCGCCGGAGTCGTCGGCCGCGCCAGCCGCTCGAGGTTGAAGACGACCGTGGCTGTGTGCGGGCGGGCCACCTGCGTCGAAGTCGGCGCCCGGGCCCTTGAGGTTTAAGTGAAGATGGCTTACGCCTCTGCGCTTCCCATAAAGACACGCCCAACATGGATTCGCCTTGACGTGGCCCTTTCCGCATCTTTGCTAAGCATTGGGCGGCCCACTAGCTATCTCACGCCCGGTCGTCTTTTAGGTATAAGCCTAAACTTTTCCTTTTCCTTTTACTCTGAACTTCTAAAATCGATAATCAATTCATTTTAACTCCAAATTTGTTGATTCAAATTCCTAGTGACCCCATAAATCATTACCTACCTCCAGGAGTACCATGCACATTGTTCCAGAATACTTTCTTTCACACATATTTCACGAAACCCAATTTTCCATTTCTGTGATGAACTTTAGAAAATCACAGAGAGCTCAAAATTGATCGAAATGCCATGATTCAAATTCCTAGATGTTTCTAAGTTCATAACTTAGTTTATGAACATTTTTCTTAATACTTTCTGTACCCCACAAAATAATGAGCCATCTCTTCATGTTTGTCAACTTTGCAAATCCATAGAATATTCATTTGAACTCCAAATCCGATTGAAACCAACTCCTAGATGCTTCTAAAATCATTCTTTGTTCAATGGGTGCCTTTGCTCATTTTTCAAAATAATATTGTTGTGCACTTCTTGTAAATCCACAAATCCCTTGATTCCATCATGTTGAAATGTTCAGAGATATCCAGTGATAAAATCCCAATGAAACCATTTTGGTCATTCCTCATATGACCAAAGGTATCCTAGAAAAGTCAAATTATTTTTAGAGCACTTCTATGTTTGCCTTGTTGTGTTTCTTATTGTGTTTGTTTCCGACGTTAGTTGACGAAGTAGACGGAATACTTGGAGAAGGACCAGAAGACTCGAAGACTCTGATGAACCAGGCAAGCAGCCCTTGACCATGTCTAAGAAACCCTTTTTATGCATGTCGTATGGCACCTTTATTGCTGGAATCGAAGTCATGATAAAATGGTGACCACTTGAGGTGGCTTGCCTCCGTTATTTTTCTCGTTAACACTTGCATGATGCATGACCCTACCTTTCTATGAGGGTTATGCCGGTGGGAGTAGATAGGATGCTAAGTAGTGCTACGCAAAAAGGGACGGGGATATGCATT
This sequence comes from Aegilops bicornis, assembly GCA_021605145.1. NCBI lineage: Eukaryota > Viridiplantae > Streptophyta > Magnoliopsida > Poales > Poaceae > Aegilops > Aegilops bicornis. Next base: position 350,504,041 of record CM038672.1, read on the forward strand.
GTGATGGAGACAAAGTATTTTCAAAGGACTTCTCTAAAACCCCGTCGGGTGCCACTTATGCCCGAGGGAGATAATGAGATGGGTAACCACTTGATGGCGAAGTGGTGTACCGAGGCAAGTGTGTGTGTTGTTTTTGAAAATGGATTAGATTTAAGATTTGTCAACTGTCCCAACCTTACATGCGCAACCACTCTACCCTTGTATGGGAAAGGGCATTATTGATTACCTAGAACAATACTATCTTGGAGCCTGCATTACTAGTGACGGGGAAGAGTTGGTGCTCTCTCTCGGGACGGGGTCGTGCCAGGTAGGGTGGCCATGACTGTTTTCACAGGGCACCGGACACACCGTTGGTCCCTTCGTGTATGCGTAATAATGTGAAAAGGGCAGAGTCCCACGATCTTTTGCTTATACACGAGGGTCGTGTATCAACGAGTGGACTCCTTGTTAGTGTCGTCTAGGGAAAGATAGTGATCGGGTGCTTACCCTGGGTACTTGAGGTACCGCGGGTCGTGGATGACACGAAAGTTCCCCGGATCTTGTGGGTAAAGTGTGCAACCTCTACAGAGTGTAAAACTATTCGAATAGTCGTGTCCATGGTCAAAGACAGTTGGGTGGTGCTGCTTAAACTCCGTCCAGAGCTTTGCAAACCAGTGTGTGTGTCTGGATAATTGGGAAGATCTACTTGGGTCAAGTCAAGGACTTGACATGAATGAGTAGGGTTGATGCCCTCTCTATTTATGTTGATATCTGTAACCTGTCCTCATGGTTACTTGAATTCTCCTGATGCATGTCTTACAAGTTGTTGAACATGTCATTGCACTCAAAACTAGCTTTCTGCAAAAATTTACCTATATCATGCATTGTTGTATCTTGAACCAAAACATGGGTTGCTTGTGAGTACATTCAAAGTACTCATTGGCTTGCCACTGGTTATTTTATTGGCCAGGCATGAAAGAACATGATATGATAAAGAATACTTGATGTGAGCATGCGAGCTAGGGCGCTTCGGTCGGAATGCCTGTAGGGTTAAGGCGGATGGCATGGGTCCAAGTTATCGACGAAGATTTCGGCTGCGATGTTATACTCAAGACTCGACCATAACGGTCCTACTTGTATGTCTGGTATGTATGGATGTAAGACTCTTGTTATTCAGCTTCTGTGTGTTCAGTGAGCATTGATCTCTGGGATCACTGTACACGTGCATTCGGTGATCTCGACTTATGAGTCGGCGTCCCCTCAGCGCCCTTGAACAACACCTTCCAGGCATCTTCGTACGTAGTGTCGAAGAGCCTTTTCAGAGTTGGGTGATGTGCCGGATCGAACTCCCACAATTTGAAGGCCCGTTGTTGGCATGGGAGAATCCGGCGGATGAGCATCACCTAGATTATGTTGACAAGCCTGAGATTCATGTCCACCAGGTTTCGGACGCAGGTTTTGAGTCCGGACAGCTCGTCCGAATCCCCCCACGTCAGGCCCGTCTCTTTCTATGATGTGAGCCATGTGGGGAAGCCAGATCGGAATTCGGGGGCCGCCGCCCATTGAGAATCGCGTGGCTCGGTGATATAGAACCACCCTGATTGCCACCCCTTTATGGTCTCCACAAAGGAGCCCTCGAGCCATAGGACTTTGGCCATCTTTCCAACCATGGCGCCTCCGCACTCCGCTTGGCGGCTGCCCACTACCTTCGGCCTGACATTGAAGATCTTCAGCCATAAGCCGAAGTGGGGATGGATGCACAGGAAGGCCTCGCACACGATGATAAACGCCGAGATGTTGAGGATGAAATTCGGGGCCAGATCGTGGAAATCCAGGCCGTAGTAGAACATGAGCCCCCGGACAAATGGGTGAAGTGGAAAACCTAGTCCGCGAAGGAACTGGGGGAGAAAAACCACCCTCTCATGGGCCTGGGGGTTGGAATGAGCTGCCCCTCGTCGGGCAGCCGGTGCGCGATGTTGTTGGACAAGTATCCGGCCTCCCGCAGCTTTTCGATGTGCCCCTCCATGATGGAGGAGGCCATCCACCTGCCTCCCGCTCCCGACATAGTTGGAGAAGGTTGAGGTGGGATGTGCGGACTTAAGTATTTGGAGCTCGAGTCTTGTGAAATGGATGAGCAAAGGAGGAAGAAGGCGTAAGTGAAAAGGTGGATCCTTATCCCTTATATGAATGAATGAAGCTATGTGCCCCCTTGACCAGGTAAAACTCGCTTATCTCCCAAGCGCCGTAATCAATGGTGCGGATGGGTTACCCACGTCCGTATTGATGGGAATCCCGGAATAAGGGGGCATGATCTCCGCTTTGATAAGACGTGCCAAGGAAACCGCCTCGCTAAACGCGCTGAGGCAGGACAGTAAAAAACGATTCGAATAAAAGCTTGGCCGTGGGGTGATGTCACACCGCGGAGTACGTCAGCAGATCTGTGCAAAAATTATTCTCTCTGCGTTGGTATGTGGAACTTGTTTTGCAGAGCCGGACACTATCCTTGTGTTCAAAACCTTTTATGAAGTATTCGGAGGAGGAACCCGCCTTGCAATGCCGAAGACAATATGCGCGCCGGACTCGTCGTCATTGAAGCCTGGTTCAGGGGCTCTTGAGGAGTCTGGACTAGGGGTGTCCAGGATAGCGAACTATCATCTTTGGCCGGACTCCTGGACTTTGAATATACAAGATTGAACCGACCGTCCCGTGTCCTGATAGGACTTTTCTTGGCGTGGAAGGCAAGCTTGGCGATACGGATATGTAGATTTCCTACCATTGTAACCGACTCTGTGTAACCCTAACCCTATTCGGTGTCTATATAAACCGAAGGGTTTTAGTCCGTAGGACGACCAACAATCATACCATAGGCTAGATTATAGGGTTTAGCCTCCTTGATCTCGTGGTAGATCTACTCTTGTACTACCCATATCATCAATATTAATCAAGCAGGAGTAGGGTATTACCTCCATCAGAGGGCACGAACCTGGGTAAAAACATCATGTCCCTTGTCTCCTGTTACCATCCGCCTAGACGCACAGTTCAGGACCCCCTACTCGAGATCCGCCGGTTTTGACACCGACAATAGGCGATTTTTATGAATTCTTCACTGTGGAATTTGCGGGTGAGGAAATTCCTTAGCGAAGAACTACTTGCAGCGGAATAAGTACTCAAAAGTAAACATAACAGAACACAAGAATGGTCATTGAGGGAGTCTTGGATTAGGGGGTGTCTGGATAGCCGGACTATAGCCTTTGGCCGGACTCCTGGACTATGAAGATACAAGATTGAAGACTTCGTCCCGTGTCCGGATGGGACTTTCCTGGGCGTGGAAGGCAAGCTTGGCGATACGGATATGTAGATTTCCTACCATTGTAACCGACTCGGTGTAACCCTAACCCTCTTCGGTGCCTATATAAACCGGAGGGTTTTAGTCCGTAGGACGAACAACAATCATACCATAGGCTAGCTTCTAGGCTTTAGCCTCAATGAAATCCTGGTAGATCTACACTTGTACTACCAATATCAACAATATTAAACAATCAGGAGTAGGGTTTTAACTCCATCGAGAGGGCCCGAACACAGGTAAAAACATCGTGTCCCTTGTCTCCTGTTACCATCCGCCTAGACGCATACGATTCGGGACCCCCTACCCGAGATCCGCCGGTTTTGACACCAATATTGGTGCTTTCATTGAGAGTTCCTCTGTGTCGTCATCTTTAGGCCCGATGGCTCCTCCGATCATCAACGACGATGCGCTCCAGGGTGAGACTTTTCTCCCCGGACAGATCTTCGTACTCGGTGGCTTTGCACTGCGGGCCAATTAAGCAGCCATCCGGAGCAGATTGAAAGCTACGCCCGCCACCAGTCAGATTTGGAAGTTTGAACTACACGGTGACATCCGCGGAGACTTGATCTTGACGGGTTCGAGCCACCAAAGCGTGCCGCCTTTATCACGAGGGGCATGATCTAGCTCTGCCGCCGAACAGTGTCCTGGAGGCTGCACCAGTGTCCGCTTCGACCTTTGGCTCGGAGCCAACTGCGCCGATCGAGGACAGGTGGCTGGACACCACCTCGGGGGCTGCGATCTCTATGGCGATTGAGCCGTACACCTACCCCGTCCTTTGCGAAGCTCGTGACTCCAAGGTACGGGACTCCTCTCCGGACTCCGAGCCTTCCGCGCCCCCGCCAATCAAATCCGATTGGGCGCCGATCATGGAATTCACCGACGCAGACATCTTTCAGCACTCGCCCTTTGGCGACATCCTGAATTCACTAAAGTCTCTCTCTTTACCAGGAGAGCCCTTGCCGGATTAAGGTTAGGAAGGTTGGGATGCGGACGACGAAGAAATTCAAAGCCCACCCACCACCCACTTCATAGCCACTATCGATGATTTAACCGACATGCTCGACTTCGACTCCGAAGACATCGACAATATGGACGACGATGCAGGAAGCGACCAAGAACCAGCGCCCAAAGGGCACTGGAAGGCCACCTCGTCATACGACACATAGATGGTGGACATCCCAAAAGATGGGAATGGCGATGTAATAGCGGAGGATGACCCCTCCAAGAAACAGCCTAAGCGCCGGCGTCAGCGGCGCCGCTCTAAATCCCGCCACAGCAAAAACGGTGTTTCCGGCACGGGAGACAATAACACCCCGGACAGTGCCGAAGATAACCCCCTCCAGCAGGATTCAGTGCAGGAGGATGGAGAAGCCAGCCCTCATGAGAGAGCGGCAGAAAGAGAGGTAGAGGACGATAATTACATGCCTCCCTCCGAAGATGAGGCAAGCCTTGACGATGATGAATTCGCCATGCCCGAGGATCCCGTCGAACAAGAGCGTTTCAAACGCAAGCTCATGGCCACGGCAAGCAGCCTCAAGAAAAAGCAGCAACAGTTTAGAGCTGACCAAGACTTGCTAGCTGACAGATGGACTGAAGTCCTTGCAGACGAAGAGTATGAACTCGAGCGCCCCTCCAAGAGCTACCCAAAACGCAGGCTGGTACCCCGATTAGAGGAGGAAGCACCGAAACCTACATCACCAGCGCATGATACGGCTAACCGGCCACCTCGTGGCCACGACAGAGAGGCCTCTCGGCCCTCAACTCAAGCCGCACCCCGGCGCCGCTCAAAAAATACCAAGGCGCGGGGAAATGCGCCAGACCTGCGAGATATATTGGAGGACAAGGCAAGGCAAACAAGATCGATCTACGGATCGCGTGGGTGCCCCACGATACGTGACGATAACCGTCAGGCCGGATATGGCAACTCCGTCCGGGCCGAACATAGTAGACAATGCTCATTTGAGCTGCGTCGTGATATAGCCCAATACGGAGGCGCCGCACACCCACTATGCTTCACAGATGAGGTGATGGATCATAAAATCTCTGAGCGTTTCAAACCCGTAAACATTGAATCATACGATGGCACAACAGATCCTGCGGTTTGGATCGAGGACTATCTCCTTCACATCCACATGGCCCGTGGTGATGATCTACACGCCATCAAATACCTCCCACTCAAGCTTAAAGGAACAGCCCAGCATTGGCTTAACAACTTGCCAGCAGAGTCAATTGGTTGTTGGGAAGACCTGGAAGCCGCATTCCTCGACAATTTCCAGGGCACATATGTGCAACCACCGGACGCCGATGACCTAAGCCACATAATTCAGCAGCCGGAGGAATAGGCGGAACAATTACGGACATGGTTCCTAACCAAGAAAAATCAAATCATCGATTGTCCGGATGCACGAAGGCCCTTGCAGCCTTCAAACACAACATCTGCGACGAGTGGCTTGCCCGGCACCTAGGACAGGAAAAGCGAAATCCATGGCAGCCCTCACAACACTCATGACCCGCTTTTGGCGGGGAGAGGACAGGCAGCTAGCTCGTAGTAACAACATGACCAAGAGCCACAGTAATTCGGATACCAAGGAGATCAATGGCAGGTCGGCGTCGCAACAAGCACAAGCGCCGCGTGCGCGGTGATAATGCTGAGGATACGGCAGTCAATGCCAGATTCAGAGGCTCTAAACCCGGTCAGCGGAAAAAGCCATTTAAAAGGAATACTCCGGGCCCGTCCAATTTGGACCGAATACTCGACCGCTCGTGCCAGATACATGGCACCCCCGAAAAACCAGCAATCACACCAACAGGGATTGTTGGGTGTTCAAGCAATCAGGCAAGTTAAATGCCGAAAACAATGACAAGGGGCTGCATAGCGATGACGAGGAGGAGCCCTGGCCGCCGAACAATAGAGGACAGAAGGGCTTCCCCCCGCAAGTGCGGACGGTGAACATGATATACGCAACCCACATACCCAAAAGGGAGCGGAAGCGTGCACTAAGGGACGTATATGCGATGGAGCCAGTCGCCCCAAAGTTCAACCCGTGGTCTTCCTGCCCGGTCATTTTTGATCGAAGGGACCACCCCACTAGCATCCGCAATGGCGGATTCGCCGCATTGGTTCTACACCCAATCATTGACGGATTTCATCTCACCAGAGTCCTAATGGATGACGGCAGCAGCCTGAACCTGCTTTATAAGGACACAGTGCACAAAATCGGCATAGACCCATCAAGGATTAAACCCACAAAGACGACCTTTAAAGGCGTCATACCAGGTGTAGAGGCCAACTGTACAGGCTCAGTTACACTTGAAGTGGTCTTCGGATCCCCGGATAACCGAAGCGAGGAGTTAATCTTGACATAGTCCCGTTCATGGCGGCTATCATGCACTTTGCTCGGACGAACCGCATTTGCAAAGTTCAATGCGGTGCCGCACTCACGCATATCTCAAGCTCAAGATGCCAGGTCCTCGAGGAGTCATTACGGTCAATGGAAACACCGACGCTCTCTCCGGACGGAGGAGCATCTGGCTGACCCTCATGGCGGAAGTACAAAGCAGCCTCTTAAGGCAATTCTCATGTTCGGCTATTAAACGTCCGGACACCGTCAAGCGCGCCCGGAGTAACCTACAACAAGACCGCCTGGCACGTTCCGAGCATGCATAGCAATGCGGCCCAAGCCCCAGCCCTCGTGAAATTGCGAAACTAGTACTACGCATACATAATTACGCTCTGGAAATGCCATGGGCATAGGGGAAGGGGCACGACCACGGCATGCCCAGAATGCGGCTCAACCGCACCAGGGGCTCCCGACTGTGTCATTCTTTTATTTTCTTCTTTTTTTACTTTCAGGATTCCGATCTCACGAAGCCCTGTCCGGCAGTAGAATCGCCGAACACACGATGCAACAGCCAGGGAAGCAGAAAGCTACGTCGAGTGTCCAGGTGGTCTCTATTACGAGCAGTATACCTGTTTTACACACCATCCATGGCTTACCCACGGAGGGGACATGTTAAAAAGTCCCGTCCCTTGCTTATCGCACTATTTGTATCGTTCTGCTCTTACTACAGCCCTTTTGAATAAACAATACATAGCTTCTGCCTATTATTGAATTCCCTTTTTTCTATATATATATGTTCATTTATGACATTGTCCAACCGTACACTTTAGTGCAGGCAATACACCAGGGGCTTAAGTACCCCACAATATGGTGTGATAAGTCCGAACACTTTCACAAGTGCGGCACCCGAACTTATAGCATTATATGCATCGGCTCGAATCATGTCTTGGGTCAATAGTTGGGTTTGCCCGGCTCCCATGTTTTGGTACCTTATGTTCCGTTATATCGGCTAAGGTAGTATTTGGGAAAACCAACTGCGATTGTGCCCGGTTGAGCTGGGTTAAGCACCTCGGTGGAGAAAGCTAAAACTGACTGTCATGATAGAGGCGAGAGCGATCGCTGTTCGAGAGGTTTTCGAGTCCCTAAAGACTTATGCCGCTTGGGCGAGGAGTCGACATTGTCCGGCCTAGGCGTGGATAGCGCCCGAACTTCGGTCTTAGAATACCGGGGCTTCACGAAATTTAAAATTATAGAATTCTATGGCTAAGTGAGAGTGTTCAAGCATTATAGTCCGGTTGCCTTGTTCATTACGTTGAGCGCCTCCCTCGAAGGACCCAAGAATGGGAACAATAGAGCTCAAGTTTATCCCGATAACCCCAAAGACACTTTCGTGGCATGGGGGCTGAAGCCGACGACTCACCATCTCTCAAATTTAATACATGGCCGCACAGAAGGTAATGTTTTAAATTCAAAAGTGTTGCTTAGCGCATATGAACTAGTTTTCAGCATACAGGAAATCAAATGCGAGTCTACTCAAAAATTACATCTTTGGAGCATTCATCCGCTATAAGGCGGGCACCCTTCAGGACGCCCTCATAATACATTTCAGGCATGCGATGCTCCTTGCGCGGTGGTGGTCCGTCCGTCACAAGCTTCTCAGCGTCCATCTTGCCCCAGTGCACCTTAGCACGGGAAAGGGCCCTACGAGCACCTTCGATGCAGACGGAGCGCTTGACGACTTCAACCCATGGACAGGCGTCCACCAGCGGCCTCACCAGCCCGAAGTAGCACCTAGGCATGGCTTCTTTAGGCCACAGCCGAACTATGAGGCCTTTCATGGCCTGTTCAGCCACCTTATGGAGCTCGACCAGCTGCTTCAACTGGTCGCTTAAGGGCCTGAGGTGTCCGGCCTCGATATCTTGAGACAGAACACCTTCTCCGTCGAGCTTCCCTCCTCGGCTCGGTAGAATGCGGCTGACATCGAGACACCTGCTTGAGGCAGATCTGCGAATGCTCTGAGAGCTCCGGATTCGGGTAAGTAACAGATAATTCACTTTCACATGCTTGATTTGCATATAGAATGCCTTACCGCTGCTATCTTCTTCATCGCCTCAATTTCTGGAGGGCTTTTTGGGCTTGACCTTAGCGGCTTTAGGCGCTCTCAAGGTCGAGGCAAGCTCGGACTCTCGAGTCTTTGAGTCACGCTCCAAACTCTCGTGTTTTTCCACGAGCACAGAGCTCTAGCCGCACCTCCGCCACCCGCGCCTCCTGCTTCTCTCGCTCGGTGCGCTCCAGCCGCATTGCTTCGGCCTTGGACACCGCTTCCTTGAGTCGCCACCTCGTTCGTGGCCCCTGTAGTATTCACGTTATTCCTGTCATCTTTTGCAACCACATCTTTTAAATACTCCCATAAGGTATTACTTACCTTCCTTTTCCTCGAGCTGCTTTTTGGCAAGTCCGAGCTCATTCTCGGACCGCTCGAGGCTCTGCTTTAATGCATCAACCTCCATGATCGGTCTGGCAGAGGTCGGCAGCCCTGCATTCCCATATTGACATACTTATGTTAGACAAGCTGCGTATATCTTTTATATCCTCAGTTCGGCTTTTCTTTCGAACACCAAACTGAGCATCGGGGCTACTGTCTATCACGGTAATATTTTTATATATCTTAAATACATACCTCAAAGCACATTAGAAGGCTGGCACGAACTTCAGTCAACCCCCTCTTGGCGGGTGAACTTTCACGGATCACCACACTCATAATGATGCGGTGTTCCTCGTTGATGGAAGCGGCTGTTAAGCGCCTCCATCAAATCATCCGGTGCCTCCGGTTGGGCGGAGGTCACCCGGCGTGTGATCTTGCCCTTCTTATGAAGGGGTCGCCTGTCGGACTCCAGAACCACTGAAGGGTCCAGTACGGAGTCCGGCACAGGGCCGGACTTGAAGCCCTTAGCGGTTTTATCCCCTTTGCGCCCGGAGTCTGGGAGGTCGCCTTGCGGCGCCTCCTGGGCCACCTCCTCCTGGCTGGACCCCTTTTGGTACTCCACCCCGGCGTCATCCGCGGCGGGAGGAGACGAGGCGGTCGGAAGTGAGGTGCTATTCACATCCGACGAATCCAGGGAGCCACTCGACAAAGCGTCGAGCCAGTCCTTGGGCGGGCTGCATGGTTATATTCGGTGTTAGAAGATGTTGTGTGACAAATGGAACGCCATGAGTTATTCTGGTGTCCGTACACTTACGATTTCGCCAGGGGCTTGGTCCTTGGTGGCGACTCCTCTCCGCCGTTGTCGGCGTTGGCGGTGTAGTCCGGAGGGAGGGTCCTTCCCTCTTGGACCCTCCGGCCTCCCCAGTTGGGGCGACCTTCCTTTTCTTCTCTCCCCCCGCTGGGGGAGAGGCCTCTTTTTCCTCCTCCTCGTCTTTGCGGGAGGAGTCCGCCTCGGAGTCATTGGACGATGAGTCCGACAACACCTGGCGCCGGGAACTCCTTCAGGTCCCCGTGGCCTTCTTTTTGGCCTTCTTCTCCGGCACCACGTAAGGTGCCGGAACCAGCAGCCACGTCAATTGGGCGTCCGCTGGGTCTTCTGGCAAGGGAGCCGGACAGTTAACCTGTCCGGACCTCTTCTGCCAGTCCTGTCAAAGGTGAGGGATTTTTAGATCCCGCATAGAGTCAAACTATGAAAAAAGAGTCCCGTAAAGGGTAAAATAGATTACCTCGCTGGCTTGATGCCGTGAGCTGAATCCGTGATCTTCGGTAGCGGATGCGGGAGCCTCGGCTCCCTTGAACAGCGCCTTCCAGGCATCTTCGTACGTAGTGTCAAAGAGCCGGCTCAAGGTTCGGTGCTGTGCCGGATCAAACTCCCACAAGTTGAAGGCCCGTTACTGGCATGGGAGGATCCGGCGGATGAGCATAACCTGGACTACGTTGACAAGCTTGAGCTTCTTGTCCACCAGGTTTCGGACGCAGGTTTGGAGTCCGGTCAGCTCTTCCGAATTACCCCACGTCAGGCCCGTCTCTTTCCATGAGGTGAGACGTGCAGGGAATCCAGATCGGAATTCGGGGGCTGTCGCCCATTTGGAGTCGCGCGGCTCGGTGATGTAGAACCACCGCGATTGCCACCCCTTTATGGTCTCCACGAAGGAGCCCTCGAGCCATAGGACGTTGGCCATCTTGCCCACCATGGCACCTTCGCACTCCGCTTGGTGGCCGCCCACTACCTTCGGCTTGACATTGAAGGTCTTCAGCCATAAGCCGAAGTGGGGCTGGATGCGAAGGAAGGCCTCGCACCTGACGATGAAACGCCGAGATGTTGAGGATGAAATTCGGGGCCAGATCATGGAAATCTAGGCCGTAGTAGAACATGAGCACCCGGACAAATGGGTGAAGTGGAAACCCTAGTCCGCAGAGGAAGTGGGGGAGGAACACCACCCTCTCATGGGGCCTGGGGGTGGGGATGAGCTGCCCCTCGTCAGGGAGCTTATGCACGATGTCGTCGGACAAGTATCCGGCCTTCCGCAGGTTTTTGATGTACCCCTCCGTGACGGAGGAGGCCATCCACTTGCCTCCCGCTCCGGACATAGTTGGAGAAGGTTGAGGTGGGATGTGCGGACTTGGGCGCTGGAGCTCGTGTCTTGTGAAATGGATAAGCAAAGCAGGAAGAAGGCGTGTGTGAAAAAGTGGATCCTTATCCCCTTATATGGACGGACAAAGCTATGCGTCCCCACCGGCCTGATAAAACTCGCTTATCTCCCAAGCGTCGTAATCAATGGCGCGGTTGGGGTACCCACGCCCGTACTGATGAGAATCCCGAAATAAGGGGACACGATCTCTGCTTTGACAAGACGTGCCAAGGAAACCGCCTCGCTAAACGCGCTGAGGTGGGACAGTAAAAATGATTCGAATAAAGGCTTGGCCGTGGTGTGATGTCACGGTACAGAATACATTAGCAGATTGAACTTGTGTAAATATTATTCTCTCTACGGTGATATGTGGAACTTATTTTGCAGAGCTGGACACTATCCTTTTGTTCAAAATCTTCTATGAAGTATTCAGAGGAGGAACCCGCCTTGCAATGCCGAAGACAATATGCGCGCCGGACTCGTCGTCATTGAAGCCTGGTTCAGGGAGACTCTTGAGGAGTCTGGATTAGGGGGTGTCCGGATAGCCGGACTATAGCCTTTGGCCGGACTCCTGGACTATGAAGATACTAGATTGAAGACTTCATCCCGTGTCCGGATGGGACTTTCCTTGGCATGGAAGGCAAGCTTGGCGATACGGGTATGTAGATTTCCTACCACTGTAACCGACTCTGTGTAACCCTAACCCTCTTTGGGTGCCTATATAAACCGGAGGGTTTAGTCCGTAGGACGAACAATAATCATATCGTAGGCTAGCTTCTAGGGTTTAGCCTCTCTGATCTCGTGGTAGATCTACTCTTGTACTACCCATATCATCAATATTAATCAAGCAGGAGTAGGGTTTTACCTCCATCGAGAGGGCCGAACACAGGTAAAACATCGTGTCCCTTGTCTCCTGTTACCATCCGCCTAGACGCACAGTTCGGGACCCCCTACCCGAGATCCGCCGGTTTTGACACCGATAGTCATCATGATGAAATGAAGACAAGCATAGAGTACAGAAAGCGTAATCACAGGATAACACAGGATGAAGACAAACAGACTAAAGAAATTGAACTGAGGATTGAGGAAGCCTTCAGTTAAAGACTTCAAACACAGATATGAGGAAATGAAAGAGTTGAGGAAATAGAACCGGTAGGCTTGGTGAAGACAATGATTTGGTAGACCAGTTCCAACTGCTGTCTGAGTTGTACATTTGGTTGGAGCGGCTAGGTATTTAATCCTGAGGAGACACAGTCCCGAACACATAGTCCTCACCGTATTCTCCTTGAGCTAAGGTCACACGGACCTCGCCCAATCACCCGTGATAAGTCTTCAGGTGACTTCCGAACCTTCACAAACTCGGTCACTGGGTGATCCACAATTCCTCTTGGATGCTCTAGACCATGACGCCTAACCGTCTGGAAGAAGCACAGTATTCAAAGGTAACAAGCGTCGGATCCACGCAGGATCAATCTCTTCAGTGATGCTCAATCACTTTGGGTTTGTAGGTGGTTGGGTTTGGGTTTCCTCACTCGATGATTTTCGCTCAAAGTCCTCGGAGGATGGGATGCTCTCAAATGACAAGTGTCAGTTTCTCTTGGAGCAGCCAACCAGCTAGTGGTTGTAGGGGGCGGCTATTTATAGCCTAGGGAGCAGCCCGCCATGATAGGACATAAATGCCCTTCAATGATATGACCGTTAGGTGGGTTGATATTTTGGGACAGCTGGCGCGTAGCACAACAACGGTCGGAAATTTGAGTATCAAATTCCTCAGGGCTATCATGTTCCTCACTGTGTAGGCAATCCGCACCGGCGAATTCCTACCTCCTCAATCAGAACAAATTCCTCAACAACCAGAAGAACTTCGTCTCTGTCACTGAAGAAATTGACTGAACTATATAAGATTTCCAATGGCTTCACTCGAAGGGATTGGTAGGCGTAGGATTTTGAGTTGAGCATCACGTGGAAATTTTTCCTTAGTATTTCCTCGACCGCCTTTAACAGTACGGTGTTTCCTATGACTCAAGAAAGAGAAAATGAAACTACGAAAACAAAAGCTTCACGCTTCATGTTCCTCGAATGAATACCAAGTCTTCAAGGTCACACGCATTTCTTCACTTTCAAAGTCTTCAGAAAGTTTTCAGAAATCCAAAGTCTTCAGTCGAAGAACTTCATTTTTAGGGATCGACTTTCTGTGTAAATATCAAACTCCTCATAGACTTATAGACCTGTGTAGACTCATAAACACATTAGTCCCTTAACCTATAAGTCTTCAATACACCAAAATCACTAAGGGGCACTAGATGCACTTACAAGGACCCCATAATCCAGGACTCCCTCAGTAGCCCCTGAACCAGTCTTTCAATGATGATGTGTTCGGTACGTAGATTGTCTTCAACATTGCAAGGCGGGTTTCTCCTCCAAATACTTCAAAGCAGTCTTCTCAACAAGAGAACTGTATCCGACTCTGTATAACAGTTACAACCCTCAACCACAAGGGCACAATACTTAATCAAAATAAGGTATGTCCACTGACAGCCTTTTCGGTGAAACGTTACGTCTGGCCTCTTTATTATTTCAAACCATTTTTTGGCCTCCTGCTTTGCATTTCGAGGCGCAACCTCCATTGACACGTCTTATCAAAGAAGATATCGTGTCCCCTTATTGCGGGATTCTCATCAATAAGGGTTCGGATAATCCAACAACGCCGTTCACACGACCCCTTCGGAATAGCCAAGTTTTAAGGCTAGTGGGGCGAGCGCTTGATATTCACGGCCTATATAAGCGGATAAAGATCCGTTCCTTTTAGCCCACGCCTTCTTCCTTCTTCAGCCTTCCCATCCTCGAGATCCGGCGCCCAAGCTTCGATACTCCCCAGTGCCACCAACCTTTCCAGCCATGTCCGGATCCAGTTCTCAAGGCAAGTGGGTGGCCTCCTCCATGACGGAGAAGGACATCAAGGAGCTCCGGGAGGCGGAGCACCTGAGTATGGAAGCTGCGCATAGGATCCGTGCCAAGAAGCAGGTCATCCTCGCCCCAGACCCCGGCGAAAGGGTGGTATTTATCCCCCACTTCCTCCGCAGACTAGGGTTTCCACTCCGCCCCTTTGTCCGCGGCCTCATGTTTTACTATGGGCTAGATTTCCACGATCTAGCTCCAAATTCTTTCCTCCACATCTCGGCGTTCATCGTCATGTGCAAGGCGCTCCTCCGCATTCCACCACACTTTGGCCTATGGCTCAAGGTCTTTAACTTGAAGCCGAAGGTGGTTGACGGTCAGTACGCGGACTGTCGCAGCGCCATGGTGAGCAAGCTCCCCAACACAACTTGGCCCAAAGGGGCTTTCATGGAGACCGTCTTGGTATGGCAACAGGATTGGTTCTACATCACTGAACCTCGTGGTGCCACCTGGGCGGTCACTCCTGAGTTCAGATCTGGAGCCCCAATACGGCTCGCATCATGGACCAACAAGGGTCTGGACTGGGGGTCAACCGATGCTACAAACGCGCATCAAGAGTATCATAGATAAGAACACCAGTCTAACTAATGTGATTCAGGTGATGCTGTTCCACCGGATCCTCCCCTGCCAACGCCGACCTCTCCATATGTGGGAGTTAAATCCGGCGGGGCCGCGAACCCTGTAGCGATTCTTCGGCACATTGCACGAATAGATCTAAAAGCTACTCTTCAAGGCCCAGAAGACGTGGCCGGAGACTGATACGTCTCCAACGTATCTATATTTTTTAATTGTTCCATGCTATTATATTATCTGTTTTGGATGTTTAATGGGCTTTATTATACACTTTTATATTATTTTTGGGACAATCCTACTAACCCAAGGCCCAGTGCAAATTGTTGTTTATTTACCTATTTTAGTGTTTCGCGGAAAAGGAATATCAAACGGAATCCGAACGGAATGAAACCTTCGGGAGAGTGATTTTTGGAACAAACATTATCCAGAGGACTTGGAGTGGACGTCTAGAAAGAAATGAGGAGGCCACGAGGCAGGGAGGCGCGCCCCCCACCCCCGTGGGCCCCTCGCAGCTCCACCGACCTACTTCGTCCTCCTATATATACTCATATACCCTGAACACATCCAGGGGCACCAGGAAACCCTATTTCCACCGCCGCAACCTTCTGTACCTATGAGATCCCATCTTGGGGCCTTTTTCAGCGCTCCACCCGAGGGGGAATCGATCATGGCGGGCTTCTACATCAACACCATAGCCTCTCCGATGATATGTGAGTAGTTTACCTTAGACCTTCGGGTCCATAGTTATTAGCTAGATGGATTCTTCTCTCTCTTTGGATCTCAATACAAAGTTCTCCTCGATCTTCTTGGAGATCTATTTGATGTAACTCTTTTTGCGGTGTGTTTGTCGAGATCCGATGAATTGTGGGTTTATGACCAAGATTATCTATAAACAATATTTGAATCTCCTCTGAATTCTTTTATGTATGATTTCTTATCTTTGCAAGTCTCTTGGAATTATCAGTTTGGTTTGGCCTACTAGATTGATCTTTCTTGCAATGGGAGAAGTGGCTTAGCTTTGGGTTCAATCTTGCGCTGCTCGATCCCAGTGACAACAGGGGAAACGTCACGTATTGTATTGTTGCCATCGAGGATAAAAAGGTGGGTTTTATATCATATTCCTTGAGTTTATCCCTCTACATCATGTCATCTTGCCTAATGTGTTACTCTGTTCTTATGAACTTAATACTCTAGATGCATGCAGGATAGCGGTCGATGTGTGGAGTAATAGTAGTAGATGCAGAATCGTTTCGGTCTACTTGTCGCGGAAGTGATGCCTATATACATGATCATGCCTAGATATTCTCATAATTATGCACTTTTCTATCAATTGCTCGACAGTAATTTGTTCACCCACCATAATACTTATGCTATCTTGAGAGAAGCCACTAGTGAAACATATGGTCCCCGTGTAACATCCCAAATTTTCAATTTGGAATGTTATACATAGGTCATTCATGCATATCATATTTTATTGCATTTTCGTTTTGCAATCCGCGAAATTCTAAGCAACTCAAGGACCCATGGAGAGAGTTGGGGATGTCGCGTTTCTCATATTTGAATTTTATCAAATATTGAAACAAGGACCACTTTGGTTTTTAATTATTTTTCTCTCCGAAAAATATTTCATATTAAAATATATGAGAGGAGATAATATGACTTCTCCAAAATAAATGAAGTATTGGAGGAAAAATATTAAAAAGTCATTAAATAACTTTTTATTTGGATTTTATTGCAATTTTATTTGAATTAGGAAAAATCTGCGTTTTTCAAAATTGCATTAGAGGCCCAAATAAATGTTCACTTTGTCCGGGATATTTTTAGAGGACGGTGAAAGTTTTCGGAATTTTTGGAGTCCGTTTAGTATCCTTTTATCCTTTTTTTGTATGCATCGAAATATTTAAAAAAATCCCACCGACCTACCGGGCCGTGCCCGCCTCGGACACCGACCCGGCCGGCCCTTTCACAGGCGAGGGCCCGAGCTGCCCAAACCCTAGCCAGCCCCAGCCCCGCACCCCGGCGCCGCCGCCGACGCCAGACGCCACCGCCCCGCCTTCCCGCCGCCACTTGCGCCGCCGCCGCCACCGCCGTTACTGCCGGCGGAGCCCCGCGCCGCCGGAGTCGCCCGCCGCCTCCGGAGTAGCCGTCGCCACCGTCACGACCGCTGAGGTCGCCGCCGTTTTTTTAAACCGATCGGTTTTATTTTGAAAATCCTAGATTCATTTTTTATTAGATCGGTTCGGTTTTCTCGGTTCGGATTAAACAGCGGAAGTTCGTCCGTACATTGGTTTTACGAACGTCTTTCATCCGTTAGCCGCAGACAGCGAACTTCATTCGTTAGCCTGTTCATCGGTTTTTTTCAGGGTTTTCCGCGATTATTTCCAATCGCGATTTCTGCCCTGATTTTCGTTGTAGTTTATCTTTTCGCTCGTTTATCGGAATCAGGCGATTCAAGCGCCTGGATCTTTGTCTCGAAGCCCTCTTTCTGTTTAGCAAACTCGAACAAGATTTTGGTACGGTAAAATTTGTCTTTAGTCCAGAATAGTAATCGGATCTTGTTTCTTTCGCAGTTTGAATTTCGTTGCTCCGTTTGATTTGATTCTTTTTGCAAACCGGTGTTCTTCATTTGAACTTTATGGTTAGATCTTCTTATCTGAGATTTACTCGTGTATTTTTGCTTGATTGCTTATGTATGCTATTGTTTGTTTGTGATAGAATTCCCGGAGTGCGAACCGTGCTGTTACGAGTCTCTAGGTTTTGCGGATCGTCAGCAAGGCAAGTAACACATTGATCATACCCCTGTCATACCTAGTTTTTATGAATTAGTTACAACCCTCACACATTGCATGAGTAGGCAGTTCGTCTGAGCAGTGCGTGATAGCCACTTCAGAAGGGGACGATTTCGAATATCAAGTCTTCGCTTCGGAAGTTATCCGGTGAACCGAAGACTACTTCCAACGTTATTGAGCCCGTGCAGCGGGCTTCTACGACGGGTATTACTCCTTTAAAGGTGGTGTTAGTAGGCCTGACCCTTGCTGGATCAATGCCCATTTTACGTACCGTGTCTTGACAAATCAAGTTAAGACTGTTGCAGCCGTCCATGAGGACTGTTGCAGCCGTCGATAATTGGATCATGGACCAAGGCTGCCGAACCTCCATGACGGATACTGGTCGCGTGGTCCCTGCGATCGAAGGTGATCGGGCAAGCTGACGACGGGTTAAATTTAGGGGCGACCGGCTCTACGGCGTAGACGTCCCATAGTGAGCGCTTGCATTCCCTCTTGGGGATATGCGTGGCATATATCATGTTCACTGTTTTCACCTCAGGGGGAAATTTCTTCTGTCCCCTTGTATTCGGTGGGCGAGTATCTTCATCGTCCTCTCTTGGTGGCCCTTTCCCCCTATGTTCGGTGTTTAACTTACTGGCATGTTTAAAGACCCAACAATTTCTGTTGGAATGATTGGCAGGCTTGTCAGGGGTGCCATGAATCTGGCAAGGCCGGTCGAGTATTTTGTCCAAACTGGATGGACCATCTTTATTTCCTTTGAATGGCTTCTTCCTCTGACCGGATTTAGAGCCACTGAATCCGGCATTGACCGCCGTGTCTTTAGTATCTTCATTGTTGCTTCAACGCTTGTGTTTATTGCGTCGTGGCCTATCGTTGTCGTCCCTGGCTTCGGAGGTGCCAGGGTTGCTGGTACTGTTGCTTCTATGAGCTAACCAGCTGTCTTCTCCCACGCAAAAGCGGGTCATGAGTGCGGTAAGAGCTGCCATGGACTTTGGCTTTTCTTGGCCGAGGTGTCAGGCGAGCCATTTGTCAGGGACGCTATGTTTAAAGGCCGCGAGAGCTTCGGCGTCCGGACAGTCGACGATTTGGTTCTCTTTGATTAAGAACCAAGTCCAGAGTTTTCGGGCTAACACTCCGGGTTGCTGAAATATATGATTATGGTCATGGGTGTCCGGGGGCCGGACATAGGTACCCTGGAAGTTGTCTCTGAAGGCATCTTCCAAATCTTCCCAGCTACCAATAGAGTTCTCTGGGAGGCTGTTTAACCAGTGTTGTGCTGGTCCTTTCAGCTTTAAGGGGAGGTATTTGATGGCGTGGAGATCATCACTGCAAGCCATATGAATATGGAGAATAAAGTCTTCAATCCATACCGCGGGATCTGTCATGCTGCGTATGATTCAATGTTTGCGGGTTTCAACCCTTCGGGAAACTGGTGTTGCATTACCTCATTGGTAAAGTATAAGGGGTGTGCGGCGCCTCTATATTGGGCAACATCACAACGGAGTTCGGATGACATCCGTGTTTGGTTTTCAGCCCTGGTGAGGTTGTGCCAATCACGCCAGGCTTGATGGCCATCTTCTCGCGTTGGAGCACGCCCTCTTGATCCATAGATTGATCTGGCTTGGCCTGCTCTATTGTCCAGGTGCTGTCGTAGGACGTAGGTGTATCCTGGAGCCGCTGCCTCTTTGCCTCTACGCCGAGGTGGTGCGGGTTAGTGTTCGGATAGGTAGCCACTTTATCTCGCCCATGTGGTGGTCGATCTGGTTCGACATCGCGGCCATATCTCAATGTTATTGGCTCAAGGGCCTCGTCGTCGAATTGTGGTGGTAGTCGATGCTTCGGATAACTCTTTGTTGGGCGCTCGAGGTCGTATTCCTCAGCAGCTAGGACCTGGGTCCACCTATCGTTGAGTGTATCCTGTTCGGCTTGGAGCTGTTGCTGCTTCTTTTTTAGTCTTCTTGAAGTGGCGGTTAGCTCGCGCTTAAAGCGCTCCTGCTCGAGGGGTTCCTCGGGCACGATGAATTCTTCGTTGCCTACGCTAACATCATCCTCGGAGATTGGTTGATAGTTACTATCTTCTGAATCCTGATCCCCGACCTGCTCGTCGGAGTTAACTTGCCCCTCCTCCCGTTCGTCATGTTCGGAGGTAGGCTCAACGAGGTCTTCAGGATCTTCGGCATTGTCCGAAGTGTTATCATCTCTGGTGCTGGTATTACTTTCCTTTCCACGATGTGATTTTGAGCGGTGTCGCTGTCGGTGTCAAAACCAGCGGATCTCGGGTAGGGGGTCCCGAACTGTGCGTCTAGGCGGATGGTAACAGGAGACAAGGGACACGATGTTTTTACCCAGGTTTGGCCCTCTCGATGGAGGTAATACCCTACTCCTGCTTGATTAATATTGATGATATGGGTAGTACAAGAGTAGATCTACCACGAGATCAAGGAGGCTAAACCCTAGAAGCTAGCCTATGGTATGATTGTTGTTCGTCCTACGGACTAAAACCCTCCGGTTTTTATAGACACCGGATAAGTTAGGGTTACACAGAGTCGGTTACTATGGTAGGAGATCTACATATCCGTATTGCTAAGCTTGCCCTCCACGCCAAGGAAAGTCCCATCCGGTCACGGGACGAAGTCTTCAATCTTGTATCTTCATAGTCTTGGAGTCCGGCCGTGACGATAGTCCGGCTATCCGGACACCCCCTAGTCCGGGACTCCCTCAGTAGCCCATGAACCAGGCTTCAATGACGATGAGTCCGGCGCTTTGATTGTCTTCGGCATTGCGAGGCGGGTTCCTCCTCTGAATACTTCATAGAAGGTTTTGAACACAAGGATAGTGTCCGACTCTGCAAAACAAGTTCCACATAACGCCGTAGACAGAATATATTTTACTGCAGATCTGGCGACATATTCATGGCGTGACATCACACCACGGCCAGGCCTTTATATGAATCGTTTTTTTTATTGTTCCACCTCAGCGTGTTCAGCGAGGCGGTTTCCTTGGCACGTCTTATCAAAGCATAGATCGTGCCCCCTTATTTTGGGATCCTCATCAATACAGACGTGGGTAACCCAACCGTGCCCGTTGGCCTGCCTTCTCTATCAAAGGCGAGTCCTAATCGACCACGGGGAGGGCTCTTGGTATTCAACCTCTTTATAATGAGACCAAGGCCCTCTTCTTTTTTACACCCTCCATCGAGTTCACCTCGCTCTTTGAGTTCCAACACCCAAAGCTTCAGATTCAGGCGCTTCGGACTTTCGACGATGTCCGGCTCCGACCAGCACGGCCGATGGATGTCTTCCTCTGTCATAGAAGAAGATGTGCTAAAGCTGCGAGACGCCAGGTATCTAACCGGCGAGATCTCGCATAGGCTGCCTGCTCCAGGGCAGGTCATTCCCACTCCTGAGCCCGGCGAGAACGTGGTGTTCGTGTCCCACTTCCTTCGGGGTTTAGGCTTCCCAACGGATCCCTTTGTGCGGGGGCTCATGTTTTATTATGGGCTTGATTTCCATGACTTGAATCCGGAGTCCATCCTCCATATCTCGTCATTCATTGTCGTATGTGAGGCCTTCCTCCATATTACCCCCCACTTTGGATTGTGGCTCAAGACCTTCAAGGTGGAGCCAAAGATGATCAAGGGGCAACAAGCAGAGTGCGGAGGGGCGGTCATAAGCAAATGTGCTGATGCTCCGTGGCGAGGGCTCTTTTCAAGAGGAGCTTGGTTTGTGGCAACGGGAGTGGTTTTATATCACCGCTCGGGGGCACCAAATGGGCGGCGCTCCACGCCCTCCGCTCAGGTCCACCACAGTGGCATCATGGGTCAACAAGGGGCTCGACTGGGGCCATCAGGGCGTTCCCTGCTGCGGGGCCGTATTCGAGATCCCGGGAAAGAGGGATCAATCTGGTTGCGATGGCGCGAGTTATGGTGATCCGGCGCCTTCAGCCACCTAAGCGTCGCCCCCTCACTTTGTGGGAATTCAATCCGGAGGGACCATGAGCTCTCCAAAATTTTATGGGCCTGACGCCCGTGGAGATGTATAAACTGTTCTTGGGATCACAAGAGAAGTGTCCGAACTTGACCGAGGACGCAGGACTAAGCTGCAATCGCCTGAGATACTCAAGTAAGTAGTCACGCAACCCGGACAAGCTGTTCATTCATTTATATATATATATATATATATATATATATATATATATATATATATATATATATGCCCTTTAAAGGAGCCGTTTCTTGAACAGGAGTGGATAGCCAAGGCAAAGTTAATAAGGTGTCCGGCTCCCATCCCAGAAACCACGCCGGATCCCATGTTGACCAAGATGTTGAAGGTCGCGCCTTTTGAAGAAAGCGAAGGGGGGAGCGGGGAAGCAACCGCCTCTACGAAGGAGGCTATCAAGGAAGGAAGGATTAAGAGTCCCATCTTCCGAGGAGAGAAGAGGACCGCTTCGGAAGATCCGGAGGTCAAGGCCTCAAAGAGGGGAAAGGAATCTTCGGCAGAGAGTCCGGCACTGGGAAGTAACCCAGCCGCATTATTTCCCTGAGGGGATCAGCCCTCCAGCGAGCTGTAAGTAAAAAGAAGGGGTATTGTAAATAAGGAACATCCCTGTATTTATTCGTGAAGATAACCAAAATTGTACCTTGTAGTCTGGACCTTAGCCCTTCTCAGCAGAGCTCGTCTTCGGAGGATCTTCTTCCGGAGATGATGGAGAGCGAAACGCCTCCACCTGTCGCACCCTCATGTGAAGCGGACGACCCGGAGGTGTCATCGCGAAGGGTTCCCACAAGTCCGGCGGGGCCGGAAGGTCCGGTGCCAAGTGGCGTACGGACGGAGGAGCTGAAGGATCTGCTTGGGCGAGCGGCTATTTCAGAAGACCACTGTGCTCTAATGGGTGCGGTGATTGAAAGAATTGCATCCGCGGAGAGCGGATTGCATGAAGCCGTCAGAAGCTTACTGACGGGGTTTGAGGTATGCAAAAAATAATGTACCTTCAGCGATTATGCATATAAAATCGCCCTGTATAGATAGTAGCCTCGAGACTCGGTATGTTGTCAAAATTGACAACGTCTTTGAGATCAAATTCTCGATTATAACATATCGCCGCTCCTAAACAGGTGGCGGGCGTCCGGAGGCCAGCCAGATTGATGAATATGCCGAATCAGGCGGCAACTTGACGAGGCGAATGCGGACATCGCTATTTGGTCAATAAACGGTTTGATGAGTCACAAGGTGTCACGACCTCTATGCGGACACCTTGTAAGGGAGCTTAACGCCCATGTCTTACTATTCGTATGCTTAATGCAGATGGTGCCGCTGCCGTGGAGGAGCTGCGGGCAGAACTCGCCCGAGTGAAAGAGCACGCCAGAATTAGTAATGCGGCCGCTTTAAAAGCGGCCGAAGAGCTAGAAGCTGAACGGGCTACTCACTGCCGAAGCAAAGAGGAGATGGCCGATATGGCCAAAAAGTTAAGGAATACTACCAATCGCTGCGAGGTTATTGAAAAAGAACGTCAAGCGGAACAACAAGGCCTGAAAAAGGCCGCCGCCGAATCCAAGAATGCCCAATCGGCTTTGAGAGCTGCCAAGAAGGAGCTGAGTCAGGCCGGGGCAATTGCGGCTGGAAAACCGTTTCTACTGCGGAGGAAATATACAGATCCAAAGTATGCTCAGCTGGATAAGTTGTGGAGTTCGGAGGATGCTTATCTGGACTTGGCGGCGAAGCGCGGACCTTGATGGAGCACTTCCGGGCGGAAGGGGCATCGAAGGAAGAGCTATATTGGCCGCAATTCCATAGTCCGGAGCGTCCTCTGCCGCTGACCGATCGGTTGGCCGAATGGGCCGAGCTGAATCGGTTGTCCGTATTTGCCATGAAGCATGTCTTGACTCACTTGTGGCCGGGCGGACCCCAGCCGAAGAGCTATTTTGGTTTGGTTCAGCAGTTCCTTGGTGTTGTACCGTGTATCGACGCAATGAAGCGATTGGCGTGTATTGAGGGAGCGCGGATGGCTCTAGCCCGTGTCAAGACATACTGGGCAGAGATGAAGGCCACCGACGTTGCATCCCAAGATTCGGACGAAAGCCGAGTACCTGCCGAGCACTACTTTGAAGAAGTCCTGCCGGACGCTCATTTAATAGAGACGCAGTGCTCAAAGGATATTATGTTTAAATGACAAGTATGATTTATGAAAACAGTGTTTCAATGTAATATAAGCGCTTTTTTATACTTGTGCGTTCAAGTAGTAAACTAATCCCTGTGCGGCCGTTTATGTATATGTATATATAACCTGAAAGATGGCAGTCCTTGGCTTCAGCCCCCACGCACACAGTGCGAGGGTGTTCTAAAAAAGCGCTTTTCACACTTAATCCAACGTCTTGGTCCTGTTAAGGAGGTGATAGCGTAGCAAACCAGGCAACAGGACTATATTGCTTTATCACTTTCACTTAGCCATAGGAGTTCGAGGGTGGGGCTACTATATAGCCCGTGAGGGCACCACACTCTCCCGAATTCAGGGTGCGTACGTGCCTGACCGAAAACCGGTCCTTCGTTAATGCGGAGGAATCCTAAACATTCCTGTGAGTCGTCGAGTGGTTGACCAGTCTCTAGCTATATCATGACAGTCAGATTTGGGCTTTCTCTACTGAGGTGCTCGCCCGGCCGAACCGGGGCACAACCACAGTAGTTCTCCTGGTGCCGCATTAGCCGTGAAAACGGAACGTAAGGCAGCAAAACACATGAGCCGGGCAACCCAACATTTGACCAAAGACATGATTCGGAGCTGATGCATATAAGGCCCAACTCGAGACGCCGAATACTCCCTAAGGTATTCGGTCTTCATGAAAATGGGCAGAATAATGCCCTAAGCCCCTGGTGTCCAGGTACGTGCAAAAATTCTGGTGCGGCCAATGCCAAAACACCAGCCTCCTCCTCGGTTATATTAAGGAACCGGGGGGATGTATATCAACAAGAGACAGTGAAAAAAGGTTTACGCAGGGTCTAAATCTGAAAAGAATCCTTTCAATGGGTCCCTACTGCATGCCTGCGCGTGTGTCTCCGTTGTGCCGTACCCTTGACGGGTGTAGCATGTTGTTAATCTGTGAAAGAGAGGAACTTAGTTTGAAAGAAAAAGGATCGTGCGAAAGATGTACTTAATATTAAATAAACAGAGTACGGAATTGAATAAAATTGAGCTTTATTGTTTCTCGTTGTACATGTATGCGGCCCCTCGTATGGGGGTATGCCGCTAGTAGGAGCCGGACTCGTCTAACCGTGTCCGGGTTTTGAGTGACCCATTCAGGTTCTTTGCCTAGCAGAGCCGGATAACTGTGGGGCTGTCAAGGCAGTCTCCCGTTCTTCCGTGCTCGAGTAACACTTAATTCTTCCTTTTAACGAGATGATGCCGCGTGGACCGGACATTTTAAGTGTTAGCGATGCGTGGTGCGGTATTGCATTAAAGCGGGCGAAAGCTTCGCGTCCCAATCGTGCTTGATGGCTGCTTTTAAACGGGGCGACATGGAAGAGTAACCTTTCGCGACGGAAGTTGTCGGATGAACCAAACACAATTTCCAGCAGTACGGAGCCCGCACAAAGGGCATATGGGCCTGGCATTACTCCTTTAAAGGAGGTATTGCTACGGCGAATTTTGGTTGGGTTTATCCCCATCCTGCGGATTGTATCCTGATATATCAGGTTTATGTCACTGCCGCCATCCATGAGGACATGTGTAAATTGGAATCCGTTGATTATAGGGTCCAATATCAGGGCAGTCCATCCTGCGTTCCGGATATTTTCGAAATAGTCCTGATGGTCGAAGGTGATTGGTTTTGACAACCAGTGTGCGGCGTGCCTTTTAGTGGGCGCCGTTCTGTTTTTCCCTTTGATCACGTGAAGTGAGTTTACTGTTTTGACCTCCTGTGGGAAGGTTTTTTGTTTTCCGAGGCTCTGCTTGTGGTGCTCGTCGTCATCTTCACTTGGTGCGTCGAGCCCCTTGTGTTCGGCGTTCAGTCTGCAGGACTGTTTGAAGACCCAACAATTTATGTGGGTATGGTTAGCGGGCCTCCCAGGAGTACTGTGGATTTGACATATCTTGTCCAAGATTTTGTTGAAGTTGGATAGCTCGTCGCTATTGTCCTTAAGGGGCAGTTTTTTGTTATTCTGCCGCGAGCTTTTCAATTCGGCGTTGACTACCGTGCTCTTTGGACTGTTCCTTTTAATCTGGCGCTGGTCCTTGTTGCGCCGTGGTTTCCCGTTTCCATCCCTGATTTCGGATGTACTTGGGTCACTGGTACTGCATCTTGCTAGCCAGCTGTCCTCTCCCGCGCAAAAGCGGGTCATGAGGCTTGTTAATGCGGCCATTGTTCTTGGCTTTTCTTGGCCGAGGTGTCTCGCAAGCCATTCGTCTCGGACGTTGTGTTTGAAAGCTACCAAGGCTTCGGCGCCCGGACAGTCGACTATTTGGTTCTTTTTAGTAAGGAACCTGTTCCAGAATTTCCGGGCTGATTCTCCGGGCTGTTGAGTTATGTGACTTAAATAAATACGCATCCGGAGGGCGGACATAAGTCCCTCGAAAGTTTGCCCTTAATGCATCCTCGAGCTCTTCCCGGCTTCCAATGGTATTTTCGGGAGGCTCTTAAGCCAATGCCGAGCTGGCCCTTTGAGTTTAAGGGTAAGTATTTTATGGCGTGAAGATCATCTCCTCTAGCCATGTGTATGTGGAGGATGTAATCCTCAATCCAGACTCGAGTGCATTGTTCCGTCGTATGCCTCTATGTTTACGGGTTTGAATCCCGCTAGAAATTCATGATCCAGCACCTCATCGGTGAAACATAGGGGTGTCTGGCGCCCCTATATTTGGGTGTGCCGTGATCTTCGGAATTTTGGCGTGTTGCATTGCTTTGACGAGCGTGCTTTCTTGGCCCATAGATGGACCTAACTGGTCCATCCTTTTGATGTGAATCCTTATGTGGATCGCATATTGGCTTGTGTGCGGCACCATTTGCCGCTCTCTTTTTGCCGTGAGGTCATCCATCCGACCGGGTGGCCTTCTTGCTTTTTAGTTGTGGGGGCTCTAAGGCGTCCTCGTCGAATTCGGGCAGTAGCTTTCTCTTCGGGTAGCTCTTTGTTCACCGACTGTCGTCGTACTTGTCTGCGGTGCTGAATACTTTGCTCCATCTGATCTTGAGTGCATCTTCTGCTGTTTTGAGCTTCCGCTTCTGCTTTTTCAGGCTACGCGCAGTGGCGACGAGCCTTTTCTGGAGGTCATTTTGCTCCAATAGTTTGTCCGGCGTCAGATCGTCTGGACTGTTGTCTTCGTCGGGGACAGATTGTTTCTCCGAGTTGTCTTGTTCGGACGATTGCTCGATAGCTTGTTCGTTGTCCACTTGTTCGCCCTGCTCTATGGCTGGGTCTTTGTTGAGGCGGGACTTTGTTCGGCCTTTACGTTGCCGCTTTGACTGCTTTTCGAGGGATTTATCCTCCGTAGCGTCCCGTTGTTCCTCGTCTTCATTTCCTTTAGGTGTATCCACCATGTATACATCATGAGATGAGGTTGTCCAGCATCCTATAGGTGCTGGTTCATTGTTGTCTCCTACATCGTCGTCCATGCCGTCGATGTCTTCGGAGTCGAAATCGAGCACGTCGTCCACATCCCAAGCTTTCGACAGTGGCTACGAAGTGGGTGGTGGGTGGGTGTTGAGTTTCTTCATCGTCCACATCCCAACCTTCCTGACCGTAGTTCGGTCAGGGCTCTCCGCATAAAGAGAGAGACTTTAGTGAATTTAGGATGTCGCCAAAGGGCGAGCGCTGAAAGATGTCCGCGGCCGTGAACTCCATAACGGGCGCCCAATTGGATTCGATTGGCAAGTGCGCGGAGGGTTCGGAGTCCGGAGAGGAGTCCGGCACCACAGGTCGAGGTCTTCGCAAAGCGACGGGATGGAGTTCGCTCGATCGCCGTGAGATTGTAGCCCAGGCGGTGTCAAACCACTCGTCCTCGATCGGGGAATCCGGCTCCAGATTAAGGGTCGGAGCGGATCTTGAGTGCGACCTCGAGCCTTTGTTTGGGCTGCAGAGCTAGATCATGCCCATCGAGATGGTGCTGGCGCTTAGCTGCGGCTCGAATCCGTCGAAGATCAAGTCTCCGCGGATATCGGCCGTATAGTTTAAACTTCCAAATCTGACCTGGCTGGGGCGTAGCTTTCGATCTGCTCCAGATGGCCAAGCGAATTGGCCCGCAGTGCAAAGCCGCCGAACACGAAGATCTGTCCGGGGAGAAAAGTCTCACCCTGGACCGCGTTGTTGTTGATTATTGAAGGAGCCATCGGGCCTATCGGTGACGAACAGAGGAACTCTCAATGAAAGCACCAATGTCGGTGTCAAAACCGGCGGATCTCGGGTAGGGGGTCCCGAACTGTGCGTCTAGGCGGATGGTAACAGGAGACAAGGGACACGATGTTTTACCCAGGTTCGGGCCCTCTCGATGGAGGTAATACCCTACTCCTGCTTGATTAATATTGATGATATGGGTAGTACAAGAGTAGATCTACCACGAGATCAAGGAGGCTAAACCCTAGAAGCTAGCCTATGGTATGATTGTTGTTCGCCCTACGGACTAAAACCCTCCGGTTTATATAGACAATGGATAAGTTAGGGTTACAGAGAGTCGGTTACAATGGTAGGAGATCTACATGTCCGTATTGCCAAGCTTGCCCTCCACGCCAAGGAAAGTCCCATCCGGACACAGGACGAAGTCTTCAATCTTGTATCTTCATAGTCTTGGAGTCCGGCCGTGACGATAGTCCGGCTATCCGGACACCCCCTAGTCCGGGACTCCCTCAGTCGCTGACATCGATGTTTCTATGGTGCATCCGCGGGTTAGTCCTCGGTTGGATCCTTCCTACCTTCATCATCGTCCTCTTTGGGTGTATCCACCATATACACATCATATGTGGTGGTAGCCGTCCAGCGCCCGGTGAATGACGGGTCTTGGCTTTGTTTGTCTCCATCATCATCGTCCATGACATCGGTGTCTTCAGAGGAGTAATCCATCATGTCGGTTAAGTCTTCGGAAGTGGCAATGAAGTGGGTGGTGGGTGGAATGTAAAATTTCCTGCTCTCAGCCCCTAATTCGGGCTGGGCGTAGTTCGAAGGTGATTCATCTATGATGGCGAGAGATCGCATTAAGTCTAGAGCCTCGTTTAAGAGCAAGTATTGGACAGGGAAATGAGGGTCCGTGCAGCTAGTCAGGGCAAAAGCCACCTAGCCATGCTCTCTTAGCGTGGACCTCGATAGCTCGGAGCTAGCGTCCGGGGGCGAGTCCGGCTTTTCAATGACAAGGGGAACCCAGTTTGACTCTAGGCTTGCCGATGACACAGCCGCCTCTGCATCTCCGGTAGTGAGCTTTGTAATAGCAGAGAGTCCGGTGGACTCCAACTTCCCATCTTCGGACCCGGCAGTTTGCTCCGGATCTAAGGCCAGAGGTGGTCGGGGCTGCGAACCCTTCGAAGATCAAGTCTCCTCGGATATCAGCGACATAATTCAGGTTCCCAAAACTGATTTGATGACCAGGGGCATAGATGTGGATCTGTTCGAGGTGGCCAATTGTGTTGGCACACCGAGCGAAACTGCCGAACACAAAAATTTGACCGGGGAAGAAAGTTTCCCCAGAAACAGCATCGTTGTTGATGCTCGAATGAGCCATCGAACCTTCTATCAACGGCACAGTGGAACTCTCAATGAAAGCACCAATGTCGGTGTCAAAACCGGCAAATCTCGGGTAGGGGTCCTGAACTGTCCGTCTGAGGATCGAAGGTAATGGCTAAATCGTAGTTGGCTAGCCTATGTAAATTCTGATAGCCTCTACGGACTAAACCCTCCGGTTTATGTAGACACCGGAGTGGCCTAGGGATGTACAGAGTCGGTTTACACAGAATGGAACCTACACATCGAAGCGTCCAACTTGCCATCGACGCAAAGGAGAGTCCCATCCGGACATAGGGGAAGGCCTTTTACCTTGTATCTTCAAGGTCCACCAGTCCGGCCCATGCTACACAGCCCGGACACCCGAGGACCCCATAACACAGGACTCTCACCACGCGTGGACGAATCGAAGTTCGATCATGACACGGTGGCACATTTTTCTAAATTAATTTATTCTATTCGATGGCGCGTACGCAACATTATTTTCTCAATGGAACATGAATCCTGCATGCACTGAATGACGGAGCACGGGATGGTAGCCATGGACACTACTTTTGATGTATCCCGTCAACATGCAAATGAGGAGAAGCTTTGCTTACTAGTACGACCTCTCCCTCGCTCAGAGCAAGTACAGTAAGGTGACTGGTTACTTCCATGCTGGTTTGCCAACACGCGGGATATCTAGCATCAAGGTGCACGTGTCATGCAAGAAAATGGAGATAAGCAGTGCATAAGTTAGTCGTGCACTTCGATGGCACGTACTACACAATATTTTTTCTCCTCGATGGCATGTGAATAGTGCATGTACTCAATGACGGAGCACGGGATGGTAGCCATGGACATGGTCGGCCCTTTTTGGAGAGAGTACAAAATAACTTTGATGTGTCCCGTCAACTCACAGAACGACGAGAAGCTTGCTTACTACACCTTCTCCTTCGCCCACGCGTGCGAGGTGGTTCGCAGCACGAGGAGAAACTTTTGCTTACAGCCGGTGAACGTTCAACAATTCATTTGGTGTCAGATTGCCAGAAGTACTACTGTATTACCGTCATCATTGTTCGACTTTCAAAAGAGGCGAAGAGTCAAGTGCAAGCTCACCTACTAACCTAGTACAATATCTACTACAGCCAAAGGTGGGCCCGATTCTCATGTTGTGCAAGGTTGCAAAGCACACAAGTATCATCGTGGATGATCCACTGCCGATGTTGCATCATATCCCTGGTGTTCAAACGATCCATTAACAGAAGCCAACCACAAACTTTAAGCTTTAGTGTGCATGCACACTTCCAAATCCACTTGAATATGGGGTCAACCAGTATGTGCGAGAAGCAAGAGTCATAGTATATCTTGGCCCTAAAGTCATCAGACTTTGAAGGCCACTTCCAAATGTCCTTTCTCTCAGCATCCAGATTGATCAAAGGCAGGAGGGTTTGTAGTTGTGTAAGTTCTGAGTAGGCCTCTTGCAATAGAGGCAGATGAAAGTGATCCAAGATATCCGGCTGCTCAATAAAGTCCTTAACTGTGATTGCCTCATCAACAGCAGAAGAGCGAAGCCTCGGGAAACATTTCTGCAACAAGACAACACGATTTCCCAGCTTCCAACAGTCAAGCCAAAAGAGCACTGTGTCCCCAACATGAACTTGTGGGATAGCTAGCTTGCAGAAATTAGGATATAAACGCATGATGTCACGCCACCAAAAAGAACCGCAAATCTGTGTGCTTTGAGGTGGAGACGAAGCATAATAGGAGTCCCAAATTAACGATACCCAAGGCACGTCCACTTTATTGAAAAACTTGAAGAGATGCTTAAGTAGTAACGCCTCATTTTGGATGGCAAAATTAAGAACACCCAAACCACCAGAATCCTTAGGGCGACAGACTAAATCCCATGCAGCAAGAGACTGACGTGGATTATCTGTGTTGCCTCTCCACAGACATTGTTTCATGATCCGCTCTAACTGCTGGATAATTCCTTTAGGGAGGTGTAGTGTGCACAAAATATATATAGGCATGGAGCACAACACCGACTGAAGAAGCTGCAGACGGCTTCCTTGGTTTAGCAAGCATGAAGAGGCAGATAATCAGCGCATGGTACGATCAACCAGAGGCAACAGATCATATATGGTCGGTCTAGAAGTACCCATTGGCAATCCAAGGTAGGTGAAAGGCATTGTGCCAACGTCACATCCCAGCAGAGAGGCCACTCTGGCGCCCTCCTCATCAGACATATTTATAGGAATGAGAGAGGACTTACTAAAATTAACACGCAAACCAGTTGACTCAGCAAAATTGACAAGCATCTCCTTGAAAGCCACGAGCTGCTCATCAATCGCAGGCAGAACAATTAATGTGTCGTCGGCATATTGCACAATTGGGTAATCATTGGAGTTGGTTGGGATTAGCAGAGATAGAATGTTCCTGGAGCACATCTCATTGACGACAGATTGCAATAAATCTACTGCAATCACAAAGAGCAACGGTGATAGTGGATCCCCCTACCGCACTCCCGTTTTGCAGACAAAATGATTCCCTGGCACGCTGTTTAGGAGCAGCGAAGAAGATCCCGACGACAAAATATTATTGATCCATCCAGTCCACCGGGAGTCAAAGCCCTTGCATTGCAAAATTCTGAGGATTAGGTCATGCTCAATTGTGTCAAAGGCCTTCGTAAAATCCAGCTTTAGGAGGACAATGGGACGCTTGGAGGCCTTGCATTGGTGAATGTACTCGAAACACCAAGCGAGACAATCTTGTATAGAACGACACCGGAGGAAACCATATTGATTACGGTGGATAGATCGTAGGATCACTTTCTGAAGTCGATTCGCAAGAAACTTAGTCAAAAAATTTAGGCACGTGTTGGTCAATGAGATTGGCCGAAAATCTCCGACCACTTGAGGGCTTAGCTTCTTAGGTATCAGAGTAATTAAAGAGGTATTCAGACATTCCAGGTTGCAATTACCCTCATAAAACTCCTTCACAAGTTGCATGAAATCCTCCTTTAGAATTGGCCAGCACCTCTTTAAGAACAACCCCGAAAAACCATCTGGGCCAGGGGCACGGTCGGGAGGCATGTTCTTAATGACAAGATCAACCTCGGAATCAGTTAAAGGCTGGGAAAGTTCCTCAAGACCATCAATTCTCACAATTAATGTGTCCAAATCAAAACCCATACTAATTCCTTTGGCATTACCCATTCTCTGATTAAAACCAGTCCAGAACATGCTCGCAAGTTGTTGGTGATCGGAGACCACATCACCATTAGCATTCTTGATTGAGTAAATTGTGTTTCTCCTATACCTTTCCGTGGCCATTGCATGGAAAAACTTTGAATTTTCCGCACCAACTTTAATGCTGCGTATAGTACAACGTTGCTTCCAATATACATATTGCCATTGTAAAATATCCTCCAGATGCAGTTTAACAACAATCCTGAAATTAAACTCCGGCCTTGACAAAGGCCTGATCTCCTCCAACTCATCAAAGAAGAGAATCACCTTGTTACAATCAGAAATTAACGCCTTAATTGTGGACAAATTCATGTGCCATTTCTTGAGAGCAGACTGTAGCGGTTTAAATTTAGCGGAAATATTTAGAGCAGCCGAGGGTCTGGCCACTGGCTTGTTCCAAACTTGAGCAACACAATCATAAAACCCAGGCAAGTCTATCCAGTAATTTTCAAAGCGAAAGATTTTAGCCTTAGGGATAGCAGTAGCAATTGAGACCACACGCGGGACATGATCAGAGGCCGTGCGTGCAAGGGGCAAAACAAGCGTGTTAGGATGATCCACGGTCCATGCAACTGAGGTAAAAAAACCAGTCTATCTATTCGAGTAAAGGATCAGTTTGCATATTCGACCAAGTAAACTGCCGTCCCTTAATTGGTAACTCAACGAGACCCAGATGGCCAATCACTTCATTAAACAGAAAAATATCGCTGACATTACCCCCAGGAAGGTTACGATTTTCCAATGATCGCATGAAATTAAAGTCGCCCAACAACAACCAATTATCATCAGGGTTGATATCAAGATTATATAACCATTGCACAAAATCATCTCTGGATGGACCACAGCACGGACCATAAACCCGACACGGCGTCCAAACTTCAGAAGTATGCTTTGAGCGGAATTCCATAATAATACCAAAACATCTTGCCTCAATTAGTTTTCCTTCAAAGAAAGAAGAATTCCAAATGACGATCATACCGGCCGATGCACTGTCACATCCCAGATAGACCATGCATTAGGGTGTGCATCATGTTTAAATTTCATTTGAATTTGAAATGGGGAAGGCAGGAAACCCCAGAACACCCCCCCCCCTCCTTTTAACAACTAGGGTTTACAAAAAATTATTTCAATGAACCTGAAATGCCTTCAAAATGTTCATCCTCTTTGCTCGGTTCGTAACCCTGTCACAAAGGAGGTGTATTATTTTCTAGGTCATCTAAGGGTTCTAGAATTAATCCACAAGTTTTTGAAATGGGCATTTTAAATTATATAAAATATTTTAAATGTTCAAAAATTTCCAAACCAAAATGTTTCATGTTAGGAATATTCTAACAAGTGACCAGGAGCATTTTGGTGATTTTTAAAATAGTTTTGGTATTTTAAAAAAACCCCACAAAGTTGCAGAAAATTAGAAAAGAGTAAAAATTAGAAAACCCTTACTCGACGTCCCACTGGCCCACCTGCCGCCCAGCCCCAGCTGGCCAATGAAGCCGCTGCTTGGCTCGGCCAGCAGGCAGCCAGTGCCCGACGGCGAGCACCGGGCAGCGCCACGCAGCTGGCCGTCGCCCGCTTCACCTCCTCGCCGCCTCGCCGCCTACTGGATGGCCTCCACGTCGCCCGAACCCCTGGACACGCCATTCGCCTGCCTCTCTCTCGCTCCCCCCTCGCCATGGCCGACGCCACCGTCGCCGCTTCCACCGTCAGAAGCCGTAGCCACCGTCGTCCCAGCGCCACGAGACCTTGTGCGGTAAACCGCCGTCGTCGACTTCGTCGAACAAGCCAAGCCACGAGCACTTGCTCGCCCCGAAGCCACCGCACCGACCCCGCCCGACTCCGCCACCGCCGGAGATCCCCTTCGCCGTCGCCGCCGCATCAGTTCGTCCCCGACCACGTCGTCTGGCTCTACGGGATCGCTGTGAGCCTGGCTACCTCCCCATCCTCTCCACTCTCTTCCTCGTGCACCCCAACGAGCACACGACGCTCGCCCGAACGCACCGCCGCGGAGCTCGTCGCCGACGAGGCTCGGCCACCCAACGGCCACGCCACCGTGTCCATCGCACTCACCGTGTCGCGTTGGGTCTAACTCTGCACTCCACGCGCCTCACCTTGCCCCCTAGCAACTAGTCCGAGATCACCCGAGCCCGGCCGCCGCCAAACTCGTCGCCGGGCGCCAACTCCGCCACCCCGACCCCAACTAACACCACCAAAAGCCGCGGTTCGTCTCGGCTCCACGTAGATGCCTTGGCGCCCCATTTGGTGGCCGGAACGGTAAAACCACTTTGCTCCGGCGCTTTGGCCTCGGCCCGTGGCTAGACGCCATGAGTTGATCACGACCATTGGTGGTGGGCCACATTGCTGACCGCCTGAGTCAATGATGTGGACCCCGGTTAACTAATTAGATTAGTTCTAATTAAAATTAATTAGTTAAACTAACTCTTGACATGCGGGTCCCACTGGTCAGTTTGACCTGGACGACCCGTTGACCCCTGACGTCCAATGACCTCATCTTGGCGCAATAAATTAATTTCTGGATTTATTCTAATATAGTAATTCCAGAATATAATTCAAATTTCAAAATGCTTATAACTTTTAATCTATAACTCCAAATGCAAAGATTTATATATGAAAAATTATCAGAAAAATCCACTCTATCCATTGGTACAGGTTTCATGCATGTTAAAACAAGTTATCTATGCTGAATAACCAGAATAAGATAATGCATCCTTAGGACTAACTCAAATGAGCCATCATTTGAATCCTTGATTCAAATGAGTTCATCCCCTGTTCTTTCAGCTTGCATTAGACCAACACACATCCATATTGCCATGTCATAGCATGCATCATATTGTTGCATATTGTCATGTGTGTATACGTTTGGTGTGCTTTCATGATAGGTTACGCTTTGAAGATAACCTCGACTACCCATCGAAGGGCAGTTCTCTACCCAGTTCCATCAAGCAAGCAAAACCCCTTGTTCATTCCGATATAATCCCACTCTCTCGCTCCTGCTCTATTTTACTGCATTAGGACAACAACGACTCATGTGTTACTTGCTGCGGTAGGCTGAACCCCTTGATCCTTTGCATGACCTGTCATTCCACAAAGAATTAGATGAAACCCACTAGCATGAGTAGGAGTTGTTTGAGACATGTTGTGCCTACTCATTTATGCTTGTTGTCATGCACTCTTTGCTTAGAGTTGAGTCAGGTCCGATTCATCGGGAATGAATTGGAATTGTTATGAACATGTCCTATTGTGTGAGAGCTAAGTGTGTGAACACGATTTGGTAAAGGTAGCGGTGAGAGGCCATGTAGGAGTACATGGTGGGTTGTCTCATTGCAGCCAACCTCAGGAACTGAGTTACGTGTTTGTGATCCATGATCTGATTACTACCACACATTGGGCTCCGGGCGCCCAAGCCCTCTCGACTTATTAACCGACTTGATCTCTGCCCGTGAGTCGCAACTAGTCTCTGGTGTTTGTAGGTAGTGCTATTTTTCTATCGAGTGGCACCCGGCGAGGTGGGCTTGGGACAGACTAGGCACAGTGTGGCACGGTGTACCAAGTGGCACCGGATGGTGGGCTTGGGAACCCTGCTCACATCGTTTGGGGCCGTGGCGACACCGGCCGGATCTCCTTGCGGATGGAACCCGAATAGGCGATAAACACGGACTAGAGTCTTGTGTGGTTAGTCGGTCGTGGCCGACACCCTCGCCAAAGCTTCCGCAGAAGGTTGCCGAGATACATGCCGTGTATATGGCGGTAAGTGGTGAGAGCGTGTGTGAAGAAGTACACCCCTGCAGGGTTTAATATGATCTATTCGAATAGCCGTGTCCACGGAAAAGGACTTCTGGGTTGCCTATATCAGTTCATAGACAAGTGAAAGCGGATACTCTAAAATGCGCAAGATAAGCGTGAGTACTATGGATGGCGTTCTCGTGGGGAGACGGGAGCGGGTCCATAGTGGTGTATTGATATGGTGAATATGTGGACTCGTGTGCCACCTCAAAGAGTTACTTGCGATCGTAGTTCAGGATAGCCACCGAGTCAAAGCTGGCTTGCTGCGGTCAAACTCCACCACCCCTTTTGATAATGATGCATATGTAGTTAGTTACGATGTAAGTCTTGCTGAGTACAATTGTACTCACGTTTGCTTATTTTATGTTTTGCGAGAGACGTCGGTCTCGCTTAGTAGTTCCGCTTGGACTTGACGTTTAGCTTGTTACCTCAGCCACGATCTTGTGCCCTCGGCAGATCTGGTAGATAGTCGGGCTTCTCAGCCTTTTTCATTTATAGTTATGCGTACTCAGACATGATTAGCTTCCGCTTGTGTTTTGACTTGTATGTTTCGAGTGTTGGGTCATGAGACCCATGTTTGTAATATCTCGCTCCTCGGAGCCTATTGATAAATATTTGAGTCGTAGAGTTATGTTGTGATGCCATGTTGTATCTACGCATATCGAGCATAATGTGTGTATGTCTGAAATGCTTGGTATGTGTGGGATCCGACAAACTAGTTGTTTATCCTTGGCAGCCTCTCATATGGGGAAATGTAGTCTCGTGCTTACGAGCGATAGTAGTCCGCTACAGCCCGGTTCACCGGAGTCCCGCTAGCCCAAAGACTACTGCTTGGACACTTGACTGGCGGCATGTGTTTCACTGCCTTATGTCCGTTCTTCGGGAAATGTCACGCGGTGTTATTCGAGTCCTGCCTAGCCTGCTACAGCCGGGATACCGGAGTCCTGTTAGCCCAAAGTGCTACAGCCCGAATATATACGTTGATGACCGACATGTTCGATGTGATTCATGTATGCCTGTCCCCATGGGTTAGCGCCGCTTTGGGTTCACGACTAGCCATGTCGGCCCGGTTCTTTGTCATATGGATGCTAGCGACACTATCATATACGTGAGCCAAAAGACGCAAACGGTCCCGGGCCATGGTAAGGCGACACCCGTGGGAATACCGTGCGTGAGGCCGCAAAGTGATATGATGTGTTACATGCTAGATCGGTGTGACTTAGGATCGGGGTCCTGACATGCACCCTCCGAAGGTACATAGGAAAAATTATCAAAACGCCGAGGACAGAATTTCCTAATGAACCTATGATCAATATGCATGCACTTCGTTTCTTGCAGACAGACAACCGAACAACCACTTTCATCAATCTTCTGCTTAACCGCTAATTGCCGTGCTTCGGAATTAAGACCACGCACGTTCCAACATAACACTTTTCGCTCTCTAAACCCTGTCTGATTCATTACAAACCAAAATAAAAAGCAGCAAAAGTAGATCATGCAATGACCTACACTGACCAACTAAACATAGGAGGTAAAGTCCAAATAGGAAATAAAAGAACAGATAAATGGCATTTATAACGGTACGCCATAAACCATGAAATCGTCCGGTGCAACTATTCATCAGAACCCTTGCTGCAGGTGGAGGTAGAAGGGTCAGCCTCAAGCTTTTCCTTGGAGATCTTCTCAGGAGCAATGCGCAAACGTGCCCCGATACGCTGCAGGTCAGCAATCGGCGTTGGTGGAGGCGCTGAAGGGCTGTCCTCCGGCTGAGCTGAGCTAGTTCGACGCCGCTTGAAAGAACACTGGGTTTTGACCTGCTTGGGGCCCGAGCTTAGAGATCTATGATAACCATCCCGTAGCACACTTAGGCGTGCACTGCGGCGCACCTCAGTGTCAACCACAATCCTAGAAGATTTCGGCTTCCTGCTGCGCTTGGGATTAACTTCCGGAAGTGCAGAGAACTCAAATGATTCGCTGATAGGTTCAGAAAGGTCATCAAAGCAGAGTGCACAAGCAACTGGCCTCTTAACTGGAGCAACCTGACGTGGAAGACGGATTGAGGACTCTGGTGCAGGCAGAAGAGAGAGGCTGACATCTTTCCCATTACAACGAAAATCCCAAGAGCTTTTAGACAGTAGCAGAGCACCAAGATCAGTTCTGAACAAATACTTTGGAATATCAGCAGAGAAGATAGCTGGCATAAACTTGATGAAAGATCGCTGCCATTGCATCACAGGTGGCAGAACAGGGCCAAAAACAGTTATAACACGACCAATATGGAGAGGGGGCTGAAACTGGACAGTAGGTTGCTGCAGGATTGCTAAGTCCTGAACTGGTTGAGCATTAACAGAATCGTCCGAAACCTGAAGGATGATAGATTCTTGGGACTGATTGACCTCAATCTGATTTTCCTCCACAAACTCCTGCTGCACATTCAGATCATCATGAGGGGCCTCCTGCTGATGTGGATCATTCTCCTGAACTGGTGGTGGCAGCTCATCCCACCCAATCTCTGGGAATTCAGGCACAACCCAATTGTGGTTATTAAACTGCAGATGCCCCGGTAAGGGGTGAGGGTTGCCATCAAAGGGCATCGGATCCTCGTCCGGAGGCAAAATATTAGCAAAATCAGCAGAGAAGATGTATATGGGCGCAGACCAAGAAATGTGAGAACCTCCAAAATCTGCAAACTCCCTGTATACCACATCACGCGGCACTAAAGTAGTTGCTGGAAAATAAACGTATGCCAATGTGCGAACCAGAAGCAGGTCATCCTGATGCCAGTGATGAAAACGACCAAAGGTACTGATTGCATCTGCAATATACTGTGTACGCCTATAATCCAGGGGTATTCCCACAATCATAACCCAACCCCTACGAAAACCCTGGATAGCTCTGAAACTAATTCATTCATCATGTGGCACAAATCTTACAAATCTGTCAATATCCAACTCAAATGGAGGATGATCTACCAGAGCCTGCCTAGCAACCGGACTACGGAAACGGAAAAGTCCAACTTCTTGGGTCCAAGGTTGAGCATCAAGAACGGCACGGCCAAGAGTGTTAACCACAAAATCACTGTCCATGTTTATGAAGATAGCAACTTCTTCAGACAAGGGAGGAGGCTCGACGATGGCGATGGCGTATTCCTCATGCTGACGATCCGGAGCCACTGCAGGAGAGAAGAAGGTACGCGGCAGCCGCCTCGGCCCACCATCGATGATCTCGAAACCCGGCGGGACGAAAGGCGTGGGGTCGAGGGCGAAGGTCGCCATTGCAGACTACGGTGGAGCAGTGGATGGCAGCGTTGGGGCTAATAGGGCGATGGTGTTGAGGTAGCTGGTGGCGGTGTGATGGGTGGTGGCTCGGCAGGCAATGGTGGAGGCGATGATGGTGTTGCAGGCATGATGGGACTTGGCAAAGACCCAACTTGGCTAGCTGCGAGGGAAACCGAGGCGACGGGCGAGGAAATCTCAGCTGACCGGCCCGGGGAAGTAGGATTGACCCGCGGGACCCACTTGTAAGTCGGAGAATGCGCAGCGTCGGAGCATCCTTTGGCTCGGTGGCCCAGGCGAAA
Organism: Aegilops bicornis; assembly: GCA_021605145.1. Taxonomy (NCBI): domain Eukaryota; kingdom Viridiplantae; phylum Streptophyta; class Magnoliopsida; order Poales; family Poaceae; genus Aegilops; species Aegilops bicornis. The sequence continues at coordinate 350,543,939 of CM038672.1, forward strand.
GCATCTACGGCATCGTATTTGATTGGTGCACGAATTGGTGTAATGCAGCATAGATAAACAATTCTGACATTTTTAAACATTGAACGTAATATCATCAATGAGATCATTAAATTGAGCGGCGTCCTCAGGAATATCTGGAAGATGGTCATACATAATAACCGAAGCAGGATTTCCAACTGTGCCAATGGAAAAATCCAAAAGATCCTGAGACGGTTGAGCCAAAACAGGCTGGGTCATAGCAGATTCACCCAAAGCTGGCAGCCCATTGGGGGCAAGCACGTCATGTTGGGCTGGGGGCCCAAACTGGTTCATGCATCCATGTTGGGCCGGAGAAACCGGTGCAGCACAATCACGTGTGACAGAAATTGGCTCAATTCGAAGCAACTTTGTGGGTGAAGATCCGGAACTAACGGCAGTGTTTCTGGCGGGTACGTTAATCGCCCCGAAAGAGATGGACGGCGTCACCACCTTCCACAGGAGTTCGGTCACCGGCAGCGTGGGCAGGATCACTGTTTCACGTGGATGCACGACATAGCCGGCATCAGAAACCGTATCAACACATGACTGAGTAGCCTGATATCTATAACGCTTACAAGCAGGGTATTGCTGAAACGTGGCAAAAGAAATCTTCTTCCTCAATGATGAACTCGATCTAAAAGAAGATTTAGCCGGAGTTTTATGCATAGCTAGCAACCACAAAGTGGCACGCTTCTTAGAGGGACTCACAAAGATCCACTCAGCGTCACACTCTTTTTTCCAGATCTTAAATTCACGGATCCAATTAGGACCACCATTCCCCCAGAGATGGAAAAAACATTTGAATTGTGGACACGCAAACGATCTCAATTGCAGAATGAAGAGGACAACTTGCTTGCAGGAGACAAAAAAGGAGAATACCTTGTCTCGGATGATTTGCACCGAAAATTCAATTGCTGAACCCCCAATCGCTGATTCCAAAGCGGCCGCCATAGTGTCATCATCAAGATGAAATATATGTCTGCTGAAATGGCCCGTGTCATCCGTGGGATAATAGATCTCCCACAATTATTGAAAACCTTATCCGCAAAGATGGCACCCGCCGAGAAGTCCAAGTCCAGCGTTGATCCACCAGAAGAGCCCATATGAAATGGGTATAGCCGTCTAGATCAGGAGCCGCTGGAGAGGATGGGTGGAGGGAGAACGTAAGTCACTGGCTATAAGAGGAGATCGCCAGAAAACCTAGGCCGGAGGTGGGAGGGGTGGGTGGGTGGCTGAGGAGCCATCAAACCTTTCCCAATGTAGGAAAATTATGAGGGGGTCTCTCCAATAGTGTTCCTCAGCTCGCATCTAATCATCACGGTGGTCGAACTTGGAGTCATTCATCTGGTACACGTGGCGTCTCAGATGTGGACACAAGGTGTACACCGTCCAGGTCCAAGGATAATGTTTTCCTCAAAGCTAGACGTACACGGTCAAGGTCCATGGTCAAGGGGGTCAGGGCGGATGCGACCTCTCACTGTGTCCGCCATTTGAAGCGGCGCACCGGTCAAGGGCACTGCCCACTGCACTCCCAGTTGTACCCGGTTCCTCGCTGCATTCAAAAACCTACATTTAAACCAGCATGGAATGCAAGAAACTCACTCCGGCCTAACATGTCTGTTCAGGAGCAGGACGCCGGCCAAGCTCCTCCTTCCACCATTTTCTCCACTCTTTCGGTAGCATCCGACTAGCAGGAAGAGCAGTTCTCCGGCATAAAAGCCGTCTGGGTGGCTTCCCTAGCCCGACAGTTACGAGTGAGGCAGCTCGCTGCTCCACCTACCTCGCCTATCCCATCGGAGGCAGTTGCCGCACTAAGCCAGCGCGTGGTTCCGCAGCTGGCCTCTCCAATACAGCTTAAGGAAGAGTGCTGACTTGCTCCACGCTAGCTTGTCAGGGAGCACGGCGGCAAGAGCATCATCGCTTCCCTTGACGCCGTCGCGTCATACAACACATCCACTGCCTACGACTGCGCCATCCGCCATCGACGCGCGCGTGGCCCCTCCATGTCGACGAGGTGACGCGGCTACGCGGATGTCGACGAGGTGACGGCCAACACGTCCCCGCTCGCCGCCATCATCAAGGAGAAGTAGACCACGGAGGCCACTGCCGATGGTATCCCATGAAGGCCACCGCCGAGGCGACGCCGGCGGAAACAGCCGGTGTCTTGCATGATTCTTCTTCAGTCGGATGATGGAGGAGGACAAAGAGATCGGTTGACGACCATTTAAATTAGGTATATTAATTCTACCAGGCTGGTTGTAATGGGAGTATCGTAAGTAGTATCATGCATGCCAACTAGGCAAATTTGATGAGGTGGCATAGAATTAAATGAAGAAACAGAGGGTTGAGTATCATATTATGATACCGTATGGAATTAAGTTACTCCCACTGTGGTTAGTCTTAGACTAGCTACAATGGAGAGTAACATACACTATTAACATACACATATCTCTATACTATGTTACTACCTTCATAGTGGGTAGTAACATAAGTGTGGTGTGATGCAAAGCTGCATTTATTAGGTTATAGACTCATACTGCATTGGGACATGCAATGTTACAGTAACTAGCTAAGTTACTCAAACTACCTCTCTCCTCATTAACTCATTGCACATAAGCACATTTGCTGAGTTGGACTCGATGTTACTGCTGAAGTTACTCCCACTGTGGCTAGTCTTAGGCCTTGTTCGGTTCAACCTCCTCCCAAGGGGTTTGGAGAGGAATGGACATGATTTAATTCCCCACAATCCATGTTAATCACCGTTAAAACCCCTTGAACCGCACATGCCCTTAAGGTTAAAAATGATCGGGATTACAAAGGACAGGGTACAAACTTCAAGGATTTAAAGGTGAGGGTTTGTTTCCGACTAGCTCTACAACCTCAAGGTTTATACATCGGAATTTTCTCTCCCCTCACGCACACGCCCGGGCAGACTCATGGTGGAGCGCCTTTGCACACGAAAAGTCAGGTAACGTGACAATTTGAGACATCTAGTAGTCCACTTAATGTGGGGTATGGGATCAAATGTCGGCCATACCAAGTGCGACCTGAACGCGGTAGCGCGGTTATTGATCGAGTTTCTTTTTACTGGTACGTTAAATGCAAAAAAAATATGGTTGCACGCGTATTCAATTTAAAATGATTGCTATGAAGGGAAAACCAATTACTACTCCACTAGTCCACTTAGGGACTTGCTTGCTAGGGTTGTTCTCGTCTTCTCACTCTCTCACCCTCTCCAGATCTAAACAAGACTGTGGTGTCCACTATCTTTGTCTCTCTCTCTCTTCTCTCCGGTTGACATAGATCTGGCCAGATACCATCCGCTGGTGGTCACCGGTGGTGAGGGAGGCAGCCAACGCGCGCCATCTTCTCTGACCTGGCGCCAGCGTGGGAGGTCCTCCTCACCCTTGCTCCCCGCCGTCGAGTTGGGAGATACCGCCGCCTGCCTCGCCACATCCCTCCGACCGGAGGTATAACATTTTTTAGAACCGGCCTTGTTATAATGGCCCAGCTCCCCACGTCACAGCATCCCTTTTTCATCAAGTTAGGATTGCTCCCAACGCCGCTGCATCCTACATGTGGATATTCTTCTAGTATTACAAAGCCCTCCATGTAGCTAGCTCCGTCGGCTTGTCGAACACTCGAACACCACCTAAATTTTTACTATTTGAGGAAAAAAGGTAATGCAGATACTGGCTAACAAACTGATCTCTCCGTTGGAAAGGCAAATAAAGATGCTAGCCTGACCGGTCTCTTGGTCAAAAAAGGAAAGAAAGTGGGGGTGTTGGGTAGACAATGCAACCGAGAATGAGCACGTCTAGAGTTCCTGTGGTCACATAGGAAAGGTCACTAACGAGAACAAAAAATTCACAAATCTAGACGTGCTTTGCATGTTTGCCGCACTTGGCAACACCTCTGCCTCACCACTTTATGCATGGGTGGATGTAAAAAATGCTTGTGCCTCCCCTGTCCCTATTCCCTTACTACTGCTGTTAATCTAACATCACAGGTAAAATGAAATAATGGCACTGTTAATGTGATGTCGCTATTACGTAATGCTGTTGTCAATCTATTGCCATTGATAAAATGAATCAATGCCACCACCATTTTATGAAATGCTTCCGTCTTGCTTTATTTCTCATAAAGAGTGTTTTGGGCCGTTACACTAAACTCTGACACCGGTAACATAGCTACATCTCCGTTAAACTGCACAAAATTTAATTGCACAATGGTTGACACGACGATGTCTTTCTCCTTTCCGTATCACCCTTCGTTAGAACGATCGTTCTTGTTAACCGTGCATGTACGAACTGATCAAGTGCTACTCCCAATCTGTCATCACATAGTCATAATGCAATTGTTATGCATGTTAATGTAAGCCCCCGTTAATCTAGTGCCTGTGTTGATTTGATGTGATGGCACTTCTTAGATAATGTCACTTTTTCATACTGTCACTGTAATGCCATTGATAACATATGAGATGCTGCTGTAAATCACATGCCCCTGCAAGAAAATGACACTGCTTAAATAACCCTTTTACATATTTGTGCAAACAGAGTTGTTTATCTCCATATGGTGTCTATTTGTGCAAACGGAAGCACAAACCTCAATTTTAGTGGAACCTGCTGTCAGCTGATCTCACGGTGCTCCAGGTATTCCTACATTCTTAACTAGGTAGAATGACCAACGCAAGATGAAACAAGCTTATTCGTACGTTGACTTGTTGTTTGCAGTGTGGAACGAGCTTGTCATGTGTGGAGGAGAAAACACGCACTACAGCCACTCCGTCAACGCAAGATAAAAGAGACCGAGTCATTGATGGCCTGGCCGGCGAGTAGGGGTCCTGCAAACAGCGATTTATTATTTTAGTGGAACTGCACAAAAAGATATTGGGGTTAGTCGGACAAATTTTCTACAGCCACACGGAAGGAATTGCGCTCACCGATTGGTCTATGCCATCATAGGAGATCCCAAGATGGAAATCAACTAACCACCTATAAAGTTATGCATAATCTTCCTCACGCAGGTCAATATCCCCTTCGTCCAGATGATCGTGTTTTGTAATGTCGAGCTATTGATATCTGCTACTATTTTGCGAAAACGTTTAAGTACAACGCTTTCCTATCTTTTCACATTCAGGACAATGAAGATGATTTCAGTGGAACTGCACAAAATGGTCTGATGTTGATTGATCTCTATTGCCTCCTCTATTTGCTGCAATGTGTCAGCGTAAATTGCAAGATGAGCCATCAAGCTAGTTGTGGAGTTGCGAACATGCGCAAAGTGCACTCAACATTGAGAAGAAAGAAGCATGCCCAGGAAATTAATGCTTGCGTAGGGAGGCCCTTTGCTCAGAGAAGCATCTATCATTTTTTCTTTAGTTCTACACCTCCTGACAGCTTTGTCTTGGTTATATTGTTGTGAATCATTTAGATGCGTAAACATGTTGAACTTAAGTGCTTGTGAATGTTAGCTAGTATGCATACCGTATCTTGTGAAGCTCAGTTTAGTGTGAATGTTAGCGTGTCAACCTTTACAATCTACGTATATTGTGGGCATGTTATTTGACCCCTGATTTTGCCGCGCTATGACCATTGTGAGTGTCTGCATGAAGTACACCAACCTCTAGTTAGGTGAGTGTCAAGCCAGCCCGAAAAGGAGCTATAACTTTTTTTCAAGTTTAAAAATGTTACCGACCAGGAACCATAATTAAGCTGGAGGCGTCTCTTATTTCCTTTCGAGTGGACAATAAGCTGGAAAGCTAGAGAGTGTCTCTAATGGGTTGCCTCTAGTGTTAAGGCCCTCCAGTACGAGACACGGGCAGCCGACAGGGCCTATACAAAATCCTATCCATCTTAAAGCCCATTTGTTTTTCTTTTTTGCGAGGAGAAGCCTATATTTATTGAAGAGGGGGCGATCCCAAAAAAACCATACTTCCTCCTCGCTTCCACTTATACTATAGCTCGCTGGGCTCTCCCACTTCCGTCGACCCCCAATTCCCCCTGCTCCCATCTTCCTCACTCATACAGAAAACCCCCGTTCATCTTCTTACTCACTCGTACAGAAAACGTCTACTCCTCTTCTTCCACTCCTACAGAAAACCCCAACCCTCCCTCTTCCCCACTCGCACTGCCAGTAGGCTCGTCTCTGGCTACTCTGCTCAAACCGGTGAGCTCGTCGCGACGCCCGCAAGGAAAATGGAGTCGGCTAGCCCCAGCGCCAAGAAGATGAGGCTCCTGCAAGCGGCGATGCCGGTTGTAGATCCCGCACCCGGCAGCGTGGGGAGAAGCGTCAAGCGCCCCCTCCCGGATCTGAGGAACCCGTAGAATCTCGAGTGGACCGCATCAGCGATCTCCCGGACGACATCCTTGGGGATATCATCTCGCTTCTCCCCACCAACGATTGCTGCCGCACACAAGTCCTCTCAACTCAGTGGCGCCTTCTATGGCGCACCACACCCCTCAATCTCGACTATCGTCAGATATCTGTCCTTCCTGAATTTGATCTCCTCAGAGCCATCGTCTCCTCTCACCAGCAGGACCCCGTTCAACGCCTCTGTATCCCGACACGCTACCTGCTGTCCATACCATGCACGCCGGAGGCTTGGCTGACATCCCCTGAATTCGAAGAACTCCAGTAGTTTGAGTTCTGCCATTACCACGAAAGTTTCATACCATGAACCGAGCACCAAGAATTTGTGCCCACACTACCATTGTATATCTCGTGGTTTTCCTCCTCTCTCCACACCGTCACCTTCTCCCGGTGCCATCTACCAGATGATCTGGTACAAATGCTTCGACTCCCACTGCTAATTTTTTCGCTTGTGGTGGTTTATCTGTCAAAGGCCTCACTACACAGCATCATCCACTCCCATTGCCCCGCCCTGGAGCACTTCCTGGTTGTTTTGGGAATAGAGATCCTTATCAGTTGTCTCCAAATAAAGTCGCATCACCTTAAAAGCATTGGAATTTGTTTTGAAGGACATCACTCATCATTGAAGATGCTCCTTCACTTTAAAGGTTGGTCCTTCATTATTGTTATAAACCTTTGTAAATAACTATCGTCTCTGCACCCAAACTAGAGACCTTGGGTGCAATTCGTGATTCGTTTAATGATCACAAATAGTTGGTGTTTGGATCCTCACTTTTTCAGGTACCGTATATTATTATCTACACATTTCTAATCATAAGCTGTGTTTTTCATTTGTGCACATAAGTTTTATATGATCTTGGAGTACACTTTGGGTACTAATATTATATTATATGCTCAATGAAGAGTTTGTCCATGGATAGCCTATCAATGCTACTGGATTCTGTCAAGATCTTATATATCGGAATGTTTAGTTATGATCTGAACATAATTATTAGCTTGCTGCGATGCTTTTGATGTCTGGAGAATTTATATATAAAGGCGATGATTTCATGCACATTGAAAGCCATTTATATTGTACTAGAATTAACCGTTCAGTTGTTGTTCTTTCGACATACTCTTTTTTCAGACCTTAACTATTTTCAATCTTCATGTCTACTTAGGCACTAACACATGGAGAGAAACATATAACCAATCGGTAGCGTAATAAGCACCAGGATTTTCTCAGTTCTCATGACATTCGTTTGAGAACAATAACGTTGGAAGGATATGCATCGAACCAGGCAAACGGAAGCTTTGTCACATTCTTTGTGTTGAATGCGAGGTTACTATTGTCCATGAGTCTTAAGTTTTTCAACAAGAGATTTCTCTTGGACGGACATGTTGAATAGCAAAAAAGAAGTTTCAGGTGGACAAATGGGCTTCTGAATGTGCTCGGCTTCTATTTACAACAACTTGTAGTCATCCTCCAATACTTTTTTTGCATAGGATGTTGAATTAATGGATCAGAATGATCCTGTTTGTGACTGCGAAAAACAGTGGTTGGGTTAGATGTTCTTGCCATGTTCAATCTGGGTTTTGTCTAAATTTGATGAACAATTAATCCTTGTGCTTTATGTACCGTTTGTAAGATTCAGTTACATGTTGTTGCCCTCGTACTCCCCTACGCCTGCCACTACACTGCCGCATCTTCCAGGCTCCTTTTCGTTCACGTCCGAGGCTTCGCCATCGTTCTCCGCCTTGGTTCGCTCGTTGTGCCCATTGCCATATGGCGTTGTCAACATGGTCAACAACCAAGAGAAATCAGGAGATGACTGTACGTGGAGAGGCTGACCGTAGGGACCCACCAGGGACATTGCATTATGCAAGCAGGTGCCTCATTATTACAAGACAAAAAAATACTTCCTCCTAATTGTTTGACAACTAGGTCCCATGCCATTGTCAATGTAGTCAATAAACGAGAAAATTACACAACGAGCGGATAACACCAAGGACCCAGTAGCTCGCCCAGTTGTTTTTTAGTTTTAGAGGCGGAGCTCAACTGTGTGCTATGCGAAATCTGTGGCCTGTCTAGCCCATGCTTATGCTTTTATTAATTAAGCACATGACAAGCCTAGTTGATATATTTTTTCTTTCTGAAAATGGCTAGACCAGTTCTTTTTTTGGAGAATACCCAACCGAGGTCTACTTGCTTTTCTCAGCCCTGCTGGGCTGCAAATCTTTCATGACAAGGAGGGATGTAAGTAGTAAGAAATGGGCTTCCCCAGAAAATGGGCTATAAGTAGTAAGAAATGGGCTGTAAATTTTTAAACCAAAGCCGACCGGCAATTACATTCAAATATCGTTTTTTTCTGAATTTCTCTACTCTTATAAAAAGCAAAGTTGGTGCTGATGGTGTGCCTGCCATCCTGCAATGTAGGCCATCCAATCTGTATATAAAGGATAGGAAGGAAACTACGAAAATTTACCCGCACTCGTCTCCACATTTGCAGATAAGGCCTTCCCTCGTTCATCCTTTTCTCCCTCAAGATAAACTACTCATACAAATGCATCTTGATGTTCCGTGCGACGCACGAGCATCTTGCTAGTAAAGATTTTAAATTTCATTCATTCTTTTGCGGAGAATTATTTTGCATTTTATTTTTATATAATTTTTTAAAAATTATTTTTAACGTGACTCAAAATTTCGTGATTAAAAGAGTTCTGACCACACCGAAATATGTAAAATTTCGTTGAGCAGTGCCCAGAATATGGTCTGTAATGCTAATAAAAAGAATATGGGCTTCACAATATCCTTAAGAATTAGCAAATGGGCTGTAAATTATTGAAAATAATGGCTAATGGGTTGTATGCTGTTTTCCACATATTTGGAGGCTGACTTCTGGGCCTACTAGGTTGACGATGATGTTGTCTTAAAAAAAGTTTTGACGCGTACGCAAGGCTTTTTCAACTTAGTCAACACGGAGTAGTGACAATTGGATGTCCATCCAACAGCCGTCGTGCTTCTTCAATCTCTGATCTTCCTGCTCCAGCCACCCAAACCAGCGCCGGTGGGACTGCCTGCACCCTCCTCCCGTGGCCGGCTGTGCTGCCGTCAGGCCATCCCTCTACCCACCCGCACATCCTGTTATTTTTCGGCGATGTCAGCCTCACCCCACAGTCGACTAGTCAGCCCTCGTACTCCCCTCAGCGTGGGCATCTGCTGCTGTGTGTCGTGCGAAACCACATCTACCTATAGGGCCAAAGGGCCCCTTGCTGGTTCGGTAGGGGGATGTCACGTTGCACAAAGAGCGGAAGAGTGCGGGGTAGCACAGCAGAGATCACGCAGGCAATTTTACCCGGGTTCCGGCTGTCGCGAGGCGTAAAACCCTACTCGTGCTTTGTTGGATTGATGGTGGAAAACAGTGGTGGAGCGTAGTACACTTGCCCAGCAGGGGCGGTAGTGGCTACGTGCATATGAGTGTGTGGTTGACCAAGTTTTCCAACCCTTTCTACGGTTGCCATGGGCCTCCTTTTATAGGTTAAGGGGTCACCACAATGGCAAAACAGTCATTATGCACTAATAAGATAGAAAAAAGTGCTATCATACCTAATTCTGCAGGCTGACAGGGCGCATTAAATGCACCGCTCAACGTCACATTGGCCCGACAAACCTTGTCGGGCTCGTCTTGCCAGCTCCACGCCTGCTTGCTTGACACGTTGTAGGACAGGTGTCGCCTATAGGTATTTCCTGTAGAAAGAGGACGCCTTGTGGCGAATGGCTGCCACTTAGTCACTTTGCAGCTTGACACCGCACTGATTGACGACGTGGGTCGTGGTGAGGTGGTTTTGTCCCCCCGAGTCCTGGCAGGCCTTGCTGGGGTGTTTTGAAAGTTTCCTTCCAGGGGAACCCCGCCATCGCCAAGCTCGCCTGCCCGGCAAGGGAGCCTTTTCCTTCTGGTGGTATCTTACTCCTCAGGCTTGATCTTGGTCCTCTTGATCTGCGTCTTGGCTCTTCAAAAATCTTGATCTCTTGTGTTCTGACTTGGCTTGGTGTCGCAATCTCGTTCTCGTGCATGTGCACGGGTAATGCCAGACCTGTGGTTTGTTGCACCGACAGCCACCGGCCTGCCTGACAAGGCCGCTGCCGAGCATCGTCGGGTAGGCCCTAAGAAGTGCACAGGAGGGGTTGCTGAAGAGGCTAGTCTCTCGGAGTCTTCGGTGCTTCTTCATTAATCTTGATTCTGGGCTAGTTTCTGGTTTTCCCGCGCGTCATGTAAAGCCAATAGTGGTGGGGCCGCCCTTGTGATGGCCCGTGAATGACTTTAACGCATGGGGTAGAAACTGTCAATTCGCTCCTCCCACCACGCCCTTATCCTCACCCACGTATGCAGCATGCATCACGCGGGGAAGGTAACGGAGGCGCGTGGCGTGGGAGAGAATCAAGGTGAGGGCCCGGTCTTCTTGAATTGGCGGAGGAGGACGGCGGTCACTCGTTGATGGAGTGACTCCCCTCCTCGGCCCTCCTATAAAAGGAGGGGTGAAGGAGGAGCTGAAACTTCCATTTCCGCATCTTATCCTCCCTGTCTTCTATCTCTAGCTGGCCATGTTGAAGGGAAGAGGCTAGGGCCAGCCCCCGGGATTCAGTCTAGAACTCCTCTCTGATCTGAGGATGATATCCGGGCGGCACAGTGGTAGCACTGGAGGTGGCGACTCCGGTGCGCTCGTTGTCGGGTCTCTCGTAGCCTTGTTTCTATTGGGAAGGGATGCGAATGACACCATGTCGAGGCCCGCAGTAGGCACGGGGTGTGATAGTTGGTTGCTCCCAATTCTTCATCCCTTCGTGGTGCTGAGGAGGAGCCTCGAGAAGAGTTCGTCGATGACGAAGGCGAATCTGATCTTCCGTGGGCGTCATCCTCTCGCCGTGTAGGAGGGCTTATTGCTCCCATACATGTCTTCGAAACATGTGGTGGTTTCCAATATCAGGGGGCACTGGGGACGACCATGCTCTTTGTCTGGTAAACCAAAGACCACGGTGTCCGACGCGGCTGTCGTGCTGAGGCCTTCGGGTGGTAGTTATGCGGATGGTGGCGGCAACCCATGATGCGTCAAGAACGGGGACGACCGTTCCGACGAGTCATGTTTGCCGGTGACTCCGTGTCCCCATCTGGTCCTCCGGGAGCGTCTCCATCCGCGCCTGCCCTCTGGTTTCTTTCTCCTTGCTGGGGATCAGCACCATCCTGATCCTTGGGAGGGGCCGAATCCCAGCTGGGTCCGCCACCGGCCTCTTCGACCTCGTCGTGTAGGAGATGGACAGGAGTAAAGGCATCACAGAGCACTTATCTTTTTTCAATCTTAAACTTGTAGGCACTTGCCAAATTTTAGTTCAAATAATGTAATCTCTTGATTCCATGTCTTTGTCATGTAAGACTTGTACTTGCATGATTAGAATATTAATGAAAAAAAATGAACCTTGTCGGGAACTGGTGCATGTATATGTCCATGCAGAGGTGGAATGCCTCATTGTTTTAAATAAACGAGTTTTCCCCGGCAGGCTATCCTGCCGGTACCCTTTCATGTTGTTGTCGGAGAACTAAGTCTACCGGGCAAGAAATAGAGGGACCAGCCCCCCGCCAATCTCTTTTCATCAAAGGCTACTGCGACCACCCCGTCAAAAGCAACGTTCGATCTAGGGATGGGAGCACCTTAGTTTCGAAGAGTAGCGAGGTTTTCTCATGCACAAGTATTTGCTTACAGAACACAATGTAGAACTTATCTGTTTGGCTTGCTGGGGATCGCAAGGCTAGTCCATCTCCTCATCTTCTTGCGGAAAACCAAGTTCAAGGCAGGAACCTGCAGCTTTATGCAAATGAGAATAAATGCAGGATGTGATCCTATCTATAAGCATATGCAAATGCTCATGAAATGCTTATGCAAATGCTCTTGAAATGCTCATGCATGCATGCAACTTGGTCGGGTGCCCCCCAGCGCTTCATTTATTTCTCTCTTGCTCAGGGTCATGGCCCTGGCTTTGTACAAGGGGTTACATGCAACTAAGGCAAGGACTGTACAAAAGGCTGTCTTCCGGGCAGGGCCTGACAACCGCGCCTTATGGGTAGAACTTGCGGAGATGCTCAATATTCCATGAGTTCTGCAACTGAATGCCATCTCCGGTCTCCAGATGGACTGCGCTAAGTCTGGTGACTCGTACTACCCAGTAAGGGCCTTCCCACTTTGGCGTCAACTTGTTTGTACCATTGGTGTACTGAACGCGCCTAATGACAAGGTCGCCTTCCTCAAAACACTGGGCATGAACCTTACGGCTATGATAGCGACGCAGGGCTTGCTGATAGCGTGCAGCACGTATAGCACCCTGGGGACGGTTCTCCTCGAGCAGCACATCATCGTCACGTTGGTGCTGATCTTGCGCTACATCATCGTAGGCAAGCACTCGAGGCGACCCGTAAATGAGTTTCGTGGGGATAACTTCTTCTGCCCCATAGACCAGGGAGAAAGGAGTCTGCTCTGTAGCTCTGTTTGGTGTCGTCCTGAGGGACCATAGAACTACCGATAGCTCGTCGATTCACCGCATGTCGTGCTTCTGCAGCATATCAAAGGTTCTTGTCTTGAGTCCCCGCAAGACTTCAGCGTTTGCCCTCTCAACTTGCCCGTTGCTTCTGGGATGTGCGACAGAGGAAAACGAGATCTTTCTTCCGAGCACATGAAGATATTGCATGAAGGGGCGGCTCATGAATTGGGTGCCGTAGTAGGTAAGATCCTTGCCGGGACCCCAAAATGAAACACAAAATTTTGCAAGAACTTGATAGCTGACTGAGCAGTCACCTTCCTCATGGCATCAACTTCTGGCCACTTTGTAAACTTGTTGATAGCATGGAACAAGAATTCAAAGCCCCCAATTTCTTGGGGGAAAGGGCCGAGGATATCAAGCCCCCAGACCAAAAATGGCCATGACAAAGGGATTCTCTGAAGAGCTTGGGCAGGCAGGTGAATTTTCTTGGAATGGAACTGGCAGGCTTCACATTTGGTGACTAGCTCAACCGCATCTTGGAGGGCTGTGGGCCAATAGAATCCTTGTCGGAATGCTTTCCCAACTAAGGCCCTCGATCCAATGTGGGAGCCACACATGCCTTTGTGTATCTCAGCCAACAGTTCCATTCCTTCTTCCCGGCATATGCACTTCAATTTCACACCATTGGGCCTCCTTCTGTATAGTGTGTCATCGACAAACTGATACATACTGGCCCTATGGGCTACTCTTTCAGCCTTATCCTGGTCATTGGAGAGTTCTCCGGTTTGGAGAAAGTGGACTATGTGCCTTGCCCAAGTTGGAGCCTGGGGTTCGACAACGAGGACTAGCGGAACCTCCTCAACTGCGGGGGCACAACCCTCGTTCGCACGGACCATGGGTCCAGCAAGTTGTGAGGAGTTGTTTCCGATAGGGCCCCTGCCAGGAGCGGACGGCTCTACCGGGAGAGGCTTACCAGAGTCCATCTTTTTCCTTTTCCGGGCCATGGTTGCTGGGGATACGGAGGGCTGAGCAAGATGGAGAACAAAAGATCCTGGTTCCACAGGAAGCTTCTGCGCAGCATACTTTGACAGGTGATCACATATGTTGTTTTTGGTACGGGGTACGTGCTCTGTTTGCAGCCCGTCAAAGCGCTCCTCCAATCTTATCACTTCCTCAACATATGCCTCCATCAATGGACTTTGCTAATCCGTGTTGACTTGTCTCAACGAAAGCTGTGAGACTCCTCGAATGATCAGTTCCTTGATTCCCAATTCTACAACAATCCTGAGCCCGGCAAGGAGCCCTTCGTACTCTGCTGTATTGTTGGTTGCCTTTTCCCGGGTGAAATGCATCTGGACGACGTCCTTCAAGTGTTCCCCAAAGGGAGCGACAAGAAGCACACCAACCCCTGCACCATGTAGGGAAAAGGCACCATCAAAATACATGATCCATTCTTGGGGCGCCTCCTCGCCGGGGATAACTGTTTCTGGCACTTCCTCATCGGGGTTGGCGTCATTCTGCAATAAACTCTGCCAATGCCCTGGTCTTGATTGTTGACGTGCTCTCAAACTTCATAACCAAACTTGATAACTCCAAAGCCCACTCCAGTATTCTGCCAGTAGCCTAAGGGTTCCGAAGTATCCTTTGCAATTGGAAGCGAGTGACAACCGTGATCTCATGGGCTTGGAAGTAATGGCGCAGTTTCCTTGAGGCCATGATGTGGCCAAAGATCAATTTTTGCATGCCAGAGTACCTCGATCTAGCCCCCTGTAGTAGGGAACTGACAAAGTGCACTGGGGGCTTCACCACTTTCTTCCTTGCAGTGTCCTCGGGGTTGCTCTCGTTGTCGTGCTCCCCTCTGTCCTGATCCTTCTCTGACATTGTCGGTCCTTGCTCACTCTCTATTTCATCTACTTCTCACTGCGCCACCAAAGCTGCGCTGACAACTTGATTGGTTGCAACTAAGTAGAGCAGCAACTTGATAGGAGCAACCAAGGTTGGGACTGAGGATAGGTAGGCTTTCAACTCTTGCAAAGCCGCATCTGTTTCTGGAGTCCACTTCATGGGCCCTGTCTTCTTCGGGATTTTGAAGAACGGCAGGGCGCGCTCATCAGAATTGGAAATGAATCTACTTAGCACGGCAAAACACCCTGTCAAACGCCTCACATCCTTGATTGTCCTCGGCGCTTGGATCTACTCGATAGCTTTGATCTTGTCGGGGTTGGCTTTGATCCCCTGATGGGACACAAAGAACCCAAGTAGCTTGTCGGAGGGGACGCCAAATACACACTTCTCTGGGTTGAGCTTTAAGTTGATCTTGCGTAGATTAGCAAACGCCTCCTCCAAATCCTGGATAAGTGTTGTTCTGTCCTTGGTCTTGAACACGATATCATCCATGTAAGCTTCAATGTTTCTGTGCAGCTGTGGCTCAAAACCAATCTGGACTGCCCTTGCAAAATAGACCCGACACTCTTTAGTCTGAAAGGCATGCGGACAAAACAGTAGGTACCACACGGGGTGATGAACGAGGTATTCTCTTCGTCTTCCTTGGACATGAAGATTTGGTGATACCCGGTGTATGCATCCAGAAAGGAGAGAAAATCACAGCCCGAAGTGGAATCCACAATCTGGTCTATGCGTGGCAAGGGAAATGGGTGTTTCGGGCAAGCCTAGTTGAGATCTGTGAAATCTATGCAAAGCCTCCATTTCCCGTTAGCCTTCTGAACAACCACCGGATTTGCTAACCGAGTTGGATGTAGCACTCCTCTGACCAAACCATCTGCTTAAAGCTTCTTGATCTCCTCTGTGATAAACTACTGCCTCTCCAAGGCATGCTTTCGAACTTTCTGCTTGACAGGTCGGGCATGTGGGCAGACAGCAACGTGGTGCTCAATTACCTCCCTGGGACCTTTCTGCTTGACAGGTCGGGCATGTGGGCAGACAGCAACACATTGATATTCACCCGCAGGAAGGCAACGAGCGCGCTTTCCTATTAGTCATCGAGGGTGGCGCTGATGGTGAAAGTGCTGTCAACGCCAGCCAGCCCTGCCGGAACCTTCTTCACTTGTGGAGCAGCGACCTTGGATCTCTTGTGTTGGAACTCTCCGGCAAGTCATCAACAGGTGCAGTGCTCTCCTGGGAGGTACGCTTCCCGGATTCTTTGCCGGCGTCCTTGCTATCCTTCTTCTTTCCTCTGTTCTCCTTGGCAGAAAATGCTGCGGCTGCTACCTCTGCCGCAACTGCATCCCAGTACATCTTGTCCACGCAAATGATTGCGTCCTTCTCACCTGATGGGATGGAAATGACTCCAACTGGCCCAGGCATTTTCAAGGTGGTGTAGGCATAATGAGATGTCGCCATGAATTTAGCCAGCGCTGGGCGTCCAAGGATCCCATTGTACGGCAGGGGGAGGTTGACCACATCAAACACAATCTTCTAAGTCCGGTCGTTCAGCTCTACCCCGAATGTCAAAGGCGACATGATCTTTCCCTTAGGACGACTCCTCACGGGATTAACACCTTGAAACGTGCCAGTTACCTTCAACTCTTCCTATGCTATCTGAAGTTTGTTGATAACCTTTGGGGAAATCAGATTCAATCCGGCCGTGTCGTCCACCAACATCTTTGTGATCTTGAGGTTGCAAATTGTTGGGGATACCGACAACGGCAAATATCCTACTGCCATGGTGCGGTTAGGATGATCCTCCTCATCAAAAATGATGGGCGTGCGTGACCATTTGAGTGGTTTCTAGGCCTCTGCGTTGGTTCCATGACATTGACCTCACGCGCCCACTATTTGAGTTGGCATTCAGAGGTGTGCAGAGATGCACCCCCGTCAATGCATAGGACGGTAGTGGCCTTCTGAAACTCCTGCTCACTGGTTTCCTCTTCATCTCCTCCATAACTCTCATCATCACAAGCTTCCTTCTCTCGATCCCTGGCGGGTTTTCCTTTTTTCGGAAGGGTTTTCCAGGGCGATTTACTTCACCGCCCCGACCCTTACTGCCAGTGACATTTTGACCCTTGTCCTTGTCACGCTTCTCATATTCTGCTCTTTGTCTCTTCACAACCTGCTCAACCTGATAGCACTCTTGAAGGTCGTGGCCCTTGGTCCGATGAATCTTGTAGTATGGCCCATCACCTTTCCCGGCCTTCTCGGCAGCCGCAGCATCCCGACAGTCAGCACACATGGCAGCTTCCTTGCCTGGGGTTTTGGCCTTAGCCTTCTTGCTGGTACTAGGTGTACCCGATCCTTCAATAGACATTACTGTATTATCCTTGCGCCTCATATTGCGCTTCTTGCTCTTCTTCTTACTTGTGGATTCATCATCATCCTCTGAAACGACATTGATGCAATCCTCCTCTCCGGGCAGCTTTCTTCCCTCCTCCATCTGAGCGCACTTATCCACCAAAGTGTAAAGCTCCTTCATAGTGTTGGGCAACTGTACATTCATATTGGAACAAATCCTTTGGTTGCGCACATTGGAATTTGAGGCGGCTATCATGGCTAATGGATGGATATTTGGGATGTTCCTGTGGACTCTGCTGAATCTCTGCAAATACTTCCGAAGGGTATCTCCTTCTTTCTGCTAAGGCGCTGGGCCGACCTAGTTCTTGATGACCGCCATTGAAGGCGCCAATCAACTCATGGCACAAGTCAGCCCATGACGAAATAGAGTTCTCCGGTAGGTGCATCAGCCAAGACCTCACGTTGGACTTGAGGGCCAAGGGAATTAGTTGGCGAACACCTTTTCATCTCTTCCCCCGGTAGCTTGAACAACAATGGTATAGATGCTTAGGAACTCTGCCAGGTTCAGCCTCCCATCATACTTCTCAGGTATCTCTGGCTTGAACGTGCTGATGGACGACCAACAGACTTGCCGCGGCTCACAAGTAAAGCTAGGGCACCTAACCTCAAAAGGTAGGCACCCCCCGATATCGAGCACAGGCTCGTCGATGTTAGGACCATCGCACCCATCGGTCTGGCGGTGGTCGTCGCGACATTAGTCAATGACAATGCGCGCGTCTCCCCTTCGCCGGTCCTCCGGGGCATGCTGTCGGCCTAGACGCGCTTGAGAGTTAGAAGAGGCCATCGAGACCTCATCAGGATCTTGATTCCACTGCGCTCGCGCTGGCTGTCATGGTGGGGACTGCACCGTGGGAGTGGCCCCTTCCGTGCGACCAGCAGCACGAGCCGTCGTCATTCCTTGGGGAGGTCGTGGCGGGCCGGCTCGCTGTGAGCTCCCAGCCTCTGCGAAACCGAGCAAACTCTAGATAGCGGCACGCTGGCGGAAACCTCCGTGGCAGTTGAGCCCGCGCCATGGACTACATGGTAGTACTTGGCATCGGTGAGGATGATGTAGATCGCCCCGTCGCTCGGCTCCTAACAGTGCCAGCAGCGACAACGCCACACCCTCACTGTTGTGGGGCGGCCACTTGGATGGCATGGTGACGTGGCGATGGCGCTTGAGGGCCAGTGGCTCCGTTGGGCGCAGCGGCTTGGTCGACCCGTCCTGGGGGAGGTGCTCGCGCTGTGGTCGTCCTCATGACGGGGGCGGCCGGAGGGCGGCGATTCGCCCCGGAACGAGCGCCATCTTTGTGGTTGTGCCCGTCGGCGAGAGGAAGGGGCGTGGATGGAGTAACCCCTTCGCCCATACCTGGTGGAACGTAGGCCATCACGGTGTTGTTGATGTTGCTCTCCTCCGGTGTCTCCCATTCCTGCTTCGACCGAGGGGGAGGTGGTAACGGTGCTACCCGCTATACCAATTTCCCAGCAGCGTCCACATCCCCGTGCGCCTCTACGCCTCCTATAATATTGGTGGCTGCGGGCTGTGGAGCCTTCGAGGTGGACGGGTGAGCTGAAGGACCGGATTTGTTCTTGGGCGCCATGGTTGACGGCACCCTCGAGGACAAACATGGTGATGAAGATGACGCGCTGCACACGCTTTCAGGTTCACGCAAGTGATCCCCCTACCTGGCGCGCCAAAGATGTCATGGGAAATCACGACCACCTATGGGGCCAAAGGGCCCCTTGCTGGTTCGGCAGGGGGATGTCACGTTGCACAAAAACCAGAAAAGCGTGGGGCAGCACATCAGATATCACACAGGCAATTTAAACCAGGTTTGGGCCGCCGCGAGGCGTCAAACCCTACTCCTGATTTGGAGGATTGATGGTGGAAAAACGGTGGTGGAGCGTAGTACACTTGCCCGGCAGGGGCGGCAGTGGTGACACACGTATGAGTGTGTGGCTGACCAAGTTTTCCAACCCTTTCTACGGTTGACATGGGCCTCCTTTTATAGGTTAATGGGTCACCACAATGGCAAAATAGTCATTATGCACTGATAAGATAGAAAATAGTGCTACCATACCAAATTCTACAGGCTGACAGGGCGCATTAAATGCACTTCTCAATGTCACATCGTTGCTTGCCCAGCAAGCCTCGCCGGGCTCGTCTTGCCAGCTCCACGCCTGTTTGCTTGACAGTTCGCAGGACGGATGTCGCTTGTAGGTATTTCCTTTAGAAAGAGGCCGCCATGTGGCGAATGGCTGCCACTTAGTCACTTTGCGGCTTGACACCGCACTGATTGATGACGTGGGTCGTGGTGAGGTGGTTTTGTCCCTGCGAGTCCCGACAGGCCCTGCGATGGTGTTTTGAATGTTTCCTTCTGGAGGAGCCCTGCCCTCGCCAAGCTCGCCTGCCCGGCAAGGTATGCTCTTTCTTCTGGTTGTATCTTACTCCTCAGGCTTGATCTCGGTCCTCTTGATCTGCATCTTGGCTCTATGAAAATCTTGGAAGACATAAATGACATAAAAAATGACATAAAAAATGGACAAGCCATGAAAACATCATGCTACCTATCTTACGATCATGCAAAGCAATATGACAATAAATGCTCAAGTAATGTATATGATGATAATGGAAGTTGCATGGAATATATCTCGGAATCGCTATGGAAATGCCATGATTGGTAGGTATGGTGGCTGTTTTGAGGAAGATATAAGGATGCTTATGTGTGATAGAGCGTATCATATCACGAGGCTCGGATGCACCGACGAAGTTTGCACCAACTCTCGAGGTGAGAAAGGGCAATGCATGGTACCGAAGAGGCTAGCAATGATGGAAGGGTGAGAGTCCGTATAATGCATGGACTGAACATTAGTCATAAAGAACTCACATACTTATTGAAAAAATCTATTAGTCATTGAAACAAAGTACTACGCGCATGCTCCTAGGGAGATAGATTGGTAGGAAAAGACCATCGCTCGTCCCCGACCGCCACTCATAAGGAAGACAATCAATAAATACCTCAAGCTCCAACTTCGTTACATAACGGTTCAGCATACGTGCATGCTACAGGAATCACAAACTTCAACACAAGTATTTATACAATCCACAACTACCCACTAGCATTACTCTCATATCACCATTTTTATATCGCAAAACTATTGCAAGGAATCAAACATATCATATTTAGTGATCTACAAGTTTTATGTAGTATTTTATGACTAACCATGTGAATGACAAGTTCCTGTCCTCTAAATAGATATAAGTGAAGAAAGAGAGTTTAATTCTTTCTACAAAAGATATGCCCACGCTCTAATAAATATAAGTGAAGCAAAATAGCAATCTACAAATCGCGGTTTTCTATGTGAAGAGAAACAAGCAATCGAAACTTCAAATGATATAAGTGAAGCACATGAAGCACTCTATAAAGCCATACTCAAAAGATATAAGTGAAGTGCAATGAGAATTCTATAAATCAACCATGGACTATATCATACCAGCATGGTGTATCAAACAAAAGTGAAAACTAAATGCAAAAGACGCTCCAAGATTTGCACATATCACATGAACAAAATGAAACCGGAAACATACCGATACTTGTTGAAGAAAGATGGGATGCCTTCCGGGGCATCCCCAAGATTATAAGCTTGAGTCTCCTTGACTATTTACTTGGGGTACATTGGTCATCCCCAAGCTTGAGCTCTTGCCTCTCCTCCTTCTCCTCACATCGAGACCTCCTCGATCTTCGAACACTTCGTGCACACAAAACTCAACAGAAAGCTCGGTAAGATCCGTTAGCATAATAAAGCAAATCACTACTCTAAGTATTGTTGCAAAACAATTCATATTTTTTTTGCATTGTAGCTACTGTAATATAACTTTTCAATGGCTTAATCCACTGATAGAAATCGATAGTTTCATGAAAACAAGCAAACTATGCATCAAAAACAGAATCTGTCTTAAACAGGACAATCTGTAGTAATCTGGACATTCACCATACCTATGGGACTCCAAAAATTATGAAAAATTTAGGAAAAATAAACAAATTTTATAGAAAGATAGTGCAAAAAGTTTCAGAACCGTTTGACATTCCAGTAAAAAATGTACAGTCGCGCACTACAGCCAAAGTTTCTGTTTTGCACAGCACAAACCAACAAGAAATGTAAACATCCTAAAGGAAAATCTTGGCACATTATTTTTGTTTTTAAACTTTATAAAAGAACACAACAGAAATAAATGACTCTCTAAAACTTCCGGGTTGTCTCCCTGGCAGCTCTTTCTTTAAAGCCATTAAGCTAGGCATATAGTGCTCAAGTAATGGATCCACCCGGATCCCAAGGTATATCAAAGCCAATTTTAATTAACAATGATTTGTGATTTAGTAGTGAGCACAAAGTAACATATATCATGCAACAACAAAGTCTAACTCTCTTCCTATGCATCGACATGTCGTAAAAGAACAATTCACGCACACATAGTAAAGGCCAATGCATAGTATAAATAGTTTCTTGCAATTTTATCATACTGGAAACATGGAGGGGCAGAGATGTAGTTCCTCTCTCATAATAATTGCAAGTAGGAGCAGCAAGAACATGCATATTATATCTATCAAAATCATCATGTGTAGTAGTAAAATGCAACCCATCAATATAATCCTTAATAAGGGCAAACTTCTCCGATATAGTTTAGTCGGGAGAATTCAAAAAGATAATAGGACTATCATGCGTGGTTGCAATAGCAACAATTTCATGTTTAACATAAGGAACAATAGTAAGTTCATCTCCATAAGCATAATTCATATTGGCATCTTGGCCACAAGCATAGCAAGCATCATCAAAAAGGGATATTTCAAAAGAATCAATGGGATCATAACAATCATCATAGCAATCATCCTTCGGTAAGCACGAAGGGAAATTAAACAATGTATGAGTTGAAGAGTTACTTTCACTAGAAGGTGGCGCACGGGTAGCTAATTCGATCTTCCTCCTTTTGTTCTTCGCTCTCCTGATCATCTTTTTCATCCAATGAGCCGACAGTTCCATCAATTACTTCTTCCATAGCCTCCTGCAAAATATTAATCTCTTCTTGGACAGCGGAGGAGTCCTCAACATATGGTTTAACATAGGCATTATAAGCATAATTAACATAACTATATTTAAGTATGGAAAAAGTTTCAAATTTGTAAAGAGTAGCTTCATACTTTCCAATCAAAGAAGCAATTTCATAAGCACCCTCAAAAGCAACAAATTCTTAAATTTGTTGAACATCATAGTAATTATAAACACCCTTAGCATACGAAGATACGATTCCATTATCACTAAACTCACATTGGTAGGGAACGTGTTTCTTAGGGTCTTCAAAACAACAAGTAAAATCATATATTTCACATAAATTCCAAGTGTAGCATTGCAAACGATGAATTTGATCCAGTAAAAGTTTCCCTTTTTGTGATAAGCGGTGTCGCACATAAAAAGCATGCTCATCTAAAGATTTTCCCTCAACTAAGCTAGTTGGAGTTTCAGCACGAGCACATAGGGATCGAAGATGATCCAAGTAAAAAGCTTCAGGAGTGTGATAGATTTTGAGTGGTTGTTCAACCATTGGTTCAGTAGGTAAAACTAATGTTTTTGGTATTTTGCGTCTCCTACCCATAACTAAAGATAGAAAACAAGAGAACAAAATAAAAACTACTTAGTGATAAAGAAAACAAGCACACATGAGAATATTCACCCCACGCTACAACTCCCCGGCAACGGCGCAAGAAAAAGGTCTTGATAACCCACAAGTATAGGGGATTAATTGTAGCCTCTTTCGATAAGTAAGAGTTTCGAACCCAACGAGGAGCTAAAGGTAGAACAAATATTTCCTCAAGTTTTATCGACCACCGATATAACTCTACGCAAGCTTGACGTTCGCTTTACCTAGAACAAGTATGAAACTAGAAGTACTTTGTAGGTGTTGTTGGATAGGTTTGCAAGAATGTAAAGAGCACATAAATAAAAACTAGGGGCTGTTTTAGGTAAAGAAGCAATAAAGTTAGTATAGCAAGTATTGAAAAGTGGTGGTAGGAGTTGCAAAATTGTCCCTAAGCAATTGACTACTTTACTAGATCGATAGCAGGTTTTATGTGGGAGAGGCCACTGCTAGCATGTCATCCCTCACTTGGAATTCTATGCACTTATGATTGGAACTATTAGCAAGCATCCGCAACTACTAACGTTCATTAAGGTAAAACCCAATCATAGCATTAAGATATATTGGTCCCCCTTCAATCCTGTATGCATCAATTT
The DNA here is from genome assembly GCA_021605145.1 of Aegilops bicornis. NCBI lineage: Eukaryota > Viridiplantae > Streptophyta > Magnoliopsida > Poales > Poaceae > Aegilops > Aegilops bicornis. Next base: position 350,567,409 of record CM038672.1, read on the forward strand.
CTATGCTAGGTTGAAGCTTTTGTCACTCTTGCCCTACAATATATAGTCCTATCAACATACAACTAACCCTATGGTGTGATCCACGCGCGCGCTCATATGATGGGCACCAAAGGACAACAACATAACCACAAGAAAATTAAACCAATCATACCAATTCACCAATTACCGATAGGACAATGAAAATCTACCTAGACATCATAGGATGGGAACACATCACTGGATAATAATATGAAGCATAAAGCACCATTTTCAAGTAGAGGGTACAGCGGGTTGCGGGAGAGTGGACCCCTGTAGATAGATGGGGGAAGGTGATGAAGATTTTGGTGAAGATGACAGAGGTGTTGGTGTTGATCGCCCTCACACGATGGTGGCCCCGACGGCGTTCCGGCGCCACCAGGAGAGAGGGGGAGAGGGCCCCCTTCTTCTTCTTCTTCCTCTTCTTCCTTGACCTTCTCCCTAGATGGGAGAAGGGTTTCCCCTCTGGTCCACGGCCTCCATGGCGGAGGAGGGGCGAGAGCCCCTCCGAGATTGGATCTGTCTCTCTCTGTTTCTGCGCTTTCGGATTCTACCCTTTCACCGTTTCTTAAATTCCCGGAGATCCGTAACTCCGATTGGGCTGAAATTTGGACAAGATTTTTATCCGGATATTGGCCTTCTTGCGGCAATAGAAAGGCACCAACCGCCTTAAAAAGTGTCCACGAGGGCCCAGGGCGCGCCTGAGCCCCTGGGGCACGCCCCTCACCCTCGTGGTGCCCTCGGGCATCGTCTCACGTTGATTATTCTTCCCAAAAATCACATATATTCCAAAAAAATCTCCGTCAGTTTTATCCCGTTTGGGCTCCATTTGATATGGATTTTCTGCAAAACAAAAAATATGCAACAAACAGGAACTGGCATTGGGCACTGGATAAATATGTTAGTCCCAAAAATAGTATAAAAAGGTTCCAAAAGTATGTAAAAGTTGTAGAATATTGGCATGGAACAATCAAAAATTATAGATACGATAGAGACGTATCAACGTGTTGACGTCTGTTGGCTGATGCAAAGGCCTTTCCGTCTGCCAGGCATGCCTTTGCCATTTGCCATGGCAGACGATGCTACCTCTTGAGCACTGAGTTGGATTTCCCCGAAGAGAAGAGGATGATGCAGTAAAGTAGGGTAAGTATTTCCCTCAGTTTTTGAGAACCAAGGTATCAATCCAGTAGGAGTCCACGCACAAGTCCCTCATACCTACACAAAATGATAGCTCCTCGCAACCAACGCGATTAGGGGTTGTCAATCCCTTCACGGTCACTTATGAGAGTGAGATCTGATAGAGATGATAAATAATATTTTTTGGTATTTTGGTATAGAGATGCAAAGTGAAAAGTAAAAGACAAAGTAAAAAACAAAGCAAGTATAAAAGTGATGGAGATTGATATGATGAGAATAGACCCGGGGGCCATAGGTTTCACTAGTGGCTTCTCTCAAGAGCATAAGTATTCTACGGTGGGTGAACAAATTACTGTTGAGCAATTGACAAAATTGAGCATAGTTATGAGTATATCTAGGTATGATCATGTATATAGGCATCACGTTCAAGACAAGTAGACTGAAGCGATTACGCATCTACTACTATTACTCCACTCATCGACCGCTATCCAGCATGCATCTAGAGTATTAAGTTAAAAACAGAGTAACGCCTTAAGCAAGATGACATGATGTAGAGGAAAAATTCATGCAATATGATAAATACCCCATCTTGTTATCCTCGATGGCAACAATACAATACGTGCCTTGCAACCCTTTCTGTCACTGGGTAAGGACACCGCAAGATTGAACCCAAAGCTAAACACTTCTCCCATTGCAAGAACTACCAATCTAGTTGGCCAAACCAAACGGATAATTCGAAGAGACTTGCAAAGATAACCAGTCATACATAAAAGAATTCAGAGAAGATTCAAATATTATTCATAGATAAGCTAGATCATAAACCCACAATTCATCGATCTCAACAAACACACTGCAAAAAGAAGATTACATCGAATAGATCTCCACGAGAGAGGGGGAGAACATTGTATTGAGATCCAAAAAGAGAGAAGAAGCCATCTAGCTACTTGCTATGGACCCGAAGGTCTGAAGTAAACTACTCACACTTCATCGGAGGGGCTATGGTGATGATATAGAAGCCCTCCGTGGTGGATGCCCCCTCCGGCGGAGCTCCAAAACAGGCCCCAAGACGGGATCTCGTGGATACAGGAAGTTGCGGCGGTGGAATTAGGTTTTTGGCTCCGTATCTGATCGTTTGAAGTGCGTAGGTATATATAGGAGGAAGGAGTACGTCGGTGGAGCAACAGGGGGCCCACGAGGCAGGGGGGCGCGCCCCCACCCTCGTGACCGCCTCTGTTACTTCTTGGAGTAGGGTCCAAGTCTCCTGGATCACGTTCGGTGAGAAAATCACGTTTCCGAAGGTTTCATTCCGTTTGGACTCCGTTTGATATTCCGTTTCTTCGAAACACTGAAATAGGCAAAAAACAACAATTCTGGGATGGGCCTCCGGTTAATAGGTTAGTCACAAAAATAATATAAAAGTGGAAAATAAAGCCCAATATAGTCCAAAACAGTAGATAAAGTAGCATGGAGCTATAAAAAATTATAGATATGTTGGAGACGTATCAGACGACAAAGTTCCTGATTCCTGTAGTGATTGGTTGTTCACACTGATCATGTTGCTATAAAATATCTTATGGACAAGAAAGATGCTAAACCTCTACTCATTAGGTGGGTTCTCTTGCTACAAGAATTTGACTTACATATCACTGCTAGAAAAGGAGCCGAGAACCCCGTAGCTGATAACTTGTCTTGGTTAGAAAATATTCTTAATGACCCACAACCTATTAATGATAGTTTTCCTGATGAGCAATTAGCTGCAACAAATGTTTCTCATAACACTCCTTGGTATGCTGACTATGCTAATTACATTGTTCCTAAATATATACCACCTAGCTTCACATACCAACAAATGAAAAAAAATCTTCTATGATTTAAGACATTACTTATGGGATAACCCACATATTTATAAAGAAGCAGTAGATGGTATTATTAGGCCTTGTGTACCTGAGCATGAACAGGGACATGTCACTCCGAAGCTTATGGAGGGCATCATGCGGGAGATAGAACTGCTGACAAGGTATTGCAATCTGGTTTTTATTGGTCTACTCTCTTCAAGGAAGCCCGTAAGTTTGTTCTATCTTGTGATGAATGTCAAAGAATTGGTAATATTTGTAAGCGTCAAGAAATGCCTATGAACTATTCACTTGTTGTTGAACCATTTGATGTTTGGGGTTTTGATTGCATGGGACCTTTTCCTTCCTCTAATGGGTATACACATATTTTGGTTTCTCTTGATTATGTTACTAAGTGGGTAGAAGCTATTCCAACTAGTAGTGCTTAAGGAAGTTATTTTCCCAAGGTTTGGAGTCCATAGATATTTAATGACTGATGGTGGTTCACATTTCATTCATGGTGCTTTCTGTAAAATGCTTGCTAAGTGTGATGTTAACCATAGAATTGTATGACCCTATCATCCTCAGTCTAGTGGTCAAGTTGAACTTAGCAATAGAGAAATAAAACAAATGTTACAAAAAATTGTCGATAGGTCCCGAAAGAATTGGTCTAAGAAATTAGAGGATGCACTTTGGGCTTACAGAACAACATATAAAAATCCTATGGGCATGTCTCCTTATAAAATGGTTTATGGAAAGGCTTGTCATTTGCCTCTTGAGTTAGAACATAAAGCATATTGGGCAATTAAAGAACTCAACTATAATTTCAAACTTGGCGGTTAAAAGAGGTTATTTGATATTAGCTCACTAGATGAATGGAGAACCCAAGCTTATGAAAATGCCAAATTATTTAAAGAAAAAGTTGAAAGATGGCATGATCAATGAATCCAAAAGCGTGAGTTCAAAGTTGGATAATATGTTCTTTTGTACAACTCCCGTTCCAGATTCTTTGCAGGAAAACTTCTCTCCAAATGGGAAGGACCTTATGTTATCGCGGAGGTTTATCAATCTGGAGCTATCAAAATAAATAATGCCGAGGGTACTAACCCGAAGGTTGTCAATGGGCAAAGAATAAAACATTATATCTAAGGTATGCCCATTAATGTTGAAAGCAGTGTTATCCAAACTATGTCACCAGAAGAACACATAAAGGAAACCATCTAGAACACTCCAAAATCGTGGAAAAATAGGAGGTCTGTGATATGGTAAGTAAACTGACTCCGAAAAATCCGCAAAAATATTTTCTGTCAGTTGTGGAATATATTAAAAATTAGGAAAAAAAGAAACAACTAGGAAGGCACGCTTGGTGGGCAAAGACACGAGGGCGTGCCTGGCCAGGGCGCGCCTGGCAATTTATTGATTCGACACAAGGGGAGCCAAAGAATATTTTCAAGTATTAGCAGATGAGTTGTGAAGTCAACCACACCTGAAAGACTTAATATCTGCAGCAAAGTAGTATGGAAGTAACAGTAACAGTCACTGCGAAAAAAAGACACATCCGTGACATTTTGGGTCGAACGAAATTTTTTTCTGTCATACTTATGACACTTCTATGATGATAGTTGTGACAAAACCCAGTATCATCGTAGATGTGGTGGGGTCCTACTTCTATGACACAAAATCTTGACAGAGAATGCGCTTTTCCTCCTAGGAGGGCCGGGGACGCAGCTGCATGACATTCTTTGGGCCGTCCATGACGGAAAAACCGTGGTAGAAGCTTGGGCGAGGAAAATATCAGGGAGTTCCCGGTTATGGTGGGTGGTCGGGGGCCGAGCGATGCACGTCTCTCGCGTACGTGCGTGCGTGTGTGCGAGGCGTTAGGCTCTAACTGAACCCGAGTGAGGCGTTGGGCTCTAACTGAACCCGAGCGATTGCACTGCAGGCTACGCGTTACTGAACCCGAGCGATCGATCGATCCCTTGCTGTTAACTGAACCTGAGTGATTCCTTCACTACTGCTGCTAACGGAAGCCGATCGATGCTGCCTCTGGATGAACAGTGACCGTTTTGGGGGGGGGGGGGGGGGTTGGATGAACAGTTCCCGATAGGGGGTTGGATGAACAGGACCCCGTGGTAGTAGAGGCCGTTGCTGCTGGATGAACAGTACCCCGATCGATCGAGCCGGTGGATGAACATGACCCCGTGGAGGGTTGGATGAACAGGACGACCCCGTGGAGGGATGGATGAACAGTAGCCAGTGGAGGTCTGGATGAATAGTAGCCTGTGGAGGGGTGGTTAAACAGGACCCCGTGGAGAGGGCTGGCTGAATAGTAGCCGGTGGAGGAGCGCACGGTGGAGGCTGGATGAACAAGAGCCCGTGGATGAATAGTCGCAGGTGGAGGCTGGAGGAGGGCGACGGTGGATGAAAAGTAGCGCGTGAAGGCTGGAGGAGGTCGACGGTGGAGATGAACAGTATCCCGTGGAGGCCCATTTTGCGGTACGCCACACCCCTCCCGATGAACAGGACCCCTGTTTTGACCGTAGCACTCCAACACTAGTCTGTTTCCTCCGTTTTGCGGTATGCCACACCTCTCACGATCAACAGGACCCCGTTTCGATCGTAGGAGGTCCATTTCCTCCGTTTTGCGGTACGCCAGACCCCTCCCGATGAACAGGATCCCGTTTCGACCGTGGCTAGTCGAACACAAGGCCATTTCCTCCGTTCTGCGGTACGCCAGGCCTCGTTTCCATCAGCTGTTCCGTCCAAGTCGGTTGGCTCCCGATGAACACGACAACGCATTTCATTCCGACCCAGCCGGTTGCCTCCCCATGAACACGATGACGGTGCATCTTCTATGTTCCGACCCAGCCATGTACACGAACACCACCGGTATCTACGTATGTGGGCATATTTTCTTTCTTGCACCCTGGCCGCTGTACGTATGTGTACATGCTACGTGTGTGCCTCTACTACGACACGTGTGCGCCTCTACATCGACCAGTATGTACGTACACGTTCATCACCAGAATGATAATGCTACGTACGCCTCGACCAGGTGAGTTCTGACTGTTAGGCACTTCCTTGTGTGCGAAGATGTGGCTGGTGGGTCCCAGCAGTCAGGGGGCGAATGATTTTTTTCCCGTAATATGGATGCACTTCCTTGCGTGCGAAGATGTAGCTGGTGGGTCCCAGCAGTCAGGGGGAAAAGGTTTTTCGCGAAATATGGTGGCCCGTCTGGTGGGTCCCTGCTGTCAGGTGGAGGAATCATTATTTTCCGCGTAATAAGGAGGCACTTCCTTGCTGCGGCCGTGGACCCAGCTGTCAGCCTCTCCATGTACAATACTCTTCCGATGGAATTCGGTCGTTGACGACATTGACCACGCCACACCGAGAGCACCAAGGCGGTGGACGACGGCGAGGCCTAGGAAGGAGACGATGCAGAGCCGGGGAAGACGCGGCAGTGGATGCCCATGCAGAGGGGAGTATGTGGGCTGAATGCTTTGGCTGCGGTGTGAGGTTGCCGTCGCCAGAGAATAACAGGAGGGGTGGGTGAGTATAGAGGGATGGCATGGCCAGCGGTGGCAGCACAGTTGGACACGGTAGGCAGGAGCAGGCGGCACGCCCGACGCTTGTTTGGCTGGCTGGAGCAAGAAGACCAGAGGTCGAAGAAGCACTACGGCCATTGGATGGACATCGTACGGTCACTTGAGCTAGGATCGTTCATATTGACTAAGTTGACAAAGCCCTCCATCCCTGTTAACTTAGTAGGCCCACTAGTCAGCCTCCCACTATGCTAGGTCCTAGCTAGCAGGGGGAGTATTAAATTTTTTTGTGCGTAATAAGGACGCAGTTCCTTGCGTGCGAAGATATAGCTGGTGGGTTCGACCTGTGAGCGGGGGGAACATTTTTTCACGAAAAACAGAGGCCCTTCCGGTGGGTACAAGATGTCAGGTGGAGGAATCATTATTTTGCGCGTAATAAGGAGGCATTTTCTTGTGTGCGGCCGTGGACCCAGCTGTCAGCCTCTCCACGTACAGTCCACGTCCGATGGATGTCCTTCGTTGACCACGCCACGCCGAGAACACCAAGGCGGATGAGGACGGGGAGGCCTAGGAAGGAGATGACGCTGAGTCGGGGAAGACGTGGCAGTGGATGCCCACACGGAGAGGAGTACGAGGGTTCACTAGTTCGGCTGCGGTGTGAGGCTGCCGTCACCGCAGAATAACAAGGGGTGTGGGTGAGTAGAGGGATGGCCTGGCCAGCGTTGGGAGTAGTAGGGGGCGGTGAGGCCTCTACGGCAGCACAGCCGGCCACGAGAGACAGGAGCAGGCGGCACGACCGGTGCTGCTTTGGGCGGCTGGAGCAAGAAGACCAGAGGTTGAAGAAGCACGACGGCCGTTGGATGGACATCGTATAGTCACTGCTGCTAGAATCGTTTATAATGACTAAGTTGACAAAGCCCTTGGTATGCGTCAACTTAGTAGGCCCACAGGTCAGCCTCCGAAACGGTGTGCCCCAGATGTCAGGGGGAGGAATCATTTTTTGGGCTGCTGAAGCTAGAATATCCGAGATTGAAGAAGAAGCACGACATCCGTTGGATGGGCATCCAACGGCCACTGTTGCTAGAACCGTGTGATGACTATAAGTTGACCAAGCCTTGCATACGCGTCAACTTACTTTTTTTAGGGGACGTGTCAACTTAGTAGGCCCACAAGTGTGTGGCAGAGAACTTATAGCCCATTTGCGATTTGTAAGAATGTACAACCCATTTTTGAATTCTAATGGAATTTACTACAGCCCATTTACAGTTTGTTAAAAGCACAGGCCATTTTCTAGCAAGGACGACGATTAATAATTTCAACCAACCATTCAAAAAAGAATTCAAAAAAATTTCCCACATTTTGATGGGATCTGAAATATTTTTATCCCGAAATTTCTAGTCAGATTAAATAAAATTTCAATATAAATTGTATTACATAAAAATCCAACGAAACATTGAGCGTGCAACAATTAATGAAATTAAAATTTTCAAAATCCAAAAATAATATTTTATAAACTAATGACATGTTTCGTGCATTTTTTATAGTTACTGCCCAGTTTTTCTAACTACATCCCATTTAATATTTATTATAGCCCATTTTCCTGTTAAGCCTAATGCATCCCTCCTAGGAAAGATTTACCGCCAAGCGGGGTGGAGAATAACAAGTTGACCTTGCCTGGGTATTCCTCAAAAAATAAGTATAGCCGTGCTAGCCATTTTCTGCTTGAAAAAATTAATATCTCGGCTGGATATTTGGCCTGGGCTAGACGGGCCACAGCCCGCCCAGTTAATACCCTGCTCTCCTTTGAACAACAATGAAAACATCGCTCAAGAAAAACTCTGCAGTGCTCACACCTCAAAAACACAAATACTGCTCGAGCTGCTTGGTTCCAGCTGTCGGCCGCTCCTTGTGCAATTCTCTCGTTTATTGACTTCATAGGTTGACAATGGTGTGGGACCGTGATGTCAGGAAACCAGGAGGAAGCAAAAAAATATAGTTGTACATAATAAGGAGGCACTTGCGTATGTACGGCCATGGCCCTAGTGGGTCCCTACTGTCATCCAGTCAAAATAAAGTGATCTCCTGAATCCTCATGTTCGTTGACCCTGTTGACAAGGCTCGATTACCACGGGCGAAGCGCAACAACTTCGAAGGACGACGGGAGGGTCTCGCAGCCCTACGGATGAGTTCGATACTGGTCCACGATCATTCAGGAAGCCAGGATCATCGGACACCTATGAGCACCTTCGAGAGACTGAGATTGCATGAAACGGTAAGGCCGCGCTTGGGAGCTCTGGTTTATTTCACACTTGTATTTAGATACAAGTGTAATTTACTCGTCGTCGGAAACAACGCGTAAAATACAGGCGTAATGAAACCGAGGGCCCGAGGTCTATAAGTAAAACCAGCGGGTTACGCATTGTAATTTGAGAGACCAGTGTATACTTTACTAGTCGAAATTGACCAACCATGCGCTTCGCCCGAGACCATCTGCTTTATTTACAAGCATCAGTTTTACAAGCGGTTTGGTTTGCAAAACAATGATCCAATCACGGCCTAAGATGATGAGGTGGTCGGAAGATCATAGTGTTTCACCTCTAACCTACCTGAGTTGTCGTATAGGCTATGAACGAAACATAAGACAATGAACTTCTTAAGCATAGAAACAACAGAAGAGGATGATCTTCATTAAATGCAAATCACGGGCATTAGATCAACATGCAAAACCATATGAAGCATTATTCTCAGGAGGCACGGTGAACAGCTCGTGATGCCGCATGCCACAGCATTCCAGGCTCAAGTTTGCAAGCAAACTCACAAGGCCTGGCATTACATAGAAAACATTCAGAACAAACTGTAAAAATACCTTACATAAGTCAACACTCATGTGACTATGCATCTCAGCATAGTAAATATTTACTTCTGAACTAAAGACATGAATAGAAAAAAATTATCGACGTTGCTCACAGCAAAGGGCCTCCCACTCAAAAATATCAAATGCATGTCTTCTGGCTAACATCAATGAGCAAAATTTGACAAGGTTTTCCAATTCCAATATATTAAACTAATGTCTTCTTGCTAACATCAATGATTACACATTGACAAGCTTTTCCTATTCAAAATATGTAATGCCTATGATTGTGGAACGGGCAGGGTTTGTCATCAGTTTTCATCTGATATTCCGGTGGCTCAAGGTGACTGAGGGAGTCCTGGACTAGGGGGTGTCCGGATAGCCGAACTATCATCACGGCCGGACTCCAAGACTATGAAGATACAAGATTGAAGACTTCGTCCCGTGTCCGGATGGGACTTTCCTTGGCGTGGAAGGCAAGCTTGGCGATACGGATATGTAGATCTCCTACCATTGTAACCGACTCTGTGTAATCCTAACCTATCCGGTGTCTATATAAACCGGAGGGTTTTAGTCTCAGAGGACGAACAACAATCATACCATAGGCTAGCTTCTAGGGTTTAGCCTCCTTGATCTCGTGGTAGATCTACTCTTGTACTACCCATATCATCAATATTAATCAAGCAGGAGTAGGGTATTACCTCCATCGAGAGGGCCCGAACCTGGGTAAAAACATCGTGTCCCTTGTCTCCTGCTACCATCCGGCTAGACGCACAGTTCGGGACCCCTACCCGAGATCCGCCGGTTTTGACACCAACATTGGTGCTTTCATTGAGAGTTCCTCTGTGTCTTCACCGATAGGCCCGATGGCTCATTCGATCATCAACAATGACGCGGTTCAGGGTGAGACTTTTCTCCCCGGACAGATCTTCGTATTCGGCGGCTTTGCACTGCGGGCCAATTCGCAGCCATCCGGAGCAGATCGAAGCTACGCCCGCCATCAGGACAGATTTGGAAGTTTGAACTATACGGCCGATGACCGCGGAGACTTGATCTTCGACGGATTCGAGCCGCGGCCAAGCGTGCCGCACTGTCTCGATGGGCATGATCTAGCTCTGCAGCCTAACAGTGCCCTGGAGGCCGCACTAGCATCCGCTCCGACCCTTAATCCGGAGCCGGATTCCCCGATCGAGGACAAGTGGTTGGACACCGCCTCGGGGGCTACAATCTCTACGGCGATTGAGCCGAACTTCATCCCTGTCCTTTGCGGAGACCTCACCTCCAGGGTGCCGGACTCCGAACCCTCCGCGCCCCTGCCAATCAGATCCGATTGGGCGCCGGTCATGGAGTTCACTTCCGCGGACATCTTTCAACACTCGCCCTTTGGCGATATCCTGAATTCACTAAAGTATCTCTCTTTATCCGGAGAGCCCTGCCCGGACTACGGACAGGAAGGTTGGGATACGAACGACGAAGAAATTCAACGCCCACCCACCACCCACTTTGTAGCCACTGTCGAAAGCTTACACGACGTGCTCGATTTCGACTCCGAAGACATCGACGGTATGGACGACGATGTAGGAGACAAGCATGAACCAGCGCCTATAGGATGCTGGACAACCACTTCATCCCATGATGTATACATGGTGGATACACCTAAAGGAAATGAAGACGAGGAACAACGGGATGCTACGAAGGATAAATCCCTCGAAAAGATGTCAAAACGGCAACGTAAACGCCGAACCAAATCCCGCCTCAACAGAGATCCAGCCATAGAGCAGGGTGAACCGGTGGACGACGAACATGCTATCGAGCAATCGTCCGAACAAGACAACTTGGATAAACAACCCGTCCCCGGCGAAGACAACAGTCCGGACGATCTCACGCCGGACAAATTGTTGGAACAAAATAACCTCCAGAAAAGGCTCGTCACCACCGCGTGTAGCCTGAAAAAGCAGAAGCAGAAGCTCAAAACAGCGGAAGATGCACTCAGGATCAGATGGAGCAAAGTATTCAACACCACAGATAAATACGGTGACAGTCGCCGAACAAAGAGCTACCCAAAAAGAAAGCTACGGCCCGAATTTGATGAGGAGGCCTTAGGGCCACCACAATCAAAAAGTAAGACGGCCACCCGGTCGGATGGACGACCCCACGGCAAAAAGAGAGCGGCAAAAGGCGCCGCACACAAGCCGGTACGCGATCTGCATAAGGATTCACATCAAAAGGATGGCCCAGTTAGGTCCATCTATGGGCCGAGAAAGCAAGCTCTTCAAAGCAATGCAACACGCCAAATATCCGAACATCACGGCACACCCAACATGGGCGCCAAGACACCCCTATGTTTCACCGATGAGGTCTCGGATCATGAATTTCCAGCAGGATTCAAGCCCGTAAACATAGAGGCATACGACGGAACAACAGACCCTGGAGTCTGGATTGAGGATTACATCCTCCACATACACATGGCTAGAGGAGACGATCTCCACGCCATAAAATACTTACCCCTGAAACTCAAAGGGCTAGCTCGGCATTGGCTTAAAAGCTTCCCCGAAAATACCATTGGAAGCTGGGAAGAGCTCGAGGATGCGTTTCAGGCAAATTTTCAGGGGACCTACGTCCGCCCTCCAGATGCAGACGATCTAAGTCACCTAACTCAACAGCCCGGAGAGTTAGCCCGAAAATTTTGGAACAGGTTCCTTACTAAAAAGAACCAAATAGTCGACTGTCCGGACGCCGAAGCCTTAGCAGCCTTCAAACACAACGTCCGAGAAGAATGGCTCGCCAGACACCTCGGGCAAGAAAAGCCAAGAACAATGGCCGCATTAACAAGCCTCATGACCCGCTTTTGCGCGGGAGAGGATAGCTGGCTAGCAAGATGCAGCACCAGCGACCCAAGTACATCCGAAATCAGGGATGGAAATGGGAAACCACGGTGCAACAAGGACCAGCGCCGGATTAAGAGGAACGGTCCAAAGAGCGCGGCAGTCAACGCCGGATTCAAAAGCTCACGGCAGAACAATAAAAAACTGCCCCTTAAGGACAATAGCGATGAGCTATCCAATTTAAAAAAAATCTTGGACAAGATATGTCAAATCCACAGTACTCCCGGGAGGCCTGCAAACCATACCCACAGAGATTGTTGGGTCTTCAAACAGTCTGGCAGACTCAACGCCGAACACGAGGGGCTCGACACACCAAGTGAAGATGACGACGAGTGCCACAAGCAGAGCCCCGGAAAACAAAAGAATTTCCCACAAGAGGTTAAAACAGTAAACTCACTTCACGTGATCAAAGGGAAAAACAGAGCGGCGCCCACTAAAATGCGCACCGCACACTGGTTGTCAAAACCAATCACATTCGACCATCGGGACTATTCCAAAGTATCCTAACGCAGGATGGACTGCCTTGATATTGGATCCTATAATTGACGGATTCCAATTTACACAAGTCCTCATGGATCGCGGCAGTGACATAAACCTGATATATCAGGACACAATCCGCAGAATGGGGATAGACCCAACCAAAATTCGACGTAGCAACACCTCCTTTAAAGGAGTCATGCCAGGCCCATATGCCCATTATACGGGCTCCATACTGCTAGAAGTTGTGTTCGGTTCATCCGACAACTTCCGTCGCGAATGGTTAATCTTCCATGTCGCCCCGTTCAAAAGTAGCCATCAAGCACTATTGGGGCGCGAAGCTTTCGCCCGCTTTAATGCAATACCGCATTATGCATCTCTAACACTTAAAATGCCTGGTCCACGCGGCATCATCTCATTAAAAGGAAGTATTAAGTGTTACTTGAGCACGGAGGAACGTGAGACTGCATTGACAGCCCCACACCTATCCGGCTCCGCTAGTCAAAGAACCTGAATTGGTCATTCAAACCCCGGAAATGGCTAGACGAGTCCGGCGCATACTAGCGGCATACCCCCACAAGGGGCTGCATGCATGTATCACAAGAGACAATAAAGCTCAATTTTATTCACTTCTTTGAATCGTACTCTGTTTATCTAATATAAAGTACATCTTTCGCACGATCTTTTTTCTTTTTAAACTAAGTTCCTCTCTTTGCTGATGAACAACATGCTACACCTGGCCCAGGATACGGCACAACGGAGACACAGCGCAGACGTGCAAGAGGGACCCGTTGCAAGGATTCTTTTCAGATTAAGACCCTGTGTAAACCTTTTTTACTGTCTCTTGTTGATATACATCCCCCGGTTTCTTACTATAACCAAGGAGGAGGCTGGCATTTTGGCATTGGAAGCACCAGAATTTTTGCGCGTACCTGGACACCAGGGGCTTAGGGCACTATTCTGCCCGTTTTTATAAAGACCGAATACCTTAGGGAGTATTCGGCGTCTCGAGTTAGGCCTTATATGCACCAGCTCTGAATCATGTCTTTGGTCAAATGTTGGGTTTGCCTGGCTCCTGTGTTTTGCTGCCTTACGTTCCGTTTTATCGGCTAACACGGCACCAGGAGAACTACTGTGATTGTGCCCGGTTCGCCGGGCGAGCACCTCGTAAGAGAAAGCCAAAACTGACCGTCATGATATAGCGAGAGACCGGTCAACCACTGGATGACTCATCGGAATGTTTAGAATTCCTCCGCATTAACGAAGGAATGGTTTTCGATCAGCACATACGCATTTAATTCGGGAGAGTGCGGTGCCCCCAGGGGCTATATAGTAGCCCCACCCTCGAACTCCTATGGCTAAGTGAAAGTGAAAAAGCATTATAGTCCCGTTACCTAGTTTGCTACGCTACCACCTCCTTAACAGGACCAAGACGTTGGATTAAGTGTGCAAGAGCGCCTTCTTTGCAAACACCCCCGCACTATGTGCGTGGGGGCTGAAGCCAAGGACTGCCATCTTTCAAAGTTATATATACATATACATATACGGCCAAGACAGGAGTAGTCTACTACTTGAACGCACAAGTATAAAAAGCTCTTATATTATATTGAAACATTGTTTTCACAAATCATACATGTCATTTAAACATAATATCCTTCGAGCATTGCGTCTCTATTAAACGAAGCGCCTGCAGGACTTCCTCAAGTACTGCACGGCAGTACTCGGCTTTTGTCCGAATCTTGGGATGCAACGTCGGTGGCCTTCATATCTGCCCAAAGATGTCCGGACACGGGCGAGAGCCATCCACGCCCTCAATACACGCCGACCGCCTCATTGCGCCGATACGCTGTACCGCATCAAGGAACCGCTGCACTAAACCAAAATAACTCTTCGACTGGGGTCCGCCCGGCCACAAATGAGTCATGAGATGCTGCATGGCAAGTCCGGATAGTCGATTCAGCTCGGCCCATTCGGCCAACCGATCGGTCAACGGAAGAAGACGCTCCGGACTATGGAATTGCGACCAATATAGCTCTTCCCTTTCTATGCCCCTTCTGGCATCGGAAGTGCTCAATCGCGTCCGCATCGCTCGCTGCTAAGTCCAGATAAGCATCCTCCAAACTCCACAACTTATCCAATTGAGCATACTTTGGATCCGTATATTTCCTCCATAGCAGAAACGGTTTTCCAGCCACAATTGCCTCGGCCTGACTCAGCTCCTCCTTGGCAGCTCTCAAAGCCGAATGGGCATTCTTGGATTCGGCGGCGGCCTTTTTCAGGCCCTCTTGCTCTGCTTGACGTTCTTTTTCGAGAACCTCACAGCGATCGGCAGCATTCTTCAACTTTCTGGCCATATCGGCCATTTCCTCTTTGCTTCGGCAGTGAGCAGCCCGTTCGGCTTTTAGCTCTTCGGCCGCCCTTAAAGCGGCCGCATTACTATTTCTGGCTTGCTCTTTCGCTCGAGCGAGCTCCGCCCGCACCTCCTCCACATTAGCGGCACCATCTGCATTAAGCATACAAATAGTAAGACATGGGCGTCAAGCTCCCTTACCAGGTGTCCGCGCAGGAGTCGCATACCTTGCGACTCGTCGAACCGTTTATTGACCAAATGATGTCCGTGATTCGCTTCGTCAAGTTGCCGCTTTAGTTCGGCATATTCATCGATCCTGGCCACCGGACGCCCCGCCACCTGTTTAGGAGCGGCGATATGTTATAACTGAGATTTTGATCCTCGGCACGCTGTCAATTTTGACAACATACCGAGTCTCAACGGCTACTATCTATACAGGGCGCATTCTATATGCATAACTGTCAGAAGGTACATCATTTTTGCATACCTCGAACCCCGTCAGTAAGTGTCGGTGTACTAGAGTAGGGGTACCCTAGTATCCCGAACTTGTGCACGGGCAGTTGCAGCCCTCCGCGGCAGGGCTTACCGGGTGACCGCCAAGGTCCCCCGTGGTTCCTTTGGAGCCATTCAAGAACAAAGTATTCAAGCCAAGGAGACAAGGCCCCGGCAAGAGGAGCTTGCCGGGAAGGCCACCCAAGGCACCTACAAGACAAGGCCCCGGCAAGCGGAGCTTGCCGGAAGGCCCAATGAGCGACAAGCTTCGGGCGCGACAAGACAACAATCATGGCAAGGCGCTTGTCATGCAGACCACCTCTGCATTTCCACGCTTCCAGCACATCCACTAACGTGTCGCCTACAGGACCTTTCCAGGTGCGCGTGGCGAGAGGCTGTGCAGCCAGCGGTGCGAGGTGGCAAGCGGCGCTGACAAGTTTGCCATCGTGGCGGACGGTGGCGCCCCTGACGGTCCCTGTTTGCACTGTTAGGGCGACGTGAGCGGGCATTTAATGCCTTTGTCCCCGCCATCGTGGTTAGGTATGGTACCTTTGTACCTTAATCGCATAAGTAGGTGTACCAACCACTACTTTTCCATTTGTACCCTTGTCTATGTTGCCACCTGTCGGGGACCCCTTGAGCATATAAAAGGAGGCCCATGCACAACGTAGAAAGGGTCGGTCGGTTCCCCCCACGCTCAGTCTCGTTAGCAGCTCATGTGTATCAGAGCACTCAGCGCTCGAGCAAGAACGCAATACATTCAGACATGCAGCAAGAGGAGTGTTATCTCTCCGAGAGCTCCGGCTGGGTAAACCTCTCGTGTGCTTCGCCTCGACCGCTTCTTCAGGCGACCTCCGCTCCCGCCCGAACCGAAAGGGGCTCGGTCCGCCGGTCCCATAGGTGTTCGTGGGTCAGATCAGCCTGCCCCGACATCTTTGGCGCGCCAGGTAGGGGGCGTCGAGATTGTGTGAACCTTATCCGGCGTCCACGTGAGCTAGATCTTCATCATCTTCATCAACATGCCACCGAAGAAGAAGGCTTCGGCGGCAGAAGCTCCGTCCGTGTCGAACCCACCACCACCGGAGCAAACAGGTGGTGGGGTAGACGTTAGCGGAAGAATGGACGGCGACGGGGGAGCTCACGGTGCTGCCAAGTCCAAGGACAAGGCTGCGCAGACCTCGGCGTCCGTACATGCACCGCGCCCGTCTCAGGAGGCGCGGGACCGACAGCGTCATGGTATTCACAATGCCATACGCTCGTTGGACCAATATCGAGCTGGTGGACCTCGGGATGCTCAAGACCAGCATGCACGCCAACATATCGGGCGCGAAGCGAGGCATCGGTCGCCGGACGGATATCGCTCCTTCTAACATAGTTAGAAGTCCGAGCATATCCGCGCCTCGCGTCGATCGCCATCGCCACCCGGCACTCCAGTGAGAAGCTTTGGCGAGAGCACAACTGCTCCTAGATTACCCTCCAACAGCCGACAAGGTCGATGAATGGAGGGCCACCATTCAGAGTCTCATCGGCTTTGCCAACGGCGAAACTCCGCGGCAGCCGAGTGCATCGCTGCCGCGACAAGACTGCCAAACACGAGCCGGTGGCGACGAGACCGGTGGGGGTGCAACCACCATGCACTCTCCGCCCCGAAGGCCAAGATCGCCGACTTGCCGGATCCACCTCGACAACGACTCCACCGCATCATCGGATCCACGAGCTCGTCGAGATCAGCGCCAAGTTCTTCACGAACGACAGCAAGAAGACGCTCTAACTCGCATCGAGCACCGAAGAGAAGCGGCGCCAATCCGACAAGCGCTACTGGGCCCTCTGTTGACATGCATGCGCCAGGGGAACCAGCGACTTGTCAGACGTCTGTAGGTTGCCTGCGTTCACTCGTGAGCTGCGGCAAGTCCAAAGTGGCCCAAAGAAGAAGAATTTCAAGCCGATGTACCAGAGAAGTACGACGGCAAGACGCATCCGTCGGAGTTCCTCAGCATCTACACCATCGTGGTGCGATCTGCCGGGGCGAGACGACAAGATTCTCGCCAACTACTTCACCGGTGCTCAAGCCCAATGTCGATCCTGGCTCATGCACTTGCTGGACAACTCCATATCCTCTTGGGCAGATCTATGCCATCAGTTTGTCGGCGCCTTTACGGGCGGCCACAAGCCTCATGGCCAAGAAAGCGACCTTCATCTGCTCGCCCAGAAGGAAGGGGAGCCCCTACGCAAGTACATTCAGAGATTCAACCACAGACAAAGACAACATCGAGATGTCCACCCTGCCGCGGTAATCAGAGCGTTCCATCAGAACGTGCGAAACTGCTGGATGCGGGAGGAGATGGCGATGTGCAAGATCAAAGACGTCAGTGAGCTATACGCCCTGGCCGACAAGTGTGCACGTGCTGAGGAAGGGAGGAGACTCCCCGGAGAGAATACTGAAGCAGGAGGATCTGATAGTGAGGAGACCACCCCGACAAGGAAAAACCGGCAGCGGAACAATAGGAAGAAGAAAGGCAAGGATGTGCTAGTTGTTGAGCAGTCCGGCAACGGAGGTGGCGCCAAGAAAGCCAAGGCTGGTAGCTCCGGCAAGGAGGTTGCCGCTGGCACCAACTGCCAGGCTATGGCGGTCGCCGACAAGCAGGACGGCTCCAACAAGCAGTACTGCAAGATCCAGCGCACCAAGGGTCATGACCTCCAGAGCTGCAAGAAGGTTGAGCAGCTTGTCGAGCAGCAGAGGGCTGAATACGAATGACGCGACAAGGAGAAGGCCCAGGAGGGTGCTGGAGGAGCTAGCAAGAAACATCCCGGCCGAGGAGGACGCCGCGGCAAGGCCAAGCAGCGGCAAGGAGACAGACCTCCCCGCGGCCGCGACAAGGATGAAGACGACGGCGATGATGAAGACATGGATGATGACGAGGCGATGAGTAGGAGTTCCAGAAAGCCACGTAAGTCCTGTGCGTTGACGGCGGTGCTTCTCGCATACTTCACACCGCCAACTCAAGCAAAGGATGCGGGAAGTCAATGCGGCGTAACCATCCGCTGAGTCACGCAGCCTCTGAAATGGTCCAAAGACGCCTATCATCTTTGATATTGAGGACCACCACGATCGCAGAATCTGCGGTCGGGTGCTTGCCGATGTTGGTTTCACCAACTATCCGCAACCTCAAGGTCACCAAGATGTTAGTTGACGGCGGGGCCGGCTTGAATCTGATCTCCTCCGCGGTGCTCCAGAAACTCCAGATCCCTGATGGCGATCTCGAAGAGACCGGCACATTCCAAGGAATCAATCCGGGAAGGAGCAAGTCAAGGGAAAGATCACGTTGCGGTGACATTTGGCAGCGTGAAGTTGAACTTCAGGATCGAGAGGGTCACCTTTGACGTTGCTGACTTTCCATTGCCTTACAATGGGATACTTGGCCGCCCAAAGACTCGCCAAATTCATGGCGGCCTCTCACTATGCCTACAACATCTTTGAAGATGCCGGGCCCGATAAGTGTCATCTCTGCCCTGGCGACAAGAAGGATGCTCTTATCTGCGCCGACAAGATCTACCGGGAAGTAGAAGCAGCAACAGATAGCAAGCCACTTGACGATGAAGATCCCGTAGGGAAGAAGAAGACCAAGTCCGGCAAGAGCTCTGATGCCCACTCCGGCAAGCGCACCTCTT
This sequence comes from Aegilops bicornis, assembly GCA_021605145.1. Lineage (NCBI taxonomy): Eukaryota > Viridiplantae > Streptophyta > Magnoliopsida > Poales > Poaceae > Aegilops > Aegilops bicornis. The sequence goes on from CM038672.1 coordinate 350,586,659, forward strand.
CGGAGTGCTGCGCTACCGTCGAGGACGCACCATCGAGCTCCACCGGCAAGCGTAAGAAGATGATGGCAGCTCCACCAGAGACCAAGAAGGTGTCCGCCAAGGAGGACGGCATTGGTGGTACCTTCACCATCAGTGCCTCTCTCGACCCTAAATAGGAAGGTGCGCTCGTTGCTTTCCTGCGGGCGAATGTCGACGTGTTTGTGTGGCAACCGTCTGACATCCCCGGTGTTCCCAGGAAAGTAATTGAGCACCATCTTGCCGTTTGTCCTCATGCGCGGCCCGTCAAGCAGAAAGTCAGGAAGCAAGTAGTGGAGCGCCAAGAGTTCATCCTATGTGGTTGGCCAATCATGTAGTTCTACGCAAGGCTAACGGGAAATGGAGGCTTTGTATCGACTTTACCGATGTCAATAAAGCTTGTCCCAAAGACCCATTTCCCTTGCCGTGCATCGACCAGATTGTTGACTCCACGGCCGGATGTGATTTGCTTTCATTTCTGGATGCATACTCAGGATATCATCAGATCTTCATGGCAGAAGAGGATGAGGAGAAGACCGCATTCATCACCCCATGTGGCACATACTGTTTTGTCCGGATGCCCTTCGGGTTAAAGAATGCTGGTTCAACATTTGCAAGAGTAGTCCATGACGCTTTTGAGCCGCAAATGCGCAGACATGTAGAAGCCTACATGGATGACATAGTGGTCAAAAGCAAGGACAAAGCGGCTCTGATTCAAGATTTAGACGAAACCTTTACAAATCTGCGCAAGATCAACCTCAAGCTCAACCCTGAGAAGTGTGTGTTTGGAGTTCCTTCCGGCAAGCTTCTCGGGTTCTTCGTGTCTCAGCGGGGAATTGAAGCTAATCCCAACAAGATCAAGGCCATTGAGCAGATTGAAGCACCAAAGCGCGTCAAGGATGTCTGAAGGCTTGCCGGTTATGCTGCTCTCAGCAGGTTTATCTCTAGGTTCTGCTGAAGGCGCTCGCCATTTTTCAAAATTTTGAAAAGGCAGGTCCGATGCAATGGACTCGAAGCGGAGGCTGCGCCGCAGACTTGAAGAAATACCTGTCCTCCACTCCAACAGTTGTCGCACCTAGGCCACAAGAGAAGTTGCTGCTGTATATAGCGGCAACCAATCAAGTGGTTAGTGCTGCGTTAGTAGCGGAGAGGGAGGCGGATGATGAGCTAGCAACCATGGCAGATGCATCCAGCGACAAGCAGGGGGCTTCACCGGCAACCTCTAGTCCCGACAAGGATGGATCTGCACAGACACATGAGAAGATGCAGAAAAGAATGGTGCAGTGCCCAGTTTACTTTGTCAGTTCCCTTCTGCAGGGGGCTAGGTCAAGGTACTCTGGTGTGCAGAAATTGCTTTTCGACCTCCTCATGGCCTCGAGAAAGCTGCGCCATTACTTCCAGGCACATGAGATTACAGTTGTCACTCGTTTTCCGCTGAAGAGGATACTGCAAAATCCAGAGGCAACAGGCAGGATTGTCGAGTGGGCACTGGAACTATCAAGCTTTGGCCTCAAGTTTGAGAGCACTTCAACTATCCAAAGCAGAGCATTGGCAGAGTTCATAGCAGAATGGACGCCAACACCAGATGAAGAAATTCTAGAAACAAGCATCCCCGTCAAGGAGGCAAGCGAAGAGTGGCTAATGTACTTTGATGGTGCTTTCTCGCTGCAAGGCGCCGGTGCGGGCGTGCTACTTGTCGCACCCACCGGAGAGCACCTCAAGTACGTAGTCCGTATGCACTTTCCCAAGGAGCAAGCAACAAACAAGATCGCAGAGTATGAAGGTCCGCTTGCGGTCTCGAGGATCGCAGAGACCTTGGGATCAACAAGCTCATTGTCGTGGGTGACTCACAGCTTGTCATCCGCCAAGTGAACAAGAATTATCGAGTCCGTTGATGGAAGCTTATGTTGATGAAGTGAGGAAGCTGGAAGAACACTTTGACGGCCTCTGAGATGGAATATATTCCAAGAGCTCGGAACGACATTGCCGATGGCACGTCAAGTGCGCCAGACTTAAGTTACTCGTGGAACCAGGGATCTTTGTGCTCAAGCTGACTCAACCGTCAGAACGCCATCAACCGGACAGAGCAAGAAGAGGAAGTTGATCTCTGGTGACTACTTTCCGGCAGAGCTTCCGAAGCCGCCGCCAAGAAGGTCCCCAAGATCGACACCAGCGATCTTGAGGAGCGATGTCGCCCGACAAGCCCCGTGGTTTGTTTCGTTGAAGCAGACGCTCCCAACAAGTTTTGCTCCGGCAAGCTTACCGGGGAACGTCAAGCTCCGGCTGAGCCGCAGGTTCTCGCCGTAGAAGCGGATGTTCCCGCAGCAGGAGATGTGCCTTTGGTCCTTGTTGTCGAGCCGCAAGTTCCAAAGATGGGCACAAAGAGATTGTCCATTTTCTTTAGACAGGAGAACTTCCCGAAGAGCAAGAGGAAGCGGAAAGAGTAGCCCGGCAGTCAAGTATGTACCAGTTTGTCGACAGCACACTGTACAGAAGAAGACTCAACGGTGTGAAATTGAAGTGTATTCACCGGGAAGATGGACAAAAGCTGTTGGCAGAGATACATGGAGGCATATGTGGTCACCACATTGGCGCCAGAGCACTTGCCGGCAAAGCGTTCCGGCAAGGTTTCTTTTGGCCGACAGCCCTCCAGGATGCAACTGCACAAGTAACCAAGTGTGAAGCGTGCCAGTTCCATTCCAAGCAGATACACCAGCCAGCTCAAGCTCTCCAGACGATCCCTTTATCCTAGCCATTTTCGGTCCGGGGGCTCGACATCCTCGGCCCCTTTCCCCGAGCTGTCGGGGGCTTTGAGTACTTGTACATTGCGATCGACAAGTTCACAAAGTGGCCGGAAGTGGAAGCAGTGAGGAAGGTGACATCACAGTCAGCAGTCAAGTTCTTCAGGTCGATTGTTTGCCGTTTCGGAATCCCTAACAGGATCATCACCGACAACGGCACGCGCAATTCACAAGCCGCACCTTCATGCAAGACGTCCAAGATCTTGGCGCCAAGGTTCCGCTTTCGCTCATTGCTCATCCGAGAAGCAACGGTCAAGCGGAGAGGGCAAATCGAAGTGCTGCGCGGGCTCAAGACCAGAACTTTCGACAGTGCTGCACAAGTGCGGAAGAAATCGGATTGAGGAGCTGCCGGTGGTTCTTTGGTCGATCAGGACGACGCCAAATCGAGCCACTGGCCAGACACCTTTCGCTCTAGTCTATGGAGCAGAGGCAGTTCTCCCCACGGAACTCGTATACGGATCGCCTCGAGTGCTCGCTTATGATGAGTTTGAGCAAGAGCAGCTGCGACAAGATGACGCGCTGCTCCTTGAGGAGGATCGTCTTCAGGCTGCTGTACGAGCTGCTCGATACCAGCAAGCTTTGTGCCGCTACCATAGCCACAAAGTTAATGCCAGAAGTCTCGAGGAAGGTGACCTTGTTCTTCAGCGTGTTCAGTCCGCCAAGAATTCCAACAAGTTGACGCCGAAGTGGGAAGGCCCTTACCGGGTGAAACGAGTCACTAGGCCTGGCGCTGTCCGCCTTGAGACCGAAGATGGCATTCCGGTGAGCAACTCCTGGAACATTGAGCATCTTCGTAAGTTTTACCCGTAGAGCGCGGTTACCGGAACCTGTTCCGGCAACCACCTTTTGTACAAGTCTTGCGCTGTTGCATGTAATCCTTTGTACAAAGCCGGGCGCAGACCCCGTGCATAAGTAAAGCTAGCGTGCTTCGCACATCTTGTCAATTTCATGCTTTTTACTTCTATTTGCATGCCTTATCTGACACTTTGTGCAGCACCTACCCCTGGTAAGTGATAACGAGCCATAAGGCTCCATGTCTTTATTTTCTCTTCTTTCTCCTTCTCAAAGAAAGGAAGGTTCCCTCGCACACAAGTTTCCCGGGGGGAAAGGAGAAGATAATGGTGTGGATCAAGCGTCGCTCAAGGAAGTCTAGCCTTACCGGGAAGCAAACGACAGAAAAGCTAAGTTGCTAAAGTTTGAGCAATCAGTTTTAAAATTTTTAAGTTATCTTCCTCGAACGACCGCATTTACTTTGTATGGAAAACACAGCTGTTGAGGAACCAACACGTAGCTAGTTGCGCCTTACTTTGTTTCGAGTCCGCTCAACAACTTAAGTGAGCTGCGACTAGTTAAACAAGGTTACTTGTCGGGCGGCACCGCCAGCAGGGCCTTGACGTCTCAAGATTTCGGTCATGGTCGGTGCCCGCGCCGACAAGTTCCCTAAAAGCTTATGGCAAAAACATACAAAGGAAGGAATCAAGTGAAGGAAATAACATAGCAATTGATACCCAAAATAGAGTTATATCACAAGATAGCTTGCCGCAGCTCTAATGGATTGTTCTTATGACATGACCAGCAGCAGCAAGAGAAAGAGAAAACAGGCGGCCTAATCTACGCGATCGCCCTCAACCCTCTTGATTCCGCTCACCCTGTCCACGATGGGTGCGACAAGGGTCTTGAGCGCCTCCACATCAGCATCCGGCGGCAAGGACTTGAGGACGTTGGTGAGGTTGAGGCATGGATTGCGGAAGGCCACCTTCATCAGCACTTTTTGAAGAGCTCCCGCGCAGATCTGGCGCGATTCCTCAGCCAGCTGGTTTGGGACCTCTTCCCAGAGTCGCTGGAGGGCCGTCACCACGCCCTTGAAGAACAAGCTAAGCTTGGCGCTGGGTTGGAGGTGCTCGTCGGAGGAATATCCAAGATCCACCATCCCCAGCTATGCCAGCTCTTCATCGATGGCTGCAGCAACATTCACGATACCCTCGGTCCAGTGCTCCACATTCTCCCTCAAGGCACTCTGGGCGGCAACAGCACTCGCCAGCAGCGCCTCGTCGGCCTTGATCTTCTCCTTCAAGGCCACTTCCTGCTCCTCGGCACCGCCCAAATACCGAGTCAAAGTAGTTAGCTTCAACTCAAGATCTGCATTGGAGTCCTTGGCGGCGCTGAGCTCCTTGATCCTCTCGGCGAGACGGCCCTGCAGCTCGCCAAGAGTATAGGCGTCCTTCTCGCGCTCGTGCTTGAGTGCAGCAAGCTCCTCACCGCTCTCCTTGAGGCTGGCTTCCAACTGCGCCACCCTCGTCTCCAGCTCCTTCTTGGCGGCCTCGGTAGCTGCGGCAGCATCCTTTGCTTCCTTGAGAGCCCCGCCAAATATTTGCTCGCGCATGGCAAGATCCTCCTCGTGGCTGTCAAGGTTAACCTTCCGCTGCGCCAACTCGCCTTCCTGCGCAGACAGCTTCTCGGCGGCAAGCCGCTGTTGCTCCTCAGTTTCAGCCTTCTCGAGGAGGAAGGCTTTGCGCCTCGGCAAGCCACTCCCGCCTCTACGCCAAGGACCGGAGAGCTTCTGGTGGCGGCCCGGAGCTCCTCCGCAGCTTCTCAATGTTCTGCTCCCGCCTTCGCGACAAGCGCTTCCGGGATTCCAGCTTGGCTTGTCGGGTGCGGTAGAGCGACAGCTTCCGACAAGCTGCTCCTCCTCGGGCTGCCGCTGCTGCCGCTTAGCGTGTCGACTAGCGTCGATCCAATGGAGGCGAGCAGCTCTTCATCGAAAGTTTCTCCTTCGCCGGGCGCCTCGAGCTCGACTCCATGGGAGCTTGATGAAGACGCCATCGCCGACCTTCAAATAGGCGCCGGGCTGGGGCTCTTGAGCCCGACGCAGCGGCAGCGTGGCGGAGGGATTGGCGGTCGACATAGCGCTGGCGCTCCTGCGGCCTCGGGGCCGTCGGTCACGATCGCTGGACCCTCGCCCGGCTCTGCAGCGGCAGCTTTGGCGGCCTCTTTGCCGGCGGGCTCGTCAGCACCAGCTTCTTCTCCGGTGGCGGCGGCGTCGTCAATGTTGCCGCGCGCGTCCTCCTCGCCGGCGACCTCGGTCTCCATTCACTCTGTGGCGGATGGATGAAGAAAAGTCAAGCAAATATTCAAAGAGAAAATCAGAAGAAGAAGAACACAAGGGAAGTTTTCAAGCAAGAAGATTACCTGTGCCAGGGTCTGCGGTCATGGTCTCCGCCGCCAAGGGATCGCTGGTGCCGTCCCTTGCCGAAGAACCGCCCCTTGCCGGAGAAGTCTCCCTTGCCGGAGAACGCTCCCTTGCCGGGGAATCCACCCTTGGCGGCGTAGTCGAAGCAGAAGGAGGTTGCTCTGCTCCTACACAAATCGATCGAGATATCAAGAAAGAAAGAGCACCCATGCACGCCCGAACAACAAGAAGTAGACCATATACTTACGCTGGGGCTGCGCTGGGGCTGCTTTGAAGAAGGGTTGCCGATCCGGCAAGGTAGTCTCGACACGCCTCCGCTGTCGCGATGGGTTCGCCCTCAACGACAATCACCGGGGTCTTGGCTCTCTTCGACATTCTCCGGGCCAGCGTCACGAAAAGGAATGGGTTCAGAGTAAAGCAAATCAGATACAAGACAAAGCAACAAATCGAAGAATTACAAGTACAAAGAAAGAATCTTACTCTTGTTCTTCCTCGTCGGAGCTGAGCGCGGAAAGATCAAATTCTGGCCCGCCTCCAGTACGACGAGGCGGAGGAGTGGGTTCCCTTGGACGCTTGGCGGGAGCAGAACCGGTGGTCTGCGAGTGCCCCACTCCAGTTGCCGCAGCGGCGTGAGGTGCTCCCGCGGCAACAGTGCTTGCCGCGGTGGAGTGCGTTGCGCGGCGCTGCGGCTGTTGGCCCGTCTGCCGTCCCGCTACGTCTCCGGCCTTGCGAAGACGCCGTCTTGGTGGAGCTGGGGGCTCCGCTCGTGGCAAGCTGCTTGAAGGTGGGGAGGATGCGCCCTCGGGCGGGCTCGCCGACTTCAAGCCAGGCTCGGCAAGCTCTTCCTCGCTGCAAACTCCTTTCGCCGACAAGGCTTGTCGCCTCTGCTGCCTCGCCTCCTCCATGGTGAAGCCAAACTTCGCCCAGCGGCAGCCGCGGCCGCCTCTTCCAGCCTGGTGGCGGCGCGCTGCATCTCATCATCGGTGGTGTCATGGGTGAGGCCCCTCGCTCATCGGGCGGACCGGCATTTCTACTAGATTGTCAAAGAACCGCCAGACGACGTCATCTCGCAGGCTCTTGCCAAGTTGGGACAATTCCATGCGAAGTCGCACAACGGCATCATTGCACGGATGCGGTCAAGCGAGGAATTGTTGCACAGCCGAACGACGCCTCGTCAACCTAAACATCTCTCGATGATCGGGATCGGGCTTGAACAGCTCTAAGAGCATCGCGTCAAGCTCCAAGACGGTGAAGTTGAAGTTGAGGCCTGGGCGCAGCCTCATGATATCTGCCGCTCTGAAACTCCCGTGCAGGTCTCCTCCTCTCCGCAAGGGGCGGCGCGTGGCGAAGAAAGTCTGCGCCAATGGTGCCTACGATGAGCCCGGCAAGTCTAAGGCGAAGGATTCGGGTGATCGCAATCTTCAGCCTAACATCTTCCGGGGCCAGATTGCTCCAATCGTTGCCAAGACCATCGGGGTTTGGTATTTGGGCGGTAAATGGCTGCGGGTTCTCCTCGACAATCCAACACCAATCTCCCCTCCATTCCTCCCATTTGCTACGGAGCTCTCCCTCCAGATAGGCTTCCTTTTTGCCGACCCTCGAGATCCAAGCGATCCCTCTGGCAAGGGGCTCTCCTCTCTCAACTCGGGGTAAAAAGAAGTGGCGGAAAAGGGCTAAATTTGGATGGACTCCGACAAAGTTTTCGCAGAGATGTGCGAAAACTGCCATGGTCAGAACGGCATTGGGGGTGAAATCAAGGAGGCGGAACCCGTAGGTGTTCATGATGTCACAGAAGAATTCAGAGAAAGGCGGGCAGAGCCCGCAGTAGAAGAAGAGCGCGAAGAAGGGATACCCAGTCGGGGCCAATTCCGAAGCAGCAGCGGGGAGTACCTTCGTGCGCGGATGCGCTCGCGTCTCCGTCGACCAGAAGAGGTAGTAGTTCTCCCTCAGCTCCCTCGCGGCGAGCTGAGGGGGGAAGATGGCCCGCTCCTTCCGCAGCGCCGCAAGCCGCTGCGCCTCGGCCGACTTCACGGCCTTTCCCTTGTCGGCTTTCGGAGCCATGGCGGAGGCGGTGGAGGAAATCGACGGCGTTGGTGGTGCTGGTGGCGATGGGGGGCGGAGCGCTGCTCTCTTTTCAGCCTTGAAGAGAAGGGGGGAGCAGCGGTGGTTTTTTCGATGGGACAGCAACTGGCGAGATGGGCGGCCTGCCCCTGTTTCCCCTGCTTATAAAGAAGGAGGGGGCGGACGTTCCGATTTTCCGAATAAAGAAACCCCCACGATCTCTCCCACGATCTCTCACACGACGCCGCACTCGACGCGTGCGTGCTCGTGGAGGGCGTGGTGGGGTCCGGGGTGAGTAACGGCGTGACTCCAGCCGCGTGTGCCTGCCCTGTTTTTGGGCCCGGCCCAACAGCGCTTCGGCACCGTGTGTGGCCCAGGCCCGGGCTCCTGCCGGTGTACTAGAGTAGGGTACCCTAGTATCCCGAACTTGTGCACGGGCAGTTGCAGCCCTCCGCTGGCAGGCTTACTGGTGACCGCCAAGGTCCCCCGTGGTTCCTTTGGAGCCATTCAAGAACAAAGTATTCAAGCCAAGGAGACAAGGCCCGGCAAGAGGAGCTTGCCGGAAGGCCACCCAAGGCACCTACAAGACAAGGCCCCGCAAGAGGAGCTTGCCGGGAAGGCCCAATGAGCGACAAGCTTCCGGGCGCGACAAGACAACAATCATGACAAGGCGCTTGTCAGCGCAGACCACCTCTCTGTACCTACGCTCCAGCACATCCACTAACGTGTCGCCCTGGGACCTTTCCAGGCGCGCGTGGCGAGAGGCTGTGCAGCCAGCGGTGCGAGGTGGCAAGCGGCGCTGACAAGTTTGCCATCGTGGCGAACGGTGGCGCCCCTGACGGTCCCTGTTTGCACTGTTAGGGCGACGTAGACGGGCATTTAATGCCTTTGTCCCCTGCCGTTAGGGTTAGGTATGGTACACTATACACTGTACAAGTAGGTGTACCAACCACTACTTTTCCATTTGTACCCTTGTCTATGTTGCCACCTGTCGGGGACCCCTTGAGCATATAAAAGGAGGCCCATGCGCAACGAGAAAGGGTCGGTCGGTTCCCCCACGCTCAGCCTCGTTAGCAGCTCGTGTGTATTTGTAGCACTCAGCGCCCCGAGCAAGAACGCAATACATTCAGACATGCAGCAGTAGGAGTGTTATCTCTCCGGAGAGCTCCGAAGCTGGGTAAACCTCTTGTGTGCTTCGCCTCGATCTTCTCTTCATGCGACCTCCGCTCCCTGCCGAACCGAAAGGGGCTCGGTCCACCGGTCCCATAGGTGTTCGTGGGTCAGATCAGCCTGCCCCGACAGTAAGCTTCTGACGGCTTCATGCAATCCGCTCTCCGCGGATGCAATCCTTTCAATCACCGTACCCATTAGAGCACGGTGATCTTTTGAGATAGCCGCTCGCCCGAGCAGATCCTTCAGCTCTTCCGACCGCACACCACTTGGCGCCGGACCTTCCGGCCTCGCCGGACTTGGGGGAACCCTCCGCGACGACACCTCAGGATCATCTGCCTCGCATGAGGGTGCAACAGGTGGAGGCGTTTCTCTCTCCATCATCTCCGGAAGAAGATCCCCCGAAGACGAGCTCTGCTGAGAAGGGCTGAGGTCCGAACTACAAGGTACAATTTCGGTTATCTTCATAAATAAATGCAGGGATGTTCCTTATTTACAAGACCCCTTCTTTTTACTTACGACTTGCTGGAGGGCTGATCCCCTTGGGGAAATAGTGCAGCTGGGTTAATTCCCAGCGCTGGACTCTCTGACGAAGGTTCCTTTCCCCTCTTTGAGGCCTTGACCTCCGGATCTTCCGAAGCGGTCCTCTTTTCTCCTTGAAAGATGGGACTTTTAATCCCTTCTTCCTGGATAGCCTCCTTCGTAGAGGCAGTTGCTTCCCCGCTCCCCTCTTCGCCTTCTTCAAAGGGCGCGGCCTTCAACATCCTGGTCAACATGGGATCCGGCGTGGTCTCTGGGAGGGGAGCCGGACACCTTATTAACTTTGCCTTGGCTATCCACTCCTGTTCAAGAAACGACACCTTGAAAGGGCATATATATATATATATATATATATATATATATATATATATATATATATATATGATAAATGAATGAACAATTTGTCTGGTTACAGGACTACTTACTTGAGTATCTGGGCGATTGCAGCTTAGTCATGCGTCCTCAGTCAGGTCCGGACACTTCTCTTGTGATCCGAAGAACAGTTTATACATCTCCACGGGCGTCGTGCCCACAAAATTTTGGAGAGCTCGTGGTCCCTCCGGATTAAATTCCCACAGGCGGAGGGGGCGACGCTTGAGGCGGTAAGGCGCGGATCAACATAACCTGCGCCACCGCAACCAGATTGATCTCCCTCTCTTGGAGGTCTCGAATGCGGCCCTGCAGCAAAGGAACGTCCTTGGACGGCCCCCAGTAGAGCCCCTTGTTGACCCATGACGCCAGCCGCTGTGGTGGACCTGAGCGGAAGGCGGGGAGCGCCGCCCATTTGGTGCCCTGGGGAGCGGTGATATAAAACCACTTCCGTTGCCACAAACCAAGCTCCTCTTGAAAAGAGCCCTCGGGCCATGGAGCATCAACACATTTTCTTATGACCGCTCCTCCGCACTCTGATTGTTGCCCCCCGATCATCTTTGGCTCCACCTTGAAGGTCTTGAGCCACAATCCAAAGTGGGGGGTAATATGGAGGAAGGCCTCACATACGACAATGAATGACGAGATATGGAGGATGGACTCTGGATTCAAGTCATGGAAATCCAGCCCATAATAAAACATGAGCCCCGCACAAAGGGATCCGTCGGGAAGCCTAAACCCGAAGGAAGTGTGACACGAACACCACGCTCTCGCCGGGCTCGGGAGTGGGAATGACCTGCCCTGGAGCAGGCAGCCTATGCGAAATCTCGCCGGTTAGATACCTGACGTCTCGCAGCTTTAGCACGTCTTCTTCTGTGATGGAAGAAGACATCCATCAGTCGTGCTGGTCGGAGCCAGACATCGTCGAAGGTCCGAAGCGCCTAAATCTGAAGCTTTGGGTGTTAGAACTCGAAGCGCGAGGCGAACTCGATGGAGGGTGTAAAAAGAAGAGGGCCTTGGTCTCGTTATAAAGAGGTTGAATACCAAGAGCCCTCCCTGTGGTCGATTGGGACTCGCCTTTGATAGAGGAGGCGTGCCAACGGGCACGGTTGGGTTACCCACGTCCGTATTGATGAGTATCCGGGAATAAGGGGCACGATCTATGCTTTGATAAGACGTGCCAAGGAAACCGCCTCGCTAAACGCGCTAAGGTGGAACGGTAAAAAACGATTCATATAAAGGCCTGGCCGGGTGTGATGTCACGCCACGGAATACGCCGCAGATCTGTGCAAAAATTATTATCTCAGACGTGTTATGTGGAACTTGTTTTGCAGAGCCGACACTATCACGGTGTTCAAAACCCTCTATGAAGTATTTGGAGGAGGAACCCGCCTTGCAATGCCGAAGACAATATGCGCGCCGGACTCGTCGTCATTGAAGCCTGGTTCAGGGGCTACTGAGGGAGTCCTGGACTAGGGGGTGTCCGGATAGCCGGACTATCATCACGGCTGGACTCCAAGACTATGAAGATACAAGATTGAAGACTTCGTCCCGTGTCCGGATGGGACTTTCCTTGGCGTGGAAGGCAAGCTTGGCGATACGGATATGTAGATCTCCTACCATTGTAACCGACTCTGTGTAACCTTAACCTATCCGGTGTCTATATAAACCGGAGGGTTTTAGTCCGTAGGACGAACAACAATCATACCATACGATAGCTTCTAGGGTTTAGCCTCCTTGATCTCGTGGTAGATCTACTTTTGTACTACCCATATCATCAATATTAATCAAGCAGGAGTAGGGTATTACCTCCATCGAGAGGGCCCGAACCTGGGTAAAAACATCGTGTCCCTTGTCTCCTGTTACCATCCGCCTAGACGCACAGTTCGGGACCCCTACCCGAGATCCGCCGGTTTTGACACCGACAGTGACGATGAATGGTTAGAGAACCATTCGATGTATTGTGAAGGATGAAGTATTATGGAGGACACGAACCATCTGAACATTTTGTGCAGTTCCACTAAAATCAAGCTGAGCATCCCTGTGGATTTCGTATTTATATGCTGCCAGAAAACAAAGACACATCAACACATGAATATTGGCCCTAGTGTCAACCCACCAATCGGTGGACTAATAAACTGAAAGTACGGTAAACAGATTACCATACCCAGATGCCCCATCATTGTTTCTTAGAGTGACATTGATAGACTTGGAGTCATGTCTTGGCTTCTTGGTACTTGTTTGGGCACTTGTTTGCCTAGTGTTCCTCCGAACCACAAGTAAAGCAACCATCTCTCTTTTTGTCTTTCTTCTTACCCTTTTAATGGCCGACGCTGGCAGCTCCATTCAAACATATAGTCTGGTGGCTCCAGGTGACGAACAATGATTAGAGAACCATTCGATGTATTGTGAATGATGAAGTATTATGGAGGACACAACCCATCTGAACATTTTTTGCAGTTCCACTAAAATCAAGCTGAGCATCCATGTGGATTTCGTATTTATATGCTGCAAGAAAACAAACACACATCAACACACACATGAATATTGGCCCCAGTGTCAACCCACCAATTGGTGGACTATCAAAATGAAAGTACGGTAAACAGATTACCATACCCAGATGCCCCATCATTGTTGCTTAGAATGGCATTGACAGATTTGTAGTCGTAACCTGGCTTCTTGTACTTGTTTGGGCACTTTTTGCCTAGTGCACTCCACGTGTTGTAGAGTTTCCTGTGCTCTCTCGAGACTAGTCATGTCACCAGCGTCTACTAATACTCTGTAAAGCTTCTCGATCATTCCTTGTGTAATGTAGCGCAAACAGTTACTGCTTCTTTCTGCAAAGTGGTAAGACCAACTGGACCCACTAATGCAGCAATTTGCCTTAGACACATTGGCTCCTTTTGTGCAGTTCAATGAAAATCAAAGTCGAAATAGAACTGAGCTTTAATTTTGATATCCCTGTAAGAAACAATAGGTATAAGGGAAAGAATTACTGATAAATAACGGTTGATGACTTGTACTCCCAGAAGAAAAACATCTACTCATCTACCTTATCTTAATGGGAAACAAAGCAGGAGAGTAGGAATTCTCAATCAGTGTGATTCATTCATATCAACTTAGAAATTTTCTTAACAATGCCTTGTTTCAACATGTATAAAGAATGACAAAGCAGAAAAGTACCATTCCTAAAACAATGTGAATGATTCATTTTAACACAGACATTATCTTAACAATACCTTGGTTAAACATGTAGAAAGAACTACAAAGCAGGATAGTACCATTTGTAAAACATCAGAATCGATATATTATAAAAGAGACATTATCTGAACAATAAATTTCTTAAACATGTACTCCGGCCGAACCCTACTAGAAATAGTACTCCCGCCTATCCCTAACAAGTGTTGCAGTTTTGAACTAAGATTCAGTAGTTAATTCTGAGGAAAGTCAGTACTAACCTTTCAAATCCAAGATTTGAAACAACTCGTGAGGAAGACCTGAGAGAGATCTCAACACATATATGGAAATTCGGTCTCATTTTATGTAGTTCCACCAAAATTAAGTGAAGCAAAATGTCGCAATAGCAACAAGTTGAATAGATATCCCTATTTTAATAGAGGCAAAAAAGGAAGCAATTACTGGCCAATAAAGGAGGATGAAACATGCGGCCACAAAAATGATAATCCCGCCAATCCCTAACAAGTGTTGCAGTTTTGAACTAAGATTCAGTAGTTAATTCTGAGAGTGGCATTGCTTAATTTTACCAGCGGCATTAGATTAACAAAAAGCATAAACAGTTCCTGTGGAGAGTGGGCGCAACAACATGTGCTTCCATCTACTTATAAAGGGGGTGATGCAGAGTTTGTTGTAACAAAGCAACAAGCATCATGTCTGGGTTGGTCCCATTTTTGTTCACTGCTTAATGGGAAAAGACAGCAATATAGTAGCTTAAATTCAACATTTATTTAAAACAGTACCAATACAAGTAGCACAACATCTCAAAGCACACTGCATAATCATGTGGATGAAGGTCTGTACTTACCTTTCATGAGACGACAAAGAGAAAATACGAATCTGCCAACATGAAAAGGAATCCAACTCGTTTTGTGCAGTTGCACCGAAATCAAGCAATGTCGTCGGTGTGACATTTAAGTTCGCTATAGCAACAAGTTGAATAGATATCCCTGTTTTAACAGAGGCAAAAAAGGAAACAATTACTGGCCAATAAAGGAGGATGAAACATGCGGCCACAAAAAGAAGCATCTACCTTATCTTGATGGAAAACAAAGTATAGGATAGTAGCATTTTCTAAAACAGTTGCATTGATTCATATTAACAGAGAAATTATCTTAAAACAGTTCAGTAGTTAATTCTGAGAGTGGCATTGCTTAATTTTACCAGCGGCATTAGATTAAGAAAAAGCATAAACAGTTCCAGGGGAGAGTGGGCGCAACAACGCCATGTGCCTCCATCTACTTATAAAGGGGTTGATGCAGAGTTTGTTGTTAACAAAGCAACAAGCATCATGTCTGGGTTGCAACAATTTTTGCCCACTTAAGGGTAAAAGACGGCAGTTCAATAGCTTCAATTCAACATTTATCCAAAACAGTACCAGTACAAGTAGGACAACATCTCAAAGCACACTGCACAATCATGTGGATGAAGGCATGTATTGACCTTTCATGAGACAGACAAGATAAAATACGAATCTACCAACACGAATAGGAAATCCAATCTCGTTTTGTGAAGTTGCACTGAAATCAAGCAAAGTCACCGGTGTGACATTTAAGTTCGCTATAGCAGCAAGTTGAATAGATCATGTTTTAACAAAGGCAAAAAAGGAAACAATTACTGGCCAATAAAGGAGGATGAAACATGCGGCCACAAAAAGAAGCATCTACCTTATCTCGATGGAAAACAAAGTATAAGACAGTAGCATTTCTGAAACGGTTGCATTGATTCATATAACAGAGAAATTCTCTTAAAATAGTTCACTAGTTAATTTAGAGAGTGGCATTGCTTAATTTTACCAGTGGAATTAGATTAAGAAAAAGCATAAATAGTTACAGGGGAGAGTGGGCGTAACAACACCATGTGCTTCCATCTACTTATAAAGGGGGAGATGAAGAGTTTGTTGTAACAAAGCAACAAGCATCAAGTCTGGGTTGGTACCATTTTTGTTCACTACTTAATGGGAAAAGAGAGCAATACAATAGCTTCAATTCAACATTTATTTAAAACAGTACCAATACAAGTAGCACAACATCTCAAAACACACTACACGATCATGTGGATGAAGGCAAGTACCAACCTGTCATGACGCAAACAAGATCACGTACGAATCTACCAACACGAATTGGAAATCCAATCTCGTTTTGTGAAGTTGCACTGAAATCAAGCAAAGTCGCCGGTGTGACATTTAAGTTTACTATAGCAACAAGTTAAATAGATATCCCTGTTTTAACAGAGGCAAAAAAAGGAAACAATTACTGGCCAATAAAGGAGGATGGAACAAATGACGACAAAAAGAAGCATCTAACTTATCTTGATGGAAAACAAAGTAGGACAGTAGCATTTCTAAAACAGTTGGATTGATTCATATTAATAGAGACATTCTCTTAAAACAACATTCGTTAAGAATGTAATTTACTTTTAAAAGTGGCATTGCTTCAATTTTCCAGCGGCATTCTTAGATTAACAATAGCAAAATAGTTGTATGGGACATGGGACATGGGACATGCCAGCACCATGTGCGTCCACACGTATAAATGGGTGATGCAGAGCATGTAGCCAAGCAGCATATCTGCGTTGGTCCCATATTTGTTCTCTTTGAACCTTTTTCCTATGTGAGAGCGGCAAAACTAGTCCTGCACAAACTACCCGTCCCCCTGTTTCTTTCCCTTTTCAACAAGAGATCGGTTCCTTACAGATGTGTGTACTGGGTTACCCCCTTTTTCCCTTTTTGACTAACAAAGCGGCTGGATAGCCAGTCTATACTACTTTCCGTCCCTCCTTTCCTCATTGAACCACATCCTAGATTCATGCTCCACCCCACCGCACCCTTCTTTCCTCTTTGAGATTCGACTACAGAATCGAAAAAGATCCGCATGCAGCTAGAGAAATGACGGTTTCAAAGAAACTTATACCTTAGGGTCATCGGGGATGTGGCAAGGCATGCGGCGGGAGGCCGGATCTGCCCACACTACGTACGACAGCGAGGAAGAAGGGGTCAGTGACCCTCCCGCATAGGTGCTGGGTGAAAGAGAACAGCGCAGCCGGCAGTGGATTGCCTCCCTCACCGAAGGCGTTAGAGTGAACGTTGCACCTCCTCCCCTTCCTGGTGCGACGGGATTTGGATGCCTCCTTCACCTGCTGTGAGGGGTGAGAGAGAGACAGAGGCCACAACACAGTCTTGTTTAGATCTGGTGAAGAGGGTGAGAGACCGTGAATACAGCAAACCCTAGCAAAGGAACGCTGAGCCTCCAGCATCTATAGATATATATATATATATATATATATATCTATATATATATATATATATATATATATATATATATATATGTAGTTCGGCAAGAGTGAGGAGAGTGCAAACCCTAGCGAACAAGTTACCGAGGCTCCAGCTTATATAGTGTACTACATATATATCAGACATTGGTCGAGCTCCGGTGCCTTAACTGCACCTGCCTTTGGCTGTATGACAGGCGGGCCAGCCACATTTTGGGCCCACCTGTCATACAGCCAAAGGCAGGTGCACTAAGTCAATGAAGTTGCGCCCATATAGTACTCGTGTATACTACTAATATATAGCGGAGTGGTTTTCTTATTCTCTCCATAACAATCATTTTAAATTGTGTAAGTACGAAACGAAACTCTTTATTTAACGTACTAGTGAAGAAAGCTAATGCTTCCGATGAACTAACGATCCCGCGTCCTGGTCGCACTTCCTGTCCTTCATGTGCGGTACACTACCCTCCCTTAAGTGAACAACCACACATGCGCCAAATTATCGGAAACGTGTGAGAGTGTGTACAAATAAAGAGTTTTAATTTCAATTATCGGAAAGGTTTGAGAGTATGTACAGTTTGGCCTCTCACAATAATTATGCTTTGTTGTGTTCGGCCAAAATTGGTCAAACTTTACAAAGTTTGACTTCAGTCAAATCTAATATGCGGAGTAAATAAAAATGGAGGGCTACTATGTCCATCCGGGTTTTTAGTCCACACCATTTTTTTAATCAAAGTTAATAGCTGGACAAATAAAATTACAGGGGAGCTGAAGACAAAGTTGTGAGAAGGCTTAGAAATAAATATAAAACTTATACTCTTAGTACCAACGTCGATCCTTCTTCGAGGAAACATTTGGTTCATAGCCAATTATGTGATAAAATTGCACCAACGTGAAAGACGACCGCGCCTCCAACGCAACCAAGCAAAGAGCACTGATGGATTTTTTTCGTCGAAAATCGATCAGCTTCACCAGCTGACGCAACCATGAGGCGCAACCATGAGCATCGATAGGTCATCGTGGTGATGCATCATCCATTTGGCATCAAGTTTGGGTGAGGCACCTATGAAGTTTGAAAAATCCTCACGGTGGTCTATTTCTTCTCATTAATCAAGCTCGAGGAAGGAAGAACCACGTGGCAGAGGACAGTGAAGCGGACCAACAATGGCCATCCAATTTGGTGCAGTTCCACTAAAATTGAGGAAGACATGACTGGGTATGGATATACGCATCGTTGTTTGCAAAAATATAAAAAAGGGATATAGTGTTGTTACTTTGTTTAGGAAGTGGTACAAGATTAACAACGACATCTGAATTGTCAATAAGAATTAATGAAAAGTACACCAACAAACAGAAGCATCGTCATTATCTTGATGGGAACTAAACCAGGATACCTGAGAAAAAAAGAATTTCTTCATTTAACCAGTGATAGTATTAGATTAGCAGCAGCAATAGGAGCATATGGACAGTGACCACACAACCAACATGTACTTTTTGTCAAAACAACATGTATACCTCCACCGAGGCATAAATCAGGACAACTTTTCGAGTGGCATTTCCTGTATAATAGTAGGTGATGTTGGACCAGCCGACGAACCCTATCTACTATACATGGGGAGCTGGGGAGTAGTCGCATAGAAGAAAACCCGCATGCAGCAACCTGGGGAGCTGGACCAGTAAAAGAAGTTATACCTCAGGTGGACAAGATGTCGCTTAGGCGGGCGGGTGGGATCTGCCCACACGACAGCAGCGAACAAGGGCGCGGAGGACCTTCGTCCGCGCCAGTGCCGGCTCCGAGAGGACAGTGCGCATTGGCTTCCACCATCGCCAACGGCGACATCGTCAATGCTGCACATCCTCACCTCCTGTAGCAGACGGGATTCGGCCGGATCTGTGACCACTGGAGAAGAGAGAGATAGAGTGGACACTGTCATCTTGTTTTGATATGGAGAGGGTGAGAGAGTGAGACACGAGAAACCCTATCAAACAAGAGGCTATATATACAATGGAGTAAAAAAAATCTCTCCATAGCAGTAGTTTTAAA
Organism: Aegilops bicornis; assembly: GCA_021605145.1. Taxonomy (NCBI): domain Eukaryota; kingdom Viridiplantae; phylum Streptophyta; class Magnoliopsida; order Poales; family Poaceae; genus Aegilops; species Aegilops bicornis. The sequence goes on from CM038672.1 coordinate 350,605,353, forward strand.
TAGAATACGCGCGTTCCCGGAAAAAAGAAACGAAAACTGACCAAGAAATAAAACTCGATCAGAAACACGCCTCCGCTTCCAGGTCGCGGGAGTCGTCGCACACACACACACATAGACGTAGACATGCATATCCGTGTTTACGTAAAATTCCATCTCCATCTCCAATCATATTTGTCCAACTGGCACATTATTTACATTGTTAATTTTATACGCAGTAATATTAACATACAACATCTCTTGTTTCTGCCACGCCCGCTCCTGACCAACCCAAACCCTCTTCATCACCCGCGCGTGCTTCCCGCCCGAAATGGTCACTGCCGCATTCATGCCCGGCCAGAGCAGACGCGACCTCTCATTGGCGTCGGCATTGAAGAGGCACGACAGTCGAGAGAGCGTCGCCTGTGCCGCTTCCCGGTGCACGCGACTGCTCCGCGTTCAAAGGTCGCAATAGCCGGCCACAACATGCATGTAAAAAGTTCTTAGGAGTTCGCTCTACAGCTAGCTGCCCTCCCCCAACTCGTCAATCTCTTCAAGTAGTGCTAGTACTCCATGGCGCGATCCATCGACAAGCAGGCGGGAAAGATATCGTATACTTGGTTTGTGGTGAGTAGCATGCCGAGCGACCGTGTGGGGTGGAGCCGTGGAGGAGGGTGATACACGAACGCGACAGACGTGATTTAAACATTGGTTTTTCTTGATGGCGCGATCCAACGAAACGAAACATTGGTTTCTCTCCGTTTCCATTTTTTCTCCAGAAAAACGGAAACTTTCCACTCCATTTTCATTCCTACTCCAAGGTTGCCCCGTTACAACATTCCATCAAATACAAACGAAAACTAACAAGCATGTTGATGTATCTCAATGATTCACAGATCATAACAAATTTTTACTTCACAACTACAGACAAAAGTTGTGAGAGCATGTACAAAAGAAAAACTACTAATGGGGTCACTACAACTTAAACTCTAAACCCTAAACATGATTTAATTTCCTGGCTAGGTAGAACCTGTGGAAGGAAAGACGGCTGGCACCCTCAGATCATACGATGCTTTTGTGCAGTTCCAATAAAATCGAGCTGAGCATCCCTGATGGCAAAGATATTGAAGAAGTGTGATTAGAATAATAGTACTGGCACTAGTTCATGAGACATAAACTCATCACAAATCACTACACCACAACACTTGTTTAGGGGCAATTAACTGCCGGGAGAAATACACGTTCAAGGGCAAATGAACAGCTGGCATATTAGCATTTGCCGGGACAATCATCTTAGGACAGATAAACTGCCGAGACAACTTGAGTAACAACGGCCCACCAACTGCCGGTAAAATTTAGGGCTCATAGTCTGCTGGGAGATCAAGAAGATGGCCCATATACTACGGGAACGTCTTTGACATGAGACAAAGAACTATCGGGCCTAAGCGCGTTGTAGCAAGGAAAAAGCGCGCGACTGCGGAAAATTTGGCCCACAGGAACTTAAGACGCGCCGGCCCTCCACAAAAAAACCACATCTCGTCTCCCCCCAAGCCGCGCCCAAATCGAGCCCTACACCATTAAGTATTTCAAGTAGTTTCAGCAACCTATATGCTTTGAATTTATTAGTGGAAACAGCACTATATTACCAATTTGTTAATGAAACATATTTTATGTCTTGAAGGAAATGATAGAAGATATGGAGAGTGAGCGTCCAAAACTTTTGGAAAAAACAATCAAGCAAGGTGATCACTCCTCACATGTAACTGAAAAGGAGAGGAGTGAGTATGTGAGGTGTATAGGTTTAGGATCAAGTGCTGCAAATTTGGACATGAATGTGCATATGGATATGAAGATAGTGTAGGATATGCCACAGTTAACCTTGAGGAACTCCAAGAGAAGGAAGCAACCACTTTGCAAAAGAAGAGTGAAGGGAGTGAAGGTAGCAACACTCACTAAGGAAAACATTGACCCTTCTCCCATTGCTGAACATGAGGTGCTACAAGAGAGGGGAGCCGACATTTCACAAAAGAAGAAGGTAACAGTGCAACAAGATAAGGATGTGGCTTCATCGCAACAAGACGATAATATCCCTACGGAAGAAAGTTGCAATCACGCAGAAAAATTATTAGGTTAGATTGTACTATGTTTATATCTTGAACCAGAACTATACCACCCTGCATGCTCTTTCTTTCTTTAGATATTGATCTTGTGTTCTTAAATTCAGTTCATCCATATGCCTTACAGAACAAAGGGGCATGCCTTTAGTTGATCCATATGCCTTACATTATAGTTTATTGGAATATATAAATTGTCTTGTGTTCTCAAATTCTTGTTGAAGATATGTTTCATGTGGACATGTATTGGCAAAGCAAAATTGCTGAACATATTAATTGTATTTGTCAATGACTCAATTTGTAATTCAATGGCAAATGCAGCAATGCGACCACGCGCAAGCTGAGGTAATAGTCAATAATGGCTCAATTTGTAATTCAAACAGATCATTATAGTTCTCTAGAAGCCTACTTTTGTGTCCATCAGCCATGAATTTCTAGATAGATCAATTGAATAAATCTGGTTACTCTGATCTCCCAAGGATTATGATTAACTTCTGTACATACAAATGCTTCTACAGCTATAAAAATATATACTCCTACAATACTTATTTTTGTCTATTACAATTTAATTGGACCCTCTTTCTTGCATGTAAACGATAGGCTCTACCATGTAAAGAAATGATTTTCATTGGATTACATGCTCACAACTTTAATTTGATTCGTTTTTCATTTTTCATAACTGGAGGATCCTCTTTCTTTCATGTACATGAAGTATTTCAGCTTGTTTGTTTGTTTGTTTGTTTGTAGGTAGAAAGCCTTGGTTTAATTTTCTAGGCTAATTCAGCTTGTGCGAGATGTAGGAAAGTACATGAATAACTTTGTAACTGTTCTCTGGTACATGAATAACAAATGTTTATTCAACCTGATGCAACTTTTCATATGTGCTTGTATAGTACAGTAGCTTCAAAATGCCCTTCTGTAATGTTCAGTGTATGATTATGGCCTCGTGCTTGTGTTCCAAAATGTAGAAAACAATCAAAATGGTCAATAATTCCGTTCTCATTACTTTGGTACAGGAATAGCCTCAATTCTGATGTACAAGATAGGCACACCTACTAGTTGCTGTTATATTTGTACAGACTTGCACACTATATTTGGATGAGAAGATAAGCTTGTTGCTGTTGTATGTGATTGTTGTAACATCTTCCTGTTAATATTTGTACAGACTTTGCACACTATATTCTGATGAGAAACAAGATAAGATTGCTACTGTTAAGATGATAGAACATGGACATGGTGTCCAGGAAATGTTCTCTACTGTATAAGATTACTCTAGAGATGTTACTGGTTGCTCTATATTTTAGAGTATATGCAGCTGTTGTATGTGATTGTTTTAACATCTTCCTTACTGATGCATTTAACATCTTCCCATCAATTACAGGCTTCCAATGGTACACAAGTTCACTAAGGTTTGGAAGATCTTCAAGCTGTTGAACATTTGGAATACCTACAGTTCAGTTGGTGGACTGATAATGTCATATGTCTAGTTTGTTGAACCTTGAGACATATGTAAACCTGCTCTTGTGGCACTATTTATATATATATATATATATATATATATATATATATATATATATATATGTATATATAAACACTATTCTGATCACGGGATCAGAATAATATTCTGATCACAACCTGAACTTCCTGAGTAACGCGCCTGACCTTCCCCGTGAACTCGGTTGAACTTCCGCCAACATTGCCCAAATAGGGCTTGCTATATATCGTTGGAAAGCTATGGACACCAATATCATGATCCAACTTAAATTTTTGGCAAAAGATAAGCGGTTTAAGAGCAGTTTTAAAAACCGTTTTTTCTTCGCATAAAAAATGTGAATCGTATTTTTGATCGCATTTCTAAACCGTTTACCGGAATGAGGCATATAATATGGCGTTGGAAAGCTGTTGCAAAACCGCTCCTTCCACATGTTGAAAGTTTTTTCTAATTCCCTATGGTTAAAGAGTAATTTGAAAAAACGTAAAATTTCGTAAACCGAACAGCTGAGTTCGTTTTTTCGATGTCATTTCTAAACGGCTAATCCAATGGAGGCATATGATATGGCGTTGGAAAGCTTATGAAAATGCACTACTTCTTCATCTTGAAAGTTTTTTTCAAATTTTGAATGGTTTAAGAGTAATTTAGAAAATGGTCCAAGTCCTACCGAATTCGTATTTTCGAGCTAATTTTTTAACCGTGCGTCCGAATGCAGCAAATGATATGGCGTTGGAAAGCTTGAACGAAAGCGAAACTTTTTGGTATGTATTGTTTCTCCAGTTCTTTACGGATTTTAGTCAGTTTCAAAAATGGAGAAAAATGTATTTTTCCCGTAATTTCTATGAACTTTATCGGAATTGGGCAAATAATATACTATTGAAAAGCTACGGAAAATGCGAAACTTTTACATGTTGATTGTTTTATCTGATTCCTAGCTGTTTTCAAGTAATTCCGAAAACGGCGGGATCATTCGTTCTGCCTCTACCGCGAAACAGATTCTTTCAAAAATGCACCGCGTGAAGAACCTGAACTTCTCGGTGCGTGTACCTGAACTTCACTCTGTTTTCACGTGATTTTTTAGCTCGTAGATCTTCATCCACTGCTTGTAGCTCTCCATTCCACTCACGGGAATTGAGAGGGTGATATACCGATGGAAAGCTGCTGTAAACACGCAACTTTCCCGTGTTGATCATTTTTTCATACTCGCGACGATTTTGAAAGTTTTTCATCTGAAATTCATTCAGTGTAGTAGTTGAACTTCATGCTATTTTGACGTTGAACTTCTCTGTCGTATTTTTTTGTACACGCGCCTGAACTTCCCTCTGTACGAACCCGACCTTTATCGGCATTTTGAAAACCGTTTTTTCTTCATACACAAAACGTGGATCGTATTTTCGATCGCATTTCTAAACCGTTTAGCAACTAAATACTCGTTTTAAATAGGAATCTCGCTCATAGGCGGATTTTGCACTCGGGTCGTGAAGAACTCACGTTTTTTGCGATTTTACTGCACGAGTAACGCGCCTAACCTTCCCCGTGAACTCGTTTGAACTTCCGGCAACATTGCCCAAACGGGGCTTGGGATATACCATTGGAAAGCTATGGACACGAGTATCATGACCCAAGTTAAATTTTTTGCAAAAAGTAAGCGGTTTAAGAGCAGTTTTGAAAACTGTTTTTTCTTCACACAAAAAACGTGAATCGTAATTTCGACCGCATTTCTAAACCGTTTATCGGAATGAGGCATATAATATGGCGTTGGAAAGCTGCTGCAAAACCGCTCCTTACACATGTTGAAAGTTTTTTCTAATTCCCTATGGTTAAAGAGTAGTTTGAAAAATCGTAAAATTTCATAAACCAAACAACTGAGTTCGTTTTTTCGATGTCATTTCTAAACGGCTAATCCAATGGAGGGATATGATATGGCATTGGAAATCTTATGAAAATGTGCTACTCTTTCATCTTGAGAGTTTTTTTTTCTAATTTTGAATGGTTTAAGAGTAATTTAGAAAATGGTCCAAGTCCTACCGAATTCGTATTTTCGAGCTAATTTTTTAACCGTGCGTCCGAATGCAGCAAATGATAGGGCGTTGGAAATCATGAGGAAATGCGAAAGTTTTTGGTATGTATTGTTTCTCCCTATTATTTATGGTTTTAAGTCAGTTTCGAAAATGGTGAAAAACATATTTTCACCATAATTTCTACAAACTTTATCGGAATTGGACAAATAATATACCGCTGAAAAGCTACGGAAAATGCGAAACTTTTTCATGTTGATGGTTTTCTCTGATTCCTAGCTGATTTCAAGTAATTTCAAAAACGGCAGGATCATTCGTTCTGCCTTTATCGCGAAACAGATTTTTCAAAAATGCATCGCGTGAAGAACTTGAACTTCTCGGTGCGTGTACCTGAACTTCATTCTGTTTTTCACGTGATTTTTTCTTGCTCGTAGCTCTTCATCCACTGCTCGTAGCTCTCCGTCCACTCACCGGAATTGAGCAGGTGATATACCGATGGAAAGCTGCTGTAAACACGCAGCTTTCCCGTGTTGAACATTTTTTCATACTCGCGACGATTTTAAAAGTTTTTCATCTGAAATTCATTCAGTGTAGTAGTTGAACTTCATGCTATTTTGACGTTGAACTTTTGTGTCGTATTTTTGTTTGTAAGTTTGTCATCCATTTCGTCAGTGTTACACAAATGATATTCTTTTTGTACAAACCTCTCACAATATATTTTTTACTTTCTCCGACCGAGGACTTGAACTTACACAAATGATATTCCTACTGTTTTAAAATAAATTAGAAAATGACGAGATCATGATTTATGCCTTCATCACGAATGGAAATGCACTGCGTGAAGTATTTGAACTTCTCAGGCATATCTGTTTTGAACATCACTCTGTTTTTGACGTGCTATTTTTTGACATGCTGTTTTTCACACTGCGTGAAGTAGTTGAACTTTTGGGGCATATCTGTCTGAACTTAACTCTGTTTCACTTTATTTGTATTTTTCTTGTATGAAATACACACCATGTAGTACGTGAACATCCGGTTGTTATCACTTTTGAACTTCTCTATGGTTTGAGAGAATTATTTTAAAACACAAAAAAAAACATATTTTTTATGTATTTTGGACATCTAAATACACGGTGAACCTCTCTCACAAGAATTTTTTTAACTTTTCCTCGCTGAGCAACTGAACTTCTATCGCATCGTTATTTTATTTTTGAACTTCTAGTTTTTATAGAATGGGGGAAATCTGTTTTTACGAAATCTTTTGAAATGCTCCTCTTTTTTAATTTGGCCTTCTCTGATTTTTTTAATTTGAACTTATAGTTTGGGAATAAAAATCCTAGTTTTTAATTAAATATCGAGCCGTTTCGTTTTTTAGATTTGAACTTCCAGGGTATTTTTAGCGGAGAAAATCCTTTTTTTTAATAAATTTGTGTTGAGATGTTTTTTTGTTTTTTTAGTTTGACCTTCCTGGTATTGTAATAAACGTTGCACTTCTTCCGTTATTTAATTTGAACCTCTAGGTTTTTTCTAGAAACAACGAAAATCCAGTTTTTATATAAATTTTGCATCAACTCTGTTTTTTTTAAATTCGAACTTCTTGGTTTTTTATTTATAGATGGAGAGAAATCCTAGTGATGTAATAAACGTCTAATTGTCCTGTTATTTAAATTTGAACTTCTAGGTTTTTTTGAAACGAGGAAAATTTATTATCTTTTTTGAACGATATTCTGTACATACAAAAATCCCAAAAAGATAAGTTGCGACAAATGAAAACCAACACATAATTTTTATTTCATACACAAAATATATTCTCACATGAACATATAATCGATTCGTGGTTCCCATTTTTTTAGTGCCATTCTTTCTTGTACACTTTCAGAACTTTTTGTTGGTGGAATACAATAATTAGTGCCATAATATATCCCCTTGAGCCCCTATCGTATATTTCATGTTTTTGTGCTCTTTCTTCTTCGTCACACAACACCAAAAAAACTTTTCACTAAATGTAGGATTCAGTAAAAACCTAGCGTTGTTTCCTGAACATACTTCACTAAAAAATTCAGGATACAAATGCAGGATTCAATATATGAAGTTACAAACATCCATTTTGTTTGCTAAAATCCGTAGTTGGCAATCGACAGGTCAAACAACACTTTCTGTCACTTAAGAAGGTCGAGGTGACCTCCCGAGAAGTTCAACTAAAACAAAGATTGCAATGGCAGACCATGGCCATGAGAATTTGTTTTGGATGATGCGGCAGGCTAGGGTAAGCTCGGTGGCCGGGAACACAAGGCAGGGCGGCGCAAAGCAAGGCCCCAAAGTGGCCGAGGAACACAGGAGGTAGGCAGCAGCCATCGGGGAGGAGGCTCGGTGGATCACTGGCTGGGCTAACGGGTCGCGCCCGCGAAGTTCACGCAGGCGTGGAGAAGATGCCGGGCGCTGGGCTGGGCAAAGCGATGGCGGAGAAGGTGGCAGGGCGCGGTGGCCGTGAGAAGCCGGGCGGGAAGGCCGCGCCGGTGTTGGAGATCCCGCCCGGTCAAGGAGTTCGTGGATCCGGCCGGGCGGCGACCCATCTGGAGGTTGGTGGCGTCGGTCGGTGAAGGGGGCTGGCAAGGGTTCCGCTGGAGACGGCAGCGGCCCTGTCGGTGGCAGGGGATGGTGGGGGAGCTGGCTGCTGTCAAGGGGCGGATCTCGAGGAGGCGCCGATCCGGGAGGCGCCGGTCATCGGGAAGAGGCGGCGACGGAGCGGAGCGGCGGCGGCGGATCGGGCGGCGGCAGCGGATCGAGGGGAGGGGATCAAGGAGCTCGGGGCCGATGCCCGCTGGGGTGGGGATCGTGGGGCTCGGGGTGGGAGGTTGACCACAACCGGTTTTCTTTTGTACTGGTTCAGGGGAACACTGCAAGTATCTTATAGGGTGTTGTCATATATATATATATATATATATATATATATATATATACATATATATATATAGGGAAAATGCATCCTACTACCGGGTGTAGTTACACCCATTTCTCATATACTACCATGTGGTAGTATATACTCTACTTTATTACTTTTAGTGTGCTCATATATTATATCTAAGATACTCCAAAGCTTAATTATGTGAAAAATTGCATGTGAGCCCATGTTTTATAATATTTGTGAAATACGTACATATTTGTACGTAAAAAGGAGTATGCTCAAAATATACTACATACTACATAAAAATTAGTATATATGCTACCTAAACATTCTTACATACTACATACTATGCGTACATACTCTCCGATATGATAGATACTACGTAGAACGTATGAAACAAAAGTGGGGAGTAACTACACCCGGTAGTAGGAATATATATATATATATATATATATATATATATATATATATATATATATATATATATGTACTCTTTGTGACACAACCTCCTTATATATATATGGTGGTCAATGTTTATCAAATGAACTTTAAGGTCTTCGACGAGGCCTATATGTACTTTGATAGAAGTGCGTGTATAAATTATGCGATATTTCTTGATTGCCCGGACATATATAATGAATGAATATTACATAATATGGATGACTAGAACGTTTGCTAGTGAAATCAATGTGCGGCACATTAACTGCCGGGTAAACTCGCTCGTACAGGCAGCTGAACTGCCGGCAATTATAATTTCATGTGGTACACCCAATCTACCAGGAGAAAATGGACTGCCAGCAAATATTGGAATAAGGGCAAAAAAACTTCCGGGAGATGTTTATCTGCCGGGACAAGGAATCCCCGGCAACCGTTCTCGTGGCAGTTCTATCTGCCGGGATAATAATATCTCGGCAGTTTAACTGCCCTTTAAAGAGACTTCTCCCGGTAGTTTTCCTGCCGTTACATCAGTGTTGTGGTGTAGTGAATAGAAGCTGGCATAAGTAGAGAAAGATCGATATGGAGATGGAGCTATGTGGGGAGCTGCGGCAGTGGAGCAAGCCGGCTCCAAAAGGAAGATGTACTACTACCTGGGACGTCGGGCTGTAGCTAGAAGGGCGGTTGGGACGCGACATCAGCCCATACCGTGGGGACCCCCGATTGGGACGCACCGACTATGGGTTTTGTCCCTCGCCGATGTTGACCGCGTCTAAGCAGAACATTGTTCCCTTCCCCCAGTGGCGGGATCGGGCTGGATATGTGACCAGCGGTGTGGCCACCATCGTTCTATGCTTGTGAAGAGAGCAACCCAGGCAAGAAGGCTTGTAGCTTAGGCTCTTGTTAGTGTATATATAGTGGTTTTCTTTTTCTCTCCATATCAGCCATTTTATATTGCGTACGTGTCATTGAAGAGTGAAATGATGGTTGCTTCTTCCGACTAACTTACTGTGTGATTTGACTGCTCCTTAGTGGCCCCTACACGTACTCCCCCTACATGTATGACCATTCCTGAGTCTCACTTGTAGTTATCTCTATTTTCTTGCATGACACATAGACAGGATGCGCATAGAGGAATTTTACTGCATGTTGCTACGTAGTACTGTACTACTAGTACCTACTCCCTCCTTCCTGTTCACTACTGGTACTCCCTCCGTCCTGGCTTATTGGTCCCCTTTGTACTCAATTCATGGGCTCGTTTTCCGCAAGAAATTGTCTTTACCAACGTATTAATATTGGTAATGCATGCATGAACAACGAATGATTAACCTTGGATGCAACATTTTGACAAAGCATTGACTCATGAACATGTGAATGTGAGGGACTACAACCTCGTGCATGCATGAACCAGTCACACGTACACATGGACGCAAAAACACATGCGACTTCCTAATGCATGCATGTCCGAGCACACGACGGAACACACACGGTCACGCTCAAGTGCTCAACCTACATGTGCATGCACACACATACTCAGCCAGGGTGAGCTAGTGACCGTATGAACACCAGAAAATAAATATATTGAGTGCAATGAGCGTATTATGAAGTCCACTAACCATATTTTTACAAATATACAATGACAGAAAGTGTATTTATCTCATTTGAAATTAAGCCATACTAACCGGAAAGGAGGCAGTATGGACTAGCATTACTTTGTTGTGTCCCGTCAACTTGCCGAACGAGGAGAAGGTTGCAGGACGGGAGAAGCTTGCACGTGGTGGCTCTCAGGACAAGGAGAAACTTTTGACTAATGCAAGCTCTCCCTCGCTCATGCGGTGGACGTGCAACAGTTAATTCGGTGTCAGATTGCCAAAAGCATACACTATACTAGTACTATTATTGTTCGACTTCCCGAAGAGGCGAACAGCCAAGCGCAAAGTTTAATAGTAATAGTTCTACTACTATAGAGGTATGTACTACTACTAGGAATCGGATGGAGAAGCGTCTGCACTCTTACTATATTTTAAAAATGTGACAAAGCAATCTTCAACACATTTGGTTCTCTTCGAGGGTTCTCGCATGTGATAATGGAAGTTGATTGCATGGAACACTCGCCACAATTCTCGCTTAATTCTGGCTCATATACTGTTACAAATAGGAGTGCTCGGTAATATTTCTTATTTTTTTGTTATTCAACATGTAAACAGGTCAGCAAACCTTGCGGCGCATCTTTGTGCGAACCGTGCTTGCTGCACTTTGAATGTGGCTGAGAGCTGGCTTGATGAAACACCTCGCTTCCTTCTTCTTTTTTTGTGGGGTACCTCACTTCCTAGTGACTAGTCTCTTGGTTGATCGTCCTAAGAATGCTTATATATGAATACAGCTCTCTCATTTACCCGCAAAATAGATTAAGCTATATTAACTGTAAAGGAGGGAGTATGGACTAGCACTACTGTCGGTGTTCTGGGAACAGGGGTCCCCAGACTTGCCTGCCTGCGGCCCACGGCGTGGTTGTGCTAGCAGGCCCGTACGGCCCATCTTCATCAACAAGACATCCAAGACCCTCGCGAGGGGCCAAGTCTCGCGGGACGGACGACGCAAGACCTCTGCAGGAGAGGCCTCACCAGGCTGCTTCGCGAGGAGCGGAGAAATCAAGGCAGGGCAAACCTCGCGAGGCTCTCGTGACGTGAGCCACGACGATCAAGACCAGGCGGGCGCTTGGGCCTGAGGGCGGCAGCCCTACCCGCGTCCTCCGTCCCCGCCAGCTTCAACTTCAAGTTATACCTACCCTCTAGATCTACACGAGCCTCGGCCACCCGGCGATCAACTTCCTCCTGAGCTTTGACCTCACGTGCGCCAATGGCATCTTCCGCTTGGGCAACTTGGCGCTCCCTCGTCTCCAGCTGCTCAAGCTCAAGGCTGCGCTCCACGGCCTCTAGAGCCAGCACCTCCTCACGCTTCCGGATCTCTTCTTCCTCGGTGGGCGTCCCCCTCAGCGAAGCAAGGGCGGCCTTGCGCGCCTCCACCTGCTGCTCCAGGGACGCACTCCAGGCCTGGAGCTCCCACGCGCGCTTCTCCGCAACCTCGCGACGGCGGTCAGCCTCACGAGCCTCCTCCAAGGCTCGGGAGCAAGCCTCACAGGAAACCTTAAGGGACGCCTCAGCCTTCCGTGCTCAAGATCACGCTGGTAGCAGCCAAGGTTGATAGCCATCCTCAGCTTACGTCATTCCTCCACTAGCCTAAGACCCTCGGCCTCGAGGCGCGAGTCGACACCCGCGAGTTCTTCACCAAGTCGGCTCATCGTGCCCATCGCCTCCCAGAAGAGCTCATGACGAACGACGCTCCGCCCGCGCTCGAAGTCCAATGTGCGCCCCACCTCGTCCTCCGCCACGGGGGCCGCAAGCGGGATCTGAAGCGGCGCACCCGCTCTCAGCAGAGGGCTGGGGGCTGGTGCCGCTCCAGGTGCCGGCCCGACCTCACGAGGAGCCCCGGCCAGTCAGGGCCCGCTGCTTGAAGAGGAACTGAAGGCCGAAGCCAACCAGCTGGTGTCCATGACCAGAGGGGGAGTCCGGGGAACGCCCGCCAAGCTCCAAGACAGACCATGGAGGAAGGGCCACGGAGCCGCAGATTCAAAGCGCCATGGAGGCGAGCGCACCCCCTCGGCCAGCCCAGCTCCAGGCGTGGCATGCAGGCTCGGGATGCTCAAGGCCGACGGGGAGGCCAAGGAAGGCGGGGATTGCTTTTCGGGGGACTCAACGGCCCTGGCAGAAGGAGACCTGAAGAGCCAGCGTCAGGAAGGAAAGCAGCAATCACGAGATCACAAGGTGTAGTACTTACTCGTCGACGGCGATGTACTTTTATCGCTTCAATGGCCCGAAGATGCCGCTGCCGCCCGGAGATCCTTTCCTCTTGCAGAGTTCCCCGAAGTCCACACAAAGCCGACCGAAGCACTGGACGTGGCGCACAATGCGGGTTGCAGCCGGAGAAGTGCTCGACAGAACAACTTCAGGGGTGCATGGCTATGGAGAATAGTCGGGCGCCGCGTCACCGCGACTACCCCGAGGCCTCCGGAGTTTTGGCCTCGGGAGCCGCATGCTGCATCGTCTTAGCGGCCGACGCCCCAGAATCATGGGTTCGTGAGGGTGATGCCCCGAGAGCCCCGGGTGGCGTCTGCACATCAGCACTCATGCCGCCAGCCTCTGGCGGCGCTCGTCCCCCTGCACCCACATTCGGGACGGGCTCGGCGCTGGCGGCAAAGAAGGGAGCCACTTTGACAGGGTTCTCGCGGGACCCCACCAGGCCGTCCGGACGCAGTCCACACTCGTCAAAGGGAGGCATGCTCCCTGCAAATTCAGCCTTGTTCTTGCAGCGGTACAACAAACAATTCTTCCCAGGCAAGTCGTCTAGCGAAGGGGCACATATCAGGACCTTGAGCACCGTTCGCTGCGTCCCAAGGGGGAGCCCGGACTCCTGAAACCTCATGTGGTCCTGACTGCTGAGCAAGGTCCACATCGGGCGAGAATGGCGCTGAAGCGGAGCAACCCGGCGCTTGATGAACTCCTTCACCACCATAGGCGCGGTCACGTCGCAATCTTTCAGCCTCCTCAGCCTGAGCCAGACGGGGACAAGACGGGGGCTCGCGAGCTTCTCGTGGCCCCAGCCGTTGTGGGCGACGGCAGGCGCTGACGGGGCGTGGAGCAGGGGGCTGAGCACAACGGCATCGACAAACACCCACCATGTTCAAAACTCGCTCGTGGATCGAGGAAGCTCGAAGTCGATCCTCATGCTCGCCGTTGCGGCCAAAGACTGGCAGCTCACACCTCCCGAGCTTTGCTGACGGTCAGTCAGATGCAATGAGAAGAAATGGCGGAGGAGGGCCACGGAAGGAGCTATGCCTGCCATGGCTTCACACATAAAGGCAAAGGCGGCAAGGAGAGTCACGGATTGAGGATCAAGATGCAGCATGTGGATCTGATAATGCTCAAGCACCGGGTTGAAGAAGGCGGAGAAAGGAGGAATCTGGCCAGCCCAAAGGGCATCGATGAAGATTGGGACCTCAGTGGCTGCCCGGGCAATGCGAGCGCGAGACGCAGGCCAGGCCATCGTCTCCCCCCACTCATTGAAGCTGGAGGCGAGCATTGGACGCACCATGTCCATGGCCTCGTCGTTGAGCACCAAGGACCGGCCAACCGTAGGCTCGACGGCCGGAGGCGCGCTTGGCGAAGGCAGGGGCTTTTTCCCCTTGTCTTCTTGTTTCGGCGCCATGGCGACAAAGCGGGCAAGGTGCAGGTCAGATTGGAGAGGAGGAGCACAGTCTCAAGAAAGCGGAGGGATTGGGGAAGCGAGGCGTGGGTGATGGAAGAATAATTGTGTAGGTTGCGGGAGCTGCATAGCCAGGCGGATTTCAAGGCAGCATGGGGGAGCGGAGATGCCAAGTCCAATCAACCGCCAAGAGTCGACCGAGGCTGCAGGCTTTGGGGGCCCGCAGCACTCCGCGCTTGACCTTTGGCTTCGCCTCGAAGCCAAGCCCGAGCACGCCTTGGGCCCGGGGGCTACTGTCGGCGTTCTAGGAACAGGGGTCCCTAGACTTGCTTGCCTGTGGCCCACGGCGTGGCTATGCTAGCAGGCCCGTACGGCCCATCTTCATCAACAAGACATCCAAGACCCTCGCGAGGGGCCAATCCTCACGGGGCGGACGACACAAGACCTCCTCAGGAGCGGCCTCACTAGGCTTCCTCGTGAGGAACGGAGAAATCAAGGCAGGGCAAACCTCGCGAGGCTATCGTGATGTGAGCCATGATGATGAAGACCAGGCGGGCGCCAGGCGGGCGCTAGCTCGCGCAGCGTCCTTGTTTCCTCTTTTGTGCTAAGGAGGCATGCGCAGGCGCGGAGTACCGAGGCATCAAGCAAAGTTTTCCATATCAGTGCTACAAGACCAAGACCAGCAGGACGGCAGGACGGAGGTCACCGTGGAACCCAAGACGTCGTCATCACTAGAGCCTTTCACAGGCGAAGACCACTTTTGTCAGGATAAGCTGTACTACCTGTCCCCTTTCAAATTGGCCGTTGTTGGCTCCCTTCCCGCTCAATATTTGGGAAGAGGGCCAGGGCCTCTATAAATAGGACTAGCCACCATAGTAGAGGGAGGGAGATGATCCTCACATCCACAAGTTCACCAAGCACAAGAACACCTAAACCTCAGGAGGCTGTTCTTCCCTTTGTACTATTGTTCATCAGCCCAAGGGGCAATCCACCACCACCACACTGGAGTAGGGTATTACACCACAATGGTGGCCCGAACCAGTATAAATCACGTGTCTTTGTGTTGTGAGTTCGCCGAATTCGTCTGCGAGATCTTAGCGAGCCAGGGCGTAGAGCAGTAGGGAGGAAATCTCCGCGCGCACCCCAGTTTTCGAACCTTAAGGGTTTTGCCGGAAACCGTGATCCGACAACTACTTTTTGTTTGTCCCGTCAACTCGCAGAACAAGGAGAAGCTTCCAGGACAAGGTGAAGCTCGCATACGCCTTTTGACTAATGCAACCTACCCTCGCCCAGGTGGTGCTCATGCATCAGTTCGGTGTCATATTGCCAGAGGCATACACTGTAGTACCCAACATGCGGAGTACCAACATTGTTCGACTTCACGAAGAGGCGAAGAGCCAAGCTCAAGGTTTATTAGTACGAGTAGTACTACTACCAGAACCGCATGCTGGAGCATCTGTACTCTTATTTTATTTCAATCTCTGATAAAGTACACATTTATTCGGGAGAAGGGCGGAAAACGGCAGCCCAATAGTATAGTATTAAAAAACATCAAACATGTAATGATGATATCGATCAACCATGCTCGAATATATCTTGGCCTCCGTGTGTCGGGGAAACGACAACTATGGGATCACTGGAATCCCTTCTACGGTTGGCGGGCGCGGGGTTGTGAGAAGAGCAGGTCTGACAGGAAGCACACAGATCATTTACCTAGGTTTGGGCCGCGAAGATGCGTAATACCCTAGTCCTCCTTTGGTGGATGTATTGAGCGTTCTTGTGTCCTTGAGCTAGCTACGGGGTGTAACTTGCCCAAAAGAGCCGAATCCCCCCTAGTCGCCTCGGGCCTCCTTTTATAGGCAAAAGGGGTCGCCACAATGGCACACAGGAGGTAGAAAGGTCTACAATGCGCGAGCTTATCACCTAGCGTTATAGGACAAAGCGCATTAATGCGCTACTTAGGTGTCCATTAGCTTAATCAGGGACGGGAAAGAGGCTCATCCCGTCCGTCGCCGCCCCGCCTCGCATCGACATGCGCCCAGGCCAGCGAAGCGTGCAGTGCCATGTAGGCAGGCAGGCTATTGAGGTGATGCGGTGGTGGAGCCTTCACGAAGATCTGCATGCCACCACGCAGGTGCTTGCTGAGTCAATGTAGAGGCCGCCCGTCGCCATGCAGGTGCCTTCCCAGCTGGTTGAGCTAGCAAGTGCTTGGGAACGGTGGTGGAGTCTTGGCTGGTGCGGGCCTGGCTGTGGCCCTGCTGATGCCCTCGGCTAGGGTCTTGCTAGGGGGCCCGGCAAGGGTCTTGCCGTGGCGCCGCGGTCGTCCCCGGCAAGGCTCTTGCCGGGGGTCTTATAGGTTTCCTCGGCTAGAATGCCACCGATGATCATCGTCTTCTGGTCCTCGCCTGATCTCATGTATCTATGATCTTGACAAAGATCTGCATGCCACCACAGAGGTGCCTCCCGAGCCCTGGGTCCAATGTAGTCGTTGGTGACGTTTGGAACCCTTGGGCTCAAGGGTGGCTCGCTCTGCCGGCGTCGGGAAATTTGCCCCGGCAAGCGCCTTGCTAGGGCCGTAGAGGCCGCCCCGGCAAGGGTATTGCCGGGGGGAGTCCACCTCGCCTCTCTGCTCTTTAGTGCTTCTGGCCTTGGCGCTGTCTCGGGCTTTAGCTTCTCTCCGGCTTCCCTCCTCTACCCTTTTAAGTGTGGCCATGGCACGTGGCTCTGACTGCCAGAGCACAAGTAAAGGGGTCAAAAGGAGAGCCCCTACTTTTGTACACCGACAGGAGCCCCCGGGTCTGGGCCACACATAAGCGTGACACATTGTTGGGCCAGGCCCAGAACGGTGCGGGCAGGTGGGCGGATTTTTACCGCAGTAACTGTTTCGTCCGCTGCGCTTCCCCACGACCCGCGTTGAACGCGCGGCGTGGAGGGTCGTGCTTGATGTGGGGGTCATGCGTGGGGCAGTTCCCGCACACATGCGTCACATCGCAGTTAATGGGAAAAGAGGCGGCCCGCGCCTTCCCTGTAAAAAGTAATAACCGCGGGCACGTTGCTCATTTACCCTTCGTGCTTTCCCCAATCTCGGAACCGCCGTCCCCTTCTTCCTCCTTCTCAAGCTCTTGCCTTCGCTCGCCTCCACCGCGCCTCCGCCATCCTCCATTCCTTGCTTCCTGCAGCCGCTATGGCACCCAAGACCAGTAGAGGTAAGGGAGCGGCCAAGGACGCCGGGGAGAAGGATCCGCCGGAGAGCGGGTTGGCGGTGCGGCAGACGCAGGACACCTACTTCCCGTCGATAGTCGACGCGGTCGAACTCCGGAACTACTTCAAGCACCTATGGGGGTGCAAGACAGGAAGCGAGACGACGAGGCATCCGGCCACGCGCATCATCCCTACCGCCTTTGCCGAAGCCGGCCCGAATCGGTACCCATTCTTCGTCAAATACTTTTCTTGCGGCCTGTGCCCCCCTTCTCTGATTTCTTCAGCGACGTCATGCACACCTATGGCTTCCACCTTATGGATTTTACTCCAAATGTCGTGGCGTGCATGGCTCTTTTTGCGCACCTCTACGAGGGTTTCGCCGGGGTGCATCCCAACACGGCGCTCTTCCGCCACTATTTCTTCCCTCGAATCCAAAAGGGGGGCGCCATTTCCGGTTGCGTCGCCTGGATCCCTAGGACCTAGGAGAAAGAGACATATCTGGACGGCGCCCAGAAGGAGAGGTGGGAGGAGTGGCGAGGCCGGTGGTGCTGGATTGAGGAGAAGGACCCACCAGCATTCTGCAAGGTTCGCCAGGCGCCGTAGGTCCGCAGAAATGACTGGAGCGATGTCGATGTCAATGAAAAGAAGCTCACGGTCGCCACCACCAGGATTCTCCATCTCACCAAGGCCGGGCTCACCCTTGAGATGATCGGGGCGGATTTCATCCACCGCCGAATTGCTCCACTGCACAATAAGGGGAGGCCAGCCTGGCTCTTTACGAACGTCGCCGACATCATGAGGCTCCGACCCGGCTTGGACCACAACTTCACGATGATGGGGCACGCCCACTTCTTCCAGCGGCTCTTCCAGCTTGACGTGAACTGCGACGGCGAGGTCGAGCGGTCCGGCAAGGCCGCGAAGGCCGGCAAGGTCGCCAAGGGGCCCTTGTTCAAGTTGCCGGCGGGGTTGGTCCCGCTGAGCAACAACTCGCGTCGAAGTGACATCATCGCCATGATGCTGAAGTTCAACACGCATGGCCTCGTCCCAAATTAGGCCGAGTCGCCGGAGGATTAGATGCAGCAGTTTTTTGACACCCTAGACGAGAAGTACGTCCGCGATGAGCCGCAGCTCGTCCAGGACACCACCCAGGCGGAGCTGGACTACATCACCGCCAGGGTGGTGGAGGCAGGGCTCGCCAAGGAGGCCGGCAGCATCGGCTGCATGGAGGATAAGGCCGCGGCAGCCGCGGAGGAGAAGGAGCTTGCCCAGTGGGCGGAGTCTGCTGGGGAGGCCAGCAACGCCGGCACCAGAGCTCCCCTCATTGAGGATGTGGTCGACGAGTCGTCGTCGGAGTAGGCCGGGGCTGGCGACCCTCCGGTCATGGGGAGAGGGTGAGTCCTGCGGCGGGCCACCTCCAGTCAGCCGGTCCGGCCAGGCAGGGCCATGCAACCGTGGCAAGCCCAGGAGAGGTCCGCGTGCGAGACCAGGGTCGCGGCGGTGAAGAAATTGGTGAAGGCCGCGGTGGCGAAGAAGAAAGCATCTGCCTCTTCTTCGTCCAAGTGTCCACGGACTCCATCTGCTTCCCCTCCTCCCGCAGATGATGACGCGGTGGTTGTCTTTGATTTCTGATCCCTCGGCCCAAGGAGGAAGAGGAAGGCGGCAGAAGAGGAGGTGGAGGATGAGTAAGAATCTTGCTCCTTTTTTTCATCTCCATCCTCTCAATCCGTGCCGCTTGTCATGATCTGTTCTTCTTCTTTGCAGGGACGCGGAGACACTGGCCCAGAGGGTGAAGAGGGCCAGGGCTTCGGCTAGCGGCCAGCCCCCGGCAGGTACTTCCGGTACACCGCTGGTGGTGTTGAGCAGCCCGGACAGCACCACCCGGCAAAGCCCCCACCGTAAGTTCATCACTCACCCCTCGTCGACCTGTGTTGGGGGTACGATCCCTTGGCGCTGACCTTGCCGTGGTTGCAGGAGGGGGACAGCAGTAGGAGGAGCCACTGGGGGCCACCCCCAACATGCCGCCCCTATCGACCACGTCGCCCTGAGGGGCGTCCCCGGCAAGGGCGCCAAGCACCGAGCCCATTCACACGGAGGAGGAGGAGGTGAACTCGAGTGCTCGTGGCTTCGCCTCGGCACCAAATGTTGGCGGGGAGGGGACCTCTGCTTCCCAGCCCGGCACGGGAAAGTCACTCGCCTTCTGTTCATGTTCCTTTTTCTCTTCTTTCTGAATCTTGGTCTTGGCTTCGCCTCATCCTCTTCTTGGTATCCAAATCTTTCCTCGGCGGATCCGGAGGACATAGACACTGTCATCGAGGACGTTGCCAAGGATGCCGCGGCGGAGGCCAAGAAGATCGCCACCGAGGAGGCCGCCAAGACTGCCGCTGAGGATGCCGCCAAGGGGCCTGCCAGGGAGCCCGGCAAGGCTGCTGCCGAGGAGGCTGGCAAGGGGCCTGCTGGCGAGGCCGGCAAGGCCGCTGCCGAGGAGGAGGTGGTTGACAACCAACCTTCCTCCTCCGCTGCCTCTGGCTCAGGCAGGTACCTGAGGGTGAGTGACGACCTTTTCGTCCACCTCACAGGGACGGCGACCACCAGGCCGCCCGTCGAAGGGGAGGTGTTCGATGATGAAGTGCTCGCCACCGCCGGGCTTGAGGTTGTTGACGAGCCGAGCGCCGGTAGCGGTGGTTCCATGGAAGAGCGGATCCTCCAGGCCATGTGCGCCAACTTCCAGAAGCTCCGGACGCTTCACCGTGCTCGCCTGGACAAGGCCAAGTCCAGGATGGCAGTGGTGGACAAGGCAGAGGCGGACCTCAAGAAGCGCGTCACCAAGGCGCAAACTTGGTTCCACCAAGCTTGTGAGGAGCTGATGGCCGCCCAGGGCGAGCTGGCCAAGCTCGAGGTGGATCTCACCCTAAAGCGGGCCGAAATCGAGAAGGCCCAGGAGACAGCGAAGAACCTGGCCGCCAAAGCCGAGGCCGCTCGAACCCAGCACCAGGCCGCACTGAACTCCTAGGAAGAGGATCTTGCCGCGCGTGAGGAGAAGCTTGCCGCAACGCTCCGCGGCAAGGATGAGGAGGTGGAGAAGCTCGTCGTGCAGCAGACCCAGGAGCTGGAGCAGAGGCACAAGGAGGCACTCGATGCCAAGGGTGAAGGAGCTGGAGGTGGAGCGGGACGGGCTGAAGGACTAGACCCAGAAGCTGGCCAAGGAGAAGGACACGCTCAATGGTGCCCTAGCGGAGGCGCAGGGTGCAGTCCTCGGCAAGGCTGAGCAGCTCTCCAAGTCCAACGACTCAATCAAAGACCTGAACTGAAGCTGGAGGGCCTTGAGGAGACGCTCTCAGAGGCCAAGGCTCGGGTGGAGACCCTGGCCAAGAAACTAGAGGCCGAGAAGCTACAGCGGAAGAACTAAGCCGCCAACCACAAGGATTTTGTGGAGGGTGAGAATCACTGGATCAGCCGCCTCGAGGACGTCGCCGGTAGGATCACCATGCAGCTGGCCACCATGGGTATGCCAAATGTGAGGTATGCCCAGGATCACAGCATGACCTCCAACGCCAGGCTGACCCTATTCTTCGAGGGTGTTCTTGGAGCCTTGGAGCATTTCCACTCCACCAGGGTGAGTTTCCTGGCCAATGAGGCCCGGAGGCTTTGCCGGGGTGCCATGACCAAGGTTCTCACCAAGGTGGCATACTGGAATCCCAACCTCTACTTCGATGCTGTGCTAGAGAGCTTGCCGGAGGATGTGGACCTCGCACCGCTCAGGGAGCGTATCGAGCCCGTCATCAGCGGCATTGATGGAATCCAGAGGGTAGAGGGCCAGCGCCGGGACTAGGCACCCCATTTTCTTATTGCTGCTGCAAGTTCATCACCAAGACAATTTTTATCTTTAGTTAGAACTGCGGCAACAATTGGTGTAATATAACTCTGCAGTACTTTTGAATCAGCGCATGTTACTTTCCTATTTTATCTTCCTTTGTATGTTCACCCTACGTTAATCGGGTAGGCTTGCCGGCGCGTAAACCCAGGGCGGCACCTTGGGGATGGATCCCCAATGGCCTGCCGGGTGGCTTGCTACCGAGCGAACCACCTTACTGCCCTCAGCGCGGCCGCTCGAACTGTCGAGCTTGACTCGAGTCAGAATCGAGAGTGTTGCGAATTGCGGAAGTCTACCGTGCTGTTCTCGACGCGGCCGCTTAGGCTGCTGAGCGGACTCGAAACAGAGTAAGGGTGTTGCCAGTAGCGGAATGGCCCCATTGCGTGCAGATTTTCCATATAAAGGACGAGATCTCTGATAACCCACAAGTATAGGGGATCAATTGTAGCCTCTTTCGATAAGTAAGAGTGTCGAAACCAATGTGGAGCTAAAGGTAGAACAAATATTCCCTCAAGTTCTATCGACCACCGATACAACTCTACGCACGCTTAACATTCGCTTTACCTAGAACAAGTATGAAACTAGAAGTACTTTGTAGGTGTTCTTGGATAGGTTTGCAAGATAATAAAGAGCGCGTAAATAAAAAGTAGGGTATGTTTATGTAAAGAGGCAATAAAGTCAGTATAGCGAGTATGGAAAAGTGGTGGTAGGAGTGGAAAAATTGTCCCTAAGCAATTGACTACGTTACTAGACCGAAAGCAAGTTTTTTTGTGGGAGAGGCCACTGCTAGCATGTCATCCCTGACTTGGAATTCTATGCACTTATGATTGGAACTATTAGCAAGCGTCCGCAACTACTAACGTTCATTAAGGTAAAATCCAACCATAGCATTAAGATATAATGGTCCCCCTTCAATCCCGTATGCATCAATTTCTATGCTAGGTTGAAGCTTCTGTCACTCTTGCCCTCCAATACATAGTCCTATCAACATACAACTAACCCTATGGTGTGATCCACTTGGCGTATCATATGATGGGCACCAAAGCACAACAACATAACCACAAGCAAATTAAACCAAACATAGCAATTCATCAATCACCGACAGGACAACGAAAATCTACTCAGACATCATAGGATGGCAACACATCATTGGATAATAATATGAAGCATAAAGCACCATGTTCAAGTAGAGGGTACAACGGGTTGCGGGAGAGTGGACCACTGTGGATAGAGGGGGAAGATGATGGAGATGTTGGTGAAGATGGCGGAGGTGTTGGTGTAGATCGCGGTGATGATGATGGCCCTCAGCGGTGTTCGGCGCCATCGAAGCGAGGGAGAGAGCCCCCCTCCTTTGTCTTATTCCTTGACCTTCTCCCAAGATGGGAGAAGGGTTTCCCATCTGGTCCATGGTCTCCATGGCGTGGGAGAGGCGAGATCCCCTCCGACATTGGATCTGTCTCTCTGTCTCTCTCTATTTCTGCGCTCTGGTATTCTGCCCTTTTGCCGTTTCTTATATATCCTGAGATCCGTAACTCCGATTGGATTGAAACCTTCGCCAAGATTTTTTTTTCCAAAAATTAGCTTTCTTGCTGCCAAAGAAGAGCAGCAACCGCCTTACGAGGGGCCCACGAGGGTCAGGAGCGCGCCCCCCTACCTCGTGGCCACCTCGGGCACCGTCTCGGGTTGATTCTTCCTCCCATATTTCCCAAATATTCCAAAAATATTCTCCGTCCGTTTTTATTGCGTTTGGATTCCGTTTGATATGGGGTTTCTGCGAAACATAATTAAAACATGCAACAAACAGGAACTGACACTGGGCCCTGGATCAATATGTTAGTCCCAAAAATAGTATAAAAAGTTGCCAAAAGTATATGAAAGTTGTATAATATTGGCATGGAACAATCAAAAATTATAGATACGAAGCATCCCCAAGCTTAATTCTTGCTCGTCCTCGAGTAGGTAAATGATAAAAAAGATAATTTTTTATGTGGAATGCTACCTAGCATAATCTTGATCACAAAATCTAATCATGGCATGAATACTAAGACACGAGTGATTCAAAGCAATAGTCTATCATTTGACATTAAGACAATAATACTTCAAGCATACTAATAAAGCAATCATCTCTTTCAAAATAACATGGCCAAAGAAAGTTAGCCCTACAAAATCATATGGTCTGGCTATCCTCCATCTTCACCACGCAAAATATTCACATCATGCACAACCCCGATGACAAGCCGAGCAATTGGTTCATACTATTTAACGCGCTTCAGCCTTTTCAACCCTCACTCAATACATGAGCGTGAGCCATGGATATAGCACTATGGGTGGAATAGAATATGATGGTGGAGGTTGCTTGGAGAAGACAAAAAAGGAGAAAGTCTCACATCGACGCGGCTAATCAACGGGCTATGGAGATGCCCATCAATTGATGTCAATGTGAGGAGTAGGGATTGCCATGCAACGGATGCACTAGAGCTATAAGTGTATGAAAGCTCAAACTAGAAACTAAGTGGGTGTGCATCCAACTTGCTTGGTCATGAAGACCTCGGGCATTTGAGGAAGCCCATCATTGGAATATACAAGCCAAGTTCTATCGGATGTGGGGTTCCGGCAAACCCTTAAGGTTCGAACACCGGGGTGCGCGCGAAGTCTTTCCCTCCTACTGATCTACGCTCTAGCTCGCTAAGATCTTGCGGACGAACTCGTCGGGCTCACAACAGAGAAAGAGACACGGGGTTTATACTGGTTTGGGCCACCGTTGTGGTGTAATACCCTACTCCAGTGTGGTGGTGGTGGATTGCCTCTGGGGTTGATGATGAACAGTACAAGGGGAGAATAGCCTCCTGAGATTGAGGTGTTCTTGTGGCTAGGCTCTCGATCGGATTGGATCAAGATAAGATCAGATGCCTCTACTGTGGTGGCTAGCTCTACTTATATAGGCCCTGGTCCTCTTCCCAAATGTTTGAGTGGGAAGGGAGCCAACAATGGCGGGAAAATTTGAAGGGGGACAGCTAGTACAAGCTATCCTGACAAAAACGGTATTCGCCTGCGAAAAGCCCTGGGGTGACGCCGTCTTGGGCTCCATGATGGCCTCCGCCTTGTTGTCCTCCTGGTCTTGGTCTTGTTGCACCAATATGGCAACCTTTGCCTGATGCCTCGGTACTCTTCGTCTGCGCTTGCCTCCTTACCACCAAAGAGGAAATAGGGACACTTTGCGCACTTTTTTTGGCGCCCTTTGGCTTTCCCGCACAACAGCGTTAAATCATAGCTCACGTCACGAGAGCCTCGTGAGGTTCGCCTTGCCTTGATATCTCCGCTCCTCGTGAGCCTGCCTGGCTAGGCCGCTCTAGAGAAGGTCTTGTGTCGTCCGCCTCGCGAGGCTTGGCTCCTCGCCAGGGTCTTGGATGCCTTGTTGACGAAGATGGGCCGTACAGCCCGCTGCTTAGCCACGCCGTTGGCCGCAGGCAGGAAAGTCTGGGACCCCCGTTCCCAGAACGCCGACAGTAGCCCCCGGGCCCAAGGTGCGCTCGGGCTTGGCTTCACGGCGAAGCCAAGGGTCAAGTTCGGAGCGCCGCGGGCCCCAAAAGCCAGCGGCCTTGGTCGACGCGTGGCGGTTGATTTGACGTGGGCGCCTCCGGATGTTTTCCCTCTCCGTCTTGAACATGTAGTACCGCGTTAGTTCACCTCTAGCACCGTGTATTGACATGTTATGCTTTATGATGCTTTTTTACTTTATATTTATTGTTTCTTCCCCCTCTTCTCTCCGGTAGACCCCGAGACTGATGCTGCCCATGTGATCGACTACGTCGACGACGACACTTCTTACTTTTCAGCAGAGCTTCCAGGCAAGCCCCCCCTTTGATCATCCCGATATCGCCCATTCCATTCTCTCATGCTTGCATTAGATTTTGCTACTATAATTTATTGCTCCTATTCTGATGCATAACCTGCTTTTGTATCTGTTGTTGTACCTTACCTGCTTAGTATAGGTTGGTTAGTGATCCATCAGTGACCCCCACTTTGTCCTTGTTTCCCCTGCTTCATCATCGAAGACCCGATCAACGGGGTCGAAGACCAGGCCCCGGCACCACACATCACTTTCCCCTTAGTTGCCCGACACTACATGGTTACTATCGAGTGCCGAGGGTGAGACCTCATCGACGCCGATGTTAACCCTGTAGTGTAGCTATTCGGTCGTGGTCATCGAGGGTGATTCCGCCTTAACCACTTTCGACACGACTCTGTCATGCAACCCCTCAAGTGTGAACCTCAAGGGTGGTTCCTCTTATGTTCACCTTGATGATTACATCCAGTGGAATCCGTCGAGGGTGACTCCTCAGGTTTTCACCTTGGTGTTAGACACATGGTTACTATGGTTACTATGACTTTACATTGAACCATGTTACTAAAGGCGGGTCGGCCCTGAGGGGTACCCGTGCGAGCATATTTGCGAATGATGAGGTGTCGGGTTGACCTGGAGGGTGCCCGCGAGATAATTACGAGGCGTGGCCGGGCATTCTTAGCCCTTGCCGCAAGTCCCCGAGAAGGGGTGACGGGGTCACATCTTTCGTGAGTCTCTACTTGTTACCGCGCGTTCCTAATCCACTATGATTTGGATATTTGATCCGAGGGGCCTCTGGCCTGATAGCACTAACCATCACGTGGGCATAGTATGGGCGTTCTGCGTCATATGCATCAGCCGAAGATTAATAGACGTCATGCGACTGAGTGGCGTGCGCCGGGTTGGACTGCGTAAGCACCTGCCTTTTTAAGGAGGTAGCTAGGTCTACTCACCGGCCGCCCACGGAATGTGCAGGAGTTCCCGGGGCGATGGTCCATGACCCCTGGGGGCATAGGTTTAGTCCGGCGTGCTTGACCTCTCTATTAAGCCTAGGTCAGGTTACGGCGTATTGTTTGGCCGAGGCCGGGCATGACCTAGTAAAGTGTGTCCGGCCGGAGTTAATCGAGCATGGTGGGTAGTTTGGTGCACCCCTGCAGGGAAGAAAACATCCATCAATAGCCTGTCCTACAGTAACGGACACTCAGAGTTGTATCCCGATCGATACAACTAGAACTGGATGTTGAGGCATGTTTTGGATATGTTGTTTCGGGAGTCGAGAAACGATCCCAGAGCGTTGATACAACAACATAAATATGACTTATGTTATACTACTCTACTCCCTCCAGTTGCTGCAAGATGGTGGTTTCTAGAAGATGCTAGTCTTTAATAGGACTAGCTTCTTCCCCCTCTTATTCTGGCATTTCTGCAGCCCAGTCCACATATACAGCCTTCCTTTGATAATGTTGCATATGTAGTATAGATCCTTGCTTGCTGAGTACTTCGGATGAGTACTCACGGTTGCTTTGCTTCCTCTTTCCCCCCTTTTCCATTCTTCTCAGATGTGGCAACCAGATGGTGGAGCCCAGGATCCAGACGACACCACCGATGACTACTACTACCCCGAGGGTGCCTACTACTACGTGGAGATCGTCGATGACCAGGAGTAGTTAGGAGGCTCCCAGGTAGGATGCCTTGCCTTTTTGATCGATGTTGCTTTTGTGCTAGCCTTCTTAAGGCAAACTTGTCTAACTTATGCCTATACTCAGATATTATAGCTTCCGATGACTCTTGTGTATTCGAGCCCTCGAGGCCCGTGGCTTGTAATATAAAGCCTGTATTATTTTAATTTGTGTCTAGAGTTGTATTGTGATATCTTCTCGTGAGTCCTTGATCTTGATCGTACACATTTGCGTGTATGATTTGTGTATGATTGAATCGAGGGCGTCACACCAACACACACCATGGGTGAACGACCTAAAGTGAAAAGACAAATGTGTGCGATGAAGCTAGAGTATGCTGAGGGAGGGTGAGAGGGATGCGGGCGTGAGCATGCACGACAGAAAGTTAGCGCTAGCTACAAAGATAAGAGGATTGTGTGGGTGTAAAAGACTAATAGAGATCATGATTCATTATAAAAAGCGAATTTGGATATTTGAAGAATTTATCATAGTGTTTTAAACCGACGCATGCGTGAATGTATATGACGGTGATACACATGGTGTGGTTATGAACATGTTATACTACATATAATATATTTCATCTCTACTCTCATAAAAATAGAGTTGTTGATGATGGTGTGACTGCCATCCTGCAATATAGGCCGTCCGATTTATATCTGACGAATAGGAAGGAAACTATGGCAATTTTGAAAAAAGATACCCACACCCCTCTCCATATTTGCAAAGAAGGCCTCCCCTTGATCATGTTGATGTTCCGTGGAACGCATGGGCATCTTGCTAGTACTACATGTAATATATAGAACATTGATTATAATTTGGGCTAATGTGTGGCTTTTGCAGCTCAGAGCTAAATACTTGTCATAATGTAGGGGCGGGGCACTATACTTTGTGTGATAAACACGGTGTATATATGGAACATGGTTTAGATTATGAATATATAGTTAGTACATCAAGTGTACTATTATTTGGAATCAACAACAAGTGTATTCAAAAAATTGAATTCGAGTTCATATAGTACACATATTTCATATCTATCTCCATAGTAATCATGTGGTGTGTTGTTAAGGTAATACACGAATGATGGTTCAAGTTGGCAACAATCATGATTGTAGATTCTTATTGAAATAGAGAAACGGATTCAAATTCAGTTCGAATTGCATCGGTAGTATAAACATTTGGAATGCACTAAAATGTTGGTATGAGTAGGTTACATGCATTATATAGCCAGCGAAAAAATTTAATTGGACATAACATGTTGGTATGATTAGATTTGAATAACATTTGTATAGTAAAACGGAACAAGACTCTCTCTTTGTGTGGTGTGAATAGTTTTATTTTTGTTTTTTTTTCATTGAGGGAAGTGCGAATTGATTTGGTACGTATAAGTACAATATTATACGTTAGGCTTGTCCCTAAAATTCAACCCGCGCCTTGTTATATCCCGAAAATTCAGATATCATGGTCCCAAAACTGGCGCCTTCACAACCCGCACCTTGCTATACCGAAATTAAAACGCACGCGAAAACTCCCTCCAGCTGCCAAATCCCGACTCGCGAAATCCCCGTTCTAACCCTGAGACAAAAGGGCCACTAGCTCAAATCGGTGGGGGTACTTTTGTAACACACCCTACATTTTGGACAAGCGCGTCCCTAAGTCATGGTTCCCCCTCCCATCGCCTCCTTTTCATCATTCGAAATCCCAGGCCGCCATAACCTCTCCGCTCCAGCCGCGAAACCCCGCCGTCCTCCGTCCGCCACCGCATCGCTGCCCAGCCGGAGCCTCTTCCCCGACGATGTCGTCCGCCGCAACAGCTTGATGTCCTTATCCACCTCTCCGGATGAGGATCCATCGTCCATCTCGTTGTCCCGCCGGTTCAGCCGCCTCGTCCTCCACCTCCAAGGAGCCGCCCCGACGATCGCCTCGTCTATCGCGGCTGCTCCATCCCCACAGCACTGCCTTAACCTGCTCCACCGGAACCGCAACATCCTCACCGACTCCTCGTACGAAGCCGAGGCCTACTCGACGCCACCAAAGAGGTTGTACACTCATCGCATCGCACCTTCTCCTTAACTCGACGTCCCGGCACCGACGGTGCTCCATCCCGCACCCCCATGGAGCGGCTACCTCAAAGCCGGCACCACGGGCGACATATCCATGGCGGCTCTCCCCCAGTGTGAGGCCCCTTTGGCGGCAGCGTCCACACCAGCCGGATCTGCTGCTGCTGCTCCGGCTCTCGCTCTCTGGCTCACGTTGCTGCTGCTCTAGCTCTCGCTCGCTCGCTAGCGCTGCTGCTGCTGCTCTCCCCCTCACTCGTGCGGCTGCTCTGCTTGGATTTAGCTACACTTCAGTCGACTGAATCGACTTTTGGGTCAGTCGATTTTCAGGGGGTGGGGGGTCTCGCCGGAGTTAAGGAAGAACCACCCACAACGGGGAGGGGGGCTCGCCAGAGAGGTATACCACTATCTATCTTAGGGTACTTGGTAGGGTGCTGCTCGCCGGCGGTTGGGGTGCGGTGCTGGGGCGGCGGCGTTGGGATCGCCGGAGAAAAAGCTTGGAGCAGGGGGGCTAGAGGAATGGCTAGGGCGGCGGCGGACCGACGGTGGGTAGATGTTTCGAGGCGGCGAGGCAGCGGCGGACCGGCGGTGGGGAGTTGTTTCGGGGCGGCGAGGTGGCGAGGCGGCGCGGAGTTCGGTCGGTGGTGGCTGGCGGCTCAGGGGGGTGTAGGTTGAAGATGAAATGCAGGCCCTCCCTAAACTATCCCATGTGAAGTGCCTCTCTGCTACCATTGCGTTCAGTTTCGACAGTAACATTCAGATTCCATAGTTAATTTCCCTTTCGACGGTTAAGTTCAGAGTCAACAGTTTTTGCCTCATCTGTTGTAGTTAGGTGGTTTTTGGTGATGTAAATTTTAAATCTATCACTTTTTGGTAATGCATTGTACATCATCTATTGGAGATGCTATTAGAATCCCACTTGAGATTAATGATGTCTATCTTGTGCTACTTTAGCCTTGAAGTCTTACAGCTCACCGGAGCTGCTCCAACGACGGAACGATCCATCACAATGGAGCAGTGCCCTGGACGCCGTCTACAGATTCCTCAGATCTTCCTCCACACCTCCGACAGCCACCTCTGCCTCAACTTCTTTAGCGACCAAGCCAATGATGTTGAGGTTGACACGGCTATGGCAAAGAGGTTGTAGACTTGTTGCATCACTTATTTCTCTACATTCATGTCGATCCATTAATTAGGGCTATTTTGGTTCAACGGAAAAACATAGCAATAGGAAATTTTCCTATGGCACTCTACTATTCAATTATTCATGCATTTTGTTGAAAGGAATGGAGCAAAACATCCACATGGACCTACTTTTCAAAATCCTATGCATGAAAACAAGACCAAGTGCATTAGTGGCAGAATAACATTCTAACTATACACGCTTTCATATGGTTTCACTTTATTTTGGCCAAGTTTCTTTGCATTCCTCTGCTCTTCCTATTCCTGTCAACCAAACACCCAAGTTGACAGAAATCCTATGTTTACAAATGCTCTGTTTACCATGTCCATTCCTATCCTATTCCGGTGTTTTTCCTATCCCTGCGTTTTTAGAATCATGCAAGCCAAATGAGCCCTTACAGAATTACTTCAGTTACAGGTAGGTGTCGAAGGAAACTTTGTGTGGTTTGTCCTGCTCCTGCCGCGACGTCGTCCACCTCACCTGAGCTGCTCCATCGACAGAAGCATCCACCAAATCAGACATCACGACTCCTGACCGTCTTTCGCCGCCTCAGATCTCCTTCCCTGCCGCCGGCACCCACCGCAACGGCATCACCATCATCGACTCAGCAGATGAACCTAAGGAGTACACGGGTCCACAACAGAGGTTGCACTCTTTTGTTTATGCTTATGTTATGCATTGCTTAAATATCCCTGCTACTTTATCGTCATGTTCACCTCTTAGACTCCAAGTCAGGTCCAAATTAATGTTCAAACTTGAGTTCTAAATTAGCTGTGGGGCACATATAGAGTAGGCAATGAATAGTTTCTCGGTCTAATATCTGTTTCACCTAGGGTATACCTATGTTGTTCATCTTGGGTGGGAAACAAATAGTAAAGAAATCATCATCTGTCTTTTTATTAAATTAAAGCAATCATCAGCCTGCTATCATAATTTTTGGATTCATCCACTGGTTGTTACCATCACTCTAGATTTCTGCATGATGTCCTTACATAATCTCACCATATTTTTTTCATACGCATGTCAGATATTGTACACAGTCATGCTGAACATGTAGAGAAAAAGAGAAAAGTTTTGTGCGGCTATACAATGTCATGCAGACATCGCTCCACGGTGGATTCAATGGCAAACCCTGCCCCTCGTCTCCAGATTGGAATCAAGACGAAGATATCTATTCCGAGGTGGATTCAGACGCAGCTGACCACTCCTATTTACCCCCCCCCCCCAAGGTGTTTGCTCTACCTTGGCATGATGATGTTAGTCATATCATGCATATGTTGCCTTGCGGTGCCTACTTTTGACATCATATATGTCATCTACTTAGTTTAGACATGTTTTGTAATGCCACATGTTTAGTTTCTATATCATATATGGGAATTATGCAGTCTCATGTCTTTTAGCCAGCCATAATATATGTGAAATGTGCAATGCCATCCTGTTTAACCAGGCATCGTATATTTGAATGATATCTTGCCCATCCTTTTCTTCATTACATTTCCATTTGTCCACAATGTTTGTACATTAAACTACTCTTCCCATGAATCAGCCATTTGGGTGGGAGATGGAAAATCTGGAGTGAAAACAAGGCCTTCAGAGCAGACAGTGCTACCTGTGGAAGCAGATCTCTTGTTGGGTCCCGATAGCTCCTCAGAGATGGATTGAGAGCAGATGACCAGTCCTATTCCCCCACCGAGGTGTATGCTCTAACTTGGCACAGTTATCTCGCTCATATCATGCATATGGTGTCTTGCATTGCATAGTTTAGACATCATATACACAATATTCAACACCATGTTCTTAGTTCAGACATCATATCGAATGCCCTCTGTTTAGCATATAAATCACATATGTGAATTAAATCATGTGATCATGATTACTTAGACTAAATGTATGTGAATTATGTCATGCGATCCTGTTTAGTTATTCATCATATATTTGAATTATGTTATGCTATGCTATCAAGTTTAGATAGACATCATATATGTGAAATTATGTCATGCTATCCGTTTTAGTTAAACAATATACATGTCAACTATTTCATGCCCTCTTTTTTCCACACTATCTATTGATTCTTGTAAGTGCATCTAGTGCCCCTTAGTGATTTTGGTGTATTGAAAACTTATAGGTTAAGGGACTAATGTGTTTATGAGTGTACACAGGTCTATAAATCTATGAGGAGTTTGATATTTACAGAGAAAGTTGACCCCTAAAAATGAAGTTCTTGGACTGAAGACTTTGGATTTCTGAAGACTTCCTGAAGATTTTTAAAGTGAAGAAATTGGTGTGACCTTGAAGACTTGGTATTCATTCGAGGAACATGAAGCATGAAGACTTTTGTTTTCGTAGTTTCATTTTCTCTTTCTTGAGTCATAGGAAACCCGTACTGTTAAAGGGGGTCGAGGAAATACTAAGGAAAAATTTCCCTGTGATGCCCAACTCAAAATACTACACCTACAATCCCTTCGAGTGAAGCCATTGGAAATCTCATACAGTTCAGTCATATTCTTCAGTGATAGAGACGAAGTTCTTCTGGTCTCTGAGGAATTTGTTCTGACTGAGGAGTTAGGAATTCACCTGTGCGGATTGCCTACATAGTGAGGAACATGATAGCTCTGAGAAATTTGATACTCAAATTTCCGACCGTTGCTATGCTACGCGCCAGCTGTCCCAAAATATCTTATCCACCTAACGGTCATATCATTGAAGGGCATTTATGTCTTATCATGTCGAGCTGCTCCCTAGGCTATAAATAGCCGCCCCCTACAACCACTAGCTGGTTGGCTGCTCCGAGAGAAACTGACACTTGTCATTTGAGACCATCCCATCCTCCGAGGACTTTGAGCAAAAATCATCAAGTGAGGAAAACCCAAACTGTCGGTGTACTAGAGTAGGGGTACCCTAGTATCCCGTACTCGTGCACGGACAGTTGCAGCACCCCGCGGCAGGGTTTGCCTCGTCACCGCCAAGATCCTCCGTGGCTCCTTTGGAGCCATTCAAGAACAAAGTATTTGATTAAGAAGACAAGGCCCCGGCAAGAGGAGCTTGCCGGGAAGGCCACTCAAGGCATGCTGAAGACAAGGCCCCGGCAAGAGGTGCTTGCCGGGAAGGCTCGGAGCGCGACAAGCCTCCGGACGCGACAAGGATTCGGCCGCGGCAAGGAGCTTGCCGCGGCAAGCAACCTCTCTCCATCTCCGCTCCTGCTCATCCAGCAACGTGTCGCCACGGGACCATTCCATGCACGCGTGTCGAGAGGCTGTGCAGCCAGCGGAGAGCAGCGATAAGCGGCGACAAGCTTGCCATCGTGGCGGCGGTGGCGCACTGACGGTCTCTGTTGCCTTTGTTCAGCGACAATCGACGGGCATTTATTGCTTTTGTCCCTTGCCGTCGAGTTAGGTATTTTGCACTTTGTACACTGCTCGGTAGGTGTACCAACTCCTGTTTTTACATTTGTACCCTCGCCTATGTTGCCACAGCCGGAGACCCTTGAGCATATAAAAGGAGGCCCATGCGCAATGTAGAGGGGTTGGAGTTTCAGTTCATTCGACTCACTAGAGACCAGATACGCTCACGCTAGGTTTTGTAGCTCGTGACGGCTCCCTAGCAAGAACACAATACATCAAACAAGCAGCAGTAGGAGTTTTATCTCTCCGGAGAGCTCCGAAGCTGGGTAAACTGCTCGTGTGCCTCGGCTCGATCCGCTCTTCGTGCGATCTCTGCCCCCCTCCGAACCACAAAGGGGCCTGGTCCGCCGGCCCCATAGGTGTTCGTGGGTACGATCAGCCCCCCCCCCCCGACATCTTTGGCGCGCCAGGTAGGGGGCGTCGAGGCCGTGTGAATCTGATCCGACGTTCACACGAGCAGCGTCCTCAACATCTTCCTCAACATGCCACGAAGAAGAAGGCTTCGGCGGCAGCAGAGCCGTCCGCGTTGTACCCACCCTCGCCGCAGCAAACGGGTGGTGGGGCAGACGCTGGCGGAGGAACGGCGCCGGCGAAGGTGTTCGCGGCGTTGCCAAGTCAAGGACAAGGCCTCGCAAACCTCGGCGTCCGCGCATCCCCGCGCCCATCTCGGGAGGCAGCGGGACCAACAACGTCATGGCGTTCACAATGCCATACGTTCGTTGGATCGAGACCCTCAAGACCAGCATGCGGCGCCAACATCTTGGCACGAGTGAGATACGGTCGCCCGGACGGGTGCTGCTCCTTCTAACGTAGTTAGAGGTCGAGCATATCCGCTCCTCGCACCGTTCGCCAATGCCGCCCACTACTCCAGAAGAAGATCTGTACACATCTCAGCTGCTCCTCGAATACCCTCCAAAGGCCAACAAGGTCGATGAGTCGATGGCCACTCTCCAGAGACACATCGGCTTTGCCAACGGCGACGCTCCGCGGCAACCAACGCCATCATTGCCACGGCAAGACGACAAGGCACGAGCCGGTGGCGACGATACTGTCGGAGGTGCAACCACCATGCACTCTCCGCCACGAAGGACAAGATCGCCGACTCACCGGATCCACCTTGACAGCGACTCCACCGCGTCATCGGATCCACGAGCTCGCCGCGATCAGCGCCAAGTTCTTCATGAGCGACAACAAGAGGACGCTCGAACTCGCATCGAGCGCTGTAGAGAAGCGCGACGTCAGTCCGACAAGCGCGCTGGGCCTTCTGTTGACATGCGCGCGCCGGAGGAGCCAGGCGACTTGCCGTTCGCGGTAGGTTGCCCTGCGTTCACTCGTGAGCTGCGGCAAGTCCAGTGGCCCAGCCGTAAAAAACTTCAAACCAGGCGTGCGGAGAAGTATGATGGCAGGACGCATCCGTCGGAGTTCCTCGGCATCTACACCATCAGCGGTGCAGGCTGCGGGGACGGAGACGACAAGATTCTCGCCAACTACTTCCCGCTTCGTGCTCAAGCCCAGCGTCAGATCTTGGCTCATGCACTTGCCGGACAGCTCCATATCCTCTGGGCAGATCTGTGCCATTAGTTTGTTGGCGCCTTCACGGTGGCCACAAACCTCATGTCCAAGAGAGTGACCTTCATCTCGCTCGCCCGGAAGGAAGGAGAGTCCTGCGCAAGTTCATTCAGAGATTCAGCCGTGTGCACTACAACATCGGGACGTCCACCCTGCCGCGGTGATCAGCGCGTTTCATCGAATGTGCGGAACCGCGGGATGAGGAGGAGATGGCGATGTGCAAAGTCAAGGACGTCGATGAGCTGTACGCCTTGGCCGACAAGTGTGCGCTGGCGAGGAAGGAGGAGACTCGGGAGAGAATGCGGAAGCAGGATCTGACAGTGAGGAGACCGCCCCGGCAAAGAAGGGTCGGCGGCGAGGCAGCAGGAAGAAGAAATGTAGAGAAGTGCTAGCTGTTGAGCAGTCCGGCAACGGAGGTGGCGACAAGAACGCCAAGGCTGGTGGCTCCGGCAAGGTGGTTGCCGACGCCAACCACCGGTCGGTGGCGGCCGCCGACAAGCTGTGACGGCTCCGGCAAGCGATCTTGCAAGATCCACCGCACCAAGGGCCACGACCTCCGTGAGCTGCAAGAAGGTCGAGCAGCTTGTCGAACAGCCAGAGGGCTGAGTACGAGCGGCGCGACAAGGAGAAGGCCCAGGAAGGTGCTGGGGAGCAAGCAAACGCGTCCGGCCGGGGAGGACGCCGTGGCAAGGCCAAGCAACGGCAAGGAGATAGAACTCCCCGCGGCCGCGACAGGGATGAAGATGATGACGACGACGAAGATATGGAAGACGACGATGCCGATGAGCAGGAGTTTCAGAAAGCCACAGAGGTCCTCTGCGTTGACGGAGGTGCTTCCCTGCATACCTCACACCGCCAACTCAAGCAATGGATGCGGGAGGTCAATGCGGCGGAACCATCCGTAGATTCACGCCAAGCCTCTCAAGTGGTCCAAAGACGCCTATCATTTTTGATATTGAGGACCACCCTGATCGCATAAGCTGCGGTCGGGTGCTTGCCGATGTTGGTCTCACCAACCATCCGCAACCTCAAGGTCACCAAAATGCTAGTTGACGGCGGGCCGGCTTGAATCTGATCTCCTCCAGCGGTGCTCCTGAAGCTTCAAATCCTGACAGCGAGCTCGAAGAGGCGGAACCTTCCAAGGAATCAATCCGGGAAGGAGCAAGCCAAAAGGGAAGATTACGTTGCCGGTAACATTTGGCAGCGAGCTGAACTTTAGGACTGAGAGGGTCACATTCGACGTTGCCGATTTCCCATTGCCTTACAATGGGATACTTGGCCGTCCAGCACTCGCCAAGTTCATGGTAGCCTCTCACTACGCCTACAACTTACTCAAGATGCCAGGCCCGATAAGCGTCATCTCTGTCCATGGCGACAAGAAGGATGCCCTTACCTATGCCGACAAGATCTACCGGGATGCAGCAGCCGCGACAGATTGCCAAACACTTGCCGTTGAAGCTCCCGGGGGGAAGAAGACAAAGTCCAAGTCCGGCAAGAGCTCTGATGCTCACTCCGGCAAGCGCACCTCTTCGGAGTGCTGCGCTACCGTCGAGGACGCACCATCGAGCTCCACCGGCAAGTGCAAGAAGATGGTGGCTCCGCCAAAGACCAAGAAGGTGCCCGCCAAGGAGGACGGCACTGGTGGTACATTTACCATCAGTGCCTCTCTCGACCCTAAATAGGAAGGCGGCGCCCGTTGCTTTCTGCGGCGAATGTCGACGTGTTTGCATGGCAACCGTCTGACATCCCCGATGTTCCCAGGAAAGTGATTGAGCACCGCTTGGCCGTTTGTCCTCATGCACGGCCCGTCAAGCAAAAAGTCAGGAAGCAAGTTGTGGAACACCAAGAATTCATAGCGGAAGAAATCAAGAAACTGGAAGCAGCAGGCCTTGTCAGAGGAGTGCTCCATCCTACGTGGTTGGCCAATCCTGTAGTCGTGCGCAAGGCAAATGGAAAATGGAGACTTTGTATTGACTTCACGGATGTTAATAAAGCCTGTCCCAAAGATCCATTTCCCTTGCCGCGCATTGACCAGATTGTTGACTCCACGGCTGGATGTGATTTGCTTTCGTTTCTTGATGCATAATCAGGATACCATCAGATCTTCATGGCTGAAGAAGATGAGGAGAAGACCGCATTCATTACACGATGTGGCACATACTGTTTCATACGGATGCCTTTCGGTTTGAAGAATGCTGGTTCAACATTTGCAAGGGTAGTCCATGATGCTTTTGAGCCGCAAATGCATAGAAATGTAGAAGCCTACATGGATGACATAGTGGTCAAAAGCAAGGACAAAGCAACTCTGGTTCAAGATTTGGACGAGACCTTTGCAAATCTGCGCAAGATCAACCTCAAGCTCAACCCCGAGAAGTGCGTGTTTGGAGTCCATTCCGGAAAGCTTCTCGGGTTCTTCGTGTCTCAGCGAGGGATTGAAGCTAATCCCGACAAGATCAAGGCCATTGAGCAGATTGAAGCACCAAGGCGCGTCAAGGATGTACGAAGACTTGCCGGTTGCGTAGCTGCTCTCAAAGAGGTTTATTTCTAGGTTCTGCTGAGCATACCGCCGCTTTTTCAAGATTTTGAAAAGGCAGGTCCAATGAAATGGACTCGAAGCGGAGGCTGCGCTGCAGGACTTAAAGAGATACCTGTCCTCCACTCCAACACTTGTCGCACCTAAACCACAAGAGAAGTTGTTGCTATATAGAGCAGCAACCAATCAAGTGGTTAGTGCTGCGTTAGTAGCGGAGAGGGAGGCGGATGACGAGCCAAAGAACCACGGCAAGCACATCCAGCGACAAGCAGGGGGCTTCACCGACAAGCTCTAGTCCCGACAAGGATGAATCCGTGCAGACACATGACCAGATGCAGAAAAGGATGGTGCAGCGCCCAGTCTACTTTGTCAGTTCCCTCCTGCAGGGGGCTAGGTCAAGGTACTCGGGTGTGCAGAAATTGCTTTTCGGCCTCCTGATGGCCTCGAGAAAGCTGCGCCATTACTTCCAAGCACATGAGATCACAGTTTTCACTCGCTTTCCGCTGAAGAGGATACTGCAGAATTGAGCGGCAGGCGGGGATTGTCGAGTGGGCATTGGGCTGTCAAGCTTTGGTCTCAAGGTTGAAAGCACATCAACTATCCAAAGCGAGGCGTTGGCAGAATTCATAGCAGAATGGACGCCAACGCCCGGATGAAGAGATTCCGGAGACGAGCATTCCCGTCAAAGAAGCAAGCAAAGAGTGGCTGATGTACTTTGATGGTGCCTTCTCGCTGCAAGGCGCCCGGTGCGGCGTCTTGCTTATCGCACCAACCGGAGAGCACCTCAAGCACGTAGTCGGATGCACTTTCCCAAGGAGCAAGCAACAAACAATCTGCAGAGTATGAAGGTTTGCTTGCCGGTCTCGAGATCGCATGGACCTTGGGATCAAAAAAGCTTATTGTCGGGGGTGACTCGCAACTTGTCGTCCGCCAAGTGACCAAAAGATTACGAGTCCGTTGATGGAAGCCTACGTTGATGAAGTGAGGAAGCTAGAAGAGCACTTTGACGGGCTCGCAAATGGAACATGTTCCAAGAGCTCAAAATGATATTGTCGACGGCACAGCAAAGTGCGCCGCACTTAAGTTGCCTGTGGAACCAGGGATTTTCGTGCTCAAGCTGACTCAGCCAACAGTAACACCATCAGATGGACAAAGCAAGAAGAGGAAGTTGATCTCTGGCGAATACTTTCCGACAGAGCTTCCCTAAGCCGTCGTTGTGAATGTCCCCGGGATCAACACCAACAGTGCTAAGGCAGTCTGCCCGACAAGCCCTGTGGTTTGTTTCGTTGAAGCGGGCGCTTCCGACAAGTTTTGCTCCGGCAAGCTTGCCGGGAGCATCAAGCTCCGGCAGAGCAGCAGGTTCTTGCCGTAGAGAAGCCGATGCTCCCGCAACTGATGTGCCTTTAGTCCTTGTTGTCGAGCCACAAGCTCCAAGATGGGCGCAACAGATTGTCCATTTCCTTGAGACGGAGAACTTCCGAAGAGCAAGAAGAAGCGGAAAGAGTAGCCCGGCAGTCAAGTATGTACCAGTTTGTCGACGGCATCTGCATGTAAGAAGACTCAACGGTGTGAAATTGAAGTGTATTCCCAGGGAAGATGGACAGAAGCTGTTGGCAGAGATACACAGAGGCATATGTGGTCACCACATTGGCGCAAGAGCACTTGCTAGCAAAGCTTTCCGGCAAGGTTTCTTTTGGCCGACAGCCCTCCAGGATGCAACTGCACAAGTAACCAAGTGTGAAGCGTGCCAGTTCCATTCCAAACAGATACACCAGCCAGCTCAAGCTCTCCAGACGATCCCTTTATCCTGGCCATTTTCGTCCGGGGCTCGACATCTCGGCCCCTTCCCCGAAGCTGTCGGGGCTTTGAGCACTTGTACGTCGCCATCGACAAGTTCACAAAGTGGCCGGAAGTGGAAGCGATGAGGAAGGTGGCACGGATCGGCGATCAAGTTTTCGGTCGATTGTTTGCCGTTTGAATCCCTAACAGGATCATCACCGACAACGGCACACAATTCTTAATCGCACCTTCATGCAGTACGTCCAAGATCTTGGCGCCAAGGTCTGCTTTGCTTCCGTTGCTCACCCGAGAAGCAACGCTCAAGCAGAGAGGGCAAATGCTGAAGTGCTGCGCGGGCTCAAGACCAGGACTTTCGACAGGCTGCACAAGTGCGGAAGAAACTGGATCGGCGGCTGCCGGTGGTTCTTTGGTCGATCAGACGACGCCAAATCGAGCCACCGCCGGACACCCTTTTCTCTAGTCTATGGAGCAGAGGCAGTTCTCCCCACGGAACTCAGATCACGGATCGCCTCGAGTGCTCGCTTATGATGAGCTTGAGCAAGAGCAGCTGCGACAAGATGACGCTACCGCAACTTGAGGAGGATCGTCTTCAGGGCCATTGGCGAAGCTGCTCGCTACCAGCAAGCTTTGCATCGCTACCATAGCCGCAGAGTTAGTGCGAAGTCTCGAGGAAGGCGACCTTGTTCTTCGACAGCGTTCAGTCCGCCAAGAATTCAAACAAGTTGACGCCTTGAAGTGGGAAGGCCCTTATCGGGTGAAACGAGTCACTAGGCCTGGCGCTGTCACTTTGAGAACGAAGATGGCATCCCGGTGAGCAACTCCTGGAACATTGAGCATCTTCGTAAGTTTTACCCATAAGGCGCGGTTGCCGGAACCCGTTCCGGCAACCACCTTTTGTACAAGTCTTGTCGCTGTTGCATGTAATCCTTTGTACAAAGCCGGGCGCAGACCCCGTGCATCAGTGAAGCTCATGTGTTGCGCACAACTTGTCAAATTCATGCTTTCATCATTTTATTGCATGTTTTGGCTAACACTTTGTGCAGCAACCACACCCGGTAA
Organism: Aegilops bicornis; assembly: GCA_021605145.1. Classification (NCBI taxonomy): domain Eukaryota; kingdom Viridiplantae; phylum Streptophyta; class Magnoliopsida; order Poales; family Poaceae; genus Aegilops; species Aegilops bicornis. The sequence continues at coordinate 350,645,749 of CM038672.1, forward strand.
GCAAAATTGAGCCGCTGGGCTCCATAACTTTATTTCCTCTTCTTTCTCTTTTCTCAAAGAAAGGAAGGCTCCCTCGTGCACAAGTTAACCAGGGGGGAAGGAGGAGATAGTACTATGGACCAGGCACCGCTTGAGGAAGTTTCACCTCATCGAGAAGCAAGAGACAGAAAAGCTAAGTTGCCAAAGTTTGAGCAATCAATTTTTAAATTTTTTAAGTTATCTTCCTCGAATGATAGTACTTTGTATCGAAAACCTGTGCGCAGAGGAACCAACTCGCAGGCTAGTCGCGCCCTTACTTTGTTTCGAGTCCGCTCAACAACTTAAGTGTGCTGCGGCTAGTCGCGACAAGGTTGCTTGTCGGAGGCGGCACTGCCAGCAGGTTGTCGACGTTCGCACTCAGCGCCATGGCAAAGGTGCCAGCGACAAGTCCCCAACTGAGTAGGTCAGAAACGTACAAAGGAAGGAGTCAAGTAGAGGAAATAACGTTGCATTGATCGCCTAAGATAGAGTATATTACAAAATAACTTGTCGCTGATCTAACAAAGTGTTCTAAACATGATCAGCAGCGACAAAGGAAAGATAAAATTGGCGGCCTAGTCTACGCGGTCGCCATCAATCCACTTGATCTTGTTCACCTTGTCCACAATGGGTGCGACAAGGGCTTTGAAACTCCTCCACGTTGGCATCTGGCGGCAAGGATCCGAGGACGCCGTTAAGGTTGAGGCCCGGATTGCGGAAGGCCACCTTTATCAACACCTTCTCGAGGGCTCTGCAGATCTGGCGTGATTCCTCGGCCAGCTGCTTTGGGACCTCTTCCCGAGTCGCTGGAGACCTGTCACCACGCCTTTGAAGAATAAACTGAGTTTGGCGCTGGGTTGGAGATGCTCGTCGGAGGAGTATGCAAGGTCCGCCATCCCAGCTCCATCAGCTCGTTGTGGATGTCGTGGCGGTGTCCACAACACCTTCAGTCCAGTGCTCCACGCTCTCCCTCAAGGTGCTCTGGGTGGAGGCAGCATTCGCTAGCAGCTCCTCCTTGGCCTTGATCGTCTCCAACAAGCCCACCTCCCGGTCCCTAGCGCCGTCCAACGTATGCGTCAGAGTGGTCAGCTTCAGCTCAAGATCCGCCTTGGAATCCTTGGCGGCGTCGAGCTCCTTGCCCCTATCAGCGAGACGGCTCTGCAGCTCGCCAAGAGTGTAGGCGTCCTTCTCGCGCTCATGCTTGAGCGCGGCAAGCTCTTCGCCGCTCTTCTTGAGGCTGGCCTCCAGCTGTGCCACCTTCGCCTTCAGCTCTTCCTTGGCGGCCTCGGCGGCTGCGGCAGCATCCTTCGCTTCCTGAAGCACCCCGCCAAGTGACTCCTCACGCGCGGCAAGGTCTTCTTCGTGGCTGTCCAGGTTGACCTTCCGCTGCGCCAGCTCGCTTTCCTGCGCGGAGAGCTTCTCGGCAGCCAGCCGCTGCTCCTCCTCATCTGCGGCCTTCTCAAGGATGAAGGCCGTGCGCTCTTCTGCGAGTTGCCCCCGCGCTTCTGCTACGTCGCGGAGAGCTTCTTGGTTGGCACTCCGGAGCTCTTCTGCGCGCTTCTCCATGTCCGCTCCTGCCCTCGCGACAAGTGCTTCCCGGGACTCCAACTTGGCTTGCCGGTAGCGCGATAGAGCGACAAGAGCTTCTTCAGAGCTGCTCCTCCTCGAGACTTCGCCGCTGCTTTGCTGCTTGGCGCGTCCACCAGCGTCGGCCAGCCAGAGGCGAGTAGCTCACCGTCGAAGGTCTCTCCCTCGACCGGCCTGGAGCTCGGTTCCTGTGGGAGTTTGATGAAGACACCCTCGCCCGGCCTTGGTAGGCGCTGGCTGGGGCTCCTCGAGCCCGACGCCTTATAACAGCAGCGGGGAGTCGGCTATCGGTGTAGCGCTGGCGCTCCTGCGACCTCGGGGCCGTCGGTCGATCGCCCGACCCTCGCCCGGCTTCTGCGTCGGCAGCCTCGGTGGCCTTCGCCATCAGGCTCGTCGGCGACGGCCTCTTCTTCCACAAAGAACGACCTCTTCTTCCTCGACGGCGGCCTCGTCGGTGTTGCCTTGGCCTTCCTCCGCCCGGCGGCCTCGACCTCCATCGGCTCTGCGTCAGACGAAGAAAGCGCAGATCAAGCAAATGTTCAAAAGAGAAACAAAAGAAAGCAATCCCAAGGGTAATTTTCGTGTTAGGAAATTTCCCGCAACGTGATCCGCAGCCATGGCCTCGACCACTGGAGGGTCACTGGCGCTGTCCCTTGCCGGGGTGGCCTCCCTTGCCGGAGTGGCCTCCCTTGTCGGAGGGCGCTCCCTTGCCGGAGATTCCTCCCTTGGCGGCGTAGTGGCAGCAGACAGGATTTCGGGGGCGGCTTCCGAGCCCTCCTGATGAGGCTGCTCTGCTCCTACACAAGCAAACAATCAGGTATCAACGAAGAAGAGGCACCCCTGCACACCTAATAGTAAGGAGAAAACTGCACACTTACTGCAGGGGCTGTCTTTGGGGGCTGCTCTGAGGAAGGGTTGCTGGTCCGGCAAGGGGGTCTCGGCGCGTCCCTGTTGCCACGGAGAATCGTCCTCAACGACGACCGTCGGGATCTTAGCCCTCTTCGACGCTCTGGGCCAGCGTCACGAAAAGGAAAGAGCCCGAGCGAAGCCTATCAGATTCAAGATGAAGCAATAAAATTGAAAAAATACAAGCACAATCTCAAGAGCTTACTCTTCGCCTTCCTCCTCGGAGCTGAGCGCGGAGAAGTCAAACTCCGGCTCGCCTCCGGTGCGACGAGACGGGGGAGTGGGCTCTCTTGGCCGCTTGGCGGAGGCGTCGGCGGTGGCCTGAGAAGATCTCGCCCCAGTTGTCGCAGTAGTGTGAGGCGCTCCCGCGGCAACATCGCTTGCCGCGGTGGAGCGCGTCGCGCGGCGCTGCTGCTGTGGGCCAGTCTGCCGCCCCGACTCGTCTCCGGCCTTGCGGAGACGCCTCTTCGGCGGAACTGGGGGCTCCGCTGGCGGCAAGTCGCTGGGTGGTGGAGAAGAAGCGCCCTCGGCGGGTCCACTCGACCCGGCCTCGGGCTCGACAAGCTCGTCCTCGCCGGTGATCTCCCTCGCTTCGGCAAGGCTTGCCGCCGCCATGGCGTCCGCCTCCTCCACGGTATACCCGAAGGCTCCGGTGGCGGCTGCCGCCTCCTCCACCCTGGTGGCAATACGCGCCATCTCCTCGTCGGTAGTGTCGCGAGTGAGCCTTTTCTGCTCGTCGGAGCGGATCGGCACTTCTTCCAAGTCGTCGAAGAACTGCTGCACGACCTCATCGGGGGGCTCCTGCCAGGTTGGAACGATCCCATGGGAATCGCACAACGGCATCATGGCGCGGGTGTGCTCGAGCGCTGAGTTGTTGCACAACGGGACGACCCCCCTCGGCAACCTAAACCACTCAGGGTGATCGGGGTCGTTCTTGAACAGCTCTAGCAGCATCACATCCAACTCCAAGACGGTGAAATTCCAGTTCAGGCCAGGCGCAACCTCATAATATACGCCGCATTTTGGAACTCCCAAGCAGGCCTCCTCCTCTCCTGCAAGGGAAGCGATGGCGGCGAAGGAAGTCTGCGCCAACTGCGCCTCACGGTTAATCCGGCAAGCCCGAGGCGCAAAATCCGGTCACGGCTATCTTCAACCTCGCATCCTCCGGCGTAAGTTACTCCAATCTCTGCCGCGCACTATTGGGGTTTGGCGACGCAGCGATGAATGGATGCGGGTTCTCCTCTACGACCCAACACCAATTGGCTCTCCACTCCTCCCACTTGTTGCGGAACTCTCCTTCTAGATAGGCTTCTTTCTTGCCGATCCTGGAGACCCAAGCTATCCCTCGGCAAGTGGCTCTCCTCTCTCGACGCGGGGCACGAAGAAGTGGCGGAAGAGTGCCACATTTGGGTGGACTCCGACAAAGTTTTCGCAAAGGTGCGCGAAAACTGCCATGGTCAAGACGGCGTTGGGGGTGAAATCAAGGAGGCGGAGGCCAAATGTGTTCATGATGTCGCAGAAGAATTCGGAAAAGGGCGGGCAAAGCCCGCAATAGAAGAAAAGGGCAATAAAGGGGTACCCAGTTGGGGCCAAATCAGAAGCGGAGGCGGGGAGTACCTTCGTGCGCGGATGCGCACGCGTCTCCGTCGACCAAGAGAGATAGAAGACATCCCGCAGCTCCCTTGCGCCGAGCTTGGGGGGGCAAGATGGCCCGCTCCTTGCGCAACGCCGCGAGCCGCTGCGCCTCGGCCGACTTGACGCCCTTCTCCTTGTCGGCTTTCGGAGCCATGACGAGGGCGGCGGAGGAGGCCGACGGCGGTGAGCGCGCTTGTATGGCGAAGAAGCGGCGCTGCTCTTCGCACCGGAGAAGAAGGGGAGCGGCGGTGGTTTTCTTGACAAGACAGCAATGGCGGAGTGGACGGCCTGCCCTGTTTTCTCCTCTTATAAAGAGGGGAGGGGCGGATGTTCCGCTTTTCCTAATAAAGAAACCCCACGACCACGCCCACGATCTTCGCACGACGCCACGTTCGTGCGTGCCGTTAGTGGGGGTCGTGGTGGGACTGGGCGAAGGCGGCGTGGTCGAGGCCGCGTGTGACCGTGCACTGTTTTGGGCCTGGCCCGCAGACCTCGGCACCGTGCACGGCCCAGGCCGGGGCTCTGTCGGTGTACTAGAGTAGGGTACCCTAGTATCCCGTACTGCAGCACGGACAGTTGCAGCACCCCGCGGCAGGGTTTGCCTCGTCACCGCCAAGATCCTCCGTGGCTCCTTTGGAGCCATTCAAGAACAAAGTATTTGATTAAGAAGACAAGGCCCCGGCAAGAGGAGCTTGCCGGGAAGGCCACTCAAGGCATGCTGAAGAACAAGCCCCCGCACGAGGAGCTTGCCCGGAAGGCTCGGAGCGCGACAAGCCTCCGGACGCGACAAGGATTCGGCCGCGGCAAGGCGCTTGCCGCGGCAAGCAACCTCTCTCCATCTCCGCTCCAGCTCATCCAGCAACGTGTCGCCACGGGACCATTCCATGCACGCGTGTCGAGAGGCTGTGCAGCCAGCGGAGAGCAGCGATAAGCGGCGCTGACAAGCTTGCCATCGTGGCGAGCGGTGGCGCACCTGACGGTCTCTGTTGCACTGTTTGGGCGACAATGACGGGCATTTATTGCTTTTGTCCCTTGCCGTCGAGTTAGGTATTTTGCACCTTTATAATCGCTCGAGTAGGTGTACCAACTCCTGTTTTTACATTTGTACCCTCGCCTATGTTGCCACCTGTCGGAGACCCCTTGAGCATATAAAAGGAGGCCCATGCACAACGTAGAGGGGGTTGGAGTTTCGGTTCATTCGACTCACTAGAGACCAGATACGCTCACGCTAGGTTTTGTAGCTCGCATCGCTCCCTAGCAAGAACACAATACATCAAACAAGCAGCAGTAGGATTTTTATCTCTCCGGAGAGCTCCGAAGGTGGGTAAACTGCTCGTGTGCCTCGCCTCGATCCGCTCTTCGTGCGATCTCCGCCCCCCTCCTAACCACAAAGGGGCCTGGTCCGCCGGCCCCATTGGTGTTCGTGGGTACGATCAGCCCCCCCCCCCCCCCCCCGACACAAACCCAAACACCTACAAACCCGAAGTGATTGAGCATCACTTAAGAGATTGATCCTGCGTGGATTCGACGCTTGTTACCTTTGAAGACTGTGCTTCTTCCAGACGGTTAGGCGTCATGGTCTAGAGCATCCAAGAGGAATTGTGGATCGCCGAGTGACCAAGTTTGTGAAGGTTCGGAAGTCACCTGAAGACTTGCCATGAGTGATTGGGCGAGGTCTGTGTGACCTTAGCTCAAGGAGAATACAGTGAGGACTGTTTGTCCGGGACTGTGTGTCCTCAGGTTTTAATACCTAGCCGCTCCAACCAGATGTACAACTGAGACAACAGTTGGAACTGGTCTACCAAATCATTGTCTTCACCAAGCCTACTAGTTCTATTTCCTCAACTTTCCATTTCCTCATTACTGTGTTGTGCGCTTGTTCATATATGTGTTTGAAGACTTTGACTGAAGACTTTCTCAATTTTCTCAGTTCAATTTCTTTAGTTTGTTTGTCTTCATCCTGTGTTTACGCTTTTTGTACTCTTTGTTTTTCTTCATTTCATCATGATGACCATGCTTGTGTTCTGTTATGTTTACTTCTGAGTACTTATTCCGCAGCAAGTAGTCCTTCGCTAAGGAATTTCCTCACCCGCAAATTCCTCGGTGAAGAATTCATAAAAATCGCCTTTTCACCCCCCTCTAGTCGATATAACGCACTTTCAATTGGAATCAGAGCAAGGTACTCCCTTGTTCTGTGTGATTTTGGTTTAACCGCCTGGAGTTTTAGTTATGTCGACCACAGGAATGAAGACTGTGTCATGCCCCATTTTTGACGGTCACAAGTATCCCAAGTGGAAGGAAATGATGAAGAAGCGCCTCATGGCGATGAACAGCAAACTATGGACCGTCACTGAGATTGGTCTTACCGATATGTGCAAGATGGCAGAAGCTGATGACATTCGCAAGTACACTCTTCTCAAACTCACGACGAAGGACATCATCTGCTCCTGTCTGTCTCAAAATCAGTTCAGGAACATCATGCATCTCAATCATGCGAAGCTTATCTGGGACTGTCTCTCTGAGGTCTATGAAGGTCATCGAACCCATCATGATCCTTGGTTTGAGGACTACAATGAATCTCTCAAAGCGATGACATTCCAGAATCATCATCCTCTTCATCATGCCTTATGGCAAAAAGTGCTGAGGTAACCGAATGCTACCTATCCGAGTCTAGTGATGATGAATCTGGTGATGAATTTGGACCCAGCTATGTCAAACTTGCTTCCCTTGCCACTAAACAACAAAGAGCTTTGGAAAAAGTTCAATACATGCAAAATAGGAGCGATGATATCTTGGGTGAAGAAATGGATCAGTCAAAAGCTTTGGCTGAAAGTCTTCAGGGACTTCATACAAAGTATGACACCCTTCAAGATCATCATAACACTCTCTTATCTGATCATGAGAAGCTTTCTTATGAATTTATTCAAAGAAAGCAAGACCTTGAAAAGCTAAGAGTGAGTTATGAAGATCTTCAGAAGGAGCGCGATTCATTACTTGCTCAACAAATCAGCGCTGCTCAGGAAGAATTTGTTCCTCCATTTTTGAAATGCATTGAACGTGAATCTGCTAATTCATCACTTGAATGTTCAAATACTTCTAATGTTACAATTTCTTCACCTGCCTCTGCTATCACTAATTCCTCATCTGAGGACATTGCTAGTATCACTGATGATGCAGGGCTGAAGGAATTGTACATGATGCATGTACAAAAGCCTCAAAGGGCATCAGACTCTTTCTGATGTGCTTAAAAAGCAGATCATCAACAGGAACCCTAGGAAAGAGGGTATTGCCTTTGAGAGGAAACTCAATGCTGATGGTACATATTGGAAGCCTGAGCAGTACCCCAAAACTTCGTGGGTTGCTTCAAAGGGACCTCCAGTTGATCCATCCAATTTATCTGGCTTTACATGTGAATCTTCTCATTCTTCTGATGAGTTATTTGACTCCAACTATAAATTGTTCAAAAATCAGAATGGTGAAGTATTTGCTGGATATGTTGGCACTAACTGCAGGAGGTTCCCCTATGAATAAAATCTGGGTTCCCAAAAGGTACCTTGAAAGTCTTTAGGTGAATGTCCTCATGACACCACCTGTGAAGAATAGGAACCCCAGATCAAATTGTTCATATGGACCAAATTCTTCATATGTATCCAAGTCCTCATATGGACCAAATTCCTCACATGGATCAAATTCCTCAAAAGGATCAAAGTCCTCATATGAATATCATCGTTCTAACAACCCTGTTTCGCAGGGAAGAGATAAGGGCTATGAATATGAGCATTATTCTTCTAATCATTATGTTCATAAGTCCTCAAAGAATTTCTTTGCTTATTCATATGCTTACCCTAACTCCTCTTATGTGAAACGAAATGGATTAGCATCTATGCCACCTTTCTCGTATGGAGCTCGCAGAGTGATGAACTCTTTGCCACCCCTTCAGACATGGGTGGTGAAGAAAAAGAACTAATCTCTTCTGCAGGGTTAGGTCTCCAGACGTGCGTGAACGTCTGAAGAATTTGCTGGAGACCTGAAAATGCCTGAAAGGACGCATGCTAATCATGAAGAAATGAACTTTCATTTCTCACGTCCTCATACTGCTTTATCTGTTCTATTACTTGATGAAATTGATCTGATATTGATGTCATATTCTTCACTGATGAAGTATATGAGTTCATAAGCTGCACTAATTCATCTGCTGGATGATCAACCCAAAGCCACTGAGTGGGTCCTCGATAGTGGATGTACAAATCACATGACTGGTGACAAGATTCTTTTGATGGATGCTCCCTTATCTCCATCTCATCTGAAGCATATCATCTTCGCTGACAAAGGCAAAAGTCAGGTATTGGGTCTAGGTAAGGTTGTGATCACAAAGGATCGACACATGGACAAAGTCATGCTTGTCGAGTCCTTAGGATACAACCTCATGTCTGTCTCAATGCTTTGTGATCTTGATATGGTTGTTATCTTTGGCAAGTATCGTTGCGTTGTGGTTGTGGAAGCTGACAATTCCAAAGTCTTCGAAGGCTTTAGGAGAGGAAACTTGTATATTGTTGATTTCTCTACAGGACCGCAACCAGCCGTGCGCCTACTTGCAAAAGCTTAGAAGGCTGGCTATGGCATCGACGACTTGGTCATGCAGGCATGAGGAATTTGCACACGCTTGCAAAGAAGAAGCATGTCATTGGCATTGAGAATGTTAAATTCCTCAAGGATCACTTATGCGGAGCCTGTGAAGCTGGGAAGATGACAAAGGCTAAGCATCCAGCGAAGACTATCATGACCACTACTCGTCCATTTGAATTGCTTCATATGGATCTCTTCGGTCCTAACCATTATTCTGCAGTTTCAAATGATGCATCTCAATATGGCTTTGTTATTGTTGATGATTACTCTCGATACACATGGGTACACATTGTTACTTACAAACATGAAGTGCAGGAAGTCTTCAAACGATTTTCATCGAGGGCTTCAACCAACTTTGGTGTGAAGATCAAGCACATCAGAAGTGACAATGGAACTGAGTTCAAGAATTCTGGTCTTGATGACTATCTTGATGAACTTGGTATTACTCATGAGTTATCTGCACCTTATACTCCTCAGCAGAATGGCGTCATGGAGCACAAGAACGGGACTCTTGCTGAGATGGCTCGCACTATGCTTGATGAATACAAAACGCCTCGTCGTTTCTGGATTGATGCAATTGATACTGCGTGCCACATCATCAACAAAGTATATCTTCACAAATTCTTCAAGAAGACTGCCTATGAACTCCTCAACGACAAGAAACCCAATGTGAGTTATTTCAAAGTCTTCGGTGCTAAATGCTGGATTAGAGATCCTCATCACAACTCTAAATTTGCACCGAAAGCACATGAAGGTTTCATGCTTGGTTACGGAAAGGACTCGCACACCTACAGAGTCTTTAACAATGTTCTTCACAGGGTTGTTGAAACTGTAGATGTGCGGTTCGATGAAAATAATGGCTCGCAAAGAGAGCACCTACCTTCTGTGATAGATGAACCAGCACCTGAGGAAACTATCAAGTTCAAGGCTACTGAGGATGTCATTCCTACCGAAGAATCTGCTGAAGAATTCATTCCAGAACATGAAGAACGTCGAGCTAATGCACATGAAGAAATTGCTGAAGAAAATGGTGCTGAAGAAAATTCTGATCAAATTCCTCGACGACAACCAGCTCATCCTCGCGTTGCAAAAGAAGTGCAAGTTGAAAAGATCATCGATGACATTGAAGCACCAGGTCCTCTCACACGCTCAAAATCTTCACATTTATCTAACTTTTGTGGGCACTATGCTTTTGTCTCTATCACAGAGCCCACTAAGGTAGATGAAGCATTTCTGGAGCCTGAGTGGATTCAGGCCATGCAAGAAGAATTACATCAGTTCGAGCTCAACAACGTCTGGGAACTGGTCAAATGTCCAGATCCTCGCAAGCACAATATCATTGGCACAAAGTGGATCTACCGCAACAAGCAAGATGAAAATGGCCTCGTGGTGAGGAATAAGGCACGACTTGTAGCTCAAGGCTACACACAGGTTGAAGGAATTGATTTCGATGAAACTTTTGCACCTGTTGCTAGAATTGAGGCTATTCGCATATTACTTGCTTATGCTAACCATCATGATATCACTTTATATCAAATGGAGGTGAAAAGTGCATTCCTCAATGGTAAGCTTGAGGAAGAAGTATATGTTGCTCAACCCCCAGATTTTGAAGATCCAAAGCATCCTGACAAAGTCTTCAGACTCAATAAGGCCCTCTATGGCCTCAAGCAGGCCCCTCGGGCGTGGTATGATACTTTGAAGGAATTCCTCATGAAGAAAGGCTTCAAACCCGGTTCACTCGACCCTACTCTTTTCACTAAATCTTATAGTGGTGAACTGTTTGTGTGCCAAATATATGTTCATGATATTATCTTTGGCTGTACTAACCAACGTTATAGTGATGAATTTGCCTATATGATGAGTGAAGAATATCAAATTTCTATGATGGGAGAATTGAAATTCTTCTTAGGTCTTCAAATTCATCAACAACGCAATGGCATATTCATATCTCAGGAGAAATACCTCAAGGATGTACTGAGGAAATTCGGCATGCAAGATTGCAAAGGCGTCAAATTCCTATGCCCACAAATGGCCATCTGTGCACTGATGAAAATGGTATTGACCTCGATCATAAGGTATACCGCTCCATGATTGGTTCTTTATTGTACTTATGTGCATCTAGGCCAGATATTATGCTTAGTGTTTGCATGTGTGCCCGATTTCAAGCTACACCGAAGGAATCACACCATCAGGCTGTGAAGCAGATTCTTCGATATCTAGCTCACACACCAACACTTGGATTATGGTACCCCAAGGGCTCGGCTTTTGATCTCGTTGGATATTCTGACTCTAACAATGCTGGTGATCGTGTGGACTGCAAGTCAACATCTGGTACATGTCATTTCCTCGGACGATCTTTGGTCTGTTGGTCCTCGAAGAAACAGAACTGCGTATCACTGTCTACTGCTGAAGTTGAGTACATTGCTACTGGTTCTTGCTATGCTTAATTGTTGTGGATGAATCAAACTCTCAAGGACTATGACATCAACGTGAAGAATGTGCCTCTCTTCTGTGAGAATGAGAGTGCCATCAAGATTGCTCACAACCCAGTTCAACACTCGAAGACAAAGCACATTCAGATTTTTCATCATTTTCTTCGTGATCATGTGTTGAAGGGCGACATTTCTATTGAGCATGTGAAGACTCAAGAACAGCTGGCCGATATCTTCACAAAGCCTTTGGATGAGAAGAGATTTAGCAAGTTGCGATGTGAGCTAAATATATTAGAATCTTCTAATGTTCTTTGAAAAGGACACTCATCCTAACACTTACGCAAAATTGATGACTTAGATGTGCAACACATGAAGAAATGTATTTCTTCAATCAATGAAGAATAACACTCTAAGTGTGAAGAAATTAACAAAGAATTTGATTCTCAGAATCCTACGACAATTGTACACGGTGTCGGAAATCATCATTCTTATACGGTGGGTCACGCCACCACCAAAAGTTGAAAATCTTCAAATTTGAGTTTTTTGTTGAAACTCCTCAGTTGTTCATGTTCTTCAACTTTGAATTGTCTTCACTATTTCCGTTGTTTTTCTTCATTATATATATATATATATAAACACTATTCTGATCACAGGATTAGAATAATATTCTGATCACAGCATGAACTTCCCGAGTAACGCGCGTGACCTTCCCCGAGTACTAGGTTGAACTTCAGCTAAAAAGTGTCCAAATGGGGCTTGCGATATACCGTTGGAAAGCTATGGACACCAATATCATGATCCAAGTTAAATTTTTGGCAAAATTTAAACTGTTTAAGAGCAGTTTTGAAAACTGTTTTTCTTCATCCAAAAAACGTGAATTGTATTTTCGATCGCATTTCTAAACCATTTATCGGAATGAGGTAAATAATATAGCATTGGAAAGCTGCTGGAAAACCGCTCCTTCGACAGGTTGAAAGTTTTCTCTAATTCCCTAGGGATAAAGAGTAATTTTGAAAATTGTAAAATTTCATAAACCGAACAGCCGAGTTCGTATTTTCAATGTAATTTCTAAACGGCTAACCCATTTGAGGCAAATGACATGGCATTGGAAAGCTTGTGAAAATGCGCTACCTTTTCATGTTAAAAGTTTTTTCTAATTTGGAAAGGTTTAAAAGTAATTCAGAAAACGGTACAAGTTCCATCGAGTTCGTAGTTTTGAGCTAATTTTTTAACCATACGTCCGAATGCAACAAATGATACGGCGTTGGAAAACTTGAGAAAATGCGAAACTTTTGTATATATATTGTTTCTCCTAATTCCTTACGGTTTTAAGTCAAATTGGAAAATGAATATAAACGTATTTTTGGCATAATTTCTACATACTTTATCGGAATGGGGCAAATAATATACTGCTGAAGAGTTAAGGAAAACGCGAAACTTTTTCATGTTGATGGTTTTCTCTGATTCCTTGCCATTTTCATGTAATTGCGAAAATGGCGAGATCATTCGTTCTGCCTTTATCGCGAAACTGAGTTTTTGGAAATGCACCGCGTGAAGAACCTGAACTTCTCGACACATGTACTTGAACTTCACTCTGTTTTTCACATGATTTTTTCTCCTATATCTCTATCCACTGCTCCTAGCTCTCCATCCACTCACTGGAATTGAGCAAGTGATATACCGATGGAAAGCTGCTGTAAACAGGCAACTTTCCCGTATTGATCATGTTTTCATACTCGCAACGATTTTAAAAGTTTTTCATCTAAAATTCATTCAGCGTAGTAGTTGAACTTCATGCTATTTTCACATTGAACTTCTGTGACGTATTTTTGTTTGTACACGCGCCGGAACTTCCCTCTGTACGAACCCGACCTTCGGGCTATCTTTACAATCGTGGCTTCCCCCGCGAATTATTCTGGTTAGTAGTGTTCTATATGATTTTAGTGTAATCTAGAAAAGTTTTTTAGCAACTAAATACCGGTTTTAAATAGAAATCTTTCTCGCTGGCGGATTTTGCTCTCGGGTCGTGATGAAATTGTGTTTATATTTTTGCAATTTTACTGCCTGATTTGTTCGACCTGAACTTCCCCTAGTGCTAGGTTGAACTTCCGTCAACATTGCCCAAATGGGGCTTGCGATATACCATTGGAAAGCTATGGACACCAGTATCATGACCCAACTTCAAATTTTGGCAAAATGTAAGTGGTTTAAGAGCAGTTTTGAAAACCGTTTTTTCTTCATACAAAAAACGGGAAACGTATTTTCGATCGCATTTTTAAACCATTTATCAGAATGAGGCAAATAATATGGCGTTGGAAAGCTGATGTAAAACCGCTCCTTCCACATGTTGAAAGTTTTTTCTAATTCCCTATGGTTGAAGGGTAATGTGGAAAATCATAAAATTTCGCAAATTGAACAACCGTGCTCGTATTTTTGTTTCCATTTCTAAACGCCTAATCCAATTGAGACAAATGATATGGCGTTGGAAAGCTTATGAAAATGCGCTTTTTTCTCATGTTGAAAGTTTTTTCTAATTTTGAATGGTTTAAGAGTAATTTAGAAAAAGGTACAAGTTCTACCAAGTTTGTATTTTTGATATATTTTTTAATCATTCGTCTGAACGTAGCAAATGATATGGTGTTGGAAAGCCTGAACAAATGCGGAACTTTCTAGTATATATTGTTTCTCCAAATTCATTACGGTTTTACGTTGATTTTGGAAATGGCTATAAACGTATTTTTGCCGTAATTTCTACAAACTTCATCGGAACGGGGCAAATAATATACTGTTGAAAAGCTATGAAAAATGCGAAAGTTTTTCATGTTGATGGTTTTCTCTGAATCCCGGCCATTTTCAAGTAATTTCAGAAACGGCGAGATCACTCGTTCTGCCTTTATTGCGAAACGGATTCGTCGAAAATGCATTGCATGAAGTACTTGAACTTCCGTGGCAGTTCTGCTTGAACTTCACTCTGTTTTTCACGTGATTTTTTTGCTCGTAGCTCTTCATTCACTCGCTAGAATTAAGCAAGTGATATACCGATGGAAAGCTGCTATAAACACGCAACTTTTCCATGTTGATCATTTTTTCATACTCGTGACATTTTTAAAAGTTTTTCTTGCGAAATTCATTCAGTGTAGTAGTTGAACTTCCTGCTGTTTTCACGTTGGACTTATGTGACATGTTTCCTTTTGTAATTTTCTCATCCATTTCGTCAGTGTTACACAAATGATATTCTTTTTGTACAAACCTCTCTCACAATATTTTTTTAACTTTATTCGACCGAGGACTTGAACTTACACAAATGATATTCCTGTCGTTTTGAGGTAAATTAGAAAATGGCAAGATCATGATTTCTGCGTTCATCGCGAACGAAAATGCACTGCGTGAAGTAGTTGAACTTCTGCGACATGCCTTTTTGAACTTCACTCTATTTTTTGCATGTTGTTTTTTGTCCGTAACTCCCAAACCAATTACCTGGAATTGAGCAAATGATATACCGATGGAAAGTTGTTGAAAACTCGCAACTTTCCTGTGTTGATCAGTTTTTCATACTTGCAATGGCTCAAAAGAATTTTTTTAATATATAAAAACGTGTTTTAAACGGTATACATTATAATTTTAAACCTCTCATCAAAATGTAGCATATAATATACTGTTGGAAAGCTTATGAATAGTAGCAAGTTTTTCATGTAGACAGACGTTACAAATTCGTTGTCGTTTGAGAGTAGTTTTAAAATGGCAAAAATAACATCGTTTTAGCGTGTTTTTACATGTAATTGAAGGTCGGACCTCTCGCACTAGAGTTCTTGAACTTCATTGGGAGGAGCACGTGAACTTCTTGCAACAAACGTTTTAGGCTTTTAGTTTTACATTTGTTTATTCTCACCAAACGCATTAGTGTAGTAGTTGAACTTCCGTTGTTTTCCCCTTGAACTTCATCTGTATTTTTGTTCAACCTCTCTCACAAGAATATTTGAACTTTCTCGGGCCGAGAACTTGAAACACACACCATCTGAAACACACACACCATGTAGTACGTGAACTTCAGGCTGTTATCACTTTGAACCGCTCTCTACTTTTGTTGCCCCAAGTCCTAAAACATTCATCACAATTGTGTATGTAACTCCTAGGTTTTTATAATATCTGAACTTCTCTACTTTATTAATTTGAACTTCTTAATTTTATTCTTAGAAAATAAAAAAATCTTTAAACATCGTACAACTTTTTTTAAATTAAACTTCATACTTTCATTTGGACTTCTAGCAAATACACAGTGAACCTCCTTTACAAGAACTTCTGATCTTCCTGGGGCGACCACGTGAACTTCTAGCAAAAGTCTCTTTAGACATTGTCTTTTTATTCCTTTTCCGTATATGAAACGCACTCTATGTAGTAGTTGAACCACTGGTAGTCTTCAATTCGAACTTCTAAAATACTAATTGAAATAACCATTAGAAATCCTAGGTTTTCATTTCATGGGTTGTATTAAAAAATGCTAAATTTGTGTTTTTTGGGGGGTTTTGAGCATGTAAATCCTATGCTTTACTATACTCTGAAGTTCTATGTTATTTTAATTTGAACTTCACCTTGGTTTGATTTTCTATTATCGGTTAGAATCTGAGTTTTTAGTAAACATTGAACCGGTCTGTTTATTTAATTTGAAGTTCTAGATATGTTTTAGAAATGGGGAAATCCATTTTTCTAATTACATTTTTTGTTTTTGCAATTTGACCTTCCATTTTGTGGATATTTCGATGGTGTGTTCCTTTTTGGGGGGGGGGGGACTTGTTGCAATGAACATTTTTAGGTTTTATTTTATTACCTTTTCCTCATCCAAACTTTTCTGTTGGCACGTGCCTACACACACAACTCACATGGTTCTAACACACATCTGCATCAAGATGTTCTAACATTTGAACTTCTGAGTTTTATTCTTTTAATAACGAGAAAATTAAAAAAATTATAGGCATTGAACTTCACCATTTTAAAATTTTTAACTTCTTAGTTTTCTTTAGTAATGGGAAAAATCTATTTTTTATAAACATCGAACCACTCCGTTATTTGAATTTGAGCATCTTTTTTTTGAAACGGGGAAAATATTTTTTATTTTTATTTTTTGAAATGTTTTTAAGTTGATTTTTTTACTTCTTCCTCCATTACTATTTTTGAACTTCTACATTTGTATTTTTTCAACTTCTTGTTTTTTTGATAATTGAACTTCTTGGTTTTAAAAATAAACAATGAACTTATCCGTTAGTTAAATTTAAACCTATAGGTTTTTTTTAGAAATGAGGAAAATCCGTTTTTTAAATTTTCTTGAACTTCTTGGTTTTATTCTTTAGTGACTAGGAAATTTGATTTTTGTACTTAAAATTGAACCGCTCCTACTTTACTTTGAACTTCTAGGTTTTTTAGAAACGAGGAAAATTTTACATATATAAAATAATCGATAATATAAAGCTTGCCACATTTTTTTAATATCATTAAAAGTTTTACTTTATGTGAAATTTTTCTTTTTATATTCGAAGTTGTAGCATGTTTTCCCAAGGGAAGTACGGAAAGAAAGTGATTGAAAAACACTAGAACGCTAACACCCTGGTTTTGTTGCATTAGTTTGCATAGGTATGTTAGCTATGTCCCCCATTTTGCATGCAATTTTCTAATTGTATATTTGTTGTGCGTCTGAAGTATAGATGTTACTTTTTTCTGCTAGTAGATCATCACCCAAAGAAGCTTCATTTCAAAATAAAAGGATATAAAAAATCCATTATGTGGACATTTTGAGCAAGGTTGTACTGGAGTTAACGACATGCACTAATGCGTGCATGCTTTTCTTTTACAACATAGCCTTGTTTTATATAGAAGAATATTCTTCTTAATAAGTTACATTTAATAATTATATAAGTAATTGAGAAGCGGAGTCAATGGAGGGCCACGTGAGAAGCGGTGGCCTTTATCTCCACTACAACTTCATTTTCTTTTCCCTTTTTTTCTGTACTTTTTGGAGTGGGATCTCTGAATATTCTGCTTAATTTTCAGTCTTCATTAGATTGCATCATTAGTAGTACGGCTGCTGCAACTCACTCTAATCTACTGTTTTTAGACGAGGTCTCTCAAGTTGAACTTCTACTGTTTTGTTTTTGACTTTCTTCGTTTCTTTTTCACCTCTAAACATCTGACACTTTAACTTACATGCATTTTTGTATAGTTCTACTATTCATACATGTCAACGTCGGTGCCCTGTAGTTTGTATAGAACTAAGAGGGTGCTTGGATACGTTTTAGTCCCATGACTAAAAGTAGTGGGACTAAAACTTGCTAGCCTCACCCATGCTTGGATACAAATATTAAATAGACTAAAATGAGTCAATGAGCATTTATTATCCTCCAAACCCTCCAATCCCGAACTCGCATGTGTTAAAGGAGAGGAGTTAAATGAGGAGAGAGAGAACTAATCCACATTTTAGTAGGGTTCCCCTGACTAAAAAGTTTTGGTCTCAAGACTAGTTCTAGCCTCTCTTTAGTCAGGGGTGATTGGAACTTTAGCCTCTAAAAGAGACTAGTTTTAGTCAGACTAAAAATAGTCCCTTGGATCCAAGCATGGCCTAAAACTAAGAAATGACCACAAATAAAAACAAACTGAAGATCGTAATTCCAAATCCGAAAAGTTTCACATCAGTTTACAATGCATGTTCAGAGTTACAACTATCAGGAACACAAGTAATATTCTTTTCAGGAATGAAAAGTATGCTGACGGGCATTTGGACGAGCACCTTCCACGCAAACCAAACAAGCAGTCACTCTGAACCTGGTGGCAAAAAATCAACGAGAGAGCAACTCTGGTCGCCGCGGATGGTCGTCGTCGTCCTGGAAGCGGCAGCCACACTGTGCAGTGTGCGAGGAGGCACTAGGACAGCGCCCCCACATCCGGTGGCATCAGCCATGAGGGGAGGAGCGGCATCGATCTGTCTGTGCGGCGGGCGACGCTGCTGGGTGGTGGCTGGCGGGGTCGGCGAGGGTGGTGCGGACCCGAGGATGGCTCCAAGGTGGGCGTGGCGACCTGGGGGATGGCGGCTGCTCGATCCATGGCGTGGGACGGCGGTTCTTGGCGGCGGTTGCAGGTCGTGGCCTCCTCCGTCAAGTTCGGCGTCTCCTCCATCTCGCAAAGATAGCACCCAATCACGCGTGGGCTGGTTGTCGCCGGATTCTAGGAGAGTGGAGGGCGGTTGAGGATCTTCGCGGATCCGGCGCCCCGAGATGCTCCAGCAGGTGGTGCGGCTGGGGCGGGCTGGCAGCGCCCGGTTAGAAGCGGGTTGCAGCGTCGTCGCGGTTGAAGGGCTGTAGCTGCTTGACGGCGTCGGCCGGCTTGGGGCGGGGCGGCGGCGGCATCGCCGGTAGGGGTGGGTGGTGCGTGGTGCGGAAGGTGGGGTGGGTGGGTTGGGTAGTTAGGGATCGAGCATTTTCCTTTTTAGCTTTCCTAGTTCAGGAGTTCGGGAGGGTTCCGTCGGCGCCTATATAGGCGCGTTCTGATTCAAATAGTTATTATAATCCCAGGATTAGAATAGTGTCACTATATATATATATATAGGGTGGGTCTATTATGATAACACCCTTAAGAGTCTTATTCTGCACATCAGTTCCTTATTCTGCACACACCCGGAACGAAACCCACCACTCCTCCCATGACCCACCCCCCGTCCAGAGTCGGCGCCCCATCCCACCACCACCTTCGCCGCCGCTCACCACCACCACCTGCATCCTACCCCACCCCACCACCACGTTCCCCCAGCCCCGCACACCACCACCACTGCGCCACACCTCCCTCACCCTGAGGCCCTGCCTTACCCCAACCCATCGCCGCCCCACCCAAACGCCGGATCCCGCCTCGATGGTCGCCGGATTTGCGCGGGATTCACGCCAGAGGCACAACCTATCTCCCTCCCGCTACCCTCCGGCAAGTGGCACAGATCTCCTCCCCCCGCACCTACCTGGCGGCGGATCCAGGCGGAGTCGGCCCTGCCGCACCACCAGGCGACAGGATCGAGCACCGGTGACCCCTCCCCCTCCCGCGTGTTGCGTCCGCCACCGGATCCACCCTCCCCACCGCATCCCTTCGGTGCCGGTGCCGGCCGCCACCAGATCCACCCCCTTCCTCGCGCTGGATACACCTCGCCCGCCACCTTCCACCATGGCGCGCCGGCCCGGTCATCCTCTTCCTCTCCAGCTGGGTGGCCCCGACGAGCAACTCGCTCCTGGAGCTACGGTCACCGGCGTTGGTGTGGCTCACCTGTGCTGGACGAGAAGCAAACTCCGCTCCTCACCATCACCCGCATCAGGGGCACTGCCATCGCCGGATCCCGGCATCCCCCGACCTTGCAGGATGCCTCAATGGCATCGACATACCCTCCCCCGGCCGTTGACCATCCAAGATCAACTGCACCCCGTCCCCCCGCCGGCGCCATGCAGTCCAGTACGTGGGGGCACGCAGCACGCCCCACCGTCGCCTTGCAGTCCAAATTCCGGATTTCTTGCTGTTGCGTTGCGTGCAGCGACAAGGAGAAGTCCAGATTCATCAGCCTCGCTTCCCGCTACCTGAGGTAATTTCTTTGTGCTGCATCAGAGATGGTTCTGCTACCGTTCATCATCAAATGGTGTCCATGTGGTCAGTGCAATCTCATGACGGATGGGTTCTTTTCATCCTCTCCAGCTAGTTCTACAACGAGCAGCTGCTATCACTCACTATCCTCCCCCAATATGGAGTGTGGCAGGGCGGCAGATGCAGTGCGGCAAGGCGGCGCTTGCAGTGTGGCACTCACAGCCGAGCAGCAAACCCACTGAAACCTATGAGTACATGAGGACGACAAATCCCTGCAAAAAATGGAAGATCCTATCCATCAGTTCTTGCATCTTTGTCATGTTTTTCTAGTGATCGCTCTGATGATCCGTTGTGCAAGATAGGCTGAAGGCCCAGCCTTCTTCGGTACGACATCAACAGAGTACTCTTTGTGTTGAAACCATGACTTTTTTTGTTGTTGCGAAACACAAGTTTATTATAGTACTAGAATCATTAGCAAAGAATGTCTGGGAACTTGCTTTTAGTGAGATATAGGTTCTTTTTTCAAGGCGGAAACGGGAGTTTACGTAAACCTCTGAAATTAGTAGATTGCAATGCTCATTATCCGAGACCACAAGTTATCTTGTTTAGTTGCATAAGGTGGAAGGAGAGAGTTTCCAAACTGCATGCCATGGTCAGGGCTCATGGTTTATACTTTGTAATTGAGAAGTTATCTTCAGGGCTCATGTTTTATACTTCGTAATTGAGAAAATGCAGAGAGGAAATGAGAGTAAAAAATGGATGTGGATGAATGCTTGTGTGTAATGTGTAGCGTGCAAACAAAAAATGTAGTCCACTCGAGTCGTCCCCGTACTGCATATTTCATTAACCAAAAAAATGTATGCAGTGCACTAGGGGGAAACTAAACTCTAAAGAAAAAATAAAAGAGGAAACTAAAGTGCACCCCGGTCTTAAAAGAAGTCCACTCCGAACGACTTTGAAGTAGACTTCACTTGGAAAAATGTATTTAAAAAATTTATGTTGTGTTTGTTGAAAGACATTTAAATTAGTAAAAGAAAGTAATGAGGTTCACTCTCAAGAGTGTTGGGGTTCACTTCCCATCCTCTATGCGGTCCACTCGTTCATAATTTTTTTATAGAAAAGATAAAAGAATCCATGCAGCTCGCTTGACCATTGTATGCAGTGCGGTTTTTCATCTGAAGTAGTGTGATTTTATGTTGGATGAAGCTCACTCGTTGATTTGAGTGTCGCAAAAATGTTTTCGTGTGTCTCAGAATTCAGTCGACTACGTTAACACTTGCAGTGCCTTCGGTCTTCGAATGTCGTTCACTTTTGAGAGTGATGTTGTTCACTTGCGTATGAGAAAAAAACGTCCAACAAAAGAAATTATGCAGCTTGCTTGCCCGTCCGATGCAGTGCGGTTTTCATTCTAAAGCAGTGCAGTCGGTCGTATGATGTTGTTCATCCCGTAAGTGCAAAAAAAATTGTTACGGAAGCGGAAAAAAGTAATGCGGTTCATTTCTTCAGAGTGTTGTGGTTCATTTACACCCGATGTGAAGTGCACTCTACTTTCCCGTCCTTGAAAAAATTACGTTTGAATAATAGAAACCATGCAGTTCTCTTACCCGTGTGATGCAGTGCGGTTTTTCGTCCGTTGCAGTGCGGTTTTCAGTCGGATGAAGTACCCACGTCGATTTGTGTGTCGCGAAAAACAAAGTGTCCGCATTTCGGTAAATTCGAAATTCCTCTTAAGCCGTAAATAATTAGAGAGAGTGTTCTAGATGAAAAAGTTGCACCTCGTCGATATCTTTCCAACGCCGTATCGTTTGAATCATTCCGACCAGCGGTTTGCAAAATTTTCGCGAAAAACGGCCGCTGCCACTTGTCGTCTGCCGCATGATTTTCAAAATTAACTTAAAACCGTAAAGAATCTCAAAAACATTTCAACATATGAAAGTTGCGCCTCGTTCGTAGCTTTTCAACGGCGTATCACACGCCTTGTTTCGACAAATGGTTCAAAAACTGGAGCGAAAACAGTACCGAAAATTTTAAAAAACTTGAAAAACAGAGTTCCGTGATTTAGTAAATTTGAAACTGCTCTTAAACCGTAATGAATTAGAGAAAGATTTATATATGAAAAAGATGCGCCTCGGTGATATTTATCCAACGGCGTATCATTTGCTTCATTCTGACAAGCGGTTTAGAAAAAAAAAGCGAAAAAATGCTCGCTGCCACTCGTCATCCGCCGCACTATTTTCAAAACTGCTCTTAAACCATGTGGAATCTCGTAAAGTGTTCAACATGTCGAAGTTGCGCCTAATCCATAGCTTTTCAATGGTATATTACACGCCTCATTCCGATAAACGGTTAAAAAATTAGAGCGAAAACAGTACCGTAAAAATAACGCGTGCAGTTTTTTCCGACGAGAAATTCACTAGTCTCTATTGCAGTGCTCGTCTTCGAAATGATGCAGTGCGCTTCTATTGAGCGTGCAGTGCCGAAGTGGTGTGCAGAATTGTTATTCTGCTAATATTAGCATAATAGACCGTCTGTCCTCTACAGTATTCACTTATGGCTAATTCTTCAAGTTACTTTTTCTGCTAAGTGAATGTGATCGAACCCTTCCCCCTCTATGCTAAACTCAACCCAAACTATTCACAAATTCTTCATGTGTGTTCTATTTGAAACTCGTTCAAAATCTTCACTCTGTCCTTCTCAGCTGAAGAATTTGCGAACGGAATGTTAAAACTTATCTTATCAAAATTTTCGGCTTTGCCGCTCAAGCCGTTCCACATCCCACGAATTACTTATCTATTCACCCATGATCTCCACTTCTCAGTACGTGGGTGACACATGTCAAGCGAATGAGAAGGTTCAGGGGCACGTTTGTCCAAATTCTTCGGGCGAACAGTTTTTCACCATGGCTATAAATACCCCCTCCCCTTCCTAACTTGTTTTACTCTGCTCGACCTCTCTCCTGCTCGAGCTTCTCAAACCCTAGCGCCGCCGCTACTTCATCGTCGCCGGTGAGGAAGAGCTTCACTGCCTCTACCTCGTCGCCGTCGTACTCGCGCCAGCCGCGGATTTCTTCACTTCGCCGTTGCCGTAGCCGTCTTCCTCCGACAAGTTAGGGCGTGGAAGATCTGCATTGACGAACTTCACATCTCCACATCCCAGTTCATCGTGTTCTTCGTTCAGGGTAATTAAAAGTTACTTTTACTGCCCTCTTTGATTCAAATGATTTCTACAAAATCCTCAAAGGTGTTTATTCTTCAAATTCTTCACACACAAAACACCTCACATGTCGTATGTTCTTGATTCATTTCTCTAAGCTGTGTTTTTCTTCAAGATTCCTCAATTGTGTGGATTTTTATCTATACAACTCTGGAACCTAAGACAAAGAACTCTTATTGAAATTCTTCAAGACTCATCTAGTCTATTTCCTCAAACTAGTTCTGTTTTACAAAACCTTCTGAGAACGCATATGACCTCTCCAAATTCCTCGCAACTATACACTGTTCACAGGTACTCATGTCTGCTGCTGAATCACTAGGTTCTCATCAACTTAACTCATTTGCAGCGTTCCTCGAAGAAAAGTTGCATACATCTTCAGAGAATTGCATTGTTCAAATTCCTCCGCTGAAGAAAATGGCTGATGGAAAGAAGCCACAGAAAGGAGGAAAGAGGCATGAGGTCAACACTGCTTTTGAAATCCCTGAGGACATCTATGCTGGGTACTGCACACCCCCTGAGGAAGATAAAAATCAGCGCAAGGTGTGCATTCAAAAGATTGAGAGGAGATGGGCAAGAGAGTGGAGGGAGTACAGATATGTTACTCCAAAATACATGAAGAAATTCGCTGTTGCCCCTCCATGCTTAAGACCTCCATTGACACTTGGCCAAATAGCTGATCCCACCAGCCACAAGCGCGGTGAGGACTATCCTGAATAATGGGCCAAGCGCCAGGCCAAGTTGGCCAAACAGGCAAAAGAAACAGTGAGGAAATTCAACGAAGACTCTGCTGCTGCTGCTGAGGCCTCTGTCAAGCCTAAGAAGGCCATGTCAAAGAAGCCTGCTCACAAGCCAAGTGCTTCTTCTTCAATGCCCTCACGACCAAGTTCCTCAGCAATGCCCTCACGGCCAGAATACTCAAAGCCCTCACAGACAATTCCTCACGCTGCTCCTGCTCTTCCAAAATCCTCAGCTCCTCCGCTCAAGTCCTCAGCTGCTCCGACCAAGTCCTCAGCACCTGTGCATCTTGCCACGTGCCAAAGGACTACTGGCATCTCTATTGCCTCAGGAGCTTCTGCTAGTTCCTCAGCTGCACCGAATTCTTCAACTGGCCCCTCTCTGCTGAAGACAAAGGCCACTGCTGGACGAGGTTCTCGCCCAAGTCCTCGCAAGAAGCAGGTCGCTTTCCAAGTGCCGTCTGATGAAGACGAAGCTGATGATGAGGAACTTGCTGAAATCATCAGAGATAGGCAAGTTAGGGCTGCTAGAGCCAAGGGCACAAATGTACCACTGCTTTTGGATCCAAAGTTGATCCTCAACTACATTGATCTCTGGCACAAGGACCCAAACACTCATATGCCTGATTTCAAGTTGACTCCTGGCCAAAGTCATATGCTGACTGCCTTCATACAAGAAGAGAAATGGAAATTTGAAAAGGCCAGGCAGATCAAGAAAACGCAGTACAAGAAGGAGCGTTTTCTGAAGAAACACGTTGTCTCTATGACAACTTAAGAACTTGTCAATATTCAATCTGAGATCAAGAAACTCAGCGATGAATTTGACGTATACCATGCTGACTGGCTTGGAGCCAAAGTTCGGTTTGTGAAGTTGACAGAAAAGTTCACTCCAAATGTTGCAGCTCCATCGCAATCAGAAATTCCTCAGGCTGAAGCATCTGCTCAGTCGACTGAAGAACATGCCAGCACCGCTGATGACATTCACGCTGCTGAACAAAATGTGAGTTCCAGGGCTGATGACTGCATTCCAGCCTCTGATGAAATTGCCAGGGCAACCACTAGTGGTGCACCTGAAGAAACTGAAGAGGTCAGGGCAACTTCATCAGTTGTGCTTGAAGAAACTCAACCAAATTCCTCTGCTCCTCCTGCGCCTACTCCAACTCCGATCCTTCTATATGCTTCAGATATGAAGAAGACCAAGGCTGTAGAGCGTGCAACAGTGAAGAAAAGGAAGGCATCAACTTCATCAGATGGTTCAGCTCTGAAGAAGATGAAGTCCTTGACCAGCTCATTTGCAAACCCCATTGATGATGTTCCTATCTCAACCATGCCATCAAAGGACATTGTTCCTCATGATGAAGAATATGTGATTCCTAGCAAATCCGATGAAGAAAATCCTTCTGCTGCTTCGTCAGAGCAGTTGGATGAAGAAATTGAAGTGGATGCAATCCCTTCAACACCAGTTGTCTCCTCGCCTATGCCTCGGTTCATCTTTGAAGAGGCGGCGTTGAAGAAATGGAAGATGAAGATGTGGACATTGGCTGTACCACACCCGTGCTAAATGATGACTTTTGGGAAAGTCAAGACCCCAACTCTCCACTCTTCACACCATTGCAACAGATTCCTCGGTCCCCGATAACTACGGTTCAAATGGGATCGATGAACCACATGCCACACCATCTGTCCATGAAGAAATTCCAGCCACTAGTCTTTGAAGAAAATGTAAATGAAGAATTGAAGACCCAGTACATCCTTTGAAGAAGAAGCTGAAATTCCTCAGCCTGTGGAGCCTGAGATTGCGATTCCTGAGGTAATAATGCAATTGACTGACACTCCTCAGCCCAAACAAAAGGATCCATTCTCAAAGAAGCAGAAATTCAAGGTTGATGATTTCTTCGGCGAGCACGTGTTCTTCACTGACTATAATCCCTATGATTCTCCTCGTCTTAGAAGGAAGCGCTTTTGGACCGCCAGTCAGTCCAACTTCTATTCTTCACTGCTCTTCAACAAGGACAAAGTCTTCGACCACGAGCATATTCCTCATGTGGACATGGAACCACTGCCATGCTTCACACCTGTCCTCAGTGTGCTTCATGACATAGGCCTCCTGAACTTTTGCACAGACATAGTTGATTGGAATGAAGAGCACATTCTTCAATTCTATGCAACACTACACATCACAGGAGATGCTGGTGATGTGAACTCCTGGGTTTTGGACTGGATGACCGAAAACACTCACTACAAAGCACCGGCCTCTGAATTACTTCACACCTTGCCCATCAGTCCTCCACCTGAAGGAGCTCGTTGCATGTACCAAGGGCCTAAGCTTACAGATCACTATATGCAAGTGTTGATGAAGCCATTGAAACCTGGTCAAGCCTCAAGGACAAAATTCCTCGTGAAGGGATTGCAGTATGTACCAAGGACAGTCTATCACATTCGGACGAAGACTATGAGTCCAATCAAAGGCCACGACTCATCCGATGAGGAAATTGTTGGCATCATGAAGAATCTTGTATTCAACATCATTCATGGCATTCCTGACAATTATCACGATTTCTTCATGAGGACTCTGGCAAATGTTGCACTTTCTCTGTTTGAGCTGAAGCCTTATGCTCCTTGGATCATGAGATTCCTCAGAACAAGGTCTTGACTCAACTACAAGGCTGATTTTCAGAATCACCTCAGCTACTTGCCCCCAATTGAAGTCCCCAAGCGGACCTATTCCTCACCTGATGAAAAGGGCAAGGCTCCTGCTGTCTTTGATGAAGGCATTCGTCCATTGGATGGTCAGTTTCGCAAAGCTGCATCTTATTCCACCAATGATGACTATGCCACTCATGGTTCTGCTACCCATGCCTCAAAGCCAAATCCTCAAGCTACTGCTCCTCGTGTGATGACTGACCGTGAGCTTTTGCTAAGTCTTCACCAGAAGCTGGATCCAAAACCATAAATGGGTTAAGCGTCAGTTTGGTTCAATTCTTCACAACATGACTGCTACACATAATGCAGTGAAGAAAACCATTACTACCTCCATGAAGTCTTCGATAGCACCTGGGCTATTCTGTCACATGTATATGGTGAAGAAGATCTGAAGAAAATGGGTCTCAAGGAGGACTTTGACTGGTCTACACCTCCACCGAAGAAATACAAGAAGGTCAAGGTTCCTTCCTTGGTGGCCAACTCCTATTCTACATCGCGCGACACCGATGAGCATGAAGACTTGGTCAACACTGCAGCAGGCCCTACATCAACAAACGACCCCAACAACGCAGGCGCTCCTTCATCAACTTGATATTCTTCAGGGGTGTTAGTCCTCATTTTTTGATCCTTTTGGTCATTCGATGACAAAGGGGGAGAAATTTGAGTTAGTCTATAAGTGGGTCTATCTCTATGGGCGTTTTTTGCTAAGTTACAACTCTCATTCTTCTGATGACTTTGCTGGATCGATTTGTAAACTTAAACTCTATAGTGGCCTGATACTTTTGTTGTGGTTTTCTGCATGCTTATTCCTCATTAATGTTTATGCACGCATGCTGAATTACTTCAGTCACCATATTTGATCATGCATTTCAAATTCTTCATATTATATGTTAAATGCGTGTATGAGTTACAAGATATAGGGGGAGATCTCCATGATTCAACTCTTCAAGTGTGCATTGCTTCAAAAGCAAATTCCTCACTATGCACATCTTCAGGGGGAGTTCTTCTATATCTTGCAATCAAATTCCTCAATTTCAGTATTTACACTTCATATATTTATCCCTGTTGAAAACTTAACCTATATTGTCATCAATCACCAAAAAGGGGGAGATTGTAAGTGCATCTGATTTTGGTGTATTGAAGACTTATAGGTTAAGGGACTAATGTGTTTATGAGTGTACACAGGTCTATAAGTCTATGAGGAGTTTGATATTTACAGAGGAAGTCGACGCCTAAAAATGAAGTTCTTGGACTGAAGACTTTCTGAAGACTTTGAAAGTGAAGAAATTGGTGTGACCTTGAAGACTTGGTATTCATTTGAGGAACATGAAGCGTGAAGACTTTTGTTTTCGTAGTTTCATTTTATCTTCCTTGAGTCATAGGGAAACACCGTACTGTTAAAGGGGGTCGAGGAAATACTAAGGAAAAATTTCCATGTGATGCTCAACTCAAAATCCTACACCTACCAATCCATTCGAGTGAAGCCATTGGAAATCTCATACAGTTTGGTCATATTCTTCAGTGACAGAGACGAAGTTCTTCTGGTCTCTGAGGAATTTGTTCTGACTGAGGAGTTAGGAATTCGCTAGTGCGGATTGCCTACATAGTGAGGAACATGATAGCCCTAAGGAATTTGATACTCAAATTTCCGACCTTTGCTGTGCTACGCGCCAGCTGTCCCCAAATATCTTATCCACCTAACGGTCATATCATTGAAGGGCATTTATGTCTTATCATGTCGGGCTGCTCCCTAGGCTATAAATAGCCGCCCCCTACAACCACTAGCTGGTTAGCTGCTCCGAGAGAAACTGACACTTGTCATTTGAGAGTATCCCATCCTCCGAGGACTTTGAGCGAAAATCACCAAGTGAGGAAAACCCAAACCCAAACACCTACAAACCCAAAGCGATTGAGCATCACTGAAGAGATTGATCCTGCATGGATCCGACGCTTGTTACCTTTGAAGCATGTGCTTCTTCCAGACGGTTAGGCGTAATGGTCTAGTGCATCCAAGAGGAATTGTGGATCGCCTAGTGATCGAGTTTGTGAAGGTTCGGAAGTCACCTGAAGACTTACCACGAGTGATTGGGCGAGGTCTGTGTGACCTTAGCTCAAGGGGAATACGGTGAGGACTATGTGTCCGGGACTGTGTGTCCTCAAGTTTAAATACCTAGCCGATCCAACCAGATGTACAACTGAGACAGCAGTTGGAACTGGTCTACCAAATCATTCTCTTCACCAAGCCTACTGGTTCTATTTCCTCAACTTTCCATTTCTTCATTACTGTGTTGTGCGCTTGTTCATATCTGTGTTTGAAGACTTTGAATGAAGACTTTCTCAATTTCCTCAGTTCAATTTCTTCAGTCTATTTGTCTTTATTCTGTGTTATCCTGTGTTTACGCTTTTTGTACTATATGATTTTCTTCATTTCATCGTGATGACCATGCTTGTGTTCTGTTATGTTTAATTCTGAGTACTTATTCCGCTGCAAGTAGTTCTTCGCTAAGGAATTTCCTCACCCGCAAATTCCTCAGTGAAGAATTCATAAAAATCGCCTATTCACCCCCCCTCTAGTCAATATAATGCACTTTCACTTCTGTCTCTCATACAATGTCTGTACATTCAACTATGTTTCCTATTTATCAGCCATTTGAATTGGTGCGGGTGATGGCAGTATCTAACGGAGTAAAAACATGATCTTCAAATAAAACATTGCTACCTCTTGGTGGAGATAGCACCCCGGTTGTACATGCATGAGAACCAGCCCAACCACACATAACCTAGACTCTCGCAGATTGTACCCCTACTGCGATGGTCAGAGAACCAGCTTCACCCAATCTAACCCCAACCCCAGCAAATAGTAACCCAGTTCCTGTTGACACAACACTATCTCCACCATAGAGCTCCCAAACAAGAGTAGTTAGTAAGGCAGCTCCAGTGCCCAAAGGGCCAGTACTACCACGGGGAACCCCAACTCCACCACTTAGTACGCCTATTCCCGTGGAGGAAGCACAACTAGCCAGTCGTAGTTTAGCATCTATCATATTTGATGTTGTTAAATCCTATGTGCGTATCTTCCAATCTTGGAAATATTGTACTCAAGATGAAGGAAACTGCCAGTTGCAGGTGTTTTTCTAGGAGTTATGTGTAAGTAATGTTATTCATGGCAATTACTTTTCTTTGTCCCATACATTCTACCTCCATGATGGTTATAATACAACAAAATTTCCCATTTTTCTCTATAGAGAAGGACAGATTTGGAAACTCAGGATGAGGTAACCTGTGCTAATACCTCTGCTATCTTCAAGAATGCTTGGTGGAAGTATCGGAATTACCTGAAGAAAACGTACTTCACTGGCAAAGAAACTCATCAAATTCCCTTACGTGCTCCTAAGACACATTTACTGGACGATGACTGGGAACACCTTGTTTTGTACTGGTCCCGAACCAAGAATGTGGTAAGATCTATGAGCTCATTATTTAAGTATTGTATTCTTGTGTCTTACTGTACTCTATCCATATAGGACAAGTGCTTAAACCTGAAGAACAACTATTCTAATTTAAGATTCCATTGCTATTGTGCATACTGCTTTGCTCTTGTATCAATATATTTACTCATACAAAATTACTTTTAAATTGAAGGATCCAATCGAAACTCCAATGTCACAGCAGGTATGTTCACGCATGTTTCTTTAACAGGTTTGCTCTTATCAATAGCTCTGTTGATTTCAATTTCAATTGTGTATACAGTTGACTTCTCATATCATGCACATTACTAGCATCACAACAGAGCCAATAGTGTTGTTGTACATGTAGACCCGCCGTATCCATCTGAAATCTTGTTATGTCGTGTAGTTTCCCACGCTTTGTAATCTTTCAGTGCTGCTTTGTCTTGAACTGATATGATTTGAACCGTGTCTCTATTTTGATTTGGCAATACCATGCAGTGACCATAGGTCATAGGTATATGTTTGTTTGATGCTTTTATTATGTACTAGTACTTGGCAATAGAAGACTTAGTAGTTTAATCCTGTCCACCTTAGTAATGAACTGGTTCACTGAAATGAGTTTCATATACAAGTAAATCCTAAACATGTTATGTGTCTGCTTGTTTCTTCTTTTAGAATGCCGACAGAATATTGTAGAAGAGTGCCTTATTAAGCAATGGTAAAGGAAGTAATGCAGATAAGGTTCAGGATAGTGAGATATCCTTGTTGATCTCCAACAAAACTGATAAAACAACTAAGGAAGACTATCTTGAAGACAGTGAGACAACCCCAAAGTCCTTTCTTGGTTTACTGGCCACTGCCGCTTGCACAAGCTATTCAAACTCACTGTCTGAATCAATTCGGTTTCTTGAGTCTCAACTACAAGCTGAAAGACATCGATCAGCTGTCCTGCGACAAGAAGCGGAAGGACTGCAGAAGTCCCTGGAGCATTCAGATGCATATTTTCTGGTGCAACAGCAAGCGCTGGAGGATTTTAGCGCCAAACAGGACAAAGCTAATAAGCTTGCTAAACTTATTGCCAACATGGTGGATACCCAGGATAACATTTCTTGGGCTCTTCTGAAGTTGTTTCAGTTATCTTCTTGTTTTGCTGCCGCGTTTATTTGCACTGATGGCCAAATTTGACGGCCAGTGTATGTAATATGCTGCTTTGTTCCCTATATTTGCACAGGTGGTGAACTTTGATGCCTAGTGGATGTAATATATGTAATAGTTTTAATAGGCTAGCGTTAGTTGCTTGCTTATTTATTTCCTTATTGTCTTGTTTAGTTGTTTGCTTGTAGTCACTGCAGTTCTTTTTCTGCATTTTTCTAGTGGCCACAATAACCTATTTTTGGTAACTAGGCCACAATAATCACGGCAACACACGGACTGTTGTAACCATGGGCCTCCCACGGGCCGTAGGGTCCATGGGCCTTCTACGGGCCATAGGATCCATGGACTTTCTACGGGCATTATGATCCATGGGCCTTCTACGGGCCGGAGGGTCCATTGGTCTTCTACGGGCCGTAGGATCCGTGGGCCTTCTACGGGGCGTATGATCATTTTGCCAAACATGGATCGTGCTATTCGTGCACCATAACCGGTCATTAATAGGCCGTATTTGATAATGCTATGAAAATAGCCCAACGGGTTAACGGGCCCAATGTAAACATAGGTTGAATTTGGCCCACAAACGGAACAGGCCAGTAACGGACCGTAACTAACCGAATTCTAGAAATGAGCCCAAGACTAAATGGGCCCTTAGAAGGCTGAAAGTTAACACGGGCTGGAAATGGCCGACGGAATAATGGGCCGTTAATGGGTATAAAGTGATACATTGTTCGTTATGGGCCAGTTTCATCTCGGGCCTTTATTGGGCCCAGAGTTACGAAGGGCCTCATATGGGCCGAAAGACATCATGGGCCATACATGGGCCGGAAGTAACAACGGGCTGGAATCATATTGGATGGCCCAGAGGAAGCTACTAGGCTTAATTCCGATAGGCCGTAACGGGCCGGGAGTTAGCGGGCCGTAAATGGGCGATATACGAACATGTCGTTAACAAGCTTTCCCTGGGCCGGCCCGTTACCTTTTGACCAAGTCAAACGGGCCGGCCTTTTCACCGGAATGGGCCTCTATTGGGTCTTGCCACGTTTCGACATATCATAGGCGCCTCCTGTCCAATGAGTGGATGACCTCTGTCCCAACGGTGAGCCAACACGTGTTTCCTCTAGCCAATGAGAGAATTTTACACGTGGAAAATCCCCATTGGTCCGGGCTGTTAACAGGTTAGCGGATCCAAAACCGGCCCCGATAGCTTAAGGGCGACCTGTTGTGGTGGATTCCACGTGTCGGTCACCCTTGACGAAAACACTTCTATGATGCGTGATTTATCGTCATAGAAGTGGACACTTCTATGATGATAATTTTGGTAATGTTATGGAACATTTCTACGACATCACAGGTATGACTATCTTGATTTTGTCATAAAATCGTCATGGATGTACATGCATGACAGACAACGTGACCTACTGTGACATACACGTATCATCACGGAAGTGTATTTTTTTGTAGTGAGTGGCAAAAGTAACAGTAGCAGTTTTGTAACAATCGTAATAGTGGCAACGAAAAAGTAACATGGCAAAGATCAATATGAAACGAGCTCGTAGGCAATGGATCAATGATAGATAATTATGTCGGATGACATTCATCATTCAAAAGTTATAACATAGGGTGACACATAACTAGCTCCAATTCATCAATATAATGTAGGCATGTATTCCGAATATAGTCATACGTGCTTATGGAAAAGAACTTGCATGACAACTTTTGTCCTACCCTCCCGTGGCAGCGGGGTCCTAATGGAAACTAAGGTATATTAAAGCCTCCTTTTAATAGAGTACTAGACCAAAGCATTAGCACTTAGGAAATACATGAACTCCTCAAACTACGGTCATCATTGGGAAGTGTTCCGACTATTGTCCCTCCGGGGTTGCCCGATCATAACACGTAGTAGGTGACTATAACTTTCAAGATAGGATCAAGAACACAAATATATTCATGAAAACATGATACGTTCAGATCAAAATCATGGCACTAAGGCCCAAGTGACAAGCATTAAGCATAGCAAAGTCATAGCAACATCAATCTTAGAACATATTCGATACTAGGGATCAAACCCTAACAAAACTAACTCGATTACATGGTAAATCTCATCCAACCCATCACCGTCAAGCAAGCCTACGATGGGATTACTCACGCACGACAGTGAGCATCATGGAATTGGTGATGGAGGATGGCTGATGATGATGATGGCAACGATTTCGCCTCTCCGGATCCTCGAACGGACTCCAGAGCTGCCCTCCCGAGGAAGAACATGACTTGGCGGTGGCTCCATATCGTAAACGCGATGAATCCTTCTCTCTGATTTTTTTCTCCCCGAACCTGAATATATGGAGTTGGAGTTGAGGTCGGTGGAGGTCCAGGGGGCCCACAAGGACAGAGGGCGCCCCCCCCCTTGCGGCCAGGGTGTGCACCCCCTTCGGTTGATTCTTTTGCCAATATTTTTTATTTATTCCAACCCTGATCTTCGTGAAGTTTCAGGTCATTTTTAGAACTTTTATTTCTGCAAAAAAATAACACCATGGCAATTCTGCTAAAAACAACGTCATTCCGGGTAAGTTCCATTAAAATCATGCAAGTTAGAGTCCCAAACAAGGGCAAAAGAGTTTGGAAAAATAGATACGATGGAGATGTATTAGTTGTGCCCACCTTGGGTACCTTCCGGACTGCGTTTTTCTTCCATTTGCTTGTTTCCCAAGATAAAAAATCTTTATATACACCCCGAACCTATTGACCACCGTATCATGGAGAAATCTTCAATTTCTTTTCTTGCTATTTTTCTGACAAATCTAAAAATATGTCATCTCAAAATTCCGAGGAGTGTCGAGTTTCTTATCAGCCATTAGATAAAAATATCTTCAAGGACACCTATCCCTACTTATGGTTCTCTGATGAGGAAGATGAAGATGAACCAGTCCCTCCCTGTTTCAAGCACGAAAGTATGGAGGCATTATGCAAGAGGATAATAAAGCTCGAGATGGAGAGTGATGAGTTGAGGATAGATAATTTTACCCTCCTACGTAAGCTGGAGAAAGAGAAAGACAAACCCTCTACTTCATCACCACCACCTCCTTCTTCATCACCAAAGGAGACTTGAGTATCGGGTAAGGGTACACCCCTTGGCTTGTGCCAAGCTTGGGAGGTGCCCAGATCGTATCACCTCCACTATCTTTTGCCTTTACTTTTCTTAGTTCGATCCTTAGTTATCTTTTTCTTTAGATGAATAAAAGTTATTTCGATACTTTATTTTTGAGAGTTTGCTTAGTGATCTATCCTTGTAATCGTGTGCGAGATATATAATAAAGTTTAGTTTGAGTTATGCTTTCTTTACTTTCATGTTTCAATAAAAAAGAAAGGAAATAAATGAAAAAGATCATATGCTAATCTTATGGTAAGTATTGACATCACATAAGGAAGAGTATAAGTAGAAATATTTATCGAAGATTTACAAACATAGCATAGGTCAATAATGCAATTCATGAAAGAATTAATAAGGGAAGGGAAGATTCGCATGCAAATACACTATCTTGGACGTCTTTTATGATTGTGAGCCCACATCAAAATATTATATGCCAAAATTGTTGACGTTGGACAAGGAAGACAACGTAATGATTTATGCTTGTTCATATTCACATAGAAGTTATATTGCCATAGATCCTTTAATATGTGGTCCTTGCCCCCATCTTTGCTAGCCAAAAATTCCGTGCTAAGTAGAGATACTACTTGCGCATCCAAAAACCCTTAAACCCAAATCTTGTTTTGAGAGTCCACCATACCTACCTATGGATTGAGTAAGATCCTTCAAGTAAGTTCTCATCACTGCAATAAGGTAATAGAAATTGCTTCTAAAAGTGTTGGATCATTTAGTGTAAGAGAAAATTGAGCGTTGTACGAACTTGTGATGGCAAAGAATAAAAGTGACAGACTGCGTAATAAAGGTTGCTATCATAAGGGGCAATATAACGTGACATTCTTTGGCACTAAGAGATTGAGCATACAAACAAATAAGCGCATGACAACCTCTGTCTCCCTCTGTGAAGGGACTATCTTTTACTTTTATGTATTTACTTGTATGCAAGAGTCAAAGTATTTCTCTCTATTCCTTTTTATTTTATATGTTGGCAAGCACCATGTGGCGAGGAAAGATCTAGGCACATATATCCAGCTGGATATGGGTGGCATGAGTTATTATTGTGGATATCACCCCTTGAGGTAAATACGTTGGGAGGCAGAATTATAAGCCCCTATCTTTCTATGTGTTCAGTTCAATCTTTTTGCTCATGTGTATGCGGTGAGTGTTAGCAATCACACAAGACTATATGATGGTTGAGCATGTGGACTTGCCAATAAGGCTCCGATATGTGACCCTTCCTAAAAAAGATGCTGAATTGTAGTTGTAAAGTTGACTGAGAACATAGTTTGTTGGTTTTCAATAGAGTCTATGCTTTATACTTCGATGTTGTGATGAATTGTTACTTATTCATGAGGAGTCTATGATAAAAGTTTTATGATGAAGGTTCTATGATAAAGTTTTATGTTAAAGTTTATTTATGTTATAATAATATACATGATGCTTCTATGTCCGTATTTTGTTTTTATCAACACCTCTCTCTCTAAGCATGCAGACATGTTTTTTTATTTCGATTTTCGCTTGAGGACAAGCGAGGTCTAAGCTTAGGGGAGTTGATACGTCCATTTTGCATCATGTTTACCTACTGTAATTTATAATGTTTTTATGCATAATAATGCTTTTTGGAGTAATTCTAATGCCTTTTCCCTCATAATATGCAAGGTTCACACAAAGAGGGAGAAAACTGGCAGCTGGAATTCTGGACCTGAAAAAGCTACGTCAGTCCACCTATTCTGCACAACTCCAAATGAGCTAAAACTTCGCGGAGATTTTTATGGAATGTATAAGAATTATTGGAGCAAATAACTACCAGAGGGGGCCCACCAGGTCGGCACAACCCACCTGGGCGCGCCAGGGAGCCCAGGCGTGCCCTGGTGGGATGTTCCTCTTCTGGTATATAAGTCATTTTGACCTATAAAAAATAAGCGGAGGACTTTTGGGACGAAGCGCCACCGTCTTGAGGCGGAACTTGGGCAGGAGCACTTTTGCCCTCCGGCGGAGCGATTTCACCGGGGGAACGTCCCTCCCGGAGGGGGAAATCATCAGCATCATCATCACCAACAACTCTCCCATCTTGGGGAGGGTAATCTCCATCAAGATATTCAACAGCACCATCTGTTCTCAAACCCTAGTTCATCTCTTGTGTTCAATCTTTTACCGGAACCTTAGATTTGTGCTTGTGGGTGACTAGGTGTTGATCACATCTTGTAGTTGATTACTATATGGTTTATTTGGTGGAATATTATATGTTTATATCCATTATGCTATTTAATTCCCCTCTAATATTGAGCATGAGTATCATTTGTGAGTACTTACTTTTGTTCTTGAGGTCATGAGAGAAATCTTGTTGCAAGTAATCATGTGAACTTGATATGTTTCAATATTTTGATGGTATTTATGTTGTGATTCCCTTAGTGGTGTCATGTGAATGTCGACTACATGGTACTTCACCATATTTGGGCCTAAGGGAATGCATTGTGGAGTAGTTATTAGATGATTGGTTGCGAGAATGATATAAGCTTAAACCCTAGTTTATGCACTAATTTGTAAGGGACTGATTTGGATCCAAAAGTTTAATGCTATGGTTAGATTTTATCTTAATACTTTTCTCATAGTTTTGTATGCTTGCGAGGAGTTAATCATAAGTTTGAGGTTCGTTCAAGTAAGAACAGAACCTAAGCACCGGTTCACCCACATATCAAATTATCAAAGTAGCGAGCACAAATCAAACCAGCATGATGAAAGTGACTAGATGAAATTCATGTGTACCCACGACAACGCTTTGCTTGTCATAAGAGACCATTTTGGCGTGTTCTTTGCCACAAAAGGATTGGGCTACCTTGCTGCACTTTTGTTACCATTGCCGCTACTAAAACTACTTGTTACTTATAATTTTAGTGCTTGCAGAGAATACCTTGCTAAAAACACTTGTCATTTCCTTCTGCTCCTCGTTGGGTTCGACACTCTTACTTATAGGAAGGACTACGATTGATCCCATATACTTGTGGTTCATCATACCAGAATTACAAACCTAAAATTGGAATTTTGGAATTCAACTCCATTATTAGCTTTTGTAATTCATTAAAACGAGGGTACATTTTTTTAAGCTGTGATTTTGTGATTTCGAATTCATATATCAAACCTAGAGATATACACATACAGTCATGCTCAAACCTTATAATCACCAACTTTATTCATACACATACATATTTCTGTTTTTTTTCATCATATTTAGGATAAAGACATTTGGAATTTTATTTGAATTGGAGCATATGATGGTATTTTCTTCCACTAGCTCAATGGTCCATACTTAAACTAAATGGACAATCTAAGTTTCGAGCTGGAGACATTGATTTTCAAAACTTGCACTATTTTTGCGTGCACAACAAATAAATTCTACGCCATCATATAATAGTCGGTCGTACAAGACCAGAACACTTAATTCCAGCTGCCAAAAGCTTTCAAACTTCCCACTCACATCAAAATATCTCATGCCTGAAAGTTTAGTCCTGCGATATTCCTGTTTTACCCCTGCCACATAACAGAAAAGGGCTGCTTTGGTAACTCCATTGTTTTCCCTTGCCCCCAACATTCTTCTGCGGAACCCCTGCCCTTCCCCTCCCCTCCTCCCCCAACCGCCCAAGCCACCGAATCTAGTCCTCTGCCGTAGCGGTGGTCCTCACACCCCGCCAGATCTACCTTCCGCACCTTGGAACTCCAAACTGCCAACTCACCACTACACCGGAGCGGCTTCAGCGACTAGCTTGTCCACTGCTCTAGATCTCCTTGATCGCCATCATGGTCCACCGCACTGGATCTGATTCACTGGAGCCCTCGTCCACTATAGTGTAGGACCTTCACCGACTCCCTCGTCTCCCGCATCGCTGGCCCGTCATACAAGCCCCCGTCCGCCACAACATATCTGCCTCGCCGAAAGCACTGTACACCGTGTTGGATGTGCTTCGCAAACTCCTTCGTCCACTACACCGAACCCACTCCACGGACGCCATATTCAACACCATCAACCCTACTTTACTGACACTGCAGTCTCATCAGGTTATTTCGATTTGTACTCCTTAGTTTGTTCTATTCTTTATTGTGGAAGGGTTCACTTACCACAAATCAACTTTCTTGTATGTCGACAGACGCCGCAGCGAAAACACCAGAGCTGCTTCAGCAACAGCGACAGCCGGCCCAAACTCAACCGCAACACAAGCACCATCGACTATACTTAGCTTTACGTATGACAGCGATGCCCATACAGCGTAGAGAATCACATACTATTCTCCAATGGTCGGTGCCTATGTTCACTTTCTTAGCATAAGCACCGCACCTTCGAATTTCTTCAGGGCATCATTCAATTTTTCATGAGATGCGTTATTCTGTTTGCACCTGTAGGTCCATACGTGTGGCAGTGAACAGGTTACATGTGCTATATTATAAACCAATGCACATATAGTTACAATGCTTTTTGTTTTTTCCTAAGTATTACTGTACTTCCTAGATATCATTGCCTACTATTTTACTGCGTGCATGCTATATTTATGGTAATGGTGTTGTTCTGATGCCACCAGTTGGTTATAAATATCGTACTAGACAACTTCTATGTTCTCTATGCTTAATTACACATCAACAAACTAGCTTGTGGTTCCGATGCCTTTGGTTCATTTTAACCTAAATTTTCTGTTGCTAGCTATTACAACACTACTCTGAGCCTATGTTAATTACTTTTTTGTGTGCTCTTGATCTTCCCGAGTTGCATGACTAATTTGATGCTTCTATTCATTATGGAGATGCCAACCCCATCAAGCAAAATACTTTTTATTTTGGGACTGGCACCTCGAAGAAGCATAAAAATAGAGTGAAGCACATATATTGTCTTGCACACACCCTTCTGAAAGCACAAGTGCTCCCTAGGTGGTTTTGGTAATTAATGACAACATATCTCTTGTTGGACTAACACTTTTATCTAGTATGTTTCAGTTAAGTTCAACAATGGAGTGGCATGGACTAAAGGATGTGGGAACTCCTTCAAGATGCTAAGGACAAAGGATGGGCTCAAGCTTCAAGCTCAAGACTCTTCATTTTACATTTTAGTGATCCAAGATCACATTGAGTCTATTAGAAAAGCCAATACTATCAAGGAGGGATGAGGTGTTGCTTAATGAGCCTCTTGCTTCAAGTGCTTAGTGATATGCTCCAAATACCCTCAACTACTTTCCTACTTCCACACATTTGTCCTAAACCTAAACTCAAACTCGGCCCCACTGATTCTTTCTATCCGGCGCCACCGAGTTTGGACGTCTTAGCCACGGCCACAAACCCTAGGCAAATCGGTCTCACCGATAGGGATCTCGGTCTCACCGAGATGGGATTGTAATCTCTCTGTGTATGTCCATTATCAAAATCGGTCTCACCGAGTTTGAGAAATTGGTACTACCGAGATTACAATGCAAACTCTCTGGTTAACTTATTATCAAAATCGGTCCCACCGAATTTGATAATCTGTCAAACCGAGTTTGCCTGCCCAACTCTCTGGAAAGCTTATTACCAAAATCGGTCCCACCGAGTTTGTGTAATCGGTCTTACCGAGATTACGTTATGCCCTAACCCTAACCGAATCAGTCCCACCGAGTTGCATTCCGGTCCCATCGAAAACCCTGACGGTCACATTATTTGCTAAATCGGTCTGACCGAGTTTAACGATTCGGTCCCACCGAGTTTGGTAGATTGTGTGTAACGGTTAGGTTTTGTGTGGAGGCTATATATACCCCTCCACCTCCTTTTCATTCATGGAGAGAGCCATCAGACTGAACCTACACTTCCAGCATCCTATTTCTGAGAGAGAACTACCTACTCATGTGTTGAGGCCAAGATATTCCATTCCTACCATATGAATCTTGATCTCTAGCCTTCCCCAAGTTGCTTTCCACTCAAACCCTCTTTCCACCAGATCCAAATCCTATGAGAGAGAGTTGAGTGTTGGGGAGACTATCATTTGAAGCACAAGAGCAAGGAGTTCGTCATCAACGCACCATTTGTTACTTCTTGGAGAGTGGTGTCTCTTAGATTTGCTAGGTGTCACTTGGGAGCCTCCGACAAGATTGTGGCGTTGAACTAAGGAGTTTGTAAGGGAAAGGAGATCGCCTACTTCGTGAAGATCTACCGCTAGTGAGGCAAGTCCTTCGTGGGCGACGGCCATGGTGGGATAGACAAGGTTGATTCTTCGTGGACCCTTCGTGGGTGGAGCCCTCCATGGACTCAAGGCAACTGTTACCCTTCGTGGGTTGAAGTCTCCATCAACGTGGATGTACGATAGCACCACCTATCGGAACCACGCCAAAAACATCCGTGTCTCCAAATTGCGTTTGAATCCTCCAATCCCTTCCCTTTACATTCTTGCAAGTTGCATGCTTTATTTTCCGCTGCTCATATACTCTTTGCATGCTTGCTTGCTATATGTTGTGAATGTTAAACTTGTGCCTAAACTCCACTCAAACTTTAAAGAAACTTAAAAACTGCAACTTTGGTACTTAGTGTCTAATCACCCCCCCTCTAGACACCTCTTCTCAAGGTACTACAAGTGGTATCAGAGCATTGGTCTCCATTGCCTTGGTTTAATCACAATTGGAGGAAGATGGATGAGTCTACTTTGGGGAGTCTTAGACATAGAGTGCCTATTCTTGATGGAGAGTATTTTCGTGAGTGGAAAAATGAGATGCTTGTTGTTTTCAATCAATATCATTTTAACAAGTACATTGCTAGCCCTTGTGCACCTTATGTTGATCCTATGCATCCAACCCATGATGAGTCAATTGACATGGTTAGGAATCTTAGAACTGCCAAACTTATCATTAGAGGATTGCCTAGAAACTTGATTAGATGTTTGCCTACTTTTAAGTGTGCCTACACCATATGGAAATTTCTTGAGGAACGATTTCCAGATTATTCCTTGAAAAATCTAGATGAAATTCGCCATAAGTTTATTGCTTTGAGCAAAATGAATACTAGTGATCCTATGTTTGGTGATCGTCTATTTGAGCTTACAAACCTTATGCGTGCCAAAGGAAATGTTGGTATTATTAGTGACATTATTTCAAGCTATAAGAATTCATAGACAAGATTATTGTCAAACTCATTCTAATGAATCACCCTCTCTAGGATTTGATCCACCACATGACGATGTTGAACATGGATACTATGATGAGGATGATGATAGTGACTTCGATCTTGACGATGCAATGAGACATTTTGGTCTTATGGCAAATCTTCGGGGATATATGTCAGGAGGAAAGGAATGGGTTCTCGATAGTGGATGTACCGATCACATGACCGGAGATAAAGACATGTTTCGTGAGCTTGCTGATAATGATAGTCCTCGAAAGTATGTCACTTTCGGTGACAACTCAAAGGGTAAGGTGGTTGGCCTCGGTAAGGTGGCCATATCACATGATAGCTCCATACAAAATGTTATGCTCGTTGAATCTCTTTCGGTTTCAATGTTCTATTTACTGAAGTTGATTGCCAAGTGTTTCGTCGAGATAATCATAAAATGGTCTTTACTGGTGTGCGTAGAGGTGATATATACATTGTTGATTTCACTAAAAAGGCTCAACCTAAAACTTGCTTCATTGCTAAATCCTCAAAAGGCTGGTTATGGCATAGACGATTAGGTCATGTTGGTATGCGAAACCTTGACAAGCTTATTAAGGGAATCATATCCTTGGAGTTAATGATGTCATATTTGATAAGGATAGACTTTGCGGTGCTTGTCAAGGTGTAAACAGGTTGGAGGAAGGCATCACGTGAAGAACATCATGACCACGAAGAGGCCACTCGAGCTACTTCACATGGATCTCTTTGGTCCCAACTCTTACAAGAGTCTCGGTGGAAATTCTTTTGGTCTAGTTATAGTTGATGATTTTTCCAGATTTACGTGGGTGTTCTTTCTCGATGATAAATCACAGGTCCAAAAGATCTTCAAAAACTTCGCTAGGAAGGCCCAAAACCAATTTGAAGTGAAGATCAAGAAGGTTCGCAGCGACAACGGAACAGAGTTCAAGAACGCAAATGTGGACACCTTTGTTGACGAAGAAGGGATTTCACATGAGTTCTCGGCTACGTACACACCTCAACAAAATGGAGTCATTGAGAGGAAGAACCGGACGCTCATCGAAATGGCGAGAACGATGCTTGATGAGTACAAGACGCCGAAGCACTTTTGGGCAGAAGCGGTTGAGACAACTTGTCATGCAACAAATCGCTTGTATCTTCACAAGCTACTTGGCAAGACGGCATACGAGCTACTCACCGGTAACAAACCCCAAGTTGGATACTTTCGAGTATTCGGCTCAAAGTGCTACATTCTTGATAAGCATCGTCGTTCTAAATTTGCTCCTAAGTCTCATGAAGGTTTCCTACTAGTTATGGCTCAAACTCTCACACTTACCGTGTCTACAACAATTTCACCCGAAAGGTTGAAGAGACGGTAGATGTGAAGTTTGATGAATCTAACGGCTCGCAACTAGAGCAATTGCCAATTGATGTAGGAGACAAAGATCCTTCAGAAGCAATCCAAGACTTGTCTATTGTCAAGGTCCGTCCAACGGAGGTGAAGGAGAGTACCTCGTCTGTCCAAGTGGAATCTTCTACTTCATGACAAGGTGAACCAAGAGTTGATACGGAAGCATCCACAAGTGGGACACACCAAGATGAAGAAAACGAGGAAGTGCATCAAGATGAACGTCAACAACCTCCTTCTCCACCACGACAAGAGAACGACAACGCCAACAATGAAGAAGGCCAAGAAGAAGAACAAGATGAAGAAGATGTTCAACGAAGATCCAAGCAAAAGCTTTCACGAGTTCGAGCAAGAATTGCTAAAGACCATCCCGTCGAGCAAATCTACAATGATATTCAAACCGGGAGAATCACTCGCTCTAAAACTCGTTTAGCTAACTTTTGTGAAAACTATTCTTTCATCTCTAGCATTGAACCTATGAAGGTCGAAGAAGCATTGGAAGATCCGGATTGGATAAATGCTATGCATGAAGAGCTACACAACTTTGAGAGGAGCCAAGTTTGGACATTGGTTGAGAAGCCCGACAACAACCACAACATCACCGGTACCAAATGGGTGTTTCGCAACAAGCAAGATGAAGATGGACAAGTAGTTCGCAACAAAGCACGTCTAAAGCCCAAGGCTACACACAAGTAGAAGGTATGGACTATGGTGAGACTTACGCCCCCGTTGCAAGACTTGAGTCCATTCGCATCTTACTTGCCTATGCTAATCACCATGATATCACCTTGTACCAAATGGACATTAAAAGTGCTTTTCTAAATGGTGAGATAGAGGAGGAAGTTTATGTTAAACAACCTCCCAGCTTTGTCAATCCTAAGAAACCCAATCATGTTTACAAACTTCACAAAGCTCTTTATGGTCTTAAACAAGCTCCTAGAGCATGGTATAAATGCTTGACCAAGTTCCTTACTGAAAAAGGCTTTGAAATTGGGAAAATTGATTCTACTCTTTTTACTGAAAGGGTTAATGGTGAACTCTTTGTGTGCCAAATTTATGTTGATGATATTATATTTGGTTCAACTAACCCTCATTTTAGTGAAAAGTTTGGGAAGCTAATGTAGGAGAAGTTTGAGATGTCTATGATGAGTGAACTCAAATTCTTTCTTGGTTTGCGAATCAAACAAACTAAGGAAGGTACTTTTGTATCGCAAACAAAGTACACCAAGGACTTATTCAAGAAGTTCAATTTGAAAGAATGCAAAGGTATGACTACACCCATGCCTACTAGTGGGCATCTTGACTTAACCAAAGATGGTGAACCGGTTGATCAAAAGGTTTATCGCTCTATGATTGGTTCATTGTTATATCTATGTGCTTCACGTCCCGATATTATGCTAAGTGTGTGCATGTGTGCACGATATCAAGCTGCCCCTAAAGAATGTCATCTTAAGGCCGTGAAAAGGATAGTGAGATACTTAATCCATACACCAAAGTTTGGCATTTGGTATCCTAAGAGGGCCTCTTTCGATCTTGTTGGCTATTCTGACTCGGACTATGCCGGAGAAAAGGTTGATAGAAAGTCCACTTCGGGTACTTGTAAATTTCTTGGTAGATCTCTTGTGTCTTGGTCCTCCAAGAAACAAAACTCGGTATCCTTATCCACCGCCGCAGCTGAATATAATGTCGCTGGTTCATGTTGTGCTCAATTACTTTGGATGACCCAAACTCTTAAAGATTATGGGATATGTGTGAGACATGTTCCATTACTTTGTGATAATGAAAGTGCTATC
Organism: Aegilops bicornis; assembly: GCA_021605145.1. Classification (NCBI taxonomy): domain Eukaryota; kingdom Viridiplantae; phylum Streptophyta; class Magnoliopsida; order Poales; family Poaceae; genus Aegilops; species Aegilops bicornis. Next base: position 350,690,258 of record CM038672.1, read on the forward strand.
AAAATTGTTCATAATCCTGTGCAACATTCTCGAACTGAGCATATTGAAGTTCGTCATCATTTCATTCGAGATCATGTTGCTAAGGGTGACATTGATCTTAAGCATGTTCGCACCGAAAAGCAATTAGCGGATATATTCACTAAACCTCTTGATGAGAAAGTGTTTTGCAGGTTAAGAGGAGAATTGAACATCATTGATGCTTCAAACTTGGAGTAGAAACTCCATTGGATACATGCAATACATGAGCTTATGACTAATCCTTGATATTTCTCTTAGGATGAAAAACTTATGTCTTGGATATACTTGTATCTTGCATGTTATCTAACCCATGTAGGTACTTGGTTGAATCAAATTCCATGAGGTTGAAACCTACTCATATCTTGAGCAATCTCTACATCACCAAGTCTCTACACAAGGTGGTTGAAGACAAGGAAGCACGAAACCATTCAAACATATCCTTTGACAAATTCTATGTTGAGTTTCATGATTGTCGCTTTTGGATATACAAGTGCTCTTCCTTGCAAGAACTAACCCATGTAGGTAGATGGACTCAAATTCCAAGTGGTGCTCCAAATTCTTGATGAGCTACATCAACCTTGAGCAACCCACGCAAGTTCAACTACATGGACAACACCACCAACCAAGGTATGTTATTCCATCTTAGAGAAGCTTTACTCCGAGTCTTGAGTTAAAGCAACTCGACAAGATGTGAATACATCAAGATTCTTAAACGAAAAATGGCAACCCCATTTTGAGCTTAAATGATGAGTATGGCCTATGATCAAGTGATCTCACTTGACTCCTAAGTCAATATACTCTAACATAGGTGACTTTGTCGCCGACCATCTCTAGATGAAGTTCTCCTGTGTTCTTTTATGAGTTTTTGCATTTGTCTCATGCATTTGTGTTTCCCCTTTCAAAAAAACTTCATCTAGATTTCTTTCTGTTTTCTCTGCATTTTCTGCATCTAATTCCTTGCATATCTTTCAGTTAATTCCTTGCAAATCTTTGTGAGATCTTACTAGTCTAGTGAGCTGAGGTGACAAGTGTTCTCTCTGCGATGAACTCGGTTACACCAATTTGTTATTTTTGGACCAACCGAATCTTTTCGGTATGACCGAAGCATACCACTCGGTGCCACCGATTTCATAACAGGAAAAACTCTTTGCCACATATTCTGTGTTTTTTTTTCTGATCCAGCTCCACTAAATGAATCTTGTCCTCTACAAGCATCACATTTTCATCATTGCTTTGTTCTGTGTCTCAAGGACCAAACCCATTCGACAGACTCCAGAAGACCCTTCTTGGAAATTGATGTCAAAGGGGGAGAGAAAGAACATCAAAGCTTATCATTTGGAGATAGTGTAACATCCCAAATTTCCTATTTGGAATGTTTTACAATTATAGCTAAGCATCCTATGCATCCTGTTTGAATTTGAATGCCATTTGGAGTTTCAAAGAAATTTTGGGTTTTGAATTTGAATTCAAACATTGGCAAGTGGGAAACATTTCAAAAACTAAGCCTGATAAATACTTGATCAAAAGTATGAGAGGAGTAAACATGACACTCCAAAAATATCAGAGGAAAACATTGCCAAAAGATTTGGATTCAAATCTGAATTTTATTTGAATTTGAAAAAAATGGATTTTTATAAAGTTTGGAGTTTGCCTTTGGAAAAATGTTCAAATGATAGGGAATATTCCCCTGATCATTTTGGTATATATATACCCTATATAAAATATTTATATTTTAGAAGATATACTCTGTTTTGTTTTATTTAAAAAAAATAATTTCAAAAATATAAAAAACCCACCCAGGCCCGAACCAGCCCGGCCAGTGGAAACAAACCCAGCGCCGAGCAGCCAGTGACCCACGAGGCAGTAGAGCCCAGCTTCCCCTCACCTCGCCCCTCGACCGAAGCCGCTTCGCGTCGGTCGCCCGCTCGCCCGCACCCCTCCCTCTCTCTCTGACAGCGGGACCCGCCCCCATCGTCAACCCCCGCCCCACGCCACGCCGTCGCCGCCGCGGATCGCCGGATCCCGCGAGATCCGGGATCCCGATCCCCTCCGATCGCCCCCCCCGTTGCAGACCGAGGCCCCTGGCTATAAAAGCCGACGCCCCGCACCCCATTCCCCCCCTAGCCCTCGCCGGAACCCCTCTCCCTCTCGCTCGAGCTCGCTGGAGCCCAAGCTCTCGCCCGCCACACACTCCTCGCCGTCGCCGCCCTAGACCACCCGGTCACCCCGACTCCACCAAACCATTCCCCGAGCTCCCCCGCACCCGACCGGCCGCTTCCCCGACCTCACCGACGCCCGGAGCCCTCGCCGCACTCTCGCTGCCGCCGCCACCGTCGCCGAACGCCGGTAAGTCACCGGGAGCCCCCTCCGCCGTCCGATCCCCATATACGGCTAGGATTAGACCCCGAAGGGGTATGTTTTATTTTAGAAAACCGGCCCGGTTCGTTACGGTTCATTTAGTTAGGTTTTTTTATTTTAGCCGGTCCGTTTTAGTTTAACCACTAGGCCCGTTTAGGCTATTTGACGCACAGTGGGTAGTTTAGGCCCATTAGGCTTTTTTCTTTTATTTTTGTTTTTCTGTTTTAACAGAATAGTTTCTGTTTTGAAAAATTCATATATTTTATTCTGTTTATTATTTTTAGATGATTCTTTTTTTGTTGGGTTGCAAATTTTATGTAGTTTCTGTAGAATATATATTTAGCTATGTTAAAATTAATTAAAATTGCTTTAATTTAGTTTTAGTCAGAATAGTAAATCTGCTATAACTTGAGTTAGAAAAATTATTTTTATATGATTCTTTTGTCCCAACTTTATTTTGACTTTGCCAAACCATAGAAATTAACTTGGGTATTTTAGGATTAATAAATAAATAGTTTTAAGCAGAATCTTATTAATCCTAATTATTTAACTAGCTATTGTTTTCCTATTAAATTAATTAGTAAATAAATTTATTTTTAACATGTGAATGATTATTATAGGATAGTTTCTGTCACTTTATAGGATGAACTTTTATTTATAATAAATAAAAGTTTTAATTTATTTTTCTTAATAGAAATTGAATTAGGCCTAATAAGAGTTTTATAATAGCTTTTATAATAATTCTTTTTGCTCCTAGTTGCTTAGTGAATTCTTTTTTGTTAAGTTAACCTAAAACCTTGATTAGGTTATGTTAGAAAATTTTTGTTATATAAAACTATTTTTAGTTATTGTTTGAAGTAGGAAAAACTTTGAGTTGGTTTCTTTGAGTTTTCCCTTGGATTTTGATTTGGTTGTTTTGGTGTGTTATGTTACTTTTGTTATGCTATTGTGTTATGTGATCCTATTGCTATATGCTTATTGTGATTTGTTTGTCTCGGTAGAGTTTCCGGAGTGCGAAGCTTGCTACTACGAGTCCTTAGCTCACGAAGATCGTCAGCAAGGCAAGTTTTGATCATGTTATTTCAATACCTATGTTTTTGTGCATTAGTTATTGTCACCACCCCACCATGCATGCAGTAGTGAAATTTTGAAGTATTAATCTTGAGTAGTATCATGTGGTAGGATGAACCAATCCCCTTGTTACCATGACCCCGGGACGAAGTAGTTTACCTTGCTATGCTCGTAGACGGGTTTTGGGTTGAGTGAAATTCATAAGCAAGATGTGAGAGTCAATGACGATGACAACCCCATGAACTACAAGAATCAAGATGGACTTCGGAATTCACCTCTTGGGTGGAGGATTGTGACGGGCACCTGGAGAACCAGTGGATGGCCAGGATGCATGGAGAAGTGCCATGACATCTTGCGGAAAGCTTCACCCAGCCACGAAGAGAAGGATGGATGCCCCATGACCGGAAGCTTACCTGTGCAGCCGCAAGCCATTATGGGCTCTGGCTGGGCTAACCCTAGTAGTGACGCTGGCTGGACGGTACTACGACATGTAGAAGAACGGTAGGATTGGATGGGTACCGGCAAGAGCTGTAAGAACTCTTTGGAAGACCTGTTTCATTCGTCCGTCTTCAAACACCATGAAGTGCGAAGACTTTAAAGGAGGGAATGATTCTTGCGGGAAAGTCATAAACCTCTGCAGAGTAAAGATCTAATCGATTAGCCGTGTCCCCGGTTACGGACAATTTGAGCCTCTGGAACTTGGAAGTATTCGGATATCTCAACACTAAAACTAATGAATTAATTTGAGGGGTTTATGACTAATAATTTGGGAACGAGATTTTGGTTGGCGGAACCATCTCAATAACTACCAACAATTAGTAGTAATTTGCAAACAAGTCCACTGTAGTAGGATAAAATTGGCTTTTCGCAAAATGATGAAACTTAGAGCCCCACAGCCAAAATGCATATAGTGTTCGTAACTTTATTATTGTTATTCTTCATGACTTGCCAGCTTATTCCAAAAGCTGACCTACACGGCTGCAACGTCTTATGTTGCAGAGGTATATTCCGATCAGGAGTGAGGCTACGCTCCGCGCTTGGCGATTGCCCTTTGGAGTCGGATGGAATCGCTTTACTTCTACACTTCCGCAGCATTAGTAGTTTATTTCTCATGAGTTGGCCTTGAGCCGAATTTATTCCCTTGTAATAAAGACTCTATATGAGAATCGTGTAATAAAATTCAGGCGTGATTGAACTTTGATTACTTTATCGATGTCTTGTGAGTACCAAAGATGATCTTGGGATGGTATGCATACGGAGACTTGACCGATTTTGGGTCAGGTCGCTACAGAGATGGTATCAGAGCACACGCTGACCGTAGGATCGTAACCCCTAGGATCGGAAAGCCATAGCAGAGACCATTTACTTTAAATCCTTTTCATTCCGTAATTCTCCCCTGTTCAATTCTGACTCTTCTCCTATTTTCAACATTCTAGATGGCCGTCGAGTTCACCCCAGTTTTGCTACCGGAGTTTTGCCAGCCCGACGAGACGATGCCCTTCGGCAGGAAGCTGGTCTAGATGGTGAAGCAGCTGAAGATTGCTCTGCCCTCAATCACCGGGAAGCCAACCAACGCACTTCCGACGGACACCCGCTACAGGATTGAAGTGCATATCCCAGGGAGAACCTTCGGAGGACACACGGAGCCTATTGACTTTGAGTTCACCGAGTTCAACTGGATCATCGGAAGGGACGTGGCGATCTATCGAGCACTTGGACATCTCCGAGAGGAGTACAGGGTCGAGCTCGATTCCTCAGACCTCGCCATGGTTTCTCGCAGGGCAAGGAATGGAGATATCATCCGTACCGTTGAGGACGACTCCATTCTCTCTTATGTCCAGGACTTGGAGTGTCTCCTCAGGAAACGGGAGATTCAGACTCGCCGTAACTCGAAGACACACCGGAGGCTTTTGTTCCGTGAACTGGAACTGGAGGAGAAGGCACGCGCAGACTTCCTTGGCCATGAGGAAGAAATCACGGACTTCATAGAGACAGTCGACAACCTGAAGATGAAGCTTGCCGCAATAGAGGAAAAGATGGACTTGGGAGAGGACCTTTATCCGAGTGGAGACAATGGACCTCTCGTGAGCAATGATCAGGATTTTGAAGGGAGTTCCACTGGAGAAAGCCACAAGAGGAAGCGCAAGGATTATTGATGAAGACTTTTTAGTCGACCACCATGTTATTTTACTTTTTCGTCGATCAGTTAGGCCGATATTTTCGATTAGTCATGAGCTTTTGTAATCGAGTTTGAACCATGTTTGAGTGGAATGAATAAATGATTGGTGTGTTTATTTTTGTGCATTCATATGGGTAGTGTTATTCCTCATAGACCATTGTTCTATTCTAATTTTCTCATCCACTCCAAAAACACCAGATGCCTCCGAGACGTGACACCGGTTTTCCGCCGGAGCTCACCCAGCTACTCCAGCAACAGAATGCCCTCATGCAGATACTCATCCAGAATCAGAACAACAACAACAACAACAATCCACTGCCACCACCCCCTGTTGACAATTTGACTCGATTCCTGAGGCTGAATCCGCCAGTGTTCTCTAGCAGCACTGAGCCGATTGTGGCCGAGGATTGGCTCCGCAAGATCGGAAGAGAGCTAATCACTGTTGGATGCACTGATGTAGAGAAGGTGCGCTTTGCCGCACATCAACTTGATGGTCCTGCAGCTTCTTGGTGGGAGAACTACACCGCCACTTATCCCATCGGCACCATCACCGGGATCAGTTCCAGCAGCCTTCCGCACCGCTCATGTTTCAGCTGGAGCCATGAGTTTGAAGAAGCATGAGTTCCGCAACTTACGCCAGGGAATCGTCTTGTGGCGCGAAGACGTGGATGAGTTCGACAAGCTAGCTCGCTATGCCCCGGATGATGTGGCCACAGATGCCGCCAAGCGGGAGAAGTTCCTTGAGGGACTCAATGATGAACTGGGCATGCAGCTTATGGTGGCTACTTTCACCAACTACCGTGAGCTGGTAGACAAGGCCATCATACTTGAAGGCAAGCAGAAGAGATAGAAAGCCGCAAGCGGAAGTACAGCCGTGGGAAGCACAACTCAGGAGCTCAGCAGAAGCCCCGTTATGCCCCATACTCAGGAGGGCACACCCATCATAACCATGGAGGTCATAACCATGGAGGAAATGGGAACAACCGCAACCAGGACAACAAGTCAGGCCGTGGCAATGGCAATGGAAACGGTAATGGCAATCAGCATCGTTACGCCCGGCTCAAGGATCTGAGCCACATCACCGCCTTCAAGTACCGGAAGACAGGGGCACTATGCCACCGACTGCCGGAGGCCAAGCGGAGGAATGGAAATGGCAATGGAAGCTCAGCGAAGAAGCCCAACCCTTTCCCTCGTGCTCAGGTGAACCACATTGACGTGGAGGACGTCTATGATCAGCCAGACACTGTGGTTGGTAAGTTTTTATTGAATTCACGTTCAGTTTTGGTTCTCTTTGATTCTGGTGCAACGCATTCATTCATATCAAGGGTAGTTGTGGAAAAGTACGGGTTGCCCACTAAAACCCTTAGAAGCCCCTTCGCGGCCTTCCGCAGGAGGAGAAATGATGGCGAGCTTAGGCTGTCATGCAACCCTCAACATCGGGAACCATAAATTTCCGCAGACCTCATAGTGTTGGAAACCCAGACCTTGGATGTAATCCTAGGCATGGATTGGTTGACAAAGTTCGAAGGAACATAGATCAGGCTCAAGAAGTCTATTCTGCTCACCACCCCGGAGCAGAAGAGGATCAAGTATGTAGCCAGCACAGTGCAGATGAAGAATCAGTGCATTCCCTCACGGGAGTTGTTCAGAGGAAGTGCCAAGAGTGCAAGATTTTCCCGATGTGTTTCCGGAGGAATTACCAGAATGCCACGGACAGGACATTGAGTTTCGATTGAGTTATTGCGGCACAGCCCCAATATCCAGGAGACCTTATCGGATGCCCCCGAATGAGTTGAAAGAGATCAAGGATCAAATTAATGAGTTATTGGCGAAAGGATATATTCGGCCAAGCTCATCACCTTGGGGAGCCCCAGTTCTTTTGGTAGAGAAGAAGGATGGAAGTTTGAGGATGGTTGTGGATTATCGTGCATTGAGCAAGTGACCATCAAGAACAAGTACCCTCTGCCGATGATTAATGATCTGTTTGATCAGCTAGTTGGAGCTAAGGTATTCTCTAAGATCGATCTTCGATCAGGGTATCATCAGTTGAAGATCCGTGAAAAGGATATACCCAAAACAGCATTCACTACTGGTATGGTTTATATGAGTATACCGTCATGTCATTTGGATTGACTAATGCTCCTCAAGATACTTTATGAACTTGATGAACAAGGTGTTTATGGAATATCTGGACAAGTTTGTCGTGGTGTTCATCGATGATATATTGATTTTCTCCAAGAGCGAGGAAGAGCATAAGGAACATTTGCGTCTAGTTCTAGAGAAACTTCGAGAACATCAGTTGTATGCCAAGTTCAGCAAATGTGAATTTTGGCTGAAGGAAGTTGGATTCCTCGGACATGTTATTTCAGGAGAAGGAATAGCAGTTGACCCCGCCAAGGTTGAATCGATCACCGATTGGCGGCCACCCACCTCGATCAAGGAGATCCGCAGTTTTCTCGGACTCGCAGGATATTATCGGAGGTTCATTGAGAACTTCTCGAAGATTGCCAAGCCCATGACTGAGCTGTTGAAGAAGGAGGCCAAGTATGTTTGGACCGAGGAATGTGAAGCCAGTTTTCAGGAATTGAAGAAACGTTTGGTCACAGCCCCAGTGCTGATTTTGCCGGACATACACAAGGAATACCAGGTTTATTGTGACGCTTCTCGTCAAGGACTCGGAGGAGTACTAATGCAGGAAGGAAAAGTTGTAGCTTATGCCTCCAGACATCTACGACCTCACGAGATGAATTATGCCACACATGATTTGGAGTTGGCAGCCGTAGTGCATGCACTCAAGACACAGAGACATTTCCTCATCGGAAACCGTTGTGATGTCTACATGATCACAAGAGTTTGAAGTATATTTTCACGCAGAAAGAGTTGAACCTCGTGCGGAGGAGATGGCTAGAGTTGATAAAGGACTATGACATGAGATTGCATTACCACCCGGTAAAGCTAATGTTGTAGCAGATGCTTTGAGCCGTAAGAGTTATGTGAATACTCTTACAAATGGAGGGTTACCTCAGAGTTAGTCGATGACCTCGAGATCTCCGATCGAGATAGTTCCGAGAGGATTTGTTGCAACTCTGGAAGTACAGTCCACTTTGGCGAAAGGATTCGTGAAGCCCGTAAGTCGGACAAGGAAATTGATGAGATAAAGCAAAAGATGGATGAAGGAAAAGCTAAAGGATTCCGTAAGGATGAACACGGAACTATATGGTTTGAGGATCGTATTTATGTGCCCAATGATCCCGAGCTCAGGAACCTAATTCTTCAGGAGGCTCATGATTCACCGTACTCGATTCACCCCGGCAACACCAAGATGTACCTGGATTTGAAGGAAAGTTTCTGGTGGACTGGTATGAAGAAGGATATTGCCGATGCGTAGCCGTATGCGATGTTTGTCAACGAGTAAAGGCGAGAACATCGAAGCCAGCAGGGTTACTTCAACCTTTGCCGATTCCCGATTGGAAATGGGAGAAACTTGGAATGGATTTCATCACAGGATTACCGGGACCCGTTCAGGTTATGATTCTATCTCGGGTAGTGGTTGATCGTTTGACCAAGGTAGCTCACTTCATTCCCGTGAAGACTACCTATACCAAGTGCTAAGTTGGCCAAGATATACATGACCAGGATCGTATGTGCGCATGGAGTTCCGAGGAAAATCGTGTCAGATAGAGGAACGCAGTTTACCTCAAAGTTTTGGAAGCAGTTGCATGAAACTTTGGGTACGAGGCTGGAATTCAGTACAGCTTTTCATCCGCAGACAAATGGACAGACCGAGAGAGTCAACCAGATTCTGGAGGACATGTTGAGAGCTTGTGTGCTAGACTATGGGTCTAGCTGGGATGATAATTTGCCAGCACGCAGAATTCTCATACAACAACAGTTATCAATCCAAATCAAGATGGCCCCTTTCAAGCTCTATACGGAAGTAGGTGCAGAACACCATTGCTGTGGGATAGTGTTGGAGATCGATCGCTTTTCGGTTCCGATCTTATCAGGGATTCAGAAGAGAAAGTCAAGCTGATTCGAGACAGGCTCAAGATAGCACAGTCAAGACAGAAGAGTTATGTAGACAGTAAGCGCAAGGAAGTAACATACGAAGTGGGAGACCGAGCATATCTTCGCGTGTCTCCACTTCGTGGAATCAAGAGGTTTGGTGTCAAAGGGAAGTTAGCACCCCGATTCATTGGCCCCTACAAAATCCTCGAACGTCGTGGAGAAGTTGCTTACAAGTTGGAATTGCGGAAGGATTGTCCGGAGTTCATGATGTCTTCCATGTTTCTCGGTGAAGAAGTGTCATGCCGACATGGCCGATGTTCCGTTGAGAGACACAAGGTGCCCTAGAGGCCATACAGCTTGACAAAGGTGATCTCGACTTATAAGGAGAAACCCGTAAATTCTCGAGATCATGAGCAGTGTCACCCGCAGCAAGGTCATCAAATTTTGCAAGGTGCTATGGAGTCACCACACCGAGGAAGAAGCCACCTGGGAGCGCGAAGAAGACCTTCTTCGAGATCACCCGCACCTATTTGCTAGCCAACCCGAATCTCGAGGGCGAGATTCATCTTAAGGTGGGTAGGTTTGTAACATCCCAAATTTCCTATTTGGAATGTTTTACAATTATAGCTAAGCATCCTATGCATCCTGTTTGAATTTGAATGCCATTTGGAGTTTCAGAGAAATTTTGGGTTTTGAATTTGAATTCAAACTTTGGCAAGTGGGAAACATTTCAAAAACTAAGCCTGATAAATACTTGATCAAAAGTATGAGAGGAGTAAACATGACACTCCAAAAATATCAGAGGAAAACATTGCCAAAAGATTTGGATTCAAATCTGAATTTTATTTGAATTTGAAAAAATGGATTTTTATAAAGTTTGGAGTTTGCCTTTGGAAAAATGTTCAAATGATAGGGAATATTCCCCTGATCATTTTGGTATATATATACCCTATATAAAATATTTATATTTTAGAAGATATACTCTGTTTTGTTTTATTTAAAAAAATAATTTCAAAAATAGAAAAAACCCACCCAGCGCCGGCCCCCAGCCCAGCCAGTGACAAACCCCAGCGCAGCCGTGACCCACCGAGCAGTAGCCGAGCCCGGCTTCCCTCACCTCGCCCCTCGGCCGAAGCCGCTTGGCGTCGCCCTTCGCCCGCACCCTCCCTCTCTCTCGACAGCGGGACCCGCCCATCGTCAACCCCGCCCCACGCCACGTCGCCGCGCGGATCGCGGATCTCATGAGATCCGGATCCCGATCCTCCGATCGCCTCACAGGCATCGAGGCCCTGGCTATACAAGCCGCCGCCCCGCACCCCATTCCCCCCCTAGCCCTCGCCGGAACCCCCTCTCCCTCTCGCGCGAGCTCGCCCGAGCCCGCAGCTCTCGCCGCCGCCACACTCCTCGCCATCGCCGCCCTAGACCACCCCGGTCACCCCCGACTCCACCAAACCCTTCCCCGAGCTCCCCCGCACCCGACCGGGCGCTTCCCCGACCTCACCGACGCCCGGAGCCCTCGCCAGACTCTCGCCCGCCCGCCGCCGAACGCCGGTAAGTCACCGGGAGCCCCCTCCGCCGTCCGATCCCCATCTACGGCTAGGATTAGACCCCGAAGGGGTATGTTTTATTTTAGAAAACCGGCCCGGTTCGTTACGGTTCATTTAGTTAGGTTTTTTTTATTTTAGCCCGGTCCGTTTTAGTTTAACCACTAGGCCCGTTTAGGCTATTTGACGCACAGTGCGTAGTTTAGGCCCATTAGGCTTTTTTCTTTTATTTTTGTTTTCCTGTTTTAACAGAATAGTTTCTGTTTTGAAAAATTCATATCTTTTATTCTGTTTATTATTTTTAGATGATTCTTTTTTTGTTGGGTTGCAAATTTTATGTAGTTTCTGTAGAATATATATTTAGCTATGTTAAAATTAAATAAAATTTCTTTAATTTAGTTTTAGTCAGAATAGTAAATCTGCTATAACTTGAGTTAGAAAAATTATTTTTATATGATTCTTTTTGTCCCAACTTTATTTTGACTTTGCCAAACCATAGAAATTAACTTGGGTATTTTAGGATTAATAAATAAATAGTTTTAAGCAGAATCTTATTAATCCTAATTATTTAACTAGCTACTATTTTCCTATTAAATTAATTAGTAAATAAATTTATTTTTAACATGTGAATGATTATTCTAGGATAGTTTCTGTCACTTTATAGGATGAACTTTTATTTATAATAAATAAAATTTTTAATTTATTTTTCTTGATAGAAATTGAATTAGGCCTAATAGGAGTTTTATAATAGCTTTTATAATAATTCTTTTTGCTCCTAGTTGCTTAGTGAATTCTTTTCTGTTAAGTTAACCTAAAACCTTGATTAGGTTATGTTAGAAAAAAAAATTATATAAAACTATTTTTAGTTATTGTTTGAAGTAGGAAAAACTTTGAGTTGGTTTCTTTGAGTTTTCCCTTGGATTTTGATTTGGTTGTTTTGGTGTGTTATGTTACTTTTGTTATGCTATTGTGTTATGTGATCCTATTGCTATATGCTTATTGTGATTTGTTTGTCTCGGTAGAGTTTCCGGAGTGCTAAGCTTGCTACTCTGAGTCCTTAGCTCACGAAGATCGTCGACAAGAAGGCAAGTTTTGATCATGTTATTTCTATACCTATGTTTTTGTGCATTAGTAATTGTCACCACCCCACCATGCATGCAGTAGTGAAATTTTGAAGTATTAATCTTGAGTAGTATCATGTGGTAGGATGAACCAATCCCTTGTTACCATGACCGGGGACGAAGTAGTTTACCTTGCTATGCTCGTAGACGGGTTTTGGGTTGAGTGAAATTCATAAGCAAGATGTGAGAGTCAATGATGATGACAACCCCATGAACTACAAGAATCAAGATGGACTTCGGAATTCACTACTCGGTGGAGGACGGTTGACGGGCACCCTGGAGAACCCAGTGGATGGAGAAGTGCCATGACATCTTGCGGAAAGCTTCACCCAGCCACGAAGAGAAGGATGGATGCCCCATGACCGGAAGCTTACCTGTGCAGCCGCAAGCCATTATGGGCTCTGGCTGGGTTAACCCTAGTAGTGACGCTGGCTGGACGGTACTACGAGATGTAGAAGAACGGTAGGATTGGATGGGTACTGCAAGAGCGGAAGAACTCTTTGGAAGACCCTGTTTCATCTCGTCCGTCTTCAAACACCATGAAGTGCGAAGACTTTAAAGGAGGGAATGATTCTTGCGGGAAAGTGCATAAACCTCAGAGAGTAAAGATCTAATCGATTAGCCGTGTCCCGATTACGGACAATTTGAGCCTCTGGAACTTGGAAGTATTCGGATATCTCAACACTAAAACTAATGAATTAATTTGAGGGTTTATGACTAATAATTTGGGAACGAGATTTTGGTTGGCGGAACCATCTCAATAACTACCAACAATTAGTAGTAATTTGCAAACAAGTCCTTTGTAGTAGGATAAAATTGGCTTTTCGCAAAAATGATGAAACTTAGAGCCCCACCCAAAATGCATATAGTGTTAGTAACTTTATTATTGTTATTCTTCATGACTTGCCGACTTATTCCAAAAGCTGACCTACATGGCTTCAACGTCTAATGTTGAAGAGGAATATTACGATCAGGAGTGAGGCTACGCTCCGTGCTTGGCGATTGCCCTTTGGAGTCGGATGGACTCGCTTTACTTCTACGCTTCCGCAGCATTAGTAGTTTATTTCTCATGAGTTGGCCTTGAGCCGAATTTATTCCCTTGTAATAAAGACTATATGAGAATCGTGTAATAAAATTCAGGTGTGATTGAACTTTGATTATTTTATCGATGTACTGTGAGTACCAGCATGATCTTGGGATGGTACAGACACAGAGACTTGACCGATTTTGGGTCAGGTCGCTACAGATAGAGAGAGAGCATCAAAACTTATCACCTTTCTTCTTAAGGGAGAGAGAGACCTTCTAGGGGGAGAGACCCTCAAAAGACGAGAGAGATCTCCAGAGGGAGAGGATACTTAAGTAGAAAGTATTTCTCAAGGATCCCAGATGCTTGGTGTTCAAGAGGAGAGATGTCCACATGTCTTCTTGAGGGGAGAGACATGTTCATATGATCTGTTGTGCTCAATTTTGCATTAGCATACATTAGCTCTGAACTTTAGCTCTGATCATCAGTCATATCTTTCAGCTCTGATTTTCTGTTCCCTCTCTTCTCCCAGTATCCCATGTTAGATTCAGGGGGAGCAAGACATCTAAGGGAAAGAAATCATCTAAATTCATTGCATATCTTTACTCTTGGGGACATGTCAAATCCAATGTGGTACTTAGTACTCACTCTCTACATGTCATCCCAGTCTTGGTATTCTTGTGGTTTCTTCTGTTTGCTCTGGCTAGTAGATGTATCTATGTTATCTAACCTTGTTTACGCAGGTTCATTCCATCCTAAGCCAACTCAAGACCACAAGGTAAGTATATGCATCACAATCATGTGTATGAGGAATTCTTGCTGATGTACATACTGTTTGCAAGAAGGACTCATGGGCATGAAGGTATTCTCTTTAATACTTTTTGCTCTGATGCATATAGCCAAGATACATGTAACACATTGCCTGCTCTATCATGGTTATGCTATCACATGCTTCTATATTTCACATTCACATGATTGCATACATGCAAGGGGAGCCTATGCTTGTTACATGTCTTTCCAAAGCTTTACTTGCTATTCTTTATATCTTTATCTAAAGCTTTGATGTATGTTGCCATCAATTACTAAAAAGGGGGAGATTGAAAGCACAAGTGCTCCCTAGGTGGTTTTGGTAATTAATGACAAAATATCTCTTGTTGGACTAACACTTTTATCTAGTATGTTTCAGTTACGTTCAACAATGGAGTGGCATAGACTAAAGGATGTGGGAACTCCTTCAAGATGCTAAGGACAAAGGATTGGCTCAAGCTTCAAGCTCAAGACTCTTCATTTTACATTTTAGTGATCCAAGATCACATTGAGTCTATAAGAAAAGCCAATACTATCAATGAGGGATGAGGTGTTGCTTAATGAGCCTCTTGCTTCAAGTGCTTAGTGATATGCTCCAAATACCCTCAACTACTTTCCTACTTCCACACATTTGTCCTAAACCCAAATTCAAACTCGGCCCCACTGATTCTTTCTATCCGGCGCCACCGAGTTTGGATGTCTTAGCCACTGCCACAAACCCTAGGCAAATCGGTCTCACCGATAGGGATCTCGGTCTCACCGAGATGGAATTGTAATCTCTCTGTGTATGTCCATTATCAAAATCGGTCTCACCGAGTTTGAGCAATCGATACTACCGAGATTACAATGCAAACTCTCTGGTTAACTTATTATCAAAATCGGTCCCACCGAATTTGATAATCGGTCAAACCGAGTTTGCCTGACCAACTCTCTGGAAAGCTTATTACCAAAATCGGTCCCACCTAGTTTGTGTAATCGGTCTTACCGAGATTACGTTATGCCCTAACCCTAACCGAATCAGTCCCACCGAGTTGCAATCCGGTCCCACCAAAAACCCTAACGGTCACATTATTTGCTAAATCGGTCTGACCGAGTTTAATGATTCGGTCCCACCGAGTTTGGTAGATTGTGTGTAACGGTTAGATCTTGTGTGGAGGCTATATATACCCCTCCACCTCCTCTTCATTCGTGGAGAGAGCCATCAGACAGAACCTACACTTCCAAAGATCCTATTTACGAGAGAGAACTACCTACTCATGTGTTGAGGCCAAGATATTCCATTCCTACCATATGAATCTTGATCTCTAGCCTTCCCTGTTGCTTTCCACTCAAACCCTCTTTCCACTAGATCCAAATCCTATGAGAGAGAGTTGAGTGTTGGGGAGACTATCATTTGAAGCACAAGAGCAAGGAGTTCATCATCAACGCACCATTTGTTACTTCTTGAAGAGTGGTGTCTCCTAGATTGGCTAGGTGTCACTTGGGAGCCTCCGACAAGATTGTGGAGTTGAACCATGGAGTTTGTAAGGGCAAGGAGATCGCCTACTTTGTGAATATCTACCGCTAGTGAGGCAAGTCCTTCGTGGGCGAAGGCCATGGTGGGATAGACAAGGTTTCTTCTTCGTGGACCCTTCGTGGGTGGAGCCCTCCATGGACTCGCGCAACTGTTACCCTTCGTGGGTTGAAGTCTCCATCAACGTGGATGTACGATAGCACCTCCTATCGGAACCATGCCAAAAACATCCGTGTCTCCAAATTGCGTTTGAATCCTCCAATCCCTTCCCTTTACATTCTTGCAAGTTGCATGCTTTATTTTCTGCTGCTCATATACTCTTTGCATGCTTGCTTGCTATATGTTGTGAATGTTAAACTTGTGCCTAAACTCCACTCAAACTTTAAAGAAACTTAAAAACTGCAACTTTGGTACTTAGTGTCTAATCACCCCCCTCTAGACACCTCTTCTCAAGGTCCTACACCTTCTTTCATTAGTTTAGATGAACCATTGATGATCAATTCGAAACAGTTCATGTGATTAAACTTAGTTTCACCTAAATAGAAGGGGGAAGAATAAACTACAACGACGGGATGCTGATGATATCTTCAGAGAACATTGCAACAACAGCGAGACTTCACAACAAAATATGGTAAGCCTGTGGGTTTTAGTACATGTGAAATATAATATGTGTGGGCTGTTTTCTTGGCTTGTGCCCTCAACTTGTAATCCTACATAATTACAAATAGTGTAGTTATCTGCCTTGCTGTATTGCTTGATTCGAATACTTGTTTGTGATTTGTTGGCTATACCTGAGCGGACCAATGTGTCAGTCGTGCCTGTTGTACTATCTTAAAGAAATGCATGCCTAATTCATTTTTTGACTCCTTAACGTTTCCTATGTGCTTCGTCACAAGACTGCCTTCATAGTTTATATGAGGCCACACTGTTTAAGTGCTTTCTCAAATTATTTCAACTTCTTATATGCCTGGGCAACTTAAGTATAGTGGTGGTACACTGCCTTTCATCTTACCATTTTAATTTGTTTTGGCGGATGCAACTTCGAACCATATAAATATAGCTTGCCATGCTCGGCAATAATCCGCATGTCATTTACCATGTAAGCATACTACCTGGATCATGCGATAACAATCTCTTACTTCTGTCCACCGAAAACCTTTCAGGATGCAGTTCACACTAGGACACATTGTACAACCCCAGAATCTATTTGTGGAAGCAGTGCACCATCCATGTTACCAGATGGTAGCAGTTCAGAGGCAACACCGTTGGAGGGCGGTCAGAGCACCGATATTATAGTTCTTAAGGCTCTACTAGAGGCAGAAAGAGATGGTGTGGCTGCCATGAATGAGGTAATCTTGATCTTGAGGCTGGAAATTATGCAATTAGCTGCACACATTATGCAAGCAAACAAAGAATTGGAGGAAGTAAGAATGTTGCATTTGAAGATGAAGGAGCTCCTGCTGCTTCTGCTATCTGGAGCCTAGGGTAATCCCAGTTCTTCTTTAGATACAAGTTGAAATGGTCACTAGATTAGTATACTTGCATGTTGTGTCATGTCTGTCAATGGATTATGTTGTAAGACCCCATATTTGTTGTCCATGACTTTTTATGATCTGATTTTTAGGCGAGGTAATCCTCAGTAATTCTATGAGTGGACATAAGGTCACTACAACAAGAACCCCCCCCCCCCTTCAGCAATGCATCGATGCGTTGTTGTATGTCCATACAATCGTTGCTAGGGCCTACACCAACAGATTAATATGCGTTGTCGTTAGTGGCGTTGGAAAGGTCTACAACAACATATACTCATGAATTGGTAAACAATGCGAATAAGTGTTGCAAGATAGCAACGTATTGAGTAAGAGCCTAACAACAACTCATATGCATTGCTATCTACCCTGCACAAAAGGATATTCAAATGGATATGACATGTATTTATATATTTCCATTGATAATGATAAGGTCAATGGGGATAGTAATTATGAGGCACAATATAATTAAGAGAAAGGTCTAATATATTAAATTTCCTCTGTTGTATTACAAAGAACATGATCAAAAGATTACAAGTTGTGATACTAATTAGTTGTAGCACAATTCTGGACCTTTCAATCATTGTTTCAACTATTTTAAATTACAATTTTTGAATAAGACTACCCAGCAGCAACACCATTCTCGACCTTGCAATCAGATGATAAGACTATCTAGCAGCAACACCATTCTCGGCCTTGCAATCAAAATCTGAGCCATGCATCGACAAAATATCTTAGGAATCTACAAAAGTAAACAAATGAGATCAACTTACGGTAGAAAAAGGGTTAATAGAGCAGCAAAGTTTAGAAGAGCGGCGAACAAAGATTGAAGGCTATGAGATAATTAATCCGGCTGCATGGCCAATAATTTTAACCTTTTTTAGTGGTCGTATCAGCTGGTCAGATTTTGCTAATGTAGCATCAACTTGCACTACATGCACTCCATGTACATCTCTAAGGAAGAAAAACTACCATTAGTTTTTTAACCACAGATTGCTTGATAACATAGAACATGCGCCCATAACTAGACATCATGTCATATTGCAGCACATATTTCAGTTATAATTTAAACAATAAAATACATATCTAATTGATATCGAATAAACTTATATGACTAGTCCGTGATAGCATGAGTGAACATGGTGTGATATGTTCACAAAACCGAGACTAGTCAGATTTGGAAAGTATCACACATCTGTGGCTGAAAGTAGATATTAGCATACTAAACTAACTCCAGTTGATATAAATAGTGTTTTATATATATGAAGTGAGGTAATGTAATTTACACACATAGTATTTGATGAATTATTTTACCTAATCTAGCCGCAATGAGTCTTGTCTCACAAAAGCATTATGGGAATTTCACATGCAATAAAAGTGTTATTTTGTACAAGTTAGGTGGGAACAAAGATATATAAGAAATAATATTCTGGATTGCAATTAGTAGTCCAATTTCCCTTTGTAGTGATAGAACTGCAGTTACAAATTACATTGTAGTCTGGCACTAGTGATCTTCTATGTTATAGTCCCAGGAATATTGACATTGAACCAGTGGTGGTGCTAGGATTCACAAGCTGTGGTTTCAAAGCTATAAATATAAATTACACATACACGAACTACACTAAAATGTAGTAAAACACAAGTGGTAAACCTGAACCATGTGTTGTCCTTAGGTCACAGTCACCACGTAACATGGTCACTACCTGGAACAATCCAGTTTCTGTAACCTGGATATACAACATATGTATTCATAATTTACATGACCCGAAACCAATATTTCAAATGTAATGATTATCGACATTAAAGTTGCTCCATAGACAAACTCTTATCTCCATAAGCCAATACCTTGGTTAGAACGGAGAAGTCAAGAGAACATCATTACTAACACAAAGGTCTCTAGACCAAATGGTTCTCTAAATATGAATTCTCTTAAGATAATCTAAAATACTAAGAAATTGATGCACTTTGGTATTGCCAATATATTTAATAATAGATAAAACTTTTGTCGGGCGAGATGGTTCAGTGTTTCTAGTAAAAGATTACTATCAAAATTGAAAGGTACTTTTTCAACAGTGTTTAGTTTTTTTTCGACGAAAAAATTGCTGGAAACTTAAATACTGCATAGTCAGTTTCATACATGTACATGCATCTAACTTTTCCTACTTGGCTGAACAACTATACTAGTACAATATTAATAGTTGCAACTACACCTAGTAATATTTGTATAAACTTCTAGCTGATGCATCTTGCATTGTACTGTAGGAATATGGCTAAGTTCCTATCAAGAAGTATAAATCAATAGACATACAAGAAACCCAAAACCATAGAGAGCCATAAAACATTACAGTAAATGCCAACCACTAATCATAGATGCGTCCATCAATGTGGCTTTATAAATATGAACTGACATATCAGCCTAGGTGACTGAGCTATGGTACTGAATTGGGTGGGATGAGGCGGATGGCTTAATGACCGTACGGCACTACAAACCATCGCTGTAGAGCGGCCGTGCCACTTCTATACATCTCGCCATCGTCGCACCAGGCTTGTGCATATGGGATTCGCCGCACCGCTGTTGTGCATCTAGGAACCGCAACGGAACCTCCGCGTTGTCGGCCCATCGAGTAGCGCCCTGCCCCCTGCACAATTGACATATGATCCAAATTTCTATCAAACAACAGTAAACAAAGTGGCATTTATCTAAATTAATCAAGACAACTAGTGACAACCTGCACAAGGAGATCTAGATAGGAAACTGAGAGAAGCAAGCCTAACTTGTAGTAACTAAAAAGGAGAAGCTATATTTTGGCGGAACCTGGATGGTACAAAGAAAGGCACAACTCAAATGAAGACCTAGAAATCTCACCAAGCATTCAGAACATGACATCAACCAAACTGCACGACCGTGGATAGTTCTGGTAGTACTGAATTCTTATGGACTTCTCATAATCAAACTATGATTAGCTAAAAAAGGAAGAAAAGAATGTGCATAAACTAAAGAAGCATATATCATCTTATAGAGCCTCTTACTTTGCTTAGCGTTCTTCTAGCGGAGTAGATGCTGCCTCCCGGCGTAGCGCCGCATGACCTTCCCCAACCCATCCCTATTTCCTTGAACCGCATCTCTGACACCTTCGCATACACACACCATATAAGGAATTAAGAAACACCGAAGGCAACAAAGTCAAAGAGAAAATCCAGAACAAGGCAAGAAGAAACCTTGTGTGTCTTCGTCTTGCAGTCGTGTGACGACCTGAGACCGACGCTCCAGAAGCCTTCCAGTTATTTCGTTGTTGTCGTGTGTTTTATTTTGTTTGTTGCATTTCATCATGTCATCATGAGCATTGCATATGCATGTTTTCATAAAACTTGCATCCGTCATAGTTGCCGCTTCGTCCTCGTCTCTGTTGACCCCCTCTCAGGACAACCAGACCGCTCTCTTTCTGAACCCATCAAACCCCCCTCGTCTCCATGCCTTTTGTGAAACCCCTCGCACACGTCCCAAAGCTGTCCCGAACCTGACCCGAGCAGTCATGACAGATGGGCCCGGATCATCCCCAAACATCCCTAAAATATATTTGTTTTATTCATTGGACTCCATAGCCTATTTTTTTCCGCCCGTCCGATTACGATCGGAACGGCTAGGTAGCCCCTAACCAAATACCCACCTGCTATATATAACAGTCTAAACCCTAGCCCCTACCTGTCCCATCCGTGCTTTCCCATCGCGCCGCCGCCAGCCCACCTGGTCTCCTCCTTGTCTTCCCCACCGAGCAAACCACCATCCATATCAGATCCACCCCCACCAACCGTAGCCTCCGACCACCTCCCGTGATTTCCGAGCCACCCAAATCACTAGCAAGCCCCAGCCTCCTCCTTCCCGCGCCTGCAACCAGCTTCTTACCCGAGTCTCCCCGCTTCTGTGCGCGTCCAGCACCAAGGAGAGGAGCTCCTCGAGCCCCACGGCTCTAGCGCCTGGCCTCGACTACAACCGCCCCTGCCGGCGAGCTGCACCACCTACGATCCGCGAACCAGGCCGCTCCCGCACCCCACCTCCTTCTTCTCCCTTCCCTGTCTTTCTACATCACCTCACATCTCTCCCTCTCTGTTTGCTCGAACAGGAGACAGCGACGCCTGTTGGAGCTTCTCCACTATCGAATCCTTCCGACTCTGGTTCCGTCCGGCCCCGCTGCCTTGTCGGAGACCCAAGACGCTACCAAGCCACGGCGGACCTCGCTAGCAGGTCCCGTCGACGAGCCCCTGCTCCTTTCCTCTCCTCCTTCTTGCCTTTCTCTGAGCTTCTCTGACCCCACCGCGACGCCCTCTGCAGGTCGACATCGCCGCCCTGGATCCGCGCCAAGCTCTGTCGTCCCTACGTTCCAGCAGTCTCGCCAGATCCGGCCGGTTTCCGTGCGCCCTCGCCCCGCCAAGTCCCTCTGCTGCTCCCCTGCTTCGCGCTGCTGCCTCCCCTGCGTCCAGAGCAGGACGAACGCCTCCGCACCCTGCTTCTCGTTCTGCCCAGGAACGAGCACTGCCCCGCGTTGACCGGTCCAGCGCCAGCGTGGACGAGTGCCACTCGCCCGCGCGAGGCCACCTCTACTCCCGCCGCAGCCCAGCTCCCTCGCGCGCAGCCTACCCCACCACCGAGCCGGCCTATGGGCCCTCTGGTGAGGACGCGCCCAGCCCCTCTCCTGTGCACTGGTGGGCCATCCAGTTTTGGCCCATGCATATTTTTTCCATGCGCTGTGAATTTTGCCATTTAACCGAAAACTGCATATTTACAGATTGCCCCTTCATGTTCATACATTTTAATATCTCACAAACCATGCATCATATGTAAATAATTTATATGTGTAAAATGCTTAGATTTTCATCTAGGTTCATAATATGCAACTTCCATCCATGTTTAAAATGTTTAACTTGCTGTTTGCTTTAGTTTTCTTATTAAATGCCATGCTAAAATGATTTATTTCATAACTAAATAACCGTAGCTCAGAATTAAATAATATTTATATGTAACTGGGGTAGAAAAATGCATAGGTTAACATGGTGCACTTTATTTTCCTGTTTAACAACAATAAAATTGTGTTTAGATCAGAACAGTACCAAATTCGAACTTGCATATGGGGATTTTTTCGAAATTGCTGTTTGTTACTTCCGGCCTCATTTGAACTTGCCTAGATAGGTAGTTTCATTATGCCTCACCTCTTGTCAGGTTTAACAACATTTAATATTGTTGGGAACATAATCGAGAGTGAACTAAATATTTAAATGTGGTGTCTCGTCATTGAGCTCCACTTAATTTGTACTCCCTGCGTCCCGTAATTCTTGCCGCAACGACATTTTTTCAAAAAAGTCCTTCAGGTTTATTCGACCGAACCCGCGGTCCAGTCATCTCCTCCACTGCTCAGCTCCACCACACAGCTCCCCAGGGACGCCGGCGACGTCACGTAGCTCGAGCACACAGCGCCGTAGCGCAGCTCCACCTCAACCCCGGGCGGATCCACCTCTACCCCGCGCAGCTCCACCACTCCCCCGCGCAACTCCATCGCTCCCCTTTCCCGCATCCCTAAATTTCCAAGCTTTTCCCCATCCCCTTTCGCAAATCCGGCACTTGCTTCCCATCGATTCGCCACCCCAACCACAAATCCTGGCCACCGTCGAGAGGGGAGAGCATGAGGAGAAAAAGGTCACCGGCTACTGCCTAAAGGGACCAAATGAGTGGCAGCGGGCGGTGGCGATGCACGGCGCGGTCAGAGTCAAACACAACATGCTGCTGCGGGTCACTGTGTAACATCCCAAATTTCCTATTTGGAATGTTTTACAATTATAGATAAGCATCCTATGCATCCTGTTTGAATTTGAATGCCATTTGAAGTTTCAGAGCAATTTGAGTTTTGAATTTGAATTCAAACTTTGGCATGTGGGAAACATTTCAAAAACTAAGCACGATGAATACTTGATCAAAAGTATGAGAGGAGCAAACATGACACTCCAAAAATATCAGAGGAAAACCTTGCCAAAAGATTTGGATTCAAATCTGAATTTTATTTGAATTTGAAAAAAATGGATTTTTATAAAGTTTGGATTTTGCCTTTGGAAAAATGTTCAAATGAAAGGGAATATTCACCTGATCATTTTGGTATATATATACCCTATATAAAATATTTATAGTTTGGGTTTTATTTTTGTTTTAGTTTTATTAAAAAATAAAGAAAAACCCGGGCGCCAGCCAGCACCCAGCCCGGCCAGCGCCGCCTCACCTCTCGCGCCAAATTTCAACTGACCGGCCCAGCGGCCAGCCCAGAGCCAGCCGAGCCAGCCTAGCTCACCCGCGCCCCCCTGGCTGAAACCCCAGGCTTGATCGGCCGAACCTCCCCTCTCTCTCCCATCGACCCTTGGGCCCCGCCCCGTCTTCCTTCCCCCTCGCCCACGCCACGAGCTCGCCGGAGATCCACCGGATCCCGAAGGATCTGGGATCCCCGACAGCCCCGATGCCCTTCCGAACCACCCCCCGACCCCCTGGCTATAAAAGCCGAGGCTCCGCACCCCATTCCCCTAGCGACGCGGACCCCTCTCCCTCTCCCTCCCGAGCTCACCGAGCACCGAACCCCTCCCCGCCAAAGTCGCCATGACGCCACCACCTGGTCCACCCCGACCCTCCCAACACCACCGAACCCTCCCCGTGCTCGTGCGCGTCTCCGACGACTTCAAGCTCGCTGACGCCTTGACGCCTCGAGCACTCTCGCCCGCCCGCCGCCGTCGCCGAGTCCGGTGAGTCCCAGTGACACCCTCCCCGTCCGATCGTAGATCGATGGCCTAGATTAGAAGCCCCCGAAGGGGTAGGTTTTAGTTAGAAAACCGGCCGGCCCGATCGGTTTATTATTTAGTTTAGGTTTATTTTATTAGGCCGGTTCGTTAGTTTAAACCCTAGGCCCGTTTAGACTAAACTACGCCTAGTGCATGATAGGCCCATTGGGCTTTTTCTTTTTATTTTGATTTTCTGTTTTAGCGAATAGTTTCAGTTTTCAAAAATGTATATCTTTTATTCTGTTTAATATTTTTGAGTGATTCTTTTTTGTTGGATTGCAAATTTTATGTAGTTTCTGAAAAATATATATTTAGCTATGTTAAAAATAATTAAAAATGCTTTAATATTGTTTTTAGTCAGAATAGCAAATCTGCTATAGTTTTAGTTAGAAAAATTATTTTTGCATGATTCTTTTTGTCACCACTTTATTTTGACATTGCCAAACCCTAGAAATTAACTTTGGTATTTTAGGATTAATAAATAATTAGTTCTAGACAGAATCCTATTAATCCTAATTAATTGACTAGTTCCTGTTTTCCTAATTAATTAATTAGTAAATTAATTTATTTTTAACTTGTGATTAGTTATTCTAGGTTAGTTTCTGTCATTCCATTAGATGAACTTTTATTTATAATTAATAAAAGTTTTAAATTAATCTTCTTAATAGAAATTGGATTAGGCCTAAAATGAGTTTTATAATAGCTTTTTAATTAATTCTTTTTGCTCCTAGTTGCTTAGTGAATCATTTTCTGTTAAGTTAACCTAAAACCATGATTAGGTTATTTTAAGGAATTTTTGTTATATAAAACTATTTTTTGCTATTGTTTGGAGTAGGGAAAAACTTTGAATTGGTTTCTTTGAGTTTTTCTTTTGGATTTGGTTTTGATTGTTTTGTTGTGCTATGTTACCATTGTTATCTTGTGTGATCCTCTTGCTTTATGCTTATTGTGTTATTGTTTGTCTCGGTAGAGTTTCGAGATCTGAAGCCTGCTACTACGACTCTTTAGCTTACGAGGATCATCGGCAAGGCAAGTTTTGATCATGTTATTTCTATACCTATGTTTTTGTGCATTAGTAGTTGTCACCACCCCACCATGCATGCAGTAGTGAAATCTTGAAGTCATTAAACTTGAGTAGTATCATGTGGTAGGATGAACCAATCCCCTTGTTACCATGACCCCGGGACGTAGTAGTTATTTTGCTATGCTCGTGAGACGGGATTTGGTACGAGTGATATTCATAAGCAAGATGTGAGAGTCAATGATGATGATAACCCCATGAACTACAATGATCAAGATGGACTTCGGAAAATCACTCTTTGGGTGGAGGACGGTTGTGGGCACCTGGAGCACCCAGTGGTGGCCGGGATGCATGGAGAAGCGCCATGACATCCTGCGGAAAGCTTCACCCAGCCACGAAGAGAAGGATGGATGCCCCATGACCGGAAGCTTACTGTGCAGCCGCAAGCCATTATGGGCTCTGGCTGGGTTGACCCTAGTAGTGACGCTGGCTGGGCGGTACTACGAGAAGTAGACGAACGGTAGGATTGGATGGGTACGGCGGTGGCGGAAGAACTCTTTGGAAGACCCTGTTTCATTCGTCCCGTCTTCAAACACCATGAAGTGCGAAGACTCTAAAGGAGGGAATGATTCTTGCGGGGAAAGTGCGCAAACCTCTGCAGAGAGTTTAAACCTAATCGATTAGCCGTGTCCCCGGTTACGGACATTTGAGCCTCTGGAACTTGGAAGTATTCGGATATCTCAACACTAAAACTAATGAATTAGTTTGAGGGTTTATGACTCAATAATTTGGGAACGAGATTTTGG
Source organism: Aegilops bicornis (assembly GCA_021605145.1). Lineage (NCBI taxonomy): Eukaryota > Viridiplantae > Streptophyta > Magnoliopsida > Poales > Poaceae > Aegilops > Aegilops bicornis. The sequence goes on from CM038672.1 coordinate 350,716,067, forward strand.
TTGGCGGAACCATCTCAATAACCACCAACAATTGTAGTAATTTGCAAATAAGTCCACTGTAGTAGGATAAAATTGGCTTTACATAAAATGATGAAACTTAGAGCTCCACACCAAAAATGCATATAGAGGTAGTAACTTTATTATTGTTATTCTTCATGACTTGCCACTTATTCCAAAAGCTGACCTACATGGCTGCAACGTATTATGTTGCGTAGATATATTCCGATCAGAGTGAGGCTACGCTCCGGCGCTTGGCGATTGCCCTTTGGAGCCGGATGGACTCGCTTTACCTCGATGCTTCCGCAGCATTAGTAGTTTATTTCTCATGAGTTGGCCTTGAGCGAATTTATTCCCTTGTAATAAAGACTCTATATGAGAATTCGTGTAATAAAATTCAGGTGTGATTGAACTTTGATTACTTTATCGATGTCTTGTGAGTACCCGGCATGATCTTGGGATGGTATGCAGACCACGGAGACTTGACCGATGTTGGGTCAGTCGCTTCTGAGATGGTATCGAGCACACGCTGACCGTAGGATCGTAACCCCTAGGATCGGAAAGCCATAAGCAGAGACCATTTACTTTGAACCCCTTTTAATTCTATAATTCTTCCCTGTTCAATTCTGACTCTTCTCCCCTTTGCAACATTCTAGATGGCCGCCGAGTTCACCCCAGTTTTGCTACGGAGTTACGCCACCCGATGAGACGATGCCCTTTGGAAGAAAGCTGGTCCAGATGGTGAAGCAGCTGAAGATAGCTCTACCCTCGATCACCGGGAAGCCCACTAATGCACTTCCGACGGACACCCGCTACAGGATTGAGGTGCATATCCCAGGGAGAACCTTTGGAGGACACACGGAGCCTATTGATTTTGAGTTCACCGAGTTCAACTGGATCATCGGAAGGGACGTGGCGATCTATCGAGCACTTGGACATCTCCGAGAGGAGTACAGGGCCGAGCTCGATCACTCAGACCTCGCCATGGTTTCTCGCAGGGCAAGGAATGGAGATATCATCCGTACCATTAAGGACGATTCCACCCTCTCGTACATCCAAGACTTGGAGTGTCTTCTCAGGAAACGGGAGATTCAGACTCGCCGTAACTCGAAGACACACCGGAAGCTTTTGTTCCGCGAACTGGAACTGGAGGAGAAGGCACGCGCAGACTTCCTTGGCCATGAGGAAGAAATCACGGACTTCATGGAGATAGTCGACGACCTGAAGATGAAGCTTGCCGCGATTGAGGAGAAGATGGACTTGGGAGAGGACCTTTACCCGAGTGGAGACGAAGCACCCCTCGTGAGCAATGATCAGGATTTTGAAGGGAGTACCACTGAAGGAAACCCCAAGAAGAGGCGCCACTGATGAAGACTTTTTAGTCGACCACCATGTTATCTTTTACTTCTTCGTCGATCAGTTAGGCCGATGTTTTCCCTTCGATTAGTCATGAGCTTTTGTAATCGAGTTTGAACCATGTTTGAGTGGAATGAATAAATGTTTGGTGTGTTATGATTGTGCATTCATATGGGTAGTGTAATTCTCATAGACCATTGTCCTATTCTAATTTTCTCACCCACTCCAAAAACACCAGATGCCTCCGAGACGTGACACTGGTTTCCCGCCGGAGCTCACCCATCCTCGAACGTCGTGGAGAAGTTGCATACAAGTTGGAATTGCCGGAAGGATTGTCCGGAGTTCAAGATGTCTTCCATGTTTCTCAGCTGAAGAAGTGCCATGCCGACATGGCCGATGTTCCGTTGAAATACACCGTGCACCTAGAGGCCATACAGCTTGACGGTGATTTGACTTACAAGGAGAAACCCGTCTCGTATTCTTGAGACTGCAAGCGAGTCACCCGCAGCAAGGTCATCAAGTTTTGCAAGGTGTGGAGTCACCACACCGAGGAAGAAGCCACACAGGAACGCCAAGAAGATCTTCGTCGAGACCACCCGCACCTATTTGCTAGCCAACCCGAATCTCGAGGGCGAGATTCATCTTAAGGTGGGTAGGTTTGTAACATCCCAAATTTCCTATTTGGAATGTTTTACAATTATAGATAAGCATCCTATGCATCCTGTTTGAATTTGAATGCCATTTGAAGTTTCAGAGCAATTTGAGTTTTGAATTTGAATTCAAACTTTGGCATGTGGGAAACATTTCAAAAACTAAGCCTGATGAATACTTGATCAAAAGTATGAGAGGAGCAAACATGACACTCCAAAAATATCAGAGGAAAACCTTGCCAAAAGATTTGGATTCAAATCTGAATTTTATTTGAATTTGAAAAAAATGGATTTTTATAAAGTTTGGATTTTGCCTTTGGAAAAATGTTCAAATGAAAGGGAATATTCCCCTGATCATTTTGGTATATATATACCCTATATAAAATATTTATAGTTTGGGTTTTATTTTGTTTTTAGTTTTATTAAAAAATAAAGAAAACCCAGGGCGCCAGCCATCCACCCAGGCCCAGCCAGCCGCCTCACCCTCAGCGCCCTTAGCAAAGCCGGCCCAACTGGCCAGAGCCAGCCAGGCCAGCCAGCTCACCCAGCGCCCCCTCGCTGAAACCCCGAGGCTTCGATCGGCCGCCGAACCCTCCCCTCTCTCTCCCATCGACCCATGGGCCCCGCCCGTCTTCCTTCCTCGCCCACGCCACGAGCTCATGGGAGATCCACCGGATCCCGAAGGATCCGGATCCCCGACAGCCCGATGCCCTTCCGAACCACCCCGACCCCTGGCTATAAAGCCGAGGCTCCGCACCCCATTCCCCTAGCGACGCCGGACCCCTCTCCCTCTCCCTCCCGAGCTCACCGAGCACCGAACCCCTCCCCGCCAAAGTCGCCCGACGCCACCTGGTCCACCCCGACCTCCCCAACACCACTGAACCCTCCTCAGTGCTCGTGCGCGTCTCCCGACGACTTCATGGCTCGACGCCTTGAGACGCCTCGGAGCACTCTCGCCGCCCGCCGCCCGGCCGTCATGGAGTCCGGTGAGTCCCGGCAACACCCTCCCCGTCCGATCGTAGATCGATGGCCTAGATTAGAAGCCCCAAGGGGTAGGTTTTAGTTAGAAAACCGGCCGCCCGATCGGTTTATTATTTAGTTTAGGTTTATTTTATTAGGCCGGTTCGTTAGTTTAAACCCTAGGCCCGTTTAGACTAAACTACGCCTAGTGCATGATATAGGCCCATTGGGCTTTTTCTTTTATTTTGATTTTCTGTTTTAGCGAATAGTTTCAGTTTTCAAAAATGTATATCTTTTATTCTGTTTAATATTTTGAGTGATTCTTTTTGTTGGATTGCAAATTTTATGTAGTTTCTGAAAAATATATATTTAGCTATGTTAAAAATAATTAAAATGCTTTAATATTGTTTTAGTCAGAATAGCAAATCTGCTATAGTTTTAGTTAGAAAAATTATTTTTGCATTATTATTTTTGTCTCCACTTTATTTTGACATTGCCAAACCCTAGAAATTAACTTTGGTATTTTAGGATTAATAAATAATTAGTTCTAGACAGAATCCTATTAATCCTAATTAATTGACTAGTTCCTGTTTTCCTAATTAATTAATTAGTAAATTAATTTATTTTTAACTTGTGATTAGTTATTCTAGGTTAGTTTCTGTCATTCCATTAGATGAACTTTTAGTTATAATTAATAAAAGTTTTAAATTAATCTTCTTAATAGAAATTGGATTAGGCCTAAAATGAGTTTTATAATAGCTTTTTAATTAATTCTTTTTGCTCCTAGTTGCTTAGTGAATCATTTTCTGTTAAGTTAACCTAAAACCATGATTAGGTTATTTTAAGGAATTTTTGTTATATAAAAACTATTTTTGCTATTGTTTGGAGTAGGGAAAAACTTTGAATTGGTTTCTTTGAGTTTTTCTTTTGGATTTGGTTTTGATTGTTTTGTTGTGCTATGTTACCATTGTTATCTTGTGTGATCCTCTTGCTGTATGCTTATTGTGTTATTGTATGTCTCGGTAGAGTTTCGAGTCTGAAGCCTGCTACTACGACTCTTTAGCTTACGAGGATCATCAAGAAGGCAAGTTTTGATCATGTTATTTCTATACCTATGTTTTTGTGCATTAGTAGTTGTCACCACCCCACCATGCATGCAGTAGTGAAATCTTGAAGTCATTAAACTTGAGTAGTATCATGTGGTAGGATGAACCAATCCCTTGTTACCATGACCGGGACGTAGTAGTTATTTTGCTATGCTCGTAGGCGGGATTTGGTACGCAGTGATATTCATAAGCAAGATGTGAGAGTCAATGATGATGATAACCCCATGAACTACAATGATCAAGATGGACTTGGAAAATCACTCTTGGGTGGAGGACGGTTGTGGGCACCTGGAGCACCCAGTGGTGGCGGGATGCATGGAGAAGCGCCATGACATCCTGCGGAAAGCTTCACCCAGCCACGAAGAGAAGGATGGATGCCCCATGACCGGAAGCTTACTGTGCAGCCGCAAGCCATTATGGGCTCGACTGGGTTGACCCTAGTAGTGACGCTGGGCTGGGCGGTACTACGAGAAGTAGACGAGCGGTAGGATTGGATGGGTACCGGCGGTGGCGGAAGAACTCTTTGGAAGACCCTGTTTCATTCGTCCCGTCTTCAAACACCATGAAGTGCGAAGACTCTAAAGGAGGAATGATTCTTGCGGGAAAGTGCGCAAACCTCTGCAGAGTTTAAACCTAATCGATTAGCCGTGTCCCCGATTCACGGACATTTGAGCCTCTGGAACTTGGAAGTATTCGGATATCTCAACACTAAAACTAATGAATTAATTTGAGGGTTTATGACTCAATAATTTGGGAGCGAGATTTTGGTTGGCGGAACCATCTCAATAACCACCAACAATTGTAGTAATTTGCAAATAAGTCCACTTTGTAGTAGGATAAAATTGGCTTTACGCATAAAATGATGAAACTTAGAGCTCCACCAAAAATGCATATAGAGGTAGTAACTTTATTATTGTTATTCTTCATGACTTGCCACTTATTCCAAAAGCTGACCTACATGGCTGCAACGTATTATGTTGCAGAGATATATTCCGATCAGGAGTGAGGCTACGCTCCGCGCTTGGCGATTGCCCTTTGGAGCCGGATGGACTCGCTTTACCTCGACGCTTCCGCAGCATTAGTAGTTTATTTCTCATGAGTTGGCCTTGAGCCGAATTTATTCCCTTGTAATAAAGACTCTATATGAGAATTCGTGTAATAAAATTCAGGTGTGATTGAACTTTGATTACTTTATCGATGTACTGTGAGTACCAGCATGATCTTGGGATGGTACAGACACAGAGACTTGACCGATGTTGGGTCAGGTCGCTACACACTGGAGAGGCGTCCTCGGCGGAGCTCGTCGGCGTCTTGTATGCCAGGGCGTCGAAGCCGACCAACGCGTCCACCGCCTCATGTCCTGGAGTGGGCGGCCACAACTACAATGGTGCCTCCGCGTCCGCCGTGCTGGTCCGCCTGGCTGGCGGCAAGATCTGGCACCAGGACGACGACGGAGGTGAAATTGAGGAATTGCAGGAGGTCAGCCGTCGACATCCCTTCTCTATTAGTGAAGCATCATGGAGTAATCCTCTTAATTGATCTGTTGCTGTTTGTGATCCAACTCCTGTTAATTTTACTTTAGAAAAAATTCCAATGCATCTGCTACTACTTGTGGTGTGTATATACTGTTAATTGATCTCCAGATTGTGGAGCTGTAAGGAACATTGTGGAGTAGTCCTAGTAATTGATCATGTGTGATTGTCTCCGTGAGTAGTCTTGTTAATCGTCCCTGTGTGCTGTCTAATTGTTCATGTAACATCATGGATTTTTATGACCTAACTTATCATGTGTGAATAAAATTAATGGAAAAGGGATCCATTCTTCTTCAGACCTTGTTTGTTTCTTTTTGCTGGAATGAATGGAGTACAGTAAAGTTCACGAACAAGGGACTTTTTTTTTGCAATTGCAAACTCTGAATGCTCATGTCTGGAAGTGTCTACAAATTCAGAGAGTTCACATGACTACTGGTCAAGTAATTCAGTGTAAATCTATTTTGAAACTAGTAGAGCTCTTGGTGATTTACAAATTCAGTGTAAATAAAAATTTGTGACATGACCACTGATCATGTATGCAAGATGTTGCTACTGGATGAGCACAAGAACTACTTGGTAGACTTTGATGTATTTAAAAGTTTGACACCTGATCATGTATGCAAGATTTTGCTACTGGATGCATGGATGCATGACTGGGACATGACTATTCAGTAGATTATGTACTCCAAGTAGTCAAAATCATCTAAATTAGACCAAATTGCAAGATTCAAATTAATCCAAAGGCCTTGACTAAATTATTCAGAATAATTTAAATAATTCAAATAATTCCAAATAAATTTTAAAAAATCAAATAAATGTATTCTTTGGATTGATGATCAAAGTTCAAAGAATTAGCCTGAATGCACATTGATGTTGATTGATGAATCTAGAGAATAAGCCTTTCAAATGAGTTAGGCTTTGAACTTTGATGATTTTTTAGTTCAAAGCACTTTGAATATTAAACAAAATTCAGTAAACTTTCCTACACTGGGCACTATAAACTGTCAATACAGTACTCAAAATTCAGTTATCTTTTCAGTAGGAAAATTTCTGTAACAATCTTCAGAAGCTTTCATTTTCCTACTCTTGTTGGCAATAGTCATTATCAGTTTACTGTCCATTTTATCCTAGCCTTCAGTTATCTTTTCACCCATTTTTCTGTCCATTCAGTTATTTTCTCAGTAGGCAAATCTCTGTAAAAATTACAGTTTACTGTCCATTTTTTTTTCAAAAAGTTGCCCATTAGTCACATTTTTGTCCATTGGCTATGGCATATTGTAGTAGTAGTGAAAATGGGTGCAGTTCCCTACCTCAAGTGGAGCATCGAAATAACTTGGCAGTATATGGGTGTTTCCTAATTTTAATTTTGTTTTCTAATTCTAATTTCAAGTACAGATCAGACTGTATTGTGCATATTTACATCTTGGAAAACATGTTCTAAGTCAGTTTCTGAAATTTACAGAATTGGCCATCCTAACTGAAACATGTTATGATGTTCAGTTTGCTCATGTTTTGAAACGTCATAAAATTGTTGTACCTGAAGAGCAGAGGTGTCGGGCAAGTTTGATCTTGGATCTGATGTAAAAAAAGTTTGACCTTTGATCTTGCTACAGACACTGCTGATACCGATCAATTGCTGCTACATAAGATAACGCTTTCGTCAGATACTACTTTCTGAGATGATACTCCTATGTATTGATCAATTGACCTCCTGCTAATACTCTGCGAAAATTACGGTGACCATAGCTCAGGTGGGCAGCAGGGGAGCTCGGCGACAGCTCGGCGAGGCGAGTAGCACATGCTGGCGGCACAGGAGAAGCACGAGGATGAGCTTGAGGTCCAGCGCACGCGGAGCTTGAGGAGGACGAGATCCATCGAGATAATGGTGGCGCAGGTCTGGCGGCAGCGGCGGAGAGGATCCCGACGGGAGTGGATCACGGCGGCGCCGGGCGCAGTCTTGGCGGCGGAGGAGCTGGCCCTGGGCAGCGCAAGCGACGAATCGGTCGACGACGGCCTTGGCCCGATGCGCGGGCGCTGGATCGGGCGGAGGAAGACGGAAGCACTTGTTTGTAAAATATTCGGAGATACAAGGGGTTTTCGTGCATATTTTACATTACACTATGCTCACGACATGAATTTCGGGACGGAGGGAGTAGTATTGTTTGTTGCACTTTGCCATGCCATGCCTCTTTAAAACCGGACATGCATGATACTTGATTGTGCATCATGCCATGGTTATGATATATGTGTTTACCATGATGTTTGGTTCTTTCGGTTGCACTTCTCCTTCATAGTTCTGGTTACGTAGTGATTGTGAGGATCCGTTCAACTACGCCCGTTCGTCTTCTTCATGTATTCGGTCTTCTTCCTAGCGGGATTTCAGGCAAGATGATCATTACCCCCGATATCACTTCTATCTTTGCTTGCTAGTTGTTCGTTCTATCTCTATGTCGCGCTACCTACCACTTGTTTATCATGCCTCCCATATTGCCATGTCAAGCCTCTAACCCACCTTCCCACCAAACCGTTGTTTGGCTATGTTACCGCTTTTGCTCAGCCCCTCTTATAGCTTTTCTAGCTGCACGTGCCTTGCAGGTTATTCCATGTTGGAACATGGATATGTTGGGATATCACTATATCTCTTATTTAATTAATGCATCTATATAGTTGGCAAAGGGTGGAAGGCTTGGCCTTTTGCTCGGTGTTTTGTTCCACTCTTTCCGCCCTAGTTTTCGTCATACTGGTGTTATGTTCCTTGATCTTGCATCCCTAACACGGTGAGGGTTTATGGGCCCCTCTTGATAGTTCGCTTTGAATAAAACTCCTCCAGCAAGGCCCAACAATGGTTTTAACATTTGCCTAATAACAACTAACACTTCCATAGGGACTTTCCGGACCCCGAGGATTTTTAGTCAACCCCCCGGGCCAGTGCTCCACCGAGTGTTGGTCCAAACCGGGCGATGTCCGGCGCCCCCTAGGCAACCAGGGTCTCAGCCAACCCGATGTCTGGCCCATCCGGTGTGCCTTGAGAACGAGATACGTGCGGCTCCTATCGGGATTTGTCTGCACATCGGGAGGTCTTGTTCGTTTTGTTTTATCATTGTCGAAATGTCTTGTGCACCGGGATTCCGAGTCTGATCGGAGGGTCCCACGATGGAGGATTCTCTCTGTGGATCGTGAGCTTGTCATGGCTAAGTTGGGACACCCCTACAGTTTCGAGAGTCGTGCCCACGGTTATGTGGCAGATGGGAATTTGTTAGTATCCCGTTGAAGCGAACTTGAAGTAAACTCAACTAAAATACACCAACCGCATGCGTAACCATGACTGTCTCTTTTCGGGTGAGTTCGAGAAGAGAACACGGTTGGGTTATGCTTGAACATAAGTAGTTCAGGATCACTTCTTGATCATTACTGGCTTGCGACCGTTGCATAGTTTCTCATCTTATTCTTGTACTCGTAAGTTAGCCACCATACAATGCTTAGTGCTGCTGCAACCTCACCACTTATCCTTTCCATACCCATTAAGCTTTGCTAGTCTTGATACCCACGGTAATGGGATTGCTGAGTCCTCGTGGCTCATAGATTACTACAACAACAGTTGCAGGTACAGGTAATGCGATGATCTGACGTGAGAGCGATGCTTGATTGCTTTTGGAGTTCTTCTTCTTCTTCGATCAAGGTATTAGGTTCCAGGTCGGGGAGCCTGGGATTAGCAGGGTGGATGTCGTTCTTCTTTTTCGTTTTATTTCATCTGTAGTCGGATTCTGCTCTTGTGTATGATGATTTACATGTATTGATGTATTGTTGTATGAATGTTGAAACTTGTGGCGAGTGTAAGCCTTTATCTTGTATACTCATCTATTCAGTACATGGTATGTTGTAATGATATCCACCTTGCTATGCGCTCGAAATGCGGTTGTGCCCCATCATGAGTTCATCATGTGATTGGGATAGAATCGCATCTTGGGCGCTACAAGTCATTCCGGGCGGCGACTGTAAGAATGGAGCGGGGGTAGCGGGGCTTCCAGGGAGAGCGCGATGGTGCCGGCAGTGGGCATGGCCAGCGGCACCCTAACAGTTCCTTATCCAGCCGTGATCTACTCATCTACACAAAGTGGCAGGGAAAACTCAAGGATCATGTTTGAAAACCTAGATGTGATGCCAAGCCAACGGCGGCGTGGCGGTGGATCAGGTGAGATAGATGGAGGATTTGTGGCGGCAGTGGCGGTGTATCAGGTGAGATTGATGGAGGATTTGTGGTGTCGGCCCGCAATGAGATAAGTTCGTGTTGCCCCGCTTTTTCACATGTTTGGCCATGTGATGTGGAGAAGGTGTAGATAATTAAGGAGGAGGTGGGCAGAGAGAGGAGATTTTTTTTCTTTGAGATTTAAGAGAGGAGTTTAACTATTCATGGGAGGTGGGGAGGTTGAGTCCAGGACCAGCCAACGCATATGCCATCTCCGTTGCTAGATATGTGTTGGTATAGAGGGGTTTTTGCTATATTGGATGAAATACCTATTTCACTCAAAGTGTATCCAACCTATTGAATTCGAAGATCACCGCATTACTAAATCGTATTTCATATATAAAGGTGGAATAAATCTTTGTTGTGGTTTTAAAGATATAAATACCAAAACATAGAATGATGTATCGGTATTCGTAATCGAATACAAATTGGATTTGAATTTAGTTGCCAGGGCCTAGGGTAAACTTGGATGCTAACTCTCCCAAATTTTGAACGAAGCGGCAAATCACCTACTCTCTTTTGTCGGTAGCGCGAAGCTAGTGTCTGGGAGATGGAAATTACTATCTACCCTTGATACTTTACATCCTATCGGCCCGATTTCCACTGCTGTCAATAGGGGTAGGTTAGTAACTTCAATCGGATGTGACACGACCACCTATCACCCCATTCATACACGGTGGGCGTCAACCATGGGCGACAAACACTAGGTGCCAACATACACATGGGCGGCAAAACAAACTCTCCTCGGGCGAAATCGATGTAGGCAAATATTTTAAATAGGTGCAGGTGTGTAACTTCACTCAGACGTGACACAACCGTCCTACCTGTCAGCTACGTTCATACACCGTGGGCGCCAACCATGTGCGGCAAAACACCCTCTCCTTGCCCAAAATCGCTCTCGGCAAATATCGGGGAGATGCGATATTATCGTCCTAACCCCAACCGACGAGATGTATGGAATTTTAAACGGGGGCTAAGTTCGTAACTTTCCCACATTTTAGACAAGCACGCCCAAAGTTTGAGATCCCATCCCTATCCCCCTCCATTTCCCTATTCATACACCATCGTTGCCAAAACACCCTCCCCAAACCGGCCAGCCTCCTCCGTCCGCCAGCCCATCCTCCACCTTGCCGGAGCCGCTACCCCTACCAGTCGTCCACTTCAAGAGAAGGACGCCTCTCATCCATGGCGTCGCACCAGAATCCTTTCCTTGCGTCCTCTTAATTCATCAGCGTCGTCGTCCATGTTGTCGTGGCCTCTCCTATGGGCGCCTCATCCATAGCAACATGAATTATCCCCCAATGCTGCCGTTTGCCATCTCAAGTCTTCTTCTGCACCGTAGATAGCCATCGCACACGCAGCACCCTCAATGTATCAGCAGGGGCCTACACGGCGTTGCAAGAGAGGTGGCACTGTTTCAAATCTGCTTAAGTTATTGTTCTCACCGGAAGCATTGTCACTTGTTTACTGCACTTTTCTTGTGCATACCAAATCGTAGTGGCTAGTTGAAAGAAAACATTAGTTATGAAGTAGCCCTTTGGATCTGCCATGGCATGGTCACTATACTCGTAAATCTTATGATTTCCCCCCTTTATATTCACTACCATCATCCTAGGTGCTTCGTCTCATGCTAGCACTACTCCTCAAGACCTCAACCCATCAAGAGAAACAACATGTCACTCATAAATCATAATTACAAAGCTTAGTTGTCGAAATATGAATATGATATGATTCTAATATTACTAAAACAGAGAATGTTTATTGGTCGGCTAGTGTTCCTATATTCGTTTTGAGAGACAACAGTGATTTGCATTTGTTTATACACTCTAGTTCATCATGGGTGGGCATCACACATTGTATCATTTAATTATGCTTGCTCTTTGTTATCATGTTCCTCTTTTGTTCTTCTTAATAAGTATATTACTTACTCCGTTCCATAACTGCCTTGGGTGTGTGCGTGTGTTGTGTGTTGGAGATAAGCCCTAGAGGCAATCATGTATGATGATATTTCCTATGTGTTTATGAATAAAGATAGTCCTTGGACAATATCAATGATGTGTATTAGCAAGTACATGACTTGTCTGGGGGACTATGCATTGTATGACGACTGTCCTAAAAAGTTCCTAGTCGAAAGGGTTGTGTAGGCGCGCAGCCGACTAGACTAGCATATGACACGGTCGATGGCTTAGTCTCACTAGCCATGGATCATTGGATGCTAACCGGATAATATGGACTTGGAAGGAACTGGTCGGATTTGACGTAGTCGGATCCGAGTCGAGATAAGGTCCGAGTCGCACAGACCCAACTATGAGAGACAACGATATGTCATCTGTGAGTCTTTAGTACAACATAAGTTCTATGTCCTAGGACCTGAGCTGGCGCATGTACTCGGGATGGTGACAGACTTGCTTCGGGCTAACAAAAAGCTACTCCGTGATTGGGTAGTTACAAAGGTAGGTTTTGGGCTTGTCCAGACCCATCCTGCGAGACATGGTCGAGCAAGATGGGATTTGCCCCTCCGGCAGGAGAGATATACTCTGGGCCCCTCGTGTGATCCGACCAGGATAAGCATGGCCATGCGACAAAGGATTATGCAATAATCCGGTTTGTGGTCGGCATCACTAGAACGAGCAAGAAGTCTGGCTAGCACAAGGATGACAGACTCTCCTTGAGCCCAACAACATATATCATGTGGCAAAAGGAATGGAAGTATGATGTACAGGTTCGCCTAACCAGCTTCATAGTCTGCTTGGTGTTCGGCATGCGTTGCCAGGGGCCGCTACCAACCTTGCTGTTCGGAGGTGATCCGAACAGCGACCAAGCCGGCTTGAACCTAAGGGGTCGCGTGCTTAAGGGAAGGAACCTACAAGGTCGGATCCGAGGGCACTGGTCAGATGTGATCCGAGCTGTATTCGGATTGTGGCCGAGTAGACTTATGGGCTTTAGGGTCCGTGCGAGGCCCAAGTGTTGAGCCCGCGGCGGACGCCTATATAATGTGGAGGTGCCGCACACTCATGTGATCGATCGCTTCAGCGCTGTCACTAGGGTTTGCATGTGTTGCGAATAGACACCTCCACTTGCCGCCGGTTGTGTGTTCGGACCTAGTAGTCTGCCGCACGACGTTCCTCCTGCACGCGCGGATACCGTTAGAGGCGGTGCACTTGCGCCACTCCAGCGAACCTGTACATGGGAACCGACGGCCGGCTGTTCGAGGGAGATCGGACGAGGTGGAGATGATCCACGCGGACGCGCTGCGCCAACTCTTTTTCCGCTGCACAACACTTCGCGTCTAGTGGTAACGAACTATGATCCACCTCCCGTAGCATGTTCTTGGTTGTTCTACGCGTAGGAAAATTTTATTTGCAGTCTACGCACCCTACCGTAGAACCCAACATTGTGGCGGCGTGCCTTTGTACCGGGTGTTGTTCATCGTTGCTTTATTTATAAAGCGAGCCCCTTATCGGTAAAACCTAAGTCTTTTAGATATTCCAATAAGAACTACATACGGATGTATGTAGACATATTTTAGAGTATACTTTCACTCATTTTGCACCGTATGTAGTCCACATTCAAATCGCTAAGAGACTTATATTTAGGAATGGAGGGAGTAGTAAAGTATGTTCCTTGTCAGGAAGTGGAGCAGGGACGTTTGCAGTCGACGGGTCTATTGGGTCGCTTCAGATGGACGCTTTCAACTATTCTAGAGGGTGTACCATAATATCCGGTAAATTCTTGGAGCTATGTCGTCTTTGAGAGTCTAGACTAATAGTAACAGTATTGTGCCTTCAGCTGAATAGAGCTGCTTCTGTAGGGGCCGAAGCCTTTCTAGCCATACTGGCAATACAAGCTCATATGTTCCAGCTAGTTCCACTTTCCTGATTTTACTCGTGTTGCTTAGGGTTTTCCCCTTTTATCTATACTACTATGATCTGCATAGGTGCTTTCTGTCGTACTAGCAGTACTCCACCCTTCAAACTAAACAACACAACACTCATAATTCCTGTTAGCAGCTTTAGATCTGCCATGCCACTACCACGGTCAACACTGTACTCATCATGCTTACGGTTTCCCCCTTTAAGATCACCATGATCATCGTACTTGATTCGTGTCGTAATAGCACTGCTCCACCCATCAACATAAACAAGCTTACTTGTACAAATTCGAATATGATATGATGCCGATATTAGTAAAACTGAGACATGTTTAGTTGGTCAGCTAAATGTTCCTACTTTAGTTCCGAAATGCATGTGAGCCACATATGGAGAGACCGGAAGGAATAGTATTTCGCTGTGCGCTCCGGTTCATCATGGCTAGGCAACAGACATTGTATAGAAAGACTTGTAACATCTTCAATTTGCTTGCTCTTCTTCTCTTCTTTAACATGATCCTCTTCTCTTATTCTTTAATAAATGCATTATGATCCTCTTCTCTTATTCTTTCAAAGCAGAGACATTTGCAGTCGACAGGTCAGATCGAGTTGTTCTTCCTTAGTATCCATCCGTCCAAAAATACTTGTCATCAAAATAGACAAAAAGAGATGTATCTAGAACTAAAATACATTTAGATACATCCCCTTTTATTCATTTTGATGACAAGTATTTCCGGATGGAGGGAGTATATGTTATATCTGTCAGGTCAGGTCGAGTTGTTCTTCCTTACTATATGTTGAAGATGTCATCTGCGAAGTATCATTACTTATGGAGCTCTCATAATTTGAGTAGTAGGCCACATTATATTAATGCACACACCAAATTACAACACACATGGCATCTCTCATAAGAATTGCAGAGATAGCACATAGGGGCGGTGCACTTGCGCCGCTCCAGCGAACCTGCCCGTGGGAACCGACGACCGACTGTTCGAGGGAGATCGGATGAGTAGTAGACGATCCACGCGGACGCGCCGACCCAACTCTTTTTCCGCTGCACGGCACTTCGCGTCTAGTGGTAACGAACTATGATCCATATCCCGTAGCATGTTCTTGGTTCTGTGCGTACGAAAATTTTATTTACAGTCTACGCACCCTACCGTAGAACCAAACATTGTGCTGGCGTGCCTTTGTACAGGCTGTTGTTCATCGTTGCTTTATTTATAAAGCGGGGCCCTTTTCAGTAAAACATAAGTCTTTTTAGATATTCCAATAACAACTACATACGGATGTATGTAGATATATTTTAGAGTATACATTCACTCATTTTGCTCCGTATGTAGTCCGCATTCGAATCTCTAAGAGACTTATATTTGGGAACGGAGGGAGTAGTAAAGTATGTTCCTTGTCGGGAAGTGGAGCAGGGACGTTTGCAGTTGATAGGTCTATTGGGTCGCTTCAGATCGATGCTTTCAACTATTCTAGATGGTCTACCATAATATCCGATAAATACTTGGAGCTATGTCGTCTTTGAGAGTCTAGACTGATAGTAACAGTATTGTGCCTTCAGTTGAATAGAGCTTCCTCTGTAGGGGCCGAAGCCTTTCTAGCCATACTGGAAATACAAACCCATATGTTCCAGCTAGTTCCAGTTTCCTGTGATTTTTTATCGGAGTTCAGATGTGATCTGTGATTTCCGAAAACGCCAGGCGCTGCCCGCACCCACGAGGGGTGCTGCCCCTTCGAACCCCGCGAGGGACTGCCATGTGCGTAGCGCCTTGTATTTCGTACACAATCACTCAAACCGGTAGAATGCGATTCTATGCGTAACTTTTTTTTTGCAGGTTTGATGTGAATAGTATGGCTCATGTTATGTGATGCATGTGTGTAATTTATACATGGCCTGCGCGTCATGTTTGTCAGCCGACAGGATCCAAAGTGCTGTCATTATAATGTATAATGACCTGCGTGTCGACATGTGATTCTCTGTAAAATTCATTACTAGTTGTAGTAGTTGGATAATGGAGATCAGGTTGGTGTCTTGGCGTCCCGGCGTGACAAACAAGTTGGAGTTCCTAGATGGTCATCGGAGTTGGAACCGACCTAGAAGAACATCCATGAAAGAGCCATACTATTTCACAATATATGTTTATTTGTGATTGTTATGCTTCTTGTTTTCTATGCATGTTAGAATTGTAGAAAGATCCCTCATGAATATCAAGCGAATTGCCATCCCCGATGTTGCACCTTCGCACATCAATTACGTCTAGTAGTGGGCTCATAAAATTGGGGAGCTCCTGGGTGTCCTTGAACGTAAGGGTTCGTGTCGGACACGGACATGCACTGCATCAGGTTAACTTGACAAGGCTATCAAAACGGTTTTGGGCCTTGTGGCAAAGAAGGTTGGGGGCCGGGGTATGAGATACCTTCCGGACCAACAGGAGTCGTATAGAGATACGATTAGCAAGGAGTTGCTTACATGATAGGCATGTTGTCTAGCAGTGATGCTAAAGCTCACTAGTCGCATCCGCTAGTCGGATCCTAAATCACTGAGAGTTTGCGGAGGGATGCCAACTTTAGTGGAAGTATTTCTGTTTAGGCTTGAATTACTCTACATAAACACATTGCTTAGTGATTGCATATTTTTCTGTTGTAGATCAATGGCACCACCTGCTCAACCCAACTTTGCATTAAAATCAATTCTGGAAAAGGATAAACTGAATGGAACAAACTTTACCACCTGGTATAGAAATCTTAGAATTGTTCTCAAGCATGGTAAAAAGGAACATGTTCTAGAGGATCCACTTCCAGAGGAACCTGCCGATAATGCTAATACCACAACCAGGAATGCCTACTAGAAACTCGTTGATTAATCAAACGAGATCAGCTACCTCATGCTGGCTTGTATGGAGCCCGATTTGCAGTAGCATTTCGAAGATGTTGGGGCTTTTGATATGATCGAGAGTCTCAAGAGCATGTTTCAGGTGTAGGCTAGGACTGAAAGGTTCAACGTGTGGCGATCCTTGATGGATTGTAAGCTGAAGGAAGGTGATCCACTGAGCCCGCATGTGATCAAGATGATCAGATACGTGCAAGATTTGGATCGGTTGGCCTTCCCGCTCTTGGATGAGATGGCTACTGATGCAGTTCTGGGATCTCTTCCGCCTAGCTATGGGACGCTCATCTCGAACTATCATATGCACGGCATGGATAAGAAGCTCACTGAATTGCATGTGATGCTCAAAGTGACAGAGCAGGATATTAAGAAAGGCACGCATCAACAATTGATGTTGCAGAAATCGGCTAAGTTTAAGAAGAGTTGGTCCAAGAAAAAGGCAAAGGGCAGGGAAACAGTAACCTCCGCCGCTGTGCTGAAGTCTGGACCGGACTCGAAGACCATTTGCTATCATTTAGAGGAGACCGGTCACTGGAAGAGGAACTGTAGCAAGTGGCTTGCAGAGCATGCCAAGAAGGCCGGAAATGCTTCTTTAGGAAAAGGTACACTTGTTGCATATGTCATAGACATTTACCTTACTGACATGCCTAGTTTCTCTTGGGTATTTGATACCGGACCAGTTGTTCATATTTGCAACTCAATGCAGGGGCTGGTGAGAACTAGGCATGTGGCACAAGGGGAGATTGATATCAGGGTCGGCAACAAGGCAAGATTTGTTGCGTTGGAGGTCGGCACGATGCAGCTCCAGCTTCCTTTTGGATTTATTTTGGAATTGAATAATTGTTATTACATCCCTGCACTTAGTTAGAACATTATTTCTGCCTCATGCTTGATGAGTCAGGGTTATGGCTTCAATTTAAAGGACAATGGTTGTTTATTTTATTTGAATGGTATGTTCGGCTATGCACCCATTGTTGATGGGCTATTTACATTGAATCTGGAATAGGAACCGGTCTATAACATGAATGTCAAGAGGCATAACCCTAATGAGATAAATCCGACATACTTCTGGCATTACGGGCTTGGACACATTAGTCTGAAACGAATGAAGAAGCTCCATCATGATGGGCTCCTAACTTCTTCCGACTTTGGGTCATTCGAGACATGCGAATCATGCTTGCTTGGCAAGATGACTAAGTCTCCTTTAGCAAAGAGTTGGGAGAGGGCGTTCGAGCTATTGGAGCTTATACACAACGATGTGTGTGGTCCAATGAGCACAACTGCCAGAGGCGGCTATCTGTGCTTCGTGACTTTTACCAATGACTTGAGTAGATATGTATATATCTATTTGATGAGGCACAAGTCGGAAGCTTTTGAAAGGTTCAAAGAGTTTCAGTACGAGATTGAGAATCAGCTCGGCAAGACTATAAAACTTCTACGATCAGATCATGGAGGTGAGTACATGAGTCAGGAGTTTGATGATCATCTGAAAAGTCGAGGTATAGTACCTTAGCTCACACCTCCGTGTACGCCATAGAGAAACGACATGTCGGAATGGAGGAATAGGACCTTATTGGACATGGTTCGGTCAATGATGAGCAAATCAGATTTACCCTTGTCATTATGGGGATACGCTCTAGAAACTGTAGCTTTCACACTTAACAGGGTACCATCAAAATCCGTAGACAAGACACCACATGAGATGTGGACCGAGAAGAGTCCCAGTTTGTCTTTTCTAAAGATTTGGGGTTGTGAAGCATTTGTCAAGCGACTTACGTCAGACAAGCTTACAACCAAGTCGGATAAATGCATACTCATGGGATATCCGTGGGAAACCTTGGGATATAGCTTCTACAACCAGGAAGAGAACAAATTGTTTGTTGCTCGGAACGGGGTTTTCCTTGAGAAAGAGTTTCTCAGTCGGGAGGCCAGTGGGAGGACGGTTCGACTCGAAGAAATTCGAGGTCCACTCGGGGACGGCTCGGCTGGTGTTCAGATCATACCGGAGTCAGTCAGCGAACCCGTAGTGGAAGCGACACTGGAACCACGGAGGTCGGAAAGATTGCGTAGAGTGCGTGATATATTGTTGCTAGAAAGCGATGAGCCGACCACATATGCGGAAGCGATGGTGAGCCCAGATTCCGAGGCATGGCTGGAGGCCATGAGATCCGAGTTAAAGTCCATGGATGAGAATCAAGTATGGGACTTGGTTGATCCACCGCCTAGCGTAACAGCCATTGGATGCAAATGGGTCTTTAAGAAGAAAACCGATCTGGATGGAAATGTTCAGATCCACAAAGCTCGGCTTGTCGCTAAGGGTTATGGACAAGTTCAAGGAATTGACTATTACAAGACTTACTCACCGGTAGCGATGCTGAAGTCGGTGAGGATCGTACTAGCTATAGCTGCATATTTCGATTATAAGATATGGTTGATGGATGTCAAGACGGTTTTCCTTCATGGAAATTTAACCGAGGACGTGTATATGATACAACTCGAGGGTTTTGTCGATCCGACTAGCGCTAGTAAGATATGCAAGCTCAAGAGATCCATTTATGGGTTGAGGCGAGCATCTCGGAGCTGGAATATTTGTTTTGATGAGGTTATCACTGGTCTCGGTTTCATCAAAAGTGAAGAGGACGCTTGTTTATAAGACAAGTTAAGTGGAAGCTCGATAGTGTTTTTGGTCTTCTATGTCGATGACATATTGTTGATCAGGAACGATGTTTCGATGCTGAACTCGGTCAAGGAGTCATTGAATGGCAAGTTTTCGATGAAGGACCTTGGTGAGGCAGTGTATATTTTAGGCATTAAGATCTATAGAGATAGATCGAGGAGGCTACTCGGCTTAAGCCGGAGCACGTACATAGATAAAGTGTTGAAGCGGTTCAACATGAGTGAGGCAAAGAAAGGGCTCTTGCCACTCTCACATGGTATAAGGCTAAGTGAGACTCAGAGTCCTTCGACATCTGATGAGCGAAGCAGGATGAGTAGGATTCATATGCCTCAGCAATTGGATCCATCATGTATGCCATGATATGTACAAGGCCTGATGTTGCTTTTGCAATAAGCCTAACAAGCAGATACTAGGCTAACCCTGTTGAGAGTCACTGGGCAGCGGTAAAGACTATTTTGAAGTACCTGAAAAGGACTAAAGAGATGTTCCTAGTTTATGGAGGTGAGGAAGAGCTCGTCGTAAGGGGTTATGCCGATGCTAGTTTCCAAACCGACAGAGATGATTGTGAATCACAGTCCGGATTCGTGTATGTCATGAACGGAGGACCACTGAGCTGGATGAGTTCCAAGCAAGATACGGTAGCTGATTCTACCACAGAAGCCGAATACATTGCGGCTTGTGAAGTTGCAAAGGAAGGTGTTTGGATCCAGAACTTCCTGGATGATCTTGGTATTGTCCCAGTCTTGATAAAACCGTTGGACCTTTATTGTGATAAGTCCGGTGCCATTGCACAAGCCAAGGAGCCAAGGAATCACCACAAGGTTAGACACATAGATAAAAAATTATCACCTGATACGAAAGATCGTAAAAAATGGTGATGTAGAGTTATGCAAGATTCACACGGATGCAAATGTTGCAGATCTGTTGACTAAGCCGCTTCCATAAGCCAAGCATGAGGGGCACGTTAGAGCTATGGACATTTGATGTCTATTTGATTGACTATAGTGCAAGTGGGAGACTGTTGGAGATATGCCCTAGAGGCAATCATGTATGATGATATTTCCTATGTGTTTATGAATAAAGATAGTCCTTGGACATTATCAATGATGTGTATCAGCAAGTACGTGACTTGTTTGTGGGACTATGCATTGTATGATGACTGTCCTAAAAAGTTCCTAGTCGAAAGGGTTGTGTGGACGCGCAAACGAGACTAGCATATGACATGGTCGATGGCTTGGTATCACTAGCCAAGGACTATTGGATGCTAACCGGATAATATGGACTTGGAAGGATCTGGTCGGATTCGAGATATTCGGATCCGAGTCGAGATAAGGTCAGAGCCGGACAGACCCAACTATGAGACACAATGATATGCCATATGTGAGTCTCTAGTGCAACATACGTTCTATGTCCTAAGACCTGAGCTGGCGCATGTACTCGGGATGGTGACAGACTTGCTTTGGGCCAACCAAACGCTACTCCGTGACAGGGTAGTTACAAAGGTAGTTTTCGGGCTTGTCCAGACCCATGCTGCGAGACATGGTCGAGCAAGATGGGATTTGCCCCTCCAGTCAGGAAAGATATACTTTGGGCCCCTCGTGTGATCCGACCAGGATAAGCATGGCCATGCGATAAGGATTATGAGATAATTCGGTTTGTGGTCGGCATCACAGGAACGAGAAATAGGTTGGGCTAGCACAAGGATGGCCGACTCGCCTTGAGCCCGACAACATATATCGTGTGGCAAAAGGAATGGAAGTATGATTTACAGGTTCACCTAACCAGCTTCATAGTCTTATTGGTGTTCGGCATGCCTTGCTAGGGGCTGCTACCAACCGTGCAGTTCGGAGGTGATCTGAACTGCGACCAAGCCGGCTTGAACCTAAGGGGTCGCGTGCTTAAGGGAAGGAACATACGAGGTCGGATCCGAGTGTCACACCCTGATTTTCATGCCACAACACTTAAGGTAATAAATCATGATAAAATGTGGTTTGACAAAAACTTTTGAGTGTTTTGTCCTTGCTTTGATTGAATGTTTGACTGCTGTTTACAAGTGCTCTAAAAATCAAATAAATCCTCCAACTCTTATACTCCTTTCCCTTGATCCAAAAACCTTTCCAAATGATCAAGCCATGTGTATAGGACATAAAAATAATTTATTACAAAAATAATTTGGCCAAATAGTATTTTCAAAAATTAGTTTTCCAAAAACCCCTAAATTGAGATTTGCACTTCAAGTACTTAATTAAGGACAGTAAAAATCTTTCCAAAAATATATTTGACTCCTATTAGATATAGGACACCCATAAACCACAAAAATATAATTTTAAAAGTTATTTTCATATTTTATTTAAAAGCTTTTTCTTAAGTCCAGAAATGGTCTTTAATAGGTTAAAATTATTTTAATGATTTATAAATATTTGGGAAAAACCTAGGGAAACTCAGTGGACATATATTGTCCATATATAAGAGTTTCGACACATGGTCATGCTCAAAATATTGGTCAAATCCCTCAAAAACCCTTTCTGGATATCTCAAGCTTTTGAAATATTTACAAAGGAAATATTCGCCAAAAATTCCAAGAAAATTCTAGCATGTCACAAATGACATGTTTGATGTTATTGACAAGTATCATGTCATGGAGAATAGTATAACCCCATGAAATACCCTCAAGACCATTTTTGTCCATTTTGAAGTTTGAGCAACTTTACATTGCCAAACATGTCCAAATGTTCTCAAACCATGTGAACATGCTAAATGGTCTAATCATTCATCTAGACCAAATGGCACAAGTTGGAGAAAATGTTATATTGATCAAAGTGCCCCAAAACGCTTTGTGTCCAGAAACAAATTTGAACAACTCTACATTGCCAACTTTCTCCTTTTGATCTCAACTTTTGTGGACATGTTCAGAACCTCAAATGATGACACTACACCAAGTGGTGCATCAAGGAGAATAAATTTGCATGGCTAAATCTTGGAAAGTACATTTCTGTTGATTTCTAGGGTTTACCAAAGTTGCATTGTCAACTTTCTTCAAATGAGCTCCAACTTGGTGATCAACCTCATTTCTATATGACACTTCATCTTGTTAATCTTCATATCATTTGGAATCCATTTGCTTGCCCAAACCACCATCAAACACCTTTTGGCAGAAACTTAAAATGCATGTTTCGTCCATTTCCACTAATCTCCATGAGCTCAACTTTTTCCCACAGCCCCATCTGGTCCTCCTCTAACCCCTGCATCTTTCCTTGCACGAGGAGCCATGAAGATGGGGGGTGAAAAGCTCTTTTTCCCTCTCTGGAAAGCACCATTTCTCTCCCTCTCAACCTCCCTCCTCACTCCAGTGGATCCCAAGGGCATCCAATGCCATTGTCATATTGTTTACTCCCCCCTGTAGCTGCCAGACGCAAGTGGGCGCGTGAGGACGCGAGAAAAAGCCGCGGGTGCCGGCCATTTGCGCGCTCTGGAGCACGTCAGCGTGCTCCCGGCCGTTGACGCCGCGCTCCCCCACCACCTCGAGCCTCATCCTCGTGCGAGTCGAGGTGCCTCGACGTCCGCAACACGCCACCATGCTGGCCCCCTCCTCTCACCCTCTCGCTCGCCTCCAGCAGCACGCGCGCCAGAGCCGCCCGAGAGCCCTAATGGGCAAGCCCACACGCGCGGCGCACTGCTACTCCCCTGCTCTCTCTCTCCTCCTCCCTCGACTTGGACCATGCCCACGAGCGCCGTAGATAGCCCCTCTCCCTCCCTCCTGGCCTCCCGAGCCGTTGCCGTGGCCACCTGTGCGCCGCGTCTACGGTGAGCCACGGGTCGGCTACATAAAGACACCCCCGAGCCCTCTCTCTACTCCTTTGGCTCTATCTCTCCCCCAGCAACCTCCCAGACAACATCCCTCTCCCCCTAGTGCTCTCCTACCCTCTCCATGGCCGGAGTGCCGCCGCCGACCGCCGCTCGGATTCGGGCACCACTGCCCCTCTCTCTTCTCCCTACCCACTCCAGTACTCCCTCACCACCACCACGAAGCCCCCATCGCCTCCATTCTTCCCCGGAACGCCCCTGCGCTCGAAGCAGGCAATGGCCGATGCCATCCTCCGCCGCGGGCGAAGGCCCGCTCCCCTCCGAGGAAGATGGCACCCGTAGTGTGGCATCCTGGATGCGGCACATTTCCCCGAGCACGCCGGTGGCTGGATAAGCGGAAACGATGGCCGACAGCGCCGGCAGTCGCCCTCGACGTCCCCCTGCCTTGCCTCCTCTGCTTCGGGCAGGAGGTTGAGGACGACGCCGTGACGCCCAACGAGCCCCGCCTGTCAACGGCTTGGCGCAGGGCCTGAGCCACCGACGGGTGGGCCTGCCATGTTTAAGTGGACACGGGTCCAGCTCAGAGCCGCCTCCCATGCGGGAAGGCGTAGTCCCCGAGTACGCCTTCAACGTCGCCTCCTACTCTCGCGTGGCCGAGCCAATGGGCCGGCCCAGTGCGCAAAGGCGCTATATTGCGCTCAGCGCGCGCTTTAGGTATAACCTAATTTCTTTTCTTTTGATTTTTCTGGTAGGATTGCAAAATCCATAAACAATTCAAATCAAATCCAAATTTTATGATTCAAATTTCTAGTAGTTTCTAAATTCCTACCCCACCTCATGGTGCTATTTGAACATTTTTCCAGAAATATTTCTTTCACAAATAATTATCAAATACCATTTTTCTGTTCCTGTCATAAACTTTAGAAAATCATAGAGGGCTCAAATTTGATCCAAATGCCATGAATCAAATTCCTAGATGCTTCTAAGTTCACAACTTAGTTTATGAACATTTTTCTCAATACTTTTTGTGCCACACAAAATAATGAGCCATTTCTTCATACTTGCCAACTTTGCCAATTCATAGGGAATTCATTTGAACTTCAAATCCAGTGAAACCAACTCCTAGATGCTTCTAAAATCATGATTTGTTAAATGAGCACCTTTGCTCATTTTTCAAAAATATATTTCTGTACACTTCTTGCAAATCCATAAACCCCTTGATTCCATCATATCAAAATGTTTAGAAATATCCACCGACCCAATTCCAATGAAACCACTCTGGTTAATTTTCATATAACCAGAGATGTCCTAGAAAAGTCAAATTAATATTTTTTAGAGCACTTTTATTTTTCTGCCTTGTTGTGTTGCTTATTATGGTTGCTTTCGACGATAGTTGACGAAGTAGACGAAATGCTCGGAATTGGACCAAAGATATTTGAAGACCTCGAAGACTTTGTTAAAACAGGCAAGCATCCCTTTGACCATGTCTATGAAACCCTTTTTATGCATGTCATATAGTACTTTATTAGTGTTGCATCGGAATCATGATGAGATGGTAACCACTTTGGTGGGTTGCCTTCGTACTTCCTCGTTGATACTTGCATTGTGCATGACCCTACCTTCTTATGAGGGTTATGCCGGTGGGAGTAGATAGGATGCTAAAGTAGTGCTACGCAAAAAGGGACGGGAATACGCATGGTGATGGAGACAAAGTATTTTCAAAGGACTTTTCGAAAACCCCATCGGGTGCCACTTATGCCCACGGGAGATGATGAGTTGGGTAGCCACTTGATGACAAAGTGGTGTACCGAGGCAAGTGTGTGTGTTGTTTTCAAAACGGATTGGTTTAAGCTGCGATCGTTATTCCAACCTTACATCCGCAAGCACTCTACCCTTATATGAGAAAGGGCATTATTGATTACCTAGGCTGATACTAGCTTGGAGCCCGCATTACTAGTGACGGGGAAGAGTTGGTGCTCTCTCTCGGGATGGGGTCGTGCCAGGTAGGGCGGCCATGACTGTTTTCACAGGGAACCGGACACACCGTTGGAACCCCGTGCTTGTGGTATGCGATGAAAATGGGAGCGAGGATCCACAATTTTAAGATGTGAAATGTTGGGCATAGGGGTTACTACCAATCGAGTGGACTCTATGTTACTGTCGTCTAGGGAAAGATAGTGATCGGGTGCTTACCCCGAGTACTTGAGTAACCGCGGGTCGCGGATGACACGGAAGTTCCCTCAATCTTGTGGGTAAAGTGTGCAACCTCTGTAGAGTGTAAAACTATTCAAATAGCCGTGTCCACGGTCAAGGATAGTTGGATAACCGCTCTTGGGCTACGTCCAAATGTTTGCGAGACCGGTGAGTGTGTATGGAAAAGTGGAAAGAACTACTTGGGTCAAGTCATAGGACTTGACATGATTGAGTTGGGTTGATGCCCACTCTATTTATGTTGATATCTGTAACGTGTCCTCATGGTTACTTGAATTCTCCTGATGCATGTTTTACAAGTTGTTGAACATTTCGTTGCACTCAAAACTAGCTTTCTGTAAAAATTTACCTATATCATGCATTGTTGTATCTTGAACCAAAACATGGGTTGCTTGCGAGTACATTCAAAGTACTCATTCGGTTGCCACTGGTTATTCCAGGCATGAAAGAACATGATATAATGAAGACTACCTTGGTGACGAACTTGCGAGCTAGGACGCTTCCCAGTCAGAATGCCTGTAGTGTTAAGGCTGATGGCATGGGTCCAAGTTAGCGACGAAGATTTCCGCTGCGATGATATACTCAAGACTTGACCATAATGGTCCTACTTGTGTAAAACGATATGTATGGATGTAAGACTCTTGTTATTCAACTTCTGTGTGTTCAGTGAGCATTGATCTCTAGGATCACTATACACATGCATTCGGCGATCACGACTTATGAGTCGGGGTCCCCACATAGCTGGTATCAGAGCCATCCTAACTGTAGGAAGCCTTAGTTAGCATGGTCGTTAGTTAGGGTAAAACTATTTCCAAAACTATTACTAGTTTTCAAAATTATCTATACTTCTCTTCCCTTCTTAGTTTTTCGAAAACTAAGATATACTTTCCTCTTCCCCTTCAAAATTTTAAATGGTCGCTAGAATCCTTATGCCCTGACCAGGGGATTCCTTGTAATGCTCGTGGGTAAACTAGAAGGAAGACGCCTTGTCAGACACTCACCCACCTCTTCTGAACACAAGATTGGCGATGCCACAGCAAGATGATGCCAACAGAAGATACGCCCTCGAGGAATGAGGACATGAAGACCCAGAAGATGGTGACACCCTCGACACTGCCCCAGGATGATGCAACCTTAGCCTATGATGATTAGGGCAGATGATATGCACGATCATGATATACATCGCTAATAGAGTAACCCTGTCACTACCGTTGTTGTATCGGCAACCACCGGTGGATGAGAACCTCGCCATTTGGTCCGCCTTACTATAGTGAGCAGGAAAACGGTTCTCTTCATCCCCCACTCTTGGTGTCGATGTTGTCATCAACGTAACCGACATGTTGGACCTCTACTATGCCTTGTTAATGTCATTGCATAAAGGATTACCTACCTGGTACCATCGATGCCTTAGGAGACAAAACAGGATCGCCATGACTAAGAAGACAACAGAAGACCGAGTCAATGCCAGCTACGAGAAACCACCTCCACCCCGTCAGCTCACCAGGTGAGAGATTGTTGAAGATTCTTCAGGCCAACCCGTATCATTTCATCGAACAACTACAAAAGACGTAGCGACACGTGAGGAAAACCCAGAAGACTGCACGAGGAATGAAGCAAGCACGACTACTGAGTCCAAGAACCCCTAGGGTAGGATGAGTCGTGTAACCGCCTATGCGCAGTCGAGTCCGTATGATGGTTCGAATAGAACCATGATTGTGTGTTGATTGTTTTTATTTGTTTGTGTTTTGATATCATTCGCCCTTTGCCCTAGGCAACTAGTGCGCAGCTATATCACCTGCCTTATTATATTGTTCGTGTTTGGCCCTTTCGGCACCCGTTTGTTTGCACTTGCGCTATAGAACCCCCTTTAGGCATTCCCCTCCTCTATGCTACTTTTCCCTCTCATCTCTCTCCTCAACTGAAGACCGGCAAGACAATCTACACAAGGGATTCTGCCTCAGCAACTAACTAGTAATGAAGACTTCTGCTACAATCTCCACGACCAAGTGCAACCCCGTAGAGATATGTTTACTCCTTAAGATTAGAAGCCCATCCCTAGACCCTTCGAGACTCCACGAGATACCCCAGTTCGAATCCTCAACCAAATGCTTAACCCACAGAATTGCAAGCGGACCAGTTAAGCCTCTATAACCTTGCACAACACTGGGTTCACTATGGAACTAGTGGACATAGTGAACGAGCACATTGTCACCCTAAGATAGCACCAAAACTGACGATGCCATACGAGGGACCAAATTGAAGATATAGGAATAGAGGACAAATGAATTGATGAGTTTATATCAGAGACCATGAGGAATTATCTGAGACTCTTCGGTAGATTATAAGGCTTTCATGTTGGTAGTGGGATCAGTTAATAGAGTAGCATGACTCTCATTGCCCCTGAGTAAATTGGACAATTATGATTGCAAGCTAAAATACTTGGAAGCATAAGGATTTGACTTAACTAGGGGATATTGATAGGAGATATTTGTTATGATAATGACTTGGGGGAGACATATAGAAATTCTCGTTGGACATGAGATTTGGATTTAAGTAGGTGATTCCAATTGAGTATAGATGCTGAGTATATCTACATGGTTCGGAGTAAATTGGATTTAGATTAACGATCTCGATCGTGATACCATGTTTCTCGGTGGACGATAAACTAGGAGATTGGATTAATTGTCAAAGTTGATCTATATAAGCTTGACCATGGAGATTATCAGATCATAATAACGGGAATTGGTGGACTGACTATAGTAAGGTAGCCCTTTCAAGTATTTGGGAACTATAGGACATTAGAAGATTCGTGTGAGACACCATAGACTTTGGATTTGTAGAATTAATGGATTATGTAGTGATTGATGGAAGTTAATGGGCTGTTGGAATTGATTCATAGGAAGGAAACAAGATCTTGGAGTGGCATACGACGTGTTTACTTAGGATAGAGATGCACTATCTTGGACCTTGGAAGAATAAACTAAGCACTTCGATTGTGATGTTTAATTCAAGCTTAGCAGTTTGTACATTCTGCCCATGCATGGATTATTTTTGCATAGATATGTGTTTGGGGATAGTTGACATGTATAGTTTTGTTGGACCTCCTCTTGGGAGTCATGAGGATATGAATAGCATGAGTAATGATTGGAGTTGACCTATACAAGATAATGCTTTTGGTGGAATAAGGTGATTTGGTTTGAAGGACTAGATAGAACAGTTGGCGTCTCAGAATCTGCGCTCAAGGATAAGATGATAAACGTTCACTCGCACCATAGAATCCTTGAAAACCTAAAAAGCCCTACCAAGCCATAACATGGTCAGATCATGACCATGGGCTTTGGCCCTAGGCCGAGAAGACCCTGACCAATACTCAACCGTGACCACCACCGATACCCCAACCTATACCCTATGTACCTCGTGGACAAGCTTGCACGAGTACTCGAACGAGCTGGTTGTCATCGTTATTTGGAGATATACTTGTCCACCTGAAGACGGAAGAAGAGTTGTTCAGCTGGTTAGGGAACATTTGAAGACCACCATTTCAAGGAGGAAGAACTATACCAACCACCATCATCAAGAAGTGAACTTCCTCGTCGAAGACCGTGCGTATCTGCAAACCACTCCTCTCAAGGGAACCCAGCGCTTCCATGTCAAAGGAAAGCTCGCACCAAGATACATCGGCCCCTTCAAGATCCTTTGAGCAGCGAGGAGAAGTGGCTTACCAGTTGGAACTGCCACCTGAACTATCCGATATGCACAACGTCTTCCATGTGTCACAACTCCGGAAGTATTTCCAACTTACTAGCTAGCCCGATCTCTACGAGGGCATTGACCACCGAGCCATCGACCCCTAGCCCAATCTAACCTACCGCGAGCTACCCCTTTAGCAACCTGGATCAAGAAGAACGTCATACACGAAGCCACACCATCATGTACTTCAAGCTCAAGGGAGCACCACACGGAAGCAGAAGCAACGTGAGGACTTGAAGACTACCCGGATCCAAGTTTACGTATCCCTTTAGCGCTTAGTCCGGGAATCTCGGGGACGAGATTCTTATAAGGGGGGTAGGTCTGTCACACCCTGATTTTCATGCCACAACACTTAAGCTAATAAATCATGATAAAATGTGGTTTGACAAAAACTTTTGAGTGTTTTGTCCTTGCTTTGATTGAATGTTTGACTGCTCTTTGCAAGTGCTCTAAAAATCAAATAAATCCTCCAAATCTTATACTCCTTCCCCTTGATCCAAAAATCTTTCCAAATGATCATGCCATGTGTATAGGACATAAAAATAATTTCTTACAAAAATAATTTGGCCAAATAGTATTTTCAAAAATTAGTTTTCCAAAAACCCCTGAATTGAGATTTGCACTGCAAGTACTTAATTAAGGACAGTAAAATCTTTCCAAAAACATATTTGACTCCTATTAGTTATAGGACACCCAGAAACAACAAAAATATAATTTTAGAAGTTATTTTCCTATTTTATATAAAGGCTTTTTCTTAAGTCCAGAAATAGTCTTTAATAGGTTAAAATTATTTTAATGATTTAAAAATATTTGGGAAAAACCTAGGGAAACTCAGTGGACATATATTGTCCATATATAAGAGTTTCAACACATGGTCATGCTCAAAATATTGGTCAAATCCCTCAAAAACCCTTTCTGGATATCTCAAGCTTTTGAAATATTTACAAAGGAGATATTCGCCAAAAATTCCAAGAAAATTCTAGCATGTCACATATGACATGTTTGATGTTGTTGACAAGTATCATGTCATGGAGAATAGTATAACCCCATGAAATACCCTCAAGACCATTTCTGTCCATTTTGAAGTTTGAGCAACTTTACATTGCCAAACATGTCCAAATGTTCTCAAACCTTGTGAACATGCTCAAATGGTCTAATCATTCATCTAGACCAAATGGCACAAGTTGGAGAAAATGTTATATTGATCAAAGTGCCCCAAAACGCTTCCTGTCCAGAACCAAATTTGAACAACTCTACATTCCCAACTTTCTCTTTTTGATCTCAACTTTTGTGGACATGTTCAGAACCTCAAATGATGACACTACACCAAGTGGTGCATCAAGGAGAATAGATTTGCATGGCTAAATCTTGGAAAGTCCATTTCTGTTGATTTCTAGGGTTTACCAAAGTTGCATTGTCAACTTTCTTCAAATGAGCTCCAACTTGGTGATCAACCTCATTTCTATACGACACTTGATCCTGTTAATCTTCATATCATTTGGAATCCATTTGCTTGCCCAAACCACCATCAAACACCTTCTGGCAGAAACTTAAAATGCATGTTTCGTCCATTTCCACTAATCCATGAGCTCAACTTTTTCCCACAGCCCCATCTGGTCCTCCTCTAACCCCTGCATCTTTCCCTGCACGAGGAGCCATGAAGATGGGGGTGAAAAGCTCTTTTTCCCTCTCTGGACAGCACCATTTCTCTCCCTCTCAACCTCCCTCCTCACTCCAGTGGATCCCCAGGGCATCCAATGCCATTGTCATATTGTTTACTCCCCCCTGCAGCTGCCAGACGCAAGTGGGTGCGTGAGGACGCGAGAAAAAGTCGCGGGTGCCGGCCATTTGCACGCTCTGGAGCACGTCAGCGTGCTCCCGACCGTTGACGCCGCGCTCCCCCACCACCTCGAGCGTCACCCTCGCGCCAGTAGACGTGCCTCGACGTCCGCAACACGCCACCATGCTAGCCCCCCTCTCTCCCTCCCGCTTGCCTCCAGCAGCACGCGCGCCAGAGCCGCCCAAGAGCCCAATGGGCAAGCCCACACGCGCGGCGCTCTGCCACTCCCCTGCTCTCTCTCCTCCTCCCTCGACTTGGACCACGCCCACGAGCACCGTAGACAGTCCCTCTCCCTCCCTCCTGGCTTCCCGAGCCATTGCTGTGGCCACCCGTGCGCCGCATCGACAGTGAGCCATGGGTCAGCTACATAAGGCCACCCCCGAGCCCTCTGTCTACTCCTTTGGCTCTATCTCTCCCCCAACAACCTCCCAGACAGCATCCCTCTCCCTCCTAGTGCTCTCCTGCCCTCTCCATGGCCGGAGTGCCACCGCCGACCGCCGCTCGGATTTGGGCACCACGGCCCCTCTCTCTTCTCCCTACCCACTCCAGTACTCCCTCACCACCAACACGAAGCCCCCCATCGCCTCCATTCTTTCCCGGAACGCCCCTGCGCTCAAAGCAGGCAATGGCCGATGCCATCCTCCGTCGTGGGCGAAGGCCCGATCCCCTCTGAGGAAGATGGTGCCCGTAGTGTGGCATCCCGGATGCAACACGTTTCCCCGAGCACACCGGTGGCTGGATCACCGGACACGGTGGCCGATAGCGCTGGCAGTCGCCGTCGACATCTCCCCTGCCTCGCCTCCTCTGCTTCGGGCGGGAGGTTGAGGACGACGCCGTGACGCCCAGAGGGCCCCTCCTATCAACGACTTGGCGCAGGGCCTGAGCCACCGACGGGTGGGCCTGCCACGTTTAAGTGGACAGGGGTCCAGTATAGAGCCGCCTCCCATGCGGGAAGGCGTAGTCCCCGATTACGCCTTCGACGTCACCGACTACTCTCGCATGGCCGATCCAATGGGCCGGCCCAGTGCGCAGAGGCGCTATATTGCGCTTATCGCGCGCTTTAGGTATAACCTACTTTCTTTTCTTTTGCTTTTTCTGGTAGGATTGTAAAATCCATAAACAATTCAAATCAAATCCAAATTTTATGATTCAAATTTCTTGTAGTTTCTAAATTCATGCCCCACCTCATGGTGCTATTTGCACATTTTTCCAGAAATATTTCTTTCACAAATAATTATCAAATACCATTTTTCCGTTCGTGTCATAAACTTTAGAAAATCACAGAGGGCTCAAATTTGATCCAAATGCCATGAATCAAATTCCTAGATGCTTCTAAGTTCATAACTTAGTTTATGAACATTTTTCTCAATACTTTATGTGCCACACAAAATAATGAGCCATTTCTTCATACTTGTCAAATTTTCCAATTCATAGGGAATTCATTTGAACTCCAAATCCAGTGAAACCAACTCCTAGATGCTTCTAAAATCATGATTTGTTAAATGAGTACCTTTGCTCATTTTTCAAAAATATATTTCTGTACACTTCTTGCAAATCCATAAACCCCTTGATTCCATCATATCAAAATGTTTAGAAATATCCCCCGACCCAATTCCAATGAAACCACTCTGGTTAATTTTCATATAACCAGAGATGTCCTACAAAAGTCAAATTAATATTTTTAGAGCACTTCTATTTTTCTGCCTTGTTGTGTTGCTTATTATGGTTGCTTTCGACAAAAGTTGACGAAGTAGACGAAATGCTCAGAATTGGACCAAAGATATTTGAAGACCTCGAAGACTTTGTTAAAACAGGCAAGCGGCCCTTTGACCATGTCTATGAAACCCTTTTTATGCATGTCATATAGAACGTTATTAGTGTTGCATCGGAATCATGATGAGATGGTAACCACTTTGTTGGGTTGCCTTCATACTTCCTCGTTGATACTTGCATTGTGCATGACCCTACCTTCTTTTGAGGGTTATGCCGGTGGGAGTAGATAGGATGCTAAAGTAGTGCTACGCAAAAAGGGACGGGAATATGCATGGTGATGGAGACAAAATATTTTCAAAGGACTTTTCGAAAACCCCATCGGGTGCCACTTATGCCCGGGGGAGATGACGAGTTGGGTAGCCACTTGATGACGAAGTGGTGTACCGAGGCAAGTGTGTGTGTTGTTTTCAAAACAGATTGGTTTAAGCTGCGACCGTTATTCCAACCTTACATGCGCAACCACTCTACCCTTATACGGGAAAGGGCATTATTGATTACCTAGGCCGATACTAGCTTGGAGCCCGCATTACTAGTGACGGAGAAGAGTTGGTGCTCTCAATCGGGACGAGGTCGTGCCAGGTAGGGCGGCCATGACTGTTTTCACAGGGCACCGAACACACCGTTGGTACCCTGTGCTTGTGGTATGTGATGAAAATGGGAGCGAGGCTCCACAATTTTAAGATGTGAAATTTTGGGTACGGGGGTTACTACCAATCGAGTGGACTCTATTTTAGTGTCGTCTAGGGAAAGATAGTGATCGGGTGCTTACCCCGGGTACTTGATGTACCGCGGGTCGTGAATGACACGGAAGTTCCCCGGATCTTGTGGGTAAAGTGTGCAACCTCTGCAGAGTGTAAAACTATTCGAATAGCCATGTCCACGGTCAAGGACAGTTGGGTAACCGCTCTTGGGCTACGTCCAAATGTTTGCGAAACCGGTGAGTGTGTATGGAAAAGTGGAAAGAACTACTAGGGTCAAGTCATAGGACTTGACATGATTGAGTTCGGTTGATGCGTACTCTATTTATGTTGATATCTGTAACCTATCCTCGTGGTTACTTGAATTCTCCTGATGCATGTGCTACAAGTTGTTGAACATGTCATTGCACTCAAAACTAGCTTTCTGTAAAAATTTACCTATATTATGCATTGTTGTATCTTGAACCAAAACATGGGTTGCTTGCGAGTACATTCAAAGTACTCATTGGCTTGCCACTGGTTATTTTATTGGCTAGGCATGAAAGAACAGGATATAATGAAGAGTACCTTGGTGACTAACTTGCGAGCTAGGACGCTTCCCAGTCAGAATGCCTGTAGGGTTAAGGCAGATGGCATGGGTCCAAGTTATCGACGAAGATTTCTGCTGTGATGATATACTCAAGACTTGACCATAATGGTCCTACTTGTGTAAAACGGTATGTATGGATGTAAGACTCTTGTTATTCAGCTTCTATGTGTTCAGTGAACATTGATCTCTGGGATCACTGTACACGTGCATTCGGCAATCACGACTTATGAGTTGCGGTGCCCACACCGAGGACACTGGTCGGATGTGATCTGAGCTGTATTCAGATTGTGGCCGAGCAGACTTACATGCTTTAGGGTCCGTGCGAGGCCCAAGTGTTGAGCCCACGACGGACGCCTTGTCGGGGGAAACGACACCTATGGGATCACAAGAATCCCTACTACGGTTGCTGGGGCGCAGGGTTGCAAGAAGAGCAGGATCAGTAGCCAGCACGAGGATTGTTTACCCAGGTTCAGGCCGTGAGGATGCATAAAACCGTAGTCTTGCTTTGGTGGGTGTATTTCAGAGAGTTCTTGAGCTCTCGAAATAGCTGCGGTGAGTGCGTGGTTCGAAAGAGCCGAATCCTTCTCCAGTATGCCATGGGCCTCCTTATATAGTCGAAAGGGGCTGCCATAGTGGCACACAGGAGGTGGAAAGGCGCACAGTGCCCTGAGCTTATCGCTCGTATTACAGGACAAGACGCATTTAATGCGTAGCTTAGGTGTCCCCCTGCTTTATCGGGGACGGGGGCGAGGCCCGTCCCGTCCGTCGCCGCTCCTCCTTGCTTTGACACGCGCCTTGGCCAGCGATGCGTGCGGCGCCATGTAGGCAGGCAGGCAGCTGAGGTGGTGTAGTGGTGGAGCCTTCACGAAGATCTGCATGCCGCCACGCAGGCGCTCGATGAGTTGGCCTGGGGGCTGCATGTTGCCACGCATGTGCCCTTGACTGGTTGGGTTTGGCGGTGCATGTGAACGGCGGTGGAAGCTCGGTTGGCATGGGCCTGGTGGTGGCCCTGCTGGCGTCCTTGCTGAGGGCCTTGCCGGGTGGCCCGACAAGGGTCTTGCCGTGTGGCCCGGCAAGGGTCTTGCCATGGCGCGCTGTCGTCCCCGGCAAGGGCCTTGCCGGGGGTCTGGTGGCCTTCCTCGGCAAGGATCTTGCCGAGGATCGTCGTCTTCTAATCCTCATCTGATCTTGAATATGTCTTCACAAAGATCTGCATGCCACCAAAGAGGTGCCTTCCCGAGCCCTGGCGCCTCGTGGATGATGGCGGTGGGGACCGTGGGCTCAAGGGTGGCTTCGCTGTTGGTGTGGGCGAGCTGCCCGGCAAGGGTCTTGCCGGGGAGCACAAATCCCTCTACTCCTTGTGGTCTCGGCCTTGGCGTTGCTCTGATTATCTTGGGCTTCGGTGTTACCTTGGCTCACCTCCCTTGTTCTGCTTGGTATGACTGTGGGCGCGGCTCCGACTTCCCATGCACAGGTAAAGGGGTACAAAAGCGTGCCCCTCTTTTTGTACACCGACACGCCTATATAAAGTGGTGGTGCCGCACACTCATGTGATTGATCCCTTCGGCGTTGTCACTAGGGTTTGCATGTGTTGTGAATAGACACCTCCACTCGCTGCCGGTTTTCTGGTCAGACCTAGCAGTCCCTGCACGATGTTCCTCCTCCACGCACGGATACCATTAGAGGCGGTGCACTTGCCCCACTCCTGTGAACCTGTACGTGGGAACCGACGACCGGCTGTTCGAGGGAGATTGGGCGAGGAGGAGACGATCCACGGGGATGCGCTGCCTGTCGTTATTCTGGGACCGGGGGTGCCTAGACTTGCCTGCCTGCGGCCCGAGGCATGGCTCCACCAACGGCCTGGTATGGACCAGCTTCGGCAGAGAAAACTCAAGACCCTCACTAGGGGCCAAGCCTCGCGAGGAGGACGATACCAAAACCTCCCTGGGGCGCAGTGTACCAGTTTCCTCTTTGGTGCTAAGGAGGCAAGCGCAAGCGCGGGGTCCTGAGGCATCAGGCAAAGGTTTCCATATCGGTGCAACAAAGCTAAGACCAGTAGGACGGCAGGACGGAGGTCATCGTGGAGCCAACAACAGTGTCACCACCAGAGCCTTTGGAAAGCGTAGACTACTTCTGTCAGGATAGGTTGTACTAGTTGTCCCCCTTCAAACTTGGCCGTTTTGGGATCCCTTCCCGCCTAACATTTGGGAAGAGTACCGAGGCCACTATAAATAGGACTTAGCCATCACCGTAGTGGGGAAGGATCATTCATACCGCTCTCACACCCACCAGCTCATCGATCTCAAGAACATCTCACCTCCTGAGCCTGTTCGTCCACTGTACTAGTTCATCCTCAGCCCCTCGAGGCAATCCACCATAAACTGGAGCAGGGTATTACACCGCAAGGTTGCCCGAACCAGTATAAACCCTTGTGTCTCTTGTTCTTTGGGTTCGTCGAGCTAGGTCGTGGAATCATTGAGCGAGCAGGCTAGGGAGAGAGTGTTCTTCATGCGCACCCCAGAGTTCGAACCTCTCAAGGGTTTGTCAGAACCTATAATCCGACATTTGGTGCGCCGGGTAGGGGTGCGCTGAAGCCTTTCTGTCGTCGATCGACACACCACTGCTCCACCGCTTCCATGGCTGACGGTCGTTGAGGCCGTGCTGAGCGCCAAGCCGCTCTCGCCGCCCGCATCGCCCATCGGTGGGCCTCCCCGTCGCTCTCCATCACTTGCTGCCAACGCCGCCACCGGCCCGGCGTGGAACGAGCAGCAAGCCTCGTCGCTGCACCCCTCCATGCGGCAGGACTGTCGGGACCCCGATCCTAAGTCACACCGATCTAGCATGTAACACATCATATCACTTTGCGGCCTCATGCACGGTATTCCCACAGGTGCCACCTTGCGTGGCCCGGGACCGTTTGCGCATTTTGGCTCACATATATGATAGAGTCGCTAGCATCCAGATGATAAAGAAACCGTGCCGACATGACTAGTTGTAAACCCAAAGTGGCACTAACTTACAGGGACAGGAATACATGACCCAGCAACGAACGTGTCGGTCATCAACGTATGAACCCACATCGTAGCAAGCTGCAAGGATTTAAAGGAACAACGCGTGACATTTCCCCGAAGGGATAGACACAGGAACGAAGAAGGACAAATGCCGGCCAGCCTAAGTGTTCCGGAGTAGTAGCAAGCTACCATGTCTCAGTGGAAGCACTAGGAGACATTTCCCGGTAAGAGAGTCTACCAAGAATAAACAACTAGGTTGTCGGATCCCACACATACCAAGCATTTCAATAACATACACACAATATGCTCGATATGTGCAAATACAACATGGCAGCACAACAAAAGTCCACGACTCAAAGCATTTATTCATTAGGCTCGGAGGACCAGGTATTACAAACATGGGTCTGATGACCCAGCATTCAAGTCATACAAGCAATACGCACATGCGGAAGCTTAACTTGGCTGAGTACAGACAACTACAAATGAAAAAGGCTGAGAAGCCTAACTATCTACAAGACCCTGCCGAGGGCACAAGATCGTAGCCGAGGTATCAAGCTAAACATCAAAGTCCATGCGGAACTACTAGTGAGACTGGAGTCTCTCTTCAAAAACATAAATTAAGCAAACGTGAGTACAAATGTACCCAGCAAGACTTACATCAGAACTAGCTACACATGCATCAGTATCAAAAAGGGGTGGTGGAGCTTAACTGCAGAAAGCCAACTTTGACTCGGTGGCTATCCTGAACTACGACTGCTGGTAACTCTTTTCAGGTGCCGCACACAAGTCCACATATTCACCATATCAATACACCACTATGGATCCGCTCCCGTCTCCCTACGAGAAGGCCATCCATAGCACTCACGCTTATCTTGCACATTTTAGAGTATCCTATTTCACTTGTCTATGAATTGCATAGGCAACCAAGTAGTCCTTTACCGTGGACGCGGCTATTCGAATAGATCATTTATAACCCTGCAGGGGTGTACTTCTTCACACACGCTCTCACCACTTACCTCCATGTACACGTCATGTATCTCGGCAACCATCAAGCGGAAGCCTGGCGATGGTGTCGGCTATGACTAACCATGCAAGTCTTTAGTCCAGGTTTATTGCCTATTCGGGTTCCATCCGCAAGGAGATCTGGCCGGGGTGTCGCTCACAGCCCCAAATGATCTGTATAGGGTTCCCAAGCCCAGCAAATGGGTGATGCTTGGTATACCCGGCCATGGTGCCTAGTCTGTCCCAAGCCCACCTGTACCGGGTGCCACTTGGTAGACTACTAACACTACCTACAAACACCAGAAACTAGTTGCAACTCCTGGAGAGAGATCGAGGCGATTAATAAGCCGAGAGGGGTCGAGTTACTGGAACCCAATATGTGGTAGTAACTGTTCATGGATCATAGGCACAAAACTCAGTTCCTGAGGATGGTTTCAATGAAACAACCCACCATGTGCTCCTACATGGCCTCTCACCGCTACCTTTACCAAATCGTGTTCACACACTTAGCTCATACACAGTAGGACATGTTCATCGCCATTCCAATTCATCCCCGATGAATCAGACCTGACACAACTCTAAGCAATAGCAGGCATGACAAACAAGCATGAATGAGTAGGCACATCGGGGCTCAGACAACTACTACTCATGCTAGTGGGTTTCATCTATTTACCATGGCAATGACGGGCCATGCAGAGGAAAGGAGTTCAACTACCGCAACATTTAATAGTTGAATCGCTATTGTCCTAATGCATTAAAAGAGAGCAGGAGCGAGAGAGTGGGATTGTATCAGAATGAACAAGGGGGTTCTGCTTGCCTGGTGACGGTGTCCTGGACTAGGGGGTACTCACCACGTCGTCTCCCGATCAGTTGGATTGGGCCGGGGATCCCCATGGCCATATACTCATGGGCCAGTCCGGACAGTTGCCGCATACAAGGAAGATTCCGCAAGACTTGGCGATCAAGACAAGGACTCCTCCCCCACCGGCGTATTCGGCCAGGACTCTTGTTATCCTAGGCCTCGGTGCATTATATAAACCAAGGCAGGGCTAGTCGACAGAATATACAATATACAACAATCATACCATAGGCTAGCTTCTAGGGTTTAGCCTCTCGATCTCGTGGTAGATCTACTCTTGTACTACCCATATCATCAATATTAATCAAGCAGGAGTAGGGTATTACCTCCATCGAGAGGGCCCGAACCTGGGTAAAAACATTGTGTCCCTTTTCTCCTGTTACCATCCGCCTAGCACAGTTCGGGACCCCCTACCCGAGATCCGCCGGTTTTGACACCGACATTGGTGCTTTCATTGAGAGTTCCTCTGTGTGTTCGGCAAAAGGTCGATGGCTCGCCTGCAGATCAACTGCGACTTCGGCATCTTCGTCACCAGCTCGACGGGTCACCTTGGTTCACCCAAGGACTGCGCCTTACCTCCGATCGTCATGTTCGGATGAGGGCCTTCATCAACATCAACTCCGATCTCTATCAAGATCATGGAGGAATCATCCAGGGAGCCCGGGGGCTCAACGTCAACATTGCCCTCGGGCGACCGTACTGTTTTTTTTTGGACAGCGGACTTGTGTCTGCCGCCACCGCCTCCTCAAGCGTCGTTTTAACGATTGCTACGGTGGAATTGTGTGGAATTGAGTCTACAACAACCCTGGAAAATTTCGTCAAGTTCTGATGGAGGAATCTCTAGCAATCTCCGATATACCGGAGCCGCATTGAATCTGGACGAGAATCCGGACGAGTTTAGGGTGTGGTGTCCGGCTTCTAGCTCAGACTTCCTTTGGAAGATCCAACCGTTGATCGGCTGCGGAATTCTTATATCTACCACCCCTCAAAATTTCAGCTCGATCCGACCGTCCAAACTCCGGGAACCTTCCGATTAGCGCATCACTTTTCGGATCTGTTTTCTGCAAAACGAATCCGACCCGAGTTCGTCTTTTTATGAACGGGATTTGGACATCCTTTTGAAGGAAGTTTTGTATGGGGTGTTGTGTTTTGTTCCCGAACACATCCCACTAACTTTAAAATCTTTTGAACATGATCTTCAACATCATCTTGGTGTCAAACCAGTCCGGCAATATTGCTCCACGGTACGCCGACCTGCGCTAGACACGTCGTCACTTTGTTGAGCCGAGCTCAACTTCTTCGGATCATCATCTCGGCAAGCCGAACAAGAGTCTGACATCGCAAAGG
This sequence comes from Aegilops bicornis, assembly GCA_021605145.1. NCBI lineage: Eukaryota > Viridiplantae > Streptophyta > Magnoliopsida > Poales > Poaceae > Aegilops > Aegilops bicornis. The sequence goes on from CM038672.1 coordinate 350,756,239, forward strand.
ATAAATCATCACCAACATCGCCGCCCCACGGATTACACGGAGCGGGCATACCGGCATCACCGCACGGTCGCTTCATGAAGCCGGCATCGACCACGTCACGACCTGCATCGGCAGGGCCGCACTATTGCTTCTACAAGCTGGTGTCCATCACGCCGACCTACTTCGACATCTCGGCTGGACCGGGGGCTTCGCCATCTCTTCATCAACCTACTCCGGACACTTCGGCGTAGCTAGCCGACTAGGCAATGGGTGCACGGATCGAGTCCCAATTTTGGGAATCACCTTCCTTCGGATTGCTACAACAAATAAACCAGGTGTTATTAATCCTAGTATTTTTTGCTTGTTTGGATTCATTTTTCCCAACGAATTATTACTCTGGTTTGTCCATCGTCTGTACGCAGGTCTATCAAATGGTGGCCGCATTAACGACGGTTGCATGGTGGTTCGGTCAGTTTCCGTATATAGTCCGGCGAACGCCGCATCCGGAACTCGAACCGACCTGTGAATTCAGGCCTTGCCATGCCTTTACCGCATCATGCCGCCGCCCTGCATCGACATTGACTTCGGCGCCAGGCCATATTTCTTTTATTACTCACTTTGCATAAATTATTTATTATGCAACGATTTTTTAATTACTATTATCTCTGGTTTGCACTATTTTTTGTGCACAGGAAAATGATCCAGCCGGACTATATCCCTTGACGTCACCTTGGCTGGACGGGGGGCTTCGTCAACACTTCATTACCCCATGCCAGGGACTTCGGCATCACTCTGCCGTCCTGCATTGACCGTGCTATGTCACCACTTCACAGTATCGAGCTCTTTGCTCCGCCACCTCGGGACCGGCTTGGGGGATGGAACCTTGTCCCGCATCAAGCTCGGACCGCATCGTCAATACCGAACACATTAACCAGCTAAGTTGCCTTCATGCTCAAAGTTTTAAATTTCTAACTTGTGTTCGGTTCGACCAAGCATTATACTTTTTTGGAAAAAAGTTTCTTGTAAAAATTTTCCTTGTCGAAACTTTGTTCGCACACACTTGACGCGCTACCCGCGCTCATTATACCTGGGGGCTTCTTTAAACAGAAGCTTATTAATTTGGGCTTTATGCCCAACACATGTGTCACACTTCCGCATGTACCTTTTATTCACCATTATATGCATCGATATGACTTAAGTTTTGGCCAAGCTGGGTTGCTGGCTCTTGTGCTTACCCCTATGTTCCCGATTGTTCGGCTAGGTGGTAAAGGAGCACCTCTGCAATTGTTATCTTTGGGTCACCGGATGTGTACCTCAGACCGGGTGAAGCCAAAGCTAGCGTTCTTAAGGGAATACTCGGTCGGTGAACTAAAAGATGATTTCTTACCTATTCATTTACCTGCCCCAGATGTTTTTCTCGCTCTTTTCGCAGTCCGGACATGCACTTTAGGGCATGCCTCCTGTGGAAAGGAACCCTTAACGGAACTATTCTCCTGGAAGATGTTTCTTACTAACCATGTAATATAACATAACTAGTTGGGCACTTATGCGATAAAGCACTAATGACCCCTACGCCTGGTCTCCACGCATGCCCGGTTTTTATAACCGCGAGGGTATTCGGACACACTCGGACTATTGGGTCCAGAGGTTGAAGCGAAAAGGTCCGCTACGACAAACGATCTACAATCCGGCTAGAAGGCATTTTACATGTCACCTTACATTATATAGTCAACTTTTACCCAAGTCACTTGGGGGCTCTTATGTTTATTTGAACCATTTTATACTAAGTGTTTTTCTTCTTAGTTGTTGCAAAGTTTTTTATTTATCACTCCTTTTTTCGACACGAGTGTGCGGTCACTAGCCGGGGAGCCTAATTTCTCTCTCAAAACCGCTAGAGTTTAGTTTTCTAAACTGGCCTAATGAGAAGTACTCCGCCATCGGGATGGGAGACTGAAGCCGTAGGCTGACCCGCTTGAAGTCTTGAGATAGGATGTGTCATGTTAAAGCACGGCAGAAGCACCTTCTTTTTCTAAAGTCCAATTTTCGGATTGGCACCGAACACTTGATCTTGTTCGGACGTCATGTTTTTACTGAAGTTTTTTGGTTTTCCAAGCTTTTGGCACTTTTAAACTATTTGTGTGTTTTCAAAGACAAGTCTCATGATGCAATGCGGACACCTTTAGAGATTCGGCAAAAACATTCTCGGATATTGCTATATATGCATCAGTTTTGAATTGTGTCTTCGGTCAATAGTTGGATTGCCCAGCTCCCGCGCTTGCCTCCTACGCCCGCTTTGTTCGGCTAGGTCTCGCAAAGGGAGAACCATGCGATTGTGCTTCCAGCTCGCATGGTCAAGCACCTCGATGGAGAAAGCCAAAACCGGCTGTCACAATAGGTGTAAACTGGTCAGCGATCCGATGACTATATTAAATGACGGGCCATTCATAACATTGGCGAAGTGTTTCCGCTTGACCTCGATCGTCGCTGAACACTATCGGGGCTAGTAACTGGCCTCCCAAACTAAATCCTCAATATTTTGCTCTTACATTGAGCTGAGGTTTCATGATCATGCTTAGCATGACAACCCAAAGAAAGGAACCGATAGCGGACGATTTTCTTTGGAAGACATTTCTTACATTAAACAGTAATATAATATATCTCTCTGCGTACCTTTGTTTATAAAACCGTATGGCCAGATTGCCTTGTTTGTCGTAAATCTTTGCCCTCATAAAGGATTTATAAAGTAGGACAAACACTCCTGGCCATCGCCGAGGAGGTTGAAGCCGATGGTCGGTCAACAAAGCTTTGTACAATGCGGATTCGAGCATTAATGACGTAAAGTACTTGGATACATAGAGTCATTACAAATAATTTGTGATTTTACTATGGATATCAATCCTTAATTCGGCCACCCGTGCGCGCATTAAGCCTCGGGGGCTACTGGGCTTCGGGCTTATTATTTACAAATATTAAAGGGCACATTGATCCCCTGATCTGGTGTTGCCACCCGATCAGTGTCTCGGGGGCTACTGCATTGCTTGTTCTATGCAGAAAATTTTAACTGCAATACAGTTTCCTAGGAGATTTTGATCCTCAGGTTGGTCGGCCGCACCCAACCTGAATCTCGAGGTCTGAGCACGCGGCTTTTTGCGTCCCGAAGTATTCTGCCGAGCTAGAACTTGATCCTCAGACCGATTTTGCAAATCAACCTTAGTCTCAGCGGCTACGGGGATCAGCGGTCTTATGTCATCCTTCATGTGCATCTCGGGTTTTAGACCGATACACACCTTGAGGGCTACTGGCAATATATCTCGTCAGAGAATAAATTGCATCAATAAAAATATTGACAAAAATCAGCCCACATTCGGGGTGGTGCACCACCTCGGAAGCAGTCCTGCATAAAGCTCGGGCGCTAGTGGCTCGCTCCATAGAGGGCATTTCCGGCATTAAGCTCGGCTAAACTCCTTCAAACTTCTTTGAACCAAGGTGATTTATGACACCTCGGATACAGTCCGGCGTTGGAGCTCGGATACATAGTCCAGCGTTGGAGCTCAGATACCATCCGGCGTTGGAGCTCGGATACATAGTCCGGCGATAGAGCTGGGAAGCAGTCCGGCGTTGGTGCTCGGCTGCAAAAGATACCTCAAATGCAGTCCGCCATTAGAGCTCGGACGCAAGAGGACACTGCCTCCCGGGAATAACTTCAAACCCGAGGCGTGGCATAAAAATAACAAGGCATTGATAAAGGCCGTAAACTTGAAGGGGCTCCTCGGATACCCGACGTGTAAACTCGTCGAATGCATGTCGGCGATCCTCAAGATCGAAGATGAGAAGATTTGTTGAACCAGTTTTCAAGACCGACGCATCAAGATGAAGAACAGTTCGGAAGAATCGAGGAGCGCCCCAACTTGAAGTCCGGTTCGGGGGCCATCGACGGTGTCCTGGACTAGGGGTACTCACCACGTCGCCTCCCGATCAGTTGGATTGGGCCGGGATCCCCATGGTCAGATACTCATGGGCGATCCGGACGGTTGCCGCATACAAGGAAGATTCCGCAAGACTTGGCGATCAAGACAAGGACTCCTCCCCACCGGCGTATTCGGCTAGGACTCTTGTTATGCTAGGCCTACGGTGCATTATATAAACCGAGGCCAGGCTAGTCGACATATATATATACAATATACAACAATCATACCATAGGCTAGCTTCTAGGGTTTAGCCTCTCTGATCTCGTGGTAGATCTACTCTTGTACTACCCATATCATCAATATTAATCAAGCAGGAGTAGGGTATTACCTCCATCGAGAGGGCCCGAACCTGGGCAAAATCATTTTGTCCCTTGTCTCCTGTTACCATCCGCCTAGACGCACAGTTCGGGACCACCTACCCGAGATCCTCCGATTTTTACACCGACACCTGGCCCTTCTGAAGATAGTATAGCTCTTCATCGGTGTCATCAAACTCATCGTCGGAACCACGTCTACTGAGAGGGCACAAATAATGGTAAACAAGGAAGAACACAATCAATGCAATGCAACAATTATGATGCATGATAATGACATGGCAATATGCTGCGGTTGAGCTAATGCAACTAAAACCAGAAGGGTTTGACCTACTTTGAACCCAAGGTTCAAGTTTAAAGTCAAACTATGAACTTATAAACTGCATTATCATGATTTGATCTAAACAACAAGGTTAAGTTGTTTAAACATGCATGAAACCAGTACAGATGGAAATATTGGATTTTGTCGATCATTTTTCATATATAAATTATTTCATTTGGAGTTACAGATTAATTTCTATGATTTTTGAAGTTTACACTATTTTCTAGAATTTCCTGGATTATTTTAATCCAGAAAATGGTTAACTGCGTCAGCATTGTGTAAGCATGACGTCAGCAAGTCAACGGAACCGTTCCTGGTCAAACCTGACAGGCGCGTCCCATGTGTCAGAGACTGTGGCTAATCTTAATTTAATTTAAACCTAAACGGGTTTAGTTAACAGGGCTAGCCCCACGCGTCAGTGACCCAGGGCGGTCAATCGTTGGTCAGACGGGGTCAAACCCAGTCAACTGGGGCTAACCCTACCGATGACTCGACGCCGGCGAAGCCAAATGCGGCGGCGGCTGCGAGATTGCGTAACCGACGACCAAATGGGCGGCAGAGAGCATCTACGTGACGTGGGCACTCGTCCGCGTCGAGTGGTGGCGGTGGTTGGGCCTGGGGTGGCCGGAGTCGTTGCCTGCGTCGACCTTGGCGGTCGCTGGAGCTCGGGTGAGCTCGGGTCGATGCCACGGCGGCCGTGGCAGCTCGTGCGGGGTACCTACATGCTCTACGCGGCGCGGGGAGGAAGCTGAGCACGACGGCCGGACTGTTAGGTGGCCGGAGACAAGTCGGCGCCGAGCACAGGCGGCAGCACGTGCGGGCGATCAAGGTGCGGTGGCTACAGCACACGAGAGCGAGAACGGGGAGGGGGAGGACGAGCAGCAGCTCACAGTGATCGTCGTGGAGTGTACGGAGAGCTCGGGGAGGGGCTGAGGCACTCGGGGCGTCGAGGGGGATCTCCGGCGATGGCGATCAGGGACGATCCCGGTGAGGGCAGAGCAGCGCGTCCGGCTACGTGTGGCGAAGCAAGGATGTCGAGGAGGTCGAGGCGGAGCTTGCAGGCATGGCGAGGGGTCGAGGTAGAGGCGGTGGCGTCGACTACGGCGCCGGCGTCTTATGGACGCGTCGGCCATAGCTAGAGAGGACGACGGAGAGAGCAGAAGCGGGAGAGTGGTGTCCAGGGGGTCGAGGCGGCGCTGAGGAGAAGACGTGAGGCGTCGCGGTGGCGAGGCGACGCAGGCAGGCAGCCTTGTGGCGTGGCGCGCCAGCGCTGCGGCGCTTGTCCCTCCTCGCCTCTTGGCGAGAGGATCTTGTCGGCCCAGCACAGGCCAGGTGGGCCGGCCTAGTCAGGTAAGTGGGTCTGTGTACTTTCTCTCTCCCTTTTTCTGTTTTCTGTTTTCTATTTTTTTACCTTTGTTTTTATTTAGTTTAACCACTAAATCATTTTGTACATTATGAAAATTATCATGTGGCTAGATATAATATATTCAGAGCCACTTGCCATTTTCCATAATTATTGGATCATATTAAATAAATAGCAAAAATAAATCCAATTCAATTAATTATTGGATTAACTCAACTGGCTAAATATAAATATTTTTGTCTCCTAAAAATATTGGTTTGAATTTAACATCTATCCAATATTTTCAGAGAAAAACAGGAACATTTTCTTGGACCTATTTGAAGCAATTTTTATCTTGATCATTTTTAGAAAGACTTCTCAGGCTTTCACATATCCCCAATTCAAATTTATTTGAAAACTTAAACATGATGCTCACATGAAAGCTAGCCTAGGTCATACCAGACTAGGGATGTGTCACACCCTGATTTTCATGCCACATCACTTAAGCTAATAAATCATGATAAAATTTGGTTTGACAAAAACTTTTGAGTGTTTTGTATTTGCTTTGATTGAATGTTTGACTGTTGTTTGCAAGTGCTCTAAAAATCAAATTAATTCTCCAACTCTTATACTCCTTTTCCTTGATCCAAAAACCTTACCCAATGATCATGCCATGTGTATGACATAAAAATAATTTCTTACAAAGATAATTTGGCCAAATAGTATTTTAGAAAATTAGTTTTCCAAAAACCCATGAATTGGGATTTGCACTACAAGTACTTAATTAAGGGCAGTAAAAATCTTTCCAAAAATATATTTGACTCCTATTAGATATAGGACACCCAGAAACCACAAAAAAATAATTTTAAAAGTCATTTTCCTATTTTATTTAAAGGCTTTTTCTTAAGTCCAGAAATGGTCTTTAATAGGTTAAAATTATTTTAATTCTTTAAAAATATTTGGGAAAAACCTAGGGAAACTCAGTGGACATATATTGTCCATATATAAGAGTTTCAACACATGGTCATGTTCAAAATATTGGTCAAATCTCTCAAAAACCCTTTCTGGATATTTCAAGCTTTTCAAATATTAACAAAGGAAATATTCCCCAAAAATTCCAAGAAAATTCTAGCATGTCACATATGACATGTTTGCTGATCTTGCCAAGTCTCATGTCATGGAGAACAGTATAACCACATGAAACCCTCTCAAAACCACGTGTGTCTTTTTTCAAGTTTGAACAACTTTGCACTGTCAAATTTGTCCAAATGCTCTCACACTTGGTGCACATGCTCAAATGGCATAATAATGCATCTAGACCAAGTGGAAAAAGTTGGAGAACAAGTTAAATTGATCAAAGAGCCCCAAAACCCTTCCTGTCCAGAACCAAATTTGAACAACTCTACGTTGGCAACTTTCTCATTTTGACCCCAACTTTTGTGGACATGTTCAGAGCATGAAATTATGACACTACACTAAGTGTTGCATCAAGGAGAATAGATTTGCATGACTAAATCTTGGAAAGTCCATTTCTGTTGATTTCTAGGGTTTACAAAAGTTGCATTGGCAACTTTTCCCAATTAAACTCAATCTTGGTGAACCCACTATTTTCTCATTCCATTTGACCCTGTAAAGCCTCATGTCATGTGGGATCCATTTGCTTGACCAAAATACCATCAAACACCTTCTGCCATAATTTTGTGATCAACATTTGGGGCACCAAATGGATTCTCCTTGAGCCACAATTCTTACCACATCACGTCCTAGAACCCCTCTACCACTGGCAAAAGTTGTATGGCTTCAGCTCAATTATTTGGGGACAAGAACCTCATTTTTCATCTCTGTCCAGCAACTTTCCCTCTCTTTCTGCTCTCCCTCTCTCTTTCTTTGACTTTGCTAGCTCTCCAACGTCACCCCAGGCTTTAGCCCATCACCCAGCACATTCCAGACGCAAGTGGACACGGCAGATCGCGCAAAACGCGCTCATGCCGGCCAAAAGCCTGCTCTGGAGCATGCTACAGTGGCGGCCGATCCTTGCCGCCGCACTCCCGTCCATGTCGGGCCACCCAAGCGCGCCAGTCGACGCGCCTTGGCGTCTGCGACACGCCACTGCCTAGTCCCCCTCCTCCTTCTCCCTCCTACTGCCCCCTCGCACGCGCGCCAGAGCCGCCCGAGAGCCCCAATGGGTGAGCCCACACGCGTGGCACTCTGCCATTCCCCCGCGCTCTCTCTCTCCTTCTCCCTCGACTTGGACCACGCCCACGGGAGTCGCAGACAGCCCCGAGCCTCCTCCCGTGGCCACTGCGGCCATTTCCGCGGGTGCCCGTAGGCCACGTCCACGGTGAGCCACGACCTCGCTATATAAGGCCGCCCGAGGCCTCTCTCCGGCCTCCTTTCTCTCCCTCTCCCTCCTGTGCATCACCACGACCCGCTCACCCCATTCCCCGTGCCCTTCTTGCACTTCTATGGCCAGAGCCGAGCCGCCGGCCTCCTCCAAAATTCCCATGAACCAGGGCTCCTTCCCCCCTCCTTTCTCCATCAGGAAAACCCCCAGGCCATGATGGAACCTTCCCCCTCTTCTTCCTCTGCTATGGTACCCCGTAGCACCGATGCCACCATCACCTTTGGCCTCGTCCACCGCGACCAACGCCCTGCTCGACCCGGTACTCCTCGGAGACCGTGCCACCCGTGGATGGATGCGTCTTGGCTCCCTGAGTACACCGGTGGGCCGAGCACCGTGGGAGGTGGTCGGGGTCGCCGGCAATAATCGCCGGAGTCGCCGGCCGCGCCAGCTGCTCGAGGTTGAAGACGACCGCGACGGCCTGTGGGCGGGCCCTGCACGTCAGCGAGTCAGCGCCCAGGCCCGCGGGGTTTAAGTGGAAACGGCTTCGCCGAATCCTCCTTTGATGTCACCGCTATCGCTCGTGCGGCCGAGCCGCTGGGCCGGCCCAGTGGCGCCCTGCTGCTAAACCTCGCCCAGTGCATGCCGCCGCCGCCCATATCCGGCCCGTTTCGGTGAATCCTTTGTCTTTTTCTTTTTCAGTGAACTTCAGAAATGCATAAACAATTCAAATAGTGTCCAAAATTGATGATTCAAATTTTTAGTGACTCCGTAAATCATGCTCTACCAGTTGGTGCAACATGCACATTTTTCCAGAAAACCTTCCTTCACACAATTAAATAAAATCCCATTTTCCATTTCTGTGATGAACTTTAGAAAATCATAGAGAGCTTATTTTTGATCCAAATTCTATGATTCAAAATCCTAGATGTCTACAAGTTCAAAACTTAGTTTTGGAACATTTTTACTAATACTTTCTATATCACCTCAAATAATGGTCTATTTCTTCATGTATAGCCAACTTTGCAAATTCATAGGAAATCATTTAAACTCCTAATTCAGTGAAACCAAGTCCCTAGGTTCTTATAAAATCATTCCTTGTGAAATGGGTGCCTTTTCTCAATTTTCAAAATAATTCTTATGTACACTTCTTGCAAATCCACAACCCCTTGATTCCATCATATTAAAATGTTCAGAAATACCCATTGATCCAACCCCAATGAAACCACTCTGGTTATTTTTCATATAACCAGAGATGTCCTATAAAAGTCAAATTAATATTTTAGAGCACTTTTATTTCCTGCCTTGTTGTGTTGCTTATTATGATTGTTTTCGACGTTAGTTGACAAAGTAGACGAAATACATGGAGATGGACTGGAAGATTTGAAGACTCTGATGAACCAGGCAAGCAGCCCTTTGACCATGATGAACCATTTTACATCATAATAGCATTTTCGTTGCTTCACTGAGTGCATGATATACCTTGAATGGCAACCTTGCTAGGCTTGCCTCCGTTGCATACTCCATTGATACTTGCATTGTTCATGACTCTACCCTTGCTTAGAGTTGTGTTGGTGGGTTGTATAAATATGCTATAGTAAATGGCTACGCAAAGTGGGTCAGAGTTATGCATGGAAAGAAACAAGTGTGGTTTGACATACTTGCAAACAGCCCAGTGGGTGCCACTAATGCCCCTAGGTGATGATGATGAACTAGGTCACTACTCAATGGAGAAGTAGTGTACCGAGGCTCGATAAAAGTGTTGTTTACAGAGACAGATTAGATTTAAGATTTGTCGACCGTCCCAACGAAACATGCGCGACCACTCTACCCTTATATGGGAAAGGTCATTATTGATTACCTAGGTCGATATTAGCTTGGAGCCCACATTACTAGTGACGGGAGAGTCGTTGTTGCGCACTGTCGGGACGGGGTCGTGCCAGGTAGGGCGGCCAAGAACATTTTTATGGGGCACCAGACACACCGTTGGTACCCCGTGCCAGTGGTATGTGATGAATATGGGAGCGAGGCTCCACAAAGTTGTGAAATGTTGGGCACGGGGGTTACTACCAATCAAGTGGATGCTATGTTAGTGTCGTCAAGGGAAATATAGTGATCGGGTGCTTACCCCGGGTACTTGATGTACCGCGGGTCGTGGATGACATGGAAGTTCCCCGGATCTTGTGGGTAAAGTGCGCAACCTCTTCAGAGTCTAAAACTATTCGAATAGCCGTGTCCACGGTCAAGGACAGTTGGGTGGTGCTGCTTAGACTACGTCCATATGTTTCTAGAAAACAACACGGTGTGGTAAATCTGTTGACGTGATTCATGAGGAGGTCACGATGAGCTTGAACATGAGTTGTTCATAACTCTTTCCCGATGTTAATGTCTGTAACCTCCTGATACTTGTTGCATACGCATTCATATCCTTGATAAATGTTGATCATACTTGCATGAGAAAAACTAGCTTCCGCGAAACTTCCAATTTAGCAGTAGAATCTTGCATAATTATTCTGTTATCACTCTTGGGTTGCTTGCGAGTACGTTCAAAGTACTCATTGGCTTGCCACTGGTTATTTTATTGGCCAGGCATGAAAGAACAGGATATGGTGAAGAATACTTCGGTGACGAACATGCGAGCTAGTACGCTTCCCAGTCAGAATGCCTGTAGGGTTAAGGTAGATGGCATGGGTCCAAGTTATCGATGAAGATTTCCGCTGCAAAGTTATACTCAAGACTTGACCATAATGGTCCTACTTGTGTAATATGGTATGTATGGATGTAAGACTCTTGTTATTCAGCTTCTGTGTGTTCAGTGAGCATTGATCTCTGGGATCACTGTACACATGCATTCGGTGATCACGACTTATGAGCCGGGGTCCCCACAGAGCTGGTATCAGAGCCATCCTGGCTGTAGGAAGCCTTAGTTAGCATGGTCGATGGTTAGGGTTAAACTATTTTCGAAATTAGTACCAATTTCCAAAACTATCAATACTTCTCTTCCCCTCTGAGTTTTTCTGAAAGACTAAGTTATATTTTCCATATCGGCCTCTTCCCTTAAAAACTTTCGGTCGCTAGAACCCTTATGCCCCTAACCACTGGATTCCTTGAAATCATTGTGGTTAGTCTATAAGGAGGATACCTTCTCAGACATTCACCCACCTCTTCTGAACACAAGATTGGCGACACCACAACAAGACGATACCAACAGAAGGTACATCCTCGAGGAATGAGGACATGAAGACCCAGGAGATGGTGACACCCTTGACACTGCCCCAAGATGATGCGACCTTAACCTATGATGATCAGGGCATAGGAAGTGCAAGATCATGATATACATCGCTAATAGAGCAACCATGTTCTTATCGTTGTTGCATCGGCAACCACCTTTGGATGAGAACCTAGCCATTTGGTCCGCCTCATTATAGTGAGCAGGAAAATGGTTCTCTTCATCCCCCGCTCTCGGTGTCGATGTTGTCATCGACATAACCGACATGCTGGACCTCTACTATGCCTTGTTAAAGTCATTGCATAAAGGATTGCCACCTGGAACCGTCGATGCCTTAGAATGCTATAAAGGAACATCATGAATAAAAGGACAAGAGGAGACCAAGTCAACGCTAGCTACGAGGAGCCACCTTCACCCCATCACTTCAACATGCAAGAAGTTGTTGAAGATTCTTCAGGATCAACCCAGATCGTTTCATCAAAATAAGAGACATAGCAACACCTGAGGAAACTCACAAGGCTGCACGAGGCACAAGGCACGACTACTGAGTCCGAGAACCCCTTGGGTAGGATGAGTCGTGTACCCTGAGGGAGTTCCAGACTAGGGGATGTCCGGATAGCCGAACTATCATCATCGGCCGGACTCCAAGACTATGAAGATACAAGATTGAAGACTTCGTCCTGTGTCCGGATGGGACTTTCCTTGGCGTGGAAGGCAAGCTTGGCGATACGGATATGTAGATCTCCTACCATTGTAACCGACTCAGGTAACCCTAACCCTATCCGTGTCTATATAAACCGGGGGTTTTAGTCCAGAGGGATCTAACAACAATCATACCATAGGCTAGCTTCTAGGGTTTAGCCTCTTTGATCTCGTGGTAGATCCACTCTTGTAACACACATCATCAATATTAATCAAGCATGACGAGGGTTTTACCTCCATCAAGAGGGCCCGAACCTGGGTAAAACATCGTGTCCCTTGTCTCCTGTTACCATCCGCCTAGACGCACAGTTCGGGACCCCCTACCCGAGATCCGCGGTTTGACACCGACATTGGTGCTTTCATTCAGAGTTCCTCCGTGTCGTCACCGATAGGCCCGATGGCTCCTTCGATCATCAACAACGACGCAGTCCGTGGTGAGAACTTTCTCCCGGACAGATCTTCGCGTTCGGCGGCTTTTGCACTGCGGGCCAATTCACTTGGCCATCCGAGCAGATCGAAAGCTACGCCTCGGACATCGGTCGATTCGGAAGTTTAAATTATACGGCCGATATCCGCGGAGACTTGATCTTCGACGGATTCGAGCCGCAGCGCCGCCGCCAAGACTGTCTCGATGGGCATGATCTAGCTCGCGCAGCCGAGGTGCCTCGAGGCCGCACTGCATCCGCTCCGACCCTTAATCCGGAGCCGGATTCCCGATCGAGGACGAGTGGTTGGACACCGCCTCGGGGCTTTAATCTCTACGGTGATCGAGCGAACTCCATCCCTGTCGCTGCGTAGACCTCAATTCCAGGGTGCGGACTCCTCTCGAGTCCGAACCCCAGCGCCCCAATCGAATCCGATTGGGCGCCCGTCATGGAGTTCATCGCGGACATCTTTCAAAGACTCGCCCTTTGGCGACATCCTGAATTCACTAAAGTCTCTCTCTTTATCCGGAGAGCCCTGGCCAGATTACGGTCAGGAAGGTTGGGATGCGGACGATGAAGAAATTCAACGCCCACCCACCACCCACTTGGTAGCCGCTGTCGACGATCTAACCGACATGCTAGACTACGACTCCGAAGAAATCGACGGTATGGACGACGATGCCGGAGACAACCAAGACCCAGCGCCTACAGGGCACTGGAAGGCCACCTCGTCATACGACATATACATGGTGGACATCCCAAAAGATGGGAACGGCGATGGAACAACGGAGGATGACCCTCCAAGAAGCAACCAAGCGCCGGGCGTCAAGGCGCCGCTCTAAATCCTGCCACAAAGCAAGAATGAAGATTCCGCACCGGAGATAACAATACACCGGACAGTGCGAAGACAATCCACTCCAGCAAGCTCCAGCGCAGGAGGATGGAGACGCCAGCCCTCACGAGAGAGCGGCAGAAGAAGAGGTAGAGGATTTTATGCCTCCCTCCGGAGACGAAGCAAGCCTCGACGACGATGAATTCGTCGTGCCTGAGGATCCCGTCGAACAAGAGCGTTATACACGCAGGCTTATAGCCACGGCGAACAGCCTCAAGAAAAAACAGCAATAGCTTAGAGCTGATTAGGATCTGCTAGCCGACAGATGGATTGAAGTCCTCGCGGCCGAAGAGCATGAGCTCGAACGCCCCTCCAAAAGCTACCCTAAAGGCAAGCTGCTCCCCCGATTAGAGGAGGAGGCTTACGAACCCGCATCACCAGGAGACAATACGGCTGACCGACCACCCCGTGGTCGCAACAGAGAGGCCTCTAGGCCCTTCACTAGAACCGTACCCCGGCAGCGCTCAAGAAGCACACGGCCACAGGGGAACGCTCCGGACCATGCGAGATATATTGGAGGACAAGGCAAGACAATCAAGATTGATCTATGGATCGCGTGGGCGCCCCAGATGCGTGGCGACAACCGTCGCGGCCGAACACGATAGAAGTCCGGCGGGCCGAACAAAACAGACAAAGCTCTTTTGAGCTCCGTCGTGATATCGCCCAGTACAGAGGCGCCGCTCACCCACTATGCTTCATATTCGAAGTAATGGATCATCAAATCCCCGAAGGGTTTAAACCCGTCATTATTGAATCCTATGATGGCACAACAGACCCTGCGGTTTGGATCAAAGACTATCTCCTTCACATCCACATGGCTCGCGGTGACGATCTTCACGCCATCAAGTACCTCCCCCTCAAGCTTAAAGGACCAGCCCGGCATTGGCTCAACAGCTTGCCAGCAGAGTCAATTGGGAGCTGGGAGGACACGAAGCCGCATTCTGGATAACTTCTGTGGCACTTATGTGCGACCACCGACGCCGATAACCTAAGCCACATAATTCAGCAGCAGACGAATCGGCGGACAATTCTGGACACGGTTCTTAACCAAGAAAAACCAAATCGTCGACTGTCCGGATGCGGAGGCCCTCGCGGCCTTCAAGCATAACATCCGCGCCGAGTGGCTTGCCTGGCACCTAGGACAGGAAAAGCCGAAATCCATGGCAGCCCTCACATCACTCATGACCCGCTTCTGCGCGGGTGAGGACAGCTAGCAAGCACGTAGCAACAACCTCAGCAAAAATTCTGGCAGTCCGGACTTCAAGGACCAAAATGGCAGGCCGCATCGTAACAAAAACAAACGCCGCATTAACGGCGACAACATTGAGGATACGACAATCAATGCCGGATTCAGAGGCTCTAAACCCGGTCAGCGGAAAAATCCATTCAAAAGAACTACTCCGGGTCCGTTCAATTTGGACCGAATACTCGACCGCTTGTGCCAGATACACGGCACCCCCGAAAAGCCAGCTAACCACACCAACAGGGACTGTTGGGTATTCAAGCACGCAGGCAAGTTAATTGCTGAAAACAATGACAAGGGGCTGCATAGCGATGACGACGACGAGACCCAACCGCCAACCAATAGAGGACAGGAGGGTTTCCCCCCCACAGGTGCGGACGGTGAACATGATATACGCAACGCACATACCCAAAAGGGAGCGGAAGCGTGCACTCAGGGATGTCTACACGATGGAGCCAGTTGCCCCGAAGTTCAACCCATGGTCCTCCTGCCCGATCACTTTTGACCGAAGGGACCACCCCACCAGCATCCTCCACGGCGGATTCGCCGCACTGGTCTTAGACCCAATCGTCGATGGATTTCACCTAACCAGAGTCCTGATGGACGGCGGCAGCAGCCTGAACCTGCTTTACCAGGATACAGTGCACAAAATGGGCATAGACCCCTCAAGGATTAAACCTACCAAAACGACCTTTAAAGGCGTCATACCAGGTGTAGAAGCCAATTGTACAGGCTCAATTACACTGGAAGTGGTCTTGGATCCCGGATAACTTCCAAGCGAGGAGTTAATCTTCGACATAGTCCCGTTTCGCAGCGGCTATCATGCCTTGCTCGGACGTACCGCGTTTGCAAAGTTCAACGCGGTGCCGCACTACGCATACCTCAAGCTCAAGATGCCAGGCCCTCGAGGAGTCATCACGGTCAACGGAAACACTGAACGTTCTCTCCGCACGGAGGAACATACAGCGGCTCTCGCGGCAGAAGTGCAATGCAGCCTCTCAAGGCAATTCTCGAGTCCGGCCGTTAAGAGGCCGGACACAGCTAAGCGCGCCCGGAGTAACTTACAACAAGACAACCTGGCACGTTCCGAGCACACATAGCAGTGCGGCCCCAACCCCAGCTCCTGCGAAACGTCAAAGCAGGTCCTTCGCGTACACCATTACGCTCTGAAGATACCATGGGCATGGGGAGAGGGGCACGACCACGATAAACCCAGACTGCGGCTCAACCACACCAGGGGCTCTCAAGTGTGTCGTTCCTTTTTATTTTCTTTTTACCTTTTACTTTTTACCCACAGGACTCCGTTTGTCAGAAGCCCTGTCCGGCAGCAGACCTGCCGAACTCACGATGCAACAGCCAGGGAAGGATAAAGGCTACAACGAATATACAGGTGGTCTCCATTACGAGCATTTTTATACACCAAGCTGCAGCCTACCCCTGGAGGGGGACATGCTTAACAGTCCCATACCTTGCTTATCGCACTATTTGTATCGTTCTGCATTCGTAGCAGCACTTATTGAATAAAACAATGCGTCACCTTTTTGCTTATAATTGCATTTCTTTTTCATACATATGTTCATTCATGGCATATTGCATCCGTACACTTTGGTACGGCTAATATACACCAGGGGCTTATGTTTCCTGCATTATGGTATAATGAGTCCGAACACTTTCACAAGTGCGGCACCCGAACTTATAGTACTATATGCATCAGCTCGAATCATGTCTTGGGTCAATAGTTGGGTTTGCCCGGCTCCCGTGTTTTGGTACCTTACGTTCCGTTATATCGGCTAAGGTAGCACCGGAGAACCACTGCGATTCCGCCCGATTCGGCTGGGTTAACGCCTCGATGGAGAAAGCTAAAACTGACCGTCATGATGAGGCGAGAGCGGTCGCTGTTTGAGAGGTTTTTGGCGAGTCCTTAAAGACTTATGCCGCTTAGAGCGAGGAGCCGGATACTGTCCGCCAAGGCGTGGATAGCGCCCCAAATTCGCCTTCCGAAGACTAGGGGCTTCACGAAATTTAAAATTATAGAATTCTATGGCTAAGTGAGAGTGTTCAAGCATTATAAGTCCGGTTGCCTTGTTCGCTGTGTTGAGCGCCTCCTAGATGGACCCAAAAATGGGAACTAGAGCGCTCAAGTTTATCCCGAACACCCCAAAGACTCGTGGCATGAAATTTGAAGCCGACGACTTGCCATCTCTCGATTTGATAAACAGCCGCATGAAGGTAATATTTTAAATTAACAAGCATTGCTTAGCGCATATGAACTAAGTTTTCAGCGCACATGATAACAAAATGCGAGTCTACTCAAATATTACATCTTTGGAGCACTCACCCGCAATAGTGCGGGCGCCATTCAGCACACTCTTATAATACATCTCGGGCGTGCGATGCTCTTTGCCCTCTGGTGGCGGGTCCGTTACAAGCTTCCGGGCATCCATCTTGCCCCAGTGCACCTTTGCGCGGGCAAGGGACCGACGGGCACCCTCAATACAAGCGGAACGCTTGATCACTTCAACCCACGGGCACGCATCCATCAGCCGCACCAGGCAAGTAGCTCCTGGGCATGGCCTCCTTAGGCCACAGCCGAACTATGAGGCCCTCCATGGCCTGTTCGGCCGCCTTAGGAGCTCGACCACCTGCTTCAGCTGGTCGCTAAGGGCACTGGATGTCCGGCCTCAGCATAGTGAGACCAGAAGACCTTCTCCGTCGAGCCCCCCTCCTCGGCCCGATAGAATGCGGCAGCATCGGACACGCTGTGAGGAAGATCTGCGAACGCTCCTGGAGAGCTACGAATTCGGGTAAGCAACAGGTAATTAACACTCACATGCTTACTTTGCATGAAAAATGCCTTACCCGCTGCTATTTTCTTCACCGCCTCAATCTCCTGGAGGGCCTTGTAGGCTACGGCCTTAGCGACTTTGGCACTCTCAAGAGCCGATGCAAGCTCAGGCTCTCGAGTCTTCGAGTCACGCTCCAAGCTCTCATGTTTTTTCACGGGAACCTGGAGCTCTTGTTGTACCTCCGCCACCCGCACCTCCTACTTCTCTCGCTCGGTGCGCTCCAGTCCGCATTATGCTCGGACGCTGCCACCGCCTCCTTCAGGGTCGCCACCTCACTAGTGGCCCCTACAATACCCACGTTATCCTTGTCATTTTTCTTGCAACCAAATCATTTTCTATAAGGTATAATTTTCATAAGGTATTACTCAACTTCTTTTTCCTCGAGCTGCTTCTTGGCATGACCGAGCTCATTCTCGGACCACTCGAGGTTTTTCTTCAAAGTATTGACCTCCGCTTGATCGGTGGGCGGAGGTCAAGAAAGACAGCCTGCAATCCCATATTGACATATTTTTATGACTCCTGCGTTTATCTTTCTAAAGATCCTCATCCGGCTTTTCTTTCGAACACCCGAACCGAGCATCGGGGGCTCTTGTCTATGTGGTACCATTTTACATATATTGAAATTTCTTACCTCAAAGCCTGTTAGAAGATCGGCATAGGCTTGGTCAGCCCGCTCTTGGCGGACTGAGCTGTCCGGATCACCGCACTCATAACGATGCGGTGCTCCTCCTCGATGGAGGCGCCGTTGAGCCTCCAAGAAGCTATCCGGTGCCTCCGATTGACGAAGGACACCGGCGTCTTACCCTTCTTGCGAAGGGATCGCTTGACGGACTCGGAAGCATCAAGGTTCCGCATGGAGTCCGGACAAGGGTCGGGCTTAGAGCCTGGTGGTCTTGCCCCCACGCGCTGGAGTCCGGGAGGTTGCCTTGTGGCACCTCCTGCGCCACCTCCTCGTGACCAAGCCCCTTTGGGCCGCCTTGTGGCGTTGTCCGCAGCATGAGGCAAGGAGGCGGTCGGAAGCGGTACTCTCCATTTCCGACGAGCCTGGGGACCCTTTCGATGAATCGGGCGAACTCGCCTTTGGGCGGGCTGCACGATTGTTCGACATTAGAGAACACTCTGCAATAATAAAAAGCCATGGGTATCCGGACACTTACGATCTCGCCAGGCTTGGCCCTTGTAGACCAATCCCCTCGTCGTCGCCGATGTTGGTGGAGAAGTCCGGAGGAAGGGTTCTTCCCTTCTTGGACCCTCCGGCCTCCCGGTTGGCGGCCTTCCTTTCCTCTCCTCCCCTGGGGAGAAGCTTCTTCTTCTTCCTCCTTGTCTTCGTGGAGAAGATTACCTTGCCAGAATCTGACAAGACTGGCGCCGGGAGCTCCTTCGGGTTCCCGTGGCCTCCTTCTTAGCCTTCTTCTCCGGCACCACATGGGGTGCCCGAGCCAGAGCCCCATCAATGAGGCGTCCGCTGGGTCTTCAAGAAAGGAGCCGGACAGTTAATCTGTCCGGACGTCTTCAACCAGACACAGCCGAAGAATAGGGAGTTTTAGATCCCATGTAGAGTCAATCTATGAAAAAAGATTCCCATAAAGGGTAAAATAACTTACCTCGCCGGCTTGACGCCGCGAACTGTATCCGCGATCTTTGTTAGCGGATGCGGCGGCTTCGTCGCCCTTGAACAACACCTTCCAGGCATCTTCGTGCGTGGTATCGAAGAGCCGGCTTAAGGTTCAGTGTTGTGCCGGATCGAACTCCCACAAATTGAAGTCCCGTTGTTGGCATGGGAGAATCCGGCGGATGAGCATCACCTGGATTACGTCGACAAGCCTGCGATTCTTGTCCACCAGGTTTTGGACGCGTGTTTGGAGTCCGGATAGCTCGTCCGAATCCCCCCACTTCAGGCCCGTCTCTTTCCATAAGGAGAGCCGTGTGGGGAATCCAGATCTGAATTCGGGGGCCGACACCCATTCAGGGTCGCGTGGCTCGGTGATGTAGAACCACCCCGATTGCCACCCCTTTATTGTCTCCACAAAGGAGCCCTCAAGCCATAGGACTTTTTCCATTTTGCCGACCATGGCGCCTCCGCACTCTGCTTGACGGCCGCCCACAACCTTCGGCCTGACATTAAAGGTCTTCAGCCATAGGCCGAAGTGGGGCTGGATGCAGAGGAAGGCCTCGACACCTGACGATAAACGCCGAGACGTTGAGGACGAAATTGGGCCAGGTCGTGGAAGTCCAGGCCATAGTAGAACATGAGCCCCTGGACAAATAGGGTGAAGTGGAAAACCTAGTCCATGGAGGAAGTGGGGAGAAATACCACCCTCTCATGGGGACTGGGTTGGAATGAGCTGCCCTGTCGGGCAGCACAGGCGCGATATCACCGGGACAAGTATCCGGCCTCCCGCAGTCTTGTGATGTGCCCTCCGTGACGGAGGAGGCCATCCATCCGCCTCCCGCTCTGACAAGGTTGGAGAAGGTTGAGGAGGAAAGTGCGGACTTGGGCGCTAGAGCTCGAGTGCACGGGAATGGATGAGCAAAGGAGGAAGAAGGCGTAGGTGAAAGGGTGGATCCTTATCCCCTTATATGGGCGGACAAAAACTTGTGTCCCCACCGGCCTGGTAAAACTCGCTTATCTCCCAAGCGTCACAATCAATGGCGCGGTTGGGTTACCCACGTCCGTATTGATGGGAATCCCGGAATAAGGGGAACACGATCTCTGATTCGACAAGACGTGCCAAGGAAACCGCTTCGCTAAACGCTACCGAGGTGGAACAATAAAACAATTTGAGTGAAGGCTTGGTAGTGGTGCGACGCCACGCCACAAAATACGCCACAGATTGATCTTGTGTAATATTATTCTCTACGATTGGTATGTGGAATTTATTTTTGCAGAGCGGACACTATCCTGGTATTCACAATCTTCTATAAATTATTTGGAGGAAGAACCCGCCTTGCAATGCCGAAGACAACATGCGGCGCCGGACTCGTGCGTCATTGAAGCCTGGTTCGAGGGCTCTTGAGGAGTTCGGACTAGGGGTGTCCGGATAGCGAACTATCATCATCGGCCGGACTCCAAGACTATGAAGATACAAGATTGAAGACTTCATCCCGTGTCCGGATGGGACTTCCCTTGGCGTGGAAGGCAAGCTTGGCGATACGGATATGTAGATCTCCTACCATTGTAACCGACTCTGTGTAACCCTAACCCTATCCGGTGTCTATATAAACCGGAGGGTTTTAGTCCGTAGGACGAACAACAATCATACCATAGGCTAGCTTCTAGGGTTTAGCCTGTTTCATCTCGTGGTAGATTCACTCTTGTAACACACATCATCAATATTAATCAAGAAGGACGTAGGGTTTTACCTCCATCAAGAGGGCCCGAACCTGGGTAAAACATCGTGTCCCTTGTCTCCTGTTACCATCCGCCTAGACGCACAGTTCGGGACCCCCTACCCGAGATCCGCCGGTTTTGACACCGACATACCCCCTATGCGCAGTCGAGTCCGTATGATGGTTCAAATAGAACCATGATGTGTGTTTCTTGTTTTTTATTTGTTTGTGTTTTGGTATAAGTCGCACTTTTGCCCTAGGCAACAATTACGCGACCATATCACCTTCCTTACGATATTTCTTTTGTTTGGCCCTTTTTGAACCTGTTTTTCTGCACTTGCACTATAGAACCCCCTTTAGGCACTCCCCTCCTCTATGCTACTTCTCCCTCTCATCTCTCTCATCAAGTGAAGGGTAGCAAGACAAGATGCACCAAGGATTCCACCTCAGCGACCAACTAGCACTGAAGACTTTTGCTACAGCCTCCTTGACCAAGTACAACCCCGTAGAGTTATGGTTGCCCCTCAAGATTAGAAACCCATTCCTAGACCCTTCGAGACTTCACAAGATACCCCAGCTCGAATACTTAACCATGAGCTCAACCTACGAAATCAAAAGAAAACAAGTTAAGCTACAGAAGTCCTTGCTTATCACTGGGTTCATTATGGAACTAATGAGCATAGTGAACAAGCACATTATCGTCCTAAGATAGCACCAGAACTGACGATGCCATAGGAAAGACCAAATTGAGGATATAGGAATAGATGACAAATGAATTGATGAGTTTATATCAATGACTTTGAGGGAAACTTATAGAAATTCTCGTTGGACATGAGATTTGGGTTTAAGTAGGTGATTCCAGTTGAGTATAGATGTTGAGTATATCTACATGGTTCGGAGTAAATTGGATTTAGATTGATGATCTCGATCGTGATACCATGTTTCTCGGTGGACGATAAACTTGGAGATTGGATTAATTGTCGAACTTGATTTAGGATTCTATATAAGCTTGACCATGGAGTTTATCCGATGATAATAACGGGAATTGGTGGACTGACTATAGTAAGGTAGCCCTTTCAAGTATTTGGGAACTATAGGACATTAGAAGATTCATGTGAGACACCATAGACTTTGGATTTGTAGAATTAATGGATTACGTAGTGATTGATGGAAATTAATGGGCTGTTGGAATTGATTCATAGGAAGGAAACAAGATGTTGGGGTGGCATACGACGTGTTTCCTTAGGATAGAGATACACTATCTTGGACCTTGGAAGAATAAGCCGAGCACTTGGATTGTGATGTTTAATTCAAGCTTAGCAGTTTGTACGTTCTGCCCATGCATGGATTATTTTTGCATAGATATGTGTTTGGGGCACTGTTCAAGAATTCATCCGATGAATCAGTTAATGGACCAGTTAATCGCTACTCGTAGGGTGACCGAATCGAATAAGACCTATTCATCATATTAACTTGTCAGGTCGATTAATTGGCCAGTTAGACCAACTAATCGGTTGTTAGGCCCATTAGTCGCTGCTCACCCATTAACTTCTGGACAAACAAAGACCAAATTTTTTCCCTGTAACCCCTCCCATCCCCCTCTCGCTCCTCAATAGCTAGGATCGACAAAAAAATAGCATATTTTGGTATATTATATAGTTGAGAGTATGGTATAATATGGGGAACGAGGAATGAATAATGATGGCGAGAAGTATCACTATATCAAGAATTCGTAAGAGGTGATGCAATTCTCATGACAATCCTGACATAAAGCGGGTAATACTCTAGGGTTGAACAGAACAGAAGCTGGATTGGCATTTTGATCTGTAGAGCACAACTACTTTGACCCAATCCTGGAAATGGATAAGGTACCGGAGTTTGTTTCTCCTAGTCATTCTGGAATAGAATGGCTTGATGGAACATAGGGGTAAAATGCATCGATGAACACGAATGCACGACTACTCTGACTATCAACTGATAGACGGGGTCGGAATACAGCTGAGGAGGGACAACTAAAAGGAACATATGAAATTTTTTCGAGCTATGGATGCATAGATTAGTATGTCAAACAAGTTCAACATATTTCTCCCGGATAACCCATGCAGAAGGGTAGGACTTGCAGAGTCACAAATATAATGGAGAACTCATCGAGAGCACTCTGATTGTGATCTTTTGTTTCAAAAGAACTTCTGCCTTAATGGTTCATCGTATTGGAAGAATGATATACCACGGAACCTCGAGCACTATCACAAGGTTACTGACATCCTAAAGGAACTAGCAAACACTAGCAACATGAAGTAAGTAGGGTGAATCTCGGATTCAAGAACCCATGAATAGAATACCTACTAACTAAGTGGCATCACGGGATGCTTTCGAGAATGATGGCCAGAATCATCACACTGGGAACACAAAACATGGCTAGATTACTAGGTGGTTCTCTAGAATACACTAGTGTCGTAACAATGGATCCAACATATATGACGAGGCAATAGGGTACCTCAACTCACCGATTTAGTGTGGTTAACTTGGCCTAAGAATACATCGAAATCAGGGAGGAAAGATTTGCAAATGGATCAGATTGTTTAGAAACCTGCAATGAGTCGGACAGCATAACGACTGTAAATGCTCAAAAATATTTTGAGACATTTTGCAAAAATGGTGGTATAACCACCCAACATCACAATATAAAGGTTCCGAGACCAACTGTTATCACACGGAGGTAGTAGAAACTTAACTAGGACTTCAAACCAACAATCCTAAGAGTCTACGAATTAGTAACACGTGATCCTGATCGAAAGAAGAGAAAGCCTAGTTCCTTAACCCCATAGGAAAGATAGGATGACTCGGATCAGAAGGGCATAAGGTAAAGGAGTAAAAAGAGCCTTACATTCCCTTCCACAATCAATTCCCTTATATAACCAAAGAATTTCAAGACTCGACTTTGACTAGTTTGGCTTGGTAATCCTAAAGGCAGTCAGGCTCTGATACCAAAGCTGCCGGGACCCTGATCCTAAGTCACACCCATCTACCACGTAACACATCATATCACTTTGCGGCCTCACGCATGGTATTCCCACGGGTGCCACCTTACCTAGCCCGAGACCATTTGCGCCTTTTGCCTCACGTATATGATAGTGTCGCTAGCATCCATATGACAGAGAACAAGGGCCGACATGACTAGTCGTAAACCCAAAGTGGATCTAACTTATAGGGACATGCATACATGACTCAGCAACGAACGTGTTGGTCATCAACGTATGAACCCCAGTCGTTGCAAGCTACAAGGACTTAAAGGAAAAACACATGACATTTCCCCGAAGGGACATACATGGGAATGAAGAAGGACACTTGCCGGCCAACCTAAGTGTTCCGGAGCGGTAGCTAGCTACCATGGAACAGTGGAAGCACTAGGAGACATTTCCCGGTAAGAGAGGCTACCAAGAATAAACAACTTGGTTGTCGGATCCCATACATACCAAGCATTTCAATAACATACACACAATATGCTCGATATGTGCCAATACAACATGGCATCACAACAAAACTCTACGACTCAAAGTATTTATTCATTAGGCTCCAAGGAGCCAGATATTACACACATGGGTCTGATGACCCAGCATTCAAATCATACAAGCAATACACACATGCGGAAGCTTAACTTGTCTGAGTACAAACAACTACAAATGAAAAAGGTTGAGAAGCCTGACTATCTACAAGACCCTGCCGAGGGCACAAGATCATAGCCAAGGTAACAAGCTAAACGTCGAAGTCCACGCGGAACTACTAGTGAGACTGAAGTCTCTCTGCAAAAACATAAATTAAGCAAACGTGAGTACAAATGTACCCAGCAAGACTTACAACAGAACTAGCTACACATGCATCAGTATCAAAAAGGGGTGGTGGAGTTTAACTGCAGAAAGCCAGCTTTGACTTGGTCACTATCCTGAACTACGACTGCTGGTAACTCTTTTGAGGTGGCGCACACGAGTCCACATATTCACCATATCAATACACCACTATGGATCTGCTCCCGTCTCCCTACGAGAAGGCCGTCCATAGCACTCACGCTTATCTTGCGCATTTTAGAGTATCCACTTTCACTTGTCTATGAACTGCATAGGCAAACAAGTAGTCCTTTACCACGGACGCGGCTATTCGAATAGATCATTTATAACCCTGAAGGGGTGTACTTCTTCACACACGCTCTCGCCACTTACCACCATGTACACGTCATGTATCTCGGCAACCTTCAAGCGGAAGCCTGGCGAGCGTGTCGGCCATGACCTGACTAACCACGCAAGTATCTAGTCCAAGTTTATCGCCTATTCAGGTTCCATCCGCAAGGAGATCCGGCCGGGGTGTCGCTCACGGCCCCAAACGATGTGTATAGGGTTCCCAAGCCCACCAAACAGGCGATGCTTGGTATACCCGTCCACGGTGCCTGGTCTATACCAAGCCCACCTGTACGGGGTGCCACTTGGTAGACTACTAACTCTACCTACAAACACCAGAAACTAGTTGCAACTCCTGGACAGAGATTGAGGCGATTAATAAGCCGAGAGGGGTCGAGTTACCGGAACCCAATGTGTGGTAGTAACTATTCATGGATCACAGGCACAAAACTCATTTCCCGAGGACGGTTTCAATGAGACAACTCTCACCGCAACCTTTACCAAATCGTGTCCCCGATGAATCGGACCTGACACAACTCTAAGCAATAGCAGGCATGACAAAGAAGCATGAATGAGTAGGCACATCGGGGCTCAAACAACTACTACTCACGCTAGTGGGTTTCATCTATTTACCGTGGCAATGACAGGTCATGCAGAATAAAGGGGTTCAACTACCGCAGCATGTAATAGTTGAATCACTGTTGTCCTAATGCAGTAAAAGAGCGAAGGAGCGAGAGAGTGGGATTCTATCGGAATGAACAAGGGGGTTCTCCTTGCCTGGCACTTCTGAAGATAGTATAGCTCTTCATCGGTGTCATCGAACTCATCGTCGGAACCATGTCTACTGAGAAGGGACAAATACTGGCAAACAAGGAAGAACACAATCAATGCAGTGCAACAATTATGATGCATGATAATGACATGGAAATATGCTGTGATTGAGCTAATGCAACTAAAACCAAAAGGGTTTGAGCTATTTTGAACCCAAGGTTCAAGTTTAAAGTCAAACTATGAACTTAGAAATAGCATTATCAAGTTTTGATCTGAACAACCAGGTTAAGTTGTTTAAACATGCATGAAACTAGTACAGATGGAAATATTGGATTTTTCTGATCATTTTTCATATATAAATTATTTCATTTGGAGTTACAGATGAATTTCTATGGTTTTTTGAAATTTACACTATTTTTGGAATTTCCTGGATTATTTTAATCCAGAAAATGGTTAACTGCATCAGCATTGTGTAAGCATGACGTCAACAAGTCAACGGAACCGTTCCTAGTCAAACCTGATAGGTGGGTCCCATGTGTCAGTGACTATGGCTAATCCTAATTTAATTTAAACCTAAACTGGTTTAGTTAACAGGGCTGGCCCCATGCGTCAGTGACCCAGGGCGGTCAAACGTTGGTCAGACGGGGTCAAACCCAGTCAACCGGGGCTAACCCCTCCGGTGACTCGACGCCGGCGAGGCTAGGCGCAGCGGCGGCGGCGGGATTGCGTCTCCGGCGACCAAGGCGGCGGAGGGCATCTACGTGACGCGGGCACTCGTCGCGTCCAGTGGTGGCGGTGGTTGGGCCTGGGGTGGCCAGAGTCGTCGCTGGCGTCGACCTTGGCAGTTGCCGGAGGTCGGATGAGCTCGGGTCGACACTATGGCGGCCGGGACAGCTCGTGCGGGGCACCTACGTGCTCTATGCGGCGCGGGGTGGAAGTTGAGCACGACGGCCGGATCGTTAGGTGGTCGGAGACAAGTCGGCAGCGAGCACAGGGGGCGGCGCGTGTGGGCGAGCAAGGTGAGGTGGCTACAGCGCACGAGAGCGAGAACAGAGAGGGGAAGGACGGGCAGAAGCTCACGATTATCGTCATGGAGTGGAGGAAGAGCTCGGGGAGGGGCTGAGGCACTCGGGGCGTCGAGGGGGATCTCCGGCAAAGGCGGTCGGGGACAAGCTCGGTGAGGGCAGAGGAGCGCGTTCGGCTACATGTGGTGAAGCGAGGATGTTGAGGACGTCGAGGCAGAGCTCGCAGGCACGACGAGGGGTTGAGGGAGAGGCGGTGGTGTCGACTACGGCGGCGGCGGCTTACGGGCGCGTCGGCCATAGCGGGAGAGGACGACGGAGAGAGCAGAGGCGGGGAGAGTGGTGTCCAGGGGGTCGAGGCGGCACCGAGGAGAAGATGCGATGCATCGCGATGGTGAGGTGACGCAGGCAGGTAGCCTGGTGGCGTGGCGCCCCCGCGCGCGCCATGCGCTGTCCCTCCTCTGCCTACTGGCAGAGGTGGGTGACGACTGGCACAGGCCAGGTGGGTCGGCCCAGTCAGGTAAGTGGGTCTGGGTCCTTTCTCTCTCTCTTTTACTGTTTTCTGTTTTCTATTTTTTTCACCTTTGTTTTGATTTAGTTTAACCATTAAATCATTTTTTAGATTCTGAAAATTATCATGTTGCTAGATATAATATATTGAGAGCCACTCGCCATTTTCCAGAATTATTGGATCAAATTAAATATATTGCAAATATAAATCCGATGCAAATAATTATTTGATTAACTCAAAAGTCCAAAAATAAATATTTCTGTGTCCTAAAAATATTGGTTTGAATTTTACCTCTGTCCAATATTTTCAGAGAAAAACAGGAACATTTTCTTGGACATGTTTGAAGCAATTTTTATCTTGATCATTTTCAGAATGACTTATGAGGCTTTCACATATCCCCAATTCAAATTTATTTGAAAACTTAAACATGATGCTCACATGAAAGCTAGCCTAGGGCATACCAGACTAGGGATGTGACAGGTAGGGCTGTAAGAAAAGCTCGAGACTCGTGAGCCGCTCGAGATCGACTCGTTTTTTAACTCGACTCGAGATCGACTCAAAAAAATATAAGCTGAGTTTGAACACTTTATGTAGCTCGAATCGAGAAATGAGCCGATCTTAAGCCAATGTTGGCTCGCTCGATTTTAGCTCGATAGCTCGACAGAATATCATTATGTTAAATGATCAAGTCATATGTTAACGGAAATAAGATAATTTATTACCATATATGTTGTCCATAATTTGTCTCCATTTTATTTACCAACGAATATGGAAACTTAATTAAGTGCAGAGAGAACTTAGGCCTAATTATGGCACGTGGTCGACTATGTGTTCAATATCCTATATTTTTGGCAAGGGTTCCCAGCATATTCACCTTAATTTTTTTGTTTTTTATCCATAGATTTATAATTTTTAGCATCTCATTTAGCTCAAAACTAGCTCGAGATCGACTCGTGATCATTACAAGCTGAGCACAAGTCATGTTCTACAGCTCGATCATGAGCTTCACTCAGTTTGAGCTCGCTCAAATTTTCATATGAGTTGAACTGAGCCAACTCCAACTCGCTCGAGCTCGACTCGTTTGCAGCCCTAGTGACAGGGACGGACACACCGCCACCCCGTCGATGACTCCAGCTGGCTCGTCGTCCCATGCTCATCCCGGACCCCCGAACGCGTAGGCTGCACTGCTCATGGCGCATGAGCTCCTACATTACCGTCCTGTTGACGACCTCTACGGAGATTGTCTGGACTGCATCGCCGAGCTCGTTAGCGCCGCAGGGGGCTCTCCTACACCGTCCCTTTTGCTGCCTCGTCCGCCTCATACAGCAGGCGACATAGCCCATGGAGCACATCCTCCACCTCCGCATCAAGATGTCACCCGCGCGTGAAGAAGGAAGTTGCCAGGAAATCCCGTGGTTGCAAGAAGATGGTCCTGGACTCCCAGCACCACCGAGTCAAGATCGCGTGCCACCTGCCGCGGCGGCGCGTGGGTACCAAGATCAGGCTCCACCTCCACGACGGGCTCAAGTGGCCACTGCGGGCTTCCGTGCCTTTACCCCCGAGCTTCGCAGCGTTGTCTGGCCCGACAAGTTCAAGCTCGACCTGCCTCCGCGCTACGACGGCACCCGCGACCCTGCTGAGTTCTTGCAGCTCTACGAGCTGAGCATCGAGGCGGCCAACGGCGACGAGAAGGTTATGGCGAACTGGTTTCTCATGGCTCTCAAGGACGGAGCGCGCTCATGGCCCTGAACCTGCCCGCCGGATCGATCTTCTCCTACGTAGAGATGCACGAGCGCTTCGTCGCCAACTTCCAAGGCACTCGCGACCGCCCACCTGTCGCTGGTGACCTGCGGCGCATCAAGCAGCAGCAAGGGGAGACCCTGCAGAAGTACATCCAGCGTTTCAACAACGTTCGCCTCAAGATTCCCAAGGTGACGGACGAGGCCATCATCTCAGCATTCCCTGATGGCGTCTGTGATGTCAAGATGAAGGAGGAGCTCGCCATACACGAGGACCTGTGCACGGATCCTTGAGATGTTTAACATGGCGACCAAGTGCGCGAGAGCTGAGGAGGGATGCCTCTCCCTCCTCGAGCTTCTAGCTGCCGACCCAGAAGACAAGAAGGCCAAGACCAAGGACGTGAAGCGCAAGGGGGCTTCCATGCTCGTGGCAGAACCAGAGATGAAGCACGGCTGCGACCACCCTGAGTCATCCAAGGACAACCGCCCATTTCGCGCCTTCCACAACGTGCACAACTATAACACCAACGATTGTCAGGAGCTCAGGGCCATCCGTGACGGGCACTTCAGTCGACGCCCCGAGCTCAACGACCGAGGCTACGGCCATGGAGGAGGCAGAAGTGGAGGACACTGGGACAACGGTGGCCCCTGCCAGGAGTGGCGCGACCGACCTCGTGAGGACCGCTGGCAGGATCAGCCTCGCGAGGGCGCGTGGAGGGACCAACCTGGTGAGGACCGCCCTCAGGGCAATGCTGGCCTCCCTCCGTTGCCGCCACCACCAAGGAGGAACAACGACCACCACCAGGACGAAGGGGCTGGGGGCTTCCAGGAGCCTCGCGCCATTGCTTACATCTTGGGTGGCGCTCATGCCCCAGCCTTCCAGCGCATCCTCACACAGTTCGCTCGTGAGGTGAATGCGGCCCTCCCCAGGATCGAGGCCACGCGCCCACTCAGGTGGTCCAAGTGCATCATCACCTTCAGCTCGTCCGACCAGCTCAAGTGCGCGGCCACTGTTGGCGCCGTCCCAATGCTCTGCTCGCCCGTCATCAGCAACGTCGTTGTCACCAAGAGCCTCATCAATGGCGGTGCGGGACTCAATGTTCTCCCCATCGAGACGTTCGACCGCCTCCAAGTGCCATATGATTAGTTGAAGCCCACCAAGCCCTTCTCGGGAGTAACCGATGGCTCCACCACCCCGATAGGGCAAATCCGCCTCCCTGTCACCTTCGGCCAGCGCGACAACTACCACACCGAGCTCATCAACTTCGACGTCGCCCACATCCGCCTGCTATACAATGCCATCCTTGGGTATCCAGCCTTGGCCAAGTTCATGGCGGTGACCCACCACGGCTACAATGTCCTCAAGATGCCACGAAGTTGCGGCGTCATCATGGTCGCCTGTGAGGAGAAGGACATGGTGTGCTCCCTCAAGCGCGCCTACCAGGCCGCAGCAGTTGAAGACCTAGACAACGAAGGCGCCATCTACCCTCCTAAGGTAGTCCCCAAGAAGAAGAAGCAGCTGCTCCACCAAGAGCCTCAGGAGAGCGGTGTCTCGAGCAGCACCACCTCAGGACCTGCGCACACGGTTGGGGCGCCTCACTCTCTCGCATAGGAAGGTGCGCCCGACGCCGTCCTCAGGCTAGGCTCGGGGGCTCTCTTCTGGAGGGCCTCTGACCTAGCCAATGTCAGGAGGGAGGCGCTCGGGCACCACGTGGAGGCATGCTTCACCGCACACTTCCCTCATGAGGGCACAAGGCATGGAGTGGCTGGTGCTCAGGAGTTCGCCACCAAGGCGACCGAGGAGCTTCAAGAGGCGAGAGCCATGCACTGCGACCGCCGCCCACCACCTGGTGCAGCTCCTCGTCCTTGCGAGGACGACGAGCTGCACGTCTGCATCGACATCCCAGGGCTCAACAGGGCCGCATCCCAGGAGCGTTTTTGGCCTTCACGCATTGGTCAGTGCGAGGGTCCACCTCCCAACTATGTTCGCATGCCATTCGGCATGCCGAACGTGGTTGTCACCTCCCAGCGCCACCCGTGGAGCATTCTGGCGGCTCAGGAGGCCAGGCATCACGTAGTCCTGGTGGAGACGGCGACGGTTCTTCGTGAGCCTTCTGGGCCCGCAAAGCCTCCCGAGGCTCTGGACTCAGGTGGCTCGTGAGGAGCAACTTCTTCAGCATGCGTCTTCAACTGCGTCAACATCCCTCCAGCAACGGTGCTAGGTGACTCTTTCCAATTCATTCAGTTGGGGGCGCCCATCGGGAAGCATTATCCCCAAGTCGCACGGGCTGTCCCTGGGACATGTATCCTTTTGCCTCTTTAAATTACTTTGTTGGGGGCTCCCCTCGGGCTGCATCGTCCCCGGGACGCATGGGTCCGTCCCTGCGGCATGTATCATCCTTGCATTTATCCAAACTAGCTTGCCTCCTTACATGAGTTACCTTATGATTATCACTTGCTTGCCTGTTGCCCTTCGCGGCCTCCCGCATTGCTGACCGGCCTCCTGCTCATCATGCAACGGGGGCTACACATGCTGGCACGACGCTTGTGCTCAGATCCTTCCCTGCAACGCTGACAAATCTGAGTGGTCGAGCTCTGGCTCGCGGCCCGCCCCGAGCACGTCACCTCACGAGACCCTTAGTGCCTTCATCTTCTTGCGGAATGACCAGCGGCAGTACAACAAGCGCGATTACAAGCCGTATCTTCCTCTCAAACTAACCCGCAGGGATCTCCGGAGCTTGGCTATGGGTGGCCTCGCCTGATGCCTCCTTCCGCATGATTCGCTTACACGTTAAGGGGGGCTCCTGAGCATCGCGCCTAAGGAGCTCCTACTGACTCTCCAGCCCTCACCCCCTGGCCTTGACCACGACATCGCGACCTGACATACCAACGGCGGCTGAGCTTGCTCGAGGGTCGGGACCCGAGGATGCAGAGCACTTAGATGAGCAAGGAAGGGGAATCCGGCATGAGCCTCACGTAGTAACACTACCACCGAAGCATGAATAAGATGTTGTACAAGGACCCACCTTGGGCTCGACAAGATGAGTCACATATTCGCGTTAGCACGACATCGCAATTGGAATTTTTGGTTTGGGTAGCGTTGCTCTGGCAATGCCGCCTTCCTTTCTGCCTTTAGGACGCTGCTTGCATGCCAAAGAGGACCACTTGACCATCACGCCTCAGGAGCTGTCACCGGACCTTGGGCCGCTCACCTCCTGGCCTTGACCATGGCATCGTGACCTGGCATACCAGCGACTGCTCAAGCCTGCCTGGTGACTGGGACCTGCCGGCGTAGAGTGATAAGCTACCACAAGGATGAAAAGGGGGGACAATGCCAAAGCGAGATATGCAACCACAACCTAGAAGTATGAATAATAAACATTGGGGCAAAAGCATTACAGGTTCTTTACAAACCCCCACAGGGTTCGTTCCGATTCATCGCAGGGAACAAAAGAAGAAAAACATCAAGGGGTCCTAGCTACGGGCGTCACAGCCGACGCCATCATCAACAGTGGGCCACGAGGGGCCGACGCCAACCCCATCCAGATCATCAACGATGACAAGCAGACGCCACTGCCGCGCTCGAGGCACGAAGAGAGCTTGGTTGCACGTAGCTGTCGTCGCTCATCTCTGGAGACTCGTCAAGCTCGGAAGATTCGCTGGACTCCCAGAGGCCCTCGCTCCTGCTAGAGGAACTACCAGCAAGGATGGGGCGGGCTCGGCGCTTGCTGCCACGCCATCTAGGCGGCCCCCTCCAGGGCAGCACTCCAGGCATCGGCCTTCCTCACCGAAGACCTTGAAGAACATTGTGGAGGCGCCATCGTACTCGAAATGGATGGTGAGGGGCCCCTCCACACGGCAAGCGCAGGAGATTTCACCCCTTCCGCGGGTCATGAAGATCTTGCCCAGGGAGACAACCTCAACCTCCGCACCCGTGGCCTGGGTGCTGCACTCGGCAAGCTGCAACCATAGCTCGAGGGGCCCCCTCGGCGACATCTATTCGGCAAAGAACCACAAAAGCTTAATCCATGTGCGTTGTGGCATCGCCACCCATACCACCAACTCACGCGATGAGCCCTCAGCATGGGTTCGTGGGCCGGCGGCTCGTACCACCACAGCCTGGCCAACATGGCCGAGACGCGAGCGGCGCTGGGCGCTCCCTCCTCCTCTGGGGCCTTGCGCTTGGGCATACAAGGGCAGTGGGTAGCCAGGCGGCAGTCGCTCGTACCAAGGGCGCGTTACCTCCAGCCTCACGCCAACATCGCGGGAGCGGTTCAACCTCTTCTTCGGTGGGAGTGGCCCCAGCTCCTTGCGGGGGGTCTTTCCCTTCTCCATGATGGAGAACCTCCTAATCGGCGCCATGAGTATCGCGGCAAGACGGCAAAGAAAGGAGGAGGAAGAAGGAGTAATCACCGAGAAGGTAGAGATGAGCGAGGGGGCCCTGCCCCTCTCCTCATTTAGAGCCAGAAGGAGGCCAACCACCGGCCTCCATGATCGTAGGTAATGGTTTTCTTCTGCATGTAGTAGGGTCTCGTCAAGTCGAACGGTTGTCGAGGCAGTGTGTGGTAGCGGAGGCGCCCACGTCCCGTCAATCACCACGAGTCAACCAAGGCCGCAGGCGGTTGGGGCCCGCGGCGCTCCGCACTTTCCCTTTGGCTTCGCCTCAAAGCCAAGTTCGAGCGCGCCTTGGGCCCGGGGCTACTGTCGGCGTTCTAGGACCGGGGGTGCCCAGACTTGCCAGCCTGTGGCCTGAGGCGTGACTCCACCAACGGCCTGGTATGGCCTAGCTTCAGCAGTGACAAATCAAGACCCTCGCGAGGGGCCAGGCCTCCCGAGGCGGACGACACCAAGACCTCCCTGGGGCAGCCTCACTAGGCTGGCTCCCGAGGAGCGGAGATATCTATGCAAGGGGCACCTCGTGAGGTTCACGTGACGTCAGCCATGAGGATCAAGGCCGGGCTGGTGCAATGTACAGTTTCTTCTTTCGTGCTAAGGAGGCAAGCGCAGGCATGGGGTCCCGAGGCATCAGGCAAAGGTTTCCATATCGATGCAACAAGACCAAAGACCAGCAGGACGGCAGGACGAAGGTAATCTCGGAGCCCGCAGCAGCGTCACCACGAGAGCCTTTGGCAGGCGTAGACTACATTTGTCAGGATAACTTGTACTAGTTGGCCCCATTCAAACTTGGCCGTTGTGGGATACCTTCCCGCCTAACATTTGGGAAGAGGACCGAGGCAACTATAAATAAGACTTAGCCACCACCTTAGGGGGGATGGATCATTCGTACCACCATCACATCCACTAGCTCATCGAGCTCAAGAACACCTCACATCCTAAGGCTGTATTTCCACTTTACTAGTTCATCCTCATCTGTTGGTGTGGAACGAGTGGGATCACAAGAATCCCTACTACGGTTACCGGGGCGCAGGGTTGCGAGGAGAGCAGGGCTAGTAGACAGCACAAGGATCGTTTACCCAGGTTCGGGCCGCGAGGATGCGTAAAACCCTAATCCTCCTTTGGTGGGTGTATTTGTCAGCGTTCTGGGAACGGGGGTCCCCAGACTTGCCTGCCTGCGGCCTGCGGCGTGGCTCAAGTGGTGGCCCAGTACGGCTCATCTTCATCAGCGCAAGACTCAAGACCCTCGCGAGGGGCCAAGCCTCACGGGGCGGACGACACAAGACTTCCTCGACGAGCGGCCTCACAGTGTGCAGGCTCGCGAGGAGGCGGAGAGATCAAGGCAGGGTACCTCGCGAGGTGCTCGTGGACGCAAGCCATGACGATAGAGACCAAAGTGGGCGCCCGGCCACATGATGTCCTTGTTTCCTTTTTGGTGCAAAGGGGGCAAGCACAGATGTGGAGTACCGAGGCATCAGGCAAAGGTTGCCATTTCAGTGCAATGAGACCAAGACCAGCGGAGCGGCAGGATGGAGGTCACCGTGGATCCCAAGACAGCGTCATCGCCAGTGCTTTTGGCAGCCGAAGACCAACTTTAGTCAGGATAACTTGTACTAGATGTTTCCCTTCAAAATGGCCGTTGTTGGCGCCCTTCCTGCTCAATATTTGGGAAGAGGACCAGGGCCTCTCTAAATAGAGCTAGCCACCACCGTAGATGGAGATGGGATAGAACCCTAGCCAGAATGAGAGAGGCGATCGAACTCACCCAAACAGTTCGTCGCACCAGCTCAAGAACACCTCTCGCGAGGCTGATCGTCCTTTGTACTGTTCATCATCAGCCCCTGAGGCAATCCACCCCACCACACACTGGAGTAGGGTATTACACCACAACGGTGGCCCAAACCAGTATAAATGTTGTGTCCCTTGTGCTGTTCATCGTTTTCAGCTTAGATCTCACGAGGCAATCGGACGTAGATCGGTAGGGGAGAGATCTTCGTGCGCACCCCAGAGTTCAAACCTTAAGGGTCTGCCGGAACCCGACATCTGACATTTGGCGCGCCAGGTAGGGGTGCGCCGGAATCTTTCTTCCGCTGCTTCGCGTTCGATCTTCCGTCGTGTCCATGGCTGACGCTCGCCGGGCTCGCGCCGAGCGTCGGGCTGCTCTCGCCGCCTGTCGCGTCGCCCAGATGGCTCCCGTCGGCGGGTGTCCTTGTTGATCCCCGTCTCCTGCCGCCAACGCCGCCACCGGCCCGGCGGGGAACGAGCAGCAGGCCTCGTCTCTGCATCCTTCAGTGCAGCTTGGAAGGCCGCACCGCCACCCCGTCGCTGACCCCAGCTGGTTCGTCGTTCCATGCCCGTCGCGCCCCCACGAATGTGCACGCCGCGTTGCTCCTGGCACGTAAGCTCCTGCACTACCGTCCCGTCGATGACCTCTACGAGGACTGGCTCGCCCGCATCACCGAGCTCGTCAGCGCCGCGGGGGCTCTCCTATGCCGTCCCTCTCGCTGCCTCGCCCTCCGTCTTGCGCAGGAGGCGCAGATCAGGAGGTGCCTCCACCACCTCCTCTCCAAGAAGGCGCCCTGGCTCCAAGGCGCGCGGCCCAAGGATGAGATCCACCGCGCCTGGCACCCGCGCGACAAGAAAGGAGCTACAATGAAATCCCTCGTCCCCAAGAAGGTCCACGCGTGCTCCTGGCACCGGTGTGCCACGACCGCATCCCTGCGCCACCACGTCAAGACCCCGTGTTGCTCCAGGCAGCACCGCGCGGGAATCCCCAGGAGCAATCCCCGCATCAGCAGAGAGCTCTGGTGGCCACCGCAGGATGCCGCGCCTTCACCACTAAGCTGCGAAGTGTCGCCTGGCCAGGCAAGTTCAGGCCTGACCTGCCCCCTCGCTATGACGGCACTGCCGACCCCGCAGAGTTCCTACAGCTCTACGAGCTGGGGATCGAAGCCGCCAACGGGGACGAAAAGGTCATGGCGAACTGTTTTCCCATGGCACTCAAGGACGGCGCCCGCACCTAGCTCCTGAACCTGGCCCCTGGCATGATCTCTTCCTGGGATGAGATGTGCACCCGCTTAATCGCCAACTT
Organism: Aegilops bicornis; assembly: GCA_021605145.1. Classification (NCBI taxonomy): domain Eukaryota; kingdom Viridiplantae; phylum Streptophyta; class Magnoliopsida; order Poales; family Poaceae; genus Aegilops; species Aegilops bicornis. The sequence continues at coordinate 350,792,873 of CM038672.1, forward strand.
CCAGGGCACTCGCAACTGCCCGCCGGCTGTGGGTGACCTACGCCGCATAAAGCAGCAGCCTGGAGAGAACTTGCAGAAGTACATCCAGCACTTCAACAACGCTCGCCTCAAGATTCCTGTCGGATTTCGGGTACCGGCAGACCCTCTAGGTTCGAACACTCGGGTGCGTGCGGAGATTTCACCCTCTACCTACCTGCACCTCACCGCCTCGCTAAGATCTAAGCTATGAAAGGAACAACACAAGAGACATAGGGTTTATACTAGTTCGGGCCACCATTGTGGTGTAATACCCTTCTCTAGTTTGTGGTGTGGTGGATTGCCTCTTGGGCTGGTGATGAACAATACAAGGAAGAACAGCCTCGCGAGGGTCTGTTCTTGGCTGGTGCGATGAACTGCTAGGGGAGTTCAGTCGCTCTCTCTCTCTGCGGATTAGGGTGCTAGATCCAGCCTCTCTATTTCTCCAGATACCTCTACCCTGTGGGTGGCTAGTCCTATTTATAGGCAAGGGCCCTGGGCCTCTTCCTAAATATTGAGCGGGAAGGGCGCCAACAATTGGCCATTTTGAAGGGGAACATATAGTACACTTATCCTGACTAAAGTTGGTCCTCGCCTGTCAAAGGCTCTGGTGGTGACGCCAGCTTGGGCTCCACAACGACTTCCTTCCTGCCATTGCGACGGTCTTGATCTTGTTGCACCGAAACAAATGCCTTTGCTTGATACTCTTGCCTGCACTTGCTCCCTTTGCACCAAAGAGGAAAGGAGGACATGCTGGCCGGGCGCCTCACCGGGCGCCCTTGGTCGTCATGGCTTGCGTCATGGGCACCTCGTGTGGTACCCCGCCTTGATCTCTCCGCCTCCTCGTGAGCCAGCCTGATGAGGCCGTGCCTGAGGAAGCTCCCCGTCATCCGCTCCGCGAGGCTTGGCCCCTCGCGAGGGTCTTAAGCTTGTGTTGATGAAGATGGGACGTGCTGGGCGCCCCCTTGAGCCACACCGCAGGCAGGCAAGTCTGGGGACCCCCATTCCCAGAACGCAGACAGTAGCCCCCGGGCTCAAGGCGCGCGCGGACTTGGCTGAGCAGAGAAGCGAAGGGGCAAGTGCGAAGCGCCGCGGGTCCTAACAGCTTGCGACCTTGGGCGTCGAGTGGCAGTTGATTGGACGTGGGCGGCCCTGCTTCCCCACGATGCCTCGGCAACTTCACGAATTGACAAGTCCCTGCATGCAAAGCGGGTCATGATTACCTATGATCGTGCAAGCCGGCGGTTGGCCTTCCCTGGCTATAAGCACGGAACGGCGCGTGCCCTTCCAGTCCATATCCTCTTGCTTCTCCTTCTTCTCCGTCCTTGCTCCACCTTGCTGCAATGGCTCCGATCCGCCGGTTCTCCGCGGAAGAGAAGGGAAAGGCTCCCCGAGAGGGTCCCGACCCGCTTCCGCCGAAGAAACGGCTTGCCCTATGCTGTCGAGATGAGGGCGCCCGGCAGGAGGTGTCGAGGCCTTGGTGCGAGCGGCCGCCGCCAGGGTTCCCGCTGCCCTTGTACGCCCACCTTGAGGGCCCTGCAGGAGTTGATGCCGAGCGCCATGGACGACGCCGCCGTCGGCGTCGGCGTGTCACGGCGGTGCGCGTTGTCCCTCCTGGAGTCCACGCCGAGGGCTCCTCCCGAGAGTTTTTGCTCCACGCCGCCATGCCTCCTCAGTCTTGGATTCGCCTTCCTCCCTCCTTTGCCTTCATGATGCCGCAGGGGGATACATGGAGCTCTAGTTGCAGCACGCCGGCTGCAACACCCTCGCGACCGAAGCGGAGGTCGCGGTCGTCGTCCCGGGCAAGGTCTTCATGACTCGAGGCTGGGGCGAGATCGCTCGGTTCTGCAGGACGAGGGGCGCCCTCGTGATCCACCTGGAATACGACGGCGCTTCCATGATGCTCTTCAAGGTCTTCGACGCAGACGGACGCCGGCTGGAGTGCTGCCCTGAGAGAGGTGGTCGGGGCCCTGCCGCGGCGAGGACCAGGCTTGCCGATCGCTTCCTCAGCGGCCCTTCAGGTGGCGGAGGCGTCGGAGGGTCCAGCGACTCCGCCGAGCTCTTCGTGACTCCGGAGACGAGCGACGACAGCTACGAGCCCCCGAGCCTGCACCGCTCTTGGAGCAGGACGGGCTCGTCAGGCCGCCGCCGCCTCTGATCTGGATGAGGTTGGCACCGGTGCCCGGCGGCCCACTGTTGATGATGGCATCTCTTGCAGGGGCACGTGTAGTTAGCGTTCTTTAGGATCTGTTCCCTGCAAGGAATCAAAAAAGCACGCCCCGTGGGGGCTTGTAAGGTGCCTGTGGTTCTGTTTGTTAATGTAGTCCTTGCCATGAAGTAGTGCGAGATGCTCATTCCGTCTTAGCATAGTTCTTCCTTTCGAACTTCACGAGGGCTTGGTGCTCGCATCGGACAGGTCCCGTCCCAAGGCAGGCTTCAAATTGTCCGCTGGTATGCCAGTCGCGATGCCGTGGTCAAGGCCAGGAGGTGAGCGGCCCGGGGTCCAAGAAGAGCCCCTGAGTCGCGATGCTCAGGAGGTCCCCTTTAGCGCTGAAGCAGCCATCGTTCGGTGAGAAAGGAGTGCGACGTTGCTAACACGGGATTGCATTGGGTGCGGGGACGGTGCTGCGCCAGCTAGTGTTTCTGGAGGGTGACTTATCTCGAGAGTCAGGAACCGCTTCCTGGTGCGGCACTAGGTCCGCGCATCGGCTAGCGAGGGGTTGCATGGCGAGGTCCCCGCATGCCTCTTCCCTCTCGCCTTTGCTCCCGTTTCTGCTCTACGTCCTTGGGTCTCGGCCCTCGAGCGGGTCTCAGCCGTCGCTGGTATGCCAGGTCGCGATGCCGTAGACAAGGCCAGAGGGCGAGGGCTGGAGAGCCAGTAGGAGCCCATGAGTCGCGATGCTCAGGTACCCCCCCCCCTTTAACGTGCAAGCGGTTCGCGTGGGCGAGAGTGAAGAAGACGCCGCGAGGGCCTCGCCTGGCGCTGCGCCTTGAAGGGATCCTGCAGGCTCACTATAAAAAAACAGGAGTCCGCTATGACAAGCGACGGTCAGCTGTGGGTTGCTTTGGAGATGTGACGAGGCACTGAAGGCCTGACGAGGTGGCGCTGTGCGGGGCTGCCGCGGCCAGAGCTCAGCCGTTCAGATTTGTCGGCGTTGCAGGGATGGACACATGCGCAAGCGCCGTGCCGCTGGGGAGTAGCTCCGTCAGTTGGTGTCAGTTGAGCAGGCAACTAGGTCAAGCACGTTAATCATGAAGAAGCAAGTTCATTTAGATAGATGCAGGGAAGGCAGACGTCGCTGGATCTGGCCCGAGCGACCTAGGGATGATGCAGCCCGAGGGGCGCCCCCAACAAAGTAAGCTAAGAACATGAAGTAAAAGGGATACACGCCGCAGGGACGGACCCACGCGGCCTGGGAATGATGCAGCCCTGGGGGGCGCTCCCAGCTGAAAGTGAAACTTGAAGGATGTCACCTGATAACGTTGAGGACGAAGGGATGTTGAAGTAGCGAACGCCATGGGCTGGGGAAGCCGATCTTCACGAGCCCCCAGGCCCAGGAGCCTCGGGAGGCTCTGGAGGCGCTGGTGGCTCCTCGTGGACCATCTCCATCTCTGCCAGGACTGCGGAATGCCTGGCCTCTTGAGCCTCCAGGATGCTCCCCATGAGGCGCTGGTACGTGGCGGCCGGGTTCGGCATGCCGTAGGGCATGCGAACATAGATGTGGGGTGGGCCTTCACAGCGCCCCGCGCGTGAGGGCCAGAAGCGCTCCTGAGAGGCGGCTCGGTTGAGCTCTGGTATGTCGATGCAGACGCGCAGCCCACCATCCTCGCCTGGATGGGGAGCAACGGCGGGTAAGCGGTGGCTGCACCCTCATGACTCTTGACTCCTGCAACTCCTGCGTGACATGACTGACGGACTCCTGTGGGTTTGGCCCTCCTTGCCTTGCTCCTTCCTCAGGGAAATTTGCTTTGAAGCACGCCTCCAAGTGGTGCCCAAGCGTCTCCCTCGTGACCATGGCAAGGTCGGTGGCCCTCCAGGAGAGAGCCCCCGAGCCTTGCTTGAGGAGGGCACCGGGCGTGCCTTCCTATGCGACAGAAGGCGGTGCCCCCTGAGCAGGCGCGGACCCTGTGGGGCCTGCCTCCTGAGGGGTCTGGCCTGGTGATGTCTTCTTCTTCTTGGGAGCGGTCTCAGGGAGCCTCACACTCCTGCGATCTGGGTCTTCAAGTGACGCGGCTTGAAAGGCTCGCTCCAGGGAGCACACTGCGTCTCTCTCTTCACAAGGTACCGTGATGACTCCGCCGCTTCCTGGCATCTTGAGGACATTGTAGCCGTGATGAGTCATGACCATGAACTTGGCCAGAGCTGGGTACCCGAGGATGGCATTGTACGGCAGGCGAATGTGGTCGAGGATGGCATTGTACCCGAGGATGGCATTGTACCCCAGGATGCAAGCGATCGCGCGTGGCTCCTGGAAGCCCCCCGCCCCCTCGTCCTGATGATGGTCCTCGTTTCTCCTTGGCTGCAGCGGCAGAGGAGGGAGGCCTGCGTTTCCTTGCGGGCGATCCTCGCGAGGCTGATCCCTCCGATCTCCTCGCGAGGCTGATCCTGCCGGCGATCCTCGCGAGGTCGGGTTGCGCCACCCTTGGCGAGGGCCACGGTCTTCCCAGCGTCCTGCGTTTCTTCCTCCTCCTCGGCCGTAGCCTCGATCGTTGCGGTCGGGGCGTCGGCCGATCCTCCCTTCTCGCACGGCCCAGAGCTCTTGACATTCGTTGGTGTTGTGGGTGTGGAGGTCGTGGTACACACAGTACCGGCTGCCCTTGGACAACTCGGTCTGGTCTACGCCCGGCAGGTATGGGTTCTGCGCGATCACGGCAGCCCCTTGCGCTTCACGTCCTTGGCCTTGGATTTCTTCTCTTACGTATGCTGCGGTGGCAGCTCGAGGAGGAAAGGCGCCTTCCTCAGCCTGGCGCACTTGGTTGCCAAGTTGAACAGCTCCAAGGAAGTGCACAGATCTTCATGCATCGCCAGCTCCTCCTTCATCTTGGCGTCACGCACACCGCCGGAGAAGGCAGAGATGATGGCCTCCTCGATCACCTTGGGAATCTTGAGGCATGCGTTGTTGAAGCGCTAGATGTACTTCTGCAGGTTCTCCCCAGGCTGCTGCTTGATGCGGCACATGTCGCCACGGCAGGAGGACGGTCGGGAGTACCTTGGAAGTTGGCGATGAAGCGGGTGCGCATCTCGTCCCCAGAGGAGATCGTGCGTGGAGCTGTGTTCGAGCCGTGTGGGCTCCGTCCTTGAGTGCCATGGGAAACCAGTTCGCCATGACCTTTTCGTCCCCGTTGGTGGCTTGGATGCCCAGCTCGTAGAGCTGGAGGAACTCCGCAGGGTCGGCCGTGCCGTCGTAGCGAGGAGGCAGGTCTGGCTTGAACTTGCCGAGCCACGTGACGCTGCGCAGCTCTCGGTGAAGGCGCGGCAGCCTGCTGTGGCCACGGGAGACCTTTGGTGACGAAGAGCCTGGTCTTGTGGGTCCCCATTCGCTGCAGCTAGGAGAAGCGCGGTGTCTTGGTGTGCTGGAGCAGGAGCGTGGTCGTGACGAGCCGGTGTAGGGAGCACCCGGGCAGCCTCTTGGGGGCGAGGGACTTCTTGGCAGCTCTGCTCTTGCTGCGCTGGCGCCGGACGGAGCGGGTTCCGCACAGGTGCCACGCGCCTTGGGGCCAGGGCGCCTTCTTGAGGGGGAGGCGGCAGAGGCGCCCCCGGAGCTTCATCGCTGCAAGAGGGCGGGCGCAGGCAGCGAGAAGGATGGCGCAGGGAGCCCCGCGGCGTGACGAGCTTCGGCGACGCAGTCGAGCCACTCTTCGTGAAGCGTCGCCGCCGACAGGCGGTAGCGCAGGAGCTCGCTTTGCGCGATGAGCGCAGCTCGAGGTTTCCATGGGCGCGCTGAGCGCACGGACGTAAGAACCAGCCGGGGCGAAAGTGAAGGAGTAGCGATATGGCCGTCCCTGCCTCACGGACGGATCTTTGGGAGCGATGCTTGCTGCTCGTTCCCTGGCGGGCCGGTGGCAGCGTTGACAGCAGGCGACGGGGAACGGCGGGGACGGCCGCCGACGGGGGCCGTCTGGGCGACACGGGAAGCGAGTGCGGCTCGGTGCTCGGCACGGGCCCGACGAGCGTCTGACATGGATGCGGTGGTCGGCGAAGAACAGGGCGGCGGAAGACGAATTCCGGCGCACCCCTACCTAGCGCGCCAAATGTCGGATTTCTGGTTCCGGCAGACCCTCTAGGTTCGAACACTGGGGTGCGCGCAGAGATTTCACCCTCTACCTACCTGCACCTCGCCGCCTCGCTAAGATCTAAGCTATGAAAGGAACAACACAAGAGACATAGGGTTTATACTAGTTCGGGCCACCATTGTGGTGTAATACCCTACTCTAGTTTGTGGTGTGGTGGATTGCCTCTTGAAATTTGGAGATGAAGAATACAAGGAAGAACAGCCTCATGAGGGTGCATTTCTTGGCTGGTGCGATGAACTGCTAGGGGAGTTCAGTCGCTCTCTCCGTGCGGATTAGGGTGCTGGATCCAGCCTCTCTATTTTTCTAGATACCTCTACCCTGTGGGTGGCTAGTCCTATTTATAGGCAGGGGCCCTGGGCCTCTTCCGAAATATTGAGCGGGAAGGGCGCCAACAATTGGCCATTTTGAAGGGGAACATCTAGTACACTTATCATGACTAAAGTTGGTCCTCGCGTGTCAAAGGCTCTGGTGCTGACGCCGGCTTGAGCTCCACAATGACTTCCTTCCTGCCGTTGTGACGGTCTTTGGTCTTGTTGCACCGAAACGGATGCCTTTGCTTGATACTCTTGCTTGCGCTTGCTCCCTTTGCACCAAAGAGGAAAGGAGGACACTGCGCGGGCTGGCGCCCGCCTGGCGCCCTTGGTCGTCATGGCTTGCGTCATGGGCACCTTGTGAGGTACCCCGCCTTGATCTCTCTGCCTCCTCGCGAGCCAGCCTGACGAGGCCGTGCCTGAGGAAGCTCCCTGTCGTCCGCCCCACGAGGCTTGGCCCCTCGCGAGGGTCTTGAGCTTGTGTTGATGAAGATGGGTCGTGCTGGGCCCCCCTTGAGCCACATCGCAGGCCGCAGGCAGGCAAGTCTAGGGACCCCCGTTCCCAAAACGCCGACAATTCCAGGGTGACCTAGGAGGCCGTCATTTCAGCATTCTCTAATGGCGTCCGCCACGTCAAGATGAAGGAGGAGCTGGCTATCCATGAAGATCTATGTACGTCACTGGAGTTGTTCAACCTGGCTACCAAGTGTGCAAGGGCTGAGATGCTTTTCCCTTCTCGAGCTCCCGGCGGGAGACCCAGAGGAGAAGAAAGCCAAGGCCAAGGATGTGAAGCGCAAAGGAGCAGCTGTGCTCGCAGCAGAGCCCGGACGGCCTTGGCGAGGACCAGCCGGAGTCGTCCAAGGGCAGCTGGTACTGTGCGTACCACGATCTTCACACCCACAACAACAACGAATGTCAAGAGCTCAGGGCCGTGCGAGAAGGCCGTGTCGGTCGACGTCCCGAGCGCAACGATCGGGGCTATGGCCGAGGCGGAGCAAGAGGCGGAGGACGCTGGGACGACCGTGGCCCTCACCAAAGGTGGCGTGACCGGCCTCGCGAGGACCGCTGGCAGGACCATTGGAGAGATCAGCCTCGTGAGGATCGCCCGCAAGGCAACGCAGGCCTTCCCCTCTGCTGCCACCACCAAGAAGGAATGAAGACCATAATCAGGAAGAGGTGGCTGGGGGCTTTCAGGAGCCACGTGCAATCGCTTGCATCTGGGGCGGCGCTCAGCCCCACCACAACAGATCTTCAAGCAGCTTTGCTTGCGAGGTGAATGCAGTCCTCCCCAAGCTTGAGGCCACGCCCTCTCGGGTGGTCTGCGTGCGCCATCACGTTCGATTCAATGGTCAGCTCAAGTCTTGGCGGCTGACGATTTCCTCCCAATGCTCGTTCCCGATCAAGAAATATGCAAGTCACGGGACCCTCATCGATGGCGGAGCGGGACTCAACGCATCGTCTGGCCGAGACGTTCAACAATCTCCAAGTGCCATATGATCAGCTTCAGCCAACCAAGCCTTTCTCAGGAGTCACTGATGGTTCCACTGTCCCGATAGGGCAGGTCCGCCTTCCTGTCACCTTTGGACGGTAACAACTACTGCGACCGAAGCTCATTGACTTCGACGTCGCTCACATTCGCCTGCCATACAATGCCATCCTCGGGTATCTGGCCCTGGCCAAATTCATGGCAGTGACTCACCATGGCTACAACGTCCTCAATATGCCAGGAAGTGGCGGGGTCATCACGGTCCCCTGTGAAGAGAAGGATGCGGTATGCTCTCTCGAGCGCGCCTTCCGAGCCGCGTCAATCGAGGACCCGGACAGCGAGAGTGGAAACCTCCCCGGAGTAGCTCCCAAGAAGAAGACGTCACCTGGCTCAAAGCCTCAGGAGGCAGGCACCTCCGGAGGCGCCACATCCGAACATGCGCCCGTCCAAGGGGCGCCACCCTCCATCGCATAGGAAGGCGCGCCCGGCACCCTCCTCGGGCAGGGCTCGGGGGCTCTCTCCTGGGGAGCCACCGATTTGACCAAGATCACGAGGGAGGCGCTTGGGCACCATTTGGAGGCGTGCTTCGCGACACGCTTCCCTCAGGAAGGTGCAAGGAAAGGAGGACCTAACCCTCGGGAGTTCATCACCAAGGTCGCTCAGGAGTTGCAGGAATCGAGAGTCATGCGCGGCAACCATCGCCTGCCCAGCGTAGCTCCCCATCCAGACGAGGATGGCGGGCTGCGCGTCTGCATTGACTACCCAGGGCTCAATCAAGTTGCATCTCAGGAGTGATTCTAGCCCTCGCGCGTGGGGCGTTGCTCTGGTCCACCGTACAGCTACGTTCGCATGTCCTTCGGCTTGCCGAATGCGGCTGCTGCCCACCAGCGCCTGATGAGGAGCATCCTGGAAGCTTAGGTGGCCAAGCATCGCGCGTTCCTGGAGGAGATGGAGATGGACCTTAGCGAGCCGCCCGGACCTCCTGAGCCTCCCGAGGCTCGGAGTCCCGAGGGCTCATGAGGATTGGCTTCTTCACCCCGCACCGCCAGCTACTCCGACACTCGTCCTGAAATGGTATCAGGTGACTTCTTTCAAGTTTCGTTTTAGCTAGGAGCACCCCCAAGGCCGCTTCATTCCTAGGTCGCGTGGGTCCGTCCCTGCGGCATGTATCCGTTTTGCTTATGTCTTCTGCTTACCTCGTTGGGGGCGCCCCTCGGGCTGCATCATCCCCAAGCCGCTCGGGCCTGACCCAGTGGCGTTTGCTTTCTCTTCATCTATCTAAGTTGCTTTGTTTCTTCATGCTTGACAAACCCATGATTGTCGTCCACCGACCACCACGGTTCTAATTTTCCTCATGCGGATCGCTTGCACGTTAAAAGGGGGGTGCCTGAGCATCGCGACTCATGGGCTCTTACTGGCTCTCCAGCCCTCACCCCCTGGCATTGACCTACAGCATCGCGAATTGTCATACCAACGGCGGCTGAGCTTGCTCGAGGGCCGGGACCTGAGGATGTAGAGCATTCGCATTTTAAGCACCTTGCAGGAACATACCACTGACAAAGGCCCAGAGCCAGGCGCAACCCGCCTCGAGGTAGGTTCTCGTGAGTCCTGCCCTGGCTCACGGGTGCCTAGATACACCTCTCTTAAGCCCTATCGTGCCGGCCACGTGTCAGGCCGGCTCAGACACGCCTGGGCTCCTCCCGAGGGGAGCCCCCTCCCACGCACTCAGTGGAAGCACCATGCTCCGTGTTGGTGGACGACACTGCCGAGGCGGCTATGCCCAAGACACACACGGCGCCGCTTATGCTCACGCTGGTGATAAACAACTGAGGGCAGCCCACGGCTGCATCAACCTCAGGGAGCCCAGAGCTCAGTGTCTGGCCCCATCACAAAGCCTCCCCTCGGGAGTGCCGAGCGAGGGGGCTGGACACGGGGGCTGCGCCCGGGTCACACCCGAGCACATGCCACCCAGCCTGTGTCCCTCCGACCGGGTCGCGCGCCCCTCCCCGAGCGGAGCCAAGGTATGAAGACTCGTTTGAGCTTCAAGGGGGACTCCTGAGCATCGCGACTCAATAGCCTAACTGGTCACGTAGCCCCTCACTCCTTAGTTCCGAAAGGCTAACGACAGTTGAGGTATACGCGGGGCCGGGCCCTTCCGACGTAGAATGACAAATACTCTCTTCTACCCCCTCCCTATTTGCCGTTTGCGCGTCAAGGGGGACTCCTGAGCATCGCGACTCAGGAGCCTAACTTCCTGCGTAGCCCCTCACTCCTTAGTCCCATCCTGGTGATCCGGTCGAGGCTAACAGTGGCTGAGGTATGCGTAGGGCCGGGCCCTGCCGACATAGGTTGGAACTCCGGGGTGTGCACGAAGATCTCTCCGCTACCGATCTACGTCCGATCGCCTCGTGAGATATAAGCTGAAAACGATGAACAACACAAGGGACACAAGATTTATACTGGTTCGGGCCACCGTTGTGGTGTAATACCCTACTCCAAAGGTGTGGTGTGGTGGATTGCCTCGAGGGCTGATGATGAATAACAAATAGGGCGATCTAACGACCTCGGCGAGAGCTGTTCTTGAGCTGGTGCGATGAACTGCTTGGGTGAGTTCGGTCGCCTCTCTCTTTCTGGCTAGGGTTCTATCCCGTCTCCGTCTACGGTGGTGGCTAACTCTATTTATAGAGGCGCTGGTCCTCTTCCCAAATTTTGAGCGGGAAGGGCGCCAACAACAACCATTTTGAAGGGGAACATCTAGTACAAGTTATCCTGAATAAAGTTGGTCTTCGGCTGCCAAAAGCACTGGCGATGACGCCGTCTTGGGCTCCACGGTGACCTCCATCCTGCCGCTCCGCTGGTCTTGGTCTCATTGCACTGAAATTGCAACCACTGCCTGATGCTTCGGTACTCCACATCTGTGCTTGCCCCCTTTGCACCAAAGAGGAAACAAGGAAGCTGCGCAGGTCGGCGCCCTCCTGGCGCCTGCCTGGTCTCTGTCGTCATGGCTTGCGTCAAGAGCACCTCGCGAGGTACCCTGCCTTGATCTCTCTGCCTCCTCGCGAGCCTGCCTGGCGAGGCCGCTCCTGAGGAAGTCTTGTGTCGTCCGCCTCAGCAATCTGGCCCCTCGCGAGGGTCTTGAGTCTTCTTGTTGATGAAGATGAGACATCTTGGGCCACCACACGAGCCACGCCCTTGAGCCGCAGTGGCGAGCAAGTCTGGGGACCCCCATTCCCAGAACGCCGACAGTAGCCCCTGGACCCAAGGCACGCTCAGACTTGGCTTAGCGGAGAAGCAAAGGGGCATGTGCTTAGCACCGCGGGCCCCATCAGCATGCGGCCTTGGGCGCCGCGTGGCGGTTGATTGGGCGTGGGCGTCTCCGCTTCCCCACGCTGCCTCGGCAACTGCTCGACTGACAAAAGGCTGTCCCGGGGTTAGCCTTACCTTCATTACTCTCGTTCTCCTTGCTCCAAATACCCTTTCTTGCTATTCTCCCTCCTGCTTCCAAAATCTCCAGATCTGCCGCATCCTTTCTCTGAGGCGAGCAATGGCACCCCGCAGGACCCCGGCTGGGGCCGCATCGACCTGGTACTCGCCGGCTCTGGTCTCCCCCAACGTGACGGAGAAGAATCTTGCCCTCACACGCCAGATGGCGGTGTCGCAGATCACAAAGATGGGGGAGACCGCGCTCCGGCTTGGCTCCGCCCGGCTGGAGGACAAGGGGAGCACCTTCTACCCCCTTCATGAGTGACGTTCTCGCTGGTCTGGTCCCTCCTTTCTCTGAGTTCTTCCTCGCCGTCCTTCGCCAATATCAGTTGCATGCTCTACATATCCATCCCAACTCCATCCTTCTCCTGTCGATCTTCGCCTACTACTGTGAGGCGCACGTCGGGGTGGTGCCCTCCGTGGCCTTGCTATGCCACTTCTTCTCCCTCCGGGTCTCCGGCGACAATATCTCGGCGTGCGCGAGCTTTGTCGCGTACTCCAAGTCCAACGCCATCTCGAAGGCCGGGAAGAGGGCCAAGGGCTTCCGGAGCAAGTGGGTCATGGTGGATGCCAGGTGCCACAACCTCCTGCTGGAGTTGCCCACAAAGCAGCCTGAGGCTATTGAGGCGTGGTCCCGTGCGAAGCTTGATGATCGGCGGGCGAAGCTGGTGTTGGAGAAGATGAACGCCGACCTAAGGCCGGGCAGTCTGAGGACGGCGAAGCTGACCGGGGCCTCGCTCCAGAGGGAGTTCCTGTCGCACCGGGTGGCCCCTCTTCAGGCACACACGGGCTCGCTGTGGAGGCTCGCGGATGCTGACGTTGTCCTCCGCCTGAGCTTGGACGCCCTGAACAACGAGGATCTGACCGCAGCGCTCCGCTTCTTGGTTGGAGAGGAAGTGGCAGGCCCGGTGGATGCTCCGGTCCCTTTGTTCCTTCGTGATGACTGGAAGCTGGTGGTGGACACCATGCCCACCTTCGACGGGGTGGAGTGCGGTGCCGGAGGAGATCTGAGGGCCAGGCGGCGACGGCGATGGTGAACTTGTCCTCTGATGACTCTAGCAGGGGAGAGGAGGAAGATGACGACGAGGACGAGGAGCATGACTCGGAGGCAGGGCGTTCTAGGAACGGGGGTCCCCAGACTTGACTGCCTGCGGCCTGCGGCGTGGCTCAAGTGGTGGTCCAGTACAGCCCATCTTCATCAGCACAAGACTCAAGACCCTCGCGAGGGGCCAAGCCTCGTGGGCCGGACGACGCTAGGCTTCCTCAGGAACGGCCTCGTCAGGCAGGCTCGTGAGGAGGCAGAGAGATCAAGGCAGGGTACCTCGCAAGGTGCTCGTGACACAAGCCATGACGATCGAGACGGTAGCGGGCGCCAGTAGGCGCCCGGCATCTTGATGTCCTTGTTTACTCTTTGGTGCAAAGGGGGCAAGCACAGACATGGAGTACTGAGGCATCAAGCAAAGGTTGCCATTTCAGTGCAACGAGACCAAGACTAGCGGAGCTGCAGGATGGAGGTCACCGTGGAGCCCAAGACGGCGTCATGGCCAGTGCTTTTGGCAGCCGAAGACCAACTTTAGTCAGGATAACTTGTACTAGATGTTCGCCTTCAAAATGGCTGTTGTTGGCGCCCTTCCTGCTCAATATTGGGGAAGAGGACCAGGGCCTCTATAAATAGAGCTAGCCACCACCGTAGATGTGGGATCAGATAGAAACCTAGCCAGAAAGAGAGAGGCGATTGAACTTACCCAAGCAGTTCATCGCACCAGCTCAAGAACACCTCTCGCGAGGCTGTTCGTCCTTTGTACTGTTCATCATCAGCCCCTGAGGCAATCCACCACACCACACACTGGAGTAGGGTATTACACCACAACGGTGGCCCGAACCAGTATAAATCTTGTGTCCCTTGTGCTTTTCATCATTTTCAGCTTTGATCTGACGAGGCGATCTGACGTAGTTCGGTAGGGGAGAGATCTTCGTGCGCACCCCAGAGTTCGAACCTTAAGTGTCTGCCGGAACCCGACATCCGACATTTGGCGCGCCAGGTAGGGGGCGCGCCGGAGCTGTCCCTTCCATCGACCCGTTCCCCATAAGCACCACGCTCTGCCCTCATGGCGGCCAACGCGTCGCCCGCTCCGGCCGTCGACGCCGGTGCGGAAACCAGGGGCTCCGAGCCCTGGCCCCCGCCTTGAGACAGGTGCAGTGGCCGAACAAGTTCAAGCCGGGCATGCCACCGCGCTACAACGTGGCGGCCGACCCGCTGGCCTTCCTGCTGGCATATGAAGAAGCCGTCCTCAAGGCCGGAGGCGACGACAAGGTCATGGCGAACTGGCTGCCCATGCACCTCACCGGCGTCCCACGCATGTGGCTGCTCCACCTGCCGGCGGCTTCTATGGCCTCCTGGGAGGAGTTGCGCAACCTCTTCCTCGCCCATCATGCTGCGCCGGCACCCCCAGTCGTCGCAGCCATCCTGGGCGGATCGCAGGCACCACCTTCGAGTCGCCACGTCAAGTCGTTCGCCTGCCAGATCGGCGCCGTCCTCAAGCGCCGTGAAACCCCCCCCCCCCAGGCTTGGTGGTACCCAAGGCCGATTTGACCTTTAGCTCGGATGATCACCCCTCCAACACCGCCTGTTCGGGTGCACTCCCGATGCTATGCACCCCCACCGTCTGCCAGGTGGCCGTCACAAGGACCCTCATCGACGGTGTTGCTGGCCTCAACATGCTCTCGGTGCAGGCCTTCAGCCTCCTCCACGTGCCGCTAGGGCGGCTTCAACCCAGCAGGCCCTTCTCGGGCGTCGTAGGCGGTTCCACCGGCTCCCTGGGGCAGATCCGCTTCCCAGTGACCTTAGGCACCCACGACAACTTCCGCACGGAGCTGATCGACTTCGACATCACCCCCATCGGCCTCCCGTACAATGCCATCCTCGGCTACCCAGCCTTGGCCCAGTTCATGGCAGCGACCCACCCGGCGTACAACCTCATGAAGATGCCCGGGAGCAGCGACGTCCTTACCGTGTCCGGAGACACTAGGGATGCGCTGGAGGCACTCTAGCTTGCTTTCAAGGCGGCCGCGGTGGCGCAGCCCGGCAGTGCAGATGCCCTCGAGCCCAAGGGGGCTGCACCGGCTAAGAAGAAGCAGCTATTCACCCAAGACAAGGCGGAGACCAAGCAGGTACTGGTCAACGAGGATGGATCCACGGGCGCCGCCTTCACCATAGGCGCCAACCTCGACCCTGAGAAGGAGGAGGCCTTGGTGAAATTCATGCGCGCAAACAAGGAGGTGTTTGTGTGGGAACCTGATCAGCTTGCAGGGGTCCCAAGGGATGTGATTGAGCATCATCTCAATGTGTGCCCCAACATGCGCCCCGTGAAGCAGAAGGCAAGGCGACAGTCCACTGAGAAGCAGGCCTTCATCGTCCAAGAAACCCACAAATTAGAGGCAGCGAGCGTCATTCGCGAGGTCCGCTATCCTGAATGGCTGGCCAACCCTGTTGTTGTGCCGAAAAAGGGAGGAAAGGAACGCATGTGCGTCGACTTCACCAACCTCAACAAGGCCTGCCCGCAGGATCCATTCCCGCTCCCTCGCATCGACCAGATCGTCGACTCTATCGCCGAGTGTGACCTATTGTGCTTCCTGGATGCCTTCTCAGGCTATCACCAGATCAAGATGGCGGTAGAAGACGTGGTGAAAACGGCATTCCTGACCCCGTGTGGAGTGTACTGGTATACCTGCATGCCATTTGGGTTGCGCAACACAGGCACGACCTTTCAGCGGCTGATGCACATCGCCTTGGGCCGATAGCTCGGGAGAAACGCTGAAGCTTATGTCGACGACATTGTTGTGAAGTCTCGGGAGGCAAAAACCCTGATAGAGGACCTGGAAGAAACCTTCGCGAGCCTCTGTGAAGTGGATCTGCGGCTCAACCTGGAGAAGTGCGTATTCGGAGTCCCCTCGGGCAAGCTCTTGGGCTTCCTCATGTCCCACAGGGGCATCGAGGCTAACCCAGAGAAGGTCAAGGCAGTCGAAGACATGAGTCCGCTGAAGACCCTCAGAGAAATGCAGAAGCTCACTGGGCGTGTAACCGCGCTAGGACGCTTCATCTCCAAGCTGGGGGAGCGGGCACTGCCCTTCTTCAAGCAGATGAAGAAGAAGGGCCCATTCAAAATGGATGAAGAGGCCGACAAGGAATTCTAGGATCTCAAGAAGTACCTTACCAGCCCTCCGGTCATGGTAGCTCCGCGCGCTCGGGAGCCCTTGGTGCATTACCTTGCAGCCACCCCCTACTCCGCCAGCGCAGCCCTGGTGGCGGTTAGAGTGGAAGCCGGGCCAAGGCCGTGCCAGCCGCCGCCCGGCAAGCGAGCAAAGCCAAGAAAGCCTCCACGAAGACCACGGCCGCACAGAGCAAGAGATCAGCCTCGCAGGGGGACGCCTTGAGCAGAGGAAGCCTCGCCAGGCGACCAAGCGCTGGGGACTCCGTCGTCTCAGAAGGCGCCTTAACCTCCGGAAGACACGGGCTACGCCAGCACCCTCAACCTCATCGAGCACCCTGTGTACTTCGTCAGCACGGTGCTACGGGACGTGAGGGCGCGGTACCCCATGCCCCAAAAACTCCTCGTCGCGCTGCTAGTGGCTTCACGCAAGCTACGGCACGACTTCCAAGGCCATCCCATCAAGGTTGTCTCAGCATACCCCTTGGAAAGGGTACTCAGGAGCCCCAACTCAGCCGGAAGAGTCACTGAATGAAACATCGAGTTGCAAGCGTTTCAGCTGGAATTCAGCATGACCAGAGTCATCAAAGGAGCCGCGCTTGCAGATTTCGTGGCAGAATGGGCGGAGGCGCCGGGGCTCAAAGCGGGCGAGGACCGGTCGCTTTCCCGGGAAGCGAATCACCGGACGGCTGGGTCATGTACTTCGACGGGGCGTTCTCCCGACATGGCGCGGGGACTGGCGCAGTGCTCATATCTCCTACTGAGGACAAGCTCTACTATGCCGTTCAACTTTGCTTCCAGCATGGAGAAAAGGTCTCCAACAACATAGCAAAATACGAGGGCCTAATAGTGGGCTTGAAAGCTGCAGTCGCCTTGGGGGTAAAGCGCCTCACCTTCAAGGGCGATTTACAACTCCTCGTCAACTTCTCAAACAAGGTATACGAGCCGAAGGACGAACACATGGAAGTATATCTCGCGGAGGTCCGCAGGATGGAGAAACTGTTTTGGGGGCTGGAGTTGCAGCATGTGCCTCGCGGCACCAATCAAGAGGCTGATGACATCGCCAAAAGGGCGTCCAGGCGGTTGCCCCAGGAGCCTGGCGTCTTCGAAGAACGACTCATTAAACCTTCAGCGGGACCATCACTATCAAGCACAACACAGCCTCGGGAGGAGCTCCCTCAACCGCCTACCTCGGGAGCCCCGGCCTGTGGCCCGACCTCAGGGGCACGCCTGCTCCTGGCGCTGGAGCCTCAGGAGGGATGTTGGACCGCGGAGTTCAAGGGTTAGCCGTGCAAGGGATCCTGCCGGAAAAGGAGGAGGGCGGAACGCGTTGCACGGCAGGCCACGGCCGACTGCATCCAAGACGGAGAGCTCTACCGGAAGCGGCTGAATGACGTTACTCTACGTTGGATCTACAGGGAGCAAGGAAAAGAGCTACTGACAGTGTCACACCCTGATTTTTTATGGCACAACACTTAAGCTAATAAATCCTGATAAATTGTGGTTTGACAAAAACTTTTGCGTGTTTTGGTCTTTGCTTGATTTGATTTTTGTCTACTGTTTGCAAGTGCTCTAAAAATAAATAAATCCTCCAATTCTTATACTCCTTCTCCTTGATCCAAAAACCTTGCCCAATGATCATGCCATGTGTATAGGACATAAAAGTAATTTCTTACAAAAATAATTTGGCCAAATAGTATTTTCAAAAAAATAGTTTTCCAAAAACCCCTGAATTGAGATTTGCACTGCAAGTACTTAATTAAGGGCAGTAAAAATCTTTCCAAAAAAATATATTTGACTCCTATTAGATATAGGATACCCATAAACCATAAAAATATAATTTTAAAAGTTACTTTCCTATTTTATTTACAAGCCTTTTCTTTAGGCCAGAAATGGTCTTTAATAGGTTAAAATTATTTTAAAGCTTTAAAATAATTGGGAAAAATTAGGGAGACTCAATGGACATATATTTTCCATATATAAGAGTTTCAACACATGGTCAGGTTCACAATATTGGTCAAACTCCTCAAAAACCCTTTCTGGATATTTCAAGCTTTTGAAATATTTACAAAGGCAATATTCTCCAAAAATTCCAAGAAAATTCTAGAATGTCACATATGACATGTTGGATGATCTTGACAAGTATCATGTCATGGAGAATAGTATAACCCCATGAAACCCCCTCAAAACCATTTCTGTCCATTTTGAAGTTTGAGCAACTTTACATTGCCAAACATGTCCAAATGTTCTCAAACCTTGTGAACATGCTCAAATGGTCTAATAATTCATCTAGACCAAATGGCGCAAGTTGGAGAACAAGTTAACTTGATCAAAGTGCGCCAAAACCCTTCCTGTCCAGAACCAAATTTGAACAACTCTACATTGGAAACTTTCTCATTTTGACCCCCACTTTTGTGGACATGTTCAGTACCTTAAATTATGACACTACACCAAGTGGTGCATCAAGGAGAATTGATTTGCATGACTAAATCTTGGTAAAGTCATTTCTGCTAATTTCTAGGGTTTACCAAAGTTGCATTGTCAGCTTCCTCCAAATGAGCTCCAACTTGGTGATCAACCCCATTTCTATATGACACTTGATCCTGTTAATCTTCATATCATTTGGAATCCATATGCTTGCCCAAACTACCATCAAATACCTTCTGGCAGAAATTTAAAATGCATGTTTTGGCCATTTCCACTAATCTCCATGAGCTAATGTTTCTCCCACAGCATCATCTGGTCCTCCTCTACCCCCCAACATCTTTCCCTGCCCGAGGAGCCATGATGATGGGGGATAAAAGCTCTTTTTCCCTCTCTGGACAGCACCATTTCCACTCTCTCTCAACTCCCTCTCCCCTCCAGTGGATCCCCGAGGCATCCAATGCCATTTCCACTTTGTTTACTCCCCCTAAAGCTCCCAGACACCAGTGGCCGCGCCCACTCCGCAAAAAGACATGCCCATGTCGGCCAAAGTCATGCTCTGGAGCACCAGAGTACTATTGCTCGGCCCTCCCGAGGTCTCCCGAAGGCCTTGGGCAGAGGTATGATGTCCCCCGAGGTCGCCTCGACGTCCACAAGACGTCGGTGTCGGGCCCCGCCTTCCCCTCTCCCTCTCATCTCCTGCGGCTCGTGCCCGACGCCGCCCGGCAAGGCCAATGCATGGCCTCGCACGTGCAAGTGCCAGAGCCCTGCCCTTCCTCTCCTCTCTCTCCCACACGACCTAGACGACTCCCACGTACGCCTCAGACACGCTCACCCCCCCCCCCTCAAACGGACGCCAGCGCCGTTGCAGCGGAGGCCGAGCGCCCTGTCCACGGTGCACCTCGCCCCTCCTATTGAAGCCACCCCCGGGTCCCTCTCTGAGCCTCCCTCGCCGCCTCTCTCTCTCGTTCACCCCCTAGACCGACTCACTCCCCTCCTCGTGCTCTCCATAGCCCTCCATGGTCGGAGAACCGCCGCCGCCCTGGCTAAATTCGGGCTATCCCGAGCCTCCCTCCTCTACCTAGCCACTCTAGTGACCTCACACCACCACCTCAAGGCGCCCCATCGCCGTCGTTCATCCCCGGGAACACCGCGCGCTTGTGGCCAAAGATGGCCGATGGCCCCCTCCCCGGCCGTCCAAGCTGTTGCCGCCATGGCCCTCATCGGCGTGCGTAAAGCACCTAGGTGGATGCGGCGCGACCCCCTGAGCCCATCCATAGCTGGAGCATCGCCGGAGGTGCCCAGTAGCGCCGGCAGTCGTCGTCGGGGCTCTCTGCTTCCTCGGCCAAGCGTGCGCGCGGGAGGAAGATGAAGACGAAGGCCCTGCAGGCAGGCCCTGCTCGTCAGTGGCCCAGCCATCGGGCCCCATCGGGCCACGCTGGCAAGTGGAGGCGGGTTCGCCATCTTCCGCCTTCCCGCACCGAAGGCGTACACCCCTGGGCCGCCTTCGACGTCACCCCCCTCCCTTCTGCGCACGCGGCTAAGCTGCTGGGCCGGCCCAGTGGTGCCCTGCCGTTAAGCCTCGCCCGGTGCACGCTGTTACCGCCCAGATCCAGCCCATTTAGGTAAATCCCTCTCCTTTTTCTTTTTCTGTAGACTTGTAAAATCAATAAACAATTCAAATGGACTCCAAATTTGATGATTCAAATTTCTAGTGACTCTATAAATCATGATCTACCTGTTGGTGCAACATGCACATTTTTCCAGAGACCTATTCTTCACAAACATTTATCAAATCTCTTTTTTCCTATTTCTGTGATGAACTTTAGAAAATCACAGAGAGCTCAAAATTGATCCAAATGCCATGATTCAAATTCCTAGATGCTTCTAAGTTCATAACTTAGTTTATGAACATTTTTCTTAATACTTTTTGTACCCCACAAAATAATGAGCCATTTCTTCATATTTGTCAACTTTGCAAATCCATAGAATATTCATTTGAACTCCAAATCCAGTGAAACCAACTCCTAGATGCTTCTAAAATCATGGTTTGCTAAATGGGTACCTCTGCTCATTTTTCAAAAATATATTTCTGTACACTTCTTGCAAATCCACAAATCCCTTGATTCCGTTATATTGAAATATTGAGAGATATCCATTGATCAAATCCCATTGAAACCACTTTGGTCATACCTCATATGACCAAAGGTATCCTAGAAAAGTCCAACTTGAAATTTTAGAGCACTTTTATTTTTGCCTTGTTGTGTTGCTTATTGTGTTTGTTTCCGACGTTAGTTGACGAAGTAGACGGAGTACTTGGAGAAGGACCCAAAGACTTGAAGACTCTGATGAACCAGGCAAGCAGCCCTTTGACCATGACACCCCTCTTGTTCATCGGTACCCTTTTTACGGTTGCATGATGATGAAGTATGACGGTGGTAAACTTGTTGTGAACCACCACATGATGCATACCCCTACTCATGACCTTACCTTGTTCATGATTGCATTTTCAAGAGACTATTTGATGCATAATGATGCATGTGTACCATGAACTCTTCATGGTTACATTCTTTCGAAAACCCCATCGGGTGCCCCTAATGCCCTTGGGAGATGTTGATCTAAGGTCACCACTTGAGGAAGAAGTGGTGTCCCGGAGAGAGATTTTGGTGTGTGTGTGTAAAATGATGGATTAGATTTATGTGTGATTACCGTACCAACCAAACATGTGCAACCACTCTACCCCTTTATGGGATGGGGCATTATTAATTACCTAGGCCGATACTAGCTTGGAGCCCTTGCATTACTAGTGACGGGGAGAGTTGGTGCTCTCTCTCGAGGCGGGTCGTGCAGTGTAGGCGGCCATGACTGTTTTCACAGGGCACCGGACACACCGTTGGTCCCTTCGTGTATGCGTAATAATGTGAAAAGGGCAGAGTCCACGATCTTTTGCTGATACACGAGGGCCGTGTATCAATGAGTGGACTCCTTGTTAGTGTCGTCTAGGGAAAGATAGTGATCGGGTGCTTCCCCCGAGTACTTGAGGTACTGTGGGATCGTGGATGACACGAAAGCTTCCCGGATCTTGTGGGTA
Source organism: Aegilops bicornis (assembly GCA_021605145.1). Taxonomy (NCBI): domain Eukaryota; kingdom Viridiplantae; phylum Streptophyta; class Magnoliopsida; order Poales; family Poaceae; genus Aegilops; species Aegilops bicornis. The sequence continues at coordinate 350,814,185 of CM038672.1, forward strand.
AAGTGCACAACCTCTGCAGAGTGTCAAACTATTCGAATAGCCGAGTCCACGGTCATGTACAGTTGGGAGGTGCTACTTAAACTATGTCCAGGAATTTTACAAATCACGATGCATGTGTGGGTGGAAAGGAACTATTTGTGTCATGGTGGAGACTTGACATGTTGAATGACATGACATTGATTCAACTCTATTTATGTTGATATCTGTAACCTGTTCTCGAGGTTACCCATGTTTTATTGATGCATATCTCACAAGTTGATAGGACATCTTAACTAGCTTGAAGCTAGGTTGCTTACTCGTTGTACAATTGCATTGTTACTTTGAACCAAATCACTGGTTGCTTAAGTAGTACATTCAAAGTACTCATTGGCTTGCCCTTGGTTATTTTATTGGCCAGGCTTGAAAGAACAAGATATATTGAAGAGTTCCTTGGTGACGATCGTGCGAGCTAGGACGCTTTCCCAGTCAGAATGCCTGTAGGGTTAAGGCAGATGGCATGGGTCCAAGTTATCGACGAAGATTTCCGTTGCGATGATATACTCAAGACTTGACCATAATGGTCCTACTTGTGTAAAACGGTGTGTATGGATGTAAGACTCTTGTTATTCAGCTTCTGTGTGTTCTGTGAGCATTGATCTCTGGGATCACTGTACACGTGCATTCGGTGATCACGACTTATGAGTCGGGGTCCCCACAGAGCCGGTACCAGAGCCATCTTGAATGTAGGAAGCCTTAGTTAGCATGGTCGTTAGTTAGGGTAAAACTATTTCCAAAACTACTACTAGTTTTCAAAACTATCTATGCTTCTCTTCCTCTTCTGAGTTTTTCGAAAACTATTATATACTTTCCTCTTCCCCTTCAAAATTTAACGGTCGCTAGAACCCTTATGCCCCTGACCACTGGGTTCCTTGTAATCCTCGTGGATAATCTAGAAGGAAGATGCCTTGCCAGAGATTCACCCACATCTCCTGAACACAAGATTGGCGACATCACAACAAGATGATACCAACAGAAGATGCACCCTCGAGGAATGAGGACACGAAGACCGGAGATGGTGACACCCTTGACATCGCCCCAAGATGATGCAACCTTAGCCTACGATGATCAGGGCATAGGATATGCAAGATCATGATATACATCACTAATAGGGTAACCCTGTCACTACCGTTGTTGTATCGGCAACCACCGGTGGATGAGAACCTAGCCATTTGGTCCGCCTCACTATAGTGAGCAGGAAAACGGTTCTCTTCATCCCCCGCTCTCGGTGACGATATTCTCAACAATGTGTCCGACGGGTTGGACCACTATTATGCCTTGATAATGTTATTGCATAAAGGATTGCCTACATGGTACCATCGACATCTTAGAAGACAAAAAGGGATCGTTGTGATTAAGAAGACAATAGAAGACCAAGTCAATGCCAGTTACGAGGAGCCACCTTCACCCCATCACTTCAAAAGGCGAGAAGTCGTTGAGGAGTCTTCACGCTCAACCTGGATTGTTTCATCAAACAACTACAAGAGACGTAGCGACACCTGAGGAAAACTCAAAAGACTGCATGAGGCACGAAGTAAAGCACGACTACTTAGTCCGAGAACCCCTAGGGTAGGATGAGTCGTGTACCCCTATGCGCAGTCGAGTCCGTATGATGGTTCGAATAGAACATGATTGTGTGTTGCTCGTTTTTATTTGTTTGTGTTTTGATGTAAGTCACACTTTTGCCCTAGGCAACACGTCCGCGACTATATCACCTTCCTTGTTTTCCTTTGTTTGGCCCTTTTTGGCGCCCGTTTGTTTCAACATGCACTATAGAACCCCCTTTAGGCATTTCCCTCCTCTATGCTACCTCTCCCTCTCATCTCTCTCCTCAACGGAAGGCTAGCAAGACAAGATACACCAAGGATTCTACTTTGGCAACCAACCAACACTGAAGACTTTTGCTACAACCTCCTTGTCGGTGTCAAAACCGAAGGATCTCGGGTAGGGGGTCCCGAACTGTGCGTCTAGGCGGATGGTAACAGGAGACAAGGGACACGATGTTTTTACCCAGGTTTGGGCCCTCTCGATGGAGGTAATACCGTACTCCTGCTTGATTAATATTGATGATATGGGTAGTACAAGAGTAGATCTACCACGAGATCAAGGAGGCTAAACCCTAGAAGCTAGCCTATGGTATGATTGTTGTTTGTCCTACGAACTAAAACCTCCGGTTTATATAGACACCGGATAGGTTAGGGTTACCGCAGTCGGTTACAATGGTAGGAGATCTACATATCTGTATCGCTAAGCTTGCCTTCCACGCCAAGGAAAGTCCCATCCGGACACGGACGAAGTCTTCAATCTTGTATCTTCATAGTCTTGGAGTCCGGCCGTGATGATAGTTCGCTAACCGACACCCCTAGTCCAGGACTCCTCGGTAGCCCCTGAACCAGGCTTCAATGACGACGAGTCCGGCGCGCATATTGTCTTCGGCATTGCAAGGCGGGTTCCTCCTCCGAATACTTCATAGAAGGTTTCGAACACATGGATAGTGTCTAGCTCTGCAAAACAAGTTCCACATAACACCGTAGAGAGAATAATTTTTGCACAGATCAGCACTGCTGACGTATTCCGTGGCGTGACATCACACCCCAGCCAGGCCTTTATATGAATCGTTTTTTACCGTTCCACCTTAGCGCGTTTAACGAGGCGGTTTCCTCGGCACGTCTTATCAAAGCATAGATCATGCCCCCTTATTTCGGGATTCTCATCAATATGGACGTGAGTAACCCATCCGCGCCATTGATTATGGCGCTTGGGAGATAAGCGAGTTTTACCAGGATGGTGGGGGACGCATAGCTTCGTCCGTCCATATAAGGGGATAAGGAACCACCTTTTCACCTACGCCTTCTTCCTCCTTTGCTCCTCCATCTCCGCGCACTCGAGCTCTAGCGCCCAAGTCCGCACATTCCTCCTCAACTTTCTCCAACCATGTTAGGAGCGGGAGGCAGATGGATGGCCTCCTCCGTCACGGAGGGGCACATCACAAGACTGCGGGAGGCCGGATACTTGTCCAGCGATATCGCGCACAGGCTGCCCGACGCGGGGCAGCTCATCCCAACCCCTGTGCCCCATGAGAGGGTGGTGTTTCTCCCCCACTTCCTCCATGGACTAGGTTTTCCACTTCACCCATTTGTCCGGGGGCTCATGTTCTACTACGGCCTGGACTTCCACGACCTGGCCCCGAATTTCGTCCTCAACATCTCGGCGTTTATCGTCGTGTTCGAGGCCTTCCTCTGCACTCAGCCCCACTTCGGCCTATGGCTGGAGACCTTTAATGTCAGGCCGAAGGTTGTGGGCGGCCGTCAAGCGGAGTGCGGAGGCGCCATGGTCGGCAAGATGGCCAAAGTCCTATGGCTCGAGGGCTCCTTTATGGAGACAGTAAAGGGGTGGAATTTGGGGTGGTTCTACATCACCGAGCCACGCGACCCTGAATGGGTGGCGGCCCCCGAATTCAGATCAGGCTTCCCCACACGGCTCTCGTCATGGAAAGAGACGGGCCTGAAGTGGGGGGATTCGGACGAGCTATCTGGACTCCAAACATGCGCCCGAAACCTGGTGGACTAGAATCTCAGGCTTGTCGACGTAATCCAGGTGATGCTCATCCGCCGGATTCTCCCATGCCAACAACGGGCCTTCAATTTGTGGGAGTTCGATCCGCAGCGCACCGAACCTTGAGCCGGCTCTTGACACTAAGTACGAAGATGCACGGAAGAGTGCTGTTCAAGGGCGCTGAAGCCCCGCATCCGCTAACAAAGATCGCGGATACAGCTCATGGCGTCAAGCGGCGAGGTAAGCTATTTTACCCTTTATGGGACTCTTTTTCCATAGATTGACTTTATGTGGGATCTAAAAACTCCCTAATCTTTGACAGGACTGGCTGAAGACGTCTGGACATATTAACTGTCCGGCTCCTTTGCCAGAAGACCCAGCGGACGCCTGATTGACGGGGCTGCTGGCTCCGGTACCCCATGTGGTGCCGGAGAAGAAGGCCAAGAAGGAGGCCACGGGAACTCGAAGGAGCTCCCGACGCCAGGTGCTGTCAGATTCTGAAGCAGAATCTTCTCCTGAAGACGAGGAGGAGGAAGAAGAAGCTTCTCCCCCAGCGGGGGAGGAGAGGAAAAGGAAGGCCGGAGGGTCCAAGAAGGGAAGAACCATTCCTCCGGACTTCTCCACCAACGTCAACGATGACGAGGAGGATTGGCCAACAAGGGCCAAGCCCCTGGCGAGATCGTAAGTGTCCGGATACCCATGGCTTTTTTATCATTGCATAGTGCTCTCTAATACCGAACCATCATGCAGCCCGCCCAAGGGCGAGTTCGCCGACAAAGCGGGTCCCTGAGTTCGTCGGAAATGGAGAGTACTTCACTTCCGACCGCCTCCTCACCTCACGCCGCGGACGACGCCGTGGTGGGTCCCCAAGAGGGGCTTGGTCAAGAGGAATTGGCGCAGGAGGCGCCACAAGGCAACCTCCCGGACTCCAGGCGCGTGGGGGGCAAGACCCCTAGGGGCTCTAAGCCCGACCCTTGTCCGGACTCCATGCCGGAACCTTCAGCGGTTCCGGAGTTCGGCAAGTGGTCCCTTCGTAAGAGGGTAAGGCGCGGTGTCCTCCGTCCAACCGGAGGCACGGATAGCTTCTTGGAGGCGCTTAACAGCGCCTCCATCAGGAGGAGCACCGCACTGTTATGAGTGCGGTGATCCGGACGATTCAGTCCGCCAAGAGCGGGCTGACCCAGCCTGTACCAGCCTTCTAACAGGCTTTGAGGTAAGTTTAGAATATGTAAAAATATTACCGCATAGACAGTAGCCCCTGATGCTTAGTTCGGTGTTCGGAAAGAAAAGCCAGACTGAGGATCTAAAAAGATATACGCAGGAGTCTAACATAAGTATGTCAATATGGGAATGCAGGCTGCGCTGCTGACCTCTGCCGCACTGACTGCGGAGGTCAATGCATTGAAGCAGAGCCTCGAGCGGTCCGAGAACGAGCTCGACCAAGCCAAGAAGCAGCTCGAGGACAAGGAAGGTAAGTAGTATCTTATTAAAGAAATACGTTATAGAAAGGTTTCGGTTGCAAAAAATAACAGGAATAACATGGAGTGCTGCGGGGCCACGAACGAGGTGGCGACCACAGAAGCGGTGTCCGTGGTCGAAACAAAGCGGCTGCAGAACGCACCGAGCAAGAGAAGGGGAGGCGCAGCTAGCCAAAGATGCGGCAAGAGCTCCAAGCTCGTGGAAAACACGAGAGTTTGGAGCGTGACTCGAAGACTCTAGAGTCCGAGCTCGCCTCGGCTCTTGAGAGTGCCAAAGCTGCTAAGGCCGAGGCCCAAAAAGCCCTCCAAGAAATTGAGTCGTTAAAGAACATAGCGGCGGGTAAGGCATTCTTTATGCAAAGCAAGCATGTGAAAGTGAATTACCTATTACTTCCCCGGATTCGGAGCTCTCCAGGAGCATTCGCAGATTTGCCACGTAGTGTGTCTGATGCTGCCGCATTCTACCGCGCGAAGGAGGGGAGCTCGACGGAAAAGGTGTTCTAGTCTCACTATGCTGAGGCCGGACATCCGGTGCCCCTGAGCAACCAGCTGAAGCAGCTGGTCGAGCTCCACAAGGTCGCCGAACATGCCATGAAGGGCCTTATAGTGCGGCTCTGGCCATTGGAAGCCATGCCTGGGAGCTACTTCGGCTTAGTGCAGCAGCTGGTGGACGCCTGTCCATGGATTGAAGTCATCAAGCGCTCCGTCTGCATTGAAGGTGTCCGTCGGGCCCTTGCCCGTGCTAAAGTGCACTGGGGCAAGCTGGATGCGGAGAAGCTTGTGACGGATGGGCCACCGAAGGGCAAGGAGTATCGCATGCCCGAAATGTACTATGAGGGCCTCCTGAAGGGTGCTTGCCGAATAGCGGGTGAGTGCTCCAAAGATGTAATTTTTGAATAGGCTCGCATTTGTTATCATGTACGCTGAAAACTTGTTCATATGCGCTAAGCAACGCTTGTTAATTTAAAATATTACCTTCTGTGCGGCCGTTTATCAAATTTGAGAGATGGCAAGTCGTTGGCTTCAGCCCCATGCCACGAGTGCTGGGGTGTTCGGGATAAACTTGAGCACTCTTGTTCCCATTCTTGGGTCCATCTAGGGAGGCGCTCAACACGCGAACAAGGCAACCGGACTTATAATGCTTGAACACTCTCACTTAGCCATAGAATTCTATAATTTTAAATTTCGGCGAAGCCCCTAGTATTCGAAAGACCGGGTTTGGGGCGCTATCCACGCCTTGGCCGGACAACTCCGGTTCCTCGCTCTAAGCGGCATAAGTCTTTAGGGACCCGAAAAACCCTCTCGAACAGCGACCGGCTCTCGCCCTATCATGACGGTCAGTTTTAGCTTTCTCCACTGAGGTGCTCGACCCAGCTCAACTGGGGCACAATCGCAGTGGTTCTCCCGGTGCTACCTTAGCTGATATAACGGAACATAAGGTACCAAAACATGGGAGCCGGGCAAACCCAACTACCGACCCAAGATATGATTCGGAGCCGATTCATATAATGCTATAAGTTCGGGGTGCCGCTCTTGTGAAAGTGTTCGGACTTATCACACCATAATCTTGGGATACTTAAGCCCCTGGTGTATTGGCCATACCAAAGTGTACGGGTGCCACATGTCATGAAATGAACATATATATAGATAAAGAAAAGAGTGCAATAATAGGCGAAGGCCATGTATTGTTTATTCAAAAATGTACTGCAATGAAAGCAGAACGATACAAATAGTGCGATAAGCAAGGGATGGGACTATCTAACATGTCCCCCTCTAGGGGTAAGCTGTGGGATAGTATGTAAAATAGGTATAATGCTCGTAATAAAGACCACCTGAACATTTGACGTAGCGTTCTACTTCCCTGGCTGTTGCATCGTGAGTTCGGCGATTCTAGTGCCGGACATGACTTCTGAAAGACGGAGTCCTGAAAGTAAGAAAAAGGAGAAAAAAGGAAAAAGAAAAAGAATGACACAATCGGGAGCCCACAGTGCGGTTGAGCCGTATTAAGGCGTGCCGTGGTCTTGCCCCTCCCATATGCCCATGGTATCTCGGGCGTAATTATGTACGTGCAATACTAGCTTCGCAATTTCGCGAGGGCTGGGGTTGGGGCGGATTACTCTGGCGATGCTTGAATCGTGCCAGCGGTCTTGTTGTAGGTTACTACGGGTGCGGCAGCGGTGTCCGGACGCTTAGTGGCGGACTTCGAGAATTGCTGTGAGAGGCTGCTTTGTACCTCCGCCGCGAGGGCCGCCGTGTGCTCCTCCGTTCGGAGAGAGCGTTCGGTGTTTCCATTGACCGTAATTACTCCTCGAGGGCCTGGCATCTTGAGCTTGAGGTATGCGTAGTGCGGCACCGCATTGAACTTTGCAAATGCGGTTCGTCCGAGCAGTGCATGATAGCCGCTGCGGAATGGGACGATATCAAAGATTAACTCTTCGCTTCGGAAGTTATCCGAAGATCCGAAGACCACTTCGAGTGTAACTGAGCCCGTACAACTGGCCTCTACACCCGGTATGACGCCTTTAAAGGTCGTCTTTGTGGGTTTAATCCTTGAGGTTTCTATGCCCATTTTGCGCACTGTATCCTGATAAAGCAGGTTAAGGCTGCTACTTCCGTCCATCAGGACTCTGGTGAGGTGAAATCCGTCAATAATTGGGTCAAGAACCAATGCGGCGAAACCGCCGTGACGGATGCTAGTGGGGTGGTCCCTTCGATCAAAGGTGATCAGGCAGGAAGACCATGGGTTGAACTTGGCGTTGGCTCCATCGCATATACGTCCCTTAGTGCATGCTTCCGCTCCCTTTTGGGTATATGGGTTGCGTATATCATGTTCACTGTCCGCACTTGTGTGGGAAAACCCTTCTGTCCTCTATTTTTCGGCGGCCGGGGCTCTTCCTCGTCATCGCTATGCAGCCCCTTGTCATTGAGTTCGGCACTTAACCTGCCTGCTTGCTTGAACACCCAACAATCTCTGTTCGTGTGATTGGCTGGTTTTTCAGGGGTGCCATGTATCTGGCACAAGCGATCGAGTATTCGGTCCAAGTTGGACGGGCCCTGGGTATTTCTTTTGAAAGGCTTCTTCCGCTGACCGGGTTTAGAGCCTCACGAATACGGCATTGACGGCCGTATCTTGAGTATTGTCGCCGTTAATCACGGCGCTTGTTCTTATTCGACGCGACCTGCCATTGCTATCCTTGGTATCCGAACTATCAGGATGTTTGGCCAAGTTGTTGCTTCGAGCTAGCCAGCTGTCCTCTCCCGCACAAAAGTGGGTCATGAGTGTTGTGAGGGCTGCCATGGATTTTGGCTTTTCCTGTCCTAGGTGCCGGGCAAGCCACTCATCGCGGATGTTGTGTTTGAAGGCTGCAAGGGCCTCTCTGCATCCCGGACGATCAACGATTTGATTTTTCTTTGTTAGGAACCGTGTCCTGATTTGTCTGGCCGATTCTTCTGGCTGCTGAATTATGTGGCTATGGTCATCCGTGTCTAGTGGTCGCACATTTGTGCGCTGGAATTTATCAAGGAATGCGGCTTCCGTGTCCTCCCAACAACCAATTTATTCTCACGGCAAGCTGTTGAGCCAATGCCGAGCTGGTCCTTTAAGCTTGAGTGGGAGGTATTTTATTGCATGTAGATCATCACCGCGGGCCATGTGGATATGGAGGAGATAGTCCTCGATCCAGACCGCAGGATCTGTGGTAACATCGTATGATTCAATGTTTACGGGTTTGAAGCCCTCGGGGATTTGATGATCCATTACTTCATCTGTGAAGCATAGTGGGTGTGCGGCGCCTCTATATTTGGCTATATCACGACGTAGCTCATATGAGCTTTGTCTACTGTGTTCGGCCCGGCCGGGTTTGCTGTATCCGGCGCGAAGGTAATCATCCTACGTCGGTGGGCGCTCACGCGATCCGTAGAGCGATCTTGTATGTTTTGCCTTATCCTCCAATATATCTCGCAAGTTCGGCGCATTTTCCCGTGCCTTGGTACTTTTCAGCGGCGTCAGGGTGTGGCTTGAGTGGAGGGCCGAGAGGCTTCTCTGTCGCGGCCACGGGGTGGCCGGTCTGCCATGTCGTGCGCTGGTGACTTGGGTGCTTCCTCCTTTGATCGAGGCAACGGCCTACGTTTGGGGTAGCTTTTGGAGGGGCGTTCGAGTTCATACTCTTCGGCTGCAAGGACTTCAGTCCATCTGTCAGCTAGCAGGTCTTGGTCAGCTCTAAGCTGTTGCTTATTTTTCTTGAGGCTGCTTGCCGTGGCTATAAGCCTGCGTTTGAAACGCTCCTGTTCGGCGGGATCCTCAGGCACAATAAATTTCATTGCCGAGGCTTGCCTCATCTTCGGAGGGAGGCGCATAATTATCGTCCTCGACCTCTCTTTCTGCCGCACTATCGTGCGGACTTGCTTCTCCCTCCTCCTGTGCTAAGTCCTGCTGGAGGGGGTTGTCTTCGGTACTGTCCGGTGTGTTATTATCTCCCGTGCTGGAATCACCGTTTTTGCTGTGGAGGGATTTAGAGCGGCGCCGCTGATGTCGGTGCTTCTGTTGCTTTTTGGAGGGGTCATCCTCCGTTGTTCCATCGCCGTTCCCATCTTTTGGGATATCCACCATGTATATGTCGTATGACGAGGTGGCCTTCCAGTGCCCTGTAGGCGCTGGGTCTTGGTCGTCTCCGGCATCATCGTCCATACCATCTTCGGAGTCGAAGTCGAGCATGTCGGTTAAATCATCGACAGTGGCTACAAAGTGGGTGGTGGGTGGGAGTTGAATTTCTTCGTCGTCCGTATCCCAACCTTCCTGTCCGTAGTCCGGGCAGGGCTCTCCGGATAAAGAGAGAGACTTTATTGAATTCAGGATATCGCCAAAGGGGGAGTGTTGAAAGATGTCCGCGGCAGTGAACTCCATGACCGGCGCCCAATCGGATCCGATTGGCAGGGGCGCGGAGGGTTCGGAGTCCGGAGAGGAGTCCGGCACCCTGGAGTCGAGGTCTCCGCAAAGGACAGGGATGAAGTTCGGCTCAATCGCCGTAGAGATTGTAGCCCCCGAGGCGGTGTCCAACCACTTGTCCTCGATCGGGGAATCCGGCTCCGGATTAAGGGTCGGAGAGGATGCTGGTGCGGCCCCCAAGGCACTGTTCGGCTGCAGAGCTAGATCATGTTCATCGAGACAGTGCGGCATGCTTGGCCGCGGCTGGAATCCGTCGAAGATCAAGTCTCCGCGGATATCGGCCGTATAGTTCAAACTTCCAAATCTGACCTGATGGCCAAGGGCGTAGCTTTCGATCTGCTCCAGATGGCCAAGCGAATTGGCCCGCAGTGCAAAGCCGCCTATCTGAAGATCTGTCCGGGAGAAAAGTCTCACCACGGACCGCATCGTTGTTGATGATCGAAGGAGCCATCGGGCCTATCGGTGGCGACGAGAGGAACTCTCAATGAAAGCACCAATGTCGGTGTCAAAACCGGCGGATCTCGGGTAGGGGGTCCCGAACTGTGCGTCTAGGCGGATGGTAACCGGAGACAAAGGGACACGATGTTTTTACCTGAGTTCGGGCCCTCTCGATGGAGGTAATACCCTACTCCAGCTTGATTAATATTGATGATATGGGTAGTACAAGAGTATATCTACCACGAGATCAAGGAGGCTAAACCCTAGAAGCTAGCCTATGGTATGATTGTTGTTTGTCCTACGGACTAAAACCCTCCGGTTTATATAGACACCCGGATAGGTTAGGGTTACCTGAGTCGGTTACAATGGTAGGAGATCTACATATCCGTATCGCCAAGCTTGCCTTCCACGCCAAGGAAAGTCCCATCCGGACATGGGACAAAGTCTTCAATCATGTATCTTCATAGTCTTGGAGTCCGGTCGTGATGATAGTTCGGCTATCCGGACACCCCCTAGTCCAGAACTCCCTCACTCCTCGACCAAGTAAAACCCCTTAGAGTTATGTTTAACCCCCCAGACTAGAAACCCATTACTAGACCCTTCGAGACTTCATGATATACCCCAGCTCGAATCCTTAACCAAGTGCTTGACCTACAAATTACAAGAAAACCAGTTAAGCCTCAGTAACCATGCCTAACAATGGGTTCATTATGGAACTACTGGACGTAGTGAACAAGAACATTATCGTCCTAAGATAGCACCAAAACTGATGATGCCATATGGAAGGCCAATTTGAGGACATAGGAACAGAGGACAAATATATGAGTTTATATCAATGACTTTGAGGGATCATCTGAGACTCTTTGGTGGATTATGGGACTTTCATGTTGGTAGTTGAACTTGGTGGGATCAGTTAATAGAGTAGCATAACATTTCATTTCCCCTCAGTAAATTGGATTTAGTAGGATAATTATGATCGCAAGCTGAAATTCTCGGATGTATAACGATTTGACTTAGCCAGTGGATATGGATAGGAGATAATTGATATTACGATAATGACTTGGGGGAAAAGCGAAGAAATTCTCGTTGGACATGAGATTTGGATTTAAGTAAGTGACTCTAGTTGAATATAGATGATGATGTATGTCTACATGGTTCGGAGTAAATTGGATTTAGACTGATGATCTCGATCATGATACCATGTCTCTTGGTGGACGATAAACTAGGAGATTGGATTAATTGTCGGAGTTCATTTAGGGATCTACATACGCCTGACCTTGGAGTTTACATGACCATGATAATGGAAATTGGTGGACTGACCATAGCAAGGTAGCCCTTTCAAGTATTTTAGAATTATAGGATATTAGAAGATCTTGTGGAACACCATAGAGATTGGATTTGTAGAACTACTGGATCATGTAGTGATTGGTGTAGTTAATGGGTTGTTGGAGTTGATTCATAGGAAGGGAACAAGATCTTGGAGTGGCTTACAACGTGTTTCCTTAGGATAGAAATTCTTTATCTTAGACCTTGGAAGAATAGGTTGAGCAGTTGGATTGCCACGTTCAAGCTTAGCAGCTTGTATATTCTACCCATGGATTTTTAGGGGTAGACATACCTATGAGTTTGGGGAATGTAGACATATATGATTTTGTTATGCCTCCTCTCGAGAGTCATGATAAATAATAATAGCATGAGTAATGATTGGTGCTGACCTACACGAGTTGGTACTTTCGGAGGTATAAGGTGATCTATTTGGAGGACTAGATAGAACAATTGGCATCTCAGGAACTATGCTCAAATATGGGATGATAAACATTCACTCGCACACTAGAATCATTGAAACCCTTACGTCCTACCAAGCAACAACATGGTCGGATCCTGACCTTGGGCTTTGGCTCTAGATCGATAAGACCTTGGCCAATGATCAACCGTGAGCATCACCAATGCCTCAGCCCACTTTACGTACCCGATAGACTTCATGGAGTGCTTGGACAAGTTAGTTGTCATCTTTCTTTGGTGACATCCTTGTCTACCCGAAGACGGAAGAAGAATCGTTGAGCTGGTCAAGGAACATCTGAAGATCGTCATGTCTAGGAGGAAGAACTATATCAACCGCCATCGCCAAGAAGTGAACTTCCTCACTGAAGATCGTGCGTATCAAAAAACCACTCCTCTCTAAGGAACCAAGCATTTCCATGACAAGGATAACCACACCAAGATTCATCGGCCCCTTCGAGATCACTCCAAGATTTAACAACCCCCTCCGAGATCACTACGAGACGAAGAGAAGAGAGTTACCAGCTGGAGTTGCCACCTGAGTTACCTGATGTGCACAACGCTTTCGATGCATCACAACCCCGGAAGTGTTTCCAACCCCGGAAGCATCATCCGGTCCTCCTCTACCCCCCGGCATATTTCCCTGCCCGAGGAGCCATGATGATGGGGGAGAAAAGCTCTTTTTCCCTCTCTGGATAGCACCATTTCAACTCTCTCTCAACTCCCTCTCCCCTCCAGTGGATCCCCAAGGCATCCAATGCCATTTCCACTTTGTTTACTCCCCCCTAAAGCTCCCAGACACCAGTGGCCACGCCCACTCCGCAAAAAGACATGCCCATGTCGGCCAAAGTCACGCTCTGGAGCACCAGAACCTTGTTGCTCGGCCCTCGAGGTCTCCCATGAGCCTTTAGCCGGATCACGGGTTCCGGCAGACCCTTAAGGTTCGAACTGCACGGGTGTGGCGAAGATCCAACCCTCCACCGTCTCGTACCTCGTCGAATCGCAGGGACCTAAACTACTAACAAGAACAACACAAGAGCCTTAAGATTTATACTAGTTCGGGCCACCGTTGTGGTGTAATACCCTACTCTAGTTTGTGGTGTGTGGATTGCCTCTAGGGTGACGGTGAAGAAACGACAGGGAAGAATAGCCTCGCGAGGGTCTGTTCTTGGTGGGTGTGCTGAACTACTAAGTGGTGTCCCGTCGCTCTAGCTTGGGGAACGGGTTTCTCTCTCTCTCTCTCTGGATTCCGAATGCTCGATCCGATCGTCCTCCGTCCCCTCTCTCTGAGTGTGGCTACCCCTATTTATAGGCGAAGGCCCTGGGCCTCTTCCCAAATATTGAGCGGAAGGCGCCAACAATTAGCCATTTTGAAGGGGAACAACGGGTACACTTATCCTGACTAAAGTTGGTCCTCGCTGCCAAAGGCTCTGGTGATGACGCCTTTGCTTGGGCTCCACGTTGGCGCATTACAGCCGTTGGGGCTGGTCTTGGTCTTGTTGCAATCAAGCGGATGCCTTTGCTTGATGCTCTTGCCTGCGCTTGCCTCCCTTTGCACCAAAGAGGAAAGGAGGACGCTGCGTGGGCTGGCGCCTGACTGGCGCCCTTGGTCTTCATGGCTTACGTCACGGGCACCTCGCGAGGTACCCTGCCTTGAGTTCTCCGCCTCCTCATGAGCCAGCCTGACGAGGCCGCGCCCGAGGAAGCTCTTGGTCGTCCGCCCTGCGAGGCTTGGCCCGTCGCGAGGGTCTTGAGCTTGTGTTGATGAAGATGGGCCGTCCTGGGCCTCCTTTGAGCCACCTTGATGAGGCATGAGCGAGCAAGTCTGGGGACCCCCGTTTCCAGAACGCCGACAGCAGCCCCTGGGCCCATGGCGCCCCCGAGCTTGGCCGAGCAGAGAGGCGAAAGGGCAAGTGCGAAGCGTAGCGGGCCCTAACAGCCTGCGGCCTTGGGCGACGCGTGGCGGTTGATTGGACATGTGCGGCACTGTTCCCCCATGCCTCCTTATTTCGTGCCTTGCTAGGCGGACACGCTGTTGCACACATCTGTTCCCCTCTCTGCTGCTTGTGTGCTCCAGTCCTTCCCTCTCTCGAACTCCAGCTTCCATTTCCAATCCAATCTCAAATCTCCCTTCCCCTTCGATCGCCATGGCTCGCACGAAGAAGGGAAGGGAAGAAACCTCGCCGCCCGCTTCGCCGCCGCCCGGGCAACCTCCGCCGTCGACCCGTCGATCATAATCAATCTGGAGGGCTTGGGCAAGGTCAGTTCGGCTCTGGCCACTTCCTTTAAGGAATGCGGGAGGACGACGGCCTGCCCACGTCCCACTTTGCCACCGACAGGACAGTCACCGAGGTCCGGTATTTATTTGGCATACATGGTGAGGGCTGGTTCCCCTTTCTCCAGTCTCTTCAATGCCGTGCTTTCCCACTATCAGATCCACATGATGCATCTGGGTCCTGAGTCCATTGCTCTTCTCTCAGTCTTCGCCTTTGTTTGTGAGGCGATGATGGGCATCCTTCCCTCGGTTGCCTTACTGCGCCACATCTTCTCTCTGCGCCTTGTCGACCGCGCTCAATGCTCGGCGTGCGTGAGCTTCGTCGTCGCGCCCGAGACCGCGTCCTCAGGGATCGACTTCAGCCTGCCTCCGCCCTTGGTGGGTTCGCGAGAGGTGGTTATGCGTGGATGCGGGGTGCGGCCCCCTATCGAGCCAACCGCTGTTGTCCCCAATTCTGGCTGGGGCCAGGAGACGCTTTCAAGCCCTCGCCTCTTCTTCATCTGGCGCCGCTTCGCATTCCTGAGGTCGCTCGCGGTGACAGCCCCCAAGGTGGTGACCTCCTGAGCCCATCCATAGCTGGAGCGTCGCCGGAGGTGCCCCGTAGCGCCGGTGATGTCGTCGGGCTCTTTGCTTCTCGCCGGCCAAGCGCGCGGGAGGAAGACGAAGATGAAGGCCCTGAAGGCAGGCCCCGTTCGTCAGTGGCCTAGCCATCGGGCCCCATCGGGCCACGCTGGCAAGTGGAGGCGGGTTCGCCATCTTCCGCCTTCCCGCACCGAAGGCGTACACCCTTGGGCCGCCTTCGACATCACCCCCCCTCCCTTCTGCGCACGCGGCTAAGCTGTTGGGCCGGCCCAGTGGTGCCCTGCCGTTAAGCCTCGCCCGATGCATGCTGTTACCGCCAAGATCCAGCCCATTTAGGTAAATTCCTCTCCTTTTTCTTTTTCTGTAGACTTGTAAAATCCATAAACAATTCAAATGGACTCCAAATTTGATGATTCAAATTTATAGTGACTCTATAAATCATGATCTACCTGTTGGTGCAACATGCACATTTTTCCAGAGACCTATTCTTCACAAACATTTATAAAATCTTGTTTTTCCTATTTCTGTGATGAATTTTAGAAAATCACAGAGAGCTCAAAATTGATCCAAATGCCATGATTCAAATTCCTAGATGCTTCTAAGTTCATAACTTAGTTTATGAACATTTTTCTTAATACTTTCTGTACCCCACAAAATAATGAGCCATTTCTTCATATTTGTCAACTTTGCAAATCCATAGAATATTCATTTGAACTCCAAATCCAGTGAAACCAACTCCTAATGCTTCTAAAATATTGGTTTGCTAAATGTGTGCCTCTGCTCATTTTTCAAAAATATATTTCTGTACACTTCTTGCAAATCCACAAATCCCTTGATTCCATTATATTGAAATATTCAGAGATATCCATTGATCAAATCCCATTGAAACCACTTTGGTCATACCTCATATGACCAAAGGTATCCTAGAAAAAGTCCAACTTGAAATTTTAGAGCACTTTTATTTTTGCCTTGTTGTGTTGCTTATTGTGTTTGTTTACGACGTCGGTTGTGCCAAGTAGACGGAGTACTTGGAGAAGGACCCAAAGACTTGAAGACTCTGATGAACCAGGCAAGCAGCCCTTTGACCATGACACCCCTCTTGTTCATCGGTACCCTTTTTCCGATTGCATGATGATGAAGTTTGACGGTGGTAAACTTGTTGTGAACCACCACATGATGCATACCCCTACTCATGACCTTACCTTGTTCATGATTGCATTTTCAAGAGACTATTTGATGCATAATGATGCATGTGTACCATGAACTCTTCATGGTTACATTCTTTCGAAAACCCCATCGGGTGCCCCTAATGCCCTTGGGAGATGTTGATCTAAGGTCACCACTTGAGGAAGAAGTGGTGTGCTGGAGTGAGATTTTGGTGTCTGTGTGTAAAATGATGGATTAGATCTATGTGTGATTACCGTCCCAACCAAACATGTGCAACCACTCTACCCCTTTATGGGATGGGGCATTATTAATTACCTAGGCCGATACTAGCTTGGAGCCCGCATTACTAGTGACGGGGGAGAGTTGGTGCTCTCTCTCGGGAGGGGGTCGTGCCAGGTAGGGCGGCCATGACTGTTTTCACAGGGCACCGGACACACGATCTTTTGCTTATACACGAGGGCCGTGTATCAACGAGTGGACTCCTTGTTAGTGTCGTCTAGGGAAAGATAGTGATCGGGTGCTTCCCCCAAGTACTTGAGGTATCATGGGATCGTGGATGACACGAAAGCTTCCCAGATCTTGTGGGTAAAGTGCGCAACCTCTGCAGAGTGTCAAACTATTCGAATAGCCGAGTCCATGGTCATGGGCAGTTGGGAGGTGCTACTTAAACTATGTCCAGGAATTTTACAAATCACGATGCATGTGTGGGTGGAAAGGAACTATTTGTGTCAAGGTGGAGACTTGACATGTTGAATGGCATGACATTGATTCAACTCTATTTATGTTGGTATCTCTAACCTGTTCTCGAGATTACCCATGTTTTATTGATGCATATCTCACAAGTTGATAGGACATCTTAACTAGCTTGAAGCTAGGTTGCTTACTCGTTGTACAATTGCATTGTTACTTTGAACCAAATCACGGGTTGCTTGCGAGTACATTCAAAGTACTCATTGGCTTGCGACTGGTTATTTTATTGGCCAGGCTTGAAAGAACAAGATATATTGAAGAGTTCCTTGGTGATGATCATGCGAGCTAGGACGCTTTCCCAGTCAGAATGCCTGTAGGGTTAAGGCAGATGGCATGGGTCCAAGTTATCGACGAAGATTTCCGCTGCGATGATATACTCAAGACTTGACCATAATGGTCCTACTTGTGTAAAACGGTGTGTATGGATGTAAGACTCTTGTTATTCAGCTTCTGTGTGTTCAGTGAGCATTGATCTCTGGGATCACTGTACACGTACATTCGGTGATCACGACTTATGAGTCGGGGTCCCCACAGACAGACATTCACGGCGGAGACTGCGGGCACCACTCGTCTTCATGCACACTCGTCGCCAAGGTGTTTCGCAGTGGTTTCTATTGGCCAACAGCACTCAACGACGCAATCGAGCTGGTGAAGGCTTGTGATGCCTTTCAATTCCGCGCCAAGCAGTTTCACCAGCCAGCTCAGGGCCTTCAGACCATTCCCCTCTCGTGGCCGTTCATTGTTTGGGGACTGGACATCCTTGGCCCGTTTCCTCGGGCGCCAGGGGGCTACCGCTACCTTTACACCGCCATTGACAAATTCACCAAGTGGGCAGAAGTGGAAGCTGTCTGCACCATCCCGGCTGGCTCAGCAGTCAAGTTCATCAGGGGCCTCGTGAGCCGATTTGCGGTACCCAATTGCATCATCACTGACAACGGTTCGCAGTTCACCAGCATTCTCTTCAAAACATATTGTGCTAACCTTGGAACGCAGATATGCTACGCCTCGGTGGCACACCCTCGGAGCAAGCAGGAAGTCCGTCAGATGACGGTATGGATCAAAGGAATCATCCTATCTTCGACTGAACACCCTTTTACTGGGATTTCGAGGCGGGCGTCGACCCAACCTTATGAGTATTCGGACTATAACAGTTCCGATGAACAGTCACTCAGTTTTGACAGTTATACGATTCCAGAAGATGATCCCGAATTGGGTCAATCACGTTGACCTACCGGCCAACCTGAGCGCGCCAACGCGGAGGTCCTGAAAGGCCTCAAAACTCGAACCTTCAAGAAGAAGCTGGAGGCCTGCGGCAGGGGCTGGCACGATGAGCTTCAGGCCGTGCTATGGTCCATCCGTACTACCGCTACCAAGTCGACCAGCAAAACCCCGTTCTTCCTCGTATATGGTGCTGAGGCGGTCCTTCCTCACGAGGTCAGGCATCGCTCGCGCTGAGTCCCAGCTTTCGGCTGAAGGCCTGATGGGGACGCCATGCGGGGGGTGGACCTCGTGCTTGGGGAGGAACGCCGTCGGGAGGCTGCGCTTCAGGCTGCAAGATACCGGCAAGCGCTGTGGCGGTACCATTGCCGCAGCATCCGCCCAAGGACCCTCGAGGTACGTGACCTCGTGCTCAGACAGGTGCTCTCCCGGGAGGGGCTGCACAAGCTCTCGTCCATGTGGGAGGGCCCGTTCAAGGTTGTTCATGTCTCTAGGCCTGGCCCCGTACGCTTGGAGAGTCAGGAGGGGGTGCCCATCCCGAACGCGTGGAACATCCAGCACCTCCGGAAGTTCTACCCTTGAAGAAAGGCCCAGAGCCTGTAAAGAAGGCCCGGCACCTGTGAAGCTAGACGAACCAAAAAAGGCTCGGTGCCTGTGAAGAAGGCCAATGCCTGTGAAGCTCATTTCCCTGAGAAAGGCCCGGTGCCTGTGAAGAAGGCCAACGCCTGTGAAGCTCATTTCCCTGAGAAAGGCCCGGTGCCTGTGAAGAAGGCCAACGCCTGTGAATCTCATTTCCCTGAGAAAGACCCGGAGCCTATGAAGAAGGCCAATGCCTGTGAAGCTTGCCGCCCGTGACACTCTCACGTAATAATGAGTTGGTGTTGTACACGCCCCGGAGTCTCCGGAGAGCCGCCCTCGGGCCTCGGGGGCTCCCGCCCACGCCCAATGGCAGCACTTAGCTCCGCGCTGGTGAGAAGACGTCGAAGACTAGATTAGGTGTTGAACGCGGCTTTTTTGTTTGCTTTCTGCAGTTGGCTTGTTCGTCCTATTTGAAGTTTTATTGGAATTGTTGCCGTCCTTGACTTGTGACTCTCTATCTTTTTCGCCTACTTGCCTCGTTTTCTCTCGCGCAAGTCTCGCGAGGGGGCTACGCGGGCTCCCTCGCGAGTGTTTTCTGCCCCAGTCGTGTGAGGTTTTCCTATCCAAGTCTACTACGGCAGCACCCCTCCCAGTCCATGCCCCACGGGCATCACGACACGAACACAGGACCAGAGTCGGTCGCCACCGCGACCGAGACCGGAAGTTACCACTCCTGACTAATCCTTGCAGGACATGAAGCGCACGGCGAGGCCTCGGCCTCGAGAAGCAAAGACTGCGGCAAGTTCCCCCGAACTAAGTAATTCCTGCACGCGAGCATGCGGCACGAAAACACAGCAAAGAAATAGTGGAAATAGCATGATAATTAACAGCAACAGTCCAGCACGCCCCCACGGGGCCCTACGCTACTTTCTCTTTGCGCAGGGAAGGGAGAAAAGCAAAATAGGCACGGCTTGCTCGGCACCAACTCGCAGTGAGGGCTCGTACTGCCTCCGGAGCTCAGTCGGACTCCTCCTCGTGCTTCATCGAGGCGTGACGGCGGACTAACCCGCTACCCCCCTCAAGGCAAGCGCGACGGCGCGGAGGCTGGTCGCGGCCACCGCTGGAGGAGCTGTTGTCCGAAGTAGAGCCGCCGAACCTTGGCGAGTCACGAACGCCGCCGACCACGCGCCTGCCATCATCTTCATCCCGATCATCGCCTTTGGGGCAGCACCCAGCGCGACGACCCTCTTCTCCGAACACCCTCACGTAGAGGGTGGCGTCGCCATCGAACTTGAAGTGCAGGGTGCACCGCTGGTTCAGACCCCGCGCGCGGGCAAACATTTGCCAGCCGCGGGTCAGGGCCACATTCCCGGCGACGAAGACCTCCAGTGAAGCCCAGGAGGCCCTGCTGCAGCAACTGTCCGCTTGAAGCCAAAGGCCGCCCGGAGCGCCGGCCAGAAGTTCACCTGCAAAGAAGCGAGGAAGCTAGAGCCAGGTGCTAGTTGGGTCCGCTGACCACACGACGAACTTCGGCAGCACCTCCGCTGAGTGGAAGCGCGGCCTGGGAGGCCGCGCAGCCATGGCGCACCTTCCCTCGCGAACCAGGCGCCCATAGCCGCGTAGGGGATCGCCGCTGCAACCACGGGAAGCCACCGCGGGGGCCACAGGATGCTTGCGTGGACGACCACGGCCGCGCTTGGGCGGGGGCGAGTCAGGCCATTCCCGGCGAGCCTTTCCCTTCTCTGCGGCCGAGAACCTCTTCGGTGGCGCCATGGGAGATGGCGAGTAGCTGGGATGGGGAGAAAGAAAGAAGCAAGGAGGGAGATGTACAGCGGAGGCTTGCACCCTCTTGCATTTATAACCGGAAGGAAGCCAACCGTCGGCCTCTACGATCGTAGGTAATCATGACCCATTTCAGCATGCAGGGACTTGTCAAGTCGAGCGGTTGCCGAGGCAGCGTGGGGAAGCGGAGACGCCCACGTCCAACCAACCACCATGCGGCGCCCAAGACCGTAGGCTGATGGGCCCCGTGGCGCTCCGCACTTGCCCCTTTGCTTCTCCGCTAAGCCAAGTCCGAGCGCGCCTTGGGCCCGGGGGCTACTGTCGGCATTCTGGGAACGGGGGTCCCCAGACTTGCCTGCGTCCAGCCTGCGACGTGGCTCAAGTGGTGGCCCAGTATGGCCCATCTTCATCAGCGCAAGACTCAAGACCCTCGCGAGGGGCCAAGCCTCGCGGGGCGGACGACGCTAGGCTTCCTCAGGAACGGCCTTGCCAGGCAGGCTCGTGAGGAGGCGGACAGATCAAGGCAGGGTACCTCGCGACGTGCTCGTGACGCAAGCCACGACGATCGAGACCAGGCGGGGGCCGGCCTGCGCAGTGTCCTTGTTTCCTCTTTGGTGCAAAGGGGGCAAGCACAGACGTGGAGTACCGAGGCATCAGGTAAAGGTTGCCATTTCAGTGCAACGAGACCAGGACCAGTGCAGCGGCAGGATGGAGGTCACTGTGGAGCCTAAGACGGTGTCATCGCCAGTGCTTTTGGCAGCCGAAGACCAACTTTAGTCAGGATAACTTGTACTAGATGTTCCCCTTCAAAATGGCCGTTGTTGGTGCCCTTACCTCTCAATATTTGGGAAGAGGACTAGGGCCTCTATAAATAGAGCTAGCCACCACCGTAGACGGGGGATCGGATAGAACCCTAGCCAGAAAGAGAGAGGCGATCGAACTTACCCAAGAAGTTCATCGCACCAGCTCAAGAACACCTCTCGCGAGGCTGTTCGTCCTTTGTACTTTTCATCATCAGCCCCTGAGGCAATCCACCACACCACACGGGGGCTGCGCCCGGGTCACACCCGAGCACATGCCACCCAGCCAGGTCCCTCGGACCTGGTCGTCGCGCGCCCCTCCCCGAGCGGATCCAATGTATGAAGACTCGTTTGAGCGTCAAGGGGAACTCCTGAGCATCGCGACTCAGTAGCCTAACTGTTCACATAGCCCCTCAGTCCTTAGTTCCGAAAGGCTAATGGCGGTTGAGGTATGCACGGGGCCGGGCCCTGCCGACGTAAAACGACATATCCTCTCTTCTACCCCCTCCCTATTTGTCGTTTGCGCGTCAATGGGGACTCCTGAGCATCGTGACTCAGGAGGCTAACTTGCCACGTAGCCCCTCACTCCTTAGTCCCGTCCTGGTGATCCGGTTAAGGCTAACGGCGTCTGAGGTATGCGCGGGGCCGGGCCCTGCCGACGGAGAACACAAGCAAATAGGAAGGAAATCGCAAAATCTAGCAAATCCAGAAGCAAATACTACAGACCATAGTTTGTTCTCACAGAACCAGACACGAATTTAAACGCCTCCACGAGGCATGGTGCATGTTGCAGGAATCAAAGCAGGAAGAGTCCGCAAAAAGATCACCCCTGGGCTGCGCCACCGCTTGTGGTGGAGTCGCGCTTGTCAGCTCCATTCCCTGGAGCTGTGGAGCCGGCAGTGCCTTGCTTGGGCGCGGTGTTGAAGGCACGGAACTTCGCCAGCAAGGCCTCCGCTCGGCCCTTGACGGCTTCGGCAGCGGCGGCGGAGCGCTTGTCGTCCACGGGCTCCAGCAGGTCGTCAAGGTTGGTGTCAGGGTTGCGGAGGTAGACGTGGCTGAGGATCCGCGTCATCGCTTTGGAGGAAAGGACGCGGGCTTCAACTTCGGCCATGGGGCCGATGCCGATCACGACTTCCTCAAGCGCCTCGACGAGGAAGGGAACCAGCTTGGCGGGGTCTTCCTTGGCTCCAACCAACGGTTTCTCCAGGCCCCCGTCATATAGTGTCTTCAGCGCTACGCGAGCCCTCTCCTCGTAGCACGTGAAGGCCGCGCGATCCTCGGCCAAGACCTTCGCCTCGGCGTCCAGTTCGATCCTCTCCGTCTTCAACGCCTGCTCCAGCGTCTTCAGCCGGTCGCGGTCGGATGAGAGTTCGGTGTCGCGGTCCTTAACAGCAGCCTCCTGAGCCTTCATCTCCTCCTCCTTCACCTGGTGGTCGCGAATGTCCTTGGGGAGCTCATCACGCAGCCCTTACAATTCGCCCTCTAGCATCTTGAAGTGGCCCTTGGCAGTTGAGGCGTCCTTCAACGCTGTGTCGCGAGCGGCCATGGCCTGGGAGGTGGCTTGTTTCCCCTCCTTGGAAGCCGTCACAGCCTGGCTCAGCGCCGCTCGGACGGAGGCGTCCGAACAAACCCAGCTGGAGACCAACTCCAGGCGCCCGGCCACCAGGCGGGGGTCCGCGCTCCGGAAATCCTCCCGCAGCCGACTCAGTTCGTCGGCGGCACGGTCCAAGGCAACAGAGGAAGCAGAGGAGACGGGAGCCGGCGGAGTAGGAGGAGAAGACGGCAGCGTGATCACAGCTTGGGAGGAAGGGACCTCCTGAGCCTCGGCCACCTCGGCGACAGCATCAAGCACAGGCACCTCCAGAGTCAGCGGGGCCACGGCAGCTGACTCCTTGCTGGAGCGTCCCTACTGGCCTTGCGAGGATGGCGGGGCAGGGGACGTGCGGGCCCTGCTACCTCCCTTCCCGCGAGTGAATACGCGGCCATGGCCGAGGAGCCCATCCTAGGCGGGGTCGCCGCATCTCCCTTCAGCCTCTTCGCCGCGGGTAGCAGCCTACCCAATAAAAGATGTCAGGCCTCGACAGCAAAAGACAGGAACGAGGCGGAATTCGAACACTTACTGGTTGACTGCCGCGGGATCCCACGGACTCCGGCCAAGCTTGAAGCCTGAAAGCCTCTTGCGGGGCTCAGCCTCGGGAGGCCCAGCCGCAGGGGAAGGCGCACCTGAAGGGCTAGAACTGACTTCGGCCGATGCGAGGGCCGGGGTAGACCCTCGGGAGATCAGCCCGGACCTGTCCTTCTTCGGGACCAATGGCGCATCCTCTCCCTCTCGCCCGGTGCTGGCCTCGTCGTCGTCAGGCATGGAGCGGAGGGCGCTGGACTTGCACCAGGGGGAGGTCTCCCCCGTCACCTGGAAGGTTGCCTCCAAGTCACGCTCCTCGTCCTCGTCGTCATCTTCCTCCTCTACCCCGCTGGAGTCACCATAGGACAAGTTCACCGTCTTCGTCGCCGCCTGGCCCTCAGGATCCTCCGCTGGCACCAGACCCACCCCGTCGAAGGTGGGCATGGTGTCCACCACCAGCTTCCAGTCATCACGAAGGAACAAAGGGACCGGAGCATCCACCGGGCCTGCCACTTCCTCTCCAACCAAGAAGCGGAGTGCCGCGGTCAGATCCTCATCGTTCAGGACGCCCAAGCTCACGCGGCGAACAACGTCAGTATCCGCGAGCCTCCACAGCAGGCGCGAGTGCGCCTGAATAGGGGCCACCCGGTGCGACAGGAATTCCCTCAGGAGCGAGGTCCCGGTCAGCTTCGCCGTCCCCAGACTACCCGGCCTCAGGTCCGCATTCATCTTCTCCAACACCAGCTTCGCCCGCCGATCATCAAGCTTCGCCCGGGACCATGCCTCAACAGCCTCAGGCTGCTTTGTGGGCAATTCCAGCAGGAGGTTGTGGCACCTGGCGTCCACCATGACCCACTTGCTCCGGAAGCCCTCGGCCCTCTTCCCGGCCTTCGAGATGGCGTTGGACTTGGAGTATGCGACAAAGCTCACGCACGCTGAGATATTGCCGCCGGAGACCCGGAGGGAGAAGAAGTGGCGCAACAAGGCCACGGAGGGCACCACCCCGACGTGCGCCTCATAGTAGTTGGCGAAGATCGACAGGAGAAGGATGGAGTTGGGATGGATATGTAGAGCATGCAACTGATACTGGTGAAGGACGGCGAGGAAGAACTCAGATAAAGGAAGGACCAGACCAGCAATAAAGGTGCTCATGCAGAGGGGGTAGAAGGTGCTCCCCTTGTCCTCCGGCCGGGCAGAGCCAAGCCGGAGCGCGGTCTCCCCCATCTCGTAAATCTGCAACGCCGCCATATGGTGCGTGAGGGCAAGATTCTTCTCCGGCATGTTGGGGGAGACCAGAGCTGGCGAGTACCAGGCCGAGCGCGGCTTGACTGGGTCCTGCAGGGTGCCATTGCTCGCCTGGGAGAAAGGATGCGGCAGATCTGGAGATTTTGGAAGCAGGAGGGCGAAGAGCAAGAAAGGGGATCTGGAGCAAGGAGAACGAGAGTAATGAAGGTAAGGCTAACCCCGGGCCAGCCTTTTGCCAGTCGAGCAGTTGCTGAGGCAACGTGGGGAAGCGGAGACGCCCACACCAAATCAACCGCCATGCGGCGCCCAATGCCGCAGGCTGATGGGGCCCGTGGCACTCTGCACTTGCCCCTTCGCTTCTCCGCTAAGCCAAGTCCGAGTGCGCCTTTGGGTCTGGGGTTACTTGTCGGCTTACGGGAGCAGGGGTCCCCAGACTTGCCTGCCTGCAGCGTGGCTCAAGTGGTGGCCCAGTACGGCTCATCTTCATCAGCGCAAGACTCAAGACCCTCGCGAGGGGCCAAGCCTCGCGGGGCGGACGACACAAGACTTCCTCAGGAGCGGCCTCACCAGACAGGCTCACAAGGAGGCGGAGAGATCAAGGCAGGGTAACTCGCGAGGTGCTCGTGACGCAAGCCATGACGATCGAGACCAGGCGGGCGCTGGCCTGCGCAGTGTCCTTGTTTCCTCTTTGGTGCAAAGGGGGCAAGCACAGATGTGGAGTACCGAGGCATCATGCAAAGGTTGCCATTTCAGTGCAACGAGACCAAGACCAGCAGAGCGGCAGGATGGAGGTCACCGTGGAGCCCAAGACGGCGTCATCCCCAGTGCTTTTGGCAGCCGAAGACCAACTTTAGTCAGGATAACTTGTACTAGATGTTCCCCTTCAAAATGGCCGTTGTTGGCGCCCTTCCCGCTCAATATTTGGGAAGAGGACCACGGCCTCTATAAATAGAGCTTGCCACCACCGTAGACGGAGACGGGATAGAACCCTAGCCAGAAAGAGAGAGGCGATCGAACTCACCCAAGCAGTTCATCGCACCCGCTCAAGAACACCTCTCGCGAGGCATTTCGTCCTTTGTACTGTTCATCATCAGCCCCTGAGGCAATCCACCACACCACACACTGGAGTAGGGTATTACACTACAACGGTGGCCCGGACCAGTATAAATCTTGTGTCCCTTGTGTTTTTCATCGTTTTCAGCTTAGATCTCACGAGGCGATCGGACGTAGATCGGTAGGGGAGAGATCTTCGTGCACACCAAAGAGTTCGAACCTTAAGGATCTGCCGGAACCCAACATCCGACAGTATTTCCGAGAGTTCTTGAGCTCTCGAACTAGCTGTGGTTAGTGCTTGGTTTGAAAGAGACGAATTCCCTCTCCGGTATGCCATGGGCCTCCTTTTATAGTTGGAAGGGGCTGCCACAGTGACACACAGGAGGTGGAAAGGCGTACAGTGCTCTGAGATTATCACTCGTATTACAGGACAAGACGCATTTAATGCGTAGTGTAGGTGTCCCCTTGCTTTTTTGGGGACGGGGGCGAGGCCCGTACCGTCCGTCGCTGCTCCTCCTTGCCTTGACACGCGCCCTGGCCAGTGAGGTGTGTGGTGCCATGTAGGCAGCCGAGCATCTGAGGTGGCGCGGTGGTGGAGCCTTCATGAAGATCTACATGCCGCCATGAAGGCGCTCGATGAGTTGGCCTGGGAGCTGCATGTTGCCACGTAGGTGCCTGCCCAGCTGGTTGGGCTGGCAGTTGGATGTGAATGGTGGAAGTTTGGTTGGCGCGGGCCTGGCGGTGGCCCCGCTGGCGCCCTTGGCGAGGGCCTTGCCGGGTGGCCCGGCGAGGGTCTTGCCGTGGTGCGTTGTCGTCCTCGGCAAGGATCTTGCCGGGGGTCTGGTGGCCTTCCTCGGCAAGGACCTTGCCGAGGATCGCCGTCTTCTAATCCTCGTATGATCTTGAATATGTCTTCACAAAGATCTGCATGCCACCACAGAGGTGCCTTCCCGAGCCCTGGCCCCATGTTGATGACGGCGTTGGGGGCCGTGGGCTCAAGGGTGGCTCGCTCTGTTGGTTTGGGGCGAGCTGTCCCGGCAAGGGTCTTTCCAGGGGAACCTGCTTCGTCCCTCTGCTCTTTGTGGTCTTGGCCTTGGCGTTGCTTTGATTGTCTTGGGCTTCGGTCTTACCTTGGCTCACCTCCCCTGCTCTGAGTGGTGCGGTCGTGGGCGCGACTCCGACTACCCGTGCACAGGTAAAGGGGTACAAAAGTGTGCCCCTATTTTTGTACACCGACATCAGCCCATCGAGGCAATCCACCACAAACTGGAGTAGGATATTACACCGAAAGGTGGCCCGAACCATTATAAACCCCTGTGTCTCTTGTTCTTTGGGTTCGTCAAGCTAGGCCATTGAATCGTTGAGAGAGTGGGCTAGGGAGAGAGTTTTCTTCGTGCGTACCCTAGAGTTTCAACCTCTCAAGGGTTTGCCGGAACCCGTAATCCGACACTGCCCCAACTCTTTTTCCACCGCACAAAGACTATGCGTCTAGTGGTAACGAATTGTGATCCATCTCCTGTAGCATGTTCTTGGTTGTTCTGTGCGTAGGAAAATTTTATTTGCAGTCTACGCACCCTACCGTAGAACCCAATATTGTGGTGGCATGCCTTTGTACCGGGTGTTGTTCATCGTTGCTTTATTTATAAAGCGGGGACCTTTTTTGGTAAAACATAAGTCTTTTTAGGTATTCCAATAAGAACTACATACAGATGTGTGTAGACATATTTTAGAGTATGCATTCACTCATTTTGCTCTGTATGTACTCCGCATTCAAATCTCTAAGAGACTTATATTTAGGAACGGAGGGAGTAGTAAAGTATGTTCCTTGTCGGGAAGTGGATTAGGGACGTTTGCTGTCGACAGTCTATTGGGTCGCTTCAGATGGATGCTTTCAACTATTCTAGATGGTCTACCATAATATCCGGTAAATGCTTGGAGCTATGTCGTCTTTGAGAGTCTAGACTGATAGTAACAGTATTGTGCCTTCAGTTGAATAGAGCTGCCTCTGTAGGGGCCGAAGGCTTTCTAGCCATACTGGCAATACAAGCCCATATGTTCCAGCTAGTTCCACTTTCCTGATTTTACTCGTGATGCTTAGGGTTTCCCCTTTTATCTATACTACTATTATCTGCATAGGTGCTTTCTGCCATACTAGCAGTACTCCACCCTTCAAACTAAACAACACAACACTCATAATTCCTGTTAGCAGCTTTAGATCTACCATGCCACTACCCTGGTCAACACTATACTCATCATGCTTATGGTTTCTCCCTTTAAGATCACCACGATCATCGTAGTGATTCATGTCGTAATAGCACTGCTCCACCCATCAAGCTAAACAAGCTTACTTGTACAAATTCGAATATGATATGATGCTGATATTCATAAAACTGAGAAATGTTTAGTTGGTCAGCTAAATGTTCCTACTTTATTTACGAAATGCATGTGAGCCACATATGGATAGACCGGAAGGAATAGTATTTTCACTGTGCGCTCTGGTTCATCATGGCTTGGCAACAAACATTGTATAGAAAGACTCGTAACATCTTCAATCTGCTTGCTCTTCTTCCCAACAGGTCAGATCGAGTTGTGCTTCGTTAGTATATGTTATATCTGTCAGGTCAGATCGAGTTGTTCTTCCTTAGTATATGTTATATCTATCAGGTCAGGTCGAGTTGTTCTTCCTTAGTATATGTTGGAGATGTCATGTGCAAAGTATCATTACTTATGGAGCTCTCATAATTTGAGTAGTAGGCCATATTATATTAATGCACACACCAAATTACAACACACATGGAATCTCACATAAGAATTGTAGAGATAGCACATAGGGGTTTACAGGGAGGTAGTATGGATTAGAATCACAAATGCATTACAAAGATAATCTCACTTATTTTTACGTTTTCATGCATGCTAGGTATTGAACATGATCAAAATGAATATGAGAATGGGTGCACGAGAGGAATATTGTGGAACAGTTCACTGGGTAACAAACTTGGCATGGTGGAGGATGGCCTATCTTATTTACCCATCAAGGTTCTTTCTCTAACTTGGCAAGGTTGTATTAGTCACACATATCTTGCATATGACCTCTTGCATTACTTCTACTTTGTTACACCACTATCTGCATAGTTTAAGCATCATATATGAGTATATGCCATGCCTATCCATTTTCTGTACCTATTCCATGTGTCATCATAGTGTGTTTTTCTAGCCAAATGTTGTTCTTTCGTAATAGATGTCCGAAGGGAAGAGGGTGAGTGTAGATCCAGAAGGAGTACAAACTAAGTATTTGGAAAAGGCAGTGATACCTGATAAATTAGGTAGATCAGCAGCCCCAGAAAATGCAGGACCAACTGTACCACACTTTACCCATACTGCACTTCCCAAAGCCCTATTAGAACTGCAAAAGCCCAGCGTCAGGTACTATCTATGATATCAATTGGAAATCTGAGCTCCTACATTTTTGCATGTGCCTTACCATGTCTCTTGTATGAAAACTAATTTCAGATGAATCTCCAGTCTCAAAGGATCATAGGATCTCACAACAATACTTGGCAATGCATTGCTCTTGTCAGTACGTCTTGTCCTTTATCAGCATACTTACACTCATTGTTGTTTGATTATGTAGCATCACCGTAAATGTTCACTTCCTTATCCTCCCTTTGATCGAAATTATAAGATCTATATGTACTCTTACATAAATGTAGAATTAACACAATGGTTATGAAGTTCTGGATTTCTCATGTAAGTACCTGTTGTCATGTAATGTATTTAGAACTTAAGTAGTGCTAGATACATCCATTTGAGCAACAAGTAATAACGGACGATGGTAATATTACAATACTTGCATTGGGAGATAGTTGATTGTCTAGCATTACTCTGTATCTTATCTACCCTGCCCACCACTTTCTCCAAATTATCAGATCTACATTTACTCTTACCAAAGTTTTGAATAAAGCCAATGCCACTGCACACGTTGAGGTCTACATTCCTCTTGTCAGTACCTTTTGCCTTGTAACACTGTACTTAAATAATAACTATTTGATTATGTATCATCACTCTACACCTGAGCTTCATTATCCTCTATTTCTTCCAATATTATTAGATCTATATTTACTCTTTACAAAATGTATAATAAAGGTGATGGTTCTGAAGAAGTTTCTTTTGGGAATTTCTTGAATTATCCTTCCATCGACATGGAGAAGGGATTTGTCCAGCCCGTGTTAAGATGCAATGTAAGTTCATCCTTCCAAGCCTTCAAACTTTGTTCGAGTATAGATTTGGATAGTCATCATTTCCTCCACTACTGTTTACATAGGTGTTTACAACTGATTGGATGTTTGCAATAGCTGCCAGTTTGAAATTATAGTTGTATAAACATGTTCCTTATGCAGAACAGATCCATTTATTTTGTTTAGCCATGTATGTATGCATGTGTTCTAGATCTCTAATCCGATGGTGTGGTGATGCTGCCCATGCCTACATAATCTCATTTCCTGCTTTGTCTTAACTGATTTTGCTGATGTACGGACAATGCCATATTATGTTCATGCTATTTAAATTATATCTCTGAATTTGGCATTAGGGAGTGCAACAGAAACGGTTAGCCAGATCAATGTGTGTGTGATATACGGCATACGGTTAAGTCGAACGAATTGTTTTCGATTAGGGAATACAACAGAAACGGTTCAACTTAACAAGATGTGTGTGATATGCGCCATGCATCTCACATAGATGAACTGTTTGCGATGAGCCAAAAGAACACAAACGAGTCATGTAAACAAGATGTGTGTGATACGTGGCCAACAGCCCACTCGGATGAAGTATTTGCAATGAGAAATTATAACACAAACAGTTACTACTGTTAATTCCTGTGCGATTTTGGGTGTACAAAAAACTTTGAAAAATGCAAACTAGATGCTTGCGGTTGCTAGGAGTATCGCACATGATGCGTCTGCGTGTAATCGTGTATGATGATTAGTAACTTACACATACGTTTCCTTATGTTAACACATGTGTGAATTTGCAATATGGACATTTAATATGCAAATGCCTTCTGGACATCGGTGCTGATCGACACGTCCAAAACATGGGCGTCCTCTACTCTACCGCTCTACCGGGCACACACTTAAACTCAATGAACTATGTACGATACTAATATTTTCCATGAAAAAATTAAGAACTTGGCTAACAACATTGGAGTAACATATATATAGTGGTTACACTATTCGAAAAAAGGAGGATCTTCGTAACACAGTTTTGACAACCATATGGTCCATATGTGCATACTTAACATAGTAACAACTATCCCGTTTCAAGAGGCTAAGGCACAACCATATGGTCCATATCTACATACTTAACATAGTAACAACTAGCACATTTTAAGAGGCTGAGGGCCAACAACCACAACTATCCGCTGGAAGCAACTTGATCACGGCGACTCGGTATCTCGTCAATGAAAAGGAAGAACCCTCATGTCCCTTGGTAGAGCATGAGTAGAATAGTGTCTCCAATTTTCCAATATGGATTCATTGCTAGGACAAGCGAGAACTTGTTAATTTGAATGGTTCCATTTCTGCGGGAAATGTCGTACCTTGCAATCACTTTGGCGTTATTAGCAGGCACAAGTGTAATTCGACCGCGCCAGGAAATCGATCCAGGAATAGCTACAACGGGCAATTTCTGTTGAAATGTAGAATAAAAACCAATTGTAACAAATTGTTGAAGATATATATAGTTTACGAGGATCAACATAAAAATAACACTTTGTACCAGCATTTTGTGCACACAATTGGTCTTGTTCAATGTGTGCACCATAGGTATACTTAATCCCATCCAAAATCCAGCGTTCATACGCTGTGCTATCTCTGTCAGATTATCAACAAACTTTATGACATGCTTCAATTCCTTCCATTGAAATTTGGTATGCTTACTAATATACACATCATTAACTATGCATCCAACATATCCTGCTTAAATGGTGGAAAGGTATTATTTATTCAGAACATGGCAGAAGAATATATAGTGGGCATAAATTGGTAAATAGAATTTGTTATTGCCTAGGAACGGAGTCAGAAAATGAAATCACAATTGGTTGCTTAAATAGTGATCAATTAGTTAGAAGAAATACCCCGATTTTGCTAAGTAATATGCCAGCATGGAGAAAGTTGAATGGACACTAACCTCAATTAGACTTTGATCGGCTGATGACGTCAGGGAAGTGAACATCCATGTTAATTAGTTCAGGCTGTGGTGCACACACTAGAATTTTATTGCCAGCTTTCAGCTCATAACACTTAGATGATAGTTATCAAGTTTTGTGCTAACTGTCATTGTAAATCCATGTTGTGTTGTCAATATGACATCCATGGAGTCAGCAACAAACTAAAGCCCAAGATTTTGTTCTACTCCTATTCTTTCAAAGCAAGGGATGTACTACTTGAAATGGAAATTAAGATTGTAAATTAGATATATTGAAATAATATAGAAGGATACAAATATGGGAGTAACTGATAGAACAGATCAATATATAGCTGAAAGCAAAGTAAAAATATATAGAATTAAAAGTAGATAATGTAACAAAGATTTGATGCAAATATGAGAGTAACTGAATGAACAATACATCATAAATTTGCCTAATATAGGGGAAAATTGGCTTCGACATCTAGGCTGCACGTGGCACCGTACCTTTTATCCAAATGTAGCAATAGTCAGTATTTGTTCACAAATTTAGGCCATGCCGACCGTGGTAGGGTGAGATTGAACATACCGAGCGCTCCCTGAAGTCATCTGGAATGGTGAGATAGAACTTTGCTTCCGACTGGCCGCGAACACACTTGCCTGATTTGTGCTTGCACTGTGCACACATGAATGAAAACCCCCGAATCATCTAAAAGAAAAATGAATCCATGGCGATTTCCTTCGGTTGATAAACAACGATGGATGGACTGCGATAAGAGATGAGTGAATATTTTGCTAAATTGATTATCTTCTCCATGAGAAAAATCCCCAGCCCAATCCCGCAGAAAAGCCCAATCGACCAGAGTTTGGAATGTCGGTGCAAGTCTGTGTAGATAGGCGGCGGCAAGCAGTAGGGGCAAAATCCCATTCCGTTTGGAGCACGACCTCCGCCTGCCGACGACAACCATCAAGCTTAGGGTGGCCGCCATGAGAGAAGTTGATGAGGAGCAGATTTGCCGAGGAGTCCACGGCGAGTGGGTGGGGACGAAGTGGGCGAGGGTTTTCTTTTTTCCTTTTGCACGTGTGGGTGAACACAGACGGTTCACAGAGGCGACGGAAATGAGTCGTGTGCAATAGTAAATCACCGAGATTGTAGGGGAATCCAAATTTCCTTTGTCCTTTGTCCATGAGTTTTTTTCTATGATGAACATAAACCTTGCAAATCACCGTGTTCAAACTTGGCACTTTTCTGGGTTCATTTACCATATTTAGGGGATTATGTGCATTTTCTTGGCATTAATGCACATAATTCAAATTCAAACAATCGGTGCATGAAAAGGTGCACGAGAACGGTCTGGAAAACCATGCTCGTGTTATTCAACCACAAACACATCCTTTATTGGTTCTTCAACTGTAGAAAAATGAAATACATGCTTGAAAAACAGGATGGCTGGCATGGTGCCATGGTATGGCCTCACCATGTCCTTGTAAAAATTTGAGAAGGTTTGGCCTTATGTCGTCGTGCGTGCCCTTCATAATTCGAACGATCCCCGAGGAAGCTTCATGGTTTCGAGGAGGAAATCACCAAGATTGAAGGGGTCGGGAATCCAAATTTCCTTCCTAGTTTGTTATTCAGCTTTTTTCTACAATCAACATACCCCCTCCAATGCAACATGTTCAAATTTGGCATTTTCCGGGCTCATTAACAATATTTAGGGGATTATGTGCATTTCTAGGCATTAATCCACATAATTCAAATTCGAACAATCGGTGCGTGAAAAGGTGCACAAGTACGGTCTAGAAAACCATGCTCTTGGTATTTAGTAACTTCCCATGACTTTTACAAGGAATAGGCAGATATTCCGAGGGAATATTTTCCAATAGTCAACCACAAACGCGTCGTTTACTGGGTTATCAACTATAGAAAAATGAATTAAGTGCTTGAAAAACATGATGCCTGGCATGGTGCCATGGTATGGACTCAGTGTGCCCTAGTAAAAAGTTGAGAAG
Source organism: Aegilops bicornis (assembly GCA_021605145.1). Classification (NCBI taxonomy): domain Eukaryota; kingdom Viridiplantae; phylum Streptophyta; class Magnoliopsida; order Poales; family Poaceae; genus Aegilops; species Aegilops bicornis. The sequence continues at coordinate 350,848,182 of CM038672.1, forward strand.
GTTTGTCTTATGTCATCACGCACGCCCTTCATAACTCGAATCATCACTGAGGTAGTTTGATGGTTTCGAGGGGGAAATCACCAATATTGAAAGGGAATCCAAATTTCTGTCCTAGTTTGTCATTCCGTTTTTTTTTCAAATGATCAACATACCCCCTCCAACGCATCGTGTTCAAATTTGGCATGTTCCCAGGCACATTCACCATGGTGATTATGTGCATTTTCGAGGCATTAATGCACATAATTCAAATTTGAACAATCGGCGTATGAAAAGGTGCACAAGAACGGTCTGGAAAATGATGCTCGTGCTATTTAGTAAATTTTGATGCCTTTTACAAGGAATGGGTAGAGCTTTCAATGAAATGTGTGGCAATAGTCAACCACAAACGTGTCATTTACTAGGTTAACAACTATAGAAAAATGAAATACTTGCTTGGAAAAGATGACGCCTGGCATGGTGCCATGGTATGGCCTCACCCTGCCTTGGTAAAAAATTTAGAATCTTTGCCTGATGTCGTCATGCGTGCCTTTCACAAATCAAACCTTCACCGAGGAAGTTTCAACGTTTCGAGGGGGAAGTCACCAAGACTGAAGCGGAATCCAAATTATCTTTGTCCTTTGTCCATGAGTTTTTTCTACGATTGTCAGGACCCCGATCCCGAGTCACAACGATCTAGCATGTAACACATCATATCACTTTGCGGCCTCACACACGGTATTCCCATGGGTGCCACCTTACCTAGCCCGGGACCGTTTCTGCCTTTTGGCTCACGTATATGATAGTGTCGCTAGCATCCATATGACAAATAACCCGGGCCGACATGACTAGCCATGAATCCACAGTGGCACTAACTTACAGGGATAGGCATACATGACCCCGCAACGAACGTGTCGGTCATTAACATATGAACCCAAGTCGTAGCAAGCTACAAGGACTTAAAGGAACAACGCTTGACATTTTCGTGAAGGGACAGACACATGAACGAAGAAGGACACATGCCGGCCAGCCTAAGTGTTCCGGAGCAGTAGCAAGCTACCATGGCTCATTGGAAGCACTAGGTGACATTTTCCGGTAAGAGAGGCTACCAAGAATAAACAGCTAGGTTGTCGGATCCCCCACATACCAAGCATTTCAATAACATACACACAATATGCTCGATATGTGCAAATACAACATGGCATCACAACAAAACTCTACGACTCAAAGTATTTATTCATTAGGCTCTAACGAGCCAGATTGTCGGCGAAGCTGATCTGGCCCACGAACACCTATGGGACCGGCGGACCGAGCCCCATTCGGTTCGGCGGGGGGCGGAGGTCGCACGAAGAGCAGATCGAGGCAAAGCACCCGAGCAGTTTACCCAGCTTCGGAGCTCTCCGGAGAGATAACACTCCTACTGCTGCATGTCTAAGTGTATTGAGTTCTTGCTCAGGAGCGCTGAGTGCTACAGTACACACAAGATGCTAACGAGACCGAGCGTGAGTGTTCTCTGGCTTCGAACCTCTCCTCCCTCCCTGCGTTGCGCATGGGCCTCCTTTTATATGCTAAAGGGGTCTCCGACAGGTGGCAACGTAGACAAGGGTAAAAATGGAAAAGGAGTGGTTGGTACAGCTACTTATGCGATGTATCATACCTAACCACGACGGCAGGGGACAAAGGCATTAAATGCCCGTTCCCACGCCGCCCTAATAAAGGCAGTAAAGGGACCGCTGTGGGCGCCACCGCTTGCCGCCGACGATGGCAATCTTGTCGGCGCCGCTTGCCATCAGCGCTCGGCTGGCCGCCTGACCTCTTGCCACGCTTGGCGCTGGAAAGGTCGAGGCGACACGTTAGTGGATGTGCTGGAGCGCAGGTACAGAGTGGTGGTCTGCCGCGGCAAGCGCCTTGCCGCGGTTGTTGTCTTGTCGCGTCCAGAAGCTTGTCGCTCACCGGGCCTTCCCGGCAAGCTCCTCTTGTCGGGGCCTTGTCTCCTAGGTGCCTAGGGTGGCCTTCCCGGCAAGCTCCTCTTGCCGGGGCCTTGTCTCCTAGGTGCCTTGGGTGGCCTTCCCGGCAAGCTCCTCTTGCCGGGGCCTTGTCTCCTTGGCTTGAATACTTTGTTCTTGAATGGCTCCAAAGGAACCACGGAGGACCTTGGCGGTCACCCGGTAAGCCTTGCCGCGGAGAGCTGCAACTGCCCGTGCACAAGTTCGGGATACTAGGGTACCCCTACTCTAGTACACCGACACAGATATTACAAACTTGGTTCTGATGACCCAACATTCAAGTCATACAACCAATAAGCACATGCGGAAGATTAACTTGTCTGAGTACAGACAACTACAAATGAAAAAGGCTGAGAAGCCTGACTATCTACAAGACCCTGCTGAGGGCACAAGATCGTAGCTGAGGTAACAAGCTAAACGTCGAAGTCCACGCGGAACTACTAGTGAGACTGAAGTCTCTCTGCATAAACATAAATTAAGCAAACGTGAGTACAAATGTACCCAGCTAGACTTACATCAGAACTAGCTACATATGCATCAGTATCAACAAAGGGGTGGTGGAGTTTAACTGCAGCAAGCCAGCTTTGACTCGGTGGCTATCCTGAACTACGACTGCAAGTAACTCTTTTGGGGTGGCGCACACGAGTCCGCATATTCACCAATCAATACACCACTATGGATCCGCTCACGTTGAGAGAGTCCTGCATTGGGGGGTCCTCGGACAGCTGGACTATATCCTTTGGCTGGACTGTTAGACTATGAAGATACAAGATTGAAGACTTCGACCCGTGTCCGGATGGGACTCTCCTTGGCATGGAAGGCAAGCTTGGCAATACGGATATGTAGATCTCCTCCCTTGTAACCGACTCTGTGTAACCCTAGCTCCCTCCGGTGTCTATATAAACCGGAGGGTTTAGTCCGTAGGACAACTACAATCATACCATAGGCTAGCTTCTAGGGTTTGGCCTCTACGATCTCGTGGTAGATCAACTCTTGTAATACTCATATCATCAAGATCAATCAAGCAGGAAGTAGGGTATTACCTCCATCGAGAGGGCCCGAACCTGGGTAAACATTGTGTCCCCTGTCTCCTGTTACCATCCGCCTTAGACGCACAGTTCGGGGCCCCTTACCCGAGATCCTCCGGTTTTGACACCGACACCCGTCTCCCTACGAGAACGCCATCCATAGCACTCACGCTTATCTTGCACATTTTAGAGTATCCACTTTCACTTGTCTATGAACTTTACAGGCAACCCAGAAGTCCTTTACCAAGGACGCGGCTATTTGAATAGATGATGTTAACCCGGCAGGGGTGTAATTCTTCACACACGCTCTCACCACTTATCGCCGTATTACACGACATTTACTCGGAAACCTTCAAGCGGAAGCCCAGCGAGGGTGTCGGCCACGACCTGATTAACCACACAAGTGCCTAGTCCAGGTTTATCGCATATTCAGGTTCCATCTGCAGGGAGTCAGGCCGAGGTTTCAACTACGGCCCTGAATGATGTGTGCAGGGTTCCTGAGGCACCAAACGGGTGTCCCGGTTCACTGTGCCACGTGCCTAATACATCACAGCCCACCCCTCGGGTCAGCGCTGTGCACGGCCTCCAGCATACTACAAACACCAGAAACTACTTGCAACTCCTGGACAGAGGACAAGGGCGGTTAATAAGTCGAGAGAGTCAATTAAGGATCCCAATGTGTGGTAGTAGCTGTTCATGGATCACAAACACAGAACTCAGTTCGTGAGGACGGTTTCAATGAGACAACCCACCATGTACTCCTACATCGCCTCTCACCGCTACCTTTACCAAATTGTATTCACACACTTAGTTGCACACACAGTAGGACATGTTCATCACCATTCCAATTCATCCCCGATGAATCGGCCCTGACTCAGCTCTAAGCAGTGGCAGGCATGACAATCAAGCACGAGTGAGTAGGCACAACAGGGCTCAAACAACTCCTGCTCATCCTAGTGGATTTCATCTATTTACTATGGCAATGACAGGTCATGCAGAAGAAAGGGGTTCGACTACCGTAGTGTCGGCATCCTGGGAACGGGGGTCCCCAGACTTGCCTGCCTGCGACCCACGGCGTGGCTCCACCAGCGGCCCTGTACGGCTCATCTTCACCAGCAAACACTCAAGACCCTCGCGAGGGGCCAAGCCTCGCGAGGCAGATGACACAAGACCTCCTCCGGAGCAACCTCACCAGGCTGGCTCATGGGGGGCGGAGAGATCAAGGCAAGGGACACCTCGCGAGGTTCCTGTGACGCAAGCCATGACGACTGGAGCCAGGCGGGTGCCAGCGTGCAGTGTCCTCGTTTCCTCTTTGGTGCTAAAGGGGCAAGCGCAGGCGAGGAGTCCCGAGGCATCAGGCAAAGGTTTCCATATCGGTGCAATGAGACCAAGACCAGCAGGATGGCAAGACGGAGGTCACCGTGGAGTCCAAGACGGCGTCACCAGCACAGCCTTTGGCAAGCAAAGACTACCTTTAGTCAGGATAACTCGTACTAGTTGTCTCCCTTTGAATTTGGCTGTTGTTGGCTCCCTTCCCGCTCAATATTTGGGGAAAGGACCAGGGCCTGTATAAATAGGACTAGCCACCATAGTAGGAGGCAACGAACTCATCTTGGACTAGATCTATTGCATCCTCACACTCACCAAGCACAAGAACACCTCTGCTCCGGAGGCTGTTGTTCCCCTGTAACTGTTCATCCTCAGCCCAAGAGGCAATCAACCACACCACACTGGAGTATGGTATTACACCACAACGGTGGCCCGAACCAGTATAAATCTCGTGTCTCTTGTGTTACGGGTTCGTCGAGCTAGGCTCTGAGATCGCGGTGAGGCTGAGAGCGTGATTAGTTAGGGGAGAGATCTTCGTGCGCACCCCAGTTTTCGAACCTCAAGGGTTTGCCGGAACCTGATATCCGACATTTGGCGTGCCAGGTAGGGGTGCACTGAAGCTTTCCTTCCGTCGATCCGCGTCCCGTCGCATCCATGGCGGACGCCCGCCGAACCCGCGCTGAGCGTCGGGCCGCCCTCGCAGCCCCATGTCGCTCAGACAGCTCCTGTCGGCGGGCCTCCCCATCATTCTCTGTCGCCGGCCGCCAACGCCGCCACCGGCCCGGTGGGGAACGAGCGGCAAGCGTCCTCGCTGCACCCCTCGGTGCGGCGGGACGGCCGCACCGCCACTCCGACACTGACCCAGGTCGGCTCGTCGTCTCACGCTCGTCGCGCTCCCACAGACGCGCAGGCCGCGCTGCTCATGGCACGCGAGCTCCTACGCTACCGCCCCGTTGACGGCCTCTACGAGGACTGGCTGGACCGCATCGCCGAGCTCGTCAGCGCCGCATGGGGCTCCCCTGCGCCATCCCTCTCGCCGCCTCGCCCTCCGCCAGCTGCGGGCAACGTGGCTCACGGAGCGCCTCCACCACCCCTACGGCGTTCTGGCGCCGAGACGTGCGGCCCCCCGGCGTGACCCACCGCACCGGGCGCCCGCACGAGAAGAAGGAAGCTGCCACGAAGTTCCTCAGCCACTTGAGAACGCTCCCGCGCTCCCAGCACCACTGTGACAAGACCGTGCGTGGACATCAAGGGCAGGCTCCGCTTCAGCAAAGGGACCGGTGGCCACCGTAGGCTGCCGCCCCTTCACTCCTGAGCTGCGTAGCGTCACGTGGCCGGGAAATTTCAAGCCAGACCTGCCTCCTCGCTACGACGGCACCCCTGACCCTGCGGAGTTCCTTCAGCTCTATGAGCTAAGCATCGAGGCGGCCAACGGCGACGAACAAGTCATGGCAAACTGGTTCCCCATGGCTCTGAAGGATGGCGCTTGCTCGTGGGTCCTGAACCTGCCCCCAGGCTCGATCTCCTCCTGGAACGAGATGCGCGACCGCTTTGTCCCCAACTTCCGTGGCACTCGCGATCGCCCTCCGGCCATGGGTGACCTGCGCCGCATCAAGCTGCATCCAGGAGAGACCCTGCAAAAGTACATCCAGCGCTTCAACAACGTTCGCCTCATGATCCCTAAGGTGACAGACGAGGCCATCATCTCCGCGTTTTTCTGATGGCGTCTGTGATGTCAAGATGAAGGAGGAGCTCGCCATCCACGAGGAGCTATGCACGACCTTGGAGCTGTTCAACCTGGCGACCAACCGTGCAAGAGCTGAGGAGGGGCGCCTTTCCCACCTTGAGCTCCCGGCTGCTGACCCCAAGGAGAAGAAGGCCAAGGCCAAGGACGTGAAGCGCAAGGAAGTGGCCTGCTTGCAGTAGAGCCGGATACGAAGCGCGGCCGGGACCTTCCCGAGTCGTCCAAGAGCATCCGTCCGTTCTGCGCCTTCCACAACGTACACAGCCACAACACTAATGACTGTCAAGAGCTCAGGGCCATTCGAGATGGACGCCTCGGTCGAAGCCCCGAACGCAACGACCGGGCTACGGCCGAGGAGGAGTACGTGGCGGACGGCGCTGGGACGACCGCGACCCCCGCCAGGAGTGGCGCTACTGACCTCGTGAGGACCGCTGGCAGGACCAGCCTCATGAGGGCGCCTGGAGGGATCAACCTTGCGAGGATCGCCCTCAGGGCAATGCTGGACTTCTTCCACTGCCGCCACCACCAAGAAGGAACGACGACCACCATCAGGATGAGAGGGATGGGGGCTTTCCAAGAGCCGCGTGCTATCGCCTGCATCTTGGGCGGGGCTCAGGCCCCAGCCTCTCAGCGTATCTTCAAGCAGTTTGCTCACGAGGTGAACGCAGTCCTCCGCAGGCTCGAGGCCACACACCCGCTCAGGTGATCCAAGTGCTTAGCTCAGCAGACCAACTCAAGTGCGCGGCCACCGCTGGCGACCTCCCGATGCTTTGCTCACCCGTCATCGGCAACGCTCATCGACAGCGGCGCAGGGCCCAACGTCCTGTCCGTCGAGACGTTCGACAGCCTCCAAGTGCCATACGATCAGCTCCAGCCTACCAAGCCCTTCTTAGGAGTAACTGATGGCTCCACCACCCCGATAGGGCAGGTCCGCCTCCCTGTCACCTTCGGACAGCGCGACAACTACCACACCGAGCTCATCGACTTGGACGTCGCCCACATCCCTCTGTCTTACAACGCCATCCTCGGGTATCCGGCCCTGGCCAAGTTCATGGTAGTGACACACCATGGCTACAACATCCTCAAGATGCCAGTGAGCGGCGGGATCATCACGGTCCCCTGCGAAGAAAGAGATGTGGTGTGCTCCCTCGAGCGCGCCTTCCAAGTTGCATCAATCGAAGACCCCGACGATAATGCAGCCCAGGATCCTCCTGAGGTTGTCCCCAAGAAGAAGAAGCAGCTAATCTGCACAGGGCCTCAGGGGAGGGGCGCCTCAAGTGGTGCCATGTCAGGATCGGCGCCCGTGCCTGGGGCGCCTCCCTCCCTCGCATAGGAAGGCACACCCGGCTCCCTCCTCGGGCAGGGCTCGGGGGCTCTCTTTTAGAGGGCCTCAGACCTCGCCAACATCACGAGGGAGGCGCTCGGGCACCACGTGGAGGCGTGCTTTGCGGCACGTTTCCCTCAAGAGGACGCCGGACGAGGAGCGCCTAGCTCTCAGGAGTTCATTGCCAAGAACACTCAGGGACTGCAGGATGCGAGGGCCATGCACGGTGACCACCGCTCACCTGGCGCGACTCCCCATCAAGGCAAGGATGGCGGGCTGCGCGTCTGCGCCGACATCCCAGGGCTCAACAGAGCCGCATCTCAGGAGCTCTTCTGGCCTTCGCGCGTGGGACGCTGCCAGTGCCCACCTCATAGCTACGTTAGCATGCCATTTGGCCTGCCGAGTGTGGCGTCCACCTTCCAGCGCAACCTGCGGAGCGTCCTGGCGGCTAAGGAGGCCAGGCATCACGCAGTCCTGACGGAGATGGAGACGGTCCTCAAGGAACCGCCCGGACTCCCAGAGCCTCCCGAGGCTCAGGGCCCCAGTGGCTCATGAGGAGCAACCCCTTCACCATGCGTCTTCAGCTGCCCCAACACCCCTTCGACAATGGAACCAGGTGACATCTTCCGAGTTTATTTATCTAGGAGCGCCGCTCGGGCTGCATCATTCCCAAGCCGCGTGTGTATGTCCCTCCGGCATGTATCTTTTTACGTCTTTAGCTTACTCCGCTGGGGGTGCCCCTCGGGCTGCATCTTCCCCAAGCCGCTCGGGTCTAGCCCAGGGGCATGTATCGTTCTTGCGTTTACCTAATCCCATTTGTTTTCCCTGCATAATCTATCTATGGTTATCACCTGCTTGATTGTCACACACCATGGGAGTCGCGCATCGATCGTCTTTCTTCAGGGCCCTTCGCATAAGAATGCTAGGCACGGCATCTGTGCTCGGGCCCGTCCCTGCAGCGTCGATAAATCCAATGGCTGAGCTCTGTCTGGTGGGACGGCTCTGTTCACGTCACCTCCTGGGGTCGTTGATGCTTGGCCTTCTCACGCAGTAACCTCAGGAGATTCGTTCGGTGCAGGTCGTCTAACCATCTCGCAGGACCACCACAGCCATCAAGAGCCAAGACCAGGCGCAGCCCGCCTTGAGGTAGGGCCTCATGAGTCCCGCGCTGGCTCATGAGTGCCCACACACACCTCGTCTAGCTCTGCCGTGCAAGCCACATGTGGCGTGGACCAAAATGGCGGCGGCGACGACTAGTGTGGCGGCCGGAATTCGAACAACGACGAGATCGGCGCTACGGTGGACGGATGGAGTAGCGGTTGGTCGTGTTAGGATCCTAGGGTCACCCTGAGCACGTTAGGATGCTCGGCTGCGAGCTTGCATTTCCGTGGCCACGGCGGCGGCATGGCCGGCGGAGCCAAGCTCTCGGCCATGATGGTCGTTGCGGTTGCAGGAAGCAAATGAGGGAGGGGAGAGAGGGGTTCTACGCAGGGGCTCACGGTGGACACGTAGAGCAGACCAACGGGCTCGGGGAGGCATTGGAGACGGTGAATCGACCAGCGAAGTCCGACGAGCAGATGCGGTGGTTACGAGCTCGAAGACGACAGTGTGGTGATCCTCGGCTTGCGTTTGTCGCCTTGAGATGATGAAGGTGACGGCGGAGTGACTGGAATCAACAGCGAGGCGTGCCGATGACGGTGGCTATGACAATGGTGAGCGGCGGCGACGAGGTTGCTCGGGTGGTGAGAGAGGGATCCAAGGGAGAGGATGAGGATGAGGGAGAGTTAGAGAGCATCGAGGGGTCGTGTGGCATGTCCAGGGGGTCCGGGAAGCGAGTAGGGAGGCAAGAGGTGGCGTGTGTGTGGCTGCGGGCGTCGGGCATGTGCCCTCGCCTACTGGCGCGAGGAGGAAGGCGACAGGCGGGGAGTTGGGCTGGGCCAGCCAGCTGGGACGGCAGGTGGGTTGCGCCTGGTAAGCCAGGTGACTTTCTAACCCTTTTCTATTTTTGTTTCTGTTTTCTAGTTTGCAGTTTGTTTTTGGTCCAATTTTAAAAACCAAATCAATTTTATAAATCCTAAAAATATTCATGAGCACTTTGTGAATTATTTCAGTGGCCCACAAATAGTTGCAACATTATTTGAGCATTTAAATTATTTATAATGTTTAAATGCCCAAAGTCAAATAAAATATGATTTAATTCAAAAAAATCCAGGAATGACCTGAAATATGTTCATCATTTTTGGCAGATGTTTTCACCTTTATCAGAAATCATGAACATTTTCAAAGGGCATTTTGGGTTCATCGAAAATGACTTTATTTGAGCCTATTTCAATTCATTTGGTGCTAGGGTTTGGTCATTCCCCATTTCAAGTTTAATTGAAACTTAAACATGATGCAACACAAGATGCTAGCACTAAGCATTATCATAACTAAGGATGTGACAACTCACCCCCACTAAACAAGAATCTCGTCCCGAGATTCAAGACATCAGGTTAGAAGATAGAGGGGACACAAAGCTAACACAATCTTCACGATCCAGCTGCACTTCATAAGAATGTTGATTCGATCATCATCTTTGTACCCTCGTCTTGCTCTGAGAACTTCATCCAACATGACAACGAGAAGGAAGGGAAACTCTAGAAGAATCGATATTCTCTAAGATCGAGCACTCAAGATCAACTCATGGAGTGAGACGTAGTAACATCTCTTGAGTTGAGGCATAAAATTCACATCGGGAGCAATTGAAAAAAGGTAGATGAAACGGTTCAATTGGGTAGGCAAAAATTCCATACTAAAGAAGATGGTGCATGATTTCAGGATAGCGACGAAATAATTGCCATGATTCCAAATGGGGCACTTTAGGGAATGTGACTCGTAGAGTTATTCCCTTAAGTGGCAAAAAGAATTACTTTTGGTACATAGATCATTGAAACTCTTCATACCAGCCCAAGGCAATTTGCAATCGATTGTTTGAAGGAGGTCGAAAGAATGGCATACTCCGACTAGAATGGATGGTGTGGACTACCTTGTTGAAGACAACACAATGGTTGATTTTTGCCTATCATCAGAAATGGAAGGGACCCATGGTAGGACCACTTTTGGAGATGATCCTAAATAGTAACAACTGAGAAGGACCATCCATGGAAATTGGCACAATGGCGGTGCAAGCTGGGAACAAAATGCAAATACGGGGGATGTTCCAACCGTCATACCTGCCTGAGATTCAGATCCGATTGGTGATAGGATATTTCAGACTGAGCATGTCTGAAAAGAAAGTTTGCAACACAAATCGACGAGATGACGTTGCGAGATTCTCAGGAAATGAACTACGATAGTAAGCTCCAAAACATGAGCTGGTTCTGCTACATACCTGTGAATACGCTATCCAAGAAAAGCATAACCACATAGTAGTCTTACAATAAAACACTACCAGCTTCAGGTGGGGAACCATGAATGAGGATGTCGAAGTCCTTGCATAAGTCATGATTAGCTCTTAAGAAGGAACTTCTTCTCCTTGAAAAAATCAATCAGTGGATTGGTGTGCTAGGTAATACACATGGAATGAAGATGATCAGTCTACCAGACCATAGAATACTTCACACGTAGATGACAAACTTGGAATGATTCCATAGAACAAAAGCAAGCTTTCTCGAATCCACTGCGACAACTTACATCAAATGCATGTGAGTTAGAGGAAGTCACTTCTTTCATCCAAACATATACCTCACGAACGGAACACGAAGGCATTGCTCACAAACTTTCCAACATTAGCTAGATGTTCAACATGAATCATGGAGAAGATAAATTTTTTGCTGATTGGCTCAACAACAATTCATCCAGGTTTCCAGATAAGTGGAATTCCACAATTATATGAACAAGGTGATAGCATTGGTCAGACCCAAAAGATATAATGTTGTATGCTCGAGGAAACAACCACGAATAAGAAAAAATTACGAATATTGTTGGTTCTGATTTGATTTGAGGATAGCCCATACTCGAATCAAAGATTGGATAAAATGATAGGTCCATTAACTGATCACGAGGGTCAATCGATGAGAATACCATCTTTCATCAACACACATATACAAAGAGTTATCCCTTAAAATGAACTAAGTCAGACAAGCTTTGATCTTCCAACTCTCCAAGTTGTTGTTTGGCTTAACCAACTAGCTCAGGGGTATCCAACACAGAATCTTGGAGAAGGGGTGTTTTACAAGAAACCAACTTGATCACGGACTCAACATAGCGGTCAGGTGACAACTTGGTAACCCTTCCAAGAAGATAATCGGAAAATCATGAACCACCGATATGTTACTAAGCTCGAGAACAATCTTGGTTTTCAGGGCAAGACGATGTGATCAAGAGAGTGATGGATTGACACAATCCTATCTCATTGATTCAGGGTGCACCAGGGAAAATGGACTAGGTCACATGATAAACCTTAGGATGATGATTCAATAACCAACCAACACACTAAGAATAAGATTATTGTCCATTAACTACCAAGAAACGGAGTTGCTAGGAGTATTGATTTCACAAATCATAGTTCACTTGTCACCACTCCAGTTACAACCAGCACGGAGACCGAGGGACGAATAATGATGGCGAGAAGTATCACTGCATCAAGAATTCATGAGAGATTGTGCAATTCTCACGTCATTGTTGATATGAAAGAGGGTGAAACTCCAAGGTAGAACAGATCAAAGGCTGGATTGGCAATTTGATCTGCGGAATACAACTACTTTGACCCTATCCTCGAAATGGATGAGGTACTGGAGTTTGTTTCTCCTAGTCATTCCAGAATAGAATGACTTGACGGACTACAAGAATAATAGGCATCGATGAACACGAATGAACACATACTCTTGACTCTCAATTGATAGATGGAGGTCAAAATACAACTACAGAAAACAAATCAAAGGAACATATGATTTCTTTAAGTTGTAGATTCATTGGTTAGCACTTTGAATAAATTCAACATGCTTCTTCCGGATAACCCATGCAGAAAGGTGGGACTGGCAGAGTCACGAACACAATGGAGAACTCATTAGGAGCACTCTTGTTGTGATCTTTTGGTTCAGGATGAGCTTTTGCCAGGATGGTTCATGGTATTTGGAAGAAGGATATACCACGAACCTCGAGGACTATTTCAAAGGTTACTAATGTCCTAAAGGAACTAACAAAGACTATCAACATAAATGAGTAGGGTGAGCATCGGGATCAAAACCCAGGAGTAGAATGCCTACTAACTATATGGCATCACGAGATGCTTTCGAGAATGATGGTCAGAATCATCACACTGGGAACATAGAACATGGCTAGATTACTAGATGATCCTCTAAGACAACTAGGGTCATAATAATAGCTCCAACATATATGTCGAGGCAAGAAAGTGCCTCAACTCACTGATTAGTGTGGTTAAACTGGCCCAAAGAAACATCGGGAACCAAAAGATGGGAGTTGCAAATCTATCAGACTACTTAGAAACCTGGGATGACTCGGACAACATAACGGCTGTATGCTCAAAAAATATTTCAGACATCCTGCAAAATAGTGGCATGGCCACTCAACATCACAATATCAAGGTTCTGAGGCCAGCTATGAACATACGGAAGTAGTAGAAACTGAACTAAGACTTGAATCCATCAATCTTATAAGTCTATGGATTAGTAACACGTGATCCTGATAGAAAGAAGGGAAAGCCTAGTTCTTAATCCCCGTAGGAAACATAGGATGACTCGGATCAGAAGGGCATAAGGTAAAGGAGTAAAATGAGCCTTACGTTCCTTCCCACAATCAATTCCCCTATATATAACTAAAGCATTTCTAGACTCGACATCAACCAGTTTGGCTTGGTAATCCTACAAGCAGTCAGGCTCTGATACCAACACTTTCAGGACCCTGATCCTAAGACACACCGATCTAGCATGTAACACATCATATCAGTTTGCGGCCTCACGCACGGTATTCCCCCGGGTGCCACCTTACCTGGACCGGGACCGTTTGTGCCTTTTGGATCACATATATGATAGTGTCGCTACAATTTATATGACAAAGAACCTAGGCCGACATGACTAGTCGTGAATCCAAAGTGGCACTAACTTACTGGGACAGACATACATGACCCAGCAACGAGCGTGTCGATCATCAATGTATGAACCCAAGTCGTAGCAAGCTACAAGGACTTCAAGGAACAACGTGTGACATTTCCCCAAAGGGACAGACACAGGAATGAAGAAGGACACATGCCGGCCAGCCTAAGTGTAACAAAACAGTAGCAAGCTACCGTGGCTCAGTGGAAGCACTAGGAGACATTTGCCGGTAAGAGAGGCTACCAAGAATAAAAAACTAGGTTGTCGGATCCCACAGATACCAAGCATTTCAATAACATACACACAATATGCTCGATATGTGCAAATACAACATGGCATCACAACAAAACTCTACGACTCAAAGTATTTATTCATTAGGCTCCGAGGAGCCGGATATTACAAACATGGGTCTGATGACCCAGCATTCAAGTCATACAAGCAATAAGCACATGCGGAAGCTTAACTTGTCTGAGTACAAACAACTACAAATGAAAAAGGCTGAGAAGCCTGACTATCTACAAGACCCTGCCGAGGGGACAAGATTGTAACTGAGGTAACAAGCTAAACGGCGAAGTCCACGCGGAACTACTAGTGAGACTGAAGCCTCAATGCAAAAACATAAATTAAGCAAACGTGAGTACAAATGTACCCAGCAAGACTTACATCAGAACTAGCTATATATGCATCAGTATCAACAAAGGAGTGGTGGAGTTTAACTACAGCAAGCCAGCTTTGACTCGGTGGCTATCCTGAACTACGACTACAATTAACTCTTTTGAGGTGGCGCACACGAGTCCACATATTCAACAATCAATACACCACTATGGATCGGCTCCCATCTCCCTACGAGAATGCTATCCATAGCACTCACGCATATCTTGTGCATTTTAGAGTATCCACTTTCACTTTTCTATGAACTGTACAGGCAACCTAGAAGTCCTTTACCGCGTACGCGGCTATTCAAATAGATGATGTTAACCCTGCAGGGGTGTACTTCTTCACACACGCTCTCACCACTTATCGCCGTTTATACGACATGTACTCGACAACCTTCAAGCGGAAGCCTAGCGAGGGTGTCGGCCACGACCTGATGTCACATCCCTAGTTCTGGTATGACCTAGGCTAGCCTTCATGTGTGCATCATGTTTAGATTTCATTTAAATTTGAAATGGGGATTTGTGAAAACCTCGGAAATTATTTCTGGAAATAACCCAGATAAAAATTGCTCCAAAAAGGTCTAAGAAAATGTTCATGTTGCTCTCTGAAAATATTGGTCAGAGGTAAAATTCTAACAAATATTTTAGGAGCTCATAAATATTTATTTTAGCCATTTGGAATTAATGCATAATTATTTGCATTGGATATATATATGTTATATATAAAATATATGTCCAAAAATTATGCTAGTTGTTGAGGAGTTCTGGAATAATACCATTAGCTCCTACAAAAATTGTCATAAGAAAATAAATTAGATTAGTATTATTTTTAAGCTGAAACAAATGTCAGAAAATAGAAAACAAAACAAAATAGAAAGAAAGAGGAAAGGGGAACCTTACCTAGGCTTCTTACCTGGTAGCCCAGTGGCCCAACAGGCCGGTGCCAGTCGTCGTCTCCACCGCGCCAGGAGGACAGGGACGTGTGCCCCCGGCGCGCACGCACGCGTTCGGCCACCTCCTGCCTGTCTGCCTCCCCCTCGTCGCCCTGGAGGCCCTAGACGACGACGCCCGCCGCCGCACACCTCTCTCACACTCTCCCATGGGCATCCCCTCCTCTGCCGCTCTCTCTCTCTCTCACCGCCCAAGCGCCACCGTCGCTGCCGCTCGCCGTTGCCGCGCTGACCGCCACGGCCTCGCCTCTCCGACAAGCTCAGAAGTTTCGCCGCGTCTCCCGCATCCTCTCCGTTGAGCCACGCACCTACGGACGGCCTACATTGGCGCCACCAACGTCGTCTTCACCTCCGGCCGCTCGAGATCGCCGACGACATTCCGGCCAAACCAGTGCTTCCCCAAGCTCGCGCACGACGCCATCGAGACCGCCGTGAGCTCTCCTCCGCTTCCCCTCCTTTGCCGCGCTCGATTTCGTGCCCTAGCCACGCTAGCCGCCGAACCCGAGCGGTCGCCCCGCCGTGGTACCTCCCTGTCGTGGCCAGAGCCACCGCAGCCCGCGCATGCACCTGCCACTGTGCTCAGCAGCCTCCCAAAAGGCCAATGCCGCCGCTTGCAGCTCCTGCCATGCCTGCGGCACAGACTGCCGGCCGAACTCCGGCCGCCGAGCCTGCTTCTCGCGAAGCTCCGGCCACCCCCGCCTCTCCCACTTGCTCCAGATGACGCGGACGAGCGCTGGCTCCTCGCCCTTGGTCTCCGGGGCGCATTTGGTCGCCGGAGCGATGAACCCGACACGCTCGCCCTCGCCGGCGACTAATCGCTAGTCAAACCGGGTCAACCCCGCTAACTAACCCCCCCTGTGACACTGACATGTGGGGCCCGGCCCTGCTAATTTTTAGTTTATCATTAGTTTGACAATTAATTAACTCTGTTAATTTTTTTTGACGTGAATTAACTCTGTTAATTAACCATGACACTAACGTGTGGACCCCATACATCAAGTTTGACCTGGTCAACCACGGTTGACTCGCTGACATCATTCCTCTGTAAAGCTGACTCAGCTATTCATTTTCTGGTATTAAAATAAATCAGGAAATTCCAGAAAATTAGTAAAACTTCTAAAATTCATAGAAATTCAACTGTTGCTCAGATTGAAATAAGTTATATCTGAAAAATTATCAGAAAAATTCAATCTATCCATCTGTACCAGTTTCATGCATGAAAAACCAACTTATACCTGATGTATAGGTGAAAACACATGTCACAGCCCCAGATCAGCCCTTGCTTGACTTTGCTTGCATCATGTCTAATTTACTTGAAAGTTGAAATGGGGATTGCTCAAACCCTAGCACCAGATCAAATTAACTAGGTTCAAATAAAAATATTCTCAATAAACCCAAAATGCCTTCAGAAAAGTTCATCATTTTTGGATTGGTCTAGAACCTCACCCTAAAATGGTGCACATTTTTCTAGGCCATTCTGGATTTTTGAATTAAATCATTATGTATTTGAATTTGGGCATTTAATTGCTATAATTATTTTAAGTGCTCAAATAATTGTGAAATTAAATGAGGGCTGTTGGAAACTAATTTACAAGTGCCCACCATTAATTTCAGCATTTTAACAAATGGTTTAGTATTTTTACTAAATCAAAACTTACTACAGGAAATAGAAAACAGAAACTTAAATAAAGAGAGAGAAAGAATTACCTGGCTTACCTGTAGCGGCCTAGCTGGCCAGCCCACCTCGCAGCCCAGCACTGTGCTGGCCCATGGCCATTCAGCTGCTTCCTCTTGCCAGGCAGGCAGAGAGGTGTGCACCGGCGTGCCCGAGCTCGCCACGCAGCTCTCCTCGGCACGCCTTGCCTTGGGCAGCGGCGACGCCTCGAAGCCACTCCTCGGCGCCGCCCCGACCCCGCCGACACCCCATTCTTTCCCCTTGCTCTCTCCCTCGCTCCCTGGACGCCATAGCCGACGCAGCCGCGCCCACACCATCGTAAAGCCGCAGCCACTGCCGTCCACTCATCGCCTCTCCGTGCACAGAAGCTTCACCATCGTCCGCTGCTTTGCCTCGACCGAGCCCCGAGCGCTCGCTCGCCCCGGAGACGCTGCACCGAGCCATCCCGATCCGCCGTTGCCGGAGATCCCCCTCGCCGCCGTGACCACTCCAGTTCTTCCCCGACCTCTCTGACCCGCTCGTCGAGACCACTGTGAGCTGTTGCCCGTCCTCCCCCTCTCCGTTCCCTCTCTTGTGCACCGCACGCATCACACCGACCTCACCGCACCCGCCGTCGTCTATGCTCACCGCCAGCGTGGCTCCGGCCACGAAATGGCTCCGCCGTCACATCCATCTTGTTCACCGCGCTGTGTAGAGCACGTAGGTGCCCCGCACGAGCTGCCCCGACCGTCGTAGCGACGACCCCGAGCTCACCCGAGCTCCGGCAGCCGTCGAAGTCGTCGCCGGCGATGTTTCCGGCCACCCCCGGTCCAACCACCACCACCACTCGATGCGGGGGAGCGCCCGCATCACTTAGATGGCCTCCGCCGTACTTTTGGTCGCCGGAGCGCGAATTCCGCGCTGCCCCGCCGCGTCTGGTCGTCGCCGGCGGCTAAAAGTAGGCGAGTTGACCCCGTTTGACCTGGGGTTTGACTCCCCTGGGTCAACGAAAGGTGGGCCCAGGCCCCTGCTTAATTAGCGTAGGTTTAATTAGTGTTAAATTAATTTAGTTAACTAATCGAGCCCATCGACATGTGGGCCCAGCCTAATTAACCTAGGTTAGTGCTAACAACACTAAACTAACTCTGTTAGTTAGTTGTTTCACCGACATGTGGGTCCCAGCCGTCAGGTTTGACCTGGGCTGGCGCCTTTGACCTGCTGACGTCACACTGACGCCAGGCTGACGCAGTAATGCCTTTTCTGGATTTATTCTTTTTCAGGAAATTCCAGAAAATAGTATAAACTTCTAAAATTCATATAAATTCAACCGTAGCTCCAAATGAATTAAATTATATATGAAAAATTATCAGAAAAATTCAAGGAATCCATCTGTACCATTCTCATGCATGTTTGAACAATGTTTGTCCTCTATTTTGGACAAAACAATTAAAGGGCATTTAAATAATCATATATGGAGTTGGAATTAGAATCATGTATTCAAACCAACTTCATTTAAATCATAGCTAGATGCATTAGCTCAAACCACAGCATATTGCAATGTCACATTCATGCATCATATTGTTGCATTGCATTGATTGTGTTGTTTCTTGTTTGCCGGTGGTATCCCCTCCCGGTAGACGACGTTCCGGCGACGTGTTCGATGACACCGATGAAGAAATATATTATCTTCAGAAGTGCCAGGCAAGCAAAACCCCCTTGTTCATTCCGATATAATCCCACTCTCTCGCTCCTGCTCTCTTTTACTGCATTAGGACAACAACGATTCATCTGTTACTTGCTGCGGTACCTGAACCCTTTATCCTCTGCATGACCTGTCATTCCACAAGAAATAGATGAAACCCACTAGCATGAGTAGGAGTTGTTTGAGCCCTGTTGTGCCTACTCATTTATGCTTGTTTGTCATGCTTGCTACTGCTTAGAGTTGAGTCAGGTCTGATTCATCGGGAATGAATTGGAATGGTTGTGTGAACATGTCCTACTGTGTGTGAGCTAAGTGTGTGAACACGATTTGGTAAAGGTAGCGAGGAGAGGCCATGTAGGAGTACATGGTGGGTTGTCTCATTGAAACCGTCCTCGGGAACTGAGTTACGTGTTTGTGATCCATGAAAGCAGTTACTACCACGCATTGGGCCCGAAACCAATGGACCCTCTCGGCTTCTTAACCACCCTTGTTCTCTGTCCGGGAGTTGCAACTAGTTTACGGTGTTTGTAGGATATGTGTTGGAGGTCGTGGCGCTGACCCTAGGGGTCGGCTATGATGCGATAGATACACCGTGGCCCGGTGTATGCGAATGCCCGTTTGGTATCTCGGGAACCCTGCACATCGTTCGGGGCCGTTAGTGGAAATCTCGGCGGACTCCTGCGGATGGAACCCGAATAGGCGATAAACCTGGACTAGGGACTTGAGTGTTTAGGTAGGCCGTGGCCGACACCCACGTTGGGCTTCCGCTTGAAGGTTGCCGAGTACATGTCGTGTAAACGGCGGTAAGTGGTGAGAGCGTGTGAAGAAGTACACCCTGCAGGGTTAATATGATCTATTCGAATAGCCGTGTCATGAAAAGGACTTCTGGGTTGCCTATATCAGTTCATAGACAAGTGAAAGTGGATACTCTAAAATGCGCAAGATAAGCGTGAGTGCTATGGATGGCGTTCTCGTAGGGAGATGGAAGCGAATCCATAGTGGTGTATTAGTATGGTGAATATGTGGACTCGTGTGCGCCACCTCAAAAGAGTTACTTGCAGTCGTAGTTCAGTATAGCCACCGAGTCAAAGCTGGCTTGCTGCAGTCAAACTCCACCACCCCCTTTGTTGATAATGATGCATGTGTAGATAGATCTGATGTATGTCTTGCTGAGTACGTTTGTACTCACGTTTGCTTATTTTATGTTTTACAGAGAGATGTCAGTCTCGCTAGAATTTCCGCTTGGACTTCGACGTTTAGCTTGTTACCTCAGCTACGATCTTGTGCCCTCAGCAGGATGTGGTAGATAGTCAGGCTTCTCAGCCTTTTTCATTTGTAGATGTACGTACTTTCGGACATG
Source organism: Aegilops bicornis (assembly GCA_021605145.1). Taxonomy (NCBI): domain Eukaryota; kingdom Viridiplantae; phylum Streptophyta; class Magnoliopsida; order Poales; family Poaceae; genus Aegilops; species Aegilops bicornis. The sequence goes on from CM038672.1 coordinate 350,868,003, forward strand.
TTAAGCTTCCACTTGTGCTTTGACTTGTATGTTTCGAGTGTTGGGTCATGAGACCCATGTTTGTAATATCTCGCTCCTCGGAGCCTAATGAATAAATATTTGAGTCAGAGAGTTATGTTGTGATGCCATGTTGTATTTACACATATTGAGCATATTGTGTGTATGTTTGAAATGCTAGGTATGTGTGGGATCCGACAATCTAGTTGTTTATCCTTGGCAGCCTCTCATATGGGGAAATGTAGTCTAGTGCTTCTTGAGCGATAGTAGTCCGCTACAGCCCGGTTCACCGGAGTCCTGCTAGCGCAGCACTACTGCTTTGGACACTTGACTGGCCGACATGTGTTTCACTTCGTTCCTATGTTTGTCCCTTCGGGGAAATGTCACGCGGTGATATCCGGAGTCTTGCCTAGCCCGCTACAGCCCGAGTTACCGGAGTCCTGTTAGCCAAGTGCTATAGCCCGGATTCATACGTTGATGACCGACATGCTCGATGTGATTCATGTATGCCTGTCCCCATGGGTTAGCGCCGCTTTGGGTTCACGACTAGCCATGTCGGCCCGGGTTCTCTGTCATATGGATGCTAGCGACACCATCATATACGTGAGCCAAAAGGCATAAACGGTCCCGGGCCATGGTAAGGCGACACCGTGGGAATACCGTGCGTGAGGCCGCAAAGTGATATGAGGTGTTACCGCAAGATCGATGTGACTTGGAATCGGGGTCCCGACATCGTTGGTATCGAGCCCGATCGCTCAGAGGGATTACCAAGCCAAACTGGTCGAAGTTGTGTCTATAAATGCTTTAGTTATGTAAGGGAATTGATTGTGGAAGGGAACGTAAGGCTCTTTTTACTCCTTATACCTCATGGCCTTCTGATCTGAGTCATCCTCTTCTCTTCTACGGGGTTTAAGAACTAGGCTTCTCATCTATCTATCAGGATGACGTGTTACTAATCCATAGACTTTTAAGATTGTTGGTTTTAAGCCCAAGTTCAGTTTCTACTACATCCGTGTGTTCATAGTTGGTCTCAGAACCTTGATATGATGTTGTTGAGTGGTTATGCCACCATTTTGCATGACGTCTCAAATCTTTTTGAGCATTTACAGCTGTTATGTTGTCCGAGTCATCCCAGGTTTCTAAACAGTCTGATGCATTTGCAAATCCTTTCTTTCTGTTCCCGATGTCCTTTATGGTCAGAATAAGCACACTAATCGGTGCGTTGAGGTAATTTATTGCCTCGGCATATATGTTGGAGCTATTATTATGACCCTAGGCGTCTTATGAAACCATCTAGTAATCTAGCCATATTTTGTGTTCCCAGTGTGATGATTCTGGCCATCGTTTTGAAAGCATCCCGTGATGCAATTTAGTTAGTAGGTATTCTACTCCGGGTTCTTGACCCAAGAATCACCCTACTTACCTCGTGTTGATAGTGTTGCTAGTTCCTTTAGGATATTAGTAACTGCGATAGTCCTCGAGGTCCGTGGTATATCGTTCTTCCAAATACCATTAACTATCCTTGGCAGAAGTTCCCCGTTGAACCAAAAGGTCACAACAAGAGTGCTCTCGATGAGTTCCCCATTCTATATTGTGATTCTGCCAGTTCTATCATTCTGCATGGGTTATCCGGAAGAAACCTGTTGAACTTGATTCGACATACTAACCTATGCATCCACAACTCAGAAAGTTATATGTCTCCTGAGTTGTTCTCTTTAGTTGTATTCCGACCCCCGTCTATCATTTGATACTCAAGAGTATGCGTGCATTCGTTGTCGATGCCCATTATTCTTGTGGGTTATCAAGCCATTCTATTTCGGAATGACTAGGAGGAACAAGCTCCAGTACCTCATCCATATTTAGGATTGGGTCAAAGTAGTTGTATTCCGCAGATCAAAATGCCAACCCAGCTTTTGAGTCTGTTCCATCTGGAGTGTTACCATCTTTATGTCAAGAGTGTCATGAGAGTTGCACCACCTCCTATGAATTCTTGACGCAGTAATACTTCTTGCCATCATTGTTCATTCCTCGATTCCCGTGTTATCGTAACCAGAATGCCAACAAGTGTACTATGATGTGTGAAATCGACTCCTAGCAACCTCGTTGCTTGGTAGCTAATGGACAATATCCTCATTCTTAGCGTGTTGGTTATTAAATCATCATCCTAAGATTGATCGTGCTACCTAGTCCTTATTTCTGGTGCACACTTCGATTGATGAGTTAGGATCTTGTCAAGTCCTCGCTCATTTGATCATATAGTCTTGCCCTCAAAAGCAAGATTGTTCTCGAGCTTAGTAACATACCGGTGGCTCGTGACTTTCCAAATATCTTCTTGGAAGTGTTACCGGTTTGTTTCCTGACTGTTATGTTGGGTTCTGTGATCAAGTTGGTTATTCTCTAAACCAGCCATTCTCCAAGAATCTATGTTGGATACCCCTGAGCTAGTCGGTTAAGCTAGACAACAACTTGGAGAGTTGGAAGATAAAAGCTTGTCTGACTTAGTTCATCTCCAAGGGATATCCTGGTGTGTGTGTGCTGAAGAAAGATGATATCTCCATTGATCGGTCCTCGTGACCAGTTGTTGGATCTGTTGTCTTGCCAAAATTTTGACTTGAGTATGGGCTATCGTCAAGTCAACTCACAAAAAATGATATTCATAATGTTGTCTTACTCGTGGTTGATCCATCGGGCATACACCATTATATCTTTTGGTCTGACCAATGCTATCACCATGTTCACATGATGGTGGAAGTCCAGTGATATGGAAATTCCGATGAGTTGTTGTTGAGCCCATCAGCAACATCTTGTCTCCCCCATGATTCATGTTGAACATCAACCTAGTGTTGGAAACTTTATAAGCAATGTCTTCGTGTTCCGTTCATGAAGCTTATGCTTGGATGGAAAAAGTGACTTCAATTCATGTGCTTTAGGTGTAAGTTGCCGCCATGAATTTGAGAAAGGTTTGTTTTGTTTCTTTGGGATCATCCCAAGTCAGCCGTGCACGCGCGAAGTATTCTATGGTCTGATAGACTGATCATCTTCATTCCATATGAATTCCATAGCACACTAAGCCACCGATTGACTTGTTCTAGGAAAAGGAGTTAAGTGCTAATCCATGGTAATGCACAAGACTTCGTTATCCTCGATGATGGTTCCCAACCGAACTTCGGTAGTGTTCTATTATAAGACTACTAGGTGGTAATGCTTGTCTAGGACAGCATGTTCACATGTGTGTAGCAGAACCAGCTCATGTTTTGGAGCTTGCTATCGTAGTTCATATCCAGAGAATCTCGCAACGTCATCTCGTCGATTTGTGTTGCGACCTTTCTTTTTGAACATGCTGAGTCCGAAGTATCCTATCACCAATCGGATATGAATCTCAGGCAAATATGATGGTTGGAACATTCCAACAGTTGCATTTCATTCCCAGCTTGCACCGTCCTTGTGCCATTTCACTATGGGCTGCCTTCTTAGTAATTCTTGTTCAGGATCATCCTCAAAAGTGGTCCTACCATGGGGTCCCTCCACCTCCGATGATAAGCAAAAATCATCCATTGCGTTGTCTTCAACAAGGTAGTCCACATCATCCATTCTAGTCCGGGTGTACCATTCCTTTGCACTCCGCCAAACGATCGTTGTGAATTGCCTTAGGCTGGTATGAAGAGTTTCAATGATCTCTGAATCAAAAGTAATTCTTTTTGCCACTTAAGGGAATAGTTCCTCGCGTCACCTCCCCTGAGGTGCCCGTTATTGAATCATGGCAATTATTTCCTCGCCACCTTGACACCATCCACCATCTCTCTAAGCGTGGAATTGTTGCCCACTAATCAAACCTCGTTGTTTGTTCTTCCATCCCTCTCGATGTGTTTTGTGCCTCAACTCGAGATGTTTCAACATCTCATTCCATGAGTTGATCTTGAGTGCTCGATCTTCGAGGAGATCGCCTCCTATAGAGTCTCTTTCTGTCGCCATCGTGTTGGATGAAGATCTTGAAAGCAAGGACGTCAAGATCAATTGGAACAATGAACCAACATCTTCGGGAAGGGAAAATTGGATCGACAAGATCGTGTTAGCTAGTGTCCCCTCTGCCTTCTTACCTCACGTCTTGAATCTCGGGACGAGATTCTTGTTTAGTGGGGGTGAGCTGTCACGGCCCCAGATCAGCCCTTGCTTGACTTTGCTTGCATTATGTCTAATTTACTTGAAAGTTGAAATGGGGATTGCTCAAACCCTAGCACCAGATCAAATTAACTAGGTTCAAATAAAAATATTCTCAATAAACCCAAAATGCCTTCAGAAAAGTTCATCATTTTTGGATTGGTCTAGAACCTCACCCTAAAATGGTGCGCATTTTTCTAGGCCATTATGGATTTTTGAATTAAATCATTATGTATTTGAATTTGGGCATTTAATTGCTATAATTATTTTAAGTGCTCAAATAATTGTGAAATTAAATGAGGGCTGTTGGAAACAAATTTACAAGTGCCCACCATTAATTTCAACATTTTAGCAAATGGTTTAGTATTTGTACTAAATCAAAACTTACTGCAGGAAATAGAAAACAGAAACTTAAATAAAGAGAGAGAAAGAATTACCTGGCTTACCTGTCACGGCCTAGCTGGCCAGCCCACTGGCGGCCCAAGATCAGGTGGCCCATGGCTGGGCCACTGCTTCCTCTCGCCAGCAGCAGAGAGGTGAGCACCGGCGCGTGCCCGAGATCGCCACGCAGCTCCTGGCCACTTGCCTTGCTTGGACAGTGCGGCGACGCCTCGAAGCCACTCCTCGGCGCCGCCCCGACCCCGCCGACAGCCCATTCTTTCCCCTTGCTCTCTCCCTCGCTCCCTGGACGCCATAGCCGACGCAGCCGCGCCCGCGCCGTCGTAAAGCCGCAGCCACTGTCGTCCACTCATCGCCTCTCCGTGCCCAGAAGCTTCACCGTCGTCCGCTGCTTTGCCTTGACCGAGCCCCGAGCGCTCGTTCGCCCCGGTGACACTGCACCGAGCCATCCTGATCCGCCGTTGCCGGAGATCCCCCTCGCCGCCGTGACCACTCCAGCTCTTCCCCGACCTCTCTGACCCGCTTGCCGAGACCACTGTGAGCGGCTGCCCGTCCTCCCCCTCTCCGTTCCCTCTCTCGTGCACCGCACGCACCACACCGAGCTCACCGCACCCGCCGCCGTCTGTGCTCACCGCCGGCGTGGCTCCGGCCACGAAATGGCTCCGCCGTCACATCCATCTTGTTCACCGCGCTGCGTAGAGCACGTAGGTGCCCCGCACGAGCTGCCCCGACCGTCGTAGCGACGACCCCGAGCTCACCCGAGCTCCGGCAGCCGTCGAAGTCGTCGCCGGCGACGTTTCCGGCCACCCCCGGTCCAACCACCACCACCACTCGATGCGGGGGAGCGCATGCATCACTTAGATGGCCTCCGCCGTACTTTTGGTCGCCGGAGCGCGAATTCCGCGCTGCCCCGCCGCGTCTGGTCGTCGCCGGTGGCTAAAACCGGCGAGTTGACCCCGTTTGACCTGGGGTTTGACTCCCCTGGGACAACGAAAGGTGGGCCCAGGCCCCTGCTTAATTAGCATAGGTTTAATTAGTGTTAAATTAATTTAGTTAACTAATCGAGCCATCGGCGTGTGGGCCTGTGCCTAATTAACCTAGGTTAGTGCTAACCTAACACTAAACTAACTCTGTTAGTTAGTTGTTTCACCGACATGTGGGTCCCAGCCGTCAGGTTTGACCTGGGCTGGCGCATTTGACCTGCTGATGTCAAACTGATGCCAGGCTGATGCAGAAATGCCTTTTCTGGATTTATTCTTTTTCAGGAAATTCCAGAAAATAGTATAAACTTCTAAAATTCATATAAATTCAAGCGTAGCTCCAAATGAATTAAATTATATATGAAAAATTATCAGAAAAATTCAAGGAATCCATCTGCACCATTTTCATGCATGTTTGAACAATGTTTGTCGTCTTTTTTGGACAAAACAATTAAAAGGCATTTAAATAATCATATATGGAGTTGGAATTAGAATCATGTATTCAAACCAACTTCATTTAAATCATAGCTAGATGCATTAGCTCAAACCACAGCATATTGCAATGTCACAGTCATGCATCATATTGTTGCATTGCATTGATTGTGTTCTTTCTTGTTTGTCGGTGTTATCCCCTCCCGGTAGACGACATTCCGACGACGTGTTCGATGACACCGATGAAGAAATATATTATCTTCAGAAGTGCCAGGCAAGCAAAACCCCCTTGTTCATTCTGATATAATCCCACTCTCTCGCTCCTGCTCTCTTTTACTGCATTAGGACAACAACGATTCATCTGTTACTTGTTGCGGTAGCTGAACCCCTTTATCCTCTGCATGACCTGTCATTCCACAATAAATAGATGAAACCCAGTAGCGTGAGTAGGAGTTGTTTGAGCCCTGTTGTGCCTACTCATTCATGCTTGTTTGTCATGCCTGCCATCGCTTAGAGTTGAGTCGGTCACGATTCATCGGGAATGAATTGGAATGGTTGTGTGAACATGTCCTACTGTGTGTGAGCTAAGTGTGTGAACACGATTTGGTAAAGGTAGTGGTGAGAGGCCATGTAGGAGTACATGGTGGGTTGTCTCATTGAAACCGTCTTCAGGAACTGAGTTCTGTGTTTGTGATCCATGAAACAGTTACTACCACGCATTGGGCCCGAAACCAATGGACCCTCTCGGCTTCTTAACCACCCTTGTTCTCTGTCCGTGAGTTGCAACTAGTTTACGGTGTTTGTAGGATATGTGTTGGAGGTCGATGCGTGGCGCTGACCCTAGGGGTCGGCTATGATGCGGTAGATACACAATGGCCCGGTGTCTGCAATGCCCGTTTGGTATCTCGGGAACCCTGCACACATCGTTCGGGGCCGTTAGTGGAAACCTCGGCGGACTCCCATGGATGGAACCCGAATAGGAGATAAACCTGGAGTAGGGACTTGAATGTTTAGGTAGGCCGTGGCCGACACCCACGTTGGGCTTCCGCTTGAAGGTTGCCGAGTACATGTCGTGTAAACGGCGGTAAGTGGTGAGAGCGTGTGTGAAGAAGTACACCCCTGCAGGGTTAATATGATCTATTCGAATAGTCGTGTCCGCGGAAAAGGACTTCTGGGTTGCCTATATCAGTTCATAGACAAGTGAAAGTGGATACTCTAAAATGCGCAAGATAAGCGTGAGTGCTATGGATGGTGTTCTCGTAGGGAGATGGAAGCGAATCCATAGTGGTGTATTGATATGGTGAATATGTGGACTCGTGTGCGCCACCTCAAAAGAGTTACTTGCAGTCGTAGTTCAGTATAGCCACCGAGTCAAAGCTGGCTTGCTGCAATCAAACTCCACCACCCCCTTTGTTGATAATGATGCATGTGTAGATAGATCTGATGTATGTCTTGCTGAGTACGTTTGTACTCACGTTTGCTTATTTTATGTTTTACAGAGAGACGTCAGTCTCGCTAGTAGTTCCGCTTGGACTTCGACGTTTAGCTTGTTACCTCAGCTATGATCTTGTGCCCTCGGCAGGATGTGGTAGATAGTCAGGCTTCTCAGCCTTTTTCATTTGTAGATGTCTGTACTCAGACATGTTAAGCTTCCGCTTGTGCTTTGACTTGTATGCTCACGAGTGTTGGGTCATGAGACCCATGTTTGTAATATCTCACTCCTCGGAGCCTAATGAATAAATATTTGAGTCGTAGAGTTATGTTGTGATGCCATGTTGTATTTACACATATTGAGCATATTGTGTGTATGTTTGAAATGCTTGGTATGTGTGGGATCCGACAATCTAGTTGTTTATCCTTGGCAGCCTCTCATATGGGGAAATGTAGTCTAGTGCTTCCTGAGCGATAGTAGTCCGCTATAGCCCGTTTCATCGGAGTCCTGCTAGCCCAGCACTACTGCTTTGGACACTTGACTGGCCGGCATGTGTTTCACTTTGTTCCTATGTCTGTCCCTTCGGGGAAATGTCACGCGGTGATATCCGGAGTCCTGCCTAGCCCGCTACAGCCCGGGTTACCGGAGTCCTGTTAGCCCAGTGCTACAGCCCGGATTCATACGTTGATGACCGACATGCTCGATGTGATTCATGTATGCCTGTGCCCATGGGCTAGCGCGCTTTGGGTTCACGACTAGCCATGTCGGCCCGGTTCTCTATCATATGGATGCTAGCGACACCATCATATACGTGAGCCAAAGGCTAAACGGTCCTGCACCATGGTAAGGCGACACCCGTGGGAATACCGTGCGTGAGGCCGCAAAGTGATATGAGGTGTTACCGGCTAGATCGATGTGACTTGGAATCGGGGTCCTGACAACACATAAATGGCATTTATAAAAGTTAAATTTGGAGTTGCATTTGAACCCTTGATTCAAATGGACTTCATTCAAATAGAATGCTAGATGCATTAGCACAAACAACATCACATCTACATGCCATGTTCATGCATCATATTGTTGCATATGTTTGTGTATTGATTTTCGACACCGTACCTTCTCGATAGGTCCTGCTCCGGAGAGTGTTCGAGAGTACCTGTCCAAGGAGCAGTGCCCCTCTGTTGATCTACCAGGCAAGCAAAACCCCCTTGTTCATTCCAATACAATCCCACTCTCTCGCTCCTGCTCTCTTTTATTGCAGGACAACAATGATTCAACTGCTACTTTATGCTGCGGTAGATGAACCCATTCCTCTGCATGACCTGTCATTGCCACGTTAAATAGTTGAAACCCACTAGCATGTGTAGGAATTGATTAAGCCATGTTGTGTTCCTACCATGCCATGCCTGCTATTGCTTAGAGTTTTGTCAGGTCTGATTCATTGGGAATGGATTGGAGTGTTATGCTATGTTCTGATGCTGAGAGTTAAGCGTGTGAACACGATTTGGTAAAGGTAGCGGTGAGAGGCCATGTAGGAGTACATGGTGGGTTGTCTCATTGGGACCGTCCTTAAGAACCGAGTTCTGTGTAAGTTGTACAATGACTAGCTACTACCACACATTGGGCTCCGGGCGCTTCAAGCTCTCTCAACTTATTAACCAACTTGATCTCTGTCCAGGAGTAGCAACTAGTTTCTGGTGTTTGTAGGTAGTGCTATTTTTCTACCGAGTGGCACCCGGCAGGGTGGACTTGGGACAGACTAGGCATCGTGGCCAGGTGTACCTAGTGGCACTCGGATGGTGGGCTCGGGAACCCTGCACACATCGTTTGGGGTCGTGAGTGAAACCCCGGCCGGATCTCCTTGCGGATGGAACCCGAATAGGCGATAAACCTGGACTAGAGTCTTGTGTGGTTAGTCAGGTCGTGGCAGACACCCTCGCCAGGCTTCCGCTTGAAGGTTGCCGAGATACATGACGTGTACATGGTGATAAGTGGTGATAGCATGTGTGAAGAAGTACACCCCTGCAGGGTTATCATGATCTATTCGAATAGCTGTGTCCTCGGTTATGGACTTCTTGGATGCTTATGTGGTACATAGACAACTTAAAGTGGATACTCTAAAATGCTCAAGACAAGTGTGAGTGCCATGGATGGCCTTCTCGTAGAGAGATGGGGATGAATCCATAGTAGTGTATTAATGTGGTGATTAGTGGACTCGTGTGCGCTGCCTCACCTCAAAGAATTTTCTCGTAGTCGTAGAACAGGATAGCCACTGAGTTAAAGCTGGCTTGCTGCAACTAAACCCCACATTACCTTCTTGATACAAATGCATGTATGATAGGATCTGATGTAAGTCTTGCTGAGAACCTTTGTACTCACGTTGCTTAATTTATGTTTTTGCAGATGAGACTTCTGTCTCAGTAGTAGTTCTGCATGGACTTCGACGACTAGCTTGTTACCTCAGCTACGATCTTGTACCCTTCGGAGGGTCTTGTAGATAGTCAGGCTTCTCATCCTTTTTCTTTTGTAGTTGTCTGTACCCAGACATGTAATGCTTCCATTGCTTGTATGCTCTGAATGATGGGTCATGAGACCCCTGTTTGTATTAAATGCTATGTGGCTCTTCTGGGCCTTTATCTATATGAGTTGTTGAGTTATGTTGTGATGCCATGTTGTACAACACATACTTGCATGCTATTCGTACGTGTAACGTGTATTGCTATGTGTGGGATCCGACAACCTAGTTGTCTATCCTTGGTAGCCTCTCTTATGTGGAAATGTAGTCTGGTGCTTCCACTGAGCCATGGTAGTCCGCTACAGCCCGGTTTACTGGAGTCCTTCTAGCCCAGCACTACTACTACAGAACACTTAGACTGGCCGGCATGTGCTTCACTTCGTTCCTGTGTCTGTTCCTTCGGGGAAATGTCACGCGGTGACATCCGGAGTCCTGCTAGTGTGCTACAGCTCGGGTTCCCGGAGTCCTGTTAGCCCAGCTGCTACAGCCCGGATTCACACGCTGCTGACCGACATGCTCGATGTTGTTTCATGTATGCTTGTCCCCGTAAGTTAGTGCCACTTTTTGTTCACGATTAGTCATGTCGGCCCGGGTTCTCTGTCATATGATGCTAGGGAAACTATCATATACGTGAGCCAAAAGGCGCAAACGGTCCCGGGCCATGGTAAGGCGACACAGGTAGAATCTTTGTGCGTGAGGCCGCAAAGTGATATGAGGTGTTACATGTTAGATCAGTGTGACTTAGAATGGGAGTCCTGACAGCTTTGGTATCAGAGCCTGACTGCCTGTAGGATTATCAAGCCAAACTGGTCGAAGTTGAGTCTAGAAATTCTTTAGTTACATAAGTGAATTGATTGTCGAAGGGAACGTAAGGCTCTTTTTAATCCTTATACCTCATGCCCTTCTGATCTGAGTCATCCTATCTTTCCTATGGGGTTAAGGAACTAGGCTTCCTCTTCTGTCTATCAGGATCACGTGCTACTACTCTGTAGTCTCTTAGGATTGGTTGATCAGAGTCATATCCCAGTTCGAGTACCTCCGGTGTAGCATGTTTAGTAATATCTCAGAATCTTGAGTGATGATGTTGAGTATGGTGCTACCCCGTCTTATGCAGAATGTCTCATTTTGAGCATTTTACTGCCGTTATGCTGCCAGAATTATCCTAGGAGTTCGAGAGATACTAGTTTCTTGTGCTACCTTCTGCATCCTATAGTTGATGTTGACTCTGTCCTTGGTTTCGTTTCTCAGGATGTCGTCAGCTAACCGAAGTTCTGTTGCTCGTAGTCGGAACCACGGAGATGGTAGGGATGAGGATCCTCCTGACCATCCTTCGTTGGAAGAGTTCATGTTAGAGATGGAGAGGAACAAGCGTGAGTCTAACCTCTTGTTAGCACGTATCGAGGAGAACACCGCACCCCAGTGCAAAGAGTCAGCGACCATCTATGATTTCATTGGTCTAAAACCACCTACCTTCCATCATTCCATTGAGCCACTCGATGCAAATGACTGGCTCCGTAGTATCATTGACAAGCTGCGTTCTGTGAACGTAGTTGAAGGTGACAAGTTCACCTATGCTGCATATCACCTGGAAGGTCCTGCTAGTCTTTGGTGGCAGAACTATGAGGCTATGCTTCCAGCTGGCCATATACCTACCTGGAGATATTTCACTGAGGCTTTTCGCGAGCATCACATTCCTCTGGCTCTCATTGACCGCAAGGGAGAAGAGTTCTGTAGTTTCACCCAGGGTAAGCTGGCTATTGATGCTTACAGTAGAGAGTTTGAGAACCTCGCTCGCTATGCTACAGAAGAAGTGTCCACAGACGCCAAGAAGTAGGCTAGGTTCCGGAAGGGTCTCAACCCCAAGTTGCGTCGTGATCTCCACCTGCATCATTGTGATACATTCCAGGCTCTTGTGAACAAGGCCATTAATGCGGGGATAGCTCAGCTCACTTACGAGGAGTCTCGTAAGCACACCCGTGATTTGGTTTCTTCCTCCGGTTCTAGTTCTCAGAAGCGCCGGATTTGGGTTCCAAACTCTGGTCTTCCACCTGGGTATGCATCGAGGCCATCTCATGTGGCGCCTCACCCAGTTCAGCAGTATGCTCCACCCAAGCCTATTGGTAGACCGCCTGTCAATGAGGGTCCACGTCCTACTTCAGGGACTTGCTGCACATGCGGAAAGCTAGGACACTATGCACGTGAATGCTCTCAAACCAACTATGCTCCACCCCCGCCTGAGAAGTTAGTTGGCCGTGGTAAGCCATCACGCAAGATGATTAGTGTGAAGTCAGCTCCCACTGAATGTGGACGTATACATCACGTCTCAGCTAAAGACGCTCATGATGATCCGGATGTTGTTCTTGGTACACTCCTTGTCAATTGCCATCCAGCTTCAGTTCTGTTCGATACCGGAGCATCACACTCCTTCGTCTCTGCAGGCTATGCTTGTTTGCACGACATGTCATTTTGTGATATGCCAACTCCACTTGAAATCCAAACTCCAGGGTCTAGATGGCAAACTACCAGAATAAGCCATGGTAATGAAATCCTTGTTGACAGACTTGTATTCCTTGCCTCACTTATAGCCCTCAAGTCTACAGATATTAACATCATCTTGGGTATGGACTGGATGACAGCTCATCATGCCAAGATTGATTGTTACACCAGGTCTGTTCCGCTTACACACCCATCTGGCAAGTTAGTCACAATCTCCACCAGAGTTGCAAAGCGTCAACTCTATTCTCTTAACGCCAGTCCTCTTCCAGACCTTGAGGATATCCCGATAGTTCGAGACTTTCCGGATGCCTTTCCAGAAGAACTGCCAGGTATTCCACCTGACAGAGACGTAGAGTTTGTTATAGATCTTATGCCAGGAACCGCCCCAATTTGTAGGAGACCTTACAGATGGCACCCTTAGAACTAGCTGAGCTTAAGAAACAACTCGATGAATCCTTGCAAAAGGTTTCATCCGTCCTAGCTCTTCTCCCTGAGCTTGCCCCGTCCTCTTCGTCAAGAAGAAGGATGGTACGGATCGGATGGTTGTAGATTATCATCCCGTTAATTTGGTCACGATAAAGAACAAGTATCCGCTCCCCAGGATCAACGACCTGTATGATCAGCTCGCTGGATCCTCAGTCTTTTCCAAGATGGATTTGAGGTTAGGTTACCACCAAATCAAGATTAGAAATGGGGACATTCCTAAGACGGCTTTTGTCACTCGTTATGGCCAGTACGAGTACACCATCATGTCCTTTGGTCTAACCAATGCTCCAGCTACCTTCTCCCACTTGATGAACTCGATCTTCATGGAGTACTTAGACAAGTTCGTCGTGGTTTACCTCGATAATATTCTTATTTACTCGAAGAACGAGGAAGAGCATGCCGAACATCTTAGACTTGTGTTGGAAAAACTCAGAGAGCACCGCCTTTATGCGAAGTTCTCCAGGTGTGAATTTTGGTTGCCGGAAGTGACCTACCTAGGCCACGTGATCTCTGGTAAGGGCATTGCTGTAAATCCTGAGAGAGTTCAGGCCCGTCCTTGTTTGGACTCCACCTGAAATAGTTACACAAGTTAGGAGTTTTCTTGGTCTAGCCAGTTATTGTTGCCGCTTCTTTGAGAACTTCTCCAAAGTGGCCAAACCTCTCACGGAACTTCTCAAGAAAGATAAAAAGTTTGAGTGGTCCCCAAAGTGTGAGCACAGTTACCAGGAACTGAAAAGACGCCTGACTTCTGCTCCCATACTGGTGCCACCGGATTTCACTAAGGACTTTGTTATCTATTGTGATGCCTCACGACAGGGACTAGGTTGCATTCTTATGCAGGATCGCCATGTGATTGCCTATGCATCTCGACAGTTGCATCCACATGAGGATAATTATCCTACACATGATCTAGAGCTTGCAGCCGTAGTCTATGCACTTAAGACATGGCGACATTACCTTCTTGGTAAGCGTTGCGAGATTTACACCGATCACCAGAGTCTCAAGTATATCTTCACCCAACCTGATTTAAACCTTAGGCAAAGACGTTGGTTGGAGTTGATCTCAGATTACGACTTAGGGATTACCTATACCCCAGGCAAGGGCAATGTCATGGCTGACGCGCTAAGTCGTAAGTCCTATTGAAACAATCTTATGTTGCAGCAGGGCCAACCACTTCTTCATGAAGAATTCTGTAAGCTTAACCTTCACATTGCTCCTCATGGATTCCTTTCTACCTTGGTGGCGAAACCTACTCTTGTGGATCAGATCATCTCTGCCGTAAGCGAGGATACGGGAATTTCGGATCAAGAGAAACATTAATAAGGGGGTTGTTGGAAGTTTCTCTATACATGATCGAGGTGTTGTTTTCTTTGAGAATCGCTTGGTGGTTCCCAAGAATCAACATCTTCGACAATTCATCCTTAAGGATGCGCATGAATCTCCTTTCACGATTCATCCCGGTAGTACTAAAATATATCAGGACCTACGCCAGAGGTTCTGGTGGACTAGGATGAAGAGAGAAATCGCTCAGTTCATTGCTAACTGTGACGTTTGTCGTCGCGTTAAGGCGGAGCATCAAAGGCCTGCTGGCACCCTTCAGCCTTTAGCCATTCCTAAGTGGAAATGGGATAAAGTTGGTATGGACTTCATCACCGGCTTTCCAAGGACCAAGAAAGGGAATAACACTATCTTCATAGTCGTTGATCGTCTTTCCAAAGTGGCTCACTTCCTTCCTGTTCGAGAGAGTATCACTGATAGCCAGCTTGCTGATTTATACATTTCTCGAATAGTGTCACTTCATCGTGTTCCACTAGAGATAAATTCAGACTGTGGTAGTGTTTTCACTTATCATTTCTGGGAGAGTTTCCAGAATGCCATGGGAACCCATCTTTCTTTCAGTACCGCTTTCCACCCTCAGTCAAATGGTCAGGTGGAACGGGTCAATCAAATTCTTGAAGACATGCTTAGATCATGTGTTATCTCATTCTGTATGGATTGGGAGAAGTGTCTTCCTTTCGCCGAGTTGGCTTATAACAATAGCTACCAATCCAGTCTCAAGAAAGCTCCTTTCGAGATTTTGTATGGACGAAGATGTAGAACACCTTTGAACTGGTCAGAAACCGGTGAAAGGCAATTCTTTGGACCGGATATGATCCAGGAGGCAGAAGAGCAAGTTCGCATCATTCATGAGAATTTGAAAACGGCCCAATCTCGTGAAAAGAGTCAGTATGACCGTCGTCATAAGGAAATGACTTATGAGGTTCGCGACAAGGCTTACCTTCGGGTTACCCCTTTGAAGGGTACCCATCGATTCTGTATCAAGGGCAAGTTAGCTCCTTGTTATATTGGTCCCTTTCTCATTATCACTAAACAAGGAGAGGTTGCCTACCAGTTGGAACTACCCCCGCATCTTTCTCGAGTCCATGATGTCTTCCACGTCTCTCAACTCAGGCGTTGCTTCTCGGATCCCATCCGCGGAGTGGACCACGAAACGCTTGACCACGAAATGTAGTCTGGTGCTTCCACTGAGCCATGGTAGTCCGCTACAGCCCGGTTTACCGGAGTCCTGCTAGCCCAGCACTAATGCTCCGGAACACTTAGACTGGCCAACATGTGATTCACTTCGTCTGCGTCTGTCCCTTCGGGGTAATGTCACGCGGTGACATCCGGAGTCCTGCTAGCCAGCTACAGCCCGGGTTCCCGGAGTCCTGTTAGCCCGGCTGCTACAACTCGGATTCACACGCTGCTGACCGACATGCTCGATGTTGTTTCATGTATGCCTGTCCCCGTAAGTAAGTGCCACTTTGGGTTCACGACTAGTCATGTCGGCCCGGGTTCTCTATCATCTGGATGCTAGCGACACTGTCATATACGTGAGCTAGAAGGTGCAAACGGTCCCGGGCCATGTTATAGCGACACCCATGGGAATACCGTGCATGAGGCCGCAAAGTGATATTGTGAGGACCCCGATTCTAAGTCACAGCGATCTAACATGTAACACCTCATATCACTTTGCGGCCTCACGCACGGTATTCCCACGGGTGTCGCCTTACGTGGCTTGGGACCATTTGCGCCTTTTGGCTCACATATATGATAGTGTCGCTAGCATCCATAAGACAGAGAACCCGGGCCGACATGACTAGTTATGAACCCAAAGTGTCACTAACTTACGAGGACAGACATACACGAATCAACATCGAGCATGTCGGTCAGCAGCGTGCGAATCCGGGCTATAGAACTGGGCTAACAGGACTTCGGTGAACCGGGATATAGCAGGCTAGGCAGGACTCCGGATGTCACCGTGTGACATTTCCCCGAAGGAACAGACACAGGAACGAAGTGAATCACATGCTAGGCAGTCAAGTGTTCCGGAGCAGTAGTCTTTGGGCTAGCGTGACTCGGTGAACCGGGTCAGAAGGACTACTATGGCTCATGGAGGCACAAGACTACATTTCCCCATAAGAGAGGCTACCAAGGATAAACAACTAGGATGTTGGATCCCAGACATACCAAGCATTTCAATCATACACACAATATGCTCGATATGTGTAAATACGACATGGCATCAAAACAAAACTCTACGACTCAAAGTATTTATTCAATAGGCTCCGAGAAGTGAGATAGTACAAACATGGGTCTCATGAACCAACATTCAGAGCATACAAGTCAAAGCACATGCGGAAGCTTAACATGTCTGAGTACAGACATCTACAAATGAAATAGGCTGAGAAGCCTGACTATCTACCAGATCCTGCCGAGGGCACAAGATCGTAGCTGAGGTATCAAGCTAAACGTGGAAGTCCACACGGAAGTAGTAGTGACACTGACGTCTCTCTGCAAAACATGAAATAGGCAAACATGAGTACAAATGTACCCAGCAAGACTTACATCCGAACTAGCTACATATGCATCAGTATCAACAAAGGGGGTGGTGGAGTTTGACTGCAGCAAGCCAGCTTTGACTGAGTGGCTATCCTAAACTATGACTGCAAGTAACTCTTTTGAGGTGGCGCACACGAGTCCACTTATTCACCATATCAATACACCGCTATGGATCAGCTCCCGTCAACCTATGAGAACGCCATCCATAGCACTCACACTTATCTTGCGAGTTTAAGAGTATCCACTTTCACTTGTCTATGGACTGTTATAGGCAACCCAGAAGTCCTTTACCGCAGGCACGGCTATTCGAATAGATGATGTTAACCCTGCAGGGGTTTACTTCTTCATACATGTTTCCACCACTTAGCGTCTCCACACGACATGTGCTCGGCAGACTTCAAGCGAAAGCCGACGTGGGTGTAGACCACGACCTACATAAACACTCAAGTCTCTGGTCCAGGTTTATCACCTATCCAGGTTCCATCCGCAGGGAGTCCGGCCGAGGTTTCCACATACGGCCCCGAACGTTGTGTACAGGGTTCCCCGACACCAAACGGGCGCCCGGCATACCCGGCCACGTGCCTACCGCATCACAGCCCACCCCTCGGGTCAGCGCTGCGCACGGCCTCCAGCACACTACAAACACTAGAAACTACTTGCAACTCCTGGACAAAGGAGTAGGGTGGTTAAGAAGTCGAGCGGGGTCATATTTAAGGGCCCAATGCATGGTAGTAGTTGTTTCATGGATCACAAACACAGAACTCAGTTCCTGAGGACGGCTTCAGTGAGACAACCCACCATGTACTCCTACATGGCCTCTCACCGATACCTTTACCAAATCATGTTCACACACTTAGCTCACACACAGTAGGACATGTTCATCACCATTCCAATTCATCCCCGATGAATCAGACCTGACACAACTCTAAGCAGTAGTAGGCATGACAAACAAGCATGAATGAGTAGGCACATCAGGGCTCAAACAACTCCTACTCATGCTAGTGGGTTTCATCTATTTACTGTGGCAATGACCGGTCATGCAGAGGAAAGGGGTTCAACTACCGCAGCATGTAACAGTTGAGTCGTTGTTGTCCTAATGAAGTAAAAGAGAGCAGAAGCGAGAGAGTGGGATTGTATCAGAATGAAGAAGAGTTTTTTTTTCCTAGCACTTCTGAAGATAGTATAGCTCTTCATGGGTGTCATCGAACTCATCGCCGGATCAACGTCTAGTGAGGGGGAACAAATACCGGCAACAGAGAGGAAACACAATCAATTAAATGCACAATATGATGCATGATCATGACATGGCAATATGAGTGTGTTGGGCTAATGCAACTACAACCATATGGGTTTGAGCTTATTTGAACCAAAATTCAAATAAAAACTCAAGTTATGGGTTCATATAAATGCAGTAACATGTTTGACCTAAACAACAAAGTTATGTTGCTCTAACATGCATTAAACTAGTAGAGATGGATAGATTGGATTTTTCTGATCATTTTTCATATATAACTTATCTCATTCTGAGTTATGGTTGAATTTCTATGAATTTTAGAAGTTAGCACTATTTTCTGGAATTTCCTGAATAAGAATAAATCTAGAAAATGCATTACTGCGCCAGCATGACGTCACTGTGATGTCAACGGTCAACAGGCGCGGTCCAGGTCAAACCGACCAGCGGGGCCCACTGGTCAGTGACCCAGTGCTGCCCAGGGTCAGAGACGGGTGGGGTCGGGTCAACGGACACGTCAGCATAGTCAAAGCGGACACGTGGGCCCACTGCAATTAGATTTAACCTTAATCTATTTTAGTTAGCTGGTTAATTAGGCGGTGGGACACGGTTGTCATTGACTCCAGGGGTAGTTAGTAGGGTGCTTAGGCCCTAATGGTCGGTTACGTCGGCGGTTAGCCGACGGCGGAGGTACTCTGGCCGTCCGATTCCGGAGGCCGTTCGAATCACGGCTAGGCTCTTCCGAAAGCCCGCAGAGAGGCGTGTCGGGTGGTGCAAGTGGCAGCTGCAGGGGAGGGCTGTAGCGTCACCGGCGTCGAGGTGGGCGGCGGCGGCGCTCGGGCACACGCGGGCAGCGGTGCTACGGGGCACGGGCGAGCTAGCAAAAGGGATAGGCGGCCTCCTGGAAGGACGAGGGACTCGTTTCCATGCTCAGCAACGACGGGCGCATGCTGCAATGGTGGCGCACGACAAGGCAGGCGGCAGCGGAGCTCGGCCATGGTGGCGGTGCTAGCTAGAGCTCGAGCGGAGCAACGGGGTTAGGGGGAGGGGAAAGAGGAGCTCACGGAGAGTTCGGCGGTGGCCTCGGCAAGCTCGGGGAAGGGCTGGTGATGAGGGAAGGTCGACGGTGATCTCGGTGGCCGAACGAAGAGGGCGGCGGTGGTGGCGGTGTTGCAGCGCATCCGGGGCCTCATGGCTCGTCGAGGAGGTCGGGGATGTCGAGACAGAGATCGCAGGCATGGCGAGGGGTCGAGGGAGAGGCGGTGGCCGCGGCAACGACAAGCGGCGGCGACGGTTGCGCTCGGGCGCCAGAGGGAGGGAGAGAAGAGGAGGGGAGAAACACGGGAGAGAGTGAGAGAGCGGTCGGGGGCTGCTACGTCTTGAGCTTGCGTTGGTTTTCCCCGAAGAGGAGAGGATGATGCAGCAGAGTAGCGTAAGTATTTCCCTCAGTTTTTGAGAACCAAGGTGTCGGTGTACTAGAGTAGGGGTACCCTAGTATCCCGTACTCGTGCACGGACAGTTGCAGCACCCCGCGGCAAGGTTTGCCTCGTCACCGCCAATGTCCTCCGTGGCTCCCTTGGAGCCATTCAAGAACAAAGTATTAGATTGAGAAGACAAGGCCCCGACAAGAGGAGCTTGTCGGAAGGCCACCTGTGTACGCAGAAGACAAGGCCCCGGCAAGAGGAGCTTGCCGGGAAGACTCGGAGCGCGACAAGTCTCCGGGCGCGACAAGGATTCGGCCGCGGCAAGGCGCTTGCCGCGGCATGCGACTTCTCTCCGTCTCCGCTCCAGCTCACCCAGCGACGTGTCGCCATGGGACCGTTCCATGCGCGCGTGTCGAGCGGCTGTGCAGCCAGCGGAGAGCAGCGATAAGCGGCGCTGACAGGCTCGCCATCGTGGCGAGCGGAGGCGCACCTGACGGTCTCTGTTACACTGTTTGGGCGACAATGACGGGCATTTATTGCCTTTGTCCCTTGCCATTAGAGTTAGGTATTTTGCACTGCATACCTTTGTTCAAGTAGGTGTACCAACTCCTGTTTTACATTTGTACCCTCATCTATGTTGCCACTGTCGGAGACCCTTGAGCATATAAAAGGAGGCCCGAGTGCAACATAGAGGAGGTCTGGCTGGTTCGGTTCATTCGACCGCCATAGACTAGAGACACTCACGCTTAAGTTTTGTAGCTCGCATTGCTCCCTAGCAAGAACACAATAGATCAAACAAGCAGCAGTAGGAGTTTTATCTCTCCGGAGAGCTCCGAAGCTGGGTAAACTGCTCGTGTGCCTCGCCTCGATCCGCTCTTCGTGCGATCTCCGCCCCCTCCGAACCACAAGGGGCCAGCTCCGCCGGCCCCATAGGTGTCCGTGGGTACGATCAGCCTCCCCGACATCTTTGGCGCGCCAGGTAGGGGGCGTCGAGGCCGTGTGAATCTGATTCGGTGTTCACACGAGCAGCGTCATCAACATCTTCCTCAACATGCCACCGAAGAAGAAAGCTTCAGCGGCAGCAGAGCCGTCTGCGTCGTACCCGCCCTCACCGCAGCAAACGGGTGGTGGGGCAGACGCTGGCGGAGGAACGGGCGCCGACGAAGGTGCTCGCGACGTTGCCAAGTCCAAGGACAAGGCACCGCAAACCTCGGCGTCCGTGCATCCCCCGTGCCCATCTCAGGAGACACGGGACCAACAACGTCATGGCGTTCACAACGCCATACGTTCGTTGGATCGAGACCCTCAAGACCAGCATGCGCGCCAACAGGCTGGCACGAGTGAGATCTGATCGCCGGACGGGTGCTGCTCCTTCTAACGTAGTTAGAAGTCCGAGCGTGTCCCGCCTCGCACCGTTCTCCAATGCCACCCACTACTCCAGCAGAAGCTCTGGCGAGAGCTCAGCTGCTCCTCGACTACCCTCCAACGACCGACAAGGTCGACGAGTGGAGGGCCACTATCCAGAGCCTCATCGGCTTTGCCAACGGCGACGCCCCGCGGCAACCAACCCCATCGTTGCCGGGGCGAGACGACAAGGCACGAGCCGGTGGAGATGAGACTGTCGGAGGTGCAACCACCGTGCACTCTCCACCAAGAAGGCCAAGATCGCCGACTCACCGGATCCACCTCGGCAATGACTCATCGCTGCGTCGTCGGATCCGCGAGCTCGCCGCGATCAGCGCCAAGTTCTTCATGAGCGACAACAAGAGGATGCTCGAACTCGCATCGGCGCCCGAAGAGAAGCACGACGTCGATCCGACAAAGCGCTTGGGCCTGTTGACATGCGCGCGCCGGAGGGGCCAGCGACTTGCCGTCAGACGGTAGGTTGCCCTGCGTTCACTCGTGAGCTGCGGCAAGTCCGATGGCCCAGCGAAAAACTTCAAACCAGGCGTCTTGGGAGAAGTATGATGGCAGGACGCATCCGTCGGAGTTAGCATCTACACCATCGCGGTGCAGGCTGCGGGAGGACGGGACGACAAGATCCTCGCCAACTACTTCCCGCTCGTGCTCAAGCCCAACGTCAGATCTTGGCTCATGCACTTGCCGGACAGCTCCATATCCTCTTGGCAGATCTGTGCCATCAGTTTGTTGGCGCCTTCACGGTGGCCACAAACCTCATGGCCAAGAGAGTGAACTTTACTTGCTCGCCTGAAGGAAGGAGAGTCCTGCGCAAGTTCATTCGGAGATTCAGCCGTGTGCACTACAACATCCCAGACGTCCACCCCGCGCGGTGATCAGCGCATTTCATCGTAATGTGCGGA
Organism: Aegilops bicornis; assembly: GCA_021605145.1. Lineage (NCBI taxonomy): Eukaryota > Viridiplantae > Streptophyta > Magnoliopsida > Poales > Poaceae > Aegilops > Aegilops bicornis. Next base: position 350,889,756 of record CM038672.1, read on the forward strand.
ACCGCAGGATGAGGGAGGAGATGGCGATGTGCAAAGTCAAGGGCGTCGGTGAGCTGTACGCCTTGGCGACAAGTCTGCACGCTACCGAGGAAGGAGGAGACTCTGGAGAGAATGCGAAGCAGGATCTCGACAAGGATGACACCGCCCGGCAAAGAAGGGCCGCGGCGAGGCAACAGGAAGAAGAAAGCCAGAGAAGTGCTAGCAGTCGAGCAGTCCGGCAATGGAGGTGGCGACAAGAACGCCAAGGCTGGCGGCTCCGGCAAGGAGGTTGCTGCTGATGCCAACCACCAGTCGGTGGCGGCCGTCGACAAGCAGGACAGCTCTGGCAAGCAGTACTGCAAGATCCACCGCACCAAGGGCCACGACCTCCAGAGCTGCAAGAAGGTCGAGCAGCTTGTCGAACAGCAGAGAGCTGAGTACGGGCGGTGCGACAAGGAGAAGGCCCACGAAGGTGCTGGGGGAGCAAGCAAGAAACGTCCCGGCCGGGGGAGGACGCCTTGGCAAGGCCAAGCGGCGACAAGGAGATCGACCTCCCAGCGGCCGCGACAAGGATGAAGATGATGACGACGACGAAGACATGGAAGACGCAGCGACGCCGACGAGCAGGAGTTTCGTAAAGCCACAGAGGTTCTTCTGCGTTGACGGAGGTGCTTCCTCGCATACCTCCCACCGCCAACTCAAGCAATGGATGCGGGAGGTCAATGCAGCGGAACCATCCGTAGAGTCACGCAAGCCTCTGAAGTGGTCCAAAGACGCCTATCATTTTTGACATTGAGGACCACCACGACCGCTGCGGATCGGTCGGGTGCTTGCCGATGTTGGTCTCACCAACCATCCGCAACCTCAAGGTCACAAAAATGTTATTTGACGGCGGGGCCGGCTTGAATCTGATCTCCTCCGCGGTGCTCCAGAAGCTTCAAAGCCCTGACAGCGAGCTCGAAGAAACCGGTACCTTCCAAGGAATCAATCCGGGAAGGAGCAAGCCGAAGGGGAAGATTACGTTGCCGGTCACATTTGGCAGCGAGCTGAACTTCAGATCGAGAGGGTTACGTTCGACGTTGCCGATTTCCCATTGCCTTAAAATGGGATACTTGGCCGTCCAGCACTCGCCAAGTTCATGGCAGCCTCTCACTACGCTTACAACCTACTGAAGATGCCAGGCCCGATAAGCGTCATCTCTGTCCACGGTGACAAGAAGGATGCCCTTATCTGTGCCGACAAGATCTACCGGGATGCAGCAGCCGCGACAGACTGCCCAACACTTGCCGCTGAAGCTCCCGGGGGGAAGAAGACCCAGTCCAAGTCCGGCAAGGGCTCTGATGCTCACTCCGGCAAGCGCACCTCTTCAGAGTGCTGCGCTACCGTCGAGGACGCACCATCGAGCTCCACCGGCAAGTGCAAGAAGATGGTGGATCCGCCGAAGACCAAGAAGGTGCCAGCCAAGGAAGACGGCACTGGTGGTACCTTCACCATCAGTGCCTCTCTCGACCCTAAATAGGAAGGCGCGCTCGTTGCTTTCCTGCGGGCGAATGTCGACGTGTTTGCATGGCAACCGTGTGACATCCCCGGTGTTCCCAAGAAAGTGATTGAGCACCGCCTGGCCGTTTGTCCTCATGCGCGGCCCGTCAAGCAAAAAGTCAGGAAGCAAGCAGTGGAGCGCCAAGAATTCATAGCAGAAGAGATCAAGAAACTGGAAGCAAAGGCCTCGTCGAGGAGAGTGCTCCATCCTACGTGGTTGGCCAATCCTGTAGTCGATGCGCCAAGGCAAATGGAAAATGGAGACTTTGTATTGACTTCACGGATGTTAATAAAGCTTGTCCCAAAGATCCATTTCCCTTGCCGCGCATTGACCAGATTGTTGACTCCACGGCTGGATGCGATTTGCTTTCGCTTTCTTGATGCATACTCGAGATACCATCAGATCTTCATGCCTGAAGAAGATGAAGAGAAGACCGCATTCATTACACCATGTGGCACATACTTGTTTCATACGGATGCCTTCGGTTTGAAGAATGCTGGTTCAACATTTGCAAGGGTAGTCCATGACGCTTTTGAGCCGCAAATGCACAGAAATGTAGAAGCCTACATGGATGACATAGTGGTCAAAAGCAGGGACAAAGCAACTCTGGTTCAAGATTTGGACGAGACCTTTGCAAATCTGCGCAAGATCAACCTCAAGCTCAACCCCGAGAAGTGCGTGTTTGGAGTCCCTTCCGCAAGCTTCTCGGGTTTTTTCGTGTCTCAATGAGGGATTGAAGCTAATCCCGACAAGATCAAGGCCATTGAGCAGATTGAAGCACCAAAGCGCGTCAAGGATGTACGAAGACTTGCCGGTTGCGTGGCTGCTCAAAGCAGTTTATTTCTAGATCTGCTTTGGCGTGCCTCGCCGCTTTTTCAAGATTTTGAAAAAGGCAGGTCCAATGAAATGGACTCCCGAAGCGGAGGCTGCGCTGCAGGACTTAAAGAGATACTTGTCCTCCACTCCAACACTCGTCGCACCTAGGCCACAAGAGAAGTTGCTGCTATATATAGCGGCAACCAATCAAGTGGTTAGTGCTGCGTTAGTAGCGGAGAGGGAGGCGGATGACGAGCCCGCAACCACGGCAAACACATCCAGCGACAAGCAGGGGGCTTCGCCGACAAGCTCTGGTCCCGACAAGGATGAGTCCGCGCAGACACATGAACAGATGCAGGAAAGAATGGTGCAGCGCCCAGTCTACTTTGTCAGTTCCCTCCTGCAGGGGGCTAGGTCCAGGTACTCTGGTGTGCAGAAGTTGCTTTTCGACCTCCTCATGGCCTCGAGAAAGCTGCGCCATTACTTCCAAGCACATGAGATCACAGTTGTCACTCGCTTTCCGCTGAGGAGGATCTGCGAGAATCCGAGCGACAGGCAGGATTGTCGAGTGGGCCTTTGGAATTGTCAAGCTTTGGTCTTAAGTTTGAAAGCACATCAACTATCCAAAGCGAGGCGTTGGCAGAATTCATAGCGGAATGGACGCCAACACCAGATGAAGAGATTCGAGACGAGCATTCCCGTCAAAGAAGCAAGCAAAGAGTGGCTGATGTACTTTGATGGTGCCTTCTACGCTGCAAAGGCGCCGGTCTTTGCGTGCTGCTTATCGCACCCACCGGAGAGCACCTCAAGTACGTCGTCCAGATGCACTTTCCCAAGGAGCAAGCGACAAACAATACTGCAGAGTATGAAGGTTTGCTTGCCGGTCTCAGGATCGCCGTAGACCTTGGGATCAAAAAGCTTATTGTCAGGGGTGACTCACAACTCGTCGTCCGCCAAGTCAACAAAGATTACCAGAGTCCGTTGATGGAAGCCTACGTTGATGAAGTGAGGAAGCTGGAAGAACACTTTGACGGCCTGCAAATGGAACATGTTCCAAGAGCTCAAAATGATATTGCTGACGGCCTGTCAAAGTGCGCTGCGCTTAAGTTACCTGTGGAACCAGGGATTTTCGTGCTCAAGCTGACTCAGCCAACCGTAACACCATCGACTGGGCAAAGCAAGAAGAGGAAGTTGGCCTCTGGTGACTACTTTCCGATAGAGCTTCCCGAAGCCGTCGTTGCAAAGGTCCCCAAGATCAACACCATGATCTTTGAGGAGCAATCTGCTCCGGCAGCACCCTGTGGTTTGTTCGTTGAAGCAGACGCTCCCGACAAGTCTTGCTCCGGCAAGCTTGTCGGGGAGCATCAAGCTCCGGCAGGGCCGCAGGTCCTTGCCGTGGAAGCTGATGTTCCCACAGCAGCAGATGTGCCTTTAGTCCTTGTTGTCGAGCCGCAAGCTCCAGCATGGGCGCAACAGATTGTCCATTTCCTTCAGACAGGAGAACTTCCCGAAGAGCAAGAAGAAGCGGAAAGAGTAGCCCGGCAGTCAAGTATGTACCAGTTTGTCGACAAAGATATGCATGTAAGAAGACTCAACGGTGTGAAATTGAAGTGTATTCCGGGGAAGATGGATGAAGCTGTTGGTAGAGATACATGGAGGCATATGTGGTCACCACATTGGGCGCAAGAGCACTTGCCGCAAAGCTTTCCGGCAAGGTTTCTTCCGCCGACAGACCCTCCGGATGCAAATCGCACAAGTAACCAAGTGTGAAGCGTGCAGTTCCATTCCAAACAGATACACCACCAGCTCAAGTTCTCCAGACGATCCCTTTATCCTGGCCATTTTCGGTCCGGGGCTCGACATCCTCGGCCCCTTCCCCGAAAGTCGGGGGCTTTGAGTACTTGTACGTCGCCATCGACAAGTTCACAAAGTGGCCGGAAGTGGAAGCAGTGAGGAAGGTGACGGCACAGTCCGCAGTCAAGTTCTTCAGGTCAATTGTTTGCCGTTTTGGAATGCCTAACCGGATCATCACCGACAACGGCACACAATTTACGAGTCGCACCTTCATGCAGTACGTCCAAGATTTTGGCGCCAAGGTGCCTGCTTTCTGCATTGCTCACCCGAGAAGCAACGGTCAGCGAAGAGGGCAACGCTGAAGTGCTGGCGGGATCAAGACAGAACTTTCGACAGGCTGCACAAGTGCGGAAGAAAGCTGGATCGAGGAGCTGCCGGTGGTTCTTTGGTCGATCAGACGACGCCAAATAGAGCCACCGCCGCATACACCCTTTGCTCTAGTCTATGGAGCAGAGGCAGTTCTCCCCACGGAACTTCAGATACGGATCGCCTCGAGTGCTCGCTTATGATGAGCTCGAGCAAGAGCAGCTGCGACAAGATGACGCTACCGCTCCTCGAGGAGGATCGTCTTTCAAAGCCAGGCGAGCCGCTCGCTTCTGACAAGCTCTGCGTCGCTACCATAGCCGCAGGGTTAATGCCAGAAGTCGCGAGGAAGGCGACCTTGTTCTTCGGCGCGTTCATTCCGCCAAGAATTCAAACAAGTTGACGCCGAAGTGGGAAGGCCCTTATCGGGTGAAACGAGTCACTAGGCTGGCGCTGTCCGCTTTGAGATCCGAAGATGGCGTTCGGTGAGCAACTCACGGAACATTGAGCATCTTCGTAAGTTTTACCCATAGAGGCGGTTGTCGGAACCCGTTCCGACAACCACTTTTTGTACAAGTCTTGCCGCAGCTTGCATGTAATCCTTTGTACAAAGCCAAGGCGCAGACCCGTGCTTGATAAAGCTCATGTGTTGCGCACAACTTGTCAAGTTCATGCTTTCATCATTTTATTGCATGTTTTGGCTAACACTTTGTGCACAACAACCACACCGTAAGCAGAATCGAGTCAGCTGGGCTCCATAACGTTATTTCCTCTTCTTTTCTTTTCTCAAAGAAAGGGAGGCCCCTCGCACAAGTTAACCAGGCGAGGAGGAGATAATACTATGGACGAGCACCGCTCGAGGAACTTTCACCTCATCGGGAAGCAAGAGAGAAAAGCTAAGTTGCCAAAGTTTGAGCAATCAATTTTTAAATTTTAAGTTATCTTCCTCAAACGATAGTACTTTGTATGGAGAACCTGCGCAGAGGAACCAACTTCGCCTACCTGGTCGCGCTTACTTTGTTTCGAGTCCGCTCAACAATTTAAGTGAGTTGCTTGGCTAGTCGCGACAAGGTTGCTTGTCGGAGGAGGCACGCCAAGATGAGGCTGAAGTTCAAGACTCGGCCATGGCAAAAGTGCCCGCACCGACAAGTCCCCTAAATGCGTAAGGCAGAAAGGTACAAAGGAAGAAATCAAGTAGAGGAAATAACGTTGCATTGATTGATTCACCTAAGATAGAGTATATTACAGAATAACTTGTCGCTGATCTAACAAAGTTTTCTAAACATGATCAGCAGCGACAAGAGAAAGATAAGGTTGGTGGCCTAGTCCACGCGGTCGCCCTCAATCCGCTTGATCTTGTTCACCTTGTCCACAATGGGTGCGACAAGGGCTTTGAGCTCCTCCACGCGTTGGCTTCGGGCGGCAAGGATCTGAGGACGCCGTTAAGGTTGAGGCCCGGGTTGCGGAAGGCCACCTTCATCAACACCTTCTCGAGGGCCCCTGCACAAACCTGGCGCGATTCCTCGACAAGCTGCTTCGGGACCTCCTCCCGGAGTCGCCGGAGGCCCGTCGCCACGCCTTTGAAGAATAAGCTGAGCTTGGCGCTGGGTTGGAGATTCTCGTCGGAGGAGTACGCAAGGTCCGCCATCCCCAGCTCCATCAGCTCGTTGTGGATGTCGGCGGCGGTGTCCACAAGACCTTCGTCCAGTGCTCCACGCTCTCCCTCAAGGTGTTCTGGACGGAGACAGCATTCGCCAGCAGCTCCTCCTTGGCCTTGATCGCCTCCAACAAGCCCACCTCCCGCTCTCTGGCGCCATCCAACGCTCTGCGTCGAGTGGTCAGCTTCAGCTCAAGATCCGCCTTGGAATCCTTGGCGGCGCCGAGCTCCTTGGCCTGTCGGCGAGACGGCTCTGCAGCTCGCCCATCGTGTAGGCGTCCTTCTCGCGCTCACGCTTGAGCACGGCAAGCTCTTCGCCGCTCTTCTTGAGGGTGGCCTCGGCTGTGCCACCTTCGCCTTCAGCTCCTCCTTGGCGGCCTCGGCGGCTGCGGCGTCCTTCTCTTCCGGCGCCCGCCAAGCGACTCCTCGCGCGCGGCAAGGTCCTCCTCGTGGCTGTCCAGGTTGACCTTCCGCTGCGCCAACTCGCTTTCCTGCGCGGCGAGCTTCTCGGCAGCCAGCCGCTGCTCCTCATCAGTTGTGGCCTTCTCGAGGATGAAAGCCGTGCGCTCTTCTGCGAGTTGCCCCCGCGCTTCCGCCACGTCGCGGAGGGCTTCTTTGTTGGCGCTCCGAAGCTCCTCGGCGCGTTTCTCCATATCCGCTCCCGCCCTCGCGACAAGGGCTTCCCGGGTCTCTAACTTGGCCTGCCGGGTGCGGTAGAGCGACAGCAGCTTCTTCAGTAGCTGCTCCTCCTCGGACTCGCCGCTGCTGCTGCTTGGCGCGTCCACCAGCGTCAGCCCAGCGGAGGCGAGTAGTTCGCCGTCGAAGGTTTCTCCCTCGACCGGCGCCCTGGAGCTTGGCTCCCAGGGGAGCTTGATGAAGACGCCAGCTGGCCTTCGTAGGCACCGGGCTAGGGCTCCTCGAGTCTGGCGCGGCAGCGGCGGGGGAGTCGGCTCTCGGTGTAGTGCTTGCCGCTCCTGCGGCCTCAGGGCCGTCAGTACGATCGCCCGATCCCTCGCCGGGCTCTGCGTCGGCAGCCTCGGTGGCCTCCTCGCCAACAGGCTCGTCGGCGACGGCCTCTTCCTCCACGACGACGACCTCTTCTTCTTCGACGGCGGCCTCGTCGGTGTTGCTGCGTTTCCTCTCGCCGCGGCCTTGACCTCCATCGGGTCTGCGTCATGACGAAGAAAGAGCGATCAAGCAGATATTCAAAAAAGGGAAACAAAAGAAAGCAAGCCCAAGGGAAATTTTCGTGTAAGGGAATTACCTGCAACGGGATCCGCAGCCATGGCCTCGACCACTGGAGGGTCACTGGCGCCGTCCCTTGCCGGGGTAGCCTCCCTTGCCGGAGTGGCCTCCCTTGCCGGAGTGGCCTCCCTTGCCGGGGTGGCCTCCCTTGTCGGAGGGAGCTCCCTTACCGGGGAGTTCTCCCTTGGCGGCGTAGTGGCAGCGGGCAGGATCTCGGAGGCGGCTTCCGAGCCCTCCTGATGAGGCTGCTCTGCTCCTACACAGACAAACAGTCAGACATCAACGAAGAAGGAGCACCCCTGCACACCTAATAGTAAGAAGAAAACTGCACACTTACTCTGGGGCTGCTCGGAGGAAGGGTTGCTGGTCCGGCAAGGGAGTCTCAGACGCTGCCCCCGTTGCCACGGGAGAATCGTCCTCAACGACGACCGTCGGGATCTTGGCCCTCTTCGCCGCTCTCTAGGCCAGCGTCACGAAAAGGAAAGAGTCGAGCAAGCAAATCAGATTCAAGATGAAGCAATAAAAATTGAAGAAGTACAAGCACAATCTCGAGAAGCTTACTCTTCGCCTTCCTCCTCGGAGCTGGCGGAGAGAAGTCAAACTCCGCCCGCCTCAGTGCGATGAGGCGGGGGAGTGGGCTCTCTTGGCCGCTTGGCGGAGGCGGAGGCGGTGGCCTGAGAAGATTCCGCCCCGGTTGTCGCTGCAGTGTGAGGCGCTCCCATGGCAACCTCGCTTGTCGCGGTGGAGCGCGTGGAGCGGCGCTGCTGCTGTGGGCCGGTCTGTCGCCCCGGCTCATCTCCAACTCTGCGAAGACGCCTCCTCGACGGAGCCGGGGGCTCCGCTGGCGGCAAGTCACTTGGCGGTGGGGAAGAAGCGCCCTCGGCGGGTCCACTCGACCTGGCCTCGGGCTCGACAAGCTCGTCCTCGCCGGCGACCTCCCCTCGCTCGGCAGAGCTTGCCGCCTTCGCCGCGTCCGCCTCCTCCACGGTGAACCCGAAGGCTCAGCGGCAGCGTGCGCCGCCTCCTCCACCTCGGTGGCGATCCTCTCCATCTCCTGGTCGGTGGTGTCGCGGGTGAGCCTCTTCTGCTCGTCGGCGCGGATCGGCACTTCTTGCAAGTCATCAAAGAATTGCTGCACGATCTCGTCGGGGGGCTCCTGCCATGTCGGGACGATTCCGTGGGAGTCACACAGTGGCATCTTGGCGCGGATGCGGTCGAGCGCCGAGTTGTTGCACAAAGGGACGACCCCCCGCGGCAACCTAAACCACACTGGATGGTCGGGGTCGTTCTTGAACAGCTCGAGCAGCACTGAATCCAGCTGCATGACGATAAAGTTCCAATTCAGGCCCGGGCGCATCCTCATGATGTCCGCCGCATTTTGGAACTCCCAAGCAGGCCTCCTCCTTTCCTGCAAGGAAGCTGGCGGCGGCGAATGAAGTCTCGCGCCAACTGCTCCCATCACAACCCGCAAGCCCGAGGCGCAGAGTTCGGGTCACAGACTATCTTCAACCGCATCCTTGGCCAAGTTACTCCAATCCCTGCCGCGCACTATTGGGGTTTGGCGACGGCGGTGAAGGGCTGTGGGTTCTCCTCACGACCCAGCACCAGTTGGCTCTCCACTCCTCCCACTTGTTCGGAACTCCCCTCTAGGTAGGCCTCTTTCTTGCTGATCCTAGAGACCAGGCTATTCCCCGGCAAGTGGCTCTCCTCTCGACGCTGGGAACAAAGAAATGGCGGAAGAGTGCCACATTCGGGTGGACTCCGACAAAGTTTTCGCACAAATGTGCAGCAGCCATGGTCAAGATGGCGTTGGGGGTGAAATCAAGGAGGCGGAGGCTAAAGGTGTTCATTATGTCGCAAAAGAACTTCGGAAAGCGGCGGGCAAAGACCGCAATAGAAGAAAAGGGCGAAGAAAGGGTACCTGTTGGGGCAAAATCAGCGGCGGAGGCGGGAACACCCTCGTCGGCGGATGCGCCTGAGTCTCCGTCGACCAGAAAAGGTAGAAGGCGTCCGCAGCTCCCGTGCGCCGAGCTGCGGGGGAAGATGGCTCGCTCCTTGCGTAGCGCCCATGAGCAGCGTGCCTCGGCCGACTTGACGCCTTTCTCCTTATCGGCCTTCGGAGCCATGGCGAGGAGGGTGGAGGAGGTCGACGGCGGTGAGTGTGCTTGCGGCGAAAGGGGGGCGGGGCGCTGCTCCCTTCGCACCGGAGTAGAAGATGGGAGCGGCGGTGGTTTCTTGACAAGACAGCAATGGCAGGGGTGGTCGGCCTGCCTCTGTTTCCTCCGCTTATAAAGGGGAGGAGGGGGCGGACGTTCCGCTTATATTAATAAAGAACCCCCCACAACCGCGCCCACGATCTCTCGCACGACGCCACGTCCGGTGCGTGCCGTTAGTGGGGATCGTGGTGGGTCCGGGGCGAGTTGCGACGTGGTCGAGGCCGCGCGTGTCCGTGCACAGTTCTGGGCCTGGCCCGACAAGCGCTCGGCACCGTGTACGGCCCAGGCCCGGGGGCTCCTGTCGGTGTACTAGAGTAGGGGTACCCTAGTATCCCGTACTCGTGCATAGACGGTTGCAGCACCCCGCGGCAAGGTTTGCCTCGTCACCGCCAATCTCCTCCGTGGCTCCCTTGGAGCCATTCAAGAACAAAGTATTAGATTGAGAAGACAAGGCCCCGACAAGAGGAGCTTGTCGAGAAGGCCACTCCAGGTACGCAGAAGACAAGGCCCCGACAAGAGGAGCTTGCCGGGAAGACTCGGAGCGCGACAAGTCTCCGGGCGCGACAAGGATTCGGCCGTGGCAAGGCGCTTGCCGCGGCATGCGACTTCTCTCCGTCTCCGCTCCAGCTCACCCAGCGATGTGTCGCCATGGGACCGATCCATGCGCGCGTGTCGAGCAGCTGTGCAGCCAGCGGAGAGCAGCGATAAGCGGCGCTGACAGGCTCGCCATCGTGGCGAGCGGAGGCGCACTGACGACGGTCTCTGTTACCTTTGTTTGGGCGACAATGACAGGCATTTATTGCTTTTTGTCCCTTGCCGTCGAGTTAGGTATTTTACTGCATACCTTTGTTCAAGTAGGTGTACCAACTCCTGTTTTTACATTTGTACCCTCATCTATGTTGCCACCTGTCGGAGACCCCTTGAGCATATAAAAGGAGGCCCGAGTGCAACATAGAGGAGGTTCGGCTGGTTCGGTTCATTCGACTGGCCATAGACTAGAGACACTCACGCTAGGTTTTGTAGCTCGCATTCCTCCCTAGCAAGAACACAATAGATCAAATAAGCAGCAGTACGAGTTTTATCTCTCTGGAGAGCTCCGAAGCTGGGTAAACTGCTCGTGTGCCTCGCCTCGATCTCCGCCCCCCTCCGAACCACAAGGGGCCAGCTCCGCCGGCCCCATAGGTGTCCGTGGGTACGATCAGCCTCCCCGACACAAGGTATCAATCCAGTAGGAGGCCACGCGCGAGTCCCTCGTACCTACACAAAACAAATAGCTCCTCGCAATCAACGCGAATAGGGGTTGTCAATCCCTTCATGGTCACTTACGAGAGTGAGATCTGATAGAGATGATAGATAATATTTTTGGTATTTTTGTATAAAGATGCAAAGAAAAATAAAAGGCAAAGTAAAAAGCAAAGCAATAATAAAGCGTATGAAGATTAATATGATGAAAATAGACTAGGGGACCATAGATTTCACTAGTGGCTTCTCTCAAGAGCATAGGTATTTCACGGCGGGTGAACGAATTACTGTTGAGCAATTGACAGAATTGAGCATAGTTATGAGAGTATCTAGGTATGATCATGTATATAGGCATCACGTCCGAGACAAGTAGACCAATTCCTGCCTGCATCTACTATTATTACTCCACTCATCGACCGCTATCCAGCATGCATCTAGAGTATTAAGTTAATGAAAACAAAGTAACGCCTTAAGCAAGATGACATGATGTAGAGGAATAAATTCATGCAATATGATAAATACCCCATCTTGTTATCCTCGATGGCAACAATACAATATGTGCCTTGCTACCCCTCATCCTTTGGGAAAGGACACCGCAAGATTGAACCCAAAGCTAAACACTTCTCCCATTGCATGAACTACTAATCTAGTTGGCCAAACCAAACGGATAATTCGAAGAGACTTGTAAAGATAACTCAATCATACATAAAAGAATTCAGAAAAGATTCAAATATTGCTCATAGATAATCTTGATCATAAACCCACATTTCATCGGTCTCAACAAACACACCGCAAAAAGAAGATTACATCGAATAGATCTCCACGAGAGAGGGGAGAACATTGTATTGAGATCCTAAAAGAGAGAAGAAGCCATCTAGCTACTAATTATGGACCCGAAGGTCTGAGGTAAAATACTCACACTTCATCGGAGAGGCTATGATGTTGATGTAGAAGCCCTCCGTGGTGGAATCCCTTCCTGGAGCTCGGAACAGGCCCCAAGATGGGATCTCGTGGATACAGAAAGTTGCGGCGGTGGAATTAGGTTTTTGGCTCCGTATCTGATCTGACGGGGGTACGTACACTACTAGAAAAACCCCTACTAATGGCGCACCTAGTATGGCTATTAATGGCGCATCTGTGGTGCGCCATTAATAGCACGCCATTAGTAATTTTTACTAATGGCGCACCTAGTATGGCTATTAATGGCGCATCTGTGGTGCGCCATTAATAGCACGCCATTAGTAATTTTTACTAATGGCGCACCACCTGGCGCACTACATAGAGGTGCGCCATTAGTATCTAGTATACTAATGGCGCACTACATAGAGGTGCGCCATTAGTATCTGGTATACTAATGGCGCACCACATAGAAGTGCGCATTAGAAACATCTTTTTTTTCAATTTTTTTTTTAATTTTTCCAAATATTTTTTTATCAAATTTTTTTTTCAATTTTTTTAATTTTTTTTTCAATTTTTTCTTAATCTCAGTTCACTATGGCTTAATCTCGGGTCAAATCGCACTCCGTGGTCAAACTTCCCGAAAGGTCACCCATCCTCACACTACTCCAGCCCAAGCACGCTTAACTTCAGAGTTCTATCCAACCCCAGCAAATTTCACTTCACGTGCACTTGTTGATATATCTAGCATATAAATCTGTTATACCTTATTGATGTCTAGGACTTTGTTCATGTTAATGACTATGATGAAATTTTGAAAAATATTTCAAACTTCTCGATCATATTACATTATCATTTTTGAAAAAAATCAAAAAAAATTGAAATTAGTAATTTTGAAATTAGTAATTTTTTCTGTTACTAGTGGCGCACCACATCCACGGTGCGCCACTAGTAAGTTTGAAATTTTTGAATTTTTTGCCGCTAGATCTTGAAAGCCCGTAACTTTTTTTTCTGTTAGGTTTTTGGGGATTTTGAAAATGTTTAACGGGGTTCCCCGGTTAAATTCGGATGTAACTTTTCGAGTAGATGATTTTTCATATAAAAACTTTTTCATCCGAGTTAGTATGCAAAAGTTATGCCCATTTTACAAATTCTCGAGAGATTTTGCAAATGAAGTCGAAATTCATATTTGCAAATTTTCCCAACAACTAGACCACATATCACATGGGAAACTTATTTTCTTTTATTTTTTGACATTTTCATCATTTTCTTTTATTTTTTTAAACTGAAAAGGCGATCCCACGGGGGGTGCATTCGGTGGAAGGTGGCCAAGTTACTAATGGCGCACCGTGGGAGTAGTGCGCCATTAGTAGTTGAACTAGTAATGGCGCACCACCCCACTGGCGCCATTAGTAACAGCCACCTTCCACGGTGCGTCGGTGGAAGGTGGCTGTTACTAATGGCGCACTGAGTGGTGCGCCCTTAGTAGTTCAACTACTATTGGCGCCCCACTCCCACGGTGCGCCATTAGTAGTTTTGAAAAAAAATTGATTTTTGATTTTTTTTAAAAACTTAGTAATGGCGCACCAGTGGAAAGTGCGCCATTACTAGTTAAAACTAGTAATGGCGCACCACTCCAAGGTGCGCCATTAGTAACAAAATTTTATTTATTTATTTTTTACATTTTTTTCAAAACTACTAATGGCGCACGACGGATGTGGTGCGCCATTACTATGTCAATTAGTAATGGCGGCGCACTATGCACCGGTGCGCCATTAGTAACAAATTTTTTTTATGTTTTTTTTTCAAACTACTAATGGCGCACCACACACCAGGTGCGCCATTAGTATATTAATGGCGCACCGAGACATGGTGCGCCATTAGAATATAGTAATGGCGCACCACATCACAGGTGCGCCATTAGTAGCCATTCCATCTATAGCCCTTTTTGTAGTAGTGGTAGGTATATATAGGAGGAAGAAGTACGTCGGTGGAGCTTCGAGGGGCCCACGAGGTAGGGGGCGCGCCCTACGGGGGGGCGCCCTCCACCCTCGTGGCCGCCTCGGAGCTTTCTTGATGGAGGGTCCAAGTCTCCTGGGTCTTATCCGATGAGAAAATCACGTTCCCGAAGATTTCATTCCGTTTGGACTCCGTTTGATATTCCGTTTCTTCGAAACACTGAAATAGGCAAAAAAACAGCAGTGCAAATTTTGGGCCTCCGGTTAATATGTTAGTCCCAAAAGTAATATAAAAGTGGAAAATAAAGCCCAATATAGTCCAAAACAATAGATAATATAGCATGGAGTAATCAAAAATTATAGATACGTTGGAGACGTATTAGGCATCCCCAAGCTTAATTCCTGCTCGTCCTCGAGTAGGTAAATGATAAAAAGAGAATTTTTTATGCGGAGTGCTACTTGGCATAATTTCAATGTAATTCTTCTTAATTGTGGTATGAATACTCAGATCCGAAAGATTCAAGACAAAAGTTTGTATTGACATAAAAATAATAATACTTCAAGCATACTAACAAAGCAATCATGTCTTCTCAAAATAACATGGCCAAAGAAAGTTATCCCTACAAAATCATATAGTCTGGCTATGCTCTATCTTCACCACACAAAGTATTTAAATCATGCACAACCCCGATGACAACCAAGCAATTGTTTCATACTTATGACATTTTTAAAACTTTTTCAATCTTCACGCAATACATGAGCATGAGCCATGGATGTAGCACTATATGTGGAATAGAATGGTGGTTGTGGAGAAGACAAAAAGAGGGAAGATAGTCTCACATCAACTAGGCATATCAACGGGCTATCGAGATGCCCATCAATAGATATCAATGTGAGTGAGTAGGGATTGCCATGCAACGGACGCACTATAGCTATAAGTATATGAAAGCTCAACAAAAGAAACTAAGTGGGTGTGCATCCAACTTGCTTGCTCATGAAGACCTAGGGCAATTTGAGGAAGCCCATCATTGGAATATACAAGCCAAGTTCTATAATGAAAAATTCCCACTAGTATATATGAAAGTGACAAAACGACAGACTCTCTATCATGAAGATCATGGTGCTACTTTGAAGCACAAGTGTGGTAAAAGGAGAGTAACATTGTCCCTTCTCTCTTTTTCTCTCATTTTTTATTGGGACTTTTCTCTTTTTTTTATGGCCTCTTTTTTTTCGTCTGGAGTCTCATCCCGACTTATGGGGGAATCATAGTCTCCATCATCCTTTCCTCACTTGGGACAATGCTCTAAAAATGATGATCATCACAATTTTATTTACTTACAACTCAACAATTACAACTCGATACTTAGAAAAAAATATGACTCTATATGTGTGCCTCCGGCGGTGTACCGGGATATGCAATGATTCATAAGTGACATGGATGAAAGAATTATGAACGGTGGCTTTGCCACAAATACGATGTCAACTAAATGATCATGCTAAGCAATATGACAATGATGGACCGTGGCATAATAAACGGAACGGTGGAAAGTTCCATGTCAATATATCTCGGAATGGCTATGGAAATGCCATGATAGGTAGGTATGGTGGCTGTTTTGAGGAAGGTATATGGTGGGTGTATGATACCAACGAAAAGTGCGCGGTATTAGAAAGGCTAGCAACGGTGGAACGGTGATAAAAGTGCGTATAATCCATGGACTCAACATTAGTCATAAAGAACTCATATACTTATTGCAAAAATATACAAGTTATCAAAGAAAAGTATTACGTGCATGCTCCTAGGGGGATAGATTGGTAGGAAAAGACCATCGCTCGTCCCCGACCGCCACTCATAAGGAAGACAATCAATAAATAAATCATGCTCCGACTTCATCACATAATGGTTCACCATACGTGCATGCTACGGAATCACAAACTTTAACACAAGTATTCCTCAAATTCACAACTACTCAACTAGCATGACTCTAATATTATCACCTCCATATCTCAAAACAATTATCAAGCATCAAACTTTTCTTAGTATTCAACACACTCAAAAGAAAGTTTTACAAATCTTGAATACAAAGCATATTATTATTAAGAAAATTACCATGCTATTTAAGACTCTCAAAATAATCTAAGTGAAGAATGAGAGATCAATAGTTTCTTTAGAACAAACCACCACCATGCTCTAAAAGATATAAGTGAAGTACTAGAGCAAAACTATCAAGCTCAAAAGATATAAGTGAAGCACATAGAGCAAAACTATCAAGCTCAAAAGATATAAGTGAAGCACATAGAGTATTCTAACAAATTCCAATTCATGTATGACTCTCTCAAAAGGTGTGTACAGCAAGGATGATTGTGGTAAACTAACAAACAAAGACGCAAATAATACAAGACGCTCCAAGCAAAACACATATCATGTGGTGAATAAAAATATAGCTCTAAGTAAAGTTACCTATGGAAGTGGACGAAAGAGGGGATGCCTTCCGGGGCATCCCAAGCTTTGACTTTTTGGTGTCCTTGGATTATCATGGGGGTGCCATGGTCATCCCCAAGCTTAGGCTCTTGCCACTCCTTGTTCCATAATCCATAAAAAAAATTCACCCAAAACTTGAAGACTTCACAACACAAAACTCAACAGAAATCTCGTGAGCTCTGTTAGCGAAAGAAAACAAAGGATCACTTCGAGGTAATGTAATGAACTCATTATTTATTTATATTGGTGTTAAAACTACTGTATTCCAACTTCTCTATGGATCATAAACTTTTTTACTAGCCATAGATTCATCAAAATAAACAAACAACACACGGAAAACAGAATCTGTCAAAAACAGAACAGTCTGTAGTAATCTGTAACTAACGCAAACTTCTAGAACTCCAAAAATTCAGCCAAAATAGGAAGACCTACGAAATTTATTTATTGATCAGCAGCAATTGGAATCACTATTTTATCACGTACTGGTGATTTTTAACAATTGTTTTCGTTAACCGAAAGTTTCTGGAAATTACAGCAAGATCAAATAACTATTATCCAAGAAGATCCTACGGGTTTAACTTGGCACAAACACTAATTAAAACATAAACCACATCTAAAAAGAAGGTAGATGGATTATTTATTCCTAAACAGAAACAAAAACAAAAAACTAAAAATAGAATTGGGTTGCCTCCTAACAAGCGCTATCGTTTAACTCCCCTAGCTAGGCATAAAAGCAAGGATAGATCTAGGTATTGCCATCTTTGGTAGGCAATCCATAAGTGGCTCTCATAATAGATTCATATGGTAATTTTATTTTCTTTCTAGGGAAGTGTTCCATGCCTTTCTTTAATGGAAATTGGAATCTAATATTCACTTCCTTCACATCAATAATTGCACCAATCGTTCTAAGGAAATGTCTACCAAGAATAATAGGACATGAAGGATTGCAATCTATATCAAGAACGATAAAGTCTACGGGCACATAATTCCTATTTGCAACAATAAGAACATCATTAATTCTTCCCATAGGTTTCTTAATAGTGGAATCCGCAAGGTGCAAATTTAGAGAGCATTCATCAAAATCGCGGAAATCTAGCAAATCGCACAAAGTTTTGGGAATAGTGGAAACACTAGCACCCAAATCACATAAAACATAGAATTCATGATCCTTAATCTTAATTTTAATAGGTGGTTCCCACTCATAATAAAGTTTTCTAGGGATAGAAACTTCCAACTCAAGTTTTTCCTCATAAGATTGTATCAGGGCATCAATGATATGTTTAGTAAATGCTTTATTTTGACTATAGGCATGTGGAGAATTTAGCACGGATTGCAACAAGGAAATACAATCAATTAAAGAGCAACTTTCATAATTAAATTCCTTGAAATCCAAAATAGTGGGTTTAGCAATATCTAAGGTTTACTTTCTTCAATCCCACTTTTATCAATTTTAGCATCATACTCTAAAATCTCCGAATTTTTGGAACACCTTCTAGGTAAAGGTGACTCATATTCAATCTCATCATTATAAAGATTCATATTGCAAAACAAGGATTTGATAGGGGACACATCAATAACTTTCAGATCTTCATCTTGATTTTCATGGGAATTGGAAGAACACGCTTTAATAAAGGCATCTTTCATAGCACGCATCTTAGCGGTTCTTTCTTTGCACTCATCAATGTAAATTCTCATGGATTTGAGAGACTCAATGATATCGCGCTTAGGAGGAATAGATCTAAGCTTTAAAGAATCAACATCAAGAGAAATTCTATCAACGTTCCTAGCCAATTCATCAACTTTAAGTAATTTCTCTTCAAGCAAAGCATTAAAATTCTTTTGTGAACTCATCAATTCTTTAACACTATTCTCAAATTCAGAGGACATCTTATTAAAATTTCCATAAGAGTTGTTGTAGGAATTTCCATAATTAGAGGAATTACTAGGATAAGGCCTAGGATTAAAATTCCCTCTATATGCCTTGTTACCAAAATTATTCCTACCAATAAAATTCACATCCATAGATTCATTATTATTCTCAATCAAACTAGACAAAGTCATATCATTAGGATCAGAAGAAACACTCTTAGTAGCAAATAATTTCGTAAGTTCATCCATCTTTCCACTCAAAACATTGATTTCTTCTATCGCATGCACTTTTTTATTAGTTTTCAGTGTGCCATTGAGAATAATTAACCATAATATTATCTAGGAGTTAGTAGAATCTCCTAAAGTGATTTCCATACAAGTGCCTCCCATGGCCGAATCTAAAAGATTTCTAGAAGCAAAATTCAATCCGGCATGATTTTTTTGTATAATCATCCCCAAATTCAAACCATGAGTAGGGCAATTACGTATCATTAATTTCATTCTCTCCCAAGCTTGTGCAACATGTTCATGATCAAGTTGCTTAAAATTCATAATATCATTTCTAAGAGAGATGATCTTAGCGGGAGGAAAATACTTATAGATAAAAGCATCTTTGCACTTGTTCCAAGAAGCAATACTATTTTTTGGCAAAGACGAAAACCAAGCTTTAGCACGATATCTAAGAGAAAAAGGGAATAGCTTCAATTTAACAACATCATTGTCAACATCTTTCTTCTTTTGCATATCACACAAATCCACGAAGCTATTTAGATGAGTAGCGGCATCTTCACTAGGAAGGCCGGCGAATTGATCTTTCATAAAGAGATTCAACAAAGCAGTATTGATTTCACACGATTCGGTATTGGCAAGAGGAGCAATCAGAGTGCTAAGGAAATCATTATTGTTGGTATTGGTAAAGTCACACAATTTGGTATTATATTGAGCCATAGTGACAAGCAAGCAATCCAACATACGAGCAAACAGAAAAAGGCAAGCGAAAAGAGAGGAGGAGATTGGGAAAGAGAGGGCGAATAAAATGGCAAGGGTGAAGTGGGGGAGAGGAAAACGAGAGGCAAATGGCAAATAATGTAATGCAAGAGATAAGGGATTGTGATGGGTACTTGCTATGTTGACTTGTGCGTATACTCCCTGGCAACGGCGCCAGAAATCCTTCTTGCTACGTCGTGAGCTTGCGTTGGTTTTCCCCGAAGAGGAGAGGATGATGCAGCAGAGTAGCGTAAGTATTTCCCTCAGTTTTTGAGAACCAAGGTATCAATCCAGTACGAGGCCACGGCGAGTCGCTTCGTACCTACACAAAACAAATAGCTCCTCGCAACCAACGCGAATAGGGGTTGTCAATCCCTTCATGGTCACTTACGAGTGAGATCTCGATAGAGATGATAGATAATATTTTTGGTATTTTTGGTATAAAGATGCAAAGTAAAATAAAAGGCAAAGTAAAAAAGCAAAGCAATAATAAAGCGTAGGAAGATTAATATGATTAAAATAGACCCGGGGACCATAGATTTCACTAGTGGCTTCTCTCAAGAGCATATGTATTTTACGGCAGGTGAACGAATTATTGTTGAGCAATTGACAGAATTGAGCATAGTTATGAGAGTACCTAGGTATGATCATGTATATAGGCATCACGTCCGAGACAAGTAGACCGACTCCTGCCTGCATCTACTACTATTACTCCACTCATCGACCGCTATCCAGCATGCATCTAGAGTATTAAGTTAATGAAAACAAAGTAACGCCTTAAGCAAGATGACATGATGTAGAGGAATAAATTCATGCAATATGATAAATACCCCATCTTGTTATCCTCGATGGAAACAATACAATACGTGCCTTGCTGCCCCTCATCACTTTGGGAAAGGACACTGCAAGATTGAACCCAAAGCTAGACACTTCTCCCATTGCAAGAACTACCAATCTTGTTGGCCAAACCAAACGGATAATTCGAAGAGACTTGTAAAGATAACTCAATCATACATAAAATAATTCAGAAAAGATTCAAATATTGCTCATAGATAATCTTGATCATAAACCCACAATTCATCGGTCTCAACAAACACACCGCAAAAAGAAGATTACATCGAATAGATCTCCACGAGAGAGGGGGAGAACATTGTATTGAGATCCAAAAAGTGAGAAGAAGCCATCTAGCTACTAACTATGGACCCAAAGGTCTGAGGTAAACTACTCACACTTCATCGGAGAGGCTATGATGTTGATGTAGAAGCCCTCCGTGGTGGAATCCCCTTCCGGCGGAGCTCCGGAACAGGCCCCAAGATGGGATCTCGTGGATACAGAAAGTTGCGGCGGTGGAATTAGGTTTTTGGCTCAGATTCGATCCGACGGGGTACATAGGTATATATAGGAGGAAGAAGTACGTCGGTGGAGCCTCGAGGGGCCCATGAGGTAGGGGGGCGCGCCGTAGGGGGGGCGCGCCCTCCACCCTCGTGACCGCCTCGGAGCTTTCTTGACGGAGGGTCCAAGTCTCCTGGGTCTTATCCTATGAGAAAATCACGTTCCCGAAGATTTCATTCCGTTTGGACTCCGTTCGATATTCCGTTTCTTCGAAACACTGAAATAGGCGAAAAACAACAATTCTAGGCTGGGCCTCCGGTTAATAGGTTAGTCCCAAAAGTAATATAAAAGTGGAAAATAAAGCCCAATATAGTCCAAAACATTAGATAATATAGCATGGAGCAATCAAAAATTATAGATACGTTGGAGACGTATCAGGGGCTGCGTGGCATCGCGAGGGAGGCCCAGGGCGACGAGGGGGCAGCCAGGCAGGGTGGAGGTGGCGCGATCGCGGCGAGCACATGCCCGGCGTCCTCCTGGCAGCAGTTGGAAGAAGACAAGGGAAGGAGGTGGGCTGGGCCAACAGTGCTGGGCCACAACTAGGCCGCCAGGTTTGCTTTCTCTCTCTCTCCGCTTTCTGTTTTTATTTATGTTTTCTATTTCTTTTGTCTGTTTTTGATTTAGTTAAAATACTAAATCACTTCCAAAACTCCTGAAAATATTTGTGGGCACCTTTTGAATTATTTCCAACAGCCCTCAAATCATTTCAGAATAATTTGAGCATTTAGAATAATTATAGCATTTAAATGCCCAAATTCAAATACTTTATGATTTAATCCAATGATCCGAAATATTCCACAAAAATGTTCACTATTTTTGGTTTGGACTCAAAGCCTTGCCAAAATTATCAAACATTGATGAAGGCAATTTGGGTTCATTGAAAACATTTGAATTTGACCCTTGTTGAGTTCATTTGGTGCTAGGGTTTGATCATCCCCATTTCAAATTTCAAATAAATTTAGACATGATGCAAACATATCTAGCTAGCCTAAGGCCAAGGTAAAGCTAGGGATGTGACAGATATGAGGTGTTACATGCTAGATCGTTGTGACTTAGAATCGGGGTCCTGACAGCTGACTAACCATACAAGTCCCTAGTTCAGGTTTATCGCCTATTCAGCTTCCATCTGTAGGGAGTCCGGCCGAGGTTTCCACTACGGCCCCGAACGATGTGTGCAGGGTTCCCGAGGCACCAAACGGGCGTCCCGGTACACCGTGCCACGTGCCTACCGCATCACAGCCCACCCCTCGGGTCAGCGCTGCGCACGGCCTCCAGCATACTACAAACACCAGAAACTACTTGCAACTCCTGGACAGAGGACATGGGCGATTAATAAGTCGAGAGAGTACAACTAAACAACAATGTCATCATGTTGACCATGGCTCTCCACCCACCCACCCACCCTCCCCAACCACGGCCTAGGTTTTCCGGCGATCTACACTTCTAGCCTGTGATTTGTGGATCTTCTCCACCCATCTTCTCCGGCGTGCTTGGATCTACACGTCTATACCCATCTCCCATGGGTACCTCTGGTGGATCAACGTTGGATTTTGATTTCTCGACGGGCTCCATCTTTGCTGATAAGGTTTTCATTTATTGTGGAAGATCTGTTCATCCCTCGGTTGACACAAGCCATTTCATCATGGTTGTGTCCTTTAGCCGAGATGTTTTCCGTCTTATTGAGGGTTCTGTGGCGGCTGCATTGGAATGAGCGATTGGAGGATCGGCCATTGATTTGTCGGTTCAACTCATCAAGGGCAAGGTATTTTCTTTCATTGTTTCCTGCAAGCAAGTTTGCCTTTGCATTATCCAGTTGAGATCATATGCCTGCCCGCATTTCAAATGTTATTTTCATCTTTGGGGGAATGGTGGTCCATCGTGGAGATGTGAGTTAGAGATCTGGAGAAAGGAATGTGATGCTGAGTGGATTCTGGTTAGTCCCTCCAAAAAGCGTGCTACTTTGGGTTTGATCGCTATGCATAAACCACCACCAAAGTCTTCTCTTAGATCGAGATCTTTGACAAGGAAGAAAATCTCTTTTGCCACGTTCCAGCAATATCCTGCTTGTAAGGGTTATAGATACCCAGCTCCTCAGCTCTGTGTTGACACGATTTTTGAGGCCGGCTATGAACTTAATCGTAGTGAGAAGGTGATCTTGCCATCGCCGCCGGCGAACAACCTCCAGTGGACGGTGGCGACACCACCCATCTCTTTCGGAACGATCAATGTCCCTGCCAAGAATACTGCCGTCATTTCCAGAACTGCACCGATCTGTTTAGGCAATGAGTTGCAGGTTGCGCAGGATGTCGTGTCATCTTGTTGCTTTGCACCGGAACCTCTGGCCCAACATGTATCACCGGCCCAACATGGTGCTCTGGCCACCTGTATGGTTTCTGAGTCCCAATCTACGCCCCAACCATCAGTGGCGATCTTGGATAATGCGGTTTCTTTGTTTGGAAATTATTCTCAACTGATTATGGCCTCTCCTAGGGATTCTGCTAGGGTTAATGATATTATTGATGATATTGTGTTCACCGTTTGGAAGTGCCAGAATCTTTTATCTATGTTGCACCATACCAGCTCGTGCACCAAGCAGGTCCATTGCCGTCGATGCTTTAGATTGGGCCATAGAGCCAAGGGATGCTCCGGCTCTGCGCCTTCCCCAACTTACAAGTGGGTCCCACGAGCCAATTCTGTTTCTCCGGGACGGTCAGCGGAGATATACTCGCCCGGCGCCTCGATTTCCCCTCGGGGGTCTTTGCCCAGTCCTATCACGCTGCCACCCCATCGCTTCCGCCATTGCCTGCAGAGCCACCGCCCATCACGCCGCCACCACCTACCTCACCACCGCTGCCCATCACGCCGCCACCAGCTACATCGCCACCACCGCCCATCTTGTCACCACCTTTATCCCCCGCGGCTCCTTCCTCACCAACAGCTCTAGCATCGCATCCAGCAATGGCCACCTTTGCTCTTGACCCCACGCCGTTCGTCCCGAAGGGTTTCGAGATCGTTGATGGTGGTCCGCGGCGGCTCCCGTGCACCTTCTACTCTCAAGATGTGGCTCCTGATCGTCAGCATGAAGACTACGCCATTGCCATCGTCGAGCCTGCTCCTCTGCCTTAAGAAGTTCTCATCTTCAGAAATATTGTCAGTGATTTTGTCGTTAACAATCTTGGCCGCACCGTTCTTGATGCTCAGCCTTGGATTCAAGGAGTTGGCCTCTTTCGTTTCAATAGCCCGTTTGCTCGGAAAGCTCTTGTAGATCATCCTCCGTTCAATCTTGGCAATGATAGATTTGTTCGATTTGTGCCACATGATGAGGGTATTAACTACAGAACTATCCAAGGTTTTCGCCGGGGCTAGGTTATGATTGTTGGAATACCCCTGGATTATAGGCGCACGTAGTTTATTGCAGATGCAATCAGCACTTTTGGCCGTTTTCATCACTGGCACCAGGATGATCCTCTGCTTGTTCGTACTCTGGTGTACGTTTCTTTTCCTGCAACTACCTTAGTGCCACGGGATGTAGTGTATCGGGATTTTGCTGACTTTGGTCGTTCTCGCATATCTTGGTCTCCTCCGATATACATCTTCTCTGCAGACTTTGCTGATATTTGGCCAGCTGATGAGGATCCTATGCCCTTCGACGGCAACCCACATCCACTCCCTGGGCATCTGCAATTTCATAATCATAACTGGGTTATGCCTGAATTTCTTGAGATTGGTTGGGATGAGTTACCACCACCGGAACACAATCATGCGCCACCCCACAAGGATGCACCACATTATGAGCTGCATGTTGTGCAACAGGAGCTTCTGGATGAAAATCAAGTTGTTGTGGACCAATCGCAAGAGTCGGTCGTCATGCAAGTTTCGGATGATTCAGTTAATAATCAACCAGTGAATGATATGGTGATATTTCAGCAACCTAGGGCTCCAATGCAGCCTCCTTTACATATTGGACAGGTGCTTACTGTCTTTGGGCCTGTCCTGCCTCCTGACATGCAGTGGCAACGCTCATTTGAGAAGCTGATGCCATCTCTGTGCTTTGCTGAAATCCCAAAGTTCATGTTCAAGTCTGGAATTGGGTCCCTCTTGCTTGCTAACAAGTCTTGGGACATTTGCTACAATGGATATGATGTCAGCTTTGTTCTGCCACATGTGCCTGCTTCTTCCAAATACAAGATTACTTTATTTCTCCAAATTTAAAAGGCCAGTTGCACGGCCTCTCTGCTTTGATGATATTTCTGAACCTGTCATTGAATTATCCGAGTCCACTGCTGCCCCAAAGGTGACTCTGAAACATGATCGCAAGCAGAAGTCTGTAGTTTTGGTGGACACTAAGGTTCGTTGCAGTGCACGACTCAGTGCTCTACGTGATGGCTACCGTAATGTGCCAAGCAGTGGCACCAGCAAATCTAAAGGTCAGAACAGGTCACCTCACACTCTGAAGGAGCGCAAGACCAAGTCGGATCAGTTCGATGGAGCTTCGACAGCGCCACCACCAACTGCCATTGCTGACCTCCAGCGTATTGGGGCTCGTCTACGCATCGCTCCGGAGAAGATCTCCGCGGATAAGCTTGTAGCTAGTCCTACTCAATCTACTAGCAGCAAGAGTTCTGATGATTGATTGCATAACGCAGCTTTCTGGTCCATGGCGTACCACCTTAAACGTCATCTATCTTTATTTATGTCTTTATGTTTCGAACCCTGTCATTTTGCTATGCTTAGCTGGTCTCTGTAGATCATTGCGTGATCTACTTTTGCTACAACTTATTATGGTTTGTAATGAATCAGACTGGGTTTAAAGACTGGAAGGTTCTATGTTGGAACGTGCGAGGCCTTAATTCTGAAGCGCGACAGCTTGCTGTTAAGCTGAAAATTGATGAAAGTGGTTGTTCTGTGGTTTGCCTACAAGAAACTAAGTGTATGCATATTGATCATAGGTTCATTAGGAGGTTCTGTCCACGACATTTTGATAATTTTGCTTATGTGCCTTCGGTGGGTGCATCAGCTGGTATGGTCGTTATTTGGAATCCTTCCTTTTTTGAGGGCAAGTTAATTGAGGCTAAACCTTTTTTTATCATTGTGGAATTCCATTCCAAACATACATCTGAAGTTTGGACGCTAGTGACTGTTTATGGTCCATGTCAGGGTCCAGCCCGTGATGAGTTCGTGCAGTGCTTATATAACCTGGACATTAATTGTGATGACAATTGGCTTCTTTTGGGTGATTTTAACTTTATGAGGTCACTTGAAAACCGTAACCTGCCTGGTGGTAATGTCAATGATATCTTTCTGTTTAATGAGATAATCGATCACTTGGGTCTTGTTGAGATGCCAATTAAGGGAAGGCAATTTACTTGGTCTAATATGCAAACTGAACCCCTTCTTGAACAAATTGACTAGTTTTTCACTTCGGTTGCTTGGACTTCGGATCATCCCAACACTTTAGTTCTGCCTCTTGCGCGATCGGCCTCTGATCATGTTCCTTGTGTGGTCACAGTTGCCACGGGCATTCCTAAAGCTAAAGTTTTTCATTTTGAAAATTATTCGGTTGATTTACCTGGCTTTAATGAGTGTGTTGCTCAGGTTTGGGGCAGGTCGGTGGGTAAACCCACGGCTGCTTTAACAATATCTTCCAAGTTCAAAGCGCTCAGATATACCCTAAAGAAATGGCATTTAAAGCTGTACACAGTTAAGGCGCTCATTTCTGATTGCAACAAAGTCATTCTCTTCTTTGATGAGATGGAGGAGACTCGACCGTTAAGTTGGCCTGAATTCAATTTTAGGCGAATAGTAAAGTTACATCTGCAAGATATTTTACACTGGCAGTATGTTTGTTGGAAGCAACGCTATATAATCAGAAGCATTAAGGTGGGAGAGGAAAATTCTAAATTTTTTCACGCTATGGCCACAGAAAGGTACCGAAGGAATACAATTTCTTCAATCAAGAATTCGGCAGGCGAGGTGGTTTCTAATCACCAATTGTTTGCGGGCATGTTTTGGTCTGATTTCAACCAGCGTATGGGCCATGCAAAGGGAATCCAAATGGGTTTTGATCTGGACAATTTAATTCAGAGAGTTGATGGTCTGGAGGATTTATCTTTTCCGTTCACGGATTCTGAGGTTTTGGCTGTAATTAAGAACATGTCGTCTGACCGTGCTTCGGGCCCGATGGCTTTACAGGTCTTTTCTTAAAAAAGTGATGGTCTATTCTCAAGGAGGATTTTGTGCAACTTGTCAAGGAGTTTTATGAGGGGAGGTGCAATTTGGAATGTCTTAATACTTCCTTAATCACCCTTTTCCCCAATAAGCTAAGCCCAGAAGTGGTTGGAGACTTCCGGCCCATATCCTTGACCAACCCGTGTTTGAAGTTTTTGACTAAGCTGCTGGCCAATCGGCTTCAAAAAGTGATCCTGAGATGTATATATGCAACAAATATGGTTTTCTTCGTTGTCGATCTATCCGGGATTGTCTGGCCTGGTGCTTTGAATACATTCACCAATGTAAAGCATCTAAACGCCCCATGATCCTCCTTAAGCTCAATTTCACGAAGGCATTCGATACAATTGAGCATGAAGCCATCCTCAGAATCTTACAATGCAAGGGTTTTGATGCTCGTTGGACTGGCTAGATTGATAGCATTTTGTCCACGGGTTCTTCTTCTGTCCTCTTAAATGGAGTGCCAGGTAATCATTTTGTCTACAGATCTGGAGTGCGCCAAGGAGACCCACTGTCTCCGTTATTATTTGTGATTGCTGTGGATCTGCTTCAGTCGGTGGTCAATGAGATGTGCTCGAGAAACATTCTGTCTCTTCCAATACCAACAAACTCCAATGACTACCCAATCGTTCAATATGCGGATGACACCCTCATTGTTTTGCCTATGATTGATGACCAGCTGATCGCCTTCAAGGACATGCTTAACACCTTTGCAGCTTCAACTGGTTTAAATGTCAACTTCAGTAAATCATCTCTTATTCCAATCAATATGAGTGATGAGGAGGGCACTCGGGTCGCCAATCTGCTAGGTTGTGATGTAGGCTCTATGCCTTTCACATATCTAGGGTTACCCATGGGTACTTCCAGGCCCACAATCTATGATCTACTGCCTCTTGTTGATCGTATTGAACGCCATTTATCTGCTTCCTCGTGTCTGCTGAATCAAGGAAGTCGTCCGCAACTGCTCCAGTCAGTGCTATGCTCCATGCTAATTTATTTCTTGTGTACGCTATCTCTCCCCAAGGGCATCTTGTAGCAGATTGAGAGAATCATGCGTCAATGCCTGTGGAGAGGCGACACAGATAATCCTCGTCAATCCTTGGCTGCATGGGATCCAGTCCACACCCAAGAAGTGTGGTGGTTTGGGTGTGCTTAATTTGGGTCTTAAAAATGAAGCCTTGTTGCTCAAGCATCTTTTCAAGTTTTTTAACAGGTTTGACGTGCCTTGGGTCACATTAATTTGAGACACCTATTATGCTGCTTCGCCGCCGCAGGTCATTCAGAACTATCGCTCATTTTGGTGGCGGGATGTCATGAGCTTGTACAACAAATTCTGCAAGTTAGCCGTCCCACAAGTGCATGCTGGCAACACGGTGGTCTTTTGGCTTGATCGCTGGCAGCTGGGCAATAATGTGGTACTTTTGTGCGAGCATTTCCCTAGGCTTCATTCTTTTTTCATTGATGACACGGTCACAGTCAGAGAGTTTATGGAGCATCCGGAGATCTCGGAACACTTCCATCTGCCACTATCACAGGAGGCTTATACTGAACTAACTCAGCTTCAAGATTTGTTGTCTTCGGTCAGCTTGAATAGGGAGATAAGGACATTTGGAAGTGGCCATCTAAATCTGGGGAGTTTAAATCAAAGATATACTATGAGTCTTGCTTCTCCCACCTGGTGGTTGACACCATTTTCCAATGGATTTGGAAGTGTGCTTGTACGCTCAAGTTTAAAGTGTTTGGATGGCTTCTTTTGATGGACCGTTTGAATACTAGGGATATGATGCAATGTAGGCACTGGATTATCCAGGATGACACGTGTGTTCTTTGCCTCTCTGCTTCACATGAAGACCATGCACATCTCTTCTTTGCTTGCAACTTCAGCCAAAGGGTTTGGAATTACCTTGGGATTTCTTAGATTGCCCAACCTAACCAGAACACATATGAGATGGCTCTTGCTGCTAGGAGGGATTTTGGTCATCCTTTCATCACAGAGGTGGTTTTTACTGCTACATGGTATATCTGGACACAAAGGAATGGGAAAATCTTTAGAAATGAGAGACCTTCCTTCATTTCTTGGAGGAGGAATTTCATACATGATATTTCCCTTTTAAATCACAGAATCAAATGTAAATATAGGGATAACTTAGTATCCTGGATAGCCTCTCTCTCATAGGCCCCTTGTAAGTATATTCTTTTCTTTGTTTTCTTGTATTTTGTAATTTTGTAACTCTCTAGTTCAATGCAATAAAGCACTGTGAGGATGTTGCCTTGCAGTATATAGTCAAAAAAAAGTCGAGAGAGTCAATTAAGCATCCCAATGTGTGGTAGTAGTTGTTCATGGATCACAAAGACAGAACTCAGTTCCTGAGGATGATTTCAATGAGACAACCTACCATGTACTCCTACATGGCCTCTCACCTCTACCTTTACCAAATCGTATTCACACACTTAGCTCACACATAATAGGACTTGTTCATCAGCATTCCAATTCATCCCCGACGAATTGGACCTGACTCAACTCTAAGCAGGCATGACAATGAAGCATGAATGTGTAGGCACAACATGGCTCAAACGACTCCTACTCATGCTAGTGGGTTCATCTATTTACAGTGGCAATGACAGGTCATGCAGAGGGAAGGGGTTCAACTACCGTAGCATGTAACAGATGAATCATTGTTGCCCTAATGCAATAAAAGAGAGTAGGAGCGAGAGAGTGGGATTGTATCGGAATGAACAAGGGGGTTCTGCTTGCCTGGCACTTCTGAAGATTGTATAGCTCTTCATCAGTGTCATCGATCTCATCGTCGGAACCACGTCTACTGAGAGGGGACAAATACCGGTAACAGAGAAGGAACATAATCAATGCAATGCAACAATATGATGCATGATCATGACATGGCAATATGATGTGGTTTGAGCTAATGCACTTAGCAATGATTTAAATAAAGTTGGTTTGAACCCAAGGTTCAAATTCAAACTCCATATGTGAAATTCAAATGTCATTTCATTGATTTGACCTGATCAGCAGGTTTAACTTGCTTTAACATGCATGAAAACAGTACGAATGGATGGACTGGATTTTTCTGATCATTTTCATATATAAATTATTTCATTTGGAGTTACGGTTGAATTTCTATGAATTTTAGAAGTTTTGGATATTTTCTAAAATAAATAAATCATTTCTGATTTATTTGAAATCCTAGAGAATATTTACTACATCAGCATGACGTCATTGTGATGTCTGCGGGTCAATGGGGCCGGTCCAGGTCAAACCTGACCAGTGGGACCCGCGTGTCAGTGTCTTAACTAATTAACAAAGACTGTTAGTGCTAATTTTAACAAATCATCTTAATTAAACCATAGGCTGGGCCCAGAAGTCAGTGACTCAGAGGGGAGTCAAACCTGGTCAACTCTGGTCAAACTTGCCGGAGTTGACCCACGGCTCGTCGCCAGCGAGGCCAGAGACGCTGGAGGCTTCGAGTTTCTTGCTCCGGCGACCAAATGGCCGGCGGAGACCACCTACGTGACGCTGGCGCTCGTGCGCGTCCAGCAGTGCCATCGGCTCGAGCCAGCGTGGACCAAAATGGCAGCGGCGATGACTAGTGCAGCAGCCGGAGTTCGGACAACGACAAGATCGGTGCTACGATGGATGGATGGAGCAGCGGTTGGTCGTGTTAGGATCCTAGGGTCACCCTGAGCACGTTGGGGCGCTCGGCTGCGAGCTTGCGTGTCCGTTGCCACGTCGGCGGCAAGCCGGCGAAGCCAAGCTATCGGCCATGATGGACGTTGCGGTTGCAGGAAGCAAATGAGCGAGGGGAGAAAGGGGTTCGACGTAGGGGCTCACGGTGGACACGTAGAGCAGATCAACGGGCTCGGGGAGGCGTTGGAGATGATGAATCGACCAGCGAAGTCCGGCGAGCAGATGCGGTGGTGACGAGCTCGAAGATGATGGCGTGGGGATCCTTGGCTTGCATACGTCGGCTTGAGATGATGTGGATGAAGGCGAAGCGACTGGAATCAACGGCGAGGCGTGGCGATGACGGTAGCTACGACAACGGCGAATGGCAGCGACGAGGTCACTCGGGTGGTGAGAGAGAGGGATCCAGGGGAGAGGATGAGGATGAGGGAGAGTGTGAGAGCGTCGAGGGGTTGTGTGGCGTCTCCAGGGGAGTCGAGGAAGCGAGCAGGGAGCCAGGAGGTGGCGGGCGTGTGGCTGTGGGCACCGGACACGCGCCCTTGCTTACTGGTACGAGGAGGAAGGCGACAGGCGGGGAGTTGGCCTGGGCCAGCCAGCTGGCCCGCCAGGCGGGCTACGCCAGGTAAGCCAGGTGAGTTTCTAACCCTTTCATATTTTTGTTTCTGTTTTCTAGTTTGCATTTTGTGTTTATCCAATTTTAAATACCAAATCAATTTTATAAATGCTGAAAATATTCATTTGCACTTTCTGAATTATTTCAATGTCCCACAAATAGTTCCAACATTATTTGAGCATTAAAATTATTTATAGTGTTTAAATGCCCAAAGTCAAATACAATACGATTAAGTTCAAAAAAAATCCAGGAATGACCTAGAAATATCTTCATCATTTTTGGCAGAGGTTTTCACCTTCATCAGAAATCATGAACATTTTCAAAGGGCATTTTGGGTTCATTGAAACTGATTTTATTTGAGCCTGTTTGAATTCATTTGGTGTAGGGTTTGGTCATTCCCCATTAAATGTTTAATTGAAACCTAAGCATGATGCAACACAGGATGCTAGCACTAAGCATTACCAGAACTAGGGATGTGACAACGATGAACATACACCCTGCGAATCACTGTGTTCAAATTTGGCATTTTTTTCGGGTTCGTTTACCATATTTAGGGGATTATGTGCATTTTGTAGGCATTAATGCACATAATTCAAGTTCAAACAATCGGTGCATGAAAGGGTGCACAAGAACGGCCTGGAAACCCATGCTCGTGCCATTTAGTAAATTCTCATGCCTTTTACGAGGAATGGACAGATGTTTCGATGAAATGTGTGGCAATAGTAAACCACAAAAAAATGAAATAAATGCTTGAAAAACATGACGCCTGGCATGATTCCATGGTATGGCCTCACGATCCCCTGGTAAAATTTGAGAAGGTTTGGCTTATGTCATCATTCACGCCCTTCATAAATCGAACCATCACCGAGGAAGTTCCATGCTTTCGAGAGGGAAATCACCAAGATTGAAGGGGAATCCAAATTTTCTTCGTTCTTTCCCGTTGAATTTTTTCTATGATGAACATACACCCTGCAGATCACCATGTTCAAATTTGGCATTTTTCCGGGCTCATTTATCATATATAGGGGATTATGTGCATTTTCTAGGCATTTAGCGCATATAAAGCAAATCTAGCTACAGCTGCATGGGTGTGATGTGAGGGACGGGGACTGCCGTTCGATCATGGCGCGTCAATGCACACGCGCGATCCGCGTGGCTGGGGTTCCGGCCAATCATAACACAACACACAATAGGATCAACGCACATGATCTTCGGAGGCGACGTAGATGAACCGTGTGCAATAATGAACAAGCAAAATTGTAAGGGAAGCCAAATTTCCTTCGTTGTTTGTCGTTGAGCTCTTAAGAACCACCGCACTATATGGCTGTCGGGCCACTCCATGCCAGAGCTCTCTCCAAGCATCGTTAATGGCACAGCGACACACAATAATTGGTAAGGAAGCGATGGCATCCCGCTGCGCCGCGTTCCGTGCCGCCTGCAACCGCACATATGGTAAGGAAGCGATGGCATCTCGCGGCATAGAGTTCATCATCGCCGACGACCGTACAAGTACGTGGGCGGTGTTACAGTTGTGTCAAATATTATTGTACAAATTAGTTTACAGTTGGACTTGGGGTCATACAGTGTGTAGATAGGATATTGAGTCGTGTCCAAGTAGGACACTTGTATCCTAGGCCTCTCATATATAGTGGGAGTATACACATGATGTAACCTATGCCAACATAATAGCACGGGCATGCAGGGGAGCAGGCGGCGTGTGCCGGTGCTCGGGCGGCCAGGGTGCGGTATTGTGACAGTGTCATGGGGAGGAACTCCCGTAGTCATGCCACGGGGACGTAGCCATGATGGTGAACCTCGTTAACAAATCTCAGTGTCATGCTTTTGTGATTGCTTGGTCCTCAGTAGATCGACGGATCGCCTCAGATTTATTCTAATAAGTGGTGTCATGAGCAAGGTTTCGAATAGGCCGCGGAAGTTTATTTAGAGGAGAGCGATGAAGACCGACGGCTGTTGATACGTGCAGCAGCGATTGGAGATCGTCGTGTATAAAGCAATCTAGAGATGAAGCAGATTCACAGATTGATTACAAATAAGTCGCTGTGTCGCCATGTTCGAAGCTCAGTTCGATGGCCAGCGGCTGGAGCGATTTGGAGTTGGACTATTGATCGAGAGGCAGTTGATACATGTGGCTTGTTTTTTGCGAACTTCTTCGAGGCCGAATTGATGGACACGTAAAAGTCAGATCTGATCTGTGTGGTGGCGCATTCAGGCGTGCAGCACCAGGACTCCTCCTTAGCAGCACGCACAAGGTGGCTTCCCGGTGCTGGGGTCATACTAGTCGAGGGGGCATGACATGGTGCATCTGCTAGCGGCCCAAGCGCTGGCACAGACAAGCGGCAGGTTTTCCTGGCGGAGGTCTCGACTCAGACGGCTCGTGGTCCAGCTGGGATTACGAAGGCCGGCTGGTGTTGTGCGCGCGGGCGTATGGTGGATGGAGCAGTGATATGCATCCGTACGAAGGTTCAGCCAAGAGTTGCAAAAGCAAGTAGACATGTGATTTGTTGGGAGAAAAAAATAAACATGCACTAAGGAATGTACGTGGCTTTGGGATGCAACATGATTAAAGAAAAGGATCGTTGGGAGTTTATGGAGATATGCTTGGTGTACCCATGGAGACTACCAGGAAATCCGCTTTTCTTTTTTGGATGTGTTGCTAATCATGAACGATATTTTACCAAAAGGTTGGAAGGTTAACGACGTGCGTATAAGGCTTAGAGGAGCCTGGAGTGCGGTGTGGAAGGATCATGCGTACACAGGGAGTTAAAGCAATGCACGGAGATATGGGGAGGCGGACACGACAGAGGGTGGGGTGGTTGCAGTCCGATAATTTCGGCTGGGTCGGACTGGATTGTCTTATGGACTGACATGGAGGTTGGTCAAAACAGAAGACGGCGGCGATTTCAGTGGCGACGACATAGGAGCGTGATGCTGATTTTTGGCCGGCTTCTGGGGCGTGGAAACATGTGGTGCAGGCCTGAGGGCTTGTACCCCTTTGATAGACTATGGCGCGGGGTTGATTCAAGATGGTGCACATGAGAGCTTGGAGTGGACGGGGCGTGGGGGTGGCACGTACGACCACCATGGAGTCATGTTGAAGGTGGATCTGGAGTCTGATGGACAACTTCAATCTGTGCTGATGGAGGGGATACGGTGCAAGACATCAGAGAATCGAAGCCTATTTCAGTGGGATAGCGAGAGACACGTGGATTGCATTGGGTACCAGTGGTCTGGTGGAGACATGATTCTCGGCATCGGTCGGTGATGATCGGTGGTTCTCTGTAGTGGGGTTTGAGACAGTGTGGGCTAGCTACCCAGGAGAATCGACCAGGACAACATAGGATCCACGCGGTGATAGCGGCGAGGCATGCGGTAAGCATGGAAACAGCGACAGGCCAAGCCACTGGTGGTCAGACATGTGGTTAGACAAATTATACAGGGGGTGCTGAAGCTATGTTGACGAGTACCAGATTCAAGTTGGTGACTGGGTCTATCGGTGCCGGTAGATGGATAGGAGTTGACCATGGAGAATCTGAGAAAGTGGCGGGAAGTCTGAAATTTTCAAAACCTGAGAGAGTACATGGCCGTATATTCTGTGGTGTTCAGTGCACATGAAAAAGTGTGTATGACAAGTACAGAAGGAGGCGTAGTGCTCTAGTTGTGGGACATGCCTGAGACTATCCGAGAAAAGGGTGAGACAACTGTGAATTTGACTCAGGGTGACACAGGGAAACGATGAAATTCCTTCAACTTTCAGACAAGCCGTCAAGAAAGGGAGGATGTTGAGTTTAGTTAACTCTTAAATGTTGCATCCAATATGTGTGTTGTTCACCTTCACGCATGTCAATCATTGGTGTGTGGTGGCGTTGAGCAGATACTCCAGAAGTTGGGAGCACAAAGTAGAGTAAAGATGAACTTAATTTTACTCAGGTGTTGTCTGTGAAGAAGACGAGAAGGGACTACAGTTGCAAGTGGAGTCATATGGAGTTTGGAAGTAGCAGTTGTGCTCATGGTGTATCTCAAGTCCAATGTACATGCAGGTTCGCCGCATGGATGAATCCATGGTGGTGTAGAATATTCGGCAAGGTGAACTTTGTTAGAGTTGTGTCGAATATTATTGTACAAATTAAGTTACAGTTGGACTTGGAGTCATACGGTGTGTAGGCAGGATATTGAGTCGTGTCCAAGTAGGACAGTTGTATCCTAGGCCTCTCATTATAGTTGGGGTAGACACACGATGTAACCTATGCCAACATAATAGCACAGGCACGAGGGGGAGCCGGCGGCATGTGTCAGCGCTCGGGCGTCCAGGGTGCGGTATTGTGACGGTGTCATGGGAGGAGCGCCAGTAATCATGCCCTGGGGACGTAGCCATGATGGTGAACCTCGTTAACAAATATCGGTGTCATGCTTGTGTGATTGCTTGGTCCTCGGTAGATCGATGGAGCGCCTTGGATTTATTCTAACCGGCGGACTTTGATGCTGCCATGGCCGAATGGGTGGTGGATCTAGAGGCGGCTATAGCCGCACAGAAGGAGCGGAAAAGGCAGAAAGCAGTCAAGAAAAGGGAGTCCCGCCGGCACAAGAAAGAAGAGGCCGCACGCCCTGCTGAGGTGAGCTCGGCGGAGACCGAAGCATGGTCGAATGCCGCCTACAAGGCTGGGAAGGAGAACGACGGCGTCCGGCCAGCATGCCCCGATGGCAGCATGTGAGAAGTAGTTAGTGCATGTGTTGCCCGTAAGTTTGTATAATTAATTACGAGCATCTACCATTACAACATATGTACTAGTTTTAGAGCAAATTACCAGTAGTACTTTAATTTGGTACTATCTATTATTAACGTACAACATTGGTAAGTGCATCCTTTGAGGGATTTGAGCGTTAATTAGCGTGTGTTCACTGAAGTTTTGTAGCCGCACCCCGGCCCTAAATACTCCCGAAACATCCGCCCGCAGCCAGCGGAGACTAGAGCTGGACGCAACTTGTTTTTAGTCCCACATCACCGCGCGAGTTGGCCGCACACCGACTTAAATTGCCGTGTCGGCGTATGGTAGCAAGCTGCTCTCTTGTTGCATAGGATCAAATCTGGCTATGCAAACGAGGCAGATTGACACTTGATTGCATTTCATAAACCGATGATTGATCATCGGGTGTCACCTTGCCTCGTTCATGTACACTGAATAATCCTGATACGATGAAAGAGATTTTTGAAATTAGGTGCGGTTGGACATGCTAATAGATATAAAAATTATTAGAGGATCACAAAACACACGGTTTCTATGGCGTACCCGTGTGCGTTTTTTTGCGTTAATGATCCATAAGTTAGTTTCCTGTGCGATGTTTCGTAATAAACCAGGCGTACCATTGACGGAAAAAATCAACTACCCATGTACAATTTTTGAACACGGGATCTGCCAATTTTCTCCTCTCTCGCACATGAGTATCTTACGCGCTTCGTTTGTGCTGTGTGTTTCCCCCGCCCAAGTTTCAAGTTTCGTAGCGAAATTTTCATTTTGCTCGCGATTTTAGAATTTATTTGACCCACCACATCCCTACCCATCTAATTTCCTCAGTATGTCCCCCCTCCCCCACCCCCTACCGACAGCTCAAACCGGCGCCATCGCAACCACAACTTCAACCAGATCTTCATTCTTCCCGAGCATCGTCGATCTAGTCAGGTAACCCATGGAACTCTATCATGGCCCCTTCCCGATTGCTTAAATGGGGCCTGCAAAACATCCTCATGCCTCCAAATCCCCACTGCGCTTACCTCTAGAGCAACGCGTCGCAAGCCTAACCACATATCATGTGGAGGTCTAGGAGCTGATGGCGGTCGATGGCGCGATGGCTGTTGTGTGTGTTGACCCGGAGGAACACCCCGCCTCCACCACCGCTGACTTGGTGAAGGCTCTGGCCCAGATGAATTGCCCCAACCACTACCTCTCAGGACTTACCAGGTATGATCTGACCAGCTCAATCTTACCAATACCACTCGCAATGGCTATGTTATGTATGGTTGTTGTATTAAGCATGTTCGTGCCTTGTTTATTTCACTACTGCACACTGTGTGATGTTCAAGTATTAACTGTCCAGCTCAATTTCATCATTACCAGCAACAAACTTACAATACATGACTCAGGATATCACTAGAGATGCTACCCATTTGTTATTTTTGGTGGATGCTAACCATGTTGTACTTACCATGCCAGTCCATGTACTTACGCAGGGTCATAACGGGCGATGTTGTTGTTTGCCGTCGAGGTTAGGTGCATCCCATATCTTACAGTAATTCACATCATTTTTGCAATTGCAGTTTGACTTCTAACATTTACTGGTTGCCTGTAGGTACACATGTCAGCGACACTGATCCATGGTTTCACGCGGAGGAACAACTCGCCTGCACCGCCACTGAATTTGGGCGGGCTCTGGCCAAGATGAAGTGCCCCAACAACTACCTCTCAGGACTTACCAAGTATGAATCTTACCAATATCAGTTGCTATTAATGGCTATGTTTTGTACGGTCGATATATTAAGAATGTTGTAGTAAACATGCCTAACACGTTTTCGCTATTTTCCCTAACTTTTTCTAGACAACTGGGCCATTCTCTGCTCTGGCAGCACCATCCTTGCGATGTTTAACTTTGCCAATTGCATTTTTATAAGTAACGGTTTCAATGGCTATTAAGCCTTTTGCAATTAACAGTTGTATCCATTTTTAAACAGTTGTATTTCAATGGCTACAAACTTACAAAACATGACTTAGGATGTTGTTAAGCCTGTTGCAATTAATAGTTGTATCCATTTTTTAATCTATCCCTTTGCTACCGTTCTACTCTCCACAATGAAGATATACTAGAGATGCTACCCATTTGCTATATTTATTGGATGCTAACCCTGTTGTACTTAATATGCTTTTCCATGTACTTACACAGGGCCATGACGGGTGATGCTGTTGTTTGCCATCGAGGTTAGCTATATCACATGTCTTACAGTATTTTACATCATTTGTGTAATTGCAGTTTGGCTTCTAACGTTTACTTGCTTTTTGTAGGTACACATGTCAGCTGCACTGATAGACTCTTCGACCCAGAGGAACACCTCACCTCCGCTGCGGCCAACTCGGGGTGGGCTATTGTCCAGATGAAGTGTCGTAGCCATTACCCCTCAGGACTTACCAAGTATGAACTCACCAGTTGAATCTCACCAGTACCAGTTGCAATGGCCATGTTTTGTATGGTTCATGTATTAAGCATGTTTTAGTAAACAGGCCTAGCCCTTCTTATATATTTTCCCTACCTTTTAAAAGACAACAGGGCCATTCTCTGCTCTAGTAGCACCTGCCTTGCGATGTTTAACTCTGACAATTTCATTTCTATCTGTACCAGTTTCAATGGCTATACTAGGTTGTTTGTTGCTGTAAACAATTCTATCCATTTTTAATCCGTCCCTTTGCTACAGTGCTACTCTTTTGCAATGAAGATATCACAACAGATGCTGCCATTTTAATACCACTTGCTATTTTTGGTGGATGTTAACCCTGTTGTAGTTAACATTGGCTTTCCATGTACTTACACAGGGCTACAATGGGCGATGCTGATGTTTGCCATCGAGGTTAGTTGCATCCCATGTATTATACACCATCTGTTCCTAAATATAAGTATTTTTACAGATTCCAATATAGACTAAATACATACCAAAATGAGTGAATCTAGATACATGTACATATGTAGTTCATATTGAAATCTCTAAAAATACTTGTACTTAGGAATGTAGGAAGTTGTATTTTACATCATTTGTGCAATCTCAGTTTAGCTTCTAACATTTACCAGTTGCTTGTAGGTACACATATGAGTGCTACTAATCCACGCTTCGATCACTTTTGCTTATGGGGCAATGAGATATTCATGAACAAGCGTCAAGTGAGGAAACTAAGAAAGATTGTTAGGTGAAAGAAATGGGTGATGGGAATTAAGCTCTTTATTTACACTTTGTCCAAGACAATAGTGAACTTTAGGGTGGTAAGTAATGTTTGCGTTTTCTCCCTGCCCACAACAAGTTACTCTATTAGACCTCAGTATCTAAAAGTTTTCTCTTCTCAATGGTTTCAGAAGCTATTTACTAATGATTACGTTGCAAACTACATGACCGTAGTGGAGGCCACTAAGGTTAAAGTATATAATTCATGCTACCATTATAATGCTCTAGATGTCTTCCTGAAGGCGGTGAAGGATGGGCGGGTGATCGTTACATGGGGTTGGACAAAAGTTGTTCATGCCTATGGCATGTAGGAGGGCACATTATGGGCATTCCGCTTCTTCAACACCATCGGCAGCAAAAATTATTTACACTTGTCTCTTCACCTTTACCACCGCTAAATATTGTGGTTCATCATGGTTAATTGCTGTTTAATCCTGTAATTACTGAACATATTGTACTGACAATTTTATTTATGGATTCATTGTTGAAGCACTATGCTGAGAATTTGAATTCGATGTTTCATACTTCAAAAATTCCAATTTGAATAATAAATTCAAGGGAAATATAACATTATACCGAAGCTAATAAAATAAAGTGCACACAGTTAGAAAGAAAACGTCATGTGTCGTGGAAGTGTCACGGCAGATGTCCTCATGGAAGGACTTAGCTGTGGAGCCATTGCGACGAGTTTAGCTTAAAGGGGTTAAACAGGACAAAGGACATGTGGAGTTTATACTGGTCCGGCCCCTTGCGGTGAAGGTAAAGGACTAGTCCAGTTTGAGGTGGTATTGCTAGCGTTTTGATTACTAGGGAGCAAATACGCTTTGCCAGGCT
The DNA here is from genome assembly GCA_021605145.1 of Aegilops bicornis. Taxonomy (NCBI): domain Eukaryota; kingdom Viridiplantae; phylum Streptophyta; class Magnoliopsida; order Poales; family Poaceae; genus Aegilops; species Aegilops bicornis. The sequence continues at coordinate 350,929,561 of CM038672.1, forward strand.
CTCGATCTGTTTTTTCTTTTCCTAAGCCGCTGCCGGGTCGTCCCCTTATATACATGGGTTGACGCCCTTCGGCCTACAGAGTCCCGGTCGGCTCGTACAAACGTGTCCGGCTCGGTGACTTACCTTACATGCCTTACAATACAAGTTTACATATACCTGGCGGTTTATACTCATGGGCCTTAAGCCGCCTCTCAGTTTGGTCCTTGAGTTGCCTTCGGTCTCCGGGCCTTGTCCTCTGCATAGTAGACTACCATCTTAAGTGTCTTCATGGGCTTTGTCTTGATAAACCGCCAAGGACTTAACCCGGCCCCTCCTGGGCGGGTTAACCCAATAGTTATATCCCCAACATTAGGCCCCAGGTTGATTTGAACTTGTTCATGTCAATCTTTAACACTTAGGAAAATCCCTCTTCATCTTTCTTTGAAAACATTGTAACCCGCGATGATGTCATCTCCGGAAATTGCGGTAACCCGCCGTGATGTCACCTGCAATTAATACTGCACACGGCCAAATATTAATAAATCTTTTTCTTTCCTGACCCTCCAAAAATCGAGGCGCCCACACCTTCACACATCCACTTTTCTGTCTCCTCGATTCCTGCGCATGCCACTTATCTGTCCAGCCTTATAAATAGGGCCACGGGTTCACTTTTCATTCTTCCCCTTTTCCTTCTCGCCTTCTTCTTCCTCCTCGCGACGCTCCAGCATGCCTGAGCTCTGCCGCCGTCGACCTTCGTCTCTTGAATCGACTCCGGCCGCTGCATCACCCTAAACGGACCAGAAACGCCGCGGCGCTCCTCCGCTGTCAATCAGCGTCGGTAAGTCTTCCCCTTTCCCCTTTATAGATCTGCGTTTAGGGTTTCTCTATTCGTCGGTGTTCATCACCATTCTCCCTTTCTCCATCCTAGATCGCATAGGTTTGATCTAAAAATAGCACATACCTCGCGCGGCAACAGTTTTAGCACTTATTTTTGAAATCAAACCATATCTTTCTTGCCATAGATCTCATCTTAACACCCCCACTCTTCTGCTGCCGCCACCTTAGGTTTAGATTTTATTCCATTTTTCTAAATAGCTGCAGATCCAATCTTATAGCTTCAATCTACGAAACATGTTTGTGCCAACACTTAGTAAAAAAATTCTCTTGTCAGATCTTGAATACTAGTACGTGTCATGGCGCCTTACATGTCCGACATACAATTATTCATATATCATTAGTCCTCACTTAAGCCGCCATTTTGAATGTATACTGCAACTGTTAACTTGTGATTTCACCAACCGACTTGAACCGGCAAATTGTTCCTTTCCTTTAGGTTTTCTCTCTTCACAATGCCGCCAAAAACAACCTATACATGCAATTGGGTCCTCTCTGTTGTCACTAAGAGCTCATTCAGAGACTTTGTCAAAATCGGGTACTTGCCCGCAAAGAGTGTTATGCATTACCGTGCTCCTGAACCAGGCAAAGAAATACCTCAGCCAAAAGAAGGCGAAGTCATTGTATTTACTGACCAGATGAACCGGGGCTTCTCACCACCCGGCTCTAAGTTTTTCCGAGATGTTCTGCACTTCTTCCAACTCCATCCTCAAGGCATCAGACCCAACTCCGTGTCAAATATCTGCAATTTTCAAGTCTTCTGTGAAGTATACCTTCAAGAGGAGCCCAGCATCGACCTCTTTAGGGAATATTTTTATTTGAACCGCCAGAATGAGTTCACGAATGGGCCCAGCTTGGAACTTGGTGGAATCTTGATTCAACGCAGAAGAGATGCCATCTTCCCTTATGCATGCCTGCCGAGTCACCCAAAGGATTGGAATAAAACATGGTTTTACTACGAAGATATCTCTCCGGCTGACGAGAATCCACTGCCGGGTTACCGTGTCGAGTGCCTGGACTCAAATCACAATCTTCTTGAGAAAATTACCACCACTGAACGGGCAAAACTTGCTCCTACTATTGCAAAGGTTACAGCTCTGCTAGGAAACGGTTTAACTGGCATTGACTTGGTCAGGTGCTGGGTTTCTTGGCGGATCATACCCTTGAGTCGTCACACCGGCTTAATGTGTACTTAGACTGCTGGTGCAAAGGATCTGCTGCGCCACAGGTCCACACCATTAACTGATGAGGTAGTTAATGAAATGGTTAAGTCCCTTCTAAATGAAGATCCGGAAGATTGCGTTAAAGTGGGTTTGGCCCCTTTCTGCAAGCTTAACCCGCCATAGGATGTGAGTCTCTGAACTTATTTACCTTTACCTCATTATTCAAACATTTATTAACTCAACCTTTTATGACCTTTACAGGCTAAGTCTGACTTTTGGAAAAAGAAATATGATCATGAAGCTGCCAAGAAGGCCAGGGCTGCCAAGAAAGCCTCCAAAAAACCGCCAAGAAGACCACCAAGAGAAAGAAGAAACCAAGCGCCTCTGACATGCTTAATCTGGATGACACCTCTAAGTCGGAGGTAGCCGTTGACTCTCTTGGCTTGTTTTTCAATCATCTTATTGACACTGACTATTATCAAGCTGACACGGGAGCCAGCCAAGCAGCTGAAGAAAAGGTAACTATTATTTCCTCCGGTTCAAACTCTTTGCCAAGACAGAAACTTCAACAAGTAACCCGAAAAGTAAGGTTTTCATAGCCCTTGGCTTATTTAGATCCTCACTTTCTTTTGAAGCAACAACAACACTAGAATCCACGTCAGACCCGGACCAATGGAGGTCAAGAATTGTCTTCCGGCTTACTGAACACTCCCACTCCTCGAAAATGGCGAAACGAGGTTCTTTTTAACTTTAAACTCTTTTCACCTGCCGGCGGGTCTGATTTGCTTACCCCTTAAAACTTTTGATTGAATTGACCAGGAAATTGCTCGTTCTTCCTCTGGTGATTAATCACAAACCAAGTTGCCGGCTTTTAAGACTACCCCTGGGTAACAACGATTACCTTATATTCTTTAACTCTTTATAGTCTGGTACTTATACTGATTTTTCACCACTTGTGCAGCGGTGAAGAAAATCCTAGCAAGAAAAAAAAGGTTTCCAAGCCAGCTGAGGATCCTAAAGTTATTGAACCGGATCAACAAATCTCTGCACCTGATGCCTCTGGAAAACAACCAGATGACCCTGCCCCTGATGTTCCACCCGAGATTCCGGATCTCTGTGTTGATAATACCACTATTAATCCTTTAAATCCTGCACCATCAAGCCCACTTAAGCCGTCGGAGACTCATACTGATGACATGTTGATTACTGGCACCGGCTTTACAGAACCGGGAAATACAATAGCTTTAGCCAAGCATACTGCCAAACAAGAGGTTATCGAAAAAGGAAGACGAGGTTTGACATCTCCCATTATGCACAATCGAGCAACAGTGAGATACTCTCTGGCAACCTCAGCCAAGTACACTCCAGCCGCGATCTTGAAGTTGATATGGTGAAGCAAATGCACCAAAAGTATGAGGTATGACTTCCATCTTTGAATATTTATCTACATCATGTCAGCCACCAAGTCTACTGGTTATGATAAGATTGAATAGGATGTAGACTTTGAATAACCCATTGGCTTATGTCGTAGAATCCCCTTCAAGGCTGGTTGTCATAGTTAAATTTAAACCGGATATTGAAGCAATTTTAGCAGTGCATCTATAGCCCTCAAGGGCCGGTTTAATCAGCATGAATGAGCCGGTCCTGTTTACCATTGCTTGAAGAAAGGAGAGCTTATCTGTGTAGCCCCCATTGAATCAGTTGTGATTGTTTACAACACAGCCGGTTCTTCATTAAGAAGATACAAGCGATATGCATTAGCCCCCAAGTGCCAAGTAGTCTTGCTTGCAAAGTACTTGGGACTTTATTCATGAGAGCCATTTTCCTTAAAGAAATTGTTTGACAGACATTAGCCCCCAAGTGCCAAGTGTCGTTGCTTGCAAAAGACTTGGGACTTATACTCTTGTAAACCGGACATAGATGTATTTGTAATTCTGCTTCATATAGGTTGCTACTGCTGAACTTGAGTCTCAGTTAAATGATGCAAAGACCCGGCTGGTGAACCAAGAATCTGAGACCAAGAAAGCTGAGTCAAAATTCCAGTTTAGCATAGCTGAATTGGAAAAACTGAAGACTAGTTTGGAGGCCGAGAGAAGCACTTGGGCTGAGGAAAAGACTGTTTTAACATAGCGAGCTGAAAAAGTATAGGTAGCTCTTCAAGAGGTAACCACTGAGCTCACCATCTCAAAACACCATGCATCTCAGATGGTGTCGGCGTTCTGGGAATGGGGGTCCGCAGACTTGCCTGCCTGCGGCCCACGGCGTGGCTGTGCTGCACGCCTGTGCGACCCAACTTCATCAATGAGACATTCAAGACCCTCGCAAGGGGCCAAGCCTCGCGAGGGGGACGACGCAAGATCTCCTTAGGAGCGGCCTCACCAGGCTGCCTCACGAGGAGCGGAGATATCAAGGCGGGGCAAACCTAGCGAGGCCCTCGTGACGTGAGTCATGACGATCAGGATCAGGCGGGCGCCAGCGCACGCAGCGTCCTTGTTTCCTCTTCAGTGCTAAGGGGGCAAGCGCAGGCGCGGAGTACCGAGGCATCAGGCAAAGGTTTCCATATCGGTGCAACGAGACCAAGCTCAGCCGGATGGCAGGACGGAGGTCACCATGGAGCCCAAGACGACGTCATCACATGAGCCTTTGCAGGCGAAGACCGCTTTTGTCAGGATAAGTTGTACTAGCTGTCCCCTTTCAAATTGGCCACCGTTGTTGGATCCCTTCCTGCTTAATATTTGGGGAGAGGACCGGGGCCTATATAAGTAGAACTAGCCACCAGAGTAGAGGCATCTTGCCTTGAGCCAATCCTTAGCCACACACGGAGCACAAGAACACCTCAACCTCTGGAGGCTGTTCTTCCCCTTGTACTATTCATCATCAGCCCAAGAGGCAATCCACCACCACCACACTGGAGTAGGGTATTTCACCAAAAAGGTGGCCCGAACCAGTATAAATCTTGTGTCTTTGTGTTGTGAGTTCATCGAGTTCGTCCGCGAAATCTTAGCGAGCTAGGGCGTAGATCGGTAGGGAGGAAATCTTCGCGCACCCCAGTGTTCGAACCTTAAGGGTTTTGCCGAAACCCGCGATCCGACATTTGGCGCGCCACGTAGGGGTGCATCGGAGCTTCTTTCCCCCGTATCGTGTCCAGTTGCTCCATCGTCTCCATAGCCTACGCTCGCCGCGCTCGTGCAGAGCGCCGGGCTGCCCTAGGCACTCGCGTCGCTCAGACGGCTCCCGTCGGTGGGCCACCTCGCCGTTCTCCGTCTCCTGCCGCCAACGCCGCCACCGGTCTGATGGGGAACGAGCAGCAAGCGTCCTCGCTGCACCCCTCGGTGTGGCGGGACGGCCGCACCGCCACTCCATCGCTGACCCCGGCCGGTTTCTCGTCCCATGCTCGTCGCGCTCCCATGGACGCCCGGACCGCGCTCCTCATGGCGCACGAGCTCCTATGCTACCGCCCGGTCGACGACCTCTACGAGGACTGGCTCGACCGCATCGCCGAGCTCGTCCACGCCGCAGGGGGCTCCCCTGTGCCATCCCTCTCTCCACCTCACCCTCCGCCAGCTACGGGCGACGTAGCTCACGGAGCGCCTCCACCACCTTTGCCCCAAGACGGCGCCCTGGCGCCAAAGCGCGCGGCCCCACGACGCGACCCGCCGGGTCCCACGCCTGCGCGCGAAGAAAGAAGTTGTCAAGAAGTCCCTCCGCTGCAAGAGAACGCTCCGCCGCTCCTCGCACCGCCGCGCCAGGATCGTCCGCCGCGGCAGGGCCCCGCGCCGCTCGCTGTGTCGACACGTGAGCGTCAAGATCAAGCTCCACCCCCAAGACGGGCCCCGGCGACCATGGCTGGCTGCCGCGCCTTCACCCCCGAGCTGCATAGTGTCGCCTGGCTGGGAAAGTTCAAGCCGGATCTACCTCCTCGCTACGACGGCACCCCCAACCCCGCGGAGTTCCTGCAGCTCTACGAGCTAAGAATCGAGGTGGCCAACGGCGACGAAAAGATCATGGCGAACTGGTTCCCCATAGCACTTCGAGAGCTCAGAGCCATTCGAGAAGGACGCTTCGGTCGACGCCCCGAGTGCAGTGACCAGGGCTACGGCCGAGGAGGAGGACGTGGAGGCGGACGCTGGGACGACCGTGGCCCGCGCAAGGAGTGGCACTACCGGCCTCATGAGGACCGCTGGCAGGATCATCCTCGCTAGGGCGCCTGGAGGCACCAGCCTCGTGAGGATCATCCTCAGGGCAACGCCGGTCTTCTCCCGTAACCGCCACCACCAAGATGGAATGACGACGACCATCAGGAGGAGGGGGCGGGGGCTTCCAGGAGCCGCGCGCTATCGCCTGCATAATGGGCGGAGCCCAGGCCCCAGCCTCGCAATGTATCTCCAGGAGCCACGCGCGCTCAGGTGGTCCCAGTGCGCCATCACCTTCAACTCGGCAGATCAGCTCAAGTGCGCGACAACAGTTGTCGCCCTCCCGATGCTTTGCTCACTAGTCATCAAAAATGTGCAAGTTACCAAGACCCTCATCGACGGTAGCGCAGGGCTCAACATCCTGTCCGTTGACACGTTTGACAACCTCCAACTGCCATATGACCAGCTTCAGCCCACCAAGCCTTTCTCAGGAGTGATCGACGGCTCCACCACACCGATAGGGCAGGTCCGCTTCCCTGTCACCTTCGGAGAACGCAAGAACTACCGCACCGAGCTCATCGACTTCAACATCGCACACATCCGTCTGCCATACAACGCCATCCTTGGGTATCCAGCTGTGGCCAAGTTCATGGCAGTGACACACCACGGCTACAACATTTTCAAGATGCCGAGAAGCGGTGGAATTATCACGGTCCCGTGCGAAGAAAGAGATGTGGTGTGCTCCCTCGAGCGTGCCTTCCAAGCTGCAGCAATCGACGACCCCGACAACAAGGGCGAGGGTCCTCCCGAGGCCCTCCCAAAGAAGAAGAAGCAGCACCGTGCAGGATCCCAGGAGGATGGCGTCGTAACTGGAACCTCGTCAGGATCAACGCTCGCTCCAGGGGCACCTCCCTTTGTCGCATAGGAAGGCGCGCCCAGCGCCCTCCTCGGACCTTGCCAACATCACGAGGGAGGCGCTTGGGCACCACTTGGAGGCATGCTTCACGGCATGTTTCCCTCAGGAGAACACAGGGCAAGGAGCGCCCACCGCTCAGGAGTTTATCACCAAGACCACTCAGGAACTGCAAGATGCAAGGGCCATGCGCAGCGACCGCTGCTCACGAGGCGCAGCACCCTATCCAGGCGAGGATGCCGGGCTGCGCGTCTGCATTGACGTCCCAGGGCTCAACAGCTCCACTTCTCAGGAGCTTTTCTGGCCTTCGCGCGTGGGCCATTGCGAGGGTCCACTGCATAGCTACGTTCGCATGCCTTTCGGCCTGCCGAGCATATCGTCAGCCTATCAGCACAACCTGCGGCGTGTCCTGGCAGCTCAGGAGGCCAGGCACCACGCCGTCCTAGCGGAGATGGAGAAGATCCTCAGGGAACCACCTGGGCCCCAGAGCCTCCCGAGGATCAGGGCCTCGGTGGCTTGTGAGGAGCAATCCCTTCACTGCGTACCTTCAACTGCCCCAACAACCCTTCATCAACAGAACCAGGTGACATTTTCCAAGTTCATTCAGCTGGGAGTGCCCCTTGGGCTGCATCATTCCCAGGCCGCGTGGGTCCGTCCCTGTGGCATGTATCACTTTTACGTATGTCTTTAGTTTATCCTGTTTGGGGCACCCCTCGGGCTGCATCTTCCCCAAGCCGCTCGAGCCTGACCCAGTGGCATGTATCTTCCTGCATTTACCCAAGCTGATTTTCTCTCCATGCCTAATCTACCGTGGTTATCACCTGCTCGATCGTCGCCTCCCACGTGGCCTCCTTACGCCGGCACGGCGCTGGTGCACGGTTCCGTCCTTCCCACGTTGATAAACCTGAGCAGTCTAGCTCTGGCTCACGGCACGCCCCGCGCACGTCACCTCAATGGGACCTCAGTGCCTTCACCCCCCCCCCCCCACGGAGCAACCAGCAGCGGGCTGGCGACCATAACGGCAGATTGTGTTCTTCCTTGTGCTGGCTCACAGGAATCTCTGAAGGATAGCTCCAGGCGGCACTGCGAGCTCCCACCTCTTCTAAGTAATCCGCTTGCACGTTAAAAGGGGGGCTCCTGAGCATCGCGACTCTGGAGCTCTTACTGGCTCTCCAGCCCTCACCCCCTGGCCTTGACCACGACATCGCGACCTAGTATACCAGCGGCGGCTGAGCTCGCTCGAGGGCCGGGACCTGAGGACATAGAGCACGAAGGAGAGCATTGGAAGGGGGAGTGTCGGTGTCAAAACTGGCGGATCTCGGGTAGGGGGTCCCGAACTGTGCGTCTAAGGCGAATGGTAACAGGAGGCGGGGGACACAAAGTTTACCCAGGTTCGGGCCCTCTCGATGGAGGTAATACCCTACTTCCTGCTTGATTGATCTTGATGATATTAGTATTACAAGAGTTGATCTACCACTAGATCGTAGAGGCTAAACCCTAGAAGCTAGCCTATGATTATGATTGTTGTTGTCCTACGGACTAAACCCTCCGGTTTATATAGACACCGAAAGGTGCTAGGGTTACACAGAGTCGGTTACAAGGGAAGAGATCTACATATCCGAATTGCCAAGCTTGCCTTCCATGCAAAGGAGAGTCCCACCCGGACACGGGACGAAGTCTTCAATCTTGTATCTTCATAGTCCAACAGTCCGGCCAAAGTATATAGTCCGGCTGTCTAAGGACCCCCTAATCCAGGACTCCCTCATTAGCCCCTGAACCAGGCTTCAATGACGATGAGTCCGGCGCGCAGATTGTCTTTGGCATTGCAAGGCGGGTTCCTCCTTCAAATACTCAATAGAAGATTTTGAACACAAGGATCGTGTCCAGCTCTGCAAAAAAAATTCCACATTCCACCTTAGAGAGTACAATTTCCCACCAATCTAATCTGCTGAAAAATCTCATAGCATATCACGACATGGCCCGGTCATTATTCGAACCGTTTTTCTCAACCAGTTACTGCACATATTGCGAGGCGGTTTTCCTGGCACGTCTTGTCAAAGCAGAGATCGTGTCCACTTATCACGGGATTCTCATCAATACGGGTGTGGGTAACCCAACCGCGCCATCAATCACGGCGCTTGGGGAGGCGTTGAATCCCTGCTGCCTTTATAAGGGGATAGGGACTCCCTTTCGCACCCACGCTTTCTTCTTCCCGATCCATTCCCCTTCGCTCGAGCTCCAGTGCCCGAGCGTCCGTCTTCTCCGCCCACAAAGGCCTTCCGAAAATGTCTGAATCCGCAACAGGAGGCAAGTGGATGGCCTCTACCGTACGGGAGAAGGATATCAAAAAGCTTCGGGAGGCCGGGTACCTGGCCAAGAAAATCAGCCACCGTCTCCCGACAGCAGGACAGATCGTCCCCACTCCGGAATCCCACAAGAGGGTTGTATTCCTCCCTCATTTTGTCTGCGGGCTAGGGTTTCCCCTGCACCCGTTCGTTCGCGGCATCATGTAATATTATGGGATCGATTTTCATGATCTATCCCCCAATTCCTTCCTCGACATCTCGACATTCATCATCGTGAGCGAGGCTTTTCTCCGCATCTCCCCACACATCGGCTTATGGATGAAGATCTTTAACGTGAAGCCCAAGGTAGTGAGCGGCGAGCATGCCGAGTGCGGGGGCGCTATGGTCAGCAAGATGCACAACGTTACATGGCCAACAGGTACTTTTAATGATTCTGTCAAAGAGTGGCAACAACAGTGGTTTTACATCACTGAGCCGCGCGGCACAGAATGGGTCGCTGCTCCCGAGTTCCGATCCGGAGCCCCTCTGCGGCTTACGTCCTTGCCCAAGAAGGGCCTGAACTGGTCTTCGTCCGACGAACTATCGGTGCTCCAGACGCGCGTTAAAGATATGGAAGACAAGGACATCAAACTTGCCAATGTAGTTCAAGTGATGTTAGTTTGTCGGATCCTGCCTTGTCAACACCGGACTTGCAATCTGTGGGAATTCGATCCGGCCAAGCACCAGACCCTGCAAGAGCTCTTTGGCTCCTCGCACAAAGACATCTGGAAGGTGCTTTTGAAGTCCGGCAAATCATGGCCGGACTCAGCCGAGGACCGCGGGTACTAACTGTCCCGTCCTGCAAGCTCGGTAAATCATCATACATTTTATCAGCATAACACAAGGGAAATTCTTAATGTGTTTTCCAGAACTCTCCTAGGGCTGGATGAAGAAGGCGAAGCCGATCCACTGACCGGCCCCGCTGCCCGAAGAACCGGCCGGCCCACTTCTGACAAATATGCTGGTCCCGGCGCCTTACAAGGCGCCGAAGAAGAAGGCCGAGAAGGAGGCCAAAAAGACCCGGGGCGGCCTTCATCGCCGCGGCACTTCGGACACAATATCTGAAGGCTCCAATGCCCGTTCTGCCTCCGAAGAGGACGAGGAGGAGGAGGAAGACGAATCCCCAGCGGGGGGAAGAAAGAAGAGGACGGCCTCGATACACTTGGAGGCCGAGTTGCCCAAAAGGGAAAAAACTCCTCTTCGGAGGAGTCCACTGCCGCTGCCGACAGCGGCCCGGAGTGGGATCCCAGGGCCCAGCCCCTGGTGAACTCATGAGTATTAGAATATGATTATGCGTCTAGACTCATCACGGCGTAATACTTTAACCTGAGCCATACTTTTTGTAGTCCGGCGATGTACCGCACCGAACAATCCTCGTCAGAGGATTTGCTAAGCTCGTATGCTATGGAGAGCGGGACGCCCCCGAAGTCCCCTTCCCCCAAATATGTGAATAACACTGAGGTTTCGTCCCAGAAGGACCCAAGCCAAGGAGGGGGGGGGAGATCGTGAAGGCGGCGCTTGGAGGTCAAACTTTAGGGGCCGGAGACATTGGGGAGAAGATTCCGATAGGAGTCGACGGCGGGGGCCATCTTGAATTCGGCCCCCGGCCGGACGCAATTCCAGAGACCAATACAGCTCCAGAATCAAGCAGGCGGCCTCCCTCGGGTGGAGGGAGAGTGCCTGTTCCACCGACAACCGCTGTCCAACCAGAGGTGCCGGACGCTTTGTTGGCGGCGCTGAAGAGCGCCTCCATCATTGATGAACACCGTGCCCTTATGGGTGCGGTGATTTAGAAGAATCAGTCTGCTGAGAGTGGACTGAATGAAGCCTGTATGAGCCTTATAAGAGGCTTTGAGGTATGTTCTATGAGGTTTCGAAGAGTGTCATAGTATAGATAGTAGCCCCTGATACCCTTTTCGGTGAAATAAAGAACCGGACAGAGGATCAAATTTATGTTCGCAGGAAGACTCTGTTGATGACATCTATCTCTCTTCTTTTATAAGAAGGCGTTTAGAAGCGATCGCTACCTCGATATCATGCGGAGGTCTCGGACTGAATCAAAGTGCAGGAGCGGGCCAAAGAAGAACTTGGCCGCTTGAAAAGCGATTAGAAGATAAACAAGGTATGCACAAGCCCTGTTCGTGTTCATTGTGAACGAATTTCTAGTATGATAAAATATGTTTCATGATTTGCGCTAGGGACGATGACCGAAGTCGAGGCTCTTAAGAAGGCTATGGCTGAGGCCGAGAAAAAGGCAGCCGCAAAGTAGGCTCTTCGTGAGAAGCACGAGGCCAGGGTTATTGAAGCCGAGAAGGAGCTTCAAGAGGCCATGAAGAAATGTGAGACCTTGGAGCAGAGTTTAACAGAGAAAGAATCCGAACTCACCAAGGCTCATCAGGCCGCGCATGATGCCCGGGGGAAACCCAAAGCACCCTGCAGGAGATCCAAGAGGCGAGGAAGATCATGGCAGGTAAGGCCTTTCTCCATGTAAAGCAAGTATTTGAGGACAAAATCATGTTTCTAATTTTGAATTCGGATTCCTCAAGGGGTATTTGCGGAGCTGCCCCGCAGCATATCGGATGCCGCCCAATTCTACCGAGCCGAAGAAAGAGAAACTGCGGATAAGCTCTTCTGGTCGCAGTATCTGGCACCTAATTATCCGGTGCCTTTTGCCGATCAACAGAAAAAGCTAATCGAACTGCATAGGCCGGCCGAACTAGCAATGAAGGATTTGATTATCCGGATATAGCCCGCAGAGCCGATTCCAAGCAGCTACTTCGGGCTCGTGAAGCGGCTTGTAAGTTCCTGCCCTCGAGTTGACGTCATCAAGCTGTCGGTCTATATAGAGGGTGCACGAATGGCCTTCGCCCGAGCAAAGGTGCACCGGGGGAAGACGGATGCTGAAAAGCTGATGATCGAGGGACCGCCAGAGGAGAAGGAGCACCGCAAGCCCGAATTATATTATGGAAGTGTCCTGAAAGGATCCTGCCTTGCGGCGGAGCAATGCACCAAGGACGTTATATTTCCATGAATACAATCATGTTATCCTTTGTAATGTTTGAACAAGGTCATTTCTATTATTTATTGCCTGTTATATGAAAGTTTATCCTCCTGCGCGGCCGTTTTATATATTAATCTTGAGAGTTGGCCAGTCGCCGGCTTGTGCCCCCATGTAGGAAGTACGGGGGTGTTCGGGATAAACCTGATCACTCTTTATCCTAGTTTTGGGTCCTTCGAAGGAGGTGTTCAGCACAACAAACCAGGCAATCGGACTATAGAGCTTTATCACTTTCACTTAGCCATAGGAGCTTTAGAAAAGGAAGGTTGGCGCAGCCCCTGGTGTTCGAAGACCGCATGAGGGGATCTATAAGCACCTGACCGGAAGAAAAACCGATCCATCGCACGCTGCATTGGTTATGGCATTATGCGGGAGAAATCCTTAAAGATTTTACAACCTCTCAAACAGCTGACTAGCTCTTGCCGTATCATGACAGTAAGTTTTCGGCTGTCTCTACTGAGGTGCTCGTCCGGAAGAACCGGGACACAATCGCAGTAGTTCTCCCTGTGCCACTGTCGGCGTTCTAGGAACAGGGGTCCCCAGACTTGCCTGCCTGCGGCCTGCGGTGTGGCTCAAGGGGTGGCCCAGCATGGCCCATCTTCATCAACACAAGCTCAAGACCCTCGCGAGGGGCCAAGCCTAGCAGGGCGGACGTCAGGGAGCTTCCTCGGGACGGCCTCGTCAGGCTGGCTCGCGAGGAGGCGGAAAGATCAAGGCGGGGTACCTCACGAGGTGTCCATGATGCAAGCCATGACAACCAAGGGCGCCAGGCGGACGCCAGCCCGCACAGTGTCCTCCTTTCCTCTTCGGTGCAAAGGGAGCAAGCGCAGGAAAGAGTATCAAGCAAAGGCATCCGTTTTGATGCAACAAGACCAAGACCATCGCAACGGCCGGAAGGAAGTCATTGTGGAGCCCAAGCCAAGGCGTCACCACTGTAGAGCCTTTGACAGGCGAGGACCAACTTTAGTCAGGATAAGTGTACTAGATGTTCCCCTTCAAAATGGCCAATTGTTGGCGCCCTTCCCGCTTGATATTAGGGAAGAGGCCCAGGGCCCTTGCCTATAAATAGGACTAGCCACCCACAGGGTAGAGGTATCTAGAGAAATAGAGAGGCTTGATCCAGCACCCTAATCCGCAGAGAGAGAGCGACTGAACTCCCCTAGCAGTTCATCGCACCAGCCAAGAACAGACCCTCGCGAGGCTGTTCTTCCTTGTATTGTTCATCACCAGCCCAAGAGGCAATCCACCACACCACAAACTAGAGTAGGGTATTACACCACAATGGTGGCCCGAACTAGTATAAACCCTGTGTCTCTTGTGTTGTTCCTTTCATAGCTTAGATCTTAGCGAGGCGGCGAGGTAAGGGTAGGTAGAGGGTGAAATCTCCGCGCACACCCCAGTGTTCGAACCTATAGGGTCTGCCGGAACCCGAAATCCGACAGCCACCTTAGCCGATATAGCGGAACGTAAGGCAGGAAAACAAGGGAGTCGGGCAAACCCAACATTTGACCCAAGACATGATTAGGAGCTGATGCATATAATTCTATGAGTTCGGGGTGCCTAACTTCCATGAAGGAGTTCAGACTTTATTTCCGTATTATGGGTAAAACGAAGCCCCTGGCATATTTAAGGCGTATCGTTGCGTACGGATGCCACTTGACAAAAGAATTTCAATAAGAAATAACATCAGATAATCATCATATAAATCCACATGTTGTATTTGAATGGTACGTCGATGCGTATGAGTACAGGTAATGTGATAAAAAAGAGATATGACTGTGGAACCTGCTGAGACCAGGGGGGAAGAAGCTGTGTGCTGATCCGGAGTATAGTCGGATGGTCCTTGTGAGGAATATCTAAGGATTCCCTTGCGTGTTCGAGCTGCTTATAAATCGCCAGTCCTGGTCGGCGCAAAGGTGAACCTGCAAAGGGAATGTAAGAAATATTTGTGTGTTGGAGAACGGTTGAGCCGCGGTATGCCGCCTGTCCTTGCCTTCGCCGGAGTGTTTAATTGAGCTCTGGACGAGCCGGGCTATCCTGCCGCGAAGTAGTTCAGATTCCTTTGGCGGTGTCCGGCAGCCTGGCCGCCGACTCGAGGTTTGATTGGAAGGTGCCACTCGTTGCTTCTGTTGTTAAAGCAGCGGCATACTCCTTGGTGCCGAGGGAAAGTTCGGCCTTGCCATTAACCATGATGACATCGCGCGGACCGGGCATCTTGAGCTTATGATAGGCGTAATGTGGCACCACGTCGAATCGAGCAAACGCGGTTCATGCGAGCAGTGCCTGATAATCACTTCGGAAGGGGACGATGTCGAAGATTAACTCTTCGGCAAGGTAATTGTCTGGTGATCCGAAGACTACCTCAAGGGCGATGGAGCCTGTACAACTGGCCTCCACACCTGGTATAATATCTCTGAAGGTGGCTTTAGTGGGCTTGATCCCTGAATGATCGACGCCCATCTTGCGCACTGTGTCCTGGTAAAGCAGGTTTAGACTGCTGCCTCCGTCCACAAGGACTCGTGTGAGGTGGAACACATCAATTATTGGGTCGAGGACTAGTGCGGCTGGATTGCCCTGATTGGTGTTAACCGGACAATCCGTGCGGTTGAAGGTCATCGGCCCTAGTTTATATTGTGGGACGACTGGTTCTGTTAAGTCGACATCCCTAAGGGTGCGCATCCGTTCCGGGTTGGTAGTGTGGGTGCCGTTTACCATGTTCACCGTTTGGATTTGTGGGGAAATTTCTTTTGCCCTCTTGTATTCGGTGATCTGGGCTCCTCGTCGCCATCATCGCTTTGTGACCCCTTATCTTTGTTTTTAGCGCCTGACCCGCCGCCTTGTTTGAAGACCCAGCATTCTCTGTTAGTATGATTGGTTGGTGCTCCTGGGGTGCCATAAATATGGCATGGGCGGTGGAGTATGCGGTCCAGATTGGACGGACCCGAATTGTCATTTTTGAGTGGCCCATTCCGCTGACCGGACTTAGAGCCACTAAATCCGGCATTGACTGCCGTATCTTCGGCGTTTTCACCATTTTTGTGGCGCTTGTGTTTGTTGCGTCGGGGTTTGCCATTGCTATCTCTGGCCTCTGATGTGCCAGGGTTGCTTGCTGTGTTGTTACTATGGGCCAACCAGCTATCTTCGCCCGCGCAAAAGTGGGTCATGAGCGTCGTGAGGGCTGCCATGGATTTTGGCTTCTCTTGGCCGAGATGTCGGGCGAGCCACTCGTCACGGATGTTATGTTTAAAGGCCGCTAGGGCTTCGGCATCCGGACAGTCAACAATTTGGTTTTTTTAGTTAGGAACTGAGTCCAGAATTTCCTCGCTGACTCTGCGATCTGTTGTGTTATGTGACTTAAATCGTCAACATCCGGTGGTCACACATAAGTGCCCTGGAAGTTGTCCAGGAATGCATCTGCCAGGTTCTCCCAACTTTCGATGGAGGTTTCCGGCAAGCTATTCAGCCAATGTCGAGCCGACCCTTTGAGTTTTAGCGGGAGATACTTGATGGCGTGTAGATCATCCCCGCGGGCCATGTGAATGTGGAGGAAGAAATCCTCTATCCATACCGCGGGGTCTGTAGTGCCATCATATGATTCAATGATCATGGGTTTAAACCATTCTGGGAATTCATGATCCGTTATTTCATCAGTGAAGCATAGGTGGTGTGCCGCGTCTCTGTGCCGGGCTATATCACGACGCAGTTCATACGAGTCTTATCTGATGTATTCGGCCCGGCCGGATTTGCTTTTAGTATATCCGGCGTGACTGTCGTCGTCACGCGTTGAGGCGCGCCCCCGTGATCTGTAGACTGATCTTTTATGTCCTGATTTGTTTTCCAATATGTCTCGCAGGTCCTGCGTGTTTCCCCAGGCCTTGGTGTTTTTGTTTGGCTGGCAACAGGTGAGGGCTGGAATTCGGGCTTATATGCCGCTTTGTCTCGGCCACGGGGCGGCCGGTCAGCCACATCATACGCTGGTAGTTTAGGCTTTAATGCTTCCTCTTCGAGTTGGGGTAGCAACTTGCACTTTGGGAAACTTTTGGTTGGGCGTTCGAGTTCGTATTCCTCGGCTGCCAGAACCTCGGTCCATCTATCCGCTAGCAGATCTTGATCAGCCTGAAGCTGCTGCTGCTTTTTCTTCAGGCTTTTTGCTGTGGTTATAAGCCGGTGCTTGAAGCTCTCCTGCTCGATGGGATCCTCAGACACGATAAATTCTTCATCGCCAAGGCTCACCTCGTATTCGGAGAGGGACATTTAAGTTTCATCTTCTGATTCTCCGTCTGTCGCATGTTTCTTAGGGCTAGCTTGCCCATCCTCTTGCTCGAAGCCTGGCTAGAGGGGATTGTCTTTGTCTTCGGCACTATCCATAGCGTTATTGTCTCTTGTGCCGGTTTCGCTGCTTTTGCTATTGCGGGGCTTACAGCGGCGTCGATGACGCCGGTGCTTAAGTTGCTCCTCGAGGGAATTATCCTTCGCTGCCTTATTGCCATCGCTTTCTTTGGGGGTGTCCACCATATATATATTATATGATGAGGTGGCAGTCCAGCGCCTTGTGGGCGGTGGTTCCTGTTCTTCTCCTGGATCGTCGTACATACCGTCGATGTCTTCGGAGCCGAAATCGAGCATGTCGGTTAAGTCATCGACAGTGGCTATTAAGTGGGTGGTGGGTGGGGAACGAATTTCTTTGTCGTCCGCTGCCCACTCGAGCCAGACATAGTTCGACCGAGGGTCTCCTGACAAGGAGAGATACCTTAATGAATTTAGCACGTAACCCAGGGGCGAGTGCTGAAAGATATCCGCGGAGGAGAACTCCATGATCGGTGCCCAATCAGATTCGATAGGCACAGACGTAGGCGGTTCAGAGCCCGTGGCCAGGGACGAATCCAACGGTCCGGCAACACAGGCCTCGAAGGAGGTGAAGTCAGTATTCGGCTCTATCGCCGCTGAGTGTGTGTGGCCTTCGTGGCATTGTCCATCCCCCCGTCCTTCGACGGCGTGATCTGCTCCGGATTGAGGGCCGGAGTAGCCACAGGTGTGATCTCCCGAACACCATCCAACGGCAGATCTAGGGCATGCTCGTTGTGACTATGCGGCGCACCTGACGTGGGCTCGAATCCGTCAAAGATCAAGTCTCCGCGGATGTCGGCGTATAGTTTAAGTTTCCAAACCTGACCTGATGGCTAGGGGCGTAGCTCTCGATCGGCTCCAGATCGCCAAGCCAGTTGGCCCGCAGTACGAGGCCGCCGAATACGAAGATCTATACGGGGAGAGAAACCTCACCCTGGATCACATCGTTGCCGATGATCGAAGGAGCCATCAAGCCTTTATCGTGACGGCATAGTGGAACTCTCAGTAAAAGCACCAATGTCGGTGTCAAAACCGGCGGATATCGGATAGGGGGTCCCAAACTGTGCGTCTAAGGCGGATGGTAATAGGAGGCGGGGGACACAAAGTTTACTAGGTTCGGGCCCTGTCGATGGAGGCAATACCCTACTTCCTGCTTGATTGATCTTGATGATATGAGTATTACAAGAGTTGATCTACCACGAGATCGTAGAGGCTAAACCCTAGAAGCTAGCCTATGATTATGATTGTTGTTGTCCTACGGACTAAACCCTCTAGTTTATATAGACACCAGAAGGGGCTAGGGTTACAGAGAGTCGGTTACAAGGGAGGAGATCTACATATCCAAATTGCCAAACTTGCCTTCCACGCAAAGGAGAGTCCCACCCGGACACGGGACGAAGTCTTCAATCTTGTATCTTGATAGTCCAACAGTCCGACCAAAGTAAATAGTCTGGCTGTCCAAGGACCCCCTAATCCAGGACTCCCTCAGAGAGGACCCATACGGGCCTAACCTAGATACGCTGCGTGTCTTTGCGCATAGGTCTGGTGCATCGCGAAAATCGACCCCGGACCGCCAAGATAAGTCACGAGCTCAAGAAAACTAAGTTGTTGGAACTTAGGGAACACCTTCGTCGGAGACCTGTCGCGGCCACGTCGCCTCCCTTTCTTATCTTGCCATAGTTGCTTGAGCGCTAAAGGGGACCTCCTGAGCATCGCGCCTCAGGAGCTCCTACTGGACCTCGGGCCACTCACCTCCTGGCCTTGACCACAACACACGACCTAGCATACCAGCGACGGCTGCAGCTTGCCTGGGGACCGGTACCCGTCAGCGTAGAGAAATAAGCTCTCGCGAGGTTGGATAGGGGAGACCGAGCCTTAACAGGACATGCATTCGCAAATTTTCATAATAAGGAAGATATACACAAAAATACATTACAGATCCTTACACGCCCCCTGTCAGGACCCCGATTCGAAGTCACATCGATCTAGTCGGTAACACCTCATATCACTTTGCGGCCTCACGCACGGTATTCCCACGGGTGTCGCCTTACCATGGCCCAGGACCGTTTGCACCTTTTAGCTCACGTATATGCTAGTGTCGCTAGCATCCATATGACAGAGAACCCGGGCGGACATGACTAGTCGTGAACCCAAAGTGGCATTAACTTATGGTGACAGGCATACATGAATCAACATCAATCATGTCGGTCAGCAGCGTACGAATCCAGGCTGTAGCATTGGGCTAACAGGACTCTGGGAACCCGGGCTGTAGCAGGATAGCAGGACTTCGGAAGTCACCGCATGACATTTCCCCGAAGGGACAGACACAGGAACGAAGTGTATCACATGCCAGCCAGTTCAGGTGTTTCGAAGTAGTAGTGCTGGGCTAGTAGGACTCCGGTAAACCGGGCTGTAGCGGACTACCAATGCTAAGTGGAAGCACGAGACTACATTTCCACATAAGGATAAACAACTAGATAGTCGGACCCCACACATACCAAGCATTTCAATCATACACAAATATGCTCGATATGTGGAAATACAACATGGCATCACAACAAGACTCTACGACTCAGAGTATTTATTCATTAGGCTCTGAGGAGCCAAGTATTACAAACATGCGTCTCATGACCCAGCATACAGAGCATAAAAGCAACAAGCACAAGCGGAAGCTTAACATGTCTAAGTACAGACATCTACAAATGAAAAAGGCTGAGAAGCCTGACTATCTACCAGATCCTGCCGAGGGCACAAGATCGTAGCTGAGGTAACAAGCTAAACATCGAAGTCCATGCGGAACTACTAGCGAGACTGAAGTCTCTCTGCAAAAACATAAATTAAGCAAACGTGAGTACAAATGTACCCAGCAAGACTTACATCAGAACTAACTACATATGCATCATTATCAACAAAGGGGGAGGTGGAGGTTAACTTCAGCCAGCCAGCTTTGACTAAGCGGCTATCCTATACTACCACTGCAAGTAATTCTTTGAGGTGGCGCACACGAGTCCACATATTCACCATATCAATACACCACTATGGATCCGCTCCCGTCTCCCTACGAGAAGACCATCCATAGCACTCACGCTTATCTTGCGAGTTTTAGAGTATCCACTTTCACTTGTCTATGAACTGTATAGGCAACCAAGTAGTCCTTTACCACGGACGCAGCTATTAGAAAAGATGATGTTAACCCTGCAGGGGTGTAGTTCTTCACACACGCTCTCACCACTTATCGCCATTTACACGACATGTACTCGGCAACCTTCAAGCGGAAGCCAGCGAGGGTGTCGGCCACGGCCTACCTAAACACTCAAGTCTCTAGTCCAGGTTTATCGCCTATTCAGGTTCCATCCGCAGGGAGCCGGCCGAGGTTTCCACATACGGCCCTGAACGATGTGTACAGGGTTCCAAGACACCAAACGGGCGCCCGACATGCCCGGCCATGTGCCTACCGCATCACAGTCCACCCCTCGGGTCAGCGCTACGCACGGCCTCTAGTATGCTACAAACACCAGAAACTACTTGCAACTCTTGGACAGAGGACAAGGGTGGTTAAGAAGCCGAGAGGGTCCATTGGTTTCGGGCCCAATGCATGGTAGTAGCTAAATCTTAAATCACACATACAGATCTCAGTGCTTAAGGACGGTTCCAATGAAACAACCCACCATGTACTCCTACATGGCCTCTCATCGATACCTTTACCAAATCGTGTTCACACACTTAGCTCACACCCAGTAGGACATGTTCATCACCATTCCAATTCATCCACGATGAATCAGACCTGACTCAACTGTAAGCAGTAGCATGCATGGCAAACAAGCATGAATGAGTAGGCACATCAGAGCTCAAACAACTCCTACTCATGCTAGTGGGTTTCATCTATTTACTGTGGCAATGACATGTCATGCAGAGGAAAAGGGGTTTAGCTACCGCAGCATGTAACAGTTGAATCGATGTTGTCCTAATGCAGTACAAGAGAGCAGGAGCGAGAGAGTGGGATTGTATCAGAATGAACAAGGGGGTTTTGCTTGACTGGCACTTCTGAAGATGATATAGCTCTTCATCGGTGTCATCGAACTCATCATCGGAACATACGTCTACCGAGGGGGAACAACCACCGGCAAACATAGAAAGAACACAATAAATGCAATGCACAACATGATGCATGATCATGACATGTCAATATGCGGAGATTTGAGCTAATGCAGCTGAGAACAGAAGGGTTTGAGTTGATTTGAACCAAAGGTTCAAATTCAAATTCAAACTAAGAACTTATAAAGTGCATTATCATGTTTTGATCTAAACAGCAAGGTTAAGTTGCTTAAACATGCATGAAACAAGTACAGATGGATAGATTGGATTTTTCTGATCATTTTTCATATATAATTTATTTCATTCTGAGCTATAGATTAATTTCTAGGAATTTTTGAAGTTTGCAACATTTTCTGGAATTTCCTATATAAGAATAAATCCAGTAAATGCTTTATTGCGTCGTGATGCGTCGAGTGACGTCGGCCGGTCAGCAACGGGACGGTCCAGGTCAAACCTGACCAGTGGGTCCCGCGTGTCAGTGTCATTAGTCTAGCCAATTTTTAGTTAGTCCTAATCCTAACTTAATTAGCAGGCGGGTCCCACCTGTCATAGACCCAGGGGTTCAAACTGGGTCCACCCGCGGTCAAACTCGATCAGCGGGGTCAAATCGCCGGCGTTTAGCCGCCGGCGAGGCCAAACGCGGCAGGGGCAGTGCGGGATTCGTGCCCCGGCGACCAAAACGACGGCAGAGCACATCTACGTGATGCGGGGGGTGAGCCGCGTTGGCTGGTGGTGGTGGGTGGAGATGGGGTGGCCAGAAACGTCACCGGCAACGACCTTGGCGGTAGCCAGAGTTCGGGCAAGGTCGGCCCCAACGCTAGGGGGCACGGCGAGGCGCGTGGGGAGTGCTACGTGCTCCTGCGAGTTCGGCGGAGACGATGGCGTGCTCGGAATCGAGCCAACATGGCTGTGGCCACGACGGCGACGTGCGGTGGCGGCGGCGGGTGTGGCCGAGCTCGGTGCAGTCAATGCATGGCTCGAGAGCGAGAACGGGAAGGATGGGGAGGTAGCTGACCTCACGGCGGTCACGGCAGAGCAGACGGTGAGGTCGGGGACGAGCTGGTGCGGCGGGATGGCGAAGGGGATCTCCGGCGGCGTTCGGTGAAGATGAGGTCGAAGAAGACGAAGCAGAGCATGCGAGCGCTCAGGGCTCGGCTAGCTCAATGAAGCAGACGATGGCGGAGCTCATGGGCATGGCAGCGCGGCGCGGGGGCGACGGTGGACGCGAGTTTCACGGTGGCGTGGGCACGGCAGCGTCGGCCATGGTGGGAGAGGCCGAGGGAGAGAGGCACGGGAGTCAGCGAGGTGTCTGCGGGGCCGGTGTCTAGGGGTGCGGTCGGCAAGCAGCTGGCGCCATGGCGAGCTCGCGCACGCTGGCGTCACCTCCCTGCCTGCTGGCGGGGGCCGAAGAAAATGGGTCGGGCAGACGGCCTGACAGCCTGGCCGCCGGTGGCTTTGCCAGGTAAGTTAGTTTCCTTTTATTTTTTATTTTTGTTTATTTTGGATTGAGTAAAATACTAAACCACTTTATAAAATCCTGAAATAAATTGTGGGCACATATTGTATTATTCCCAACAACCCTCAGTTATTTTAGGATTATTACCAACAACCCTCAATTGTGGGCAGCTGGCTAGAATTTAAATGCCCCAATTCAAATACAATATGAGTTAATTCAAAAATGCAGAATGTCCTAGAAGTATGTTCATCATTTTTGTCAGAGCTTTTCACCTTAATCAAAAATCATGAACTTTTTTGGAGGGCATTTTGGTTCATTGAAAATATTTGAATTAGAACCTAGTTGAATTTAATCATGTGCTAGGGTTTCAGCATCCCCATTTCAAATTAATTTAAACTCAAACATGATGCATGGTTGCAAATGCAACTAATTACAAGCAATGCTCTAGGGTTGTGACACTCCCGCGGGGCATTTCTTGATTCCTCACAGGGAACAAAAGACGAGAACTTAGTAGAATCCTATCTACACCCTCCCGCTGCTGACGCCATCATCAACAGTGGGCCGCGTGAGGCCGGTGCCAACCCCATCTAGATCAGCGGCGGCGGCGGCTGGATGCCGCGGCCCTGCTCCGAGCCCGGCGAGAGCTCGGGGGCACGTAGCTGTCGTCGCTCGTCTCCGGAGTCTCGTAGAGCTCAGGAGAACCGCTGAACTCGCGTGGGTCGCTGCTGCTGGAGTAGCCACGAGCGGAGCGCGCGCCATCCTGGCGTTCCCCTCCAGGGCAACACTCCAAGCGGCGGCCCTCCATGTCGAAGACCTTGAAGAAAAGCATGGAGGCGTCGTCATACTCGAAGTGGATCGTGAGGGTGCCTTCCGCGCGGCTAACCCGCGCAACCTCGCCCCAGCCACGGGTCATGAAGATCTTGCCGGTGGGGACCGCCTCGACCTCTGCTCCGGTCGCCGGAGCTTCGCAGTCGGCATGCTGCAACTAGAACTCGAGAGGTCCCCTCGGCGGCATCACGTTAGAGAAGAACTGCGGGAAGTGGATCCAAGAGCTTCGGAGGTGGAGCTTGGTCTTGACGAGGTCCCCGCTGCGTCGCTGCAGGTGGCGAGCGGTCTTGACAAGGTGGCGCGGGGAGCGCGGGTGCAGCTTCTCGCGACCACGGGATTTCTTGGCAGCTTCTCTCTTCGCGCACGGGCGCCGGGTATGGCGGATCACGCCGCGGAGCTGCGCGCCATGGTGCCAACGCGCCGTCTTGGGGCTGATGTGGTGGAGGCAGAGAGTGGGACGGCGTCGGAGAGCCCCCTGCGGCACGGACGAGCTCGGCGATGCGGTCGAGCCACTCCTCGTAGAGGTCGTCTACGGGGTGGTAGCGCAGGAGCTTGTTCGCCGCGACGAGCACGGCCCGTGCCGCCATGGGAGTGTGGTGCGCATGAGATGAAGAACCGGCAGGGGTCGGTGATGGAGTAGCGGTGCGGCCGTCCTGCCGCAACGAAGGATGCAGCGAGGACGCCTGCTGCTCGATCCCCGCCGGGCTGGTGGCAGCGTTAGCGGCGGGAGACGGAGAACGACGAGGTGGCCCGCCAACGGGAGTCGTCTGAGCGACACGGGCGGTGAGGGCAGCCCGACGCTGAGCCCGAGCATGCCGAGCGTCGGCCATGGAGACGACGGAGCGACGGAGCGACGAACTGATGGAAGGGAAGCTACGGCGCACACCTACCTGGCGCGCCAAATGTCGGATATGGGGTTCCGGCAAACCCTTAAGGTTTGAACACTGGGGTGCGCGTGAAGCCTTTCCCTCCTACCGATCTACGCTCTAGCTCGCTAAGATCTCACGGATGAACTCGACGAACTCACAACACAGAAATACACGAGGTTTATACTGGTTCGGGCCACCGTCGTGGTGTAATACCCTACTCCAGTGTGGTGGTGGTGGATTGCCTCTTGGGCTGATGATGAACAGTACAAGGGAAGAACAACCTCCTGAGGTTGAGGTGTTCTTGTCCGTAGGCTCTCAATCGGGTTGGATCAAGCTAAGATGACATGCCTCTACTATGGTGGCTAGCTCTACTTATATAGGCCCTGGCCCTCTTCCCAAATATCGAGCGGGAAGGGGCCAACAACGGCGGGCAAATTTGAAGGGGGACAGCTAGTACAAGCTATCCTGACAAAAGCGGTCTTCGTCTGCGAAAAGATCTCGTGGTGACGCCGTCTTGGGCTCCACGATGACCTCTGTCTCGCCGTCCTCCTGGTCTTGGTCTCATTGCACCAATATAGCAACCTTTTCCTGATGCCTCGTTACTCTTCGCCTGCGCTTGCCTTCTTAGCACCAAAGAGGAAATAAGGACGCTGCGCGCGCTGTCGCCCGCCTGGCGCCGTTCATCATGGCTCACGTCACGAGAGCCTCGTGAGGTTTGCCCTGCCTTGATATCTCCGCTCCTCATGAGCCTGCCTGGCTAGGCTATTCCATAGGAGGTCTTGTGTCGTCCGCCTCTCGAGGCTTGGACCCTCGCGAACGTCTTGGATGCCTTATTGATGAAGATGGGTTGTACGGCCTACTGGCTTAGCCACGCTGTGGGCCGTAGGCAGGCAAGTCTGGGGACCCCCGTTCCAAGAACTCCGACAATCACATCGCCCATAGGTGAATGCTAAAAAATGTCTGCGGCGCCGAATTCGAAGATCGATAAACGATCAAGTTCGGCGTCCGCGGGCTCATATGGTTTGGAACTTATGACCGGAGACGCGTCCGGAGTTCCGGTAACGCCGATGTCCCATGAGTTTAGGTCCATGCGCGGCTCCAACGCCGTGGGATCAGTGGCCTTAGTGTTGGGGTTGAGCTTCCCGTTCTTGGATGGCGCAATATGCTCCAGATCTAAGGTCGGAGCATTTACAAGAGCTATCTCCTAAAAGCGGTCCGACGATAGATTTAGGTCATGTTCATTGAGGTGACCAGGAGCGGTCGCCGCGGTCTCGAATCCGACGAAGATCAAGACTCCACGGATGTCCGTGACGTAGTTCAAGCTCCCAAATCTGACTTGATGGCCAGGGGCGTAGCTGTCAATTTGTTCCAGACAGCCAAGGGAGTTGGCCCGCGGTGTGAAGCCGCCGAATATGAAGATCTGTCCGGGGAGGAGGGTTTCTCCTTGGACAGCATTGTCATTGACGATTGAAGGGGCCATCAAACATTTTGGGGACAACACAGTGGAACTCTCAATGAAAGCACCAATGTCGGTGTCAAAACCGGCAGATCTCGGGTAGGGGGTCCCGAACTGTGTGTCTAAGGTCGATTGTAACAGGAGACAAGGGATACGAAGTTTAGACAGGTTCGGGCCCTCTCTGTGGAGGTAATACCCTACTTCCTACTTGATTGATCTTGATGAATATGAGTATTACACGAGTTGATCTACCACGAGATCATAATGGCTAAACACTAGAAGTCTAGCCTGTATGACAATGGTAATGAGTATCCCCCCTTTCCGGACTAAGTCCTCCAGTTTATATAGACACTGGGAGGATCTAGGGTTACATCAGGTCGGTTACAAAGAAAGGAATCTACATATCCGGTCGCCAAGCTTGCCTTCCACGCCAAGGAGAGTCCCGTCCGGACACGGGTGCGGCCTTCGGTCTTCACGTCTTCACAGCCCCACAGTCCGGCCCATGGCCACCAGGCCGGACGCTCGAGGACCCCTTAGTCCAGGACTCCCTCACATGCGAAGACCACCTTTAGTTAGGATAACTTGTACTAGTTGTCTCCCTTCAAATTTGACCGTTGTTGGCTCCCTTCCCAGTCAATATTTGGGGAGAGGACCAGGGCCTCTATAAATTGGAGTAGCCACCACAGTAGGAGGCAAATCATCTTGGACTAGTTCCATTCCATCCTCACACTCACCAAGCACAACAACACCTCTCCTCAGGAGGTTGTTCTTCCCCTGTAACTGTTCATCCTCAGCCCAAGAGGCAATCCACCACACCACACTGGAGTAGGGTATTACACCACAACGGTGGCCCGAACCAGTATAAATCTCGTGTCTCTTGTGTTGCGGGTTCGTCAAGCTAAGTGATTAGGTAGTTAGAGATCTTCGTGCGCACACGAGTGTTCGAACCTCAAGGGTTTTGCCGGAGCCCGAAATCCGACATTTGGCACGCCATGTAGGTGTGCGGCGGAGCTTTCTTTCCATCGATCTAAACCCGCCACCACCAACCGCGCCACCATGGCGCGCCGCCCTCGGCAGCGACGGCCAGCGCCCGATGGCGGGGCGAGGCTCAAGCCTTGGCCCCTGCCTTACGACAGGTGTAGTGGCCGCCCAAGTTCAAGCCAGAGATACCGCCGCGCTATGACGGCGCGGCGACCCCGTTAGCTTTCCTGCTGGCGTAGGAGGAGGCCGTCCTTAGGGCTGGGGGCGACAACAAGGTCATGGCCAACTGGCTTCCCATGGCCCTCACTAGCGTGCCATGGTGGCATCTTGGGAGGAGCTGTGTGGCCTCTTCACCGCGCGCTTTGCGGCACTGGTGCCCCACGCGATCGCGGCCCTGCTTGGCGGCTCGCAAGCGCCACCCTCGGACCGCCATACCAAGACGTTCTTTTGCCAGATCAGTGTCGTTTCCGCGCGTCAGGGGGCTCCCCCGGGTTGGGTGGCGCCCAAGGCCGACCTGACATTCGACTCGGGAGATCACCCCGTCACCACCGTCGGCTCGGGCGTGCTCCCAATCCTTTGCACACCCACCATCTGCCACGTAGCGGTCATCAAGACCCTCATTGACGGCGGTGATCGGTGGAGGCCTTCAGCCTCCTTCATGTACCACTTGAGCGGCTCCACCCCAGCAAGCCCTTCTCCAGCGTCGACGGTGGCTCCTCCAGCCCCCTGGGGCAGATCCGTCTTATCGTGACCTTCGGCACCCGCGACAACTACCGTGCTGAGCTTATCGACTTCAACATCACCCGCATCGGCCTCCCGTACAACGCCATCCTCGGGTACCTGGCTTTGGCCCAGTTTATGGGGTGACCCATCCAGCCTACAACCTCATGAAGATGCTCGGGAGCAAGGACGTCCTCACCATAGTCGGAGATACCAAGGAAGCTCTAGGGGCACTCAAGCTTGCCCTCAATACCGCCATGGCGGCGTGGTCGGCCGGCGAGGCCCCCTCTATTAAGGGGGCCACGCCGACCAAGAAGAAGCAGTTGTTCACTCAAGATCGGGCGGAAACCAAGGAGGTGCCGGTCGAGGAAGATGGGTCTTCTGGAGCCACCTTCACCATAGGTGCCAACCTCGAATCAGATCAAGAGGAAGCATTAGTGAAATTCTTGCGCGTGAACAAGGAAGTATTCAGCTGGGAGCCTGATCAGCTGGTAGGAGTCCCAAGGGGGTGATTGAGCATAACTTGAGGGTGTGCCCCAATGTACGCCCTGTGAAGCAGATGGCGCGAAGGCAGTCCACGGAGAAGCAGTCTTTCATCGTCCAAGAAACCCGCAAGCTGGAGGCAGCAAGTGTCTTTCGCGAGGTCCGGTAGACCGAATGGTTGGCGAACCCCGTCGTTGTGCCCAAGAAAGGCAGGAAGGAGCGCATGTGTGTCGACTTCACCAACCTCAACAAGGCCTTCCCCCAAGATCCATTCCCGCTTCCACACACCGACCAAATCGTCGACTGCACCGCCGAGTGTGACCTGCTATGCTTCCTGGACGCGTTTACAGGCTACCGCCAGATCAAGATGCAGGTGGAGGATGTGGAGAAAGGCGACCTATTTACGACCAGTCACGGGGTATCTTTATTACACCGGCATGCTGTTAAGACTCGCATAACACGAGCGCGACCTTCCAACGTCTGATGCACATCACCCTGGGTCAGCAGCTCGGGAGGAAGGCTGAACCTTACATCGATGACATTGTGGTGAAGTCTCGGGTGGCCAGAACTTTAATTTAGGACCTAGAAGAGACCTTCGCGAGCCTGCGCCAGGTAGACTTGCGGGTCAACCCAGAAAAGTGCTTATTTGGTGTCTCCTTCGGAAAACTAGTGGGCTTCCTTGTGTCCCACAGGGGGATCGAGGCCAACCCATAGAAGGTCAAGGCGATTGAAGACATGAGCCCACCACAAACCCTCAAGGAGATGCAGAAGCTAGCCGGCTGCGTGACTTCATTGGGGCACTTCATCTCCAAGCTGGGGGAGCGCGCCCTGCCGTTCTTCAAGCTGATGAAGAAGAAGGGCCCGTCCAAGTGGACTCCGGAGGCTGACCAAGCGTTTCAAGACCTCAAGAGATATCTAACCAGCCCTTTGCTGATGGTGGCGCCGCGCCCTCTCGAGACCCTCGTGCTTTACTGTTGGTGTTCTGGGAACGGGGGTCCCCAGACTTGCCTGCCTGCGGCCTGCGGCGTGGCTCGAAGGAGGCCCAGCACGACCCATCTTCATCAACGCAAGCACAAGACCCTCGCGAGAGGCCAAGCCTCGTGGGGCGGACGACAAGGAGCTTCCTCAAGCACGGCCTCGGCAGGCTGGCTCATGAGGAGGCGGAGAGTTCAAGGCAGGGTACCTCGCGAGGTGCCCATGACGCAAGCCATGACGACCAAAGAGGCGCCCGATCGAGGCGCCAGCTGGCGTGTCCTCCTTTCCTCTTTGGTGCAAAGGAGCAAGCGGCGAGGCGAGCATCAAGCAAAGGCATCCGTTTCGGTCCAACAAGACCAAGACCAGCCCAACGTGGAAGGAGTCATCGTGGAGCCCAAGCGAGGCGTCATCACCAGAGCCTTTGGCGGCGAGGACCAACTTTAGTCGAGGATAAGTGTACCCGCTGTTCCCCTTCAAAATGGCCAATTGTTGGCGCCCTTCCCGCTCAATATTTGGGAAGAGGCCTGGGCCTTCGCCTATAAATAGGAGTAGCCACCCCAGGCGAGAGAGAGAGATCCGAATCCTCATAAAGAAACCAGTAGCTAGAGCATTTGAACACCACCTAGCAGTTCGCCGCACCCGACAAGAACAGACCCTCACGAGGCTGTTCTTCCTTGTATTGTTCCTCATCAGCCCAAGAGGCAATCCACCACACCACACCTTTGGAGTAGGGTATTACACCGCAATGGTGGCCCGAACCAGTATAAATCTCGTGTCTCTTGTGTTGTTTCGTTTAGTAGTTTAGGTCCCAGTGATTCGGCAAGGTGCGAGACGGTGGAGGGTTGGATCTCCGCGCGCACCCCAGTGTTCGAACCTCAATGGTCTGTCGGAACCCGCAATCCGACATTTAGCGTGCGAGGTACGGGTGCTCCGGAATCTGCCTTCCGTCACTGCGTTCTTCCCCGACCACCGCAACCATGTCTGACGCTCGTCGGGCTCGCGCTGAGCGTAGAGCCGCCCTCGCCTCCCATGTCGCCCGGACGGCCTCCGACGGCTGGCGCCCTCGTCGTTCCTCACCGCCCGCTGTCAACACTGCCACTGGCCCGGCGGGGAATGGGCAGCAAGCATCGTCCCTGCGCTCCTCGGCGACCTCTGGAGAGGAGCTGCGCAGCTTCCTCGTCACCGGCCCCGTCGCGCCGGTTCCTCCGGTTGTCGCGGCCCTCCTGGGCGGCTCGCAGGCGCCGCCTTCTAGCCGCCATGTCAAGACATTCGTGCGCCGGGTCAGCGCCGCCTCCTGTGGCCGAGGCTCCTCGGTGGACGGAGCCATCGGCCGGGCTGACCTTCGACTCTGGGACCACTCCCACCAACTCGGCCGGGTCGGTGCGCTCCCCATGCTCGCACACCCACCATCTGCCCGGTTGCCGTCACGGGACCCTCATCGACGGGCGGCGCCGGCCTCAACGTACTCTCGCCGAGGCCTTCAACCTCCTCTGCATACCCGAGGGAGCGGCTGCAGCCAGTACCGGCCTTTTCCGGGCGTAGGAGGAGGGTCATCCACTCCTTGGGGCAAATCCGGCTTCCGGTGACCTTCGGTACCTACAACAACTTCCGCGGAACTGAGTAAACCGACATCGCCCCCATCGGCCTCCCCTACAATGCCATCCTTGGCTATCCAGCATTGGCCAAATTCATGGCCGCAACCCACCCGGGTACAACCTCATGAAGATGCCCGGAGCAGTGGGCGTCTTCACCGTGCCGGGGATACGAAGGTGCGCTGCGGCGCCAGCTCGCCCTCAAGGCGGCCGCAGCACAGCCCGCCGATGCGGAGGCCCTCAAGCCCAAGGGGGCTGCGCCGACCAAGAAGAAGCAGTTGTTCACTCAAGACAAGGCGGAGACCAAGCAGATACCTGTCGACGAGGACGGGTCCACAAACGCCACCTTCACCATAGGCGCCAACCTCGAGCCCGAACAGGAGTAAGCCTTGGTCAAGTTCTTGCGTATAAACAAGAAGGTGTTCGCCTGGGAGCCCGATCAGCTGGCGGGGATCCCACGGGGCGTAATCGAGCACCACCTCAACGTGTGCCCCTAGCGATGCGTCTGTGAAGTAGTAGAAGGCGAGAAGGCAGTCCACTGAAAAGCAGGCCTTCATCGTCCAAGGGACCCGCAAGCTAGAAGCCGGGGGCGTTATTCGCGAGGTCCGATACCCAGATTGGTTGGCCAACCCCGTGGTGGTGCCAAAGAAGGGAGAAAAGGAGCGCATGTGTGTCGACTTCACCAACCTCAACAAAGCATGCCCGCAGGATCCGTTCCCGCTCCCTCGCATCGACCAGATCGTCGATTCCACCGCCGAGTGTGACCTGTTATGCTTCTTGGACGCCTTTTCCGGGTATCACCTGTCGGATTTCGGGTTCCGGCAGACCCTTAAGGTTCGAACTCTGGGGTGTGCGCGGAGATCCAACCCTCCACCGTCTCGTACCTCGCCAAATCACAAGGACCTAAACTACTAGAAAGAACAGCAAAAGAGACACGAGATTTATACTAGTTCGGGCCACCGTTGTGGTGTAATACCCTACTCTAGTTTGTGGTGTGGTGGATTGCCTCTTGGGCTGATGAGGATCAGTACAGGGAAGAACAGCCTCGTGAGGGTCTATTCTTGGCGGGTGGGATGAATTGCTAGGCAGTGTTCCATCGCTCTAGCTTGAGGATCGGGTCTCTATCTCTCTCTGGATTCCAAATGCCCACTCTCTTCCTATCCGATGGTCCTTCCGTCCCTCTACTCTGAGTGTGGCTACTCCTATTTATAAGCCGAAGGCCTGGGCCTCTTCCCAAATATTGAGCGGGAAGGCGCCAACAATTGGCCATTTTGAAGGGGAACAGCGGGTACACTTATCCTCGACTAAAGTTGGTCCTCGCTTTGCGGCGGCTCACAGTTATAGCCTTTGCTTGGGCTCCACGATGACTCCCTTCCAGCCGTTGGGGCTGGTCTTGGTCTTGTTGCAATCAAAGCGGATGCCTTTGCTTGATGCTCTTACTGCGCTTGCTCCCTTTGCACCAAAGCGGAAAGGAGGACGCTTGTGCAGCTGGCGCCAATGGCGCCCTTGGTAAATCATGGCTTGCGTCATGGGCACCTCATGAGGTACCCTGCCTTGAACTCCCGCCTCCTCATGAGCCAGCCTGATGAGGCCGTGCACGAGGAAGCTCCTTGTCGTCCGCCATGAGGCTTGGCCCATCGCGAGGGTCTTGAGCTTGTGTAGATGAAGATGGGCTGTCCTGGGCCTCCTTTGAGCCACGCCGCAGGCCGCTGGTAGGCAAGTTGGGGACCCCCATTCCTAGAACACTGACATCACCAGATCAAGATGGCGGTGGAACACATGGAAAAGACGCCCTTCTTAACCCCGTGTGGAGTGTACTGCTATACATGCATGCCATTCGGGCTGCGCAACGCGGGGGCAACCTTCCAGCGGCTCATGCACATCACCTTGGGCCTGACTCGGGAAGAATGTGGAGGCTTACGTCGGCGACATCATGGTGAAGTCTCATGAGGCCAAGACCTTGATACAAGACATGGAGGAAACCTTCGCGAGCCTCAACGCAGTGAGCCTGCGACTCAACCCGGAGAAGTGTGTGTTTGGAGTTCCCTCGGGCAAGCTCCTGGGTTTCCTCGTGTCCCACCGAGGCATCGAGGCCTACCAGAAAAGGTCAAGGCGATTGAGGACATGAGCCCACCAAAGACCCTCAGGAAATGCAGAAGCTCACGCGCGTGGCGGGCTGGGCCGTTCATCTCCCGATTGGGGGAGCGGGCGCTGCCTTTCTTCCAGCTGACGAAGAAAAAGGGGCCCTTCGAATGGACTGAAGAGGCCGACAAAGCGTTCCAAGACCTCAAGAGGTACCTGACCAGCCCTCCAGAGATGGTGGCCCCCGCGCCCTTAGGAGCCCTTGGTACTCTACCTCGCCGCCACTCCCTACTCCGCTAACGCAGCCCTGGTGGCAGTTAGGGAGGAGCGTCAGGCCAAGACCACTGGCCAGCCACCGAGCTAAGGCAAGGCCGAATTAGAAGGAACTTCATGAAGCCAGCACACATAGCCGGAAGAAGATCAGCCCGTCTGTGAGCACACCAAGGAGCGGAGAGGCCCTCCATCCAAGCACCCAGCTTGGAGGCGCCGTCACCTCGGGAGGCACCACGGCTTAGGAAGGCGACACCAGCACCGACGCCCCTAGCCTCGCCGAGCACCGGTGTGCCATTCGGCCAAAGACAGTGTTCTGGATGCGAGGCACGGTACCCCATGCCGCATGAAGCTCCTCCTCGCGCTGTTGGTGGCTTCGGCAAGCTGCGACACTACTTCCAGGGACATCCAATCAAGGTTGTCTCGGCATACCCAATGGAGAGGGTGCTCTGGAGCCCAAACTAGACATTAAGGGTCGCCGAGTGTAACATTGAGCTGCTAGCATTCCACTCGAGTTCGGCACAACCAGAGTCATCAAGGGGGCCTTTGGCAGATTTCGTGGCGAATGGACAGAAGCACCGGGCCTCGGGGCGGCGAGGATCGATCCACTCTCCCGAGCGAGCGCGAGAAGGTTGGGTCATGTACTTGACGGGCGTTTCTCGAAGATGTAGAAATTTGGGCTGGGCGGTGCTCATATCTCCCGCCAGGACAAGCTCTACTATGCCGTGCAGGCTCTGTTTCAGCAGGGCAAGAAGGTCTCAATAATATAGCAGAATACGAGGGGCCGAGAAGGGTGCAAGGCTGCCGCTGCCACAGGGGTGAAGCGCCTTACCATCAAGGGAGATTCGTAGGCTCTCGTCAATTTCTCCAACAAGGTGTATGAGCCAAGAGATGAACACATGGAGGCCTACCTTGCGGAGGTCCGCAGGATGGAGAAACAGCCTGGGGTTGGAGCTGCAGACGTGCCCGTGGCACCAATCAAGAGGCCGACGAGATCGCCAAACGAGCCTCCAGGAGGTTACCCTAGGAGCCGGGCGTCTTTGAGGAACGGCTCTTCAAGCCCTCAGCCATGCCGCCGTTATCAAGCACAGCACAACCTCGGGTGGAGCTCCTCGACCACCGCCTCGGGAGCCCGGCCTGTGACCAACCTCGAGCACGCTTGCTCCCTAACGATGGAACCTCAAGAGGGTCTTTGGATCACGGAGCTCAAGAGTTACTTAACGCATGGAACTTTGCCGGAGAAGGAGGAGGAGGCAGGCGTGTGGCGCGGCAAGCCACGGCAAGATACAAAGATCATGGATGGAGAGCTCTACACAAAACTAATCGAACAGCGATCCTCACTGCCGCATCACCGAAACAGGGAAGGAACTGGCGGCAGATATACATGGAGGAGATTGCGGGAACCATTCATTGTCCACGGGCCCCTCGTCGGCAAAGGCGTTCCACAGCCGGTTTCTATTGGCCCATCGCGCTCAATGACGCTGTTGAACTCGTGAAGGCTTGCGAGGCTTGCCAATTCCATGTAGCGAGATCCACCAGCCAGCGGAGGTCTCGCAAACCTTCCCCCTCACTTGGCCATTCGCGATGCAGAAATTTGGACATCCTGGGCCCTTTTCCTCGGGCGCCCGAGCTATCGCTACCTCTACGTCGTCGTGGACAAATTCACCAAGTGGGCGAAGGCGGGCCGTCCGCACCATCCCCGCTGGATTACGCGGTCAAGTTCATCAAGGGCATCGTGGAGCGGTTCGGTGCCGAACTGCATCATCACCGACAACGGTTCCACGATTCACCGATAACCTTTTTAAAATGTCTGCGCTAACCTTGGGGCGCAGATATACTCTGCTTGGTGGTGCACCCGTAGCAATGGACAAGCCGGCGGGCCAGAGAGAAGGTCTGAGAGGCCTCAAGACCGGGGCGTTCAAGAAGAAGCTGGAGGTTCGCGGCAGTGGCTTGTAAGACGAGCTTCCGTCCGTGTTATGGTACATCCGCACAACCGCAACCAAGCCAACTGGAGAGACCCCCTTCTTCCTGGTCTCACGGAATGAAGCGGTCCCTCCCCTCACAAGGTCAAGTTGCCGATCCACCTTGGTCTGGCGTTTGATGAAAGCTGCGGGGCGCTAATGCATGGGACAGCCCTTGTCTTTGGGGAGGAGCGCCGTCGAGAAGCTTCTTATTGCGGCGGCAAGAGTACCAGCAGGCACTCCGACGATACCACTTTGCCGCAACATCCGCCCAGAACTCTCGAGGTAGGGGACCTCGTGCTCAGCCAGGTCCTCTCTAGGGAGGGACTGCATAAGCTCTCTCCCATGTGGCAGGGCCCGTTCAAGGTTGTTCATGTTTCCAGCCCGGCTCCGTGCGCTTGGAGACTCAAGAGGGAGTACCTATCTGAGCAGCGTGGAACATCCAGCACCTCAGGAGGTTTTACCCCTAAAAAGGCCCAGTGCATGTGAAGAAGGTGAATGCCTGTGAAGCTCATTCTTTTTGGAAAAGGCCCAGTGCCTATGAAGCAGGCGAATTGTCGGATTTCGGGTTCCGGCAGACCCTTAAGGTTCGAACTCTGGGGTGCGCGCGGAGATCCAACCCTCCACCGTCTTGTACCTCGCCGAATCGCAGGGACCTAAACTACTAAATAGAACAACTTAAGAGACACGAGATTTATACTAGTTTGGGCCACCGTTGTGGTGTAATACCCTACTCTAGTTTGTGGTGTGGTGGATTGCCTCTTGGACTGATGAGGAACAGTACAGGAAAGAACAGCCTCGTGAGGGTCTGTCCTTGGTGGGTGAGATGAACTGCTAGGTGGTGTCCCGTCGCTCTAGCTTGAGGATTGGGTCTCTATCTCTCTCTCTGGATCTCGAATGCCAGATCTCTCTCCCTATCCGATCGTCCCCCACTCTGAGTGTGGCTACTCCTATTTATAGGCGAATGCCCTGGGCCTCTTCCCAAATGTTGAGCGGGAAGGGCGCCAACAATTGGCCATTTTGAAGGGGAACAGCGGGTACACTTATCCTGACTAAAGTTGGTCCTCGCTTTGCCAAAGGCTCTGGTGATGGCCTTTGCTTGGGCTCCACGATGACTCCCTTCCGGCCGTTGGGGATGGTCTTAGTCTTGTTGCACGAAGCGGATGCCTTTTCTTGATGCTCTTACTGCGCTTGCTCCCTTTGCACCAAAGAGGAAGGAGGGGCGCTACTTGTGGCGCGCTGGCTTGGCGCCCTTGGTCGTCATGGCTTGCGTCATGGGCACCTCGCGAGGTACCCTGCCTTGAACTCTCCGCCTCCTCATGAGCCCGGCTGACAAGGCCGTGCCTAAGGAAGCTCCTGGTTAAATCCGCCTCATGAGGTTTGGCCCCTCGCGAGGGTCTTGAGTTTGTGTTGATGAAGATGGGCCGTCCTGGGCCTCCTTTAGCCACCACGCAGGCCGCAGGCAGGCAAGTCTGGGGACCCCCGTTCCCAGAACGCCGACAGTAGCCCCTGGCTAGCGCCCGAACTTGGCCGGCGGAGAGGCGAAAGGGCAAGGCGAAGCATCGCGGGCCCTAACAGCTTCTTGACCTTAGGCGCGTGGCGGTTGATTGGGCGTGTCTTTTCTCCCCCACGATGCCTCGGTAACCTCCCGGATTCGACAAGTCCCTACATGCGGAGTTGGTCATCATTACCAGTGATCGTGGAGGCCGACGGTTGGCCTTCGCCAGCAATAAGTACGGAACGGCGTGTGCCCTTCCAGTCTATCCTTTCTTGTCTCTCCTTCTCCTCCATGGCTCCACCGAGGAAGTTCTTGGCCGCAGAGAAGGGGAAGGGCCGCCAGGTCGAATCTTCCTCTCCTCCGCCTAAGCGTGGTCGAGGTCGCCCTCGCAAGCACCCCGTGGCCTCCTGGCGGTCCCAGCAGTCATGGGGAGGCTCTCGGCGTGATTTGGTGACGGCGGGTGGCCATGGTCGGAGGGCATGCCCGGCGCGTGTCCCCGAGGCCGCGCCTCCATGCTCTTTGAAGCGCTGCCAGAGTTCATGGTGAGGGCGGAGGAGCCGTCCGGCGTCCGGCTTCAGCTCCCGTGCTTCCTCCTGGGTGAGCTCCCAGATGGTGCCCTGAGTGGCCTCTGGCTCCAGGTAGATGGCTGCTGCAGCCGGGCTTCGTGGGCTTCTCTGGAGGTATCTGCTGCAGGGAACCTGTTCTGGCCCATGGTGGCGGAGCAGACGCCTGTGGCGTGGTCTCCGCCGCCGGTGCTCCCTGCACTTCAAGTATGATGGCGGCGCCACCCTCTACGTGAGGGTGTTCGGGGAAAACGGACCGCCGCATGGGATGCTGCCACGAAGGCGGCGATGGCGAGGACTCGGCCCCGGCGGGTGGAGAGGGTAGTCTTGGCGGTGGCGATGCCCGCGACTCCTCATGCTTCACCAGCTCTTCTTGGTGGCGATTCTTCCAGCAGTGACGCGCCAGCCTCCCCACGCCACCAGCGCTTTGCACAGGGGGTGGCAGCGGGTCCGCTTCGCCACGCCCGGTGAATCGCGAGATGGAGTCCGGCCGAGCACCGGAGGTGGCTCGGGCCTTCAAGAGAGCCGCACGCAGGCGTGCTTCACCTCCTTACATCCTTTTCCTTCCTTTTCTCCTGCGTAAAAAGGGAACAATGTGTGGCCCGTGAAACGCGTTTTTGAAACAACGCCGTTTTAATTATTATCTTGCTTTTGTTATCACGATCTGTTCCCTTACATGCGTCGCCCATTCGCAAGTGAACCCGGCCGTGGCGCGGGGCGACCGACCACGGCCCGTGTTCGCGTTGTGCTGCCCGTGAGGCATGGTGGGAGGGTGCTCCACTGCGAGACCAGGGCCGTGGTGAAAACTTGAGCGATAGGGGCAGAGCGCTTCATGAGGCTCCCGAGGCTTCCGCCTCACGAGTCCCCGCGCAAGAGAAATCGAGGCAGGAGGGTGAAAAAGATCGAAGAACCATGGACCAAAAGAAAAGGGGCGATAGTTTCGATAAAAACTCCAAATGAGAATAACCAGTCAACTGCAGAAAGCAAATGAAAAAGCCGCGTCCGGCACCTAGTCTAGTATTCGACGTCTTCTCACTAGCGCGGGGCTAAGTGCTGCCACTGGGCGTGGGAGGGAGCCCCAGGGCCTGAGGCCGGCACTCCTGAGACTCCGGGGCATGTACAGCCCCAACTCATTATTACGTGAGAGTGTCACGGGCGGCGAGCTTCACAGGCGTTTGCCTTCTTCACAGGCTCCGGGCCTTTCTTATGGGAAGCAAGCTTCACAGGCGTTTGCCCTCTTCACAGGGTCCGGGCCGTTCGAGCATAGCTTGACTTCACAGGCGTTCGCCTTCTTCACAGGCTCTGGGCCTTTTCCCGGGAGGTGAGCTTCACAGGCATTTGCCTTCTTCACAGGCTCCGGGGCTTTTCCAAAAAGATGGATTTCATAGGCATTCGCCTTCTTCACAGGCTCTGGGCCTTTTCCCGGGAGGTGAGCTTCACAGGCATTTGCCTTCTTCACAGGCTCCGGGACTTTTCCAAAAAGATGGACTTCATAGGCATTCGCCTTCTTCACAGGCTCAGGGCCTTTTCCAAAAAGATGTCCTTCACAGGCATTCGCCTTCTTCACAGGCTCAGGACCTTTTCCAAAAAGATGAACTTCATAGGCATTCGCCTTCTTCACAGGCTCAGGGCCTTTTAGGGGTAAAACCTCCGGAGGTGCTGGATGTTCCACGCGTTCTGTATAGGTACTCCCTTATGAGTCTCCAAGCGCACGGAGCCTAGCCTGGAAACATGAACAACATTGAATGGGCCCTCCCACATGGGAGAGAGCTTATCAGATCCCTCCACAGAGGATCCGTCGAACCACGAGGTCCCCTACCTCGAGAGTTACAGGCGGGGCGTTGCGGCGGTGGTATCGCGGAGTGCCTGCTGGTACCCTCGCCGCTTCATGGTATCAATTCTCGGCAGGCGCTCCTCCCCGGCACAAGGGTGCGTCCCCGCATGGCGTCCTTCAATGTTTCATCGAGCGCGGACCAGCCAGCGGATCGGCGCTTGACCTCGTGAGGAGGACCGCTTGACTCCGTAGACCAGGAAGAAGGGGGTCTCTCCAGTTGGCTTGGTTGCGGTTGTGCGGATGGACCACAACACAGACGGAAGCTCGTCGTACCAGCCTCTGCCGCAGGCTTCCAGTTTCTTCTTGAACGTCCTGGTCTTGAAGCCTCTCAGGACCTCTGCATTGGCCCACTCGGCCTGTCCATTTCTGCGGGGGTGCACCACCGAAGCGTAGCATATCTGCGTACCAAGGCTAGCGCAGTATGTTTTAAAAAGGTTACTGGTGAACTGCGAACCGTTGTCGATGATGATGCGGTTCGGCACTCCGAACCGGCTCACGATGCCCTTGATGAACTTGACCGCGAGAACCAGCGAGGGATAGCGCAGACGACCTCGACCTCTGCCCACTTGGTGAATTTGTCCACGGCGATGTAAAGGTAGCGATAGCCCCCTGGCGCCCGAGGAAAAGGGCCCAGAATGTCCAGCCCCCGGACCGCGAATGGACAAGTGAGGGGGATGGTTTGCAGGCCTCCTGTGGGCTGGTGGATCTACTTGGCGTGGAATTGGCAAGCCTCGCAAGCCTTCACGAGTTCGATAGCGTCATTGAGCGCGGTGGGCCAACAGAAACCGCTGCGGAACGCCTTGCCGACAAGGGTCCGTGACGATGAATGGTGCCCACAATCTCCGCCATGTATATCTGCCAGCAATTCCTTCAACTGTTCCCTGGTGATGCGGTAGCGAGTATCGTCGTTGATGCGTTTCGGTGAGCTCTCCATCCATGATGTCGTATGCCGTGGCTTGTCAGCGCCACGCTCTGCCTCCTCCTCCTTCTTCGGCAATGTCCCACGCGTTAAGTAACTCTTGAGCTCCGTGATCCAGCACTCCTCTTGAGGTTCCA
Organism: Aegilops bicornis; assembly: GCA_021605145.1. Lineage (NCBI taxonomy): Eukaryota > Viridiplantae > Streptophyta > Magnoliopsida > Poales > Poaceae > Aegilops > Aegilops bicornis. The sequence continues at coordinate 350,969,112 of CM038672.1, forward strand.
TTGTCAGGAGCAGGCGTGCTCCTGAGGCCGGGCCACAGGCTGGGGCTCCCGAGGCTGGTGGCTGAGGGAGCTCCTCCCGAGGCTGTGCTGTGCTTGATAACGACGGCAGGGCTGAGGGCTTGAAGAGCTGTTCCTCAAAGACGCCCGGCTCCTGGGCTAACCTCCTGGAGGCTCGTTTGGCGATGTCGTCGGCCTCTTGATTGGTCCCGCGGGGCACGTGCTGCAGCTCCAGCCCCCAGAACCATTTATCCATCCTGCGGACCTCCGCAAGGTAGGCCTCCATGTGTTCATCCCTTGGCACGTACACCTTGTTGGAGAAATTGATGAGGAGCTGCGAATCGCCCTTGATGGTAAGGCGCTTCACCCCCAGGGCAGCGGCAGCCTTCAGACCCGCTATCAGCCCCTCGTATTCTGCTATATTGTTGGAGACCTTCTTGCCATGCTGGAAACAGAGATGCACGACATAGTAGAGCTTGTCCTGAGCGGGAGATATGAGCACTGCCCCAGCCCCAACGCCCTGTCTGGAGAAGCAGCTCTGTCAGTACATGACCCAACCTTCCGGGCGCCGCTCCACAGGGAGAGGGACCGATCCTCGCCCGGCCACGAGGCCAGTGCTTCATCCATTCGGCCATGAAATCTGCAGTAGCGGCCCCTTGATGACTCTGGTCGTACTGAACTCGAGCTGGAATGCTTGCAGCTCAATGTTCCACTTGGCGACCCTTCAGGCCGAGTTGGGGCTCCTAAGCACCCTCTCCAGGGGTATGCTGAGACAACCTTGATTGGATGACCCTGGAAGTAGTGCTGCAGCTTGCGCGAAGCTACCAACAGCGCGAGGAGGAGCTTCTGTGGCATGGGGTACCATGCCCTCGCATCCCATAACACGGTGCTGACGAAGTACACCGGGTGCTCGACGAGGTTAGGGGCGTCGGTGCTGGTGGCGTCTTCCGGAAGCCGTAGTGCCTCCCGAGGCGACGCCGCCTCCGGAAGCTGGGTGCTCAGATGGGAGGCCTCCCCCGCCCTTGGTGCGCTCTGCTGTGACAGCTGATCTTCTTTCATTGCGGTGCTGGCTTCCGCTAGTTCCTTCTAATTCGGTCTTGCCCTAGCTCGGGTGGCCGCCGTGGTCTTGGCCTAACGCTCCTCCCTAACTTCCACCAGAGCAGCGCTAGCGGAGTAGGGAGTGGCAGCGAGGTAGAGTACCAAGGGCTCCTGAGGGCGCGAGGCCACCATCACTAGAGGGCTAGTCAGGTACCTCTTGAGGTCTTGAAAGCATGTTGTCGGCCTCTTGATCCACTCGAAGGGCCCTTTTTCTTCATCGGTGGAAGAAAGGCAGCGCCCGCTCCCCCAATCGGGAGATGAAAGCATTACGCGTTATTCTGGCGCCCGTGAGCTTCTGCATTTCCCTAAGGGTCTTTTCATTGGGCTCATGTCTTCCCTGCCTTGACCTTTTACAGGGTTAGCCTCAATGCCTCGGTGGGACACGAGGAAACCCAGGAGCTTGCCTGAGGGAACTCCAAACACACACTTCTCCGGGTTGAGTCGCAGGCTCACTGCGTTGAGGCTTGCGAAGGTTTCTTCTCGGTCTTGTATCAAGGTCTTGGCCTCGCGAGACTTTACCACGATGTCATCGACGTATGCCTCCACATTCTTCCCGAGCTGTGGGCACAAGGTGATGTGCATGAGCCACTGGAAGGTTTCCCCCGCGTTGCGCAACCCGAATGGCATGCATGTATAGCAGTACACTCCACACGGGGTTAGGAAGGCCGTCTTTTCCACGTCTTCCACCGCCATCTTGATTTGGTGATACCGGAAAAGGCGTCCAAGAAGCATAACAGGTCACACTCGGCGGTGGAATCGGCGATCTGGTCGATGCGAGGAGCGGAAAGCGGATCCTGCGGGCATGCTTTGTTGAGGTTGGTGAAGTCGACACACATGCGCTCCTTTCCTCCCTTCTTTGGCACCACCACGGGGTTGGCTAGCCAATGTCAGGTATCGGACCTCGCGAATAACCCCGCGGCTTCTAGCTTGCGGGTCTCTTGAGCGATGAAGGCTGCTTTTGGTGGACTGCCTTCTCGCTTCTGTTCCTTTGGGCGCATGTTGGGGCCCATGTTAAGGTGGTGCTCGATTCGCCCGTGGAATCCACGCCCGGTGATCGGGCTCCTGTGCTTAACACCTTCTTGTTCGCACGCGAGAACTTGACAAGGGCCTCCTCTGTTCGGCTCGAGGTTGGCGCCTATGGTGAAGGTGGCGTTTGTGGACCCGTCCTCATCGGCAATGTATCTGCTTGGTCTACGCCTTGTCTTGAGTGAACAATTGCTTCTTCTTGGTCGGCAGCCCCTTGGGCTTGGGGCCTCCGCATCGGCGGGCTGCCGCCGTCTTGAGAGTGAGCCCGAAAGGCCGCAGCACCTTCTTGATATCCCCCGGCACGGTGAGGACACCTTTGCTACGAGCATCTTCATCGAGGTTGTACCGGGGGCAGTCTTTGGATAGCCAAGGATGGCATTGTAGGGAGGCCGATGGGGGCGATGTCGAAGTCGACCCGGTTCCGTGCAGAAGTTATCGTAGGTGCGAAGGTCACCGGAAGCGGATTGCCCCAAGGAGCTGGATGACCCCCTTCGCCGAAAAAGGCCGGCTGGTGGAGCCGCTCCTGGGTATCTGAAGGAGGTTGAAGGCCTCGGCCGAGAAATGCGTTGAGGCTGGGCGCCGCCGTCGATGAGGGTCTGGTGACGGCCACTGGCAGATGGTGGGTGTGCGAGTATGGGGAGCGCACCGAGCCGGGGAGTTAAATGGGTGGTCTTGAGAGTCGAAGGTCAGCCCGGCCGGCGACTCCGTCCGACTGAGGAGCCCCTGCGCGTGGAGGCGGCGCCGACCCGGCAGACGAATGTCTTGACATGGCGGCTGGAAGGCGGCGCCTGCGAGCCGCCCAGGAGGGCCACGACGAGCGGAGGAACCGGCGTGACAGAGCGGGTGTCGAGGAAGCCGCGCGGCCCCTCCCCTAAGGTCGCCGAGGAGCGCAGGGACGATGCGTGCTGCCCGTCCCCCGCCGGGACGGTGGCGGTGTTGACGGCAGGTGACGGGGAACGACGAGGGCGCCCGCCGACTAGAGCCGTCTGGGCGACATGGGAGGCGCGGGCGGCTCGGCGCTCGGTGCGGGCCCGATGAGCGTCAGGCATGGTCGCGGTGATCAGGGAAGAACGAGGTGATGAAAGGCAGATTCCGGCGCACCCCTACCTGGCGCGCCAAATGTCGGATTTCGGGTTCCAGCAGACCCTTAAGGTTCGAATTTTGGGGTGCGTGCGGAGATCCAACCCTCCACCATCTCGTACCTCGCCGAATCGCAGGGACCTAAACTACTAAACAGAACAGCACAAGAGACACGAGATTTATACTAGTTCGGGCCACCGTTGTTGTGTAATACCCTACTCTAGTTTTTGGTGTGGTGGATTGCCTCTTGGGCTGATGAGGAACAGTACAGGGAAGAACAACCTCGCGAGGGTGTGTCCTTGGTGGGTGAGATGAACTGCTAGGTGGTGTCCCGTCGCTCTAGCTTGAGGATCGGGTCTCTATCTCTCTCTCTCTGGATCCCGAATGCCAGATCTCTCTCCCTATCCGATCATCCCCCCACTCTGAGTGTGGCTACTCCTATTTATAGGCGAAGGCCCTGGGCCTCTTCCCAAATATTGAGCGGGAAGGGCGCCAACAATTGGCCATTTTGAAGGGGAATAGCGGGTACACTTATCCTGACTAAAGTTGGTCCTCGCTTTGCCAAAGGCTCTGGTGATGACGCCTGCTTGGTCTCCACGAAGACCCCTTCCAGCCGTTGGTGCTGGTCTTGGTCTTGTTGCACCGAAACGGATGCCATTGCTTGATGCTCTTTCCTGCGCTTGCTCCCTTTGCACAAAAGGGGAAAGGAGGATCGCCAGTTGGCGCCCGACCGGGCGCCCTTGGTCGTCATGGCTTGCGTCATGGGCACCTCGCGAGGTACCCTGCCTTGAACTCTCCGCCTCCTCATGTGCCAGCCTGACGAGGCCGTGCCTGAGGAAGCTCCTGGTCGTCCGCCCCGCGAGCCTTGGCCCCTCGCGAGGGTCTTGAGTTTGCGTTGATGAAGATGGGCTGTCCTGGGCGTCCTTTGTGCCACGCCGCAGGCCGCAGGCAGGCAAGTCTGGGGACCCCCGTTCCCAGAACGCCGACACGAATGCCTGTGAAGCTCATTCTTTTTGGAAAAGGCCCAGTGCCTGTAAAGAAGGCGAATGCCTGTGAAGCTCATTCTTTTTGGAAAAGGCCCAGTGCCTGTGAGGAAGGCGAATGCCTGTGAAGCTCGTCCTTTTTGGAAAAGGCCCAGTTCCTGTGAAGAAGGCGAATGCCTGTGAAGCTCATCCTTTTTGGAAAAGGCCTAGTGCCTGTGAAGAAGGCGAATGCCTGTGAAGCTCATCTTTTTCGAGAAAGGCCCAGAGCCTGTGAAGAAGGTGAACGCCTGTAAAGCTGTCGCGTACTGGAAAGAGCCCGGAGCCCGTGAAGAGGGCCAACGCCCGTGAAGCTTTCTTCCCGGAAGAAAGGCCCGGAGCCTCTGAAGAAGGCCAACGCCTGTGAAGCTCGCCGCCCGTGACACTCTCACGTAATAATGAGTTGGGGCTGTACACGCCCCGGAGTCTCAGGAGTGCCGGCCTTAGGCCACGGGATCCCTCCACGCCCGATGGCAGCACTTAGCTCCTTATTTGGTGAGAAGACGTCGAAGACTAGACTAGAGTGCCGGACAGCGGCTTTTTCATTGCTTTACGAAGTTGACTAGTTATTCCCATTTGGAGTTTTTATCGAAACTATCGCCATCTTTTGGTCCGTGGTTCTTGATCTTTTTCGCTCTCCTGCCTCTATTTCTCTTGCGTGGGGACTCATGAGGCGAAGCCTCGGGAGCCCTCGCAGCGTTCCTACCCCTATCGCTCAGGTTTTCACGGCCTGGTCCACAGTGGAGCACCCCTTGACCATGCCTCACGGGCAGCACAACGCGAACACGGGGCCTGGATCGGTCGCCCCCGCGGCCATGGCTGGAGTTCACTTGCGAATGGGCGTACAACAGAAAGGAACAGTATCAGGATAACAAAAGCAGTACAATAATTAACGGCGTTAACCTCAACGCGCCCCCACGGGGCCACACATTGTTGTCTTTTTGCGCAGGAGAAAAGAAAGGAAAAGGACAAAAGCAGGTGAAGCACTCCCCGTGCCGGCCCTCCTGGGAGGCTCGATCCGTCTCCGGAGCTCAGGCGGACTCCTTCTCACGCTTCACCGAGGCGCGGCGGCGAGCGGACCCGCTGCCACCCCCCAAGCAGGCACGGCGGCGTGGGGGCTGGCCGCGGCTGCTGCTGGAAGAATCACCACCCGAAGAAGAGCTGGTGAAGCTTGAGGAGTCACGGGCATCGCCAGCCGCCCGCGCGCTGCCCTCTCCATCCACGCCGGGGCTGAGTCCTCGGCCGCGGTCGTCGTCTTCAGGGCAGCACCCCATGCGGCGACCGTCTTCCCCGAACACCCTCACGTAGAGGGTGGCGTCGCCGTCGTGCTTGAAGTGCGAGGAGCACCGGCGAAGACCAGCTGTGAGCGAACGTCTGCCAGCCGCGGGTCAGGAACAGGTTCCCTATAGCAGAGACCTCCAGAGAAGCCCACGAAGCCCGACTGCAGCAGCCATCCGCCTGGAGCCAGAGGAACCGCGGGAGCTGAAGCCGGACGCCGGACGGCTCCTCCGCCCACACCATGAACTCCGGCAGTGCTTCAGCAGCATGGAGGCGCGGCCTCGGGGGACGCGCGGCCGGGGCACACCCTCCGACCATGGCCTGCCGCTCGTCGCCACGTTGAGAGCCTCCCCCACGACCGCGGGGGACCACCGTGGAGGCCACGGGGTGCTTGCAAGGGCGACCTCGACCACGCTTAGGCGGAGGAGAGGAAGACTCTACCTGACGGCCCTTCCCCTTCTCTGCGGCTGAGAACTTCCTTGGTGGAGCCATGGAGAAGAAGGAGAGACAAGAAAGGATAGACTGGAAGGGCGCTCGCCGTTCCGTACTTATAGCCGACGAAGGCCAACTGTCGGCCTACACGATCACCGGTAATCATGACCGACTCTGCACGCAGGGACTTGTCGAATCCGGGTAGTTACCGAGGCATCGTGTGGAAGCAGTGCGCACGCGTCCAATCAACCGCCACGCGGCGCCCAAGGCAGCAGGCTGTTAGGACCCGCGATGCCAGACTTGCCCTTCGCCTCTACCTTTCGGCCAAGTTGGAGCGCCCGTGGGCTCGGGAGACTCTTGTCGGCGTTACGGGAATGGGGGTCCCAGACTTGCTCGCTGCCTGCGGCGTGGCTCGAAGGATGCCCAGCACGGCCCATCTTCATCAACGCAAGCTCAAGACCTTCGCGAGGGGCCAAGCCTCGCCGGGCGGACGACAAGGAGCTTCCTCAGGCACGGCCTCGTCAGGCTGGCTCATGAGGAGGCGGAGAGTTCAAGGCAGGGTACCTCGCGAGGTGCCCATGACGCAAGCCATGACGACCAAGGCATCCGTTTCGGTGCAACAAGACCAAGACCAGCCCAACGGCTGGAAGGGAGTCATCGTGGAGCCCAAGCAGGCGTCATCACCAGAGCCTTTGGCAGGCGAGGACCAACTTTAGTCAGCATAAGTGTACCCACTGTTCCCCTTCAAAATGGCCAATTGTTGGCGCCCTTCCCGCTCAAGATTTGGGAAGAGGCCCAGGGCCTTCACCTATAAATAGGAGTAGCCACCCCCAGGGTAGAGAGAGATCCGAATCCTCATCAAGAAACCAGTAGCTAGAGCGACTGAACACCACCTAGCAGTTCATCTCACCCGCCAAGAACAGACCCTCACGAGGCTGTTCTTCCTTGTATTGTTCCTCATCAGCCCAAGAGGCAAAACACCACACCACACACTGGAGTAGGGTATTACACCGCAATGGTGGCCCGAACAAGTATAAATCTCATGTCTCTTTTGTTGTTCCGTTTAGTAGTTTAGGTCCCAGCGATTCGGCAAGGTGCGAGACGGTGGAGGGTTGGATCTCCGCGCGCACCCCAGTGTTCGAACCTCAAGGGTCTGCCGGAACCCGCAATCCGACATTTACCTCGCCGCCACCCCTCACTCAGCCAGTGTAGCTCTAGTGGCGGTTAGGGAAGAGTTCCAGGCCGAGGACATGTCACACCGAACCGCACCCCCAGCCAGGGTAGCACAAGACCCGAAGGAAATCGCGGGGGCTGCAACAACGCCAACGGATGGCCCGACTTAGCAGGATGGCGACCTTAGCCCAACCAAGGCCCCAACTGGCGATCAGGCTCTGGAGGTTCAGTCGTGTCAGGAGGCGCACCAACCTCCAACAGACGCGGCTCTCGCTGACGCGCCCGCCATCGTCGAGCATCTAGTGTATTTCGTCAGCACGGTACTGCGAGATGCAAGAGCACGGTACCCCATGCCTCATAAGCTCATGCTCGCGCTTTTGGTGGCCTCGCTTAAGTTACGACACTACTTTCAAGGTCACCCAATCAAGGTCATCGTGGCCTACCCATTAGAGAGGGTATTCAGGAGCCCTAATGCAGCTGGAAGAGTCGCCAGTGGAATATAGAGCTGCAGGCGTTCCAGCTAGAGTTCAACATAACCAGGGTCATCAAGGGAGCTGCGCTCGCCGACTTCGTGGCGGAATGGTCGGACGCCCCGGAGCTTGAGGCAGGAGAGGATCGGTCCCTCTCACCAGGGAGTGAAGCACCGGAAGAATGGGTGATGTACTTCGATGGCGCATTTGCGCGCCAGGGCGTGGGAGCTGGAGCGGTGCTCATCCGCCCACTCAGGACAAGCTCTACTACACCGTGCAGCTCTGCTTCCAGCAGGGCGAGAAGATCTCCAACAACATAGCTGAGTACGAAGGCCTCATGGATGACCTCAAGGCTGCGGTGGCTCTGGGGGTGAAACGCCTCATAAAGAAGGTATACGAGCCGAGGGACGAGCACATGGAGGCCTACCTCACAGAGGTACGCAAGATGGAAATGCATTTCTTGGCCATGGAATTGCAGCACGTGCCCGGCGGCACCAACAAGGAAGCCGACAACATCGCCAAGAGAGCATCCAAGCGGCTACCCCAAGAGCCCGGTGTCTTTGAGCAGCGGCTCTTCAAGCCATCGACAACGCCACCACTTTCGAGGATGGCGCTGCCTTGGGAGGAGCTCCACCAACCACCTGTCTCGGGAGCCCCGGCCAGCGGCCTGACCTCGGGAGCGCGCCTACACTTGGCGCTTGAGCCTCATGAGGTGTGCTTGACCAAGGAGTTCAAGGAGTACCTGACGCAAGGGACGCTGCCGGAGAAGGAGGAAGATGCGGAGCGCGAAAGGCCACGGCGTACTGCATCCAGGACGGTGAGTTATACAGGTTGCGGCCCAATGGCGTTTCCCTACGTTGTATCTCCAAGGAACACGGGAAAGAGCTGCTAACTGACAAACACGGCGGGGACTGCGGGCACCACTCGTCGTCACGAACCCTCATTGGCAAGGCGTTCCACAGCGGATTCTACTGGCCTACGTTGCTCAACGACGCAGCCGAGCTGGTGAAGTCCTGTGATGCCTGTCAATTCCATGCCAAGCAGATCCATCAGCCAGCTCAAGGCCTCCAGACAATCCCGCTCTCGTGGCCATTCGCGGTTTGGGGGCTAGATATCTTGGGTCCGTTCCCCCGTGCGCCTGGGGACTACCGCTACCTCGACGTCGCAATCGAGAAGTTCACCAAGTGGGTGGAGGTAGAAGCCGTTCTTCCTCGTCTACGGAGCAGAAGCAGTTCTCCCTCACGAGTTCAAGCATCACACCGCGCGGGTCCTGGCGTTTGATGAGACGCAGTAGGACGCCATGCGAGGGATGGACGTCGTGCTAGGGGAGGAACACCACCGTGAAGCCACGCTCCGGGCGGCAAGATACTACCAGACGCTGCGGTGGTATCACTGTCGCAGCATCCACTCTAGGATGCTCGAGGTGGGCGACCTCGTCCTAAGGCAGGTGCTCTCCAGGGAACGGCTGCACAAGCTCTCGCCCATGTGGGAAGGCCCGTTTAGGGTCGCTCACATTTCCAGGCCTGGCGCCGTGCGCTTGGAGACGCAGGACGGGGTGCCCATCCAGAACGCCTAGAACATCCAGCACCTCCGGAAGTTCTACCCTTGAAGAAAGGCCCAGTGCCTGTGAAGAAGGCCTAGTGCCTGTGAAGGTCTCCGCTCGTGAGACTCTCACATAATAATGAGTGGGGCTGTACACGCCCTGGAGTCTTAGGAGTGCCTCCCTCGGGCCTCGGGGGCTCCCTCCCACGTCCTAGTGGCAGCACTTAGCTCCACGCCGGTGAGAAGACAAGAAGACTAAACTAGGTGCCGGACGTGGCTTTTCATTTGCTTTCCGTAGTTGGCTTGCCTCTCTTTAATGAAATTTGCTTTCTCGTGTTCCTTGCCGATTTTCTTCCATCGCCTTTTGCCTCCGTTTCTGCCTTCGGTTCCTTGTTTCGACCTGTACTCTCTCGCATGCCTCGCGAGGGGGCGTAACAGGTGCCCTCGTGAGGATTTTTCCTGTTTTTCGCGAGGCACCCTCGTTCGAGCTCATAAGCTGGCACACTTCTCTCAATCCGTGCCCCTCGGGTACCTCGATGCGTAGTGCTGGATCGTGGCTGGCGGCACCTGTGACCAGGGCTCGGAAGAACAAAAGTTTACTAACAATTTTTTTGCAGTTCCCAGACGCCTCCCAGGCCAAGGAGGCCTCGCTAGGTACTAGGAAATGCGCGCTTCACTAAGGAAAGACTACCTCGAGCGTGTCGAGCTGAGTTATCTCTCTGCACCTACATAAAACGTTAAATGCTACGACACAACACAGGAACGATAAACATAGCGTAACAACTCAGAAAACATAGTTTGTTGCACGCCCCTGCGGGGCCCCATACTTGTCTCTCTCTTAATGCAGGAAGAAAAGGAAGAACAAAACAAAAGCGGCGCATGCCCCTGCAGCAGCCCGCAAGGATGGACCCATGGCGCTCTCCTGAGCTCCACTGGACCCCTCCTCGTGCTTTACTAGGGCGCAGTGACGAGATGACCCGCTGCCGCCCTCAAAGAGGGCTCGGCGGCGTGGCGGCTGATTGTAGCCACCGCTGCTGGAGCTTTCGCCGAAGGGGGAGTCGATATAGCTGGGCGAGTGGTGGCCAGCACCGAAGGCAAGACCGTCCTCACCCTCGTCTCGACCGTCGCCAAGACCAAGCACCTCATCGCCGTTGTTGTCCTCGCGGTAGCACCCGACGCGGCGACCGTCTTCTCCGAACACCCTCGCGTAGAGGGTCGCGTTGCCGTCATATTTGAAGTGGAGGGTGCACTGCCTGCCAAGGACGCGCGCGCGGGCAACCGTCTGCCAGCCGCTGGCCAGGGCTGCGTTGCCTACGACGGAGACCTCGACCGCGACCCACGAAGCCTTGCTGCAGCAGCCGTCCGCCTGTAGCCAGAGCCCGCCTGGACCTGTGGCTGGCAGCTCGCCGACGAAGAAGCGCGGGAGCTGAAGCCAGTTGCCGACTGGGTTCTCCGACCAAACAACAAACTCCGGCAGCACCTCCGCCGAGTGGAAGCACGGCTGGGGAGGCTGCGCGATCATGGCGCGCCTCCTTTCATCGGCAGGGCTGCCACGATCTGGAGGAGCCCGACCACGAGAAGAAGCAGCGCCGCGGCCACGAGGAGCCGCGGTGGGGGTCGTGGCGTGCTTACGGGGACGGCAGCGCCCACGCTTGGGCGGCGGAGAGCCGGGCCCCTCTTGGCGGGCCTTCCCCTTCTCCACGGCCGAGAACCTCTTTGTAGGCGCCATGGGGGTCGCTGCTGGCAATGGAGCGAGGAAGCAGAAGCGAGCAGGAAGAGATGAGCAACAGGGGCTCCACTTCCCTCATCATTTATAGTAGGAGAAGGCTAACCAGCGATCCCCACGATCACAGGTAATGTTGATATTTCTCTGCATGCAGCAGGGACTCGTCAAGTCGGGCAGTTGCCGAGGCAGTGTGGGGAAGCGGAGCGCCCACGTCCAATCAATCGCCACGCATTGTCCAAGGACGCTGGCTGTTGGGGCCCGCGGCGCTCCCCACTTGCCCCTTGGCTTCGCCTTGAAGCCAAGTTCGAGCGCACCTTGGGCCCGGGGGCTACTGTCGGCGTCCTGGGAATGGGGGTCTCCAGACTTGCCTGCCTGCGGCCCACGGCGTGGCTCCACCAGCGGCCCCGTAAGGCCCATCTTCACCAACAAACACTCAAGACTCTTGCGAGGGGCCAAGCCTCACGAGGCGGACGATACAAGACCTCCTCGGGAGCGGCCTCACTGGGCTAGCTCACGAGGGGCGGAGAGATCAAGGCAAGGGACACCTCGCGAGGTTCCTGTGACGCAAGCCATGATGTTGGAGCAGTGCGGGCGCCCAGTGGCGCCTGATGCCCTCGTTTCCTCTTTGGTGCCAAAGGGGCAAGCGCAGGCGAGGAGTCCCGAGGCATCATGCAAAGGTTTCCATATCGGTGCAACGATACCAAGACCAGCAGGACGGCAAGATGGAAGTCACCATGGAGCCCAAGACGTCGTCACCACCAGAGCCTTTGGCAGGCGAAACCACCTTTAGTCAGGATAACTTGTACTAGTTGTCTCCCTTCGAATTTGGTTGTTGTTGGCTCCCTTGCCGCTCAATATTTTTGGAGAGGACCAGGGCCTCTATAAATAGGACTAGCCACCACAGTAGGAGGCAACTCATCTTAGACTAGATCCATTCCATTCCCACATTTACCAAGCACAAGAACACCTCTCCTCAGGAGGTTGTTCTTCCCCTGTAACTGTTCATCCTCAGCCCAAGAGGAAATCCACCACACCACACTGGAGTAGGGTATTATACCACATCGGTCGCCCGAACCAGTATAAATCTCGTGTCTCTTGTGTTGCGGTTTCGTCGAGCTAAGCTTTGAGATCGCGGTGAGGAAGAGGGCGTGATTAGGTAGGGAGAGATCTTCGTGCACACCCCAGTGTTCGAACCTCAAGGGTTTTGCCGGAGCCCGAAATCCGACAAGGCCCAACCATATCAAGCCCCCAAGTTGCAAACGGCCAAGTAATTGGAATCATCCTCAATTCTTGAGCCGTCACATGAGCCCATCGTGAAAACCTCTGACAACCGTCACATTTACTTACCAAATCCTTATCATCAGCATGAGCCGTCAACCAATAGAACCCATGACAAAAGGCCTTGGCTACAAGAGATTTAGAGCTGGCATGATGGCCACAATCTCCTTCGTGAATCTCTCGTAGAATCTCACAGCCTTCTTCAGGAGAGACGCAACGCTGAAATGCCCCTGTGACACTGCGATGGTGCAACTCCCCATTGACAATTGACATTGACTTAGACCGCCGAGTTATCTTCCTGGCCAAGATTTCATCCTCTGGCAACTCACACAGGATCATGTAAGCCAAATACAGAACCGTCCAATCAGGCATAGCAGGAAGAGCCGCCATCAATTGTGCTTCCGGGTCAGGGACAGGAAGACACTCCTCTGTAGGCAATTTGACAGAAGGATTAAGCAAAATATCTAGGAACGTGTTAGGTGGCACCGGCTCACGCTGAGACCCTAACCGGCTTAAATTATCAGACGCCTCATTATTCCTGCGATCAATATGCTCAACTTGATAACCCTTGAAATGACCCGCAATAGCATCAACCTCCCAGTGATAAGCCGCCATGAGTGGATCCTTAGAATCCCAGGTGCCAGAGACATGTTGAGCTACCAGATCTGAATCACCAAAACACCTCACCCGGCATAAATTCATCTCTTTAGCTATCCGAAGACCATGGAGAAGGGCCTCATACTTAGCTGCATTGTTACGAGGGAACATTAGCCGGAGAACATAAGAAAATTTATCACCTCTTGGGGAAGTCAAGACAACTCCAGCCCTACAACTGCGTCCAATATGTGCTATCCGGCTTTTCTTCAAGTGCCTGCAACTCTGTCCAATCATTGATGAAATCCACAAGTGCATGGGACTTGATGGCCGTACTAGGCACATACTTTAAACCGTGAGGTCCAAGCTCAATGGCCCATTCAGCAACCCGGCCTGTGGCTTCCCTATTTTGGATAATGTCTCCTAAAGGAGCAGAGCTAACCATAGTATGGGATGACCCTGAAAATATTGTTTAAGCTTCCGGCTTTCCATGAAAACCCCATACACAAGCTTTTGCAAGTGGGGATATCTCTTTTAGACTCAATAAGCACTTCACCGATGTAGTAAACCGGACGTTGAACCAGGTATTCCTTGCCTGCCTCTTTCCTTTGCACCACAATAGCTACACTGACGGCCTGGCTATTAGCAGCCAAATATAATAACATACGCTCCTTATCAACAGGGGCAGCAAGAACGGGTGGCTCAGCCTACTGTTTCTTTAGATCCTCAAAGGCTTGATTAGCAGCATCGCTCCAAACAAAATGATCTGTCTTCTTCATCATCTGATAAAGAGGAATAGCCTTCTCACCTAACCGGCTTAGAGCCGCAATACGACCCGCCAGACGCTGAACATCATTAACACACGCCGGCTTAGCCAGCGAAGTAATGTCTTTGATCTTCTCCGGGTTAGCTTTAATGCTGTTGTTAGAAACCAGAAAGCCCAAGAGCTTGCCTGCTAGTCCACCAAAAACACATTTAGCCGGGTTAAGCATCATCTTGTAGACCCGGAGATTGTCAAACGTCTCCTTCAAATCATCAATCCGGGTCTCTTTCTTCCTGGATTTCACCACCATGTCATCCACATAAGCATGAACATTACACCCAAAGCTTGTGAAGGCAATTCTGCACACACCGTTGATAAGTCGCCTGGGCACTCTTGAGCCCAAAAGGCATAGACACATAGCAGAAGGCTCCAAAGGGAGTAATGTAAGCTGTCTTCTCCTGGTCCTTAACTGCCATCTTGAGCTGATGATAACCAGAGTAAGCATCCAGAAAACTCAAACACTCACAACCCGTCGTAGCATCAATGATTTGATCAATACGAGGGGGAGAAAACGGATCAGCTGGACAATCCGTATAATCCACACACATTCGCCAAGTGCCGTTCTTTTTAAGCACAAACACCGGGTTAGCCAACAACTCAGGATGAAAAACTTCGACGATAAACCTGGCCGCTAAGAGCCGGGCCACTTCTTCACCAATGGCCTTTCGCCTCTCCTCATTCAAACGACAGAGGAATTGATTGACCGGCTTAAACTTCGGATAAATATTAAGAGTGTGCTCAGCGAGTTCCTTCGGTACACCCGGCATGTATGAAGGCTTCCATGCAAAGATGTCCCGGTTCTCACGGATGAACTCGATGAGTGCGCTTTCCTATTTCGGATCCAGGTTAGCACTGATGCTGAACTGTTTAGATGAATCGCCAGGAACAAAATCAACCAATTTAGTGTCATCTGCCGACTTAAACTTTAATGAAGGATCATGCTCTGTGGTTGGCTTTTTCAAGGATGTCATGTCTGCCGGGTCAACATTATCCTTGGAAAATTTTAGCTCTTCCGTTGCACAAACTGATTCAGCACAAGCCGCATCACCTTCCTCACACTCCAAAGCCACCTTTCGACTCCCGTGCACGGTGATGGTGCCATTGTAACCCGGTATCTTAAGCTGCAAGTAAACATAACAAGGCCTTTCCATGAAATTAGCATAAGCAGGCCGCCCAAACAGAGCATGATAAGGGCCCTTGATCTTGACCACTTCAAAGGTTAAAGTCTTAGACCTAGAATCATGCTCATCTCCAAAGGTAACTTCTAAAGATATCTTACCCACAGGTTAGGCTGACTTACCCGGCACCACACCATGAAAAACAGTGTTTGACAGCTTATGATTCTTGTGAGTCAATCCCATGCGACGGAAGGTCTCATAATAAAGTATATTAATACTGCTCCCTCCATCCATGAGTACCTTAGTAAATTTATAGCCCCCGACCTGAGGCGCCACCACCGGAGCCAGGTGACCCGGATTATCAACCCAGGGCGGATTATCCTCACGACTCCACACAATAGGCTGCTCTGACCACCGTAAATAATGTGGCACCGCCGTCTCAACAGCATTCACAGCTCTCTTGTGAAGCTTCCGATCCCGCTTACACAAACTAGTGGTGAAGACATGGTATTGCCCACTATTCAGTTGCTTCGGGTTGCTCTGATAACCAGACTGTTGCTGGTGCTAATTCCCATGATTATTCTGCTGGTTGTAATTACCTTGGTTGTCGTGGCCTTGAAACCCATAATTTGAACAGCCGCCTCCATGACCCGGACCATGGGAGCCAGACCCTGAACCACCGTTCGGGCCATGGTTGTGTTGGATGGATTCCCTGAAGCTTCTCATTATGCTGCAATCTTTCCACAGATGAGTAGCCGGCTTCTGATCCGTTCCATATTTTGGACATGGCTGATTTAATATTGCATCAAGGTCAAACCTTGTCCCTTGAGTCGGTGGTCCCTTACGACGCTGGTTATAATTGCGCGCACCGGTGTTAGCCAAAAAATCACCAGCCCTGTGCTTACCGTTGCCGCCCTGATTGGTAGGGTTGTACTGCTACCCCTTCATGTCGCTAATCTTCTTTCCCTTTCCTGATCTTTCATTCTCAGAGTCGGGGTCCTTGGTACCATTAGAGTCGGTATTCTTAACAAGAGCCGCCATAAGCTCCCCATCTCGTTGCAATGACGCCTAAGTCGCCCAAGTTTCTTCTTGAGTGGAATAAAGCACCAATGTTTCTCCAACATCAGAACCGCTAAGCCGACGTTGAAGTTATCTGAAGAATGTATGATAGTTGAGACCCGGCGCACCCAGCTGGTCGTTGACTCAACCTCAGCTTGAACACAATAAACCAAATCCATGATCGACATGGGCTGCTTGTATGTATCTTTGAAATTCTGGATAAACTGGGCTCTCAGCTCTGCCCATGACCCGATGGAGTTAGCCGGTAGCCCCTTCAACTAGGTACGAGCCGTCCCTTCCAGCATCATGGTGAAATACTTAGCGTATGCAGCCTCTCTAACATCCAGCATATCCATGGCCATCTCATAACTCTCCACCCAAGCCTCAGGGGGCTGATCTGCTGTGTAATTGGGCACCTTGCGAGAGCCTTTGAAGTCCTTGGGCAAATGCTCGTTCCGTAGAGCCATCGTTAGACAGGTACACCAAAAGCTCTAGAAGTTACTCCCGCCTCAACTGAAGCCGTCGGGTAAACCGGCCTGTGCTGATGAGCCACCAGCTGAGCCGCCAGCTCGGCCTCCCGGCGCGCTCTGCCCTAGTCCACCAAATCCTGTGCATTGGCACCATTGCGCGCCGGGTCATGTCCATTAGGTTGTTTACAGTGCTGCTTAGTACTCGAAACTGTTGGCGAGTCAATATGTATGTTGTAGCTCCGGCTTGGACGAGGGGTCGAATGAATCCGATCACGACTATAGGAATAAGCCTGTTGCTATACCAAAGCCGTCTGAAGAAGCTCTCTCGCCCTTCTGGTTTCAACCCCCGTTGGAGTCTCGCCCTCAACTGGTAGAGCCGCCAATCATGTAGCCGCAGCAATCATGTTGTCTAGAGGGGTGGAATAATGACCCGGCGGTGTCACCACATGCTTTGGCGGGGTGTTATTCATATGCGGAGAGCCGGTCACACGCGGCTGACCCGGCATTCCACCCCGTCGTGCTTCAGTCGTCTGATTCACCACCGGCGGGTTACTGGCCCCCGCCCCGGGTGTGTTGAAGAGGTCCCTCGACTCATAAACCAAGGGCAGACAACTCCGGTGCTTTCTCCTCATGACTTCGTTTGAAGCGTTCTGATCCACCATAAGCCGGTATGAGTGTGCTTGAATGCGCTGCGCTTGGGCGTTCAAAACCGCCTGTTCTGCAGCCATCCTAGCATTTTCCGCTGCCAAGTCCGCCTTAGCTTGCGCAATCTCATCACTTAATTTAGCCACTTCCACCTTATGATGTTCCTGGTTGTTTGGGGTTACATCAACCTCCATAGGAGTCGCTAGAGCGCCTAATAGATCTGCCAAAACTTGAGCCGGCGGGCGTGCTGAACCGCAAGCACCCACTGCTGTCACCGCCACTTCACTGGAAGTCATGGCCGCAGCGGCTGTCAAACCAAGAACTGGCTAAGCGCCAGCCATGAAGATCGCCACCCTGTTCGGCGGCTCATGGGGGTCCGGAATACTATCGCCATCGGAACAGCCCCCAAGCCGTCCATCTTGCAGTTGATACATTGAGTCGGTCTCGCCTGTGGACGACTCACCATCAGAGTAGATGGACGTCTCACCGCCAGACACAGAGCCTTCAAACTCGGCCCCATGGATACATCCAACAAAGGCATGCTTCACGTCGGTTTTAACCCGGGCGGGTCATCCATGCTGAGCCGTCTCGATGATGTCGGTGCAGATGTCCGGCTGAGGGCCCGGTTTGCTGATCTTGCCGATGAAGACGTGGATTCCACCGAAGGGGACCCGGTACCCATACTCAATTGAGCCGGCCTCGGGACCCCGGCCTGCATCATTGATGTAGAGCTTGCCGCGATGACCCTTGGTCATCCGGCCCATAGCGTATCCCTTGATCCCTTTGAAGCTGCCTTTCAAGAACTCAAAACCACCGTGCGCTGGCCCCATGGTGGGCGCCAACTTTCGTGGAAGTGTCATGGCAGATGTCCTCATGGAAGGACTTAGTTGTGGAGCCATTGCGACGAGGTTAGCTTAAAGGGGTTAAATAGGACAAAGGACACATGGAGTTTATACTGGTTGGGCCCCTTGCGATGAAGGTAAAGGCCTAGTCCAGTTTGAGGTGGTATCGCTAGGGTTTCGATTACCAAGGAGCAAATACGCTTTGTCTGGCTCTCGATCTGTTGTTTCTTTTCCTAAGCCGCTGTCGGGTCGTCTCCTTATATACATGGGTTGACGCCCTGCGGCCTATGGAGTCCGGACCGGCTCATACAAACGTGTCTGGCTCGGTGACTTATCTTACATGCCTTACAATACAAATTTACATTTACATGGCGGTTTATACTCATGGGCCTTAAGCCGCCTCTCGGTTTGGGCCTTGAGTTGCCTTCGGGCTCCGGTTCTTGTCCTCTGCATAATAGACTACCATCTTAAGTGTCTTCATGGGCTTTGTCTTGATAAACCACCAAGGACTTAACCCGGCCGCTCCTGGGAGGGTTAACCCAATAGTTATATCCCCAACAGCATGTGCGAGAAAACTAGAGAACAAACAGTTCTTTGACGTGAACGTTTGCGATGCCCGACGGACGCACACACGGTTTCGCCTCATATGCGTTTGCGATTCATGGTAATACAAAAAACTTATCAGACCTGTGTGCATGTGTGATAGGAATACCAATCACACACAGTTATGAAAATGGACACGTTCTCGTTAGTAGAGGCATCGCACACATTTTACATTCTTGAACTGTGTGCGATAACGTACCTATCGTCGACATATCGATAGATTAAATGTTGATGTCCACCTTTTTCACACGACTAGTCTTGGTACTTTACGGAAAGGGGTTAAAAGTCATTTTTATAGCATGTTACGGTACGAGTGTTGGTACACAACTTTTGGGGAGCCAGGGCGATCTAGATCTGTCAGAAAAATAACACGAAACAAGAACAGAGAAAATATCAATGATACGGTGGTTAAAACGTCCGAGAGTATATATAGAGATTTTTTATCTTGCAAGGCAAGTATTCCAGAAGAAAACAGAATCGAGAAGGCTCATGAGGGGCCCTCAAGCCACCCGGGAGCGCTCGGGGGCGCGTGGGCACGCCCTGGTGCCTTGTGTGCACCTCGTGGGTCCCCTCGGATGTTTTTTACTTTTGTATTTTTTCTAATATTCCAAAATTGACAGAAAGTATTTGTATGGAATTTTTTGGGTCGTTTTACTTACCGTATCACATACATCTTCCTTTTTAGTGTTCTGGAGTGTTCTAGAAGGTCTCTCTTATGTACTCCTCCAGTGTCATAGTTTGAACAATGTTAATTTCAACAATAATGGGCGAACTTGAGTTATAATGCTTAATTCTTTGTCCATTGACCACCTTCGGATTAGTTCCTTCGGCGTTATCAATCTTAATAGCTCCAGAGTGATAAACTTTCTCGATGATATATGCTCCTTCCCATTGAGAGAGAAGTTTTACCGCAAAGAATCTAAAACGAGAATTTTACAATAGAACATACTCACCCACTTTGAATTCCCCTTTTTGAATTCTTTTATCATGCCATCTTTTAATCTCTTCTTTAAACAATTTGGCATTTTCATAAGCTTGGGTTCTCCATTCATCTAGTGAGCTAATATAAAATAACTTCTTTTCACTGACAAACTTAAAATGATAATTTCTTTATATGATTACCCAATATGCTTTATGTTCTAACTCAAGAGGTAAATGACATGCTTTTCCAAAAAAACATTTTATAGGGAGACATGCCCATAGGATTTTTATAAGCATTTCTATAAGCCCATAATGCATCGTCAATTTTCTTAGAGCAATTCTTTCTAGATCCATTGTCAGCCTTTTGCAAAATTAACTTTATTTCTCTATTGCTCAATTCAATTTGACTAGCAGATTGAGGGTGATCGGGAGATGCAATTCTATGGTTGACATCATATCTAGCAAGCAGTTTACGGAATACACCATGAATAAACTGTGAACCATCATCAGCATTAAATAGGTAGGGACTCTGAACCTCGGGAAAATAACATTTTAAGCATTTTAATAGAAGGGTGGTGATCAACACTACTAGTTGGAATAGCTTCTACCCACTTAGTAACGTAATCAACAACAACTAAAATATGTGTATACCCATTGGAGGAAGGAAAAGGTCCCATATAATCAAATCACCAAATATCAAATGGTTCAATAACAAGTGAATAATTCATAGACATTTCCTGATGTCTACCAATATTACCAATTCATTGGCATTCATCACAAGATAAGTCAAACTTACGAGCATCCTTGAAAAGAGTAGGCCAATAAAAACCAGATTGTAATATCTTATGTGCAGTTATGTCTCCCGCATGGTGTCCTCGGTAAGCCTCAGAATGACACTTATGTAGGATTTGTTCCTGTTCATGATCAGGTATACAACGTCTAATGATACCATCTACTCCTTCTTTATAAAGATGTGGGTCATCCTAGAAGTAATGTCCTAAATCATAAAAGACTTTTTCATTTATTGGTATGTGAAACTAGGTGGTATAAATTTAGCAACAATGTAATTAGCATAGTCTACATACCAATTGGTATTACGTGAAGCATTTCTAACAGCTAGATATTCATCAGGAAAACTATCATCAATAGGTAGTGGGTCATCAAGAATATTTTCCAACCTAGACAAGCTATCGGCTACGGAGTTCACAGCTCCCTTCCTATCACTAATATGCAAGTCAAATTCTTGTAGCAATAGAACGCACCTAATGAGTCTAGGTTTAGCATCTTTATTTCCCATAAGGTATTAAATAGCACCATGATCGGTGCGAAAAATTACTTTAGAATCAACTAGGTATGATCTAAATTTACCACATGCAAACACAACTGCTAGACATTCTTTCTCAATAGTAGCATAATTTCTTTGAGCACTGTCTAGAGGTTTACTAGAATAATGGATAACATTGAATTTATTGTCAACTCTTTGTCCTAGAACAACACCAACAACATAATCACTAGCATCACACATAATTTCAAAAGGGAAGTTCCAATCAGGTGGTTGAACAATAGGTCTAGAGGTTAAGGCTTTCTGAAGTGTTTCAAAGGCTTGTACAGAATCATTATAAAAACAAATGGAACATCTTTTTGCAAGAGATTAGTAAGAGGCCTAGAAATTTTCGAGAGTCTTCATTAAATCTCCAATATTAACCAGCATGATCAAGGAAACTTCCTATACATTTATTATCTTTAGGAGATGACATTTTCTCAATTGCATCAACTTTAGACTTATCTACTTAAATACCTCGTTCCGAAATATTATGCCCCAAGACAATACCTTCACTCACCATAAAGTGGCACCTCTCTCAATTCAAGACAATATAGTTTGTTCACATCACTGCAAAACTCGATCAAGGTTGCTTAAGAAATCATCAAAACAAGTTACGTAGATGGAAAAAATCATCTGTGAATATTATTTGAGTCTTTGCTGAACTCTTTTATGCATGATCTTTATAGCTTCGTATTTCTTCCCCAAAATTTTTGTTTGGTTTGGCCAACTAGTTGATTATTCTTGCAATGGGAAGAGGTGCTTTGTGATGGGTTCGATCTTGCGGTGCTCAATCTCAGTCACAGAAAGAGACATGACACGCATGTATCATTGCTATTAAGGATAAAAAGATGGGGTCTATTCCTCCATGAATAGATCTTGTCTACATCATGTCATCGTTCTTATTTCATTACTCTGTTTCTCCATGAACTTAACACACTTGATGCATGCTGGATAGCGGCCGATGTGTGGAGTAATAGTAGTAGATGTTGGCAGGAGTCGGTCTATTAATCTTTGATGTGATGCCTATATACATCATCATTGCCTTGGATATCATCATAATTGTTTGCTTTTCTGTCAATGACCCAATGGTAATTTGTTTACCCACCATATGCTATTTTCTCCAGAGAAGCCTCTAGTGGAAAATCTACGGCCCCCCGGTCTATTTTTATCATATTATTTTCAGATGTATTTATCCAAAAAACTAAAAATACCTTGCTGTGCTTTTCTTTTATTTATTTTATTTTGTGTTTTTGTTAGATCTATTTATCAAATCTCATAGAATTTAATCTATGTCAATACCAAGGAGGGATTGACAACCCCTCTTACGCGTTGGATTGCAAGTTTTTGTGGTTTGTGTGGAGGTGCTGTTTACATACTATTGCTTGGTTCTCCTACTGGATTGATAACCTTGCTTTCATAACTGATGGAAATACTTACCGTTGTTGTGATGCCTTAGCCCCTCCTCTTCGGGGAACTACCAACGCAGATACAAGCAATCAGGAACAATTTTTGGCGCCGTTGCCGGGGAGACATCATCAACATCTATCAGGTTCCTGCGCATAAACTCTAATCTCCTTGCAATTTACTTTATTTTCCATTTGCCTCTCATTTTCATCTCCCCCACCTCTAAAATGTATTTGCAAAAACACAAAAATATTTGGCCTTTTTATCTGCCTTCTTTCCTTTTGCCCTTTTCTCGTTCGATATTTTATTTGCTTGCCCGCTTTATCTTTATGGATTGTTCTTCCCTTGCTACGTGCACCTCTGAGAATGAAGTTCTCAATTTAAAACAAAGGGGAGGAGATAATTTCAGAGATATTTGGTAATGGAATAGTAATGCTCATAATAGATCTATTCGTAAGCAATCTACGACTATCTTTCTTCGTAATTTTTATGTGGGCATTACCACTTGGTATAGATTCGTTCTTGATACTATTACCAGAGGGAATTTCTTTATGTGTCCCTCTATGGATGCTTTTAATGCTATGGGAAATTTAGTGGGATCACCACCTATTATTATCAAGGAAATAATTTTAACTCTGGATCATGTTATGCAAAGGCTAGATGCTATTAAAAAGAAAATGCTCACAGTAGAATATATTCAAAATTTGGATAAAAAGATCCATGATCATGCTAATTAAATCGGGTCGAGGGTAGGATATACTCTCAAATTACTGAAGTAGAAAAGACCCGTAGTTAATGAAAGGGTAGAGGAGAGCCCTGCTCGGATTGATAAATTGGAAGAAATGTTTAGTAACTTGACCTCAGTTTTTTATTCCGTTAAAACTATTGAAAAAACTCTTACTAGTAATAATTGCAAGTACACATGTTCCTAAGAACAAGGGTGCCACTTCTAGTAGCAACAATGAAGATCTTAAAATGATTAGTATTCACCCCAACTTTGTTGAAGTAATAAAAAACCCTACTTACAAGAGTGAGTTCTTCAATTTTATTTCTAGGAGAGTGATCATTGAAAATATGCATGCTAAATATTTGAGGAATTATGGTTGTGTGATTGAGGAGTAGGAAAATAAAGAAGACAATGGTTGAAATCTATGCATTATGCCTAGCTAGGGGCGTAAAACTATAGCGCTTCTTGAGAGGAAACCCAATAGTTATCTTTGAATTTTTTGATTTGCTTTCTGTTCTACAATAAATATGCAATTATAGTTCTTTTATGATTGTGCTTTTTAGGTTTTAATTAGTGTTTGTGCCAAGTGAAGTCTTTGGGGTCATTTGGCTGATAGTTGATCTGATCCTGTTGAAAAACAGAAACTTTCACGTCCAGTAGCTAAATTTTTAAGAATCACAGTAGTGACGAAAAATTCTGAATTTTTTACACATGATTGAGATACAAATTGCCTACATTGTACAGTTTTTCATAAGTTCTGGAGTTACCGAAGTATGGTGAAAGTCCAAATTACTACAGACTATTCTGTTTTTATCACATTCTGTATCGTTGCATTGTGTGCTTATTGTGATGAATCTATGGATTGTATCATGGGGTATAAGCCATGGTAAAGATATAATACAGTAGGAATAATGGAATAATTAAATATGAATAGGTTCTCAACAATACTTAGAGTGGTGATTTGCTTTATTATACTAACGGATCTCACGAAGGTTTTGTTATGTTTGTGTGATTGAAGTTTTCTTGTTTTAGGTGAGATCATGCTGGATGAAGGAATAAGGAGTGCAAAAATCCTAAGCTTCCGGATTCCCATGGCACCAATCAACTAAGCTTGGGGATGCCTTGGAAGGCATCCCCTCTTTCTTCTAATGACCATCGATAATTTTATTTGGAGCTATACTTTTATTTGTCACATATGATGAATTTTTCTTGGAGTGTCTTGTATTATATGAGTCTTTGCTTGTTTTGCTTTTTTAGTTTGTAACAATCATCCTTGCTAGACACACCTATTTGAGAGAGCCATAATGATGCTATAATTTGTTAGAATTGCCCTAGTATTTCACTTAAATTTTTTGAGCTATGGAATTGCTCTAGTGCTTCACTTATATCTTTTTTAGCACAGCGGTGCTTTAATTTTGAAGAAATATACTCTCATGCTTCACTTACATTATTTTGGGAGATGAAATTTTGAATAAATATTTGTGCTCTTGTTCTTCACTTAAATTTGTTTGAGAGCTTGTTATAGGAATGGTGATATATGAAATTTGTCCCAAAGTGATAGATATTCAAGAGGGATAATAAAAACTATCATGAAGATCAGTGGACAATATAAAATTGATTCCTTTCAATATTTTTGTGATACGGAGATAGTAATATGTGAGTCGTGTTGATGAGTAATTTTGATTTAGTAGGAATATTGGTGTTAAGGTTTGTGATTCCCTATGCAAACACGAAAGTCAATAGTTATGCAATCAAATTACATCCTACTTGTGGTGCATTATGCGGTGTTAGTTATGCTTAATGCTCTTTTATGATCATTTTTGTTTCTTGGTTAGTTGCTTCACAATCTATTTTCTAGGCTTTCCTTGTACTAAGTGGGAATACTACTTGTGTGCCCAACTCCTTAAAACCAAGTTGTGCCAAATGAGTCCACCATATCTACCTATATGCGGTATTTCCATGCCATTCCAAGTAAATTTGTATGTGTCATCTCTAAATTACAAATGAATATCCTTTTTGTGTGCCCGTACCGCTCATGAAGCGGCATGGGGTGGCCAATATTTTTCCATGCTAGATACTTTATTCTCACGATGAATGTTTATTCACTTGTCATTGCACAAAAGTGTGGCAAATAATAGGGATGCCCAGTCCCGAAATGAAAAGAAATTTACTTTATGTTTTTAAATAATAAATTCCTTGGAAAGTGTTGTTATGTAAGGTACCCGTGGATACAGCTAGCCATGGATTGTGAAAGAATGGTGGAAAAAGTAATAAAATTTATTTACGTTTGGGAACTGCCTATTATTTATCTAGCATGGAAAGTATTGGGAATTCTCGGCCGTTTCATTGACGGGAAAAGCATACCTCTCAAAACTATTTTATCCCTCAATTTGAGCTTTGGCACCTCTACAAATCTTTGCTTCCCTCTTTTAAGGGCCTATCTATTTAATTTATGCAATTCTTATTTTTATTTGAGTCTCCATCTTCTCTTATAAAGCACCAACTAGGGAACACTATTATCATACTTGTTTTTTTAAGGTTAGGACAGTAGGAAAGGCTCCTACTGCATGTACATATATTTAAGCCAATAGATTGTTACATATGTACAACAAGTAGGGGGAGGAATTGGGTAGTATCTAAGGAGAAATAGAAAGAAGAAACACACAAAGAGCTGGATTAGGGGACAACCTCAAGAATATCACAGACTACTTTCCTTTTCTGGGAATGCATTCGATGAATAACAACAAGTCATTATTGAATCCGCTTTTCCAGGAGGTGACCGAGGGCAGCACTTGTCTAAAATGATTGTTGTTTCGTTCTTTCCACAGGCTCCAAGCTACCACTAAGAAGATCTCCATGGTCATTTTCTTCTCGCGCCATACTTTGATGTGTTCAATGAGTTGAAGTCGATTCAGATGGTCACTCCATGTGATGTTCAAGAGATGCCAACATTCTTTACTAAGGAACATTGGAAGAAGAGATGTTCCACTGTTTCTTAAATATGTTCTCCACATAAGAGGCAGTTCAGATTGTCACCTATGCTATAGTGCCTCCATTTCAACATGTTCCAGGTGTTTAGTCGGTCGGACAGTAGCAGATAGCCAAAGACCTTGATCTTGGCAGTACATTTGGATTTCCACAACCATTTAAATGCTGCATGGGCATTCACATATCTGAAATAGTAATTGTAGTATGCTGTGGTTTTGAAGTTGCTCGCGCCCCAACAGCAGGTCATGTATCCTTCTCCCCTGATATTTTGACGTCAGACACCTCAGTTTGGATATGCCTTAGTCCCTCATGCGCTTGCATGGAGAGTGGGAGGTGAAAGGTCATAGCTACGTCAGTTGTGGTTAGGAAAGCATGGATCAAGATATCTTCAGACCTGCAGTAGGAATATGCTCTTGGGTATTTTTCTTTGTATATAGAATGGTTCTATTTATCTTTCTAGAACAGGGCAGTTGTACCATTTTGCGCTTGGATTTGGGTGACGCCATGATAGACAGGCATTAGTTGAATGAGATCTCTCCAGCAGAAGGAACCGTATGGTTCTGCAGCGTGTGGTACATCGTTAGTGTAGTATGTGTTCCAAATGAGTTTCGCCCAGGGAATATCATGGCGGCTGTAGAACTTGTGAAGGAGTTTGAGTAGGAGAGCATCATTTTGCACTTGCAGATCAAGGACCCCTAAGCCTCCACTTTTCTTGGGGCGGCAGACATAGTCCATGCTGCCAAAGAATTACATTTCTCTCCGTCTGCAGTTTCCATATTCCAGAGGCAATGGCGTCTAATTTTGTCTAGTTGGGCAATTATTTGGGGGGGGGGGAGTCTTAAGGTGGCCATTGGGAATTGGCCGGAGACGTGATGAGTGAGTTAACAGTGCCAGTTTGCCCGCATGCGACATGAGGCACATAGCCGCAGTAATTTTACGTTCTTCTTTGCAAATAAAAGGCATCATGTCTAGTACTAATGGCCTGGTGGTGCCAAGTAGGAGCCCTAGGTATGTCAAAGGCATGCTTTCTTGGGTGCATCCAAACAGCGTGTCAAGTTCATCACATTTGTTCTATGGGGTATTAATAGCCACTAGCGTTGATTTGTGGAAATTGATTTTGAGACCAACGGAGGTGGCATAGTCTTCCAGTATTTGCTTTATCTTGGAAGCCTGATCTAGTCAAGCAGGCATAATGATGATTGTATCATCTGCATATTGGATTATATGGTATTGCTCATCCCCTTTGGCAGGATAGAGTGTTTGATGAGTTCAAGATCAAGGGATTCATTAATGGCTGATTGGAGCAAGGTGGCTGCTAACACAAAAATCAGATGTGACAACGGGTCACCCTGTCGTACTCCACATTTATTGATTTGACTGATGAGAAAATGCTCTCCATCCATGTGAGCCATAGCTGCGGGAACCCCATCTTTTGCATGATAAGTAACATAGCAGGGTGCTCTATGGTGTAAAAAGCTTTGGCGAATTCCAGTTTAAGCATAACTATTTCTTTTTTGGAAGTTTGGCACTGATGGATGTATTCGAAGGCCCAAGCGAGGCAGTCATGTATGGAATTTCCATGGAGGAAACCATACTGATTTCGGTGTACTATTTGCAAAATGATTCTCTGGAGGCGATTGGCCAAGATTTTTGTTATGATTTTAAGGCAGCAGTTGAGGAGGGTAATAGGACGGAAATCATTGACTATCACTAGTGCATTGGTTTTGGGTATGAGGGTGATGTAACCATAATTGAGACTCTCCATGTTTAGGTTACCTCTGTCGAATTTGTTATAGAGAAGGTAAAATTCATGTTTAATGATTGGCCAACATGCTTTCATGAACGCGCCATTTAATCTGTCAGGCATAGGTGTATGATTAGGGGGCATTTCTTTGATGACAACATCAATTTCTTCATGTGTAAAACGGGCGATCAGACTGTCAAAATTCACATCTTCTTGTAGCATTTTGGAGAGATTGAATTTCATTGGTTGGGGATTGCTTGAGCCGAAATGATCCTTGTTTGCCTTGAATAAGATACCTTCTTTGACAGTATAGTCGTCAACTTCGACCCCATTATTGTCCTTTAATGTTTTTATGAAATTCTTCATGTATCTTTCCATCGCCACCGCTTGGAAGAACTTAGAGTTCTCATTGTCAAATTGGATCCTTCTAATAGTACAATGGTTTTTCCAGTGCTCTTTTTGATATCGCAGTAGATGGATCAGGTGGTTTTTGAGTATTTCTTTAACGTTACATTCCAGTAGTGCTTTGTTCGTATTTTCAAGTGCAATTTTTAGCCTAAAAATGTGCTTGCTCCAGTTTTTTAGAGCATGGCGAACAACTTTAAGCTTTTGACACAATCTGGACGCAGCGTTAGTATCTCTGTCATATCTAATGGGTTTGTTCCGTGCTTGCGAGACCACGTCCATAAAACCAGGATGTGCTATCCAATATGTTTCAAATCTGAAGATTTTGTTACAAGGAATCGTGGTTTGAATGATCACTGAGCAAGGAATGTGGTCGGAGACTGGTTTGCCAAGGGGGTCACTATGGTATTAGGAAATGAAGAAGTCCAGTTTATTGATGTAAAAAACAGTCGAGTTGTTCTAGGAGTGGGTTCTGTTGCATGTTAGACCAGGTGTAGGATCTTCCTTTTATTGGGATCTCAGTGAGGTTTTTTCCATGGATGAAATCATTGAACCTAAAAATGTCATGAATATCTCCACCTGGTTTGTTGCGATTCTCAGGGGAATGAATATAACTAAAATCACCAAGAATCAACCAATCTTCGGAGTGTGGGATATGCAAATCAAAAAGCCATTGTGTATACGTAATCCATTCCTCACCTTGGCAGCGCCCATATACGTTAACTAGTTTCCACCGATTACCTGATTGCGTGGACATAAATTCAACTCCAAGGGCAAATTTTTCAGATAACAAAACCTGTCCCATGAAAAGATGACTATTCCAGATAGTTATTATGCTGCCTGATGAACCACGAGAGGGAATATAATCATACTTATCAAATCGTTTAGGTCAAAAGGCCTTAAGGGCGAATGCATCAAAGCTTTGCATTTTGGATTCATGCAAGCAGATAACCATGCAACCACTAGTGTTGATCGCATTTGAAAGAGCTAGTTGTTTGTCAAGCGAGTTAAGACCATGACTGTTCCAACACAGAACATTCATGTTTTATAAAAGAACCATAAAAGTAAAGCAAAGATAGATAACTAGATCGAGGAGGTCAATCCATTGTTCTGCATGGTGAGTGAAGCAACCGTCAGTTCCTCCGTTGGAATAGCACACAGTTGTGTGCCTATAGCTTGCATGGATGGTATGGGCATTGGGGGAGGGACCTCAGCTGCTTGTTTAGCAGGAGTTGTATCTTCAGGGGTACTTGAGCCGTTGGAATAGTGCGTGGTTTCACCTTGGACTTGGGCATGCGAGTATCGAAGGGTTGAACGACATGAAAGCCATCATACTTAGTCGAGCAGCTGCTGCAAAAAAAGCATAGAAGTATCCACAGGTGCTGGAAGTTTCCCCTTGCGTTGCCCCTGAGTGTTGCTATGTATGTCTGCTCCAGCAGAACTATTTTCAGATTAAGATTCATCCTGAATCTCATTGGCATCTGTAGACTGATCTTGGGAATCAGACATTGTGACCACTCGGCTAGGCTGCAAAGAGGGTTGGATCAGACGTCCAGCCTCGAGAAAATTCTCTTGAAGAGGTGACTCTAGAGCAGTACTAGTTATCTCGGCAGAAATATCCTCTTGAGCAGGAAGTAGCAGGGGGTTTTATTTGTTGGCTTTAGGGTCTGAAAGTTCAGAGAGCTGAACTGTACTACCTGCTGCGGTGGTGCCCTAAGATGTGTTTTGCGTGAACTGGAGCTCCTTGGGACCAATAGCAACTTGGATTTCCACTTGAAGGTTGTCATGTTTGAAGCCATACGCATTGTTCCATGGTCCTACTGAAGCCAGGAGTGGACGCAGTGCCGCGAAGATTGCAGAGTTGAGTTGTTGGCGAGGCACTGCTTCTGCAAGCAATAGAGACATAAGATGATCTTATTGAGCCAAGAGACCAAAGCAAATACCCTCGGTATGAAGTTCCATTGACACAATAAGCCCTTCTTCAGAGACTGCAAGGTTGATTTGCATGTTGTCCGAAACAAAAGGAGGAGCCAGGGAATGTTTAGAGCCAGAATCTTTAGAGATTGTGATGGAATCATTCCACGCTTGTGCCGCACTATCAACTGTATTGTCATCAGGCACCAATCCATCTTGCATAGTGAGTCCATGTTTGGCAAGCCATGCTTGATATTTCATTATAAACGGTGGCATGGGAGGAGCTGGTGGTTTAGGCCATGCACCCCACCCCTAGTTGGCGTTACCTGGAGCAGCATGTCCCCTTGGTGCAGCAATGGGTGGAGTCGCATTCTGCACAAGCCAGTCATGTACCTGCTGCTGGTAGAGTTGTTCTGCGATGAGGTCGGGGTCGAACTAGGTTTGTGGGTTGCTGTCAGGAGGTCATAGTTCTTCACTGGCCGGAGGAACCTCTTGGAGTAATGCATTCCAGTCATTTCCTCGCAGTACGGTGATTTGCATGGTCCTGCAGTCTCGCCCTCCCCCAAGCTGCCAGAACAAAAATCTCTTAGGGACCAAATGGATACTGATCACCCGATCTTTGATTAGCATGAACCTATGGTCTTGCATTGGGTTATACCAGGAAACGGGAGAACCAAAGCCCCCCATAGATTTATTGATGTAATAGTGAGTCTGATTATCATACGGGAAGCCAAAATACATCAACCAGATCTCAGTCTCAAAAGTAGTAGTGCGGCGGTTAAGAGCTTCATGGTGTGGAACAAATGCGATGAGCAGTTCCTCTTCCTCTAGTTCAAATAGTTTGGCAACCACTGTATCTCTAATAAACGAATCCAAAAATCCAAAGATCCCTATGCCAAATGGGTGATCACTAGACACTGTGGTGAAGAGCTGAGCTTCGTGAAGAAAACCTTGGATCGTGCGGCAAATGGCGGCCCGGCGGTGCAGAGGAACGTACTGACTTTCTTCCGCAATTTCCAGGTGGTCGTGGTTGAGGGGTTGGATTGGACCAACGACCATCCCACTGTGGATGACACGGTTCGCTGAACCAGGCTTGACGGTGAAGCCCGACGGCAGAAACGGGACGGGGTTGAGGGGTAGTTTGCCATGGTGGCTTGGAGCGAGGGTGGCAGACTTGGTGAATGGGTGGATTTGGGCGGTGACGATTGGGAAATCGATGTGGAAGCCAGAACAGGAGGTGTAGAGTTGGTATGTTGAGTCTGTCTCGGGACCCACTTCCAGCATTGGCCGATTATCTTATTGTAGCAAGATCAAGCCCTGCGCCCGTAATGGCCACACGATACACATCTGACTATGGTGCGATGGTGTGGTTGCTTGAGTACGTTCAGTTGCACCTGTGCAGAGAATCTGGTGTGATTGATATTATTCTCTTGAGAATTCAATTTCAAACCATAAGACTGTCGGGTAATCCGGTAAGGGCAGTTAATTACCTTGTGATCAGGTGAGGAGCAATTAATGCAAATGACCCGAGCGTGGCATTAAATCTTCTCATGCCCCCATTGTAGACACCGGGGATAGAGGACCGCCCAATTTTTTGTGAGCGTATAAATCCCGTCCTCAAAATAGCAAGCTTGCGCCAGGTCAGCCTTATGCTGGGCCGAGAGCACAAGAGGCGAGGTTGAGTGGGCCGGAGCATATTTGAACGCTGATGTGAGGAAAGATTGGGGGGATTCGGATGGGTCACATTAATAGGGCATTGAAAATCACTCAAAGACACATAAGCTGGAGTCTTAGTATCCTCTAATTCCGCTCGTCGGAGATATTTGTCCATTAAAGGTCTTTGTCGGCTCATGGCCATAGATATCGGCTTTCCATTAATGCTTGCCACAATAGAGTCGAACCTGATTTGATCATGAACATTAAGCAAATGATCGGGCAAAATAGTTTGGATCATAGTGGAAGATGAAGCCTCTGCTGCATTTGTATCAGAAAATTTCATGGATGTCATAGGGACCAACGAAAACTTGTTGAATTCACGTCGAGATGAATCACTAATTTGTGTGCCCTGAATGAAAAAACCAAGTTTTGGCGAGATAGCCATAGGACGGTGTGCAGAAATATCTCATAATGCCTTATCAGCATGTCAAACATTGGTAGAGGTGGGAGCAGGAGTAAAACGGCCATTGAAAAGGTGGAAATGACAAACAAAATCCGGCCAAACTCGATCCTTAAGAACATAGATAAAGTGCCCCACTTTGTTGTTGGCCACTGAGAATCTAAAAGCTCGAGGGTTGATTTGAGTCACTTTGAAACCAGAGCTTATACCACCAATGCTACATTGTAGTGCAATGCCAACATAATCCATAGTAAGAGGAAAAGAGGCCGAGGAAAATGTGACGACAAGGAAGAACTCCTTGATGTCTTGAGAGGGAGAAAAATGCACAATAGATCCAAATTTTCTTCTCACCTAGTCTGCAAGAGCTAGGCCCGGGGCAAAGTCCCAGTGTAGTAGACTGTCCATCTTGAAAAAATTTAGTGATCACCATGGTTTTCGGTGGAGCAGGTGGAGGGGAGGAGAGAGGAGAGGAGAGGAGCCATAAAAAATGGTTTCCCACTATGCTATTATCATACTTGTGCATTAGATGTAGCTAATATTTGAGTGTGTTTCATGAATAGATCAATGATTGATCATGATGGGCTAGGGATAACTTTGTTTAGTGTTGATATTCCAAAAGACATAGTTGTTTGTTGATATGCTATTGAGGTCTTCATGTCAAATTATAGGTTATTGTTTTGAATCATCTAAGGTCAAAATGTCCATGCTACAAAGAACAGAATATGAGATGAATATATGATGGGTAGCATTCCATATCAAAAATTCTATTTTTATATTTACCTACTCGAGGACGAGCAAGAATTAAGCTCGGGGATACTGATACGTCTCCAATGTATCTATGACTTTTGATTGTTCCATGCTATTAAAGTATCATTCTTGGATGTTTTATACTCATTTACTAGCAATTTTTTATCTTTTTTGTGACTAAACTATTGACATAGTGCCCAGTGCCAGTTGCTATTTTTTGTTGTTCTTTACTTCACAAAAAATCAATACCAAATGGAGTCCAAATGCCACGAAACTTTTTGGAGATTTTTTTCTACCCAGAAGACAACCAAGAGGCCAAGGAGGTGCACTAGAGGAAGCCCATGGGGCCCACTAGGTACCTGGGCGCGCCAGAGACCCCAGGCGCGCCCTGGTAGTTAGTGGGGCCCACGAGAGGCTTTTCCACCGACCTTCAGCTCTATAAGTACTCTAAAATCTCAAAACCCCTAGTGGAGTCGACCAAACAAAATTCCAGCCGCCGCAAGTTCCAAAACAACGAGATCCAATCTAGATGCCTTTTCCGGCACTCTGCTTGAGGGGCCAACAATCACGGAGGGGTTCTTGATCATTACCCTTGCCCCTCTAATGATGCGTGAGTAGTTTACCACGGAGATATGGGTCCTTAGGTAGTAGCTAGATGGCTTCTTCTCTCTTTTTGATCTTCAATACAATGTTCTCCTCGCTGTTCTTGGAGATTGAGGGGGTCCTGGATTAGGGGGTGTCCGGATGGCCGGACTATAACCTTTGGCCGGACTCCTGGGCTATGAAGATACAAGATTGAAGACTTCGTCCCGTGTCCGGATGGGACTTTCCTTGGCGTGGTAGGCAAGCTTGGCGATATGGATATGTAGATCTCCTCCCATTGTAACCGACTCTGTGTAACCCTAGCCCTCTCCAGTGTCCATATAAACCGGACGGTTTTAGTCCGTAGGACGAACAACAATCATACCATAGGCTAGCTTCTAGGGTTTAGCCTCTCACGATATCGTGGTAGATCTACTCTTGTACTACCCATATCATCAATATTAATCAAGCGAGAGTAGGGTTTTACCTCCATCGAGAGGGCCCAAACCTGGGTAAAAACATCGTGTCCCTTGTCTCCTGTTACCATCCGCCTAGACGCACAGTTCGGGACCCCCTACCCGAGATCCGTCGGTTTTGACACCGACATTGGTGCTTTCATTGAGAGTTCCTTTGTGTCATCATCTTTAGGCCCGATGGCTCCTCCAATCATCAACAACGACGCGGTCTAGGGTGAGATTTTTCTCCCTGGATAGATCTTCGCATTCGGCGGCTTTGTACTGCGGGCCAATTCGCCTAGCCATCTGGAGCAGATCGAAAGCTACGCCCCTGGCCATCAGGTTAGATTTGGAAGTTTTGAACTACACGGCTGACGTCCGCGGAGACTTGATTTTCGACGTATTCGAGCCACAGCCAAGCGTGCCGCACTGTCACGATGGGCATGATCTAGCTCTGCCGCCGAACAGTGCCCTAGAGGCTGCACCAGTGTCCGCTCCGACCCTCAGCTCGGAGCCGACTACGCCAATCGAGGACGGGTGGCTGGACACCACCTCGGGGGCTGCAATCTCTATGGCGATCGAGCCGAACACCAGCCTTGTCCTTTGCGAAGCTTGTGAGTCCAAGGTGCCGGACTCCCCTCCGGACTCTGAACCTTCTGCGCCCCTGCGAATCGAATCCGATTGGGCGCCGATCATGGAGTTCACCGCCGCGGACATCTTTCAGCACTCGCCCTTCGGCAACATTCTGAATTCACTAAAGTCTCTCTCTTTATCAGGACTATGGTCAGCAAGGTTGGGATGCGGACGACAAAGAAATTCAAAGCCCACCCACCACCCACTTTGTAGCCACTATCGATGATTTAACCGACATGCTCGACTTGACTCCGATGACATCGACGGTATGGGCGCCGATGCGAGAGGCGACCAAGAACCAGCGCCTACGAGGCACCTTTGGAAGGCCACCTCGTCAGATGACATATACATGGTGGACACCCCAAAAGAAGGGAACAGCGATGGAACAACGGAGGATGACCCCTCAAGAAGCAGCCTAAGCGCCCGGCGTCGTGGCGCCGCTCTAAATCCCGCCAAAGCAAAAACGGTGATTCCGGCACGGGAGACATTAACACCCCGGAAAGTGCCGAAGACAACCCCCTCCAGTAGGATTCAGCGCAGGAGGATGGAGAAACCAGCCCTCATGAGAGAGCGGTAGACAGAGAGGTAGAGGATGATAATTACATGCCTCCCTCCGTAGACGAGGCAAGCCTCGACGACGATGAATTTGTCATGCCTGAGGATCCCGTCAAACAAGAGCGTTTCAAACGCAGGCTTATGGCCACGGCGAGCAGCCTCAAGAAAAAACAACAACAACATAGAGCCGACCAAGACTTGCTAGCCGACAGATGGACTGAAGTCCTTGCGGCGAAAATCTGAACTTCGAACGCCCCTCAAGAGCTACCCAAAACGCAGGCTGCTACCCCGATTAGAGGAGGAAGCACCTAGACCTACATCACCAGCGCATGATGCGGCCGACCAGCCACCTCATGGCCGCGACAGAGAGGCCTCTCGGCCCTCCACTCAAGCCGCACCCCGGTGTCGCTCAAAGAATACCAAGGCACGGGGAAATGCGCCAGACCTGCGAGATATATTGGAGGACAACGCAAGGCAAACAAGATCGATCTATGGATCGCGTGGGCGCCCCACGACACGTGACGATAACCGTCATGCCGGATATGGTAAATCCGGCCAGGCCGAACAAAGTAGACAAAGCTCGTTTGAGCTACGTCATGATATAGCCCAGTACAGAGGCGCCGCACACCATTATGCTTCACAGATGAAGTAATGGATCATCAAATCCCCGAGGGTTTCAAACCCGTAAACATCGAATCATACGATGGCACAACAGATCTGCGGTATGGATCGAGGATTATCTCCTTCATATCCACATGGCCCGCGGTGATGATCTACACGCCATCAAATACCTCCCACTCAAGCTTAAAGGACCAGCTCGGCATTGGCTTAGCAGCTTGCCGCCAGAATCAATTGGTTGTTGGGAGGACACGGAAGCCGCATTCCTCGACAATTTCGGGGCACCTATAATGCGACCACCGGGCCGATGACCTAAGCCACATAATTCAGCAGCGGAGGAATCGGCGGAACAATTACGGACACGGTTCCTAACCAAGAAAATTCAAATAGTCATTGTCCGAACGCAGAGGCCCTTGCAGCCTTCAAGCATAACATCCGTGACGAGTGGCTTGCGGCACCTAGGACAGGAAAAGCCGAAATCCATGGCAGCCCTCACAACACTCATGACCCGCTTTTGCGCGGGAGAAGACAGCTGGCTAGCTCGTAGTAATAACATGACCAAGAGCCCTGGTAATTCAGATACCAAGGACAGCAATGGCAGGTCGCGTCGCAACAAGCACAAGCGCCGCATTAACGGCGACAATGCTGAGGATACAGCAATTAATGCCGAATTCAAAGGCTCTAAACCCGGTCAGCGGAAAAAGCCATTTAAAAGAAATACTCTGGGCCCGTCCAGTTTGGACCGAATACTCGATCGCTTGTGCGGATACACGGCATCCCGAACAACCAGCCAATCACACCAACAGGGATTGTTGGGTGTTCAAGCAGGCAGGCAAGTTAAGTGCCGAAAACAGAGACAAGGGGCTGCATAGCGATGACGAGGAGGAGCCCCGGCCGCCGAACAATAGGGGACAGAAGGGCTTCCCCCCACAAGTGCGGACGGTGAACATGATATACGCAACCCACATCCCCAAAAGGGAGCGGAAGCGTGCACTCAGGGACGTATATGCGTTGGAGCCAGTCACCCCAAAGTTCAACCCATTGTCAGGACCATGATTCTAAGTCACACCGATCTAGCCTGTAACACCTCATATCACTTTGCGGCCTCACGCACGGTATTCCCACGGGTGTCGCCTTACCATGGCCCGGGACCGTTTGCGCCTTTTGGCTCACGTATATGATAGTGTTGTTAGCATCCATATGACAGAGAACCCGGGCCGACATGGCTAGTCACGAACCCAAAGCGGCACTAACCCATGGGGAGAGGCATACATGAATCACATCGAGCATGTCGGTCAGCAGCGTGTGAATCCGGCTGTAACCTTTGGGCTATGAGGACTACGGGAACCCGGGCTGTAGCAGGCTAGGCAGGACTCCGGATGTCACGGCGTGACATTTCCCCGAAGGGACAGACACAGAAACGAAGTGAAACACATGCCGGCCAGTCAAAGGTCCAGAGCAGTAGTGCTGGGCTAGCAGGACTCCGGTGAACCGGGCTGTAGCGGACTACTATCGCTCAGGAAGCACTAGACTACATTGTCAGATCCCACACATACCAAGCATTTCAAACATACACACAATATGCTCAATATGTGTAAATAGAACATGGCATCACAACATAACTCTATGACTCAAATATTTATTCATTAGGCTCTGAGGAGCGAGATATTAGAAACATGGGTCTCATGACCCAACACTCAGAGCATACAAGTCAAAGCACAAGCGGAAGCTTAACATGTCTGAGTACAGACATCTACAAATGAAAAAGCTTAGAAGCCTGACTATCTACCAGATCCTACCGAGGGCACAAGATCGTAGCTGAGGTAACAAGCTAAACGTCGAAGTCCACGCGGAACTACTAGCGAGACTGACGTCTCTCTGCAAAACATAAAATAAGAAAACGTGAGTACAAATGTACTCAACAAGACTTACATCAGAACTAGCTACATATGCATCATTATCATCAAGGGGGTGGTGGAGTTTGACTGCAGCAAGCCAGCTTTGACTCGGTGGCTATCCTAAACTACGACTGCAAGTAACTCTTTTGAGGTGGCACACACGAGTCCACATATTCACCATATCAATACACCACTATGGACCCGCTCCCGTCTCCCTACGAGAACGCCATCCATAGCACTCACGCTTATCTTGCGCATTTTAGAGTATCCACTTTCACTTGTCTATGAACTGTTATAGGCAACCTAGAAGTCCTTTACCGCGGACACGTCTATTCGAGTAGATGATGTTAACCATGCAGGGGTGTACTTCTACACACACGCTCTCGCCACTTACCACCATGTACACGTCGTGTATCTCGGCAACCTTCAAGCGGAAGCCTGGCGAGGGATTCGGCCACGACCTGACTAACCACACAAGTCTATAGTCCAGGTTTATCGCCTATTCGGGTTCCATCCGCAAGGAGATCCGGTCGGGGTGTCGTTCACGGCCTCGAACGATGTGTGCAGCGTTCCTGAGACACCAAACGGGCGCTCGCTACACTGGGCCACGGTGTATCTACCCCAACATAGCTCACCCCTAGGTTCAGCGCTACGCACGGCCCCCAACACATCTACAAACACCAGAAACTAGTTGCAACTCCTGGACAGAGATCGAGGCGATTAATAAGCCGAGAGGGGTCGAGTTACCGGAACCCAATGTGTGGTAGTAACTGTTTCATGGATCACAAACACAGAACTCAGTTCCTGAGGACGGCTGCAATGAGACAACCCGCCATGTAATCCTACATGGCCTCTCACCGCTACCTTTACCAAATCGTGTTCACACACTTAGCTCTCAAAAGTAGGACATGTTCACACAACTCTGATTCATCCTCGATGAATCAGACCTGACTCAACTCTAAGC
The DNA here is from genome assembly GCA_021605145.1 of Aegilops bicornis. NCBI lineage: Eukaryota > Viridiplantae > Streptophyta > Magnoliopsida > Poales > Poaceae > Aegilops > Aegilops bicornis. The sequence goes on from CM038672.1 coordinate 351,007,380, forward strand.
AGTAGCAGGCATGACAAACAAGCATGAATGAGTAGGCACAACAGGGCTCAAGCAACTCCTACTCATGCTAGTGGGTTTCATCTATTTACTATGGAATGACAGGTCATGCAGAGGATAAAGGGGTTCAGCTACTGCAGCAAATAACAGATGAATCGTTGTTGTCCTAATGCAGTAAAAGAGAGCAGAAGCGAGAGAGTGGGATTGTATCCGAATGAACAAGGGGGTTTTGCTTCCCTGGCACTTCTGAAGATAGCATTGAGTCTTCATCAGTGTCAACAATCACAGCGTCGGAACATCGTCTACCAAGGGGGAACAAATACCGGCAACAGAGAAAGAAAACACAATCAATGCAATGCACAATATGATGCATGATGATGACATGTCAATATGATGTGTTTTGAGCTAATGCAACTAGCAACATGTTAAATGGAGTTGGTTTGAACCCTAGGTTCAAATTCAAACTCCATATGTGAGGGTTTAAATGCCATTTATATGATGTGGCCTAAACAGAAGCCATAAGTTGTTGTAACATGCATGAAAATTATATAGATGGATATATTGGATTTTTCTGATCATTTTTCATATATAACTTATTTCATTCTGAGCTACGGTTGAATTTCTATGATTTTTAGAAGTTTAGGGCATTTTCTGAAATTTCCTGAATTAAACTAAATCTAGAAAATAGTTTATTGCGTCAGCATGACATAAGCGTGCGGTCAGCAGGTCAACTGGGCTGCCCCTGGTCAAACCTGACCAGTGGGACCCGCGTGTCAGTGTAACGGGGCAGGAATAGAGGCTGACCTGTGGGGCCAGGTCAACCGATGTGTGGGGCCGGCCGTGTTAATCTAAACTAAACAAAAAATAATTTTGGGGTTAGTTAAGGCATGGGGCCCATTAGTCAGTGGATCTAGGGTTGATTAGTTGGATCATTAGCACTAATTAAGTGTGCCACATCGGCAGTCGCCGGAGTATTGCCGGCGGCGAACAAAGCTATGGCGGAAGCTCGCCGGGGCTGCTACAGGCGGCGGGTGGACGCGCGAACGCCACCAGAAGATGGCCCGCACACGCCCGCATCTAGCCGGCTGCTCGGGAGGCCGCAGGGTCACCAGAAACAACGGCCACGACCATGGAGGCAGCGGCCAGAGTTCGGTGGTGCACAGGCACGGGCTATCGAGCATGGGGAGCCCGACTGCGGTTGTCTACGGCTTCCTGGCGTAACCAGGAGCACGACCGTGTGCTCAGGTGCGACTACCACAAGCTAAAGCAACGGCGGCAAAGAGGACGCCGACGGTGAGCTCACGGCATGGTGGGGATCGGAGCTAGCGAGCATAAACGAGAGAGGGAGGGGACGGGTTCGACGCGGAAGCTCACAGAGAGGCTAAGCGGAGGGTCGTGGCGAAGCGCGAGGGCGGCGGTGGGCTGCGAATCAGCAGGCGGCATTCGTCGGGGCGAAGGATGATAGCGAAAGGCGATGGCGGCGTTCCAGGGCTTCCGGCGCCTTCTGTCTTGGTGATGAGGAAGAGGGGGACGATGCGGGGCTTCTTGGCGCGTCGGCGAGGCGAGGGGAGCACGGTGGCCGTGGCAAACAGCGTCGGCGACGACGAGCTCCGCTCGGGCGCGTGTGGGAGAGAGAGCGGAGGAGGGGGAGGAGCGAGGGAGAGCGCGAGGATTTCCAGTGGCGTCACGAGAGTCGTCCAGAGCGTCGGGAGAACGCTGAGCGGCGAGGAGGTGGCCGGCGTCGGCACACGCCCGCGTCCTCCTGGCGCGGTGGAGAAGACGACTGGCAGCTGGGCTGCACAGTAGCGGGCCGCGTGGGTGGGTTGGCCTCTCTGGTGGGCTTCACAAGTGAGGCCAGGTAAGTTACAGGTACTCCCTCCTGCTCTGTTTCTATTTTAATTATTGTTTTCTATTTGTTTCAATCTGTTTTGATTTAGTTCAAGCACTAAATCATTTTTGTTTCTTCTGATAATTTTTGCCGGGACTGAAAGGGAAATTCTAGAGCCCCTCACAAAATAACAAAATTATTGAAGCATTAAATATATTTATAACATATATTTGCTCCAACTCAAATACAATATGTATTAGTTCAAAGATCCAAAATGTCATGGAAAAACGTGCATCATCTCTGGTTACTGTTTCCAGCATTTTCCAAAAATGATGAACACTTTTGAAAGCCACTTTGGGTTCACTAAAAATATCTTGGTTGAACCTATTGATTTCCTTTGATGCTAGGGTTTGAAACAATCCCCAATTCAAATTCAAAAGAATTTAAACATGATGCACATGACTAGCTAGCTCAGTGCATACTAGAACTAGGGATGTGACACCCATAGTCCTCCTGCCTGATCACTTTTGATCGAAGGGACCACCCCACTAGCATCCGCCATGGTGGATTCGCCGCATTGGTTCTACACCAAATCATTGACGGATTTCACCTCAGTAGAGTCCTTATGGACGGCGGCAGCAGCCTGAACCTGCTTTATCAGGATACAGTGTGAAAAATGGGCATAGATCCCTCAAGGATTAAACCCACAAAGACGACCTTTAAAGGCGTCATACCAGGTGTAGAGGCCAACTATACAGGCTTGGTTACACTAGAGGTGGTATTTGGATCCCCGGATAATTTCTGAAGCGAGGAGTTAATCTTCGACATAGTCTCGTTCCGTAGTGGCTATCACGCAATGCTCGGGCGAACCACATTTGGAAAGTTCAATGCGGTGCCGCACTACGCATACCTCAAGCTCAAGATGCCAGGCCCTCGAGGAGTCATTACAGTCAATGGAAACACTGAACACTCTCTCCGAACGGAGGAGCATCTGGCTGACCCTCGGCGGAAGTACAAAGCAGCCTCTCAAGGCAATTCTCGATCCGGCTATTAAGCGTCCGGACACCGTCAAGCGTGGCGGAGTAACCTACAACAAGACCGCCGGCACGTTTCGAAAAAGCGTAGCAATGCGGCCCCAACCCCACCCCTCGCGAAAGTGCGAAACCTGTACTACGCATACATCACTACGCTCTGGAAATACCATGGGCATAGGGGGAGGGGCACGACCACGGCATGCCCAAGATGCGGCTCAACCGCACTAGGGGCTCCCGATTTTGTCATTCTTTTTCTTACTTTCAGGACTCCACTATACGGAAGGCCTGCCCGACAGTACAATTGCCGAACACACGATGCAACAGCCAGGGAGGCAGAAAGCTATGTCGAGTGTCCAGGTGGTCTCTATAACGAGCAGTATACTTGTTTCACATATCATCCCGCAGCTCGCCCCACAGAGGACATGTCAAATAGTCCCATCTCTTGCTTATAGCACTATTTGTATCGTCACCTTTTACCGCAGTCTTTTCGAATAAACAATACATAGCTTTTGTCTATTATTGCATTCCCTTTTTTTTATCTATATATGTTCATTAATGACATGTTGCACCCGTACACTTTGGTACGGCCAAATACACCAGGGGCTTAAGTACCCCAACATACGGTGTGATAAGTCCGAACACTTTCACAAGTGCGGCACCCCGAACTTACAGCATTATGTGCATCGGCTCCGAATCATGTCTTGGGTCAATAGTTGGGTTTGCCCGGCTCCCATGTTTTGGTACCTTACGTTCCGTTATATCGGCTAAGGTAGCGTTGGGAGAACACTGCGATTGTGCCCCGGTTGAGCTGGGCTAAGCACCTCAGTGGAGAAAGCTAAAACTGACCGTCATGATAGGGCGAGAGCTGGTCGATGTTCGAGAGGTTTTCGAGTCCCTAAAGACTTATGCCACTTAGAGCGAGGAGTCGGCTTTGTCCGGCCTAGGCGTGGATAGCGCCCGAACTCGGTCTTCCGAATACTAGGGGCTTCGCCGAAATTTAAAATTATAGAATTCTATGGCTAAGTGAGAGTGTTCAAGCATTATAGTCCGATTACCTTGTTCGTTGTGTTGAGCGCCTCCCTCGAAGGACCAAAGAATAGGAAAAAGAGCGCTCAAGTTTATCCCGAACACCCTAGCACTTGCGTCATGGGGGCAGAAGCCGACGACTCGCCATCTCTCAATTTTAATAAACGACCGCACATAAGGTAATATTTTAAATTCAAAAGCGTTGCTTAGCGCATATGAACAAGTTTTCAGCGTACAGGATCACAAATGCGAGTTTACTCAAAAATTACATCTTTGGAGCACTCATCCGCTATAAGGCGGGCACCCTTCAGGACGCCCTCATAATACATCTCAGGCTTGCGATGCTCCTTGTCCGGCGGTGGTCCGTCCGTCACAAGCTTCTCAGCAACCATCTTGCCCCAGTGCACTTTAGCACGGGCAAGGGCCCTACGGGCACCTTCGATGCATACAGAGCGCTTGATGACTTCAAGCCATGGACAGGCATCCACCAGCCGCCTCACTAGCCCGAAGTAGCTCCCAGGCATAGCTTCCCCAGGACACAGCCGGTCTATGAGTCCCTTCATGGCCTGTTCGGCCACCTTATGGAGCTCGACCAGCTGCTTCAGCTGGTCTCTCAAGGGCACCGGGTGTCCGGCCTCAGCATACTGAGACCAGAACACCTTCTCCGTCGAGCTCCCCTCTTCGGCTCGGTAGAATGCGGTAGCGTCGGACACACTCCGGGGAAGATCTGCGAATGCTCCTGGAGAGCTCCGGACTCGGGTAAGTAACAAGTAATTCACTTTCACGTGCTTGCTTTGCATAAAGAATGCCTTACCCGCCTCTATCTTCTTCATCGCCTCAATTTCCTGGAGGGCTTTTTGGGCTTCGGCCTTGGCGCCCTCAAGGGCCGAGGCGAGCTCGGACTCTCGAGTCTTTGAGTCAAGCTCCAAACTCTCGTGTTTTTCCACGAGAGCCTGGAGCTCTTGCTTCACCTCCGCCACCCGCGCCTCCTGCTTCTCTCGCTCGGTGTGCTCCACGGCCGCCTTGTCTTCGGCCTTGGACAGCGCTTCCTTCAGGGTCGCCACCTCGTTTGTGGCCCCTGTAATACTCACGTTGGTCCTGTCATTTTTTGCAACCACATATTTTTATATACTTACATAAGGTATTACTTACCTTCCTTGTATTCGAGCTGCTTCTTGGCAAGGCCGAGCTCGTTCTCGGACCGCTCAAGGCTCTGCTTCAATGCATCGACCTCCGCAGTCAGTGCGGCAGAGGTCAGCAGCGCAGCCTGCATTCCCATATTGACATACTTATGTTAGACTCCTGCGTATATATTTTTGATCCATGATTCGGCTTTTCTTTCCGAACACCAAACTGAGCATCGAGGGCTCTTGTCTATGCGGTAATATTTTTACATATCTTAAATACATACCTCAAAGCTTTGTTAGAAGGCTGGCACGAGCTTCGATCAGCCCGCTCTTGGCGGACTGAACCTTCTGGATCACCACACTCATAATAGTGCGGTGCTCCTCGTCGATGGAGGCGCCATTAAGCACCTCCAGCAGATTATCCGGTGCCTTCGGTTGGACGGAGGTCACCGGCGTCATAGGCTTGCCCTTCTTACTAGGGGGCCGCCTGCCGGATTACGGAACCGTTGAAGGTTCCGGTGCGGTGTCCGACCCAGGGCCGGACTTGGAGCCCTTGGGGGTTTTATCCCCTTTGCGCCTGGAGTCTGGGAGGTCGCCTTGCGGCGCCTCCAGGATCACCTCCTCCTGGCTTGGACCATTTTGGGACTCCACCTCGGCATCATCCGCTGGGCGAGGGGAGGAGGCCGCCGGAAGTGAAGTTCTATTCACATCCGACGAACCTAGGGAGCCGCTCGACGAATCGTCGAGCCCGACCTTGGGCGGACTGCATGATTATATTCGGCGTCAGAAGATATTGTGCAACAGAGGAACGCCATGAGTTATTCTGGTATCCGGATACTTACAATTTTGCTACGGGCTTGGCCCTGGATGGCCACTCCTCTTCGTCGTCGTCGGTGTTGGTGGAGTAGTCCGGAGGAAGGGTTCTTCCCTTTTTGGACCCTCCGGCCCCCCTAGTTGGGGCGGCCTTTCTTTTCGTTCCTCCCCCCGCTGGAGGGGGAGAGGCCCCTTCTTCCTCCTCCTCGTTTTTGCGGGAGGAGTCTGCCTCGGAGTCATCGGACGATGAGTCCGACACCACGAGGCGCCGGGAACTCTTTCGAGTTCCCGTGGCCTTCTTCTTGGCATTTTTCTCCGGCACCACGTAAGGTGCCGGAACCAGCAGGCCCGTCAAGCAGGCGTCCGCTGGTTCTTCGGGCAAGGGAGCCGGACAGTCAATCTGCCCGGACGTCTTCTGCCAATCCTGTCAAAGGTAAGGGAGTTTAGATCCCGGATAGATTAAAACTATGGAAAACAAGTAACCCGTAAAGGGTAAAATAGCTTACCGCGTTGGCTTGTTGCTGTGCGCTGAATCCGCGATCCTCGGTAGCGGATGCGGGAGCCTCGGGGCCCTTGAACAGCACCGAGGGAGTCCTGGATTAGGGGGTGTCCGGATAGCCGAACTATCACCGTTGGTCGGACTCCTGGACTATGAAGATACAAGATTGAAGACTTCGTCCCGTGTCCGGATGGGACTTTCCTTGGCGTGGAAGGCAAGCTTGGCGATATGGATATGTAGATCTCCTACCGTTGTAAACCGACTCTGTGTAACCCTAACCCTATCCGGTGTCTATATAAACTAGATGGTTTTAGTCCGTAGGACGAACAACAATCATACCATAGGCTAGCTTCTAGGGTTTAGCCTCTCTGATCTTGTGGTAGATCCACTCTTGTAGTACCCCTATCATCAATGTTAATCAAGCATGAGTAGGGTTTTACCTCCATCGAGAGGGCCCGAACCTGGGTAAAAACATCGTGTCCCTTGTCTCCTATTACCATCCGCCTAGACACACAGTTCGGCACCCCCTACCCGAGATCCGCCGGTTTTAACACCGACATTTGTGCTTTCATTGAGAGTTAATCTGGGTCGTCATCCTTAGGCCCGATGGCTCCTTCGATCATCAACAACGACGTGGTCCAGGGTGAGACTTTTCTCACCGGACAGATCTTCGTATTCGGCGGCTTTGCACTGCGGGCCAATTCATTTGGCCATCTGGAGCAGATCGAAAGCTACGCCCCTGGCCATCAAATCAGATTTGGGAGTTTGAGCTACACGGCCGACATCCGCGGAGACTTAATCTTCGACAGATTCGAGCCACAGCCAAGCGTCTTTGCTTGTCTCGATGGAGCGCGATCTAGCTCTGCCGCCCGAGCGATTGCCACGGAGGTCGCACCAGCGTCGCCCGACCCTTAGCTTCGGAGCCGACTCCGCCGATCGGGGGCGAGTGGCTGGACACCGCCTCGGGGCTACGATCTCTATGGCGATTGAGCGAACACCATCCCTGTCGCTGCGAATCCGTGACTCCAACGTGCCGGACTCCTCTCCGGACTCCGAACCTCCCGCGCCCTGGCCAATCGAATCCGATTGGGCGCCGGTCATGGAGTTCACTGCCGCGGACTTCTTTCAGCACTCGCCCTTTGGCGACATACTGAATTCACTAAAGTGTCTATCTTTATCAGGAGAGCCCTGGCCGGACTACGGTCAGGAAGGTTGGGATGCGGACAATGAAGAAATTCAACGCCCACCCACCACCCACTTTGTAGCCACTCTCGATGATTTAACCGACATGCTCGACTTCGACTCCGAAGACATCGACGGTATGGACGACGATGTTGGAGACGACCAAGAATCAGCGCCTACAGGGCACTAGAAGGCCACCTCATCATACGACAGATACATGGTGGAAATCCGAAAAGATGGGAACGGCGATGGAACATCGGAGGATGACCCCTCCAAGAAACAGCCCAAGCGCCGGCGTCAGTGGCGCCGCTCTAAATCCCGCCACAGCAAAAACGGTGACTCCGGCACGGGAGATAATAACACCGGGACGGTGCGAAGACAACCCCCTCCAGCAGGATTTAGCACAGGAGGAGGGAGAAGCCAGCCCTCATGATAGAGCGGCAGACAGGGAGGTGGAGGACGATAGTTATATGCCTCCCTCCGAAGATGAGGCAAGCCTCGACGACGATGAATTTGTCGTGCCTGAGGATCCCGCCGAACATGAGCGTTTCAAACGCAGGCTTATGGCCACGGCAAGCAGCCTCAAGAAAAAGCGGCAGCAGCTTAGATCTGACCAAGACTTGCTAGCTGACAGATGGAATGAAGTCCTTGCAGCTGAAGAGTATGAACTCGAACGCCCCTCCAAGAGATACCCAAAACGTAGGCTGCTACCCCAATTAGAGGAAGCATCACCTAAACCTACATCACCAGCGCATGATGCGGCCGACCGGCCACCCGTGGCATGACGAGAGGCCTCTAGACCCTCCATTCAAGCCGCACCCGGCGTCGCTCGAAAAAGTACCAAGGGGCGGGAAGCGTGCGGACCTGCGAGACATATTGGATGACAAGGCAAGGCAAACAAGATCGACCTACGGATCGGCGTGGGCGTACGACGCAGCGACGATAACCTTCACACGGATCTGACAATTCCGGCGGGCCGAACACGATGAGACAAAGCTCATTTGAGCTGCGTCATGATATAGCTCAATCTGAGGCGCAGCACACCCACTATGCTTCACAGGGCGAAGTGATGGATCATCAAATCCCGAGGGTTTCAAACCCGTAAACATCGAATCATACGATGGCACAACAGATCCTGCGGTTTGGATCAAGGACTACCTCCTCCATATCCACATGGCCCGCGGTGATGATCTACACGCCATCAAATACCTCCCACTCAAGCTTAAAGGACCAGCTCGGCATTGGCTTAACAGCTTGCTAGCATAATCAATTGGTTGTTGGGGGGACCTGGAAGCCACATTCCTTGATAACTTCCAGGGCACATATGTGTGACCACCAGATGCTGATGACCTCAGCCACATAATTCAGCAGCCAGAAGGAATCGGCCAGACAATTCTGGACATGGTTCCTAACCAAGAAAAATCAAATCGTTGACTGTCCGGATGCAGAGGCCCTTGCAGCCTTAAAACATAACATCCGTGATGAGTGGCTTGCCCGGCACCTAGGACAGGAAAAGCCGAAATCCATGGCAGCCCTCACAACGCTCATGACCCGCTTTTGCACGGGAGAGGACAGCTGGCTAGCTCGTAGTAACAACTTGACCAAAAACCAAGGGAGTTCGAATACCAAGGACAGCAATGGCAGGTCGGCGTCGCAACAAGCACAAGCGCCGCATTAACGGCGATAATCTTGAAGATCTGGCGATCAATGATGGATTGAGGCTCTAAACCGGTCAGTGAAAAAGCCTTTCAAAAGAAATACTCAGGGCCCGTCAATCTGGACGGAATACTCGATCGCTTCGTGCTAAATACATGGCACCCCGAAAACCAGCCAACCACACCAACAGGGATTGTTGGGTCTTCAAACAGGCAGGCAAGTTAAATGCCGAACTCAATGACAAGGGCTGCATAGCAATGACGAGGAGGAGCCCCGGCCGCCGAACAATAGAGGACAGAAGGGCTTCCCCCCACAAGTGCGGACGGTGAACATGATATACGCAACCCACATACACAAAAGGGAGCGGAAGCGTGCACTAAGAGACGTATATGCGATGGAGCCAGTCGCCCCGAAGTTCAACCCATGGTCCTCCTGCCCAATCACCTTTGATCGAAGGGACCACCCCACTAGCATCTGCCACGGCGGATTCGCCGCATTGGTTCTTGACCCAATCATCGACGGATTTCACCTCACTAGAGTCCTGAAGGACGGCGGTAGCAGCCTGAACCTGCTCTATCGAGGATACGGTCATAAAATGGGCATAGACCCCTCAAGGATTAAACCCACAAAGACGACCTTTAAAGGCGTCATACCGGGTGTAGAGGCCAATTGTACAGGCCCAGTTACACTCGAAGTGGTCTTCGGATCCCGGGATAACTTCAGAAGCGAAGAGTTAATCTTCTACATAGTCCCGTCCATGGCGGCTATCATGCCTCGCTTGGACGAACCGCATTGCAAAGTTTAATGCGGTGCCACACTCTGGCGTACCTCAAGCTCAAGATGACAGGCCCTCGAGGAGTAATCACGGTCAATGGAAACACCGAACGCTCTCTTCGAATGGAGGAGCACACGGCGGCCCTCGCGGCGGAGGTGCAAAGCAGCCTCTCACAGCAATTCTCGAGTCCGGCTATTAAACGTCCGGAAACCGTCAAGCACGCCCGGAATAACCTACAACAAGACCGCCTGGCACGATCCGAGCACGCGTAGCAATCCGGCCCCAACCCCAGCCCTCGCGAAATTGCGAAGCCAGTACTACGCGTACATAACTACGCTCTGGAGATACCATGGGCATAAGGGGAGGGGCATGACCACGGCACGCCCAGAATGCGGCTCAACCGCACCAGGGGCTCCCGATTGTGTCATTCTTTTTCTTTCTTCTTTTCTCTTACTTTCAGGACTCCGTTTTCCAGAAGCCCTGTCCGGCACTAGCATTGCCGAACTCACGATGCAACAGCCAGGGAAGCAGAAAGCTACGTCGAGTGTCCAGGTGGTCTCTACTACGAGCATTATACCTGTTTTACATACCATCCCGCAGCTTACCCCTGGATGGGGACATGTTAAATAGTCCCATCCCTTGCTTATCACACTATTTGTATCGTTTCGCTTTCATTGCAGTACCTTTTTGAATAAACAATACATAGCTTTTGCCTATTATTGCACTCCTTTATATATATATATATATATGTTCATTCATAACAGGTTGCACCCGTACACTTTGGTACGGCCAATACACCAGGGGCTTAAGTACCCCAAAAGTATGGTGTGATAAGTCCGAACACTTTCACAAGGGCGGCACCCCGAACTTATAGCATTATATGCATCAGCTCCGAATCATGTCTTGGGTCAATAGTTGGGTTTGCCCGGCTCCCATGTTTTGGAACCTTACGTTCCGTTATATCGGCTAAGCTAGCGCTGGGAGAACCACAGCGATTGTGCCGCGGTTGAGCTGGGTTGAGCACCTCAGTGGAGAAAGCTAAAACTGACCGTCATGATAGGGCGAGAGCGATGCGTTGTTCGAGAGGTTCTTCGGGTCCCTAAAGACTTATGCCGCTTAGAGCGAGGAGTCGGCATTGTCCGGCCAAAGGCGTGGATAGCGCCCCGAACTCGGTCTTCCGAATACTAGGGGCTTCGCCGAAATTTAAAATTATAGAATTCTATGGCTAAGTGAGAGTGTTCAAGCACTATAGTCCGGTTGCCTTGTTAGTTGCGTTGAGCGCCTCCCTCGAAGGACCCAAGAATGGGAACAAGAGCGCTCAAGTTTATCCGAACACCCCAGCACTCGTGGCATGGGGGCTGAAGCCAACGACTTGCCATCTCTCAAATTTGATAAACGGTCGCACAGAAGGTAATATTTTAAATTCACAAGCGTTGCTTAGCGCATATGAACAAGTTTTCAGCGTAGAGGATAACAAATGCGAGTCTATTAAAAAATTACATCTTTGGAGCATTCACCCGCTATAAGGCGGGCACCCTTCAGGTCGCCCTCATAGTACATTTAGGGCTTGTGATGCTCCTTGCCCTTCGGTGGCCCGTCCGTCACAAGCTTCTCAGCATCCAGCTTGCGCCAGTGCACTTTAGCACGGGCAAGGGCCCGACGGGCACATTCAATGCAGACGGAGCGCTTGATGACTTCAATCCATGGACAGGCGTCCACCAGCCGCCCGAGACTAGCCCGAAGTAGCTCCCAGGCATGGCTTCCAATGGCCACAGCCGAATTATGAGGCCCTTCATGGCATGTTCGGCGACCTTGTGGAGCTCGACCAGCTGCTTCAGATGGTCGCTCAGGGGCACCGGATGTCCGGCCTCAGCATACTGAGACCAGAACACCTTTTCCGTCGAGCTCCCCTCCTTGGCGCGGTAGAACGCGGCAGCATCAGACACACTACGGGGCAGATCTGTGCTCCTGGAGAGCTCCGGATTCGGGTAAGTAATAGATAATCCACTTTCACATGCTTGCTTTGCATAAAGAATGCCTTACCCGCCGCTATCTTCTTTAATGAATCAATTTCCTGGAGGGCGTTTTGGGCTTCGCCTTAGCGGCTTTGGTACTCTCAAGAGCCGAGGCGAGCTCGGACTCTCGAGTCTTGAGTCATGCTCCAAACTCTCGTGTTTTTCCACGAGAGCACAGGCCTCTTGTCGCACCTCCGCCACCCGCGCCTCCGCTTCTCTCGCTCGGTGCGCTCATGGCAGCTTTGCTTTCGGCCATGGACACGCGTCCTTGAGGTTGCCACCTCGTTCGTGGCCCCTACAATACCTACGTTAGTCCTGTCATTTTTGCAACCAAATCCTTTCTATAAGGTATTACTTTAAGAAGGTATTACTTACCTTCCTTGTCCTCGAGCTGCTTCTTGGCAAGGCTGAGCTCGTTCTCGGACCGCTCGAGGCTCTATTTCAATGCATTGACCTCCGCAGTTAGTGCGGCAGAGGTCAGCAGCGCAGCCTGAATTCCCATATTGACATACTTATGTTAGACTCCTGCGTATACCTTTTTAGATCCTCAGTTCGGTTTTTCTTTCCGAACACCGAACTAAGCATCAGGGGCTACTGTCTATGCGGTAATATTTTTACATATTCTAAACTTACCTCAAAGCCTGTTAAAAGGCTGGTACAGGCTTTAGTCAGCCCGCTCTTGGCGGACTGAACTTTCTGGATCACCACACTCATAACAGTGCGGTGCTCCTCGTTGATGGAGGCGCCGTTAAGCGCCTCCAGCAAGCTATCCGGTGCCTCCAGATAGACGGAGGTCACCGGCATCGCAGTCTTGACCTTCTTATGAAGGGGCCGCTTGCCGGACTTCGGAACCACTGAAGGTTCCGGTACGGAGTCCGGCACAGGGCCGGACTTAGAGCCCTCTGGGGTTTTGCCCCCTTGGCGCCCGGAGTCCGGGAGGTCGCCTTGCGGTGCCTCCAGGACCACCTCCTCCTGGTGGGGACCCTTTTGGGACTCCACCATGGTGTCGTCTGCGTCACGAGGAGAGGAGGCGGTCGGAAGTGAAGTCCTATTCACATCCGACGAATCCACGGAGCCGCTCGACGAAGCGGCGCGCTCGTCCTTGGGCGTTAGAAGACACTATGCGACAAATAAAAAGTCATGAGCTATTCCGGAGTCCGGACACTTACGATCTTGCGAGGGGCTTGGCCCTTGGTGGCCACTCCTCCTCGTCGTTGTCGGCGTTGGTGGGGAAGTCCGGAGGAAGCGTCCTTCCTTTCTTGGACCCTACGGCCTCCCCAGTCGGGGTGGCCTTCCTTTTCTTTTCTCCCCCCGCTCGGGGAGAGGCTTCTTTTTCCTCCTCCCCGTCCTCAGGGGAGGATTCCGCCTCAGAGTCGTCGGACGATGAGTCCGACAACACCTGGCGTCGGGCGCTCTTTCAAGTCCCCGTGGCCTTCTTCTTGGCCTTCTTCTCCGGCACCACGTGAGGTGCCGGAGCCAAGAATTGTCAGCGGGCTTCCGCTGGGTCTTCGGCAAGGGAGCGGACGATTAACCTGCCCGGACGTGTTACGCCGATCTGTCAAAGGTAAGGGAGTTTAGATCCCACATAGAGTCAAACTATGAAAACAAGAGTCCGTAAAGGAAAAAATAGCTTACCTCGGTAGCTTGGCGCTGCGAGCTGAATCCGCGATCTTGATGGCGGATGTGGGAGCCTATGGCGCCTATGAGCAGCAGCTTCGAGGCATCTTAAATGCGTAGTGTCGAAGAGCCTTTTCAGAGTTTGGTGCTGTGCGGATTGAACTCCCACAATTTGAAGGCCCGTTGTTGGCATGGGAGGATCCGGCGGATGAGCATAACCTGGACTACATTGACAAGCTGAGATTCTTGTCCACGAGGTGCGGACGCAGTTTGGAGTCCGGACAGCTCTTACGAATCACCCCACGTCAGGCCGTCTCTTTCCATGATGTGAGCCGTGTGGGGAAGCGGATCGAATTGGGGCCGCCGCCCATTGAGAGTCGCACAGCTCGGTGATGTAGAACCACCCCGATTGCCACCCCTTTATGGTCTCCACAAAGGAGCCCTCGAGCCATAGGACTTTGGCCATCTTGCCAACCATGGCACCTCCGCACTCCGCTTGACGCCACCCACTACCTTCGGCTTGAAATTGAAGGTCTTCAACCATAAGCCGAAGTGGGGCTGGATGCAGAGGAAGGCCTCGCACACGACGATGAACACCGAGATGTTGAGGATGAAATTCAGGGCCAGATCGTGGAAGTCCAGGCCGTAGTAAAACATGAGCCCCCGGACAAATGGGTGAAGTGGAAAACCTAGTCCGCGGAGGAAGTGGGTGAGGAACACCACCCTCTCATGGGGCCTGGGGTGGAATGAGCTGCCCCTCGTCGGGGAGCCGGTCTTGTGATGTCGCTGGACAAGTATCCGGCCTTCCGCAGCTTTTTGACTTGTCCCTCCATGACGGAGGAGACCATCCACTTGCCTCCCGCCTCGGACATGGCTGGAGAAGGTTGAGGAGGGATGTGTGGACTTGGGCGCTGGAGCTCGAGTCTTGTGAAATGGATGAGCAAAGGAGGAAGAAGGCGTAGGTTAAAAGGTGGATCCTTATCCCCTTATATGGACGGACGAAGCTATGCGTCCCCCGCCAGCCTGGTAAAACTCGCTTATCTCCCAAGCGCCGTAATCAATGGCGCAGTTGGGTTACCCACGTCCGTATTGATGGGAATCCCGGAATAAGGGGGCACGATCTCCGCTTTGATAAGACGTGCCAAGGAAACCGCCTCGCTAAACGCGCTGAGGTGGAACAGTAAAAACGATTCGTATAAAGGCTTGGCCGTGGTGTGATGTCGCGCCGTGGAATACGTCAGCAGATCTTTGCAAAGGTTATTCTCTCTACGGTGGTATGTGGAACTTGTTTTGCAGAGCCGGACACAATCCTTGTGTTCAAAATCTTCTATGAAGTATTCGGAGGAGGAACCCGCCTTTGCAAAGGCCGAAGACAATATGCGCCGGACTCGTCGTCATTGAAGCCTGGTTCAGGGGAGCTCTGAGGAGTCCTAGATTAGGGGGTGTCCGGATAGCCGAACTATCACCGTTGGCCGGACTCCTGGACTATGAAGATACAAGATTGAAGACTTCGTCCCGTGTCCGGATGGGACTTTCCTTGGCATGGAAGGCAAGCTTGGCGATACGGATATGTAGATCTCCTACCGTTGTAAACCAACTCTGTGTAACCCTAACCCTATCCGGTGTCTATATAAACCAGAGGGTTTTAGTCCGTAGGACGAACAACAATCATACCATAGGCTAGCTTCTAGGGTTTAGCCTCTCTGATCTCGTGGTAGATCCACTCTTGTACTACCCCTATCATCAATATTAATCAAGCAGGAGTAGGGTTTTACCTCCATCGAGAGGGCCCGAACCTAGGTAAAAACATCGTGTCCCTTGTCTCCTGTTACCATTCGCCTAGACGCACAGTTCGGGACCCTACCCGAGATCCGCCGGTTTTGACACCGACAAGCACCTTCCAGGCATCTTCGTACGTAGTGTCGAAGAGCCTACTCAGGGTTCGGTGTTGTGTTGGATCAAACTCCCACAAACTTAAAGCCCGTTGTTGGAACGGGAGGATCCGGCGGATGAGCATGACCTGGACTACATTGACGAGTTTGAGCTTCTTGCTCACCAGGTTTTGGACGCAGGTTTGGAGTCCGGTCAGCTCCTCCGAATTACCCCACGACAGGCCCGTCTCTTTCCAGCAGGTGAGCCAGGTGGGGATGCCAGATCGGAATTCGGGGGCCGCTGCCAATTCAGGGTCACGCGGCTCGGTGATGTAGAACCACCCTGATTTCCACCCCTTTATGGTCTCCACGAAGGAGCCCTCGAGCCATGTAACGTTGGGCATCTTGCCCACCATGGCGCCTCCGCACTCCACTTGGCGGCCGCTCACTACCTTCGGTTTGACATTGAAGGTCTTCAGCCATAAGCTGAAGTGGGGCTGGATGCAGAGGAAGGCCTCGCACACGACGATGAACGTCGAGATGTTGAGGATGAAGTTCGGGGCCAGATCGTGGAAATCCAGGCCGTAGTAGAACATGAGTCCCCGGAAAATGGGTGAAGTGGGAAACCTAGTACGCGGAGGAAACGGGTGAGGAACACCACCCTCTCATGGGGCACAGGGGGTGGGGATGAGCTGCCCTTGTCGGGGAGCCGGTCTTGGCGATGTCATTGGACAAGTATCCGGCTTTCCTCAGCTTCTTGATATGTCCCTCCGTGATGGAGGAGGCCATCCACTTGCCTCCTGCTCTGGACATGGCTGGAGAAGGTTGAGGTGGGATGTGCGGACTTGGGCACTGGAGCTCGAGTGCGCGGAAATGGATAAGCAAAGGAGGAAGAAGGCGTAGATGAGAAAGGTGGATCCTTATCCCCTTATATGGGAGGACGAAACTATGTGCCCTGGTAAAACTCGCTTATCTCCCAAGCGACGTAATTAATGGCACGGTTGGGTTACCCACGCCCGTATTGATGAGAATCCTGGAATAAGGGGACACGATCTCTGCTTCGACAAGACGTGCCAAGGAAACCGCCTCGCTAAGTGCGCTCAGGTGGGACAGTAAAAACGATTCGAATAAAGGCTTGGCCGTGGTGTGATGTCACGCTGCGGAATACGATAGCAGATTGGATTTGTGTAAATATTATTCTCTCTACGGTGGTATGTGGAACTTATTTTGCAGAGCCGGACACTATCCTTGTGTTCAAAATCTTCTATGAAGTATTCGAGGAGGAACCCGCCTTGCAATGCCGAATACAATCTGCTTGGCCGGACTCGTCGTCATTGAAGCCTGGTTCAGGGAGCTACCGAGGGAGTCTGGATTAGGGGTGTCCGGATGGCGGACTATAACCTTGGCCGGACTCACGGACTATGAAGATACAAGATTGAAGACTTCGTCCCGTGTCCGGATGGGACTTTCCTTGGCGTGGAAGGCAAGCTTGGCGATATGGATATGTAGATCTCCTCCCATTGTAACCGACTCTATGTAACCCTAGCCCTCTCCGATGTCTATATAAACCAGGGGGTCTTAGTCCATAGGACGAACAACAATCATACCATAGGCTAGCTTCTAGGGTTTTAGCCTCTCTGATCTCGTGGTAGATCTACTCTTGTACTACCCATATCATCAATATTAATCAAGCAGGAGTAGGGTATTACCTCCATCGAGAGGGCCCGAACCTGGGTAAAAACATCGTGTCCCTTGTCTCATGTTACCATCCGCCTAGACGCACAGTTCGGGACCCCCTACCCTAGATCTGTCGGTTTTGGCACCGACAGAGATCTATTTGATGTAATGACTTCTTGCGGTTTATTTGTTGGGATCCGATGAATTGTGAGTTTATTATTAGATGTATCCATGAATATTATTTGAGACTTTGCTGAGCTCTTTGTCAGATTTTGCGTTCCGGCAGACCCTTAAGGTTCGAACACTGGGGTGCGCGTGGAGATCCGACCCTCCACCATCTCGTACCTCGCCGAATCGCAGGGACCTAAACTACTAACGGAGCAGCACAAGAGACACGAGATTTATACTAGTTCAGGCCACTGTTGTGGTGTAATACCCTACTCTAGTTTGTGGTGTGGTGGATTGCCTCTTGGGCTGATGAGGAACAATACAAGGAAGAACCACCTCTCAGGCCGAGGCGCTCCTTCTTCGCCAACGGGTGAAGGAGGCCGAGGCCGTCGCGCGCCAGAATGCGGACGAGATACGTCAGCGGCGAATCCTGGAGCATGAGCACGACCCCATGCTCGCCACGCTCCGGGAAAGAGCTAATACAGCCTTGGGTAACATCTGCGAGGCGGCTGTTGGCGAGCCGCACGCGGCTAACTACGCCGGCAACCTTCAGTTCTTCACTGACGTGGTGGCGCGGCTGGAGGCACGGTCGGTCCGGGCCAATAGGTTGGTGGAGGAGAGGAGCCGCGCGTTGCTTCGGCGCGCCTTTTCTCGTGTCTTCAGCCATCTCCAGAACATGGACCCCCACTTCGTCTTTGACGCAGCCATCGCCCAATTCCCAGGTCGTAAAGGCGACCTGGCGCACTGGGTGGAAGACAATGTGGATGCTCTCGCCAGGGCCTTTGCTTCGAACAACGACGGCGTGGTCGCGGCCGCTGATGAGGGCGGCGTGGTGAACGGCCTAGACGCCACCGATGGCCACGCAGACAGTGACGGCAAGGCCAGCGACGCCAGCAACGGCTCGGGAGGTGCTCCTAAGGACGCATTGGGGGATTTATCCGACTGATTATGTATTGTCCCTGTTCCGTTACCCTGCGTGAATAGAACTCAGATTTTGTCCTGATGGCTGTGAGAGCATTTTGGGAGGGGGAGCCCCTCATGTAAAACTTGTGTTCATCGTATTAGCAGGTGTTACATCGCCCATACGCCTGCGCCAAATGGTTGGCTAAGCGACGTGCTGGTTGGCTAGTTTACCTTTGTTTGCACTGAGTCTGAGATAGCTGCGGGAGGCTGCGGTGACCTGAGTGTCTCTGATCGAATCCGTAGGATCTCTGATAAAAACCCTACGGAGAGGGCGTGGCGGCGACAGTGGGCTACGCATAAGCTAGGCCTGGCTCGGCTCATGAGGGCTATAAGGGGAGGCAGCTGAGGCGGAGTGGTAACCGACACGCGAGAGATTTGCTCGAACGAGACTAAGCACCCCATCCCCGAACACACACAAATCTCAAATTCGAATCCAACTTAAATCCAACGGGGGAAAGCGACAATCAAATGGAAAGGCGAAGAAAGTAGAAGAAAAGCCGCGTCCGGCACCTAGTCTAGTCTTGGACGTCTTCTCACCAGCGCGGAGCTAAGTGCTGCCACTGGGCGTGGGAGGGAGCCCCAGGGCCTGAGGCCGGCACCCCTGAGACTCCGGGGCGTGTACAGCCCCACTCATTATTACGTGAGAGTGTCACGGCGGCGAAGCTTCACGAGCCTTGGGCCTTCTTCACAGTGTACCGCCTTGCTTCATATCGCCAGACGAGGGCCCCGCCTTGCGCCACACTCTAGTGTCATCAACGACGACCGGAAACCAGGACGCCGCCCGATGGGGTAGAGCGGTCGCCAGGTTCCCCCAGACGACCACGGGTCCTCCGCCAGGCAAGCCCGAGGCGCCTCCCAGAGGGCCTACCTCCTGAGAACGCCTTGCTCCAAACGCCGCGGTGGTGATGTCGGATCTCTGCCCCTCTCCGGCAGCCCCCTGCGCCCCCTCCCGAGGGGTAGGAGACTGCGGGAGCGGGGCAGCCGCTCGTCGTGGCGACCTGTACCTCCTGCGACCTATGGTTAGCGTGTGTTTGCTCTTGAGGAAGTAGCGGTACCCGATAATCGTCGCCCCCGGCGTGACCAGTGGGACCGTCTCGAGGCTCCTGGAGGAGCTCGGCTTCCGGCGCCTCATCTCCCCAGCTCGGGCCAAGGAGCGAGCCTTGTTCTCCCTCATGCGGGTGCCCTTGGTCCACCATGTGGGGCACGTATTCTTCTGGCGCCGTCATCCCGAAGGCCACGCCGTAGTGCTGAGCGTGCCATGCTGCTCTGCTTGATGCGCCCACCGTGGGGTGGTGGCGCGGCGGTCCACCTGGGCCGTGGGTTACGTCGAGTCCTTCTTCTCCGTGGGCCAGGGGCGGGGGCAACCCCGCCGCCGGCCCGGTGCTGCCAGCTTCGCCGGTGTTGGAGTAGCTTTGGAGCCGACGGGCACGCGCGGAGTCCCCGTGCGGGCCGTCCTGGGCCTGAGATGGAAGTTGGGTGCGAAGGGTGAGCCCCGAGGCGGCGAAGCCAGGAGCTCGCCACTCGCTCCAAGAAGACGCCGCGCGGCCGCTCTCCACCAGCCTGCTGCAGCAGCTCTCGGCCACCGTGAGCGCGCCCTCGAGTTCGCCTTTGCTCCCGGCAGGTGTACGGTGGCGTGGTCGCGGCGTGATTGGAGGCCCTTGCTGCCGACCGCGCCGCTGCAGCGTGAGAGACGCCGAAGCTTGTCCGCGCCGCCTCGCAGCTACGTGAACCGCGAGCTGCACAGGGCACTGGGTCGCCCGAGGCGAAGCGGCTCTCGCGGGCGGTCCACGCCGCCTAAGGGTCTGGTTGCCAGCAGTCGCGGACATGGTGATGACGATGCGACGGGACACGAGGTGGCGAAGGTGGATTCGGCGCACCTACCTGGCGCGCCAAATGTCGGATTTCGGGTTCCGCAGACCCTTAAGGTTCGAACACCGGGTGCGCGGAGATCCGACCCTCCACCGTCTCGTACCTCGCCGAATCGCAGGGACCTAAACTACTAACCGAGCAGCACAAGAGACACGAGATTTATACTAGTTCGGGCCACCGTTGTGGTGTAATACCCTACTCTAGTTTGTGGTGTGGTGGATTGCCTCTTGAGCTGATGAGGAACAATACAAGGAAGAACAGCCTCGCGAGGGTCTGTTCTTGGCGGGTGTGATGAACTGCTAGGTGGTGTTCAGTCGCTCTAGCTACTGGTTCCTTGATGAGGATTCGGATCTGGATCCCGGATCCCCTCTTCTCCGTCCTCCAGCCCTGAGTGTGGCTACTCCTATTTATAGGCGAAGGCCCTGGGCCTCTTCCCAAATATTGAGCGGGAAGGGCGCCAACAATTGGCCATTTTGAAGGGGAACAGCGGGTACACTTATCCTGACTAAAGTTGGTCCTCGCCTACCATAGGCTCTGGTGATGACGCCTGCTTGGGCTCCAAGATGACTCCGTTCCAGCCGTTGGGCTGGTCTTGGTCTTGTTGCACCGAAATGGATGCCTTTGCTTGATGCTCTCGCCTGCGCTTGCTCCTTTTGCACCAAAGAGGAAAGGAGGGGCCAGCCTTGTTGGCGCCTGGCGCCAGCGCCCTTGGTAAATCATATCTTGCGTCATGGGCACCTCGCGAGGTACCCTGCCTTGAACTCTCCGCCTCCTCATGAGCCAGCCTGACGAGGCCGTGCCTGAGGAAGCTCCTTGTCGTCCGCCCCGCGAGGCTTGTCCCCTCGCGAGGGTCTTGAGCTTGCGTTGATGAAGATGGGCTGTCCTGGGCCTCCTTTGAGCCACGCCGACACTCTTGAATGCATGCTCTTTTTTGCGACACAGACTCGAGAATGTGCACGCCTCGCCGGCCATGACCGCGATCTTCGGGATTCGATTGCGAAGACCCCTCGCCGCTTCTCCAAGCACACCTCCCTATATATACCACTCACCCTCAATCGATTCCCCATAAATCCCCTTCCTAGCTTCCCTCCCTGCGCCGGAATTCCTTGCCGGAGTCCGGGTCTTCCGCCGCCGCCATTGCCGCTCGGTAGCTCGCTCCCGACCACCTCACATCTTCCCAAGCTTACCACAGCACCCCCTCGCTCTGCCCGATCTCCCCGCTGACTCCTCAAAGCTCTAGGACCCCTGGAATGCCGGCAACATCGACCACCCGACGCCGCCTCCGCCCCGACCTCGTTGCCGTTCGACTCCGTCATCTCCAAGCATGCCATCGACCACCGTTGGGATCGCCACGCGCTTCTACACATGCCCTTGACCTCGTTCGACGTCGCCAACAACCGGAGACGCCTCGTCTTCGACAACCGACGACCTCTCCACTGTCCGCCGCTGCGAGGATATCTCCTCCCTCTGATCTAGTTCTAATGGCTTAGATTAGAATCAAACGAATAGCTCGTTTTTTTAGTAGATCGGTTAAGCCACGTGTTATTGACGGTTTAGATCTGACCTGTTTGCCGGGTTTTTTACTAATCAAACCCGCATGTTTTAGTTAAATATTGGGCAAGCACCGTATAACTTCGGATCGCACACCACTTGGCCCAATAACAGCCCACCACGTAGCACTTATCCGATTTAGTTTTTTAAGTTTATTTTCGTTTCTCTTTTAAAAACATAAATAGTTTAAATATTAGATTGCTTATATCTTTTAGGTTTTAAGTCCAAATTGAGTGACTTTTTTTGCATTAGATTCAAAATTTGTTAAAGTTTCTGTTTGTGCAATTGGATTTCAAATTTGATTCGTTTAAATTGAAATTTGTTCAAATAACTATTTTGACCATATCTTGAGTTTTTAAATGTATTTTTGATTGATTCCTGTTGCTGCTGTTTTCTTATTGTTTTGCCTATCCAGCACCATTTAGTTATTTATTTTTAGTTTGTCTTAAAGGTCTTTCGGAAAAATAGTATTGTTTACATAGTTTAGTGTTATTTTATTTTTCCATAGTATTTGTTTGTTTTTAACTAAAAACCTTTTTGTCTTTTTGACAAATTTAGTTTTGCTTCTGTTGTTGAACGGTATAGGTCATAGTTTGAGTTTTATAAAAGCTTTTCATTTGTTTTTTTTGCTACTAAAAGTTTATGAAAATACTTTGTGTTAAATTAGTTGTTTTACATTTCTATTTTCTGTTAAATTATTAGTTTAGTGTTTTAATTGCTGTTAAGATTTTACTTAGGGAAAAATTATAGTAGATGTTTGTAGTAGAGTCTTAGACTTTCCTTAGTAGTTTTCCTTTGTAGTTTCATTCCAAGTTACTTTCAATATCATTTGAGTTTTATTATTGAGTTTTCTTTGTTGTCTTAATTGTTAGTTTGAGTGCTAGAATTGTATGCTAGGATGTTTGCTTATATGAATGCTATGTATGTTTACATAAGATTTTCAACGGAGTGACAAATAGTTCTGCCAAGTTATTTCCAAGAGCGTTAAAATCTTCATCAAATTACCAGGCAAGTTCACTTTGACGATGTTATTCATACCTATATTTTTATTGCATCTAGTGTCACCATTCATAATCCCTCCAATAGTGATATTGACTTTGTGTAGTTGAGTAGAATGCATGAGATTGGAACCCATCTCCCTGTTATCAAGCCCGGGACGTATATGCATTTAATTCTATGCTATTGTAGATGGGGTTTGGTATGAGTGCTGCGGAGTGGTGTGAGGAAGGAGGAGTCTACACCAATGACTACAAGTCCATGATGGCATCTACAAGGACTTCATCTACAAGGCCTCAAGACTTCAAGACTCGAGACAAGAATTCAATATACCTCTGGGTGGAGAATGGTTAACAAGGGTACATATGGTGCATCCAGTACTCAGTGATTTCAGAGAAGTGTTGTGATATGATGTGGAAGGCCTCAACCAGGCTCAAATAGATGGAAGAATACTTAATGCCCTGAAGCTTGCCTATGCAACCTCAAGTCACTATGAGCTCTGGCTTGGTTCACTCTAGTGGTGACTCTGGTTGGGATGGTGCCAGCAGATGTAGAACTACGGCAGGATTGGATGGGCACCCGACAGTGGTCAGAGAAACTCTTGGGAAGTCCATGTTTCTATCATCTTATTCTAAAACGATCTGAAGTGCGAGCATGAAAAGGGAGGGATCGAATCTTCTGGGTAAAGTGTACAAACCTCTACAGAGGGTTAAAACATAATCGATTAGCCGTGTCCTCAGTTACAAACAATTTGAGCCTCTGGACGTGGATCTATGTCGGAACTCTCAACACCAGACTGATAACATAATTGTGGGAAACTTATGATTATTTGGGCTATGATACATCGCTTGGCGGAACCATGTCATGATAGAAAACTTTGTAGTACAGACTCCAGTTATTTCCTTTATTTTAGGGAAAATTAAATAAAACTACCTTTTACGGGAAAACCTCATACACAAAGCCACACGGCCATATTGCATATAGAATTTTTTATCACCTGTTTTTCTTATGGTGATCTTGCCGGTATAATCAATGTACTAACCTACATGGCCGCAACATATCATGTTATAGGATTTCTACGACGATTAAGAGATACGGTAGGGTAAAGGTCTACATTCAACCTGCTGATTGCATTGATGGGACTCCACACTAGTTTGTTCCTTTCCGCTCAGACTTATGAGGTATATATCAGTTTTATGTTATTTATACAAGTGATTGCACTTTGATATATACATTGATGTACTCTGTATGCCAGCATACTCATCTAGGGATGGCACGGATACATAGAGGTTTGACCGTTTGAGGTCAGGTTGCTACACAATCTTGCGGTGTCCTTACTCCATGATAGGAGGAGTTGCAAGGCATGCATTTGTATTGTTACTACTAAGGGTAAAACAATGGGGTTCAAACATATTATTTGATCTTACTTTCTCTACATTATGACATCATGCTTCAAGCATTACTCTATTCGTTATGAACTGAATACTTTGAGATGCATGCTAGATAGTGGTGTTGGGGTGGAGTAATAGTAGTAGATGCACATGGATGTCGGTTTACTTGTAACAGACGTAATTCCTATATATTGATCATGCCATGAAGGATCATCATAACTAACTATGTGCTATTCTATCAATTGCCCAATAGTAATTTCTTACCCACCATTCCTATCCTTATGAGAGATATGCCTCCAGTGAAGCTATTGCCTCCGGATCCATTCACCTTAAATTTACTAAAATCCTAAAAATACTTCCTTCAATTATTTATTTTTATTTCCCCTTTTTATCTATCTACCACTACCAGATTTAATCCTTGCAATTGGTGAGTACAAGGGGATTAACAACCGTCTTGCCCGCATTGGGTGCAAGTATTTACTTTGTATGTGAGTGTGTGTGTGTGTGGAGGTACCACTTATCTTGTTTGCATGGTGTCTCCCACTGGTTTGATAAACCTAGGTTCCTAACTGAGGGAAATACCATCTGCTACTATACCACATCACCCTTCCTCTTCGGGGAAATCTCAACGCATATCACAATGAGCTGAAGAATTTCTAGCGCCGTTGCGAGGGAGGCTTCGCCAAACAAATACAGGTTCCTTTTCTCACACTTATAATTTGCTTGTTTTTACTTTCCTTTGCCATTTGCCTTTTTTATGTGCCTTCTCCTTTTCAGTTGTCTCTACTTCTATAAAAAAAATTAAAATTACCAAAAATATTTGTGTGTTATCTTTGCCTGTCACCATGGCTAGTTCTTCGCTTGCTGCTTCTACTCCTAAAAATGAAGTACTTAATTTTTAAAAATGGGTTGGGGAAGTTTGAAATATTCTTGGTATAGGATTTGTGATGCCCAAAATAGATGTACTGCTAAGCAATCCACCACTGTTCTCCAAAATATTTATGTGGGTGTTACTACTTGGTATAGAGTTGCGCTCGACACTATTACTGGAGGAAATTTCTCGAGTTGCAACCCTTTGGATGCCTTTAATGCTATGGGGAATTTACTGGGATCACCACCTATTATTATCAACAAAACAACATTAACCTTGGAACACATTATGGAAAGGTTAGATATTATTGAAAACAATATGCCAACTGTTGAACACATTGAGAATTTGGATAAAAAGGTGCATAACCAAGTAGTTAAGTTTGTCTCATTGGTGGGATCCCCTTTAAAATTGTAAAAGGATGGAGAACTAATCATTGATAGAGTAGAATAAAGTTCCGCTAGAATTGAAAATTTGGAAGAGATCAGTAATACTTTGGGTTCAGACTTTTCTTCCATTTAAACTACTGAGGGAACTCCTACAAACAAGAATTGTGAACTTATGTATGTTCCTAAATATAAGGGTGCTTCCTCTACTAAGGAGAACGGAGATCTGAAAATGATTAATGTTCACCTCAACATCATTAATATAACGAGGGAACCTATATTTGATAATAAATTATTTCACTTTTTGCTTAGGAGTGTCATGATTAAAAATATTCTTGTTAAAACTCCTAGGAAATTACGTGGCATAATTAAAGAATTGGACAAAGATGATAACATGTGAAACTATGCATTATACCTAGTTAGGGGCATTAAACAATAACGCATGTCCGGAGGCAACCCAATAATTATCTTTACTAGCAAAAGAGCCCGTGCGTTGCAACGGGAGAGAAAACATAACACACGCTATTAACTCAACGACCATCACTCAAGACCACAATAGGTCCATCTCCTTTAGTTTTGCGAGGCATCATATTTGTGTTGCCGCTTATCCTCCTTCTCACCCTCACCGGCGATGACCTCGGTGTTCACACAAAACAACAAAAAACGTGTGTTGAATATGGTCAATCCTAAGGCGTCTCTCCCTCCCTCTCTTCTCTCTCTCTCTCTCTCTCTCTCTCTCTCTCTCTCGCTCGCTCGCTCGCTCGCTCGCTTTCTCTCACTCTCGCGATGAGAAATCTGTTGTTTTCCCCAATGACAATTTTCAGAGGTATGCATGTGTAGTTATCGATGTTTTCTTTTCCCTATATAGTTATAGTGGGGTGTTTATTTGCAATCTAGATCACCGCCGGTATGAAAAAAAACGGATCTTGCGCTATAAATTATAAGTTTGCTTCCATAACAATATTTAAAAAATATTTAACAGGTAAAATCAACATCATATTTACATTCCACACATTTTTCTAATAAAATTTCATATATAATAAATTAAAATCGAAGTTACGGTTTAAAAGATACAGATAATTTAGAAATTCATTTGGTTTGACTCAAATATATTCCAAAATAATATTTAAAAATACTTAACAGGTAAAGATAATCTCATATTCATATTCTACATATTTTTCTAATCAAATTCATATATGACATGTTCAAATCAGAGTTACGGTTTAAAAGATATGGATGATTTTAAAAATCATTTGTTTGACTTAAATATGATTCGCGGATGAATTACGTAAAATATCAGGGGTTTTTTGAAAAATGTAAAATAACGGTTCGGGTGTGACTTAAATCTGGACGATGGGTTGATTTCAAGAAAAGACAGGGACTTTTGTGTAAAATACAGAAATAGCGATTCGTTTTTACTTAAAACAGGGCTGCGGGTTGAATTCACTGAAGTAGAGGGACTTTTCTGAAAAATGCCATGACGGATGAAAGAAACCCAATTTGCTTCATTATTAAGTAAAGATTATTCATTTTTATTTTGGTGTGTCAACATGATTATTTATACGGTAATGATTATGTTTTTATTTTTATTTTGAATTTTCTGCCAAGTAAAGACTTTAGGATTATTTGGATGATAGGTACTTTGATCATGTGAAGAAACAGAAACTTCTGCGCCCAGTATTAATTATCATTATGTACTGGAATGTGATCAATTAATGAAATTTTTACATAGTATTGGGTTACAAATTTTTTACGTTTTTATAATTTTTAGAACTTTTTGAGTTATAGAAGTATGGATAAGATTGCTCATTACGTATTGTTCTGTTTTATATAGATTCTATTTATATTGCATAGTGTGTTCATTTTGATGTTTCTATGGATTGTATCGGTGGTTATAAGCCATTGAGATGCTAGAATACTGTGTATATTATGCAAGAAGAGTTATGAATCTATTTATGACAGTACCCAAGTCAATTATTATTTTATTATACAAATGGATCTCACGAGGTTTTGTTGAGTTTTGTGTGATTGAAGTTTTCAAGTGGGTGAGATGACGATGGATGAAAGAATAAGGAGCGGCAAGATCCTAAGCTTGGGGTTGACCAATAGCACCCCAAGTTAATATTCATGGACGATCCAAGCAACTAAACTTGGGGATGTCCGGGAAGGCATCCCATCTTTCGTCTCCTATCTATCGGTAATATCGCTCGGAGATATATTTTTAATCAACACATAATATGTGTTTTGCTTGGAGCATCGTGTATTACATTTTATTTTGTTTTCTTTTTTCAAAAATCATTGTTTCCTAGTCACACCAATTAAGAGAGACACACATTCATCGTAATTCACTAGAATGCTCATTATGCTTCACTTATATCTTTTGAGTTAAGAAATTTGCTGATGTGCTTCACTTATAACTTTAGAGCACGGCGATACTTATATTTTATACAAATTATTTGCACTCTCATTTTTCACTTATATCTTATTGAGAGTTGAATGTGTAGTGGTAATTTGCATGAGTTATATGTTTAGTCAAAAAATGATAGGTATAGAAGAGCGGGATAATAAAAACATCCGTGTAGATCACTGAATACGATGCGTATGATCAATGATATTGAAGTTATAATATGAAGGTTTACTAGTTGGTAAATATTATTTATTAAAAAATCAAGGTTAAGGTTTGTGATTTTGACCTCATTAAAGTGCCAGTATTGGCATAATTGGGAAGTTGGAGCATAATTTATCATTGATTGGTATCCTTTGAGTTGTCTGGATCGGGGCGCGCGATGGTTAGCTCATCCCATCCTCCTCCGTAGGGGCATGCAAGATTACTTTGCTTTGAGGTCTAATAAACTTTTGTCGGGCCCGTGGGACTGGGGGTACCCAGGCCCGACTGCATGCGGCCCAAGGCACAACGCCTGTGGTGGGTCCAACACGGCCCATCTTCCAGACTTCACGAAATTGATCCTCGCGAGGGCCCCCGCCTCGCGGGGTGGGCATTAACAAGCATCATCAGGAGCTCCCCGAGGGCCTCAGTCACATCCATAATTCTGGTCTGACCTATGCCAGCTTCCATGTGTGCATCATGTTTAAATTCAAATGAAATTTAAATTGAGGAATTTTCAAAAGCCTCAGAAAAACCTCTAAAAATAACCAACATTTAAATCTCATCAAATGAGTCCAAGAAAATGTTCCTGTTATTCTGTGAAAGTATTGGCATGAGGTAAATTCAAACCAATATTTTTGGAGTCACAGAAATAATTTATTTTGGGCCTTTGATTTAAATCAATAACATATTTGGGTTGGAATTATTTCTGCTATATAAGAAATAATGTTCAAATATTTTTGTAAATTTGCATGTGGCCTTGGACTATCTCTCTGAGCTCATACAAAAATTTACAGAAAGTTTAAAAATGACTTAGTTCTCAAACTAAATCAAAACAAAATAACAGAAAATATAAATAGAAGAAGAAGCAGAAACTTACCTAGCGCCCACCAACCGGCCCAGCTCTTGTGCTAGCCCAGCACTCTACAGCCCAGCCCACCATCGCCAACTCCCGTGTCGCCTTCCTCCTCTGCCAGGAGGAGGCGCGTGTGGCCGACATGCGCACGCACGTGCCCCGGCCACCTCCTCCCTCCTAGCCTGCCTGGCTCCCCCTCGTCGTGCCTAGACGATGCCAGCACGACGCCTGGATGCCTGGACCCTTCCTCTCTCCCCCGAACGCTCTCCCCCTCCTCTGTTTCTCACACCCGAGCGGAGCTCCCCGTCGCCAATGCCGTTTGCCACGGCCACCATGCTCCCCTCGCCTCCCCATGCTGTCCACGGTCTCCGCCATCTCCCGCCGCTTCGCCCCACCCTGGCCCCGAGCGCTAGGATGACCTGCATCACTGGCTGCCTCATCTTCTTCCTCCTTGGTCACCGGAAGCCGCACGCTCCGATTCGCCGCCGTCTCCGCCTCCCCGAGCTCGTCGTCTACCTCATCCGACCCACCGTGAGCTTCCGCACGCTTTTGCCCTAACCCCGTGGCTTGCCGCTCGCCGTAGCCGTCGATTCGTAGCTGGCCGTAGCACGCCGCCGCCTGAGCTCATCGTCAGCGTAGCTCCGGTGACCATTTGGTCACCCTGGCGTGCCTAACATGCTCCCAGCATCGCGTAGCACTCCGCTAGCTCTGCACCTCGCTCGTTTGCACACCGTAGCGCTAACCTGCACCAACCCCGAACTCCGGCAGCCGCCGCGGGCTCCACTCCGGCGAACTCCGGCCACCGCCGCACCTCCCGTTGTTCTCCCTAGATGCGCACGGGCACGGGCTATCTTCTGGTTCCCCTGGCGCGTCGACCTGTCGCCTCTCCCGAGTTCCAAGCGAACTCCGCCGCGGTTCGAGGTCACCCCGGCGACGCTTCGGCGACTGTCGACATGGCCATCAAGTTTGCACTAATTACCCACTAATTAACTTCCTGACCCACTTACATATGGGCCCCACACCCTTAATCAACAACAGTTAGTTTCATGTTTAGTCTTAGCTAATCACAGTGGCCCCACACCTCAGCTTTGACCAAGCTGACGTGGACTTTGACTGGGCCCACTTGTCTGTGACACTAACCAGCCCAATTCACTGACCAATGGGCCCCACTTGTCAGTTTGACCCGGACCGGCTCCGTTGGTGATAGCGTCACCACGGCCTTAATCTTGACGCATTAATTCAATTCTTGGAATTATTCTTATACAGGAAATTCAGAAAATAGTACAAACTTCAAAAAATCATATAAGTTCAACCGTAACTCCAAATGAAATAATTTATATATGAAAAATGATCAGAAAATTCCAATCTATCCATCTGTACTAGTTTCATGCATGATAGAACAACATATGACTACTGTTTAGTACAAATCATATGAATGGCATTTAAATAACCACATGTGGAGTTTGAACTTGAATCTTGGATTCAAACCAACTTCATTTAACTTGTTACTAGTTGCATTAGCTCAAACCACAGCATATTGCCATGTCATGATCATGCATCATATTGTGCATTCCATTGATTGTATTTCTTCTCTGTTGCCAGTATTTGTCCCCTCTCGGTAGATGTTGTTCCGACGTTGTGATCATTGACAGTGATGAAGACTCAATGCTATCTTCTGAAGTGCCAGGCAAGCAAATCCCCCTTGTTCACTCTGATACAATCCCACTCTCTCGCTCCTACTCTCTTTTACTGCATTAGGACAACAACGATTCATCTGTTATTTGTTGTGGTAGCTGAACCCCTTTACCCTCTGCATGACCTGTCATTGCCACAGTAAATAGATGAAACCCACTTGCATGAGTAGGAGTTGTTTGAGCCCTGATGTGCCTACTCATTCATGCTTCTTTGTCATGCCTGCTACTGCTTAGAGTTGAGTCAGGTCTGATTCATCGGGGATAAATCGGAGGTGTGTGAACATGTCCTACTGTTGAGAGCTAAGTGTGTGAACATGATTTGGTAAAGGTATCGGTGAGAGGCCATGTAGGAGTACATGGTGGGTTGTCTAATTGAAATCGTCCTCGAGGCCCGGAGTTACGTGTTTGTGATCCATGACCAGTTACTACCACGCATTGGAATGCTTAAGTGCCCTCTCGAATTCTTAACCACCCTTGTCCTCTGTCCAGGAGTTGCAAGTAGTTTCTGGTGTTTGTAGTATGCTGGAGGCCATGGGCAGTGCTGACCCGAGGGTTGGGCTGTGATGCGGTTGGCACGTGGCCAGGTATGCCGGGTGCCCGTTTAGTGTCACGGAACCATGTACACATCGTTCGGGGCCGTATGTGGAAACCTCGGCCGGACTCCCTGCGGATGGAACCTGAATAGGCGATAACCTGGACTAGAGACTTGAGTTTTTAGGTTGGTCGTGGCCGACACCCTCGCTGGGCTTCCGCTTGAAGGTTGCCGAGTACATGTCGTGTAAACGGCGATATGTGGTGAGAGCGTGTGTGAAGAAGTACACCCCTGCAGGGTTAACATCATCTATTCGAATAGCCGTGTCCGCGGTAAAGGACTTCGGGGTTGCCTATAACATCATAGACAAGTGAAAGTGGATACTTTAAAATACGCAAGATAAGCGTGTGTGCTATGGATGGAGTTCTCGTAGGGAGACGGGAGTGGATCCATAGTGGTGTATTGATATGGTGAATATGTGGAGTCGTGTGCGCCACCTCAAAAGACTTACTTGCAGTCATGGTTCAGGATAGCCACCGAGTCAAAGCTGGCTTGCTGCAGTTAAACCCCACCATCCCCTTTGTTGGTAATGATGCATATGTAGATAGTTCTGATGTAAGTCTTGTTGGGTACATTTGTACTCACGTCTGCCTATTTTATATTTTGCAGAGAGACTTCAGTCTCGCTAGTAGTTCCGCGTGGACTTCGACGTTTAGCTTGTTACCTCAGCTACGACCTTGTGCCCTCGGCAGGATTTGGTAGATAGTCAGGCTTAGCAGCCTTTTTCATTTGTAGATGTCTGTACTCAGACATGTTAAGCTTCCGCTTGTGCTTTGATTTGTATGCTCTGAATGTTGGGTCATGAGACCCATGTTTGTAATATCTTGCTCCTCGGAGCCTAATGAATAAATACTTGAGTCGTAGAGTTATGTTGTGATGCCATGTTGTATTTACACATATCGAGCATATTGTGTGTATGATTGAAATGCTTGGTATGTGTGGGATCCGACAACCTAGTTGTTTATCCTTCATAGCCTCTCTTATGGGAAATCTAGTCCTGTGCTTCCATGAGCCATAGTAGTCCGCTTCTGGCCCGGTTCACGGAGTCACGCTAGCCCAAAGCACTAGTGCTCCGGAACACTTATTTGGCTGGCATGTGATTCACCGTTCCTATATACGTCCCTTCGTGGAAATGTCACGCGGTGACATCCGAGTCCTGCCTAGCCTGCTACAGCCGGGTTCCCGAGTCCTGTTAGCCAGTGCTACAGCCGGATTCACACGCTGTCAATCGACATGCTCGATGTTGATTCATGTATGCCTGTCCCTATAAGTTAGTGCCACTTTGGGTTCCCGACTAGTCATGTCGGCCTGTGTTCTCTGTCATATGGATGCTAGCGACACTATCATATACGTGAGCCAAAAGGCGCAAACGGTCCCGGGCCATGGTAAGGCGACACCCGTGGGAATACTGTGCGTGAGGCCGCAATGTGATATGAGGTGTTACCGGCTAGATCGATGTGACTTGGAATCGGGGTCCTGACAGCGTTGGTATCAGAGCCTGACTGCCTGTAGGATTACCAAGCCTAACCGGTCGAAGTTGTGTCTAGAAATGCTTTAGTTATGTAAGGGAATTGATTGTGGAAGGGAATGTAAGGCTCTTTTTACTCCTTATACCTCATGGCCTTCTGATCTGAGTCATCCTCTTCTCTTCTACGGGGATTAAGAACTAGGCCTTCTCATATATCTATCAGGATGACGTGTTACTAATCCATAGACTTATAGAATTGATAGTTTCAAATCTCAGTTCAATTTTTACTACTTCCGTATGTTCATAGCTGGTCTCAGAACCTTGATATTGTGATGTTGAGTGGTCATGCGACTATTTTGTAGGATGTCTCAAATCATTTTGAGCATTTACAGCCGTTATGCTGTCCGAATAATCCCAGATTCTAAATAGTCTGATGCATTTGCAAATCCCTTCTCTCCGTTTCTAATGTTCATTTGGGCCAGACTAATCACACAAATTAGTGTGTTGAGGTACTCCGCTGCCTCGGCATATATGTTGGAGCTATTATTATGAACCTAGGTGTTTTAGGGAGTCACATAATAATCTAGCCATGTTTTGTGTTCCCGGTGTGATGATTCTGGCCATTATTCTCGAAAGCATCATGTGATGCCATTTAGTATGTATTCTATTCCTGGGTTCTTGAACCCGAGATTCACCCTACTTACCTCCTGTTGATAGTGTTTGCTAGTTCCTTTAGGATATTAGTAATTTTGCGATAGTCCTCGAGGTCCGTGGTATTTCCTTCTTCCAAATACAATGAACCGCTTATGGCAGAAGTTCCTCGCTGAACCGAAGGATCACAATCAGAGTACTCTTGAGGAGTTCTCCATTCATAATTGTGAATCTTCCAGTTCTACCCTTTCCGCATGGGATATCCGGAAGAAATGTTGAGCTTCGCTCGACATACTAATCTATGCATCCACAACTCAGAAAAAAACATATGTTCCTTTGACTTGTCCCTCTTTAGTTGTTTTCTCACCTCTATCTATCAATCGATAATCAAGAGTATGCGTGCATTCGTTCATCGATGCCTATTATTTTTGTGGTCCGTCAAGCCATTCTATTCTGGAATGACTAGGAGAAACAAACTCCAGAACCTCATCCATATCCAGGATTGGGTCAAAGTAGTTGTAATCCGCAAATCAAATGCCAATCCAGCTGTTGATTCTGTTCTACCTCGGAGTATTACCCCCTTTATGTCAGGATTGTCATGAGAATTGCACCATTTCTCATGAATTCTTGACATAGTGATACTTCTCGCTATCATTATTCATTCCTCGGTCCCGTGTTGTTGTAACCGGAATGCCGACAAGTGAACTGTGATGTGTGAAATCAATACTCCTAGCAACCTCGTTGCTTGGTAGTTAATGGACAATATTCTCATTCTTAGCGTGTTGGTTATTAAATCGTCATCCTAAGATTGACCGTGCTACCTAGTCCTTATTTCTGGTGCACTCTTCGATCAATGAGTTAGGATTGTGTCAATCCCTCACTCTTTTGATCATATCATCTTATACTGAAAAGCCGAGGTTGTTTTCGATCTTAGTAACATACCGATGGTTCGTGATTTTCCGAATATCTTCTCGGAAGTATTACCAGGTTGTCCCCTGACTGTTATGTGGAGCTCGTGATCAA
Source organism: Aegilops bicornis (assembly GCA_021605145.1). NCBI lineage: Eukaryota > Viridiplantae > Streptophyta > Magnoliopsida > Poales > Poaceae > Aegilops > Aegilops bicornis. The sequence continues at coordinate 351,041,578 of CM038672.1, forward strand.
GTTGGTTTCTTGTGAAACATCCTTTCTCCAAGAATCTATGTTGGATACCCTGAGCTAGTTGGTTGAGCTAAACAACAACTTGGAGAGTTGGAAGATGAAAGCTTGTCCGACTTAGCTCATCACTAAGGGATATCCTTGAGTGTGTGTGTGTCTTTGAAGAAATATGATATCTTCATCGGTGATCCCGTGATCAGTTGTTGAATCTACTGCCTTGTCAAAACTTGACTTGAGTATGGTCTATCGTCAAGTCTAATCAGAACCAACGATGTTCGCAATGTTGTCTTACTCGTGGGTGATCCCTCGAGCATATACCATTACATCTTTTGGTCTGACCAATGCTATCACCGTGTTCACATGATGGTGGAAGTCCAGTGATATGGAAATTCCGATGAGTTGCTGTTGAGCCCATCAGTAGCATTTTATCTCCCCCATGATTCATGTGGAACGTCAACCTAGTGTTGGAAACTTTGTAAGCAATGCCTTCGTGTTCCGTTCATGAAGCCTATGCTTGGTTGGAAGAAGTGACTTCCTCTAATTCATGTGCATTTGGTGCAAGTTGCCACCGTGAGTTTGAGAAAGATTGTTTTTATTTCCTCTGGTACTATCCCAAGTCAATTATGCATGTGCGAATGTATTATATGGTTTGGTAGATTAATTACCTCCACTCCATATGTATTCCCTAGCACACCAAGCCACTGATTGACTTGTTCAAGGAAAAGAAGTCTATGCTTGGGATCTAATCCATGGACTTGCGTAAAGACTCCGAAATCCTTGATGATGGTTCCCGACCAGAACTCGATAGTGTTTTATTATAAGACTACTATGTGGTAATTCTTGTCTTGGACAACATGCTCACATGTATGTAGCAGAACCAGCTCATGTTTTGGAGCTTGCTATCGTAGTTCATATCCCGAGAATCTCGCAACGTAATCTCGTCGATTTGTGTTGCAACCTTTCTTTTCAGACATGCTGAGTCTGAAGTATACTATCACCAATCGGACCATTCCCAAAGTTGCATTTTATTCCTAGCTTGCACCGCCATTGTGCCAATTCCATTTGGCTGCCCTCTCAGTAATTGTTGTTTAGGATCATCTTCAAAAGTGGTCCTACCATGGGTCCCATCCATCTCCGATGATAAGCAAAATCATCTATGGCTCTGTCTTCAACAAGGCAATCCACATCATCTATACTAGTCCGGGTATGTCCTTCATCCGGACTCCTTCAAATGATCGATTGTGATTTGCCTTAAGCTGGTATAAAGAGTTCCAATGATCTTTGAATCAAAGGTAATTCTTCTTGCCACTTAAGGGAATATTCCTGCGAGTCACGTGCCTCAAGATGTCTCGTTATAGTATCATGGCAACTCAACTTTTCGCTACGTCGACAACCAATCACCACCCTCTTAAGGCGGGATTGTTGTCTACCTAGTGAACCTTCACCATCTGTTCCAATCCATCCCTCTAGATGTATGCTTCGTGTCTCAGCTCGAGAGGTGTTTCAATGTCTCACTCCGTGAGTTGATCCTGAGTTGTTCGATATTCGATAAGATCGATCCTCCTAGAATTTTCCTTTCCTCTCGTTGCCATGTTGGTTGGAGTTCTCAAAGCAAGCATCGAGACAATGATGGTGATCGAATCAACGTTCTTATGAAGTGCAACCTGGATCATGAAGACTGTGTTAGTTTGCGTTCCCCTTTCATCTTACCCTACGCTTGAATCTCGAAGATTGTGTTAGTTTGTGTTCCCCTTTCATCTTAGCCTACGCTTGAATCTCGGGACGAGATTCTTGTTTAGTGAGGGTGAGTTGTCAGATCCCTAATTCTGGTCTGACCTATGTCAGCTTCCATGTGTGAATCATGTTTAAATTCAAATGAAATTTAAATTGAGGAATTTTCAAAAGCCTCAGAAAAACCTCTAAAAATAACCAACATTAAATCGCATAAAATGAGTCCAAGAAAATGTTCCTGTTATTCTGTGAAAATATTGGCATGAGGTAAATTCAAACCAATATTTTTGGAGTCACAGAAATAATTTATTTTGGGCCTTTGATTTAAATCAATAACATATTTGCGTTGGAATTATTTCTGCTATATAAGAAATAATGTTCAAATATTTTTGTAAATTTGCATGTGGCCTTGGACTATCTCTCTGAGCTCACACAAAAATTTACAGAAAGTTTTAAAATGATTTAGTTCTCAAACTAAATCAAAACAAAATAACAGAAAATATAAATAGAAGAAGAAGCAGAAACTTACCTGGCGCCCACCAACCGGCCCAGCTCCTGTGCTGGCCCAGCACTGTACAGCCCAGCCCACCACCGCCAACTCCCCTGTCGCCTTCCTCCTCTGCCAGGAGGACGCGCGTGTGGCCGACGCGCGCACGCACGCGCCCCGGCCACCTCCTCCCTCCTAGCCTGCCTGGCTCCCCCTCGTCGCGCCTAGACGACACCAGCGCGACGCCTGGACGCCTGGACCCTTCCTCTCTCCCCCGAACGCTCTCCCCCTCCTCTGTTTCTCACACCCGAGCGGAGCTCGCCATCGCCGACGCCGTTTGCCACGGCCACCATGCTCCCCTCGCCTCCCCATGCTGTCCACGGTCTCCGCCATCGCCTCCGCTTCGCCCCACCCTGGACCCGAGCGCTGGGACGGCCTGCATCGCCGGCTGCCTCATCTTCTTCCTCCTCGGTTGCCGAAAGCCGCACGCGCCGATTCGCCGCTGTCTCTGCCTCCCCGAGCTCGTCGCCTACCTCATCCGACCCTTCGTGAGCTCCCGCACGCTTTGCCCCTAACCCCGTGGCTTGCCGCTCGCCGTAGCCGTCGATTCGTAGCTGGCCGTAGCACGCCGCCGCCTGAGCTCATTGCCGGCGTAGCTCCGGTGACCATTTGGTCATCCTGGCGTGCCTAACATGCTCCCCGCATTGCGTAGCGCTCCGCTAGCTCTTCACCTCGCTCGTTTGCACACCGTAGCGCTAACCCGCACCAACCCCGAACTCCGGCAGCCGCCGCGGGCTCCAGTCCGTTGAACTCCGGCCACCGCCGCATCTCCTATTGGTCTCCCTAGATGTGCATGGGAACGGGCTATCTTCTGGTGCCCCTGGCGCATCGATCCGTCGCCTCTGGCGAGTTCCAAGCGAACTCCGTCGTGGTTCAGGTCACTGCCGGCGAGGCTCCGGCGACTGTCGACGTGGCCATCAAGTTAGCGCTAATTACCCACTAATTAACCTCCTGACCCACTTACATATGGGCCCCACGCCCTTAATCAACAACAGTTAGTTTCCTGTTTAGTCTTAACTAATCACAGTGGCCCCACACGTCAGCTTTGACCAAGCTGACGTGGACTTTGACTGGGCCCACTTGTTTGTGACACGAACCAGCCCGAGTCACTGACCAATGGGCCCCACTGGTCAATTTGACCCGGACCGGCTCCGTTGACTGATGACGTCACCCTGACGTAATGCTGACGCATTAACTCAATTACTGGAATTATTCTTATACAGGAAATTCCGGAAAATAGTACAAACTTCAAAAAATCATATAAATTCAACCATAATTCCAAATGAAATAATTTATATATGAAAAATGATCAGAAAATTCCAATCTATCCATATGTACTAGTTTCATGCATGGTAGAACAGCTTATGACTACTGTTTAGTACAAATCATATGAATGGCATTTAAATAACAACATGTGGAGTTTGATCTTGAATCTTGGATTCAAACCAACTTCATTTAAGTTGTTACTAGTTGCATTAGATCAAACCACAACATATTGCCATGTCATGATCATGCATCATATTGTGCATTGCATTGATTGTATTTCTTCTCTGTAGCCGGTATCTGTCCCCTCTCGGTAGATGTTGTTCCGACGTTGTGATCGTTCACACTGATGAAGACTCAATGCTATCTTCAGAAGTGCCAGGCAAGCAAAACAACCTTGTTCATTCCGATACAATCCCACTCTCTCGCTCCTGCTCTCTTTTATTGCATTAGGACAACAATGATTCATCTATTGTTTGCTACGGTAGCTGAACCCCTTTACCCTCTGCATGACCTGTCATTGCCACATTAAATAGATGAAACCCACTAGCATGAGTAGGAGTTGTTTGAGCCCTGATGTGCCTACTCATTCATGCTTGTTTGTCATGCCTGCTACTGCTTAGAGTTGAGTCAGGTCTGATTCATCGGGGATGAATCGGAGGTGTGTGAACATGTCCTACTATTGAGAGCTAAGTGTGTGAACACGATTTGGTAAAGGTATCGGTGAGAGGCCATGTAGGAGTACATGGTGGGTTGTCTCATTGAAGCCGTCCTCAGGAACTGAGTTCTGTGTTTGTTATCCATGACCGATTACTACCACGCATTGGAATGCTTAAGTGCCCTCTCGACTTCTTAACCACCCTTGTCCTCTGTCCGGGAGTTGCAAGTAGTTTACGGTGTTTGTAGTATCTTTGGAGGCCGTGGGCGATCTTGACCCGAGGTGGGCTATGATGCGGTAGGCACGTGGCGGGTATGCCGGGCGCCCGTTTAGTGTCATGGAACCTGTACACATCGTTCGGGGCCGTATGTGGAAACCTCGGCCGGACTCCCTGCGGATGGAACCTGAATAGGCGATAACCTGGACTAGAGACTTGAGTGTTTAGGTAGGTCGTGTCCGACACCCTCGCTGGGCTTCTGCTTGAAGGTTGCCGAGTACATGTCGTGTAAATGACGATAAGTGGTGAGAGCGTGTGTGAAGAAGTACACCCCTGCAGGGTTAACATCATATATTCTAATAGCTGTGTCCGCGGTAAAGGACTTCTGGGTTGCCTATAACAGTTCATAGACAAGTGAAAGTGGATACTTTAAAATACGCAAGATAAGTCTGAGTGCTATGGATGGCGTTCTCGTAGGGAGTCGGGAGTGGATCCATAGTGGTGTATTGATAGTGTGAATATGTGGACTCGTGTGCGCCACCTCAAAAGAGTTACTTGCAGTCATGGTTCAGGATAGCCACCGAGTCAAAGCTGGCTTGCTGGAGTTAAACCCGACCATCCCCTTTGTTGATAATGATGCATATGTAGATAGTTCTGATGTAAGTCTTGCTGGGTACATTTGTACTCACGTTTGCCTATTTTATGTTTTGTAGAGAGATTTCAGTCTCTCTAGTAGTTCCGCGTGGACTTCGACGTTTAGCTTGTTACCTCAGCTACGATCTTGTGCCCTCGGCAGGATCTCGTAGATAGTCAGGCTTGGCAGCCTTTTTCATTTGTAGATGTTTGTACTCAGACATGTTAAGCTTCCGCTTGTTCTTTGATTTTATGCTCTGAATGTTGGGTCATGAGACCCATGTTTGTAATATATTGCTCCTCGGAGCCTAATGAATAAATTCTTGAGTCGTAGAGTTATGTTGTCATGCTATGTTGTATTTACACATATCGAGCATATTGTGTGTATGATTGAAATGCTTGGTATGTGTGGGATCCGACAACCTAGTTGTTTATCCTTGGTAGCCTCTCTTATGGGGAAATGTAGTCCTGTGCTTCCATGAGCCATAGTAGTCCGCTACAGCCCGGTTCACCGGAGTCCTGCTAGCCCAGCACTACTGCTCCGAAGCACTTGACTGGCTGGCATGTAAATTCACTTTGTTCCTGTGTCTATCCCTTCGGGGAAATGTCACACGGTGACATCTGGAGTCCTGCCTAGCCCAGTGCTACAGCCCGGATTCACACGCTGCTGACCGACATGCTCGATGTTGATTCATGTATGCATGTCCCTATTAGTTAGTGCCACTTTGGGTTCACGAGTCATGTCGGCCCAGGTTCTCTGTCATATGGATGCTAACTACACTATCATATACGTGAGCCAAAAGGCACAAACGGTCCTGGGCCATGGTAAGGCGACACCCGTGGGAATACCGTTCGTGAGGCCGCAAAGTGATATGAGGTGTTACCGGCTACATCGATGTGACTTGGAATCGGGGTCCTGACAGCCTCGTGTCATGCAGTCTCCTGAGGCTGCCTCCAGAGGCCCCTCGGACGGACATGTCTTGGCTCACCAAGCCCCGCCTCACCATACACGTGGTTGACGCGAGCCATGATGAGCGGAACCAGAAGGGGCGCCAGCGGGCGTTGATAAGGATGTTTTCCTCTTTCGTGGGAAGGGGGCTAGGACAGCGTGTCGGTTCCCAAAGCAATCTCCAAAGGTTGCCATTCTTGTGCAAGAAGACCAGGACAGCAGGCTCGCCAAGACGGAGGTCATCGTCGATCCCACTAGTGCGTCATGGACAAAATCTTTTGTAGCCGGTGAACACCTTTATGCAGGATAAGTTGTACTCTTGTTCCCTTCCAATTTCTCCATTGTTGCAACCCTTCCTTCCTAGAGTTTTTGGGGAAGAGGACCAGGGCCAGTATAAGTATAGGCTAGATGCCACCATAGAGAAGGGTCGAACCCTGGCGAGAGAACCCTTGGGTTCCAGAGCCCTCCTGAGGTAGTTTGTCTTCCTTGTATTCGCATACTAATCCTCCCTTGTGAGGCAATCCATGAAAAGCAGGAGTAGGGTCTTACAACGCAAGGTGGCCCGAACCTGGATAAATTGCCATATCGTGCCTTTCTTTCCTCTCGGTCGAGCACGCTGGAGCATCGTCGTGAGGTAGTGAGCAGCGAGCAGGAGCTTAGTGCAGTTTTGTCAGCACATCCAGAGTATGAACCTTATCTTGGGTACCCGGAGCCCCGATTCTGATAACTTTCCCAATAAGTATTAGAGTTATTTATGACTAATGTGAGTTTTTGGACTATAAGCAGTTCCACCCATCAATAATTTGCTAACCTCTTCGGTATCGTGCATTGCCTGTTCTCACCTCGAGACTTGGTGCAAACATCACCGGTGCATGCAAATCCCGTGATATGATATGCTCTATCACACATAAGCCTTATTATATCCTTCCACCAAACAACCATCATACCTTCCTATCATGGCATTTTCATAGCCATTCCGAGATATATTGCCATGCAACTTCCACCGTTACCATTCACATGACTTGAGAATTCATTGTCATTTTGCTTTGCATGATCATATAGAGCTAACTCGATATTTGTGGCAAAGCCACCATTCTTGATTCTTAAACATGTGACGCTAGAGCATTGCACATCTTGGTGCACTGCTAGAGACATTCATCTGTACTCATACATTCAGTTTATCAATTTGTAAGTGCATACAAGTGTGATGATTATCATTAAAGGTCCATCGTCCCAGTGAGGAAAAGCATGAGTGAGACTGATGAGTCCCCGAAAGAGTGGGGATGAGGTTCATGATGTTGTTTTAAAAAATTGAGAAAAAAGGGGAAAGAGAGAAGGGGCAATGTTACTATCCTTTACCACACTTGTGCTTCAAAGTAGCACCATGTTCTCCATATAGAGAGTCTCCATGATTTGTCACTTTCATATACTAACATTATAGAACTTGGCTTGTATATTCCGATGACGAGCTTCCACAAATGCTCAAGGTCTTCATGAGCAAGCAAGTTGGATGCACACGCACTTAGTTTCGTATCATGAGATTTCATATACTTATTGATCCAGTGCATCCGTTGCATGGCAATCCCTATTCCTCGCATTGATATCGATTGTAAGGCCTCTCCATTGCCTAATGATCAGCCGATTTGATGCGCGACTTTCTCAACTTTTTGTCTTCTCGTATGAACCCCTACCATCATTCTCTTTGCCATCCAAGGCGCTAATTCCATGGATCACAATCATGTATTGAGTAGAGTTGAAAAAGCTGAAGCAAGAAATAGTATGATACAATTGCTCGGTTTGGCACCGGGGTGTTTCGGAATTATACTTTATGCGAGGAAGACCGAGCTATGCCATGCTTACATGATTAAATGGGTAGGAATAGCATTCTTTAACATTGTTTATTTTGAAGAGTGATGAATATTTTCTAGCTTTCTTGCATATTATCATCTTGATATCTTTAAGTCATTCGCTTCCCTACATCCATACCCAAATGATTACATGAATAAGTACCACGAGTGTGAGCCATGGAATTAGCACTTTGGATGGCAATCTTCATCGACCTTGCAGCCTCCATGATGGTGTGTGAGTAGTTCCTATAGGACCTATGGGTCCATAGCAGTAGCCAGATGGCTTTCTCTCTCTCTTTTAGTCTTCAATTGAATGATCTCATCTAAGATCAATCTAATGTAAATTTTGAAGTGTGTTTGTTGGAATCCAATGAATTGTGATTTTATGATCATATTATTCATAGAAAGTACATTAGTCTTTCCGGAGATTTATCTATGTGTGATTTTATAGCCTTGTATTTTTTTCGATCTATCTCTCTTTTGGCCAATTAGATTGATTTATCTTTAGTGAGAGATGTTGGCGGTGTCAAAACCAGTAGAACTCGAGGTAGGGGGTCCCGATCTGTGGATCTAGGATCGATGTGTAACAAGGGATGACGAATACAGTGTTTATCCAGGTTTGGGCCCTCTCGAAGAGGTAAAACCCTATGTCCTTCTTTATTGTATTGATTGTATAACGTGGTTTACAGAGTAGATCTACCTTGAGATCAACGTGAGCTAAACCCTAGGCTATGGGGGATGAAGATAGCTCTGCCCCAAATGACTACAACCCTCGGTTTATATAGACACCGATAGGGCTAGGGTTACTGAAGATAGATTACAATAAGGCATAGAAGAGACCTTCCGTCTTCTTGTATCAGGTATCCATTCATCTGACTAGTATTCAGTTTGTGTGGAGAGTTCCTTAGATGGTCTCCCCCTGTTCAGCACCAAGTGATGTCAGGAGTCTAAAACGACTGTTTTACTTAGCACCGAAGATAATAAAAAAATATCGCTCAAGCTCAAATAGTGCCTTTATTTGACAACTTTTTCTCCTTCAACGAAGAGTCACTTCCGCCCATAACACCAAACATTACTATTTCTCGAAGTACGGCTCGAGGATTACGCCACGCTTGACACGTCCCCATGGGGTGGAGATCGTGTCCCACCTTTCGGGTGATATGGTTAATGATTTCGATTCCCCTCCCCGCTCATAATGTTGCGGATATATTAGGAAGTGGAGAGGCCAACGACGTGAAAAAAGGGATCTCTGGCCTGCCCACAATCTATAAAGTGGGGGCCGCTACAGTCTGCATCCCATGCCTTCTCCTTCCTTCTGCACTTGCAATCCTTCACAGCTCCAGCGCCCTTCCTCCCTGCTTCCATAGCCAATCCCGCTTAACATGCTTCGACCATGGCTGGATCTGGCGCCAATGGGAAGTGGGAGGCCTCCTCCATCACTAACAAGGATATACATGAAGCTGAAGGAGGCCGGTTACTTGCCGGCCAACGTCGCCCGTCGAGCCCCCAAAGAGGGCCAGATTATCCCTACATCCGAGCTAGGAGAAATGGTACTTTTTCTCCCCCATTTCCTTAGGGGGCTAGTATAGGGGGCTTGGATTTCCCCTGCATCCCTTTGTGCGGGGGCTAATGTTCTATTATGGGCTGGATTTCCACGACCTAGCCCCCAACCCCCTCCTCCACATTTCAACCTTCATCGTCATCTGTGAAGCGCCTCTCCGGGTCTAGCCGCACTTCGGCTAATGGCTCAAGGTGCAACATGAAGCCCAAGGTGGTCGGCGATGAGCACGCGGACTGCGGATGAGCCATGATCAACAAGCTGATATGGTCCAGTGGCAGGACAGCCACTTCGTCGACACCGTCCGAAAGTGGCAGAAGAAGTGGTTCTACATCACCGAGCCGAGGGAGGCCGCATGGGGAGCGGGCCCCGCCTTCCGTTCCGGACCCCCCACCAGATTGGCCTCCTAGACCACCAAGAGTCCAGCTGGGGATGTGTTGCCGACACCAAAGCGCTGCAGAAGCGCGTCGACAACGTAATAGAGACCGACGCGAAGCTGGTTGACGTGTTCCAGATCATGCTCCAATGCGGGCTCCTCCTTTTCCAGGAGAGTGCCAAGCCCATATGGGAGCATGAGCCTGAGGATCTGGTCACGGCGCGGCACCTCTTCGGCACGACTCCTGACAAGATATGGTGCCAACTATTCCAGCCCCAGAAAAGAGTGGCCGGCCAAGGGGATGGACATTTGTCTTGACACCACGAATCCCCCAAAGGGGGTGAATGGCATGTCTAACCTTGTTATGTGGATTCTGCAGGGCTGGCTCGCCAAGGCCAAGAAGATCAGAGGCCCAGCGCCGCTGCCGGAGGGGCCCCGATCAGAGCAGCTGGAGAAGATGTTGGTCATGGTGCCCTAAAAGGCGCATGCTAAGAAGGGAAAGAAGCAAGAAGCACTGGAGGCTAGGGAGGGCCTCCGCCACTGGATCCGTCAGGGCAACCGGTCCGGAGACGTTGTGGCCTCATCCGTACAAGATGGGGGCGAGGAGGAGGAGGACGAAGAGGAGAGTGCCTCTTCGCACGGCAAAAAGAGGCCGGTGTCCGAGGATGCCGAGGAGGTCAACCTACCCCAGCCCTAAAGTGATGGCACCGGCCTAAGGTGGTAATACCTGACAACTGGGATGACGAGAAGTCCGAGGCATCCGAGGAGCTCCTGAAGAAGGGATCCAAGGTCAAGCCCCCTGCCATCAGGTAAGGTGTCTGTATTTTTAGCTATTACACTTTCCGTAGTTTGTTTTAGTTAAAGGTTAACCCCTCCGGATTGCAGCCCCATGCATTAGCACCGCTCCGAGCAGATCTCGGAGGGGACATCTCCGCCCACCGAGCTAGCGGATAATGGGTCTATGTCACACTCTGCGCCTGCTTTGATCCACGAAGAGGCTGAGGAGGTGTAGTCCCGAAGAACTCCTCCTCCTCTGAACACGGAGGGGGAGGTAGATGTCGTAATGGCCGAGGTCAACACCTTGGTCACCGAAGACCAGGAGGGAGCATCCCTCCTGGCCAGTGAGGGAAAGGAGTCCGGTCCATACGGACCCCCTCCGTCGACTGCTCCCAAGCCTCCGAGGCCTTCAACGACATAGGTTCTTCCCGGTGGGGAGGGGGCCGGGGGGCCAACGCCGGTGCCGAACACCTTCGCACGGGCGGCGGTTGGCTGGCCTGACAAGCTGGAGGAGTTGGTGAGCAACTACGTCATCGTTGAAGGGCGCCGTACCCTTATGGGTGCTATTATGCAGAGTCTTCGGTCCATCCAATCCGGAATGAACGACACTGTCCAAGGCCTTCTAACAGGCTTTGAGGTAAGGCCTTCCTCATAATGCAGTTATAGTTGTTAGTTTAGGTAGGCCGCATACATAGCAGCCCCCGAGACTCTGCCGGGATCTGGAAGAGACCTGCAGAGGATCAAATTCGGTAGGTCAGTTAAAAATGTCGACATTTCTGATGCTAACGCAGTGCATCTTTCGTGGCCGCGGCTACTGATGTCGCGGCATTAGAGGAGATGGATCGGAAGCTCAAGCTTTCCGATCAAGAGCTGGAGCTTGTCAACAAATGGCTTGACGAGGCACAAGGTAAGCTCTGTAAAAATATTTATATTTGCCAGATAGTGAATGGCTGGACCATTTACCAATCCTTTATCTTGATGATCTTGCAGCTGCTTCCACCGAGGTCGAGGGCTTAAAGGATGCCCTAAAGAAAGCCGAGGCTGAGGCATCCGAGGAGGGGATAGCCGCTGAGAGGGCAGTTTCTGAGCGTGAGGTCGCCAAGCGTGCTGCTAAGAAGCAAGAGTCTCGGTGATTGAGGTCCAAGGGGAGCTACAGGATGCCGCTGAGAAGCTTGAGGCCCTTGAGAAGGAGCGGAAGGCCAAGACGGAGAAGGAGCTCCAGGAGGTGACAAGGGACACCCGAGATGTCCGGGAGGAGCTTCGTCAAGCCATGAAAATTGCCAATGGCAAGAAAGATCTACTGCAGAGTGTGTTCGGAGGCAATAAATTCGCCCTGCTGACGAGGGTTTGGCACTCCACAGGCGTCTTCACCAAACTCCCGAAGAATGTGGCGGCCATGATGAGGCACAATGCCACCCGCGAGGAGGACTCCATCACTACCAAAAAAAGACACATCCGTGACATTTTGGGCCGAACGAAATTTTTTTCTGTCATACATATGACACTCCTATGACGATAATTCTGACAAAACCCGGTATCATCATAGATGTGGTGGGCTTCTACTTCTATGACCAAAAATCATGTCAGAAAATGGGCATTTCGTCTTGTGCGGGCCGGAGACGCAGCTGCATGACATTCTTTGGGCCGTCCATGACGGAAAAAACCGTGGTAGAAGCGAGGGGGAGGAAAATTTCGGGGAGTTGCCGGTTACTGTGGGAGGTCGGGGCGAAGCGATGCGTGTTTCTCTCAGACACGCGTGCTGCGGCGTGTGCGTAGGCGTTATTCTAATCAACCCGAGTGAGGCATTGGGCTCTAACTGAACCCGAGCGATTGCACTCCAGGCTACGCGTTACTGAACCCTAGCGATCGATCTATGGCTGTTAACTGAACCCGATGGAGCGATTCCTTCGCTACTGCTGCTAACTGAAGTCGATCGATTGGATGAACAGTGAGTGTTGCGGGGGGGGGGGGGGTTGGATGAACAGTGAGCGGTGGCGTTGCCTCTGGATGAACAGGACCCCGTGGTGTGGAGGGCTGGATGAATAGTAGACGACGGAGGGGTGGCCATGGAGGGGTGGTTGAACAGGACCCCATGATGTGGAGGGCTGGATGAACAGTAGGCGGTGGAGGGGTGCCCGTGGAGGGGTGGTTGAACAGTAGCCGGTGGAGTAGCGCACGGTGGAGGCTGGATGAACAGGAGCCCGTGGAGGCTGGAGGAGGTCGACGGTAGCCCGTGGAGGCTGGAAGAGGTCGACGGTGGAGATGAACAGTATCCCGTGGAGTCCCGTTTTGCGGTACGCCACACCCCTCCCGATGAACAGGACCCCCATTCGACCGTGGCGCTCCAACATAAGTCTGTTTCGTCCATTTTGCGGTACGCCACACCCCTCCCGATCAACAGGACCCCCGTTTCGACCGTAGGAGGTCCGTTTCCTCCGTTTTGTGGTACGCCACACCCCTCCCGATCAACAGGACCCACGTTATGACCTTAGGAGGTCCGTTTCCTCCGTTTTGCAGACGCCACACCTCCCGATCAACAGGATCCCGTTTGAGCGTGGCGGTCGAACACAAGGGCGTTTCCTCCGTTGTGCGATGCGCTGGCCTCGTTTCCATCGCCTGTTCCATCCAAGCCCTCCCGATGAACACGACCACACATTCCGTTCTGACCCAGCCGGTTGGCTCCCATGAACACGACGACGACGTTGTTTCTCCGTTCCGACCCAGCCATGTACATATGCGCGAGTAGGCGTTCGAGATCCTGCCAGTATGTACGTACGTGGCCGTATTTTCTTTCTTGCACCCTCGCCGCTGTACGTACGTGTACATGCTACGTCCGCGCCTCTACTATGACACGTGCACGCCTCTACATCGACCCGGTATATGCGTACCGTTCGCGACCAGAATGACCAATGCTACGACGCTTCGACCGGTGGTTCCCAAGCGCCGAGCACTTCCTTACTGCGAAGATGTAGCTGGTGGGTCCCAGCGATCGGGGAATCTTTTTTGCCGGATGCACTTCCTTGTGTGCGAAGATGTAGCTGGTGGGTCCCAATGCGGGGCGAATCATTTTTTGCGGACACACTTCCTTGCGATGCGAAGATGTAGCTTGTGGGTCCCTAGCAGGCGAAGTCGAATCGTTTTTTCGCAGACGCACTTCCTTTCGAGCGAAGGTGTAGCTGGTGGGTCCCAGCAGTCAGGGGGGAAACGTTTTTTTCGTGAAATACGATGGGTCGTCCGGTGGGTCCCCGCTGTCAGGTGGAGGAATAATTATTTTCCGCGTAATAAGGAGGCACTTCCTTGCTGCGGCCGTGGACCCAACTGTCAGCCTCTCCACATAGAGTCCATGTCCGATGGAAGTCGTTCCTTGACCACGTTGACCACGCCGCTCCGAGAGCACCAGGGCGGTGGACGACGGCGAGGCCTAGGAAGGGGACGACGGGGAGCCGGGGAAGACGCGGCAGTGGAAGCCCGCGCGAAGAGGAGTACGAGGGTTCACTGGTTCGGCTGCGGTGTGAGGCTGTCGTCACCGCAGGGCCTGGCCAGCAGTGGGAATAGTGGGGGCGGTGAGGCCTCCGCGGCAGAACATCTGGCCACGGGAGGCAGGAGCATGCGGCACGACCGGCGCTGCTTTGGGCGGCTAGAGCAAGAAGACCAGAGGTTGAAGAAGCACTACTGCCGTTGGATGGACATCGTACGGTCATTGGAGCTAGAATCGTTTATATTGACTAAGTTGACAAAGCCCTCCATCCCCGTCAACTTAGTAGGCCCACAAGTCAGCCTCCCACCAAGGTGGGTCCCAGCTAGCAGGGGGGTATTCATTTTTTTTGCGTAATAAGGAGGCACTTCCGGTGGGTCCGAGATGATAGCAGGGGGAACGTTTTTTCGCGAAATACGGTGGCCCGTCGGGTGGGTCCCAGCGATCGTGGGCAAAGCGTTTTTCGCGAAATACTGGTGGCCCGTCCGATGGGTCTCTGCTGTCAGGTGGAGGAATAATTATTTTCCGCGTAATAAGGAGGCACTTCCTTGCGGCTGCCGTGGACCCAGCTGTCAGCCTCTCGACGTACAGTATTCTTCCGATGGAATTCGGTCATTGACCATATTGACCACGGCGGTGGACGATGGTGAGTCCTAGGAAGGGGACGACGCGGCAGTGGATGCCCACGCGGAGAGGAATACGAGAGTTCACTGGTTCGGCTGCGCTGCCGTCACCGTAGAATAACAGGGGGTGTGGGTGAGTGGAGTGGAGGGATGGCGTGGCCAGCGGAGGGAGTAGTATGGGGGCGATGGGGCCTCCGCGGCAGCACAGCCGGCCACGGGAGGCAGGAGTAGGCGGCACGACCGGCGCTGCTTTGGGCGGCTAGAGCAAGAAGATCAGAGGTTGAAAAAGCACTACGGTCGTTGGATGGACATCGTACGGTCAGTCGAGCTAGAATCGTGCATATTGACTAAGTTGAGAAAGCCCTTCATCACCGTCAACTTAGTAGGCCCACTATACTGGGTCCCAGCTAGCAGGGGGAGTATTCTTTTTTTGGGCGTAATAAGGAGGCACTTCCTTGCGTGCAAAGATATAGCTCGTGGGTCCGAGCTGTCAGCGGCGGTAACGTTTTTTGGCGAAATACAGATGCCCTTTCAGTGGGTCCCAGGTGTCAGGTGGAGGAATCATTATTTTGCGCGTAATAAGGAGGCGTTTCCTTGCGTGCGGTCGTGGACCCAGCTGTCAGCCTCTCCACGTACAGTCCACTTCAGATGCATGTCGGTCGTTGACCATGTTGACCACGCCACGCCGAGAGCACCAGGGCGGTTGACGACGGCGAGGCCTTGGAAGGGAACGACACGGAGGCAGGGAAGACTCGGCAGTTGTTTCCTACGTGGAGGGGAGTACGACTGTACGAGGGTTTATTGGTTCGTCTGCCGTCGCCGGAGAATAACAGCAGGTGTAGGACTGTGGGTGAGTAGAGGGATGGCTAGGCCAGCGATGGGAGTACGGTGGGGCGGTGAGGCTGCTGGCGGCAACCTGATCGGCCACGGGGAGGAGGGAGCAGGCAGTCCCGCCAGCGCTTGTTTGAGCGGCTAGAGCAGGAAGAGCAGAGATTGAAGAAGCACGACGGCCGTTGGATGGACATCCAATAGTATACATGCCATCTGTGGAAACCCTCAAATTTGTGGAAAACAGCATACAACCCATCTGCCATTATTTCAAATAGTTTACAACCCATTTGCTAATTCTTATGGGTTTTTTTGGAGCCCATATTCTTTTTGTTAGCATTACAGCCCATATTGTGGCCACGGTCAAAAAAATTATACGAAATTTTGCATATGTCGGTGCGGTCTGAACTATTTTTAATCCCGAAATTTCGAGTCACATTCAGACTGATTTTAAAAATAAATGTATATCAATATAAATTCCAACAAATTGTCCACGCATAAAAATCAATGCAATTTAAAACCTCGAAATGAAAAAAAGATATTTGAAACTAATTGCCGGTCTGATGTGTTCTAAAAATGTACAGCCCATTTCTCATTACTGATAGGCCATTTTCTCAGCCAGCCAAATGAAGCTCTCCTCGTCATGAAAGATTTGCAGCCCAACAGGTCTGATAAAGCGACTTACTTGACAAATCACAAAAAAACTGGGCTGGCCATTTTCAAAAAGAAAAACAATTACTGGGTTGGTCTGTGGTAAACATAAAAGAAAAGGCTGTCTAGACAGGCCAGAGTGTCCCGCACAACCCAGTTGACACCCTGCTTCCGTCTCAAACAAATAAGATAAATGCCACTCCAATTATGGCGAGTCATTAAAATGCCACTACAATTTCCAAACTTTGAAAAATGCCACTGCAATTTTTGCAAACTTTGAAAAACGCCACTGCAGTTTGCAAACTTTGAAAAATGTCACTCCAGACTTCGAAAAATGCCACTAGAAATGGCATTTCTCAAAGTTTGGAAATTGCAGTGGCATTTCTCGGAGGCATTTATCAAATTAACCCAAAACAAAAATAACTGCGAAAGCTGCTGGGTCCCTGGTGTCAGCCGCTCGTTGTGCAATTCTCTCGTTTATTGACTACGTTGACAATGGCATGGGACCCAGATGTCAGAAATCCACTAGGAGGAGCCACTTTTTTATTGGCTTGAAATAAGGAGGCACTTTCTTGCATACTGCCATGACCTTGGCGGGTCCTAACATCATCCTCTCCACGTACAATCATCTCCTCGATTGTGTGCGTCAACTTGCTAGGCCCACAAGTCAGCCTCTAAACCCGTGGAGGACAAATACAACCCATTTAAAAAATAACAGCCCATTCCATACGTTCAAACGAAAAGTTCAACATTCGAGAGCAAAGTAATGTGTCCGATCCACATATAGAGTAATCTTGAACTTCCACGTTGACAACCATCATAGCCAAGTTAACTATCTACTCCCGGTGAGACAAGTACTAACTTACTCTTAGCTAACTAGGCGATGTCGGCCGCCATCTGTGGTACACGCTAAGCGCCGGCAGCGGCGTCCCTACGCCTCGCCTCGAGACTTGCGGAGGTGCGATAGGTAGCGTTGCTCGCGCTGCTGGCCCTTTCCATGCCGGCGTGGTCCACCGAAGCTTCGGCTTCCAAGCGGGAAACCCACTTGACGAGCTGGTAGTAAAAATCGGCGTCGCGAACGCGTGCGTGCCCGATAGCCTCCAGGGCTATTTGCCGGGCGCCGGCCTCCACATAGTCGGCCCAGTTACGGGCGCTCTGCTCGCGACTCAGAGCGTCGCTGCGCTGCTACTCCATGTCCCGCTGGCGGCCAAATCGGTGATACACTGCTCCTCCGACAGGCGGTCATGCTCCAACAACTCATGTTCCTCCGCCATGCGATCGCGCTCCAACAACTCCTCGATCTGCGCATTGCCATCTAAAGACAGATAGAATGCCTCCTCCCTCCGTCCGCCTTCTGGTGAAAAACCGAACACTAGTTCCGGTGATGGCCGCCTCCGGCGTCGCCTACCGCTGACGAGCGGAGGCATGGAGGACGTGGCGAGCGACGTCGGGCCGGTGGGGGCTTATGAGGATATGGCGAGTTGGGTCACGGTGGCAATGGAGAAGGCCGGGAAACAATACTTATAGGGGGAAGGTAGCGCGACGGTCATCGGAATTCAATGAATAATGGCTTAGCGCGCCAGCTTGCTGTGGAAAACTAGGGAAACTGAAATTATGACTGTCTCGTCCCGTCCCATCTGGGTCGCATGCCGGCATGGCGGTCAAACGAGTGCACTCGAATCATCTCCCTCCTTGTCAATAATGATCTCGCGGATTTAAAAAGCCCACAATAATTAAAGCGTATCTTTTTCGCATCAGTTAGCTGCCTTAATTACGGCCAGCTGCATGCAGGCACTCATAGTCGCTCGCAGGCAGTACGCGAAGCAGCATGCAACGAGTCGTAGCCAAGGGCACGCATGCAGCCACTTAAATCGCTAGAATTAATCAGGCTTAAACTTCTGCATGCCGTTAATTATTGCCATGCCTTGGTCTTGTTGCTTTGCTCACGGGACTAATAAACCCAGACGGAGGGAGTACCTTGGTGTGTGAGAGGTTTGAATTAAGCCCTGCAAACCGGAAAGGAGGTACTAGTACGTGCGTGATCCGCTATTTATTCATGTAGGATCGAGTAGGTCGAATTGAGCCCTGCAAACCGGAAAGGAGGTAGTACGTGCGTGATCCGCTATTTATCCGTGTAGGATCGATGGCCCTGTTTTGACCCATGGGTTAGAGTTAGTTTGGGTTAGTTTGGACTCAACTAACCCAAAAAGATCCAAACAGAAGGTTTAGTTTGGGTTAGATGCATCTAACTCATCCAAAAAAACTAACCCATCCAAGAGGTGTTTATTTGGGTTAGTTCTTCTCGGGACCACTAAAAAAATACTTTTTTCTCTCGCTGTCCACACAGCAAATCCCTACCCACTTCCTTGAAGCTTCTTGTCCTCTCCCTCCCTCCCTCTCGCACCGCCCGTGAAGGCGCATCGCCATATCCGCACTCCATCTAACCCTGCCATCCAAACACCTCTTTAGTTAGAATTAGTTCAGAGTTAGTTCAGGGTTAGAATCTAACTCTAACCTCTAACTGAGTTAGAGTATCCAAACAGGGCCGATAGTGTAGCTTGTCAGTTTCTTCAGAGGTAGGCATTTTTATCCGTGGAGGATCGATAGTGTAGCTTGTCAGTTTCTTCAGAGGTAGGCATTTTTATTCAAAAAACTGCCACTTCGCATCTTGCGTCACAAATAAAATTGCCAGGAGCGCATTTGTAGGCCAGCTAGTGATCGATCAGTAACTTGTAAACACTGAGTGAACATAAATAAGTAACTGTTAATGCATCTCAATGATTCACAGATAATATACAAATATGTAGCTCCAAAAGCAAAGGTCAACCACTTCGGATCTTGCGTCGCAACTAAAACTAACTAGTACGATTCCCATACATAAGATCAACATGTTAATGCATCTCAATGATTCACAGATCATATACAAATATGTAGCTCCAAAAGCAAAGATCTAGAAAAACATTTTTTCTTCCTACTAACATGGATGCTTCTCTTGGCCAACATTGATGCATTGAAAAGAGAAATTTGTTTGTGAAGTCTACAATTCCTCTTGCAAACGTAAGTGGTTTCACCAACAATTTGGAACCATGAGAATGAACCACACATGATGGAGGAACATCCACTACAATATGATTTGGTCTTCTCTCGATCACACCGCGAGACTATTTTCGGAATACAAACTTTAACTTAGGGACAATGATGCCCATTGTATAATCAGACCAAAGCAATGAAGCACCTAGTGTTGGCCAGTAAATACAGTACTACTTTTCTGTAGTCCATGAAGTGACTATCCAATCTTTGTGTATATTTTCAAATGGCACTGCATGCATTGACTATACTATTCTCTTGTGCAGTTCAACCAAAACTGCGGACACTTTGTTTGTTTGCCAAATAGCAACGGGCAGACATCTCTGTCTGCACAAATATCAAGAAGCTAGTAAACATATATCACACCATGTTTGCAGTGATGGAAGAGGTGAAATCGATACAACCGAAATTGAGCATCCAATCATTGAATCCTGTCCTGCACCTCTAATGTAGGTCCATCCTGCCAATAAATTCACATGCAAACCACTAGTATTGCTATCTAATGACAGTAAAAAGAGAGTAGCAAGATAGTAGCAAACCATGTACCTTCTTAATGAACAGCTCATCGCCACCAATTGGATATAAAGGTTTGGAAAAAACATGCTCCTAATGTTGAACCAGTTGGACTTTTTGTGCAGTTCCACTAAAATCGAGCATCCCTCTTTGGATAGATATTGAAAGTGTGATTACTATAAAAGTGGCATTAGTTGAAGCATAGACTCCCAAATATAAGCATTCCAATTTCTCAATGGGAAAAGGTAGCAAGACTGTTTCTAACCACCTGTTTGAAGGAATAAATAAAGCAACAACTGCTGATGTCAGGAAGGCATACATAGTTTTTTCTGAAAAACTGAGCCATTCCTGACCTTTCCTCTTTCTTTTAAGCAAATTTTGTGCAGTTCTACTAAAATAAAATGCCATCACCGCCTTGAAAATTCAGTGACACTGTACAAAAGGAAATGACTTAACATTACATCATGATGTCGGGTATGTAGTAGACAGGCATTAGAGACAAACATACAGACCTCCTCTGATAACATAATGAACATTAATTTTAACAAAGGTGTGATTGGCTTTACCGGGATAATTTGAGTGAACTCTACACCCTATGTTCCTTAATATAAGACGATTTCGCGGTTCAATTTAAAGTACCCAAACGTGTAGAATTTAGAAAAATAGGTAGTAGTTTTCTTGAGCACATATCTGGGAAAGCTTGCCACACTTTATTTATGTCCATACGCTAATGCAACACCATTCGAATACTACAAATATACACTACTCCAGTGGCTAGTGCAAGAGTAGAGTAGTTAGTTTATTACAGTGCAGTACAATGGTTTTACTTGAACAGATTTCAATAAACTCTAGCACCTTTGGAAGGTTTCTATAAGAATTAAGAATACAAAATGTAAAGGTAACAAGTTTCAGCATTGGTATACTAGCTGTGCATGAGCATTAAACCAAATCTGTAAGTCTGAAGGTAACTAGCATTATTAACTAATGACAGTATAAGAAAATTGCAAACCATGTACCTCCAAGGTAAATATCATTTCGAACTTCGGGGGACCTTAAAATTGCTATCCCAATCTTGATAATCGATCAAACATAAAAACTTGATCGAGCGAATCAAGAGAACAGCGGATGAGGAGGTGCCCACTCGTGACCTTTCCTCTTGTCTTCATAATTATCTGTGCAGTTTAACCAAAATAAAATGACATCAGCGCCTTGGCATTTTGGTGACACTGTACAAAAAATTAACTTATCTCATGAAAGTGAGGTATGTAATCTGTAAGCATTAACGGTGCAAAAATCTGAAGGTAGTAACAAGTTTCATCGTTGGTATACTGGCTGTGCAACAACATTAGAATGCCTTAGCTGAAAAATCTTTAATACATCCACAATCAACAGCTAACCCTAAAACGATCCAGTGACATTAAATGGCACTGCTTAAATTTATCGGTGGCATTAGACTGAGAGCGGCATTAGTTAAATGTGGCATCACTTTAGCAGTAGCATTGCTTGACTTGATCACGGCGTTATACTAACAACAAAAAAGTGGCAATAAGAGCATGGGAGGCCCATTAGGACGTTAGGCGCACGAAGACGATGTACCTCCACGGACGTAGAGTGGTGAGGGAGGTATGGTTTCCCAGAGCAACAAATATCCAGGCAACATATGTGGATTACGTCCCATTTTTGTTCTCTTTAGCCACCTTTTTCCAATGTGAGGACAACAAACCGATCGACCTGGTCATTCTCTATTGCGTTGTCATGCCTTTCTACCCTTCTTCAACCAAGAGACACGAGACTCGTTCCTTTGCTACTGATTTTCCCCTTTTCAACCTAGATGCGGGTTCGATGCCTACGCTCTTGGACAGTACAGTCTCCCTTCCTTTCCTGATTCAACCCATACATGCATTAGTCTGCATGAAGTAGGGTTTCCTTTAATAGTGCAAATTATGGTTTTCGTCTGCGTGGCCAGCATAGCAGAGGATAGCAAATTGGGAAGATGGTGGAGTGGAAAAAGATCCACATGCAACGATGTGCCTGATGGGGCAATAGAACAAGGGTATGGTTCGAAAAGAGGTAGCATACCTGAGGGTCGGCGGGAAGTGACTTCGCTCGTGGTCGTCGTCCTCCGCACACACTACGGCAGCGAGCTTGGGGACGGAGGCCATCCCGCGCAGGCGCTAGGTCTGAGAGGATGGCGTTGTCGTCAGTGCGTGACCTCGCTCGCCGACGACGAGTGCGTCAACGCTGCACGTCCTTTTCTTCCCCGGCGGATCTGTGACCACTGGTGAGGAGGGAGAGAGGGGCCGTCGTTTTTAGATCTGGAGAGAGGGTGGTAGTGTGTCGGGGCAGGCTGATCTGGCCCACGAACACCTATGGGACCGGCGGACCGAGCCCCTTTCGGTTCGACGGGGAGCGGAGATAGCACGAAGAGCAGATCGAGGCGAAGCACACGAGAGGTTTACCCAGCCGGAGCTCTCCGAGAGATAACACTCCTCTTGCTGCATGTCTAGGTGTCTGCGTTCTTTCTCAGAGCGCAGAGTGCTACAAGACACACACGAGCCGCTTCTAGACCGGCGTGTGGGGGACTCACCGACCCTTTCTACGTTGCGCATGGGCCTCCTTTTATATCTTTGAAGGGTCTCCGGCAGGTGGCAACGTAGACAAGGGTACAAATGGAAAAGTAGTGGTTGGTACACCTACTTTTACGATTATGCGATGTACCATACCTAACCACGGCGGCGGGGACAAAGGCATTAAATGCCCATCTACGTCGCCCTAACAGTGCAAGCGAGGACCGTCGGGCGCCACCGCTTGCCACGATGGCAATCTTGTCGGCGCCGCTTGTCACCTCACCTGGCTGGCTGCCTGACCTCTCGCCTTGGCGCTGGAAAGGTTGAGGCGACACGTTAGTGGATGTCTTTGGAGCGTGGAAGGTACAAGTGGTGGTCTGCCGCGGCAAGCGCCTTTGCAGCGGTTGTTGTCTTTTCGCGCCCGGAAGCTTGTCGCTCACGGGCCTTCGGCAAGCTCCTCTTCTTGGGGCCTTGTCTCCTATGTGCCTTGGGTGGCCTTCCCGGCAAGCTCCTCTTGTCGGGGCCTTGTCTCCTTGGCTTAAATACTTTGTTCTTGAATGGCTCCAAAGGAACCATGGAGGACCTTGGCGGTCACCCGGTTAGCCTTGCTGCGGAGGGCTGCAACTGCCCGTGCACAAGTTCGGGATACTAGGGTACCCCTACTCTAGTACACCGACAGGAGCCCCCGGGCCTGGGCCACACACGGTGCCAAGCGCTGTTGGGCCAGGCCCAAAACAGGGCACGGGCACACGCGGCCTGGGTCACGTCATAACTCACCCCGGACCCACCACGCCCTCCACGAACGGCACGCGTCGACTGCAGCGTCGTGTGAGAGATCGTGGGTGAGATCGTGGGGGGGTTTCTTTATTCGGAAAAGCGGAACGTCCGCCCCCTTCCCCCTTATAAGCAGGGGAAACAGGGGCAGTCCGCCCATCTCGCCAGTTGCTGTCCCATCGAAAAACCACCGCTGCTCCCCCCTTCTTCCTAAGGCTGAAGAGAGCAGCGCTCCGCCCCCCATCGCCACCAGCACCACCAACGCCGTCGACCTCCTCCACCGCCTCCGCCATGGCTCCGAAAGCCGACAAGGGGAAGGCCGTGAAGTCGGCCGAGGCGCAGCGGCTTGCGGCGCTGCGGAAGGAGCGGGCCATCTTCCCCCCTCCGCCGCGAGGGAGCTGAGGGAGAACTACTACCTCTTCGTCGACGGAGACGCGCATCCAGCATGAAGGTACTCCCCGCCGCTGCTTCGGAACTGGCCCCGACTGGGTATCCCTTCTTCACGCTCTTCTTCTACTGCGGGCTCTGCCTGCCTTTCTCTGAATTCTTCTGTGACATCATGAACACCTACGGGTTCTGCCTCCTTGATTTCACCCCCAATGCCGTTCTGACCATGGCAGTTTTCGCACATCTCTGTGAAAACTTTGTCGGAGTCCACCCAAATGTAGCCCTTTTCCGCCACTTCTTTTTACCCCGAGTTGAGAGAGGGGAGCCCCTTGCCGGAGGAATTGCTTGGATCTCGAGGGTCGGCAAGAAGGAAGCCTATCTGGAGGGAGAGCTCCGTAGCAAATGGGAGGAATGGAGGGCGGATTGGTGCTGGATTGTCGAGGAGAACCCGCAGCCATTTACCGCCTGGCGCCAAACCCAGTGGTCTTGGCAACGATTGGAGCAATCTGGCCCCTAAGACGCTTAGGCTGAAGATCGCGATCACCCGAATCCTTCGCCTTTAGACTTGCCGGGCTCATCAGAGGCACCGTTGGCGCAGACTTTCTTCGCCGCCAGACGCCATCTTGCGAGAGGAGGAGACCTGCACAGGAGTTTGTAACGCGGCAGATATAATGAGGGTGCGCCCAGGCCTCAACTTTAACTTCACCGTCTTGGAGCTTGACGCGATGCTCTTAGAGCTGTTCAAGCCCGATCCTGATCATCCGGAGATGTTTAGGTTGCCGAGGGGCGTCGTTCCGCTGTGCAACAATTCCGCGCTTGACCGCATCCGTGCAATGATGCCGTCGTGCGACTCGCATGGAATTGTCCCAACTTGGCAAGAGCCTGCAGATGACGTCGTGCGGCAGTTCTTTGACAATCTCGTGGAAATGCCGGTCCGCCCCGATGAGCAGAGGGGCCTCACCCGCGACACCACAGATGATTAGATGCAGCGCATCGCCACCAGGCTGGAAGAGGCGGCAGCAGCCGCTGCCGCGGGCGAGTTTGGCTTCACCGTGGAGGAGGCAGAGGCAGCAGAGGCGACAAGCCTTGTCGAGCGAAAGGAGTTTGCCGGCGAGGAAGAGCTTGCCGAGCCTAAAGCCGAGTCGAGCGAACCCGCCGAGGGCGCATCCTCCCCACCTTCAAGCAGCTTGCATGGCGGAGCCCCCAGCTCCACCAAGAAGGCGTCTTAAGGCCGGAGACCTAGCGGGCGGCAAGCGGGCCAACAGTGGCGCCCGCGACGCGCTCCACGCGGCAAGCACGATTGCCGCTGAGGAGCACCTCACGCCGCTGCGGTAAGCTGGAGCGGGCCCTTGCAGACCACCAGTTCCGCTCCCGCCAAGCGTCCAAGGGAACCCACTCCTCCGCCTCGTCGTACTGGAGGCCGGCCAGAATTTGACCTCTCCGCGCTCAGCTCCGACGAGGAAGAAGAAGAGTAAGATTCCTTGCTGTACTTGTAATTCTTCGATTTGTTGCTTTGTCTTGTATCTGACTTGCTTTACTCTGAACCCATTCCTTTTCAGGACGCTGGCCCAGAGAATGTCGAAGAGAGCCAAGACCCCGATGATTGTCGTCGAGGACGAACCCACTGCGATAGCAGGAGGCGCATCCGAGACAACCTTGCCGGATGCGGCAACTCTTCTTCAAAGCAGCCCCCAGCGCAGCCCCGGTAATAAGTATATGGTCTACTTCTTGCTGTTCGGGCGTGCATGGGTGCTCTTTCTTCTTTGATATCATTTGTTGATTTGTGTAGGAGCGAGCAGCCTCCTTCGCTTCGACTACGCCGCCAAGGGTGGATTCCCCGGCAAGGGAGCGTTCTCCGGCAAGGGGCAGTTCTCCGGCAAGGGATGGCACCAGCGATCCCTTGGCGGCAGAGACCATGACCGCAGACCCTAGCACAGGTAATCTTCTTGCCTGAAAACTTCCCTTGTGTTCTTCTTCTTCTGATTTTGTCTTTGAAGATTCGCTTGACTTTTCTTCATCCATCCGCCACAGAGCCAATGGAGACCGAGGTCGCCGGCGAGGAGGACGTGCGCGGCAACACTAATGGCGCCGCCGCCATCGAAGAAGAAGCCGGCACTGACGAGCCCGCCGGCGAAGAGGCCGCCAAAGCTGCCGCCAGAGCCGGGCGAGGAGTCTGGGATCGCACCGACGGCCACGGGGCCGCAGGAGCGCCAGCGCTTCACGCCGACCGCCGATCCCTCCGCCCGGCTGCAGCTGGCCGGGTTCAAGAGTCCCAGCCGGCGCCTATTTGAAGGCAGCGATGGCGTCTTCATCAAGCTCCCATGGGAGTCGAGCTCAGGCGCCCCGAAGGAGAAACCTTCGATGAAAAGCTGCTCGCCTCCGCTGGATCGACGCTTAGTCGACGCGCCAGCAGCGGGCGACAGCCCGAGGAGGAGCAGCCGCTGCGGAAGCTGTTGTCGCTCTACCGCTACCGACAAGCCAAGTTGGAATCCCGGGAGGCGCTTGTCACGAAGGCGGAGCATATCGAGAAGCGGGAGGAGCTCCGGGGCCGCAACCAGGAAGCTCTCCGGTCCTTGGCAGAGGAGCGGGAGTGGCTTGCCGAGGAGCGCAAAGCCTTCCTCCTCGAGAAGGCCGAAGCTGACGAGCAACAGCGGCTTGCCGCCGAGAAGCTGTCTGCGCAGGAAGGCGAGTTGGCGCAGCGGAAGGTTAACCTTGACACCCACGAGGAGGATCTTGCCATGCGCGAGCAAACATTTGGCAGGGCTCTCAAGGAAGCAAAGGTTGCTGCCGCAGCTGCCGAGGCCGCCAAGAAGGAGCTGGAGACGAAGGTGGCGCAGTTGGAGGCCAGTCTGAAGGAGAGCGGCGAGGAGCTTGCTGTACTCAAGCACGAGCGCGAGAAGGACGCCTACACTCTTGGCGAGCTGCAGGGCCGTCTCGCCGAGAGGAGCAAGGAGCTCAGCGCCGCCAAGGACACCAATGCAGACCTTGAGTTGAAGCTAACTACTTTGACTCGGGAGCTGGGCCAGCGCCGAGGAGCAGGAGGTGGCCTTGAAGGAGAAGATCAAGGCCGAGGCGCTGCTGGCGAGTGCTGTTGCCGCCCAGAGTGCCTTGAGGGAGAATGTGGAGCACTGGACCGAGGGTCTCGTGAATGTTGCTGCAGCCATCGACGAGGAGCTGGCACATCTGGGGATGGTGGATCTTGGATACTCCTCCGACGAGCACCTCCAACCCAGCGCCAAGCTCAGCTTGTTCTTCAAGGGCGTGGTGACGGCCCTCCAGCGACTCCGGGAAGAAGTCCCAAAACAGCTGGCCGAGGAGTCGCGCCAGATCTGCGCGGGGGCTCTTCAGAAGGTGCTGATGAAGGTGGCCTTCCGCAATCCAGGCCTCAACCTCACCAACGTCCTCAAGTCCCTGCCGCCGGATGCTGATGTGGAGGCGCTCAAGACCCTTGTCGCACCCATCATGGACAGGGTGAGTGGGATCAAGAGAGTTGAGGGCGATCGCGTAGATTAGGCCGCCCGTTTTCTCTTTCTCTTGCCGCTGCTGGTCATGTCATAAGAACAATCCATTAGAGCTGCGGCAAGTTATCTTGTAATATAACTCTATTTTGGGTATCAATTGGTATGTTATTTCCTTTACTTGATTCCTTCCTTTGTATGTTTTTGCCTTACGCTTTTAGGGAACTTGTCGGTGCGAGGCACACAGGCATGGCGCTTGAGGGACGTCGGCTGACCCTCTTGGCGGTACCGCTTCCGACAAGCAACCTTATCGCAACTAGTCGCAGCTCACTTAAGTTGTTGAGCGGACTCGAAACAAAGTAAGGGCGCAACTAGCTACGAGTTGGTTCCTCTGCGCACAGGTTTTCCATACAAAGTACCGTCGTTCGAGGAAGATAACTTAAAAAATTTTAAAACTGATTGCTCAAACTTTGGCAACTTAGCTTTTCTATCGTTTGCTTCCCGGTAAGGCTAGACTTCCTTGAGCGACGCTTGGTCCACACCATTATCTTCTCCTTTCCCCCCGGCAAACTTGTGTGCGAGGGAACCTTTCCTTCTTTGAGAAAGAGAAAGAAGAGAAAATAAAGATATGGAGCCTTATGGCTCGTTATTGCTTACCGGGGTAGGTGCTGCACAAAGTGTCAGATAACGCATGCAAAATAGGAGTAAAAAGCATGAAATTGACAAGGTGTGCGACGCACGCTAGCTTTACTTATGCACGGGGTCTGCGCCCGTCTTTCTACAAAGGATTACATGCAACAGCGGCAAGACTTGTACAAAAGGTGGTTGCCGGAACAGGTTCTGGCAACCGCGCCCTACGGGCAAAACTTACGAAGATGCTCAATGTTCCAGGAGTTGCTCACCGGAATGCCATCTTCGGTCTCCAGGCGGACAGCGCCAGGCCTAGTGACTCGTTTCACCCGGTAAGGGCCTTCCCACTTTGGCGTCAACTTGTTGGAATTCTTGGCGGACTAAACGCGCCGAAGAACAAGGTCGCCTTCCTCGAGACTTCTGGCATTGACTTTGCGGCTATGGTAGCGGCGCAAAGCTTGCTGGTACCGACCAGCTCGGACAAAGAGCTGAAGGCGATCTTCCTCAAGGAGCAGCGCATCATCTTGTCGCAGCTGCTCTTGCTCAAGCTCATCATAAGCGAGCACTCGAGGTGATCCGTTATCTGAGTTCCGTGGGGAGAACTGCCTCTGCTCCATAGACTAGAGTGAAAGGTGTCTGGCCAGTGGCTCGATTTGGCGTCGTCCTGATCGACCAAAGAACCACCGGCAGCTCCTCAATCCAGTTTCTTCCGCACTTGTGCAGCCTGTCGAAAGTTCCGGTCTTGAGCCCGCGCAGCACTTCAGCATTTGCCCTCTCCGCTTGACCGTTGCTTCTCGGATGAGCAACAGAAGAGAAAAAGACCTTGGCGCCAAGATCTTGGACGTACTGCATGAAGGTGCGGCTCGTGAATTGCGTGCCGTTGTCGGTGATGATCCTGTTAGGGATTCTGAAACGGCAAACAATCGACCTGAAGAACTTGACTGCGGTTGTCTGTCACCTTCCTCATCGCTTCCACTTCCGCCACTTTGTGAACTTGTCGATTACAACGCATAAGTACTCAAAGCCCCCGACAGCTCGGGGAAAGGGGCCGAGGATGTCGAGCCCCCTGACCGAAAATGGCCAGGATAAAGGGATCGTCTGGAGAGCTTGAGCTGGCTGGTGTATCTGCTAGGAATGGAACAGGCACGCTTCACACTTTGTTACTTGTGCGATCGCATCACGGAGGCTGTCGGCCAAAAGAAACCTTGCCGAGAATGCTTTGTGCAAGTGCTCTGGCGCCAATGTGGTGACCACATATGCCTCCATGTATCTCTGCCAACAGCTTTTGTCCGTCTTCCGGTGAATACACTTCAATTTCACACCGTTGAGTCTTCTTACATGCAGGTGTGCTGTCGACAAACTGGTACATACTTATTTGCCGGGCTACTTTTTCCGCTTCTTCTTGCTCTTGGGAAGTTCTCCGTCTGAAGGAAATGGACAATCTATGCGCCCATCTTTGGAGCTTGCGGCTCGACAACAAGGACTAAAGGCACATCTGCTGCTGCGGGAACATCAGCTTCTCTGGCGAGAACCTGCGGCTCAGCTGGAGCTTAGCGTTCCCAGCAAGCTTGCCGGGCAAAACTTGTCGGGAGCGTGCGCTTCAACGAAACAAACCACAGGGCTTGTCGGAGCAGACTACTCCTCAACCTTTGTTGGTGTCGATCTTGGGGACCTTCTTGGCGGCGGCTTGGAAGCTCTGCCGGAAAGTAGTCACCAGAGATCAACTTCCTCTTCTTGCTCTGTCCAGCTTGATGGCGTTACAGACGGTTGAGTCAGCTTGAGCACAAAATCCCTGGTTCCACAGTGTAACTTAAGTGCGGCGCACTTTGACAAACCATCGACAATGTCATTCGAGCTCTTGGAATATATTCCATCTCAGAGGCCGTCAAAGCGCTCTTCTAGCTTCCTCACTTCATCAACATAAGCTTCCATCAATGGACTCTGATAACTCTTGTTCACTTGGCAGATGACAAGCTGTGAGTCACCCCTGACAATGAGCTTCTTGATCCCAAGGTCTACTGCGATCCTGAGACCGGCAGGCAAACCTTCATACTCTGCAGTATTGTTTGTTGCTTGCTCCTAGGGAAAGTGCATCTGGACTATGTACTTGAGGTGCTCTCCTGTGGGTGCAACAAGTAGCACGCCTTCAAGACCGGCGCCTTTGCAGCGAGAAGGCACCATCAAAGTACATCAGCCACTCTTTGTTTGCTTCCTTGACGGGATGCTCGTTTGGAATTTCTTCATCTTGTGTTGGCGTCCATTCTGCTATGAGCTCCGCCAATGCTCGCTTTGGATAGTTGAAGTGCTCTCAAACTTGAGGCCAAAGCTTGACAGTTCGGTGCCCACTCGACAATCCTGCCAGCTTGCTTCGGATTTTGGCGATATCCTCTTCAGCGGAAAAGCAGTGACAAGCTGTGATCTCATGTGCTGGAAGTAATGGCGCAGCTTTCTCGAGGCCATGAGGAGGCCGAAACCAATTTTTGCACACCAGAGTACCTTGACCTAGGCCCTTGCAGAAGGGAACTGACAAAGTAAACTGGGCGCTGCACCATTCTTTTCTGCATCTTCTCATGTGTCTGCGCAGATCCATCCTTGCCGGGACCAGAGCTTGCCGGTGAAGCCCCCTGCTTGTCGCTGGATGCATCTGCCATGGTTGCTAGCTCATCATCCGCCTCCCTCTCCGCTACTAACGCAGCACTAACCACTTGATTGGTTGCTGCTATATACAGCAGCAACTTCTCTTGTGGCCTAGGTGAGACAAGTGTTGGAGTGGAGGACAGGTATCTCTACAAGTCCTGCAGCGCAGCCTCCGCTTCCGGAGTCCATTGCATCGGACCTGCCTTTTTCAAAATTTTGAAAAATGGCAGGGCGCGCTCAGCAGACCTAGAGATAAACCTGCTGAGAGCAGCTACATACGCAACCGCAAGCCTTCGTACATCCTTGGCGCTTTGGTGCTTCAATCTGCTCAATGGCCTTGATCTTGTCGGGATTGGCTTCAATTCCCGCTCAAACCACGAAGAACCCGAGAAGCTTGCGGAAGGGACTCCAAACACACACTTCTCGGGGTTGAGCTTGAGGTTGATCTTGCGCAGATTTGCAAAGGTTTCGTCTAAATCTTGAATCGTGGTCGCCTTGTCCTTGCTTTTGACCACTATGTCATCCATGTAGGCTTCTACATTTACGTGCATTTGTGGCTCAAAAGCGTCATGAACTACTCTTGCAAATGTTGAACCAGCATTCTTTAACCCGAAGGGCATCCGTACAAAACAGTATGTGCCACATGGGGTGATGAATGCGGTCTTCTCCTCATCCTTTTCAGGCATGAAGATCTGATGATATCCTTAGTATGCATCCAGAAATGAAAGCAAATCACATCCGGCCGTGGAGTCAACAATCTGGTCGATGCGCGGCAAGGGAAATGGGTCTTTGGGACAAGCTTTATTGACATCGGAAAAGTCGATACAAAGCCTCCATTTCCCGTTAGCCTTGCGTACAACTACGGGGTTGGCCAACCACGTAGGATGGAGTACTCCTCTGACAAGGCCTGCCGCTTCCAATTTCTTGATTTCTTTTGCGATGAACTCTTGGCGCTCCACTGCCTGCTTCCTAACTTTCTGCTTGACGGGCCGCGCATGAGGACAAACGGCAAGATGGTGCTCAATTACTTTCCTGGGAATACCGGGGATGTCAGACAGTTGCCACGCAAACACGTCGATGTTCGCCCGCAGGAAAGCAACGAGCGCGCCTTCCTATTTAGGGTCGAGAGAGGCACTGATGGTGAAGGTACCACCAGTGCCGTCCTCCTTGGCGGACACCCTCTTGGTCTGTGGTGGAGCTGCCATCGTCTTCTTACACTTGCTGGTGGAGCTGGATGGTGCGTCCTGGACGGTAGCGCAACACTCCGAAGAGGTGCGCTTGCCGGAGTGGGCATCAGAGCTCTTGCCGGACTTGGTCTTCTTCTTCCCCCCGAGAGATTCAGCGGCAAGTGGCTTGCAATCTGTTGCAGCTGCTGCTTCCTGGTAGATCTTGTCGGCGCAGATAAGAGCATCCTTCTTGTCGCCAGGGACAGAGATGACACTTATCGGGCCTGGCATCTTCAGCATGTTGTATGCATAATGAGAGGCTGCCATGAACTTGGCAAGTGCTGGACGACCAAGTATCCCATTGTAAGGCAATGGAAAGTCAGCAACGTCAAAGGTGACCCTCTCAGTTCTGAAGTTCAACTCGCTGCCAAATGTCACCGGCAACGTGATCTTTCCCTTCGGCTTGCTCCTTCCCGGATTGATTCCTTGGAATGTGTCGGTCTCTTTGAGCTGTTGTCGAGGATCTGGAGTTTACGGAGCACCGCAGAGGAGATCAGGTTCAAGCCGCCCCGCCGTCAACTAACATCTTGGTGACCTTGAGGTTGTGGATAGTTGGTGAAACCAACATCGGCAAGCACCCGACCGCGATTCTGGCGATCGTGGTGGTCCTCAATATCAAAGATGATAGGCGTGCTGGACCATTTCAGAGCCTGCGTGACTCGACGGATGGCTCTGCCGCATTGACTTCCCACATCCACTGCTTGAGCTGGCGGTGTGAAGTATGCAGAGAAGCACCGCCGTCAACGCACAGGACCTATGTGGCTTTCTGGAACTCTTGCTCATCGGTCTCGTCATCATCCATGTCTTCATCGTCGTCGTCGTCTTCATCCTTGTCGCGGCCGCGGGGAGGTCTGTCTCCTTGCCGCTGCTTTGCCTTGCCGCGGCGTCCTCCTCGGTCGGGACATTTCTTGCTAGCTCCTCCAGCACCCTCCTGGGCCTTCTCCTTGTCGCGTCGTTCGTATTCAGCCTTCTACTGCTCGATAAGCTGCTCGACCTTCTTGCAGCTCTGGAGGTCATGGCCCTTGGTGCGGTGGATCTTGCAGTACTGCTTGTTGGAGTTGTCACAGCAGCCGTGGCCGCCATGACTGGCGGTTGGCGCCCGGCAATAACATCCTTGCCGGAGCTACCAGCCTTGGCTTTCTTGGCGCCACCTCCGTTGCCGGACTGCTCAACAACTAGCACATCTTTGCCTTCCTTCTTCCTATTGTTCCGCCGCCGGTTCTTCCTTGCCGGGGCGGTCTCCTCACTATCAGATCCTCCTGCTTCAGTATTCCCTCCGGGGAGTCTCCTCCCTTCCTCAGCACGTGCACACTTGTCGGCCAGGGCATATAGCTCATCGACGTCTCGATCTTGCACATCGCCATCTCCTCCCGCATCCTGCGGTTTCGCGACGTTCTAATGGAACGCGCTGATTACCAGGCAGGTGGACATCTGAGATGTTGTCTTTGTCTGTGGCTGAATCTCTGAATATACTTGCGCAGGGGCTCTCCTTCCTTCTGGGCGAGCAGATGAAGGTCGCTTTCTTGGCCATGGGGCTTGTGGCCGCCTGTAAAGGCGCCGACAAACTGATGGCATAGATCTGCCCAAGAAGATATGGAGTTGTCCGGCAAGTGCATGAGCCAGGATCTGACATTGGGCTTGAGCACCGGTGAAGTAGTTGGCAAGGATCTTGTCGTCTCGCCCCGGCAGCTTGCACCGCGATGGTGTAGATGCTTTGAGGAACTCCGACGGATGCGTCTTGCCGTCGCATTTCTCTCGCAATGCGTCTGGTTTGAAATTCTTCTTGCTTTGGGCCATGGACTTGCCGCAGCTCACGAGTGAACGCAGGGCAACCCACCGTCTGACGGCAAGTCGCCTAGTTCCTCTGGCGCATGCATGTCGACAGAGGGCCCAGCTGCGTTGTCGGATTGGCCTTGGCGCTTCTCTTGGCGCTTCGATGCGAAGTTCGGCGTCTTCTTGCTGTCGTTCGTGAAGAACTTGGCGCCGATCGCGACGAGCTCGTGGATCCGGCGACGGTGGAGTCACTGTCGAGGTGGATCCGGCGAGTCGGCGATCTTGGCCTTCGGGGTGGAGAGTGCATGGTGGTTGCACCCCCACCGGTTTCGTCGCCACCGGCTCGTGTTTGGCAGTCCTGCCGCGGCAGCGATGTACTCGGTTGCCGCAGAGCGTCGCCGTTGGCGAAGCCGATGAGACTCTGAATTGTGGCCCTCCATTCATCGACCTTGTCGACCGTTGGAGGGTAATCCAGGAGCAGTTGAGCTCTCGCCAAAGCTTCTGCTGGAGTGGTGGGTGGCAGTGGCGAACGGCGCGAGGAGTGAGATATGCTCGGACTTCTAACTAAGTTAGAAGGAGCAGTATCCCGTCCAGGCGACCGTGCCTCGCTCGCGCCAGCATGTTGGCGTGCATGCCGGTCTTGAGCATCCCTAGATCCTCCAGCTCGATCTTAGTCCAACGAACGTATGGCATTGTGAATACCATGACGCTGTCGGTCCCACGCCTCCTGAGACGGGCGCGGTGCATGTACGGACGCCGAGGTCTGTGCAGCCTTGTCCTTGGACTTGGCAGCACCATGAGCTCCCCCGTCGCCGTCCATTCTTCCGCCAGCGTCTACCCCACTACCTGCTTGCTCCGGTGGTGGTGGGTTCGACGCGGACGGAGCTTCTGCCGCCGAAGCCTTCTTCTTCGGTGGCATGTTGATGAAGATGATGAAGATCTAGCTCACGTGGACGCCGGATCAGGTTCACACAACCTCGACGCCCCTACTGGCGCGCGCCAAAGATGTCGGGCAGGCTGATCGGCCCACGAACACCTATGGGACCGGCGGACCGAGCCCTTTCGGTTCAAGCGGGGAGCGGAGATAGCACGAAGAGCAGATCGAGGTGAAGCACACGAGAGGTTTACCCAGCGGAGCTCTCCGAGAGATAACACTCCTACTACTGCATGTCTAGGTGTATTGCGTTCTTGCTCAGAGCGCCGAAAAGCTACAAAGACACACGAGCCGCTAACGAGACCGGAAGCGTGGGGGAACTCACCGACCCTTTCTACGCTATGCATGGGCCTCCTTTTTATATCTTTGAAGGGGTCTCCGACAGGTGGCAACGTAGACAAGGGTACAAATGGAAAAGTAGTGGTTGGTACACCTACTTGTACAGTGTACAGTGTACAATGTACCATACCTAACCCTGACGGCAGGGGACAAAGGCATTAAATGCCCGCTCACGCCGCCCTAACGGTGCAAACAGGGGACCGTCAGGCGCCACCACTTCCCACGATGGCAATTTTGTCGGCCGCTTGCCACCTCGCACCGCTGGCTGCCTGACCTCTCGCCACGTCTTGCTGGAAAGGTCCTGAGGCGACACGTTAGTGGATGTGCTGGAGTGTAGGTACAGAGTGGTCTTGCATGACAAGCGCCTTGCCGCGGTTGTTTTCTTGTCGCGCCGGAAGATTGTCGCTCACCAGGCCTTCCCGGCAAGCTCCTCTTGCCGGGACCTTGTCTCCTATGTGCCTTGGGTGGCCTTCCCGGCAAGCTCCTCTTGCCGGGGCCTTGTCGCCTTGGCTTAAATACTTTGTTCTTGAATGGCTCCAAAGGAACCACGGAGGACCTTGGCGGTCACCCGGTAAGCCTTGCCGCGGAGGGCTGCAACTGCCCGTGCACAAGTTCGGGATACTAGGGTGCCCCTACTCTAGTACACCGACATAGTGTGAGAAGCAAGTGGGCAGCCCTTGGCAAGAAAGCGCTGATGCTCCAGCCTATATATTTTGTTTATACTACTAGTACTGGAGGTGGAGTAGTGGTAGAGTAGTTTATATTTTCTCTGCGTACAACACCAGTTAGTCGTGCTTCAAAACTGAACGGCACGCCATTAAAAAAATAAAGGTCGATAACTAATGCGTCACCTCGGGCCAACGTGGCTAGATCACATTTTGCACGAGAAATTACACACCATGTTTCGTTGACATGTGGTCCCGTTCCAACATATAAGTGAGACGACGGCGAGTAGTAGGAGTATTTCCGAACCGGCGTGTAGGTCGGGGCGCCCCTTCGTGGACCGTGGCAAACTGGCAACCGTCCACCGACTCTTCACCTTTCCCTCTCGATTTGGAACTGCTGTCGCACGCTCTTCCTCTCCCTCCTCCATTTTCCTTCAGCCCTTCACCCTTTCTTCTGCCATTGTTCGACCGTCTTCTCCATGGAGGGAACAGGACGGAAACGACCCCGTTATTCTTGCCCCGATCTGAAAGATGACGTGGTGGAGGAACTCATTGATCGGTGCGACGTCATCACCTCGACTAGCATTGCAGGTTCGTTCAAGCCCATTATCAACTCAACTAATAACATCATTACAAGGAACCCAAGAGTCAAGGAGCGGTTTGACCTCCCCTATCTTCTTCGCCGTGACCCTGATGACTGGCGCCGTCACGACGGAGGCCTCGCCCTATGCAAGTTGATGCCACTTGATAATGATCATATGATGTTAAGATGCCATCGCTTGAGGGCAAGTCTTGGGTAGGCGCAAATGGGGATTGGGTTGTTTACATTGGGTCCAACTGCGAGTGGGAACTTGTGAATGTGTACACTCGTGACCGGGTTCCACTTCCAAAAATCTCAGCAGACTGCCCAGAGGTTGAGCACACGGTATTGTAATGCGACGCTCAAATACAATCATGGTGACTTTCTTCTATGAAAGATAGCAATTTCTTGAGTTCCCAACCGCTCTTGGAATTACAACAACTATGAAGTTGTTGCTATGTTCGACAAGCTTGTTGCCGTCGTCACTGGTTTGACTGGATGGATATTGCTCAAAAATCAATTTTTGTACACGGATGAGTACTGTGATGCAATTTAATATGAGGGCCTTGTGTTTGCTCCCACCACTCGTGGCACTGTTTTTGCATGGCATCCTCGTTGTTTCGGTACGTTTGTCTTCCTCCGTAATTATAATTGTTTCATCCACATGCATGTGGGTTAGCAAGTTTCCCTTTAGGCTGGTCATAGTGGGGAGTAACTTAGACTAGTAACATGCATATGTTACTAGTTTATGTTACTACCTCTATAGTGCATAGTATCTTAGATTAGTATCATAGGTGGTCTCATTTATTGCCATGCATGACACATAGTAGCATCACATTTATTATGTTACGATATCTACCTATGTTACTATAACCATCTCTCTCTTCCTTAATTGCCTGCCACATAAGCATGTTTGCGAGTCCCAAGTGCATCATACTACTTATGTTACCCCCACTATGGCCAGCCTTAGACTAGCCACAGTGGGAGTAACTTCAGCAGTAACATCGAGTCCAACTCAGCAAATTTGCTTATGTGGCAATGAGTTAATGAGGAGAGAGATAGTTGTAGTAACTTAGCTAGTTACTATAACATCAGATGTTCCAATGCAATATGAGTCTATAACGTAATAAATGAACCTCTGCATGTTACCACACTTACGTTACTACCCACTATGAAGGTAGTAACATAGTCTAGTGATATATGTATGTTACTAATGTATGTTACTCTCCATTGTGGCTATTCTTACTAATTAACCTTCTTCTTGTGTTTCCAAGGTCCTCTGAACATTCCACCACCTATACTTGAAGATTTTTATAACCAAGGGGGAGATGATGATGGTGATGATCATGAGGATGAGGACGAGTAGCACCCATATACTATTTGGCGCCTGGCAACTAATTCCGATGGATCACCTCTTCTCGTGTGTATACAACCCACTGATGATGTTACTGCTAAGGAAGCAAGTGTAGTTTCCCATGGTCGCACTCTCCGGACCTATTCCAACACCCGTTGCATGGTATTCGGGATGGATACTAGTGTGCTAGCTCCAACTCCTTCTCCCTGGTACAGAATTGATAGTCTTGGAGAAAACTCGCTCTTCCTTGGACAAAACTATCCAATGATGGTGAAAGGCGATCCAACTGCTGTTGACACAATGTTACTACCATTTATGAGAAGCAACCGTTCTATACCTCAGACATTTGGGTGGTTCTCTACCCTGGTACTGATATAGTAGGCCGCTTCAGCCTAGATGACCAGTCCTGCGTTGGTCTCCAGATCGACAATGGATGGCCCATCCCAGAGAATCACTTGTGGTTCAAAGCAAGCGTTTGCAACCCCGAGGAATGGTTGAGTTGAAGTTCATTTCATTGCTTGTTATTTGTTGTGTGGTGAAAAATTTAGTATTTATAATGTATCCTCATTTTCGATGTGGGTTCATGACCTATTTATGTAATAAAATGATATGCCTATGATAAACTTACTAAATTTATGAATGGCTTTCGAGTTGCTTCTGTGAGTGAGTGGTGCGACGAGGCAAAAAAATATTTTCCGAATACATAATTGTACGTGCATTGCAACAGGTTCTCGGATGAGGCCAATCAACAATAGTAGTACACTATTCGTACTAGCTTCATATGCTTCGTGCGTCGTGCGAGTGTTTTTACTGTAGCCATATTGTACTACTATGTAACCAGCACCTCGAATCCTCGATACTAGTAGTACTATATAGTAAGTAGTAGGAGTAGTAGGGTGGCATGGGCCAGAACAAGCATTCACGTCCAGGAGTACGGCACATGCCACCAGCACGACTTCCATCTGACACCATATTTCTTGGAGTCCGTGCTAGAGCAATCTCTTCAACCTCATCGTTTCTCTAACTCAGCCATCGCGCGACGGGCGAGGTGGGGGTTTGCCGATAGTCGGTTTCCTTAACTGCGGTCCCACTTGTAAGGCCAACTGCAACGCACGATCCCAAACGGACCGCCGTTTTGCACGAACTCCAACGATAATTTTGACCAAAAAAGCAAGACCAAAGAAAACAAGAACCACAAGAATACATTTTACTACTCCTCTAAGTTGGATTAGTGCATTCTCGATGCATTCATTGTTGATCTGCGGAAGCTCGATCTTGCGTGCTTCTTTCTTCTTTGAGTGTAAAGAAGTAGACGTTGCTTCCTCGCATCTATTCTCATGTCTAGCCTGTATTCTAGTACTCCTTCCGGTCCGTTTTTCTCTGCGTCTAAGTAGCAACACGCATACCAAGTAGGAGTATCGACAAGTGCACTAATCTCATCTATGGCCTCTGTGCAAGATAAAAGTGATAGAACATCTACTAAATTGCGCTCTATCAATATATGGATGTACTCTTCTTCCCAATACAAAAACTTGCATCCATTCTAGTCCCTCTGTTGCACAATACATGCCTTCTATTTGTCAAAATATATATGTATCTAGACATGTTTTAGTATATAGGTACATCCATTTTTGGACAAATGGAAGTCAAGTATTTTGGAACGGAGGGAGTACACAATAAAAATTTAAGTTAGCACAACTAGTCTAATCCGAGAGCACAACCGAAGATTTGGTCAGGTTCTTCCTCCTTTGTCGACACGTGGGATATCCAGCATCCGTGTCGTGTCATGAAAGAAAATAGAGTGGTAGTTGAAGCCACGAGATGTGCATCTTGGGTTAAATCGTAAATAGAATCTTACTTCTCTTGAGTAACTCCAAAAGCGGCCACCGAAGATCTTTCTTGGATTTGTTTTTCATCACCAGCACGTCGAGGTGAAAGATGTGCAGGTTCAGTGGGTCCGCTTGCGTTTTCACTGACATGTGGGACCGCATGTGAGAAAACAGACGATGGGCTCCGCGCGTCCGCTTGCTGGTTGAGAAGAGAGATAGAGGAGGGCTGAGCACGGACAGCAGGAAATTTGTTCTACGTACCTCGATATTGGCTCGATATAGTGGGGTTGCATGGGCCATAACTAGCATTCACGTCTAGCAGTACGGCACAGCAACCCACACGAGTCCCATCTGACACCAATTTTCTTGGAGTCCGTGCTACAACCATCTCTTCTCCCTCCTGTTTTCTCAGCCATCGCGCGGTGGGTGCGGTGGGGGTTTGCCGATAGTCGGTTTGCTCAACTGCGGTCCCGCTTGTAAGTGAAAATGCAACACCGCACGCATTCCCGCTGTGGGGACCCCGACTCATAAGTCGTGATCACCGAATGCACGTGTATAGTGATCCCAGAGATCAATGCTCACTGAACACACAGAAGCTGAATAACAAGAGCCTTACATCCATACATACCGTTTTACACAAGTAGGACCATTATGGTCAAGTCTTGAATATATCATCACAGCGGAAATCTTCGTCGATAACTTGGACCCATGCCATCTGCCATAACCCTCTGTGCATTATGACTGGGAAAGCATCCTAGCTCGCACGATCGTCACCAAAGAACTCTTCAATATGTCTTGTCTTTCATGCCTGGCCAATAAAATAACCAGTGGCAAGCCAATGAGTACTTTGAATGTACTCGCAAACAACCCAAGGGTGATAACAGAATAATTATGCAAGGCACTACTGCTAATTTGGCATTTTTGCGGAAAGCTAGTTTTTCTCATGCAAGTATGATCAACAATTATCAAGGATATGAATGCGCTCGCAACAAGTATTAGGAGGTTCTGAGACATCAACATCGAGAGAGTTATAAACAACTCATGCTCAAGCTCATCGTGACTTCCTCACGAATTACGTCAATAGATTTACCAAACCGTGGTGTTTGTCAGAAACATATGGACGTAGTCTAAGCGGCACCACCCAACTGTCCTTGACCGTGGACACGGCTATTCGAATAGTTTTACACTCTGCAGAGGTTGCACACTTTACCCACAAGATCCGGGGAACTTCCGTGACATCCACGACCCGTGATACCTCAAGTACCCAGGGTAAGCACCCGATCACTATCTTTCCCTAGTCGACAATAACATGGAGTCCACTCGATTGGCAGTAACCCCCGTGCCCAACATTTCACATCTTAAAATCATAGAGCCTCGCTCCCATATTCATCACATACCACAAGCACGGGGTACCAATGGTGTGTCCGGTGCCCTGTGAAGACAGTCATGGTCGCCCTACCTGGCACGACCCCGTCCCGAGAGAGAGCACCAACTCTCCCCCATCACTAGTAATGCGGGCTCCAAGCTAGTATCGGCCTAGGTAATCAATAATGCCCTTTCCCATACAAGGGTAGAGTGGTTGCGCATGTAAGGTTGGGACAGTCGACAAATCTTAAATCTAATCCGTCTCTGTAAACAACACTTTTATCAAGCCTCGCACACTACTTCTCCACCAAGTACTGACCTAGTTCATCATCATCCCCAGGGGCATCAGTGGCACCCTCTGAGGCTGCTAGCAAGTATGTCAAACCACACTTGTTTCTTTCCATGCATAACCCTGACCCGCTTTGCATAGCAACTACTTTAGCATCCTATATACTCCCACCAGCATAACCCTCATAAGAAGGTAGGGTCATGCACAATGCAAGTATCAACGAGGAAGTACGGTGGCAAACCATCAAAGTGGTTACCACCTCATCATGATTCCATTGCAGCAACAATATGGTGCTATATGACATGCATAAAAAGGGTTTCATAGACATGGTCAAAGGGATGCTTGCCTGTTGTAAGAAAGTCTTGAGGTCTTCAAATATCTCTGGTCCAACTCCGAGCATTCCGTCTACTGCCAACTATCGCCGAAAGCAAGCATAATAAGCAACACAAGAAGGCAGAAAATAAAAGCGCTCCAAAAATATTAATTTGACTTTTCTAGGACATCCTCGGTTATATGAAAAATAACCAGAGTGGTTTCATTGGAATTGGATCGGTGGATACCTCTGAACATTTCAATATGATGGAATCAAGGGGTTTACGGGTTTGCAAGAAGTGTACAGAAACATGTCTTTGAAAAATGAGCAAAGGTACCCATTTAACAAACCATGATTTTAGAAGCATCTAGGAGTTGGTTTCACTGGATTTGGAGTTCAAATGAATATTCTATGGATTTGCAAAGTTGACAAATATGAAGAAATGGCTCATTATTTTGTGGGGTACAAAAAGTATTAAGAAAACTGTTCATAAACTAAGCTATGAACTTAGAAGCATCTAGGAATTTGAATCATGGCATTTGGATCAAATTTGAGCCCTCTCTGATTTTCTAAAGTTCATCACAGCAATAGGAAAAATAGGATCTGATAAATATTTGTGAAGAAAAGGTCTCTGGAAAAATGTGCATGTTGCACCTACAGGTAGATCATGATTTATAGAGTAACTAGAAATTTGAATCATCAAATTTGGACTTAATATGAATATTCTATGGATTTTACCTGTCCACAGAAAAAGAAAAAGAAAAGGAATTTACCTAAATGGGCTGGATCTAGGGAGGCAGCAGCGTGCACTGGGCGAGACTTAGCGGGGCAGCCTTGGGCACAGGCCTTGACCTCTGTAGCGGCCATTGGGAGGCCACGTC
The DNA here is from genome assembly GCA_021605145.1 of Aegilops bicornis. NCBI lineage: Eukaryota > Viridiplantae > Streptophyta > Magnoliopsida > Poales > Poaceae > Aegilops > Aegilops bicornis. The sequence continues at coordinate 351,083,306 of CM038672.1, forward strand.
GAAGGCGGCCTCGCGGAACACGCCTCCACTTAAACGGAGGGGCCCGCTGATGGGGTCACCGACCTACGGGGTCCACCCGCAGGGGTCGTCTCCCTCCTCCCGCGCGCGACGAAGGAGGCAGAGGAGGCGGGGCCGAGCGCTTGCCGGCGCCTGCTCCGGTCACCTCCGGCGACGCCCAAAGACACCGGCGGGCTCGGGGAGAGCGGGCAGATCCGACGAGGTGCGCCACGATCATGGGTGGCTGGACGCGAGCACCTCATCGTCAAGAACGAGGCCGGCGGTGGTGATGGAACTCGACAAAGACGGCCATGGGAAGGAGAGGGAGAAGCATGGGAGAGGCTCATGGTGGTGGTGTAGGTGCTCTAAGCGCTGGTCTAGAGGGGAGGAGGAGGGATGGTGGGCGCGACTTAGGCGGAGGCCGACGGCAAGGCTCCGGCCATGGTGGTGGATGGAGGGCACGAGGAGAGGTGTGGGTTGGTCCAGGGGATGCACGGGAGGGAGAGAGGGCCAAAGGAGTAGAGAGGGGGCTCGGGGGTGGCCTTAAGTAGCTGACCCGCGGCTCACCGTGGACGCGGCGCATGGGTGGCCGCGGCAACGGCTCGGGAGGCCAGGAGAGAGGGCGAGGACTTGTCTGCGGCGTTAGTGGGGTGGAGTAGGGTGCCAGGAAGAGAGAGGAGGAGCGGGCGAGCTCCGGGTGGAGCCACTGAGCTCGCACACGCATTGGCGGGCTCAGGCGGCTGTGGCACGCGGCATGGGCAAGACAGAGGGGGAAAGGAGGGGGCCAGCGCGGTGGCGTGTTGCGGACGTCGAGGCACATCGACTGGCACGAGGGGGAAGCTCGAGGTGGACGGGAGCGCCATGTCAACGGTCGGGAGCGCGGTAGCGTGCTCCAGAGCGCGTCTTTGGCCGGCATGCGCGGCTTTTCCGCACGCACTCGCGCGTCCACTTATGTCTGGCAGCTACAGGGGGTATGTGCAAAAGCCGAGGATAGCCTTGGATGCTCTGGAATGCCAAGGAGGGAGAGAGAGGCTGAGAGAGAGGGATAATGCTGCTGCCCAGAGAAGAAAAATGGGGTTCTCCCCTCCTTCATCATTGCTTCCTCGGGCAGAAAAGCATCTAGGTGCTAGAGGGGAACTAGGATGGGTTGTGGTAAAAAGGTGGCTCAAGGAGATTAGTGGAAGAGGCTGGAATTTGCATTTTGAAATTCTGCTGAAGGTGTTTGATGTAGGTTTGGGCAAGTAGATGATTTCCATTTGTCATGAGACTCCACAGGGTGAAATGGCACATGCAATTAGGGCCTTCCTCCCATTTTGAGCTCATTTGGGCAAAGTTGCCAATGCAACTTTTGTAAACCCTAGAATTTGGCAGAAATGAACTTGTGTAGATCTAGCTGATCAAATCACTTCTCCTTGATGCACCACTAGGTGTGGTGGCCTCATTTGGTCATGTGATCCTGCTCACAAAAGTTGGAATCAAGGAGAAAAAGTTGGTAATGTAGAATTGTTCAAATTTGATTCTGGTCAGAGAGGGTTTTGGGGCTCTTTGATCGAGTTAACTTGTTCTCCAACTTGAGCCATTTGGTCTAGATGAATGATTAGACCAGTTGAGCATGTACACAAGATTTGAGAGCATTTGGACATGTTTGGCAATGTAAAGTTGCTCAAACTTCAAAATGGATGATATGGTTTTGAGAGGGTTTCATGGGGTTATACTATTCTCCATGACATGATACTTGTCAAGATCATCAAACATGTCATATGTGACATGCCAGAATGTTCTTGGAATTTTTGGAGAATATTTCCTTTGTAAATATTTCAAAAACTTGAATTATCCAGAAAGGGTTTACGAGGATTTGACCAATATTTTGAACATGACCATGTGTTCAAACTCTTATATATGGACAATATATGTCCACCGAAGTTTCCCTAAATTTTCACAAATATTTTTAAAGCATTAAAATAATTTTTCCCTATTAAAGACCATTTCTGGCCTTAAGAAAAAGATTTTAAATAAAATAGGAAAATAACTTTTAAAATTATATTTTTGTGGTTTCTGGATATCCTATATCTAATAGGAGTCAAATATATTTTTGGAAAGATTTTTACTGCCCTTAATTAAGTACTTGCAGTGCAAACCTCAATTCAGGGGTTTTTGGAAAACTAAATTTATAAAATACTTTTTGGCCAAAATATTTTTATAAGAAATTATTTTTATGACCTACACACGTGGCATGATCATTGGGCAGAAGTTTTGGATCAAGGAGAAGGAGTATAAGAGTTGGAGGATTTATTTTATTTTTAGAGCACTTGCAAGCAAATGCATAAAAAACCAATCAAGGCAAGGTCCAAATCACTCAAAAGTTTTTGTCAGACCATATTTTATCATGATTGTTAGCTTAAGTGTAGTGGCATGAAAATCAAGGTGTGACAGACCTACCCCCCTTACAAGAATCTCGTTCCCGAGATTCCCAAACTAGGCGCGGAAAGGGATACAAAAACTTTGATGTGGGGTGGTCTTCACGTCCTCATACTGTTCCTGCTTCCGAGCGGTGCTCCTTTGATCCTTGAAGTACTTGAAGGGTCTAGGAGTGGATCTCTAATCTTGAAGGTAAAACCTAATTCTACAGGGTTGCACTTGGTCGTGGAGATTGTAGCAAAAGTCTTTGTTGCTAGTTGGTTGTCGAAGTAGAATCCTTGGTGTACCTTGTCTTGCCGGTCTTCAGTTGAGGAGAGATGAGAGGGAAAAGTAGCATAAAGGAGGGGGATGCCTAAAAAGGGGGTTCTATAGTGCAGGTTCAAACAACAAGTGCCGAAAGGGCCAAACACAGGCATTAAGATAAGTAAGGTGATATAGTCACGTACTTGTTGCCTAGGGCAAAAAGGGCGATTGATATCAAAACACAAACAAATAAAAACAAGCAACACACAATCATGGTTCTATTTGAACCATCATACGGACTCGACTGCGCATAGGGGGTACACGACTTATCCTACCCTAGGGGTCCTCGGACTCATTAGTCATGCCTTGTGCCTCGTGCAGTCTTCCGGGTTTTCCTCAGGTGTTGCTATGTCTCTTGTAGTTGTTCAATGAAACGATCCGGTTGAGCTTGAAGAGTCTTCAACAACTTCTCGCCTATTGGAGTGATGGGGTGAAGGTGGCTCCTTGTAGCTGGCGTTGACGTGGTCTCCCCTTGTCTTCTTAATCATGAAGATCCCTTTTGCCTTCTAAGACGTCGAGTGTACCAGGTAGGCAATCCTTTATGTAATGACACTAACAAGGCATAGTAGAGGTCCAATCTGCCGGATATACTGTTGCCAGTATCGTCACTGAGAGTGGGGGATGAAGAGAACCGTTTTCCTGCTCACTATAGTGAGGCGGACCAAATGGCTAGGTTCTCATACACCGGTGGTTGCCGATGGAACAATGATAAGGACAGGGTTGATCTACTAGCGATGTATATCATGATCTTGCATATCCTATGCCATGATCATCATAGGCTAAGGTCGCATCATCTTGGAGTAATGTCAAGGGTGTCACCATCTCACAGGTCTTCGTGTCCTCATTCCTCGAGGATGTATCTTCTTGGTATCATCTTGTTGTGATGTCGCCAATCTTGTGTTCGTGGAGATGTGGGTGAATGTCCGCAAGGCATCTTCCTTCTATATTATCCACGAGGATTACAAGGAATCTAGTGGTCGAGGCGTAAGGATTATAGCGACCAAAGGTTTTTGAAGGGGAAGAGGTTGATGGGGAAAGTGTACCTTAATTTTCAAAAGCGAGAAGGGAAGAGAAGTATAGACAGTTTTGTGAAAACGAGCGATAGTTTTGAAAATAGTTTTACCCTAACTAACGACCATGCTAACTAAGGCTTCCTACAATCAGGATGGCTCTGATACCAGCTCTGTGGGGACCCCGACTCATAAGTCGTGATCACCGAATGCACGTGTACAGTGATCCCAGAGATCAATGCTCACTGAACAAACAGAAGCTGAATAAGAAGAGTCTTACATCCATACATACCGTTTTACACAAGTAGGACCATTATGGTCAAGTCTTGAGTATATCATCGCAGCGGAAATCTTCGTCGATAACTTGGACCCATGCCATCTGCCTTAACTCTACAGGCATTCTGACTGGGAAAGCATCCTAGCTCGCACGATCATCACCAAAGAACTATTCAATATGTCTTGTCTTTCATGCCTGGCCAATAAAATAACCAGTGGCAAGCCAATGAATACTTTGAATGTACTCGCAAACAACCCAAGGGTGATAACAGAATAATTATGCAAGGAACTACCGCTAATTTGGCATTTTTATGAAAGCTAGTTTTTCTCATGCAAGTATGATCAACAATTATCAAGGATATGAATGCGTGCGCAACAAGTATTAGGAGGTTACAGAGATCAACATCGAGAGAGAGTTATAAACAACTCATGCTCAAGCTCATCGTGACTTCCTCACGAATTACGTCAATAGATTTACCAAACCGTGGTGTTTGTCAGAAACATATGGACATAGTCTAAGCAGCACCACCCAACTGTGCTTGACCGTGGACACGGCTATTCGAATAGTTTTACACTCTGCAGAGGTTGCACACTTTATCCACAAGATCCGGGGAACTTCCGTGTCATCCACGACCCGCGATACCTCAAGTACCCAGGGTAAGCACCCGATCACTATCTTTCCCTAGACGACACTAACATGGAGTCCACTAGATTGGCAGTAACCCCCATGCCCAACATTTCACATCTTAAAATCATGGAGCCTCGCTCCCATATTCATCACATACCACAAGCACGGGGTACCAACGGTGTGTCCGGTGCCCTGTGAAGACAGTCATGGTCGCCCTACCTGGCACGACCCTGTCCCGAGAGAGAGCACCAACTCTCCCCCGTCACTAGTAATGCGGGCTCCAAGCTAGTATCGGCCTAGGTAATCAATAATGCCCTTTCCCATACAAGGGTAGAGTGGTTGCGCATGTAAGGTTGGGACAGTCGACAAATCTTAAATCTAATCCGTCTCTGTAAACAACACTTTTATCAAGCCTCGGTACACTACTTCTCCACCAAGTAGTGACCTAGTTCATCATCATCTCCCAGGGGCATCAGTGGCACCCTCTGGGGCTGCTAGCAAGTATGTCAAACCGCACTTGTTTCTTTCCATGCATAACCCTGACCCGCTTTGCATAGCAACTACTTTAGCATCATATCTACTCCCACCGGCATAACCCTCATAAGAAGGTAGGGTCATGCACAATGCAAGTATCAGCGAGGAAGTACGGTGGCAAACCATCAAAGTGGTTACCACCTCATCATGATTCCATTGCAGCAACAATATGGTGCTATATGACATGCATAAAAAGGGTTTCATAGACATGGTCAAAGGGCTGCTTGCCTGTTGTAAGAAAGTCTTCGAGGTCTTCAAATATCTCTGGTCCAACTCCGAGCATTCCGTCTAGTTCGTCAACTATCATCGAAAGCAAGCATAATAAGCAACACAAGAAGGCAGAAAATAAAAGCGCTCCAAAAATATTAATTTGACTTTTCTAGGACATCCCTGGTTATATGAAAAATAACCAGAGTGGGTTCATTGGAATTGGATCAGTGGATACCTCTGAACATTTCAATATGATGGAATCAAGGGGTTTACGGGTTTGCAAGAAGTGTACAGAAACATGTCTTTGAAAAATGAGCAAAGGTACCCATTTAACAAACCATGATTTTAGAAGCATCTAGGAGTTGGTTTCCTTTGGATTTGGAGTTCAAATGAATATTCTATGGATTTGCAAAGTTGACAAATATGAAGAAATGGCTCATTATTTTGTGGGGTACAGAAAGTATTAAGAAAAATGTTCATAAACTAAGTTATGAACGTAGAAGCATCTAGGAATTTGAATCATGGCATTTGGATCAAATTTGAGCCCTCTGTGATTTTCTAAAGTTCATCACAAAGAATAGGAAAAATAGGATCTGATAAATATTTGTGAAGAAAAGGTCTCTGGAAAAATGTGCATGTTGCACCTACAGGTAGATCATGATTTATAGAGTCACTAGAAATTTGAATCATCAAATTTGGACTTAATATGAATATTCTATGGATTTTACCAGTCCACAGAAAAAGAAAAAGAAAAGGAATTTACCTAAATGGGCTGGATCTAGGGAGGCAGCAGCGTGCACTGGGCGAGACTTAGCGGGGCAGCGCACTGGGCCTGGCCCAGCCTCTCGCGCGCGCCCGCTGGGAGGCCACGTCGAAGGCGGCCTCGCGGAATACGCCTCCACTTAAACGGAGGGGCCCGCTGACGGGAGTCAGCGACCTGGGTCCACCTGAGGGTTCGTCTCCCTCCTCCCTGCATGCACGAAGGAGGCAGAGGAGGCGGGCCGAGCGCTGCCGGGCGCCTGCCCGGCGGCTCCGGTCACCTCCGGCGACGCCCAGCACACCGGCGGGCTCGGGAGAGACCGGCGCATCCGACGAGGTGTGCCACGACTGCGGGGGTGGCCGGACGCGAGCACCTCATCGGCCGCAGCAGCGAGGTCGGCGGTGGTGATGGAACTCGACAGCACGGCCATGGGAAGGAGAAGGAGAAGCACGGGAGAGGCTCGCGGTGGTGGTGGAGGTGCTCTAGCGCGGTCTAGAGGGGAGGAGGAGGGATGGTGGGCGCGAATTTAGGTGGAGGCCAACGGCAAGGCTCTGGCCTTGGTGGTGGATGGAGGGCACGAGGAGAGGTGTGGGTTGGTCCAGGGGATGCACGGGAGGAAGAGAGGGCCAAAGGAGTAGAGAGGGGGCTCGGGGGTGGCCATAAGTAGCTGACCCGCGGTTCACCGTGGACGCGGCGCATGGGTGGTCAGCAACGGCTCGGGAGGCAGGAGAGAGGGCGAGGACTTGTCTCAAGCGTTAGTGGGGGTGGAGTAGGGTGCCAGAAGAGATAGGAGGAGCGGGCGAGCTCGGGTGGAGCCACGAGCTCGCACACGCATTGGCGGGCTCAGGCGGCTCTGGGCACGTGGCATGGGCAAGACAAAGGGGGAAAGGAGGGGGCCAGCGCGGTGGCGTGTTGCGGACGTTGAGGCACATCGACTGGCACGAGGGGGAGGCTCGAGGTGGACGGGAGCGCCGTGTCAACGGTCAGGAGCGCGGTAGCATGCTCCAGAGCGCGTCTTTGGCCGGCATGCGCGGATTTTCTGCGCGCACTCGCGCGTCCACTTATGTCTGGCAGCTGCAGGGGGTATGGGCAAAAGTCGAGGAGAGCCTTGGATGCTCTGGAATGCCAAGGAGGGAGAGAGAGGCTGAGAGAGAGGGATAATGCTGCTCCCCACAGAAGAAAAATGGGGTTCTCCCCTCCTTCATCATTGCTTCCTCGGGCAGAAAAGCATCTAGGTGCTAGAGGGGAACTAGGATGGGTTGTGGTAAAAAGGTGGCTCAAGGAGATTAGTGGAAGAGGCTGGAGTTTGCATTTTGAAATTCTGCCTGAAGGTGTTTGATGTAGGTTTGGGCAAGTAGATGATTTCCATTTGTCATGAGACTCCACAGGGTGAAATGGCACATGCATATAGGGCCTTCCTCCCATTTTGAGCTCATTTGGGCAAAGTTTCCAATGCAACTTTTGTAAACCCTAGAATTTGGCAGAAATGAACTTGTGTAGATCTAGCTGATCAAATCACTTCTCCTTGATGCACCACTAGGTGTGGTGGCCTCATTTGGTCATGTGATCCTGCTCACAAAAGTTGGAATCAAGGAGAAAAAGTTGGTAATGTAGAATTGTTCAAATTTGATTCTGGTCAGAGAGGGTTTTGGGGCTCTTTGATCGAAGTTAACTTGTTCTCCAACTTGAGCCATTTGGTCTAGATGAATGATTAGACCAGTTGAGCATGTACACAAGATTTGAGAGCATTTGGACATGTTTGGCAATGTAAAGTTGCTCAAACTTCAAAATGGACAGATATGGTTTTGAGAGGGTTTCATGGGGTTATACTATTCTCCATGACATGATACTTGTCAAGATCATCAAACATGTCATATGTGACATGCCAGAATGTTCTTGGAATTTTTGGAGAATATTTCCTTTGTAAATATTTCAAAACTTGAATTATCCGTAAAGGGTTTCTGAGGGATTTGACCAATATTTTGAACATGACCATGTGTTGAAACTCTTATATATGGACAATATATGTCCACTGAGTTTCCCTAAATTTTCACAAATATTTTTAAAGCATTAAAATAATTTTTCCCTATTAAAGACCATTTCTGGCCTTAAGAAAAAGCTTTTAAATAAAATAGGAAAATATCTTTTAAAATTATATTTTTGTGGTTTCTGGATATCCTATATCTAATAGGAGTCAAATATATTTTTGGAAAGATTTTTACTGCCCTTAATTAAGTACTTGCGGTGCAAACCTCAATTCAGGGGTTTTTGGAAAACTAAATTTAGAAAATACTTTTTGGCCAAAATATTTTTATAAGAAATTATTTTTATGACCTACACACGTGGCATGATCATTGGGCAGAAGTTTTGGATCAAGGAGAAGGAGTATAAGAGTTGGAGGATTTATTTTATTTTTCGAGCACTTGCAAGCAACAGACAAAAACCAATCAAGGCAAGGTCCAAATCACTCAAAAGTTTTTGTCAGACCATATTTTATCATGATTGTTAGCTTAAGTGTAGTGGCAAGAAAATCAGGGTGTGACAGACCTACCCCCCTTACAAGAATCTCGTCCCCGAGATTCCCAAACTAGGCGCGGAAAGGGATACAAAAACTTTGATGTGGGGTGGTCTTCACGTCCTCATCGTTTCACCTTCCGGCGGTGCTCCTTTGATCCTTGAAGTACTTGAAGAGTCTAGGAGTGGATCTCTAATCTTGAAGGTTAAACCTAATTCTACAGGGTTGCAGTTGGTCGTGGAGATTGTAGCAAAAGTCTTTGTTGCTAGTTGGTTATCGAAGTAGAATCCTTGGTGTACCTTGTCTTGCCGGTCTTCAGTTGAGGAGAGATGAGAGGGAAAAGTAGCATAAAGGAGGGGGATGCCTAAAAAGGGGGTTCTATAGTGCAGGTGCAAACAACAAGTGCCGAAAGGGCCAAACACAGGCATTAAGATAAGGAAGGTGATATAGCCACGTACTTGTTGCCTAGGGCAAAAAGGGCGACTGATATCAAAACACAAACAAATAAAAAGAAGCAACACACAATCATGGTTCTATTCGAACCATCATACGGACTCGACTGCGCATAGGGGGTACACGACTTATCCTACCCTAGGGGTCCTCGGACTCAGTAGTCGTGCCTTGTGCCTCGTGCAGTCTTCCGGGTTTTCCTCAGGTGTTGCTACGTCTCTTGTAGTTGTTCGATGAAACGATCCCGGTTGAGCTTGAAGAGTCTTCAACAACTTCTCGCCTGTTGGAGTGATGGGGTGAAGGTGGCTCCTTGTAGCTGGCATTGACGTGGTCTCCCCTTGTCTTCTTAATCATGAAGATCCCTTTTGCCTTCTAAGGCGTCGAGTGTACCAGGTAGGCAATCCTTTATGTAATGACACTAACAAGGCATAGTAGAGGTCCAATCTGCCGGATATCTGTTGCCGATGTAAATCACCGAGAGCGGGGATGAAGAGAACCGTTTTCCTGCTCACTATAGTGAGGCGGACCAAATGGCTAGGTTCTCATCCACCGTGGTTGCCGATGCAACAATGAGAAGGACAGGGTTGCTCTACTAGCGATGTATATCATGATCTTGCATATCCTATGCCATGATCATCATAGGCTAAGGTCGCATCATCTTGGAGTAATGTCAAGGGTGTCACCATCTCCTGGGTCTTCAGGTCCTCATTCCTCGAGGATGTATCTTCTGTTGGTATCATCTTGTTGTGATGTCGCCAATCTTGTGTTCAGGAGATGTGGGTGAATGTCTGGCAAGGCATCTTCCTTCTAGATTATCCACGAGGATTACAAGGAATCCAGTGGTCAGGGGCGTAAGGATTATAGCGACCAAAGGTTTTTGAAGGGGAAGAGGTTGATGGGGAAAGTGTACCTTAATTTTCGAAAAACTGAGAAGGGAAGAGAAGTATAGACAGTTTTGTGAAAACGAGCGATAGTTTTGAAAATAGTTTTACCCTAACTAACGACCATGCTAACTAAGGCTTCCTACAATCAGGATGGCTCTGATACCAGTTTCTGTGGGGACCCCGACTCATAAGTCGTGATCACCAAATGCACGTGTCTGATGATCCCAGAGATCAATGCTCACCGAACAAACAAGCTGAATAACAAGAGTCTTACATCCATACATACCGTTTTACACAAGTAGGACCATTATGGTCAAGTCTTGAGTATATCATCGCAGCGGAAATCTTCGTCGATAACTTGGACCCATGCCATCTGCCTTAACTCTACAGGCATTCTGACTGGGAAAGCATCCTAGCTCGCACGATCGTCACCAAATAACTATTCAATATGTCTTGTCTTTCATGCCTGGCCAATAAAATAACCAGTGGCAAGCCAATTAATACTTTGAATGTACTCGCAAACAACCCAAGGGTGATAACAGAATAATTATGCAAGGCACTACTGCTAATTTGGCATTTTTATGAAAGCTAGTTTTTCTCATGCAAGTATGATCAACAATTATCAAGGATATGAATGCGTCGCAACAAGTATTAGGAGGTTACAGACATCAACATCGAGAGAGAGTTATAAACAACTCATGCTCAAGCTCATCGTGACTTCCTCACGAATTACGTCAATAGATTTACCAAACCGTGGTGTTTGTCAGAAACATATGGACGTAGTCTAAGCAGCACCACCCAACTGTCCTTGACCGTGGACATGGCTATTCGAATAGTTTTACACTCTGCAGAGGTTGCACACTTTACCCACAAGATCCGGGGAACTTCCGTGTCATCCACGACCCGCGGTACCTCAAGTACCTGGGGTAAGCACCCGATCACTATCTTTCCCTAGACGACACTAACATGGAGTCCACTCGATAGGCAGTAACCCCCGTGCCCAACATTTCACATCTTAAAATCATGGAGCCTTGCTCCCATATTCATCACATACCACAAGCACGGGGTACCAACGGTGTGTCCGGTGCCCTGTGAAGACAGTCATGGTTGCCCTACCTGGCACGACCCCGTCCCGAGAGAGAGCACCAACTCTCCCCCGTCACTAGTAATGCGGGCTCCAAGCTAGTATCGGCCTAGGTAATCAATAATGCCCTTTCCCATACAAGGGTAGAGTGGTTGCGCATGTAAGGTTGGGACGGTCGACAAATCTTAAATCTAATCCGTCTCTGTAGAACAACACTTTTATCAAGCCTCGGTACACTACTTCTCCACCAAGTAGTGACCTAGTTCATCATCATCCCCTGGGGCATCGGTGGCACCCTCTGGGGCTGCTAGCAAGTATGTCAAACCACACTTGTTTCTTTCCATGCATAACCCTGACCCGCTTTGCATAGCAACTACTTTAGCATCATATCTACTCCCACCGGCATAACCCTCATAAGAAGGTAGGGTCATGCACAATGCAAGTATCATGAGGAAGTACGGTGGCAAACCATCAAAGTGGTTACCACCTCATCATGATTCCATTGCAGCAACAATATGGTGCTATATGACATGCATAAAAAGGGTTTCATAGACATGGTCAAAGGGTTGCTTGCCTGTTGTAAGAAAGTCTTCGAGGTCTTCAAATATCTCTGGTCCAACTCCAAGCATTCCGTCTACTTCGTCAACTATCGTCGAAAGCAAGCATAATAAGCAACACAAGAAGGCAGAAAATAAAAGCGCTCCAAAAATATTAATTTGACTTTTCTAGGACATCCCTGGTTATATGAAAAATAACCAGAGTGGTTTCAATGGAACTGGATCAGTGGATACCTCTGAACATTTCAATATGATGGAATCAAGGGGTTTATGGGTTTGCAAGAAGTGTACAGAAACATGTCTTTGAAAAATGAGCAAAGGTACCCATTTAACAAACCATGATTTTAGAAGCATCTAGGAGTTTGTTTCACAAGATTTGGAGTTCAAATGAATATTCTATGGATTTGCAAAGTTGACAAATATGAAGAAATGGCTCATTATTTTGTGGGGTACAGAAAGTATTAAGAAAAATGTTCATAAACTAAGTTATGAACTTAGAAGCATCTAGGAATTTGAATCATGGCATTTGGATCAAATTTGACCCCTCTGTGATTTTCTAAAGTTCATCACAGCAATAGGAAAAATAGGATCTGATAAATATTTGTGAAGAAAAGGTCTCTGGAAAAATGTGCATGTTGCACCTACAGGTAGATCATGATTTATAGTCACTAGAAATTTGAATCATCAAATTTGGACTTGATATGAATATTCTATGGATTTTACCAGTCCATAGAAAAAGAAAAAGAAAAAGAAAAGGAATTTACCTAAATGGGCTGGATCTAGGGAGGCAGCAGCGTGCACTGGGCGAGACTTAGCGGGCAGCGCACTTGGCCTGGCCCACCTCTCGTGGCGCGCCACCGGGAGGCCACGTCAAGGCGGCTCATGGAATATGCCTCCACTTAAACGGAGGGGCCCACTGACGGGTCAGCGACTGCGGGTCCACCCAGGGTCGCCTCCTCCTCCTCCCTGCGATGAAGGAGGCAGAGGAGGCGGGGCCGAGCGCTTGCCGGCGCCCGTTCCGGCGGCTCCGGTCACCTCCGGCGACGCCCAGCACACCGTCGGGCTCAGGGGAGAGCGGCGCATCCGACGAGGTGTGCCACGACCGCGGGGGTGGCCGGACGCGAGCACCTCATCGGCCGCAGCAGCGAGGCCGGCGGTGGTGATGGAACTCGACAGCACGACCATGGGAAGGAGAGGGAGAAGCACGAGAGAGGCTCGCGGTGGTGGTGGAGGTGCTCTAGCGCGGTCTAGAGGGGAGGAGGAGGGATGGTGGGCGTGAATTTAGGCGGAGGCCAACGGCAAGGCTCTGGCCATGGTGGTGGATGGAGGGCACGAGGAGAGGTGTGGGTTGGTCCAGGGGATGCACGGGAGGGAGAGAGGGCCAAAGGAGTAGAGAGGGGGCTCGGGGGTGGCCATAAGTAGCTGACCCGCGGCTCACCGTGGACGCGGCGCATGGGTGGCCGCGGCAACGGCTCGGGAGGCCAGGAGAGAGGGCGAGGACTTGTCTGCGGCGTTAGTGGGGGTGGAGTAGGGTGCCAGGAAGAGAGAGGAGGAGCGGGGCGAGCTCCGGGTGGAGCCACGAGCTCGCACACGCATTGGCGGGCTCGGGCGGCTCTGGGCACGCGCGGCATGGGCAAGACAAAGGGGGAAAGGAGGGGGCCAGCGCGGTGGCGTGTTGCGGACGTCGAGGCACATCGACTGGCACGAGGGGGAGGCTCGAGGTGGACGGGAGCGCCGTGTCAACGGTCGGGAGTGCGGTAGTATGCTCCAGAGCGCGTCATTGGCCAGCATGCGCGGCTTTTCCGCGCGCACTCGCACGTCCAATTATGTCTGGCAGTTGCAGGGGGTATGGGCAAAAGCCGAGGAGAGCCTTGGATGCTCTGGAATGCCAAGGAGGGAGAGAGGCTGAGAGAGAGGGATAATGCTGCTGCCCAGAGAAGAAAAATGGGGTTCTCCCCTCCTTCATCATTGCTTCCTCGGGCAGAAAAGCATCTAGGTGCTAGAGGGGAACTAGGATGGGTTGTGGTAAAAAGCAGGGCTCAAGGAGATTAGTGGAAGAGGCTGGAATTTGCATTTTGAAATTCTGCCTGAAGGATTTTGATGTAGGTTTGGGCAAGTAGATGACTTCCATTTGTCATGAGACTCCACAGGGTGAAATGGCACATGCAATTAGGGCCTTCCTCCCATTTTGAGCTCATTTGGGCAAAGTTTCCAATGCAACTTTTGTAAACCCTAGAATTTGGCAGAAATGAACTTGTGTAGATCTAGCTGATCAAATCACTTCTCCTTGATGCACCACTAGGTGTGGTGGCCTCATTTGGTCATGTGATCCTGCTCATAAAAGTTGCAATCAAGGAGAAAAAGTTGGTAATGTAGAATTGTTCAAATTTGATTCTGGTCAGAGAGGGTTTTGGGGCTCTTTGATCAAGTTAACTTGTTCTCCAACTTGAGCCATTTGGTCTAGATGAATGATTAGACCAGTTGAGCATGTACACAAGATTTGAGAGCATTTGGACATGTTTGGGAATGTAAAGTTGCTCAAACTTCAAAATGGACAGATATGGTTTTGAGAGGGTTTCATGGGGTTATGCTATTCTCCATGACAAGAACGCCAAGGCTGGTGGCTCCGGCAAGGAGGTTGCCCCTGACGCCAACCACCAGTCGGTGGCGGCCGCCGACAAGCAGGACAGCTCCGGCAAGCAGTACTGCAAGATCCACCGCACCAAGGGCCATGACCTCCAGAGCTGGAAGAAGGTCGAGCAGCTTGTCGAACAGCAGAGGGCTGAGTACGAGCGGCGCGACTAGGAGAAGGCCCAGGAAGGTGCTGGTGGAGCAAGCAAGAAACGTTCCGGCCGGGGAGGACGCCGCGGCAAGGCCAAGCAGCGGCAAGGAGATCGACCTCCCCGCGGCCGCGACAAGGATGAAGATGATGACGATGATGAAGACATGGAGGACGACGACGCCGATGAGCAGGAGTTTCAGAAAGCCACAGAGGTTCTTTGCGTTGACGGAGGTGCTTCCCTGCATACCTCCCACCGCCAACTCAAGCAATGGATGCGGGAGGTCAATGCAGCGGAGCCATCCGTAGAGTCACGCAAAACCTCTGAAGTGGTCCAAAGACGCCTATCATTTTTGATATTGAGGACCACCGATCGCATAACTGTGGTCGGGTGCTTGCCGATGTTGGTCTCTCCAACCATCCGCAACCTCAAGGTCACAAAATGTTAGTTGACGGCGGGGCCGGCTTGAATCTGATCTCCTCCGCGGTGCTCCAGAAGCTTCAAATCCCTGACAGCGAGCTCGAAGAGACCGGTACCTTCCAAGGAATCAATCCGGGAAGGAGCAAGCCAAAGGGGAAGATTACGTTGCCAGTCACATTTGGCAGCGAGCTGAACTTCAGGACAGAGAGGGTCACGTTTGACGTTGCCGATTTCCCATTGCCTTACAATGGGATACTTGGCCGACCAGCACTCGCCAACTTCATGGCGGCCTCTCACTACGCCTACAACCTACTCAAGATGCCAGGCCCGAGAAGCGTCATCTCTGTCCATGGCGACAAGAAGGATGCCCTTATCTGTGCCGACAAGATCTACCGGGATGCAGCAGCCGCGGCAGCATCGCCCAACACTTGCCGCTGAAGCTCCCGGGGGGAAGAAGACCAGGTCCAAGTCCGGCAAGGTCTCTGATGCTCACTCCGGCAAGCGCACCTCTTCGGAGTGCTGCGCTACCGTTGAGGACGCACCATCGAGCTCCACCGGCAAGTGCAAGAAGATGGTGGCTCCGCCGAAGACCAAGAAGGTGCCCGCCGAGGAGGACGGCGCTGGTGGTACCTTCACCATCAGTGCCTCTCTCGACCCGAAATAGGAAGGCGCGCTCGTTGCTTTCCTGCGGGTGAATGTCGACGTGTTTGCATGGCAACCGTCTGATATCCCCGTGTTCCTGTGAAAGTGATTGAGCACCGCCGGCCGCTTGTCCTCACGCGCCCGTCAAGCAAAAAGTCGAAGCAAGCGGTGGAGCGCCAAGAATTCATAGCCAAAGAGATCAAGAACCGGAAGCGGCAGGCCTTGTCGAGGAGTGCTCCATCCCACGTGGTTGGCCAATCTCGTAGTCGCAAGAAAGCAAATGGGAAATGGAGACTTTGTATTGACTTCACGGATGTTAATAAAGCTTGTCCCAAAGATCCATTTCCCTTGCCGCGCATTGACCAGATTGTTGACTCCACGGCTGGATGTGATTTGCTTTCGCTTCTTGATGCATACTCGTGGATACCATCAGATCTTCATGGCTGAGGAAGATGAAGAGAAGACCGCATTCATCACACCATGTGGCACATATCGTTTCACACGGATGCCTTTCGGTTTGAAGAATGCTGGTTCAACATTCGCAAGGGTAGTCCATGACGCTTTTGAGCCGCAAATGCACGTAAATGTTAGAAGCCTACATGGATGACATAGTGGTCAAGAGCAAGGACAAAGCAACTCTGGTTCAAGATTTGGACGAGACCTTTGCGAATCTGCGCAAGATCAACCTCAAGCTTAACCCCGAGAAGTGCGTGTTTGGAGTCCCTTCCGGCAAGCTTCTCGGGTTCTTCGTGTCTCAAATGAGGGATTGAAGCTAATCCCGACAAGATCAAGGCCATTGAGCAGATTGAAGCACCAAAGCGCGTCAAGGATGTACGAAGACTTGCGGTTGCATGGCTGCTCAAGAGTTTATTTCTAGGTCTGCTGAGCGCGCCCGCCATTTTTCAAGATTTTGAAAAGGCAGGTCCAAAGAAAATGGACTCGAAGCGGAGGCTGCGCCGCAGGACTTTAAGAGATACTGCCCTCCACTCCAACACTTGTCGCACCTAAGCCACAAGAGAAGTTGCTGCTATACATAGCGGCAACCAATCAAGTGGTTAGTGCTGCGTTAGTGGCGGAGAGGGAGGCGGATGACGAGCCAGCAACCGCGGCAAGCACATCCAGCGACAAGCTCTGGTCCCGACAAGGACGAGTCCGCGAAGACGCATGACCAGATACAGAAAAGGATGGTGCAGCGCCCAGTCTACTTTGTCAGTTCCCTCCTGCAGGGGGCTAGATCGAGGTACTCTGGTGTGCAGAAATTGCTTTTCGGCCTCCTCATGGCCTCGAGAAAGCTGCGCCATTACTTCCAAGCACATGAGATCACAGTTGTCACTCGCTTTCCGCTGAAGAGGATACTGCAGAATCCAGAAGCGACATGCAGGATTGTCGAGTGGGCACTGGAATTGTCAAGCTTTGGTCTCAAGTTTGAAAGCACATCAACTATCCAAAGCAAAGCATTGGCAGAATTCATAGCAGAATGGACGCCAACACCAGATGAAGAGATTCCGGAGACGAGCATTCCCGTCAAAGAAGCAAGCAAAGAGTGGCTGATGTACTTTGATGGTGCCTTCTCGCTGCAAGGCGCCCGGTGCGGCGTGCTGCTCATCGCACTCCACCGGAGAGCACCTCAAGGCACGTCGTCCGGATGCACTTTCCCAAGGAGCAAGCGACAAACAATACTGCAGAGTATGAAGGTTTGCTTGCCGGTCTCGTGGATCGCAGTGGACCTTGGGATCAAGAGCTTATTGTCGGGGTGACTCGCAACTCGTCGTCCGCCAAGTCAATAAAGATTACGAGTCCGTTGATGGAAGCCTACGTTGATGAAGTGAGGAAGCTGGAAGAGCACTTTGACGGCCTGCAAATGGAACATGTTCCAAGAGCTCAGAATGATATTGCTGACGGCCTGTCAAAGTGCACTGCACTTAAGTTACCTGTGGAACCAGGGATCTTTGTGCTCAAGCTGACTCAACCAACCGTAACACCATCAACCGGACAAAGCAAGAAGAGGAAGTTGGCCTCTGGTGACTACTTTCCGACAGAGCTTCCCGAAGCCATCGGTAAAGGTCCCCAAGATCAACACCAACAATGCCGAGGAGCAGCCTGCTCCAATGCACCCTGTGGTTTGTTTCGTTGAAGCAGACGCCCCGACAAGTTTTGCTCCGCAAGCTTGTCGGGAGCATCAAGCTCCGGGGCCGCAGGCTCTGCCGTGGAAGCTGATGTTCCGCAGCAGCAGATGTTCCTTTAGTCCTTGTTGTCGAGCCACAAGCTCCAAAGATGGGCGCAGCAGATTGTCCATTTCCTTCAGACAGAGAACTTCCCAAGAGCAGGAAGAAGCGGAAAGAGTAGCCCGGCAGTCAAGTATGTACCATTTTGTCGACAGATACATCGCATGTAAGAAGACTCAACGGTGTGAAATTGAAGTGTATTCCTGTGGAAGATGGATGAAGCTGTTGGCGAGATACATGGAGGCATATGTGGTCACCACATTGGCGAAAGAGCACTTGCCGCAAAGCTTTCCAAGCAAGGTTTCTTCCGCCGACAACCCTCCAGGATGCAATCGCACAAGTAACCAAGTGTGAAGCGTGCAGTTCCATTCCAAACAGATACACCAGCCAGCTCAAGCTCTCCAGACGATCCCTTTATCACGCCATTTCGGTGCGGGGCTCGACATCCTCGGCCCCTTCCCCGAAGTTGCCGGGGCTTTGAGTACTTGTACGCCGCCATCGACAAGTTCACAAAGTGGCCGGAAGTGGAAGCAGTGAGGAAGGTGACAAGACAACAAGATCAAGTTCTTCAGTCAATTGTTTTCGTTTGAATCCCTAACCGGATCATCACCGACAACGGCACACAATTCACGAGTTGCACCTTCATGCAAGACGTCCAAGACCTTGGCGCCAAGGTCCGCTTTGCTTCGCTTGCTCACCCGAGAAGCAACGGTCAAGCGAAGAGGGCAATGCTGAAGTGCTGCGCGGGCTCAAGACCGTAACTTTTGACAGCTGCACAAGTGCGGAAGAAACTGGATCGAGGAGCCGCCGGTGTTTCTTTGGTCGATCAGACGACGCCAAATCGAGCCACCGCCGACACCCTTTGCTCTAGTCTATGGAGCAGAGGCAGTTCTCCCCACGGAACTCGTATACGGATCGCCTCGAGTGCTCGCTTATGATGAGCTTGAGCAAGAGCAGTTGCGACAAGATGACACGCTGCTCCTTGAGGAGGATCGTCTTCAGCAGGCGAGCCGCCGCTACTGACAAGCTCTGCGTCGCTACCATAGCCGCAGGGTTAATGCGAAGTCTCGAGGAAGGCGACCTTGTTCTTCGGGCGCGCTCAGTCCGCCAAGAATTCAAACAAGTTGACACCGAAGTGGGAAGGCCCTTATCGGGTGAAACGAGTCACTAGGCCCGCGCTGTCCGCTTTGAGACCGAAGATGGCATTCCGGTGAGCAACTCCTGGAACATTGAGCATCTTCGTAAGTTTTACCCATAAGGCGCGGTTGTCGGAACCCGTTCAAGCAACCACCTTTTGTACAAGTCTTGCCGCAGCTTGCATGTAATCCTTTGTACAAAGCAAGCAGACCCGATGCATCAAGAAAAGCTCATGTGTTGCGCACAACTTGTCAAGTTCATGCTTTCATCAATTTATTGCATGCTTTGGCTAACACTTTGTGCAGGAACCACACCCGTAAGCGTAATCGAGCCGCTAGGCTCCATAACGTTATTTCCTCTTCTTTTCTTTTCTCAAAGAAAGGAAGGCTCCCTCGCACAAGTTAACCAGGGGGAAGGAGGAGATAATACTATGGACCAGGCGCCGCTCGAGGAAGTTTCACCTCATCGGGAAGCAAGAGATGTAAAAGCTAAGTTGCTAGAGTTTGAGCAATCAATTTTTAAATTTTAAGTTATCTTCCTCGAATGATAGTACTTTGTATGGAGAACTCCAGCAGAGGAACCAAATCAGGATCGGTCGCGCCTTACTTTGTTTCGAGTCCGCTCAACAACTTAAGTGAGCTGCGGCTAGTCCGCGACAAGGTTGCTTGTCGGTAGCGACCCGCCAAAGATTGCTGAAGTTCCTTACTCGGGCCATGCGGCAAGGGTGCTCGCACCGCAAGTTTCCTAAAAGCGAGGGGCAATAACATACAAAGCCAAGAGTCGAGTAAAGGAAGTAACATAGCAAATGTTGCCCAGAGTAAAGTTATATTACAAAAATAACTTACTGCGGCACTGGCTAAATCGTTCTCAGAACTGAAATAACAACGAAGAGGAGAAGAAGGGCGAGCCGGCACCCAAGCCCCGGCAAGCCAGGGTTGCCGGGGGCTGCGGCAAGCCAGAGTTGCCGGGGGCCGCGGCAAGCCAGAGTTGCCGGGGGCTGCGATATCAGATAAGCCCTTCGTCCCTTTTCAAGCATCCCATTTTCATTAAAAACATTCTACTCGGATACAATCCGTGGGGAATGAAAAACATGAAAGAGAGGATTACAAGTTTTAAATGCGGATAAGGCCCGAAGGCTTACAAATTAAAAAGATAAGATGCCCGTAATCCTTTTCCTGTCCCTCTTTTCAGGAGGTAGGTCAAGGAGGCGAGAAGGGCAAAAGAAACGCCTAGGCGAGCTACAGGCGCCAGAAGGCACCAGGAGAACATCCCGGGAGCTTCCCGAGGGCTTGACGGAGATGGCAGCGCCGGAAGCGGGGCTCGAAGAGGGGCGACAGGACGTCAGCACGCTGTCGAGGGCACTACGCCCTCGTACTCTGACTTGAAGGCCTTGTCGCCATCCCTCTTCCCCTTCCGCAGCCTCCCTACGCCAGTCGCCCAAGGAGACGACCTGGGAGTTCAAGGAGCCGGGCGACGCGGATGATGGGGTCGCCGGTGACGACGCAAGCGGGCGGCCGACAATTAGTCGGGCCCGCTACTCGCCGTCCGCTGCCGCTCTCCTCCTCGCCACTCTCGCCGAGGGGGAATCTTCCCTGTCGGAGGAGCTATCCACGCAGCACTTCGCCCGAGTACCGAGATCCTCAAGACCTTGACGGAGAGGAGATCACCCTCCATTAACTTAAAATGGAGGGTAAACCCCGCCCTCAGGCTGTGGATGCGAGTGAACGTCTTCCACCCACGATCAAGATACATCACATTAGGGGCTGGGAATACAACACGGACTCGCATGCCGCTGATTCCACAGCCCCTCATGTGCAGTCTCAATGTCTCGGGCGGATCCGACTCCATCGCGCTCGCGAACGGAGCTGGAAGCCGGAGGCGACGGCGCTGGCGCCCGGGCGCCTGACGAAGAACTCGCAAGGGTCGTCCCCTGTATGGACCGCCGCAGGGAGGGGAACCGCCGGAGGAAGCGGAGATGGCGCGCCGCCCCGTCCGCCTCTTCCCCGAGCGCCTCGACCTCGTCCACGACCTCGCCCCCTCCCTCTTCCTCTTGTGGCCGGTTCTGCCACCCCGGGCGTGGGGTTGGGAGGGGAGCGCTGTCTAGCGGCGACCCTCGCCGCCACCGATGAAGAACCAAGGTTCCTTTTCTCCATGACGAATGAGAGAAAGGGGAGCAGAAACTGAGGAAAGGAGGAGATGGGAGAGTGCAGGCTTCTGCGCTCCCCTTCCGCTCTTTTTAAGGAAGCAAGGTGGGGCCTCGACCGCCCCGCTCGACAAATCAGGGCATAGGAAGAGCAGGGAATCGGGGCCGACCTGCTGCCTCTACTCGTAACGGCCCAGTTTTCCACTTCCACCGTCCGCGACCCCAAGAGCATGGGAACCACGTGGCGGGGATGCAGAACTGAGGCGATGGGTGAAGCGACCCCGCACGCCGCCCACTTCCCTCACGACGCCGCAATTGACGCTGCGTGCTACGGGGAACGCGCGGATCTGGAGTGGGTTTGGTTTGGACCTGTGCCGCTGCGTGCGTGCCTGTTTTGAGCCTGGCCCAACAGCGCTCGGCACCGTGTATGGCCCAGACCCGGGGGCTCCTATCGGTGTACTAAAGTAGGGGTACCTTAGTACCCCGAACTTGTGCACGGGCAGTCGCAGCGTCCCCGTGGCAAGCCTCGCCGGGCGTCCGCCAAGACCCTCCGCAGCCTTTTAGAAGACAAGACCCCGACAAGAGGAGCTTGCCGGGAAGGCCTCTCTAGGCACGAACAAGGCCCGGCAAGAGGAGCTTGCCGGAAGGCCACCTGTGCACGCAGAAGACAAGGCCCGGCAAGAGGAGTTTGCCGGGAAGACTCGGAGCGCGACAAGTCTCCGGGCGTGACAAAGATTCGGCCGCGGCAAGGCACTTGCCGCGGCATGCAACTTCTCTCCGTCTCCGCTCCAGCTCACCCAGCGACGTGTCGCCACGGGTCCATTCCATGGGCGCGTGTCGAGAGGCTGTGCAGCCAGCAGAGAGCAGCGATAAGCGGCGCTGACAAGCTCGCCATCGTGGCGAGCGGAGGCGCACCTGACGGTCTCTGTTACACTGTTTGGGCGACAATGACGGGCATTTATTGCTTTTGTCCCTTGTCGTCAGAGTTAGGTATTTGGCACTCGCATAATCGTTCAAGTAGGTGTACCAACTCCTGTTTTTACATTTGTACCCTCGTCTATGTTCCCACCTGTCGGGGACCCCTTGAGCATATAAAAGGAGGCCCGAGTGCAACATAGAAAGGGTTCGGTTCGGCAGGTTCGGTTCGCAGGGTCCGGAAGGTTCGGCTGGTTCGGTTCATTCGACTGGCCATAGACTAGACACACTCAAGCTAGGTTTTGTAGCCCACATTGCTCCCTAGCAAGAATAGAATAGATCAAGCAAGCAGCAGTAGGAGTTTTATCTCTTCGGAGAGCTCCGAAGCTGGGTAAACTGCTCGTGTGCATCGCCTCGATCCGCTGTGCGATCTCCGCCCCCCTCCGAACCACAAGGGGCCCGGTCCGCCGGCCCCATAGGTGTCCGCGGGTACGATCAGCCTCCCCGACATGGGTCCTCGGACTTATTAGTCATGCCTTGTGCCTCGTGCAGTCTTCCGGGTTTTCCTCAGGTGTTGCTATGTCTCTTGTAGTTGTTCGATGAAACGATCCCGGTTGAGCTTGAAGAGTCTTCATCAACTTATCGCCTGTTGGAGTGATGGGGTGAAGGTGGCTCCTTGTAGCTGGCGTTGACGTGGTCTCCCCTTGTCTTCTTAATCATGAAGATCCCTTTTGCCTTCTAAGGCGTCGAGTGTACCAGGTAGGCAATCCTTTATGTAATGACACTAACAAGGCATAGTAGAGGTCCAATCTGCCGGATATACTGTTGCCAGTATCGTCACCGAGAGCGGGGGATGAAGAGATCCGTTTTCCTGCTCACTATAGTGAGGCAGACCAAATGGCTAGGTTCTCATCCACCGGTGGTTGCCGATGCAACAATGATAAGGACAGGGTTGCTCTACTAGCGATGTATATCATGATCTTGCATATCCTATGCCATGATCATCATAGGCTAAGGTCGCATCATCTTGGAGTAATGTCAAGGGTGTCACCATCTCCTGGGTCTTCTGGTCCTCATTCCTCGAGGATGTATCTTCTGTTGGTATCGTCTTGTTGTGATGTCGCCAATCTTGTGTTCGTGGAGATGTGGGTGAATGTCCGGCAAGGCATCTTCCTTCTAGATTATCCACGAGGATTACAAGGAATCCAAAGTGGTCGTGGGCGTAAGGATTATAGCGACCAAAGGTTTTTGAAGGGGAAGAGGTTGATGGGGAAAGTGTACCTTAATTTTCGAAAAACTGAGAAGGGAAGAGAAGTATAGACAGTTTTTTGAAAACTAGCGATAGTTTTGAAAATAGTTTTACCCTAACTAACGACCATGCTAACTAAGGCTTCCTACAATCAGGATGGCTCTGATACCAGCTCTGTGGGGACCCCGACTCATAAGTCGTGATCACCGAATGCACGTGTACAGTGATCCCAGAGATCAATGCTCACTGAACAAACAGAAGCTGAATAACAAGAGTCTTACATCCATACATACCATATTACACAAGTAGGACCATTATGGTCAAGTCTTGAGTATATCATCGCAATGAAATCTTCGTCGATAACTTGGACCCATGCCATCTGCCTTAACTCTACAGGCATTCTGACTGGGAAAGCATCCTAGCTCGCACGATCGTCACCAAAGAACTATTCAATATGTCTTGTCTTTCATGCCTGGCCAATAAAATAACCAGTGGCAAGCCAATGAATACTTTGAATGTACTCGCAAACAACCCAAGGGTGATAACAGAATAATTATGCAAGGCACTACTGCTAATTTGGCATTTTTGCCGAAAGCTAGTTTTTCTCATGCAAGTATGATCAACAATTATCAAGGATATGAATGCGTCTGCAACAAGTATTAGGAGGTTACAGACATCAACATCGAGAGAGAGTTATAAACAACTCATGCTCAAGCTCATCGTGACTTCCTCACGAATTACGTCAATAGATTTACCAAACCGTGTTGTTTGTCAGAAACATATGGCCGTAGTCTAAGCAGCACCACCCAACTGTCCTTGACCGTGGACACGGCTATTCAATAGTTTTACACTCTGCAGAGGTTGCACACTTTACCCACAAGATCCGGGAACTTCCGTGTCATCCACGACCCGCGATACCTCAAGTACCCGGGGTAAGCACCCGATCACTATCTTTCCCTAGACGACACTAACATAGAGTCCACTCGATTGGCAGTAACCCCCGTGCCCAACATTTCACATCTTAAAATCATGGAGCCTCGCTCCCATATTCATCACATACCACAAGCACGGGGTACCAACGGTGTGTCCGGTGCCCTGTGAAGACAGTCATGGTCACCCTACTGCACGACCCGCCCCGAGAGAGAGCACCAACTCCCCCGTCACTAGTAATGCGGGCTCCAAGCTAGTATCGGCCTAGGTAATCAATAATGCCCTTTCCCATACAAGGGTAGAGTGGTTGCGCATGTAAGGTTGGGACAGTAGACAAATCTTAAGTCTAATCCGTCTCTTTAAACAAAACTTTTATCAAGCCTCGGTACACTACTTCTCCACCAAGTAGTGACCTAGTTCATCATCATCCCCCCAGGGGCATCAGTGGCACCCTCTGGGGCTGCTAGCAAGTATGTCAAACCACACTTGTTTCTTTCCATGCATAACCCTGACCCGCTTTGCATAGCAACTACTTTAGCATCCTATCTACTCCCACCGGCATAACCCTCATAAGAAGGTAGGGTCATGCACAATGCAAGTATCAGCGAGGAAGTACGGTGGCAAACCATCAAAGTGGTTACCACCTCATCATGATTCCATTGCAAAGAATAAAGATGGTGCTATCTCGACATGCATAAAAAGGGTTTCATAGACATGGTCAAAGGGCTGCTTACTGTTGTAAGAAAGTCTTCGAGGTCTTCAAATATCTACGGTCCAACTCCGAGCATTCCGTCTACTTCGTCAACTATCGTCGAAAGCAAGCATAATAAGCAACACAAGAAGGCAGAAAATAAAAGCGCTCCAAAAATATTAATTTGACTTTTCTAGGACATCCCTGGTTATATGAAAAATAACCAGAGTGGTTTCATTGGAATTGGATCAGTGGATACCTCTGAACATTTCAATATGATGGAATCAAGGGGTTTATGGGTTTGCAAGAAGTGTACAGAAACATGTCTTTGAAAAATGAGCAAAGGTACCCATTTAACAAACCATGATTTTAGAAGCATCTAGGAGTTGGTTTCACTGGATTTGGAGTTCAAATGAATATTCTATGGATTTGCAAAGTTGACACAATTGAAGAAATGGCTCATTATTTTGTGGGGTACAGAAAGTATTAAGAAAAATGTTCATAAACTAAGTTATGAACTTAGAAGCATCTAGGAATTTGAATCATGGCATTTGGATCAAATTTGAGCCCTCTGTGATTTTCTAAAGTTCATCACAGCAATAGGAAAAATAGGATCTGATAAATATTTGTGAAGAAAAGGTCTCTGGAAAAATGTGCATGTTGCACCTACAGGTAGATCATGATTTATAGAGTCACTAGAAATTTGAATGATCAAATTTGGACTTAATATGAATATTCTATGGATTTTACCAGTCCACGTAAAAAAAGAAAAGAAAAGGAATTTACCTAAATGGGCTGGATCTAGGGAGGCAAAGAAGGCATCGGGCGAGACTTAGCGGGGCAGCATCTTTGGGCTGGCCTGGCCTAGCCTCTCGTGGCTCAGCTGGGAGGCCACGTCAAGGCGGCCTCATGAATACGCCTCTACTTAAACGGAGGGGCCCGGCCGACGGGTCACCGACCTGGGTCCACCCATTGGGGTCGTCTCCTCCTCCCTTGTGACAGAAGGAGGCAGAGGAGGCGGGCCGAGCGCTTGCCGGCGCCTGCCCGGCGGCTCGGCCACCTCACTCCGCCGACGCCCAAAGACACCGGGCGGGCTCTGGGGAGAGCGGCGCATCCGACGAGGTGCGCCACGACCGCGGGGGTGGCCGGACGCGAGCACCTCATCGGCCGCAGCGGCGAGGCCGGTGGTGGTGATGGAACTCGACAGCACGGCCATGGGAAGGAGAGGGAGAAGCACGAGAGAGGCTCACGGTGGTGGTGGAGGTGCTCTAGCGCGGTCTAGAGGGGAGGAGGAGGGATGGTGGGCGCGAATTTAGGCGGAGGCCGACGGGCAAGGCTCCGGCCATGGTGGTGGATGGAGGGCACGAGGAGAGGTGTGGGTTGGTCCAGGGGATGCACGGGAGGGAGAGAGGGCCAAAGGAGTAGAGAGGGGGCTCGGGGGTGGCCTTAAGTAGCCGACCTGGCTGCTCACCGTGGGCCTTGGCGCATGGGTGGTCACGGCAACGGCTCGGGAGGCCGGGAGAGAGGGCGAGGACTTGTCTACGGCGTTAGTGGGGGTGGAGTAGGGTGCCAGGAAGAGAGAGGAGGAGCGGGGCGAGCTCCGGGTGGAGCCACGAGCTCGCACACGCATTGGCGGGCTCGGGCGGCTCTGGGCACGCGCGGCATGGGCAAGACAGAGGGGGAAAGGAGGGGGCCAGCGCGGTGGCGTGTTGCGGACGTCGAGGCACATCGACTGGCACGAGGGGGAGGCTCGAGGTGGACGGGAGCGCCATGTCAACGGTCGGGAGTGTGGTAGCGTGCTCCAGAGCGCGTCTTTGGCCGGCATGCGCGGCTTTTTCCAGCGACTCATGGCGATCCACTTATGTCCGGCAGCTGCAGGGGTATGGGCAAAGCCGAGGAGAGCCTTGGATGCCTGGAACGCCAAGGAGGGAGAGAGAGGCCGAGAGAGAGGGATAATGCTGCTGCCCGTGAGAAGAAAATGGGGTTCTCCCTCCTTCATCATTGCTTCCTCGGGCGTAAAAGCATCTAGGTGCTAGAGGGGAACTAGGATGGGTTGTGGTAAAAAGGTGGCTCAAGGAGATTAGTGGAAGAGGCTGGTATTTGCATTTTGAAATTTTGCCTGAAGGTGTTTGATGTAGGTTTGGGCAAGTAGATGATTTCCATTTGTCATGAGACTCCACAGGGTGAAATGGCACATGCAATTAGGGCCTTCCTCCCATTTTGAGCTCATTTGGGCAAAGTTGCCAATGCAACTTTTGTAAACCCTAGAATTTGGCAGAAATGAACTTGTGTAGATCTAGCTGATCAAATCACTTCTCCTTGATGCACCACTAGGTGTGGTGGCCTCATTTGGTCATGTGATCCTGCTCACAAAAGTTGGAATCAAGGAGAGAAAGTTGGTAATGTAGAATTGTTCAAATTTGATTCTGGAGAATATTTCCTTTGTAAATATTTCAAATTTGATTCTGGAGAATATTTGATCCAGAAAGGGTTTCTGAGGGATTTGACCAATATTTTGAACATGACCATGTGTTGGAACTCTTATATATGGACAATATATGTCCACTGAGTTTCCCTAAATTTTCACAAATATTTTTAAAGCATTAAAATAATTTTTCCCTATTAAAGACCATTTCTGGCCTTAAGAAAAAGCTTTTAAATAAAATAGGAAAATAACTTTTAAATTATATTTTTGTGGTTTCTGGGTATCCTATATCTAATAGGAGTCAAATATATTTTTAGAAAGATTTTTACTGCGCTTAATTAAGTACTTGCAGTGCAAACCTCAATTCAGGGGTTTTTGGAAAACTAAATTTAGAAAATACTTTTTGGCCAAAATATTTTTACAAGAAATTATTTTTATGACCTACACACATGGCATGATCATTGGGCAGAAGTTTTGG
The DNA here is from genome assembly GCA_021605145.1 of Aegilops bicornis. NCBI lineage: Eukaryota > Viridiplantae > Streptophyta > Magnoliopsida > Poales > Poaceae > Aegilops > Aegilops bicornis. Next base: position 351,110,967 of record CM038672.1, read on the forward strand.
ATCAAGGAGAAGGAGTATAAGAGTTGGAGGATTTATTTTATTTTTAGAGCACTTGCAAGCAACAGACAAAAACCAATCAAGGCAAGGTCCAAATCACTCAAAAGTTTTTGTCGGACCATATTTTATCATGATTGTTAGCTTAAGTGTAGTGGCATGAAAATCAGGGTGTGACACCCGCTTGAGCGGTGTGCCGGACCAACCGTGTGGGGGTGCGACGCGAACACGGCAGGCTTTTCCTTTTGAACTCGTAACTTGTAAAATTTGGTACTGCTCCATGGCGCGATCGATAGATAGAAAATAATGATTTTTCCTACAGTATTGAGAAGTTTGGTCCTGGCGCCGTTCATGCATGGAGTACGTATGAAAATTATGAATTTGATGCGAAAGGTAAGATAATTACTGTAGTATCATATACTACTACATGGATTTGATGGAAAGATAAAAATACATACGGATCCATCAACGACATCCTCACGCTTCTAGTGCGCCGGGTCACCAACCGACGATGTGAGGAGCAGTGGCGTTAGCGGCGAGCTCAACATGCTTCAACAGTGTCGCCAAGGTTGCCCTGCGGTCCAAGAAGGCCAAAGATCCTATCGCCCTCCTCTTGCATGTAGTAGTCCTTGTGGATGATTTGGCGTGTAGACGTGGGTGATTATGTCGATGGTGTCTTGTCGCGCCAGCGCCGCGCAGCGAAAGCGCGACCGAGGTGGACATTCTCCGCTGACGGCGGTAGTCGCAGGGCCACCAAAGTGCATCGAAGAGGTTGTCACCATAGTGGCCGTTGAGGGTGGCGGGCATCGCAGAGCCCGGGCGCGTCGGCCGGAGGCTTACGCCAAAGTCGCCCATGAGCTTCTTGATGACGGTGAACTTGTCGAGGAAACCGACGAGGACCTCGCCGAACAAGGAGACGGTTGCCGCCCAGCGCCCTCGCCTCGGGCGGCCTCAAGCAATACTACCGGAGACGTTCCTCATTGCCGCCGCAGGCAGCGGCCGTGGACCATCCGGCACAGCTGGTTGATGCTCGCGCCATCGCCTCCATGGGTCTAGCTTAGCTTCTAGTCAATCGATCTTGCGATTCGAGTGATCACTCTTGCCCTTGGTTAGCATCCGTAGGTGCGTAGGATTTCGTACTACTCCTCGGCCCTCTACTGCACCTGCCTTTGGCTGTATGATAGGTGGGCCAGCCACCCCTGGGCCCATGTGTCATACACCCAAAGGCAGTTGCCGTAAGTCAATGAAGTTGCGCCCCCCTCCGTGCCAGTGCAGTATAGTCATCTCACCGGACCTCTAGTTGGGGCCAAACGAGAAAAGTTTGATGTTTACTGGTTTATTGGTCCCCTTTGCATTTTGCGCCAAGTTTGTACTAGTAGTAGGAGTACTAGAATTGTACTACACGTTTGTCAAATTATTACGTGTTGCTCCTCATAGTGAAGTGACAAGACCCCAAATGGAGAAGCTTGGTTTGTATGCGTCAGATCTAGATCCGACGGCTATTGGTGAAAGATGGGAGGCACAACATCATCACCAACTCAGGACCTGTTTGATTCGCAGGATTTTGAAAACGCAGGAATAGGACACGCAATATTACAAGTTTCAAACTGATATTACAAATGTTAGGAGTAATGCTGCACCTAGGAAGAGGGAATTACTAGGAAGTTTACGTAAGAACTTTTCGTTACTTTAGGTGGATGCAGCGTAATCGTGACAAACTAAAATCCACCGCCTCGACAAGTCACTAATGGGCAAATAAGTTTTCGAGTCTCCGCCACTTGATATTTCAAAACAAATTCAGCTTCATGGAGACTTTGTCATTTAGGCTTATACGTCATGGTGATCGGCACACCATTCATTGTTGCGCCAGAGAACGCCAAAACTCATTACCTTGAGCACACTTGCCTCTAGAACAAAGAACTCCGCCAATTTAATCTCAGATGTGCTGCCTCGGTAGTCGATCAAATCAATTTCTGTAAGATGGAGATCAAGGCATTCGATGAGATTGTTATAGTGCAGCACATTTTTCACTTTCGAGTCTTTTTTTATCTGCAAAAGAAGAGAACATATTAGAGCAGCTGGCTGAGATTGCCGTGTCATCAAGAGGTACCAATATCATTCGCTCATACGATAGGGTTGGCTGGCTAGTGATATTCTCTCTCTCTCTCTCTCTCTCTCTCTCTCTCTCTCTCTCTCTCTCTCTTTCTGTTTCCTCTCATTTAACTAGGAGCACGTGAAGAGCTTGGGCATTTGTTGCCTTCCACTATGTGGCCGATGCCATATTTTGCAAAAGTATGCCACATAATACGCATCAATGTCAAATCAAAAGATTTTGGCACGCTCTCGCGATGTGAGAGAGTTGGCACCGCTGTGCACACAGAACCACATGTATAAACAAATCAATCAAACCAACTACACCAACCTCTCACTCTCCCAAACAAGTGTTTTTTTTATTGCCTCAGTCCTCTCTCTCTCCCATGCAGTGTTTTTCATTGCGTGAGTTAATTTTGCACCGGAGCAAGGTAGGTGATCCAGATTGGGGCACCAGGTGAGCAATGGAGGGGCATCGATGCCAAATGCATCACAAGTGAATTTGGCACATGTTTTGCCCTACATAGCCCACTTTTATTCCCTCCGTCCCAAAATTCTTGTCTCAAATTTTTCTAAATACGGATGTATCAAGTTACATTTTAGTGTTAGATACATCTGTATCTAAACAAAAGTAAGACAAGAATTTTGGGACGGAGGGAATACTACCTCGTATTTAGTATAAAATTTTGACCATAGATTTACCTAAGAAAATGCCAATGCATGTCACTAAAAATTACATCATTTGAAATTATGTTCAAATACGAATCCAACGATATAATTCTTAGTGACATGCATTAACATTTTGTCAGTTAAATCTATGGTCAAATTTTGATACTACAAAATTGGAAGAGTAAACCAGGACGAAGGTAGTACTTGCTCTTAGGGTAACCAGAGAGTTACTGGAGTAGTCTAAGTTACTTTCCACTGTGACTAGCCTAGGCTACTATAGTAGTACAGCATAAAAATGATGCAGGTGATCACGTGAGAAAAAAATACTAAAAACATTTCTTTACATGCGATTGCATAGATGCAGTTTTGAACACTACACTTGTTATCGTAATTTGGGAAAATTACGTAAAAAATTGAGCTACGCTAGATTACCGCTTACTTATAGGAAAGAAGTTTCACCTCGATGAGTAGCTTCTCCGTGCACGGAAAGCATGTAAGGAATCCAACAACTTGATGCAGATTGGGGCCGATAGATTTTAGTGCTAAGATCTTCACTGTGCGCATGGACTGGGTCAAGCTTGTGGGAATCATATTCTAGAAGACGGTTGTAAATACATCAATAAGAAATTTAAAAATGTGAATTTCAAGAAGACGGAGAAGAAGATGAGTGATGTACCTGAACGATTACGGATCCTATAAAGAGTTCGGAGAATTTGGCAGATGAGTACACCAACGCTGTCAATTTCGGCGCGTCAATGACCCTGATTTTTGTTGGGCCTTCTAGATCCGATACAAGCAATCTCTCAAGGAAAGGCGCATCCTCAATGACCATAACGTGGAACAGCTGGAGTGATCTCTTCCCAATTAACGTCTTGTTGCGGGGCCAGCAAGACACATAAATCCATCGGAGATTCGTCGAGGCGATGTGGAGGCTAATGAACCTGTGCATCTGCTTAAGACGAAGGTACTCGAGCGCAGTGCAACTATGGAGCAGGTGCTCCATAGCCTTCTTAGAGATGACAACGTCGAAGAGGTCGAGCTACTTGAGTTGAGGGAGAAGAAGGGCGGGCGCGGCATTAATCTGGGGAAGATAGCAGGAGCTGAAGCCGACACGGCGCAGCATTGGCATGAGGCGGAGCGCAGACGGTGGTAGAGAGCGACATCGTCCAGCTTCAAAGCTGAGCTCCTCGAGTTGATCTAGGGCGGGGAATAAGAACCACTCGTCGAACTTGGGTTGGACCTTGCAGTTGGTACTGAACATGTGGATGTCAAGGCGTCTGGCTGGCCCAGGTGCGATGAAAGGATCTTGGAGACTGCGGCCATCCGTTTGCAATCCCCGTCGTAGAGGCAGCTGTCGACGGTGAGGTTGAGGGGGACGCAGCGCCAGAGGGGGCGCCACCGCCGGGAGAGCAGGGCGGTCCGCACGGCAGATTTGGTGGGGAGGAGGCCAATGATGACGAGCAGGATGTCGCCGGGGAGGCTGATGAAGTCTAGGCTCACCGGATGCGGTTTTGGCTCGAGCCGCCTCCGCTTGTTGGCTGCCTCGCCGTCCATCTCAACCGGCGGCGACGCCGGTGTACACGTGTGCTGGTGTGTGTTGTGTGCTGGGTGTGCGCGAGTGCGTCCTTCTGTCCATGCCGATGCGTAGTGGTGAATTGTGCGCGAGTGCATACTTCGCGCGCAAGAAGTTTGTCCTCAATGCGCCCTCAATTTACTAGCGTGCCGGGTGCTACCCCAAGTGGTTTCAACTTTGTTTCCTTCACAGCATGTCAGATGGGCCTCTAGTTTACTTATTTTCACCCACTGCCACATGGGCCAGCACACCAAGATACTGTAACACGAAATGACAACGCAGCATGTGGATTGGTTGACCGGTCATATAAACAATATACGGAGCTATACGCTGACACAGTGAGCGTATAATCCGTCGGTATAGAGAGTTCCGAGTGAGAGGGGAGGCCCGTGAGAGATAGCTTAGAGAGACAGAAAGAGCTACTCCCCCGTTCGATAATGTAGTTACAACATTTTTTTAAGTCAAACTTTTGAAACTTTGACCAAGTTTATAAAGAAATTACTTATATCTACAATACCAGAGATAAATGATAGTATGAAGTAAGTAGATGTTGTGATGAATCTAATGATTGTTCCAGATGTAAATGTTTTTCTCCACATATACCTGGTCAAACTTTTCTGAGGTTTGACTTTTCAAAACATCCATATGCTTATGGACGTGATAGAGTCCCTAACGAGTGAGAGAGAGAGAGAGTGAAAAAAGTGTGTGTGCATGTGTGAAAGAGACATGGACAACACACGATAAAAGTAGAGAAAAAGCGTGTGTGTCTTATGCAAACATATCACACATGCATCTTCGACAACGGAGGCAAGGTGATGAGATAGTGTGTGGTTGTTTGGAACCGAGAGAGGAAGACCCCTAGCACATGGCCAAGAGGGGTCTCGCAAACAAGGGAGAGAGGTCGAGAGAGACGTACGGAGAAAATGCAGACATGGGGAGGAGAGAGTGTATGTTTGTCATAGAGAGATCCCCTGGAGATCCTGATGGGACTACATGGGTGGGAGATCGAGTGACAAGGTGTGTGCGCAATAGAAGATGCCCCGAGAGATATCGAGATAGACGTATGGATGGAAGGAGACAAAACGTGTGTTCCTGATGGCTAGTAAGAGATAATCATACTTAGGAGGGGGGGGGGAGTGCTTGCACCTATGGCCTTGTTTGGATACTCTAATTCAGTTAGAGGTTAGAGTTAGATTCTAACCCTGAACTAACCCTGAACTAACTCTAAGTAAAGAGGTGTTCGGATGGCAGGGTTAGATGGAGCGCGGATATGGCGAGGCACCTTCACGGCAAAGGCGAGAGGGAGGGAGGAGAGGACGAGAAGCTTCGAGGAAGTGGGGAGGATCTGCATGGGGAGAGCGAGAGAAAAAGTGTTTATTAGTGGTCCCGAGAAGAACTAACCCAAATAAGCACCGCTTGGATGGGTTAGTTTTTTGATGGGTTAGATGCATCTAACCTAAACTAACCCTCCTGTTTGGATCTTTTGGGTTAGTTGACTCCAAACTAACCCAAACTAACTCTAACCCATGGATCCAAACAGAGCCTATGATGGAGTGAGGGATTATGGTACTTAGGGGGCGCGTGTCACATGGAGAGAGAACAAGGCCGAGAGTGTTGGATGGGTCTATATGTATAGCGCGAAGTAGACATGTGTATGTGTGAACCAAAGTGAGATATAAGGCCGCTTTGGCTTGCGCCATGAGCATCTTTTATGCGGGTCTGGGTTGTCGCTGGATTTCATGCATGCTTGTTTGGTTGCTACCATGTGAAAAAGAAAGCCCGCCTGGGCTGGGTTCCCTTGCACTTTAATTAGCCTGGCTGAACTCCAGACACTGCAAGTAGCTTGGCCCAAGCGACCGATTTCGATCGCCTGGCAGTGCCTGGTCGTGCGGCCACGAGGCTAAAAGCAACATGGATGGATATTAGCATTAAATAATTGATGCATGGATTGATTGATGGGACGTTGATGCTTTGCCCGCCTGTGCATGACCCAAACGCTTCAAAGATCACACAAGCCCGCTGTGCAGAAATATTTTACATCTCACGTCCACACCAGGCATTACCGGCCATCAAGGCATGAGGGTCAGGTCACGAACCAAACTGACCAATAAAGTTTGAGAGAGATTGAGGAGCCCCGATGAGGGAGTCCTGGATTAAGGGGTGTCCGGATAGCCGAACTATCACCGTTGGCCGGACTCCTGGACTATGAAGATACAAGATTAAAGACTTCATCCCGTGTCCGAATGGGACTTTCCTTGGCGTGGAAGGCAAGCTTGGCGATACGGATATGTAGATCTCCTACCATTGTAACCGACTCTGCGTAACCCTAACCCTATCCGATGTCTCTATAAACTGGAGGGTTTTAGTCCGTAGGACGAACAACAATCATACCATAGGCTAGCTTCTAGGGTTTAGCCTCTCTGATCTTGTGGTAGATCCACTCTTGTACTACCCATATCATCAATATAAATCAAGCAGGAGTAGGGTTTTACCTCCATCGAGAGGGCCCAAACCTGGGTAAAAACATCGTGTCCCTTGTCTCCTGTTACCATCCGCCTAGATGCACAGCCTGGGACGCCTCTACCCGAGATCCGCCGGTTTTGACACCGACATTGGTGCTTTCATTGAGAGTTCCTCCGTGTCGTCATCCTTAGGCCCGATGGCTCCTCCGATCGTCAACAACGACGTGGTCCAGGGTGAGACTTTTCTCCCCGGACAGATCTTCATATTCGGCGGCTTTTGCATGGGCCAATTCACTTGGCCATCTGGAGCAGATCGAAAGCTACGCCCCTGGCCATTAGGTCAGGTTTGGGAGTTTGAACTACACGGCAGACATCCGCGGAGACTTGATCTTCGACGGATTCGAGCCACAGCCAAGCGCGCCGCATTGTCTCGATGGGCACGATCTAGCTCTGCCGCCGAACAGTGCCCTGGATTTCGCACCAGCGTCCGCTCCGACCATTAGCTCGGAGCCGACTCCGCCGATCGAGGACGAGTGGCTGGACACCGCCTCGGGGGCTACGATCTCTACGGTGATTGAGCCGAACTCCATCCCTGTCCTTTGCGAAGACCGTGACTCCAAGGTGCCGGACTCCTCTCCGGACTTCGAACCCTCCGCGCCCCTGCCAATCGAATCCAATTGGGCGCCGGTTATGGAGTTCACTGCCGCGGACATCTTTCAGCACTTGCCCTTTGGTGACATCGTGAATTCACTAAAGTCTCTCTGTTTATCTGGAGAGCCCTGGCCGGACTACGGTCAGGAAGGTTGGGATGCGGACGACGAAGAAATTCAACGCCCACCCACCACCCACTTTGTAGCCACTGTCGATGATTTAACCGACATGCTCGACTTCGACCAAGACATCGACGGTATGGACGACGATTCGAGAGACAACCAAGAACCAGCGCCTACAGTGGCAATCGGAAGGCCACCTCACATACGACATATACATGGTGGACATCCCAAAAAGATGGGAACGGCGATGGAACAAATGGAGGATGACCCCTCCAAGAAACAGCCTAAGCGCCCGGCGTCGTGGCGCAAGGCCGCTCTAAATCCTGCCACAAGAAAACGGTCATTCCGCACGGGAGATAATAACACCCGGACAAGGTTGAAGACAACCCCTCCGGCAGGATTCAACACAGAGGAGGGAGAAGCCAGCCCTCATGATAGAGCGGGCATGTGGAGGTGGAGGACGATAATTACATGCCTCCCTCCGAAGATGAGGCAAGCCTCGACGACAATTAATTCGTGCTCGAGGATCCCGCCAATGTGAGCTGCTTTCAAACGCAGGCTTATGGCCACGGCAAGCAGCCTAAAGAAAAAGCAGCAGCAGCTTAGAGCTGACCAAGACTAGCTAGCTAACAGATGGACTGAAGTCCTTGCGGCCGAAGAGTACGAACTCGAACGCCCCTCCAAGAGATACCCAAAACGCAGGCTGCTACCCCAATTAGAGTAAGCCGCACACAAACCTACATCACCAGCGCTTGATACGGCTGACCGGCCACCCCGTGGTCGCGATAGAGAGGCCTCTAGACCCTCCATTCAAGCCGCACCCCGGCGTCACTCGAAAAGTACCAAGGCACGGGGAAACGCGCCAGACCTGCGAGACATATTGGAGGACAAGGCAAGGCAAACAAGATCGATCTATGGATCGCGTGGGCGCCCCACGACACGCGACAAAAACCGTCATGCCGGATACATCAATTCTGGCCGGGCCGAACACAGTAGACAAAGCTCATTTGAGCTGCGTCGTGATATAGCTCAATACAGAGGCGCCGCAGACCCACTATGCTTCACAGACGAAGTGATGGATCATCAAATCCCCGAGGGTTTCAAACCCGTAAACATCGAATCATACAATGGCACAATAGATCCTGCGGTTTGTATCGAGGACAACCTCCTCCATATCCACATGGCCCGCGGTGATGATCTACACGCCATCAAATACCTCCCACTCAAGCTTAAAGGACCAGCTTGACATTGGCTTAACAGCCTGCCAGCAAAATCAATTGGTTGTTGGGAGGACCTGGAAGCCGCATTCCTTGATAACTTCCAGGGCACATATGTGCGACCACCAAACGCCGATGAACTCAGCCACATAATTCAGCAGCTAGAAGAATCGGCCAGACAATTCTGGACACGGTTCCTAACCAAGAAAAATCAAATTGTTGACTGTCCGGATGCAGAGGCCCTCGCAGCCTTCAAACATAACATCCGCGACGAGTGGCTTCCCCGGCACCTAGGACAGGAAAAGCAGAAATCCATGGCAGCCCTCACAACACTCATGACCCGCTTTTGCGCGGGAGAGGACAGCTGGCTAGCTCAGAGCAACAACTTGACCAAAAACCCCGGTAGTTCGGATACCAAGGACAGCAATGGCGGTCGCGTCGCAACAAGCACAAGTGCCAGACATCCATTTATAATGCTGAAGATACAGCAGCCAATGGCGGATTCAGAGGCTCTAAACCCGTCAGCGGAAAAAGCCGCTCAAAACAAATACTGTGGCCCGGCCCAATCTGGACCGAATACTCGATCGCTCGTGCCAAATACATGGCACCCCCGAAAAACCAGCCAACCACAGCAACAGAGATTGTTGGGTCTTCAAACAGGCATGCAAGTTAAATGCCGAACTCAATGACAAGGGCCTACATAGCGATGACGAGGAGGAGCCCCGGCCGCCGAACAATAGAGGATAGAAGGGCTTCCCCCAACAAGCGCGGATGGTGAACATGATGTACGCAACCCACATACCCAAAAGGGAGCGGAAGCGTGCACTAAGGGACGTATATGCGATGGAGCCAGTCGCCACGAAGTTCAACCCATGGTCCTCCTGCCCGATCACATTTGATCGAAGGGACCACCCCACTAGCATCCGCCATGGCGGATTCGCCGCATTGGTTCTTGACCCAATCATCGACGGCGGTAGCAGCCTGAACCTGCTCTATCAGGATACAGTGCGCAAAATGGGCATAGACCCCTCAAGGATTAAACCCACAAAGACGACCTTTAAAGGCATCATACCAGGTGTAGAGGCCAATTGTATGTGCTCGCTTACACTCAAGTGGTCTTCGGATCCCGGATAACTTCCGCTTAAGAGTTAATCTTCGACATAGTCCTGCTCCGCAGTGGCTATCACGCGATCGCTTGGACGAACCGCATTTGGTAAAGTTCAATGCGGTGCCGCACTACACGCATTCTCAAGCTCAAGATGCCAGGCCCTCGAGGAGTAATCACGGTCAATGGAAACACCGAACGCCTTCTCCGAATGGAGGAGCACACGGCGACCCTCGCGCGGAGGTGCAAAGCAGCCTCTCACAGCAATTCTCGAGTCCGGCTATTAAATGTCCGGACATCGTCAAGCGTGCCGGAGTAACCTACAACAAGACCGCTCGCACGATCCGAGAACGCCAGAGTAATCCGCCCCAACCCCAGCCTTCACGAAATTATGGCGAAAGATTACGCTGCATATAACTACGCCCGGAGATACCATGGGCATAAGGGAGGGCATCACCACGCACGCCTGCATCGCGGCTCAACCACACCGTGGGCTCCCTATTGTGTCATTCTTTTTCTTTCTTCTTTTCTCTTACTTTCGTGACTCCGCTTTTCCGTAAGCCCCGTCCGCACTAGAATTGCCGAACTCACGATGCAACAGCCGTGGAAGCGTAGTTACGCCGAGTGTCCAGTGGTCTCTACTAAGAGCATTATACCTGTTTTACATACCATCCTCAGCTTACCCCTCGGAGGGGACATGTTAAATAGTCCCATCCCTTGCTTATCGTGACTATTTGTATCGCTCGCTTTCATTGCAGTACCTTTTGAATAAACAATACATAGCTTTTGCCTATTATTGCATTCCTTTCTTTATCTATATATATGTTCATTCATGACATGTTGCACCCAGACACTTTGGTATGGACAATACACTGTGGGGCTTAAGTACCCCAAAATATGGTGTGATAAGTCGAACAATTTCACAAGTGCGGCACCCGAACTTATAGCATTATATGCATCGGCTCAATCATGTCTTGGGTCAATAGTTGGGTTTGCCTGCTCCCATGTTTTGGTACCCACGCCCGCTATATCGGCTAAGGTAGCTACTGGGAGAACCACCGCGATTGTGCCCCTGCTTGAGCTGGGTTGAGCACCTCGGTGGAGAAAGCTAAAACTGACCGTCATGATAGGGCGAGAGCCGGTCGCTGTTCGAGAGGTTTTTTCGGTCCTCAAAGACTTATGCCGCTTAGAGCGAGGAGTCGGCATTGTCCGCCAAGGCGTGGATAGCGCCCGAACTCGGGTCTTCCGAATACTAGGGGCTTCACGAAATTTAAAATTATAGAATTCTATGGCTAAGTGAGAGTGTTCAAGCACTATAGTCCGGTTGCCTTGTTCGCTATGCTGAGCGCCTCCTCAAGGACCCAAGAATGGGAACAAGAGCGCTCAAGTTTATCCCGAACACCCTAGCACTCGTGGCATGGGGGCTGAAGCCAATGACTTGCCATCTCTCAAATTTGATAAACGGCCGCACAGAAGGTAATATTTTAAATTCAGAAGCGTTGCTTAGCGCATATGAACAAGTTTTCAGCATACAGGATAACAAATGCGAGTCTGTCGGATTTCGGGTTCTGGCAGACCCTTGAGGTTCGAACACTGGGATGCGCGCGGAATCTCACCCTCTACCTACCTGCACCCCGCCGCCTCGCTAGGATATAAACTACGAAAGGAACAGCACAAGAGACACAAGGTTTATACTAGCTCAGGCCACCATTGAGGTGTAATACCCTACTCTAGTTTGTGGTGTGGTGGATTGCCTCTTGGGCTGATGGTGATGAACAATACAAGGAAGAACAGCCTCGTGAGGGTCTGTTCTTGGCTGGTGTGATGAACTGGCCTGGGGAGTTCGGGCCGCTTCTCTCTCTCTGCTGATTCCAGTCTGCCGATTCCAGATCTCATATCCCTCTACCCTGTGGGTGGCTAGTCCTATTTATAGGCAAAGGCCCTGGGCCTCTTCCCAAATATTGAGCGGGAAGGGTGCCAACAATTGGCCATTTTGAGGGGAACATCTGGTACACTTATCCTGTCTAAAGTTGGTCCTCGCCTGTCAAAGGCTCTGGTGGTGACGCCGGCTTGGGGTCCACAATGACTTCCTTCGTGCCGTTGGACTGGTCTTGGTCTTGTTGCACCAAAATTGACGCCTTTGCTTGATGCTCTCGCCTGCGCTTGCTCCCTTTGCACCAAAGAGGAAAGGAGGACACTGCTGGTCGGCGCCCGCCTGGCGCCCTTGGTCGTCATGGCTTGCGTCATGGGCACCTCGTGAGGTACCCCGCCTTTATCTCTCCGCCTCCTCGTGAGCTAGCCTGACGAGGCCGTGCCTGAGGAAGCTCCCTATTGTACGCCCCGCGAGGCTTGGCACCTCGTGAGGGTCTTGAGCTCGTGTTGATGAAGATGGGCCGTGTTGGGCTCCCCCTTTGAGCCACGCTGCAGGACGCAGGCAGGCAAGTCTGGGGACCCCCGTTCCCAGAACGGCGACAGTAGCCCCCGGGCCCAAGGCGCGCCCGGACTCGGCCGAGCAGAGAGGCGAAGGGGCAAGTGCATAGTGTTGCGGGCCCTACAGCCTGCAGCCTTGGGCGCCATGTGGCGGTTGATTGGACGTGGGCGCCTCAGCAACCGCGCGAGTCGATAAAGGAGTGGCGTCTGCCTAGGCTTTGCTTCCCTTGCTTTCTCTGGTTACTGCTCAGATCCCCTTTCTTGCGCCTCTCCTTCCTGCCTCCGAAATCTTCAGATCCACTTCGACTACACGCCCTAGCAAGGCATGGCGCCTCGCCAGACCCCGGCCGGAGCTTGGTACGCGCCTGCCCTGGACTCACCGAACGTGTTGAAGGCGAGCGTTGCCCGGGTGCGCCAGATGGCGGCGGCGAAGCTGACCGGCGCGGCGCTGCTGAGGGAATTCCTGGAGCACCAGCTGGCTCCGCTTCGTCAGTACCCACTTCCGATGTGGAGGCCCCACCCGAGCCCTGCGGTCTTGGCCGACGAAGACCTGGCTGCGGTTCTCCAATCTTTGGTCAGGGGCGACGTGGCGAGGTTGGAGGGCGCCTCACGCCTGCCTGCTCCTCCGCTGGCGATCGGGAGCAGGTAGTGCAGTCCATTCCCGTCTTCAACGGGGACGGGCCCGTACCCGCGGAGGCTCCCGAGGACCCGGTGGACGTGTCCTCCGGCGACTCCAGCAAAGAGAAGGGAGAAGGGGAGCGGGAAGGAGGGCTCGACTCCCAGGCGACCGACGGAGAGTCGAGGGCTCCCCTCCCTCGGTGCAAGTCCCACTTTCTCCGCCTCTCACCGAGCGACGACGACGACGAGGATGATGACGAGCGGGCGGCGAAGCTTGCCCCGATCCCAAGAAGGACAGGACCGGGCTGGTCCCGTGGGTCTGCCCGACATCGAGGCGATCCACAGCGCGCCTCCCGCCTCGAGCTCCTTGAGGCTGATCCTTGTAGCCGGCTCTCGGGCTTCAAGTATGGCCGGAGGTTGCTCGAGCTCGCGAGCGACGACCAGTAAGTGCTCGATTCCTCTCTTATTTCTTGTTTTGTCACTGAGACTTGATGTCTGTATCTCTTGGCTAGGCTGGTGCCCGCGGCAAACAAGCCGAAGGGATCTCCTGAGGTTCCGTCTCGGGCAGCGCCTCTGCCCGTGAAAGAAGGTGACCGTGATGCACGGGCCTCTCCTGCCGGTCATCCTCGCGAGGCCTGGTGGAGCTGGCTGGGGCGAGCTCAGCCCCCATGGCCCAAGCGACTCCTGAGGTGTCCCTGCCTAATGCCACCGCCACAGCTGTTGGGGCGCAGCAGGTCCCGCCTCAGGGCACCGTGGTTACACTGCCGCCTTCTACTCCTACCCCACCGGCTGCTGTCTCTCTGACTCCTCCTACCGTTCTGGATCGTGGCTGCCGCTGGATCGACCTGGCCGCAGATCTTTTGGGCGCCGACCTCGCCCGTGGCCAGCGCTTGGAGTTGGCTTCTGGGTGGATTCGCTCTGACGCTTCAATCCGGGCGGCGCTGGTCCAGGCCATGACGGCTTGCGACAAGGAGAAGCAGGCCGTCCTTGGGGCGAAAGCTGCTCGCGACGCCGCCTTGGGGGAGGTAGCCGATGTCCGAGGTCGCTGCAAGGCGTTGGAGAGCGAGCTGCAGGCTCATGGGACCAACTCGCCAAGGAGGCCCGCCTTCGCCAAGAGCAGGAGGAAGGCATGAAAGCTCGCGAGGTGGCCGTCAAGGATCGGGATGCCAAGCTCAAGAAGCGCCATGAACGCCTAGGCGTGCTGGAGCAAGAGTTGGAGGCGAGGAAGGTCGAGCTGGACGGCAAGGCACGGGTCCTTGCCGAGGATCACGTGGCCTTCACAGATATGGAGGTGAAGGCTCGCACCTTGCTGAGGGAGCTTTACGATAGCGGCCTGGAGAGCCCGCTGGCCGGCGCAGAGGACGGCCCCGCCAAGTTGCTTCCCTTCCTGGTTCGCGCTCTTGAAGATGTCGCCCTTGGCCTTGGCCCTACGGCTGAGGCCGAGGCGCGTGTCTTGTCTTCTGCAACGCTGACGCGGGTCCTCACCCACGTCTACCTTCGCGATCCCAACGTCGACCTCGACAAATTTGTTGGAGCCAGCCGAGCGGCGAGCTTGTTACCGCCGCTGCCGAGGCCGTGAAGGGTCGCAAGGAGGCTCACTGGGGAAGTTCCGGCCTTCAGCACTAAGCCAAGCGAGGCGCTGCCGCAACCTGCGGCTCCACCAGTGAACTCGCTCGCGCAGCTCCACCGCCAACAAGTGACTCTGCCAGGCTCCTGCTCGCTTCTCGATTCCTGCACATGTATCATGCCTCGGGAGGCGTTTAAACTTGCATTTATGCTAGGATAACAGTTACGGATTGTAATATTTGCTTTTGAATTCCTTGAAATTTGCGCTTTTCCTTCCTACTTGCTTGTGTTCTATGCCGGCAGAGCCCGGCCCCGCGCATACCTCAGCCGCCGTTAGCCCCGACCGGAAACCAGGACGGGACCAAGGAGTGAGGGAGGTGAGATGTTGGTGGATCTACCATTCTACGCCCCAGAGAGCCCGGCCCACAAGATACCTCAACCGTCGTTAGCCTTTCGGAACTAAGGAGTGAGGGGCTACGCGACCAGTTAGGCTCCTGAGTCGCGATGCTCAGGAGTCCCCCTTGATGCTCAAACGGCCTTCATACCTTGGCTCCGCTCGGGGAGGGACGCGCGACGAACCAGGCCCGAGGGGCCTGGCTAGGTGGCGTGCGTCTGGGCGTGACCCAGGCGCAGCCTCGTGCCCAGCCTCGCTGCTGCACTCCCGAGGGGAGGCGCGCGATGAGGCAGAATGAGCCTGGGCTCTGAAGTTGACGCAGCCCGGGGCCACCGTGGCTTGTTTATCACCGGTAGCGAATCATAGCGCTTCCGTATGTGTACGGGCATAGACGCCTCGGAAGTGTCGCCGCCAGCCAAGCATGGTGCTTCCACTGGTGCGTGGGAGGGGGCTCCCCTCCGGGAGGAGCCCCCGGGGCGTGTACAGCCCCGCCCTGACACATGGCTGGCACGGTAGGGCCTGACGAGGTGTATCTGGGCACCCATGAGCCAGCGCGGGACTCACGGGGCCCTACCTCAAGGCGGGTTGCGCCTGGCACTGGGCCTTATCTTGTGATGTGTTCCTACAGATTTGGTTAGATGCCGACGCTCTACGTCCTCGGGTCCCGGCCCTCCAGCTGGTCTCAGCCGTCGCTAGTATGTCAGGTCGCGATGCCGTGGACAAGGCCAGAGGGTGAGGGCTGGAGAGCCAGTAGGAGCCCTGAGTCGTGATGCTCATGTACCCCCCCTTTAACGTGCAAGCGGTCAACATGAACGAAGAGAAGGTGCCATGGATTGGCATCAAATATCAAGCATGTTGGGTTGAACGATTGACCCGAAATAAACGCAAGAGGGATACATGCCGTCGGGTCTGGCCCGAGCGACTTGAGGATGATGCAGCCCGAAGGGCGCCCCCAACAAGGTAAGCTAGGAACAGGAAGTAAAAGGGATACACGCCGCAGGGACAGACCCATGCGGCCTGGGAATAATGCAGCCCTGGGGGGCGCTCTCAGCTGGAAATGAAACTTGAAAGATGTCACCTGGTAGCGTTGAAGACGAAAGGGTGTTGGTGCAGCAGGCTCGGTGGGCTGCGGGAGCCAATCCTCACGAGCCCCCAGGCTCAGTGGCCTCGGGAGGCTCCGCAGGCGCTGGTGGCTCCTCGTGGACCATCTCCATCTCCGCCAGGGGCTGCGGAACGCCTGGCCTCTTGAGCCTCCAGGATGTCCCTCATGAGGCGCTGGTACGTGGCGGTCGCGTTCGGCAGGTCGTAAGGCATGCGAACGTAGCTGTGGGGTGGACCTTCACAGCGCCCCACGCGAGAGGGCCAGAGGCGCTCCTGAGAGGCGGCTCGGTTGAGCCCTGGTATGTCGATGCAGACGCGCAGCCCACCATCCTCGCCTGGATGGGGTGCTACGGCAGGTTAGAGGCGGCTGCCACTCATGACTCTTGACTCCTGCAGCCCCGAATGGCCTTGCTGACGAACTCCGGAGGGTTTGGCCCTCCTTGCCTTGCTCCTTCTTGAGGGAAACGTGCTTCAAAACACGCCTCCAGGTGGTGCCCAAGCGCCTCCCTCGTGACCTTAGCAAGGTCGGTGGCCCTCCAGGGGAGAGCCCCCGAGCCCTGCCCGAGGAGGGTGCCGGGCACGCTTTCCTATGCGATAGAAGGAGGTTCCCCCTGAGCAGGCATGGACCCTGAGGGGCCTGCCTCCTGAGGGGCCGGGCCGGACGATGTCTTCTTCTTCTTGGGGGGGGGGGGTCTTGGGAAGCCTCCTACTTCCGCGATCCGGGTCGTCTAGTGATGCGCCCCGAAGGCTTGCTCTGTGGAGCACATCGCGTCTTTTCTCTTCGCAGGGCACCGTGATGACTCTGCCACTTCCTGGCATCTTGAGGACGTTGTAGCCGTGGTGGGTTACGTCCATGAACTTGGCCAGCGCTGGGTACCCGAGGATGGCATTGTATGGCAAGCTGATTGGCGAATGTGGGCGACGTCGAAGTCGATGAGCTCAGTGCGGTAGTTGTCGCGTGCGCCAAAGGTGACAGGGAGGCGAACCTGCCCGATCGGGACTGTGGAGCCGTCGGTGACCCCATAGAAAGGCTTGGTTGGCTGAAGCTGATTGTAAGGCACTTGGAGATTGTTGAACGTTTCCACGGACAGACGTTGAGCCCTCGCCCGCCATCGATGAGGGTCTTGGTGACTAGCACGTTGCTGATGATTGGGGAACAAAGCATCGGGAGGACTCCGGCTGTGGCCGCACACTTGAGCTGATCCGCTGAGCTGAACGTGATGGTGCACACCGACCACCTGAGGTTGCGTGTGGCTTCGAGCTTGGGGAGGACTGCATTCACTTCGCGGGCGAACTTCTTGAAGATGCGTTGAGAGGCTGGGGCTTGAGCTCCGCCAAGGATGCAGGCGATCGCGCGCGGCTCCTGGAAGCCCCCAGCCCCCTCGTCCTGATGATGGTCTTCATTTCTCCTTGGCTGCAGTGGCAGAGGAGGGAGTCCTGCATTGCCTTGCGGGCGGTCCTCACGAGGTTGATCCCTCCAGCCTCCCTCGCGAGGCGGGTCTTGCCAGTGATCCTCGTGAGGTTGGTCATGCCACCCTTGGCGTGGGCCACGGTCTTCCCAGCGTCCTGCGTTCCTTCCTCCTCCTCGGCCGTAGCCCCGGTCGCTGCGGTCGGGACATCGGCCGATCCTCCCTTCTCGCATGGCTCTGGGCTCTTGACATTCGCTGGTGTTCTGGGTGTGGAGGTCGTGGTACACGCAGTACCGGCTGCCCTTGGAAGACTCGGGCTGATCTCTTCCCCGCTTGGTGTCCGGTTCTGCCGCGAGCACGGCAGCCCCCTTGCGCTTCACATCCTTGGCCTTGGACTTGTTCTCTTCTGGGTCTGCGACAGGCAGCTCGAGGAGGGAGAGACGCCCTTCCTCGGCCCTGGCGCACTTGGTCGCCAAGTTGAACAGCTCCAAGGAAGTGCACAAGTCTTCATGCATCGCCAGCTCCTCCTTCATCTTAACGTCGCGCACACCGTCGGAGAAGGCGGAGATGATGGCCTCCTCGGTCAACTTGGGAATCTTGAGGCATGCGTTGTTGAAGCGCTGGATGTATTTCTGCAGGGTCTCCCCTGGCTGCTGCTTGATGCGGTGCATGTCGCCACGGCGGTGGCCGGTCACGCAGTACCTTGGAAGTTGGGCGATGAAGCGGGTATGCATCTCGCCCCAGAGGAGATCGTGCTCGGGGCCGTGTTCAGGAGCCAAAAGGGCCCGTTGTTGAGCGCCATGGGAAACTAGTTCGCCATGACCTTCTCGTCTCCGTTGGTGGCTTCGATGCCCAGCTCGTAGAGCTGGAGGAACTCTGCGGGGTCGGCCGTACCATCGTAGCGAGGAGGCAGGTCGGGCTTGAACTTGCCGGGCCACACGACGCTGTGCAGCTCGGGGGTGAAGGCACGGCAGCCTGCTGTGGCCACGGGAGGCCTTGGGTGACGAAGAGCTTGGTCTTGCGGGTCCCCATGCGCTGCAGCTGGGAGCAGCGCGGGGTCTTGACGTGCCGGAGCAGGAGCGTGGTCGCGACGAGCTGGAGCGGGGAGCACTGGGGCAGCTTCTCGCTGGGCGAGGGACCTCCCGGCAGCTTCGCTTGCTGCTACCGGGCGCCGGACGGAGCGGCTTCCTCCCAGGGACCACGCACCTTGGGGCCAGGGCACCTTCTTTAGGGGGGAGGCGGCCGAGGCTTCCCCGGAGCTTCGTCGCCCACGCAGGACGGGGTGCGGTGCAGCGGGACAGATGGCGCGGGGGAGCCCCCTGCGGCGCGGACGAGCTCGGCGACGCGGTCGAGCCACTCTTCGTAGACGTCATCGACGGGACGGTAGCGCAGGAGCTCGTTTGCCGCGATGAGCGCAGCTCGAGCCTCCATGGGCGCGCGGAATGCGCGAGACGAAGAACCAACCGGGGCGAGTGAGGGGGTAGAAGTGCGGCTGTCTTGCCTCACGGAGGGATGCTGGGACGATGCTTGCTGCTCGTTCCCCGCCGGGCCGGTGGCGGGTTGACGGCAGGCGACGGGGAACGACGAGGGCGCCCGCCGACGGGAGCCGTCTGGGCGACGTGGGAAGCGAGAGCGGCTTGGCGCTTGGAACGGGCCCGGCGGGCGTCATACATGGATGTAGGGGTCGACGGAGAACAGGGCGGCGGAAGACGAATTCCGGAGCACCCCTACCTGGTGCGCCAAATGTCGGATTTCGGGTTCCGGCAGACCCTTGAGGTTCGAACACTGGGGTGCGCCCGAAATCTCACCCTCTACCTACCTACACCCCGCCGCCTCGCTTGGATCTAAACTACGAAAGGAAGAGCACAAGAGACACAAGGTTTATACTAGTTCGGGCCACCATTGTGGTGTAATACCCTACTCTAGTTTGTGGTGTGGTGGATTGCCTCTTGGGCTGATGGTGATGAACAATACAAGTAAGAACAGCCTCGCGAGGGTCTGTTCTTGGCCGGTGTGATGAACTGCTGGGGGAGTTCAGTCGCTCTGTCTCTCTGCTGATTCCAGTCTGCCGATTCCAGATCTCAGATACCTCAACCTTGTGGGTGGCTAGTCCTATTTATAGGCAAAGGCCCTGTGCCTCTTCCCAAATATTGAGCGGGAAGGGCGCCAACAATTGGCCATTTTGAAGGGGAACATCTGGTACACTTATCCTGACTAAAGTTGGTCCTCGCTTGTCAAAGGCTCTGGTTGAGACGCCGGCTTGGGCTCCACAATGACTTCCTTCCTGCCGTTGGACTGGTCTTGGTCTTGTTGCACCGAAAAGGACGCCTTTGCTTGATGCTCTCGCCTGTGCTTGCTCCCTTTGCACCAAAGAGGAAAGGAGGACACTGCACGGGCTGGCGCCCGCCTGGCTCCCTTGGTCGTCATGTCTTGCATCATGGGCACTTCGTGAGGTACCCCGCCTTGATCTCTCCGCCTCCACGCGAGCCAGCCTGACGAGGCCGTGCCTGAGGAAGCTCCCTGTCGTCCGCCTCGCAAGGCTCGGCCCCTCGCGAGGGTCTTGAGCTCGTGTCGATGAAGATGGGCCGTGTTGGGCTCCCCCTTTGAGCCATGCCGCAGGCCGCAGGCAGGCAAGCCTGGGGACCCCCGTTCCCAGAACGCCGACAGAGTCTACTCAAAAATTATATATTTGGAGCATTCATCCGCTATAAGGCAGGCACCCTTCAGGACGCCCTCATAATAATTTCAGGCTTGCGATGCTCCTTCTTCGGTGGTGGTCCGTTCGTCCCAAGCTTCTTAGCGTCCATCTTGCCCCAGTGAACCTTAGCAAGGTCAAGGGCCCTACGGGCACCTTCGATGCAGACGGAGCGCTTGATGACTTCAATCCATGGACAAAGGCCCACCGCCGCGACTAGCCCGAAGTAGCTCCCAGGCATGGCTTCCTTAGGCCACATTCGAATTATGAGGCCCTTCATGGCATGTTCGGCGACCTTGTGGAGCTCGACCAGCTGCTTCAGCTGGTCGCTCAGGGGCACCGGATGTCCGGCCTCAGCATACTGAGACCAGAACACCTTTTCCGTCGAGCTCCCCTCCTCGGCGCGGTAGAACGCGGCAGCATCAGACACACTACGGGGCAGATCTGCGAATGCTCCTGGAGAGCTCCGGATTCGGGTAAGTAATAGATAATTCACTTTCACATGCTTAATTTGCATAAAGAATGCCTTACCCGCCGCTATCTTCTTTAAAGATTCAATTTCCTGGAGGGCTTTTTGGGCTTCGGCCTTAGCCGCTTTGGCACTCTCAAGACTCTCGTGTTTTTCCGCGAGAGCCAGGAGTTCTTGTTGCACCTTCGCCACCCGCGCCTCCTGCTTCTCTCGCTCGGTGCACTCCATGGCCGCTTGCTTTCGGCCGTGGAAACCGATTCCTTTAGGGTCGCCACCTCGTTCGTGGCCCCTACAATACCCACGTTAGTCCTGTCATTTTTTGCAACCAAATCCTTTCTATAAGGTATTACTTTAATAAGGTATTACTTACCTTCCTTGTCCTCGAGCTGCTTCTTGGCAAGGCCGAGCTCGTTCTCGGACCGCTCGAGGCTCTGCTTCAATGCATTGACCTCCATGATCGGTCGGCAGAGGTCAGCAGTGCAACCTGCATTCCCATATTGACATACTTATGTTAGACTCCTGCGTGTATCTTTTTAGATCCTCAGTCCGGTTTTTCTTTCCGAACACCGAACTAAGCATCGGGGGCTACTGTCTATGCGGTAATATTTTTACATATTCTAAACTTACCTCAAAGCCTGTTAGAAGGCTGGTACATGCTTCACCAGCCCGCTCTTGGTGGATCGAACTTTCGGATCACCACACTCATAACAAAGGCGGTGCTCCTCGTCGATGGAGGCACTGTTAAGCGCCTCCAGAAGCTATCCGGTGCCTCCGGATGATGGACGGAGGTCACCGGCATCGCAGTCTTGCCCTTCTTACGAAGGGGCCGCTATTCTGACTTCGGAACCAATCAAGGTTCCAAAGACGGAGTCCGGCATGAGCCGGACTTAGAGCCCTCTCGGGTCTCGCCTTTGCGCCTGAGTCCGGGACCACCTCCTCTGGCTGGGCCCCTTTGGGACTCCACCGCGGTGTCGCCTCAAGGCCACGAGGAGAGGAGGCGGTCGGAAGTGAAGTGCTATTCACATCCGACGAATCCAGTGGAGCCGCCGACGAAGCGGCGAGCCTCGTCCTTGGGCGGGCTACATGGTTATATTCGGCGTTAGAAGACACTATCGACAAATAAAAAATCATGAGCTATTCCGAGTCCGGACACTTACGATCTCGCCAGGCTTGGCCCTTGGTGGCCACTCCTCCTCGTCATTGTCGGCGTTGGTGGAGAAGTCCGTG
This sequence comes from Aegilops bicornis, assembly GCA_021605145.1. Taxonomy (NCBI): domain Eukaryota; kingdom Viridiplantae; phylum Streptophyta; class Magnoliopsida; order Poales; family Poaceae; genus Aegilops; species Aegilops bicornis. The sequence continues at coordinate 351,132,760 of CM038672.1, forward strand.
AGAAGGGTCCTTCCTTTCTTGGACCCTCCGGCCTCCCGGTCGGGCGGCCTTCCTTTTCTTCTCTCCCCCCACTGGGGGAGAGGCTTCTTTTTCCTCCTCCCCGTCCTCAGGAGAGGATTCCGCCTCAGAGTCGTTGGACGATGAGTCCGACAACACCTGGCGTCGGGCGCTCCTTCGAGTCCCCGTGGTTTTCTTCTTGGTCTTCTTCTCCGGCACCACGTGAGGTGCCGGAGCCAGCAGCCCTGTCAAGCGGGCGTCCGCTGGGTCTTCTGGCAAGGGAGCCGGACAGTTAACCTGCCTGGACGTGTTACGCCAGTCCTGTCAAAGGTAAGGGAGTGTAGATCCCACATAGAGTCAAACTATGAAAAACAAGAGTGCCGTAAAGGGCAAAATAGCTTACCTTGGTAGCTTGGCGCTGCGAGCTGAATCCGCGATCTTCGATAGCGGATGTGGGAGCCTCGGCGCCCTTGAACAGCACTTTCCAGGCATCTTCGTACGTAGTGTCGAAGAGCCTTTTCAGAGTTTGGTGCTGTGCCGGATCGAACTCCCACAATTTGAAGGCCCGTTGTTGGCATGGGAGGATCCAGCGGATGAGCATAACCTGGACTACATTGACAAGCCTGAGATTCTTGTCCACCAGGGTTCGGACGCAGGTTTGGAGTCCGGACAGCTCTGCCGAATCACCCCACGTCAGGCCTGTCTCTTTCCATGATGTGAGCCGTGCGGGGTAGCCGGATCGGAATTCGGGGGCCGCCGCCCATTGAGAGTCGCGCGGCTCGGTGATGTAGAACCACCCCGATTGCCACCCCTTTGTGGTCTCCACAACGGAGCCCTCGAGCCATAGGACTTTGGCCATCTTGCCAACCATGGCACCTCCGCACTCCGCTTGGCGGCCGCCCACTACCTTTGGCTTGTCATTGAAGGTCTTCAGCCAAGGCCTCACACGCGACGATGAACGCCGGGATGTTGAGGATGAAATTTGGGGCCAGATCGTGGAAGTCCAGGCCGTAGTAGAACATGAGCCCCCGGACAAATGGGTGAAGTGGAAAACCTAGTCCGCAGAGGAAGTGGGTGAGGAACACCACCCTCTCATGGGGCCTGGGGGTGGGAATGATCTGCCCCTCGTCGGGGAGCCGGTGCGCGATGTCGCTGGACAAGTATCCGGCCTTCCGCGGCTTTTTGACTTGTCCCTCCATGACAGAGGAGACCATCCACTTGCCTCCCGCTCCGGACATGGCTGGAGAAGGTTGAGGAGGGATGTGCGGACTTGGGCGCTGGAGCTCGAAAAGGGAAATGGATGAGCAAAGGAGTAAGAAAGCGAGGTTAAAAGGTGGATCCTTATCCCTTATATGGGCGGACGGTTATGCGTCCCCGCCAGCCGTGTAAAACTCGCTTATCTCCCAAGCGCCATAATCAATGGCGCGTTGGGTTACCTACATCCGTATTGATGGGAATCCCGGAATAAGGGGGCACGATCTCCGCTTTGATAAGACGTGCCAAGGAAACCGCCTCGCTAAACGCGCTGAGGTGGAATAGTAAAAACGATTCGTATAAAGGCCCGGCCGTGGTGTGATGTCACACCGCGGAATACATCAGTAGATCTGTGCAAAGGTTATTCTCTCTACGGTGGTATGTGGAACTTTTTTTGCAGAGCCGGACACAATCCTTGTGTTCAAAATCTTCTATGAAGTATTGGGAGGAGGAACCCGCCTTCCAATGCCGAAGACAATATGCGCACCGGACTCGTCGTCATTGAAGCCTGGTTCAGGGGCTACTGAGGGAGTCCTGGATTAAGGGGTGTCCGTATAGCCGAACTATCACCGTTGGCCGGACTCCTGGACTATGAAGATACAAGATTAAAGACTTCGTCCCGTGTCTGGATGGGACTTTCCTTGGCATGGAAGGCAAGCTTGGCGATACGGATATGTAGATATCCTACCATTGTAACCGACTCTGTGTAACCCTAACCCTATCCGATGTCTATATAAACCAGAGGGTTTTAGTCCGTGGGATCTAACAACAATCATACCATAGGCTAGCTTCTAGGGTTTAGCCTCTCTGATCTCGTGGTAGATCCACTCTTGTACTACCCATATCATCAACATTAATCAAGCAGGATTAGGGTTTTACCTCCATCGAGAGGGCCCGAACCTGGGTAAAAACATTGTGTCCCTTGTCTCATGTTACCATTCGCCTAGACACACAGTTCAGGACCCCCTACCCGAGATCCGCCGGTTTTGACACCGACACCCGATAAGGCTGAGTGGTGCGTCAAATAGCTGAGAGGGGGAAAGAGATATTCCATCCACTCGATAATGCAATGCATGTAAATTTTTTAGAAGTCAAACTTTGGAAACTTTGATCAGGTTTATGCAAATGTTATTTTTATCTACAATACCAAAGATACATCATACAAAACTACATTTCATGGTGAATCTAATGGTACATGTTTGCTGTACTAGATGTAATTATTTTTCTCCACTTACATGGTCAAACTTTGTGATGTTTGACTTTTCAATAAATCTATGTGCTATGGACGGAGGAGAGTGCCTCAGTCGAGACAGATCAAGTGCGTGTGAAGGAGAATGAGTAAGTGTGCAAAAAGAGTATGTGTGTGAAAGAGAAAGTGACAACAAACGATAAATTACAGAGAGAGAGTGTTTTTCCGTTTCTTATGCAAACATATCACGCATGCATCTCCGAGAGGAAAAAGCGAGGTGAGGAGATACACGAAGATAGCTAGTGTGTGATTGTTTGCAACGGAGAGAGACACCCCTGTAGCACATGTCCAATACAGGTCTGGCCAACAAGGAAAAAAGGTCGAGAGGGACACATGGATGGCATGGACGCATGGGGAGGGAGAGAGGGTGTGTTTGTGAGAGAGAGATCCCCTCAAGATCGTGAGGGGACTATATGGGTGGCAGATCGAGGGGACTAGGCGTGCAGACCCTCCATGGCATATGCTGGTGGGATGATCCCTGCGATCGAATTAGATCACACAAGCTGACCATGGGTTAAAATTTGGCTCTACCGGCTCGATGGAGTATATGTCCCGTAGCGCTCGCTTCCTCTCCTTCTTCGGTATATGGGTTGCATAGATCATGTTTACCGTCTTGACCTTCGAAGGGAAGGGTTTCTGGCCGCCACTATTCGGCCTGCAGGGCTCGTCATCGTCCTCGCTTTGTCGGCTTTTGCCCGAGTCTTCGGCTATGAGTTTGCCAGCCTATTTGATCACCCAACAGTTTTAGTTGGAGTGGTTAGCGGGCTCCTCTGATGTTTCATGGACTGTTAGGGCCTGTCCACAATTTTTCCAGTCTAGACGGTCCATAACCATTGCCTTTAGGGGCTTTCTTTCGGGTTCCGGATTTCTGGTTTCGGAATTGAGCATTTACTGCCATATCCTCACCTTTGTCGTCGTCGTGGCGACGTTTATTCTTTATACTCAGGGCTTTCCATTTCCGTCCCGAACCTTGGAGGTATCGGGTTTGTCTGGGTTGGTGTTCTTGCGAGCAAGCCAATTGTCTTCGCCCGCGCAAAAGTTGGTCATGAGGGAAGTAAGGGCTGCCATGGTTCTTGGTTTGTCCTGGCCGAGCTGCCGTACAAGCCATTCATCCTTGACACTATGCTTAAAGGCAGCCAAGGCTTCAGCAACTGGCCAGCCAATGATCTGATTTTCTAGTCAGAAATCGGTTCCAAAACTGTCGGGCAGATTCTCCGGGTTGTTGCGTGATGCGATTTAGGTTGTCAGCATCTGGAGGCCAGAGATAGGCGCCCTAAAAGTTTGCTCAAAAAGTGTCCTCAAGCTCTTCCTAGCGACCTATAGAATCTCCGGGAAGACTATTCAACCAGTGTCGAGTTGGGCCTTTATGCTTGAGCGGAGGTCATCGCCTCGCGCCATGTGGTTGTGGAGGAGGAAATCCTCTATCCATAGGGCTGGATCTGTGGTTCTGTCGTATGATTCTATCTTCATAGGCTTGAAGTCTTCTGGTAATTGATGTTGCATTACCATTTCTGTGAAGCACAGGGGGTGTGCAGCGCCCCGAACTCGGCCTACGTCATGTCGGAGGTCTTTGGCCCTACTATTGTGTTGCTGCTCCCGGACTCTATCGTCTCGGTTTAACCAATCGTAGTATCATTCCCGGTATGCGGACAAGTCCTCTCTGGGTCCATAGATGGACCTGGTACGACCTCCACGAGCGTCTAGGTCCTGGGGGAGGTCATACTCGTAAGTGGGCCGCAATTGATCCTTGTCGTGATGGCGAGGTGGGGCGGCTAGGTGTTCGGCCTCATCAGCTTCTCTGTCCTGCCCTCTAGGGGCTTGGTCTGGCTGTTCGGCGTTTGTATACGTCGGGCGTGTTAGCTCTGTAGCCTCATCGTCGAACTGGGGCAATAGCCTCCTTTTAGGACCTGGTTCGCTGATCGCGGCCGTACCCCTCTTCGGCAGCTAGGACTTTAGTCCATCGGTCGTTGAGGGTGTCCTGTTCAGCATTGATTTTGCATTTTTGCTTCTTTAGGTCGCGGGCGGTGGCTAAAAGCCTCTGCTTGAACGATTCTTGCTCCAGAGGGTCTTCGGGGACGGTAAAATCGTCCTCCCCGAGACTGGCCTCCTCTTCAGAGAGTGGGAGGTAGTTGCTATCCTTGGAGTCTTCGTGGCTTTCCGGATTGAGCGGGTCCTCCTGCCCCGCGGGGTCATCCTGATGATGCTCATCAGCTGCGTCTCTGGCGAGGTCAGCCGTATTATTTATCGTGCCTTTCCTCCGTGTCTATGTTGCTTGCCTGGCTTTGACGTGGTTTTGATCGAGGGCGCTGTTTTTGGTGTTTGGTAGGCTCATCTCTTTTTTTTTGAACAATGGCGGCAGTGGGAGAGGCTCGCACTGACTTTGTATTACTCACACAACAAAGTTACATCATTACAGGTGAGGGGTATTTGAGGGCCCCCCTCACACGAACTAAGAAAGTAAAGTGTTGCTAGGTTACAAGTTTTGTATATAAGAGTCCAAGAACGGGCGAACCTCTTCTTTGCAGTTGTGCCCAAGCAGGCTTAAAAGATTTTTGAATCTATCTAGCCATGCAGTGAAAGAGTGAGGCACCCCTCTGAAATATTCATTGTTTCTCTCTTTCCATATGCTCCACGCGGCCAGCAAGAAAATATCCATGAACAAATGGCTGACTCCATTGATTTTCCAAAGATGCAATAGAGAGACCCTATTACCCCGTTTGGCCATAATAATCCCACCGCCCAACATCACGGGCTAATAGGGCATGAGAAAAAGAGGTGTTCAACCGTTTCCTCCGGCGGGTTTTGGCACAGCATGCATGCGTAGTTGTTGTCCACAATAGCATAGTTTCTACGTTTCAACATGTTCCTTGTGTTTAGACGGTCCACTAGCAATAACCATCCAAACATCTTGAATTTGATGGGGCTCTTGGCTTTCCAAAGCAACAGAAAGGCCTCATCGGCAATCATTTCCCTGAAGCAGTGATTGTAGTACTTGCTGGCCGAGAACTTTCCTCCAAGGGTACGAACCCAAGAATCAGCAGAGCCCCTCTCCGTCACGATATGCCTGGATCTTTGCTGAATCTCTCTGACCTCCTCTCTCTCTTGGGTAGACAGAGGTAGATGGAAGAGCATAGCGGGGTCAGTAGCCGCCAAAATAGTGCCCACCGACTCATCCTCGTTTGTGCAAAAGGAAAAGGCACGGGGGAAGATCTCGGAGAGTGGTGCCTCATGATCATGCTCAATCCACACGTCCTTCCAAAACAGAGCTAAAGATCCATCCCCAATCGCAACCTTAGTGATGTCGCGAAACACGTTACTGAGTTGCATGACATCACGCCACCAGAAGGAGCCGATCGGGTCTACTGCATGTGGTACTCTACCCGCATAGCATGTGTCCCATATCAGAGTCACCCACGGGACGTCGTGATGATTGTAGAACTTATAAAGGTGTTTGAGGAGAAGTGCCACGTTCTGGGTTTTGATATCAATCACCCCAAGACCACCTTTGCGCTTCGGTCTACAAACCAGCTCCCAAGCAGCCAAAGAATTATTTTGAACTCCCGTCTCCGTGTTTTGTCCCACAGACAGTATCTACGCAGCTTATCAATGTGTTCAATCACCTTTGGATGCAGCTCAAGTGTGCACATGGCATAGATCATCATCGATGTAATGGTAGAGTTAACCAGAGTGAGCTTGGCACCTGCCGAAACCAAGGAAAGGGCCGTGGACAACTTTCTCTCAACTCCACATATCATTGGCATAAGCTCAAGCAGTGTTGGTTTCGTCGTTCCCATGGGGAGACCCAGGTATGTAAAGGCTAGGGATCCGACCGTGCAGCCAAAAATTTGTGCTAGGGCAGAAGGTTGTTGTAAGTCAAGATTGATGGGGACCAATGTGGACTTGTGGAAGTAGATTTTCAGACCAACACAGTCAGCATAATCAATAGGATGGATTTCATGCGGGTGGCTTGATCGGGGCAGGCTGGCATGACCAGCATCGTGTCATCCACGTATTGGATGACTGGGTAGTCACCTCTCCGACTGCACGGGAAAGGTTGCTCGATCAATCCCTGAGTGAAAGCGTCGTTGATTGCTGCTTGGAGGAGGTCAGCTGCCAGAACAAAAATGAGGGGTTACAGGGGGCCCCCTTGCCTCACACCACACTTGCACGGGAATTTCCTACCAGAAACTCCATTCAACAACACCGAGGAAACACCAGAGGAGAAAAGAGACTTCATCCAACCTAGTCATCTGTCATCAAACCCCATATGTTTCATGATCTACAACATCGGCTCATGTTCGATCATATCAAAGGCTTTAGCAAAGTCCAGTTTGAGCAGCATAATCTCCCGTGAAGATTTTTGGCACTAATGAATGTATTCAAATGACCACGCAAGGCAGTCCTGTATGGTTCTACCTTTGAGGAACCCATACTGGTTTCTATGAATGATTTTAAGGATGAGTTTCTTCAAGCGATTGGCCAGGATCTTTGTGATGATTTTTAAGCAATAATTGAGCAGAGTGATGGGTCTGTAGTCATTATTTGTCTCCGGGGAGGATATTCTTGGGATTAGGGTGATGTATCCCTCACTAATGCTAGATATATCAAGGTTGCCTTCATGGAAATCATGGCACATCTTATAGATGTCCTTCTCGATAATGTGCCAGCAAGATTTGAGAAAACAGCCATTAAAACCATCGGGCCTAGGGGCTCTGTCGGCCGGCATTTCCTTGACTACTGCATCAATCTCATCTGTGAAAAAGGGGATCGATAACACCTCCAGGCCATCAACCTTTTTGATGATCCGTTGTAGGTGAAATCGCATGTGTGTGGGTTTGGAAAAACCCAGATGTTCTTTATACGTGTTGAACAACACCCCTTCTTTCGCAACATGATAGGTGACCTCCACATCGCCCTCTCGCAGACTAGCAATGGAGTTGTGCCTAAACCTCTCCGTTGCTAGGGATTGAAAGAGTTTAGGGTTATCATCAGCAAACCTAAAATATCTGATTGTGCACCTCTTTCTCCAGTAAGCATTTTGATATTTGAGGAGGTGGTTTAGATGATCTTTCAGGATTCGCCTAAAGTTTGCTTCCTGCACAAACAGATTTCTCTTATCTTCCAGGGCATCAAGGTTGGTCAGGGCGTCATTACTGTTCTGGATCATAATTTTCAGATTAGAAACGCCTCTGCTCCAATGCTTGAGATCATACCTAAGCGACTTAAGTTTTTTGCACACCAGCGCCGCTGAGTTAGGAGCGTGACAAGGTTTATCCCAAGATCGTGCAACAACTTCAGAGAATCCAGTGTGGTTGACCCAGAAATTCTCAAAACGGAACACCTTGGACTTTGGGATTTTGGAATCAATTGAGAGTACACACGGGATATGATCAGACACCGGCTTCCCCAGCGGTAGAACCATTGTGTTTGGGAAGGAGGTGGTCTAGTTTGAAGAAGAAAAGAACCAATCAAGTTTCTCGAGGAGTGGATCATCTTGCATGTTACTCCAGGTGTAAGCCCTTCCTTTGACAGGAATTTCCATTAGGGATTGCGCCCGGATTATCTCATTGAAAAGCAACGTATCATTAGTGTCTCCCCCGGTCTGTTTCTGTTTCTGTTATCTGTGGAGCGTATGAAATTAAAGTCTCCCCATATTAACCAATTTTCATTATCTGGAATATGAAGATCAAACAACCAGGAAGTAATGTCTGATCGTCTCTGACCAGTACATGGTCCATAGACATTCACCAAATTCCAGGAATCATTCGACTGTGTGGACACAAACGAAACACCCATTGCAAACGATTCCACATGCCTGGGTGTGCCCACAAAAACTGAACTATTCCAGAAAGTTAGAATTCCACCTGAGGCCCCAATCGAAGGTGCAAACACAAATTTATCAAAGTGCTTGGGGCAGAAAGTTTTAATAAACGCTAAATCAAAAGATTCATGTTTAGTTTCTTGGATACATAGCACGAATAGCCACTAGTATCAATCGCATTCCTAATCGCCAAAAGTTTGTTTTCAGAGTTAATCCCTCTGATATTCCAGGACAGAACATTCCAGGATTTATTCATGAGCATAAATAAAATCGGACAGCCTCATCAGAGGCGGTCTGCTGGGCAGCCAGCAGCTTATCTTCAGAAAGATCATCAGGAGCAATTCCACAATGAATGCCCACCTGCTAAGATCCTTAATGGGAGTGGGGGGCGGGCACTCTTCGTGTTAAGCTTGGATAGGAGCCGTGGGCACGTACATTGCTCTGACAGTTGGAGTGACTCTGGCCTTCACACTAGATCGGTTCTGCTTGACATCAGTGATCTGATGGGCCTTGAAGCCGTCATACTTGTTCGAACGAGTGCTCCTCCGGACTGCAGTGGTGTCGTGTTGGGCTTTGCCATTGCGGGGTGAAGCTTCATTGAACAGCGATCAAGATGCAATCACTTGAAGAGCAGAATCAGATGGTGGGGCAGTCGAGTCAGCCTGCTGGATAGAACTATCCGTTGCCAGCACTGGAACCACAACATTGGGCTCCTGCAACTGAAACTGAACACTATCGTCCACCAAGTCACCAGCAGAATCCACTGTGTTATCATGAATCAAGTGCAGAGGAGCAATGCATATTCCCAACTGAAACTGAGAACTAAAAATCCTGAACAAGTAGTCAGGTACAGGCTGTATGTTCAGCATCCATACAGCGCAGATTGCCTCCAGTTGTCTCTGAATAAACTTGAAAGAGTTAATAGGAAAACTTGTGCTCTGGGCCGGCACATTGGTGAGTGCACGAGTGTAGATACGTTTGAGCATAGATCCCATCCACAGAAGCAGCTCATAATCCATAACAATAGCAACGTTAATATATTGGAGGGCCAAGCCAACAGATTCCACAGAGAGAGGACAAGAGGACGAGGAGAAAGAAACTTCATGGAAGAACTCCTTGGAGTTGGGGTTGGGTATGTAGTGAACAGTAGATCCAAAATGGGCACGCACCTGGCCCTCGACCTTAAGGCCTGGGGAGAAGTCCCAATGGAGGAGGTCGTCCATTGGGGTCGCCCGGCAGGCTCATCTCTAGTCTTTCCTCGGTCCTGCTCAGGAGTGCCGTTGTCGTCCTTCGGGGTGTCCACCATATAAATGTCATAGGTGGATGTGTCCAACCAGCGGCCCGTGACGGGGGAACCGACCTCGGCATTAGCCGTGGGCGCATCCTCCTCGTCCATGTATTCGGCATTTACTGAATTATAGTCTAACATATCGGTTAAATCATCAATGGTTGCTACCAAATGGGTGGTGGGCAAGGCGCAAAATTCCCTGTCGAATGCCTCGGAGGGTCGGTGATTGAAGGCGGAGGGCAGGTTCTCCTGGATAGTCATTTTCTGAATTCGGTCTAGCGCCTCGTTCAACATATCCAGGGTTGCCGGACTTGAGGGCTCTAGGCCAGATTTTGTGGTGACGGAGAGGAGGTCGGTCTGTGACTCAACCGATCATTGGTCCCGGACGGACCTATCTTCAGGATTCAGGACCAAAACCTCGAGGGGCACCGGATTGTACTCGAAAACTGAGGGTGTGCTCTGACCCTCCCGTGCACCTTCCACGCTAATGTTTGAAGTTGTGTCGTTTCGGGCCGGGGGTGACTCCTAGCTGCTATTCGCCGACTCAAGGTGCGGTCCGGGGTGACTCCTAGCCGCTATCCTCCGCCGATGCGAGTTCGGTTGACGGTGTGAAAGTGCAACTATCCCTTGGTGTTTTTGGTAATTATTAACAACATATAGCTTGTTGAGCTAATGCTATTTGAAGATAAATATTTCAGGAAAGCTCAGTGATTGGATGGCATGGATTAGGAATGTGGACCCCTCAAAATGCTAAGGACACATATTGGCTCAAGCTCAAGACTCTACATTTTACTTTTAGTGATCCAAGATCACATTGAGTCCATAGGAAAAGTCAATACTATTAAAAGGGGATTAGGTGTTGCTTAATGGATTTCTTGCTCAAAATGCTTAGTGATATATATGCTCCAAAACCCTCAACCACTTTCTCAAATCCACATATGTCCCAAACCAAAAAGTCAAACTCGGCCCCACCAAAATATTTTATCCGGCGCCACCGAGTTCACTTGACATAGCCACTGCCACAAACCCTAGTCACATCGGTCTAACCGAGATGGGATTGCAAACTCTCTATTTCCCTTTGTAATGTTCGGTCCAACCAAGATGAGCGATCGGTCTCACCGAGTTCGCAATGCAAACTCTTTGTTTCCCTTCCATAACGTTTCGGTCTCACCGAAACAAGCCATTCGGTCCCTCCGAGTTTGCCTGACTAACTCTCTGGTTAGCTTATTACCGAAATCGGTCCCACCGAGTTTGTGTAATCGGTCGCACCGAGATTACATTATGCCCTACCCTAATGAAATTGGTCCTACCGAGTTGACATGTCGGTCCCAATGAAAAGCCTAACATTCACATTTTGAACTAAATCGGTCCGACCGAGTTTTCTGATTCGGTCCCACCGAGTTCGGCGAATTGTGTGTAATGGTTAGATTTTGTGTGGAGGCTATATATACCCCTCCACCCTTCCTTCATTCGTGGAGGAGAGCCATCAGAACATGCCTACACTTCTAACATACATTTTCTGAGAGAGATCCAACTACTCATGTGTTCAGACATAGATATTCCATTCCAACCGTATGAATCTTGATCTCTAGCCTTGTTTTCCACTCAAATCATTTTTCCACCAAATCCAAATCTGTGAGAGAGAGTTGAGTGTTGGGGAGACTATCATTTGAAGCACAAGAGCAAGGAGTTCATCATCAACACACCATCTATTAACTTTTGGAGATAGGTATCTCCTAGATTGGTTAGTTGTCGAGTCTCCGTCAAGATTGTGGAGTTGAACCAAGGAGTTTGTATGGGCAAGGAGATCGCCTACTTCGTGAAGATCTACCCTAGTGAGGCAAGTCCTTCGTGGGCGATGGCCATGGTGGGATAGACAAGGTTTCTTCTTCGTGGACCCTTCGTGGGTGGAGCCCTCCGTGGAGTCGCACGTCCATTACCCTTCATGGATTGATGTCTCCATCAACGTGGATGTACGATAGCACCACCTATCAGAACCACGGGAAAAAATCTCCATGTCCAGCTACACTGCGTTTGCTCCCTCCAAACTCCTCCCTTTACCTTCATATGCAATTTTTTACATTCCGCTACTATACTATTAGACTTGCATGTGTAGGTTAATTGCTTGACTTGTGCTAAGTTGCTAAAATCTGCCAAGACTTAAAATTGGGAAAGGCTAGATATTTATTTGGTCAAGTAGTCTAATCACCCCCCCCCCCCTCTAGACATACTTTTGATCCTAGAAGTGGTATCAGAGCTTTGGTCTCCATTTGCCTTGATTTCTGTAGCTTTTGGTGATCATATCCTTCGTTTCACATCCTAGGAGAGTACGGCGTCTAGCGAGGAAATTACCACCGTATAGGTCCTTATTTTGATGGTACAAATTTTGCTAGTTGGAAGCATAAGATGCTACAATACAATGCTCAAGCTTGTGATATTCTCTTCAATCGATTGTGCCCCGAAGAATTCAACAAAATCAGCCGTCTTGAGAATGCAAAGGAAATTTGGGATACTTTGATTGATATGCACAAAGGTACCAACTCTGTCAAGGAATCCAAATTGGATGTGCTTCAAAGTCAACTTGACAAGTTCAAAACGAAGGATGGTGAAGGTGTCGCTGAAATGTACTCTAGGCTTGCTCTCATCACAAATGAGATCGCCGGCTTAGGAAGTGAAGAGATGACTGATAGATTCATCATCAAGAAGATCCTAAGAGCCTTGGATGGAAAATGTGATACCGTGTACGCATTGATCCAAATGATGTCCAATTACAAAGATCTCAGGCCTACGGAAGTCATTGGAAGAATTGTTGCTCATGTGATGTCACTCTAGGATAAGGAAGAGTTTCACAACAAGTCAAGTGGTGCACACAAAGCCTCATGTGATGCTCCCACATCCTCAAGTGAGAAACAAACCTTCAATGAGGAATTGAGCCTAATGGTGAAGAATTTCAACAAGTTCTACAAGAGTGGAAGCAAGGAAAGAAGTTCCAAGGCAAGGTCCTACAATGACAAAAGATCTTCGAGTCGTGAACGTAATACAATTGTGGAAGACCCGGACACTACTCCAATGAGTGTATGGCCCCCTACAAAAGTAGAGAAGATTCACCCAAGAGGATAAGTAGAAGAGAAGAATCACCATCTAAAGAGAGAAGGAGTAGAGATGACCGTTATGAACGATGAACATAACAGAGAAACAAGGATTCAGAAAGGACGGACAAGTCATCAAGGAGCTACTCAAAACGAAGACATCAAGCTCATGTTGGTGAATGGGTATCCAGCTCCGACTCTGACAATCACTCCGAGAGAAGTTATCACTCCGACTCCGAATATACTCAAGATGAAGGTGCTGCCGGTCTAGCACTTGTGTCAACCAACTCCTACGACATATTTGACTCACGAAATGAAGGAGTTGGAAGATGCTTCATGGCTAAAGGACGAAAGGTATCACACCTCGAGTATGTTGATTTCAATAGTGATGAAGATGATTTTCTAGGTGATGATGATTTACTTGTTGAGAACTCTAGTGATAAAAACTATGATGAACTTGCTATTAATAATGATAATCAATATAAAAATAATGATGATGATAAGAAGGAGATTGAGCGTCTAAATAAAGACATAACACTCTTATGTTAGCTCATGAAACTACCTTGGAAGATCATCGAGAACTTTTAAACACTCATGAAAAGTTACGCTTTAAAAAGCTCAACCTTGAGCAAGATCATGGGTTCTTAAAAGCAAACAATGATGATCTTCGCAAGAAAAGTTCTTCTTACATTGCCAAGCGTTTACTCTTGTCTACTTACATGCCACAAGTTAAATCTAGCAACAAGAGTAAGAAAGATTCTTCTTCTAGTAGTAACAACAATCATGTTAAATCCAATATTGTTGCTTCTAGTAGTTCTCTTGATTCCACTAATGATTCTCTTAGCCAAGTTACACTTGAGCAAGAAAATAGCTTATCGAAGGGGATTATAGATAAAGGTGTTTACAAGAGCCTTGCCGGGAGTAAGCAATTTGAGGAAATTGTACGCAAGCAAGGAAGACACTGGAAGAATCAAGGTGTTGGTTTTGAACGAAAGTTCAATGCCAATGGAGTTGAGTGGGAAGAAGATCAATACCCCAAGACGAAGTTTGTTCCTCAACAAGAGAATTATGATCCTACTTCTTTCCAAGGGACACAAGCTCAAGATGATCTTCCACCACAAGACGACAAGAAAAAAGGAAAGGACAAGCTTCAAGAGGAGATCGATGCATTTGAAGAAGCTCCTAAGGCCTTGGTCAAGTGGGTTCCCAAGACTACATCAAGTTCTAATTCATCAAGTACGAATACAACTCCAAGGATTCGCATCAAGATGATGTGGATCCCGAAGAAAATGAACTAGAGAGTTCTTGAGGGTGACTCCGCCAACATACTTCACACATATCATCTTGGCGACAAGTGCAAAAAACTTCCACTTTTTGCACTAGTTCAAGGAGTCACAAACCCTCTTGCTGGTAAGACAAGGGACAAGGTAACCTAATGCTTTCATGGACATCATCTTGTGTGAACTTCACTCTATGTCTATGGATATCCTTGTTTGTTCCTTGTGGGACTAACCTATGTAGGTATTTAAAGTGCAGCTCACTCCAATGGATTGATCCAAATGATCTACATCCACATTGAGCATCCACATCTTCAACATCTACATGAAGTCATCGTCGACAAAACCCAAGGTTAGTTCATCCCTCTTAGGGGGGATATCACATCTAGGGGGAGCTTTACTCTAACCAATTGAGCTAAAGCAACTCTAATGGTGTGAACACAACAATGCTTTATGTAAAAGTGGTAACCCCACTTGTGCTTACACAATGAGTATGAACTATGATCAAATGTTCTCATTTGACTCCTAAGTCAATATACTCATATATAGATGACCTAGTCATTGCCAATTGCTTGATAGATGCTAGAGTGTTTGTGCATGCTTTGTCACATATTTCATTTGCCATTTTATTGTGTGAGCATGTTGATTGCATATTTTACTCATTCGAGGACATCCATTTGTTGCTTTGATTGTTTGGCCTTTTCTGTTTTGCCAAATGGATGGACAAGAATGCCTAAGAACACCCTCTAGCTATCTATGCTTTTATCGTCTCAAACTCTATTCATGCTACATCACAAAGTTTGATCAAGTCAGATTCGGACCACTCTGTGCGAGGAGCACTCGGAGTCCCCGATTTGTCATGGACTTAAACTTCCAAAACCTCTTTGTGCATTTCGGTATGACTGAGTCATCCACTTCGGTCACACCGATTTCACTAAGTTGATCTAGGTTTTCCATCTCGGTTTAACCGATTTGAACCTTTCGGTCACACCGAGTTGCAGTAACCACTTGCGATTCTGCATCTCGGTGCCAGCGAGTTGTTCCACTCGGTCACACCGACAGGGTCAAGATATATATATCCACGGGTGAGATTTTGGAAATTTCTTCAAAAGCTATCAGCCTGCGCGTATCCTGCTCTGCCTCCTGAGGTCTCCAGATCGTCTCCTCGCCGCCTGCGACCTCCCGCCACTGGTTTTCGTCGCCGTCAACGGAATTCTGCTCCACTGTTGCCGCCGTAGCGAACTCCCGCCAAACTAGGGTATGGGTTCGATACTTTGTGCTATTTCCTTTCTCCGATTCCTAGCACATTGATTTGCCATGATCATTTCCATGTATGAAAACAATCTATCCACAGAAAACATCCTTTAGGTTAGGTTTGATTCGAAAATTTAGGGTTAGGTCTCCGCTGAACTCATCTCGGACCGACCGAGTTGTAGAAATCGGTCTCACCGATTTGGCTTAGGCCATTGCAAATCGGTGCGACCAAGTTTGACTCTCTGTGAAACCCTAGCAATCTCGGTGCCACCAAACTGTGACTCGGTATGACCGAGTTCACGAGTTTAGGTTCCTGTCGGGGATATACCCCGCGGTGTAACCCAGCACGAAGTATAACCCGGCCGGACTTGGCGACTCACTGGTAACCCGGCGGGCGGGACAGATGGATGACAAGGCCCAAGGCCCAGAAGGCCGGTTCATACTATGGTGGGTCAGTTTACAAGGAAAGGCATAAGGAATATTCCCTTATAAAGGAAGCAAGACTAGGACTCCACTTGTAATAGAGTAATCCTAATCCTACTAGGACTAGTCGTGTAACCCGCCCCTTCAACATATATAAGGAGGGGCAGGGCTCCCCAAAGAGGGATAAGCAAGAAGAAACAATCTTAGGGCTAGACATAACTGGGAGAGCCAGTTTACGGCGACTCCCTCGTGATGATAATGAGACCTAGCCACAAACAACATGTAGGGTTGTTACCGGATGATGTTTCCTGGGGCCCGAAGCTGTCGAAATCCTTGTCCTGTGTTGCGTCTCTCGATTCCGCTCAACCCCTCTCAAGATACCACATAAATGCGTTGGCCTTACGACTAAGTCCTCACACTAGGACATCTTCCATGACAATTCCACGATAGTTGGCACCCACCATGGGGCCCGCGCACAATGGTGTTGAGTTATTGGAGGGATCTCTTCTAAGGATTGGGAGTTCGTAAGTTTCGCGGATGACAAAAGAGCCGGTTTGAAAAGGATTTGCATCGGCTTCAAGTGTGTCGAAACCAGATTTATGATTGGTGAGGTTTAAAGGTAAAAGAAGAATCTAGGGCTGCGCAACGAGGCACTGCCTTTGCAAGTCAGATCCGCGAGGAGATCAATTTCTGCTACTGCTGCCGTGTATCATGGAGAACAACATGAATTGGGAGTTGCATTGTTTCGTTACCGCCATGGGTAACGAAAGTACATTGAGTCCGGAGGAGAAAACAATCCGACAGTTAATCATTACTGCCGGGTTATTGTTTCACCCGAGCCTCAAAAGACGGCCCCCAAATCATGTCGGACGTGCCTGACATGAAGGACAAATTATTGAACCAACTATCATTGTGTGGAGATGAAGCATGGAGAGCTCACGTATGAACAATATGATTCAGGATTTACCGAGGAAAGCAAGACGTCACGGCTAGTGTTGAAGCCTGGAGGATGGCGTTTTGGCAAAAGGACAACAGGGCGGAGCTGGTGGTAACACGGCCGAGTTCATTGCTGACCTGGCCTTCGGCGAGTTAGGCGCCGTCACGGTGGAGGTTTCGATGGATAGGACGAGTTCTTCATGAAGGGATTTCTGTCCAACCAAGTCTTTGCCGCCTCCGCGACGCAATGGCCTCATCTCCGTGTGCCGCCCCGGGTCACCATCGTCTCCGCATAGAGCCGCCATGCACTAAATCGCCAGCGCCTCTCAGCTAGGGCCGCCGTTGTTGAAGATCCTCCAATCCAAGCCACCGACCGTCGCGCTTGGTTGCTCCTCCACTATGCGTGTGCTGCGGCCGGCCGCCTCGACGCTCAAATCACCGCGGCCCTCTGCGCCGCGCCTCCACTCAGGTGACCCGGCTCCCGAGCCCTGCAAGCCGGCCCTGCTCATCTCGCCGCCAATGAGCTGGCGTCGGACCGTCCTGACGCGTCGGGCCATCCTGGATGCGCCTCGACGCCCAAATCGCCGCGGCCCTCTGCGCCCCAACCAACAAGTCACCGCCGCCGCACTCCCCTTTGCTTGAGTCTCGGCTGCGGATGAATAGTCGTCGATGCCGCCGCTAAACCGCCTCCATCTCGGTTTTCTGACCTGTGCGCCTTCGCCTCCGCTCTGACTCACCACCGGATCAAGCTGGCCCAAAGTCACTTCAACGTGCGTCGAGCGGCCGTCTGTTCCAAGTCACGTCCCTGTTTTCAAACCGCTTGTGCCGTAAGTCGCCCGGCCAGCTCACCGCCGTACAAAATTACCTCGGACTGATCTGCTCTCTGCAAATTGCAATTTCCACCTAGCTAAGCGTCGTCTTCCTCATAATGCCCTGAGCCATCGTGTTGGGTGCCGGCCCGTTTCTGCTTCGTGAACCGCCTTGAGCTGACGCAAGTCTCTCGTGAACCGCTCTGGCTTCCGCCGGTTTACCTTTCCTGCTACAGTTAAGCCTCTGTTGTGCCGGCTGCCCGGTTGTTGCCTCACCCTCAATACGCCATCTCTTTCGCGCCTGCGACCTCAACATGACTCGGCCCAGCTCCACCTCGCCTTTGCCTTAAACTGCCCTCACATCTTCCTGCTAGGCGCGTTGGCCTTAACCCGCTGCTCCCGCGCTGTAAACCGCCGCTCCAAGTCACGATGCCCACCACGACTGCGGCCTAATGAGCGCGCTGCCCTCGAGCCACTGGTGGTATTTGCCTCAGCTCTTGCACAATGCCTGGCGCTGCCATGCCTCCCGCCGGCTCGTCGAACGGCCTAGTGTGGCTGTGTTTTCTGCTGGCTCGCACCATTATGTGATCCGTTCGCGCGCTGGAGAGATTATTTTATTAATTTACATAGATGTCTTGATGATGACGAAAATAAAGAAATATCTACTATACATGCACGTGAGGACAAAAGCAATAGTGGGGCGGAAGCAATGTCCATCAGTCAATCCTGCTGCTGCTCACGCGAAAGATTTGATGGCCAGGGAACCAAAGGAGACATGTTGGAAGATCAATTCTTCTGTCAAAAGCCAAAACATCACTATTGCATGGAAAAGTCAGAGGAGATGTATTTATCTACTTTCGGCAGTGTCCGGTTTATTTGACAGAGTATATCAGGTGATATTGTTTCTATCTATTTTTAGTACACATTTTTTAATCAAAGAACAATTACTTGGTCTATAATATTTTTTTCGCAGGATCATTATTCCTCACAAAAAGGTGTTGCAAAAGGGGCGTGACAAAATATTATTTTTGCACTAGCACTCATCCTGCGCAGGTTGCCAACCCCACTACATCAACACACGCGATTGACTTATTGTCTGCCCCCACGGCCGATTCTCCCGCCCGCGCCGGTTTATAGCGCTGCGGTCCATTTATCTGTCTGTGCCGCCTCTGATGCTGCAGTCATATTTTCCGTTCGTCCCTTGCGGTCTGGTCTACATCAACACACCGGACCGCACCTGTGTGCATGAGCTGTCTATTGGGTATGAACAAGTCACTGCTTGGGTAGCCCAGTTTTCTTTCAACAAATTGGAGGCAAATTATCATATACAATCAATCGCCATCTGCACTGGATGGCTGGATGGACAGGCACACAAGTCGCCGCCACTACAGTTTGGTTAAACTTCAAGGAGCCAGTTGGAAGGAACCCGCCGCAGCCACCTCAACCTTCTATGGATTCACATCGTGCTATCAACACCAATGATATACAAGTTATGCTGGTTTATATCACGGTCAAATATGGAGAATCTGAAGCCAACTCTTCGAGTCACCTTGAGACTCGGGGGCTACAATGATATGACTCAGCAATGGTTGCCGGTTTTTCAGTGAAGTCAAGAACCTCAGGATGCTGGAGGGAAAGATAACCCGGTCCCGGAGGGTACAACCATACGAAGCTCTTAAGCTCTCAAATCCGGTTTAAGAATTTCCGGTTCAAAAAAGAATTAACTTCTAGTAAGTTCGAGTTTAAAGGCCGTCATAAAATTTCTGGCTGAAAATGAAGATTCCGGTTTAAAATCCGGTTCAAGAGAAAGATGTCTCCCACAAAGCTTTGAAGCTCTCAATATCCGGTTTAAAATCCCGGTTCAAGAAGAATTTATCTCTTACAAAAAGTTAAAGGTTGCCGAAGAGGACCTGCTGCCATGATGCGCAGTTCAAACATGGGTATCCTGCCTTATTGGCTTGTCATATTATTGATCACGTGGGGGCTTCTGTTATAAAACAGCGTCCGGTTTACCCCTTGATTCAGCTTATCAACGCTTTATGTAACATCACTTGGGGGCTTGGTCGTATCCGAACCATAGCTACACCTCTTGATCGGTGCAATGCCACAACATCACTTGGGGGCTTGGTCGTATGCGAACCATAGTCACACCTCTTGATCGGCTCAAAGACAAACAATCCGGGGCCAAAGAGAGTGTTGTAAAGCAACAACTCAAATATAGGCACCCACTGAGCATAGCTCAAAATGTTACTTGGGGATTCTTTGCTGTCGAAATGAACAAAGAATCTACACTTGTAATAGGCTATCAAGCCATGGCTTGGAAGCCTGGTGTATACACCTAAAACCCCGGGTTAGCCTGCCTCTTTAAGTAAGTTACTCCGCCCAGGTAAACCTGGTATGACCCATCGAACTTTGACAAGTTACTCTAATAAGACCCTGAACTTTTCAAGTTAAAATGATGATTGGTTCAGGATTGAGGACCATCTTAAAAGGCTTTGTAAAATGGTTTAACCCAGTGGCCTGGCTGCCCATGAAAAGCCTCAAATTTGGGCCTTGGCAGCCTGTGAAAAGCCTCAACTACAAGGGTTTCATTTGCTTTTTGCTAAGTTTTTTCTCTCTTTTGATAAGGCTTATGATGTTTTTGATAAACCGGCGTTTATTAACCCGGTTCGGCTTTCAACTACAAGTTGTCAGTACATGATCAATTATAATCCGACACTTTTTAACCCGGTCTGGTTTTGACTATAAGTCGCCAGTATTATATATGGTTAATCCGATGTTTATCACAACCCGATACGGGTTTATCATAAACCGGCACAATATGGAAGGAGTTATCAGTACTCAAGATTGGGGTTATCACCCTTACTACAAAAAGTTGGTAAACCAACGATGAGATTCAATGTCACAGGTATGATATATTTCATATTTGATTATTTTTAAGTGTTGCCTTGGTTATAAAGCCGGGTTATATGTTGGGCATTATGACCCGTCCGACGGTAAACCGCCAGGACACTTTAAACTTCTTGAATGCATAAACAGGTTGAATAAAGCATGATTATAAATCACCAGGCGTTTATTAACCCGGTCTGGCTTTCGACTATAAGTCGCCAGTATGATGATAATTTATCTTGTGTTTATTAACCCGTCCTGGCTTTCGATTGTAAATCGCCAGTATATATTTGGATTGCGCCATTGGAATCATGCGCTTATAAATCATTGGGTATATTATTCAAATCTTTAATGGCCAACATGGCTGGATTTTTACTATGGTTATCAATAACCAGTATTATGATTGAGGTTTTTAAAGTCGCTTTAGCGCAATGGATATTATTTTATCGATGGATATGATTTATTCTACAATGGAAGGAATAGTCCCGAGTGGCTGCAGGCTTATGACCCGGCACTTGGGGGCTACATTATTCAAATTGAGATTAGATCAAATATGCAAGTCCCATGTCACTGCCAGCATGCACCATGGCACTTGGGGGCTAATGCAAAGTCATTTTCTCATCACCTTATTGAAGACCCGACTCATCACATCATAATGAGCCGGCCATTGGGGACTACCATATGATGTTATTTTCAATGAAGCATGATCATATTTATAAAGTCCCTGCTCATTATTGCATAAAGACCCGGCCCTTGGGGGCTACACTGGTTGAAATTTTTTGAGCATCAGGCACTTACAAGTCCCAGGTTGCTGCAAGCATGACAACCCGGCACTTAGGGGCTACATAATATGGAGTATTCAGTTCTGACTAGTGACTGAGATGAACAATCTGGATTTCTTCAAGGTTGCAACATTTATATTGAAACAAGTCTTAAGCTATCACTATGTTCTCATCTTAAGACTTGAAGGCTACAGATAATATGCATATAAAGGAGGAACTTCTTTAAATTCTCAATTTTGGGGAAATCAGGAAGATTAATTGTGTGACCCGGCGTTGGCAACAATCATAACCCGGCATCTATAAACGGTCATGACCCGTGATCATCAGTTTTTATAACCCGACAGTTTTGGCAATGATAAACCGACAAGTTCTACATTTTCAGACCGGCCGATATCAGTTGAATATTTGAAGACCAATATTTTTGTCAAATCAGAGCATTGAAGGCCGATTCAAATGGATTCTTGATTTACAAAATATCTTCTGCAAGCAAATTGATTATGAAGCTGGTATATTGACTCGGAATTTTTCAAGGAAGAAATGACAAAGAATTAAGGATGATCAAGCGTCGGTTTAAGAATATTTAAAGCAGAGCACAACCCGCCAAATTTGTTCTTGTGTTTATGTTGCATATCAGTTTAACATGGATAAATCCAAATTAAACTGGGGGCTAATATCGGGGATATACCCCGCGGTGTAACCCGACACGAAGTATAACCCGGCCGGACTTGGCGACTCACTGGTAACACGGCGGGCGGAACAGACGGATGACAAAGCCCAAGGCCCAGAAGGCCGGTTCATACTATGGTGGGCCGGTTTACAAGGAAAGGAATAAGGAATATTCCCTTATAAAGGAAGCAAGACTAGGACTCCACTTGTAATAGAGTAATCCTAATCCTACTAGGACTAGTCATGTAACCTACCCCTTCAACATATATAAGAAGGGGCAGGGCTCCCCAAAGAGGGACAAGCAATAAGAAACAATCTTAAGGATAGACATAACTAGGAGAGCCGGTTTACGACGACTCCCTCGTGATGATAATGAGACCTAGCCACAAATAGCATGTAGGGTTGTTACCGAATGATTTTTCCTAGGGCCCGAGCTGTCTAAATCCTTGTCTTGTGTTGAGTCTCTTGATTCCGCTCAACCCCTCTCAAGCTACCACATAGATGCGTTGGCCTTACGACTAAGTCCTCACACTAGGACATCTGCCATGACAATTCCACGAGAGTTCCAAAAGTTGCTTCGGTATCAACGAGTTTACACTAGTAGAAAAAGGGTCAAATGTTCAGCTCATTAGTCCCGGTTTGAATATGAGCCGGCACTAATGTGACCATTAGTGCCGGTTCCAACGGCCAGGCGGGCCGCTTTCATTAGTACCAGTTCGTGCCGAACTTTTAGCACCGGTTCCTGCCACGAGCCGGTACTAAAGAGAGTGGTGGCAGGATGTTGTTAGTCTGGGGCCCCTCCAGCACATTTAGTACCGGTTCGTGCGTTGAACTGGTACTAAAGGTCATCCTATATAAACCCTTCGTCCACCCGCGCTCTGTTCTTCCCCCTTTCCCCTCTCCTCTCTGTTCTTCCCTTCTTCCTCTCGAGCTCATCACAAATTTTTCCCAAATTTTGTCAAGATTTGAAGGCCCCCATCATTCAAATGATCACAAAGGTTAGCAACTTTGTCCTTCCATCTCTCATTGCTATATTAGCTCTTGCAATGGTTTATATAGTGACTAATTTGTGGGTTTTAGTAATTTGGGAGGAATTATATATATGTGGTAGTATTTGATTTATATGCAATTTGAGGTCAAAATAACACTTAGTTTGCATATGTAGGCGTGGTTTACTTAGTTCCTTATAAATCTCCATCGTAACCACCGTCGATCGTCCGCACCGTCCCATCGCCGGCACCACCTTGTGGTGAGCCTCTTGTTCTTATCTTTTTTACATAAAAAATTCATGTTTGTGTGATTTGGATATATAGTTAGTCGTATAATTATCTTCTCGTACGTTGTTTGTTATACATAGTGCCATGGTTTGATATCCGTCCTTGTCGGCCCTCGTCTGTGTTATGATTCGGATGTGGTATATTATCTTTAAAAACTATTTGTTGTATTTCGTGTTTACGACAAATTATGCCCATCAAGTTGACACAGATATTTTTATCTAGGAGGTATGTGAACCAGAAATTCCAACCGACCCTATTGTCGAGAGGTTAAATTTAGTTCAAAGAGAAAATGAGTATTTGAAAGAAAAATTGAAAAGAATTGAGGGGGAGAAGATCGAATTGGAGTTGCATGTTGCCGATGTTGTCGATGATCACAAGATCAAGATGGAGAAAATGCACTTGAAGATTAGAAAGATTAGAAAACATGCCATTGATAGTGAGGCTTGGTATCATTATGATGTTGGATCAATTGTTACCTTAGTTGTGATGTTGATCGCATTTGTTGTTGCATTTAAATGCTTTAGCTAGAGAGTTATTTGTTTGTTGCATTTAAGGGTTGTATGAACTTTATGTATGAACTTTATATGTATGAACTTTATGTATGAACTTGTATTAATTTTGTATTTTCGGTGTTGTGTAATGAAGATGAGCCGACAATGGACGTACGATGACCGATGCTCTCCCGAGTTCATTAATGGTGTGCATACTTTTCTACTTGCAGCTAAGGCAAACAAGCGGGCGGATGTTTTTATGCCTTGTCAATGTGCTGGCTGTAAGAATGATCACAATTACTCTTAATCAAGAACCATTCACATCCACCTGTTTGAGTCCGGTTTCATGCCCCACTATAATGTTTGGACCAAGCATGGAGAAAGAGGGGCTATGATAGAAGACAATGAAGAAGAAGAGGAGGACGACAGCTATCCTGGCCATGGGTTCCTTGAATACGATGATACAACAATGGGGGAAGAAGCTGAGCCGGTAATGCGGGAAGAAGCTGAAGAAGAGGCATCAGATGAGCCCGCTGATGATCTAGGTCGGGCCATTGCCGATGCAAAGAGAAACTGCGCAAGTGAAAAGGAGAAGAAGAAGTTGAAGCGCATGTTAGAGGATCACAAGAAATTGTTGTACCCGAATTGCGAAGCTGAAAAGAAAAAGTTGGGCACCACACTAGAATTGCTCCAATGGAAGGCAAAGAATGGTGT
This sequence comes from Aegilops bicornis, assembly GCA_021605145.1. Lineage (NCBI taxonomy): Eukaryota > Viridiplantae > Streptophyta > Magnoliopsida > Poales > Poaceae > Aegilops > Aegilops bicornis. The sequence goes on from CM038672.1 coordinate 351,156,976, forward strand.
ATCTGACAAGGGATTTGGAAAGTTGCTGGTAATGATAAAGAATATGCTTCCAAAGGACAACGACTTGCCCGAGAGTACGTACGAAGCAAAGAAGGTTGTCTGCCCTCTAGGGTTAGAGGTGCAGAAGATACATGCATGCCCTAATGACTGCATCCTCTACCGCGGTGAGTATGAGGATTCAAACGCGTGGCCGGTATGCAGTGTATTGCACTATAAGATCAGCCACGATGGCCCTGGTGATGTCGAGGGCGAGCGCCCCAGGAAAAAGATTCCTGCCAAGGTGATGTGGTATGCTCCTATAATACCACGATTGAAATGTTTCTTCCAAAACAAAGAGCATGACAAGGCAATGCCATGCCACAGAGAAGACCGTAAGAAAGAAGGAAAGTTGAGAGTACCCGCTGACGGGTCGCAGTGGAGAAAAAACAAGAGAAAGTACAGGGAGGAGTTTGTAGGTGACACAAGGAACGTATGGTCTGGTCTAAGTGTAGATGGCATTAATCCCTTTGGGGAGCAGAGCAGCAACCATAGCACATGGCCCGTGACTCTATGTATGTATAACCTTCCTCCTTGGTTGTGCATGAAGCGGGAGTTCATTATAATGCCAGTGCTCATCCAAGGCCCTAAGCAACCCGGCAACGACATTGACGTGTACCTAAGGCCATTAGTTGAAGAACTCTTATAGTCGTGGAATGGAACAGGTGTACGTCCGTGGGACGAGAACGGACAGGAAGAATTTGACCTAAAGGCGTTGTTGTTCATGACCATCAATGGTTGGCCTGCTCTCAGTAACCTTTTAGGACAAACAAACAAGGGATATCGCGCATGCACGCACTGTTTAGATGATACCGACAGTATATATGTGGATAATTGTAGGAAGAATGTGTACCTAGGACATCGTTGATTTCTTCCGAGCAGGCATCCCGTAAAAAAGAAAGGCGTACATTTCAAAGGTAAGGCGGATTACCGGACAAGGCCTCGCCACTGTACTGGTGCTGATGTACATGATATGGTCAAGGATTTGAAGGTAGTCTTTGCAAAGGGTCCTGGCGGACAACCTATTCTGAATGACGCTGACAGACATGCACTCATGTGGAAGAAGAAATCTATATTTTGGGACCTGCAGTATTGGAAAGACCTAGAGGTCCGCTCCGCAATCGACGTGATGCACGTGACGAAGAATCTTTGCGTGACCCTGCTTGTCTTCTTGGGTGTGTATGGGAAGACAAAATATACACCAGAGGCACGGGAGGACCAGCAACGTATGCACGGAAAAGACGGCATACATCTGGGTCATGCCAGCTATGCTCTTACCAAAGAAGAGAAAGAAATCTTCATTGAATGCCTGCTCTGTATTAAGGTACCATCTGGCTTCTCGTCGAATATAAAGGGAATAATAAATATGGCGGAGAAAAAGTTCCAGAACCTAAATTCTCATGACTGTCACGTGATTATGACGCAACTGCTTCTGGTTGCATCGAGGGGGCTTCTACCGGAAAATGATCGATTAGCCATTGTGAAGCTATGTGTATTCCTCAATGCAATCTCTCAGAAGGTAATCGATCCAGAAATCATACCAAGGTTAGAGAATGATTTATTGCAATGTCTTGTTAGTTTCGAGTTGGTGTTCCCACCATCCTTCTTCAACATCATGACGCACGTCCTATTTCACCTATGCGAAGACATTAATGTTCTTGGTCCTGTATTTCTACACAATATGTTCCCCTTTGAGAAGTTCATGGGAGTCTTAAAGAAATATGTTCATAACCGTGCTAGGCCAGAAGGAAGCATCTCCAAGGGCCATGAAATGAGGAGGTGATTGAGTTTGTATTGACTTTATTCATGACCTTAAGCCGATTGGTGTTCCTGAATCGCGGCATAAGGGCAGACAGGATGGAAAAGGCACGCTAGGAGGGGATCAAATAATATGTATGGAAGGCCACTCTCTCACTCAAGCACACAACACAGTTCTATAGAATTCCGCCTTGGTGGCTCCGTATATGGACGAACACAAGAATTTTCTACACTCCAAACACCCAGAGCAGTCTGACGACTGGATTACACGTGAACAAACAGGGACTTTCGCCGGCTGATTGCAGACACGTGCCATGCATGAGGCCGCTATTGAAGATGACATGTACTTGTTGTCCCAGTTACCATCTTCGAATATAATGACTTTCAAAGGGTACGAGATAAATGGGAATACAGTTTACACGATCGCCCAAGATAAGAAGAGCACCAACCAAAACAGTGGTGTCCGCTTTGATGCAACAACCAAGACGGGAAAGGAAACATATTATGGTTACATAGAGGACATATGGGAACTTGACTATGGACGTGGTTTGAAGGTCCCTTTGTTTCGGTGCAAAAGCGTGAATATGACATGAGGCGGGGTAACGGAAGACCCGCAGTACGGAATGACAACAGTGGATCTCAACAATCTTGTGTATACAAATGAACCATTCGTCCTAGCCAATGATGTGGCACAGATTTTCTATGTGAAAGACATGTCCACCAAGCTGAGAAAAAGAAAAGATAAGGTAGCGAATGCATCATATGATGTGCCAAAGCGCCACATAGTTCTTTCCGAGAAAAGAAACATCGTGGGAGTAGATAACAAGATAGACATGTCAGAAGATTATGAAAAGTTTCTTGAAATTGCTCCATTCACAGTGAATATTGACCCGAGCATCCAGTTAAATGAAGAAGATTGTCCATGGTTACGGCGCAATGGGACACACGCGAAGAAAAAGTTTCACACGGCCCAAAGATCCCACTCTGGGATGTGATCGGCTTCTCACTTTCATCACTTTCTTCTCTAGTCAGTTTCCAGACTTATATATCTAGAAAGTCCCGCTTCGAACAAACCGGAGGGAATCTTTGTAATAGTTAGGGTACTTATGTGTCTTGGCATTTGAAACGCGAAGAAATTTTATGTGCAAACAAATTCTTTCATGCATTTACTAATTTTTTCAGCTAAATGACCCTCAATTTGAAAAACACTTCAAATGAACCTCTGAAAAGGTTGAAAGTTGGCATGGTATCATAATTTCACCCACATAGCATGTGCAAAAAAGTAGAGAGGGTTACGGCAAAAACTGGATGCACTTCATGTACAAAATGGACAATCTCTTTCGAAGTATCAGGGTTTCAGACGAAAACTCTTCTGTTACAAAGGCATTTCCTTTTTTAAATAACCTAAGTATTACCAAATTGAATATAATGATAAAACACACTAATATTGAACATAAGAAAAAAGAATCACTCAAAAATCTGTTTTTAAGGTTAAGTTATTCACAAACTAGTGATTCACACAAATTTCAAATAATTCAAATTTAAACTATTCAAATTTGAAAACTACCGGCACTAGCAAAAAGTTTGTAATTTTTTGTACCTAAAGCAAAAATATTCACAAAGAAACTCTAAATACAGCAAAAAACAACTCAAAAATAAATTAAAGAAAATAAATAAAGCATAAAAGAAAAAGAAGAAGAAAAAAACGAAACGAAAAAAGCCCGCCTACTTGGCCACAATGGCCTGCATATAACTAAAAAGCCAACCACTAGTTGGGCCAGGATGCAGGCCCGCTAGTCCAGTAGGCCCAACAGGGCATCGCAGCAGAGGTAGGCCCAGAAGGCCTGCTTTAGGGAGGAGCTCGAGACAGCAGCTGCGGCGGGGCTTATAAGCAGGTGCTGGTGCCCCTCGGCTAGCGAGGTGGGACTAAACTTCTACGCCCCTCGCCTGGCAGCGCACCACCTTTAGTACCGGGTGGTGGCTCCAACCGGTACTGAAGACCCCCCCCCCCCTTAGTACCGGTTGGAGCCGCGACCCGGTACTAAAGGGGCGCCGTTCCCGCCGCTTGGCCTGGCCAAATTTTACCTTTAGTACCGGTTGGTGGCTACAACCCCTACTAAAAGGTCCCTCCTATATAAACAACACTTGGAAAAATTTCATTCTCCCTCTATTTCTCCATCGACGATGCACCGCACACCTGCCCCGCTCGATCGACACCGTCAGCGCCCCCGTCCCGCGCTATCCCTGTCGCCGCCCCCGTCGCGTGCAGTCGCCTTCGGTGCCGCCGTCCCCGTCGCATCCCTCGGCCCGTCCCCGTCGCTCTGTCCCCTCGTCGTTGCCCCCATCACGCCCCCACGTCATCACTGCCTCGCCCCCTGGCCACACGCCTGCCGCTCAAGGCTGCGCCCGTGAGCTCTCCCCCCTCTCTCCCCTCTCCCTCGCCCCCGGCCACCATGGCCACCCCTCCCGAGCCCACACACACACATGCATGATGAACACACACACACACATTTTCTTAAGTTAATTAGTATGGATGTATTTTTGTATGTTTAATTAGTTTAGATGTTTTAGATTATTATTTTTTCACTAGTATATATGTATGAATGCACGTTATATAGATATAGTTAGTGTTTAATTAGTATGGAATTTCTGTATATAATGTTGTTTTTCTATTTTTAATGGATGTATAGAAGTTGCCTTTTCTGTTTTTAGTGTCAGATGCTTAATTAGTGTTTCTGTTGCATATCCTAGTATATATAAAAAATCATATAAAAAAGTTGCATAGGAAAAAGTTGACCATATATATATATATATATGTTAGACGAAGGACTAGGAGAAGTTGCATAGGAAAAAGTTTCCCAAAATTTCCTAATAAAATGACATTGCATATATAGGAATTTTTTGATAAGAATTAGTTATCCAAGTCAACGATGACCGGCCCGCATCCTCGTCGTCGACCCGTTCGCGACGACGTTCTGGTTCAGAGGACCCATGTCCGGGACTGGGCTCCGCTGGGTTGGCACTGGGAGGTGCTACCTTCAGGGGCTCGCCGCTTGGTGAGGAACTCGGCCCCGGGTCCCGTCGTCGACCCTGAGCTCCTTTGGTGGTGTTCGCGTGGGCCACTTTCGTTGCAGAGGGAGCCAGCCCTGCCGGAGGTGGTGCATCGCCGTGTCAGGGAGGAGGACGAGCACGTCCATCGCTACATGTCTTCTACGGACGTCAGTTTCTCCGATACCTGGAAGGTTCTTTGGTGAGATGACTGAGGGAGTCCTGGATTAGGGGTCCTCGGACAGCCGGACTATATACTTTGGCCAGACTGTTGGACTATGAAGATACGAGATTGAAGACTTCGTCCCGTGTCCGGATGGGACTCTCCTTTCCATGGAAGGCAAGCTTGGCAAGTCGGATATGTAGATCTGCTCCCTTGTAACCGACTCTGTGTAACCCTAGCCCCTTCCGATGTCTATATAAACAGGAGGGTTTAGTCCGTAGGACGACAACAATCATAATCATTGGCTAGCTTCTAGGGTTTAGCCTCTACGATCTCGTGGTAGATCAACTCTTGTAATACATATCATCAAGATCAATCAAGCAGGAAGTAGGGTATTACCTCCATCGAGAGGGCCCGAACCTTGGTAAACATTGTGTCCCCCGCCTCCTATTACCATCGGCCTTAGACGCACAGTTCGGGACCCCCTACCCGAGATCTGCCGGTTTTGACACCGACAATGACCGGAGCTATGATCCTGTGATGGTTCCTTCTCTTTGGATGTCCACCGCCCGCGCCTCAGGAACCGCGTGTCAGGACCCCGATTCCACGTCACATCGACCTAGCCGGTAACACCTCATATCACTTTGCGGCCTCACGCACGGTATTCCCACGGGTGTCGCCTTACCATGGCCCGGGACCGTTTTGCCTTTTGGCTCATGTATATGATAGTGTCGCTAGCATCCATATGACAAAGAACCCGGGCCGATATGGCTAGTCGTGAACCCAAAGCGGCACTAACCCATGGGGACAGGCATACATGAATCACATCGAGCATGTCGGTCATCAACGTATGAATTCGGGCTGTAGCACTGGGCTAACAGGACTCCGGTATTCCGGGCTGTAGCAGGCTAGGCAGGACTCTGAATATCACCGCGTGACATTTCCCGAAGGGACGGACATATAGGAACGAAGTGAAACACATGCCGGCCGATCAAGTGTCCAAGCAGTAGTGCTGGGCTAGCAGGACTCCGGTGAACCGGCTGTAGCGGACTACTATCGCCGTAAGCACGAGACTACATTTCCCCATATGAGAGGTTGCCAAGGATAAACAACTAGTTTGTCGGATCCCACACATACCAAGCATTTCAAACATACACACAATATGCTCAATATGTGTAAATACAACATGGCATCACAACATAACTCTACGACTCAAATATTTATTCATTAGGCTCCGAGGAGCGCTTTATTACAAACATGGGTCTCATGACCCAACACTCAGAGCATACAAGTCAAAGCACAAGCGGAAGCTAAACATGTCCGAGTACGCATAACTATAAATGAAAAACGCTGGGAAGCCTGACTATCTACCAGATCCTGCCGAGGGCACAAGATCGTAGCTGAGGTAACAAGCTAAACGTCGAAGTCCAAGCGGAACTACTAGCGAGACTGACGTCTTTCTGCAAAACATAAAATAAGCAAACGTGAGTACAAACGTACTCAGCAAGACTTACATCAGAACTAACTACATATGCATCATTATCAACAAAAGGGGTGGTGGAGTTTTACTGCAGCAAGCCAGCTTTGACTCGGTGGCTAACCAGAACTACGACTGCAAGTAACTCTTTTGAGGTGGCGCACACGAGTCCACATATTCACCATATCAATACACCACTATGGACCCTCTCCCGTCTCCCTACGAGAACGCCATCCATAGCACTCACGCTTATCTTGCGCATTTTAGAGTATCCACTTTCACTTATCTATGAACTGATATAGGCAACCCAGAAGTCCTTTTCCGCGAACACGGCTATTCGAATAGATCATATTAACCCTGCAGGGGTGTACTTCTTCACACACGCTCTCACCACTTACCGCCGTTTACACGACATGTACTCGGCAACCTTCAAGCGGAAGCCGAACGTGGGTGTCGGCCACGGCCTACCTAAACACTCAAGTCCCTAGTCTAGGTTTATCGCCTATTCAGGTTCCATCCGCAGGGAGTCCGGCCGAGGTTTCCCATACAGCCCCGAACGATGTGTGCAGGGTTCCCGAGACACCAAACGGGCAAATCGGTACACCGGGCCACGTGCCTACCGCAACACAACCACCCCTAAGGTCAGCGTTGCGTGCGGCCCCCAGCATGCTACAAACACCAGAAACTACTTGCAACTCCCGGACTAAGGACAAGGGTGGTTAAGAAGCCGGGAGAGTCAATTAAGGATCCCAATGTGTGGTAGTAACAGTTTCATGGATCACAAACACAGAACTCAGTTCCTGAGGACGGCTTCAATGAGACAACCCACCATGTACTCCTACATGGCCTCTCACCGCTACCTTTACCAAATCGTGTTCACACACTTAGCTCACACACAGTAGGACATGTTCACACACCTCCGATTCATTCCCGATGAATCAGACCTGACTCAACTCTAAGCAATAGCAGGCACGACAAACAAGCATGAATGAGTAGGCACAACAGGCTCAAACAACTCCTACTCATGCTAGTGGGTTTCATCTAATTCTTGTGGAATGGCGAGGTCATCAGGAAGATAAAGGGGTTCAGCTACCGCAGCAAGTAACACATGAATCGTTGTTGTCCTAATGCAAGAAAATAGAGCAGGAGCGAGAGAGTGGGATTATATCGGAATGAACAAGGGGTTTTGCTTGCATGGCACTTTCAAGATAATATAGTTCTTCATCGGTGTCATCGAATTCATCGCCGATACGTCGTCTCTTGAGAGGGACAAACACGGCAATCGAGAAAGAACACAATCAATGCAATGCACATTCACATGAATGACATGTCATGTTAAGGAACTGAATTGACCTAATGCAGCAGTAAGCCAAGTTAATTGAAGTGGAATTCAAACAAGGTTAAACTCCAACTCCAAATGCTAGTTCATAAATTGCCCTGATCATGGTTCATCTTATTCAGTGAGGTTAAATTGTTCAAACATGCATGATCATGGCATAAACAGATTCTTCATATTTTTCTGATCATTTTTCATATATAAATCTTTGCATTTGGAGTTACAGATTAATAGTTATGAATTTTTTGAAGTTTGAACTATATTCGGAATTTCCTGTAATAGAATAATTCCAGTAGTTAATTTACTGCGTCAGCAATGCATCAGAATGACGTCAGGGTCAACGGAGACGTCCAGGTCAAACCTGACTGTGGGTCCAGGTTGTCAGCATAATTAGTTAAGCTAAAAATTAATTAAAACTAACTCTAATTAGTTAACAGGGCTGGGCCCCACCTGTCATTGACTCAACAGAGTCAACCAGGGCCCACCCGTGGTCAAAGTCAACGTCGGTTGCACCGGCGTTTAGCCAAGCAGCCCGACGCCGGGCGGTGGAAGTGGATTTTGCCATTCCGGCGACCAACCGGGCCGCGGAAGGCATCTAGGTGGAGCCGGGTCGAGCCGCGATTCTTGGTGGAGTCGGCCAGGTCGGGCGGCGGAATCGGCGCCGGCGACGACCTAGGCGGCCGCCGGAGTTCGGCCGAAGGCGAACTCGAGGCTAGGGTGTGCGGTGAGGTGCGGGGAGTGTATGGTTAGAGGCTACGTGACGTGGTGAGCACGATGGACACCAAGAGGTGGCCGGAGGATGACCGGGAGCACGTCGGCGACGAGCTCCGCGGCGGCGGGTGCGGGTGATCTTCGTGCGGTTGCTACACGGCTCGAGAGCGAGAGAGGAAGGGAAGGGGGTAGCTAGGCTCACAGGGCACTCGTGGAGGCAACCGGCGTGGCCAGGGACGGACTGGTGCGACGACGGCGTTGAAGGGGATCTCCGGCGACGGCGGGGTTGGGCGAGGTCGGTGCAGTGGCCTCGGGCTACTCGAGCGCTTGGGGCTCGGCTAGCTCGACGTAGAGGAGGGCGGCGGAGCTCCTAGACACGGCGGGGAGGAGCGCGGACGGCGGGGAGCGCGTCTACGGCGACGGCGTGGCTGCGGTGGCGTCGGCCATGGCTGGGGAGTGCGAGGGAGAGGAGCCGGGGAGGAGAGGAGGTGTCCGAGGGGTTCGGGGGAGAGAGGGGGAGCGATCCACGTCGCGGCTCGGTGAGGGGAGCGGGGAGGCGGCGACCAGGTGCGTGGCACCCATGCGGTGCTCGCCCCGAGCACCTGCCTGCCTGCCTGGCCAAGCCAAGCAGCTGGGCCTTGGCCAGTGGGCTGGGCAGCAGGTGGGCAGTTAGGTGGCGCCAGTAAGCTTTTCCATACTGTTTTCCTTTTCTATTATTCTCAGAACTTTGTGGAGTTATTAAAAATACTAAAACAGCTTCAAAAATCACCAAACTGCTCCTGGTCCATAGTTGGAATATTTCCAACATGAAACATTTTTGTTTGGTAATATTTGGGCATTTGAAATAATATATATAATTTTAAATGCCCAAACTCAAATACTTATGATTTAATTCAAAAATCCAGAATGGCCTAGAAATAGGTGCACCATTTTTGGCAGAGGTTTTAAACCAATCCAAAAATGCTAAACTTTTCTGAAGGGCATTTTGGGTTCATTGAGAATATTTTTATTTGAACCTAGTTGATTTGGTTTGGTGCTAGGGCTTGAGCAATCCCCATTTCAACTTTCATAAAATTTAAACATGATGCATGGATGAAGATGCAACTAATTACAAACAAAGATCTAGGGCTGTGACAACTCACCCCCACTAAACAAGAATCTCGTCCCGAGATTCAAGACGTGAGGTAAGAAGACCGAGGGGACACTGGCTAACACGATCTTGTCGATCCAATTTCCCTTCCCGAAGATGTTGGTTAATTGCTTCATATTGATCTTGACGTCTTTGCTTTCGAGAACTTCATCCAACACGACAATGACAAAGAGGAACTCTGCAGGAATCGATCTTCTTATAGATCGAGCAACTTAGGATCACTCATCAAGCGAGACATTGAAACATCTCTCGAGCTGCGACACGGAACACATCGAGAGGGATGGAAGAACAAACGACGGGGTTTGATTGGTTGGCAACAATTCCACGCTTAGAAAGATGGTGGATGGTGTCAAGGTGGCGAGGAAATATTTACCATGATCCCGTAACGGGGCACCTCGAGAAAGATGACTCGTTGAGCTGCGCCCTTAGGTGGCAAAAAGAATTTCTTTTGATCCATAAATCATTGGAACTCTTCATACCAGCCTAAGGCAATTCACAACGATCGTTTGGCGGAGTGCAAGGGAATGGCATACCCAGACTAGAATGGATGATGTGGACTACCTTGTTGAAGACAACGCAATGGATGATTTTTGCTTATCATCGGAGGTGGAGGGAACCAATGGTAGGACCACTTTTGAGGATGATCTTGAACAGAAATTACTAAGAAGGCAGCCCATAGTGAAATGGCATAAGGACGGTGCAAGCTGGGAGCAAAATGCAACCGTTGGAATGTTCCAACCATCATATCTGCCTGAGATTCAGATCTGGTTGGTGTTAGGATATTCCAGACTCATCGAGTCTAGAAGAAAAATGAAAGTTTGCAACACAAATCGACGAGAAGATGTTGCGAGATTCTCGGGAATGAACTACGATAGCAAGCTCCAAAACATGAGCTGGTTCTGCTACTAACATGTGAACACGATGTCCTAGACAATCAAGCCCACGTAGTAGTCTTATAATGAAACACTACCGAAGTTCGGTGGGGAACCATCATCGAGGATATCGAAGTCTTTACGCAAGTCCATGGATTAGATCCCAAGCATAGACTTCTTTTCCTTGAACAAGTCAATCAGTGGCTTGGTATGCTAGGAATACATATAGAATGAAGGTTGCAAGTCTCCAGACTACAGAATACTTTGCACATATGCATGACTGACTTGGGATGATTCCAAGGAAACAAAACAATCTTCCTCGAATTCATGGCGGCAACTTACATCAGATGCACATGAATTAGAGGAAGTCACTACTTTCATCCAAACATATGCTTCATGAACGAAACACGAAGAAATGCTTACACAAGTTTCCAACACTAGGTTGATGTTCAACATGACTCATGGGGGAGACAAAATGCTGCTGATGGGCTCAACAACAACTCATCGGAATTTCCATATCACTGTACTTCCTCCATCATGTGAACACAGAGATAGCATTGGTCAGACCAAAAGATGTAATGGGGTATGCTCGAGGGATCAACCACGAGTAAGACAACATCACGAATATCGTTGGTTCTGATTTGAATTGATGATAGCCCATACTCAAATCAAAGGATTGATAAGACAATAGGTCCAGCAACTGATCACAGGGACCAATCGATGAAGATATCATCTTTCTTCAACACACACTACGCAAGAATATCCCTTTGGAACGAACTAAGTTAGGCAAACCTTTATCTTACAACTCCCCAAGTTGTTGTCTAGCTTAACCAACTAGCTCAGGGATATCCAACACAGATTCTTGGAGAATGGGTGGTTTATAGGAAAACCAATATGATCACGAACTCAACATAGCGGTCAGGTGATAACCTGGTAATACTTCCGAGAAGATATTCGGAAAATCACGAACCACCGGTATGTTACTAAGCTCGAGAACAATCTTGCTTTTCACGGCAAGACGATATGATCAAAAGAGTGAGGGATTGACACAATCCTAACTCATTGATCGAAGGGCGCACCAGAAATAAGGACTAGGTAGCACAATCTATCTTAGAATGATGATTTAATAACCAACACGCTAAGAATGAGGATATTGTCCATTAGCTACCAAGCAACGAGTTGCTCGGAGTATTGATTTCACACATCACAATTCACTTGTCGGCATTCGGTTACAACAACTCGGGACCGAGGAATGAATAATGATGGCGAGAAGTATCAACTGCGTCAAGAATTCATAAGAGAAGGTGCAATTCTCATGACGTTAGGACATAAAGTGGGTAATACTTCAGGATAGAACAGAATCAAAAGCTTGATTGCATTTGATCTGCGGATTACAACTGCTTTGACCCAATCCTAGATATGGATGAGGCACTGGAGTTTGTTTCTCCCAGTCATTCTAGAATAGAATGGCTTGACAGACCACAAGAGTAATAGGCATCGATAAACACAATCGCACACATACCCTTGACTATCAATTGATAGACGAGAGTCAGAATACAACTAAAGAGGGACAACTCAAGGATCATATAACTTTTCGAGTTGTGGAGGCATGGATTAGTATATCGAGCAAAGCTCAACATTTCTTCCGGATAACCCATGCGGAGAAGGTAGAACTGGCAGAGTCACAATTATGAATGGAGAACTCCTCAAGAGTACTCTGATTGTGATCTTTTAATTCAAAGAATTTCTGCCTTAACTAGTTCATGGTATTTGGAAGAAGGGAATACCATGGACCTCGAGGACTATCGCAAAGTTACTAATATCCTAAAGGAACTAGCAAATACTAACAACATGAAGTAGGGTAAATCTCGGGTTCAGAAACCCAGGAGTAGAATGCCTACTAACTAATAACATCACAGGATGCTTTCAGGGATAATGGCCAGAATCATCGCACTGGGGAACACAAAACATGGCTAGTTTACTAGGTGACTTCCTAAACACCTAGGGTCATAATAATAGCTCCAACATCTACGCCGAGGCAACAAAGTACCTCAACTCACCGATTAGTGTGCTTATTCTGACCAAAAAGGACATTGGGAACGGAAGGAAAAGATTTGCAAATGCATCAGACTATTTAGAGACCTGGGATGACTCGGACAGCATAACGGCTGTAAATGCTCAAAATGATTTGAGACATCATGCAAAATGGTGGCATAACCACTCAATAACATCATAACAAGATTCTGAGATCAACAGTTAACATACAGAAATAGCAGAAGCTGAACTGGGCTTAAAACCAACAATCTTAAGGTCTATGGATTAGTAACACGTCATCCTGATAGATAGATGAGAGGCCTAGTTCTTAAACCCCGTAGAAGAGAAGAGGATGACTCAGATCAGAAGGCCATGAGGTATAAGGAGTAAAAAGAGCCTTACGTTCCTTCCACAATCAATTCCTTATATAACTAAAGCATTTCTAGACACAACTTGACCATTTTGGCTTGGTAATCCTACAGCAACGGGGCTCACGATACCAACGCTGTCGGGACCCCAATTCCACGTCACATCGACCTAGCGGTAACACCTCATATCACTTTGCGGCCTCACGCACGGTATTCCCATGGTGTCGCCTTACCATGGCCGGGACCGTTTGTGCCTTTTGGCTCACGTATATGATAGTGTCGCTAGCATCCGTATGACAAAGAACCCGGCCGACATGGCTAGTCGTGAACCCAAAGCGGCACTAACCCATGGGGACAAGCATACATGAATCACATCGAGCATGTCGGTCATCAACGTATGAATTCGGGCTGTAACCTTTGGGCTAACAGGACTCGGTATTCATGTAGCGAGCTAGGCAGGACTCGAATATCACCGCGTGACATTTCCCGAAGGAACAGACATATAGGAACGAAGTGAAACACATGCCGCCAGTCAAGTGTCCAAGCAGTAGTGCTGGGCTAGCAGGACTCCGGTGAACCGGGCTGTAGCGGACTACTATCGCCGGAAGCACGAGACTACATTTCCCCATATGAGAGGCTGCCAAGGATAAACAACTAGTTTGTCGGATCCCACACATACGAAGCATTTCAAACATACACACAATATGCTCAATATGTGTAAATACAACATGGCATCACAACATAACTCTACGACTCAAATATTTATTCATTAGGCTCCAAGGAGCGCTATTTTACAAACATGGGTCTCATGACCCAACACTCAGAGCATACAAGTCAAAGCACAAGCGGAAGCTAAACATGTCTGAGTACAGACAACTATAAATGAAAAAGGCTGGGAAGCCTGACTATCTACCAGATCCTGCCGAGGGCACAAGATCGTAGCTGAGGTAACAAGCTAAACGTCGAAGTCCAAGCGGAACTACTAGCGAGACTGACGTCTCTCTGCAAAACATAAAATAAGCAAACGTGAGTACAAACGTACTCAGCAAGACTTACATCAGAACTAACTACATATGCATCATTATCAACAAAGGGGGTGGTGGAGTTTGACTGCAGCAAGCCAGCTTTGACTCGGTGGCTAACCTGAACTACGACTGCAAGTAACTCTTTTGAGGTGGCGCACACGAGTCCACATATTCACCATATCAATACACCACTATGGACCCGCTCCCGTCTCCCTACGAGAACGCCATCCATAGCACTCACGCTTATCTTGCGCATTTTAGAGTATCCACTTTCACTTATCTATGAACTGATATAGGCAACCTGAAGTCCTTTTCGCGGACACGGCTATTCGAATAGATCATATTAACCTGCAGGGTGTACTTCTTCACACACGCTCTCACCACTTACCGCCGTTTACACGACATGTACTCGGCAACCTTCAAGCGGAAGCCCAACATGGGTGTCGGCCACGGCCTACCTAAACACTCAAGTCCCTAGTCGGGTTTATCGCCTATTCGGGTTCCATCCGCAGGAGTCTGGCGAGGTTTCCCATACAGCCCCGAACGATGTGTGCAGGGTTCCCGAGACACCAAACAGGCGAATCGGTACACCGGGCCACGTGCCTACCGCAACACAACCCACCCCTAAGGTCAGCGTTGCGTGCGGCCCCCAGCATGCTACAAACACTGTAAACTACTTGCAACTCCCGGACCGAGGACAAGGGTGGTTAAGAAGTCGAGAGAGTCAATTAAGGATCCCAATGTGTGGTAGTAAGCTGTTTCATGGATCACAAACACGTAACTCGGTTCACGAGGACGGCTTCAATGAGACAACCCACCATGTACTCCTACATGGCCTCTCACCGCTTCTTTACCAAATCGTGTTCACACACTTAGCTCACACAGTGAGGACATGTTCACACACCTCCGATTCATTCCCGATGAATCAGACCTGACTCAACTCTAAGCGATAGCAGTGCATGACAAACAAGCATGAATGAGTAGGCACAACAGGCTCAAACAACTCCTACTCATGCTAGTGGGTTTCATCTAATTCTTGTGGAATGACAGGTCATGCAGAGGATAAAGGTTCAGCTACCGCAGCAAGTAACACATGAATCGTTGTTGTCCTAATGCAGTAAAATAGAGCAGGAGCGAGAGAGTGGGATTATATCGGAATGAACAAGGGGGTTTTGCTTGCATGGCACTTTCGAAGATAATATAGTTCTTCATCGGTGTCATCGAATTCATCGTCGATACGTCGTCTACTGAGAGGGGACAAACACCGGCAACTGAGAAAGAACACAATCAATGCAATGCACATTCACATGAATGACATGTCATGTTAAGGAACTGAATTGACCTAATGCAGCAGTAAGCCAAGTTAATTGAAGTGGAATTCAAACAAGGTTAAACTCCAACTCCAAATGCTAGTTCATAAATTGCCCTAATCATGGTTCATCCTATTCAGTGAGGTTAACTTGTTCAAACATGCATGATCATGGCATAAACAGATTCTTCATATTTTTCTGATCATTTTTCATATATAAATCTTTGCATTTGGAGTTATAGATTAATAGTTATGAATTTTTTGAAGTTTGAACTATATTCTGGAATTTCCTGTAATAGAATAATTCCAGTAGTTAATTTACTGCGTCAGCAATGCATCAGAATGACGTCAGGGTCAACGGAGACGTCCAGGTCAAACCTGACTGTGGGTCCAGGTTGTCAGCATAATTAGTTAAGCTAAAAATTAATTAAAACTAACTCTAATTAGTTAACAGGGCTGGGCCCCACCTGTCATTGACTCAACAGAGTCAACCAGGGCCCACCCATGGTCAAATACAATGTCGGCTGCACCAGCGTTTAGCCGCCGGCGAGCCCGACGCGGCGGTGGAAGTGGATTTGGCCATTCCGGCGACCAACTGGGCCGCGGAAGGCATCTAGGTGGAGCTGGGGTCGAGCCGCAGCTCTTGGTGGAGTCATTTGGGGTCGGGGCCGGCGACGACCTAGGCGGCCACCAGAGTTCGGCCGAAGGCGAACTCGAGGCTAGGGTGTGCGGTGAGGTGCGAGGAGTGTATGGTTACAGGCTACGTGACGTGGTGAGCACGATGGACACCAAGAGGTGGCCGGAGGATGACCGGGAGCACGTCGGCGACGAGCTCCGCGGCGGCTGGTGCGGGTGATCTTCGTACGGTTGCTACGGCTCGAGAGCGAGAGAGGAAGGAAGGGGTAGCTAGGCTCACTGTGGCACTCGTGGAGGCAACCGGCGTGGCCAGGGACGGACTGGTGCGACGGCGGCGTTGAAGGGGATCTCCGGCGACGGCGGGGTCGGGCGAGGTCGGTGCAGTGGCCTCGGGCTACTCGAGCGCTTGGGGCTCGGCTAGCTCGACGTAGAGGAGGGCGGCGGAGCTCCTAGACACGGCGGGGAGGAGCACGGACAGCGGGGAGCGCGTCTACGGCGACGGCGTGGCTGCGGTGGCGTCGGCCATGGCTGGGGAGCGCGAGGGAGAGGAGCCGGGGAGGAGAGGAGGTGTCCGAGGGGTTCGGGGGAGAGAGGGGGAGCGATCCACGTCGCGGCTCGGTGAGGGGAGCGGGAAGGCGGCGACCAGGTGCGTGGCACCCATGCGGTGCTCGCCGCCGAGCACCTGCCTGCCTGCCTGGCCAAGCCAAGCAGCTCGCTGGCGCGGCAGCTGGGCTGGGCCGGCAGGTGGGCCGGTTAGTAGGCGCCAGGTAAGCTTTTCCATACTGTTTTCCTTTTCTATTATTCTGTAACTTTGTGGAGTTATTAAAAATACTAAAACAGCTTCAAAAATCACCAAACTGCTCCTGGTCCATAGTTGGAATATTTCCAACATGAAACATTTTTGTTTGGTAATATTTGGGCATTTCAAATAATATATATAATTTTAAATGCCCAAACTCAAATACTTATGTTTTAATTAAAAAATCCAAAATGGCCTAGAAATATGCGCACCATTTTTGGCAGAGGTTTTAAACCAATCCAAAAATGCTAAACTTTTTTGAAGGGCATTTTGGGTTCATTGAGAATATTTTTATTTGAACCTAGTTGATTTGGTTTGGTGCTAGGGCTTGAGCAATCCCCATTTCAACTTTCATAAAATTTAAACATGATGCATGGATGAAGATGCAACTAATTACAAACAAAGATCTAGGGCTGTGACACCGCGAGTGGCCTAGAGTCTTTTGTAGTATTCGATCTCTGTTAGCTAGCTAGCTAGTGATGTATTCGATATATAATATTCGAGATGATGTATTCGAGATTATATATATTATTCGAGACGATGTATTCAAGATTATGTACTATGATTCAGTTTTTACTTGTTGATTGCATGCATGCATTGTAATTTGAGTACTAAATTGTTTTATATTTCTTCTGGGCTAGTTAAATAATAGCTATGGCGGACAATACCGGCAAAGAGGGAGAAGAGGCCCTGTTCGAGATCATACGCTCCCCTCGCGAGCCAGATGATCAGAATGAAGAAGATGACGGCTCCCAATATCTGAAGAATACCGCGGAGGGTGATGATATGATATTCAATCGCGATGATCGAATTGATGAAGTCATGAACTATGATTATGATGATGCCGAAAATGATTATAATGACGCCGAAATTGTAGATCTTGAAATAACAGAGACCGACGAGGTATATTTATATAAGCAGACATCTGGTGATCATCACATGTTTCTAATGATTTGAAGATATACGAATCGATCCTTCTTCTTTCAGCCCTCCAGATCGAGCAAATCTTCTACAGGCAGCAGGACAGTGCGAGGCCCGGGAAAAAAAGTTGAAGGAGGGCGTAAAGTACAACATCGATGCCATCAAATCTAATGGAGAACCTAGCGCGCCTAACAACATTGCGAACAAGTTCATTCGTCAGTGCGGAGTTCTTGTGCGGGACCAACTCCCGATCTCCATTCAAGAATGGAAAGATCCAACAAAGAAACGTCCAGATCTTACTTGGGTCGACGACAGAGCAAAATCAATGCTTTGGGAATCTCTCATGGAACATTTCACCCTACCTGATCATTTCACTGATGCAGATGTGGAGAAAGTCAAGGACGCTGCTCTTAGGAAGATGGCAATTGCATTCAACACCCACAAGAAAACTATATGGACCAAGTACGTTGAAGGAGGAAAGAAGACTCCAGAATTCAAGGGAACACTGGAGAAGCAAAGAGAACACTAGACCGCTATCGTGAAATTCAAGTCAAAATTATCTAAGGAAAGGTCGAGAAAAAATAAGGCCAATGCCGCAAAAAGGAGAAGTTCCATAGGCTGGGGCCAGGTGGCTACGTGGTGGCAATGCCTAAGTGGGATAAGTCTGAGCAAGAGATGTTGGATGCAGAGGTCACTCCAGTTACTAAGAGTTGGCCCCCGAGGTGCAGACCTTGGTTCTATGCGCAAGGGGGGGCGTTGGACCCGAAGACAGGCCAGGTTTCGAAGAAGGCATGTCTTGAAGGAGCCAAAGATAAGTTACTTCAAGAAATAGAAGATGCTCGAAAGGGGGTGTTCACGCCCAACAGAGAGAACATCGAGCTTACACGCGCCCTCGGAAATCCTGAACACCTGGGAAGAACATGAGGCAAGGGCGCTGTTCTGTGCTATGAGGGCTTTTCCGACTGGAACGCCGACTACAGAAGCCGTGCAAGAAGGAAGATGGAGTTGGAGAAGAAGCGGAAGCTGGAGGAGAAGCAGAGGAATCAGTAAGTAGAACGCCTTCAAGGCCTAGAATCAGCGCACGCAGACTTGGCACTCAAATTCCAGCGGCAGCAGTAGCAGATCGACTCACTTAGCCAGTAAAGGGGGTCTCAGCAGCTGCAGCAGCTAGAGGATGATCAAACATTGGATAGCACCATCCCATCCATGCCGACAAGCAGTGTTGGTTCCGCCCCGGGAGACGCACTGCTGGATAGATACCCTGTGGATGACATCATGGAGAGCACTAACTGTGAGCTACACTTCAAAATGAAGAACATATCCATGAAGGTGGCGGACGCCATTGCTTATACAAATTCCCCCGATGCAACCTTCCATTGCAACCTGATTCCAGCCAGCTATGCTCGTGTCGTGGTTGATGAGGTGGTGGACCAATATTCGGGGCTAGAGCTTGACATTCCTGGAGGTGACGAGGAGCACACACTGGGAGAGGCCAAACATCGTATCATCCTATGGAGAAAGGATTGCATCAAATTTCAAAGGCCACCGACACCGCGTCAGCCGACCCCTCATCAAAGTATGCCACCACGTCAGTAGACTCCCGCTGCTCCAAGTCCACCAACGCGTCAGGCCACTCCTCCTCCAAGTTCGGCACAGCGTCAGACCACTCCTCCTGCTTCAAGTCCAACACCGTGTCAGGACACTCCTCCTGCTTCAAGTCTGGCACAGCGTCAGGACACTCCTCCTGCTCCAACTCACCCACGTCAGCCATCTCCGCTGCCTCAGCAATCGCGGAAGAGAGCCACTGCAGCTATGGTGCATAGCGGTACGAGTCGAGGTAGTACAGGAGGTACAGGCGGAGGCAAGCGATATAAATATGGTCCAAGCCTCATCCTCTTCCTCAGAGGCCTTACGACATGACCGAGGAGCAAAACGCAGCCATAGTGAAGGCCCAAGTGGACGCCCATTTTGGACAGAAACTGGCACCGCCGCCAAGGGAGAAAGTGCCTAAGGAAAAGATTGACCACTTTATTCGTATGGCTAGACTACTAGCACCCAAGCCTTTTGACACAGACTATGAGCGCCAAATCAGGAAGGCACATCGAGCACGACTATAGAAGGAGTCGAGCTCGAGCTTGAGCCAAGCAGCTGGCAAAAAATACAGGAAACCCGTTACCTAGCTGGGAGAACAGGCAGGGCAATCGATCCCCCCACTTGTTGTGCCAACAGATGAGAGTACCGGCGCCCCATGTGGGTAAACTGTTCCCCAGTTGGGCAATCAGCTGGTAATAACCTACAAGCATAGAAGCCAGACTAAAATGCTCAGTATCACTATTAGACAACTCCTCGAGATTGAGCCCATGTCTCCGCTTAGAGAGGACATAAAACGGAAATACGTCCGTGGCCAACCTTTGGTCGAGCCTAAGGAGGTCAAGAAACTCCCAACGACAATGTATGAATTGCATGATTGGTACTCCCTCCGTCTGAAAATACTTGTCATCAAAATGGATATTCTAAAAAGGGATGTATCTAGCATCTAGATACATCCCTTTTTATCCATTTTGATGACAAGTATTTCCGGACGGAAGTAGTACATGAAAATTACCAAGAGTTCCAATCGAGAGTCCCTCATGGTGAAAGTCAAGGAGGAGCATTACTTCCATGGGCAAGCTGTCTCCACTGAATATTCAGAACTATTTCAGTTATTCAATCAAGATGCACTCAATAAATCTATCGACAGTTTTTATTGGTTGTAAGTGATTTCTTACTGTAAGTTAAGTCTCAAGCTAGCTGTAGTGCTCATTGATTGATCATTACCTGTAATTATCCTCACTATATTCTTTTTTGTGGTATTATGTAGGATGAAGATGTATGAAATGAAAAAAGCTGGACGCTATGGTATTGGGTTCATTGACCCAAATTCCATTAATGAAGACACATGGAAATATGAATGATATAAAAAAAGATGTTGAGAATAACATGCTAGAGTTCTTCAAGTGCCTCAATACCAATGAAGATATACTACTTCCTTACAACTTCCTGTGAGTCACACTGTCTTGTACTACAAATTTTATTTTTGCTTACTAGCTAGCTAGATGTTAATAATTAAGTGTATAGGGTTTAGGGTAGTTGATTAGTGTTATGCGCATGCCTGCTTAATTAAGACATGCAAACGTGTGCGCATGCAGTTACCACTAGATCTTGTTAGCCATTAAAGTTGAAGAAGGAACAGGTTGAAATCGGACTCACTACTTAAAAAAGAAAGTGACTTCACCATCTTGAAGGGGATAGTCGGCAGGTAATTTCAATCATTATTAACTATATCTCGACCTTTTTAGTTTGTCATTTCCTCATATCAACTATTTAATAACCCCTTTATTCATTTTCTTTGCCGGCGGGCAGGGCTTGGGCAAAGTTCTTCAAGGTGACTGCAGGCAAATGGCGATAAAAGCTATTTTGGATTCGACCCAAGGTAAGTAATTAAGTAGTACTAGCTAGCTACCATCTCTTAATTCTTTTTTCAATGCCATTAATTAATTACCATGCTTGATTAATTATTATCTGATTAAATTCCATTCTCGTAAAGGCCCTGAAGCAGGCGTCG
The DNA here is from genome assembly GCA_021605145.1 of Aegilops bicornis. Taxonomy (NCBI): domain Eukaryota; kingdom Viridiplantae; phylum Streptophyta; class Magnoliopsida; order Poales; family Poaceae; genus Aegilops; species Aegilops bicornis. The sequence goes on from CM038672.1 coordinate 351,178,223, forward strand.
GGGATTGATCTGTGTGCATACTACGTTTGTGAGAACATTCGCATGATGGCGTCCAAAAGGAGCACATCTGATAGACAGCAATGTGTTCGTTTGGCAAAACACTATTCAAAAAATTTACATGATTATCTATATCTAGTCACACAACTAATACACATGCATATTGATCTCCTTCTTACCAGTTCAAAGACGTGCAGGAGCAGCTCCTACCAACGGAGTGCATACTAGCAATTCAAGAGGAAATAGCGGGATTTTTGCTCGACCAGGTCATAGATCCCAAAGGAGAATACCATTACCCGCTACCGCCCCCATGAACCACTCCCAATTGTCATCGTGCTCCGAAGGCACCAAGGCAAATAGTAGGATAAATTGTATATATACCTAATTGTATATATATATACATGTGTATGTGTGAATTCTGGTGTTTGTGAGACATTCGATGATATATATATATATATATATATATATATATATATATATATATATATATGATCGCTTCTATGAGAAATTCTATTTATATATATGCATAATGTGTACAGTATGTAGTATCGTAAAATACTAGCAAAAAGAATTAAATGGAAAACATAAAATTAAAGGAAAAAGAAATCATGAAACAAAAACCCCCCAAACATTTTAGTACCGGTTAGTGTTACAAACCGGTACTAAAGGGCTCCCTGCCCCCGGCTCTGGCTCATGCCACGTGGTGGCCCTTTAGCGGCGGTTCGTGCAGAACCAGTATGAAAGGGGGGGGTACCTTTAGTCCCCACCCTTTAGTGTCGGTTACAGAACCGACACTAAAGGCCCTTACGAACCAGTGCTATAGTCCGGTTCTGCACTAGTGTTAACAAATCGGTAGCTCCAAAATGCTTTCTGTGGAGAACTAAAACTAAGTTTTTGACTCATCTGTTTTGCAAAAACTCTGCACTTTGTGATGCTCATCCATTCTACCTCATCTATATATATTCACATGGTTTGTTGTCAGTGTGTTTGACAAGATGTCTGACCAAAGTGATAGTCAAAATAGATCCGAAGAGCAAGTGCAATTGAGTGAGGGCACTAGTCCCTCAACCAGCTATGATGAGGGCAGCATGAGCACACCAAGTATCTTGCCCAAAGCAGCCACCAGATCAAGGAAGAAGAAAACCTCAGATTCTGCGGATGAGGATTATATGGCTATTGAAGAAGAAGTGAGCTCTAAGAAGAAGGTGATGAAGAAAGAGTATGGCACAGCTGTTGCAACTAAGCCAAGGTTGAACAAGAAGGTGTCGGATCACGAGTTCCGGCAAAATCCTTAAGGTTCGAACTCTGGGGTGCGCGCGAAGTTCTTTCCCTCCTACCGATCCGCGTCCTAACTGGCTAAGATCTCGAGCACGAACTCGACGAACTCACAACATAAAAGACACAAGATTTATACTGGTTCGGGCCACCGTTGTGGTGTAATACCATACTCCAGTGTGGTGGTGGTGGATTGCCTCTTGGGCTGATGATGAACAGTACAAAGGGAAGAACAGCCTCCTGAGGTTGAGGTATTCTTGTGCTCAGTGAACTTGTGGGTGTGAGGATGGAAGATGGAATCGATCCCCCCTACTTTGGTGGCTAGTTCTACTTATATAGGCCCTGGTCCTCTCCCCATATATTGAGCGGGAAGGGAGCGGAAAGGGGACAGCTAGTATAGCGTATCCTGACAAAAGCGGTCTTCGTCTACAAAAGGCTCTGGTGGTGACGCCGCCTTCGGCTCCATGGTGACCTCCGTCTTGCCGTCCTGCTGGTCTTGGTTTCGTTGCACCGATATGGAAACCTTTGCTTGAAGACTCGGTACTCTGCGTCTGCGCTTGCCCCTTTAGCACCAAAGGGGAAACAAGGACGCTGCACGCGCTGGCGCCCGCCTGATCTTGATCGTCATGGCTCACGTCACGTGAACCTCGCGAGGTTTGCCTTTCCTTGATCCCTCCGCTCCTCGCGAGGCAACCTGGTGAGGCCACTGCTGAGGAGGTCTTGCGTCGTCCGCCTTGCGAGGGTCTTGAATACCTTATTGATGAAGATGGGCCGTACAGGCCTGCTAGCACGGCCACTCCGCGGGCTGCAGGCAGGCAAGTCTGGGGACCCCTGTTCCCAGAACGCCGACAGAAGGCACCTGCCAGAAGGATTCCAATGTCCAAGCCTAGGAAAGTTCCTACAAATGAAACTATGAAGTTCACCATTGAACAACATAGTGATGATGAGGCAGCTGGAGAAGGGCAGAAGAAAAGGAAGAAAGCAAGGACAACAACTGCAAATGTGCTTGGATACCCCTCTATGAGAAAATGAGATGATGAAGAAGAGGAAGAGGATGCTGCTCCAGCTCCCAAGTCTCAGAAACTTATGGGAGATGCAATCAAGTCAGGGGCTGCTCCATCAAAGTCCAAAACTGCTCCCAAAGCAACAGCTCAAGCTCAGAAGCCCACTAAGCCAAAGAGAAGCACCAGAAACATTCCTGCAGAAGAGAAGAACAAGGCCCCGGTGGCTGAAGTTGATGAAGAGGATGATGACACCCTAGTGATAAGAAAATTGAAACCCAAGATTCCAGACCACAATAATACTCATCAAGTGGCAGAGGACATGCACATCAGGAAAGATGCAGGACTGTGGTTGTGGGGACAGTCTGATCCCTATGCTGTGAGGAGGAGGACTGCAGTGGACTATAGGTTCCACACCAATGGACAACAAGACTTCTATGAGACTATTCTGCTTGACAAGAAGACAATTGTCTGTGATATGAAGTGGGTCGATTGGGAATTCATTGATGAGAATGAAGATCACTTCCCAGGTGTACATGAAAGCTTCAAAGCATGTGGTGTTGACAAGTTTGTTGGACAGAAGCTCACAAAATGGAATGATGAGCTAATCATGCAGGTTTACTCTACTGCTCATTTCTATCCAGATGGGAGGATAGTGTAGATGTCTGAAGGTACAAGGTACCAATCAACTGTTCAAGAATGGGCCAAGCTGATCAAAGCCCTAGAAGAGAATGAGGATGATTTGGATGTGTATGCCAAGAAGAAGAAAGACCACAACTCTATGGCAAATATGTATGAAGAGATCCCTGATAAAGCTTTGGAGACACACAAGCGTGGATCTGTGCATTATTTGTTATGCAGTCCGCCTACTATCAACACCATCCTCAGGCATACATTGTTACCCAAATCTGGAGATCACAAGATGATAAGGGGACATTCCATCAACTTGCTCCAAATCTTTGATGTTCCTAAAAAATTCAAGGTCATGAGTCTGATTGTGGAAACAATCAAAAGGATAGCTGCTGACCAGAAGAGATCTTGTGGGTACTTTCCACACATTTAGGTTCTCATCAAATCAAAGATGGGCACAGGTACTTACTTGTTGGATAAGGAGCATTTACCCTTGTACCCAGATTTTGAAGATAATGAAGTTGTAATGAATGAGAATGAACCTTCATGAGCACAAGCACAAGAGAAGAGAGCTAAGGAAAGGCAGAGAAATCTGCAAAGATGCCAATCATTGAGGAGGCATTTGTAGTGTTCCTGAAGAGAAAACAAGATCAATTGGGTTATCTAATTCAAGCTACATTGAGGATTGAGAAGGGCTTGGCCACCCTGACTCATAATTAGGAGAGCTTGGAGAGGATTATAGAAACAAAGTTCTATGATCTTGATCTGAAGGTCACTGAGATTCAGACAGCAGTTGAGCAGCTCCAGGAGGAAGCAGAGGATAAGAGAGGACAAGGTACTACAGATTCGTTTCAGCGAGTGCCAAGGACTCAGAGGTCAGCTGCAGTGCCTATGCCAGATACGAGAGCTACTTCATCTACAACAGCAGCAACAGCTTCAGTTCCACCTCCAACAGCCACTCCACAAGCTCTAGCTACATCAACTGATACCTTCGTTCTTGGATTTCTCTCTACACCACCTCCCGAAGACCAAGCCTGAGAGACGCATAGCACTATGCATTTTCGAACTTTTTGGTAACTTGTTGCCAAAGGGGGAGAACTGTATAGATCATAGGCTTTGAGAGAGAGTGTTTTGCTTCTTTTTCTCTCTTGCTTTTGGTTGAACTTTTTGTGTGCTTGGTTGATACTCTATGACTGTGTCAGATACTTGTATGATCATGTGTTTGATCATATGCTACTTTAATGCTTGCTTGGATGATATTATCTCTTATTTTCCATATATGATCATTCACTTTGCTTGGTGATGAGTGCATGTTTCAATTCATATCATTTTGAGCGCTCCACCAAGATGTATGTGACATGGAAGAGTGACCCATGATCCTAATCGATTCTGCATTTGCATTCAAAAGCAAATATTAAATAGTGCACAAATTTAGGGGGATCTCTTGCTTATCACATACTTCTCAAAGCGACAATGTATTTCAATCTTATTATCATTTGTCGAAGCTTTGATCTATATGTTGTCATCAATTACCAAAAAGGGGGAGATTGAAATTGCAACTATCCCTGGGTGGTTTTGGTAATTATTAACAACATATAGCTCATTGAGCTAATGATATTTCAAGATAAATATTTCAGGAAAGCTCAATGATTGGCATGGCATGGATTAGGAATGTGGACCCCTCAAAATGCTAAGGACACATATTGGCTCAAGCTCAAGACTCTACATTTTACCTTTAGTGATCCAGGATCACATTGAGTCCATAGGAAAGGCTAATATTAAAAGGGGATGAGGTGTTGCTTAATGGCTTTCTTGCTCAAAATGCTTAGTGATATGCTCCAAAATCCTCAACCACTTTCTCATATCCACATATGTCCCAAACCAAAAAGTCAAACTCGGCCCCATCGAAATATTCTATCCGGCGCCACCGAGTTCACTTGACATAGCCACTGCCAAAAACACTAGTCACTTCGTTCTCACCGATAGGGATTTCGGTCTCACCGAGATGGCATTGCAAACTCTCTGTTTCCATTCGTAATGTTTCGGTCCAACCGAGATGAGCGATCGGTCCCACCGAGTTCGCAATGCAAACTCTCTGTTTCCCTTTCGTACCGTTTTGGTCTCACCGAAACGAGCGATTCGGTCCCATTGAGTTTGCCTAACCAACTCTCTGGTTAGCCTATTACCAAAATTGGTCCCACCGAGTTTGTGTAATCGGTTGCACTGAGATTACGTTATGCCCTAACCCTAATGAAATCGGTCCTACCGAGTTGACATGTCGGTCCCACCGAGTTTTCTGATTTGGTCCCACCGAGTTTGGTGAATTGTGTGTAACGGTTAGATTTTGTGTGGAGGCTATATATACCCCTGCACCCTTCCTTCATTCGTGGAGGAGAGCCATCAGAACATGCCTACACTTCCAGCATACATTTTGTGAGAGAGAACCACCTACTCATGTGTTGAGACCAAGACACTACTAGGGAAAAGGCTAGCAGCAGCGCGGGTTTTAGGTGTATCAGTAGCGCGGGCAGGCGCGCTACTAATAAGGCGCTACAGCTATTGCTTAGCAATAGCGTGTGCCCGCACGCGCTACTGCTAGGACAAATAACTGCAGCGTTTGTTCAATCCCACGCTACTGCTAATGTAACTATTGGCAGCGTGTTTTCTCTCCATCGCTACTAGTATTCTTTTTTTATTTTTTTATTTTTAGTGTATTTATGCGCCATCGTACAAATATTGGTACAATACCAGTTATGAGGTTTACATCATTATGTCCATAACCATGTGTCAAATGAAGGTGGATTAGGTTCAAGTGGAGGCAATATGTGGTGCATGTAAAAAGTATACTACTAATCCAAACTTGATCTAGTTTGGACTAGTAGTACTTTCGATGTGCACCCCATGTTGCCTCCACTTGAATCTAATCCGCCAAAGACAAGCTATTTAATCATCATCATAGTCATTACCACCAATGTATTTATTTAAGCACCACTAACACTAGCTAATAATCATCATCATAGTCATTACCACCAACACTAGCTATTTTATCATCATAGTAATAGTGTAGCACATCATCATCCTCAAACTCATTTCTAGCTAGCTAATCACTCCTGCTGCTCTCTCTTAGATAAAATAACATAAAACATGTGTAGCTCTCCTCCTTGATCAAGTTGGAGCATGCAGATGAACCTGTCTCCTAATCGTGGGTAGCGCATCTGTTTGCTGCCCCTAGTACTTCTCTGCGCTCCCCCATCACATATTTGGTCCAGTCTTGCACTATTAAGCATCCGTCGCTGATCTTGAATGCACTAAAGTAATCTGTAGGATATCTTGGCTGTAAGATAATAATACTCATGGTACCTTTAGTCTCGATCCCATAAGGCACAACATTCATCGGGAGTCCCTGTTGAAGAACATCGTATGGTAACATATTTAGCAATGAAGTTTAGCTTCAAAAATAATGTATGGAAAAAGATGCAATCGAGGACAAATAGTAAAAATCTTACCATCCTTCCTAAATAGATGTGACCGTAGTTCATTACAAACACTATTGGTCGCACGTTTTCAGTACTAACATTTCTAAATGCAGGAAGAAAATTTGTCTTGACAGTATCAAGATTCACAAGCCGTGAAACATAATGACTTAGCTCCTCGCAGTTGATTTCAGCCCCAGGACAGTAGTAGGTCATGTCTACCAAGCGCTGGACATGTTTGCTTGCACCGAGATAAGCTGATAATACAAATTAGTTGTCAACTATTTTTGAATAAACAATATCAAAGACATAAATATGGTTGAGAAACTTACATAATGGTATAATCGAGTATGCGTCGCACACCCCACCCGTATGCTCGGTATTTACTTCAATATCATCTTACGGACGAATATCAAAGGTGATAACCATATCAGGCTCAAATGCATAAGTCTTGCATAGTGCTCGCCATGTTTTGCATCCAAAATAGGTGTAGTCGTCTGAATTGTATAATTTTGCATGGAAAATATAACCATGCTCGGTCTTCAAGTAAACTTTGTTTACCTCCCTAGTATGACTGAAACCTATCTTATCCAATACAAAAACTCTTGCATGGCAGGGGATACGGTAGTAGAATAGTAAAAAAATATAAGTTGAAGCAAATGAAGCATATGTCATGCTTAATTACGAAAAAAGACTTGTCATTGTGACTTACTGTATCCACTTCAGAGTTCTCGTCCAGCTTGATGCTGAAGCGCCTATCATCATCTAGGAAGATTCCGTCGCACGCCTTGGCGCTCGTCTTCGCAGTATTTGCAAATACCGAAATCCTTTTCGTCGTCAGACATTTCCTATGTTCATAGTTAAAACATTAATTGAAAATCGATCGAAGACAACTACCAGGATACTCAACACACAAATCTGGGGCACTCAATATTTCCTACATATTCTGGCACAAGTCATGCCAAAATTCACGGAAAAATCCGGCATGACCTTTGCTAAAATAGGACATATCGAGCGCCTGAAATTTGCCGGAACGGAAATGAATCAACACTCCGGCAAAACATAGGCCACTCGGAGGTGTAACCTGCAAACATGACCGACCACTTGGATATTGAGCAACAAAAGATATACATTTCAAAATATCTTATAGGACTCAAATTAGCATGCATTCAATAAGCAAAAGTAAATCATCTCATGTGTTCGTACATCGTTGAATATTATCACTAATACATCCCAAATAGTGTCATACATATAACATCACTAATACAACTAAAACCCTAGCACACGATGGGTATCGGCGCGGGCGGTGGACACCCACAGAGAAGGAACCATCACGGGATCATAGCTCCAGTGAGATCCCTGGAGCCTGCCAGGTATTGGATAACCTGTGCTCCAACGCAAACAAGTAGCGACGGACGTGCGCGTCCTCCTCACTGACACGGTGACGCACCACCTTCGCGGAGTCCTCGAGCTCCTGACCGCCATCGCCCACGCGACCGCCACCAAAGAAGGTTCGGGTCAACGACAGGCTGGCTCCTCACCAACCTGCACCCCCCGGTAGGTAGCGCCTCCCAGTACCACCCGGGTGGAGCCCAGTCCCGTACATGGCCCATCTGGTCAAGCAGGTGTCGTCCTCCGCCGACTCGACGACGAGGATGCGGGATAGGCATCGTCCACGTCGATGCGGGAAAAATTGCTTTAACTAAAAAAATAGCACAAAGTTCTTACTAACTAGTTCTATTAATTCAACTAGTTCTTACTAAAAATAAACTTACTATGAATAAAAATAAACTAGTACCTAATTAGTACCTAGTTCTTACTAACTAATTAGTATCTAGGAACTACTGCCCTAGTTACCATCTAATTTGAAGAACCTAGGGGTGGAAAGTGGTAGAGGATATTCCAATTATCCAACTATAAAGTGAAATAAGTGGTCAAATTTTACTCGTTTTATGATTCATCTTAGAAATTTGATTCATTTCCACCCTTACATGAACCCTAACTCATTTGAGCCGCATCCGCATCCGATTCGTTTCCACCCTTACATGAACCCTAACTAATTTGATGCAACTAAAATATAAAGAAACCCTAGGCAGAGGTAGGGGCGAGGGAGGAGCAGGCGTGCTCACCTCGGGTGCCTGCGATGAGGGAGGGGCAGGCGGCGTCGAGGTCGGGGTCGGGGCTCGGGCGCGCGGTGGATGGCGGCGTCGAGGTCGGGGTAGGGGGTGGCGTCAGGGGTGGCGTTGAGGTCAGGAGCGGGGGCGGCGTTGAATCTGGGGTCGGGGGCGGCGTAGAGGGTGTGCGGAGAGCGCGCGACGGCCGACGGGCAACGGCGGCAGCGAGAGTGGAGAGTTGGATTTGGGGGAAGTGGCCGTGGGGAAGGACGAACCTTGTGGTTAAGTCAAGAGTAGCAGTAGCGCGTTGCGGCTAAGTTAGCTACAGCGCGTTCTGGGATGCACGCTAATGCTACTCCTTTCTCTTTTTTCCCTTTTTCATTTAGTTTTCTTCACATTTTTTTCCTTTCACCTTATTCTATTTCTTTCATTTTCAATTACCTTTCTATTTGCTTTCCATTTAATTTTATATCCTATAGCACTAGCGAGTTTAGATTAAAACCCGCTGCTACAAAGAAAGTAGCGAAGCCTTGATTCGTTATAGGTCGCTACTACTATGTGTAGCCTATCGGCTAAGCCATGAGAATTTTAGTAGTAACGTGTTTAGAACAAGATGCGCTACTGCTAGAACTTTATCTGCACAGGAGCGCTACTGCTACTTAGCACCAGCGTGCTTTTCTGACCCTCGCTACTGCTAAAGTTCTGTGTATAAGGTTTTCCCTAGTAGTGAGATATTCCATTCCAACCATATGAATCTTGATCTCTAGCTTTCCCCAAGTTTCTTTCCACTCAAATCATCTTTCCACCAAATCCAAATCTGTGAGAGAGAGTTGAATGTTGGGGAGACTTCCATTTGAAGCACAAGAGCAAGGAGTTCATCATCAACACACACAATCTATTACCTTTTGGAGAGTGGTGTCTCCTAGATTGGTTAGGTGTCACTTGGGAGCCTCCGCCAAGATTGTGGAGTTGAACCAAGGAGTTTGTACGGGCAAGGAGATCGCCTACTTCGTGAAGATCTACCCTAGTGAGGCAAGTCCTTCGTGGGCGATGGCCATGGTGGGATAGACAAGGTTGCTTCTTCATGGACTGTTCGTGGGTGGAGCCCTCTGTGGACTCTCACAACCGTTACCCTTCGTGGGTTGAAGTCTCCATCAACGTGGATGTATGATAGCACCACCTATCGAAACCACGGGAAAAAATTTCCGTGTCTACATTGCGTTTGCTCCCTCCAAACTCCTTCCTTTACCTTTATATGCAATGTTTTACATTCCGGTGCTATACTCTTAGACTTGCATGTATAAGTTGATTGCTTGACTTGTGCTAAGTTGCTAAAATCTTCCAAGAATTAAAATTGGGAAAAGGCTAGATTTTTATTTGGTCAAGTAGTCTAATCACCCCCCCCCCCTCTAGACATACTTTCGATCCTACACGGTGGGGTAAGGTCCCCTCTCTCAGGGAGTCCTTCCTTGCTCGTAGCCGTTTGGTGGACTGCGGCCGATTCATAGATCGGATCGGAGGTGTATGTCAGAGCAGGCGCAGCAAGGCCTGCGGGGGTGGTGAATCCGGTGAAAACCAACCCCCCCCCCTGGCACGCGTGCGTCAGTGACGTATTCTAGATTGGCGAAACGAATCCGTGTTCGGGAGCGGAGTTGTCTTCCTAGTCAAGACGGCCGGTCGAATCAGCATGCAGCACAAGGCTACCAAAAGCAAAGAGTTGTCCAGGGACAAAGAGATCCATGGGACTGATGTCCTTTCCAAGGACTAAGCGAACCATCGATCCTTCCGATGATCCAACAGCAAAACTCTCAATGAAAGCACCAATGTCGATGTCAAAACTAGCAGACCTCGGGTAAGAACTATTAGGAAAATGCTTATAGATAGATGTTTAGCAGTAGCGCCTGTTTAAGCACCCATGCTGCTGGTATTTACCAGTAGCGCCTGGTACAAAACACACTACTACTACTAAATAACAGCAGCGTTTGTTAGCTTGGGCTGCACTATTGTTACATGGGCCGTAGGGAAAAAATGGTATCCCACTTACATGTAGCGTTTGTTTCGAATGGGTGCTATAGCTGGTGGGCTTAGCAGTAGCGCCGGCCTCTACCCAGCGCTACTACTAGAGGAAAAGAAAACTGGCCCGAGCACCCCCCGCACCCCCTGCACCCCCTCACTCTCACATTATCGATCCCCTCCGCCCGACGCCGCCTCCATGGTTAGGGTTCCTCCCCGGCCGCCTCACCCCCGTCGACGGCGCCGTGCACCGCCACCACGCACGGTCACCTCTCGCCTCCTCCGACGCTCCAGCCCCATAAGTCCCCCTCGATCTCCTCCTCCCTACGCACCACCACTAGCTAGGCTCCGATCGATTCACCGCGGGGGCTCACCAACGGTCATAGGAAGCCGTCCACCATGTCCTGCCACTCCTTGGCCGTGGCGCCCTGCCGCGGCACGCTGCCGCCGCTGCTGAGCAGGCAGCCGATGAAGTTGTCCCGGAGCACATCCAGCGTGGCCACGAGCCGCTCGATCTGGGTCATCTGCCCGATCTTCTCCCAAGAAGAACGTGTAGAGCGTGTAGACACGATCCTCCACATGCTTGGTGGCGTCCTTGTAGAGCACGTAGTCGGCATCGGTGCCACCATGGCCCAGAAGAGCAGCAAGGCCGCCCGGCGAGAGCAGCCCGGGGCGCCGAGCCTCAGTGATGCGAGGAGCCATGGCATTATCGCGTGTGGATTGTTTTTGGCAACCACCGGTGGGAGGGATGGTTTGTTTAGTGCCAGTTGCCATCGTGGTAGCGGTATGTTAGTTTAAGCGTTGTTTTCCACTTCTTAATTTGGCAGAGCAGAGCAACATGTTTCGCTTGCACAGAAGAGACAGAAAAGTAGGGAGAGAAAGGGGTTAGGTGAGAGTAGAGAGAGGGGTTAGGTGAGGAACTAATCCAGATGCACAAGTTTGGTCAACCAAACTTGGTCAAATCAAGGAGACAGAAAAGGAAGCGGGTAGAGGCGGGAGGGGGGATTGAGGGCAGTAGTAGGGAGCGAGTGAACTGACCTGAGCGAGGGAGGATTAAGGGCAGCAGAAGGGTGAAGGCTTGGTTTCTTCTTCCTTGGCTGCTGTCCCTGGAGCAGTGGCGGCGGCACCGGCGGTGCCTAGTGTTCTAGGGTTTAGAGAGGGGTTATCTCTCTCGTCCTACCTTGGCTTTTGTTTAGTGGTGGCGGCGGCAGTGCCTAGTGTTCTAGGGTTTAGAGAGGGGTTCTCTCTCTCGATTGACCTACTTTTGCTTGTCTGCTTGCGCAATAATGGCAATATGCCATTTATCTTATTATTAGGCTCTGTTTTGGTTACATGATCTCTATTAGGTTACTGTCTGAACTGAACTACAATTTAGTTGTTATTTTGCTTGCCATGTGAACCTGATGTGTATTCTCTATGATGTGAACCTGATGTGTATATTATTTAGAACCTAATTTGTATTGAAAACTTTATGTTTACTTTTTGGATTGTTAATCCTTTAATCATATTGCTTTAGGGAAATGGCACCACCACCACCACCACCATGTCGATGGTGCAAGTCAAGGTGCGCCAGCAGCCTTGCGAGTGGCACGCTGTTCGGCATCTACTTCGTGTCTAGTTTTCTTCATTCGGTGGTAATAAATTATATGAAACTAGTAACCACTATTTTGTTTTTAGTGTTATTTGCATTAATGCATCGTGTATATATCATTTTGCTTTTTGTACACAGATCGTCCCATGCAATGTGAGGTCGGAATTCAACAAGCTGATCGGAGACTCTCTGACCTTTGAGGCTCCTGGGGGCCCCGACAGTATGGAGGTCGAGAAAGGACGAAATATGACGCAGGTGGGAGGAGATGGATGGGTCTGTTTCATCGCCCACATGTGTATCACCGGTCATGAGTTGATCAGCTTCTCCTTCAGAGCAGAAAGACCAAAGTTGGCTATCATTTATGTCAACAAAGCATAAGATGATGAAGATGATGAGGATGATGAGGATGATGACGACCCACTTGATTAAGCCATCGTAGCTCAAAGAATGAGGTTGAGCAAGGAGGAGGTGTGCAACCTATGGGACATCATTCCGCCATGTGCTGACTTTGTCGGGGTGCCATTCGTGACCACCGACAAGTACCATGGTTGATCGGCATATCATGGTATGTTGCATTTACTGTAGTAATTTGATGATATGCTTTATTGTTATACTTAGTGTAGAGTCCGATGATATATATGCTTAGTGAATCTTATATGCTTAGTGAATCTTATATTCTTTATTGTTAAACTTAGTGTAGAGTCCGATGATATATATGCTTAGTGAATCTTATATGCTTAGTGAATCTTATATGCTTAGTGAATCCGATGATCTATATGCTTAGTGAATCCGATGATATATATGCTTTATTGTTATACTTAGTGTAGAGTCTGATGATATATATGCTCAGTGAATCTTATATGCTTAGTGGATCTTATATTCTTTATTGTTAAACTTATTGTAGAGTCCGATGATATATATGCTTAGTGAATCTTATATGCTTAGTGAATCCGATGATATATATGCTTTATTGTTATACTTAGTGTAGAGTCCGATGATATATATGCTTAGTGAATCTTATATGCTTAGTGAATCCGATGATCTATATGCTTAGTGAATCTGATGATATATATGCTTCATGTAGAATCCAAAGAACTCTTAGTAGTGTAGAATCCATATATACTTATTAGTAGAATTCATGCTTAGTAGAAATGTAGTACTGTATTTTGATAGTGTAGAATGTCTGAGGCTACTTATTAATTGATATGTTTTTCTTATTCAGAAATTGCCAAAGAGCCTATCTAAGAGTTGTGGTATCAAGCCTGATGAAGAAGGCTCTGCTGGAATACGCCTTACCGCGAGGGGCTCCGTCACCACTTGTGCGTACGGCGTGGACACGGCCGGTCGCACACACTTCAACTTGGTTGGGTGGAAGAGCTTCCTCGTCGGCAAGATTCTTCATGTTGGACAGGCAATCCTAATTACCGTCAGGAACACCCACCACGCATGCTTGAAGATGATGATCGTCATCGACATCATCTAGAACTACATATGCATGCATGTGGCTGTTGAACCATATATATGCTAGTATGACTACCTAGTAGACTTATCAACTATGATCTATCCATGCATTGTTGACTACTATATATGAGTTTGTGAGATTGTGTGGTTATATTAAATATGGTATTGTCATTAATGTTTGTGAGATGGTTCTGTGAACTTAGTTTATTTACCTTTGGACTTGTCTTGATTTCCATGAATATTGCATCTGACTTATTTTTATTATTTTTTATTTCTATTTACCTAGTTGTTGCGTGGGGAGAAAATAGGGCGCTACTACTACGTGATGATAGTAGTAGCATTTGGTAGATAAAGAGGCGCTACTACTAAGTATTTTATCTGCAGCGCTTGCTTAGAAACAAGCTACTGTTAAATAATAGTTGTAGCGCCCTAGCAGTAGCGCGGGTGCCTGCGCTACTAGTATGTAAAAAACCAGCGCCACTAATAAGGTTTTCTCTAGTAGTGAAGGGGTCCCGAGCTGTGGATCTAGGATCGATGGGTAACAAGGGAAGACGAACACAGTGTTTTACCCAGGTTCGGGCCCTCTCAAAGAGGTAAAACCCTACGTCCTGCTTGATTGTATTGATTGTATAATGTGGTTTGTAGAGTCGATCTACCTCGAGATCAATGTGAGGTAAACCCTAGGCTACGGGGGATGAAGATAGCTCTCCCCCTAATGACTACAACCCTCGGTTTATATAGACACCGATAGGGCTAGGGTTACCGAAGATAGATTACAATAAGGAATAGAAGAGACCTTCCGTCTTCGGGTCACACCACGGCTTCATAGATCTCCTATCACAATACGGCTCCACCAATCCGGCCAATGTACAATAGGTCGTCGCCCCGAGGACCCTTTAGTCCATGACTCCCTCAGAGGTGCTTGGTAGTACGTTCAATCTTTCGGTGTCCTTACTCTGTGATAGGAGTTCCAAGGCACGTATATATATTGTTGCTACCACGGGTAAAATGACAAGGTTCGAACATATTATTTGATCTTACTTTGTCTACATTATGTCATCATGCTTCAACCATTACTCTGTTTGTTATGAACTTAATACTTTGAGATGCATGCTGGATAGTGGTCTTGGGTTGGAGTAATAGTATTAGATATCGATGGATGCCGGTCTACTTGTAACGGATGTAATGCCTATATTGATCATGCCATGAAGAATCATCATAACTATGCGCTAATCTATCAATTGCCCAACAGTAATTTGTTTACCCATTGTTGCTATTCGTATGAGAGAGATGTCTCTAGTGAACCTATGGCCCTTATGCTCATTCACTTTTAATTTTCTAAAACCCTAAAAATAGTTGCCACAGTTTATTTACTTTTGTATACCTCTTTTACCTATCTACTACTATCATATTTAATCCTTACAATTGGCGAGTATAAGCGGATTGACAACTCTCTTGCCCGCGTTGGGTGCAAGTATTTGCTTTGTGTGTGTAGGTGTTGCTTATGTTGTTTGCGTGGTGTCTCGTACTGGTTCGATAAGCCTTGATACTTAATTGAGGGAAATACTATATGCTACTCTGCATCACCCTTCGTCTTCGAGGAACTCCCAACGCCTATCACTAGCAATCTCCTACCCCAACCGCTGCAAGAAGGTGAAGGCGTATGTGTCGACGACCGAGAAGCACAAAGGGTGGATCTTCTACAAAATCTTATATGCTTAGTGAATCCGATGATCTATATGCTTAGTGAATCTGATGATATATACGCTTTGTGTAGAATCCAAAGAACTGTTAGTAGTGTAGGATCCATATATACTTATTAGTAGAATTCATGCTTAGTAGAAATATAGTATTTTATTTTGATAGTGTAGAATGTGTGAGGCTACTTATTAATTGATATGTTTTTCTTATTCAGAAATTGCCAAAGAGCCTATCTGAGAGTTGGGGTATCAAGCCTGATGAAGAAGTCTCTGCTGGAATACGCCTTACCGCGAGGGGCTCCGTCACCACTTATGCGTACGGCGTGGACACGGATAGTTGCACACACTTCAACTCGATTGGGTGGAAGAGCTTCCTCGTCGGCAAGAATCTTCATGTTGGACAGACAATCCTAATTCCCGTCAGGAACACCCACCGCCCAGGCTTGAGGATGATGATCGTCATCGATATCATCTAGAACTACATATGCATGCATGTGGCGTTTGAACCATATATATGCTAGTATGACTACCTAGTAGACTTATCAACTATGATCTATCCATGCATTGTTGACTACTATATATGAGTTTGTGAGATTGTGTGGTTATATTAAATGTGGTATTGTCATTAATGTTTGTGAGATGGTTCTGTGAACTTAGTTTATTTGCACTGGACTTGTCTTGATTTCCATGAATATTGCATCTGACTTATTTTTATTATTTTTTATTTCTATTTACCTAGTTGTTGCGTGGGGAGAAAATAGGGCGCTACTACTACGTGATGATAGTAGTAGCATTTGGTAGATAAAGAGGCGCTACTACTAAGTATTTTAGCTGCAGCCCTTGCACAGAAACACGCTACTGTTAAATAATAGTTTTAGCGCCCTAGCAGTAGCGCGGGTGTCTGCGCTACTAGTATGTAAAAAACCAGCACCACTAGTAAGGTTTTCTCTAGTAGTGAAGGGGTCCCGAGCTGTGGATCTAGGATTGATGGGTAACAAGGGAAGACGAACACAGTGTTTTACCCAGGTTCGGGCCCTCTCAAAGAGGTAAAACCCTACGTCCTGCTTGATTGCATTGATTGTATAATGTGGTTTATAGAGTAGATCTACCTCGAGATCAATGTGAGGTAAACCCTAGGCTACGGGGGATGAAGATAGCTCTCCCCCTAATGACTACAACCCTCGGTTTATATAGACACCGATAGGGCTAGGGTTACCGAAGATAGATTACAATAAGGTATAGAAGAGGCATTCCGTCTTCGGGTCACACCACAGCTTCATAGATGTCCTATCACAATACGGCTCCACCAGTCCGGCCAATGTACAATAGTTCGTTGCCCCGAGGACCCCTTAGTCCATGACTCCCTCGGAGGTGCTTGGTAGTACGTTCAATCTTTCGGTGTCCTTACTCTGTGATAGGAGTTCCAAGGCACGTATTTATATTGTTGCTACTACGGGTAAAACGACAAGGTTCGAACATGTTATTTGATTTTACTTTGTCTACATTATGTCATCACGCTTCAACCATTACTCTGTTTGTTATGAACTTAATACTTTGAGATGCATGCTGGATAGCGGTCTTGGGTTGGAGTAATAGTATTAGATATCGATGGATTTCGGTCTACTTGTAATGGATGTAATGCCTATATATTGATCATGCCATGAAGAATCATCATAACTATGCGCTAATCTATCAATTGCCCAGCAGTAATTTGTTTACCCATTGTTGCTATTCTTATGAGAGAGATGCCTCTAGTGAACCTATGGCCCTTATGTTCATTCACTTTTAATTTCATAAAACCGTAAAAATACTTGCAGAAGTTTCTTTACTTTTGTTTTCCTTTTTTACCTATCTACTACTATCACATTTAATCCTTACAATTGGCGAGTATAAGCGGATTGACAACCCTCTTGCACGCGTTGGGTGCAAGTATTTGCTTTGTGTGTGTAGGTGTCGCTTATGTTGTTTGCGTGGTGTCTCGTACTGGTTGGATAAGCCTTGATACTTAATTGAGGGAAATACTATATGCTACTCTACATCACCCTTCCTCTTCGAGGAACTCCCAACGCCTATCACTTGCAATCTCCTACCCCAACCGCTGCAAGAAGGTGAAGACGTATGTGTCGACGACCGAGAAGCATAAAGGGTGGATTTTCTACAAATGTGTGAAGCGTCGGGTTGGTCAATGAATTTGTGCCGACATTTTCGTGATTTTTGACTGAAATGGTGACACCTTTTTGACCCATTAATTTGTTGTTTCATAGGATACGTGTGATTTTGGCACTGGTAGTTGGAGTATGTTTGTGTACCTTGTTGATCAGAACATACTCACAGGTGATGCTGTTGTGGATGCAGTTGCTGCTGTAGAGGATTGTCGGGAGGTGCTTTTTTTTACAAAATAGAAGGGAGGTGCGCCAGGCTACAATGGAACAAAGTGCAAGGAATGCATCTGCAGGAGGCCTAGTCCGATGAATATCTTCTTACCCCTTCGTACATGCATGTATCTTAATGATGAGATTGGATGACTACTGAAGTAGACATAGATTGTTGGTTCTCAATCAGCTATAAGGGAGAAAATAGTAAACTTTAATATCCTTCGCTCTTCTAGGGTCTTCCGCGTTGTGTCGCACGATGGGTCATTGTTGTCCTTGTATCGAACATCGTTTTCATTCTCGTTTGCCGTTGCGAATTATCTTGTAAACTTTTATAACCTTAAGGGTCTTATTCCAAGGCTGGATAATAGCGTGTTATCTAACTAAAAAATAAAAATAGTAAAGTCTGGCACCTTTTCAACTAGCTCCTCACAGACAAAAACTAAACAACCACAAAGTAGGCCTTTTCTTAAGAGTAATGTTCAAAATATAGTCCGATTCACCAATTTATCATCCAATTTATCACTTATCCATGGGTGACCGCTTAAATTATACCTTATCTTTGTTATTTATCATTTAGGCCGAATTATCGGACGGACAAGCGATTAATCAGGAATCTAGCGATTAATCACGTTGATCCCCAGTGGTCAAAATAAGAACAGAGCATCCTCTTCAGTAGGCTCGCGCACATCACACTTCAGGCCCAGTTCTGGGAACCTGGGAATTGCAAGCAAAAACTAGCCGATTAATAGTCGACCGACAAAATCGATTAACCGGCCGATTTCTGATTAATCTTTAATCCCCAGCCGCTTAAAACACTAACAATAAGTGATATCCTCAACATTGTTAAGATTATGTGGGTGTCGCCTATGGGTGTCGTTTCCCTCCTTTGAAGCATCGCTTACGTGTGTCGGCATCTCCCCCTCTTGTTTGGGTTGCTCTCCCCGGGTGAAAGCCTAGGTCTTGGACCGGCGATGGCGGCATCCTGGCGCCGCTATTCAGTTGGGAGCGTTGTGGGTGGAGACATGGCTTGGAGGTTTGGTGATGCGGTCCTGCAGTCCGTGTCGCTAGTCCGAGTACAGGTTCTTGGACGCAATGTACGTCGACGCCGGTGAGTCCAAGATGGTGGCTTTCTCGAGGCCAACCGAGTCCCTCCACCCACTCACAATCTTCTTTCGGTAATCAAGGCTGGTTGGTGCATCGGCAAGGGAAGTCCGGCTAAAGGTGCTACTCTTCGAGGTGATCGATGTACGTCGAAATGCGGCCTTGTTGCTCTGGTCAGCACAGGTTCCTTTGCGTGGTGTTTGTAATGTGTGTGGTAGCTTCTCTTCGGATTAGTTTGGATGTGGTGTTGGTACTACATTTGTTGTTCGTAGTGAGTTATAGTCTCTTGTAATTATATTCTGCCTTCTATAAAAATATCTCGAAAAACAAAGTAGGCCTTATGAGGCAAATAAAATTCCAATCAACAATAGCTGTTTCTTTTTGTATGACCTGTGATTGTATAAAAATAAACTGATATATACACAACCAATAGTATACATATTCTTGAGCACCAATTTCCCTCGCCTCCCACCATGCACACTAATCTTTAAAAATTCTAGCATGACCTATACAAAACGATGAAGAGCAGAACAAAACAAGAACCACCCAAGGGAGATAATAACCAAGAAATAGGCAAAAGCAAGAGCAATTTGCACCCACCTAATTAAGTTATCTCCCAAATCAACACCCCAAGAAACTGCACCGATCGTTTCTCTTCTTCTACCACCCTTCCTTCAACTGCGTGTGCACATTTCAATCCACCAAGTGATAGGAAGAGATGCATTTGACATGCATGCATGCATCAACATCTCTCGTTAATTTCCTCTTCTTTTCTTCCTTTTCTCTTTGCACGCATGCACGTACGAACTGATTGGTACGCTAGCTCTTCTAGCGTATGGCTTAGGTGCCGCTCACTCCTCGAGTACCGGCGACGATGGCCGGTAGAGGTCGTAGGGCGCCCAGAGGTAGTCGACCGTGCACGGCCGCCGGGCATCGAGCCGGTGCCATGGCTTTCCCTTGCCGCTCCAGTGCAGCAGGCTGATGGGTCCCGGGTGCAGGCCCCGGCACCGCCCTTTGACATTGTCGCCGCCGAGCCCGTGCTGGTTCCACCGGTGGTCCACGGCCTGGATGTCCCCGGCGAGCACCAGAAGGAACGGCGGCAGAGAGCCGAGGTGGTAGATTCTCTTCTGCTTCTGCACGGCCATCCACCCTTCCACCCGCCTCGTGTACCCGCCGGTGCGCCACTGGTCCACGTCCATCACCATCACGCCGGTGTTGAAGTAGCACGGGCGCCGCCCGTGGAACGTCCCGCTGAGCGCCGGGTCCATCCAAAATGTGTCCGTGAAGTAGTTGGTGAAGTTGGCGTGGCAGTACTCCGGTGCGCCCACCACGTGGCCCGCGAGGTCCACGGAGAAGAGCGTGCGGATGTCGTCGACGACGATCACGTCGGAGTCGAGGTAGATCACCCGGCGCACGTCCGGGGAAGCGTGTCGGCAAGGTAGATGCGCGCATAGTTGAGCGGCTGGTCCAGAGCGTGGCGGATGGACCGGGAGATACGTCCCCGGACGCGCGACGGATCGAATCGGTACACGCGGAGGTCCAGGTAAGGGAAGGTCGCGCGCAGCATGGCGACGAGGTCACCGTCCGTCCGGGCGGCGAGGAAGTGAAACACCACGTTCTCCGGGCACGCTGTGTGCTGCAGGATGGAGAGCACGCCGGCCATGGTGCCGCGGAGGTAGTTAGCGTCCAGCGTCATGGCGACGTTCACCTTGTCACCGCCGGCGCACTCGGCGCCGTTTCGGAAGGCGGGCGCCTCGCGGAACGTAGGGATAGAATCCAACGGCTGCCGGATCATCATGGCAGGGTCGACGCGGATGCCAGCGACGGCGGTCGCCGCGTCTCCGAGCAGGACAAGGAGCGCAATGACGACGACACAGCCGGTTGGAAGCATCGTGTGTGTCCGGCCAGTGGAGCGGGCGAGACAATTGAAGGGTGGCCGAGTGGTTGTCGCCGGCAAGGCAAACCAATGGCGACAACGGCGGCGGCAGGGAAGAGGGCACGGAGAAGGTGGCCACCCTGGTCCCTGGCAATGGTAGGGACGGGGTTAGGAAGGGAGGGGGGGCCACCATCAAAACGGTGGAGAAAGGAGAGTGTAAGGTGAAGAGGAGAAGGGACAAACATGGTGGCAATGGATGGGGGTGGGCGGCTGGGAGGGAAGGTAGGAGCACGGACAAGAAGGTGGTGGCACCAATAAGATGGCTCTGCTACCTATAGTTGGATCATTTCCACGCATTTCGTGTTGACATGGAGTAATATGGATTGGCTTGAGTTGACTCCAAATTAATGCTTTGCCAAGCTACTGTCTGATTAGAAACAGGGACAACATTAGCACATCTCCAACGCTCACCCTGAAGCCGCCCACGTACGTCCGGATCATGCGGTCTGACTGTGTTCTGTCATCCACCTGAATTTCTATCGATCTAACGGACGGTCTGGGCATACTTTTCTCCATAAAACGGAGACAAACTAAATGGCGTTTTATGGACGTGCGAATCGCTGCCATACCCGTGTCTGACCGCACTGGCCCACAAAAAATAACTCACCGCCTCTCCCTTGCTTTTCATCAAATGCCCGTACCGCATTCATGCCGGCCTAGAGCATGCAACGGCCGGCATTGATGCCATGATTTAACCAGACGGAAGGGCGGCGCTGACGGCCGTGTTCTCTCAAGCGTCGCCTCTTCAATGCAGGCTCCACTGTAACACTTGATAATTAAGCTACATTAGTCAAATGCTAATGGTGCCATGTTGTCACATTAATGTTGTTAAATCCCCCTTTGATTCAAGCATGACCCAAATTCAATTTTAAATTAAAGTCCAAACATTAAAGTTTTCAAATGTCAGAACGAAATTGTTCAAATGTGGCAAATATTACATAGGTAATTATCATGGAGAAACCAACATTTTTTAAAAGTGTTTAAATGCCCTAAAATAAATAAAACATGGGCTAAAACAATTACTTAAATGCTTTTTAATTCATACAATTTTGCAAACTATTTTAACTGCGTGCCAAAAATTTTATGACAGTGGCATATTTTACAACACTAATTTAGGTGCTATACATGTATTAACATAAAACTTACATAACCTGGAAATAAAATAGAAAACAGTAAAAGAAAAAAAAGAGAAAAAACAAAAAGCAAAGAAAAAGGAAAAATGAAAAGCCTCCCCTTCCCTGGGCCTTGGCCCAGCTAACGAGCCAGGCCGGCCCATGCGCGCCTGCGCCCCCTCCCCTGTTCATGGGGTGAAGCGTGGCCGCGCCCGATGCCCGCCACGGCCGTGGCCGTCACCGTGGCGGCCATCCGGCGGCACCCGTTGACCGCCCAGCACCTACTTAACCCCCCACTCCTGTGCCAGAAACCCAGCCCCTACACCCTCTCCCATCTCCGCCTGCACCCCAAGCCA
Organism: Aegilops bicornis; assembly: GCA_021605145.1. Classification (NCBI taxonomy): domain Eukaryota; kingdom Viridiplantae; phylum Streptophyta; class Magnoliopsida; order Poales; family Poaceae; genus Aegilops; species Aegilops bicornis. The sequence goes on from CM038672.1 coordinate 351,200,358, forward strand.
CCGTCGCCGTCCATCGCCCGTCGTCGCCTCATCCCCTCGTCGCCGACCGCCTCCCCAACGGTCCACGGGAGCCTCGCCGCCCCTCTCTTGTCAACGACGTTGAGCCCCCACACTCTTCCTCTCTCTACGCCCGCCTGTGCATTGCCTCGCCTCGTTCGTGCCACAGGTCACGCCAGGCGCCTTTGCGCCCAAGACGCCACCCGCTCACGCGCCATGCCGTGCTCGCTGCGGCCGCTGCTCCTGCTGCCCTCCGTGCACACGCTCTCCACCACCTGTTCCGGCCCCCACAGTACCTCTACCGCTGCAACCACCTGCTCAGCGCCTGCTGCGCCGCTCGCCGCTGCTGCCTGCATTGCTCGACGACGCTGCACGCGAACCGCCCTGGCTCCGGCCACCCAAGCCCCTGCCATCGTGCGCCATGCGCACGCGCGCGTGCGACGTGGCCGTGGCCGCTGGTGGCTTTGGGCCACTGGCTAAAGGGGCCGACACGCCCTGCTTTTATTAAAAGAATAGAAGTAAAAATAAATTAATAAGTGTATCATTCTTAAAAAGTTACTCCCGATTACAAAGCATTCTCTTAATATGCAGGTAGTCTACGTCATGATTTTGCCACATAGGCTTTCATCTCACGAACGGGAATTCACACCACGAGCATAATCTTCGGCAGCCTCCCGTGCATCATCAGATATTAGAAAAAAATATTGCTAGACTCCGCATGCAAGCTTCCTTCTCGCTAGGCATACCCAATAAAAGCAAATATAATAGGTCCTACTCAGCAGGCTGTAAGCCATTTCATGTCAGCAAAATCTTACCTAGATGAGAGAGAACGAAGGAGAGAGAGGACAGCGGGCGCTTCAGTTGCAGCCCGGCTCTAGCACCATACCCAAGAAAAAGTACTGCATGCAAAGGGCGCTGCTTCCTCCCCTCCAATCAGTTGCAGTTTTCTCTCTCCCATGCATGCAACATTAATCACTACAACCAATACTTACAGCCAGTTTATTATATGAGACCTTTTTTGTGAAGGCTATAAATGACATGGCGTTCCCATAGAGCCGGCAGCGGGCTCTGCTATTAACCATGCTCTAAGACCTCCTCCAATGCAAAGGTGGTTATATGGGGTGCTAAATGAATTAAATACCTTAGCAACTTAACTCATCAATGCATAGATGCTTAACTTATTGTTGCTAATTACACTTTATTTAATGAGTTAGCATCTAAAGTCATTCATGCATTGGTCGAGTTCTTTCATTTAAGTGGTTTGCCTAGGTTCTCGCGCATGGCATTGATTTTTCCTAGGGTCACCAAAGTGCTCTCTCCCCTTCTTAAATGTTCTGCAATGTCATTCTTTTGCTCATGTGACATGTTTAGCACCTATCCATAGTGAAGCATTGGGAAGGGCCTAAACCACAATCAATATTTGCATGCAGTGATTCTGGCATCATAATAACTCCGTCACAGTGAAATTCCTGGAAAGTAAGTAGTAGTAGTGGGTGTCCTTCATTAGCGGTTCACATTAATCCAAGGAGACATGCAGCTAGACCAACGCTTCCATTACGGTAATCCATTCTTGCATGCGCGCGGAGACGTGGGTGATCCGTTTAATGGCAGCGCTGATTTCAGTTTAGATTCCATGTGGACCGAATATTTTTGTCCTTTCGTCTAGCTTATTAATCTGATCGACGGTATCCCGGGGGTTCCTCTCTGAACGATTAAATCTCCATCGATTCCATAAAAAAAATCATACCAATTCTTCTCATCTTCCCTATCTCCAACTCTCTGTCCATACTGCGCTGCCGCCGACCAAGCCTTCACGACATGTTACCGTCGAAGATCCACACACTGCTACCGGCTCACAGATCATTCCCTCTATCTCTACGTCTCTCTAAGCCATGCGATCCCCGCCGTCGCAGGTTATGATGGCCCAATACCTACTCCCATGCCTGTACAAGACGAGTTGTACATGCCGCCGCCACTCTCCTTCTCTAACATTACTTGCATCAGAGATGGGTGCTCTCCTTCCTCTCAATCTTCTCAGATATGAATGTAATTTTTGAGATGCTCTGATTTGTGTGTGGTCGGAAATTTCATAGAAGGTAGCTCTTTTCCATCCCCAGCGACCTCTTTTCAATCCCCAGCGACCTCCTCTAAGGCAACAAGTTTGGTCAGTATCTCCCCCGCAAACTCCTTTCTTAATCAACTACTGCCGACAAACATATGTCAAGATGCGATGGATCATTGATGTTTCTCCAATCCGGTTGTTTTTTTATTGGAGGCTCTAGATGGTGAAAATTCCTTCTTCCTTTTGTGGTCTTTATTCAGGGTTTTGGAAAGAACAAACAGATAAAGAAGCTACCATGCATTGTTCACCATCTACAACTACATTTCTTTGTCTCCCTTCCTCTCACAAATGTTAATTTATTACGAATTGTTTACTTTTATTGCTTTTCTCTGGTTGTTTTGTAGAACCATTATCACAATGTATGGCATATTGGGGTTCATTTTTAGGTAATTTGTTCCCTGTGAGTAGTATTCCATTGTGAATTTTATGGTATATTTCTACTACCTGAGTGATACAATTGTGTGATTGACACTGTTCTCCTTCCCGTGCTGCAAGGTTCAAGGTTCTACTGTTGTCGCAACAACCATCTACTTACATAAATGAAAAGATACAACATGACTCTTATGAACACACTTGCATTCTCTCTCAAATGTAAGATAACTATATGTGGTGCCCGTAAGCTTACTGTAGATGATTTTGTATAGATAGAATATCAGTATTTGATTGTTAGTCTACTAATAATAGTCCTAACCTTGAAGATTTTTTCCTCGCTGAGAGGATCGGGTATGGGTTGTTCTCATTGTCCTTCAATTTAATTGCTCTTTATTTGCTAGTAGTGTTTTAAATAGTACTACATGTAGTAAAATGGAGTACACATGTGTCTACTTAGGAACGATGATATTTTGTATAGCTGGTTATCTTTGGCTCAATAGTAGATCAAGGTGGAGAATGCAAGATGCTTACTATTCGGGCGCATTAACACTGTGAGGCCGAAAAATTAGTATCAAATGTATCTGTTTCTTGCTCCCTTGCACTTCTAATAGACAACCGAATGATATTATCTTGAAATATTATGAGAAAAATCTCATTACAATATATGTTACTTCTCTTAATGCTGATGATGCATTCTTCTAATTGTGCAAATATGGAGATAGTCTCCCATATATTAAATAATAACATTCAAAGGTTCAAATAGACATGTATTTCTATTATTGTTTCCATAAATTCCACTACTTCTCACTCTATAAATCCTCCTATACACTACTACGAATTCCCGCAGCAACGGGCAGGGTATCATCTAGTTAACTTAATGAACTTAAACCTAATTAGTCTAATTAACTCTGCTAGTTAGGTTAACAGTATGACAGGGTGCCCCACACCCATGTTGACCAGTCAACTTTGAGTGGTCAACTGGACCCCCCCGGACCCACTGTCAGCCTCATGTACAAACTGTGGGTACACTCTAGGTACCCCTAGCATTTTTGCATTTATTTTTCAAATTAATAATAATTTCAGAAAATGTTCAAAACTTTGAAAACTAATATAAAATAATTCGTAACTCGGATGAAAATAATTTATACATGAAGGTTGCTCAGAAAAATGTAATGAATCAGCCTATGCACTCCGTTCATCTGTAACATGCCTCTAACATAGCGAACATGGATCTATCCCCTCGGATTCATCTGTCGGAAAAGTGCCAAACGCTGGGAAAACATTCTCGGATGTTTTCCCTCTTCGCCTGTACTACCAAGCACCGCGTTAAGTCACACCTAGCACTGCATATTGCCATGTCATGCATAGTGATGCATCTGTTTGCTTCTATATTTATTGTTTCTTCCCCCTCTTCTCTTTGATAGACACCAAGACAGACGTTGTTGCCCAGTGCGACTACGGTGTCGACGACCCCTCCCTCTCGGTAGAGCTTCCAGGCAAGCAAACCGCCCTTGATCATTCCGATACCGCCTACTCTTTCCCTCAACTACTTGCATTAGAGTAGAGCTACTGTTACTGTCTTACCAGTACTCCTATACTGTTGCATAGCCTGTCCTTGTTGCTACTGGTGTGGATACTTTACCTGCTATCCTAAATGCTTAATATAGGTTGCTAGTTTACCATCAGTGGCCCAACATTCTTGTCCGTCTGCCATGCTATATTACCGGGTCGTGATCCCTTCGGGTGGTGATCAGGGATATACTATAAACTACTATACCACTTATGATACTGTTCAGAAGTGGGGGCTCAAGGGATAGGTGGCTCCATCCAGGTAGTGGTAGGCTTGGGTTCCCAACGGCCCCCTAGTGATACTTTGTGGCGGAGCGATAGGGAAGGTTGAGACCACCTAGGAGAGAGGTGGCTTGGGCCCTGGTCGGCGTCGACGGTTATTTCTTAATAACACGCTTAACGAGATTGGATATTTGATCTGAGTTGGTTGTTGGCTAATATGCACTAACCGCCACGCAGGGACAGTTCTAGGCACTCGGCCTCGTACATTTTCTCCCGAAAGCTCTTCGGTCATCATCGATTGAGCGGCACGCGCCCGGGGTGGTCCTCGTAAGCACCTGCCTTGTATAAGGAGGTTGCTAGGACTGATCCTGGCCGTCCACGCAACGTGCAGGAGCGCAAAGGGCTATAGGCCCAAGACCCCTGTGCACTTAGGATGTAGACTGATGATACGTCTTCAACGTATCTATAATTTTTTATTGCTCCATGCTATATTATATTCTATTTTGGATGATTAATGGGCTTTGTTATACACTTCTATATTATTGGGGCCTTCTGTACCCGTGAGATCCCATCTTGGGGCCTTTTCCGGCGCTCTGCCGGAGGGGGCATTGATCACGGAGGGCTTCTTCATCAACACCATAGCCTCTCCGATGATGTGTGAGTAGTTTACCTCAGACATTCGGGTCCATAGTTATTAGCTAGATGGCTTCTTCTCTCTCTTTGGATATCAATACAAAGTTCTCCATGATTCTCGTGGAGATCTATTCGATGTAATCTTCTTTTGCGGTGTGTTTGTTGAGACCGATGAATTGCGGGTTTATGATCAAGTTTATCTGAACAATATTTGAATCTCCTCTGAATTCTTTTATGTATGATTGGTTATCTTTGCAAGTCTCTTCGAATTATCAGTATGGTTTGGCCTACTAGATTGATCTTTCTTGCAATGGGAGAAGTGCTTAGCTTTGCGTTCAATCTTGTGGTGTCCTTTCCATGTGACAGCAGGGGCAGCAAGGCACGTATTGTATTGTTGCCATCGAGGATAAAAAGATGAGGTTTATATCATATTGCATGAGTTTATCCCTCTACATCATGTCATCTTACTTAAAGCATTACTCTGTTGTTATGAACTTAATACTCTAGATGCATGCTGGATAGCGGTAGATGTGTGGAGTAATAGTAGTAGATGCAGAATCGTTTCAGTCTACTTGTCGCGGACGTGATGCCTATATACATGATCATACCTAGATATTCTCATAACTCTGCTCAATTCTATCAATTGCTCAACAGTAATTTGTTCACCCACCGTAATACTTATGCTATCTTGAGAGAAGCCACTAGTGAAACTTATGGCCCCCGGGTCTATTTTCCATCATATTAATCTTCCAATACTTAGCTATTTTTATTGCCTTTTATTTTACTTTGCATCTTTATTATAAAAATACAAAAAATATTATCATATCATATCTATCATATCTCACTCTCGTAAGTGACCGTGAAGGGATTGACAACCCCTTTATCGCGTTGGTTGCGAGGTTCTTATTTGTTTGTGTAGGTGCGTGGGACTTGAGCGTGGTCTCCTATTGGATTGATACCTTGGTTCTCAAAAATTGAGGGAAATACTTACGCTACTTTACTGCATCACCCTTTCCTCTTTAAGGGAAAACCAATGCAGTGCTCAAGAGATAGCAAGAAGGATTTCTGGCGCTGTTGCCGGGGAGTCTACGCAAAAGTCAAGACATACCAAGTACTCATCACAAACTCTTATCCCTCGCATTACATTATTTGCCATTTGCCTCTCGTTTTCCTCTCCCCCACTTCACCCTTTCCATTTTATTTGCCCTCTCTCTTCCATTCGCCTCTTTTTCGCTTGCTTCGTCGTTATGGCTAGTCCTTTTATCTACTCATTTATCTCCCGAGAATGAAGTTCTTAATTTTAAGCAAAGGGATGGAGAAAATCTAAAAGATGCTTGGTTCTGAATTTGCAATGCACAAAATAGATCTACTAGGAAGCAATCTACTTCCGTTCTTCTTCGCAGTTTTTATGTAGGCATCACTCCTTGGAATAGATACATTCTTGATACCATTACCGGAGGGAATTTCTTGGGTAGCCATACTTTTGATTCTTATAATGCTATGATAGATTTGTTTGGCCCACCACCTCTTTTGGTTAATGGAACTATGTTATCTTTGGAGCATGTGATGCAAAGACTTGAAATTATTGAAAATAAAGTTGCTACCGTAGAGTTAATTGAAAATTTGGATAAAAAGATCCACAACCAAATTACGCAATATGGATCTAAGGTAGGAGTCACTTTAAAAAATATTAAGGAAAAGGAACCCATAGTTAATGAAAGAATGAATTATGATTCCACTAGAATCGATAAACTTGAGGGTATCATCACCAACTTGGGGACCACCTTTTCTTCCGTAAAGAATAATCCAAGTCCTCCTACTAAAATTGCCAAGCTCATGTATGTTCCTAAAAATAAGGGTGAATCCTCAAGTAAGGAAACTGCGGATCTCAAATCAATAAGTGTTCATCCCAATCTCTTTGCTATCATTAAAGAACCATTTGTTGCAAATGATTTTTTTGATTTCGTACCTAGAAGATTGATAATTAATAGAAAGAAAGAAACTCCGCGATAGGTGTCTTATTGAAGAATTGCCTACCAAAGATGGCAATACCTAGATCTATCCGTGTTTGTTGGGAGGCAACCCAATTTTATTTTAGTTTTTTGCCTTTTGCTTCTGTTTAGGGATAAGTCTTTGATCTAGCCTCTGGTTAGATTTGTTTTTATGTTTTAATTAGTGTTTGTGCCAAGTTAAACCTATAGGATCTTTTTGGATGATAGTTATCTGATCTTGCTGAAAATTCCAGAAACTTTCTGTTCCCGAAAACAATTGTGAAAAATCACCAGAACGGGATAAAATACTGATTCCAATTGAATCATATCACTAAAAGAATTGTCTAGGTCGTCTATTTTGGTAGATTTTTTTGAGTTCTAGAAGGTTGCATTAGTTACAGAATACTACAGACCGTTCTGTTTTTGACAGATTCTGTTTTTCGTGTGTTGTTTGCTTATTTTGATGAATCTATGGCTAGTAAAATAGTTTATAAACCGTAGAGAAGTTGGCATACAGTAGGTTTAACACCAATGTAAATAAAGAATGAGTTCATTACAGGATCTTGAAGTGGTGTTTTGTTTTCTTTCGCTAACAGAGCTTACGAGATTTTCTGTTGAATTTTGTGTTCTGAAGTTTTCAAGTTTTGGGTAAAAGTTTTGATGGATTATGGAACAAGGAGTGGAAAGAGCCTAATCTTGGGGATGCCCATGGCACCCCAAGATAATCTAAGGACACCAAAAAGCCAAAGCTTGGGGATGCCCGGGAAGGCATCCCCTCTTTTGTCTTCATCCATTGGTAACTTTACTTGGAGCTATATTTTTATTCACCAAATGATAAGTGTTTTGCTTGGAGCGTCTTGTATGATTTGAGTCTTTGCTTTTTAGTTTACCACAATCATCCTTGCTGTACACACCTTTTGAGAGAGACACACATGATTCGGAATTTATTAGAATACTCTATGTGCTTCACTTATATCTTTTGAGCTATATAGTTTTTGCTCTAGTGCTTCGCTTAGATCTTTTAGAGCACGGCGGTGGTTTTGTTTTATAGAAACTATTATTCTCTCATTCTTCACTTATATTATTTTGAGAGTCTTAAACAGCATGGTAATTTGCTTAAATTGGTAAATTAGTTCTAATATGCTAGGTATTCAATACTAGTAAAAAATTTCTTATGAGTGTGTTGAATTCTAAGAGAAGTTTGATGATTGATGATTGTTTTGAGCCATGGAGGTAGTGATATTAAATTTGTGCTAGGTGAGTAGTTTTGAATTCGGGAAATACTTGTGTTGAAGTTTGCAAGTCCCGTAGCATGCACGTATGGTAAACGTTATGTAACAAATTTGAAACATGAGGTGTTTATTGATTGTCCTCCTTATGAGTGGCGGTCGGGGACGAGCGATGGTCTTTTCCTACCAATCTATCCCCCTAGGAGCATGCGCGTAGTGCTTGGTTTTTTATGACTTGTAGATTTTTGCAATAAGTATGTGAGTTATTTATGACTACTGTTGAGTCCATGGATTATACGCACTCTTATCCTTCCATCATTGCTAGCCTCTTCGGTACCGTGCATTGCCCTTTCTCACATTGAGAGTTGGTGCAAACTTCACGGCAAGCGTCCAAACCCTGTGATATGATACACTCTATCACACATAAACCTCCTTATATCTTCCTCAAAACAGCTACCATACCTACCTATTATGGCATTTCCATAGCCATTCTGAGATATATTGCCATGCAACTTTCCACCGTTCCATTTATCATGACACGTTCATCATTGTCATATTACTTTGCATGATCATGTAGTTGACATCGTATTTGTGGCAAAGCCACCGTTCATAATTTTTCATACATATCACTCTTGATTCATTGCCCATCCCGGTACACTGCCGGAGGCATTCAAATAGAGTCATACTTTGTTCTAGTATCGAGTTGTAACCATTGAGTTGTAAATAAATAGAAGTGTGATGATCATCATTCATAGAGCATTGTCCTAAAAAGACCAAAAAAAGAAGGCCCAAAAATAAGAAAATAAAAAGGGACAATGCTACTATCCTTTTTTCCACAATTGTGCTTCAAAGTATCACCATTATCTTCATGATAGAGAGTGTTCTTGTTTTGTCACTTTCATATACTAGTGGGGATTTTTCATTATAGAACTTGGCTTGTATATTCCAACAATGGGCTTCCTCAAATGCCCTAGGTCTTCGTGAGCAAGCAAGTTGGATGCACACCCACTTAGTTTCTTTTGTTGAGCTTTCATGCATTTATAGCTCTAGTGCATCCGTTGCATGGAAATCCCTACTCCTTGCATTAACATCAATCGATGGGCATCTCCATAGCCCATTGATTAGCCGCGTTGATGTGAGACTTTCTATTTTTTGTCTTCTCCACATAACCCCCATCATTATATTCTATTCCACCCATAGTCTTATATCCATGGCTCACGCTCATGTATTGCGTGAAGGTTGAAAAAGTTTGAGATTACTAAAGTATGAAACAATTGCTAGGCTTGTCATCGGGGTTGTGCATGATGAGAGAATTCTTGTGTGACGAAAATGGAGCATGACCAAACTATATGATTTTGTAGGGATGAACTTTCTTTGGCCATGTTATTTTGAGAAGACATAATTGCTTAGTTAGTATGCTTGAAGTATTGTTGCTTTTATGTCAATATTAAACTTTTATCTTGAATCTTTCAGATCTGAATATTCATACCACAATTAAGAGGGTTACATTAAAAAAATTATGCCAAATAGCATTCCGCATCAAAAATTCTGTTTTTATCATTTACCTACTCGAGGAAGAGCAGGAATTAAGATTGGGGATGCTTGATACGTCTCCAACGTATCTATAATTTTTTATTGCTCCATGCTGTATTATATTCTGTTTTGGATGATTAATGGGCTTTGTTATACACTTCTATATTATTTTTGGGACTAATCTATTGATACGTCTGCAACGTATCTATAATTTTTGATTGCTCCATGCTACTTTATCTACAGTTTTGGACTATAATGGGCTTTATTTTCCACTTTTATATTACTTTTGGGACTAACCTATTAACCGGAGGCCCAGCCCAGAATTGCTGTTTCTTGCCTATTTCAGTGTTTCGAAGAAACGGAATATCAAACGGAGTCCAAACAGAATGAAACCTTCGGGAACGTGATTTTCCAACCGAACGTGATCCAGGAGACTTGGACCCTACTCCAAGAAGTGCCAAAGGCAGTCACGAGGGTGGAGGGCGCTACTGGCGCGCCTCGCACTCGTGGGCCCCCTGACGCTCCACCGATGTACTCCTTCCTCCTATATATACCTACGTATCCCCAAACGATCAGAACAGGAGCCAAAAACCTAATTCCACCACCACAACTTTCTGTATCCATGATATCCCATCTTGGGGCCTGTTCCGGAGCTCCGGAGGGGGCATCCACCACGGAGGGCTTCTACATCAACACCATAGCCCCTCCGATGAAGTGTGAGTAGTTTACTTCAGACCATCGGGTCCATAGCTAGTAGCTAGATGGCTTCTTCTCTCTTTTTGGATCTCAATACAATGTTCTCCCCCTCTTGTGGAGATCTATTCGATGTAATCTTTTTTTTATGTGTGTTTGTTGAGACCGATGAATTGTGGGTTTATGATCCAGTTTATCTATGGAAAATATTTGATTCTTCTTTGAATTCTTTTATGTATGATTGAGTTATCTTTGCAAGTCTCTTCGTATTATCCGTTTGGTTTGGCCAACTAGATTGGTAATTCTTGCAATGGGAGAAGTGCTTAGCTTTGGGTTCAATCTTGCGGTGTCCTTACCCAGTGATAGAAAGGGTTGCAAGGCACGTATTGTATTGTTGCCATCGAGGATAACAGAATGGGGTTTTTATCATATTGCATGAATTTATCCATCTACATCATGTCATCTTGCTTAAGGCGTTACTCTGTTTTTAACTTAATACTCTAGATGCATCTTTGGATAGCGGTCGATGAGTGGAGTATTAGTAGTAGATGCAGAATCATTTCGATCTACTTGTCTCGGACGTGATGCCTATATACATGATCATTTCCTAGATATACTCATAACTATGCTCAATTCTGTCAATTGCTCAACAGTAATTTGTTCACCCACCGTAGAAAATCTATGCTCTTGAGAGAAGCCACTGGTGAAACCTATGGCCCCGGGGTCTATTCTCATCATATTAATCTCTATCACTTTATTTACTTGCTTCGTTTTTACTTTGCTTTTACTTTTTACTTTGTATCTATCTATCAAAAATACCAAAAAAATTATTTATCTTCTCTATCAGATCTCACCCTCGTAACTTACCGTGAAGGGATTGACAACCCCTAAGCGTTGGTTGCGAGTAGCTATCGTTTTGTATAGGTATGAGGGACTTGTGCGTGGTCTCCTACTGGATTGATACCTTGGTTCTCAAAAACGGAGGGAAATACTTACGCTACTTTGCTGCATCAGCCTCTCCTCTTCGGGGAAATCCAACGCAGTGCTCAAGAGGTAGCAAGAAGAATTTCTGGCATGCTGTCGGAGGCTCACGCAAGCAAGTCAACCATACCAAGTACCCATCACAATCCCTATCTCTTGAATTACATTATTTGCCATTTGCCTCTCGTTTTCCTCTCCCCCACTTCACCCTTGCCGTTTTATTCGCCCTCTCTTTCCCAATCTCCTCCTCTCTTTCTCGTTTGCCTTTTTCCCCCTTGCCTTTTGTTTGCTTGTGCGTTAGTTTGCTTGCTTGTCGTCATGACTAGTCTCTTATCTTCTCCGCTATCTCCCGAGAATGAAGTTCTAAATTTTAAGCAAAGGGAGGGAGAAAATCTAAAAGACGCTTGGTATAGAATTTGCAATGCTCAAAATAGATCTACATGGAAGCAATCTACTTCAGTTCTTCTTCGTAATTTTTACGTAGGTGCTAATCCTTGGTATAGATATATCCTTGATACCATTACCGGAGGGAATTCCTTGGGTAGCCATACTTTTGATTCTTATAATGCTTTAATAGATTTATTTCGCTCACCACCTCTTTTGGTTAATGGAACTATGTTAACTTTGGAGCATGTTATGCAAAGGCTTGAAATTATTGAAAAAAAAGTTGCTACCATTGAATCCATTGAAAATCTAGATAAAAAGATCCATAATCAAATTACTCAATATGGATCTCAGGTAGGAATGACTTTGAAAAATATTAAGGACAAGGAACCCATGATAAACTTGAAGGTATCATTACCAACTTGGGAACCGATTTTTCTTCCATAAAGAATACTCCTAGTCCTCCCACTAAAATTGCTAAGCTTATGTATGTTTCTAAAAATAAGGGTGAATCATCTAGTAAAGAAAATGCGGATCTTAAATCTATAAGTATTCATCCCGATCTTTTTACTATCATTAAGGAACCATTTGCTACAAATGAATTTTTCGATCTTGTGCCTAAAAGTTTGATAATTAGAAAGAAATAAAATTTTAAAGGAGGTATATGCCTCATTGGAGAATTGCCTATCAAAGATGGCAATACCTAGATCTATCCTTGCTTTTATGCCTAGCTAGACGCGTTAAACGATAGCGCTTGTTGGGAGGCAACACAATTTTATTTTGTGTTTTTTTTTGCTTCTGTTTAGGAATAAATAATCCATCTAGCCTCTTTTTAGATGTGGTTTTATGTTTAATTTAGTGTTTGTGCCAAGCTAGACCTATTGGATCTTCTTGGATGATAGTTATTTGATCTTGCTGTAATTTCCAGAAACTTTGTGCTCAGTGCCTGAATTTTTAAAAATCACCAGAACGTGATAAAATACTGATTCCAATTGCTGCTGATCAATAAACAAATTTACAGGTCGTCTAATTTTGGTAGAATTGTTTGGGTTCCAGAAGTTTTCGTTAGTAACAGATTACTACAGACTGTTCTGTTTTTGACAGATTCTGTTTTGCGTGTGTTGTTTGCTTATTTTGATGAATCTATGGCTAGTAAAATAGTTTATGATCCATACAGAAGTTGTAATAAAGTATGTTTAACACCAATATAAATAAAGAATGAGTTCATTACAGTACCTTAAAGTGGTCTTTTGTTTTCTTTCTCTAACGGAGCTCAGGAGATTTCTATTGAGTTTTGTGTTGTGAAGTTTTCAAGTTTTGGGTGAATTCTTTTGATGGATTATGGAACAAGGAGTGGCAAGAGACTAAGCTTGGGGATGCCCATGGCACCCCCAATATAATCCAAGGACACCAAAAAGTCAAAGCTTGGGGATGCCCCGGAAGGCATCCCCTCTTTCGTCCACTTCCATCGGTAATTTACTTGGAGCTATATTTTTATTCACCACATGATATGTGTTTTGCTTGGAGCGTCTTGTATTATCTGCGTCTTTTCTTGTTAGTTTACCACAATCATCCTTGCTGTACACACCTTTGAGAGAGCCATACATGAATTGGAATTTGATAGAATACTCTATGTGCTTCACTTATATCTTTTGAGCTTGATAGTTTTTGCTCATAGTGCTTCACTTATATCTTTTGAGCGTGATAATTTTTGCTCTAGTGCTTCACTTAGATTTTTTTAGAGCACGGTGGTGGATTTTTTTAAAGAAACTTGATCTCTCATGCTTCACTTAGATTATTTTGAGAGTCGTTAATAGCATGGTAATTTGCTTAATGTTAATATACTTGGTATTCAAGATATGTGAAACTTTCTTTTGAGTGCGTTGAATACTAAGATAATTTTGATACTTCATAACTGTTTTGAGATATGAAGATGGTGATATTAGAGTCATGCTAGTTGAGTAGTTGTGAATTTAAAGAATACTTGTGTTGATGTTTGTGATTCCCGTAGCATGCACGTATGGTGAACCGTTGTGTGATGAACTCGGAGCATGATTTATTTATTGATTGTCTTCCTTATGAGTGGCGGTCGGGGACGAGCGATGGTCTTTCCCTACCAATCTATCCCCCTAGGAGCATGCGCGTAATACTTTGCTTTGATAACTTCTAGATTTTTGCAATAAGTATATGAGTTCTTTATGACTAATGTTGAGTCCATGGATCACACGCACTTTTTCCCATCCTTCCACCATTGCTAGCCTCTCTAATACCGCGCACTTTTCGCCGGTATCATACACCCACCATATACCTTCCTCAAAACAGCCACCATACCTACCTATCATGGCATTTCCATAGCCATTCTGAGATATATTGCCATGCAACTTTCCACTGTTCCGTTTATTATGACACGCTCCATCATTGTCATATTGCTTAGCATGATCATGTAGTTGACATTGTATTTGTGGCAAAGCCACCGCTCATAATTCTTTCATACATGTCACTCATGAATCATTGCATATCCCGCACATCACGGAGGCATTCATATAGAGTCATATTTTGTTCTAAGTATCGAGTTGTAATTGTTGAGTTGTAAGAAAAATAAAAGTGTGATGATCATCATTATTAGAACATTGTCCCAAGTGAGAAAAGTATGATGGAGACTATGATTCCCCCACAAGTCGGGATGAGACTCCTGACAAAAAAAGAGGCCATAAAAAATGGAGAAAATGCCCAAATAAAAAAATGAGAGAAAAAGAGAGAAGGGACAATGTTACTATACTTTTACCACACTTGTGCTTCAAAGTAGCACCTTGATCTTCATGATAGAGAGTCTCTCATTTTGTCACTTTCATATACTAGTGGGAATTTTTCATTATAGAACTTGGCTTGTATATTCCAATGATGGGCTTCCTCAAATGCCCTAGGTCTTCGTGAGCAAGCGAGTTGGATGCACACCCACTTAGTTTCTTTTGTTGAGCTTTCATATACTTATAGCTCTAGTGCATCCGTTGCATGGCAATCCCTACTCACTCACATTGATATCTATTGATGGGAATCTCCATAGCCCATTGATACGCCTAGTTGATGTGAGACTATCTTCCCTCCTTTTGTCTTCCCCACAACCACCATTCTATTCCACATATAGTGCTATATCCATGGCTCACGCTCATGTATTGCGTGAAGATTGAATTTTTTTTGAAAATGTTAAAGAATGAAACAATTGCTTGGCTTGTCATCGGGGTTGTGCATGATTTAAATACTTTGTGTGGGGAAGATGGAGCATAGCCAGACCAAATGATTTTGTAGGGATAACTTTCTTTGGCCATGTTATTTTGAGAAGACATAATTGCTTAGTTAGTATGCTTGAAGTATTATTATTTTTATGTCAATATGAACTTTTGTCTTGAATCTTTCGGATCTGAATATTCATACCATGATTAAGAAGATTTACATTGAAATTATGCCAAAGTATCACTCCGCATCAAAAATTCTCTTTTTATCATTTACCTACTCGAGGACGAGCAGGAATTAAGCTTGGGGATGTCTGATACGTCTCAAACGTATCTATAATTTTTGATTGCTCCATGCTACTTTATCTACTGTTTTGGACTATAATGGGCTTTATTTTCCACTTTTATATTACTTTTGGGACTAACCTATTAACCGGAGGCCCAGCCTAGAATTGTTGTTTTTTTGCCTATTTCAGTGTTACGAAGAAACGGAATATCAAACGGAGTCCAAGCGGAATGAAACCTTCGGGAACGTGATTTTCCAACCGAACGTGATCCAGGAGACTTGGACCCTACTCCAAGAAGTGCTAGAGGCGGTCACGAGGGTGGAGGGCGCGCCCCTACCTCGTGGGCCCCCGACGCCCACCGACGCATTCTCGCCTCCTATATATACCTCACGTATCCCCAAACGACTGAGCAGGAGCCAAAACCTAATTCCACCGCCAAGAACTTTCTTGTATCCACGAGATCCCATCTTGGGGCCTGTTCCGAAGCTCCGCCGGAGGGGGCGTCCACCACGGAGGGCTTCCACATCAACAACATAGCCCCTCCGATGAAGTGTGAGTAGTTTACTTCAGACCTTCGGGTCCATAGCTAGTAGCTAGATGGCTTCTTCTCTCTTTTTGGATCTCAATAAAATGTTCTCCCCCTCTCTTGTGGAGATCTATTCGATGTAATCTTCTTTTTGTGGTGTGTTTGTTGAGGCCGATGAATTGTGGGTTTATGATCCAGCTTATCTATGGAAAATATTTGATTCTTCTCTGAATTCTTTTATGTATGATTGAGTTATCTTTGCAAGTCTCTTGAATTATCCGCTTGGTTTGGCCAACTAGATTGGTAGTTCTTGCAATGGGAGAAGTGCTTAGCTTTGGGTTCAATCTTTCGTGTCCTTAACCAAAGGATGTAAAGGGTTGCAAGGCACGTATTGTATTGTTGCCATCGAGGATAACAAGATGGGGTTTTTATCATATTGCATGAATTTATCCTCTACATCATGTCATCTTGCTTAAGGCGTTACTTTGTTTTTAACTTAATACTCTAGATGCATCTTTGGATAGCGGTCGATGAGTGGAGTAATAGTAGTAGATGCAGAATCATTTCGATCTACTTGTCTCGGACGTGATGCCTATATACATGATCATTGCCTAGATATACTCATAACTATGCTCAATTATCTCAATTGCTCAACAGTAATTTGTTCACCCACCGTAGAAAATATATGCTCTTGAGAGAAGCCGCTAGTGAAACCTATGGCCCCCGGGTTTATTCTCATCATATTAATCTCTATCACTTTATTTACTTGTTTTGTTTTTACTTTGCTTTTTACTTTTTTACTTTGTATCTATCTATCAAAAATACCAAAAAAATTATTTATCTTCTCTATCAGATCTCACCCTCGTAAGTGACCGTGAAGGGATTGACAACCCCTAAGCGTTGGTTGCAGTATCTATCGCTTTGTGTAGGTACGAGGGACTTGTGCGTGGTCTCCTACTGGATTGATACCTTGGTTCTCAAAAACTAAGGGAAATACTTACGCTACTTTGCTGCATCATCCTCTCCTCTTCGGGGAAATCCAATGCAGTGCTCAAGAGGTAGCACATATTAACCGGAGGCCCAACCCAAATTGTTGTTCTTTTTCCTATTTCAGAGTTTCGCAGAAAAAGAATATCAAACGGAGTCCAAACGGAATGAAACCTTCGGGAACGTGATTTTTGGAACAAACATGATCCAGAGGACTTGGAGTCCACTGAAAGCAATCAACAAGGAGAGCACGAGGCAGGGGGTGCGCCTACCCCCCCCCCCCCCCCGAGGCGCGCCCTCCACTCTCGTGGGTCCCATGTTGCTCAACCGACATACTTCTTCCTCCTATATATACGTACGTACCCCCAAACCATCAGAAGCATCCACGAAAACCTAATTCCACTGCCGCAACCTTCTATACCCGTGAGATCCCATTTTGGGGGCTTTTCTGGCGCTCCACCGGAGGGGGCAATGATCACGGAGGGCTTCTACATCAACACCATAGCCTCTCCGATGATGTGTGAGTAGTCTACCTCAGACCTTCGGGTCCATTGTTATTAGATAGATGGCTTCTTCTCTCTCTTTGGGTCTCAATACAAAGTTCTCCACGATTCTCGTGGAGATCTATTCGATGTAATCTTCTTTTGCGGTGTGTTTGTTGAGCCCTATAAATTGTGGGTTTATGATCAAGTTTATCTATGAACAATATTTGAATCTCCTCTGAATTCTTTTATGTATGATTGGTTATCTTTGCAAGTCTCTTCGAATTATCAGTATGGTTTGGCCTACTAGATTGATCTTTCTTGCAATGGGAGAAGTGCTTAGCTTTGGGTTCAATCTTGCGGTGTCCTTTCCCAAAGGATGTTAGGGCAGCAAGGCACGTATTGTATTGTTTCCATCGAGGATAAAAAGATGGGGTTTATATCATATTGCATGAGTTTATCCCTCTACATCATGTCATCTTACTTAAACCATTACTCTGTTGGTATGAACTTAATACTCTAGATGCATGCTGGATAGCGGTCGATGTGTGGAGTAATAGTAGTAGATGCAGAATCGTTTCGGTCTACTTGTCGCGGACGTGATGCCTATATACATGATCATACCTATATATTCTCATAACTATGCTCAATTCTATCAATTGCTCAACAGTAATTTGTTCACCCACCGTAATACTTATGCTATCTTGAGATAAGCCACTAGTGAAAACTATGGCCCCCGGGTCTATTTTCCATCATATTAATCTTCCAATACTTAGCTATTTTTATTGCCTTTTATTTTACTTTGCATCTTTATTAAAAAATACCAAAAATATTATCTTATCATATCTATCAGATCTCGCTCTCGTAAGTGACCGTGAAGGGATTGACAACCCCTTTATCGCGTTGGTTGCGAGGTTCTTATTTGTTTGTGTGGGTGCGTGGGACTTGAGCATGGTCTCCTACTGGATTAATACCTTGGTTCTCAAAAACTGAGGGAAATACTTACGCTACTTTACTGCATCACCTGAGGGAGTCCTGGACTAGGGGGTGTCCGGATAGCCGAACTATCATCACGACCGGACTCCAAGACTATGAATATACAAGATTGAAGTCTTCGTCCCGTGTCCGGATGGGACTTTCCTTGGCGTGGAAGGCAAGCTTGGCGATACGGATATGTAGATCTCCTACCATTGTAACCGACTCTGTGTAACCCTAACCTATCCGGTGTCTATATAAACCGAAGGGTTTTAGTCCATAGGACGAACAACAATCATACCATAGCCTAGCTTCTAGGGTTTAGCCTCCTTGATCTCGTGGTAGATCTACTCTTGTACTACACATATCATCAAAATTAATCAAGCAGGAGTAGGGTATTACCTCCATCGAGAGGGCCCGAACCTGGGTAAAAACATCGTGTCCCTTGTCTCCTGTTACCATCCGCCTAGACGCATAGTTCGGGACCCACTACCCGAGATCCGCCGGTTTTGACACCGACATTGGTGCTTTCATTGAGAGTTCCTCTGTGTCGTCACCGATAGGCCCGATGGCTCCTTCGATCATCAACAACGACGCGGTCCTGGGTGAGACTTTCCTCCCCGGACAGATCTTCAGATTCGGGCGGCTTTGCAATCGGAGGCCAATTCGCTTGGCCATCCGGAGCAGATCGAAGCTACGCCCGCCATCGTGTCAGATTTGGAAGTTTGAACTATACGGCCGATATCCGCGGAGACTTGATCTTCGATGGATTCGAGCCGTAGCCAAGCGTGCCACACTGTCTCGATGGGCACGATCTAGCTCTGCAGCCGAACAGCACCCTAGAGGCCGCACCAGCATCTGCTCCGACCCTTAATCCGGAGCCGGATTCCCCGATCGAGGACGAGTGGTTGGACACCGCCTCGGGGGCTACAATCTCTACGGCGATTGAGCCGAACTCCATCCTTGTCCTTTGCGAAGACCTCGACTCTAGGGTGCCGGACTCCTCTCCGGACTCCGAACCCTCCGCGCCCCTGCCAATCGAATCCGATTGGGCGCCGGTCATGGAGTTCATCGTCGCGGACATCTTTCAGATTCGCCTTTGGCGACATCCTGAATTCACTAAAGTCTCTCTCTTTATCAGGAGAGCCCTGGCCGGACTATGGTCAGGAAGGTTGGGATACGGACGACGAAGAAATTCAACGCCCACCCACCACCCACTTTGTAGCCACTGTCGATGATTTAACCGACATGCTCGACTTCGACTCCGAAGACATCGATGGTATGGACGACGATGCCGGAGACGACCAAGATCCAAATACCATGTGGCAATCGGAAGGCCACCTCACATCGACATATACATGGTGGATATCCCAAAAGATGGGAATGGCGATGGAACAACGGAGGATGACCCTCCAAAAAAACCAAGCGCCGACGCCGGCGTGGCGCCGCTCTAAATCCCGCCACAGCAAAAACGGTGATTCCGGCACGGGAGATAATAACACCCCGGCCAGTACCGAAGACAACCCCCTCCAGCAGGACTTAGCGCAGGAGGAGGGAGAAGCAAGTCTGCATGACAGTGCGGCAGAAAGAGAGGTCGAGGATGATAATTATGCGCCTTCCTCCGAAGATGAGGCAAGCCTCGACGACGAAGAATTTGTCGTGCCTAAGGATCCCGCCGAACAGGAGCGTTTCAAACGCAGGCTTATAGCCACGGCAAGCAGCCTCAAGAAAAAGAAGCAACAACTTAGAGCTGACCAAGACCTGCTAGCTGACAGATGGACTGAATTCCTTGCAGCCGAAGAGTATGAACTCGAACGCCCCTCCAAAAGCTACCCCAAACGCAGGCCGTTGCCTAGATCAGAGGAGGAAGCACCCAAGTCACCAACAAGACGACATGGCAGATCGCCACCCGTGCGGTCATGACAGAGATGCCTCTCGGCCCTCCACTCAAGCCACACCCCGACGCCGCTCAAAAAGTACCAAGGCACGGGAAAACGCGCCAGACTTGTGAGATATATTGGAGGATAAGGCAAAACATACAAGATCGATCTACGGATCGCGTGGGCGCCCACCGACGCGGGATGATTACCGTCGCGTCGGATACAGACAACCCGGCCGGGCCGAACATAGTAGACAAAGCTCATATGAGCTACGTCGTGATATAGCCCAATATAGAGGCGCCGCACACCCACTATGCTTCACAGATGAAGTAATGGATCATCAAATCCCCGAGGGCTTCAAACCTGTAAACATCAAATCATACGATGGTACCACAGATCCTGCGGTCTGGATCGAGGACTATCTCCTCCATATCCACATGGCCCGCGGTGATGATCTACATGCCATAAAATACCTCCCATTCAAGCTTAAAGGACCAGCTCGGCATTGGCTCAACAGCTTGCCAGCAGAATCAATTGGTTGTTGGGAGGACCTGGAAGCCGCATTCCTTGATAACTTCCAGGGCACATATGTGCGACCACCAGACATGGATGACCTTAGCCACATAATTCAGCAGCCAGAAGAATCGGCCAGACAATTCTGTACACGGTTCCTAACAAAGAAAAATCAAATCGTTGACTGTCCGGATGCAGAGGCCCTTGCAGCCTTCAAACACAACATTCGCGATGAGTGGCTTACCCGGCACCTAGGACAGGAAAAGCTAAAATCCATGGCAGCCCTCACAACACTCATGACTCGCTTTTGTGCGGGAGAGGACAGCTGGCTAGCTCGAAGCAACAACTTGGCCAAACATCTTGATAGTTCGGATACCAAGGATAGCAATGGCAGGTCGCGTCGCAACAAGAACAAGCGCCGCATTAACAGCGACAATACTGAAGATACGACCGTCAATGCCGGATTCAGAGACTCTAAACCCGGTCAGCGGAAGAAGCCATTCAAAAGAAATACCTGTGGTCTGGCCCAACTTGGACCGAATACTCGATCGCTTGTGCCAGATAAATGGCACCCCAGAAAAACCAGCCAATCACACCAACAGAGATTGTTGGGTGTCCAAGCAAGAAGGCAAGTTAAGTGCCGAACTCAATGACAAGGGGCTGCATAGCGATGACGAGGAAGAGCCCCGGCCGCCGAACAATAGAGGATGAAGGGTTTTCCCACACAAGTGCGGACGGTGAACATGATATACGCAACCCATATACCCAAAAGGGAGCGTAAGCATGCACTAAGGGACGTATATGCGATGGAGCCAGTCGCCCCGAAGTTCAACCCATGTTCTTCCTGCCCGATCACCTTTGATCGAAGGGACCACCCCACTAGCATCCGTCACGGCGGTTTCGCCGCATTTGTTCTTGACCCAATTATTGACGGATTTTACCTCACCAGAGTCCTGATGTACGGCGGTAGCAGCACGAACTCGCTTTATCGAGGATACGGCGCAAAATGGGCATAGACCCTCAAGGATTAAACCCACAAAGACGACCTTTAAAGGCGTCATACCGGGTGTAGAGGCCAGTTGTACGGGCTCGCTTACACTCAAGTGGTCTTCGGATCCCGGATATCTTCCGGCGAAGAGTTAATCTTCGACATCGCCCCATTCCGCAGCGGCTATCATGCAATCGCTCGGACGAATCGCATTTGCAAAGTTCAATGCGGTGCCGACCACGCATACCTCAAGCTCAAGATGCCAGGCCCTCGAGGAGTAATTACGGTCAATGGAAACATCAACGCCTTCTCCGAACGGAGGAGCACATGGCGGCCCTCGCGGCGGAGGTACAAAGCAGCCTCTCACAACAATTCTCGAGTCCGGACACTAAGCGTCTGGACACTGTCAAGCGCGCCCGAAGTAACCTACAATAAGAACGCCCGGCACGATTCAAGCACGCGTAGCAATCCGACCCCAAACCCAGCCCTCGCGAAATTGCGAAGCCAGTACTGCGCGTACATAACTACGCTCTGGAGATACCATGGGCATAAGGGGAGGGCCCCGACCACGGCATGCCCGGAATGCGGCTCAACCGCACCAGGGGCTCCCGATTGTGTCATTCTTTTTTCTCCTTTTTCTTACTTTCAGGACTCCGTCTTTCAGAAGTCCTGTCCGGCACTAGAATCGCCGAACTCACGGTGCAACAGCCAGGGAAGTAGAATGCTATGTCGAATGTTCAGGTGGTCTTTATTACGAGCATTATACCTGTTTTACATACCATCCCGCAGCTTACCCCTGGAGGGGGACATGTTAGACAATCCCATCCCTTGCTTATCGCACTATTTGTATCGTTCTACTTTCATTGCAGTACATTTTTGAATAAACAATACATGGCCTTCACCTATTATCTTTTCTTTATCTACATATATGTTCATTTCATGACATGTGGCACCCGTACACTTTGGTACGGCCAATACACCAGGGGCTTAAGTATCCCAAGATTATGGTGTGATAAGTCCGAACACTTTCACAAGTGCGGCACCCCGAACTTATAGCATTATATGAATCGGCTCGAATCATGTCTTGGGTCAATAGTTGGGTTTGCCTCCCCGTGTTTTGGTACCTTACGTTCCGTTATATCGGCTAAGGTAGCACCGGAGAACCATCGCGATTGTACCCTCAGCTTGAGCTGGGTCGAGCACCTCACTGGAGAAAGCTAAACTGACCGTCATGATAGGGCGAGAGCCGGTCGCTGTTCGAGAGGTTTTTTCGGGTCTCTAAAGACTTATGCCGCTTAGAGTGAGGAACCGGAGTGGTCCGGCCAAGGCGTGGATAGCGACCCGAACTCGGTCTTCCGAATACTAGGGGCTTCGCCGAAATTTAAAATTATAGCATTCTATGGCTAAGTGAGAGTGTTCAAGCATTATAAGTCCGGTTGTCTTGTTCGTCGTGTTGAGCGCCTCCCTAGATGGACCCAAGAATGGGAACAAGAGTGCTCAAGTTTATCCCGAACACCCCAAAGACTGTGGCATGGGGCTGAAGCCAACGACATGCCATCACTCAAATATGATAAACGGCCACACGTAAGGTAATATTTTAAATTAACAAGCGTTGCTTAGCGATATGAACAAGTTTTCAGCAGACAGGATAACAAATGCGAGCCTATTCAAAAATTACATCTTTGGAGCACTCATCCGCTATTCGGAGGGCACCCTTCAGGAGGCCCTCATAGTACATTTCGGGCGTGCGATGCTCCTTGCCCTTCGGTGGCCCGTCGTCACAAGCTTCTTCGCATCCAGCTTGCCCCAGTGCACTTTAGCACGGGCAAGGGCCCGACGGACACCTTCAATGCAGACGAGCGCTTTGATGACTTCAATCCGTGGACAGGCATCCACCAAATTACCGTGACTAAGCCGTAGTAGCTCCTGTGCATGGCTTCCAATGGCCACACCGCCGCTTATAAGGCCCTTCATGGCCTGTTCGGCGACCTTGTGGAGCTCGATCGATTGCTTCAGCTGGTCGTCAGGGGAACGGATGTCCGCCTCAAAGATACCGAGACCAGAACACCTTTTTCGTCGTGCTCCCTCCTTGGCGGTAGAGAACGCGGCGGCGTCGGACACACTACTGGGCAAATCTGCGAATGCTCCAGGAGAGCTCCGAATCCGGGTAAGTAATAGGTAATTCACTTTCACATGCTTGCTTTGCATAAAGAATGCCTTACCCGCCGCTATCTTCTTTAACGACTCAATTTCTTGGAGGGCTTTTTGGGCCTCGGCCTTAGCAGCTTTGGCACTCTCAAGAGCCGAGGCGAGCTCGAACTCGAGTTCGAGTCATGCTCCAAACTCGTGTTTTTCACGAGAGCTTGAGCTCTTGCCGCATCTTTGGCCAGCTGCCTCCCCTTCTCTCGCTCGGTGCATTCCGCAGCCGCTTTGTTTTCGGGCCACGGCCACCGCTTCCTTCAAGGTCGCCACCTCGCTCGTGGGCCCCTGCAGTACTCCATGTTATTCTTGTTATTTTTGCAACCAAACCTTTCTATAAGGTATTTCTTTAATAAGGTACTAGTTACCTTCCTTGTCCTCGAGCTGCTTCTTGGCTTGGTCGAGCTCATTCTCGACCGCCGAGGCTCGCTTCAATGCATTGACCTCCACAAGAAGTGCGGCAGAGGTCGGCTGCAGCCTGCATTCCCATATTGACATACTTATGTTAGACTCCTCACAGATATCTTCTTAGATCCTTAGTCCGGCTTTTCTTTCCAACATCGAACTAAGCATCAGGGGCTACTGTCTATGCGGTAATATTTTTACATATTCTAAACTTACCTCAAAGCCTGTTAGAAGGCTGGTATAAGCCAGTCAGCCCGCTTGGCGGATCGAATTGTTCGGATCACCGCACTCATAACAAAGGCGGTGCTCTTCCTCAAGGAGGCGCCTAAGCGCCTCAAAGAAGCTATCCGGTGCCTCCGGTTGGACGGAGGACATCGGGCGCCTTACCCTTCTTACGAAGGGACCGCTGTCAACTCCGGAACCGCTGAAGGTTCCGACATGGAGTCCGGACAAGGGTCGGGCTTAGAGCCCCTGGGGTCTTGCCCCACGCTACCGAGTCCGGAGGTTGCCTTGTGGCGCCTCCTGCACCACTTCCTCTTGACCAAGCCCCTCTTGGGGCCCCACCACGGCATCGTCCGCGGCGTGATGTGAGGAGGTGGTCGGAAGTGAAGTACTCTCCATTTCCGACGAACTCAGGGACCCGCTTGTCGAAGCGGCGAACTCGCCCTTGGGCGGGCTGCATGATGGTTCGGTATTAGAGAACACTATGCAATGATAAAAAAGCCATGGGTATCCGGACACTTATGATCTCGCCAGGGTCTTGGCCCTTGTTGGACAATCCT
Source organism: Aegilops bicornis (assembly GCA_021605145.1). Taxonomy (NCBI): domain Eukaryota; kingdom Viridiplantae; phylum Streptophyta; class Magnoliopsida; order Poales; family Poaceae; genus Aegilops; species Aegilops bicornis. Next base: position 351,225,338 of record CM038672.1, read on the forward strand.
CCTCGTCGTCATCGACGTTGGTGGAGAAGTCCGGAGGAAGGGTTCTTCCCTTCTTGGACCCTCCGGCCTCCCCAGTTGGTGTGGCCTTCCTTTTCCTCTCCTCCCCCGCTGGGGGAGAAGCTTCTTCTTCCTCATCCTCGTCTTCAGGAGAAGATTCTGCTTCAGAATCTGATAGCACCTGGCGTCGGGAGCTCCTTCGAGTTCCCGTGGCCTCCTTCTTGGCCTTCTTCTCCGCACCACATGGGTACGGAGCCAGCAGCCCCGCCAATCGGGCGTCATTGGATCTTTCTCGCAAATGAGCCGGACAGTTAATCTGTCCGGACGCCTTCACCAGTCCCACAAAGATTAGGGAGTTTTTAGATCCCACATAGAGTCAATCTATGGAAAAAGAGTCCCATAAAGGGTAAAATAACTTACCTCGCTGGCTTGACGCCGCGAGCTGTATCCGCGATCTTTGTTAGCGGATGCGGGAGCTTCGGCGCCTTGAACAAGCACCTTCCGTGCATCTTCGCACGTAGTGTCAAGAGCCGGCTCAAGGTTCGTGTCAGGCCGGATCGAACTCCCACAAATTGAAGGCCCGTTATTGGCATGGGAGAATCCGGCGGATGAGCATCACCGGATTACGCCGACAAACCCGAGATTCTTGTCCACCAGGTTTCGGACGCATGTTTGAGTCCGGATAGCTCGTCCGAATCCCTACTTCAGGCCCGTCTCTTTCCATGACGAGAGCCGTGGGGAAGCCAGATCTGAATTGGGGCCGCCACCCATTCAGTGGTCGCGGGCTCGGTGATGTAGAACCACCCCGATTGCCACCCCTTTATTGTCTCCACAAAGGAGCCCTCGAGCCATAGGACTTTGGCCATCTTGCCGACCATGGCGCCTCCAAGACTCGCTTGACGGCCGCCCACAACCTTCGGCCTGACATTAAAGGTCTTCAGCCATAGGCTGAAGTGGGGCTGGATGCAGAGGAAGGCCTCGCACACGATGATAAACGCCGAGATGTTGAGGACAAAATTTGGGGCCAGGTCGTGGAAGTCCGGGCCGTAGTAGAACATGAGCCCCCTGACAAATGGGTGAAGTGGAAAACCTAGTCCGCGGAGGAAGTGGGGGAGAAACACCACCCTCTCATGGGACCTGGGTTGGGATGAGCTGCCGCTGCCGGGCAGCCTGCTGGCAATATCGCCGGGACAAGTATCCGCCTCCCGCTGCCTTGTGATGTGCCCTCCGTGGATCGAGGATGCCATCCATCCGCCTCCCGCCTCGACATGGTTGGAGAAGGTTGAGGAGGAATGTGCGGACTTGGGCGCTAGAGCTCGAGTGCGCAGAAATGGAGGAGCAAAGGAGGAAGAAGGCGTAGGTGAAAAGGTGGATTCTTATCCCCTTATATGGACGGACGAAGTTATGCGTCCCCCACCAGCCTGGTAAAACTATCTTATCTCCCATGCGCCGTAATCTATGGCGCGGATGGGTTATCCACGTCCGTATTGATGAGAATCCCAGAATAAGGGGGCACGATCTATGCTTTGATAAGACGTGCCAAGGAAACCGCCTCGCTAAACGCGCTAAGGTGGAACGGTAAAAAATGATTCATATAAAGGCCTGGCCGGGGTGTGATGTCACGCCGCGGAATACGTCAGCAGATCTGTGCAAAAATTATTCTCTAGACGGTGTTATGTGGAACTTGTTTTGCAGAGCCGGACACTATCCTGGTGTTCGAAAACTTCTATGAAGTATTCGGAGGAGGAACCCGCCTTGCAATGCCGAAGACAATATGCACGCCGGACTCGTCGTCATTAAAGCCTGGTTCAGGGGCTACCGAGGGAGTCCTGGACTAGGGGGTGTCCGGATAGCCGAACTATCGTCACGGCCGGACTCCTAGTCTATGAAGATACAAGATTGAAGACTTCGTCCCGTGTCCGGATGGGACTTTCCTTGGCGTGGAAGGCAAGCTTGGCGATACGGATATGTAGATCTCCTACCATTGTAACCGACTTTGCGTAACCCAAACTATCTAGTGTCTATATAAACCGGAGGGTTTTAGTCCGTAGGGATCTAACAACAATCATACCATAGGCTAGCTTCTAGGGTTTAGCCTCCTTGATCTCGTAGTAGATCTACTCTTGTACTACCCATATCATCAATATTAATCAAGCATTAGTAGGGTATTACCTCCATCGAGAGGGCCCGAACCTGGGTAAAAACATCGTGTCCCTTGTCTCATGTTACCATCCGCCTAGACGCACAGCTCGGGACCCCCTACCCGAGATCCGCCGGTTTTGACACCGACATCACCCTTTCCTCTTCAAGGGAAAACCAACGCATTGCTCAAGAGGTGCTTGCCTCTCTGTTGGGCCTAGGTTGGACTACGACGTGTTGATCTTCCGAGGTCCGGTATTACCCAGGAAAGTGTGTCCAGCTAGAGTAATCGAGCGTGTTGGGCAATGTGGTGCACCCCTGCAGGGAAGTGATCTATTTGAATAGTCGTGCCCATGGTAATAGGAGGACTTGGAGTTGTATTACGACCTCTTACAACTAAAACGGTATACTTAATAAAACACACCCATTAAGTGACAGATACGACCGGGTGATCGCTCTCTCACAGGGTAGCAAGGAGAGGATTTCTGGGTAGGATTATTGCGATACGATGACACTTGTTACTATACCAGCTACTCTCTTCTATTGCTTGAAGATGGTGGATGCTAGAAGCGTAGTCTTCGATAGGACTAGCTTCTCCCACTTATTCTGGCATTTTATAGTTTAGTCCATAGATACTACCCCTTTATTGGTACTGATGCATATGTAGTGTAGATCTGATGTAAGTCTTGCGAGTACTTTGGAAGAGTACTCACGGTTGCTTTGCTACTTCTTTTTCCCCTGTACCTGATTGCTGCGATCAGTTGATGGAGCGCCGGAACCAGAGGACACCGCCGACAACTACTACTACCCCGAGGTTGCCTACTACTACGTCGAGGCAGCCAACGACCAGGTGTAGTTTGGAGGCTCCTAGGCAGGAGGCCTTGCCTTTTCGATTGTTGTTGCTTTTGTTCTAGCCTTCTTAAGGTAGACTTGTCTACTTTATGTCTGTACTCAGACATTGTTGATTCCGCTGACTCGTTACTATTAGAGCTTATGTATTCGAGCCATCTACTTGTAATTTAAAGCTTCTGACTTTATTTTGTGTCTAGATTTGTGTTGTGATATCTTCCCGTAAGTCCTTAATCTTGATCGTACACATTTCTTTGTATGATTAGTGTATGATTGAATCAGGGGCATCACAAGTTGGTATCAGAGTTGACAGCCTATAGGAACCCCCCTTTCCAACTCCTTGGCGAAGTTGAGTTTAGTCTTTGAAAAACTTTAGTAACATTGTTGTATGGCTTACGGGCCCACATCAAAATTGGGTGGTATTAGGATCTTTTATTCCTCGCGTTTACTCTGGGACTCTGATCTCTCTTCTATTTGGGTTAAATCATTTTGCCAACTCTAACATTAGGTTCTCGTGATCACATCAACCCGGAGAGCAGGATTATCTCCAACTATTCCTTTGAAATGCATAATGAATGATACACACACACTGTCATTTGACATCTTTCAACTCTTTTGTTTTCAGATGTGCGTCGCAGCACAGATTGTACGCTGGACCATGGTTGTTCATACGACTGGGTTCCCCGCAATTCTTGTTGACCTCCTGAATTTGCTGGGATATCGTTGGTATATATCCTTAGTACACCGTGTACGAGGACTACCATGAGTTCAACCAGGAGACGTAACGCGTCGTGGTTGTTATTTATGATTGGCGGAAAAACACAACCCACGAATTGCACACCATCCGGGGTGTTGGAGTGACTATTGAGATGGCATTCCACGATGCTGCCTTTGTTTCTATAACCCAACTTCGTAGAGAGCATCCCCGCTTGGAGGAAACTGGGTTCAGATACATCCCGTACGTCCCAGCTGGGGATGAGACTGGATACTACACTATCGTCTATACCCCCTACGTGAGCTGTCGTTACGACCGTTAGGTTATGGTGCAGTACATTGACGCTCCGGAGCGCACTGTTCGAGATCTTGCTGTCGAGTTGTATGCCACTCTTGAGCATTACTACGACACTCTGACACAGATGCTTCTAGCAGTCAACACGAGGATTCAGCCAGAGTACATCCTATACCCGTGCAGGACAGAGATGCCACCAGGTCTTGTGTGGCCTAATGTTCGCGGTGATGCCCATTTGTGTCGTGGGTGGACACAATCACCTATGGGGCCACGGGTCCCTTGTGGTTCGACAAGGGGGAGATCACATTGCACAAAGAGTAGAGGCCATGAAGCAGGAATACGACGAGACTATAGTGGTTCTACGTAGGTTCGGGCCGCTGAGAAGCATAAAACCCTACTCCTGCTTTGGTGGATTGGATAGAGGAACACGACGACACGTAGTGCCCAAACCCGGCAAGATGGCCTCGGGGAGAGCTGCTACTCGAGTACAAGTGTGAGAAGATCCGAATCCTTCTCTAGGTTGCCTTGGACATCCTTTGATAGCTCAAGGGGTAACCACAGTGGCAAAACAGACATTATCTTGTGATTAGATAGCCAACAGTGCTATCATACCTAACTCTGGCATTTAGGACAAAATGTCATAAATGCTACCTTAGGTGGCGTGCGAGGATGCATCCCCGGCAAGCTTATATCACCGCTTAGTGATCTATCTTCCAGCAAACCACCATGTGCTTAGTGAGAGCCACTTAGTCGCCTAGGGGGGGGATTAACACCGCATCAATAACTGATTGGCGTCGTGGTGCGGTGGAGCGGTGGTAACTGGCCTGTGCATGCCGGGACTTCTTGGAGGGGTGCGTGCTTTGGTCTCCAGCCGTCCCGAAGACGCGGCTGGCTCGGGTTGATCCTGCTCTTTTCTACTGCATCAACCTTGCCGGCCTCGTCGGACCAGCAAAGGAAACTTCCCTTTGAATCTTGGTCTTCTTGATGGTCTCCTTGATCTCACGAAGAGCGGCTTCTCTGGCTAGGCCTTGCGTTACACGTTCGTGCTGGATGTATGATCATCAGCACGCTTATGTATGAGTCCAGTCAACAAACACAGATGTTCGCTGCACCCACAGGAGCCCCCAGGCCTGGCCCAGTCGTGCTATCGGGCATCGTTGGCTAGGCCCTAACAAATACACAGGCAGCCACCTCGACCATGCCGTAGCAGGATCCATGTCTTTCTTGATATCATGTTTTCTTCTTCATTAACCTGGGATTGAATCAATTCCCGGTTTCCCCACGAGTCGTGTGATGTCAAACGCCACGGGGCTACCTGCGCAAAGGGCCAGGGGATGCCCATGCTCAGGGGAAGTTAATTGAAGTGCCCGAGCACGACTTAGGGAGTCCTGGAATAAGGGGTCCTCGGGCGTCCTGGCTATGTGACGTGGGCCGGACTAATGGGGCATGAAGATACAAGACATAGGACTTCTCCCGTGTCCGGATGGGACTCTCCTTTGCGTGGAAGGCAAGCTTGGCGTTTGGATATGAAGATTCCTTTCTCTGCAAACCGACTCTATACAACCCTAGGTCCCTCCGATGTCTATATAAATGGAGGATTTAGTCCGTATGGGCAATCATAATCATAATCATACAGGCTAGACATCTAGGGTTTGGCCATTACGATCTTGAGGTAGATCAACTCTTGTAAACCCCATATTCATCCAAGATAATCAAGCAGGAAGTAGGGTATTACCTCTATCAAGATGGCCCGAACCTGGGTAAACATCGTGTCCCTGTCTCCTGTTACCTTCGATCTTCAGACGCATAGTTCAGGATCACCTACCGGAGATCCGCCGGTTTTGACACCAACATTAGTGCTTTCATTGAGAGTTCCACTGTGTCGTCGCCAGAAGGTTCGATGGCTCCATCAGTCATCTACAACAATGCTTCCCTGAGGGAGGCCTTTCTCCCCGGCAAGATCTTCGTGTTCGGTGGCTTTGTACTGTGGGCCAACTCGCTTGGCCATCTAGAGCAGATCGACAGCTATGCCCCAGGCCACCAGATTATCTTTGGAAATCTGGATTATGTCACCGATATCCGAGGATATTTGATCTACCGAGGGTTCGCGACCCCAACCTCCGCTCTAGCCTCAGAGCCGGATCGCATCACCAGGTCCGAAGACGGGATTTTCAAGCCCGCCGGACTCTCTGCGGCTATTGAGCCTGGTACGGGAGAGCTGGAGGAAGTAGTGTCACCAGCAATCATCATGAAGCCGAACCCTTCTCCGAACACTGGCTCCGAACCCTCGAAGTCAGTCTCGTGTGAGTGCCGCCAAAGAGTTTCCTTCCCGCCATACTCCACGAACATTCTTCTGCCTGGCCAAACCTCGCCTTTAAGCGAGGCTCTGGACTTAATACGATCCCTCATCATTACACAGGGGCAACGTCCGAACTACGCCCATCCCGGACCAGGGGCTGAGAGCGAGGAATTCTACGCCCCACCCACCACCCACTTCATAGCCACTGTCGAGGACTTAACCGACAGGATCAATCACGGATCCGAAGACATCGACGGTATGGACGACGATGTCGGAGATGAACAAAGCCAAAACCCGTCGCATGCCGGACACTGGGCGACCACCTCCACATACGATGTATACATGGTGGATACGCCAAAAGAGGATGGCAATGAAGGTTGTAAGAATCCAATAAAGGACAATAACACTGATAAACCACTAAAACGACGGCATCAGCGGCGCCGTTCAAAATCACGCCGCGACAAAGAAAGCAATAACGACAATGAAGACGACAACACTCCGGAGAATGCCGAAGACCCATATGCCCCCGTCGAACCAACATCCGAACAGGATGATAGGGAGGAGTGGCAGGGTAACCCTAACGAGCCAGTCGGGAGCGAGGACTCGGAGGACAGCAACTATATGCCACCCTCCGAAGATGAAATAAGCCTCGGCGATGAAGACTTCATCGTTCCAGAGGAACCCCTCGATCAAGAATGCTTTAAGCAACAGCTCATCGCAAACATGAGGATCCTGAAAAGGAAGCAGGAACGGCTTCAAGCCGAACAGGATACGCTCAACGACAGATGGACTACTGTCCTGGCAGCCGAATAATATGGCCTCGCGCGACCAACCAAAAGCTACTCGAAGTGCAAGTTGTTACTCCAATTCGATGTTGAAGCGCGTGAGCCCCTAACATTAGCGCGTAACGCAACTGATAAACTAGACCGGCCACCGCATGGCCGAGATAGTACGGCTACCCAACCCGAACACCAGCCCACATTACCCCGCCGTAAAGGCAGGGAGACAGCGGCCTGGGATTACACCTACGACCTACGGCAGGACCTGGACACTGGGGCAGGCTTAGCCAGATCAATCTACGGGTTAAGGGGGCGTGCCAAAACACGAGAGGACGGCTATCAAGTCCGACGTGATCAACACAACCTCACTCGGGGCGAAGACCGCATAGGGACGTCCGCCGTACTCCGTCGCGACGTCGCCCGCTATAGAGGTGCTGCACACCTTCTATACTTCACCGAGGAAGTAATGGAGCACGAATTCCTAGAAGGGTTTAAACCTATGAATATCGATTCATATGATGGAACAACCGACCCCGCAATATGGATTGAGGATTTTCTTCTCCATATCCACATGGCCCGCGGTGATGACCTCCATGCCATCGAATACCTCCCACTAAAACTAAAGGGACCAGCTCGGCACTGGCTAAACAACCTCCTAGAGAACTCCATTGGCAACTGGGAAGACTTGGAAGACGCCTTTCGCGACAACTTCCAAGGTACATATGTCCGGCATCCGGACACCGATGACCCAAGTCACATCATCCAGCAGCCCGGAGAGTCAGCCAGGAAACTCTGGTCTAGGTTCCTAATTAACAAGAACCAAATTGTTGACTGTCCGGATGCCGAAGCCCTAACGTCCTTTAAACATAGCGTCCGAGATGAGTGGCTTGCCCGGCACCTCGGCCAAGAAAAACCTAACTCCATGGCAGATCTTACTGCACTCATGACCCACTTTTGCGTGGGAGAAGATAGCTGGCTTGCTCGTAGAAGCAATTGCACCAGCGATCCTGCCACCTCCAAAGCCAGGTACGGCAATGGCAAGCCACGACGCAATAAAAACAAGCATCGAAACAATAATGCAGGGACCCAAGACACGGCGGTCAATGCCGGATTCAGCGGCCCCAAATCCGGTCAACGGAAGAAGCCATTCAAGGCAAACAGAGATGGTCTATCCAGTTTAGACAAGATATTGGATCGGCCCTATCAAATTCATGGCAGCCCTAACAAACCCGCCAACTATACCAACAGAAATTGCTGGGTTTTCAAACAAGCCGGCAAGCTCAATGTCGAACACACAGGGAAGGGGCCGCCAAGTGACAGTGAAGACGTCGCCAACCGAACACAGGGGGACAGAAGCAATTTCCCCCCGAAGTAAAACCAATAAACATGATATATGTGACACATATCCCTGCAAGGGAGCGCAAGCACGCACTACGAGACATCTACACCATAAAGCCGGTCGCCCCAAAATTTAACCCATGGGCGGCCTGCTTGATCACTTTTCATCGCAAGGACCACCCAACCAGTATCCTTCATGGAGGTTCGGCAGCTCTGATCCTCGATCCAATTATCAATGGATTCTATCTCATGCGAGTCCTTTTGGACGGCGGCTGTAGTTTTAATTTACTCTACCAAGACACTGTTCGCAAGATGCGCATTGATCCCTCAAGGATCGAGCCCACCACCACTACCTTCAAGGGAGTAATACCCGGCGTCGACGCTCACTGCATGGGCTCTATCACATTGGAAGGCGTCTTCGGTCCGCCAGACAACTTTCGAAGCAAAGACTTGATCTTCAATATTGTCACATTCCGCAGTAGCTACCATGCACTGCTCGGATGTACAGCTTTTGCTCGTTTCAATGCGGTCCCACACTAGGCCTATCTAAAGCTTAAGATGCCTGGTCCATGCACCGTCATCCCGATCAACAGAAACACGGAACGCTCCCTCCGTACCGAGGAGTATACCGCGGCCATCGCAGCCAAAATACAAAGCGACCCCATCAAGCCGCATATCCCATTGGCCATTAAGCCGCCGGCCTCTATTGTGCAGGACCGGTCAATCTTAGAGCCGGATTAGCAGTTCCGCCTCCGTCGTTCCCCACATATACCCGTGAAGTTCGTATGGCACATGCATAATTATGCACTTAAAATACCTTGGTCATCAGCGAAGGCACAATACGGACAGGCCTACAATACGGTTCGCCCTCCTACAACCTTCTTCTCTTATTTCTAACTATTTCTTATCTTCTGCCACAGGTGATTCAAAACCTGTTCATCCTACAGACCTACAAGGACTCTTTCGAAGCCCGGTTTCATCTAAAACCAAAGATTGCTCCTTTCAAGGAATCCTTTTCGCATAGGCAAAGGAAGCGCAGACGTGCGACAAGAGGTCCAAAAGATATTTTGTAGACCAAACACTCTATTTAAAACCTGTATAGCGCCCTTTTTCTTACCCTTCGACCCCTGGCATGTAAAATGGCCTGAGTAGTGGTGTTATAATATGTAATATTGTGTTCGACGTATCAATCAGATTCCAGTGAAGATAATCCCTCTCCAGTACTTGCTTTTCCTCATAGAACTGTATTTTGCTTCTTCGGGTGTTTCACGCACACACCTCGGCACTAATTGCTAGGGGTCGATATGGCAACACATTGGTTGCCGAAAAGTCCGAACAGCTCTACGTCATAGTTCGGCGTCACCAGTTTGGCATTATATGCATCAGCTCCGAATCATGTCTTTGGTCAATAGTTGGATTGCCCGGCTCCTATGCTTACTACCTTACGTTCCGTCTTATCGGCTAGGGTAGTAAAGGGAGGACAACTGCGAATGTGTTTCCAGTTCACCTGTTTAAACACCTCAGTAGAGAAAGCCAAAAACTGACTTTCATGATGCGGCAAGAGCTGGTCAACCACTCGGTGACTTATCAGAATCTTTTGTGATTTCTTCCGTATAACACAAAGGACCGTTTTCCGGTCACCTATGTAACACAACCGTATTTGGATAATCGCGTACATACCAGGGGCTACATCGTAGTCCCACCATCAAACTCCTATGGCTAAGTGAAAGTGTTAAAGCCCTATAGTCCAATTGCCTAGTTTGCCGCACCGACACCTCCTTTACGGACCAAGACGTTGGGTCAAGTGTGATCAGGTGCTATTCCGTATTATATGCGAGGGGGCTGAAGCCGACGACTGGCAAACTTTTAGATCATAAAAAGGGCCACACAGGAGGAAAGAACTTTCAGACAAAGGCATAAATATAACACAGCCTTAATGTATCATAATATTGTTTTCAAAATTCCGGTACACATATTCGAACATAATATCCTTCGAGCACCGACCCTCTATCAAGCGGGCGCCCTCTAGGACGTCCTCCAAATAATGCTCCGGCATGCGATGGTCCTTGCCTCCGGGCGGGCCCTTAACTGCAACATTGGTGGCCTTCATCTTTGCCCAGTACATCTTGATGCGGGCGAAGGCCATCCGGGCACCTTCTATGCATGCCGACCGCTTGACGGCGTCAATACGCGGCACTGCATCGACAAGTCGCTGCACCAAACCCAAATAGCTATTCGGAATGGGTTCAGCCAGCCATAGCCAGGCCACGACGTCCTTCATGGAAGCTTCGGACATCTTGTGGAGCTCGGCCCACTAGGCCATCTGTTCATTCAGCAAAGCCGGACGCCGTGGCACGTTGAATTGTGACAAAAATATCTTCTCTGCAGCACGTCCTTCCTGTGCTTGGAAGAATTGTGTCACGTCGAGACACTCTTTGGCAGGTCCAAGAACGCATCTAGATAACTCCACAATTGATTAACATGAGCATACTTCGGGTCGCCGAACTTAGTCTGTAAAAGAAAAGGCTTACCAGCCACTATCTCCCCAGCTTGCCGTATCTCCTCCCGAGCCGCTCTAGACTCGGACCGTGCCTCTCTCGCCACTAGTAAGGCCTTGTCGAGTTCGGCTGTCTTGGCTTTGTTATCCTCCTCGAGTGATTTGCATTCACCAGTGGCATCCTTAAGCTCTCGCTCCATGGTAGATATTCTCTCCTCGCACTGGCGCCGAGTGGCCTGTACGGCCTTTAAATCAGCAGCCACCTTCTTGGAAGCCGCCTCGCTCACTCTGGCCTACTCCTTGGCCCGAGCAAGCTCGGCCTGAAGGGTCTCAACCGCGTTAGCACCATCTACAGTTTTGCATGTCATAGTCTATAATTTTCAGCTTCATGCTCATACTATTATACATGCATGAGCGGGTTGTCCCAAAAACATAGCTGGTGCCTCATCGAGCCACCTATTAATAAGAGTAATGTCCTCATAAGCTAACTCAAGTTTATGCTTTAAATCTGCAACATCCGCAGCTCGGGCAGTTGTCGTTGACATAACAGCCTGTTTTGAAATTAATTATGTTACTTTCTGAGCATATCTTTTTGATCCTCTGATCGCCTCCCTGTGGAAACCGACCAGAGCTGTTAAATATATTACATTGCATACCTCGAAGCCTCTCAGCAGGCTCGTAAAGGCTTCATTCAATCTGCTTCTCGCGGACAGAATCCTCTCAACTACCGTACCCATTAAGGTACGATTTCTTCTGAGATGGACGCACTTTGCAATGTGTCCATCAGTGTATCCGGCACCTCCGAATTGCTGGAGGCTACTGCGGGAGCATGGACTCCCCTCAAAGGGGCATGCTTACTAGACCCTAGAGTCATCTTTGGTTGTACACTGGATAGTTTGGGGCCCTCATTGTTGGCCCCTCGTGGGGGCTGCCTCCCATGGGCCCTTGACGGTCGAAGTATCACCTTCGGGCACTGTCTTCATTGTCCCCCGCACCGCTAGATGGTTAGGGGAGATCCTCTGGGACGACACCTCGAAGTCGTCCACCCTTAGGGGCGAGAAAGCTTGTGGAGGCGTCTCGTTTTCCATCATGTCCGGAGGCATGTCCCTCGATGAGGAGGACTGTTGAGGTAGATAGCGGGCCGGACTGCAAACATATAGTTTAAATGTTACCCTTGCAAACCGAAAAGAACGGGACGTGTCTAGAGCATCCTTGTTCACTTATGATTCGGCAAGCGGCTTGTCCCTAGAGAGGAGCTCTCCGTCAACATCGGCTTCCAAAATCGAACCACCTGACAGGGGTATCTTCCCCTCTCTTGGGTGCCTCCACCTCCAAGTCTTCGGAGTCAGCCTTTTCTTCCTGTGGGGAGAAGGGATATCACCTTCTCCTTCATCTTCATAAGAGGGAGCTTCAGTCTCCCTGGACATAGCATCCAGTATACCTTTAGAGTGGAGGCCACCTTCAATCCTTTTGCTCTTCTTCTTGTCCTCCTTCGCCGGTGTTTGATACCGTGCCGGGGCCAGCATCCTCATTAACACAGGATTAGCTGAGTCTTCGGGAAGGGGAGCTTGACACCTGATTCGTTCCGCCTTCTTTATCCAGCCCTGGTCGAAGATAGGTTCCTCAGTACATCGCTATGAGATAATCAACCGAGTTGCATTCAGAAGTTGGGTGCTTACCTAGGTATCCTGATGGTTGCAGTCGCGGCCGATGTCCTCGGATGTGTCCGGTCACTGCTTTTGAGTCATGAAGAATAGTTTCCACATCCCTCTGTGCGTTGTGCCGGAGAATTGCTGAAAGGTCCGCGGTCCTTCTGGATTGAACTCCCACATGCGGAGAGGCCGTCGCTGGCACGGAAGGATCCGGCGGACTAGCATCACCTGGATCACGTTAAAGAGGCCGGTGTCCTTGATACGTCTCCAACATATCTATAATTTTCGATTGTTCCATGCTATTATATTATCCATCTACGATGTTTTATATGCACTTATATGCTATTTTATATGATTTTTGGGACTAACCTATTAACCTAGAGCTCAAAGGCCGCTTCGTTTTTTTTTTCCTTGTTTTTGAGTTTTACAAAAAAGGAATACCAAATGGAGTCCAATTGACGTGCCAATTTTTGACGATTTTTTTGGACCAAAAGAAGCCCCCGGGGTAAAAGATTTGGGATAGAAGAGTCACGGGCCGTCCACGAGGGTGGGGGCGCCCCCCTGGGCATGGAACCCTATCTCGTGCACGACTCAGAGACCCCCCTGACGTGAGACCGACGCCAAAAATTCCTATAAATACAGAAACCTCCAGAACATAACCTAGATCGGGAGTTCCACCGCCGCAAGCCTCTGGAGCCACCGAAAACCAATCAGGACCCTGTTCCGGCACCCTGTCGGAGGGGGGGATCCCTCACCGGTGGCTGTCTTCATCATCTCGGTGCTCTCCATGATGAGGAGGGAGTAGTTCACCCTCGAGGCTGAGGGTATGTACCAGTAGCTATGTGTTTGATCTCTCTCTCTCTCTCGTGTTCTTGATTTGGCACGATCTTGATAGTTGGATCTTATGATGTTTCTCCTCCTCTACTCTCTTGTAATGGATTGAGTTTTCCCTTTGAAGTTATCTTATCGGATTGAGTCTTTAAGGATTTGAGAACACTTCATGTATGTCTTGCATTGCTTATATGTGGTGACAATGGGATATACATGCGATCTACTTGATGTATGTTTTGGTGATTGAGGGAGTCCTGGACTAAGGGGTCCTCAGGCGTCCGACCTGTTATCCATGGGCCGGACTGAGGGCTGTGAAGACATGAAGGCCGAAGACTGCACCGTGTCCGGATTGGACTCTACTTGGCGTGGAGGGCAAGCTTGGCGACCGACTATGAAGATTCCTTCTTATGTAACAGACTCCATGTAAAACCTAGATCCCCTTGGTGTCTATATAAACCGGAGGGGTTAGTCCGGAAAGGACAGATTCATTACCATATTCATAGGCAATGCTTTTAGGGTTTAGCCATTACGATCTCGTGGTAGATCAACTCTGGTAACACTTAACACTCGTATTCATCAAGATCAATCAAGCAAGAAGTAGGGTATTACCTCCATAGAGAGGGCCCGAACCTGGGTAAACATCGTGTCCCCCGTCTCCTGAAAAAATCGATCCTAGATGCAAAGTTCTGGACCCCCTAACCGAGATCCGCCGGTTTTGACACCGACATTGGTGCTTTCATTGAGAGTTCCGTTGTGCCGTCGCCAAGAGGATTGATGGCTCGCCCTGTTTTCAAGGATAATATCATCTCCAGAAGAGTCCTGGCCCCAGGCCAAACTCTCCGGCTGGGCGGATTCATCATGACCGGCGGGTCGACCCTTAAGCCGACGATGACCTCTCAAGTCATCGAAAATCGCCTCCGTGTCGATCCCGAATACTCTGCCCGCATGGATCCAATGGAGTTTTCATCGTTAAACGAACTCCTGGATCGCATGGCCGCCTTGGGGGTCGCTACAGACTATGATGGGATTGGGCTTAAACCCGACCAGAGAGAAATCAAAACTCCGCCGATCACCCATCAGATAGTGGTAGTCGAGGAGCAGAGCAAATCTTCTACTATATTAAAGACGAACTATGTTTGGATCTCCGATCTTGAAGGGCCGGATATTCTCCGGCAGAAAGGCGTGTCCCGTCCCCCAAACATGGAGTAGGACGATGAGCCTAAAAAATTAGTCGATATCCCGGAGTCTGAACTGCCAAGTCTGGTAGATCTTCAACCTCCGGATCCAAAATCGGGCCAGGGTTCGGATTTTGCTCCACCCACCCACCCGGACATAGACACTCTGATGAGCATCAAACAAAAGTCTCAGGAAACGGCCCACCACTTCTGGGCCATATTCCTCCTTGTCAAAAATAAGGTAAAAGATTGCCGCGACGAAGACGTGATAGCGGCGATCCGCAACAACTGCACGGATGAAGGTATCCTCAACGCCATCAATCGCCGCCGCATAGTAATTCGCTGACTTAGCAACTATCGTACATAAATACAGCGCGATGGAAAGCGCCTGGAAAACTCAGGCAGCTCGTTGGGAACCGTCGGTCCCAACCCAACTCATCCTACAGGCGAAAAGGACGCACCCCCGTAGCACGCCCAAAATTAACAAATAAAAAACATAAACCCATTACGCTACACGGCGCCGTTCTGGAGGGATGGCTCAATGGCCCATGTAAAATACACACGACGCCAGATACCGTGGCAACCCGCAGCCTCAGAACATTTTGGATACTTCGGCAGGTAGCCAAGAGCGGCGAGGACATCCTTATCAAGGACACCCCAGAACAACACCCTCCAGCAAACGACGACAATAGAGTATTGACAATCTTTGAGACATTCGCTTCAAACAATAAGCATAAAAGGGCACTGCGCGATCTCGCTGAAGTTTGCCAGGTCCTTTAACGCCAGTGACGAACCAAAATACAGAACTGTCTGAGCGCCAGCTGCATTAGTCTTCAGTCCCATCATGGACGATTTTCGACTCACAAAAGTCCTCATGGACGTCGGCAGCGGACTAAACCTCATTTACGAGGATACGCTCCACAAGATGGAAATAGACAGGACCTGCATCGAGAAAAGCAAAGACAAATTTTCGAGGTATCATTCTACCGGGAAGAACCGTAAAGCGGAAAAATTACACTTGATGTGGTATTCGGCACGCTATAGAATTATCGGTCCGAAGAAATAACTTTCCAGGTGGCCCCTTTCAACAGTGGATACCACGCCCTGTTAGGGCGAGAGGCCTTCATGCGATTTCAAGCCATACCTCATTGTGGGTATATGAAGCTAAAAATGCCCGAGCCTAATGGAATAATCACCCTCATCAGCGATCCAGATATAACACTCCGCGCCGAGAACAAAGCCGCATCCTTGGTCCTCGAAGCAATCCAACACGCGAGCAAACAAACAGACGAGGAAAAGGCAACGGGAAAAAGAGGAGGAGATTGGGAAAGAGAGGGCGAATAAAACGGCAAGGGTGAAGTGGGGGAGAGGAAAACGAGAGGCAAATGGAAAATAATGTAATGCGAGAGATAGGGATTGTGATGGGTACTTGGTATGGTTGACTTTTGCGTAGACTCCCCAAGAACGGCGCCAGAAATCCTTCTTGCTACGCCTTGAGCTTATGCGTTGGTTTTCCTCAAGAGGAGAGGATGACGCAGCAAAGTAGCGTAAGTATTTCCTCGCTTTTGAGAACCAAGGTATCAATCCAAAGAGGAGGCCACGCTTGAGTACCTCAGACCAAGACAAATCGATAGCTCCTCGCAATCAACGCGATTAGGGGTTGTCAATCCCTTCACGGTCACTTATGAGAGTGAGATCTGATAGAGATGATAAATAATATTTTTGGTATTTTTGATATAGAGATGCAAACTGAAAAGTAAAAGGCAAAGTAAAAATAAAGCAAGTATAAAAGTGACTGAGATTGATATGATGAGAATAGACCCGGGGGCCATAGGTTTCACTACTGGCTTCTCTCAAGAGCATAAGTATTCTACGGTGGGTGAACAAATTACTGTTGAGCAATTGACAGAATTGAGCATAGTTATGAGTATATCTAGGTATGATCATGTATATAGGCATCATGTCCGAGACAAGTAGACCGAAACGATTCTGCATCAACTACTATTACTCCACTCATCGACCACTATCCAAAGATGCATCTAGAGTATTAAGTTAAAAACAGAGTAATGCCTTAAGCAAGATGACATGATGTAGAGGAATAAATTCAAGCAATATGATAAATACCACATCTTGTTATCCTCGATGGCAACAATACAATACGTGCCTTGCAACCCTTTCTGTCACTGGGTAAGGACACCGCAAGATTGAACCCAAAGCTAAGCACTTCTCCCACTGCAAGAACTTGCAAAGATAACCAATCATACATAAAACAATTCAGAGAAAATTCAAATATTATTCATAGATAAGTTGGATCATAAACCCACAATTCATAGGTCTCAATAAACACACCGCAAAAAGAAGATTACATCGAATAGATCTCCACGAGAGAGGGGGAGAACTTTGTATTGAGATCCAAAAAGAGAGAAGAAGCCATCTAGCTACTAGCTATGGACCCGAAGGTCTGAAGTAAACTACTCACACTTCATCGGAGGGGCTATGGTGATGATGTAGAAGCTCTCCATGGTGGATGCCCTCCCATGGAGCTCCTAACAGGCCCCAAGATGGGATCTCGCCGACATGTGAAGTTGCGGCGGTGGAATTAGGTTTTGGCCTGTCTCGATCGCTTGGGGGTACGAGGTATATATAGGAGGAAGGAGTACGTCGGTGGAGCAACAGGGGCCCACGAGGCAGGAGGCGCGCCTAGGGGGCGCCCCACCTCGTGACCGCCTCTCGCTCCTTGGAGTAGGGTCCAAGTCTCCGGATCACGCTCGTGAGAAAATCACGCTTCCGAAGGTTTTATTCCGCTTTGGACTCCGTTTGATATTTCGCTTCTTCAAACACCGAAATAGGCAAAAAAACAGCAATTCTGGGCTGGGCCTCCGTTAATAGGTTAGTCCCAAAAATAATATAAAAGTGGAATATAAAGCCCAATATAGTCCAAAACAGTAGATAAAGTAGCATGGAGCAATAAAAAATTATAGATACATTGGAGACGTATCAGCCCTTCAGATATGCCAAGAATCCCGCGCGAGTTGGCCGAACACATCCTCAACATACTAAAGGGATATAAACTGGTCAAGCAAACACTGCGACGCTTTTCCGAACCCAAACGACAAGCTATGGGTGAGGAGCTAGACAAACTCATCGATGCCGAATTCATCAAAAATATTAAACATCCGGACTGGCTGGCTAACTTTGTAATGGTACCAAAGAAGGATAAATCCTGGCGCCTATGCGTCGATTTCAAAGACCCTTCCCTCTTCCTTGCATTTATCAAATCATTGATGCTACCGCAGGACATGCATATTTCGGATACCATCAAATCAAAATGAAGGTGTAGCGACCCGACCCGAATGGATCAAGTCTCTGTGCTTTCGTGTCATCCCTGGATCGGTATGCTGACACACACAGTACTCGAAGGATTTATAACAGAGGTAAATCACATGTATGAATAACGTAAATACTATTACCTCGATCCAAAATATAGCAGAAGCAACAAGGTTGTGGATTCCCATCAACACCAACGGAAAAGTTGAGTATAGGAAATCGTAACCCTAACGTATCACTTACTCGTCGTCTGAAAAGTCTGCAACATGAAAAGTTGCAGCCCGAAAACGGGTCAGCACATGGAATATGCCGGCAATGTAACACATAGAGAGTAATGAAAGAATAAGCCTATACTACATGCATATATGGCTGGTGGAAAAGCTCTATGGTTATAAGGTTTTGCGAAAAGCCAATTTTTCCCTACTGCAAAGGAATAAATTTATTTAACTATCATGGTGGTTGTTAAACATTGAGAATGGTTGACAGCATCCTCAATCCCAATTAAAAGTACTCATTAAAAACCCAACAATATTAACTAGAGTAACATGATGAGATCAACAGGATAATCCAAGAACTAGTTACTCAAAATTGTCCATAACCGGGGACACGGCTAACCATGATTAGTTTGTACACTCTGCAGAGGTTTGCGCACTTTTCCCCACAAGACTCGATCGCCTCCGCTTGGTTTCTCGCACTACATGGTGTTTGAGAGACGGATGACCGAGACATAGTCTTTCGTAAGCGCTTGCACCTTTACGATGGGTAGACCGTACCACCTACAACCCCTACATCAGCTAGTCTACCACCGTAAGAGTTCACACGACTTAATCAACTATGCCAGAGCCCATAATGGCTTGTGGCTGCACACGGAAGTTACTAGCATGAATAATCTTATGATCCCTTTGAGCCCGGGTGGCGGTCCAAGAAAAACAGGCAAGTCCCGATAGAAACCAGGTGCCTCAATCCACCCAAATGTGTGTTTAAGTTGCCACCTTAAATAAACCATTAATTTAACAATCTCACATCTGTCATGGAATACACTCACCCAATCCACGTCTACTAGCATAGCATGGCAAATAAGCAAACGTAGAAGTAACTCCCAAGGTTTCATAAGTAAAACAGGTAATAGGTACTACCTCATCTACTTCCCAATCTCACAATTTAATTAGATCCTAATCATGCAAGTGTTGGAGGAATAGATCTAATGCATAAAACTGGGTAGTAGAAAAGATATGATCAAGTGTTACTTGCCTGCAAAGTTGATGAAGATGATTCGCACTCAAAACTCTTGATAGCTCTACTCGTCACACTACGGTCAATCTATCGTAATCAAGCAATAGTAACCACACATAAGCAATCACTCAAAAGATCGAAAAGAACGAAGAGAACAATTCGGAAAACGTCAAAACCAAATCAAATAACTCTTGCAGCATAAAACAATTTCTAATAGTACCAAAACCATGTGTATTTGGCCTTATCGAAAGTTTAGGTCAAGAGCTTCGAGTTGCAAAAATAATCAACTAAATCGGAGTTACTTAAACTCAAGTTACGATCAAACGAAGTTTGAATACAAATCTGATCTAATTCAAATTTTAATTTATCAAAACATGTTTGAGTTGTATTATCGGATAGAGGGGATCCTAACGAAGAAGTGGGTGTTGGTTTCATGGATTCCGACTTCACGAGTAAAAAGTTATGAGCGCTTTGAAGATTAGGGACTAAAAATAACACTACGCATAGGTCCTCGACGGAAATTAAAAAGAAAAAGAAAAATCTATCGAGTTTAACGCTCGCTAAACAAAACCGGAAAGAAAACCGCGAGAAACCGATCTAGGGTTTCGTAAAGTAAACCAAACGAAAACCGATCTAGAAAACCGGAACGATTTACGAAAAACCGAACCGAGGAAAAGAAAGGCGACAAGGCTGGGCTAGTACCTCAAGAGGCGAGGCTCGGGCGGGCGGCAAGCATGGCGGCGGCGGCGGCACTTGGCGGCGGCAAGGCGGTGGGCGGCGGCGGCGCTGGTGTGGGGACTGCACAAGGAGGAGAGGAGAGGAGAGGTGATGGTTAGATGTCTTGGAGGCGGGGTGCTAGGGTATTTATATTGGGGAGGGGAGGGGTTTTGCTTGGAGTAGGGGACAAGAATTAGAGTAGGATTAAGAATCCTAGGAATAAAAAACGGAATAACGAAACGGGATCAAATCTACTAGGATTTGTAAAAGAATAGGAAACCTGGGGCTCCTGGCTCCCCTTGGTGCGTGCGTGCGTTGGCCTTGGCCTTCTCGTCAGGAGCTTTGGCGGCTTGGGCCTTTGGCCCAAGGCGCCGCGCTCCTTTTTTTTTAAAACAATTTTTAGACGAAATAAAAATAATAAAACCAAATAAATAAATATATTATATAGGCATATAATATATCAAAATTTTTAGAAAAAGATTTCCTACATGATGAACATTATTCTAGCAGTAAATAAAATTCACACAAATTTAAATAAGACAAAGAGTGCTTCTGGTCCAATAAAATCCATTGAAAATCATTTTAAAAATACCAAAATGATTTCAAATTAATTTCTCTCCAATTTTCTGACGTAGGGAATCATGTTACCCTATTTTCCATATATTTTATTTTTGGAGAAAAATAATTTGAATAAAACTCAAATAACTCCAAATTGAAAATAAATTCAAAGGAACTTTGAATTTAATCCTTTGAAACTCCCAACTCATATTTCATATAATTTGAAGAAGTCATTTTATCTTCGCTCGTGAAAATCATTGAGTTGCATAAAGTTTCAGAATTGGAAATATTTTCCAAATGAAATTCAAATATTTTCAACACCCTTGTCATTTAAATAAATGGAAGAAGTCATGTCATCTTCTCTCCGTGGTTTTGTGATGAAAAGAATTTGAATTCTCAAGATCATAAAAGCAAAATGAAAGTTTGGGAAAGTCCTTTATTCCTCTCATCTAACTTTCAAAAGTTTCAATTCACTCACTTTCAAATAATCAATCAAATCTATCTATTTGTTTATAACATTCCAAAATTTAGAATTTTGGGATGTTACAAACCTACCACTTTAAAATGAATCTCGCCCCTAGATTCGGAGAGGCTAGCAAGAAATAGGTTAGGGTTTGGGGTCTTCTCAAAATCCATCGATCGCCTCCGGGGTCTCGGTGCTACCACCCTTAGAAGCATGGTTACGGTTCCATCAAAACTTATATAATCCATCCTTACATCGACAAAGGTCGGTCTTCTCAAATCGTAAGGATAATTCCTTCTCCGGGCTCTTCCGTAGTGGCATAACCTTTTCCTCAATTCTTTTGTCCTTTACTTCCTGGTAAGGTTATCCCAAACTGGTCTTCATAGTCGACGGGTCCGGCGCCAATTCTAAACAACTATCGATATCTCATGGTGGTCAACAATTTATGGTTTCTCCTGCAGAAAATGGGTCTGGGTTGAACCTCACCGTATGACCTACGGTTGGCAACAACTGCCGTGTATAAGGGAAAAATGCTTATACCATTCTAAGGTTTAAACAAGGTTTAGATCGTCGTCACTCTACTATAGGTAGGTCACTCAGTTTTACCATCCCATATAGCAAAGCGAATAATAAGAGTAAGTCGGTATGGTGATCAATCCATCCCGCACCCAAATCATTACCTTGTACATGGTTTAGCGAATCTCGCATTCTAACACTCGGTCATCCTCACAAGCATTGCAGAATTTATCTTGTCGACGAACCAAGTTCGGGAAATCCATTGATTCTGCAAGCCAAACAAACATCTATCGTTCCTTAACAACTCTCAGGTTTTTACGTAAACTCATATAAGATCGTCTGTCGATAAAATCATAACTTCTTCCAGGGTTTTTCCTTCAAAGAAGAGTGTGCTTGCTTCTTGGCAGGTCCTGGGCCCGTGGGGTTATGGCCCACCTCATCACTTAAAATCCTTGAACACATCATCGCCAAGAATCGATCGTTATTCCAACATACAACTTCCTGGCATACTTAAAATCCATCCAATTGTATTTTCTTCTTCCTTCTATTGGCACCAAACTAGGACATGATTACTCAGACTCATCATGGAATTTCCATTGATCCATATTACCAACATCATACCCCCTTTATATCCAATAGTAATTCATCTCTTCATCCTCGTGGGATATCCCACATAACGAGATAAAAAAAACTTATACTTATGAAGTCCATACTCCACTTCATGGAACATCATTATCCTTTCCAGGGTCAAGTGTCCTTACAAGGAAATATTGGCCATCTCTGCATGGCACTTCTTCAACTGGGAAACGTGAAACACATTATGAACTCCTCGACAGTCCTTCGGGTGACTCCAACTTGTTGGCCACTTCTCCCATACGCCCAAAACTCGGTATGGTCCTACAAATCTCGGGCTAACCTTCCCTCAACTCCAAATCGCTTAACTCCTCAAGAGGTGGCACACAAAGATATGCTCTGCTCCGATTTCATAGACTACCCCTCATGCTTTTTGAGTCTGCATAACTCTTCCGCTCGAATGAGCTATCTTCAGTCTATCTCGAATCAACTTAACATTCTCTTCTGACTCCTTGATCACATTTGGTCCAAACAACTGACGGTCTCCAACTTCATCCCACATCAACGGTGTTTGGCTCCTTCTCCCATACAAGGCTTCAAAAAGGGGCCATCTTCAAACTGTCTTGGTAACCGTGTTGTATGAGAATTCCGCGTAAGGTAGATTATCATCCCTACTAGATCCATAATTCTAGCGCACACGCTCTCAACATGTCCTCCAGAATCTAATTGACTCTCTCGGTTTATCCATCTGTCTGCGGATGAAAGGCTGTACTGAACTCTAGCCTAGTACCCAATGTCCGTGCAGCTGATTCCAAAGCTTTAAGGTAAACTGTTCCTCACGATGGTCCCTAACTCCATGCGCATATACGATCCTTGTCAAATATATCTTAGCCAGCTTCGCACTTGTATAGGTGGTTTTCTCTGGGATAAAGTGAGCCACTTTGGTCAAGCGAATCAACTACTACCCAGATATAATCATATCCCAATCAGGTTCTGGGAAAACTGGTAATGAAATTCATGCCAAGCTTATCCCACTTCCATTTGGGTCTCGGCATAGGCTGTTGTAATCCTGCTGGCTTCTGATGCTTTGCCTTTACTCTCAGACATACATCACATACGGCTACATACTCGGCAATATCCTTCTTCATACCAGTCCACCAGAAACTCCCCTTCAAATCCAAATACATCTTGGTGTTTCCGGGGTGTATCGAGTGTGGTGAGTCATGAGCCTCCGGAAGCATTAACTTCCTGATCTCTGCATTATTGGGTATATGTACACCGTCCTCAAACCATAAGGTGTCGTGGCTCATCCTTACGAAAACCTTTGGCCTTTCCTTTACTCATCCTCTCTTTTACCTCGTAAATCTCTTTGTCATCCTCCTGAGCTTCACGTATCTTTCCCAACAATGTAGACTGAACTTCCATTGCTGCAACAAAACCTTTGGGAACAATCTCCAATCGAAGTTCCCTGAAAATCCTCGGCTAACTCCTTTGGTAATTCTCCACTTATGAGGGTATTCGTCCTTGTTTTCTTTATGGATGTGTCCTATTTCTCCACAAAGCTTGTATGCACAAGGTTTCTTCATATCCTTTCCATAAGGCCTCAACTTCTGGGGCACAAACCGAGACTTTGGCAAAGTCAACTTAAATTCCTTCCAAGTGGTTACTCCTTGCAATCCATTGATGGTTTGGTACATCCTCCACCAAGTAGCAACATCTCTTTCAAAGCAATCAAGGGCATGCTGGGCCATATCCTTTCCGGCTATAGGATTATTCTCCATGATCCTCATGTTCTGAATCCATCGGTCCATCTCCAATTGACTCATCGGTCCAGAAAATATAAGCTCTTCTCCATTCATCCTCTATTGGGTCCATGGGTTTGGGGTGGGATAAGAGAGATAGAGAGGGATACACACAATGCAAACAATAGTTTTGAAAGACATGGTTTATTGTGGCTGTCGGAAAAACATCAAACAAATGACAGCTCACAATCGTCGCATCTAACGTTGGTATGTAACAGGGGTTTGGTCTTCTAAAGGTCAATAAATCTTCAACGTCATCAAACTCTTCAAGTCTTGTCCAGATCTCCGATGGCTCCTTCTGATCATGCTTGTCCTTCTCAAGTCCTTTTTGCCAGCTCATCTCTGTTGACGCGAATTCTCTCATGACGTCCTTTAATATTCTAGAGTTGCATTCCAAACTTCTGGTTTAAACTTCCTTGACATGATCCATGATCCTACTGTCCTTCGCCATCACAAATCTCCGGTATCTCGATGTTTTGCTCCTTCAAATTTTGTCTACTTTCAGCTTCGGGTCCCGAGTTCTTCATTTAACCGCTTCCTTATCAAATACTGCTTCTTGTAGGTCCATCTTAACTTCTTGATGTAACACTCCAGATCCTGGTGATACACCAGCTATGTTAAAACTGCATCTATTGCTAATAGGTGCTCCATCAGCCTTCTACCATCCAATCATTCCATGCATATGCATGCTTAACTCCGCACGGTGACATTGGCATAAGCGGGCGATAACATCATGGATAGCGTGTTTCTGCTCTTGTCATTTCGGCTATCATTCCATAATTGATATCTCCTGCCTTATGGTTTTCTTAACAAAACTTTGAGTTTCTAACTCTCCATGTTCCGGTCTTTCTCCGATACGCCTTGATCTCGGGTATTGACAACTTCCTTAGTCTGTCAAATTCCATAAGCGTAACCTTCCTAGGTCATAAAAATTTGGGAATTCTTCAGAGCCTTCAAAATCCCATAGTCTTCGGAGTCTTCAACAGTTGTAGTTTCCATTTACACGGTAAAATCCTCTTCATTCCAAATGGTCTTAGTTGTCCGATATCTTGTCTCCTTGGAGTGGTCTCATCATCAGACGAATCTTCAAGTGGTCAAAAAGGGGAAAGGGGTATGGTCTTGCTAAAAGGATTAGTTGAATAAGCTCAGAAGAGAAGAGAGGTAAAAGATATTTTTGAAAATGAAGTTCTAGAGAAAAATCTTTCCTATGGGCTTGTCAGTTTCTAGGGTCACGCCCTACAACAACATGTGCTCGATACCATCTTGTAGCGACCGACCCGGATGGATCAAGTCTCTGCGGCATTCGTGGTCATCCTCGGATCGGTATGTCGACACACAGTACTCGAAGGATTTATAACAGAGGTAAATCACATGTATGAATAACGTAAATACTATTACCTCGATCCAAAATATAGCGGAAGCAACAAGGTTGTGGATTCCCATCAACACCAACGACAAAGTTGAGTATAGGAAATCGTAACCCTAACGTATCACTTACTGTCGTTCGAAAAGTCTCGCAACATGAAAAGTTGCAGCCCGAAACGGGTCAAAGACATGGAATATGCCGGCAATGTAACACATAGAGAGTAATGAAAGAATAAGCCTATACTACATGCATATATGGCTGGTGGAAAAGCTCTATGGTTATAAGGTTTTATGAAAAGCCAATTTTTCCCTACCGCAAAGGAATAAATTTATTTAACTATCATGGTGGTTGTTAAACATTGAGAATGGTTGACAAGATCCTCAATCCCAATTAAAAGTACTCATTAAAAACCCAACAATATTAACTAGAGTAACATGATGAGATCAACAGGATAATCCAAGAACTAGTTACTCAAAATTGTCCATAACCGGGACACGGCTAACCATGATTAGTTTGTACACTCTGCAGAGGTTTCATGACTTTTCCCCACAAGACTCGATCGCCTCCGCTTGGTTTCTCGTGACTACATGGTGTTTGAGAGACGGATGACCGAGACATAGTCTTCGTGGTTGCGTTTGCACCTTACGATGGGTAGACCGTACCACCTACAACCCCTACATCAGCTAGTCTACCACCGTAAGAGTTCACACGACTTAATCAACTATGCCAGAGCCCATAATGGCTTGTGGCTGCACACGGAAGTTACTAGCATGAATAATCTTATGATCCCTTTGAGCCTGGGTGGCGGTCCAAGAAAACAGTAAGTCCTCGATAGAAACCAGGTGCCTCAATCCACCCAAATGTGTGTTTAAGTTGCCACCTTAAATAAACCATTAATTTAACAATCTCACATCTGTCATGGAATACACTCACCCAATCCACGTCTACTAGCATAGCATGGCAAATAAGCAAACGTAGAAGTAACTCCCAAGGTTTCATAAGTAAAACAGGTAATAGGTACTACCTCATCTACTTCCCAATCTCACAATTTAATTAGATCCTAATCATGCAAGTGTTGGAGGAATAGATCTAATGCATAAAACTGGGTAGTAGAAAAGATATGATCAAGTGTTACTTGCCTGCAAAGTTGATGAAGATGATTCAGCACTCAAAACTCTTGATAGCTCTACTCACACACTACGGTCAATCTATCGTAATCAAGCAATAGTAACCACACATAAGCAATCACTCAAAAGATCGAAAAGAACGAAGAGAACAATTCGGAAAACGTCAAAACCAAATCAAATAACTCTTGCAGCATAAAACAATTTCTAATAGTACCAAAACCATGTGTATTTGGCCTTATCAGAAAGTTTAGGTCAAGAGCTTCGAGTTGCAAAAATAATCAACTAAATCGGAGTTACGAAACTCAAGTTACGATCAAACGAAGTTTGAATACAAATCTGATCTAATTCAAATTTTAATTTATCAAAAACATGTTTGAGTTGTATTACTGGATAGAGGGGATCCTAACGAAGAAGTGGGTGTTGGTTTCGTTGGATTCCGACTTACGAGTAAAAAGTTATGAGCGCTTGAAGATTAGGGACTAAAAATAACACTACGCATAGGTCCTCGACGGAAATTAAAAGAAAAAGAAAAATCTATCGAGCTTAACGCTCGCTAAACAAAACCGAAAGAAAAACCGCGAGAAAACCGATCTAGGGTTTCGTAAAGTAAACCAAAACGAAAAACCGATCTAGAAAACCGAACGATTTATTTAAAACCGAACCGAGGAAAAGAAAAGGCGACGCTGCTGGGCTAGTACCTCAAGAGGCGAGGGGCTCATGGCGGCGCATGGGCGGCGGCGGCACTTGGCGGCGGCGCGGTGGGGCGGCATGCTGGTGTGGGGCCAGGCCATGAGGAGAGAGGAGAGGAGAGGTGTTGGTTAGATGTGTTGAGGGGGGTGCTTGGGTATTTATATTGGGGAGGGAGGGTTTTGCTTGGAGTAGGGACAAGAATTAGAGTAGGATTAGGAATCCTAGGAATAAAAACGGAATAACAAACGGGATCAAATCCTACTAGGATTTGTAAAAGAATAGGAAACTTGGGGCTCCTGGCTCCCTAGGTGCGGCGTGCGTTGGCCTTGGCCTTGGCCGTTGGCTTTGGCGGCTTGGGCCTTTGGCCCAAGGCGCCAAGGCCCTTTTTTTTAAAACAATTTTAGACGAAATAAAATAATAAAACTAAATAAATAAATATATTATATAGGCATATAATATATCAAAATTTTAGAAAAAGATTTCCTACATGATGAACATTATTCTAGCAGTAAATAAAATTCACACAAATTTAAATAAGACAAAGAGTGCTTCTGGTCCAATAAAATCCATTGAAAATCATTTTAAAAATACCAAAATGATTTCAAATTAATTTCTCTCCAATTTTCCTCAATGAGGGAATCATGTTACCCTATTTTCCATATATTTTATTTTTGGAGAAAAATAATTTGAATAAAACTCAAATAACTCCAATTGAAAATAAATTCAAAGGAACTTTGAATTTAATCCTTTGAAACTCCCAACTCATATTTCATATAATTTGAAGAAGTCATTTTATCTTCGCCGTGAAAATCATTGAGTTGCATAAAGTTTCGTAATTGGAAATATTTTCCAAATGAAATTCAAATATTTTCAACACCCCTTGTCATTTAAATAAATGGAAGAAGTCATCTCATCTTCTCTCCGTGGTTTTGTGATGAAAAGAATTTGAATTTCAAGATCATAAAACCAAAATGAAAGTTTGGGAAAGTCCTTTTATTCCCTCTCATCTAACTTTCAAAAAGTTTCGAATTCACTCACTTTCAATCAATCAATCAAGCAATCAATCAAATCTATCTATTTGTTTATAACATTCCAAAATTTAGAATTTTGGGATGTTACCGAAGGAGTCTGATCAAGCCACAACAGCATTCATTATGCCATACGGGCCATTTTGCTTCAACACCATGCCCTTCGGGATCAAGAACGCCGGCGCCACCTACCATCGCATGTTCCAAACATGCCTCGAGAAACAGATCGGCAAAACAGTGGAGGCCTACATAGATGATGTCGTCATCAAAACTAGACACGTTGAAACACTAATAGACGACTTGCGTCTCACATTCGACAACCTCTACACATACGAAATCAAGCTTAACCCGGAAAAGTGCGTCTTCGACATCCCCGCCGATAAACTACTAGGCTTCATTGTTTCCAACAGAGGAATTGAAGCAAATCCAGCCAAAAATTTGAGCTTTGTCGCAGTTGGCCACGCCAACCGAACTCAAACAGGTCCAAAAACTCGCCGGGTGCGTGGCAGCTTTAAGCCGCTTTATCCTCCAGGTTGGGGGAAAAGGCACTGCCCCTTTATCGCCTTCTGTGGTGCATCGATAACTTCGAATGGATAGACGCAGCGACAGCCGGACTGGAGGAAATAAAAGCCCTTTTGGCAAGCAACCCAATCCTGGCCGCGCCAAACGTCGGCGAACAAATGCTCCTATATATATCGGCAAGACACCAGGTGGTGAGAGCCGTACTCGTCCTCGAACGAGAACAGGACGGACACAAATTTCCGCTCCCGAAGCCGGTATACTACGTATCCACCGTCCTCACACCATGCAAATCCCGGTACCCTCACTATCAGAAGATAGAATATGCAGTCTTCATGGCATCTCAAAAATTGCGACACTACTTTCAGGAGTGTTTGATCACGGTGGCTTCTGAAGTGCCCCTCAATGATATAATCAACAACCGTGATGCAACGGGCCGGATTGCCAAATGGGCCATTGAGCTCCTGCAATTCGATATCACATACAAACCACGGCGAGCCATCAAATCCCAGGTACTGGCTGACTTCGTCGCTGAATGGACAGAGGTTGAACTCCCTAAAGAGTACGACGCATATTTCAACTGGGTCATGCATTTTGACGGCTCCAAAATGTTGGCATGGCTAGGGGTAGGCGTCGTATTAACGTCCCCCACATGAGATATCGTCCAGTACATACTCCAAATATTATACACAGACTCCAACAACGCAGCCGAATACATGGCCTTGCTACATAGCCTTCGGATGGCCGTATCAATGGGCATACAATGCCTGGAGGTGCGCGGGGACTCAAACCGTGCAATATCCCAAATTAATGGATACTTTGAGGCCAAAGATCAAAAGATGGCAGCTTATCGTAATGTCGTCTTGAAAATATCGGCTCGGTTCGAGGGGCTCGATTTTCATCACATTGCACGCGAAAGTAATCAGGCGGCAGACGTCCTTGCTCGCATCAGCGCTAAGCGCGACCCCGTCCCACCTAACATCTTCCTCGAAAGGCTCTTCAAGCCATCCGTGGTGTGGCAAGGGGGAGATAGCAACGACAGTCCCGTTCCGAACACATACACAGATAGCGAATACACCGATATCATCGGAGGCTCAGCCGCCAAAATAACACCATCGGCCCATCTCATCATGGCAGTAATTGCCCCGTGGACCGAACCATTCTTGGCCTACTTTAATAGGAAGGAGCTCCCAGAAGATCAGAACGAGGCTCGCCGCATAGTCCGGCGTTCGAAGGCCTATAAAGTTCACGAGGGAGAGCTCTACAAGAAAATCACTACCGGAGTCCTTCAAAGGTGTATCTCCGAGGAGGAGGGGCGGCAACTCTTGGCAGAAATTGACGCCGGTCTCGGTGGGCACCACGCCGCAGCCCGAGCACTTGTCAGCAAGGCCTTCCGGACAGGATTCTATTGGCCTATGGCCCGGGCAGACGCACACGACCTCGTCTAGCACTGTGTTGGATGCCAACTCTTCGCCAACCAAAGCCATATGCCCCCAACCGCCCTACAAAAAAATCCCCATTACATGGCCCTTTGCGGTCTGGGGCTTGGACATGGTTGGACCCCTTAAAGGGGGAAGCCACAAGAAAAAATATCTACTGGTCATGGTGGACAAATTCACCAAGTGGATAGAGGCTAGACCAGTTAAAACGGCCGAGTCCGTATCGGTGATCGCATTTAGATCCGATGTGGTGCACCGTTATGGTGTACCGCACAACATCATCACTGATAATGGTTCCAATTTCACAGCTGATGAGGTGAAAACCTGGTGTGCTAATCTGGACATTAAGCTCGATTACGCCTCTGTATACCACCCGCAAACAAACGGTCAAGTCGAGCGAGCTAATGGTCTTATTATGAGCGGCATCAAACCCAGGCTAGTGCGGTCTTTGAAAGAATCAGACAAACACTGTGTCGAAGAGCTTGACTACTTACTCTGGGGGCTGCGGACCACGCCCAACCGTACTACCGGATACACACCTTTCTTCATGGTGTACGGTGCAGCGGCTGTATTGCCCTGCGATATTATACATGACTCACCTCGAGTGCGTATGTACGAAGAGAAAGAGGCCGAGTTGGATCGGCAGGACAGCCTAGACGTCCTGGAGGAGGAGCGCGACATCGCCAAAGCCCGTTCAGCATTTTATCAGCAACAGGCTCGAAGATATCAAAGCAGAGAAGTACGGGCCAAGACTTACAATATTGGCGAACTCATTCTACGCTTGCCGGAGAAGAAAAAGCACAAACTCAAGCCAAAATGGGAGGGTCCCTTCATAATTGACGAAGTTCTTATCGGAGGAGCGTACCGTCTTCGTGACGCGTCAGACAATCGCCTAGAGCCGAACCCCTGGAACGCGGCCAGACTCCGAAGGTTCTATGCCTAGCGCCACACTCTTTGTTAGTCTCCTTCTCCCCTATCGTTCCCATTACTTTTTCTCCCTTTTACACAATTCATTTTTTCGCTTTAAAGCTCTCATTCGCTTGACTGAACAATCGCCGACGCATACATTTTTACATATGTACGCCCATCATACCTGGGGGCTTCTTTAACAGAAGCTTGTTAATACTAGTTTGAGCAAAAAAGGTACTAAAAAGCACAAGTGTGCAATTTTTTCCAACGCGAAGTTCACTCGCGTGAGTAATGCAGCACACTTGGTTCAAACAATGACGTGCACTTGCGTTAAGCGTGCAGTGCGGAAGTGTTAACAGAATAGTTATTCTGCTAATATATATATATAAATATATATATAATATGTGTGTGTGTGTGTGCATTGTAATGGGAGATAAAATAGTATGCATTTAAAGTCAGTGAGAATTATATGTGCAAGCAAAACACTGTGTGCACACGAAAAAGAAACATTTAGTTTCTTGGTTTCACCGCGTGTGAAGCTATCAATCCACTATTTTCCATTCATTGATCGAGGGCATTTAAGATTTTTGCTACGCCATCCTACGCCAGAGAAGGCCCATGAATTATTCAATCTACTCTTCCTTTCAATCCTTTCAATCAAGGGGATTTTAAGGCATGAAGTTTCTGAATATTCTAGGAAACAAGGATAATCTTTTAAATCTTGAACAATTTTTTTAAAATTATGTACACTTTCGAAAAAAACTCGAACAAAATATGAAAGGACAGATTTCTTTAATTCAAAAGCATTTTTGAAAACACCAACTTTTTTATAAAAACATGAAAATTATTTGAATATGTGAACATATCTTTTAAAACGGGAACATGTGTTGAAAATTCATATGATTTTTAGAAAATATGTATCTTTTATACACGAACATTAAATTTAATTTTGAAATTGTCAGAAAAACATGAATTTTTTTCAAATTTGGAGCATTTTTTGAAATGCAATTTTATTTTTAGAAATCCCAAACAATTTTGAAAGAAATTATTTTTAAAAATGGGCAACGTTTTTGCAAGTTCCTATTTATTTTAAAAAAATAGCAACAAAATTTTGGAGTTTTGAACATTTACCAAAATTTGTCTTTTTAATTCTAAACGTTTTTGAGAACTTTTAGTTTATGAAATAAATTCTAAAAGAAAAGTAAACTTGGAAGGGAGAAAAAGATAGGGAAAGGAGAATAAAATTAGAAGTAAAACACAGAAAAAAGAAAAATGGCTGGCCCATTAATGGTTGTCCTAAGCGAAACTCCGACTATTTGTTGCATAGTGCGGAAAATAGTATTTTCCCAGCTGCGTGGGCAGAAAAATAAGTGATCTGGCTTCGCTGGGCCACATCACGCGGCCCACGTACGGAAAATTCTTTTTCTAGAAGACAAACGCACAAGAATTTAGCACCACCTCGGGTAGAATGTTTTTTTGACGGTGAACGCATGAAAAAATTGGCGAAACGCACCTTGCTTTATTAGTAGGTATATAATTTCCGAGCATCAAGCTCACCATACATACGTGTTCTTCCCATATGTCTTTTCTTCACCATTATATGCATCGATATGACTTAAGTTTTGGCCAAGCTGGGTTGCCTGGCTCCTGTGTTTACCCCTACGTTCCCAATTGTTCGCCTAGGTGGTAAAGGGAGCACCTCTGTGTCGGTGTACAAAAATAGGGGGCACGCTTTTGTACACCTTTACCTGTCCACGGGTAGTCGGAGCCGCGCTCACGACCGCACCACGCAGAGCAGGGGAGGTGAGCCAAGGCAGGACCGAAGCCCAAGACAATCAAAGCAACGCCAAGGCCAAGACCACAAAGAGTAGAGGGACGAAGCAGGTTCCCCCGGCAAGACCCTTGCCGGGCGGCCTCAGCGGCCCCGGCAAGACCCTTGCGGGGACAGCTCGCCCCACACCAACAGAGCTAGCCACCCTTGAGCCGACAGCCCCCAACGCCGTCATCAACATGGGGCTAGGGCTTGGGAAGGCACCTCTGTGGTGGCATGCAGATCTTTGTGAAGACATATTCTAAATCAGACGAGGATTAGAAGACGACGATCCTCGGCAAGATCCTTGCCGGGGACGACAACGCTCCACGACAAGACCCTTGCCGGGCCACCTGGCAAGGCCCTCGCCAAGGACTCCAGCGGGGCCACCGCCAGGCCCGCGCCAACGAAGCTTCCACTGTTCACATGCAGCTGCCAACCCAACCAGCTGGGCGGGCACCCGCGTAGCAACATGCAGCTGCCAGGCCAACTCATCGAGCGTGTGTATGGCGGCATGCAGATCTTCGTGAAGGCTCCACCACCGCGCCACCTCAGCTGCCCGGCTGCCTACATGGCACCACGCACCTCACTGGCCAGGGCACGTGTCAAGGAGAGGAGGAGCGGCGACGGACGGGATGGACCTCGCCCCCATCCCCAATAAAGCAAGGGGACACCTACACTACGCATTAAATGCGTCTTGTCCTGTAATACGAGCGATAAGCTAAGAGCACTGTACGCCTTTGCACCTCCTGTGTGTCACTGTGGCAGCCCCTTCCAACTATAAAAGGAGGCCCATGGCATACTGGAGAGGGATTCGGCTCTTTTGAACCACGCACTGACCGCAACTAGTTTGAGAGCTCAAGAACTCTCACAAATACACCCACCAAAGCAGGACTAGGGTTTTACGCATCCTCGCAGCCCGAACCTGGGTAAACGATCCTTGTGCTGTCTACTAGCCCTGCTCTCCTCGCAACCCCGTGCCCCGGCAACCGTAGTAGGGATTCTTGTGATCCCATAGGTGTCGTTCCACACCGACATCTTTGGCGCGCCAGGTAGGGGGGCGCAATTGTGAGAATCTCGTCTGGTAGTTAGCCAAGCTGTTCTTCGTCACCATGTCTCCTAAGAAGAAGATGGCCACGGCGATCGGCTCGTTGGGAGCCGAACGGCCCGCGCCGGTGCGGACGAGCAGCTGACCGGCCGTAGACAGGACCCGGGCCGTAGCTCGCGAGCACCAGCATCGCCCAGGCAGTCGGAGCCTGGCGAGCGGCATCGTTCGCGCGCCAGATGACCAACTACACGTCGCTGGATCCAAAGACGGAGCTGGGCCCCCCGCAGGCGGCGCGGGGCCCTCCAGGAGTGTTGTTGTGCCACCCCCGGGCGGCGCAGCGACCTCCAGGACGCCCACACCGGCGACCACCGCGCGCTCTTCCATGGTGTGTGCGTCGAGCAGCGTCACCACGCCGGTGACCCTGGGCACCACCGTGAGAAGAGCCATGTGCGTCATCCACAAGATGAAGGGGTTCAGCATGCTCGCCGAAGCGCTGGCGAAAATGGCACGCAGCCGCTGGGTCGTAACGGAGCTCCTTCTAACGTAGTTAGAAGTCGAAGCGCGCCGCGATCCACGCAGCTGTCACCGCCGCCCATGCCAGCGGAAGCTTTGGCGCGCGCACAGCTACTCCTCGACTTCCCTCCTGCTGCGGAGAAGCTCGACGAGTGGAGGGCCACCATCCGAAGCCTCGTCGCCGTCGCAAACAAAGACGATCCGCGACCGGCAGGGCCCTCGGGTCGGCGCTCCAGCGAGCCACCACATGCTGGCGCTGGGAGGACCGGGGGAGCTGCAGCCACGGTTCACTCTCCTCCTCCTCGCCAGCCGCCGCGGGCGTCGGCCCGTCGTGATGACGCTTGCGATAACATCTCCATAGCGTCGTCCGACCCGCGGATCCTCCGCGACCAGTGCCAGGTCCTTCGGGAACGAGCTCACGAAAATTAAGATCAAGATTACAAGTTTCATGGTTATCATTATTCTTTAAAGCATACGTGTCATCACAATAATCATCATAGATAGGAGGCATGCTTTCATCATAGTAAATTTGCTCATCAAAGCTTGGGGGACAAAAACTATCATCTTCATCAAACATAGCTTCCCCAAGCTTGTGGCTTTGCATATCATTAGCATCATGGATATTCAAGGAATTCATACTAACAACATTGCAATCATGCTCATCATTCAAATATTTAGTGCCAAATATTTTAATGCATTCTTCTTCTAACACTTTGGCACAATTTTCCTTTCCATCATACCCACGAAAGATATTAAAAAGACGAAGCGTTTGAGACAAACTTAACTCCATTTTTTTTGTAATTTTCTTTTATAAACTAACTAGTGCTAAAACAAGAAACAAAAAGATTCAATTGCAAGATCTAAAGATATACCTTCACATACCTAGCCTCCCCGGCAACGGCGCCAGAAAAGAGCTTGATGTCTACTACACAACCTTTCTTTTTGTAGACGTTGTTGGGCCTGCAAGTGCACAGGTTTGTAGGACAGTAGAAAATTTCCCTCAAGTGGATGACCTAAGGTTTATCAATCCGTGGGAGGCGAGGGATGAAGATGGTCTCTCTCAAACAACCCTGCAACCAAATAACAAAGAGTCTCTTGTGTCCCCAACACACCCAATACAATGGTAAATTGTATAGGTGCACTAGTTCGGCGAAGAGATGGTGATACAAGTGCAATATGGATGGTGGATAAAGGTATTTGTAATCTGAAAATATAAAAACAGCAAGGTAACTAATGGTGAGCGTAAACGGTATTGCAATGATAGGAAACAAGGCCTAGGGTTCATACTTTCGCTAGTGCAAGTTCTCTCAACAATAATAACATAGATAGATCATATAACAAGCCCTCAAGATGCAACAAAGAGTCAATCCAAAGCCACTAATAGCGGAGAACAAACGTAGATATTATGGTTGGGTACGAAACCACCTCAAAGTTATTCTTTCGGATCGATCTATAAAAGAGTTCGTACTAGAATAACACCTTAAGATACAAATCAACCAAAACCCTAATGTCACCTAGATACTCCATTGTCACCTCAAGTATCCATGGGCATGATTATACTATATGCATCACACAATCTCAGATTCATCCTACCAACATAAAAGTACTTCAAAGAGTGCCCCAAAGTTTCTACCGGAGAGTCAAGAACGTGTGCCAACCCCTATGCATAGGTTCATGGGCGGAACCCGCAAGTTGGTCACCAAAACATACATCAAGTGGAACATGATATCCCATTGTCACCATAGATAATCACGGCAAGACATACATCAAGTGTTCTCATAAAAGACTCAATCCGATAAGATAACTTCAAAGGGGAAACTCAATTCATCTCAAGAGAGTAGAGGGGGAGAAACATCATAAGATCCAACTACAATAGCAAACCTCGGTATACATCAAGATCGTGCCATAGATGGAACACGAGAGAGAACACGAGAGAGAGAGAGATCAAACACATAGCTACTGGTACATACCCTCAGCCCCGAGGGTGAACTACTCCCTCCTCGTCATGGATAGCGCCGGGATGATGAAGATGGCCGCCGCAGATGGATCCCCCGACAGAAAATCTGGAAAGGGGTCTGATTGGTTTTTCGTGGCTCGGAGGCTTGCGCGCGGAACTCCCGATCTATCTTCTGTTCGGAAGTTTTAGGGCACGAGGTATATATGGGTGAAAGGAGTACGTCGGTGGAGCTACGGGGCCCCACGAGGCGTGGGCGCGCCTGTGGGGTGGGCACACCCCCACCCTCGTGAGCACCTCCCGTATCTTCTGACGTGGGGTCCAAGTCCATCAGGATGGTTTCCTTCCAAAAATAACTTCTCCAGTTGATTTCGTTCCGTTTTGACTCCGTCTGATATTCCTTTTCCTCGAAACATTGAAATAGGCATAAAACAACAAATCTGGGCTGGGCCTCTGGTTAATAGGTTAGTCCCGAAAATAATATAAAAGCGGATAATAAAGCCCAATATTGCCTAAAACAGTAGATAAAGTAGCAATCAAAAATTATAGATACGTTGGAGACGTATCAAGCATCCCCAAGCTTAATTCCTGCTCGTCCTCGAGTAGGTAAATGATAAAAAAAGAATTTTGATGCGGAGTGATACTTTGGCATAATTTCAATATAAATCTTCTTACTTGTGATATGAATATTCAGATCCAAAAGATTTAAGGCAAAAGTTCATATTGACATAAAAATAATAATACTTCAAGCATACTAATCAAAGCAATTATGTCATCTCAAAGTAACATAGCCAAAGAAAGTTCATCCCTACAAAATCATATAGTTAGGCTATGCTTCATTTTCGTTACACAAAGATGTTCCCAACTTCTATACCCCCAATGACTAGCCAAGCAATTGTTTCATACTCAAATAATCTCAAACTCTTTAAACCTTTACGCAATACATGAGCGCGAGCCATGGGTATAGCACTATGGGTGGAATAGAAATATGATGATGGGATTGTGTGGAGAAGACAAAAAAGGAGAAAGTATCATATCAACGAGGATAATCAACGGGCTATGGAGATGCCCATCAATTGATGTCAACATGAGGAGTAGGGATATCCATGCAACGGATGCACTAGAGCTATAAGTATATGAAAGCTCTACAAAAGAAACTAAGTGGGTCTGCATCCAACTTGCTTGCTCACGAAGACCTAGGGCACTTTGAGGAAGCCCATCATTGGAATATACAAGCCAAGTTCTATAATGAAAAATTCCCACTAGTATATGAAAATTACAAAATGAGAGACTCTCTATTATGAAGATCTTAGTGCTACTTTGAAGCACAATATATGAGACTCACTACATTAAGAACAAGGTGCTACTTTGAAGCACAATATATGAGACTCACTACATGAAGAACAAGGTGCTACTTTGAAGCACAAGTGTGGTAAAAGGATAGTAGCATTGTCCCTTCTCTCTGTTTCTCTCATTTTTTTATTTTATTTGGGCCTTTTCTCTTTTTTTATGGCCTTTTTTTTCGTCCGGAGTCTCATCCCGACTTATGGGGAATCATAGTCTCCATCATCCTTTCCTCACTTGGGACAATGCTCTAATAATGATGATCATCACACTTTTATTTCTATTACAACTCAACAATTACAACTCGAAACTTAGAACAAAATATGACTCTATATGAATGCCTCCGTGATGTACCGGGATGGTGCAATGAATCAAGAGTGACATGTATGGAAAATAATGCATGGTGGCTTTGCCACAACTATGATGTCAACTACATGATCATGCAATGGCAATATGACAAAAGTAATGTATGTCATAATAATGATGATGGAAGTTGCATGGCAATATATCTCGGAATGGCTATGGAAATGCCATGATAGGTAGGTATGGTGACTATTTTGAGGAAGATATAAGGAGGTTTATGTGTGAAAGAGCGTATCGTATCACGGGGTTTGGATGCACAGGCGAAGTTTGCACCAACTCTCAAGGTGAGAAAGGGCAATGCACGGTACTGAAGAGGCTAGCAAAGGCGGAAAGGTGAGAGTGCGTATAATCCATGGACTCAACATTAGTCAAAAGAACTCATATACTTATTGCAAAAATTTAGAAGCCATAAAAAATCAAGTACTATGCGCAATGCTCCTAGGGGGATAGATTGGTAGGAAAAGACCATCGCTCGTCCCCGACCGCCACTCATAAGGATGCACAAGCCAGGTACACTTCATGTTTCAAATTTGGTACACAACTTTACCCATACGTGCATGATACGGGACTTGCAAACTTCAACACAAGTATTTCTCAAATTCACAATTATCAACTAGCACGACTTTGATATTATTACCTCCATATCTCAAAACAATTATTAAGCATTAAAT
The DNA here is from genome assembly GCA_021605145.1 of Aegilops bicornis. Lineage (NCBI taxonomy): Eukaryota > Viridiplantae > Streptophyta > Magnoliopsida > Poales > Poaceae > Aegilops > Aegilops bicornis. The sequence continues at coordinate 351,263,873 of CM038672.1, forward strand.
TTATCTTAGTATTCAATTCACTCAAAAGAAAGTTTCACATATCTTGAACACCAAGTATATTAACATTAAGCAAATTACCATGCTATTAACGACTGTCAAAATAATCTAAGTGAAGCATGAGAGATCAACTTTATTTAAAAGAAATCCACCACAGTGCTCTAAAAGATCTAAGTGGAGTACTAGAGCAAAAATTATCACGCTCAAAAGATATAAGTGAAGCACTATGAGCAAAACTATCAAGCTCAAAAGATATAAGTGAATCACATTGAGTAGTCGAATAATTATACAACTATGTGAAGACTCTCCCATTTAATAATTTCATATCTTGGTATTGTATCCAAACAGCAAGCAAAACAAAATAAAATGAAATTGCAAGGATAGCACAACTCATGTGAAGAAGCAAAAACTTAGGCTCAACAGATACTAACCGATAGTTGTTGAAGAAGAAAGGTGGGATGCCTACCGGGGCATCCCCAAGCTTAGATGCTTGAGACTTCTTGAAATATTATCTTGGGGTGCCTTGGGCATCCTCAATCTTGAACTTTTGTGTCTCCTTAATTCCTCTCATATCATGGTTTCTCTTTTTATCAAAAGCTTCATTCACAACAAACTCAACAAGAACTAGTGAGATAGGTTAGTATAAACCAATGCAAAACCTTATCATTTACTACTATAACAAATCACAAAAATTATTATTCAACATTGCATACTAAATTCCTCTGCATATTTAATACTCCTATCCTCAAATAGAATCATTAAGCAAGCAAACATATGCAAACAATGCAAACATAACAGCAATCTGTCAAAACAGTATAGTCTGTAAAGAATGCAAGATTCATCATACTTCCCTAACTCCAAAAATTATGAACTAAAATTACCACTGTAATAAATTTATCAGATCTCAGTATGTAAAAAGATTCAACATTATACCACTCTCTGACTTTTCTAAGGAATTTTTGCAACAGCGGTAAACTTTCTGTTTTCAAACAGCAACATGCATACTTGCAAAATAAGCATGACAAAGGCTATCCTTGACCTTTTTATTGAAACTAGAGATGAAAAACACTATTCTAAATAACAGCAAGCAAAGCTAAATAAAATAAAATGACGCTCCAAGAAAAACACATATCATGTGGTGAATAAAAATATAGCTCCAAGTAAAGTTACCGATGAACGAAGACGAAAGAGGGGATGCCATCCGGGGCATCCCCAAGCTTAGGCTCTTGGTTGTCCTTGGATATTACCTTGGGGTGCCTTGGTCATCCCCAATCTTAGCCTCTTGCCACTCCTTATTCCATAGTCCATTGAATCTTTACCCAAAACTTGAAAACTTCACAACACAAAACTTAACAGAAAACTCGTGAGCTCCGTTAGCGAAACAAAACAAAACACCACTTCATGGTACTGTAATGAACTCATTATTTATTTATAGTGGTGTTAAACCTACTTTATTCCAACTTCTCTATGGTTTATAAACTATTTTGCTAGCCATACATTCATCAAAATAAGCAAACAACACAATGAAAACAGAATCTGTCAAAAACAGAACAGTCTGTAGTAATCTGTAACTAACGAAGACTTCTGGAACTCCAAAAATTCTAAAATAACTTGGTGCACCTGAGGAATTTTTCTAGTAATAATCTGCAAAAAGAATCAACTAAATAGCACTCTCCAGTAAAAGGTTCTAACTAATCTCGTGAGTGCTAAAGTTTCTGTTTTTTACAGCATGATCATAAAGACTCCACCCAAGTCTTCCCAAAGGTTCTACTTGGCACAAACACTAATTAAAACATAAAACCACATCTAAAGATCTAGATGGATTATTTATTCCTAAACAGAACCAAAAGGTAAGAAACTAAAATAAAATTGGGTTGCCTCCCAACAAGCGCTATAGTTTAACGCCCCTAGCTAGGCATGATGATTTCAATGATGCTCACATAAAAGATAGGAATTGAAACATAAAGAGAGCATCATGAAGAATATGACTAACACATTTAAGTCTAACCCACTTCCTATGCATAGGGATTTTGTGAGCAAACAACTTATGGGAACAATAATCAACTAGCATAGGAAGGCAAAACAAGCATAACTTCAAGATTTTAAGCACATAGAGAGGAAACTTGATATTATTGCAATTCCTACAAGCATATATTCCTCCCTCATAATAATTTTCAGTAGCATCATGAATGAATTCAACAATATAACCAGAACCTAAAGCATTCTTTTCATGATCTACTAGCATAGAAATTTTATTACTCTCAACATAAGCAAAATTCTTCTTATGAATAATAGTGGGAGCAAGCTCAACAAAATAACTATCATATGATTGAAAATTAAGATCAAGATGACAAGTTTCATGGTTATCATTATTCTTTAAAGCATACGTGTCATCACAATAATCATCATAGATAGGAGGCATGCTTTCATCATAGTAAATTTTCTCATTAAAGCTTGGGGGACAAAAAATATCATCTTCATCAAACATAGCTTCCCCAAGCTTGTGGCTTTGCATATCATTAGCATCATGGATATTCAAGGAATTCATACTAACAACATTGCAATCATGCTCATCATTCAAATATTTAGTGCCAAATATTTTAATGCATTCTTCTTCTATCACTTTGGCACAATTTTCCTTTCCATCATACTCACGAAAGATATTAAAAAGACGAAGCATATGAGAGAAACTTAACTCCATTTTTTTTGTAATTTTCTTTTATAAACTAACTAGTGCTAAAACAAGAAACAAAAAGATTCAATTGCAAGATCTAAAGATATAACTTCACTTACCTAGCCTCCCCGGCAACGGCGCCAGAAAATAGCTTGATGTCTACTACACAACCTTCTTCTTGTAGATGTTGTTGGGCCTGCAAGTGCACAGGTTTGTAGGGCAGTAGCAAATTTCCCTCAAGTGGATGACCTAAGGTTTATCAATCCGTGGGAGGCATAGGATGAAGATGGTCTCTCTCAAACAACCCTGCAACCAAATAACAAAGAGTCTCTTGTGTCCCCAACATACCCAATACAATGGTAAATTGTATAGGTGCACTAGTTCGGCGAAGAGATGGTGATACAAGTGCAATATGGATGGTGGATAAAGGTATTTTTAATCTGAAAATATAAAAACAGCGAGGTAACTAATGGTAAACGTGAGCGTAAACGGTATTGCAATGATAGGAAACAAGGCCTAGGGTTCATACTTTCGCTAGTGCAAGTTCTCTCAACAATAATAACATAGATAGATCATATAACAAGCCCTCAACATGCAACAAAGAGTCACTCCAAAGCCACTAATAGCAGAGAACAAACGTAGATATTATGGTAGGGTACGAAACCACCTCAAAGTTATTCTTTCAGTTTGATCTATAAAAGAGTTTGTACTAGAATAACACCTTAAGATACAAATCAACCAAAATCCTAATGTCGCCTAGATACTCCATTGTCACCTCAAGTATCCGTGGGCATGATTATACGATATGCATCACAAAATCTCAAATTCATCCTACCAACATAAAAGTACTTCAAAGAGTGCCCCAAAGATTCTACCGGAGAGTCAAGAACGTGTGCCAACCCCTATGCATAGGTTCATGGGCGGAACCCACAAGTTGGTCACCAAAACATACATCAAGTGGCACATGATATCCCATTGTCACCACAGATAATCACGGCAAGACATACATCAAGTGTTCTCATAAAAGACTCAATCCGTTAAGATAACTTCAAAAGGGAAACTCAATTCATCACAAGAGAGTAGAGGGGGAGAAACATCATAAGATCCAACTACAATAGCAAAGCTCGGGATACATCAAGATCGTGCCATAGATGGAACACGAGTGAGAACACGGGAGAGAGATCAAACACATAGCTACTGGTACATACCCTCAGCCCCGAGGGTGAACTATTCCCTCCTCGTCATGGATAGCGCCGGGATGATGAAGATGGCCACCGGAGATGGATCCCCCCTCCGACAGAGTACCGGAAAGGGGTCCTGATTGGTTTTTCGTGGCTCTGGAGGCTTGCGGCGGCGGAACTCCCGATCTATCTTCTGTTCTGGAAGTTTTAGGGTACGTAGGTATATATGGGTGAAAGGAGTACGTCGGTGGAGCTACGGGGCCCCACGGTGGGGCGCGCCTGTGGGTGGGCGTGCCCCCACCCTCGTGAGCACCTCCGTATCTTCGATGTGGGGTCCAAGTCCATCGTGGGTTTCCTTCCAAAAATAACTTCTCCAGCTTGATTTCGTTCCGTTTGACTCCCTCGATATTCCTTTTCCTCGAAACACTGAAATAGGCATAAAACAGCAACTCTGGGCTGGGCCTCTGGTTAATAGGTTAGTCCCAAAAATAATATAAAAGTGGATAATAAAGCCCAATATTGCCTAAAATAGTATATGAAGTAGCATGGAGCAATAAAAAATTATAGATACGTTGGAGACGTATCACCCAACACTATCCAAGTTCATGGCGGCGTCACACTACGCCTACAACATGCTAAAGATGCCTGGGCCGTTGACCATCATCTCCGTCCCCTCCGACAAGAAGGACGTGCTGATCTGCGCAGACCAGCTCTACCGGGAAGCAGTTGCAGCGGCTGCCGTTAAGGCACCTGCTCCTGCTGCTGAAGCCCCGGGAGGGAAGAAGAAGCCCGGCAAGACCTCTCGCACCCACTCGGGCAAGCACACCTCCTTGTAGTGTTGTGCTACCGTCGAGGACGTGCCAGAGAGCTCTACCAACAAGAGCAAGAGACCCAGGGCCGAGCCACCGCAGACCAAGAAGGTGCCCGTCAAAGAGGATGGCACGGGAGGGTCCTTCACCATAGGCTCCACCCTCGACAGCAAATAGGAAGGCGCGCTCGTCACCTTCCTGCGGGCGAATGTCGACGTGTTTGCATGGCAAGCATCCGACATCCCCGGTGTTCCCAGGGAGGTGATTGAGCACCACCTAGCTGTCTGCCCTCACGCGCGGCCCGTCAAGCAGAAGGTCAGAAAGCAGGCTCTGGAGAGGCAGGAGTTCATCACAGAGGAGATCAGGAAGTTGGAAGCGGCAGGTTTGGTGAGAGGAGTGCTCCACCCGACGTGGTTGGCCGATTCATCTTCAAGTCCGCCGAGCGTGCCCTTTCCTTCTTCAAAATCTTGAAGAAGGCAGACCCAGTAGAGTGGACCCCAGAAGCCGAGGCAGCACTGCAGGATCTGAAGAAATACCTTTCCTCCATGCCAATACTGGTTGCGCCTAAACCACAAGAGTCGTTGTTGCTGTATCTGGCGGCGATGAATCAAGTGGTCAGCGCTGCACTGGTGGCACAGAGGGAGGTCGATGAGGACGCAGCAATGGCGGCAGAACCAGCGGATGGCAAGCCAAAGATTCCCCCGGCAGGGCCTGGTGCCGACGAGGCGCGGCCCCCGGCAGAGTTTGATGCCACCAAGGCAGTACCCGCGCAGTTGAGTGAGGTGGTGCCGAAGAAGAAGATGATGCAGCACCCGGTTTACTTTGTCAGCTCCCTCTTGCAGGGGGCTAGGTCGAGGTATTCCGGCGTGCAAAAATTTCTCTTTGGCCTCCTTATGGCCTCGAGGAAGCTGCATCACTACTTCCAAGCCCACGAAATCACTGTCGTCACCCGCCTCCCGTTGCGACGGATACTGCACAACCTAGACGCAACCAGAAGGATTGTGGAATGGTCCTTGGAGCTGTCAAGCTTCAGTTTAAGGTTTGGAAGTACCTCGACAATTAAGAGCAGAGTCTTAGCGGAGTTCATCGCAGAATGAATCTCGACACCTGATGAAGAAATCCAGGAGACCACTCTCCCCGGCAAGGAAGCAGACCGCGACTGGATCATGTACTTTGATGGGGCTATCTCACTGCAAGGCGCCGGTGCCGGTGTGCTGCTCGTCGCACCTACCAGAGAACACCTCAAGTACGTGATCCAAATGCACTTCCCCAGGGAGATGTCCACCAACAACACTACTGAGTACGAGGGATTGCTTGGCGGTCTCAGGATCGTGGCAGACCTCGGGGTTAAGAAGCTCATCGTCAGGGGTGACTCGCAGCTCATTGTCAGGCAGGTCAACAAGGATTATCAGAGCCCATTGATGGAACCTCACGTAGATGAGGTGAGGAAGCTGGAGGAACACTTTGACGGTATCCAGGCGGAGCATGTCCCCCAAGCGGAGAACGACATTGCCGATCACCTGTGAAAGCGTGCCGCATTCAAGCTACCTGTGGAACTAGGTACCTTTTTGCTCTGGTTAACTCAACCATCGGTCGAACCATCAGCGGGTAGAACAAGCGGAGGAAATCAGGTCCCAGCAAGTACTATCGTACCGAGCCCCCTGGGCTGCCGGCAAGGGTGCTGCCACGGACGCTGAGCCTGCCCAAGAGCAACTGGCTCCGGCGGGGTGTCAAGCCCTGGCCGTAGAGACAGCCGCTCCCATGGCGGAAGAGATGCCTTTGGTCCTTGCCGTCGAGCCCCAGGCTCCGGCATGGGCACAGCATACCGTCCAATTCCTCCAAACAGGGGTGTTTCCTGAGGAGCAGGAAGAAGCGGAGAAAGTAGCCCGTCGGTCCGCCCTGTACCAGTTCGTCGACGATGTCCCGTACCGGAGAAGGCCGAACGGTGTGAAACTCAAGTGCATCACCCAGGAGGAAGGACTGGAGCTGTTGGCGGAGATACATGGAGGCATATGTGGCTCCTACATAGGGTCGAGGGCCCTTGCCGGGAAGGCGTTCCGGCAAAGTTTCTTCTGGCCCACCGCCCTCCAGGATGCGACGGCACTAGTAACCAAGTGTGAAGCATGCCAGATCCATTCAAAGAAGCTTCATCAACCAGCTCAAGCTCTTCAAACAATCCCTCTCTTATGGCCATTCTCGGTCTAGGGGCTCGATTTACTCGGCCCTTTCCCCCACACTGTCAGGGGTATTGAGTACTTGTACATTGCAATCGACAAGTTCACAAAGTGGCCGGAGGTGGAAGCAGTGAGGAAGGTGACTGCTCAGTCAGCTGTCAAGTTCTTCAAAGGACTGGTCTGCCGTTTTGGTGTGCCAAACAGAGTCATCACCGACAACGGCACGCAGTTCACAAGCCACACCTTCATGCAGTACATCCAAGACCTCGGCAGCAAGGTCTGTTTTGCTTCCGTAGCACATCCACGGAGCGACGACCAAGCTGAGAGGGCAAATGATGAAGTGTTGCGAGGCCTGAGAACGAAGACCTTTGACAAGCTGCACAAGAGTGGAAGGCGCTGGATTGATGAGTTGCCGGCGGTTCTTTGGTCGATCAGGACGACGCCAAATCGAGCCACCGCCAGACACCTTTTGCCCTGGTATACGAGGCAGAAGTAGTTCTCCCCACGGAACTCATATACGGCCACCTCGAGTGCTCTCTTATGATGAGCTTGAGCAAGAGTCGTTGCGGTAAGATGACGCGGCACTCGTTGAGGAAGATCATCTACGGGCGGCTGTGAGAGCAGCATGCTACCAGCAAGCCTTGCGCTGCTACCATAGCCGCAAGGTTCATGCCCAAAGCTTTGAGGAAGGCGACCTTGTTCTTCAGTGCGTTCAGTCGGCCAAGAATTCCAACTAGTTGACGCCGAAGTGGGAAGGCCCTTATCGGGTAATACGAGTCAGCAGGCCAGGCGCAGTCCACCTGGAGACCGAGGATGCCGTCCCAGTGAGCAAATCCTGGAACATTGAGCATCTTCGCAAGTTTTACCCATAAGGCACAGCTTGCCGGGCCTCCCGGCAAGCCACCTTTTGTACAAGCTTTGCCCGCAAGGCATGTGGCCCTTCCTACAGAGCCAGGCGCAGACCCTGAGCATAAATAAATGAAGAGCTGGCGCCCTAAGTCATAGCATGCATGCTAGGTCAAGTCTCTTCCTTGGTTAGGGTTGATAGTGCTCAGCAGCACTAACCCCTAGCTTAGAGGTCGAGTGCACGTTTATCTGTTTCTCTTCTGTCCTCTTTGGGTTCGTAGGGCACATGAGCACTTCTGCTGAGCAACTTGGAAGAAAGAAAATGGACCGGCGTCCCGACCCCAGCAAACCAGAGTTGCCCGGGGCTGCAAGCACAAGGATCCAACCACGGCAAGATGAGAATGCCGGGGGCTGCAGATCCAGATAAGTCTTTTATCCTCTGTCATGCATTTCGGGGCCGGACTGGGGTATGTGAAACCTCGTTTTATCTCTAGGCTGTCGTGCTCCCCTTTTTCCTATACCTAAGGATTATTTCCTGGGTCCGGATTTGGTTGTAGCTGCGGCGGCAAGGAGGTAAAATGACGAGCCTAAAGCCCACCTCATCCCTGCCTCCGCCAAGAGCGCTGGAATGGTCGGGTGGAGTGGGGGGATGGCAAGGTCTGTTGCCGGGCGAAAAATGTTTATCTTAAACAATAAGGATTCACTCCTTGTCGCGGGATTTACCCACGTACGAAAAACCCGACAAACATCCCTTTTTCATTAAAAACATCCTATACAGGTACAGTTAGTGCGAGATGAAAAACATGAGCAAGGGGATTACAAGTTTTAAATTTAACAAAGGCCCGCAGGCTTACAGATTAGAAAAGAGATAAGGTCCCCGTGATCCCTTTCTTGTCCCTCTCCTCAGGAGGCAGGTCAAGGAGGCGAGAGGGCAAAAGGGCGCCTAGGCGAGCTACGAGCAGCAGAAAGCACCAAGAGAACACCTCGGTGGCGGCCCACAGGTGGGCCGATGATGATGGTGCTGGGAAAGGAGCTAGAAGACGAGGCGGCAGGACCGGCAATACGCGATGAAGGCGTCGGTGCCCGCATACTCTGAGTTGACGGCCTTGCCGCCCGCCCTCTTCCTCTTCTGCAGCCTCCCGACGCCAGCCGCCCAAGGAGACGGCCCCGAGAAGTTCAAGTAGCTGGCCCCACCCCCGGTAAAACCCTGCCGGAGGAGCGGCCAAGTGCAGATGCTGCTTCTGCCGCACCCGCCTAGGCGCGGGGCGTCCGACGCCTAGTCGGACTCGTCCCTGTTGTCCTCCTCGTCACTTTCGCTCGAGGAAGAGCTTCCATCGTCGGAATATCCATCAGAGGAGCTCTCCACGCAGCATTTCAGGCGAGTTCCAAACTCTCTGAAGACCTTGACGGAGAGCAGGCCGTCCTCCATTAATTTGAAGTAGAGGATGAGCCCCGCCGTTAGGCTGTGGATGCGAGCAAACGTCTTCCGTCCATGGCGGAGGTACACGACCCGAGGAGCCGGAAAGTCGACGTTGACCCGCGTGCTCCCGTTCCCACATGAGGGTCTGGGGCGGGTCACGCTCCATCACCCGAGTAAATGGGGAAGGGAGACGAGGAAGACGACGCGGAGACCGGCGCAGCCTGATGAAGAACTCACAAGGCTGGTCTTCAACGTGGCCCTCCATCAGGAAGGGCATCATTGGCGGGGGCAAGGCCGGCATGCCGCCCTGTCTTCCTCTTCCCCGAGCGCTACGGCCTCTGCCCCGGCCTCGCCTCCTCCCCCTTCCCCTCGTGGCTAGCTCCACCACCGCAGGCTCAGGAAGAGGAGGGACACTTTGTCGAGCGGCGACCCTCGCTGCCACCGTCAAAGGACCAGGATTCCCTTTCTCCATGGCGAGTGAAAGGAAGAAGCAGAAGCAATAGGAGATAGATGAGAGAAGAGTGCGGGACGCCATCCCCCTCCCCCCTCCTTATAAAGGAACGGGGTCGAGGCTCGGCCACCCCGTTCGGCCAATCCAGCCACCAGAGGCGCGCGAAATCGGGACCGACCCGCTGCCCCAACCATCGACGACCCAGTTTCCCGCCCCTGCCGCTTCCTACCCCAAGTGCATGGGGGACGCATGGCGGACGTGCAGAACCGAGGGGACGGGCGAAGCGACATCTCCCCACCCCGTGATCGTGGGGAGTGGACGCCTTGAAGACCGCGCCCCGGCTCCATTCAGTAAATGAGCCGCGCCTCCACACCTCCCTCTTTTTACGGGGAAGGCCCGGGCCGCCTCTTTACTGCAATGTGACGCATGCCTGTGAAAACTGCCCCATGCATGCCACCCACGTCATGCACACCCGTCCACGCAGCGCCGCGAGCACGGGTCGTGGGAACCGAAGCGCGCAAAGAGTCTTACCACGGTAAAAACAACCACCGGCCCGCGCACCGTTTTGGGCCTGGCTCAACAATGTGTCGCGCTTATGTGTGGCCCAGGCCCGGGGGCTCCTGTCGGTGTACAAAAATAGGGGCACGCTTTTGTACCCCTTTACCTGTGCACGGGCAGTCGGAGCCGCGCCCACGACCGCACCACGCAGAGCAGGGGAGGTGAGCCAAGGTAAGACCGAAGCCCAAGACAATCAAAGCAACGCCAAGGCCAAGACCACAAAGAGCAGAGGGACAAAGCAGGTTCCCCCTGCAAGACCCTTGCCGGGCGGCCTTAACGGCCCCGGCAAGACCCTTGTCGAGACAGCTCGCCCCACACCAACAGAGCGAGCCACCCTTGAGCCCACGGCCCCCAACACCGTCATCAACATGGGGCCAGGGCTCGGGAAGGAACCTCTGTGGTGGCATGCAGATCTTTGTGAAGACATATTCAAGATCAGACGAGGATTAGAAGACGATGATCCTCGGCAAGGATCCACCAGACCCCCGGCAAGATCCTTGCCAGGGACGACAACACGCCACGGCAAGGCCCTCGCCAAAGACGCCAGCGGGGCCACCGCCAGGCCCGCGCCAACCAAGCTTCCACCATTCACATGCGGCTGCCAGCCCAACCAGCTGGGCGGGCACCTGCGTGGCAACATGCAGCTCCCAGGCCAACTCATCGAGCGCCTGCGTGGCGGCATGCAGATCTTCGTGAAGGCTCCACCACCGCGCCACCTCAGCTGCCTGGCTGCCTACATGGCACCATGCACCTCACTGGCCAGGGCATGTGTCAAGGCGAGGAGGAGCGGCGTTGGATGGGACAGGCCTCGCCCCCGTCCATAATAAAGCAAGGGGACACCTACACTACGCGTTAAATGCGTCTTGTCTTGTAGTACAAGCGATAAGCTCAGAGCATTGTACGCCTTTCCACTCCTGTGTGTCACTGTGGCAGCCCCTTCCAACTATAAAAGGAGGCCCATGGCATCTTGGAGAGGATTCGGCTCTTCAACCACGACCTTGACCACAGCTAGTTCGAGAGCTCAAGAACTCTCAGGAATACACCCATCAAAGCAGGACTAGGGTTTTACGCATCCTCGTGGCCTGAACCTGGGTAAACGTTCCTTGTGCTGTCTACTAGCCCTACTCTCCTCGCAACTCTGCGCCCCGGCAACCGTAGTAGGGATTCTTGTGATCCCATAGGTGTCGCTCCACACCGGCACTCTGCGATTGTTACTGCCGGGTTATCCGGATGTGTACATGAGACTGGGTGAAGCCCAAAGCTAGCATTCTTGAGGGAATATTCGGTCGGTGGATAAAAAATACTCTTTGCACTCACTCTGTTGTGAACCCCCAGAAGTTATACACACTGTGATTTTTACATCACAATTCAGCCATGTCTACTAATGCATGCACATCTAGGGAAAGGAACCCTTAGCGGAACTATTCTCCCTGGAAGATGTTTCTTACAATCTCAATGTAATATAACATAACTAGCCGGATACAACTTGTCTGTTCAAGCAACTATGACCCCTACGCCTAGTTTTCCAAGCATACCCCGGTCTATTCGGCCGCGAGGGTATTCGGAAACACTTCGCACCATCGAGTCTGGAGGTTGAAGCGAAAAGGTCTTCCATGACAAATGTTATACAATTCAGCTAGAATTACATAGGGCAAGGAAAGTATATAGTCACTGGGACTCAAACACTTCCTTCTCTATACCGTCCAACAGGCGGTCTAACTTACAATCATGTTGGGAATATTTGGCGGCCACCTCTACTTGGTCATACATTAAACTAACGGGAATTTCTTCCCCATTTGATCCTAGCGGTCCGACCCGAGCCATGTGATTAGGGTCAAGCTTGGTATACCGAGTTTTCACCATGGCCCAAGCTTCTCGGGCACCCTCTCGACATGCCGATATCTTCCATAATCAGATACGCCGCCGCGCTCCTTTGAACAGCTCTACAAGCTCCTCCACACTTCCTGGAGGGGAGGCGGATGGCCATAAGGCCTTGGCAACACTCCGCATGGCCATCCCAGCATGCTCGTGCCCCTGCGACAGTCTTTGCAGCAGACCACCAGCTGATCCAGACACCTCCTCTTCAGGACGACCCGTCAATATACCTGCAATCATAATTATATCAGTTCTATGTATCTCCGAACTACTTTAACAATAGTTCAGACACATACTGAATATGCTGCCCCGCAGATTCTTGTTCTCCTTCACGAAATCGGCTAGCTGGGTCCGCACATCCTTCAAATCTTCGCCTAGCTGGGTTTTGCAATCCTGGAGCTGGTTTTTCTCAACAATGGCATGTTTAGCACATGTTCGCATTCATCATGTAGCCTCTTGGCTTCTTGTTCATTCGCTTGCGTGACTTCCAGTGCCTCTTTGAGTTCCTCTGACAATCATGTCATGATATAGGCAGGACTGTTAGCATTAATGGCATATGATTATATTTTCTTGATGGAGGGGAAAATTACCTTGCGACACCTTTTTGGACTTTTCCAGTTCGGCGGTAGCAGCATTTAGATGCGCCCGACATTGTTCCAGCTCTTGGGTCAGCAGGTTGTTCTTCTTTGTAAGAACCTGGTCATACAATGGTCCTTAAATCAGTTGTACCAACTGCTTTCAGTCCCGGGGGCTACGGGTATTAGGCTATCCTTTTTTGACAAAGAAAACTTACCTGCACATTTGTCTGATATTGCCTTGTGGCTTTTCTAAACCCGTCTCGAGCAGCTCGGATGTATGTGTCGCCCGAGCTAAAGGCATTAAATGCCTCGTCCGAGAACTTCGGGTCTCGTAAAGCAGCTCTGCAGCGCCGATGATTCAAGGCGCTCTCTACTTCCGAGTTGGTAACAGACATATTGTCCGAACCCAGGGCAGTCCGGCTTTGTTCCTACATCGGCTCCCGTCTCCCCGACTGGGTCTAAATCTTGGTCGTGGGGAGCCCAGACGGCCGGACCCCCGGACACAGTTCGGCGAACTGATAACCCACAAGTATAGGGGATCGCAATAGTTTTCGAGGGTAGACTATTCAACCCAAATTTATTGATTCGACACAAGGGGAGCCAAAGAATATTCTCAAGTATTAGCAGCTGACTTGTCAATTCAACCACACCTAGAAACTTAGTATCTGCAGCAAGGTGTTTAGTAGCAAAGTAATATAATAGTGGTGGTAACGGTAACAAAAGAGTAACGCGAGAAATAGTAAATATTTTTGGTATTTTGTAGTGAGTGTAACAATAGCAATGAGAAAGTAAATAAGCGAGAACCAGTATATGGAAAGCTCGTAAGCACCAGATCAGTGATGGATAATTATGCCGGATGCGGTTCGTCATGTAACAGTCATAACATAGGGTGACACAGAACTAGCTCCAATTCATCAATGTAATGTAGGCATGTATTCCGAATATAGTCATACGTGCTTATGGAAAAGAACTTGCATGACATCTTTTGTCCTACCCTCCCGTGGCAGCGGGTCCTATTGGAAACTAAGGGATATTAAGGCCTCCTTTTAATAGAGAACCGAACAAAGCATTAGCACATAGTGAATACATGAACTCCTCAAACTATGGTCATCACCTAGAAGTATCCCGATTATTGTCACTTCGGGGTTGTCGGATGATAACACATAATAGGTGACTATAGACTTGCAAGATAGGATCAAGAACACACATATATTCATGAAAACATAATAGGTTCAGATCTGAATTCATGGCAATCGGGCCCTAGTGACAAGCATTAAGCATAGCAAAGTCATAGCAACATCAATCTCATAACATTGTGGATACTAGGGATCAAACCCTAACAAAACTAACTCGATTACATGATAAATCTCATCCAACCCATCACCGTCCAGCAAGCCTACGATGGAATTACTCACGCACGATGGTGAGCATCATGAAATTAGTGATGGAGGATGGTTGATGATGACGAAGGCGACGAATCCGCCTCTCTGGAGCCCCGAAAGGACTCCAGATCAGCCCTCCCGAGAGAGATTAGGGCTTGGCGGCGGCTCCATATCGTAAAACGCGATGATTTCTTCTCTCTGATTTTTCTCTCCCCGAAAGCTAATAAATAGAGTTGGAGTTGGCATCGGAGGGTCTCCAGGGGCCCACGAGGTAGGGGGGCGCGCCCAGGAGGGGGGGGGGGCGCCCCCACCCTCGTGGACAGGGTGTGGGCCCCCAGGTGTTAATCTTTGGCGAGGGTGTTTATTATTTATTCTAAGATATTACGTGGAGTTTAATGTAATTCCGAGAACTTTTGTTTTACGCATAAAACAACACCATGGCAATTCTATCGAAAATAAAGATCAGTCCAAAACAAGGGCAAAAGTGTTTGGAAAAGTAGATACTGACAGACGTATCAACTCCCCCAAGCTTAAACCCTTGCTTGTCCTCAAGCAATTCAGTTGACATACTGAAAGAGAAAAAGAAAAACTTTTACAAACTCTGTTTACTCTTGTTGTTGTACCTATGTCAAGCCAGCATTCAGGTTTTTAGCATGTATCATAACTAACCACATTTGCAATAATTCTCAGGTCTCATGTTTACTCATATCAATAACATAATCAGCTAGCAAGCCATAATAATGAATCTCGGATGACAACACTTTCTCAAAACAATCGTAATACGATATAACAAGATGGTATCTCGCTAGCCCTTTCTGAGACCGCAAACATAAATGCAGAGCACCTTCAATGATCAAGGACTGACTAGACATTGTAATTCATGGTAAAAGAGATCCAATCATAGTCATACCCGATATAAATTAATAGTAATGAATGCAAATGACAGTTGTGCTCTCCAGCTAGTGCTTTTAATAAGAGGGTGATGACTCAACATGAAAGTAAATAGATAGGCCCTTCGCAGAGGGAAGCAGGGATTTGTAGAGGTGCCAGAGCTCGGTTTTGAAATAGAGATAAATTATATTTTGAGCGGCATACTTTCATGGTCAACATAACAACTAAGAGATGACAATATCTTCCATGC
This sequence comes from Aegilops bicornis, assembly GCA_021605145.1. Taxonomy (NCBI): domain Eukaryota; kingdom Viridiplantae; phylum Streptophyta; class Magnoliopsida; order Poales; family Poaceae; genus Aegilops; species Aegilops bicornis. Next base: position 351,278,959 of record CM038672.1, read on the forward strand.
TAAACAAATTATAGGCTGTTCCCAAACAGAATGGTAAAGTTTATACCCCCCTCCTCCACAAGCATCAATCCATGGCTTGCTCGAAACAACGAGTGCCTCCAACATTACGGGTCCCTGGGGGAGTTATGTTTGCAATTATTTTGATTTAGTTTGCATAAAGCATGGGACTGGGCATCCCGGTGACCAGCCATTTTCTCGTGAGTGAGGAGCGGAGTCCACTCCTCTTGAGAATAACCTGCCTAACATGGAAGATAAGGGCAGCACTAGTTGATATATGAGCTATTCGAGCATGCAAAACAGAATGTTTATTTGAAGGTTTAGAGTTTGGCACATACAAATTTACTTGGAACGGCAGGTAGATACCACATATAGGAAGGTATAGTGGACTCATCTGGAATAACTTTGGGGTTTAAGGGATTAGATGCACAAGAAGTATTCCCGCTTAGTACAAGTGAAGGCTAGCAAAAGACCGGAAGCGACCAACTAGAGAGGCGACAACAGTCATGAACATGCATTAAAATTAATAAACATTGAATACAAGCATGAGTAGGATATAATCCACCATGAACATAAATATCGTGAAGGCTATGTTGATTTGTTTCAACTACATGCGTAAACATGTGCCAAGTCAAGTCACTTAAATCATTCAAAGGAGGATACCACCCCATCATACCACAACACAATCATTTTAATAGCATGTTGGCACGCAAGGTAAAGCATTATAACTCATAGCTAATCAAGAATGGCACAAGCAACTATGATCTCTAATTGTCATTGCAAACATGTTTATTCATAATAAGCCGAATCAAGAACGATGGACTCGCCATATTTACAAAAAAAAGAGGTCGAGTTCATACCAGCTTTTCCCATCTCAGTCAGTCCATCATATATCATCATAATTGCCTTTCACTTGCACGACCGAATGATGTGAATAATAATAAGAGTGCACGTGCATTGGACTAAGCTGGAATCTGCGAGCATTCAATAAACAGGAGAAGACAAGGCAATATGGGCTCTTGGTTAAATCAACAATGATGCATATAAGAGCTACTTCAACAATTTAATCATGGTCTTCTTCTACCGACCCCCAAAGAAAAGAAAACAAATAAAAACTATTTACACGGGAAAGCTCCCAACAAGCAAAAGAAGAACGGGAAATATTTTTGGGTTTTCTTTTTAATTAATACTACTACAGCAGGAAAAATAAACTACTACTAATTTTTCTGGTTTTTCTTAAGGTTTATTAAACACACAAGAAGAAAGCATGAAAGAGAAAATAACCTAGCATGGATATTACAGTGAAAGAGTATGAGCACCGACATCTAGCAATGAGTGTGTGTGAACATAAATGTAATGTCGGTGAAATACGATTCCCCAAGCTTAGGCTTTTGGCCTAAGTTGGTCTATTGCCAGGGATAGCCTGGCGGATACCCGTAGGTGTAGCTGGGGTCATACTGCGAGGAAGAATAGCTGGGATCATATTGCGATGAAGAGGACTCTGACTGCCACTGGCTGGCAACCGCCTCAGGATCCCAAGAACAAACAGACTGTCGTGGAGGCTCATCTTGTGGTTCCGGTTCCGGGGCTGGTGCATGATTCCGATAGGCGTGAACAGCCGCCCATGGAACAATCTAAGGACCTCTGGACAAGTTAAGCAATGAGGGGGCAGGCAAAGTAATAGTCTCACGGTGATGTTTATCAAAGTACAATTTATATTTGAGCTCCCCTTCGCGACTCTGAACAAGAAAATCATGCGCTAGCATACTCTTATAATCTAAATAAGCACGGGGCAACGTTGTTTCTTTTTTCTCCTCATGCCTAATAGGTATTTCAAAATATTCAGCTAGGCGTGAAGCATAAATGCCTCCAAAGATGGGGCCCTTAGTACGGTTCAGACTTAATCCTCTAGCAACCATTCCACCCATACTAACAGAGTTATTGCGGTATAAACCATGGAACAAAATAATAATATCAGGAACACTAAGGTTTCCACAGTTCCCGCGACCAATCAAGCAACGACTAGCAAATAAGGCAAAGTAGCGCAAAATAGGAAAATGTATGCTAGTAATTCTTGCATCAGAAACCTTCCTGGTTTCTCCCACAGTGGTAGTGTTAATAAAAGCTTCCACTTCATTATGGTGTGGTTCATCTAAGGTGTCCTCAAAGGGTATTTTGCAAACCTCGCAAAATTCAGCTAATGTCATCTCCTTAACAATGTCATATAAATGAAACTCTACTGTTGGAGGTGATTTCTTAGGGAAAAAGTAGAAGTTTTGCACAAAAGTATTTGTGAGTAAGAGATCTTGATAGCGTTGGTTCTTTGAGGAAGTCGGTGAAATTTGGCGTTCTCAATTAATAGATAGAAATCCTCATAAATCCTGTCCCTCCTCAAGAAGTCATCGGAAGGACATTCACACGGCCGGACCTCCGCGGTGCGAGGCAAATTAAATTTGGGCTTCTGCTCTTCTTCCTTTTGTTTTTCCTTCGAGCTTCGGCTCGACGAGCCTCTCAAAAGTCTCTTCATTATTTATGAAATAATCTGAAATTTTTAGTAACTTCAAACAAAAGTGAACCAACTTCAATAAAATTGATAGCAACTACTCCTACAAGTGCCTAGAGCCTATATCAAGCATTAGAACTACTTGGAACCATATAAATTTGACATGCAAGCTCAAGAACATGGTCACCTATGCAGCACAAATTTGCAAAGAATAAAGCACTAGAACAAAAACTAATTGGACCAATGGAGGAGTCACATACCAAGGAACAATCTCCCCAAGCTGTTTTATGAGAGGTGCTTTGAGCAAGGAGATCGAAAATCACAGCAAAAGTGGCTGGAACACGAGCTTGAGTTGGTTTTTCGGGTTTGTGCGAGGCAGAGGAAGAAGATGGGTGCAGGGATAAGTGGAGGAGGGCCACCGTGGGCCCACGAGGCAGGGGGCGCGCCCTCCACCCTCGTGGGCTGTGTGGCAGCTCCCATGTAATTTTTGCACTAAAAATCCTCAAATATTCCCGAAAAAATCATATTAAATTGGCATGGCATTCTGAGGACTTTTTATTTTTGGGATATTTTTATATTGCACGAATAAGTCGGGAGACAGACAGAAAAATACTATTTTACTTTATTTCTACTAAATAACAAAAAATATAAAGAGGGTACAGAAGGTTGTGCTTCTAGTTTCATCCATCTCATGCTCATCAAAAGGAATCCACTAACAAGGTTGATCAGGTCTTGTTAACAAACTCATTCTGACTTACATGGAACCGGAGAAATTTCGAATAACACTATGTTACCTCAACGGTGATATGGACATCCCCAATAATAAGTATATCATATTTCTTCTTGACAGTAGGGAGAGGAAATTCGAAACCTCCAAATATAATCGATGGAATTTTTCCAATAGAGTTGATACTATGAACTTGAGGTTGTTTCCTCGGAAAGTGTACCGTATGCTCATTACCATTAACATGAAAAGTGACATTGCCTTTGTTGCAATCAATAACAGCTCCTGCAGTATTAAGGAAAGGTCTTCCAAGAATAATAGACATACTATCGTCCTCGGGAATATCAAGAATAACAAAGTCCGTTAAAATAGTAACGTTTGCAACCACAACAGGCACATCCTCACAAATACCGACAGGTATAGCAGTTGATTTATCAGCCATTTGCAAAGATATTTCAGTAGGTGTCAACTTATTCAAGTCAAGTCTACGATATAAAGAGAGAGGCATAACACAAAAATCGGCTCCAAGATCACATAAAGCAGTTTTAACATAATTTCTCTTAATGTAGCATGGTATAGTAGGTACTCCTGGATCTCCAAGTTTCTTTGGAATACCCTTAAAAGTATAATTAGCAAGCATGGTGGAAATTTCAGCTTCCCTTATCTTTCTTTTATTGGTAACAATATCTTTCATATATTTAGCATAAGGATTCATTTTGAGAATATCAGTCAACCGCATACGCAATAAGATGGGTCTAATCATTTCAGCAAAGCGCTCAGAATCCTCATCATCCTTTTTCTTGGATGGTTTGGGAGGAAAGGGCATGGGTTTCTGAACCCATGGTTCCCTTTCTTTACCATGTTTCCTAGCAACGAAGTCTCTTTTATCAAACGTTGATTCTTTGATTGTGGGTTATCAAGATCAACAGCAGGTTCAACTTCTACATCATTATCATTACTAGGTTGAGCATCATCATGAACATCATCATTAACATTTTCACTAGGTTCATGTTCATTACCAGATTGTGTTTCAGCATCAGACATAGAGATATCATTTGGATTATCAGGTGATTCAGCAATAGGTTCACTAGAAGTTTGCAAAGTCCTATCATTTTTATTTTTCTTCCTTTTAGAAGAACTAGGCATATCAATATTATTTCTCTGAGAATCTTGCTCGATTCTCTTAGGGTGGCCTTCAGGATACAAAGGTTCCTGAGTCATTCTACCAGTTCTAGTAGCCACTCTAACAGCATAATCATTTTTCTTACTATTCATTTCTTCAAGCACTTCTTTCTGAGCTTTAAGTACTTGGTCTACTTGAGTGGTAACCATAGAAGCATGTTTGCTAACAAGTTTAAGTTCACCTCTAATATTAGCCATATAATTACCCAAGCGTTTAATCATAAAGATATTCTGTTTTAATTGTCTACCAAAATAAGCATTAAAGTCATCTTGCTTAAACATAAAGTTATCAAACTCATCCAAGCACTGACTAGCAATTTTAGTAGGGGGGACTTCAGCTTTATCATATCTATCATATCGGGATTAGGAGGTTCTTTAGTGAATAAATAATTGAGATAATACACTTATTCAACAGGCGGTAGATTAAGACCATGTATTTCTTCAATAGGAGGTAAATTCTTAATATCTTCAGCTTTAAAACCTTTTTCTTTCATAGATTTCTTTGCCTCTTGCATATCTTCAGGACTGAGAAATAAAACACCTCTCTTCTTTGGAGTTGGCTTAGGAATGGGCTCAGTAATTGGGGCAGGAGCTGGCTCGGGAGTTGGCTCAGGAGGTGCCCAATTATTTTCATTTTTCAACATATTACTCAATAAATTTTCAGCTTCATTCGGTGTTCTTTCCCTGAAAAGAGAACCAGCACAACTATCTAGGTAATCTCTGGAAGCATCGGTTAGTCCATTATAAAAGATATCAAGTATTTCAGGTTTCTTAAGAGGATGATCAGGCAAAGCATTAAGTAACTTGAGAAGCCTCCCCCAAGCTTGTGGATGACTCTCTTCTTCAATTTGCACGAAGTTGTATATTTCCCTCAAAGCAGCTTGTTTCTTATGAGCAGGGAAATATTTAGCAGAGAAGTAATAAATCATATCCTGGGGACTACGCACAACCAGGATCAAGAGAATTAAACCATATCTTAGCATCACCCTTTAATGAGAACGGAAATATTTTGAGTATATAAAAGTAGCGCGATCTCTCATCATTAGTAAACAGGGCAGCTATATCATTTAGCTTAGTAAGATGTGCCACCAGATTCATAGCCATAAAAAGGATCAGATTCAACCAAAGTAATTATATCAGGATCAACAGAGAATACATAATCCTTATCAGGAACACAGATAGGTGAAGTAGCAAAAGCAGGGTTAGGTTTCATCCTATCTCTAAGAGATTCTTTACCCCCTTTAACTAGCAGCCTCTTAAGTTCATATCTATCCTGGCAGGCAAAAATAGCTGCAGAAGATTCCACATCAAAAAGATAACCCTCAGGAATAGCAGGCATATTTTCATCATCACTTTCATCATTGTATTCAGTTTCAATAATTTCTCTTTCTTTAGACCTAGAAATTTGTTCATCTAGAAATTCACCAAGGGGCACAGTAGTATCAAGCATAGAAGTAGTTTCATCATAAGTATCATGCATAGCAGAAGTGGCATCATCAATAACATGCGACATGTCGCAACGAATAGCAGAAGCAGGTTTAGGTGTCGCTAGCTTACTCATAACAGAAGGTGAATCAAGTGCAGAGCTAGATGGCAGTTCCTTACCTCCCCTCGTAGTTGAGGGATAAATTGTTGTCTTAGCGTCTTTCAAGTTCTTCATAGTGTCCAGCAGATATAAATCCCAAGTGACTCAAAGAATAGAGCAATGCTCCCAAGAACGGCGCGGAAAAAGGTCTTGATAACCCACAAGTATAGGGGATCGCAACAGTTTTTGAGGGTAGAGTATTCAACCCAAATTTATTGATTCGACACAAGGGGAGCCAAATAATATTCTCAAGTATTAGCAGCTGAGTTGTGAATTCAACCACACCTGGAAACTTAGTATCTGCAACAAAGTGTTTAGTAGCAAAGTAATATGATAGTGGTGGTAACGGTAACAAAAGAGTAATGCGAGCAATAGTAAATATTTTTGGTATTTTGTAGTGAGTGTAACAATAGCAACGAGAAAGTAAATAAGCGAGAACCAGTATATGGAAAGCTCGTAGGCACAGGAACAGTGATGGATAATTATGCCGGATGCGGTTCGTCATGGAACAGTCATAACATAGGGTGACACAGAACTAGCTCCAATTCATCAATGTAATGTAGGCATGTATTCTGAATATAGTCATACATGCTTATGGAAAAGAACTTGCATGACATCTTTTGTCCTACCCTCCCGTGGCAGCGGGGTCCTATTGGAAACTAAGGGATATTAAGGCCTCCTTTTAATAGATAACCGGAACAAAGCATTAGCACATAGTGAATGCATGAACTCCTCAAACTATGGTCATCACCGAGAAGTATCCCGATTATTGTCACTTCGGGGTTGTCGGATCATAACACATAATAGGTGACTATAGACTTGCAAGATAGGATCAAGAACACACATATATTCATGAAAACATAATAGGTTCAGATCTGAATTCATGGCACTCGGGCCCTAGTGACAAGCATTAAGCATAGCAAAGTCATAGCAACGTCAATCTCAGAACATAGTGGATACTAGGGATCAATTCCTAACAAAACTAACTCGATTACATGATAAATCTCATCCAACCCATCACCGTCCAGCAAGCCTACGATGGAATTACTCACACACGGGGGTGAGCATCATGAAATTGGTGATGGAGGATGGTTGATGATGACGACGGTGACGAATCCCCATCTCCGGAGCCCCGAACGGACTCCAGATCAGCCCTCCCGAGAGGGATTAGGGCTTGGCGGCGGCTCCGTATCGTAAAACGCGATGATTTCTTCTCTCTGATTTTTTTCTCCTTGAAAGCCTATAAATAGAGTTGGAGTTGGCGTCGGAGGGTCTCCAGGGGGCCCACGAGGTGGGGGCGTGCCTAGGAGGGGGGCGCGCCCCCCACCCTCGTGGACAGGGTGTGGGCTTCCTGGTCTTCATCTTTGGCGAGGATTTTTTATTATTTATTCTAAGATATTCCGTGTAGTTTCAGGTCATTCCGAGAACTTTTGTTTTCTGCACATAAAACAACACCATGGCAATTCTGCTGAAAATAGCGTCAGTCCGGGTTAGTTCCATTCAAATCATACAAGTTAGAGCCCAAAACAACGGCAAAAGTGTTTGGAAAAGTAGATACGACGGAGACGTATCATGAACCTTTTTCCTGTAATCAAATAGGCGCATAGGTCACAGTTGGACACGGCCACTGAAAAATATATTTATCCGTACCTCCTCGACGAGGGCCCGGCGGTGCCTTCACCGGTCCTCCTCTTCAAAGGCCTGCCCGGCGCAGGAACCGATTTCCTCAGTATCGCCAAACGTCTCCCCTGTAGAACGTGCGACAATGCGGTGGGTGAGGCAGAGTACAAGCACCCTTTCAAAGGAGGTGTTTCTTGATTGCTTACCTATGAAGCAGGAAGAAGACCGGGGTAGTCGGCGATAATGGCCACTTATGCGCCATCATAGCTTGTATGGTAAAACACCCCCTCCGCGAGAACCACAAATATATCCGGATCCTCTTTTAACCCGGGATAAAGCTCCCAGTCGTGGTCCTCCGGCTGTGGGGCGGGACTATGAAATCCCTCGGTGACCTTTCGCCAGTGCTGTCATAAGTAAACAAACTAGAAAAAGGCAATTTGGAGATGGAAGGAGTAAAAACAGAGGGGTCGGGCTTTACCCAACTGGGAGGGTTATACATAGAGTAATCTTCTTTGAGTTTGATGCGAAGAAATTCCTTTTCCTCCCCTTTGAACAGTTCGGCTAATATCTTAGCCAAAGCGGTAGGGGTATCCGGACCTTTCCGGCTGCAGCGAGAGGCGTCGTCCTCCCCATTGTAGTGCCACATTGGAAGCCCTCTGTATTGGAGCGGTTGAACCCCTCACGCTATGGAGATCACCATAACCTCGATTACTGTGAGTCCAGACTGAGTGAGCTCTTTTATCTTGCTCATCAGCTGACGAACCTCCACACCATCTTCCTCTTCAAGACTCCGGGGACGCCAACTGTGGTGTTTCTTCAGCGGGACGCGCGCAAATTCAGGAAGACCCTTTCAAACCGGGTCGGGAAGCGCGACGTCCTCTATATAAAACCAATAGAGCACTTCTCCCACCAACTTCTCTTAGGATTGGAGTGGGAGGAGGAGCTGGGAATGCTAGCCATGATGGAATGGTTTCTCCTCGCAGTCTCTGGGGATTTTCTCGAAGCAGTGTAGCCTGGATCTAAGATCTAGTATCTTTAAATAGGCGCTCTGCCTTGCATGGACGGGGTGTAATTCGCAAAAATACCATGACTCCCCGCATTTGCTCGACACGTGGAAGACGAAGTTATTCGCGCACAGAAGCCGAGGGGAGAGATATTGGATCAATGGCCGAATATATTACTTGGAGAAGGAACCTGCCTTGCAATGTTGAAGACAATATAAGTGCTGAGCACCTCTCTATTGAAGACTAGTTATGGGGCTCCTGAGGGAGTCCTGGACTAAGGGGTCCTCAGGCGTCCGGTCTGTTATCCATGGGCCGGACAGATTTGCTGTGAAGACATGAAGGCCAAAGACTGCACCATGTCCGGATTGGACTCTACTTGGCGTGGAGGGCAAGCTTGGCGACTGACTATGAAGATTCCTTCTTATGTAACCGACTCCATGTAAACCCTAGATCCCTCAGGCGTCTATATAAACCGGAGGGGTTAGTCCGGAAACGATAGATTCATTACCATATTCATAGGCTAGGCTTTTAGGGTTTAACCATTACGATCTCGTGGTAGATCAACTCTTGTAACACTCATATTCATCAAGATCAGTCAAGCAGGAAGTAGGGTATTACCTCCATAGAGAGGGCCCGAACCTGGGTAAACATCGTGTCCCCCGTCTCCTGTTACCATCGATCCTAGACGCACAGTTCAGGACCCCCTACCCGAGATCCGCCGGTTTTGGCACTGACAGTGATCAACTTGCGGGTTCAGTGACCTTGTGAACTTATGCATAGGGGTTAGCACACGTTTTCGTCTTGACTCTCTGGTAGAAACTTTGGGGCACTCTTTGAAGTTCATTGTGTTGGTTGAATAGATGAATCTGTGATTGTGTGATGCATATCATATAATCATACCCACGGATACTTGAGGTGACATTGGAGTATCTAGGTGAAATTAGGGTTTTGGTTGATTTGTGTCTTAAGGTGTTATTCTAGTACGAACTCGAGGATAGATTGAACGGAAAGAATAGCTTCGTGTTATTTTACTACGGACTCTTGAATAGATCGATCAGAAAGAATAACTTTGAGGTGGTTTCTGTCACATCCCAGTTAGACCATGCATTAGGGTGTGCATCATGTTTAAATTTCATTTGAATTTGAAATGGGGAAGACAGGAAACCCCCAGAACACCCCCCCCCCCTTAATTTAACTAGGGTTTACTAAAAATTATTTCAATGAACCTGAAATGCCCTTCAAAATGATCATCATCTTTGCTTTGGTTCAGAGCCTATGTCAAAAGTGGTGCATCATTTTCTAGGTCATCCAAAGGTCCTTGGATTAATTCATAAGTTTTTGAACTTGAGCATTTCAAATTATATAAAATATTTTAAATGTCCAAAAATTCCCAAACCAAAATGTTTCATGTTGGCAATATTCCAACAAGGGACCAGGAGCATTTTGGTGAATTTTAAAACTGTTTTGGTATTTTAGAAAACCCCACAAAGTTGCAGAATATTAGAAAAAGATAAAACAGGAAAAAGACTTACTCGACGCCACCTACTGGCCCACTGCCCGGCCCAGCCAATGGCCCGGCTGGCCAAGCTGCTTGGCTCGCCAGCAGCAGCAGTGCTCGGTGGCGGGCACCGCATGGGTGCCATGCACCTGGTCGCCGCCTCGCGCTCCTCGCCCAGCCGCGGCGTGGATCGCCCTCCTCCTCTCCCCGAACCCCCTGGACACCCCCTCTCCTCCCCGGTCCCTCTCCATCGTGCTCCCCCGCCTTGGCCGACGCCGCCGCCGCCGCACCATCGTCGCAACCATGCTCCCCGCCATCCGTGCTCCTCCTCACCATGTCCAGGAGCTCCGCCGCACTCCACTACCCCGAACTAGCCGAGCCCCGCTCGCTCTAGTGCCCCGAGTCCACCCCACCGACCTCGACCGAGTTCGCCGTCGCCGGAGATCCCTTTCAACGCCGCCGACGCTCCGGTTCGTCCCCGACCTCGACGAGAGCTTCTACGCGTCGCCCGTGAGCCCATCTACCTCCCCTTCCCTCTCTCTCTCGCTCTCGAGCAGCGTAGCAACCGAACCAAGCTCACCGCACCCGCCGCCGTGGAGCTCGTCACCGACGTGCTCCCGGTCACTCTCCGGCCACCTCGTGGTGTCCCTCACAATCACCGCACCCCATGGGGTCTAACCGCACACTCCCCGCACCTCACCGACCCCTCTAGCCCAAGTTCATCTTCGGCCGAACCCCGGCGGCTGCCTAGCTCGTCGCCGGCGCCAACTCCGGCCACCCCGACCCCAACCGGCTCCACCAACAGCCGCGGCTTGCACCCAGCTACCCGTAGCCACCCTCCGCGACTCATTTGGTCACCGGAATCACCAAAAGCACTTCCTCCGCCGCGTCGGGCTCGCCGGCGGCTAGTCGCCGGTGCAGCCGACGTGGACCTTGACCACGTGGGACTGCGTTGACTCCGACGAGTCACTGGCAGATGGGGCCCAGCCCTGCTAACTAAATAGGTTAGTTTTAATTAAACATTAGTTAAGTTAATTACCCTGACACGCGGGACCCACTGTCAGGTTTGACCTGGACGTCTCTGTTGACCACGGCGTCATCTTTGACGCATGGTCGACGCATTAATCTAATTTCTCGATTTATTCTAATACAGTAAATTCCAGAATATAATTCAAATTTCAAATGCTTATAACTTTTAATCTGTAACTCCAAATGCAAAGATTTATATATGAAAAATGATCAGAAAAATCCATTATATCCATTGGTAAAGGTTTCATGCATGTTAAAACTAGTTAACCTTGCTGTTTAACCAGAATAAGATAATGCACCTTTAGGGCTATTTCAAATGAGCTATCATTTGAATCATTGATTCAAATGAGTTCATCCCCTATTGTTTCAGCTTGCATTAGGCCAACACACATCCATATTGCCATGTCATAGCATGCATCATATTGTTGCATTTTGTCATGTGTGTTTACTTTTCGATATGCTTTTTCGTGATAGGTTACGCCCCGAGGATAACCTCGACTATCCATCTGAAGGGCGATTACTCTACCCCTGTTCCATCGGGCAAGCAACTCATTGATCATTCCGATACAAACCCATGTTCTAGCTTACGCTCTCGTTCTTGCATTAAGACAACGCGATTCAAACTGTTGTGTGCTGCGGTAATTGAACCCACTTCCTTTGCATGACTGTCATTGCCACGATAACTAGATGAAACCCACTAGTATGTGTAGGAGTTGATTGAGCCATGTTTGTGATTCCTACCATGCTATGATTGCTATGCTTAGAGTTGTGTCAGTCCGGCTCATCGGGATGATGAACTGGAGTGAAAGGTTGTGTCGGGTTCGAGAGTGAAAGTGTTGAACACATTTTGGTAAAGGTATCGATGAGAGGCCATGTAGGAGTACATGGTGGGTTGTTTCATTGAAGCCGTCCCTAGGCCCGAGATCTGTGTTTGTGATCCATGAAAGCAGATTACTACTACGCATTGGGATCCTTAATTGACCCTCTCGGCTTCTTAACCACTCTTGTCCTCGGTCAAGGGAGTTGCAAGTAGTTTACGGTGTTTGTAGCATCTTTGGGGCCGCATAGCTGACCGTAGGGGTGGGTTGTGTTGCGGTAGGCACCGTGGCCAGTGTACCGATTCGCCTGTTTGGTGTCTCGAACCTGTACACATCGTTCGGGGCCGTATGGGAAACCTCGGCGGACTCCTACGGATGGAACCCGAATAGGCGATAAACCTGGACTTGGGACTTGTGTGTTTAGGTAGGCTGTGGCCGACACCCACGTTGGGCTTCCGCTTGAAGGTTGCCGAGTACATGTCGTGTAAACGGCGGTAAGTGGTGAGCGTGTGTGAAGAAGTACACCCTGCAGGGTTAATATGATCTATTCGAATAGCCGTGTCCACGGAGAAGGACTTGGGTTACCTATATCAGTTCATAGACAAGTAAATGGATACTACTAAAAGCCTCCAAGATAAGTGTGAGTATCGTGGATGGCCCTCTCGTGGGATGACGAGAGAGGATCCACGGTGGAGTATTGTAATGGTGATTAGTGGACTCGTGTGCGACAAAAGCTTTTCAAGTGGTGTCACGTAGGATAGCTTAGCCAAGAGACAAAGCTGGCTTGCTGCAAATAACTCCACCACCTTCTTGAGAACGTGCATGTATGATAGGATTCTGTGGTAAGACTTGCTGAGTACCTCCGTACTCATGTTTGCTTAATTAATGTTTTCAGACGACAACACTGCCCCTTCCGATGGGTTCTATGTAGACCTTGACATCGACGAGTGAACTAGCCACCCAGGTGGCGATCTAAGACTTGTGAAGGGCCATTGTAGATAGAAAGGCTCCAACAAGCTTTCTTTCTTTCTAGAGTCTGTACTCGAGACTAGTTTGCTTCCGCATGTGCTTGTATGATTGTATGACTTGAGTGTTGGGTCATGTGACCCCTACCTGTATGACTATGTTATGTATGGCTCCTCGGAGCCTTTAAAATAAAGTACTTGAGTTGTAGAGTTTTGTTGTGATGCCTTTTGGATTTACTTATATCGGGCATATTGCGTGTATGATTGAAATGCTTGGTATGAGTGGGATCCGACAAACTAGTTGTTTATCCTTGGCAGCCTCTCATATGGGGAAATGTAGTCTCGTGCTTACGGCGATAGTAGACCGCCTGACCCGGTTCAACGGAGTCCTGCTAGCCCAAAGCACTACTGCTTGGACACTTGACTGGCGGCATGTGTTTCACTTCGTTCCTATGTCATCCCTTCGGGAAATGTCACGCGGTGGTATTGAGTCTGCCTAGCCTGCTACAGCCGGGATACCGGAGTCCTGTTAGCCAGTGCTACAGCCCGAATATATACGTTGATGACCGACATGCTCGATGTGATTCATGTATGCCTGTCCCCATAGGTTAAGCGCCGCTTTGGGTTCACGACTAGCCATGTCGGCCCGGGTTCTTTGTCATGTGGATGCTAGCGACACTATCATATCGTGAGCCAAAAGACGCATAAGCGGTCCGGGCCATGGTAAGCGACACCCGTGGGAATACCGTGCGTGAGGCCACAAAGTGATATGAGGTGTTACCGGCTAGGTCGATGTGACTTGGAATCGGGGTCTGACAGCGTTGGCATCGAGCGGGGCTGCTGTAGGTTCGCTAAGCCAAACTGGTCGATGTTGAGTCTAGAAATGCTTTAGTTATATGTAGGGAATTGATTGTGGGAGGGAACGTAAGGCTCTTTTTACTCCTTTACCTTATGCCCTCGATCTGAGTCATCCTCTTCTCATTCGACGTGGGTATAGGACTAGGCTCTCTTCTCTCTATCGAGTTCACGTGTTACTAATCCGTAGTAACTTATAGGATTGTTGGTTACATCCTCGATTCGGTGCTACTAAATTTTTAGTATGCTATCGGTTGAACAGAACCTTGATATGATGTTATTGAGTGGTTTTGCAATCTGTTTTTGAATGTCTCAAATCTGATTTTGAGCATTTACAGATGTTATGCTGCCCGATTTTCCTAGAAATTCTAATGTCTTTGCATTGTGGCTGTGCTTTCGGATGGCCACCCGTCCCTAGAACCAAGTGGTTAAATCGACCCGTTGCATTGGTGTGTGTGGTCACTGCGGCAATGCTGGTTAGTGATGATTGAGTCTGGTTACCGATGGTATCCTGAATATACCGTCGAGGAGCAGTTTAGGGATTTCAACCAAAGCCAATATACGTGCGGTCGGGATTTATCCATCCTGTCCGGAGCTCTTGAACCGCTCCACTGTTCTTATGGACTTGGGATCACTATTGGGATGTCCGTGCAAGATGTAGCCTATTCTATGATGACTATTATTCGAGCCAGAACTGCCTTGCTGGTCAACAGTGATTTCCGCTACATGCCAGCATCCCTCCACAGGCGCATGGCTACCTTGAGGTTTGTACAGCGATGCATCCCATGAGGACTCACTTCTTCGCACCACCACGGAGATCTTTGGAAGACAAGGACCGTGAAAACCGGGCCTTGCGTATGGAGCTCTTTAATGCCCGTGCTGATCAGCACGGGCTCTTTGTGACTAGGTTTGCACCTGCCGTGCAAGCGGATACATGGACATGAGGGACTTGTACCCGGTGCGGGCTGGTCTGCGGACTTTATGGAGTGGCGTGAGGTAGGAGGCATCACTCCTCCTCGTGGGCCTCGTCTGCCACCGTTTGTTGGACCACGGCCACATCCGAGTCCCTATGGTCCACAGGCTCCACAGGATTATACATTTCCGGATGATCATGTTCCACTTCCGAGCTTGGGTGGTGACTTCTATGAGGACTACTACGGAGCTGTGCGAGTAGTAGTAGTATCCCTAATCTTGTAATAGTTGTATTTCCGCCGTCCTGCGTGACTTGTGGAATATGACTTAGTGTGTATCATTAGGAAGTGTAGAAAAATAATGTATAGGAGTTGGAATGCTTCCGATGAGATGTAACGCCGTTCACTATAGTTGTACCCCGACAGGCTTGTACTAAACTATGAATGGTGTGTATGACCATTGGTATATATATATGGCATCTTTATATTACCATGTCATACGGATGAACATCTTTGCATTCCATGCTATCCATTACCTTCCGCATTTCCTTGTTAAATTCTGCCATCCTGGTTTAAACCTTTGCTTTGTCTCCTAGATTGGTCAACACCCGCAACAATCCTGCTGCTCCGGAGCAGGCAGAAGCCAGCGCAGCTGGAAATGCAAATCTGCCCCAACCGCCATCTTTGGCCGAGGTTATGCTGGAAGCAGAACGCAATAAGCGTGAGACCAATCGCCTACTGGAGCGGATTGAGCAAAACACCGCACGCCAGCCGAGAAATGATGTGGTTTCACTCAATGACTTCGTCAAGCCGTATCCACGAAGTTCAAGTATTCCGTTGAGCCTCTCGGCGCGGATGATTGGCTTCGCAGACATCCACCACAAGCTGCGTTACGCCAACGTGGCCGAGGCCGACAAGTTTACTTTTGCCGCTTATCATCTTGAAGGTCCTGCTAGTCTCTGGTGGGAGAATTATGAGGCTATGCGTCCGGTTGGACAAGTTACAACTTAGGCTGAATTGAGTGCCGCCTTAGTGAGCATCATATCCCGGAAGGTCTTATGGATCGCATAAAGGGAGGAATTCTGCAGTTTCACCCAAGGTAGGTGACGGTGGATGCCTCTGACCGTGAATTTGGGAGGTTAGCACGTTATGCTCTCGAAGAAGTTTCTACCGATGCCAAGAAGCGAGCAAGGTTCCGCAAGGGACTTAGCCACTGAGCTACGCCGAGACCTTAAATCTGCATGAGTGTACCTCTTTTCGAAGCTAGTCAATAAGGCTATCGGCCAAACTGGGCGGACTGATTTTGAGGCTTCACGCAAGCACATCCGTGACTCTGGATCTTCATCCGCTCTGGATCCCAAGCGCGGGTTTGGATTCCAAATACTGCTCTACCACCCAGTTCACCCCGAGGCCATCTTTTGAGGCGCCTCGCCCCAACCAAAGCAGTATGTTCCGCCCAAGACTTATGGAGGCCCCACTGCTAGTGCTGCTCCACGCCCCAATATGATAACTTGCTTCAAATGTGGAGAGACGGGCCACTACATCCATGAGTGTCCCAGAACAACCCGATCAAGTTGGAAAGTACATTGGCCATGGCAAGCCGGCAGGAAAGGTGCCCTATGCTAAACCGGTTGCCACCGCTCGTGGCCATGTCAACTATGTTTCTGCTGAAGAAACCTATGAGGATCCCAACGTCGCCCTCGATGACGCTCCTTGTTAATTGTCATCCGCAACTGTCCTTTTTGATCTTTGGAGCATCTCATTCATTTATTTACGAGAGCTATGCTCGATTGCACAACACCACGATACGTGACATGCACACCTCCATGGAAATTCAGACCCCTGGTTCTAGATGGCAAACCTCTAGAATAAGTCATGGGAATGAAATTCTTGTCGGCAGAACTAGTCTTTCTTGCTTCCTTAATAGCTCTCAAGTCCTCGGACATAAACATCATCTTGGGTATGGGTGGATGTCAGCCCATTATGCTAAGATTGATTGCTCTACTAGAACTGTTCAGCTCACCCATCCCTCGGGCAAGGCGGTGAATGTTCTAACCCGAGTGTCTAAGCGCCACTTTACTCCTTAAATGCCAACCCTCTTCCGGACCTCGAAGATATTCCGATAGTCCGTGATTTTCCGGATGTCTTTCGGAGGAACTGCCGGTGTTCCACGGCGAGGGATGTCGAGTTCGTGATAGATCTTGTTCCGGAACCGTCCCAATCTCTAGAAGACCTTATAAGATGGCACCCCTAGAACTAGCTGAACTCAAGAAACAACTCGATGAGTCCTTGCAAAAGGTTTCATCCGTCCTAGTTCATCTCCATGGGCTTGCCCGTCCTCTTCGTCAAGAAGAAGGATGGTACGGATCGGATGGTTGTGGATTATCGACACATCAATTTGGTCACTATCAAGAACAAGTATCCGCTCCCGGGATCAACGACACTGTATGATCAGCTTTCAGGATCCTCGATCTTTTCAAGATGGATTTGAGGTTGGGCTACCATCAAATCAAAATCAAGAACGGGGACATTCCTAAAACGGCCTTTGTTACTCGTTATGGCCAATACGAGTACACCGTCATGTCCTTCGGATTAACCAATGCTCCAGCCACGTTCTCTCGGTTAATGAACTCAATCTTCATGTAGTAATTGGATAAATTCGTCGTGGTATACCTCGATGATATACTCATCTACTCCAAGAATGAGGAAGAACATGCCGAACATCTAAGGCTAGTGTTGATGAAACTTTGAGAGCACCGCCTTTATGTCAAATTCTCTAAGTGTGAATTCTGGTTACCAGAAGTGACCTACCTAGGCCATGTAATCTCTGGTAAGGGCATTGCTGTCAATCCCGAGCGAGTTCAAGCCAGACTTGATCGACTCCACTGAATCGGTCAAGCAAGTTCGGAGTTTTCTCGGTTTAGCGAGCTATTGCCGTCGCTTCGTCGAGAATTTCTCTAAAGTTGCCAAACCTCTAACCGAACTCCTCAAGAAAGATAAGAAGTTCGAATGGACACCACAGTGCGAGTTCAGCTTTTAGGAACTGAAAAGACGCCTGACATCTGCTCCCGTACTTGTTCCACCAGATTTTTCTAAGGACTTTATTATCTATTGCGACGCTTCGCGACAAGGACTAGGTTGCATACTCATGCAAGATCGTCATGTGATTGCCTACGCTTCTCGACAGTTGCGTCCACATGAGGATAACTATCCCACACACGATCTAGAGCTTGCAGCAGTGGTTCATGCACTCAAAACTTGGCGACATTACCTTCTTGGTAATCGTTGCGAAATCTACACTGATCACCAAAGTCTGAAATACATCTTCACCAAACCGGATTTGAATCTCAGGCAAAGACGTTGGGTCAAGTTGATTACAGATTACGACTTAGGAATATCTTACACCCCAGGCAAAGCCAATGTCATGGCCGACGCCCTAAGTCGGAAATCTTATTGTAACAATCTGATGTTACAACAAAGTCAACCATTTCTCCACGAGGAATTTCGTAAGCTTAATCTCCACATTGTTCCTTGAGGATTCCTTTCCACCACGGTGGCGAAACCTAACCTTACGGATCGAATCATAGCTGCTCAGCGATATGATAGAGGAATATCTCGGATCAAGGAGAACATTGCTAAGCGGAGCTGCTAAGTGTTTCTCCATAGATGAACGAGGTGTTGTTTTCTTTGAGAACCGTTTGGTGGTTCCCAAGAAACAACAGCTTGACAACCGATCCTTAAGGAAGCTCATGACTCTCCTCTCACCATTCATCCCGGTAGTACTAAAATGTATCAAGACCTACGCCAGAGGTTTTGGTGGACTAGGATGAAGAGAGAAATCGCTCAATACATTGCTAACTGCGACGTCTGTCGTCGAGTTAAAGCAGAGCACCAACGGCCTGCTGGTACCCTTCAACCTTTGGAAATTCCTGAATGGAAATGGGATAAAACCAGTATGGATTTCATTACCGGGTTTCCCAGGACCAAGAGAGGGAATAACGCTATCTTCATTGTCGTTGATCGTCTTTCCAAAGTAGCCCACTTCCTACCCGTTCGTGAGAATATAACCGCTAGCCAGCTAGCTGATTTGTACATCTCACGAATAGTGTCTCTTCATGGTGTTCCATTAGAGATTAACTCAGACCGTGGAAGTCTCTTCACCTCTCGATTTTGGGAAAGTTTCCAAAACGCTATGGGAACTCGTCTCTCCTTTAGCACCGCTTTCCATCCTCAATCAAGTGGTCAAGTAGAACGAGTCAATCAAATTCTAGAGGATATGCTTCGAGCTTATGTCATCTCTTTCGGCATGAATTGGGAGAAATGCCTTCCATTCGCCGAGTTCGCTTATAACAATAGCTATCAAGCCAGCTTAGGCAAAGCTCCTTTCGAAGTTCTTTATGGACGGAAATGTCGAACGCCTCTTAGCGGTCGAGAAACCGGGAGAGACAACTCTTTGGCCCGGACATGATTCAGGAAGCGAGAAGAGCGAGTTCGCGTTGTTCGTGAGAAATTGAAAACAGCCCAATCTCGTCAAAAGAGCCAATATGACCGCAAGCATAAGCCTATGACTTATGAAATTGGCGAAAGCGAGCTTACCTTGGGTTACTCCTTTGAAGGGAACCCATTGATTCGGTATCAAAGGCAAGTTGGCTCCTCGTTACATTGGACCCTTTCGCATTCTCGCCAAACGAGGAGAAGTTGCCTACCAATTGGAACTACCTCCGCATCTTTCAGAGTCCATGATGTCTTCCACGTTTCCCAACTCAGCGTTGCTTCTCGGATCCTATCCGTGGAGTAGACCATGAAACGCTTGATCTCCAAGATAACCTCACCTATCGAGAATATCCCGTTCGTATTCTCGATCAAGCAAGCGTACCACTCGACGTCAGAATATCAAGTTTCTAAAGGTTCAATGGTCAAACCATTCCGAGCAAGAAGCAACTTGGGAAAGGGAGGATCGTCTTTGACTTGAGTATCCCACCTTTTTCGCAACAGATCCTAAATCTCGGGACGAGATTCTTTTGAGTGGGGGTGAGTTGTCACATCCCAGTTAGACCATGCATTAGGGTGTGCATCATGTTTAAATTTCATTTGAATTTGAAATGGGGAAGACAGGAAACCCCCAGAACACCCCCCCCCCTTAATTCAACTAGGGTTTACTAAAAATTATTTCAATGAACCTGAAATGCCCTTCAAAATGCTCATCATCTTTGCTTTGGTTAGCCTATGTCAAAAGTGGTGCATCATTTTCTAGGTCATCCAAAGGTCCTTGGATTAATTCATAAGTTTTTGAACTTGAGCATTTCAAATTATATAAAATATTTTAAATGTCCAAAATTGCCAAACCAAAATGTTTCATGTTGGCAATATTCCAACAAGGGACCAGGAGCATTTTGGTGAATTTTAAAACTGTTTTGGTATTTTAGAAAACCCCACAAAGTTGCAGAATATTAGAAAAAGATAAAAACAGGAAAAGACTTACAGACGCCACCTACCCGGCCCACTCCGCGGCCCAGCCCAACAGCATGGTTGCTTGGCTCGGCAGCAGCAGCAGTGCTTTCGGCGGCGGGCACCGCATGGGTCCCACGCACCTGGTCGCCGCCTCGCCGCTCCCCTCGCCCAGCCGCGGCGTGGATCGCCCTCCTCCTCTCCCGAACCCCTGGACACCCCTCTCCTCCCCGGTCCCTCTCCATCGTGCTCCCCCGCCTTGGCCGCCGCCGCCGCCGCCGCACCATCGTCGCAATCGTGCTCCCCGCCGTTCGTGCTCCTCCTCACCATGTCCAGGAGCTCCGCCACACTCCACTAACCCGAACCAGCCGAGCCCCGCTCGCTCTAGTGCCCCGAGTCCACCCCACCGACCTCGACCGAGTTCGCCGTCGCCGGAGATCCCTTTCAACGCCGCCGACGCTCCGGTTCGTCCCGACCTCGACGAGAGCTTCTGGCGTCGCCCGTGAGCCCATCTACCTCCCCTTCTCTCTCTCTCTCGCTCTCGAGCAGCGTAGCAACCGAACCAAGCTCACCGCACCCGCTGCCGTGGAGCTCGTAGCCGACGTGCTCCAGGTCACACTCCGGCCACCTCGAGGTGGCCCACACACTCACCGCACCCCATGGGGTCTAACCGCACACTCCCGCACCTCACCGACCCCTCTAGCCCAAGTTCATCTTCGGCCGAACCACTGGCGGCCGCTTAGGCTCGTCGCTGGCGCCAACTCCGCCACCCGGCCCCCAACCGGCTCCACCAATACCGCGGCTTGCACCCAGCTATCCGTAGCCACCCTCCGCGACTCATTTGGTCACCGGAATCACCAAAAGCACTTCCTCAGCCGCGTCGGGCTCGCCGGTGGCTAGTCGCCAGTGCAGCCGACGTGGACCTTGACCACGTGGGCCCGCGTTGACTCCGACGAGTCACTGGCAGATGGGGCCCAGCCCTGCTAACTAAATAGGTTAGTTTTAATTAAACATTAGTTAAGTTAATTACCCTGACACGCGGGACCCTTTGTCGGGTTTGACCGACGTCTCTGTTGACCTGACGTCATCTGTCGACGCATGGTCGACGCATTAATCTAATTTACGGATTTATTCTAATACAAGAAATTCCAGAATGTAATTCAAATTTCAAATGCTTATAACTTTTAATCTGTAACTCCAAATGCAAAGATTTATATATGAAAAATGATCAGAAAAATCCATTCTATCCATTGGTACAGGTTTCATGCATGTTAAAACAAGTTAACCTTGCTGTTTAACCAGAATAAGATAATGCACCTTTAGGGCTATTTCAAATGAGCTATCATTTGAATCATTGATTCAAATGAGTTCATCCCCTATTGTTTCAGCTTGCATTAGGCCAACACACATCCATATTGCCATGTCATAGCATGCATCATATTGTTGCATTTTGTCATGTGTGTTTACTTTCGATATGCTTTTTCGTGATAGGTTACGCCCGAGGATAACCTCGACTATCCATCCGAAGGCGATACTCTACCCCCGTTCCATCGTGCAAGCAACTCATTGATCATTCCGATACAAACCCATGTTCTAGCTTACGCTCTCGTTTCTGCATTAAGACAACGCGATTCAAACTGTTGTGTGTCTGCGGTAGTTGAACCCACTTCCTTTGCATGACTGTCATTGCCACGGTAACTAGATGAAACCCACTAGTATGTGTAGGAGTTGATTGAGCCATGTTTGTGATTCGTACCATGCTATGCTTGCTATGCTTAGAGTTGTGTCGGTCCGGCTCATCGGGATGATGAACTGGAGTGAAAGGTTGTGTCGGGTTCGAGAGTGAAAGTGTTGAACACGTTTTGGTAAAGGTATCGATGAGAGGCCATGTAGGAGTACATGGTGGGTTGTTTCATTGAAGCCGTCCCTAAGAACCGAGATCTGTGTTTGTGATCCATGAAACAGTTACTACCACACATTGGGATCCTTAATTGACCCTCTCGGCTTCTTAACCACTCTTGTCCTCAGTCCGGGAGTTGCAAGTAGTTTCTGGTGTTTGTAGCATGCTGGGGGCCGCACGCAATGCTGAACATATGGGTGGGTTGTGTTGCGGTAGGCACGTGGCCCGGTGTACCGATTCGCCCGTTTGGTGTCTCGGAACCCTGTACACATCGTTCGGGGCCGTATGGGAAACCTCGGCGGACTCCTGCGGATGGAACCGAATAGGCGATAAACCTGGACTTGGTACTTGTGTGTTTAGGTAGGCTGTGGCCGACACCCACGTTGGGCTTCCGGCTGAAGGTTGCCGAGTACATGTCGTGGTAAACGGCGGTAAGTGGTGAGCGTGTGTGAAGAAGTACACCCTGCAGGGTTAATATTATCTATTTGAATAGCCGTGTCCACGGAGAAGGACTTCTGGTTTACCTATATCAGTTCATAGACAAGTAAATGGATACTACTAAAAGCCTCAAGATAAGTGTGAGTATCGTGGATGGCCCTCTCGTGGGATGACGAGAGAGGATCCACGGTGGAGTATTGTAATGGTGATTAGTGGACTCGTAATGCGACAAAGCTTTTCAAGTGGTGTCACGTGGGATAGCTTAGCCAAGAGTCAAAGCTGGCTTGTCAAATAACTCCACCACCTTCTTGAGAACGTGCATGTATGATAGGATTACGTGGTAAGACTTCTTTGAGTACCTCCGTACTCATGTTTGCTTAATTAATGTTTTTCAGACGACAACACCGCCCCTTCCGATGGGTTCTATGTAGACCTTGACATCGACGAGTGAACTCGCCCCCCAGGCGGCGATCTAAGACGTGGGACCGGCCATTGTAGAGAGAAAGGCTCCCACCAGCGTTCTGTCTTTCTAGAGATCGTACTCAGACTAGTTTGCTTCCGCATGTGCTTGTATGATTGTATGACTTGAGTGTTGGGTCATGTGACCCCTACCTGTATGACTATGTTATGTATGGCTCCTCGGAGCCTTTAAAATAAAGTACTTGAGTTGTAGAGTTTTGTTGTGATGCCTTGTTGTATTTACTCATATCGGGCATATTGCGTGTATGATTGAAATGCTTGGTATGAGTGGGATCCGACAAAATAGTTGTTTATCCTTGGCAGCCTCTCATATGGGGAAATGTAGTCTCGTGCTTCTGAGCGATAGTAGTCCGCTACAGCCCGGTTCACCGGAGTCCTGCTAGCCCAGCACTACTGTTTGGACACTTGACTGGCGGCATGTGTTTCACTGCCTTATGTCCGTTCCCTTCGGGAAATGTCACGCGGTGGTATTCGGAGTCTGCCTAGCCTGCTACAGCCGGGATACCGGAGTCCTGTTAGCCGGTGCTACAGCCCGAATATATCGTTGATGACCGACATGCTCGATGTGATTCATGTATGCCTGTCCCCATAGGTTAGCGCCGCTTTGGGTTCACGACTAGCCATGTCGGCCGGGTTCTTTGTCATGTGGATGCTAGCGACACTGTCATATACGTGAGCCAAAAGACGCATAAGCGGTCCCGGGCCATGGTAAGGAGACACCCGTGGGAATACCGTGCGTGAGGCCACAAAGTGATATGAGGTGTTACCGGCTAGGTCGATGTGACTTGGAATCGGGGTCCTGACAGTTGTGTACCCTACAATAATCTCTTCGTTTGTTCTCCTCTATTGGTGACTTTGGAGTGACTCTTTGCTGCATGTTGAGGGATAGTTATATGATCCAATTATGTTATTATTGTTAAGAGAACTTGCACTAGTGAAAGTATGAACCCTAGGCCTTGTTTCAACGCATTGCAATACCATTTGCGCTCACTTTTATCATTAGTTACCTTGCTGTTTTTATATTTTCAGATTACAAAAACCTATATCTACCATACATATTGCACTTGTATCACCATCTCTTCGCCGAACTAGTGCACCTATATAATTTACCATTGTATTGGGTGTGTTGGGGACACAAGAGACTCCTTGTTATTTGGTTGCAGGGTTGTTTGAGAGAGACCATCTTCATCCTATGCCTCCCACGAATTGATAAACCTTAGGTCATCCACTTGAGGGAAATTTTCTACTGTCCTACAAACCTCTGCACTTGGAGGCCAAACAATGTCTTCAAGACGAAGGTTGTGTAGTAGACATCAAGCAATTTCTGGCGCCGTTGCTGGGGAGGCTAGGTAAGCGGGACTAACACCCCGTCAACTAAGGTCTTTTCTGGCGCCGTTGCCGGGGACGTGAGTGCTTGAAGGTATATCTTTAGATCTTGCAATCGAATCTTTTTGTTTCTTGTTTTATCACTATTTTAGTCTACAAAAGAAAACTACAAAAAAGAATGGAATTAAGGTTGCCTCATATGCTTCATCTTTTTAATGTCTTTCGTGAAAATGATGGGAAGGAAAATTGTGCTCAAGTTCTAGAAGAAGAATTACATAGAATGCTTGGCATAAAATATGTGAATGATGAGCATGGTTGGAATGTTGTTATTATGAATTCTTTGAATACCCATGATGCTAATAATATGCAAATCCACAAGCTTGGGGATGCTATGTTTGACGAAGATGATATTTTTTGTCCCCCAAGTTTTGATGAGCAAATTTATTATGATGATAGCATGCCTCCTATTTATGATGATTATATTGATGAAAGTGGGTTTGGAAGAGTGTCTACTTTAGGAAGGAATGATCCCACTATTTTGGAGGGTGTTGAATCTTATTGTGATAATTATGAAAGTGGATTTGGAGAGGTCATGACTTTATTTAGTGATGAATCCACTATTTCGGAATAGGTTCCAATTGATTATGATGAGAACAAAGTTGCTATCTATGATGATTATTGTGATGACTTGTATGCTATTAAGAATAATGATAACCATGAAACTTGTCATCATGATTTTAGTTTTCAATTGGATTATGCCTCACATGATAGTTATTTTGTCATGAGAAGAAATTTGCTTATTGGAGAGTAATAAAAATTATATGCTTGTAGATCATGAAAAGAATGCTTCATGTGATGGTTATATTGTTGAATTCATTCATGATGCTACTGAAAATTATTATGAGGGAGGACATATGCTTGTAGGAATTGCAATAATATCAAGTTTCCTCTCTAGGTGCTTAAAGTTTTGAAGTTATGCATCTTTTGCCTTCCTATGTGTCGGTGTACTAGAGTAGGGGTACCCTAGTATCCCGAACTCGTGCACGGGCAGTTGCAGCACCCCGCGGCAAGGCTTGCCTGGTTACCGCCAAGATCCTCCGTGGTTCCTTTGGAGCCATTCAAGAACAAAGTATTTAACCAAGAAGACAAGGCCCCGGCAATAGGAGCTTGCCGGGAAGGCCACTCAAGGCACACAGAAGACAAGACCCCGGCAAGAGGAGCTTGCCGGGAAGGCTCGAGAGCGACAAGCCTCCCGGACGCGACACGGATTCAGCCAAGACAAGGCACTTGCCGCGAGCAACCTCTCTTCATCTCCGCTTCCAGCTCATTCACCAACGTGTCACCATGGGACCATTCCATGCAGCAGCGTGTAAAGAGGCTGCAGCCAGGCCGGGGAGCAGCGATAAGCGGCGGCCGACAAGCTTGCCATCATGGCGAACGGTGGCACTCTGACGGTCCTGTTGCCTTTGTTTAGGCGGCGAGGGGACGGGCATTTAATGCTTTGTCCCTTGCTGTCGGGGTTAGGTAGAGTACAATCGTACCTTTGTACAAGTAGGTGTACCAACTACTGTTTTTCCATTTGTACCCTCATCTACGTTGCCACCTGTCGGAGACCCCTTGAGCACATAAAAGGAGGCCCATGCGCAACGTAGAGAGGGGTTCGAACACTCTCACGCTAGGCCTTGTTAGCAGCTGGAGTATACTGTAGCTCTCAGCGCTCCCTAGCAAGAACACAATACAATTAGACAAGCAGCAGTAGGAGTATTATCTCACCGGAGAGCTCCGAAGCTGGGTAAGCTACTCGTGTGCTTCGCCTCGATCTGCTCTTTGTGCGATCTCCGCCCCCTCCTAACCAAAAGGGACTCGGTCCGCCGGTCCCATAGGTGTTCGTGGGTCCGATCAGCCTCCCCGACATCTTTGGCGCGCCAGGTAGGGGGCGTTGAGGCTGTGTGAACCTGATCCGGCGTTCACACGAGCATTATCTTCATCATCTTCAACATCTTCATCAACATGCCACCGAAGAAGAAGGCTTGGCGGCAGCGGAGCCGTCGCGTCGAATCCACCATCACCGGAGCAAGCGGGTGGTGGAAGCGAGCCCAGCCGGAAGAACGGGCGCCGGCAAAGGAGTTCGTGACGCTGCCAAGTCCAAGGACAAGGCTGGGCAAACCTCGGCGTCCGTACATGTCCCGCACCCATCTCAGGAGCTGCGGGACAAACAGCGTCATGGTATTCACAATACCATACGCTCGTTGGATCAAGACCGAGCTGGAGGATCTCGAGGCCCTCAAGACCAGCGTGCACGCCAACATGCCGCACGGCGAGAATGCGGTCGCTGGGCGGGATGCTGCTCCTTCTAACATAGTTAGAAGTCCGAGCATATCCGCTCCTCGCACCGTTCACCATTGCCACCCACTACTCCAGCGAAGCTCTGGCGAGAGCTCGGCTATACAGATTACCCTCCAACGGCCGACAAGGTCGATGAATGGAGGGCCACCATTCAGTAGTCTCATCGGCTTCGCTTAACGCGGCGACGCTCCGCGGCAACCGAAAGCGCTGCCGCTGGCAAGAGTGCTTAACACGAGCCGGTGGCGGCAGAGACCGGTGGGGGTGCAACCACCATGCACTCTCCGCCCCGAAGGCCAAGATTGCCGACTCGCCGGATCCACCTCGACAGCGACTCCACTGCGTCATCAGATCCACGAGCTCATCGCGATCAGCGCCAAGTTCTTCATGAACGACAACAAGAAGACGCTCGAACTCGCATCGAGCACCGAAGAGAAGCGCGTCAGTCAGACCAGCCTTGGGCCTTCTGTCGATATGCATGCGCCCGAAGGAACCAGCGACTTGCCGTCTGTGATAGGTTGCCTGTGTTCACTCGTGAGCTGCGGCAAGTCGATGAAGAAGAACTTCAAGCCAGACGTGCGGAGAAGTACGATGGCAGGACACATCCGTCAGAGTTCCTCAGCATCTACACCATCGCGGTACAAGCTGCGGGGGGACGAGACGACAAGATCCTAGCCAACTACTTCCCGCTGGTACTCAAGTCCAATGTCAGATCTTGGCTCATGCACTTGCCGGACAACTCCATATCCTCTTGGGCAGATCTATTGCTAGTTGATTATTGTTCCCATAAGTTGTTTTCTCACAAAATCCCTATGAATAGGAAGTGGGTTAGACTTAAATGTGCTAGTCATATTCTCATGGTGCTCTCTTTATGTTTCAATTCGTATCTTTTATGTGAGCGTCATTGAAATCATCATGCCTAGCTAGGAGCGTTAAACGATAGCGCTTGTTGGGAGGAAAACCAATTTTATTGTTGTTCTTTGATTTTAGCTCCTGTTTAGTAATAAATAATCTATCTAGCCTCTGGTTAGATGTGGTTTTATATTTTGATTAATTTTTTTTGCCAAGTAGAACCTTTGGGAAGACTTGGGTGAACTCTTTGCGATCTTGCTGTAAAGAACATAAACTTTAGCGCTCACGAGATTATCTGCCATTTTTTACTAGAGAGTTATTTTAGGTTGATTATTTTTGCAGATGATTAATAGACAAATTACTCAGGTCCACCAATTTATTTCATAATTTTTGGAGTTCCAGAAGTATACGTTTGATACAGATTACTACAGACTATTCTGTTTTTGACAGATTCTGCTTTCATTGTGTTGTTTGCTTATTTTGATGAATCTATGAGTAGTATCGGAGGGTATAAACCATATAGAAGTTGGAATACAGTAGATATTACACCAATATGAATTTAGAATGAGTTCACAACAGTACCTAAGTGGTCATTTATTTTCTTATACTAACGGAGCTTACGAGTTTTCTGTTAAGCTTTGTGTTGTGAAGTTTTCAAGTTTTGGGTAAGGATTCGATGGACTATGGAATAAGGAGTGGAAAGAGCCTAAGCTTGGATGACCAAGGCACCCCAAGGTAAAATTAAAGGACAACCAAGAGCCTAAGATTGGGGATGCCCAGGATGGCATCCCCTCTTTTGTCTTTGTTCATCGGTAACTTTACTTGGAGCTATATTTTTATTCACCACATGATATGTGTTTTGCTTGGAGCGTCATTTTATTTTATATTGTTTTTCTTGCTGTTTGAATAAAATCCCAAGATATTAAATTCTTAAATGTTAGAGAGTCTTCACATAGTTGCATAATTATTCGACTACTCATTGATCTTCACTTATATCTTTCGGAGTAGTTTGTCATTTGCTCTAGTGCTTCACTTATACCTTTTTAGAGCACTGTGGTGTTTTTTTTATAGAAATAGATGAACTCTCATGCTTCACTTATATTATTTTGAGAGTCCTAAATAGCATGTTAATTTTCTTATGTTATGAAATTAGTCCTAATATGATAGGCATCCAAGTTGGGTATAATAAAAACTTCCATATAAAGTGCATTGAATACTATGAGAAGTTTCATACTTGATAATTGTTTTGAGATATAAAGATGGTGATATTAGAGTCGTGCTAGTTGAGTAATTGTGAAATTTAGAAATACTTGTGTTGAGGTTTGCAAGTCCCGTAGCATGCACGTATGGTAAACGTTGTGTGACAAATTTGAGCATGAGGTGTTCTTTGATTGCTTTCCTTATGAGTGGCGGTCGGGGACGAGCGATGGTCTTTTCCTACCAATCTATCCCCCTAGGAGCATGCGTGTAGTGCTTGGTTTTGATGACTTGTAGATTTTTAAAATAAGTATGTGAGTTCTTTATGACTAATGTTGAGTCCATGGATTATACGCACTCTCACCCTTCCATCATTGCTAACCTCTTCGATACCGTGCATTGCCCTTTCCCACCTCGAGAGTTGGTGCAAACTTCGCCAGTTCATCCAAATTTCATGATATGATACGTTCTATCACACATAAGCCTCCTTATATCTTCCTCAAAACAGGCACCATACCTACCTATTATGGCATTTCCATAACCATTCCGAGATATATTTCCATGCAACTTTCCACTGTTCCGTTTATTATGACACGCATCATCATTGTCATATTGCCTTGCATGATCATGTAGTTGACATCGTATTTGTGGCAGGCCACCATGCATAATTTTTCTTACGTGTCACTCTTGTTTCATTGCCCATCCCGGTACACCGCCGGAGGCACTCATATATAGTTATACTTTGTTCTAGTATCGATTTGTAATACTTGTGTTGTAAATAAATAGAAGTGTGATGATCATCATTATTAGAGCATTGTCCCGAAAAAAGAGAGAAAGGCCAAATAAAACAAAAGAAAAAAATAGGAAGGCAAAAAAATAAAAGAAAGGCCAAAAAAAAGATAAAAGGGACAATGCTACTATCCTTTTTCCACACTTGTGCTTCAAAGTATCACCATTATCTTCATGATAGATAGTCTCTTATTTTGTCACTTTCATATACCAGTGGGAATTTTTCATTATAGAACTTGGCTTGTATATTCCAACAATGGGCTTCCTCAAATGCCCTAGGTCTTCGTGAGCAAGCAAGTTGGATGCACACCCACTTAGTTTCTTTTGTTGAGCTTTCATACATTTATAGCTCTAGTGCATCCGTCGCATGGCAATCCCTACTCCTCGCATTGACATCAATTGATGGGCATCCCCATAGCCCATTGATTAGCCACGTCGGTGTGAGACTTTCTCCCTTTTTGTCTTCTCCACACAACCCCCATCATTATATTCTATTCCACCCATAGTGCTATGTACATGGCTCACGCTCATGTATTGCGTGAAAGTTGAAAAAGTTTGAGAATACTAAAGTATGAAACAATTGCTTGGCTTGTCATCGGGGTTGTGCATGATGAGAGCATTTTTGTGTGACGAAAATGAAGCATGGGCAAACTATATGATTTTGTAGGGATGAGCTTTCTTTGGCTATGTTATTTTGAGAAAACATATTTGCTTGGATAGTATGCTTGAAGTATTATTATTTTTATGTCAATATTAAACTTTTGTCTTGAATCTTATGGATCTGAATATTCTTGCCACAATAAATAAGATTACATTGATAAATATGTTAGGTAGCATTCCACATAAAAAAATATGTTTTTATCATTTACCTACTCGAGGATGAGTAGGAATTAAGATTGGGGATGCTTGATACGTCTCCAACATATCTATAATTTTTGATTGTTCCATGCTATTATATTATCCATCTAGGATGTTTTATATGTATTTATATGCTATTTTATTTGATTTTTGGGACTAACCTATTAACCTAGAGCCCAGTGCCAGTTTGTGCTTTTTCCTTGTTTTGAGTTTTACAGAAAAGGAATACCAAACGGAGTGCAATTGACATGCCAATTTTTGATGATTTTTTTGGACCAAAAGAAGCCCTCGGAGTAAAAGAGTTTGGCCAGAAGAGTCCCAAGCGGTCCACGAGGGTGGGGTGTTGGTGTCAAAACTGGCGTATCTCGGGTAGGGGGTTCGGATCTGTGCGTCTAGGATGATGGTAACAGGAAGCAAGGGACACAATATTTACCCATGTTCGGGCCCTCTCGATGGAGGTAAAACCCAACTTCCTGCTTGATTAATATTGACGATATGAGTAGTACAAGAGTAGATCTACCACGAGATCGTAGAGGCTAAACCCTAAGAGCTAGCCTATAATGGTATGATTGTAATTGTGATCTATCGACTAGCCTGGCCCTGGTTTATGTAATGCACCAGAGGCCTAGGATAACAAGGGTCCTAGCCGAATACGCTGGTAGGGGAGGAGTCCTTGTCTTGATCACCAAGTATTGTGGAATCTTACTTGTATGCGGCAGCTGTCCGGACTGGCCCATGAGTATACGGCCATGGGGGTCCTCGGCCCAATCTAACAGATCGGGAGATGACGTGGTGAGTACCCCCTAGTCCAGGACACCATCAGTAGCCCCCTGAACCGGTCTTCAAGTTAGGAACGCTCCTCGATTCTTCCGAACTGTTCTTCATCTTTGGTCGTCGGTCTTGAAAATTGGTTGAACAAATCTTCTCATCTTCGATCTTGAGGATCGCCGAAGTGCATCCGAAGAGTTTACACGTCGGGTATCCGAGGAGCCCCTTTAAGTTTCTGGCCTTTATCAATGCCTTGTTATTTTATGCCCTACCTCGTGTTTGAAGTTTTTCCCGGGAGGCAGTGTCCTCTTGCGTCCGAGCTCCAACGCCGGACTGCATTCGAGGCATCTTTTGCAGCCGAGCACCAATGCCGGACTGCTTCCGAGCTCCAATGCCGAAATGTATCCGAGCTCCAACGCCAGACTGTGTCCAAGCTCCAATGCCGGACTATATCCGAGCTCCAACGCTGGACTATTCCAAGATGTCATAGATCATCTTGGTTCAAAAAAGTTGAAGGAGTTTAGCCGAGCTTAATGCCGGAAATGCCCTCTATGGAGCTAGCCGCTAGCGCCCGAGCTTTATGCCGGATCGCTTCAAGGTGGTGCACCACCCGACCGCTGAGCTGATTTTTTGTGAATATTTTTAATCAGTGCAGTTTATTCTCGGCTGATGTATATCCGGTAGCCCTCAAGGTGTGTATCAGTCTAAAACCCGAGATGCACCAAGGCAAGCATAAAACCGGTGTTCCCAGTAGCCCTCGAGACTCGTGTCGAGCCTTGAAATCGGCCTGAGGATCAACTCCTAGCTCGGCAGTATACATAGGAATAAAAACGCAGTGTAATATATTAGAGATAATAGTGATCGGCGAACGGGCCCCTGAGAGAGGGTCGTGAGAATACGCTGCAGTATACTAGCTTGACGCCGGATAGGTCCATATGGTACCTATTATTGTCCGAAGACATGTGTGCGCATAGTTCGGTCAAGCCGAACACTGAGCACTTTGAATTCTCTGCATTGAATAAGAAATGCAGTAGCCCCCGAGACACAGGTCGGGTGGCAACACCAGATCAGGGGATCGATGTGCCCCTTTAATATTTGTAAATAATGAGCACGAAGCCCAGTAGCCCCCGAGCCTTAATGTGGGCACGGGTGGTCAATTAAGGATCGATATCCGAGTAAAATCACAGATTATGTGTAATGATTCTATGTATCCAAGTACTTTACATCATTATTTTGACTCCATTGCGACCGTTTATCAGTTGAAAGTGGCCCATCCTGGGCTTCTACCCCTTCGTAGATACTACACAGGGTGTTTCCGCACTAACAAAATAACCCTTAGCCGACATCTCGGTGCCCGAAGGCAGTTTTGTTAGCGGAAACGAGGCAATCAGATATGCGGGCTTTATATCTTTTGCGTAGTCATAGGAGCTTTAAACTGGGGAAGCTAGCTATGAGCCCCCGGTTAGTGTTCGGCGACATCCGAGGTCAAGCCGTAAACACTTCGGTCAATGTTATGAACGGCCCGTCATTCAACATAGTCATCGGATCGTTGACCAGTTTACGCCTATTGTGACAGTCAGTTTTCAGCATTCTCCACTGAGGTGCTTAACCATGCGAGCTGGAAGCACAATCACAGTGGTTCTCCCTTTGCACACCTAACCGAACAAAGCGAAACGTAGGAGGCAAGCACAGGAGCCAGGCAACCCAACTATTGACCGAAGACACAATTCGAACCCGATGCATATATGGCAATATCCGAGAATGTTTTTGCCGAATCCCTAAAGGTTTCCGGCGTTGCACTGCGAGACTAATGCTGGAAATGCACAAATAGTTTAAAAGTGCGATAGGCTTGACAAACCAAAAAACTTCAGTAAAAACTGGACGTCCGAACTAAATCGAGTGTTCGGTGCCAAATCAAAAATTGGACTTTAGAAAAAGGAAATTGTGTTTCCTACCATGCTTTATAATGACACATCCTATCTCAAGACTTCAAGCGGGTCAGCCTACGGCTTCAATCTCCTTATCCGTATATGGAGTGCTTCTCGAGGCTAGTTTAGCAAAGCGCACTCGGCCGGATTTAGAGAGAAGCAAGGCTATCCGGCTATTGACCACACACTTGCATCGAGAAAGGAGTGATAGAAAAAGACTTTGCAACGACCAAGAAGAAAAACAGCTCATACAAATTTAAGAGCCCCCACGTGACTTGGGTAAAAGAATTTTATGTATAATGATTGTATGTACCAAAGTACTAATATCATATCTTTGTTCACCCGAACTTTAAACGCGTCTTAACTGACCCTCGACTTCTCCCTCTTCGGTCAAGGACCGAAAAGTGTTATGTACTCCACCTGTCGAGAATATCAACGGTGTTTCCAATAACCAGGCAATCAGGCCATAAGGCTGTAATAGACAAAGCGCGCTCAGGGAACTTATGCTATATTACTCACAAAGTGTAAGAAGCATCTTCGAAGAAAATAGTACCCCCACCGATACCTTTCTTTGGTGCTCATTGTTACTATGAGACTTGTGCAATAGATTTTTTGTACTCATGCGTTCCGTTGTGTGCCGACCATAATTGAAAACAATAAGGGCACTAGCTTTCGTCTTCACCCAGTCTGAGGTTCGGCTCGGATGACCCGATCGTGACAATCGCAGAGGTTCTCCCTTTACTCCCTAGCCGAACAATCGGGAACGTAGGGGTAAACACAGGAGCAAGGCAACCCAGCTTGCGAATCGCTTAAGTCAACATGGTGCATATTGTGGCGTAATACACGAACAAGGAACGAAGCCGTACAAGTATAATCATATGCAAGAGGAAAGGCTTCATAAAGGAAGCCCCCAAGTAAACGGGGTATTTGTGTGTCACAAACAAAGTTTGGACAAGGAAAATTTTTACAAGCAACTTTTTTTTCAAAAAAGTATAATGCTTGGTCGAGCCGAACACAAGTAAAAATTTTAAAACTTTGAGCATGAAGGCAACTTAGCTGGTTAATGAGTTCGGTACTGATGACGCGGTCCGAGCTTGATGCGGGGCAAGGTTCCATCCCCCAAGCCGGTCCCGAGGTGGCGGAGGAAAGAGCTCGGCACTCCGAAGTGGTGACATAGCACGGTCAATGCAGGCCGGCAGAGTGATGCCGAAGTCCTCGGCATGGGGTAATGAAGTGTTCAAGAATCCCCCCATCCAGCCGAGGTGACGCCAAAGGATATAGTCCGGCTGGATGATTTTCCTGTGCACAAAAAATAATGCAAACTCAGAATAATAGTAATAATAATAAATAAAAAAATGTTGCATAATAAATAATTTATGCAAAGTGAGTAATAAAATAAATATGGCCTAGCGCCGAAGTCAATGTCGATGTAGGGCGTCGGCGTGATGCAGTAAAGGCGTGGCAAAGCCTGAATTCACATGTCGGTCCGAGTTCCAGATGCGGCGTTCGCCGGACTATGTATGAAGACTGACTGAACCACCATGCGACCGTCGATAATGCGGCCACCATTTGATAGACCTGTGTACATATGATGGACAAACCAGAGCAAAAATTTCTTGGGAAAAATGAACACAAACAAGCAAAAAATACTAGGATTAATAGCACCTAGTTTATTTGTTGTAGCAATCCGAAGGAAGGTGATTCCCAAAATTGGGACTTGATACGCACACCCATGGCCCGATGGGCGATAAAGCGACGACATGGCAATGCTGGCAAAGTTTGTCTTGCCGAGGCAAAGCCCTCGGTCGACTAATCGTGTGACGGTGGTGGTGACGCCAAAGTCACCGGAGTAGGTTGATGAAGAGATGATGAATCCACCGGTCCAGCCGAGATATCGAAGCCTCGATGTCAGTCGATGGGTCAAAGTAGGTCGGCGTGATGGACACTGGCTTGAAGGAGCAACAGTACGGCCCTGCCGATGCAGGTTGTGACGTGGTCAATGCCGGCTTGATGAAGTGATCGTGCAGCGATGCCGGTGTGCCTGCTCCGTGTAATCCATGGGGAGGTGATGTTGGTGATGATTTATCCTTTGCGATGCCGAATTCTTGTTCGGCTTGCCGAGATGACGATCCGAAGAAGTTGAGCTCAGCTCAACAAAGTGACGACGTGTCTAGCGAAGGTTGGCAGCCGTGGAGCAATATTGTTGGACTGGTTTGACACCAGCACGATGTTGAAGATCATGTTCAAAAGATTTTAAAGTTAGTGGGATGTGTTTGGGAACAAAACACAATACCCCATACAAAACTTCCTTCAAAAAGGATGTCCGAAATCCCGTTCATAAAAAAGACGAACTCGGGTCGGATTCGTTTTCGCGCAGAAAACAGATCCGAAAAGTGATGCACTAATCGGAAGGCTCCCGGAGTTTGGAAGGTCGGATCGAGTTGAAATTTTGAGGGTCGGTAGATATAGGAATTCCGCAGCCGATCAACGGTTGGATCTTCCAAAGGACGCCCGAGCTAGAAGCTGGACACCACGCCCTAAACTCGTCCAGATTCCCGTCCAAATTCGACAGGGCTCCGGTATATCACGGATTGCCAGAGATTCCTCCATCGGAACTCGACGAAATTTTCCAGGGTTGTTGTAGACTCGATTCCACACAATTCCACTGAAGCAATCGTTAAAATGACGCTTGAGGAGGCGGTGACGGCGGATACAAGTTCGTTGTCCAAAAAAAACAGCATGGACGCCCGAGGGCAATGTTGACATTGAGCCCCCGGGCTCCCTGGATGATTCCTCCATGATCTTGATAGAGATCGGAGTTGATGTTGATTAATGCCCTTGTCCGAACATGACAATCGGAGGCAGGGCACAGTATTCGGTCGAGCCGAGGTGACCGGTCGAGCCGGTGACGAACAAGTCGACGTCGCAGTTGATCTGCTGACGAGCCATTGATCCTTTTGCCGATCACACATCGGAACTCTCAATGAAAGCACCAATGTCGGTGTCAAAACTGGCGGATCTCGGGTAGGGGGTCCCAATCTATGCATCTAGGATGATGGTAACAGGAAGCAAGGGACACAATGTTTACCCAGATTCGGGCCCTCTCGATGGAGGTAAAACCCTACTTTCTGCTTGATTAATATTGACGATACGAGTAGTACAAGAGTAGATCTACCACGAGATCGTAGAGGCTAAACCCTAAGAGCTAGCCTATGATGGTATGATTGTAATTGTGATCTATCGACTAGCATGGCCCTGGTTTATATAATGCACCAGAGGCCTAGGATAACAAGAGTCCTAGCCGAATATGCCGGTGGGGGATGAGTCCTTGTATTCATCACCAAGTCTTGTGGAATCGTCCTTGTATGCGGGAGCTGTCCGGACTGGCCCAGGAGTGTAGGGCCATGGGGGTCCTCGGCCCAATCTAACAGATCAGGAGATGACGCGGTGAGTAACCCCTAGTCCAGGACACCTGTCGGCGTTCTGGGAACGTGGGTCCCCAGACTTGCCTGCCTGCGGCCTGCGGCGTGGCTCAAAGGAGGCCCAGGACGGCCCATCTTCATCAACGCAAGCTCAAGACCATCACGAGGGGCCATGCCTCGCGGGGCGGATGGCAAGGAGCTTCCTCAGGCACGGCCTCGTCAGGCTGGCTCATGAGGAGGCGGAGAGTTCAAGGCAGGGTACCTCGCGAGGTGCCCATGACGCAAGCCATGACGACCAAGGGCGCCAGTCGGGCGCAAGGCCAGCGCGGCGTCCTCCTTTCCCCTTTGGTGCAAAGGATCAA
Organism: Aegilops bicornis; assembly: GCA_021605145.1. Lineage (NCBI taxonomy): Eukaryota > Viridiplantae > Streptophyta > Magnoliopsida > Poales > Poaceae > Aegilops > Aegilops bicornis. The sequence goes on from CM038672.1 coordinate 351,315,761, forward strand.
GCGCAGGCGAGAGTATCAAGCAAAGGCATCCATTTCGGTGCAACAAGACCAAGACCAGCCCAACGGCTGGAAGGGAGTCATCGTGGAGCCCAAGCAGGCGTCATCACCAGAGCCTTTGGCAGGCGAAGACCAACTTTAGTCAGGATAAGTGTACCCGCTGTTCCCCTTCAAAATGGCCAATTGTTCCGCTCAACATTTGGGAAGAGGCCCAGGGCCTTAGCCTATATAAGTAGAGCTAGCCACCATAGTAGAGGCATCTTGGAAAAAACGAAGAGAGAGCCGGATCCTCATCAAGGAACCAGTAGCTAGAGCGACTGAACACCACCTAGCAGTTCATCGCACCCGCCAAGAACAGACCCTCGCGAGGCTATTCTTCCTTGTATTGTTCCTCATCAGCCCAAGAGGCAATCCACCACACCACACACTGGAGTAGGGTATTACACCACAATGGTGGCCTGAACCAGTATAAGTCTTGTGTCTCTTGTGCTGTTCTATTTAGTAGTTTAGGCCCCAGCGATTCGGCGAGGAGCGAGACGGTGGAGGGTTGGATCTCCACGCGCACCCCAGTGTTCGAACCTCAAGGGTCTGCCGGAACCCGAAATCCGACATTTGGCGCGCTGTAGGGTGCGCCGAATCTGCCTTTTCGCCTCGTTCTTCCCGACCACCGCAACCATGTTCCGACGCCCGTCGGCAGCGCTGAAGCGCCGAGCCGCCCTCGCCTCCCATGTCGCCTAGACAGCTCCCGTCGGCGGGCGCCTTCGTCGTTCCCTGTCACCTGCCGTCAACGTCGCTACCGGCCCGGCGGGGAATGAGCAGCAAGCCTCGTCACAGCACCCGTCCATGAGGTGGGACGGCCGCACCGCCACGCCTTCGCTCACCCCCGCTGGTTCTTCGTCACGCGCGCCTACGGAGTTCCTCCAGCTCTACGAGCTGGGCATCGAGGCTGCCAACGGGGATCAATAGGTCATGGCGAACTGGTTTCCCATGGCGCTCAAGGACGGAGCCCGCACCTGGCTCCTGAATCTGGCCCCGGGCACGATTCTCTTCCTGGGCCGAGATGCGTACCCGCTTCATCGCCAACTTCTAGGGTACTCGCGACCGGCCACCCGCCGTAAGCGACATGCGCCGAATCAAGCAGCAGCCAGGGGAAACCCTGCAAAAGTACATCCAGCGCTTCAACAGCGCACGCCTCAAGATCCCCAGGGTAACGGAGGAGGCCATCATCTCCGCCTTCTCCGACGGGCGCGGCGCGACGTCAAGATGAAGGAGGAGCTGGCGATGCATGAAGATCTGTGCACCTCCTTGGAGCTATTCAACTTGGCGACCAAGTGCGCCAGGGCTGAGGAGGGGCGCCTCTCCCTCCTCGAGCTGCCTGCCGCGGATCCCGAAGAGAAGAAGTCCAAGGCCAAGGACATGAAGCGCAAGGGGGCTGCCGTACTCGCGGCCGAACCAGACACCAAGCAAGGCAGAGATCAGCCCGAGTCCTCCAACGGCAGCCGGTACTGCGTGTACCACGACCTCCACACCAACAACACCAATGAATGCCAAGAGCTTTGGGCCGTACGCGAAAGAAGGGTCGGCAGACGCCCCGAGCGCAGCGACCGGGGCTATGACCGAGGAGGAGGAAGGAATGCAGGACGCTGGGAACACCGCGGCCCGCGCCAAGGGTGGCGCGACCAACCTCGCGAGGAACGTTGGCAAGACCCGCCTCGCGAGGGAGGCTGGAGGGATCAGCCTCGCGAGGATCGCCTGCAGGGGAACGCAGGCCTCCCTCCGCTGCCGCCGCTGCCAAGGAGAATTGAAGACCGCCATCAGGACGAGGGGCTGGGGCTTCCAGAAGCGCGGCGATCGCCTGCATCTGGGCGGAGCTCAAGCCCCAGCCTCTCAACAGATCTTCAAGCAGTTCGCCTGCTGAAGTGAATGCAGTCCTCCCAAGCTCGAGGCCACGCGCCCTCTCAGTGGTCGGCGTGCGCCATCACGCTTCAGCTCAGCCGGATCAGCTCTGGCGCGCAGCCACAGCCGGAGTTCTCCCGATGCTTTGTTCCCCAATCATCGCGAACGTCTTTGGTCACCAGACCCTCATCGACGGGCGGGCAGGACTCAACGCCTGTCTGCGGGAAACATTCAACAATCTTCAAGTGCCTCACGATCGACTTCAGCCAACCAAGCCTTTCTCCGAGTCACCGATGCCTCCACGGTCCCGATCGGGCAGGTCCGCCTTCTGTCACCTTCCGGCTCGCGACAACTACCACACCGAGCTCATCGACTTCGACGTCGCCCACATTACTTTGCCATACAACGCCATCCTCGGGTACCCAGCGTTGGCCAAATTCATGGTCAGAACTCCACCATGGCTACAACGTCCTCAAGATGCCAGAAGCGGCGGGGTCATCACGGTGCCCTGTGAAGAGAGAGACGAAGCAGTGCTCCCCGAGCGAGCCTTTCAGCCGCATCGCTAGAAGACCTGCACCACGTGGCGGGCAGGAGGCCTCCCGAGGCCGCACCCAAGAAGAAGAAGACATCGACCGGCCCGGCTCCTCAAGAGGCAGGCCCCTCAGGGCCCGTGCCGGGCCAGGGGGAGCCTCCTTCCATCGCATAGGAAAGCGCGCCCGGCGCCCTCCTCAGGCAGGGCTCGGGGGCTCTCCCCTGGAGGGCTCGCCAAGGTCTCGAGGAAGGCGCTCGGGCACCACGTGGAGGTGTGTCTCGAAGCAAGTTTTCCGCAAGCAGGAGCAAGGCAAGGAGGGCCGAACCCTCAGAAGTTCGTCGGCAAGGCCATTCAGGAGCTACAGGAGTCAAGGGTCATGAGGGACAGCCGCCGCCTACCCAATGTGGCCCCCCATCCAGGCGTGGATGGTGGGCTGCTGTCTACATCGACATACTGTGGCTCAACCGAGCCGCTGCCTCAAGAGCGCCTCGGCCCTCGCGAGTGGGACGTTGCAGGCCCGCCCACAGCCACGTGCGCATGCCTCATGGCTCGCCAAACGCGGCAACAAGCGCACCAGCCTCTCATGAGGGCCATCCTGGAGGCTCAAGAGGTCAGGCACGCCGCAGTCCTGGCGAAGATGGAGATGGCCCGCGAGGAGCCGCCAGCGCCTTCGGATCCTCCCGAGGCCCATGGGCCTGGGGGCTCGTGAGCATCGGCTCCCACAGCCCACCGAGTCTGCTAGACCAACACCCCTTTGTCCCCAACATCACCAGCTGACATCTTTAAGTTTTATTTCCGTCTGGGAGCGCCTTGGTCAAGATTATTCCTGTGTCAGCGTGGGTCCGCCCCTGCGGCATGTATCCCTTTATTTCATGTCATTAGCTTATCTGTTGGGGGCGCCTCGGCTGCATCATCCCCAAGCCGCCGGCCTGTCCCAGCGGCATGTATCCTTCCTACGTTCTCCTTAGGATTATGCTCTCGCTCCACCATGCTTGTTATTTGGTGCCTTTTCCTGGGTGACAGAATCTTGCACGTTAAAGGGGGGGTGCCTGAGCATCGCGGCTCAGGGCTCCTACCGGCTCTTCGGCCCTCACCCTCTGGTCTTGTCCATGGCATCTCGACCTGGCTTGCCAGCGACGGCTGAGACCAGCCCGAGAGCCGGGACCCGAGGACGAGAGTTTCGGCCATCTAACCCAGCTTGCACGTTAATGGGGGGTGCACGAGCATCGCGACTCAGGGCTCCTACCGGCTCTCGCCCTCACCCTCTGGACTTGTCCATGGCATCGCGACTGGCTTGCCAGCCGACGGCCGAGACCAGCCCGAGAGCCGGGACCCGAGGACGAGAGTTGCTGCATCGACCCAGCTTTGCAGCGTTAAAGGGGGTTCTGAGCATCGCGACTCAGTGGCTCCCTACCGGCTCTCCGGCCCTCACCCTCTGGTCTTGTCCATGGCATCGCGACCTGGCTTGCCAGCGACGGCTGAGACCAGCCCGAGAGCCGGGACCCAAGGACGTAGAGTTTCGTCATCAAACCCAGCTTGCGCGTTAAAGGGGGTTGCCTGAGCATCGCGACTCAGGGCTACTACCGGCTCTCCGGCCCTCACCATCTGGTCTTGTCCATGCCATCGCGACCTGGCTTGCCAGCGACGGCTGAGACCAGCCCGAGAGCCGGGACCCGAGGACATAGAGCACCGGCATCTGGCCAAATTTGCAGGAACACACTCGAAGATAAGGCCCAGAGCCAGGCGCAACCCGCCTTGAGGTAGGGTCCCGTGAGTCCCGCGCTAGCTCACGGGTGCCCCAACACACCTCGCGAGGCCTCTCGCACCTCTCCAAAGCAACTAACGGCAGAACTAACGATCACCACGACGAGCTCTTGTTCCTTTTGTGGTGAACCTGCAGGGTCCCTCCAAGGAGCACGAAACGACCTCGCCACGCAATCTCTCGCCGGCCAAGGCACGGACCTAGCGCCACACCAAGAAGCATTGTCCTGACCCTCGAGATAAGTCACCCTCCGGACGCACTAGTTATCGCAACACCATCCCCACACTCAATGCAACCCCGTGTTAGCAACGTCGCTCTCCTTTCTCACCGAATGATGGCTGCTTGAGCGCCAAGGGGTACCCCCTGAGCATCGCGACTCAGCGGCTCTTACCGGATCTCGGGCCGCTCACCTCCTGGCCTTGACCACGGCATCGCGACCTGGCATACCAGCGACGGCTGAAGCCGCCTTGGGACTGGGACCTGTCGGCGTAGAGCATCAAGCCCTCATGAGGTCCGAAAGGAAGAAACTAATGTAAGACGGAATAAGCATCTCGCGCTGCCTCACAATAACGATCATATTGACAAACGAAGCTACAAACATCTTACAAGCCCCCGCGGGGTACATTCTTGGCTCCTCACAGGAACAAAAGACGCGAATCCTGAGGAGTCCTGCCTAACGGGACCACCGCGGCAGACGCCATCATCAACAGTGGGCCACCCGGTCCGGCGCCAGCCCCATCCAAATCAGGGGCGGCGACGACCTGACGAGCCCGCCTTCGCCCGGAGCGCGCAGGCTCGGAGGCTCAGAGTCGCCATCGCCGCTCTTCTCCGGCGTCGCGAAGAGCTCGGCGGAGTCGCTGGATCTTCCGGCGCCTTCGTCGCCTGGGGAGCTGCGAAGGGAGTGGTCGGTCGGCCACTGTCTCACCGCAGCAAGACCCCGACCGCCTCTCTCGGGGCAGCACTCCAGCCGGCGACCCTCCGCGTCGAAGACCTTGAAGGACACCACCGAAGCACCATCGTACTCTAGGTGGATCGTGAGGGCGCCCCTCGTCCTGCAGACCCGGGCGACCTCGCCCCAGCCTCGAGTCATGAAGACCTCGCCAGGCAACTACCGCAACCTCTGCCCTGTCGCGAGGGTGCTGCAGCCGGCGGTTGCAGCCAGAGTCCTGTGGGTTTCTTCACGGACGACGGAGGCGAAGAAAGAAGGAAGACGAATCCAAGACTTAGGAGGCATGGCGACGTGAAGCACGAACTCCGGCAGGAGCCTCGGCGTGGACTGTGGGGAAGACGACACGTTCGTGACTCCGCCGGGCGTCGGGCGGCGCGCTTCGTGGCGCCTGGCGTCGCCTCCTTTAGAGCCACCAACGCATGCCAGACAAGGGAAGAGGAACACCGGTGGCGGCCGCGCGCACCAGGCATGGGCGCCTCGGCACGCGCTCTTGCCCTGACACCAGAGGGCAAGCCGCTTCTTTGGGGGGAGCATGTCAGGATCCTCTTGAGGAGCCTTTCCCTTCTCTTCCGTGGAGAACCGGCGGATCGGAGCCATGGCAACCAGACGAAACAAGGAGGAGCAGAAGCAGAAGGATAGACTGGAAGGGCACGCGCCGTTCCATACTTATAGCCGACGAAGGCCAACCGTCGGCCTCCACGATCACCGGTAATCATGACCGACTCTGCATGCAGGAACTTGTCGAATCCGGGAGGTTACCGAGGCATCATGGGGAAGCAGTGCGCACACGTCCAATCAACCGCCACGCGTCGCCGAGGCCGCAGGGCTGTTAGGGCTCATGACTCTTCAGACTTGCCCTTTCGCCTCTCGCTCGGCCAAGTTGGGCGTGCTGCGGGCAGGGGGCTACTTGTCGGCGTGCAGGAGCAGGGGTCCCAGACTTGCACACTGCGGCCTGCGGCGTGGCTCAAAGGAGGCCCAGGACGGCCCATGTTCATCAACGCAAGCTCAAGACCCTCACGAGGGGCCAAGCCTCGCGGGGCGGACGGCAAGGAGCTTCCTTAGGCACGGCCTCGTCAGGCTGGCTCATGAGGAGGCGGAGAGTTCAAGGCAGGGTACCTCGCGAGGTGCCCATGACGCAAGCCATGACGACCAAGGGCGCTGGCCGGCGCCAGCCCGCAACGCCCTCCTTTCCTCTTTGGTGCAAAGGGAGAAAGCGCAGGTAGAGTATCAAGCAAAGGCATCCATTTCGTGCAACAAGACAAAGACCAGCCCAACGGCTGGAAGGGAGTCATCGTGGAGCCCAAGCAGGCGTCATCACCAGAGCCTTTGGCAGGCGAAGACCAACTTTAGTCAGGATAAGTGTACCCGCTGTTCCCCTTCAAAATGGCCAATTGTTGGCGCCCTTCCCGCTCAACATTTGGGAAGAGGCCCAGGGCCTTAGCCTATATAAGTAGAGCTAGCCACCATAGTACAGGCATCTTGGAAAAAATGAAGAGAGAGTCGGATCCTCATCAAGGAACCAGTAGCTAGAGCGGCTGAACACTACCTAGCAGTTCATCGCACCCGCCAAGAACAGACCCTCGCGAGGCTGTTCTTCCTTGTATTGTTCCTCATCAGCCCAAGAGGCAATCCACCACACCACACACTGGAGTAGGGTATTACACCACAATGGTGGCCTGAACCAGTATAAATCTTGTGTCTCTTGTGTTGTTCTGTTTAGTAGTTTAGGCCCCAGCGATTCGGCGAGGAGCGAGACGGTGGAGGGTTGGATCTCCGCGCGCACCCCAGTGTTCGAACCTAAAGGGTCTGCCGGAACCCGAAATCCGACAACACCGTCATGGGGGGGCGCGCCCTACCCCCCTAGGCCTGTGCCCCTAACTCGTGGACGACTCGGAGACCCCCCTGACTTGAGACCGACGCCAAAAATTCCTATAAATACGTAAACCTCCAGAACATAACCTAGATCGGGAGTTCCGCCGCCACAAGCCTCTGTAGCCACCAAAAACCAATCGGGACCCTGTTAAAGACCACGGAGGGGAGGGATCCCTCACCGGTGGCCATCGTCATCATCCCAGCGCTCTCCATGACGAGGAGGGAGTAGTTCACCCTCGGGGATAAGGGTATGTACCAGAAGCTATGTGTTTGATCTCTCTCACTCTCTCGTGTTCTTGATTTGGCACGATCTTAATGTATCGCAAGCTTTGCTATTATAGTTGGATCTTATGATGTTTCTCCTCCTCTACTCTCTTCTAATGGATTGAGTTTTCCCTTTGAAGTTATCTTATCGGATTGAGTCTTTTAGGATTTAAAAACACTTGATGTATGTCTTGCATGTGCTTATCTATGGTGACAATGGGATATTCATGCGATCTACTTGATGTATGTTTTGGTGATCAACTTGCGGGTTCAGTGACCTTGTGAACTTATGCATAGGGGTTGGCACACGTTTTCGTCTTGACTCTCCGGTAGAAACTTTGGGGCACTCTTTGAACTTCTTTGAGTTGGTTGAATTGATGAATCTGAGATTGTGTGGTGCATATCGTATAATCATACCCACGGATACTGGAGGTGACATTGGAGTATCTAGGTGACATTAGGGTTTTGGTTGATTTGTGTCGTAAGTTGTTATTCTAGTACAAACGCTAGGATAGATTGAACGGAAAGAATAGCTTCATGTTATTTTACTACGGACTCTTGGATAGATGGACCAGAAAGAATAACTTTGAGGTGGTTCCCTACCCTACAACAATCTCTTCGTTTGTTCTCCGCTATTAGTGACTTTGGAGTGACTCTTCATTGCATGTTGAGGGATAGTTATATGATCCAATTATGTTATTATTGTTGAGAGAACTTGCACTAGTGAAAGTATGAACCCTAGGCCTTGTTTCAACTCAATGCAATCCCGTTTGTGCTCACTTTTATCATTAGTAACCTTGCTGTTTTTATATTTTTAGATTACAAAAACCTATATCTACCATACATATTGCACTTGTATCACCATCTCTTCGCCGAACTAGTGCACCTATACAATTTACCATTTTATTGGGATTGTTGGGGACACAAGAGACTCCTTGTTATTTGGTTGTAGGGTTGTTTGAGAGAGACCATCTTCATCCTACGCCTCCCACGGATTGATAAACCTTAGGTCATCCACTTGAGGGAAATTTGCTACTATCCTACAAACCTCTGCACTTGGAGGCCCAACAACGTCTACAAGAAGAAGGTTGTGTAGTAGACACCAGTCCTGATCGAGGATGCTCTGGATACAGCTTTGCAGCGTCTGCACTTCATGGGTTGATCCCCAGTCTAGCCCTTTATTAATCCATGACGCAGGCATGGCTACCCATTTGGTACCGCGGGGTTCGGTGATATAGAACCACTCCCGCTGCCATAAGTTGGAGGTTTCCGTGAAAGTGCCTTTTGGCTAGATAGTGTTGGCGAGCTTGCTCACCATAGCACCACCACACTTCGCCTTCTCCTCGTCGATTATCTTTGGCTACACATTTATTGTCTTGAGCCATAGGCCAAAGTGTGGGGGGGAGGCATGGAGAAAAGCCTCACACATAACGCTAAACGCCGAGATGTGAAGAAAGGAGTACGGAGCTAGATCGTGAAAATCTAGCCCATAATATAACATAAGGCCACGAACGAAGGGATGGAGAGAGAACCCTAGCCCGTGGAGGAAGTGAGAGATGAATACAACCCTCTTGCCAAATTTTGGTGTGGGGATCTGCCCCTTGGCAGGGAGCCTGTGGGGAATTTCCGCAGTCAGGTACCTCGCCTCCCGGAGCTTCATGATATCTTCCTCGGTGACCGAGGAGGCCGTCCACCTGCCTTGGGAGCTGGATCCAGACATAACTAGAATTCTTGGTAATAATGAAAGAAATCGAGACCTGGGCGCTGGGGCTTGAGGCTGGAAAGGCTGAGAAGAGGTAGGCGTGGGGGAGAAAGACAGGTCTGTACCCCTTTATAAAGGCGGTGAATATCAAACGCCTCCTCACGGTCCATAAAGCTCGCCTATTCCCAAGGGATTGTGCAAACGACATGGTTGGATTACCCATGCCCATATTGATAAGAATCCCGTGATAAGGGGGCATGATCTCTGCTTTGACAAGATGTGCCAATAAAGACCGTGTCTCGTAATGTGGAGCGAGAGGCTGAAAGACAGTTTGAAATAATAACCAGGCAGGGGACGTAACGTCTCGCCACAAAAGTTGTCAGTAGATGGGACTTGTTAAATATTATACCCTGTTGTGGTTGTGTGTGGTGTCAATTTCGCAGAGCTGGACACGTTTACTGTGTTTGAGGACTACTTTGAAGTATTCGGAGGACGAAACTGCCTTGCAATGCCGAAGAGAATCTGCGCGCCGAACACATCATCATTGAAGCCTGGTTCAGGGGCTACTGAGGGAGTCCTTGATTAAGGGGTCCTTGGGCGTCCGGGCTATGTGACGTGGGCTGGACTAATGGGCCATGAGATACAAGACAGAAGACTTCTTCCCGTGTCCGGATGGGACTCTCCTTTGTGCGGAAGGCAAGCTTGGCGTTCGGATAGTGTCAGGGATATACCCCGCGGTATGACCCGGCCAGAAGTATGACTCGGCCGGGCTTGGCGTTTTCATTGGTAACCCGTCGGAGTGGCGACTCACAAGCCTGGCGACTCACGAATGGCCCTAACGGCAGGTAAGATAGAAGACTAGGCCCAAGGCCCAGAAGGCCGGCTCATGTTATGGTGGGCCGGTTTACGAGGAAAGGCATAAGGAGTTTTCCCTTAAGGGGGCAGACTAGGATTCCACTTGTAATAGACTAGTTCTAATCCTAATAGGACTCCACATGTAACCCACACCTTTAACTTATATAAGGAGGGGCAGGGCTCCCCAAAGAGGGAGAGAGAAGGAAGAAGAAACAATCTCTAGGGCTAGACATAAAGAGCCGGCTTACCAGCGACTCCCTCATGATCATAATGAGACCTAGCCATAAACAGCATGTAGGGTTATTACCGGATGATGTTTCCCGGGGCCCGAAGCTGTATAAATCCTTGTCTTATGTTGCGTCTCTCGATTCCGCCCAACCCCTCTCAAGCTACTACATAGATGCATTGGCCTCGCGACTAAGTCCTCACACTAGGACATCTGCCGTGACAAATCCACGACAGTTGGCGCCCACCGTGGGGCCTGCGCATGGTGGTGTTGAGTTCTTTCAGGGACTTTTTTTATGAGGGATCAAGGAGTTTGCAATCAGCCAAATCACGAAAATCTGGTGCAGGAAGCTTTACTCTAGATCAAGAGGATGAGAGTTGCTGGTTACGTGCCTCTATGACCAGATAAGTCGCCATATCAATTTGTGTTGAACCGCTAGGAAATCGCCAAGGTTGACAAAGCAATCCATCAATTTTTGGAGCGTTGTGGCGCGTCGCCGAGACCAACTGGGATTCCATCAATTGCATCAATCCGGTCGGCACATCGGTTTATTCGGCGGTTGTTGGAATCTTTTCTCTGCACCTAGCGATCAAGTCCCAAAGGCTACTGGACAGATCTGCTTTGTTCGCGTACTGCATATAGTGTCACGCGTGGTTGACCTAGAAACTTCACACTAATTCACCTTTACCTAACCGCAGTATTCGTTGCTATTCGTTGCTATTCCAGTTTGATGGACTGTGTCCCACATAAAGATCAAAGATCCTACTACTTGGTCTACTAGTACTATACTTCTAGTGCATGGTTGATATCATGATTGAGTTCTCCAATCATTATTAACTAGTATTCTGTTCGTCATGTGAAGGCCGGATAAGTTACTCTGACTGCTACAACTACCAAAGGAAGCTATACTACAAAACAAAGATGGCAGTGATGTGGTCAGCTGCTTTTCCACCAAATAAGAAAGAAGGGCATGCAGTCGGCACAAGTTCCCAGGCCAATTATTGCAAAAAAGGTTCGTCTCATGTGAAAGACTAGGCTGATTCACTACTCCTCAAATTTCCAAAGCCATGATCGGTCTGCTCGCAAAGATCAAGCTAAAAAAAGGGGGGCCGAGGCCATGACCCGGAAACGGATAAGCTACTGACTCAGAAGTGCGAGAACCCTCGGGGCCGCCTTGAGCCGCCTCTGCTGCGTTGAGCTGTCCGGGCCATATTGAGTCGTCGGTCTGCATGAGCCTCCTCTGTTATTTTGAACGGATCATTTATCATTCGAACAAATCAGGTGATATCTATCTAAGTTTATTTTATGAGCTTAGTATTGTTTTCGTCAGAGAACAATCATTTTGGCCTGTAATATTTTTTATGCAGGACAACTATTAAAGGAAAAAGGAGTGGTGTTATACCGTGGATGCACGTTCGGCTGTGCCGCGTGGCTCCACGGGCACGAGTGTCGAGGTCCAGTTTACATCAAAACACGCCAGCTGACTTGCCCATCTGCACTGCCTTACAACGCCATGGATGACTTGCCCGTCCGCCCTTTGCGGCCGGTTCACGTGTCCGCGCCAGCTTGCAACATGGAGGACAACTCGCTCGTCCGCGACGGGTTACAACACTATGGGCGAATTACCTATCCGACGTTGTGGCCGAATCTCCCGTCCACGCCGGTTTACAATGCCATGGCCAACTCATTTGTTGACCGGGTGAATCAGGTGATATCCTTCTAAATATAATTTGGGCACATATTCCTTTTGTCAAAAAACAATTACTATGGCTTGCGTAGTTTTTTTATGCAGGAAAATTGTTCACTACATCAAAACGATGTGGTTGACCCGCCCGTCCGTGCCAGTTCACAACACCGCGGTCGGTTCACTGTCTCGAGCCGCCTCGATCTTTGAGGTCGTCTTTACCGTCCGTCTCTCGCGGCCTGGTCCACATCAACACACCGGGCCACACTTGTCTGGATGAGCTGTTTATTGAATATGAGCAAGTCACTACTTGGGAAGCCTGGTTTTCGTCCAACAAATTGGAGGCAAATTATCATTTATTATCAGCCACCGTCTGCACTAGATGGTTCAATGGGCAGGTGCATAAGTCGCCGCCAATACAGTTTGGTTAACATCAAACAGCCAGTTGGAAGGAACCATTGGCCGAGTTGCTGACACGGCTCATACGGGATCATTTATAACCCGCCGCAGTCACCTCAACCTTCTGTGGATTCACATTGCGTTATCAACGCCAATGATATACACCTTCTGCTATGGCCAAATATGGAGAATCTCAAGCCAACTCCTCGAGTCGTCTTGAGACTCGGGGGCTACAATGGTATGACTCGGCAAAATTAGCTGGTTTCAATAAATTCAGGAACTCCGGGTCATTGAAGGGAAAAATAACCCGGCCCCGGAGATTACTGCTAGATCGATGAAAATTTAAAAGCCGTCAGAAGGTTTCCGGCTCAAAATAAGGATTCTGGTTTAAAATCCGCTTCAAGAGACATCTTTCTCCCACAAAGCACTGAAGCTCTCAAAACTGGATCAAAATCCGGCTCAAGGTAAATTTGTCCCTCGCAAATTTTTGAAGCTTTCAAATCCGGTTTAAAGTTCCAGTTCAAAAATAATTAATCTCTCGCAAGTTCGAGTTCTCAGAAAAATTAAAGGTTGCGAAAGAGAACTGGCTGCCATGATGCGCGGTTCAAACATGGGTGTCCTGCCTTACGGCTTATCTTATTAAGGTCACTTGGGGGCTTCCTTCTCATCGAGCATAGCTGTCGGTACCCTCTTGATCGGCGCAGTACCAAAACTTATATGGTCACTTGGGGGCTTCCTGTTCAAACATAGGTCGTATTCGAACCAAAGAGAACATAGTTGTCGGTACCCTTTTTATTGGCACACTGCCAAACACACTAGGGGGCTTCTTGATCGTATCTGAATCATAGCTCAACCACTTTGGGTCCGACATGGATCGTATTTGAATCAGCGTCGTTAAACAACTCTCAAGGTCATTTGGGGGCTTCCTTTTCAAACATAGGTCGTATTCGAACCAAAGAGAACATAGCTGTCGATACCCTCTTGATCGGTAACGCCAAAGCCATTGGGGGCTATAGGATCGTATTCGAATCTTAGCTCAACCCCTTTGGAACGGTTTTCTGATCATATACGAACCAGAAGCCCTAAACTTTTTAAGTCTTTTTTGCGAAAAAAATTTGGGTTTGACTTGAGACCCTTTTTGGATCATATCTCAAATATATATGAGTGGTTTATGTTTAACACGGTTTGACTTTTTGACTATAAGTCGCCAGCTTATGACAATCATCATCTATGTGGAAGCATTGGCTTGTAAAGATTGGGTTATCACCCTTACTGCACAGGTCATGTAAACCGACAGTACAAATTCAATATCAAAGTGGTTATATGTGAGGTATTATGACCCGCCCTGCGGCAAACCGCCAGGGTAAGAATACATTTGGGTGGTTACTCGCCCTGGCTCTTGACGTTAAGTCGCCAGGGCATATGTTGTTTAAACTCTGTGCAGGATTTGCAGAACTATGACTTATATAGACGCTTCAGTCCAAGCTCATCACTGAAATTTTAGCAATTATAACTCGCTAGCCTCTACATCTTTAAACCGGCGGATCACCAGTTGAATAATTGAAGACCAATATTTTTGTCAAGTCAGAGCACTGAAAGCCGACTTAAGTGGATTATTTCTTATAATATTTCTCTACAAGAGCCAATGTCAGCAAACTGGTTATGAAGCTTGCCTATTGACCCGGATTTTTTAGAAGAAGTGCCTGGATTTTTTGCATTGGCAAGGTTTGGACATATCTGTTAAAGGAGATCTGTTATATGATCTTGAGTATGCATCCAGGAGGAAATGACAAGGACTTAAAGATGATCATGTGCCGGTTCAGGAAAATATTTAACCCAGAGCACAACCTATCAAGTTTGTTCATGTGTTTATTTTACATGATCAGTTTAACATGGATAAATCCAAATTAAACTGGGGGCTAATGTTGGGGATATACCCCGCGGTATGACCCGGCCGGGCTTGGCATTTTCATTGGTAACCCGCCGGAGTGGCGACTCACGGATGGCCCTAACGGCGGGTCAGATAGAAGACTAGGCCCAAGGCCAGAAGGCCGGCTCATGTTATGGTGGGCGGTTTACGAGGAAAGGCATAAGGAGTTTTCCCTTCGGGGGCAGACTAGGATTCCACTTGTAATAGACTAGTCCTAATCCTAATAGGACTCCACATATAACCGGCACCTTCAACTTATATAAGGAGGGGCAGGGCTCCCCAAAGAGGGAGAGAGAAGGAAGAAGAAACAATCTCTAGGGCTAGACATAAAGAGCCGGCTTACCGGCGACTCCCTCATGACCATAATGAGACCTAGCCACAAACAACATGTAGGGTTGTTACCGGATGATGTTTCCCGGGGCACGAAGCTGTATAAATCCTTGTCTTATGTTGCGTCTCTCGATTCCGCCCAACCCCTCTCAAGCTACTACATAGATGCGTTGGCCTCGCGACTAAGTCCTCACACTAGGACATTCTGCCGTGACAAATCCACGACAGATAGGAAGATTCCTTTCTCTACAGACCGACTCTGTACAACCCTAGGTCCCTCTGTTGTCTATATAAACTGGAGGGTTTAGTCCGTAGGAGCAATCATAATCATAATCATACATGCTAGACATCTAGGGTTTAACCATTACGATCTCGAGGTAGATGGAATCTTTTAAACCCCATATTCATCCAAGATAATCTAGCAGGAAGTAGGGCATTACCTCTATCAAGAGGGCCAAAACCTGGGTAAACATCGTGTCCCTGTTTCCTATTACCTTCGATCCTCAGACGCACAGTTCGGGACCCCCTACCCGAGATCCACCGGTTTTGACACTGAAAACGACCCCGGGGGAGGAGGAGGTAACTGCCATTTTACTCACCCCATCACTCCTGCTATTTCTGCCATGTATGCTGCATGCATTGCACAGGGTAGGTAGCGGACGCGTAGGGCACGGGAATGAGTAACATGGCGGAAAGCAAGGTGCCATGGTTGGTGCAGGGGGGCGACAATTCTGGACGTCGTCAGTGATGCAGAAGAACCGGATTGGAGGAGAGGGGTAGTTACCACAGGATGGTGGGGAGCCAGCCCCCTGCCACGCTCCGCTATAAAAGGGAGCGTAGAGGAGTACGGAAAGGCTCACCCACACATCCTCTTTTGCTTGTGCCTTTATTATGCTATGATGAGGGGAAGAGGGCGAGGTTGAGCTCCAGCGGCAGCGACAAGGGCTTCCTGTCGGCACTGTATCCCTGCCCCTGCTAGGGATGCAGGGGCGTGATCTAGTGCACAAGGCGGAGCTGCAGGACGTGGTCGCGGCCTGCGCGGTGCTCGGGGCCGAGGAGGACGCGGCGGTGGATTGGCAAGTCCCCTCCAGCCGCTTTGACTCTACTGGAGGGCCATGTCGGAGACATGACCTTCGAGTTCCTTGTTCGTCTTCCCACTCCTTTTGCAAGGGTAATGGAGGTTGAACATCCGCACGGGTTAAAGTTACACATGAGTTCTTGCTGTAATGGCAACATGCGGGTGGACGTGGAGTTCCTCGCACCACATGTCATGCTTCTCTGGCATGGCTGTAAAAGCATTGCTCGTGCCCATAGATTGGCAGAGGGGCACATTCTCCATTTTAAATTAATGGAGGCCGACCTGCTCTCCATCAAGTTCTTCGGGCGCAGGCTTAGGGTGCTGCGCAGAGAGCTCGACCGACGACGAAAGCTCCTCCTCGAGCGACAGTGACGAAGAGGATTGCCGAGCAGGAGGACGGCGGCTCGGACTCTAGCCGAGCGCCACACGCACCGTCATCGTCAGCTAGGCACCGGCGGCACCATCATCTGCACCTGTCATTCTCCCCGACATAGCGATTTGCTGGGGCATTGGGTGTGGATGCCTTCGCCTCCTCCGGCTAGACCCCGGCAGGCTTCCTCATGGACTCCGGCTTCGTCTTCCCTGCCATTGTCCCTCATATCGCGTTCCTCTGGTCCTGGCGGTAGTGAACAGGGCATCGCCTAACCGCTCCTTTCGCCCTTCTGGCTTCGTCCTCGTCCTCTTGATCTTCTCAGCCTCCGTCCCACGGGCCCTGACGGGGTCAGGATGGGTTTCTGCCCAGGCACACTTTTTGCCCTCTTTCTGGCTTGATGTAACTCCTAGGAGGAGAGGGACAAGAAAGGCATTACGGGGCACTTATCTTTTTTCAAATTAAAGGATGTAGGCACCTGCCAAACTTTAGCTCAAATTTCGTAATCTTCCATCCATGTCTGTACCCTATATGATTTATACTTGTTTATCCACGTATTAATGAAACAACAAATGTTTGTCGGGTACTTTTGCATGTATCATAAACATGCCGAGGGATGGCCCCTCAATACTTCCAAGTAAACAACATTCCCCAGCGAGGCCCCTTGTCAGTCCCTTCTGTTGCTGCCGCTGGACCCGGTCTAACGGAATAGCAGCGTGGAAAGAAACCGGCCCCTTCCCAACCCCCCTCCAAATGCTACTGCAACCATCCAGACTGAAGTAAAACCTGGAATCAAAGTATTGGAGCACAAATCCAGAGGGCGAAAAGTTTTTCCAACGCACAAGCTTTTCATACGGGAATGTACTTGTGGATGGGGAGGAAAACTTATTTGTGTTTGCTGTCCTCCTTATAGCTCCGACAAGAAGGAGCTGCCGGGGATCGATATGCTAAGCCGCTATCACTTCTTCCCTTTGGGGAGCTTATCCGAGGCGGGGGCCCGTTGGATCTGACAGGGGAGAAAATAGCAACATACGATCCTCCTTAAATGGATTGGTTATCATACCAAAATCATGCTTAAGAAAGCATGCATGCAAGTCTTAGGTGCCAGCGCTTCATTTTATTGTCTTTGCACAGGGTCTGCGCCTGGCTTTGTACAAAGTGTTACATGCTTACTGGCAAGGCTTGTACAAAAGGTGGTTACCTGGGGCTAAGCACGGGAGCCGCCCCTTAAGGGTAGAATTTACGAAGATGCTCAATATTCCGTGAGTCTTGCATTTTGATGCCATCTTCGGTCTCCAGACGGACTGCGCCAGGTCTGGTGGCTTGTACTACCCAGTAAGGGCCTTCCCGCTTCGTTGTCAACTTGTTGGAACCCTTGGCGTACTGAACACGCCTAAGGATAAGGTCAACTTCCTCAAGGCTCCGGGCATGAACCCTGTAGCTATGATAGCGGCGCAGGGCTAGCTAGTAGCGTGCAGCATGCACAGTGGCCCGGAGATGACCTTCCTCAAGGAGCACGGCATCGTCATGCCATAGCTTCTCTTGCTCTTCTTCATCATAGGCAAGTACCCAAGGTGACCCATATATGAGTTCCATGGGGAGCATTTCTCCCGCCCCATACACTAGGGAGAAGCGAGTCTGGCCGATAGCTCGATTTGGTGTCTTTCGAAGTGACCAAAGAACCACCGGCAGTTCATCAATCTAGTGCATGCTGCAATTTTGCAACTTATCAAAAGTTCTCATATTGAGCACGCGCAACACTTCAGCATTCATCCTCTCATCTTGTTCATTTCTCCATGGATGAGAAACCGAGGTGGAGACCTTGCTTCCAAGGCTTTGGATGTACTGCATAAAGTTGCAGCTCGTAAACTGGGTGCCTTTATCGGTAATCACTGTTGGTACTCCAAAGCGGCGCACCAATCCTTTCCAGAACTTGACAGCCGATTGTGCGGTGACCTTCCTCACTGTCTCCACCTCAGGCCACTATGTAAACTTGTTGATTGCTCTGTACAAGAATTCAATGCCCCCGACGGCATGGGGGAAGGGGCCCAAGATATCGTGCCTCCAGACTGAGAATGGCCAGGTAAAGGGATCATCTTGAGAGCTTGAGCTGGTTGATGATTTTTTTTGGAATGGGACTCGCAAGCTTAACACTTGGTGACTAGCTCAGTTGCATCCTGGAGGGCTGTGGGCCAATAGAAACCCTATCGGAAGGCTTTTCCCACTAGGGCTCTTGATCCAATATGAGAGCCACACACACCCCTATGTATCTCCGCCAACAGCTTCGGCCCATCTTCCCAGCAAATGCACTTCAATTTCACACTGTTTGGCCTCTTTCTATATAGTGTGTCATCGACAAACTAGTACATAATGGACCGTCGGGCTACTTTTGCAGCTTCTTCTTGCCCTTCGGGAAGCTCTCCTGTTTCAAGGAAATGAGATATGTGTTGCACCCATGTTGGAGCATGTGGCTCGTCAACAAGGACTAAAGGGACCTCCTCGTTCGTGGGAGTTCTCACCTTGACCGCAAGAACCTGCGGTTCTGCAGGAGGGTCCTGCTCACCAACCGAAGGGAGGTTACCCACGGCAGCCTCTGTACTAGCACTTTCGAGAAGTCCTGTCAGAAAATGCTTGTCGAGGTTCAACTTTCTCCTTTTTTCTGGTCATCGGTGAAGGGGACACTGACGTTTGAGCTAGATGGAGGACATAAGTCCCTGGTCCACAGGAAGCTTTTGCGCGGCGCACTTTGACAAGTGATCAACGGTGCTATTTTTCGCACATGGCATGTACTCTTCGTGTGATCCATCAAAGTGCTATTACATCTTTCTAACCTACTCCACATGTGCCTCCATCAATGGACTCTGATAATCTTTGTTGATTTCGTCGGGAGACATATGCCTTTAGGCGCATGGGCCTTTTATATGCCAAAGGGGCCCATGCGCAACGAGAAAGGGTCGGTTCTCTACGCCAGCCTCAAGTAGCAGCTTGTGTGTATCAGAGCACTAAGCGCCTCCCGAGCAAGAACTCAATACACTCGTGACATGCAGCAAAGAGGGAGTATTATCTCCGAGAGCTCAAGCCGGGTAAAATCGCCGTGTGCTTCGCCGACCGCTTCTTTTCGCTGGCGACTTCCGCCGCCAACCGAAAGGGGCTCGGTCCGCCGGTCCCATAGGTGTTCGTGGGTCAAATCAGCCTCCCCGACATCTTTGGCGCGCCAGGTAGGGGACAAAGGCATTAAATGCCCGCTCACTCGCCCTCTAATAAAGGCAAACAGGGATCGTCAGGGCGCCACCGCCATGCACGATGGCAATCTTGTCGCCGCTTGCCACCTAAGATCACCGGCTGCAAATTTCCCTGCCACGCTGCTACCGAAAGGTCCTGTGGCGACACGTTAGTGGACGGCCGGAGCGCAGTACAGAGTAGTAGGTCACGCCATGCAAGCGCCTTTGCCGCGTTGTTGTCTTGTCGCATCCGGAAGCTTGTCGCCATCGGGCCTTCCCGCAAGCTCCTCTTGCCGGGCCTTGTCTCCTAGGGTGCCTTGGGTGGCCTTCCCGGCAAGCTCCTCTTGCCGGGCCTTGTCTCCTTGGCTTGAATACTTTGTTCTTGAATGGCTCCAAAGGATCCACGGAGGACCTTGGCGGTCACCCGGTAAGCCTTGCCGCTGAGGGCTGCAATCGCCTGCGGTACAAGTTCGGGATACTAGGGTACCCTACTCTAGTACACCGACCGGAGCCCCGGCTGGGCCACACACGGTGCCGAAGCGTCAAGGCTGTGCCCAAAACAGGCATCGGTACACGCGGCATGGGTCACGCCAGACTCACCCGGACCCACCACGCCCTCCACTTAACGGCACGCGTCGAATGCGGCATCGTGTGAGAGATCGTGGGGGGTTTCTTTATTCGGAAAAGCGGAACGTCCGCCCCCTCCCTCTTTATAAGCAGGGGAAACAGGGGCAGGTCGCCCACCTTGCCAGTTGCTGTCCAATATCGACAAACCACCGCTGCTCCTTCTTCCCAAGGTCAAGAGAGCAGCGCCCGCTTCATCGCCACTAGCATCACCAACGCCGTCGATCTCCTCCACCGCCTCCGCCATGGCTCCGAAAGCCGACAAGGGGAAGGCCGTGAAGTCGGCCGAGGCGCAGCGGCTCGCGGCGCTGCGAAAAGATCGGGCAATCTTTCCCCCCCAGCTCGCCGCGAGGGAGCTCAGGGAGAACTACTACCTCTTCTGGTCGACGGAGACGCGAGCGCATCCGCGCATGAAGGTACTTCCAGCCGCTGCTCCGGAACTAGCTCCGAACGGATATCCCTTCTTCAAGGCTCTTCTTTCATCGCGGGCTCGCCCGCTTTTCTCTCGAAGTTTTTCTGTGACATGATGAACACCTACGGGTTCCGCCTCCTTGATTTCACCCCCAATGCTGTTCTGACCATGGCAGTTTTCGCACATCTCTGCGAAAACTTTTTCGGAGTCCATCCAAAAGTAGCCCTTTTCCGCCACTTCTTTATGCCCCGAGTTGAGAGAGGGGAGCCTCTTGCCAGAGGAATCGCTTGGATCTCGAGGATCGGCAAGAAGGAAGCCTATCTGGAGGGAGAGCTCCGTAGCAAATGGGAGGAATGGAGGGCGGATTGGTGCTGGATTGTCGAGGAGAACCCGCAGCCATTTATCGCCCAGCGCCAAACCCCAATAGTGCGCGGCAACGATTGGAGCAACGTGGCCCCAGAAGATGCTAGGCTGAAGATTGCAGTCACCCGAATGCTTCGCCTTAGACTTGCCGGGCTCACCGTAGGCACCGTTGGCGCAGACTTTCTTCGCCGCCACATCGCCCCCTTGCAGGAGAGGAGGAGACCCGCCTGGGAGTTCTAGAATGCGGCGGATATCATGAGGCTGCGCCCAGGCCTCAACTTCAACTTCACCGTCTTGGAACTTGATGCGATGCTCTTGGAGCTGTTCAAGCCCGATCCTGATCATCCAGAAACGTTTAGGTTGCCGAGGGCGCTGCTCATTGCTGTGCAACAATTCCTCGCCGACCGCATCCGCGTAATGATGCTGTTGCAGCGACTCGCATGGAATTTTCCCAACTTGGCAAGAGCCCGCAGATGACGCCGTGCGGCAGTTCTTTGACAATCTGGTAGAAATGCCGGTCCGCCCGATGAAGAGGGGCCTCACCCGCGACACCACCGATGATGAGATGCAGCACATCGCCACCAGGTTGGAAGAAGCGCCAGCAGCCGCTGCCACGGGCGAGTTCGGATTCACCGTGGAGGAGGCAGAGGCAACAGAGGCGGCAAGCCTTGTCGAGCGAAGGGAGTTTGCCGGCGAGGAGGAGCTTGCCGAGCCTGAAGCTGAGTCGAGCGAAACCCGCCGAGGGCGCCTCCTCCCGACCTTCGAACAGCTTGCCGCGAGCGGAGCCCCCAGCTCCACCAAGAAGGCGTCTTCGCAAGGCCGGAGACGTAGCGGGGCGGCAGACGGGCCAACAGCCGCAGCGCGCTGCTGATAGACTCCACCGCTGCAAGCACTGTTGCTGGAGCACCTCACGCCGCTGCAGCAATCGGAGCGGGCCTCGCAGACCACCGCTTCGCTTCCCGCCAAGCGGCCAAGGGAAACTACTCCTCCGCCTCGTCAGATCGAGGCGGGCTGACTTGATCTCTCCGCGCCAGGCTCGACGAGGGAGAAGAAGAGTAAGATTCTTTGCAGCATTTGTAGTTCTTCGCTTGTTGCTTTGTCTTGTATCTGATTTGCTTCACTCTAAACCCATTCCTTTTCGTGACGCTGGCCCGTAGAGTGTCGAAGAGAGCCAAGACCCCGATGATTGTCGTCGAGGACGAACCCACCGCGACAGCAGGAGGCGCGTCCGAGACCACCTTGCCGGACGCGGCAACTCTTCCTCAAAGCAGCCCCTAGCGCAGCCCCCAGCGTAAGTATATGGTTTACTTCTTGTTGTTCGGCGTGCATGGGTGCCCTTTCTTTGCTGATATCTGACTGCTGATTTGTGTAGGAGCAGAGAAGCCTTACCAAGAGTGCCCTGAAGCCGTTCCTGACATGCCTTCTGCTTCGACTACACCACCGAGGGAGGATTCCCCGGCAAGGGAGCGTTCTCCGGCAAGGGAGACTTCTCCGGCAAGGGGCAGTTCTCCGGCAAGGGACAGCACCAGCGATCCCCTGGTGGCGGAGACCGTGACTGCAGACCCTAACACAGGTAATCCTCTTGCTTGAAAACTTTCCTTGTGTTCTTCTTCTTCTGATTTTCTTTTTGAATATTTGCTTGACTTTTCTTCATTTATCCGCCACGGAGCCAATGGAGACCGAGGCCGCCGGCGAGGAGGACGCGCGCGGCAATACTGACGACGTCGCTGCCATCAGAGAAGAAGTCATACCGACGAGCCCGCCAAATAAGAGGCCGCCAAAGCTGCCGCCGCAGAAGCCGGGCGAGGGTCCGGGCGATCGTGACCGACGCCCCGAGGCCACAGGAGCGCCAGGCGCTACGCCGACCGCCGATCCCTCCGCCGCTGCTGCAGTGTCGGGCTCCGAAGAGCCCCAGCCTAGCGCCTATTTGAAGGCCGGCGATGGCGTCTTCATCAAGCTCCCATGGGCGTCGAGCTCTGTGGCGCCGGCGAAGGAGAAACTTTCGATGAAGAGCTGCTCGCCTCTGCTGGACTGACGCTGGTCAACGCGCCGAGTAGCAGCAGCGGTGAGTCTGAGGAGGAGCAGCTGCTACGGAAGCTGCTGTCGCTCTACCACGCCTGACAAGCCAAGCTGGAATCCCGGGAAGCGCTTGTCGCGAAGGCGGGAGCAGACATCGAGAAGCGCGCGGAGGAGCTCCGGGGCCTCAACCAGGAAGCTCTCCCGTCCTTGGCAGAGGAGCGGGAGTGGCTTGCCGAGGAGCGCAAAGCCTTCCTCCTCGAGAAGGCTGAAGCTAAGGAGCAACAGCGGCTTGCCGCCGAGAATCTATCTGCGCAGGAAGGCGAGTTGGCGCAGAGGAAGGTTTATCTTGACAGCCATGAGGAGGATCTAGCCACGCGCGAGCAAACATTTGACGGGGCTCTCAAGGAAGCAAAAGATGCTGCCGCAGCTGCCGAGGCCGCCAAGAAGGAGCTGGAGACGAAGGTGATGCAGCTGGAGGCCAATCTCAAGGAGAGCGGCGAGGAGCTTGGTACACTCAAGCATGAGCGCGAGAAGGACGCCTACACTCTTGGCGAGCTGCAGGCTGCCTCACCGAGAGGAGCAAGGAGCTTAGCGCCGCCAAGGACTCCAACGCAGATCTGGAGTTGAAGCTGACTACTTTGACTCAGACGCAGGATGGCGCCAGGGAGCAGGAGGTTGCCTTGAAGGAGAAGATCAAGGCCGACGAGGCGCTGCCGTGAGGCCGCCGCCGCCTGTAATACCTTTAAGGAGAATGTGGAGCACCGGACCGAGGGTCTCGTGGATGTTGCTGCAGCCATCGACGAGGAGCCGGGCAGCTGGGATGGTGGATCTTGGATATTCCTCCGATGAGCACCTCCAACCCAAAGTGCCAAGCTTAGCTTGTTCTTCAAGGGTGTGGTGACGGCCCTCCAAATGACTCCGGGAAGAAGTCCCAAAGCAGCTGGTCGAGGAGTCGCGCCAGATCTGCGCTGGAGCTCTTCAAAAGGTGTTGATGAAGGCGGCCTTCCGCAATCCAGGCCTCAACCTCACCAACGCCCTCAAGTCCTTGCCGCCGGATCTTTGATGTGGAAGCGCTCAAGACCCTTGTCGCACCCATCGTGGATAGGTGAGCGGGATCAAGAGGGTTGAGGGCGATCGCGTAGATTAGGCCGCCCGCTTTCTCTTTCTCTTGCTGCTGCTGGTCATGTTATGCGAACAATCTATTAGAACTGCGGCAAGCTATCTTGTAATATAACTCTATTTCGGGTAACAATTGCTATGTTATTTCCTTTACTTGATTCCTTCCTTTGTATGTTTTTGCCCTACGCTTTTAGGGAACTTGTCGTCACAGCACTGGGCCGTGAGCGCCGAAAAGGGACGCCAAGCCTGTCAAGCGGTGCTGCTACCGACAAGAAACCTTGTCGCAACTAGTCGCAGCTCACTTAAGTTGTTGAGCGGACTCGAAACAAAGTAAGGGCTTAACTAGCTACGAGTTGGTTCCTCCGCTACATGAGTTTTCCATACAAAGTACGGTTGTTCGAGGAAGATAACTTAAAAATTTTAAAACTGATTGCTCAAACTTTAGCAACTTAGCTTTTCTGTCGTTTGCTTCCCGGTAAGGCTAGACTAAAAGGAGGCCCATGCGCAACGTAGAAAGGGTCGGTTCCCCACGCTCAGTCTCGTTAGCAGCTTGTGTGTACTGTAGCACTCAGTGCTCCTGAGCAAGAACTCAATACACTCAGACATGCAGCAGTAGGAGTATTATCTCTCCGGAGAGCTCCGAAGCTGGGTAAAATTGCTCGTGGTGCCGCCGACCGCTTCTTCGTCGACCTCCGCCCCCGCCGAACCGAAGGGGCTCGGTCCGCCGGTCCCATAGGTGTTCATGGGTCGATCAGCCTCCCGACATCTTTGGCGCGCTGTAGGGGACAAAGGCATTAAATGCCCGCTTCACGCCGCCTCTAATAAAGGCAAACAGGGACCGTTGGGCGCCACCGCTTGCCACGATGGCAATCTTGTCGCCGCTTGCCACCTCAAGACCGCTGGCTGCACAGCCTCATCACGTATACCGAAAGGTCCTGTGGCGACACGTTAGTGGACGGCTGGAGCGCAGGTCTGAGTAGCGGTTCTGTCATGCAAGCGCCTTTGCCGCGTTGTTGTCTTGTCGCGTCCGGAAGCTTGTCGCTCATCAGGCCTTCCGGCAAGCTCCTCTTGCCGGGCCTTGTCTCCTAGGTGCCTTGGTGGCCTTCCCGGCAAGCTCCTCTTGCCGGGCCTTGTCTCCTTGGCTTGAATACTTTGTTCTTGAATGGCTCCAAAGGATCCACGGAGGACCTTGGCGGTCACCTGGTAAGCCTTGCCGCGGAGGGCTGCAACTGCCCGTGCACAAGTTCGGGATACTAGGGTACCCCTACTCTAGTACACCGACACCTGCCTCACCATGAGTTGAGAATCTCCACCGATAACAAGTTTCTTGATTCCCAGCTCTGCTGCGATTCTGGGATGGGCAAGGAGCCCCTCATATTCAATAGTGTTGTTGGTGGCCTTCTCCCAGGGAAAGTGCATTTGAACCACATATTTAAGATGCTCTCCGGTGGGCGCGACAAGAAGCACGCCGGCTTCGGCGCCCTGCAGGGAGAAAACACCATCAGAATACATGATCCACTCCTGAGGTGCCTCTTTGCCAGGGAGAACTGTCTTTGGTACTTCTTCGTCTGGAGTGGGCATCCATTATGCAATGAACTCTGCCAATGCCCTGCTCTGAATAGTTGAGGTGCTCTCATATTTCAATCCAAAGCTTGACAACTCTAGTGCCCACTCGACTATTCTGGCACTGGCTTCGGGGTTTTTCAATATGCGCTGCAGTGGAAAACGAGTGGCAACTATGATCTCGTCGGCTTGGAAGTAGTGGCGCAGCTTCGTTGAGGCCCTGATAAGGCTGAAGATCAGCTGTTGCACTCTAGAGTACCTTGACCTGGACACTATAACAGGGTGCTGATAAAGTACACTGGTCGTTGCACCACTTTCTTCCTTACCGCGGTCTTGGGATTGCTTTCGCTGGCTTGCCCTGCCTCCCTCTAATCTGTGTCAAGTCCTGCTGCGAGCACTTTGGCTCCATCTCCGGAGGGGTCAGTTGTTGCGGCTGATTTTTAATACACTTCTCGTTGTGCCACCAGTGCTGCACTAGCCACTTGATTCGTTGCAGCTAAGTGATGTCTGCTAGAACTACGTCGGTATTTGCCCAAAGAGAAAGGGATGATGCAGCACAACGACGGTAGCTATTTCCCTCAGTGATGGGACCAAGGTTATCGAACCATTAGGGGAACCAAGCAAAACTATGTAAACAACACCTGCACACAAATAACAAATACTCGTAACATGATGTGTAAAAGGGGTTGTCAATCCCTTTCGGGTAATGGTGCCAGAAATTGGCAAACGGACGTGTGAAAGTTGTAATAGATTGATAGATTGAACGCCAAATAAAATAAATTGCAACAAAGTATTTTTGTATTTTTGGTTTAATAGATCAGAAAATAGATCGCAAAGGAAAATAGATCGCAAAGCCAAATATAATAAAGAAGAGACCCGGGGGCCGTAGATTTCACTAGTTGCTTCTCTCGAGAAAAATAGCAAACGGTGGGTGAAGAAATTACTGTTGGTGAATTGGTAGAACTTCAAATAATCTTGGCGATATCTAGGCAATGATCATTATATAAGCATCACGTCCAAGATTAGTAGACCGACTTCTGCCTGCATATACTAGTGTTACTCCACACATCGACTGCATCTAGTGTGTTAAGTTCATGGAGAAACGGAGTAATGCAATAAGAACGATGACATGATGTAGCCAAGATCTATTTATGTAGAAATAGACCCCATCTTGTTATCCTTAATAGCAATGATACATACGTGTCAGTTCCCTTTCTATCACTGGGATCAAGCACCGTAAGATCGAACCCATTACAAAGCACCTCTTCCCATTGCAAGATAAATAGATCAAGTTGGCCAAAGAAGCCCAAACACCGGAGAAGAAATACGAGGCTATAAGCAATCATGCATATAAGAGATCAAAGAAGACTCAAATAACTTTCATGGCCAAAAAATAGACCTGGTCATAAACTCAAAGTTCATCGGATCCCAAAAAATACTCCGCAAAAAGAGTTACATCATATGGATCTTCTAGAGACCATTGTATTGAGAATCAAAAGAGAGAGAGGAAGCCATCTAGCTACTAACTATGGACCCGTAGGTCTACAAAGAACTACTCACGCATCATCGGAGAGGCACCAATGGACATGATGCACCCCTCCATGATGGTGTCTAGATTGGATGTGTGGTTTCTGGAACTTGCGGCGGCTGGAATTGATTTTCGTTGACTCCCCTAGGGTTTCTGGAATATTGGGGGGGGGTATTTATAGAGCAAAGAGGTGGTTCAAGGGCACCCGAGGTGGGCACGACCCACTGCAGGCGCTGGGCCCGTAAGGCGTGCCCGGTGGGTTGTGCTCCCTGACGACTTCTGTGTGCTTCTCCGCCCATCGGATTTCTTACGGTCCAAAAAATCCACAAAATCTTTTGCTATGTTTGGACTCTGTTTGGTATTGATTTCCCGCGATGTAAAAAACATGCAGAAAACAGCAACTGGCATTTGGCACTAGGTCAATAGGTTAATTCCAAAAAATGATGTAAAATGACAATAAAATGATTGTAAAACATCCAAGAATGATAATATAACATCATGGAGCAATCAAAAATTATAGATACGTTGGAGACGTATCAGCATCCCCAAGCTTAAGTCATGCTCGTCCTCGTGTAGGTACATGATAAAAACAGAATTTTTGATGTGGAATGCTACCTAACATGTCATCTCATATTATTTTCTTTATAGCATGGACATTTGGACTTTTATATGGTTCAAAGCAATAGTCTAGTTTTGACATGATAACTTAAATACTCAAGCATATCAACAAGCAACCATGTCTTTTCAAAATATCAATGCTAAAATAAGTTATCCCCAGCCCATCATGCTCAATAATTGATTCATTCATGAAACACACTCGCAGATTAGCTACACCCAATGCTCAAGTACGATCATAGTGCCCCATAGTTGTTGCTTTTATAAGCGAATATGGAGACTCAAATTATTCAAAAAAAATGCATAAAGTAAAAGAAAGGCCATTCGTAGAGTGAAGTAGGGATTTGTAGAGGTGCCAGGGCTCAAAGCAAAAAAACATAGAGATAAAAACATATTGGGAGGTATGCTTTTCTCACAAACGAAAACGACTTGAGTTCCCAACACTTTACAAGCTAGATATATCATAGGCGGTTCCCAAAGAGAAAATAAAGTCTATTCCTTTTTCCACCATTCTTTCACTTTCCATGGCTAACCATATCCACGGGTGCCCTCCATACCAACACTTTCAAAGGAATTTATTATTTGACAACATAATTAAATTCATTTTTCATTTCGGTACTAGGCATCCCTAATACCTTTGGCTTACTCTCGTGCAATGACAAGTGAATAAACACTCATCGTAAGAATAACACATCTAGCATGGAAAATATTAGCCAACCCTCACCGCCTCGCGAGCAGTACGAACACACAAAAGAGAAGTTTATTTTGAAAATTAGAGATGGGACATACAAATTTTCTTAGAACGGCAAAAGAATACAGCATATAGGTAGATATAGTGGACTCATATGGCAAAACTAGTTTAAAGGATTTTGGATGCACACGTAGAGATCATAGTTAGTGCAAAATGAAGGCTAGCAAAAGATTGAGAAGCGACACACCAAGAAACGAATAATCTCATAATCAAGCATTAAGAATAATTAACACAAAATAATGCACCACAAGTAGGATGTAATTTCATTGCATAATTATTGACTTTCGTGCTTGGATAGAGAATCACAAACCTTAACACCAATATTCTTACTAAAGCATAATTACTCATCAACATGACTGACATATCACGTCATCATATCTCAAAACTATTACAAGGAATCAAGTTTATTTTGTCCAATGATCTTAATGAATTCTTTATCATATCCTTCTCAGATATCTATCACTTTGGAACTAATTTTCATGTGTTTCTTTTGATTAGGTCAAACAAATATAAGTGAAGATCATGAGCATAATATTTCTTTCTCTCAAATTAATTTAAGTGAAGCAAGAGTGTATTTCTTAAAAAAATACTAACTCTCAAATAAATCTAAGTGAAGCATGAGAGCATTTCTTCAAAAATACTAAAGCACGCCGTGCTAAAAAAGATATAAGTGAAGCACTAGAGCAATTCCATAGCTCATAAAGATTTAAGTGAAGCATAGAGAGCAATTCTAACAAGTCATGGCATAATTTTGGCTCTCTCAAATAGGTGTGTCCAGAAAGGATTCATTACTCAAAACAAAAAGCAAAACAAGAAAAGACTCATATCATACAAGACGCTCCAAGCAAAACTCATAGTATGTGACGAATAAAAATATAGTTCCGAGTAAAATACTGATGGTCGTTAGAAGAAAGAGGGGATGCCACTCGGGCATCCCCAAGCGTAGTTGCTTGCTTCTCTTTGGATAATAGTGTGGGATGCCAATGGCATCCCCAAGATTAGGCTCTTCTTACTCCTTATTCCTTCATGCATCGTAACATCACCCAAAACATGAAAACTTCAATCACACAAAAATCAACAAAACCTTCCTGAGATCTGTTAGTATAAGAAAACAAATCACTACTATAAGTACTGTAGCAAACCAATTCATATTTTATTCTTGCATTATATCTATTGTATTCCAAGTTTTCTTTGGCAAAAACTCTTCAAAGAAAACCATAGAATCATCAAAACAAGCACACAACGCAAGGAAAACAGAATCTGTCAAAAACATAACAATCCGTAGCAATGTGGATATTTTGATTACTTCTATAAGTCCAAAAATTCTGAAACTTAGGAACATGTGAACAATTTGTATATTAATCTTCTACAAAAAGAATCAAATCAAAATCACTCTTCTGTTAAAAATGAGAATTATTTCCGTGAGCGCAGAAGTTTCTGTTTTTCAGCAAGATCAAATCTAGTATCACTCAACATAATCCCAAAGGATTTGCTTGGCACTAACACTAATTAAAAACAAAAAACACATGATCCCAAAGCATAAGATTTCATTGATGCTCACATGAAAGATAATAATTGAAATACAAAGAGAGCATCATAAAACATGTGGCAAACACATTTAATTCTAACATACTTTCTACACATAGGCATTTTATAAGCAAACAAATTTTCAAGACAAGAAATATGTAGCATATGCAAAGGAGAAGAAAGAAACAATAACAATCTCAACATAACGAGAGGTAATTTAGTAACATGAAAAATTCTACGACCATATTTCCCTCTCTCATATAATTACATGTAGGATCATAATCCAATTGAATAATATAGCTATCACATAAAATTTTCTCTTCAGGATCCACATGCATAAAAGTTTCACAATCTTCCAAGATAGTGGGATCAACATCAACTAAAGTTATGACCTCTCCAAACCCAATTTTGTCAAAAATTTCATAAGATTGAACACTCTCCAAATATGTGGGATTATTATTACCTAAAGTTGACACTCTTACAAACCCACTTTCAATATTATTGCAAACATATCCATCATGAGGCTTAAATAAACTATCAAGATCATAAGACTCATTATCACCCCAATCATGATCATTGCAATAAGTAGTGGACATAGCAATATTAGCATCCCCAAGCTTGGGGTTTTGCATATTACTAGCATAATTGACAGTAATAGAATTTATAATAACATCATTGCAATCATGCTTTTAATTCAAGGAGCTATCATGAATCACTTTATAAATTCCTTCGTTTAACACTTCGTCACAATTTTTAGATTCATAGATCTCAAGCAAAACTTCCTAAAGATAATGTAGTGAACTTAATTCACTAGCAATTGGTTCATCATAATTGGATCTTATGAAAAGATTAGGAAGTGGATGAGGATCCATATCAATAGCTTTTTAGCAAGAAAATAGAAGCCACATGGTGATACAAGCAAACAAGAGACCTGACACGCAAAAGGAAAATGGAAATAAGGTGAATAAAACGGCAAATTTTTGTGAAGTGGGGGAGAGGAAAACGAGAGACAGGTAATGTAAATTGCAAGGAAATGAGATTGTGATTAAGAACCTGGTAGATGTCAATGATGTCTCCCCGTCAACGGTGCCAGAAATTCCTTTTGATTTCTTCTAGAACTATGTTGGTATTTCCCAAAGAGGAAGGGATGATGTGTCACAGCGACAGTAGGTATTTCCCATAGTGATGAGACCAAGGTTATCGAACCAGTAGGAGAACAAAGCAACACTACAAAAACAACACCTTCACACAAATAAAAAGTACTCGCAACCCGACGTGTAAAAGGGGTTGTCAATCCCTTTCGTGTAACAACGCTAGAAACAGGCGAAGACGTGAGAAAGTTGTAATAGATTAATAGATCGAACGCAAAATAAAATAAATTGCAGCAAAGTATTTTTGTATTTTTGGTTTAATTGATCTGAAAATAAAAGCAACGGAAAATAAATCACAAAGGAAAATATAATAAAGAAGAGACCCGGGGGTCGTAGATTTCACTAGTGGCTTCTCTTGAGAAATATAGCAAACCGTGGGTGAACAAATTATGTTGGGCAATTGATAGAACTTCAAATAATCATGACGATATCCAGGCAATGATCATTATATAGGCATCACGTCCAAGATTAGTAGACCGACTCACTCGCATCTACTACTATTACTCCACACATCGACTGCTATCCAGCATGCATCTAGTGTATTAAGTTCATGGAGAAACGGAGTAATGCAATAAGAATGATGAAATGATGTAGAGAAGATCTATTTATGTAGAAATAGACCCCCATCTTGTTATCCTTTTTTTGAAAAGGGGCGCTTTATTACTTAAAAGATTTAAGCATACACCCGGCCTCTGCATAGCTAAGATGCACACAGCCAAACAATATCCTCTGATTCAAAAAAAGGCGAAATACAAGGAAAACATGCAGTATCCCTATAACGCCTAAAGCGGAGGGAGGCCAATCCTAAGATCATGCAGCCACCCATGTTGGGTAAAAGTATCCCTCGCCGTAGCCTCCAATCGTGTACACACCTCCATAAATAGGTCTCGATTCTCCACACGTTGTAGAGAGGACCATAAACGAAGAGTCCCGGTACATCTGTAGATAACTTGCATAAGAGAAGTAGTTTTATCGTTAAAGACCTTATCATTTCTGCAGAGCCATAGCGACCAAATGACGGCAAGCGCTCCCACTCTGAGAAGGGTTCTAAACCTGTGATCAATCCCATGTAGCCAGTTGCCAAATACATTAGCAACACTACAAGGAGGATACAAGCCAGAAGCTATTTGGATGAATGACCATATAGAACGAGCCAATTTGCATTGAAAGAATAAATGTTTTATTGTCTCATTATGGTGAAAAAGGACACATTGCGGACTTCCATGCCAATTCCTCTTAATAAGGTTATCTTTAGTAAGAATGACTCCACGACGAAGATACCATGCGAAGATTTTATTCTTAAGCGATATCTTCATCTTCCAGATCTTCTTGTTATTATCAATTGGCACATCTAACTGGATTAATGCTCTATACATAGACTCTACTGAGAACTGTCCATTCCCATGTAGGTTCCATCGGAATACATCAGACCCATGTGACAATTGCACTGTGGACAACCGCTGGAGCAGGATGTTCCATGATTGTAGTCTGGTTCCAAATAAATCCCTTCTGAATGTCCCATTTGGCGGAAATGATTCCATTACCGTGGCGATAGTGTCACCCTTGTGACATACAATGTTGTATAGAGCCGGATATTGTTCCTGGAGAGTGACATTTCCTAGCCACTTATCCTCCCAGAATCTAATTTCCGAGCCATCCTTAATTGAGAAAGATCCATAGCAAAAGAAATATTTCTTCGTAGCCATTAGACCCGCCCAAAAGTGAGAATCCACAGGCTTCCAATATACTTGGGATACTGCCTTGGAGCCCACATATTTCCGTCTAAGCAGGGTTTGCCATACACCATCTTCCATAAGTAATTTAAACAACCATTTACCGAGTAGGGACCTATTCTTAACCTCAAGGTCATGAATGCCCAACCCGCCTTGGTCTTTGGGACGGCAAACCACACTCTATTTAGCCAATCGATATTTCTTTTTCTTGCTATCTCCTTGCCAAAAGAATCTTGATAAGAAATAATCAAATCTATGTAAAACTCCTTTTGGCAACTGGAAGAAGGATATCATATATATTACCATATTACTTAGTATTGAATTTATTAGGACCAATCTTCCTCCTAGAGACAACAGCTTACCTTTCCAACTACTAAGTCTTTTTTGTAGCCTCTCCTCGACGTGTTTCCATTCAACATTTGTTAGTCTCCGATAATGTACCGGTATCCCCAATATGTGATCGGAAATTGGCCCAACCCACATCCGAATAGTTCGGTGTACAGGTGAGCCTCGTCTTGGGCCTCGCCAAAGCAAAACAATTCACTTTTATGAAAATTAATCTTAAGACCTGAGAGTTGCTCGAATGCTGATAAAATTAATTTCAGATTTCTCGCTTTCTCGAGGTCATGATCCATGAAGAGAATTGTATCGTCGACATACTGAAGTATGGACATGCCACCATCAACTAGATGATTTACTACCCCATCAATTTGTCCATCAGTCTTGGCATGCTCAATCATGACTGCTAGCATATCCACCACTATATTGAACAGCATGGGCGATATCGAGTCACCTTGTCACAATCCCTTCTTCGTTAGAAAATTAGTGGCCAAGGTCATCGTTGACCTTAATGGCAACACTGCCTCCTGAAACAACTCTGCAGAAAATCCTTTCATTATGAGAGTCTGTTATCCTTAATAGCAACAATATATACATGTCGGTTCCCTTTCTGTCACTGGGATAAAGCACTGTAAGATCAAACCCATTACAAAGCACCTCTTCCCGTTGCAAGATAAATATTTCAAATTGGCCAAACAACACCAAAATATCGGACAAGAAATGTGAGGCTATAAGAAATCATGCATATAAGAGATCAAAGAAGACTCAAATAACTTTCATGGATAAAAAGATAGATCTGATCATAAACTCAAAGTTCTCGGGTCCCAACAAACACACTGCAAAAAGAGTTACATCATATGGATCTCTAAGAGACCATTGTATTGATAATCAAGAGAGATAGAGGAAGCCATCTAGCTACTAACCACGGACCCGTAGGTCTACAAAGAACTACTCACGCATCATCGGAGAGACAACAATGGACATGATGCACCCCTCCGTGATGGTGTCTAGATTGGATCTGTGGTTTCTGGAACTTGCGGCAGCTGGAATTGATTTTTCTCAACTCCCCTAGGGTTTCTGGAATATCGGGGCATTTATAGAGCAAAGAGGCGGTTCAGGGGGCAGCCGAGGTGGGCTATCAGGACCCCGATCCTAAGCCACATCGATCTAGCATGTAACACATCATATCACTTTGCGGCCTCACGCACGATATTCCCACGGGTGCCACAATACAACCTTGGCCTGAACCAGTATAAACCCTCGTGTCTCTTGTTCTTTGGGTTCGTTGAGTTAAGCCTTGAGATCGTTGCGAGAGCGAGCTAGAGAGAGAGAGAGAGAGAGAGATCTTCGTGTGCACCCCAGTGTTCGAACCTCAAGTGTTTGCCGGAACGCAGAATCCGACATTTGGCGCGCCAGGTAGGGGCGCGCCGAAGCCTTTCTTCTATCGACCCGCGCTCCGCTACTCCACCGGATCCATGGCAGACGCTCGCTGAGCCCATGCCGAGCACCAGGCTGCAATTGCCGCCCGCGTCGCTCAGATGGCGCCCATCGGTGGACCTCCCTGCCGTTCTCCATCACCCGCTGCCAACGCCGCCACCGGCCCGGTGGGGAACGAGTAGCAAGCTTCGTTGCTGCACCCTTCCATGCGGCAGGACGGACACACCGCCACCCTGCCGCTGACTCCCGCTGGCTCGTTGTCCCAGGCTCACCGCGCGCCCACGGATGCGCAGGCTGCATTGCTCATGACGTGTGAGCTCCTGCGTTACCATCCAGTCGACGTCTGGCTCGACCGCGTCGCTGAGATCGTCAGCGCCGCTGGGGGCTCTCCTGCGCCATCGCTTTTTCTACCACGACCACCTCCCGCAGCAGGCGACATCGCCCACAGATCGCCTCCACCACCTCCACATCAAGACGTTGCAGTTGCACCAAGACGCGCGGCCCCGCGGCGTGACCCGCCATGTCGGGCGCCCGTGCATGAAAAAGGAAGATGCCAAGAAGTCCCTCGGCTGCAAGAAAACGCTTCTGCATTCCCTGCACCACAGCGCCAAGACCGCGCGCCGCCTGCCCTGGTGGCGCGTGGATATCAAGACCAGGCTCTGCCACCATGATGGGTTCCGGTGACCACAGCAGGTTGCCGTGCCTTAACTCCCGAGCTGCGCAGTGTCGTCTGGCCCGGCAAGTTCAAGCCGGACCTGCCTCCGTGCTACGACGACACCCCCAACCCCACGGAGTTCTTGCAGCTCTTCGACCTGAGCATCGAGGCGGCCAACAGCGACGAGAAGGTCATGGAGAATTGGTTCCCTATGGCCCTCAAAGATGGCGCGCGCTCATGGCTCCTGAACTTGCCCGCGGGATTGATCTCCTCCGGGGTGAGATGTGTGAGCGTTTCGTTGCCAACTTCCAGGGCACTCGCGACCGCCGCCGGCCTCGGGTGACTTGCGGCGCATCAAGCAGCAGCCAGGGGGAACCCTGCAGAAGTACATCCAGCGCTTTAAAAGCTACGGCCGAGGGGGAGGACGAAGTGGGGGACGCTGGGATGACCACGGCCCCCGCCAGGTGTGGTGCAACCGGCCTCGTGAGGACCCTGGCAGGACCCACCTCGCGAGGGCGCTAGGAGAGACCAGCCTCGTGAGGACCGCCCTCAGGGCAACGCCGGGCTCCCTCTGCTACCGCCACCGCCAAGGAGGAATGACGACCATCATCACGACGAGGGGGCTGGGGGCTTCCAAGAGCCTTGCACCATCACCTGCATCTGTGGGTGGCGCCCAAGCCCCAGCCTCTCAGCGTATCTTCAAGTAGTTTGCTCGTGAGGTGAATGCGGCCCTCCCCAGGCTCGAGGCAACGCGCCCGCTCAGGTGGTCTAAGTGCGCCATCAACTTCAACTCATCAGACCAGTTCAAGTGAGCGGCAACAGTCGGCGCCCTCCCGATGCTCTGCTCACCCGTCATCAACAACGTCCAAGTCACCAAGACCCTCATCGATGGCGGCGCAGGGCTGAATGTCCTATCTGTCGAGACATTCAAAAGCCTTCGAGTTCCATACGATCAGCAGCAGTCTACCAAAGCCTTCTCAGGACTGACCGACGGCTCCACCACCCCGATAGGGCAGGTCTGCCTCCTTGTCACCTTCGGCCAGCTTGACAACTACCGCACCGAGCTCATCGACTTCGACGTCGCCCACATCCGCCTGCCGTACAACGCCATCCTTTGGTATCCAGCCTTAGCCAAGTTTATGGCAGTGACCCACCATGGCTACAACGTCCTCAAGATGCCAGGGAGCGGTGGCATCATCACGGTCCCATGCAAAGAAAGAGATGCGGTGTGGTCCCTCGAGCGCGCCTACCAGGTAGCAGCAGTCGAAAACCGCGACAAAGAAGGCACCGTGTACCCTCCTGTGGCCATCCCAAGAAGAAGAAGCAAATGTTCCATCGAGGACCTCATGAGAGCGGCGTCTCCAGCGGCACCACCTCAGGTTCTGCACCAACAATTAGGGCACCTCCCTCCCTCGCATAGGAAGGCGCGCCCGGCTCCCTCCTCAGGCTGGGCTCGGGGGCTCTCTTCTAGAGTGCCTCTAACCTAGTCGATGTCACGAGGGAGGCGCTCGGGCACCTCGTGGAGGCGTGCTTGGTTGCACGTTTCCCTCAAGAGGGCACAAGGCGAGGAGCACCTAGTGGTTAGGAGTTCATCACCAAGGCGATCCAGCAGCTTCAGGAAGCAAGGACCATACGCGGCGACTGCCGCCCACCACCCGGCGCAGCTCCCCATCCTGGCGAGGATGGCTGGCTACGCGTCTGTGTCGACATTCCAGGGCTCAACAGGGCCGCATCTCAAGGACGTTTCTAGCCTGCACGCGTTGGATGGTGCGAGGGTCCACCTCACAGCTCCGTTCGCATGCCATTCGGATTGCTGAACGCCGGCTGTCACCTTCCAGCGCCACCTGCGGAGCATCCTGGCAGCTCAGGAGGCCAGACATCAGGCCGTCCGGGAGGAGATCGTGACGGTTCTCCAGGAGCCACCTGGGCCCGCGGAGCATCCTGAGGCTCAGGACCCCGGCGGCTCGTGAGAAGCAACTCTTGA
Organism: Aegilops bicornis; assembly: GCA_021605145.1. Lineage (NCBI taxonomy): Eukaryota > Viridiplantae > Streptophyta > Magnoliopsida > Poales > Poaceae > Aegilops > Aegilops bicornis. The sequence goes on from CM038672.1 coordinate 351,352,648, forward strand.
GCATGCATCTTCAGCTACTCCAACATCGCTTCGGCTACGGTATCAGGTTACTCTTTCCGGTTCATTCAGTTGGGGTCGCCCCTCGGCAACATTAACCCCAAGTGGCACGGGTCTGTCCCTGCGACGTGTATCTTTTTGCATCTTTAGCTTACTCTGCTAGGAGCTCCCCTCGGGCTGCATCTTCCCCAGGCCGCTCGGGTCCGTCCCACTGGCATGTGTAGTTCTTGCATCTGTCTGAGCTAACCTGCCTCTTTACTTAAGTCATCTTACAGTTATCACTTTCTTGCTTATTACCCATAGCGCCTCCCGCATAGCCGATCGGCCCCCTGCTCATCCCGCAACGGGGGCTACTCATGCTGGCACGACGCTTGTGCTCGGGTCTGTCCCTGCAATTCTGACAAATCTGACGGTCGAGCTCTGGCTCGCGGCACGCCCCACGCACGTCACCTCACCAGGCCCTCAGTGCCTTCATCTTCCCGCGGAACGACCAGTGGCAGACCGGCAAGCGCGGTTGCAATTTGTATCCCTCCTTGCGCTTACTTGCAGGAACCTCTGGAGGCTGATGGCAGGCGCCACCGCAGGCTCCTTCTTCTTCTTCCGTGTAATTCTCTTGCGCGTTAAAGGGGGGCTCCTAAGCATCGCGACTCAGGAGCTCTTACTGGCTCTCCAGCCCTCACCCCCTGGCCTTGACCATGGCATCACGATCTGGCATACCAGCGGCGGCTGAGCTCGCTTGAGGGCCGGGACCCGAGGACGTAAAGCACACAAAAGAGCGTGAAAAAGAGAGGGAGGCTTGCACTGGCCTAACCCGGCAACACTATGGCCATTGATGCACGAATCTGGCGCTGCACAAGGGATCGACTCTGGACCACTGAGATAAGTCTCGCATTCGGATCAGCCAAGCGCCGCGACACGAGATTCCCATCACTTGCAGCCTTGCTATGGTGATGCCGCCTTCCTTTCCTGCCTTCAGGTAGTTGCTTGCATGCTAAAGGGAACCTCTTGAGCATCGCGCCTTAGGAGCTCTTACCGGACCTCAGGCCGCTCACCTCCTGGCCTTGACAACGGCATCGAGACCTGGCATACCAGCGACGGCTGCAGCCTGCCTGAGGACCGGGACCTGTCAGCGTAGAGCACCAAGCTACCGCGAAGTTGCGAAAGGAGGGACTGAGCCGAAGCAAGACACACAGTCATAGATCTGCATAATAAGGATAATATTAAAAAAAGGTAGTACAGATCCTTTACATGCCCCCATGGGGTTCATCTCGATTCCTCACAGGGAACAAAAGGAGAAGGTTTATAGGAGCTCTGCTTACAAGCGTCGCCGCCGACGCCATCATCAACAGTGGGCCACGATGGGCCGACGCCAGCCCCATCCAGGTCAACTGCGGCGACGGGCGGACGCCGCTGCTGCGCTCCGGGAATGGCGAGAGCTCGGTGGCACGTAGGTGCCGTCGCTCGTCTCCGAAGTCTCGTAGGGCTCGGGAGAGTCGCTGGACTCCCAAGCGTCGTAGCTGTTGTCAGAGCAGTTGCCGATGAGGCCAGTGGCGGGCCCTGCTCCTGCCGCAGTGACATCCCGACGGCCCCCTCCAGGGCTGCACTCCAGGTGGCAGCCCTCCTCGTCGAAGACATTGAAGAACATCATGGAGGCAATGTCGTATTCGAAGTGCATGGCGAGGGCGCCTTCCGCACGGCAAGCACGGGTGACCACGCCCCATCTGCGGGTCATGAAGATCTTGCCCGGGGAGACGACCTCAACCTCCGCCCCAGTCGCCGGGGCGTAGCACTCGGCGTGCTGCAGCCATAGTTCAAGTGGCCCCCTCGGCGGCATATCTGCGGAGAAGAACTGCGGAAAGCGTATCCAAGAGCGCGGTGGCATCACCGCCCACACCACAAGTTCGCGTGAGGAGCCCGGCGTGGGTTCCTGGGGCGGAGGCGCGCACCGCCACAGCACGGCCACCGCGGCCATGGTGTGGTTGGCATCAATTGTTGCCTCCTCCTCTGGAGCCCTCTGCCTGGGCATACAAAGGCAACGGATAGCCGGGTGGAGGCCGTTCATGCCACAGCCTCGTCACCTCCGGCCTCACGACGACATCGCGGGAGCCGGCCAGCCTCTTCTTCGGCGGGAGTGGCCACGACTCTTCGCGGGAAGCCTTCCCCTTTTCAGCAGCAGAGAACCTCTGTATTGGCACCATGGGTATCGCGGCAAGGAGGGTGAAGAATAAGCGGGCGGAATGGAGAAAGAGGTGAGCAAAGGGGGCTCTACCCTGATACGTCTCCAATGTATCTATAATTTTTGATTGCTCCATGCTATATTATCTTCTGTTTTGGACATTATTGGGTTTTATTATAAACTTTTATATTATTTTTGGGACTAACCTATTAACCATAGGCCCAACCCAGAATTGCTGTTTTTTGCCTATTTCAGAGTTTCGCAGAAAAAGAATATCAAACGGAGTCCAAATGGAATGATACCTTCGGGAACGTGATTTTCGGAACGAACATGATCTGGAGGACTTGCACCCTACGTCAAGAAAGCTACCAGGAAGCCACGAGGTAGGGGGGCACGCCTACCCCCCCTGGGCGCGCCCTCCACCCTCGTGGGACCGATGTTGCTCCAGCGATGTACTCCTTCCTCCTATATATATACCCACGCACCCTGGATGATCGACACGGAGCCAAAACCTAATTCCACCGCCACAACCTTACATGCCGTGAGATCCCATCTTGGGGCCTGTTAGGAGCTCACGAGGGGGCATCGATCACGGAGGGCTTCTACATCAACATCATAGCCTCTCCGATGAAGTGTGAGTAGTTTATCTCAGACCTTCGGGTCCATAATTATTAGCTAGATGGCTTCCTCTCTCTTTTTGGATCTCAATACAATGTTCTCCCCCCCTCTTATGGAGATCTATTTGATGTAATCTTCTTTTGCGGTGTGTTTGTTGAGACCGATGAATTGTGGGTTTATGATCAAGTTTATCTATGAAAAGTATTTGAATCTTCTGAATTCTTTTATGTATGATTTGTTATCTTTGCAAGTTTCTTCGAATTATCAGTTTGGTTTGGCCTACTAGATTGATCTTTCTTGCAATGGGAGAAGTGCTTAGCTTTGGGTTCAATCTTGCGGTGTCCTTTACCAGTGACAGTAGGGGCAGCAAGGCACATACTGTATTGTTACCATCGAGGATTACAAGATGGGGTTTATATCATATTGCATGAGTTTATCCCTCTACATCATGTCATCTTGCCTAAGGCGTTACTCTGTTCTTATGAACTAAATACTCTAGATGCATGATGGATAGCGGTCGATGTGTGGAGTAATAGTAGTAGATGCAGGCAGGAGTCGGTCTACTTGTCTCAGACGTGATGCCTATATACATGATCGTGCCTAGATATTCTCATAACTATGGTCAATTCTATCAATTGCTCAGTAGTAATTTGTTCACCCATCGTAAAATAATTATGCTCTCGAGAGAAGCCACTAGTGAAATCTATGGCCCCCGGGTCTATTTTCCATCATATTTAATCTCTCGACAACAAGCTATTTCTGGCGCCATTCTTATTTTGTTTTCTTTACTTTGCATCTGTATCACAAAAATACCAAAAATATTATCTTATCATATCTATCAGATCTCACTCTCGAAAGTGACCGTGTAGGGATTGACAACCCCTTATCGCGTTGGTTGCGAGGATTTATTTGTTTGTGTAGGTGCGAGGGACTCATGTGTAGCCTCCTACTAAATGGGCCTTCTACGGGCCCGCATTATGGCCGTAAACGGGCTAGAGTTGGAATCGTCCGTTCATGGGCCGACCATAACGGGCCATCGTTAATAGGCCGTATTTCATGACGCTATGAAAACGGCCCAACGTGTTAACGGACCACAAACGGGCCGACTGTAACCACGGGCTGAATTTGGCCCATAAGCAGAAAATGATAGACCCAGTTCGGCATGGTCTCCCTGAATTTTCCAGTGCTCCTTTAAAGAATGGCCTCAACTAGCGTCCCCAAGGTCCCAAGGAAGAGGACAGTTCGAAGATAAAGAGGTTGGTCAGCAAGGTCAGATCGCTAGCCCATACCGAGCTCTCGATAGTCGAGGTCATGACCATTCAACTACTGCAGTATGGTCCAAACGCGACACTACGATCAGAGACCCTTCTACGAAACTGTGTGCGATGATACCTTGGTTCTCAAAAACTGAGGGAAATACTTACGCTACTTTGTTGCATCACCCTTCCCTCTTCAAGAGAAAACCAACACAGTGCTCAAGAGGTAGCAAGAAGGATTTCTGGCGCCGTTGCCGGGGAGTCTACACAAAAGTCAACATACCAAGTACCCATCACAAACACTTATCTCCCGCATTACATTATTTGCCATTTGCCTCTCGTTTTCCTCTCCCCCACTTCACCCTTGTCGTTTTATTTGCCCTCTCTTTTCCATTCGCCTCTTTTTAGCTTGCTTCTTGTTTGCTCGTGTGTTGGATTGCTTGGTTGTCACGATGGCTCAATATAATACCAAATTGTGTCACTTTACCTATACCAACAATAGTGATTTCCTTAGCACTCCAATTGCTCCTCTTACCGATATTGAATCTTGCGAAATCAATGCCGCTTTGTTGAATCTTGTCATCAAAGATCAATTCGCCGGCCTTCCTAGTGAAGATGCCGCTACCCATCTAAATAGCTTCGTTGATTTGTGTGATGTGCAAAAAAATAAAGATGTTGATAATGATATTGTTAAACTGAAGCTATTTCCTTTTTCGCTTAGAGATCGTGCTAAAGCTTGGTTTTCGTCTTTGCCTAAAAATAGTATTGATTCGTGGAATAAGTGCAAAGATGCTTTTATCTCTAAGTATTTTCCTCCCGCTAAGACCATTATGAATTATAAGCAACTTGATCCTGAACATGTTGCACAAGCGTGGGAGAGGATGAAATTAATGATACGTAATTGCCCTACTCATGGTTTCAATTTGTGGATGATTATACAAAAAATTTATGCCGGATTGAACTTTGCTTCTAGAAATCTTTTAGATTCGGCCGCGGGAGGCACTTTTATGGAAATCACTTTAGGAGAAGCTACCAAACTCCTAGATAATATTATGGTTAATTATTCTCAATGGCACACTGAAAGATCTACTAATAAAAAAGTGCATGCGATAGAAGAAATTAATGTTTTGAGTGGAAAGATGGATGAACTTATAAATTTATTTGCTACTAAGAGTGTTTCTTCTGATCCTAATGATATGCCTTTGTCTACTTTAAATGAGAATAATAATGAATCTATGGATGTGAATTTTGTTGGTAGGAATAATTTTGGTAACAACGCATATAGAGGAAACTTTAATCCTAGGCCTTATCCTAGTAATTCCTCTAATAGTTATGGTAATTCCTACAACAATTCTTATGGAAATTTTAATAATAGGCCCTCTGAATTTGAGACTAGTGTTAAGGAATTTATGAATTCGCAAAAGAAATTCAATGCTTTGCTTCAAGACAAATTGCTTAAAGTTGATGAATTGGCTAGGAACATTGCTAGAATTTCTCTTGATGTTGATTCTTTAAAACTTAGATCTATTCCTCCAAAGCATGATATCAATGAGTCTCTCAAAGCCATGAGAATTTCCATTGATGAGTGCAAAGAAAGAACCGCTAGGATGCGTGCTAAGAAAGATTGCTTTATAAGAGCGTGTTCTTCAAATTTATATGAAAATAAAGATGAAGATCTAAAAGTTATTGATGTGTCCCCTATTAAATCTTTGTTTTGCAATATGAATCTTAATAATGATGGGAATTAATATGATCCACCTTTACCTAGAAGGCGTTCCAAAAATTCGGAGTTTTTAGATCTTGATGCTAAAATTGATAAAAGTGTGATTGAAGAGATCAAAACTCTAGATGTTAATAAACCCACTATTTTGGATTTCAAGGAATTTAATTATGATAATTTATCTTTGATATATTGTATTTCCTTGTTGCAATCCGTGCTAAATTCTCCTCATGCTTATAGTCAAAATAAAGCTTTTACCAAACATATCGTTGATGCTTTGATGCAATCTTATGAAGAAAAGCTTGAGTTGGAAGTTTCTATCCCTAGAAAAATTTATGATGAGTGGGAACCTACTATTAAAATTAAGATTAAAAATCATGAATGCTATGGTTTGTGTGATTTGGGTGCTAGTGTTTCCACGATTCAAAAAACTTTGTGCGATTTGCTAAGTCTCCGTGATTTTGATGATTGCTCTTTAAACTTGCACCTTGCTGATTCCACTATTAAGAAACCTATGGGAATAATTAATGATGTTCTTATTGTTGCAAATAGGAACTATGTTCCTGTAGATTTTATTGTCCTTGATATAAATTTCAATCCTTCATGTCCTATTATTCTTGGTAGACCTTTCCTTAGAACGATTGGTGCAATTATTGATATGAAGGAAGGGAATATTAGATTCCAATTTCCATTAAAGAAAGTCATGGAACACTTACCTAGAAATAAAGTTAAATTAGCTTATGAATCTATTATGAGAGCCTCTTATGGATTGCCTACCAAAGATGGCAATACCTACATCTATCCTTGCTTTTATGCCTAGCTAGGGGCGTTAAACGATAGCGCTTGTTGGGTGGCAACCCAATTTTATTTTTAGTTTTTTTCTTTTTATTCTGTTTAGGAATAAATATTCTATATATCCTCTGATTAGATGTATTTTTATGTTTTAATTAGTGTTTGTGCCAAGTTAAACCTATATGATCTTCTGGGATGATAGTTATTTGATCTTGCAGAAAATTCCATAAACTTTCTGTTCACGAAAACAATTGTCAAAAATCACCAGAACGTGATAAAATATTGATTCCCATTGCTTCTGATCAATAAACAAATTGTCTTGATCGTCCTATTTTGGCTGATTTTTTGGAGTTCCAGAAGATTTCGTTAGTTATAGATTACTATATACTGTTCTTTTTTTTACAGATTCTGTTTTTCATGTGTTGTTTGCTTATTTTGATGAATCTATGGCTAGTAAAATAGTTTATAAACCATATAGAAGTAGTAATACAGTAGGTTTAAAACCAATATAAATAAAGAATGAGTTCATTACAGTACCTTGTAGTGGTCTTTTGTTTTCTTTCGCTAACGGAGCTCACTAGATTTTCTTCTGAGGTTTGTGTTGTGACATTTTCAAGTTTTGGGTGAAAGATTTGATGGATTATGGAACAAGGAGTGGCAAGAGCCTAAGATTGGGGATTCCCATGGACCCCCAAAGATAATATAAGGACACCTAAAAGCCAAATCTTGGGGATGCCCCGGAAGGCATCCTATCTTTCGTCTACTTCCATCGGTAACTTTAATTGGAGCTATATTTTTATTCACCACATGATATGTGTTTTGCTTGGAGTGTCTTGTATGATTTGAGTCTTTGCTTTTTAGTTTACCACAATCATATTTTCTGTACACACCTTTTGAGAGAGGCACACATGATTCGAAATTTATTAGAATACTGTATGTGCTTCACTTATATCTTTTGAGTTATATGGTTTTTGCTCTAGTACTTCAGTTATATCTTTTAGAGCATGGTGGTGGATTTGTTTTATAGAAACTATTGATCTCTCATTCTTCACTTAGATTATTTTGAGAGTCTTAAATAGCATGGTAATTTTATTAATCCTAATATGCTAGTTATTCAAGAATAGTAAAAACTTTCTTATGAGTGTGTTGAATACTAAGAGAAGTTTGATGCTTGAGGATTGTTTTGAGTCATGGAGGTAGTCATATTAAAGTTGTGCTAGTTGAGTAGTTGTGAATTTGAGAAATACTTGTGTTGAAGTTTGCAAGTCCCGTAGCATGCATGTTTGGTAAACGTTATGTAACAAATTTGAAACATGAGGTGTTCTTTGATTGTCCTCCTTGTGAGTGGCGGTCGGGGACGAGCGATGGTCTTTTCCTACCAATCTATACCCCTAGGAGCATGCGCGTAGTGCTTGGTTTTGATGACTTGTAGATTTTTGCAATAAGTATGTGAGTTCTTTATGACTAATGTTGAGTCCATGGATTATACGCACTCTCACCTTTCCATCATTGCTAGCATCTTGATTGCCGTGCATTGCCCTTTCTCACATTGAGAGTTGGTGCAAACTTCACGGTGCATCCAAACCCCGTGATATGATACGCTCTTTCACACATAAACCTCCTTATATCTTCCTCAAAACAGCCACCATACCTACCTATTATGGCATTTCCATAGCAATTCCGAGATATATTTCCATGCAACTTTCCACCATTCCGTTTATCATGACACGTTCATCATTGTCATATTGCTTTGCATGATCATGTAGTTGACATCATATTTGTGTCAAAGCCAGCATTCATAATTTTTTCATACATGTCACTCTTGATTCATCGCTATCCCGGTACAACGCCGGAGGCATTCATATATTGTCATACTTTGTTCTAGTATCGAGTTGTAATCATTGAGTTGTAAATAAATAGAAGTGTGATGATCATCATTTTCTAGAGCATTGTCCCAAGTGAGGAATAAAAAAGGGAGAGAAAGGCCATAAAAAAAGAGAAGGCCCTAAAAAATATGAGAGAAAAAGAGAGAAGGGACAATGTTACTATCCTTTTACCACACTTGTGCTTCTAAGTAGCACCATAATCTTCATGATAGAGAGTCTCTTGTTTTGTCACTTTCATATACTAGTGGGAATTTTTCATTATAGAACTTGGCTTGTATATTCCAACAATGGGCCTCCCCAAGTGCCCTAGGTCTTCGTGAGCAAGCAGTTGGATGCACACCACTTAGTTTCTTTTGTTGAGCTTTCATATATTTATAGCTCTAGTGCATCTGTTGCATGGCAATCCCTACTCCTTGCATTAACATCAATCGATGAGCATCTCCATAGCTCATTGATTAGCCTCGTTGATGTGAGACTTTCTCCTTTTTTGTCTTCTCCACATAACCCCCATCATCATATTCTATTCCACCCATAGTGCTATATCCATGGCTCACGCTCATGTATTGCGTGAAGGTTGAAAAAGTTTGAGATTACTAAAGTATGAAACAATTGCTTGGCTTGTCATCGGGGTTGTGCATGATGAGAGCATTCTTGTGTGACGAAACAGGAGCATGACTAAACTATATGATTTTGTAGGGATGAACTTTCTTTGGCCATGTTATTTTGGGAGGACATAATTGCTTAGTTAGTATGCTTGAAGTATTATTATTTTTATGTCAATATTGAACTTTTATCTTGAATCTTTCGGATTTGAATATTCATACCACAATTGATAAGAATTACTTTGAAATTATGCCAAGTAGCCTTCCACATCAAAAATTATGTTTTTATCATTTACCTACGCGAGGACGAGCGGGAATTAAGCTTGGGGATGCTTGATACGTCTCCAACGTATCTATAATTTTTTATTGCTCCATGCTATATTATCTTCTGTTTTGGACATTACTGGGCTTTATTAGACACTTTTATATTATTTTTGGGACTAACCTATTAACCGGAGGCCCAGCCCAGAATTGCTGTTTTTTTGCCTATTTCAGAGTTTCGCAAAAAAAGAATATCAAACGGAGTCCAAACGCGGAATGAAACCTTCGGGAAGGCGATTTTTGGAACAACCATGATCCAGAGGACTTGGACCCTACGTCAAGAAAGCTACTAGGAAGCCACGGGGTAGGGGGCGCGCCTATCCCCCTGGGTGCGCCCTCCACCATCCTGGGCCCCACGTTGCTCCACCAACGTACTCCTTCCTCCTATATATACCTACGTACCCCCAAACGATAAGATACGGAGCCAAAAACCTAATTCCACCGCCGCAACCTTCTGTACCCGTGAGATTCCATCTTGGGGCCTGTTTTGGAGCTCCACCGGAGGGGGCATCGATCATGGAGGGCTTCTACATCAACACCATAGCCTCTCCGATGAAGTGTGAGTAGTTTACCTTAATCAAGCTGGAAGTAGGGTTTTACCTCCGTCGAGAGGGCCCGAACCTGGGTAAACATTGTGTCCCTTGATTCCTATTACCATCAGCCTAGACGCACAGATCGGGACCCCCTACCCGAGATCCGCCGGTTTTGACACTGACATTGGTGCTTTCATTGAGAGTTCCTCTGTGTCGTCGCTACAGGGATCGATGGCTCCTCCAGTCATCATCAACAACACGATCCCGGGTGAGACCTTTCTCCCCGGATAGATCTTCGTGTTCGGCGGCTTCGCCCTGCGGGCCAACTCGCTTGGCCATCTGGAGCAGATCGACAGCTACGCCCCTGGCCACCAGATCAGGTTTGGGAACCTGAACTACACGGTGTACATTCGCGGAGACTTGATCTTCGAAGGATTCGGGCCTATGCCAGGAGCACCGGACAGTCACGACGAGCACGGCTTAGACCTGCTGTCGGACAAAGCTCGGGTATCACCCCCGCAGTAGCCCCGGACCTAAATCCTGAGCAGGCTGTGCTGCCTAAGGACGGAGGGATGGACCCCGCCCCGCAGGTCGCACACTCATCGGCAGCGGAGCCGAACACGGGCCTTACCTTTGTGGTGGCCTGTGACTCCGGACCCCCGGATTCGTATCAGGACATTGGTTCCAATCCGCGCACTCCCGAGCCAGTCAAGCTAGGTTGGGCTCCGGTAATGGAGTTCACCACTGTGGATATTTTCCAGCACTCGCCCTTTAGCGACATGCTGGACTCATTAAAGTCTCTCTCTTTGTCAGGAGGCTCTTTGCCGAACTATGTCCGGCTCGAGTGGGAGGCAGGCGACGAAGGAATTCGTTGCCCACCCACCACCCACTTCATTGCCACGGTCGATGATTTAACCTAGGTATTGGACTTCGACTCCGAAGACATCGACGGTATGGACGACGATGCAGGAGAAGAACATGAACCACCGCTCACTGGGCGGTGGACAGCCACCTCTTCCTATGATATATATATAGTGGACACTCCGAAGGAAACAAATGGCAATGAAAAAACGGAGAATAAAACCTTAGGAAAAAAAGAATTGGCATTGTCGGCACCACTCCAAGCCCTGCCACAGCAATACCGGCCTAGGAGACGAAAACAATCTGAATGTTGCCGAAGAAGAATACAACCCTGATCAGCCCGCCTTCAAGCAAGCCGAACAGGAAGATGAGCAGGTCAGCCCAGAAGAACAGGCGACAGACGAATACCCGGTGGAGGACAACTACATGCCCCCCTCCGAAGACGAGATTAGCCTCGGCGACGACGAGTTCGGCGTGCCTGAGGATCCCGTAGAGCAGGAGCGCTTCAAGCATCGGCTTATAGCCACTACAAGGAGCCTGAAAAAGAAGCAGCGACAACTCCAAGCTGATCAAGACCTGCTCACCGACAGATGGACTGAAGTCCTGGCAGCCGAGGAATACTGACTCGAGCGCCATACGGCTGACCGTCCACCTCATGGCCGGGATAAAATGGCATATCAGCCCGCATACCAGCCAGCACCCCCACGCCAACATACTACGGCCCGGGGCAATAGGCAGGACCTGCAAGATATACTGGAAAATAGAGTAGGACAGCCAAGATCGATCTATGGATCGCGGGGGCGCGCCCCAGCGCGCGACGATGACCATCACGCCGGATACATCATCAACAAGTCCGGCCGGGCCGAACACGGCAACCCAGAGAAATTCGAACTGCGTAGCCACATAGCCCGGCACAGAGGCGCCGTGCACCCCCTCTGCTTCACCGACGAAGTGATGGATCATGAATTCCTAGAAGGGTTTAAACTCGTAAACATTGAATCATACGATGGCACAACAGACCCCGCGGTATGGATTGAAGATTTCCTTCTCCACATTCACATGGCCCGCGGAGACGATCTACACGCCATAAAGTATCTCCCTCTTAAGCTCAAAGGGCCAGCATGGCACTCGCTAAACAGTCTGCCAGCAAATTCCATTGGCAACTGGGAAAACCTGGAAGACGCATTCCTCGACAACTTCCAGGGCACATATGTGCGACCACCAGACGCCGATGACCTGAGCCACATTACTCAACAACCCGGAGAGTCAGCCAGGAAATTCTGGACTTGGTTCCTAACTAAAAAGAACCAAATAGTCGACTGTCCGGACGCCGAAGCCCTGGCGGCTTCTGAGCACAATATCCGTGGCAAGTGGCTCGACCGACACCTCGGCCAGGAAAAACCCAAGTCAATGGCAGCTCTCACAACACTAATGACCCACTTTTGCGCGGGCGAGGACAGCTGGTTGGCTCGCAGCAGCACTACGCCACATTCTGGCACTCCGGACAGGCGCGACAATAACGACAAGCCACGGCGTAATAGACATAAGCGACGGAACAACGGCGATAGCACTGAAGACACGACAGTCAATGCCGGATTCAGCGGATCCAAGTCCGGTCAGCGGAAGATGCCGTTCAAAAGAAATAATCAGGGACCGTCCAGTCTAGATCGTATACTGGAGCGCTCGTGCCAAATTCATGGCACCCCGGATAAGCCAGCCAACCACACCAATAGAGACTGTTGGGTGTTCAAACAGGCCGGCAAAATAAATGCTGAAAACAAGGAGAAGAGGCTACACAGCGACGATGACAAAGAGCCCCGGGCGTCCGAACACGGGGGGACAAAAGAAATCCCCCCCCCCAGGTGAAAACGGTCAACATGATATATGCCTTGCACATTCCCAAGCGGGAACGGAAGCGGGCACAACGGGACGTCTATGTGATGGAGCCAGTCGCCCCCAAATACTAGTCCTTCTCCTGTTTCTGACCAATTGAGGGGTGTGCGGCACTTCCTTCGGTATAACACGACAAATGGTGCCATCCAAAGGCTTGACAGATAATTGTTGTTATAGGAGAACTCTGCATAAGTGAGGCAATCTTCCCACTTAGCTCCATATGCTAAGAAACAGGCTCGGAGCATGTCTTCGAGTATCTGATTCACTCGTTCTGTCTGACCTCCAGTCCGTGGGTGGAAAGCAGTGCTAAAGGACAACTTGGTTCCCATAGCCTCTTGGAACTTCTTCCAGAATCTTGAGGTAAACTGGGTCCCTTGATCTGACACAATCTCCTTAGGAACACCATGAAGGCTTACAATTCTGTTGATGTAAAGGGTTGCCAGCTGGTTTCCATCATAGGTAGTCTTGACAGGAATGAAATGGGCTACTTTGGTCAAATGATTGACTATGACCCAGATGGAGTCATGTCCCTTGTTTGACCTAGGTAGTCCAGTGATGAAATCCATTCCGACTTTATCCCATTTCCACTCGGGAACCTTGAGTGGTTGCAGCAATCCAGCAGGTCACTGATATTCAGCCTTGACCCTTTGGCATACATCACACTTTGCAACATAGGTGGCAATCTCTCTTTTCATCCCATGCCACCAAAATCTTTCCTTCAGGTCTTGATACATCTTGGTCCCTCAAGGATGGATGGAATACGGGGTGTCATGAGCTTCTTGCAAGATAAAGTTCTTGAGCTCAACCTTGTTGGGTACGCAAATGCGATTCCTGAACCACAAATTCCTTGCTCATCCTCTAAGAATCCTGGGGCCTTACCTGCCTTGATCTTCCTCTTGATGCCTTCAATACTCTCGTGTCCCTTCTGGGATTCCTTAACATCATCCATCAGGGTAGGCTTGACTTCGAGGTTGGCCAAGAATTTTGGTACAACCAGTTCCAACCCAAGCTTTCAAGTTCCTTATACAAGGCGGGTAGCTTTTCTTTAAGCATAGCATTCAAGGAACAAACCTTTCTGCTTAATGCATCTGCTACCACATTAGCCTTTCCAGGGTGGTATTGAACACTGAGATCATAATCCTTGATCAATTCTAGTCATCTTCTCTGCCTCATGTTCAATTCCTTCTGAGTGAAAATATACTTCAGACTTTTGTGATCCGTGTATATCTCACACCGCTTCCCTAGGAGGTAATGCCGCCATGTTTTCAGGGCATGAACTACAACTGCCAACTCGAGGTCATGATTAGCGTAGTTCTCTTTGTGAGGACGTAGCTATCTGGATAGATATGCTACGACTCTTCCTTCTTGCATAAGAACACCTCCAAGCTCGGCTCTCGACACATCACAATATATCACAAATTCTTTGTGAATATCAGGTGTGGCCAGAACTGGGGCGGTGGTCAATCTCTCCTTCAGCTCCTGGAAGCTTTCTTCGCACTTCGGCGTCCATTCAAACTTCTTGTCCTTCTTCAAGAGCTGGGTCATGGGTCGGGCAATGCTTGAGAATCCTTCGACAAACTTGCGGTAATATCCCGCGAGTTCGAGGAAACTTCTGATTTCCTTCACATTTCTCGGGGTTTGCCATTCAGTCACGTCTTGGATCTTGGTGGGATCCACTAACAATCCTTCGGCAGTCAACTTATGACCCAAGAATCCAACCTCATGCAGCCAAAATTCGCACTTGCTGAACTTGGCGTACAGTTGGTGCTCTCGAAGCTTGTCTAGGACCATCCTCAAGTGTTGCTCATGCTCTTCTTCCATCTTCAAGAAGAGAAGAATGTCATCAATGAAGACGACGACAAACTTGTCCAAATATTCCATGGAGACCTTATTCATGAGATACATGAAGTAAGTTGGGGCATTGGTCAATCCAAAGGACATGAACGTGCACTCATACAGGCCATATCTGGTTACAAATCCCGTCTTCGGAATATCTTGGGGTCTGATTTTCAGCTGGTAGTACCAAGATCTGAGGTCGATCTTGGAGAACACCTTCGCCCCATTGAGTTGATCAAACAGATCTTCGATCTTGGTAAGTGGATACTTGTTCTTGATTGTAACTTCATTGAGGGAGCGATAGTCAATGCACAAGCGGATGGTACCGTCCTTTTTTGCCACAAACAGAACAGGTGATCCCCAAGGGGAGGCACTAGGACGGATAAATCCCTTCCTCAACTGCTCTTACAGTTGCTTCTTCAACTCTGCTAACTCTTCCGATCCCATTCTATAAGGCTTCTTACAGATGAGTCCTGCTCCAGGTATGAGCTCGATGATGAACTCAATGTCTCGGTCAGGAGGCATTCCCGGTAGCTCATCAGGAAAGACATCAGGGTATTCGCATACTACCGACACTTGTTCCAATCCAACTTCAGTCAGACAATTGACTTGGGTGGCTTGAGCAGAGGAGGGGTTGGAGGCAAATTTAACTTCGACTCCTTGGTCATTGGTCACGCTGACAGTTAGGTTGGCACAATCTCACAAGCCTTGGTGCTTGATGAGCCAATCCATTCCTAAGATCACATCCAAGCCTTGCGATCTTAAGATGATAAGGTCTGCTAGGAAATCTACCCCGTTAATGACGATCCCGACTCCCTTAACAGCCTATCTTGGCTCTCATCTCAGCTCCGGGGGTTTGTACCACCATAGGGTTATTCAGGGGTGTAGGGGTCATGACACTTTTTAATGCAAACTCTTGGGTGGCAAATGAATGTGTGGCTCCAGAATCAAACAAGACAGTTGCAGGTGCTAAGTTAACAAGGAACGTACCCAACACGACATCCGGGTCTTCCTGGGCTTCTTCTGTAGTGACATGATTCACACAACCCTTGCCATTGTTGGGCGGGTTGCGGGGAGCTTGGTTCCTTGGTGGCATTCCGTGGCCTGGTACTGGATTCTGTGCATTGGGGCGCGGGGCGTCGGGCTTCTTGTTGGGGCAATTCTTGGAATAGTGTCCTGGCTGACCACATCCAAAGCAAGTGACTTGATTGGGGTTGCTGCTCTTGCCAGCATTGTTATTTGGGGTTGTTGTAAGCAGGCCTGGGGTTGGCGTACTGCTGAGGCTGATAGTTGGTGCAGGGTGCAGGGGCTCTTGGCTGCTGATAGGTTGGCTTGACCGGGGCTGGCTGCCATAGGCGAGGCTTCTGGTTGCTGGAGCTGCCCTTGCTGATCATCTTGCACTTACGGGTATCATCCAAAGCACGTCGCTTGTCCTCAAGCATGAGTGCCTTGTTCACCAGATCAGGAAAGGTTGGGCAGTCACACACAACAAGCGAGTACTGCAGAGTCTGGTTAAGGCCTTCCATGAAGCGCTCTCTTTTGGCAGCATCAGTGCTGACATCCTCAGGAGCATACCTTGACAGAACACTGAACTTCTGCATGTACTCCTTGATAGTGCTACTTCCTTGCTTCAGGGCTCGGAACTCACGCTTCTTGATGGCCATGATTCCGGATGGAATATGGGCCTTGCGGAATTCTGTCTTGAAGTCATTCCAAGTGATATTTTGCCCAGCATGCATGACCTTGAATCCATCCCACCAAGCTCTGGCAGTTCCCCCGAGACAGTGGGCAGCATATGCCACCCTCTCGCGGTCTTCAGTCCAGCCGACTAGTTCCAACAGATCCTCAATGGTGCGGACCCAGTCGTCTGCATCTAGGGGTTTAGCAGTCTCGATGAAGGTGGGTGGTGCATGCTTCTTGAAATCTGCCAAGGTGGAATGTCCATTGCCGTTCCCCGCCGGCTGGCGGTTGACAGCCTGGGCAATCATCTGGAGGGCTGCAGCGTTAGCTTGGTGTTCCTCTCGGAAGGCTTGGAGAAGCTGAGCCATGTCCATGTTTGGAGGTGGTGGCGGTGGTGGAGCTTGTCCTTGGGTTTGGTCCTGACAGGCTCCTGCTCCGGCTTCTTGCTGCTGAGTAGAGGCACCAGTACTTGTTACAACAGGCATCCTGTTGGAGCGGTCAAGGTCTCATGATTGGGAAAGATGAGGGAAAGCAATATAGATGGGATGCCTAGTAAGGGGGTGGGCGTGACACAATTTTAAGTTAAGCAAGGGCCAGAAGGGCCAAACTCATGCATTAAAACCAAATGGGTGATGTAGTCGTTTACAAGTTCCCGAATGGAAAGTACGACTTGCATCAAACAAGTTGAAAGCAAACACAACACAACATGGTTTCATTTGAACCATTACATGGACTCGACTTCGCACAAGGGGTACATGACCTATCCTACCTTAAGGGTTACAGACTGGCCTATCCTAGTCCTGGACGGTGTCTAAGTGGTGGATTGCTTGGTCGCGTATTCCGGCTCCTCTGGGTCTTCCTCCTCATCTTCATCTTTCTCAGTTTCTTTGTCACTTGAGGGAGTGGGGGAGTGGAGGAGCTGAACACGGCGCTGCTTCACCGGTGGCACCATGAAGAGGTTGCGATATTCCTTCGCCGTCATACGGCATGGCCGAGATGATCCCTTGGCATGCGTAGCCTGTGGGGGTCGCCCGCCTCGATAGGCAACAACAGGTTGTCCAGGGGGGTGCACTATCCTTCTTGATCCTGTCCGCCTTTGTCTGAGCTAGGCGGAGGAGTTCCTTGGTCTCCTGGAGTTCCCTCCGAAGCTCCATCGACTCCGAGGCCAAGTGATGTGCAAGGTTGTCAGCACACAAGCTGAAGTAGGTCTGGAAACAGAGGGGAAGCCCCTCGTCCATGGGTGCAGCTAGTGCGCTGCTATCGTCATCACCCTCCTTACGATAAGGTAGGTGACAAGTGGCTGGCTCACTGGCCATCTCTGGAAGAAGATCCCGAAGGAGCGTCAGCGCCTTGAGTGCAGCAGTCTCAACGGCAAGGAGCAGGGTCGCCATCTCGGGTCCTTCAAAGAACCAGCTTGTCGGAGAGTCGTACGCCCTCACGACTACCTCCACGTCATACTCCTTCTTGGTGTTGTTGATCCAGTGCTCGTGATAGGAGAAGGTGGGGGCTTGACTGAACTAGCACTTCTTGAGGCTGTCCTCAAGAAGCACGGGAAATCTAGTGGTCAGGAAGCCCTCGGGTACGACGGCCATCTACAAAAGTGGAAGGGGAAGCGTCAATAGAGGAGATATGAACCATGTTTGGGATATTTTTAGAAAACGTAGGTATATAGGTAATTTTGTAGATAGTCTCACTCTAACTAACATCCATGCTAACTAAGGCTTCCTACAGTCAGGATGGCTCTGATACCAGCTCTGTGGGGACCCCGACTCGTAAGTCGTGATCATTGAATGCATGTGTACAGTGATCCCAGAGATCAATGCTCACTGAACACACAGAAGCTGAATAACAAGAGTCTTACATCCATACATACCGTCTTACACAAATTATGACCATTATGGTCAAGTCTTACATGGATAAAGCCATAAGGGCTGAGTACCAAATAAACTTAAGCAGCGGAAATCTTCGTCGATAAGTAGAACACATGCCATCTGCCATAACCCTACAGGCATTCTGACTAGGAAACGTCCTAGTTCGCATGTTCGTCTCAAAAGAACTCTTCTTCGAACTCCTATTCTTCCATGCCTGGCCAATTAAATAACCAGTGGCAAGCCAATGAGTACTTTGAATGTACTCGCAAGCAACCCATGAGTGGGACAGGGCACAATAATGCAATGATATAGCACTAAGTAGGTAGTTTACAGAAAGCTAGTTTTGAGTGCAATGACATGATCTATCAACATATAGAGTATGAATCACGAGAGTGCAGGTATTCGTATGAACAAGTTACAGATATCAACATAAGCGGAGTTGGACACCAATCCAACTTGATCATCGTGTCAAGCCATCTAACTTAACCCAATTAGTTTTATCAACACACACACACACAGTTTTAAAACTCTGGACGTAGTTTAAGCAGCACCACCCAACTGTCCTTGAAAGTGGACACGGCTATTAGAATAGTTTTACACTCTGCAGAGGTTGCACACTTTACCCACAAGATCCGGGGAACTTCCGTGTCATCCACGACCCGCGGTGCCTCAAGTACCCAGGGTAAGTACCCGATCACAATCTTTCCCTAGATGACACTAACATATAGTCCACTCGATTGTTAGTAACCCCCATGCCCAACATTTCACATTTTAAAATTGTGGAGCCTTGCTCCCATATTCATCACATACCACAAGCACGGGGAACCAACAGTGTGTCCGGTGCCCTGTGAAAACAGTCATGGCTGCCCTACCTGGCACAACCCTATGCCGAGAGAGCGCAACAACGACTCTCCCGTCACTAGTAATGCAGGCTCCAAGCTAGTATCAACCTAGGTAATCAATAATGCCATTTCCCATATGAGGGTAGAGTGGTTGCGCATGTAAGGTTGGGATAGTCGACAAATCTTAAATCTAATCCGTTTTCGAAAACAACACACGCACTTGCCTCGGTACACCACTTCGTCATCAAGTGGTTACCCATCTCATTATATCCCTCGGGCATAAGTGACACCCGACGGGGTTTTCGAAAAAGTATTTTGAAAATACTTTGTCTCCATCACCATGCATATTCCCGTCCCTTTTTGTGTAGCAACTACTCTAGCATCCTATCTACTCCCACCGGCATAACCCTCATAAGGACGTAAGGTCATGCACCATGCAAGTATCAACGAGGAAGTAACGGTGGCAAACCACCCCATGTGGTGACCTCATCATCATGTCTCCGATGCAAGCAATAAAAGTGTTATATGACATGCATAAAAAAGGGTTTCATAGACATGGTAAAAGGGCTGCTTGCCTTGGTTGGCTTGGTCTTCAAAGTCTTCAAGTCCTTCAACTTCTTCTTCTCCAACTACCTCGTCAAACACGGGATCTATTCGTCGCAACAAAACAACAGGAAAAAAAATAAGGCAATAATAAAACAGAAAAACCAAAGTGCTCAGAAAAATATCAACTCATTTTTGTTAAATACTAGGGTGAAAACTAAGGAGGGGAAAATTCTTAGTTTTGGATTTGGAGCTACAGGGACAAAGCAATGGATTTTTAAACAAGGATTTAATTGCTCAAACTGGAATTTGAATTTGAGTAGTACAAAACAGTTGGTTGGGCATGTATGAAAACTACACCATGAAATAGGTGGGATTTTTACAAGATTTTAGGAACTGGAATTACTACATTTGGATTAATATTTAATCCTGTGGTTTTTTTGGAAAAGGGACAGAAAAAGAAAAAGAGAAAGGGCATCAGGCTGCTGGGCCGTAATACAGAGTGCAGCAGCCCAGAGGGAAAAAAGGCCCAAGCGAGCAAGGCAAGGCTGCAGGTTTTCAAACCTGACGGGCGGGCCCAAGGCCAAGAGAGAGAGGCGAGGGAGAGGTGAGGATGATGGCAGGCCCGCTGTCATCTCCAACCTCGCGACCAGAGGGGTCGGCGAGCTCACCAGCGATGCTAGAGGGCACGGCAGGTCGAGCGGGTGGCACCATTGGACTCAGGGGGATGTCGCCGTTCGGGTGGTGGTGGAGGTGGTCGGCGGAGCAGCCTGGTTCGCCGGCGACGAGGTCACGTGGCGAAGGTGCTTCGGGCGTCGGTGGTTCCGACCGTTTCCGGCTGCAAAAAGAATGGGGGAAGAGAAGGGAAGGGTCAGTGATGCCGCGCGGTTCCAGATCGAGAGAGAACGGGGGCGGAGGAGGCCTATACCGCGCGAACGCCGACGAGCCGAGACGGCGGATCTCGAGCTCGATCTCGAGCTCGATCTCGAGCTCGAGCAGCTCTGGAGAAAAATGGGTGGTGCGGGAGGTTGACTAGGAGTATGGGGGAGCGACAGGGAGTGAGAGAGAGGCTCGGGTTCGCCTTATATAGGATGGCCGAGGTCCACCGTGGGCGCGGCCTACGGGTGCCCGCAGGATCGGCTCGGGTGGCCGAGAGGGAATGGAGGGCTCGTGGGTGTTCGTGGGAGTGGTCTAGGGTGCTAGGGAGAGAGAGGAGGATCGGGACGAGCTGTGGGCGGGCCACAGGGGCGGCACGAGCATTGGCCAAGCGGGGCGGCGTTTTGGCGCGAGCTATAGGAGAGAGAGGAGGGCGCGAGAGCAAGTGGGCAGCCTGCTGGCGTGGAGCGGACGTCGAGGGGCATCGACTGGCGTGCGGGGGAGGCTCGAGGTGGCTGGGAGACGTGGCGTCAATGGTCGGGTGCCCTGCCAGGTGCTCCAGAGCGCGACTTTGGCCGGCATCCGCGGCTTTCCCGCGTCCGCGCGCGTCCACTTGCGTCTTGCAGCTGAAGGGGGCGTGGGCAAAAGCTGGGGAGAGCCTTGAATGCTCTGGAAAGCTGAGGGGAGAGAAGGAGGCTGAGAGAGAGGGAGGAATCCACTGTCCAGAGAAGAAAAATGGGATTCTCCCCCCTTCATCATTGCTTCCTCGGGCAGCAGAGCACACAGGTGCTAGAGGGGGACTAGGAGGGGTCGTGGTAGAAGTTGAGCCTCCAGAGATTAGTGGAAGAGGCCAAAAATGGGATTTTGGTAAAGTGGCAGAAGGTGTTTGATGCTGGTTTGGGCAAGTATATGATTTTCATTTGCCATGAGACTCCACAGGGTGAAAGTTCACATATAATTAGGGCCGTCCAACAATTATGAGCTCATTTGGGCAAAGTTGCCAATGCAACTTTTGTAAACCCTAGAAATTAGCAGAAATGAACTTCTGCAGATCTAGTTGAGCAAATCACTTCCCCTTGATGCACCACTTAGTGTAGTGGCCTTATTTGGTCATTTGAACATGATCACAAAAGTTGGGGTCAAGGAGAGAAAGTTGGTAGAACAAAGTTGTTCAAATTTGATTCTGGTCAGAGAGGGTTTTGGTGCATTTTGGTGAACCAAACTGACCTTAATTGAGATGAGGCTTTGCAAGGTGATCACAATATGCATTTGTGACATGTTGGATTTTCCTTGGATTTTTATGAAAATAATTCATGTAGAAATATTTCAAATCCATGAAATGCGCAGAAATGGTTTTGGGAGGTTCTGTCCAATATTTTGAAAATGACCATGTGTTGAAACTCACATATATGGACAATATATGTCCAATGAGGTTCCAAGAATTTTGTCAAATATTTTGGAAATAATAAAATAAATTTTCCCTATTAAAGACCATTTCTGGCCTTAACAAAAAGCTTTTAAATAAAAATATGAAAATAACTTTTAAAATTATATTTTTGTGGTTTATGGAAATCCTATATCTAATAGGTTTCAAATATGCTCTTTGAAATATTTTTCATACCCCAAATCAAGTACTTGTAGTGCAAACCTCAATTCAGGGGTTTTTGGAAAACTAATTTTTGAAAATACTTTTTGGCCAAATTATTTTTGTAAGAAAATACCATATTGCACTATACACATGGCATGGTCATTGGGCAGAAGTTTGGGGAAGGGAGATGAAGTATATAAAGTGGAGTAGTTGACTTTAAAGAGCACTTGAAAATCACAGAGAGAAAACCAACTCCAAATAAAAAGCCAAATAATGCAAAAGTTTTTGTTGGTCCAAATTTTCAGGCTTTATTAATGCTAATGACATGTTACAAAATGCAGGGTGTGACAGTATTCCGCTATGGCAGTGGATAAGGATAACGAGTTTTGTTTCTTGGAGGACCAAGACACAAGAGATCTACCAAGAAATTGAAAAGTACCCGGAATGGACTTTCTATCAACCTTGTCTACGGCATAGTCCGAATCGGAATAGCCAACAAGATCAAAAGAAGACCTCTTAGGATACCAAATGCCAAAATTTTGTGTATGTACTAAGTATCTCACTAATCTTTTTAAAGCCTTAAGATGACATTCTTTGGGGGCCGCTTGATATCGTGCACACATGCACACACTTAGCATAATGTCGGGGAGGCACATGGATATAACAATGAACCAATCATAGATCGGTAAACCTTTTGGTCAACCGATTTGCCATCCTTGGTCAAGTCAAGTTGTCCACTAGTAGGCATGGGAGTTTTCATACCTTTGGTTTCATGCATGTTGAACTTCTTGAATAAGTCCTTGGTGTACTTTGTTTGAGAAACAAAGGTGCCTTCCTTAGTTTGCTTGATTTGCAAACCAAGAAAGAACTTGAGTTCACTCATCATAGGCATCTCAAACTTCTTCGACATTAGCTTCTCAATCTTTTCACTAAAATGAGGGTTAGTCGAACCAAATATGATATCATCAACATAAATTTGACACACAAATAATTCACCATTAACCCTTTTAGTAAAAAGAGTAGAATCTATTTTTCCAATTTCAAAGCCTTTTTTCAATAAGGAACTTGGTCAAGCATTTATACCACCCTCTAGGAGCTTGTTTAAGACCATAAATAGCTTTGTGAACTTTATAAACATGATCGGGTTTCTTAGGATTGACAAAGGCTGGAGCTTGTTTAACATAAACTTCCTCCTCAATTTCACCATTTAGAAAAGCACTTTTAATGTCCATTTGGTACAAGGTGATATCATGGTCATTATCATAGGCAAGTAAGATGCGGATGGACTCAAGTCTAGCAACGGGGGCATATGTCTCACCGTAGTCCATACCTTCGACTTGAGTGTAGCCTTGGGCGACGAGACATGCTTTGTTGTGAACGACTTGACCATCTCCGTCTTGCTTGTTGTGAAACACCCAATTGGTACTGATGATGTTGTGGTTGTTGTTGGGCTTCTTGACCAATGTCCACACTTGATTTCTCTCAAAGTTGTGTAGCTCTTCATTCATAGCATTTATCCAATCCAGATCTTCCAATACTTCTTCAACCTTCATAGCTTCAATGCTAGATATGAATGAATAATGTTCACAAAAATTATCCAAACGAGTTTTAGAGCGAGTGATTCTCCTGGTTTGGATATCATTGAAGATTTGTTTGACAAGATGGTCTCTTGCAACTCTTGCTCGAACTCGTGAGAGCTTTTGTTTTGATCAGGGTGGAACATCTTCTTCATTCTCTTGTTCTTCTTCTTGGCCTTCTTCATTCTTGACTTTGTCGTTCTCTTGTCGTGGTGGAGAAGGAGGTTGATGAGGTTCATCTTGGTGTACTTCCTCCTTTCCTCCATCTTGATGTGTCCCACTTGTGGATGCTTTCATGTCAACTCTTGGTTGACCTTGTCGTGAGGTAGAAGCTTCCACTTGGACGGACGAGGTACTCTCCTTCACCTCTGGTTGACGAATCTTGCCAATAGACAAGCCTTTGATTGCCTCTGAAGGATCTTTGTCTCGTACATCAATTGGCAATTGCTCTACTTGCGAGCCATTAGATTCATGAAACTTCACATCTACCGTCTCTTCAACCTTTCGCGTGAAATTGTTGTAGACACGGTAAGTGTGAGAGTTTGAGCCCTAACCAAGTAGGAAACCCTCATGAGATTTAGGAGCAAATTTAGATCGATGATGCTTATCAAGAATGTAACACTTTGAGCAAAATACTTGAAAGTATCCAACTTGGGGTTTGTTGCCGGTGAGGAGCTCGTATGCCGTCTTGCCGAGTAGCTTGTGAAGATACAAGTGATTTATTGCATGACAAGCCGTCTCTAACGCTTCCACTCAAAAGTGTTTTGGAGTCTTGTACTCATCAAGCATTGTTCTCGCCATCTCAATAAGAGTCTGGTTCTTCCTCTCAACAACTCCATTTTTTTGAGGTGTGTACGTGGCCGAGAACTCATGTGAGATACCTTCTTCATCAAGAAAGTATCCACATTTGCATTCTTGAACTCCGTTCTGTTGTCGCTTCGAACCTTCTTGATCTTCACTTCAAATTTATTTTGGGCCTTCCTAGCGAAGTTCTTGAAGATCTTTTGTACCTGCAATTTATCATCAAGAAAGAACACCCACGTAAATCTTGAAAAATCATCAACTATAACTAGACCAAATGAGTTTCCACCGAGACTCTTGCAGGCATTGGGACCAAACAGATCCATATGAAGTAGCTCAAGCGGTCTTCTCGTGGTCATGATGTTCTTCACGGGGTGACTTCCTCCTACTTGTTTTCCAGCTTGACAAGCACTACACAGTCTATCCTTGTCAAATATAACATATTTCAGTCCAAGGATATGATCACCTTTAATAAGCTTATCAAGATTTTGCATGCCCACATGATCTAGCCTTCTATGCCACAACCAACCTTTTGAAGATTTAGCAATAAAGCAATTTCTAGGTTGAGCCTTTTTAGTGAAGTCAACAATGTAAAGATTACCTCTACGTATACCGTTAAATACCATTTTATGATTATCTCTACGAAACACTTAGCAATCTACTTCAGTAAATAGGACATTGCAACCAAAGTCAGCAAGTCTAGATACTGAAAGTAAATTGTATCCAAGAGATTCAACGAGCATAACATTTTGTATGGAGCTATCATGTGAGATGGCCACCTTACCAAGGCCAACCACCTTACACTTTGAGTTATCACCAAAGGTGACATACTTCCGAGGACCGTCGTTTTCAGCAAGCTCACGAAACATATCCTTATCTCCGGTCATATGATCAGTACATCCACTATCAAGGACCTATTCCTTTCCTCCAGTCATGTAGCCGCGAAGATTAGCCATAAGGCCAAAATGTCTCATAGACTCATCGAGATCAAAGTCACTATCATCATCCTCATCATAGTATCCATGTTCAACATCATCTTGTGGTGAATCAATTCCTAGAGAGAGCGATTCATTAGATAAATGATCATCACGATAATCTTCTTTATGAATTCTAATGACTTCGGAAATGATATTGCTAATGATTCCAACATCTCCTTTGGCACGCATGAGATTAGTAAGTTCAAAAAGACAATCACCAAACCTAGGATCATTTGAATTGGTCTTACTCAAGGCAATAGACTTACGAACAATCGCATCTAAGTTTTGCAAGGAATAGTTTTGAAAAATTTCCTCAAAAAATCTCCATATAGTGTAGGCACAATCAAGAGTAGGTAAGCTAGCAATCAATTTTTTAGGCAATCCTCTAATGATAAGATTGATAGTTCTAAGATTGAGAATCATATCAAGATCGTCATCGGGAGTGGGATGCAAGGGATCACTAGGGGAAATGCAAGGACTAGTAATGTACTTGTTCAAGTGATATTCATTGAAAATCTCAAGCATCTCATTTTTCCATTCATGAAGGAACTCTCCATCAAGTATAGGCACTCTATGTCTAAGACTCCCCAACGTAGACATATCCATCTTCCTCCAAAGGTGTATAAACCAAAGCAATGGATACCAATGCTCTGATACCAATTGAAAGGATCGAGAAGAGGTGTCTAGGGGGGGGTGAATCGACTCTAAGCAAGAATAGTTGAAGTTTTCAAATTCTTTGAGATGAGATGGATTTTTAGCACATGTTTAAACATTCACAATACATATCAGGCAAGCATGACAAGAGTATATGAGCAGTGGAAAGTAAAGCATGCAAATTGCAAGAATGTAAAGAGATGGGATTGGAGTGTGCAAACGCAATGTAGGCTCGGAGACTTTTTATCCGTGGTACCGATAGGTGGTGCTATCGTACATCCACGTTGATGGAGACTTCAACCCACGAAGGGTAATAGTTTCACGAGTCCACGGAGTGCTCCACCCACGAAGGGCCCACAAAGAAGAAACCTTTCCATCCCACCATGGCCGTCGCCCATGAAGGACTTGCCTCACTAGGGTAGTGTCGGTATCAAAACCGGCGGATCTCGGGTAGGGGGTCCCGATCTATGCGTCAAGGCTGATGGTAACAAGAAACAAGGGACATAGATGTTTACAAAGGTTCGGGCCCTCTCGATGGAGGTAAAACCCTACTTCCTGCTTGATTAATATTGATGATATGGGTAGTACAAGAGTAGATCTACCACGAGATCGTAGAGGCTAAACCCTAAGAGCTAGCCTATGATGGTATGATTGTAATTGTGATCGGCCTTCTAAGGACCAACCTCTGTTTACATGGAGTCGGTTACAAGGAAGGAAATATAATATCCGGATCGCCAAGCTTGCCTTCCACGCCAAGGAAAGTCCCTTCCGGACACGGGATGAAGTCTTGACTCTTGTATCTTCACGCTTCAATAGTCCGGACGTTGTATACAGTCCGGATGTCCGGATACCCCCTAATCCAGGACTCCCTCAGTAGCCCCTGAACCAGGCTTCAATGACGATGAATCCGGCGCGCAGTCCTGTCTTCGGCATTGCAGGGCGGATTCCTCCTCCAAATACTCCAAAGTAGTTATCGAACACTTGCACCGTGTCCGGATCCACAAAATGATGTTCACATGCCACCGTAGAGAGAATGGTATTTCACAAATGCAATCTGCTGACAACTTTTTAGGCAGTGCGACGTGTCATTATGGTCGGATCATTATTCGAACCGTTTTCCCACAACCAGCCACAACGCATATTGCGAGGCGGTTTCCTCAACACGTCTTGTCAAAGCGGAGATCGTGTCCCCTTACCGCGGGATTCTCATCAATACGGGTATGGGTAATCCCACCACGCCATCAAGCGTGGCGCTTGGGAAGCAAGTGATTCCCAACGGGGAAGTGGGGAGGCGTACCACTTTCGGCGCCTCTATAAAGGGATAAAATTTCCTCATTTTTACCCACGCCTTCCTCCTCCTTCGCCCACTCTTGCCCCCTCGAGCTCCTGCGCCCAAGCCCTCGTCTCCTCCGCACAGCTAAACATGTCCGGAGCAGGAGGCAAGTGAGTGGCTTCCACCGTCAAGGAGAAGCACATCACAAACCTTCGGGCGGCCGGATACTTGGCCGCGGACATAGCGCATCGGCTACCGGATGCCGGGCAGGTCATTCCGACCCCAGGACCCCATGAGAGGGTCGTATTCATTGCCCACTTTGTCCGTGGACTGGGATTTCCACTCCATCCCTTCGTCCGCGGGATCATGTTCTACTACAGACTAGATTTCCATGATCTAGCCCCAAATTTCGTCCTCAACATCTCGGTGTTCATCGTCGTATGCGAGGCCTTTCTCCGCATCCGGCCTCATTTCGGCCTATGGCTGCAAACTTTCTGCGTGAAGCCGAAGATTGTAAGCGGCTAGCAAGCGGAGTGCGGAGGAGCCATGGTGGGCAAGATGCCTAATGTCACCTGGGCGGACGGCTCCTTTGCGGAGACCGTAAAAGGATGGCAATCGGGGTGGTTCTACATCACCGAACCGCGCGGCGCCAATTGGGCAGCGGCCCCCGAATTAAGGTCTGGTGCCCCCATGCGGCTCACTTCCTGGGAAAGGAAGGGCCTGTCCTAGGGCGATTCCACGGAGCTCAACGGACTCCAGACATGCATCAAAAGCATGAAGGACAAGAACATCAAGCTTGTCAACATGATCCAGGTCATGCTTGTCCGCCGGATCCTGCCCTATCAAAGGCGGGAAGTCAATCTATGGGAGTTCGTCCCGGCCGAACACCAGACGCTCCGGAAGCTCTATGACATGATGCACCAAGGCGCATGGAAGGTGCTGTTCAAGGCCTCTGAAGTGCCTCCTCCCACATCCGAGGACCGCGGGCTTCACGCCGCGCGGGCTCCTTGTCAGGTGAGTTCTCAGACTACCACTGGACTCGGTTTTTCCCAATATGTTCAAGGGAGATCCTTAAGTAGTTATACATATTTGCCTTAGGATTGTGCGGAGACAGCGGAGCAGGTTTACTGTCCGGCTCCGCTGCCAGAGGGCCCAGCCGATGCTCTCCTGACAGAGATGCTGGTCCCGGCACCGTATAAGGTGTCGGAGAAGAAGGCCGAGAAGAAGACCCCGGGGACCCGAAAGGGTCTCCGGCGTAAGGTTGTGCCAGAAGCCTCGTGCGAAGATGACGAGGCAGACTCCTCCCATGAAGGGGAGGGGGAAGAAGAAGAAGACGCCCCATCCAGAAAGGATGAGGGGCCAAGAGAGGCGGGCCAAGGGCCCGGAAAAGGCCCTCGGCGCAAGGTCGTTATACCCCTGTCGTCCGATGACGACGAGACAGATTCCTCCCGCGGAGGCAGGGGGAATCAAGAAGAAATTCCACCTTCCCGCACTGCGGGGAGAAGTAGAGAAAAGCCGCCTCGGAGGGGGAGGCTGGGGCGTCCAAGAAGGGGAAGGTACCCCTTCCGGACTACTCCGCCACTGCCGCTCATAGTGAGGAAGGGTGGCTGCCTAGAGGGAAGCCCCCGGTGCGATCGTAAGTGTCTGCACTCCATCATAACTGCATTCTATAGCTTTTGTTTAACGCCGAACATATGTGCAGTCCGGCCAGGGCTTACCCCGAAGTGTCTTCCTCCGGATCCCTGAGTGATTCGGAGATCAATTCGCTTCCGACAGCCACTACTCCTCAACCCGCGGATGACACGGAGGTGTTGTCCCAAAGGCTCCCCGAGCGGGGGGAGGTGACTCTGGAGACGCCAAAGGGTGGGGTCCCAGACGTCGGACACGCGGGGTTCAAGGTCCCCGCGGATCGCGTCGATGAGAGCCACAATAGGCCGGGCTGTCAGCCGAACACTGTCCCGGAACCTTCAATGGCTCCGAACTCAGGCGGACAGCCCCTCGTCAGGGAGAGCGAGCCATCTCCATTGAGGACTTCCGGTGCGCCCGAGGCGCCGGGTGGTCTGCTAGAAGCGCTTCGCGGTGCTTCCATAGATGAGGAGCATCGTATTCTTATGAGTTCGGTGATTCGGAAGGTTTCATCCGCCAAGAGCGGACTAACCGAAGCTTGCACCAGCCTCTTGACAAGCTTTGAGGTAAGTAATAAATATGTGTAAAATTACCACCCGATAGGTAGTAGCCCCTGAGACTCTATTTGGTGTTCGGAAATAAAACCAAACGGAGGGTCAATTATAATCCGAAAGGGTCTAACAATAAATATTCGTGTGCATAAGAAGGCTGTGCTGCTTGCTGCTGCTTCCCGTACTGCCGAAGTTGCCGAACTGAAGCGGGATCTGGAGCAGGCGCAGGGAGAGCTCGGCCTCACGAAGAGGCAGCTTGAGGAGAATAAAGGTAAGCGATTCCCTGTTTGTATGTATTTAAAGATAGGTAAAATTTGTCAGTCTAACGCCAAAGCGTCATGGCTGTGTAACAGGGGCCACCGCCGAAGTGGCGTCCCTGAAGAAAGCGCTGTCCGTGGCCGAAGACAAAGCGGCCTTGGAATGCAAGGAAAGCGAAAAGCGAAGTGCTAGAGTGGGTGAGGTACAGCAAGAGATCCAAGACCTCGGAAAGAAGTGTGAGTCCGTGGAGCATGATCTGAAGATGAAGGAGGCCGAGCTTGTGAAGGCCCTTGTAAATATGAAAGATGCCAAGGCCGAAGCCGAGAAAGCACAGCAGGAGATCCAGGAGGCCAAAAAGATAGCAGCGGGTAAAAAATTCTTTATGCAAAGCAAACATGTGGAGGAGGCGTTTCTTTTACTTACTCGAATTGGAGCTCTCAGGGGCATTTGCAGATCTGCCACGCAGCTGCCTCTCGACGCCATGGAGTTCTACCGTGCTC
The DNA here is from genome assembly GCA_021605145.1 of Aegilops bicornis. Lineage (NCBI taxonomy): Eukaryota > Viridiplantae > Streptophyta > Magnoliopsida > Poales > Poaceae > Aegilops > Aegilops bicornis. Next base: position 351,382,756 of record CM038672.1, read on the forward strand.
AGAGGGGAGCTCAACGGAGGAGCTGTTACTGGTCCCAAAGATGCTAGGGCCGATCATCCGATGCCTCGAGCGACCAATCAAGCAGTTGATCGAAATCTGTGGCAGCCGAACTGGCTATGAAGGACTTCATAGTCAGGATGTGGCTGGTGAGCTCCTCGCCGATAGCTACTTTGGCCTGATCAAGCGGATGGTGGATGCCTGCCCGCGGCTTGAAGTGATCCAGCGATCCGTTTGCATCGAAGATGCCCGCCGAGCCTTTGCCCATGTCAAGGTGCATTGGGGCAAGCTGGATGCAGAGAGGCTGGTCAAGGACGGGCCACCGAAGGGCAAGGCGCATCGCCATCCCGAGATGTACTACGATGGCGTGATGAAGGGTGCTCGTCTCGTTGCCGATGAGTGTACCAAGGACGCCATTTTTGAATGAGTTCACTTCTGTCATGTTTGTAATTAAAGACGAAGTTAATTGTGCTATGTAGCGCTTTTGTCATTTAAAATATTACCCTCTGTGCGGCTGTTTATAAAATTCTGAAAGTAGGCCAGTCGTCGGCTTCCGACCCCACGTAACTAGTACTGGGGTGTTCGTGGAAAACCCGGACACTCTTTATCCAAATGTTTGGTCCCTTCAGGAGGTGTCCGGCTCAGGGAACAAGGCAAGCAGCCTATGCGGCTTTATAACTTTCACTTAGCCATAGCAGTCTACAATTTTAAATTTCGTGAAGCCCCTAGAATCCGGAAGGTCAATCGGGCGCTTATACACGTAGATCGGACGAAGCCGATTTATCGCCTAAAGCGGAAAATATTTAAGGATTTTAGAACCTCTCAAACAGCGACCAGCTCTCGCCACATCATGCCGGTCAGTTTTCGGCTTTCTCTACTGAGGTGCTCTGTCAGGACCCCGATTCCAAGTCACATCGATCTAGCTGGTAACACCTCATATCACTTTGCGGCCTCACGCACGGTATTCCCACGGGTGTCGGCTTACCATGGCCCGGGACCGTTTGCGCCTTTTGGCTCACGTATATGATAGCGTCGCTAGCATCCATATGACAGAGAACCCGGGCCGACATGGCTAGTCGTGAACCCAAAGCGGCTCTAACCCATGTGGACAGGCATACATGAATCAACTTCGAGCATGTCGGTCAGCAGCGTGTGAATCCAGGCTGTAGCACTAGGCTAACAGGACTCCGGGAACCCGGGCTGTAGCAGGCTAGGCAGGACTCCGGATGTCACCGCATGACATTTCCCCGAAGGGATGACACGAGAACGAAGTGAAACACATGTCGGCCCGGTCAAGTGTCTGGCGAGTAGTCTTTGGGCTAGCAGGACTTCGGTGAACCGGGCTGCAGCGGACTACTATGGATCAAGGAAGCACCAGACTACACTTCCCCATAAGAGAGGCTGCCAAGGACAAACAACTAGATTGTCGGATCCCACACATACCAAGCATTTCAAACATACACACAATATGCTCGATATGTGTAAATACAACATGGCATCACAACATAACTCTACGACTCAAGTATTTATTCATTAGGCTCCGAGGAGCGAGATATTACAAACATGATTCCCATGACCCAACATTCAGAGCATACAAGTCAAAGCACAAGCGGAAGCTTAACATGTCTGAGTACAAACATCTATAAATGAAAAAGGCTGAGAATCCTGACTATCTACCAGATCCTGCCGAGGGCACAAGATCGTAGCTGTGGTAACAAGCTAAACGTCGAAGTCCACGCGGAACTACTAGCGAGACGGAAGTCTCTCTGCAAAAACATAAATTAAGCAAACGTGAGTACAACTGTACCCAGCAAGACTTACATCAGAACTATCTACATATGCATCAGTATCAATAAAGGGGTGGTGGGGTTTGACTGCAGCAAGCCAGCTTTGCCTCAGTGGCTATCCTGAACTACGACTGCAAGTAACTCTTTTGAGGTGGCGCACACGAGTCCACATATTCACCATATCAATACACAATTATGGATCCGCTCCCGTCTCCCTACGAGAACGCCATCCATAGCACTCACGCTTATCTTGCGCATTTTAGAGTATCCACTTTCACTTGTGTATGAACTGTTATAGGCAACCCAGAAGTCCTTTACCGCGGACACGGCTATTCGAATAGATCATATTAACCCTGCAGGGGTGTACTTCTTCACACACGCTCTCGCCACTTACCGCCATGTACACGACGTGTATCTCGGCAACCTTCAAGTGGAAGCCTGGCGAGGGAGTCGTCCAGGACCTGACTAACCACACAAGTCTCTTGTCCAGGTTTATCGCCTATTCGGGTTCCATCCGCAAGGAGATCCGTCCGGGGTGTCGCTCACGGCCCCAAACGATGTGAGCCGGGTTCCCAAGCCCACCTCGTAGGGTGGTTCTACGCTTGGTACACCGTGCCACGGTGCCTAGTCTATCCCAGGACCACCTGCACCGGGTGCCACTTGCTAGACAACTAACACTACCTACAAACACCAGAAACTAGTTGCAACTCCTGGACAGAGATCAGGTTGATTAAAAGTCGAGAGAGCTTGGAGCGCCCGGAGCCCAATGTGTGGTTGTAACTGTTCATGGATCACAAACACAGAACTCAGTTCCTGAGGACGGCTGCAATGAGACAACCCACCATGTACTCCTACATGGCCTCTCACCGTTACCTTTATCAAATCGAGTTCACACACTTAGCTCACACACAAGAGAACATGTTCACACACCTCCGATTCATCCTCGATGAATCGGACTGACTCAACTCTAAGCAAGCAGGCATGACAAACAAGCATGAATGAGTAGGCACAACAGGGCTCAAACAAGTCCTACTCATGCTAGTGGGTTTCATCTATTTACTGTGAAATGACAGGTCATGCAGAGGATAAAGGGGTTCAGCTACCGCAACAAGTAACAGATGAATCGTTGTTGTCCTAATGCAGTGAAAGAGAGCAGGAGCGAGAGAGTGGGATTATATCAGAACGAACAAGGGGGTTTTGCTTGCCTGGCACTTCTGAAGATGATATAACTCTTCATCGGTGTCATCGAACTCATCGTCGGAACAACATCTACCGAGGGGGAACAACCACCGGCAAACACAGAAAGAACACAATCAATGCAATGCACAATATGATGGATGATCATGACATGTCAATATGCTGTGATTTATACTAATGCATCTATCAACAATTTAAATGAAGTCCATATGAACCAAGGGTTCATATGCAAACTCCATATGTGGATATTTAAAAGCCATTTATATGATATGTGCTAAACAGCAGCTATAAGTTGTTCTAACATGCATGAAAATGGTACAAATGGATAGATTGGATTTTTCTGATAATTTTTCATATATAACTTGTTTCATTTGGAGCTACGGTTGAATTTATATGAATTTTTGAAGTTTTGGATATTTTCTGGAATTTTCAGAATAAGAATAAATCCATAAAAGGTTAACTGCATCAGCATGACGTCGTTAGGATGTCAGCAGTTCAACAGACCGGGTCCAGATCAAACCTGACGTGTGGGGTCCACACGTCAGTGACTAACTAACTAACCAAAATTAATTAATGTTAAATTACTCCTAACTAAAATGTCAGTTGGATTAATTTGACTTAATTAAAAAAAACTAATCTAGGATTAGCTGGGCCAGGGCCCACTTGTCAGCGACCCAGGGGAGGTCAAACCCCTGGTCAACAGGGCCTAACCAGCCGGCGGCTCGTCGCCGGCGGCAACAGGCGCGGCGGAGGGCTCGGGTTCGCTCTCCCGGCGCCCAAACTAGCGGCGGAGGGCACCCGCGGGGAGCTGGAGCTCGCCCGCATCCAGCGCGGCAAGCAACAGCGGCTAGGGAGGCCGGAGCTTGTCGGAAACGAGCTCGGGGCGGCGGCCGGCGTTCGGGCGCAAGTGGCGCGGCGTCTACGGCGTGCGAGAGGAAAAACGGATGGAGTGAGAAGAGTCAGTGGCTCACGGCGGTTGCTACGGCTGTCAAAGTGGGCTAGGGGAGGCGTTGGAGGCGACGTACGGGCGGCGGCTATCTCCGGTGGCCGACGAGAGAAACGGTGATGTTGGCGGCGTCCAGGGGCTTCCGGCGTCTTGAGGATTGGTGAGGAGGAAGAGGGCATCGGGGCGGAGCTCGTAGACTGCTCGGGGTGTCGTCGGGACGGCGGTGGTCGCGGCAACGGCGAACGGCGGCGATGGGCGGGTTCGGTGGCGTAGTAGGGAGAGAGCAGAGGAGGGAGAGAGGTCCAGGGAGAGAGGAGAGGGGCCAGGGGCTGCGTGGCGTCGCCTGGTGCATCGAGGAGGAGCCAGGCAGGCTGGGAGGGAGGAGGTGGAGGCCTCGGGCGCGCTGGCGTCGACACGCCTCTGCCTACTGGCAGAGGTTGAAGACGACCGCTTCGCCCTGGTGGGCTGGGCCTCAGCTACAGTGCTGGGCCAGCTGGGCTGCCAGGTGAGCGCCAGGTAAGTTCTCTCTCTCTGGTTTCTCTATTTTAATTTCTGTTTTCTATTATTCTGTAATCTTTAGGGCTTTTCTAAAAATACCTAGACCCTTTCAAAAATCACTAAACTGAACATGCCTTTGTATAGAATATATCCAACATGGAACATTTCAGTTTAGGAGTATTTGGACATTTAAAATATTTTATAGAATTTAAATGTCCAAATTCAAATACTTATGATTTAATTCAGTGACCTTAGGATGACCTAGAAAATTATGCACCATTTTTTTCAGAGGTTTAAGACAAAGGCAAAGATGATGAACATTTTAGAAGGGCATTTAAGGTTCATTGAAAATGATTTTATGTTGAACCTATTTGATTTGATCTGGTGCTAGGGTTTGATCAGTCCCCATTTCAAGTTCATTTGAAAAGTTAAACATGATGCACACATGAAGGGCTAACCTACTGCATACCAGGACCAGGGATGTGACAACTCGCCCCCACTAAACAAGAATCTCGTCCCGAGATTCAAGCGTAGGGTAAGATGAAGGGGGAAAGCAAACTAACACAATCTTCACGATCCAGGTTGCACTTCATAGGGGCGTTGATTCGATCACCATCTTTGTCTCGATGTCTTGCTTTGAGAACTCCAACTAACATGACAATGAGAGGAAAGGGAAAACTCTAGCAGGATCGATCTTCTAGAAGACCGAACAACTCAGGATCAACTCACGGAGTGAGACATTAATACATCTCGCGGGCTGAGACACGAAGCAAACATCCAAAGAGATGGGGTGAAACAGATGAAGAAGATTCACTAGGTAGACAACAATTTCACACTTAAGAAGGTGGTGAACAGTTGTCAACGTAGGGAGGAGTTGAATTGCCATGATACCATAATGAGACATCTTAGAGGAGGTGACTCGTAGATATTTTTTCCCTTAAGTGGCAAAAGAATTACTTCGATCCATAGATCATTGAAACTCTTCATACCAGCCTGAGGCAATTCAAAATTGATCGATTGAAGGGATTCGAAAGAATGTCATACCCAGTTTGGAACGGAAATTACGGTTATAGAACAACTCGGCAAAAAGGAAGGCACATTCCAATTGATACCGAGGATATAACCTAGTGTCTGAGCATGCCCTCAAGAACTTGGGCATTTCCATATTCATCAAGGTTTTACCAATATCCGTGTCAAGGATCCTGGCAACACAACGTACTACCATGATGAATATCGGTGGTGGATGCAGATGCAAAGGAAGATAACACCTTCTCAGACTTCACCTTGGCGGAGCCAAGGAAAACAAAATCTGGATGATCGACCGAGAGACATTTAGCTCTCTGCTTCTAATGTTCTCCTTGATGTGCTAGCGTATCCCATTCATTGAAATTGTTTGGTAACTAGACCATCAAGTAAAAGGTCGGACTTCGGGAGCACAAGAATCCATAAGGAACAATTATTGGAGTAAATCCTACGAAATCCTTATGGGGAGGTGGCCAACTTTCTTAATCAAGATACTACAATAGTAGGTCTTCCGGTTGGGTGTGTTGGCCATGACATCCACTTTACCGAGTTACAGAGAGACCAATATTATAGTTCTTGGGAAATGTTCCAACCATCATATCTGCCTGAGATTCAGATCTGGTTGGTGTCAGAATATTCCAGACTCGCCAAGTCTAGAATGAAAAATTAAAGATTGCAACACAAATCGACGAGATGACGTTGCAAGATTCTCGGGAAATGGACTACAGTAGTAAGCTCCAAAACATGAGCTGGTTCTGCTACAAACATGTGAACACGTTGTCCCAGACAAGCATGCCCACATGGTAGTCTTACAATAAAACACTACCGAGTTCGGGTTGGGAACCATCAACGAGGATATCGAAGTTCTTTCATAAGTCCGGATTAGCTCTTATGAAGGAACTCCTTCTCCTTGAACAAATCACTCAGTGGCTTGGTGTGCTACGGAATACATATGGAGTGGAGGTAATTAATCTACCAAACCACAGTATACTTTGCACATGCATAACTGACTTGGGATAATTCTAGAGGAAGCAAAAACAAACTTTCTCGAATTCACGGCGGCAACTTGCATCAAATGCACATGAATTAGAGGAAGTCACTTCTTTCATCCGAACATAAGCTTCATGAACGGAACATGAGGGCATTGTTTACAAAGTTTCCAACACTAGCTCAATGTTTAACACGAATCATGGGGGAGACAAGATGCTGCTGATGGGCTCAACAGCAACTCATCGGAATTTTCCATATCACTGGACTTCCACCATCATGTGAACACAGTGATAACATTAGTCAGACCAAAAGATGTAATGGTGTATGCTCGAGGGATCAACCACGAGTAAGACAACATTACGAACATCGTTGGATCTGATTTGACTTGACGATAGCCCATACTCAAGTCAAAGTTTTGACAAGGCAATAGCTCTAACAACTGATCACGAGGACCAACCGATGGAGATATCATCTTTCTTCAACACACACACACACACACAAGGATATCCCATAGAACGAACTAAGTTAGGCAAGCGTTTGTCTTCCAACTCTCCAAGTTGTTGTTTAGCTTAACCAACTAGCTCAGGGTATCCAACATAGATTCTTGGAGAATGGCTGGGTTAGAGGAAAACCAACTTGATCACGAGCTCAACATAACAGTCAAGGGACAACCTGGTAATACTTCTGAGAAGATATTCAAAAAATCACGAACCACCAATATGCTACTAAGCTCGCAAACGATCTTGCTTTTCAGGGCAAGATGATATGATCACAAGGGTGAGGGATTGGCACAATCCTAACTCATTGACCGAGGAGTGCACCGGTAATAAGGACTAGGTAGTACAATCAGTCTTAGAATGATAATTCAATAACTAACACACTAAGAATGAGATTATTGTCCATTTACTACCAGGCAACTCGTTGCTAGGAGTATTGATTTCACACATCACGATTCACTTGTCGGTATTCCGGCTGCAACAACACGGAACCAAGGAGCAAATGATGATGGCGAGAAGTATCACTTCATCAATAATTTATAAGAGTTGGTGCAATTATCATGACATTCCTGACATCAAGAGGGCAATACTTCAGGGTAGAACAGAATCAAGAGCTGGATTGGCATTTGATCCGCGGAATACAACTGCTTTGACCCAATCCTAGAAATGGATGAGGTACTGGAGTTTGTTTCTCCTATTCATTCTGAAATAGAACAGCTTGACGGACCACAAGAATAATAGGTATCGATAACACGAATGCACAACTAGTCCTGGCTATCAATTGATAGACAGAGGTCAGGGTACAACTAAAGAGGGACAACTCAAGGGAACATATATTTTTCTGAGTTGAGGATGCATAGATTAGTATGTCGAGCGAGGCTCAACATTTCTTCCGGATAACCCATGCGGAAAGGGTGGAACTGGCAGATTCACAATTCTTGAATGGAGAACCCATTAAGAGCACTCTTATTGTGATCTTTTGGTTCAAAGGCTTTTGCCATATTGGTTCATGATATTGGAAGAACGATATACCACAAACCTCAAGGACTATTGCAAAGGTTACTAATATCTTAAGGGAACTAGCAAACACTATCAACAGGAGGTAAGTAGGGTGAATCTCGGTTCAAAAACCCAGGAGTAGAATACCTACTACTAAGTGGCATCACGGTATGCTTTCGTAAATGATGGCCAGAATCATCACACGGGGAACACAAAACATGGCTAGTTTACTAGGTGGCACTCGGCATCTAGGGTCATAATAATAACTCCAACATATATGTCGACGCAATAGAATACCTCACCTCACGATTAGTGTGATTAACCTGGCCTAGAGGAACATCGAAACCAGAGGGAAAGGATTATGCAAATGCATCAGATTGTTTGGAAACCTGGGACGACTCGGACAACATAACGGATGTAAATGCTCAAAAAGATTTGAGACATCATGCAAAATGGTGGAATAACCACTCAACAACATCATATCAAGGTTCCGAGGCCAGCTATGAACATACGGAAGTAATAGAAACTGAACTGGGGCTTGAAACCAACAATCTTAAAAGTCTAAGGATTAGTAACACGTCATCCTGATAGATTGATGAGAAGGCCTAGTTCTTAATCCCCGTAGAAGAGAAGAGGTTGACTGCATCGAGAAGGCCATGAGGTATAAGGAGTAAAAAGAGCCTTACGTTCCCTTCCACAATCAATTCCCTTACATAACTAAAGCATTTCTAGACACAACTTCGACTAGTTTGGCTTGGTAATCCTACAGGCAGTCAGGCTCTGATACCAAAACTGTCAGGACCCCGATTCCAAGTCACATCAGTCTAGCTGGTAACACCTCATATCACTTTGTGGCCTCACGCACGGTATTCCCACGGGTGTCGCCTTACCATGGCCCGGGACCGTTTGCGCCTTTTGGCTCACGTATATGATAGTGTCGCTAGCATCCATATGACAGAGAACCCGGGCCGACATGGCTAGTCGTGAACCTAAAGCGGCACTAACCCATGGGGACAGGCATACATGAATCAACTTCAAGCATGTCGGTCAGCAGCGTGTGAATCCGGGCTGTAGCACTGGGCTAACAAGACTCCGGGAACCCGGGCTGTAGCAAGCTAGGCAGGACTCGGATGTCACCGCGTGACATTTCCCGAAGGGATGCATATTGTGAACGAAGTGAAACACATGCCGGCCAGTCAAGTGTCCTGGGCAGTAGTGCTGGGCTAGCAGGACTCCGGTGAACCGGGCTGTAGCGGACTACTGTGGCTCAAGGAAGCACTATACTACATTTCGCCATAAGAGAGGCCGCCAAGGATAAACAACTAGATTGCCGGATCCCACACATACCAAGCATTTCAAACATACACACAATATGCTCAATATGTGTAAATACAACATGGCATCACAACTTAACTCTACGACTCAAGTATTTATTCATTAGGCTCCGAGGAGCGAGATACTACAAACATGGGTCCCATGACCCAACATTCAGAGCATACAAGTCAAAGCACAAGCGGAAGCTTAACATGTCTGAGTACAGACATCTATAAATGAAAAAGGCTGAGAAGCCTGACTATCTACCAGATCCTGCCGAGGGCACAAGATCGTAGCTGAGGTAACAAGCTAAACGTCGAAGTCCACGCGGAACTACTAGCGAGACGGAAGTCTCTTTACAAAAACATAAACTAAGCAGACGTGAGTACAAATGTACCCAGCAAGACTTATATCAGAACTATCTACATATGCATCGGTATCAATAAAGGGGTGGTGGGGTTTGACTGCAGCAAGCCAGCTTTGACTCAGTGGCTATCTTGAACTACGACTACAAGTAACTCTTTTGAGGTGCCGCAAACGAGTCCACATATTCACCATATCAATACACCACTATGGATCCGCTCCCGTCTCCCTACGAGAACGCCATCCATAGCACTCACGCTTATCTTGCGCATTTTATAGTATCCACTTTCACTTGTCTATGAACTGTTATAGGCAACCTGTAAGTCCTTTACCATCATGACACAGCTATTCGAATAGATCATATTAACCCTGCAGGGGTGTACTCCTTCACACACGCTCTCGCCACTTACCTCCATGTACACGACGTGTATCTCGGCACCTTCAAGCGGAAGCCTGGCGAGGGAGTCGGCCACGACCTGACTAACCACACAAGTCTCTTGTCCAGGTTTATCGCCTATTCGGGTTCCATCCGCAAGGAGATCCGCCCGGGGTGTCGCTCATGGCCCCAAACGATGTGAGCAGGATTCCCAAGCCCACCTCGACGAGTGGTTCTACGCTTGGTACACCGTGCCACGGTGCCTAGTCTGTCCCAAGCCCACCTGTACCGGGTGCCACTTGCTAGACTACTAACACTACCTACATACACCAGAAACTAGTTGCATCTCCTGGTAAAATTTCTTGTTGATTAATTAGCCGAGAGGGCTTGGAGCGCCCGGAGCCCAATGTGTGGTTGTAACTGTTCATGGATCACAAACACAGAACTCAGTTCCTGAGGACGGCTGCAATGAGACAACCCACCATGTACTCCTACATGGCCTCTCACCGTTACCTTTACCAAATCGAGTTCACACACTTAGCTCACACACAGTAGAACATGTTCACACACCTCCGATTCATTGCCGATGAATCAGACCTGACTCAAGTCTAAGTAGTAGCAGGCATGACAAACAAGCATGAATGAGTAGGCACAATAGGGCTCAAACAACTCCTACTCATGCTAGTGGGTTTCATCTATTTACTGTGGAATGACAGGTCATGCGGAGGATAAAGGGGTTCAGCTACCGCAGCAAGTAACAAATGAATCATTGTTGTCCTAATGCAGTAAAAGAGAGCAGGAGCGAGAGAGTGGGATTATATCGGAATGAACAAGGGGGTTTTGCTTGCCTGGAACTTCTGAAGATGATATAACTCTTCATCGGTGTCATCGAACTCATCGTCGGAACAACATCTACCGAGGGGGAACAACCACCGGCAAACACAGAAAGAACACAATCATTGCAATGCACAATATGATGCATCATCATGACATGTCAATATGCTGTGATTTATACTAATGCATTTATCAACAATTTAAATGAAGTCCATATGAACCAAGGGTTCATATGCAAACTCCATATGTGGATATTTAAAAGCCATTTATATGATTTGTGCTAAACAGCAGCTATAAGTTGTTCTAACATTTATGAAAATGGTACAGATGGATAGATTGGATTTTTCTGATCATTTTTCATATATAACTTGTTTCATTTGGAGGTACGGTTGAATTTATATGAATTTTTGAAGTTTTGGATATTTTCTGGAATTTTCAGAATAAGAATAAATCCAGAAAAGGTTAACTGTGTCAGCATGACGTTGTTGTGACGTCAGCAGGTCAACAGACCGGGTCCAGGTCAAACTTGATGTGTGGGGTCCACACGTCAGTGACTAACTATCTAACCAAAATTAATTAATGTTAAATTACTCCTAACTAAAATGTCAGTTGGGTTAATTTGACTTAATTAAAAAAACTAATCTAGGATTAGCTGGGCCAGGGTCCACTTGTGAGCGACCCAAGGGAGGTCAAACCCCTGGTCAACAGGGCCTAACCAGCTGGCGGCTCGTCGCCGGCGGCAACAGGCGCGGCGGAGGGCTCGGGTTCGCTCTCCCGGCGCCCAAACTAGCGGCGGAGGGCACCCGCGGGGAGCTGGAGCTCGCCCGCATCCAGCGTGGCAAGCAACAGCGGCTAGGGAGGCCAGAGCTCGTCGGAAACGAGCTTGGGGCGGCGCCGGCGTTCGGGCGCAAGTGGCGCGGCGGCTACGGCGTGCGAGAGGAAAAACGGATGAAGTGAGAAGAGTCGGTGGCTCACGGCGGTTGCGACGGCCGTCGAAGTGGGCTCGGGGAGGCGTCAGAGGCGACGTACGGGCAGCGGCGATCTCCGGTGGCCGACGAGGGAAAAGGAGATGTTGGCGGCGTCCAGGGGCTTCCGGCGTCTTGAGGATCGGTGAGGAGGAAGAGGGCATCGGGGCGGAGCTCGTAGACTGCTCGGGGTGTCGTCGGGACGGCGGTGGTCGCGGCAACGGCGAACGGCGGCGATGGGCGGGTTCGGTGGCGTAGTAGGGAGAGAGCAGAGGAGGGAGAGAGGTCCAGGGGGAGAGGAGAGGGGCCAGGGGCTGCATGGCGTCGCCTGGTGCATCGAGGAGGAGCCAGGCAGGCTGGGAGGGAGGAGGTGGAGGCCTCGGGCGCCAAGGCCGACACGCCTCGCCATCGGGCAGATGTTGAAGACGAACCGCATACAGTGGGCTGGGCCTCGGCCATGATCTTGGGCCAGCTGGGCTGCCAGGTGAGCGCTAGGTAAGTTCTCTCTCTCTCTGGTTTCTCTATTTTAATTTCTGTTTTCTATTATTCTGTAATCTTTAGGGCTTTTCTAAAAATACCTAGACCCTTTCAAAAATCACTAAACTGAACATGCCCACTGTATAGAATATATCCAACATGGAACATTTCAGTTTAGGAGTATTTGGACATTTAAAATAATTTATAGAATTTAAATGTCCAAATTCAAATACTTATGATTTAATTCAGTGACCTTAGGATGACCTAGAAAATAGTGCACCTTTTTTGTCAGAGGTTTAAGACCAAAGCAAAGATGATGAACATTTTAGAAGGGCATTTCAGGTTCATTGAAAATGATTTTATGTTGAACCTATTTGATTTGATCTGGTGCTAGGGTTTGATCAGTCCCCATTTCAAGTTCATTTGAAAAGTTAAACATGATGCACACATGAAGGGCTAACCTACTGCATACCAGGACCGGGGATGTGACATGCTCGTCCGGAAGAACCGGGACAAAATCGCAGTAGTTCTCTCTGCGCTACCTTAGCCGATATAATGAAACGTAAGGCACCAAAACAAGGGAGCCAGGCTATCCCAACTGTAGTCCCAAGACATGATTCGGAGCTGATGCATATAGTGCTATAAGTTCGGGGTGCCGCACTGTTGAAAGTGTTCGGACTTTATTTGCCATATTACGGGGCGCCATGAGAAGCCCCTGGCAAACTGACCGCACCAAGGTGTACGAATGCAATATCAAATAAACATTTATAAGAGAAAAAAATTCTCAAATAAGAATAATAAGCTGACGCTATATATAATCTCCCATTGACGAAAAATATGTTTAAGCGTATGTTTACAATGGATGCGTTAAGCAGAGATAAAATAGGACTATTTGACATGTCCTATCCAGGGGTAGGCTGTGTTCAGATAGATAAATCAGGTATAATGATCGTAAATAGATTCCACCTGGGTATTTCCTTCTGTGCACAACGTCTGTTGCCTCCTTGCATGTCTCTCCCCCATACTATTGACTAAGTCGTTGATGCGCCTCCGCCTATGCCCATGGTATTTTAAGTGCGTAATTGTGTGCACGTGGCACGAATGCTGCTTTGATGGGGCTTAAGCGGAGGCCGGACTGCTAGTCGCGCTCTTGGCGTGCCTGATGGTCCTGTTGCGGGGTGCTCCGCACTCTCTTGACGGTGCTTGAAGTTGTTGTCGCTGGATTGGTTTGTCGGAGAAGGCCGCATTGTACTTCCGCAACAAGGGATGCGGTATGCTCTTCTGTTCGTAGAGACTGGTCCATAATTCCATTCACTGTTATGACCCCGCGTGGTCCTGGCATCTTGAGCTTGAGGTATGTGTAGTGTGGTACCACATTGAATCTAGCGAATGCGGTTCGTCCGAGCAGTGCATGGTAACCACTGCGGAAAGGGACGATATCGAAGATTAACTCTTCGCTTTGGAAGTTATCCGGATATCCGAAGACCACTTCCAATGTATTGACCCATACAACGGGCCTCTACTCCAGGAATTACACCTTTAAAGGTGGTTTTAGTGGGCTTGATCCTTGAAGGTTCAATGCCCATTTTGCGCACTGTGTCCTGATAAAGCAGGTTCAGGCTGCTCCCACCGTCCATAAGGACGCGCGTGAGGTGGAATCCGTCAATGATTGGGTCTAGGACCAATGCGGCCGAGCCGCCGTGACGGATGCTAGTAGGGTGATCCCTACGATCAAAGGTGATCGGACAAGCTGACCATGGGTTGAATTTAGGGGCGGCCGCTCCATCGCATAGACGCCCCTTAGTGCCCGCCTGCTCCCCGCTTGGGGATGTGCGTGGCGTAGATCATGTTGACCGTTTTCACCTGGGGGGGGGGGGAATTTCTTCTGTCCCCCCGTGTTCGGACGCCCGGGCTCCTTGTCATCGTCGCTGTGCAGCCCCTTGTCCTTGTTTTCGGCGTTTATTTTGCTGGCCTGTTTGAATACCCAGCAATCTCTATTGGTGTGGTTGGCTGGCCTGTCCGGGGTACCATGAATTTGGCACGAGTGCTCCAGTATTCGGTCCAGACTAGACGGTCCCTGATTATTTCTTTTGAACGGCTTCTTCCGCTGACCGGGCTTGGATCCGCTGAATCCGACGTTGACTGTCGTGTCTTCTGAGTTGTCGCCGTTGTTCCGTCGCTTATGTCTGTTACACCGTGGCTTGCCGTTATTGTCGCGGCCATCCAAATTGCCAGAATGTGGCGTAGTGCTGCTGCGAGCCAACCAACTGTCCTCGCCCGCGCAAAAGAGGGTCATTAGTGTTGTGAGAGCTATCATGGACTTGGGATTTTCCTGGCCGAGGTGTCGAGTGAGCCACTCGTCACGGATATTATGCTTAAAAGCCGCCAGGGCTTCGGCGTCCGGACAGTCAACTATTTGGTTCTTTTTAGTTAGGAACCGAGTCCGTAATTTCTGGCTGACTCTCCGGCTGTTGAGTAATCTGGCTCAAGTCATCAGCGCCGTGGTCGCACATATGTGCCTCGAAGTTGTCGAGGAATGCGTCTTCCGTGTTTTCCCAACCGCCAATGGAATTTGGTTGGCAGGCTGTTTAGCCAAAGGCCGGGCTGGTCCTTTGAGCTTAAGGAAGATACTTGATGGCGTGCAGATCGTCTCCGTGGGCCATGTGAACGTGGAGAAGAAAATCTTCAATCCATACTGCGGGGTCTGTTGTGCCATCGTATGATTCGATGTTTACGGGTTTGAACCCTTCTGGGAATTCATGATCCATTACTTCGTCAGTGAAGTAGAGGAGGTGCACGGTGCCTCTGTGCCGGGCTATGTGGCTACGCAGGTCGAATTGCTCTGGGTGGCTATATTCGGCCCGGCCGCACTTGTTGAAGGTGTATCCGGGTGATGGTCATCGTCGCATGCCGAAGCGCGCCCCCGCGATCCGTAGATCGATCTTGGCTGTCCTGCTTTGTTGCCCCGGGCCGTAGTATGTTGGCGTGGGGGTGTTGGCTGGTATGCGGACTGGTATGCCGTTTTATCCCGGCCACGAGGTGGTCGGTCAGCCATGTGGTGCTCGAGTCCGTATTCCTCGGCTGTTAGGACTTCAGTCCATCTATCCGTGAGCAGGTCTTGATCAGCTTGGAGTTGATGCTGCTTCTTTTTCAGGCTCCTCGTAGTGGCTATAAGCCCACGCTTGAAGCGCTCCTGCTCTGCGGGATCCTCAGGCACGCCGAACTCGTCGTCTCCGAGGCTAATCTCATCTTTGGAGGGGGGCATGTAGTTGTCCTCCTCCGGGTATTCGTCCGTCGCCTATTCTTCTGGGCTGACCTGCTCATCCTCCTGTTCGGCCTGCTCGAAGGTGGGCTGATCATGGTTGTATTCTTCTTCGGCACCATTCGGACTGTTTTCGTCTCCTGGGCCGGTATTGCTATGCGGGGCTTGGAGTGGCACCGACGACGCCCATTCTTTGCTTTTTTCCCTGAGGTTTTATCCTCCGTTGCCTCATCGCCATTTGTTTCCTTCGGAGTGTCCACCATATATATATCATAAGAAGAGGTGGTTGTCCACCGCCCAGTGAGCGGTGGTTCATGTTCTTCTCCTACATCGTCGTCCATACCGTCGATGTCTCCGGAGTCAAAGTTCAATACCTCGGTTAAATCATCGACCGTGGCAATGAAGTGGGTGGTGTGTGGGCAACGAATTCCTTCGTCGCCTGCCTCCCACTCGAGCCGAACATAGTTCGGCAGAGAGCCTCCTGACAAAGAGAGAGATTTTAATGAGTCCAGCATGTCGCCAAAGGGCGAGTGCTGGAAGATATCCGCAGCGGTGAACTCCACATCGAGCCCATCCTCGCCCGACGGGCTCGCGAAAAGCGCCGGATCGGAACCAACGTCCGGATACGAATCCGGGGTTCGGAGTCATAGGCCACCGCAGAGGTAAGACCCGTGTTCGCTCCACCGCCGATGAGTGTGCGATCAGGCGGGGTCCATCCTCCGCCCTTAGGCAAGCAGTAGCCTGCTCCGGATCTAGGTCCGGGATACTACGGGGGTGATACCCCGAGCTTCGTCCGATGGCAGGTCTAAGCCGTGCTCGTCGTGACTGTCCGGTGCTCCTGGCATGGGCCCAAATCCATCGAAGATCAAGTCTCCGCGGATGTCCGTCGTGTAATTCAGGTTTCTGAACCTGATCTGGTGGCCAGGGGCGTAGATGTCGATCTGCTCCAGATGGCCAAGCGAGTTGGCCCGCAGAGCGAAGCCGACGTACACGAAGATCTGTCCGGGGAGAAAGGTCTCGCCCAGGATGGTGTTGTCGACGATGACTGGAGGAGCCATCGAGCCCTGGAGCAACGACATAGAGGAACTCTCAATGAAAGCACCAATGTCGGTGTCAAAACCGGCGGATGTCGAGTAGGGGGTCCGGATCTGTGTGTCAAGGCTGATGGTAACAGGAAGCAAGGGACATAGATGTTTACCCATGTTCGGGCCCTCTCGATGGAGGTAAAACCCTACTTCCTGCTTGATTAATATTGATGATATGGGTAGTACAAGAGTAGATCTACCACGAGATCGTAGAGGCTAAACCCTAAGAGCTAGCATATGATGGTATGATTGTAATTGTGATCGGCCTTCTAAGGACCAACCTCTCCGGTTTATATAGACACCGGAGAGGGATAGGGTTTACATGGAGTCGGTTACAAGGAAGGAAATATAATATCCGGATTTCCAAGCTTGCCTTCCACGCCAAGGAAAGTCCCTTCCGGACACGGGACAAAGTCTTGAGTCTTGTATCTTCACGCTTCAATAGTCCGGACGTTGTATACAGTCCGGCTGTCCGGGTACCCCCTAATCCAGGACTCGCTCAGGTAGATCTTCACGAAGTAGGCGATCTCCTTGCCCGTACAAAGTCCTTGGTTCAGGTCCACAATCTTGACGGAGGCTCCCAAGTGACACCTAACCAATCTATGAGACACCACTCTCCAAAAGGTAATAGATGGTGTGTTGATGATGAACTCCTTGCTCTTGTGCTTTAAAATGATAGTCTCCCCAACACTCAACTCTCTCTCATAGGATAGGATTTGGTGGAAAGATGATTTGAGTGGAAAGCAAGTTGGAGAAGGCTAGAGATCAAGATTTATGTGGTTGGAATGGAATATCTTGACCTCAACACATGAGTAGGTGGTTCTCTCTCGGAAAATGTATGCTAGAAGTGACGGTATATTCTAATGGATCTCCTCACGAATGAAGAGTGAGTGGAGGTGTATATATAGCCTACACACAAATCACCAAACTCAGTGGGATCGAATCAGAAAACTCGGTCAGATCGATTTAGTTCATAATGTGACCGTTAGGCATTTCTGTGGGACCGACATGATCAAATCGGTGGGACCGATGTGCTTGGGTTAGGGTAAAACCTCATCTCGGTTTGACCGATTACACAAACTTGGTGGGACCGATTTTGGTAAAAATCTACCCAGAGAGTTGGTCAAGCAAACTCGGTGAGACCGATTACAAATCTCTATGGGACTGAAATAAATGCAACAGGCACCAGAGAGTTTGCAAGCCCATCTCGGTGAGACCGGGATCCCATCGGTGAGACCGAATTGATTAGGGTTTGTGGCAGTGGCTATGTCAAATGAACTCGGTGGCGCCGGATAGAATACTTCGGTGGGGCCGAGTTTGACTTTTGGTTTTGGACATATGTGGATGTGAGAAAGTGGTTGAGTGTTTTGGAGCATATTACTAAGCATTTTGAGCAAGAAACCCATTAAGCAACACCTCATCCCCTTTTAATAGTATTGGCTTTTCCTATGGACTCCATGTGATCTTGGACCACTAAAAGTAAAATGTAGAGTCTTGAGCTTTTGAGCTTGAGCCAATTCTTTGTCTTTAGAGCCTTGAAGGGGTTCCACATCCTCTTGTCCATGCCACTCCATCTGTTGAACTTGTCTGAAATACACTCGATGAAGAGATTAGTCCAACAAGAGATATGTTGACATTCATTACCAAAACCACCCAGGGAGCACTTGTGCTTTCACCAGGCCAAGGAAACAAGATGTCACTAAGGAAAATACTCCCTTACCGGGCAGGCGAGCTTGATTAGGTCGAGGCCTCACCAAGGACAAGTGCCAAGATTCCCCTGGCAGGCTTGTCGGGCTGCCAAGGGCGAATATCCCCGCCAAGACTCCACCGCTCCACCGCACAACAATGCAAGTCACTTATTAGTGTGGTGTCGAGCCCCCAAGTGTTTAAGTGGCTGTCATTTGGCACGTGGCATCCATTTGGAAGGGAGATTCCCCCTATATGACACCTGTCCAGAGGCGTGTCATGCAAACAGGTAGAAGATGATTAAGCGGCGAGGCAGGCTTGCTGGGCTGCATCCTCAGTGTGACACCTAGCAGTGCATTTAATGCACTTTATCCTAACTGCCAGAGTTAGGTATGATAGCACTGTTAGCTATCTAATCAGTAGATAATTACTATTTTGTGATATGTCCATTTTGCATCATGCTTTTATGTTGATATCTATTGCATTATGGGCTGTTATTATACATTATATCACAATACTTATGCCTTTTCTCTCTTATTTTATAAGGTTTACATGAAGAGGGAGATTGCCGGCACCTGGAATTCTGGGCTAGAAAAGGAGAAGTATTACAGACCTATTTTGCGCAACTCCAAAAGTCCAGAAACTTCACGGAGCATGTTTTTCGAATATATAAAAAATATTGGGCGAAGAAAGTACCAGAGGGGGCCACCAGCCAGCCACAAGGGTGGGACGCGCGCCCTACCACCTGGGCGTCCCTCCGACCTTGTGGGCCCCCCTGGCTGGCCTCCGGTGCCCATCTTTGGCAATATGGTGTCTTTTACCCTGAAAAAATCAGGAGGAAGCTTTCGGGATGAAGCGCCGCCGTCTCGATGCGGAACCTGGGCATAACCAATCTAGGTCTCCGGGGGAGCTGTTTTGCCGGGGAAACATCCCTCCCGGAGGGGGAAATCATCGCCATCGTCATCACCATTGATCCTCTCATCGACGGAGGGTCAATCTTCATCAACAACTTCACCAGTACCATCTCCTCTCAAACCCTACTTCATCTCTTGTAATGGATCTTGGTCCCAAAACCTCAGATTGGTACATGTGGGTTGCTAGTAGTGTTGATTACTCCTTGTAGTTGATGCTAGTTGGTTTATTCGATGTAAGATCATATGTTCAGATCCTTAATGATAATTAATACTCCTCAGATTATGATTGTGAATATGCTTTGTGAGTAGTTGTGTTTGTTCCTAAGGACATGGGAGAAGTCTTGTTATAAGTAATCATGTGAAATTGGTATTCGTTCGATATTTTGATGAGAGGTATGCTGTCTTTCCTCTAGTGGTGTTATGTGAACGTCAACTACATGACACTTCATCATTATTTGGGCCTAGGGGAAGGCATTGGAAGTAATAAGTAGATGATGGGTTGCTAGAGTGACAGAAGCTTAAACCCTAGTTTATGCGTTGCTTCGTAAGGGACTGATTTGGATCCATATGTTCCATGCTATGGTTAGGTTTACCTTAATTCTTCTTTCGTAGTGGCGGATGCTTGCGCGAGGGTTAATAATAAGTGGGAGGCTTTTCCAAGGAAGGGCAGTACCCTAGCACAGGTCCACCCACATATCAAATTATCAAAGTAACGAACGCGGATCATATGAGCATGATGAAAACTAACTTGACAACAATTCCCATGTGTCCTCATGAGTGCTTTACATCATATAAGAGTTTGTCCAGGCTTGTCCTTTGCTACAAAAAGGATTGGGCCACCTTGTATACTTTTATTACTTGTTACTCGTTACGATTTATCGTATCACAAAACTATCTGTTGCCGATAATTTTAGTGCTTGTAGAGAATAGATTGTTGCAAACCACTTGTCATTTCCTTCTGCTCCTCATTGGGTTCGACAATCTTACTTATCAAAAGACTATGATAGATCCCCTATACTTGTGGTTCATCAAGACTCTTATCTGGCGCCGTTGCCGGGGAGTGAAGCGCCTTTGGTAAGTGGAATTTGGTAAGGAAACATTTATATTGTGTGCTGAAATTTACTGTCACTTGTTACTATGGAAAATAATCCTTTGAGGGGCTTGTTCGGGGTATCTTCACCCCGACCGGAAGATAAAAGAGTTTCTCCTCAACCTACTGCACCCACTGAAAATATTTTTTATGAAATTCCTTCGGGTATGATATAGAAACTGCTAGCTAATCCTCATGTAGGAGATGGAACATTACATCCCGATATGCACCTAATCTATGTGGACGAAGTTTGTGGATTATTTAAGCTTGCAGGTATGCCCGAGGTTGTTGTCAAGAAGAAGGTCTTCCCTTTATATTTGAAGGGAAAGGCATTGACATGGTATAGGCTATGGGATGATATTGGATCATGGAACTACAATCGATTGAAATTGGAATTTCATCAGAAGTTTTATCCTATGCATTCGGTTCATCGTGATCAGAATTATATATACAATTTTTGGCCTCGTGAAGGAGAAAGTAGTGCTCAAACTTGGGGGAGGCTTAAGTCAATGTTATATTCATGCCCCAGTCATGAGCTCTCAAGATAAATTATTATTCAAAAAATTTATGCTCGGCTTTCTCATAATGATCGATTCATGCATGATACTTCTTGTACTGGTTCCTATATGAAGAAGGATATTGAATTCAAATGGGACTTATTCGAAAGAATTAAACATAACTCTGAATATTTGGAACTCGACAAAGGTAAGGAGTCAGGTATAAACCTTAAGTTTGATTATGTTAAATCTTTTATGGATACCGATGCTTTTCGTGATTTTTGCACTAAATATGGACTTGACTCTGAGATAGTAGCTTCTTTCTCTGAATCATTTGGTACTCATGTTGATCTCCCTGAGGAGAAGTGGTTTAAATACCATCCTCCCATTGAAGCTAAAGTAGCTGAACCTGTTAAAGTTGAAGAAGAAACTATTATTTATAATGTTGATCCAATTGTTCCTATTGCTTATATTGAGAAACCACCATTCCCTATTAGAATAAAGGATCATGCTAAAGCTTCAACTGCGGTCAACAAAAGTAATATTAGAACACCCAAACCTTCTGAGAAAATTAGAGTTAAACCTAGTATTGCTATGGTTAAAGACCTCTTGGTTGATAATATTGATAGGCATGATATTTATTTCTGTGATGAAGCTGCTAGAATTTCTAAGCCCAACACTAAAGATAAACATAGACTTGTTGTTGGCATGCCTGTTGTTTCTATTAAAATAGTACATCATTGTTACCATTGTTTATGTGATGTGGGTGCTAGTGTGAGTGCAATCCCTTATACGTTATACAAAGAAATTATGAATGATATTGCACCAGCTGAGGTAGAAGATATTGATGTTACTATTAAGCTTGCTAACAGGGATACTATATCACCAATTGGGATTGTTAGAAGTGTTGAAGTCTTGTGTGGGAAGATAAAATATCCTACTAATTTTCTTGTTCTTGGTTCCCCACAAGATAACCTTTGGGCCATTATATTTGGTAGACCTTCCATGAATACCCTTAATACTAAGATAGACTGCGAGAAAGATATTGTTACTATTGGTTTAGGAGGTATGTCTCATGATTTTAGTTTCTCTAAATTTCGTAGACAACCCCATGAAAAAGAATTGCCTAGTAAATATGAAATTATTGGTCTTGCTTCTATTGCCGCGCCTCCTGATGATCCTCTAGAACAATATTTCCTAGACCATGAAATTGATATGTTTATGAATGAAAGAATAGAAATAGATGAAGTATTCTTTAAGCAAGGTCCCATTTTGATACACAATTTGCCTGTTGAAATCCTTTGGGATCCTCCTACACCCAAGGATGATCCCGTGTTTGAGCTTAAAGAATTACGTGATACTTTGAAATATGCTTATCTTGATGAAAAGAAGATATATCCTGTTATTATTAGTGCTAACCTTTCAGAGCATGAAGAAATGAAATTATTGAAAACTCTGAAGAAGCACCGGGCCGCTATTGGATATACTCTTGATGATCTTAAGGGTGTTAGTCCCACTTTATGTTAGCACAAAATTAAATTGGAGAAAGATGCTAAACCAGTTGTTGATCATCAACGACGGTTAAATCCTAAGATGAAAGAAGTGGTAAGGAATGAAATACTAAAGCTTCTGGAGGCTAGTATAATTTATCCTATTGCTGATAGCCAAATGGTGAGCCCTGTTCATTCTGTCCCTAATAAAGGAGGTATTACTGTTGTTCCTAATGATAAGAATGAATTGATTCCACAAAGAATTGTCACATGTTATAGAATGGTAATTGAATTTCACAAATTGAATAAAGATACTAGAAAGGATAATTACCCTCTACGTTTTATTGATCAAATGCTAGAAAGACTATCCAAACATACTCATTTTTGCTTTCTAGATGGATATTCTGGTTTCTCACAAATACATGTGTGAAAAGAAGATCAAGAGAAAACCACGTTTACTTGCCCTTTCGGTACCTTTGCTTATAGACGTATGCCTTTTGGCTTATGCAATGCACCTGCTACCTTTCAAAGAGAATATTCTCCGAGTTTTGTGAAAAGATTGTTGAGGTTTTCAAGGATGATTTCTCCGTTTACGGAACTTCTTTTGCTGATTGCTTAAGCAACCTTGATCGAGTTTTACACAGATGTGAAGAAACTAACCTCGTGTTGAATTGGGAGAAGTGCCACGTTATGGTTAATGAAGATATTGTCTTGGGGCATAAAATTTCTAAAAGAGGTATTGAAGTTGATAAAGCTAAAGAAGATGATATTGAAAAGATGTCATGTCCTAAAGATATCAAAGGTATAAGAAGGTTCCTTGGTCATGCTAGTTTCTATAGGAGGATTATTAAAGACGTCTCTAAAAATTCTAGGCCTCTCACCAATTTCTTGCAAAAAGATGTCCCTTTTGTTTTTCATGATGATTGCGTGGAAGCATTTGAAATACTTAAGAAAGCCTTTATTTCTGCTCCTCTTGTTCAGCCACCTGATTGGAACTTACCCTTCTTGTAATACTCCATGGTATGCTGATTATGCTAATTAAATTGCTGCTAAATTTACACCGCCTAGTTTCACATACCAGCAAAAGATAAACTTTTTCTATGATTTAAGACATTACTTTTGGGATGATCCACACCTTTATAAAGAAGGAGTAGATGATGTTATTAGACATTGTGTACCTGAGCATGAGGAGGAATAGATCCAATGCAAGTGCCACTCTGAGTCTTACGGAGGACACCATGTTGGAGATAGAACCGCACACTAGGTATTGCAATCAGGTTTCTACTGGCCCACTCTCTTTAAGGATGCTCGTAAGTTTTTCTTGACATGTGATGAATGTCAAAGAATTGGTAATATTAGTAGACGTTAGGAAATGCCTATGAATTATTCACTTGTTATTGAACCATTTCATGTCTGGGGCTTTGATTATATGGGACCTTTTCCTTCCTCTAATGGGTATACACATATTCTAGTTGCTGTTGATTACGTTACTAAGTGTGTATAGAAGCTATTCCAACTAGTAGTGCTGATCATAACACTTCTATTAAGATGCTTAAAGAATTTATTTTTCCAAGGTTTGGAGTTCCTAGATATTTAATGACTCATGGTGGTTCACATTTTATTCATGGTGCTTTCCATAAAATGCTTACTCAATATGATGTCAGCCATAGAATTGTATCTCCTTATCACCCTCAGTCTAGTGGTCAAGCAGAATTGAGCAATAGGGAGATTAAATTAATTTTGCAAAAGACTGTTAATAGATCTAGAAAGAATTGGTCTAAGAAACATGATGATGCTTTGTGGGCGTATAGAACTGCTTATAAGAATCCTATGGGTATGTCTCCATATAAAATGGTTTATGGAAAACCATGTCATTTACCTCTTGAACTAGAACATAAGGCATATTGGGCTGTTAAAAAGCTCAACTATGATTTCAAGCTTGCCGGTGAGAAGAGGTTATTTGACATTAGCTCACTTGAGGAATGGAGAACCCAAGCCTATGAGAATGCCAAGTTGTTTAAAGAAAAAGTTAAAATATGGCATGATAAATGGATACAAAAGCGTGAGTTTACTGTAGGTGATCATGTTTTGCTATACAACTATCGTTCAAGATTATTTGCAGGAAAACTTCCTCTAAATGGGAAAGCCCATACATCATCGCGGAGGTCCGTCGTTCCGGTGCCATAAAAATCAAAAACGCCGAAGGCACAAATCCGAAGGTGGTAAACAGTCAAAGAATCAAATATTACATCTCAGGTAATCCCATAAATGTTGAGACAAATATAATTGACACCATAACACCAGAGGAGTACATAAGAGACACTTTCCAGAACCTTTCAGGCTTCAAAAAGGAATAGGTACGTGGTACGGTAAGTAAACCGACTCCAAAATGTATCTAGTGATAATTTTTCTCTGTTTTGGAATATTTAAAAAATAGGAAAATTAAAAGTAGTCTGAAAGAGACACGAGGCGTGCACAAGGGTGGGAGGCACGCCCTACCTCCATGGGCGTGCCCCCCGACCTTGTGGCCACCTCGTGTGCCCTGCAGACTATGTTTTCTTGCATGACACTTATTATGCTCAGTAAAAATTTATTATATAATCTCCCAAAGGTTTTGAACACCGTACCATGACAATATCTCCTGTTTTTGTTTCGAACTATTTTCTTCCAGAATTTTCAAGGACAGGCATCATGTCGTCCCCCTCCTCCAACCATGCGGGTGATGATGCTTGGCTAATGAAGATAGAGATGAAGAGACAAGAACATGGGGAGATCAACAAGGGTGATAAGATTAAGAAGAGCGCGGAGTATATAGTTCCGGCAGAAGAAGAAGAAGACATCCTTCAACCTTACTACAATTATCTTACCTACTGAAATTGAAGCTTTCAAGATGATTGAAATAGTTCGGGTGCAAAACAAGTATTTAACTCGTGAAAATATCACCGCACTCAAGGGCATTATTCTTAAAATGGAGCACCTCCTTTGTTCAATGTTGGACGACAAGCATGCTTCATCAGCAACTCCATCATGACCACCTTCGAAGAAAGAGATCTAAATACATGGGTATGGGCACTCCCCTTGGCAACCGCCAAGTTTGGGGGACATGCCCCGGTATCGCCTCCCCATCACACCTTTATCTTTATCGTTTTTCTTAGTTTGATCCTTTTTGGTTACATCTTGCTCTAGTAGAATAATGTTTTTAATATGATTTAGCTTTAAGTTTTGCTTCGATTTCTCTCTCTCTCTCTCTCTCTCTCTCTATGTAACCAAGTCCATGAGATATATAATAAATAGTAGTTTTGAGTTGAGGGTTTTGTTCTCTTGCTATGATCTTGAGGGAATTAAAAGAAAGAAAGAACAAAAAGAAATAAAAAGATCATATATTGATCTTATGGAGAGTAATCACTGGTGTGCGTCGGTCCTAAACAAATGGTTTTTAACCCCTTTCCGCGACGTCATTTGGAACCATATTTAAGTGAGTGTGGGCGATAGGGGGGTCCTTCCCACACTACCCAGAAAACCGTCGGGGATAGGGAGCCTTGATGCATACGGTTATCCCTATATAACCGTTTCCGATATCTCGTTTGTGCTCGCATTGCCATCGCAGTCGGAGTTTTGTGGTTCTGCCTAAAACAAGGCAGATTCCAGTCACGGGAGTTTTCCATGCAGATTCTAGGCAAGGGAGTTTTACGGTGCCTGGCACATCACAAACAGTTCATGATTATAAACCGTGTACGATGGGTAGACAATCACACACATTTAGTTTTCCTACACAAGTATCTCATGTATGCCTTTTGGCTTTTGCAATGCACTTGCTACCGTTCAAAGATGTACGACTGCTATATTCTCTGACTTTTGTGAAAAGATTGTTGAGGTTTGCATGGATGATTTGTCCGTTTACGGAACTCCCTTTGATGGTTGCTTAAGCAACCTTGATCGAGTTTTTCAGAGACGTGAAGAAACTAACCTCGTCTTGAATTAGCAGAAGTGCCACTTTATGGTTAATGAAGGTATTATTTGCGGGCATAAAATATCTTAAAGAGGTATTGAAGATTATAAAGCTAAAGTAGATGCTATTGAAGAGATGTCATGTCCTAAACTTATCAAAGATATAAGAAGTTTCCTTAGTCATGCTGATATCTATTAGAGGTTTATTAAAGTCTAATCTAAAAAATCTAGGCCTCTCACAATCTCTTGCAAAACGATGTCCCTTTTGTTTTGATGAAGATTGTGTAGAAGCATTTGAAATACTTAAGAAGGCCTTGATTTCCGCTCCTATTGTTCACCTACCTTATTGGAACTTACCCTTTGAAATTATGTGTGATGCTAGTGATTATGCTGTTGGTGCTGTTCTAGGACAAAGAGTTGATAAAAAGTTAAAATGTTAATCAGTATGCTAGTAAAACTCCAGACAATGCCCACAGAAATTATGCTACTACTGAAAAAGAGTTTTAGCAGTTGTATTTGCTTGTGATAAGTTCAGACCTTATATTTTTGATTCTAAAGTAACTATTCACATGGATCATGTTGCTATTAAATATCTTCTGGAAAAGAAAGATGCTAAACCTAGACTAATTAGATGGGTTCTCTTGCTAGAAGAATTTGATTTGCATATTATTGATAGAAAGGGAGCTGAGAACCCCATTGCAAAAAACTTGTGTAGGTTAGAAAATATTCTTGATGACCCACTACCTATTGATGATAGCCTTCCAGATGAGAAACTAAATGTCATAAATGCTTCTCGTAATACTCCATGGTATGCTGATTATACTAATTACATTGTTGCTAAACTTAGACCGCCTAGTTTCACATACCAGCAAAAGAAAAAGTTTTTCTATGATTTAAGACATTACTTTTGGAACGATCCATACCATTATAAAGGAGTAGATGGTGTTATTAGACGTTGTGTACCTGAGCATGAACAGGAACAGATCCTACGCAAGTGCCACTCTGAGTCTTACGGAGGACACCATGCTGGAGATAGAACTGCACACAAGGTATTGCAATCAGGTTTATATTGGCCCACTCTCTTTAAGGACGCTTGTAAGTTTGTCTTGTCATATGATGAATGCCAAAGAATTTGTAATATTAGTAGACGTCAGGAACTTCCTATGAATTACAACTTCTTATTGAACCATTTGTTGTTTGGGGTTTTGATTATACGGGACCTTTTCCTTCCTCTAATGGGTATACACATATTCTAGTTGTTGTTGATTACGTGACTAAGTGGGTAGAAGCTATTCCAACTAGTACTGTTGATCATAACACTTCTATTAAGATGCTTAAAGAAGTTATTTTTCCAATGTTTGGAGTCCCTAGATATTTAATGACTGATGGTGGTTCACATTTTATTCATGGTGCTTTCCGTAAAATTCTTACTATATATGATGTCAACCATAGAATTGCATCTCCTTATCACCCTTAGTCTAGTGGTCAAGTAGAATTGAGCAATAGGGAGAGTAAGTTAATTTTGCAAAAGACTGTTAATAGATCTAGAAATAATTGGTCTAAGAAACTTGATCATTCTTTGTGGGCGTATAGAACTACTTATAAGAATCCTATGGGTATGTCTCCATATAAAATGGTTTACGGAAAAGCATGTCATTTACCTCTTGAACTAGAACATAAGGCATATTGGGCTATTAAAGAGATCAACTATGATTTCAAGCTTTCCGATGAGAAGAGGTTATTTGACATTAGGTCAATTGATGAATGGAGAACCCAGGCCTATGACAATGCCAAGTTGTTTAAAGAAAAAGTTAAAAGATGGCTTGATAAAAGGATACAAAAGCGTGAGTTTAATGTAGGTGATCATGTTTTGTTATACAACTCTCGCTTAAGATTTTTTGCAGGAAAGCTTCTCTCTAAATGGGAAGGCCCCAACGTCATCAAGGAGGTCTATCGTTCCGGTGCCATAAAAATCAACAACGCCGAAGGCACAAATCTGAAGGTAGTAAATGGTCAAAGAATCAAACATTACATCTGAGGCACTCCCATAAATTTTGAGACCAATATAATTGACACCGTAACACCGGAGGAGTACATAAGAGACACTTTCCATAATATTTCAAACTCCGAAAAGGAATAGGTACGTGGTACGGTAAGTAAACAGACTCCAAAACGTTTCCAATGATAAATTTTCTCCATTTTGGAATATCTTAAAATTTAGGAAAATTGAAAGTATTCTGAAAGTGACACGAGGCGTCCACAAGGGCGGGAGGTGCGCCCTACCCCCTGGGCGCGCCCATAGACCTTGTGGCCACCTCGTGTGCCCTCCGTACTCCATTTTCTTGCACTACACTTCTTATGGTTGGTAAAAATTCATTATGTAATCTCCCAAAGGTTTTGACCACCGTACCATGATAGTTTCTCCTGTTTTTGTTTCAAATTGTTTTCTGCCAGAGTTTTAAAGACCAGGCATCATGTCGTCCCCCTCCTCCAACCACGCAGGCGACGATGCTTGGCTAATGAAGATAGGGATGAAGAGAGAAGAACTTGGGGAGATCAACATGGGTGATAAGATTAAGAAGGCCACGGAGGATCATGTTCCAACAACAGAAGAAGAAGACATCCTTCAACCTTACTACAATCATCTTAACCCTACCAAAATTGAAGCTTTGAAGATGATTGAAATAGTTCGGGTGCAAAACAAGTATCTAACTCTTGAAAATATCTGTTGCAAGAGCATATCACCGCACTCAAGGGCATTATTAGTAAATTGGAGCACCTCCTACATTCGATGTTGGACGACAAGCCTGCTTCATCAACAACTCCATCATCACCACCTCCAAAGAAAGAGATCTAAATACATGGGTATGGGAACTCCCCTTAGCAACCGCCAAGCTTGGGGGAGGTGCCCCGGTGTCGTATCACCATCATACCTTTATCTTTGTCATTTGGCTTAGTTCAGTCCTTTTTGGTTATGTCTTGCTCTCGTAGAATAAAGTTTTTAGTATGATTTGGCTTTGAGTTTTGCTTCGATCTCTCTCTCTATGTAATCGAGTCCGTGAGATATATAATAAAGAGTAGTTTTGAGTTGAGTGTTTTGTTCTCTTGCTATGATCTTGAGGGAATTAAATAAAAGAAAGAATAAAAAGATCAAATATTGATCTTATGGAGAGTAATAACTTCACATATAAAGAGTACGATGAATAAAAGTTGTTGAAGATTTAACAAACATAGTTTTGGTCATTTTTGCAATTAATAGGAAGTAATAAAGAAAGAGAGGCTTCACATATAAATATACTACCTTGGACATCTTTTGTAATTGTGAGAACTCGTTAAAGTATGACATGCTAAAAGGTTGATGTTGGACAAGGAAGACAACATAATGGGTTATGTTTTCTTATATCCGAATAGAAATTATATTGTCATGGATCATCCAACATGTTGAGCTTGCCTTTCCCTATCATGCTAGCAAAATTGTTTGCACCAAGTAGAAAATCTACTTGTGCTTCCAAACATCCCTAAACCCAGTTTTTCCATGAGAGTACACCATACCTACCTATGGATTGAGTAAGATCCTTCAAATAAGTTGTCATCGGTGCAAGCAATAAAACTTGCTCTTTAAATATGTATGATCTATTAGTGTGAAGAAAATAAGCTTTATACGAAATTGTGATATGGAAGAAATAAAAGCGATGGACTGCATAATAAAGGTCTTTATCACAAGCGGCAATATAAAGTGAGGTTCTTTTGCATTAAGATTTTGTGCATCCAACCATAAAAGCGCATGACAACCAATGCTTTCCTCTATGAAGGGCCTATCTTTTACTTTTTATCTCCTACCCTCATACAAGAGTCATGGTGATCATCACCTTTCCTTTTTACACTTTTTCCTTTGGCAAGCTCTATGTGTTGGGGAGATACGGATATATATATCCACTCGGATGTAGGTTATCATAAAGTATTATTGTTGACACTACCCTTGAGGTAAAAGGTTGGGAGACGGAACTATAAGCCCCTATCTTTCTCTGCGTCCGATTGAAACTTTGTACCCATAAGTATCGCGTGAGTGTTAGCATTTGTGAAAGATTAAATGATAGTTGAGTATGTGGACTTGCTGAAAAGCTCTTATATTGACTCTTTCCAATGTTATGATAAATTGCAATTGCTTCAATGACTGAGATCATGGTTTGTTAGTTTTCAATGAAGTCTCTGATTTATACTCTCTCTTGTGAATGAATTGTTACTTTGACATAAGAAATTATATGACAATATATGTTGATGTCCTAAAGAAATCATGATGCCCTCTTGTCTGTATTTTATTTTTATCGACACCTCTATCTCCAAACATGTGGACATATTTATTGATATCGGCTTTCGCTTGAGGACAACAGAGGTCTATGCTCGGAGGAGTTGATACGTCCATTTTGCACCATGCTTTTATGTTGATATTTATTGCATTATGGGTTGTTATTACACATTATATCACAATACTTATGCCTTTTCTCTCTTATTTTATAAGGTTTACATGAAGAGGGAGAATGTCGGGAGCTAGAATTCTGTGGTGGAAAAGGAGCGAATATTAGAGACCTATTCTGCGCAACTCCAAAAATCCTGAGACTTCATGGAGCATGTTTTTGGAATATATAAAAAAATATTGGGAGAAGAAAGTACCAAAGGGGGCCACCAGCCAGCCACAAGGGTGGGAGGCGCGCCCTACCCCCTGGGTGCGCCCCTCGACCTTGTGGGCCCCCTGGCAGGCCTCCCATGCCCATCTTTGGTTATATAGTGTCTTTTACCATGGAAAAAATCAGGAGGAAGCTTTCGGGATGAAGCGCCGCCGTCTCGAGGTGGAACCTGGGCAGAACCAATTTAGGGCTCCGGCGGAGCTGTTTCGCCGAGGAAACATCCCTCCGGGAGGGGGAAATCATCGCCATCGTCATCACCAACGAACATCTCATCGAGGGAGAGGGTCAATCTTTATCAACATCTTCACCAGCACCATCTCCTCTCAAACCCTAGTTCATCTCTTGTATCCGATCTCGGTGCCAAAACCATAGATTGGTACCTGTGGGTTGCTAGTAGCGTCGATTACTCTGTGTAGTTGATGCTAGTTGGTCTATTCGGTGGAAGATCATATGTTCAGATCCTTAATGATAATTAATACTTCTCTGGTTATGATTATGAATATGCTTTGTAAGTAGTTACGTTTGTTCCTGAGGACATGGGAGAAGTCTTGTTATAATTAATTATGTGAAATTGGTATTCGTTCGATATTTTGATGAGATGTATGTTGTCTTTCCTCTGGTGGTCTTTTATGAACTTCGACTACATGGCACTTCACCATTATTTGGGCCTAGGGGAAGGCATTGGGAAGTAATAAGTAGATGATGGGTTGCTAGAGTGACAGAAGCTTAAGTCCTAGTTTATGCGTTGCTTCGTAAGGGGCTAATTTGGATCCATATGTTTCATGCTATGGTTAGGTTTACCTTAATTCTTCTTTCGTAGTTGTGGATGCTTGCGAGAGGGGTTAAAAATAAGAGGGAGGCTTGTCCAAGGAAGGGCAGCACCCAAGCACCGGTCCACCCACATATCATATTATCAAAGTAACGAATGTGAATCATATGAGCATGATGAAAACTAACTTGACAACAATTCCCATGTGTCCTCGGGAGCGCTTTGCATTATATAAGAATTCGTCCAGGCTTGTCCTTTGCTACAGAAAGGATTGGGCCACCTTGCTGCACCTTGTGTTATTACTTGTTACCCATTATGATTTATCCCATCACAAAACTATCTATTACCGATAATTTCAGTGTTTGCAGAGAATAGCTTGCTGAAAACCACTTGTCATTTCCTTTTGCTCCTCATTGGGTTCGACACTCTTACTTATCGAAAGTAGTACGATAGATCCCCTATACTTGTGGTTCATCAAGACTCTTTTCTGGCGCCGTTGCCGGGGAGTGAAGCACCTTTGGTAACTGGAATTTGGTAAGGAAACATTTATATAGTGTGCTTAAATTTACTCTGACTTGTTACTATGGAAAATAATCCTTTGCGGGGCTTGTTCGGGGTATCTTCTGGTACTTCTTGTAGTAGTTCCTATATGAATAAGGATATTGAATTCAAATGGGACTTATTGGAAAGAATTAAACACAACTCTGAAGATTGGGAACTCGACGAAGGTAAGGAGTCAGGTATAAACCTTAAGTTTGATTGTATTAAAACTTTTATGGATACCGATGCTTTTCGTGATTTTAGCACTAAATATGGACTTGAATGTGAGGTAGTAGCTTCTTTCTCTCAATCATTTGGTACTCATGTTGATCTCCCTGAGGAGAAGTGGTTTAAATATCATCCTCCCATTAAAGTTAAAGTAGCTGAACCTGTTAAAATTGAAGAAGAAACTATTATTTATAATGTTGCTCCAATTGTTCCAACTGCTTATATTGATAAACCACCATTCCCTGTTAGAATAAAGGATCATGCTAAAGCTTCGACTGTGGTCAACAAATGTAATATGAGAACCTTCTGAGCATATTAGAGTTAAACCTAGTATTGCTATTGTTAAGGACCTCTTGGTTGATAATATTGATGGTCATGCTATTTATTTCTGCGATGAAGCTGCTAGAATTGCTAAACCCGACACTAAATATAAACGTTGACCTGTTGTTGGCATGCCTCTTGTTGCTGTTAAAATAGAGATCATTGTTATCATGGTTTATGTGATATGCGTGCTAGTGTGAGTGCAATCCCTTATACCTTATACAAAGAAATTATGAATGATATTGCACTTGCTGAGATACAAGATATTGATGTTAATATTAAGCTTGCTAACACGGATACTATATCACCAATTGGGATTGTTAGAGATGTTGAAGTCTTGTGTGGGAAGATAAAATACCCTACTGATTTTCTTGTTCTTGGTTCCCCACAAGATAACATTTGTCCCATTATATTTGGTAGACCTTTCTTGAATACCGTTAATGCTAAGATAGACTACGAGAAAGATATTGTTACTATTGGATTAGGAGGTATGTCTCATGATTTTAGTTTCTCTAAATTTCGTAGACAACCCCATGATAAAGAATTGCCTAGTAAAGATGAAACTATTGGTCTTGTTTCTATTGCCGCGCCTCCTGATGATCCCCTAGAACAATATTTGCTAGACCATGAAAATGGTATGTTTATGAATGAAAGAATAGAAATAGATAAAGTATTCTTTAAGAAAGATCCCATTTTGAAACACAATTTGCCGGATAATTACAGGTCCGAGGAGGTCACGTTCCAAGTGGCCCCATTCAGCAGCAGATACCACGCTCTATTAGGGCGAGAGGCATTCACAATTTTGCAAGCTATACCCCATTACGGGTACATGAAGCTCAAAATGCCCGGGCCCAACGGAATCATCACTCTTGCTAGTGACCCGGACATAGCACTCCGACCGAAAATAAGGCGATGACCGGCCCTTGAGGCACTATCCGAAGCCCTAGCGGCCGAGAAACTGACTGCGCTGCGCTCCACGGTGAACAGGGACGACGTGATACTCGATAAAAGATCTGAGTCCACCTCCTTTAAACCGACAGACGAAATAGTCAAATTCCAAGTCCATCCAATGGACCTTACAAAAACGGCCTCCATCAGGGCGCAATTAAACCCTGATATAGACGCCGCATTATGAGAATTCCTACGTGAAAATTGGGACATTTTTGCCTGGCACCCTTCAGACATGCCAGGATCCCACGCCGGCTGGCCGAGCACAGCCTAAACATCCTAAAAGGATTCAAGCTAGTCAAGCAGGCTCTTCGGCGTTTCTCCGAACCTAAGAGACAAGCCATGGGAGAGGAGCTAGCCAAACTATTGGAGGCCGGATTCATCAGAGATATAAAACATCTGGACTGGCTAGCAAACCTGGTGATGGTACCAAAGAAGAACAAATCATGGCGCCTATGCGTCGATTTCAAGGACCTCAACAAGGCTTGCCCAAAGGATCCTTTCCCCCTCCCCAGCATCGATCAAATTATCAACGCTACCGCAGGACACGATTCATTGTGTTTCCTCGACGCATACTCCAGCTACCATAAAATTAAGATGGCAGAGCCTGACCAAGCCGCAACGGCATTCATCACCCCATACGGCCCATTCTGCCTTAACACAATGCCCTTCGGGCTAAAAAACGCCGGTGCAACATATCAGCGCATGATTCAGACATGTCTGGCAAACTAGATCGGCAAAACAGTGGAGGCATACGTAGATGATGTGGTCGTCAAAACCAAGCATGTCGAAACTCTAGTAGACGACTTGAGGCTCACATTCGATAACCTCCGAACATATGACATCAAGCTTAACCCGGAAAAATGCGTTTTCGGCGTACCAGCCGGAAAGCTCTTGGGCTTCATTGTATCCGGTAGAGGAATTGAAGCAAACCGAGCCAAGATCCGAGCTCTTTCACAATTGGATATCCCAAAGGACCTCAAACAAATAAAAAATTGACTGGATGCATGGCGGCTCTAAGCCGCTTTATCTCCCGCTTGGGAGAAAAGGCATTACCCCTTTATCGCCTACTTCGGCGCACCGAACACTTCGAGTGGACGGATGCCGTCACGACCGGACTAGAAGAAATAAAAGCCATATTGGCAACAAACCCGGTCCTGGCCGCGCCTAACATGGGCGAACCAATGCTATTATACATCGCGGAAACTCGTCAAGTTGTAAGCGCGGTGCACGTTGTCGAACGAGAAACGGATGGACACAAGTTCCCCCTTCCAAAACCAGTTTACTACGTGTCCACTGTCCTCACTCCATGCAAGTCACGGTATCCGCATTATCAAAAGATAGCGTACGCGGTGTTTATGGCATCCCGGAAGCTGTGACACTACTTTCAAGAGTGCTCGATAATGTAGCCTCAAGTACCTCTTAACGACATTATAAACAACCGCGACGCGACGGGACGGATTGCCAAATGGGCCATTGAGCTCCTCCCGTTCGACATAACCTATAAGCCACGGCGAGCTATTAAGTCGCAAGTTTTGGCTGACTTCGTCGCCGAATGGACGGAAGCCGAACTCCCTAAAGGGTACGACACATATTCCAACTGGATCATGCACTTCGACGGCTCCAAAATGTTGGCTGGTATTTGGCGTCGCTCGACGTCCCCAACAGGAGATACAGTTCAATACGTACTCCAGATAATGTATACGGACTCCAACAACTCAGCCGAATACGAGGCCCTTCTACATGGTCTCCGGATGGCAGTCTCCACGGGCATTCAATGCCTAGAGGTGCGCGGGGATTCAAACCTCACGATATCCTAAATAAATGGAGACTTTGATGCCAAGGATCCGAAAAATGGCAGCTTATCGCAATGCCGTCCTAAAAATGTCAGCTCGGTTCGAAGGGCTCGAATTTCACCATATAGCTCGGGAAAACAATCAGGCAGCAGCCGTCTTGGCATGCATTGGCGCAAAGCGCGATGCCGTCCCCCCAATATCTTCTTAGGGAGGCTGCTCAAGCCATCCGTATTATGGGAAGGGGAGTCCGGAAATAACAGCTCAGACCCAACCGCACTGCCCGACACCGAACGTTCTGACACAATTGGAGGCTCTGCCAACGAAGTAACATCTTCAGCCCACGTAATAATGGCAGTCATTGCCCGTGGGATGTAACCATTCCTAGCCTACCTAATCAGGCAGGAACTTCCCGAGGACCAAAACGAGGCACGCTGCATAGTGTGGCGATCTAAAGCCTATAAAGTCCACGAGGGAGAGCTTTATAAGAAAAGCACCACCGGAGTCCTTCAAAGGTGTATCTCCGAAGAGGAAGGGCGGAATCTCCTGGCTAAAGTCCATGCCGGACTCAGCGGGCACCACGCCGCAGCCCGGGCCCTTGTAAGCAAGGCCTTCCGTACAGGATTTTATTGGCCGACGGCCCGGGCAGATGCTCAGGACTTAGTCCAACGATGCGTCGGCTGCTAGCTCTTTGCTAACCAAAGCCACATGCCACCCACCGCCCTCCAAACTATACCCATCACCTGGCCCTTCGCGGTCTGGGGGCTTGACATGGTTGGACCCCTTAAAGGAGGAACCCACAAGCAAAAGTACCTACTAGTCATGGTGGATAAATTCACCAAATGGATAGAGGCCAAGACTATTAAGACGGCCGAATCCGGACCGGTGATTGACTTCATATCAGGGGTCGCGTTACGGCGTCCCCCACAGCATCAGCACTGATAACGACACGAACTTTACGGCCGACGAGGTCAAACTGTGGCGCAAAAACATGGACATCAAGCTCGACTATGCTTCAGTCTATCACCCACAAACTAACGGTCAAGTCGAGCGAGCAAATGGTCTAATTACGGCATTAAACCCAGATTAGTGAGGTCCTTCAAGGAATCTAACACGCAATGGGTAGAGGAGCTCGACTCCGTACTCTGGGGGCTGCGGACCACGCCGAATCGCACCACCGGATTCACACCATTCTTTATGGTATACGGCGCAGAGGCAGTTCTGCCCTGTGAGATAATTCATGACTCACCTCGCGTGCACATGTACGAAGAAAGAGAAGCCGAACTCGATCGGCAGGACAGTTTGGACGCCTTGGAGGAGGAGCGTGACGTGGCGAAAGCCCGTTCCGCATTCTATCAACAGCAGGCTCGAAGATATCAAAGCAGAGAAGTACGGGCCAAAACATACAATGTTGGCGAGTTAGTTCTACGCCTGCCGGACAAGAAAAAGGACAAAATCAAGCCCAAATGGGAAGGTCCCTTTATTATCGACCAAGTCCTGACTGGTGGAGCGTACCGTCCGCGAGATGCATCGGATAACCGACACGAGCCGAACCCATGGAATGCAGCCCGTCTCCGAAGATTCTACGCCTAGTGCCGGACTCTGTGTTCGTCTCCTTCCTCTTTCTATTTTTTACACATTAGTTGTCTTATATTTCTCTCCTTCTCCCTCCCTTTCTCTTACAGCCTTTAAGGGCTCATTCGCGCCTTGTTCGCACACAATTACGCGCTATCCGCGCTCGTTATACCTGGGGGCTTCCTTAACAGAAGCTTACTTATGCGGGCTTCACGCCCAACACATGTGTCACACTTCCGCATGTACCTTTTATTCACCACTATATTCATTGATATGACTTAAGTTTTGGCCAATCTGGGTTGCCTGGCTCCTGTGCTTACCCCTACGTTCCCGATTGTTCGGCTAGGCGGTAAAGGGAGCACCTCTGTGATTGTTACTGCCGGGTCAGCCGGACGTGTACCTCGTGACCGGGTGAAGCCGAAAGCTAGCGTTCTTAAGGGAATATTCGGTTGGTGAACTAAAGATGATTTCTCACTTGTTTATTTATCTGCCCCGTGATGCTTTTACGCTTTTTCGCTTGATTCGGACATGCACTTTAGGGCATGCCTCCTGTGGAAAGGAACCCCTAACGGAACTATTCTCCCTGTAAGATGTTTCTTACTAACCATGTAATATAACATAACTAGTTGGGCACTTGTCTGTTCAAGCACTAATGACCCCTACGCCTCGTCTCCATGCATGCCCCGGTTCTGACATAACCGAGAGAGTATTCGGACACACTCCGGACTACCGGGTCCCGAGGTTGAAGCGAAAAGGTCCGCCATGACATACGATCTACAATCCAGCTAGAAGGCATTTTACATGTCATCTTAAATTACATAGTCAATTTGACTGAGCAGATTCTTCTTCAATACCATCCAATAGGCTGTCTAGTTTACAGTCCTGTTGGGAATACTTGGCAGCCAACTCTACTTGGCCGTACACTAAGCTCACAGGGATCTCCTTCCCATCGGCCCCCACAGGTCCGACCTCGGCCATGTGGTTTGGGTCAGCAACCGTGTACCGCTGTCTTCACCATGGCCCAGCCTCCCTGGCACCTTGACGGTAGCCCGATATCTTCCATAATCGGAAGCGCCGCCGCGCTCCCTTAAGCCTCTCTGCAAGCTCTCCAAGGCCTTCGGGCATGGAGACAGATGGCCACAAGGCTTGGGCGACGCCTTTCATCACCTGCCGAACTCGTTCGTGCAGTTGAAAGAGCTCGGGAAGAAGGTCACCCGTAGAACCGGGCATTTCCTCTGCAGGACGACCTGTGAGCATACCTACAGACATAACTCTGTTAGTCGACTTCCTCGCCGAACTCTTTTTCAAAGTTCGTTCAAGCACTTACTAAAAATGCCGCGTCGAAGCCGTCGATTCTCCTTCACGGAGTCCGACAGCTGGGCACGAACATCCTTTAGTTCCTCGCCTAGCTGGGTGTTGGCATCTTGGAGATTATTCTTCTCCTGCATCACCCTCGTAAGCACGCTCTCGCCAGCCTTTAACCAGCGCAAGAGTTGTTGCTTGTCTAGATCTACTCTGGCGCCATCTGCAATGATATTGTCAGATTTGCACACACGCCGCACTTCACAACATATTTATCTTTCGAAGCGTATATTACCAGAGGGGGTCTCCTTGGCCTCCCCTGCCGCGGCTAGTGCGGCCTCAAGTTGGGATTTGCACTCTTCAAATACCTGGCGGCGGGGCGAGATATTTGCACCCCTGGGACAGTTGGGTATTCTTTTTTTGTAAGATCCTGCATACCAAATGATCCTTAAATTAGTTATTCTAACTGTTTCAAGTATCGGGGGCTACTGACATATATAACCATCAAATTTTCTCACCCGTATGTCTTTCACATACTGCTCCGTGGCTCTGGCAACACCATTTTGAGCGGCACGGAGGTACGCATCTCCCGAATTGAAGGCATCCAATGCCTCTTGGAAAAAACAAGCGTCACGAAGAACTGTCCGGTGACGCCTGTGATTCATGGCACTCTCCACCTCGGAATTGGTGGCGGACAGTCTGTCCGCATCCTCTGTCGGAGGAGCGTCCGACACACGCCTCGCATTCGCCTCTGTTT
Source organism: Aegilops bicornis (assembly GCA_021605145.1). Lineage (NCBI taxonomy): Eukaryota > Viridiplantae > Streptophyta > Magnoliopsida > Poales > Poaceae > Aegilops > Aegilops bicornis. Next base: position 351,421,909 of record CM038672.1, read on the forward strand.
CTGGACCTGGCTTTGGAGCCTGGCTGGTGGAGGCTCGATTCCGGATATAGTCCGGCGAGCCCTCTTTTTCCTAAAAAAGGAAACCTGGCGTTAGTATGCATCGTAAAAATAATACCTTGGAATAAGGCAGCGCGCCTTACTGTTGCGCTGGTGCCTCGACCCGGACTGTATGTCTCTTTAGTCTACCCGCCGTCGCGGTCCCCTGTTGGCTAGTCGCCGCAGGTTCGGCATTCCGCCTCGGGATCCTCCCCCGCGAAACATCATCGGTATACGGTGATAAAAAATAAGCGCGGATGGATCATCTTTGAAGTATTGGTTCTTAGGTCTCGATTACTTGACCAGTCCAGGATAATCGGCTGTAATAGCCACCAAGGCATTGTCGATGCTCAGTTGGTGAAATACCCCATCGATCAGCTCCACGGATATGTCCGGATCCTCTTGGGAGGCCAAATCGAGGGACCGTTTCGGATCCTCGGGTTGTGGAGGAGGGCTGTTTATATCCTTTACGGCCCGGCGCAATTCCTGCGTCGAAATCACAAGATAAGGTACTTAACTATGGGAATATGGAACAGATGGGCAAAAATAAGTGTCCGCTTACCCAGCTTGGAGGATTGTACATAGAAAATCCGCCCCGTGGATTGACGCGGGGGAACTCCTCCTCTTCTCCCTTGTACAATGCGGACAAGATCTTCGTCAGACCGGCAACCGATCCCGGCCCCTTACGGCCGCAGCGGGTGGCATCATCCTCCCCGTTGAAATCCCACATGGGGTGGCCTCTATACTTAAGTGGCTGCACCCCCGCAAAATGCATGTGGCCATGACCCGATCATGGTCGACCGAATGAGCTAACAACCTTATCCGGCTCATCGTGTAAAGGACGCCCTTGTCATTTTCCTCCGAGGGCTCCGTGGACGCCACTTAGGCGCTTCTTCAAAGGAGCATTATTGAACTCGGGAGGCCGATCCGACAGGGTCCGGCAGGGGGACATCTTCTATATAAAACCATTCCGAAGGCCAGTCTTCGGATGCCTTCCTTGGGGTTCCGGATAGATATCCGGTCCCGGCGATGCGCCATAGTTCGGCTCCGCCCACTTGATATATCGACCCCTCCAGAGAACGGGGCACAAGGCAGAACATCTTCTTCCACAGCGCGAAATGAGCCTCGATGCCCAAAAACAACTCGCAAAGGGCTACGTAGCCCGCAATATGCAATATGGAGGCAGGCGTAAGGCTGTGCAACTAGAGGCCGTAGAACTCCAGGAGCCCCCGGAGAAACGGATGAATTGGAAATCCGAGCCCTCTTATCAGATAACGGACAAGGCATACCCGCTCTCCTTTGGAGGGACTGGGGATGCTCTCCGCTTGCTCTCCGCCATTATAGGTGGCAAGTACGGCTCGAACCGGGACTATGAAGGCTGGGGGAAGGAATCCCTTGGTTTGGAGCGTCACTAGCTCACTGTGCGGGATGGAACATCTCTCCCAACCTCCAGGCTGAGGGCTGGGAGGGCGAGAGGAGGAGCTGCGTCGACTAGCCATGATGGAATGGATATCTGTCGGATGCGCTCCGACGAATGCTCGCGAAGGAAAGATGGTGTGATTCGGATCTAAATCCTCGTCTCTTTTATAGGCAGCTCATTTGCGCAACTAGGGGGTAAATGTAAAAACACCCTGGCTTTTCGCATTCGTTTGACACGTGGAAGACGGCCATTATTGGGTATGGAAGCCAAGGAGCACAATATTCATGAGAAGCTGGACACTATTCAACAGGTACACAGAATTTGGAGAAGAACCCACCTTGCAATGCCGAAGACAATATGCACGCCGGACTCATCGTCATTGAAGCCTGGTTCGGGGGTTACTGAGGGAGTCCTGGATTAGGGGGTGTCCGGATGGCCGGGGGTGGAAATATCTCGCGCCGCCGCCAGATATTTGTTGGCCGCCCCGCCTGCCACAAAAGATCTGCGGGGCGGAAGCGGAGCAGAGCACGGGGGAACCGACTAGATCAGAGCGGTGGGGATCGGCGTGCGCTTTACTGCCAAGTGGGCCACTCTCATCCGCAACACTTTGGCGGCCTGGCTACCTGGACGCGCCGTGTTTTCGCTAGCCGAGCCGACATGCGGGCGGATGGACGGACGGGGCGACGTGGGCGACGCTGCACTGCACCGGGGGACGAGGACGAGGACGGCCAACGCTTTCCCTGTCCAGCTCCGATCGTATCGTGCGTATTCCCTCCCGTTGTTACCATGGCTTTTGCTTTGCTTTGGCGTGGATCGACGACTCGCTAGACGAAACCCAGCCCACGCAAGCCGCAGAGCTAGCTCAGCTTGCTTGAGATTAGAATTACTATACTAGTGACGGACCTAAATGCTCTTATATTCTAAATGCTTTTATATTAGTTTATCACGGAAGTATACTACGTACATTAGAGGGAGGGAGACGTACGACCACGGCTAGCTGGGGTAGAGCAGCGCGCGCCACTCGTGACCAAACAAGTTTTACTGCATCTTATCTCCGTGGACGCCAGCTTAGGCGCTTCTTCAAAGGAGCATTATTGAACTCGGGGAGGCCGATCCGAACAGGGTCCGACAGAGGGACGTCTTCTATATAAAACCATTCTGAAGGCCAGTCTTCGGATGCCTTCCTTGGGGTTCCGGATAGATATCCGGTCCCGGCGATGCACCATAGTTTGGCTCCGCCCACTTGATATATCGACCCCTCCTGAGAACGGGGCACAAGGCAGAACAGCTTCTTCCACAGCGAGAAATGAGCCTCGATGCCCAAAAACAACTCGCAAAGGGCTTCGAAGCCCGCAATATGCAATATGGAGGCAGGCGTAAGGTTGTGCAACCGGAGGCCGTAGAACTCCAGGAGCCCCCGGAGAAACGGATGAATTGGAAATCCGAGCCCTCTTATCAGATAAGGGACAAGGCATACCCACTCTCCTTTGGAGGGACTGGGGATGCTCTCCGCCATTATAGGTGGCAAGTCCGGCTCGAACCAAGACCATGAAGGCTGGGGGAAGGAATCCCTTGGTTTGGAGCGTCACTAGCTCACTTTGCGGGATGGAACATCTCTCCCAACCTCCAGGCTGAGGGCTGGGAGGGCGAGAGGAGGAGCTACGTCGACTGGCCATGATGGATATCTGTCGGATGCGCTCCGATGAATGCTCGCGAAGGGAAGATGGTGTGATTCAGACCTAAATCCTCGTATCTTTTATAGGCAGCTCATTTGCGCAGCTAGGGGGTAAATGTAAAAACACCCTGGCTTTTCGCATTCGTTTGACACGTGGAAGACGGCCATTATTGGGTATGGAAGCCAAGGAGCATAATATTCACGAGAAGCCGGACACTATTCAACAGGTACAAAGAATTTGGAGAAGAACCCACCTTTCAATGCTGAAGACAATATGCGCGCCGGACTCATCGTCATTGAAGCCTGGTTCGGGGGTTACTGAGGGAGTCCTGGATTAGAGCGTAGGACGCGCCGGGGCTCATGCTGCCCGCTTCGCTTGACGACGCATTTATTTAGGAGGACGGGCGGCTACTGCCGGAGAACTGCTTGTTTATGTCCCAACACGCGCAGGAGGAGGCTCGGCCGGGACTAGTGCTGCTGGAGCACGACGAGGCTTGGCTGGTGGGCCTCTTTTCTTTCTTGTGCGCGTCCCACCTCTCGACGGAGTCGGCGCGGCTGGGCTTGGGCTTGGAGGCGAAGGAAGACGGCAGGATGATGAGGCACGGCCTCGTCGGCGGGGTCGGGAGGAAACCCGGGAGAAGGGAGGCGGCGGCTTTGGCCATTGCTCGCTCAACGGAATACATTGTTGATCTCTCTTGATCCAAGAAACACCAAGCGCTTTGTCTTTGAGAGAGGAGGTGCCTTGGCCTTGGCTGGAGAAGGAACAGACGATCTGAATCTGATGGTATGGAGTTGGGTGGGTGCGTGCGTATATATAGATATAGGAAAATTGACTTGGTCTTCTTCTGGGCTCCCGCGGTGACGGACTCCATTTCGAATTAGGGGAGGGCCACCAAGACCGTGTTCGACTGCCAGTCGGTCACGTGTGAGACTACATTTTGGATTAGCAGTGCGCTAGCTACATGGATGAGTCGCATCGTGGTACCAAGAGTATTTCTTTTTATTTCTTCCTTTTCTCGTCGTACGTACGCACCAATCGGCAATCCAGCGTTGAATTGACATGTCTCAGTCAGATTCGAATCGTCGTTCAATTTGAGATATTGGGTTCAACACTGCCATTTATTCGGAATGGTACAAATGATCTCCTACATTTCCGAGTTCAAGTCCCGCCGCACCCCTGGGACAGTTGGGTATTCTTTTTCGTAAGATCCTGCATAACAAATGATCCTTAAATCAGTTATTCTAACTGTTTCAAGTCTCGGGGGCTACTGACATATATAACCATCAAATTTCTCACTCGTATGTCTTTCACATACTGCTCCGTGGCTCTGGCTACACCATTTTGAGCGGCACGGAGGTCCGCATCTCCCGAATTGAAGGCATCCAATGCCTCTTGGAAAAAACAAGCGTCACGAAGAACTGTCGGCGCCTTTGTGATTCATGGCACTCTCCACCTCGGAATTGGTGGCGGACAGTCTATCCGCATCCTCTGTTGGAGGAGCGTCCGACGCACGCCTCGTGTTCGCCTCTGCTTCTGGATCTGGGTTTGGAGCCAGGCTGGTGGAGGCTCGATTCCGGATATAGTCCGGCAAGCCCTCTTTTTCCTAAAAAAAGGAGAGCACGGGCGTTAGTATGCATCGTAAAAATAATACCTTGGAATAAGGCAGCGCGCCTTACTGTTGCGCCGGTGCCTCGACCCGGACTATGTGTCTCTTTAGCCTACCCGCCCTCGCAGTCCATAGTTGGCTAGTCGCCGCAGGTTCGGCATTCCGCCTCGAGATCCTCCCCTGCGAAACATCATCAGTATACGGTGGTAAAAAATAAGCACGGATGGATCATCTTTGAAGTATTGGTTCTTCGGTCTCGATTATTGTGAGGCGGGAGCAGTCCAGGATAATCGGCTGTAATAGCCACCAAGGCATTGTCGATGCTCAGTTGGTGAAATACCGCATCGATCAGCTCCACGGATATGTCCGGATCCTCTTGGGAGGCCGAATCGAGGGACCGTTCCGGATCCTCGGGTTGTGGAGGAGGGTTGTTTATATCCTTTACGGCCCGACACAATTCCTGCGTCGAAATCACAAGATAAGGTACTTAACTATGGGAATATGGAACAGATGGGCAAAAAGAAGTGTCCGCTTACCTAGCTTGGAGGATTGTACATAGAAAATCCGCCCCGTGGATTGACGTGGAGGAACTCCTCCTCTTCTCCCTTGTACAATGCGGACAAGATCTTCGTCAGAGCGGCAACCGATCCCGGCCCCTTACGGCCGCAGCGGGTGGCATCATCCTCCCCGTTGAAATCCCACATGGGGTGGCCTCTATACTTAAGTGGCTGCACCCCCCGCAAAATGCATGTGGCCATGACCCCGATCATGGTCAGTCCGGAATGAGCTAACAACCTTATCCGGCTCATCAGGTTAAGGACGTCCTTGTCATTTTCCCTCTAAGGGCTCCGTGGACGCCAGCTTGTGCGCTTCTTCAAAGGAGCATTATTGAACTCGGGGAGGCCGATCCGAACAGGGTCCGGCAGGGGGACGTCTTCTATATAAAACTATTCTGAAGGCCAGTCTTCGGATGCCTTCCTTGGGGTTCCGGATAGATATCCGGTCCCGGCGATGCGCCATAGTTCGGCTCCGCTCACTTGATATATCGACCCCTCCTAAGAACGGGGCACAAGGCAGAACAGCTTCTTCCACAGCGCGAAATAAGCCTCGATGCCCAAAAACAACTCGCAAAGGGCTACGAAGCCCACAATATGCAATATGGAGGCAGGCGTAAGGTTGTGCAACGTAGAACTCCAGGAGCCCCCGGAGAAACGGATGAATTGGAAATCCTAGCCCTCTTATCAGATAAGGGACAAGGCATACCCGCTCTCCTTTGGAGGGACTCGGGATGCTCTCCGCTTGCTCTGCGCCATTATAGGTGGCTAGTCCGGCTCGAACCGGGACCATGAAGGCTGGGGGAAGGAATCCCTTGGTTTGGAGCGTCACTAGCTCACTGTGCAGGATGGAACATCTCTCCCAACCTCCAGGCTGAGGCCTGGGAGGGCGAGAGGAGGAGCTGTGTCGACTGGCCATGATGGAATGGATATCTGTCGGATGCGCTACGATGAATTCTCGCGAAGGGAAGATGGTGCGATTCGGATCTAAATCCTCATCTCTTTTATAGGCAGCTCATTTGCACAGCTAGGGGGTAAATGTAAAAACACCCTGGCTTTTCGCATTCGTTTGACACGTGGAAGACGTCCATTATTGGGTATGGAAGCCAAGGAGCACAATATTCACGAGAAGCCGGACACTATTCAACAGGTACACAGAACTTGGAGAAGAACCCACCTTGCAATGCTGAAGACAATATGCGCGCCGGACTCATCGTCATTGAAGCCTGGTTCGGGGGTTACTGAGGGAGTCCTGGATTAGAGTGTAGGACGCGTCGGGGCTCATGCTGCTTCGCCCGCTTGACGACGACGACGAGGAGGACGGGCGGCTACTGCCGGAGAATTGCTTGTTTATGTCCCAACGCGCGCAGGAGGAGGCTCGGCCGGGACTTGTGCTGCTGGAGCACGATGAGGCTTGGCTGGTGGGCCTCTTGTCTTTCTTGTGCGCGTCCCACCTCTCGACGGAGTCGGCGCGGCCGGGCTTGGGCTTGGAGGCGAAGGAAGACGGCAGGATGATGAGGCACGGCCTCGTCGTCGGGGTCGGGAGGAGACCCGGGAGAAGGGAGGCGGCGGCTTTGGCCATTGCTCTCTCAACGGAATACATTGTTGATCTCTCTTGATCCAAGAAACACCAAGCGCTTTGTCTTTGAGAGAGGAGGCGCCTTGGCCTTGGCCGGAGAAGGAACAGACGATCTGAATCTGATGGTATGGAGTTGGGTGGGTGCGTGCGTCTATATAGATATAGGAAAATTGACTTGGTCTTCTTCTGGGCTCCCGCGGTGACGAACTCCATTTTGAATTAGGGGCGGGCCACCAAGACCGTGTTCGACTGCCAGTCGGTCACGTACGAGACTACATTTCGGATTAGCAGTGCGCTAGCTACATGAATGAGTCGCATCGTGGTACCAAGAGTATTTATTTTTCTTTCTTCCTTTTCTCGTCGGACGTACGCACCAATCGGCAATCCGGCGTTGAATTGACACGTCTCAGTCAGATTCGAATTGTCGTTCAATTTGAGATATTGGGTTTAACACTGCCATTTATTCGGAATGGTACAAATGATCTCCTACATTTCCGAGTTCAAGTCCCGCCGCACCCCTGGGACAGTTGGGTATTCTTTTTTGTAAGATCCTGCATAACAAATGATCCTTAAATCAGTTATTCTAAGCATTTCAAGTCTCGGGGAACTCTTGACATATATAACCATCAAATTTTCTCACTCGTATGTCTTTCACATACTGCTCCGTGGCTCTGGCTACACCATTTTGAGCGGCACGGAGGTCCGCATCTCCCGAATTGAAGGCATCCAATACCTCTTGGAAAAAACAAGCGTCATGAAGAACTGTCCGGCGACGCCTGTGATTCATGGCACTCTCCACCTCGGAATTGGTGGCGGACAGTCTATCCGCATCCTCTGTCGGAGGAGCATCCGACGCACGCCTCGTGTTCGCCTCTGCTTCTGGACCTGGCTTTGGAGCCTGGCTGGTGGAGGCTCGACTCCGGATATAGTCCGGCGAGCCCTCTTTTTCCTAAAAAAAGGAGAGCACGGGCGTTGGCATGCATCATAAAAATAATACCTTGGAATAAGGCAGCGCGCCTTACTGTTGCGCTGGTGCCTCGACCCGGACTGTGTGTCTCTTTAGCCTACCCGCCCTCGCGGACCCCTGTTGGCTAGTCGCCGCAGGTTCGGCATTCCGCCTCGGGATCCTCCCCTGCGAAACATCATCAGTATACGGTGATAAAAAATAAGCATGGATGGATCATCTTCGAAGTATTGGTTCTTCGGTCTCGATTACTTGTGAGGCGGGGAGCAGTCCAGGATAATCGGCTGTAATAGTCACCAAGGCATTGTCGATGCTCAGTTGGTGAAATACCGCATCGATCAGCTCCATGGATATGTCCGGATCCTCTTGGGAGGCCGAATCGAGGGACCGTTCCGGATCCTCGGGTTGTGGAGGAGGGTTGTTTATATCCTTTACGGTCCGGCGCAATTCCTGCGTCGAAATCACAAGATAAGGTACTTAACTATGGGAATATGGAACAGATGGGCAAAAAGAAGTGTCCGCTTACCCAGCTTGGAGGATTGTACATAGAAAATACGCCCCGTGGATTGACGTGGAGGAACTCCTCCTCTTCTCCCTATACAATGCGGACAAGATCTTTGTCAGAGCGGCAACCGATCCCGGCCCCTTACGGCCGCAGCGGGTGGCATCATCCTCCCCGTTGAAATCCCAAATGGGGTGGCCTCTATATTTAAGTGGCTGCACCCCCCGCAAAATGCATGTGGCCATGACCCCGATCATGGTCAGTCCGGAATGACCTAACAACCTTATCCGGCTCATCAGGTTAAGGATGTCCTTGTCATTTTCCCTCTAAGGGCTCCGTGGACGCCAGCTTATGCGCTTCTTCAAAGGAGCATTATTGAACTCGGGGAGGCCGATCCTAACAGGGTCCGGCAGGGGGACGTCTTCTATATAAAACCATTCTGAAGGCCAGTCTTCGGATGCCTTCCTTGGGGTTCCGGATAGATATCCGGTCCCGGCGATGCGCCATAGTTCGGCTCCGCTCACTTGATATATCGACCCCTCCTGAGAACGGGGCACAAGGTAGAACAGCTTCTTCCACAGCGCGAAATGAGCCTCGATGCCCAAAAACAACTCGCAAAGGGCTACGAAGCCCGCAATATGCAATATGGAGGCAGGCGTAAGGTTGTGCAACTTGAGTCCATAGAACTCCAGGAGCCCCTGGTGAAACGGATGAATTGGAAATCCGAGCCCTCTTATCAGATAAGGGACAAGGCATACCCGCTCTCCTTTGGAGGGACTGGGGATGCTCTCCGCTTGCTCTCCGCCATTATAGGTGGCAAGTCCTGCTCGAACCGGGACCATGAAGGCTGGGGGAAGGAATCCCTTGGTTTGGAGCGTCACTAGCTCACTGTGCGGGATGGAACATCTCTCCCAACCTCCAGGCTGAGGGCTGGGACGGCGAGAGGAGGAGCTGCGTTGACTGGCCATGATGGAATGGATATCTGTCGGATGCGCTCCGATGAATGCTCGCGAAGCGAAGATGGCGTGATTCGGATCTAAATCCTCGTCTCTTTTATAGGCAGCTCATTTGGGCAGCTAGGGGGTAAATGTAAAAACACCCTGGCTTTTCGCATTCGTTTGGCACGTGGAAGACGGCCATTATTGGGTATGGAAGCCAAGGAGCACAATATTCACGAGAAGCCGGACACTATTCAACAGGTACACAGAATTTGGAGAAGAACCCACCTTGCAATGCCGAAGACAATATGCATGCCGGACTCATCGTCATTGAAGCCTGGTTTGGGGGTTACTGAGGGAGTCCTAGATTAGGGGGTGTCCGGATGGCCGGACTATAACCTTTGGCCAGACTCTTGGACTATGAAGATACGAGATCGAAGACTTCGTCCCATGTCCGGATGGGACTTTCCTTGGCGTGGAAGGCAAGCTTGGCGATACGGATATGTAGATCTCCTCCTATTGTAACCGACTCTGTGTAACCCTAGCCCTCTTCGGTGTCTATATAAATCGGAGGGTTTTAGTCCATAGGACAAACAACAATCATACCATAGGCTAGCTTCTAGGGTTTAGCCTCTCTGATCTCGTGGTAGATCTACTCTTGTACTACCCATATCATCAATATTAATCAAGCAGAAGTAGGGTTTTACCTCCATCGAGAGGGCCTGAACCTAGGTAAAAACATCGTGTCCCTTGTCTCCTGTTACCATCCCCCTAGACGCACAGTTCGGGACCCCCTACCCGAGATCCGCCGATTTTGACACCGACAATGTCCCTTTTGTTTTTTATGATGATTGTGTAGAAGCATTTGAAATACTTAAGAAAGCCTTTATTTATGTTCCTATTGTTTAGCCACCTGATTGGAACTTACCCTTTGAAATTATGTGTGATGCTAGTGATTATGCTGTTGGTGTTGTTCTAGGACAAAGAGTTGATAAGAAATTAAATTTTATTCAGTATGCTAGTGAAACTCTAGACAGTTCCTAGAGAAATTATGCTACTACTGAAAAAGAGTTTTAGCAGTTGTATTTGCTTGTGATAAGTTCAGACCTTATATTGTTGATTCTAAAGTAACAATTGACACGATCATGCTGCTATTAAATATCTTATGGAAAAGAAAGATGCTAAACCTAGACTTATTAGATGGGTTCTCTTGCTACAAGAATTTGATTAGCATATTATTGATAGAAAGGTGCTGAGAACCCCATTGCGGACAACTTGTGTAAATTAGAAAATGTTCTTTATGACCCACTACCTATTGATAATAGCTTTCCTGATGAGCAATTAAATGTCATAAATGCTTCTTGTAATACTCCATGGTATGCTGATTATGCTAATTAAATTGCTGCTGAATTTACACCGCCTAGTTTCACATACCAGCAAAAGATAAAGTTTTTCTATGATTTAAGACATTACTTTTGGGATGATCCACACCTTTATAAAGAAGGAGTAGATGATGGTATTAGACATTGTGTACCTGAGCATGAATAGGAACAGATCCGACGCAAGTGCCACTCTGAGTCTTACGGAGGACACCATGCTGGAGATAGAACCGCACACTAGGTATTGCAATCAGGTTTCGACTGGCCAACTCTCTTTAAGGATGCTTGTAAGTTTGTCTTGTCATGTGATGAATGTCAAAGAATTGGTAATATTAGTAGACGTCAGGAAATGCCTATGAAATATTCACTTGGTATTGAACCATTTGATGTTTGGGGCTTTGATTATATGGGACCTTTTCCTTCCTCTAATGGGTATACACATATTCTAGTTGCTGTTGATTACGTTACTAAGTGGTATAGAAGCTATTCCAACTAGTAGTGCTGATCATATAACTTCTATTAAGATGCTTAAAGAAGTTATTTTTCCGAGGTTTGGAGTCCCTAGATATTTAATGACTGATGATTGTTCACATTTTATTCATGGTGCTTTTCCGTAAAATGCTATGATGTCAGCCATAGAATGATATCTCCTTATCACCCTCAGTCTAGTGGTCAAGCAGAATTGAGCAATAGGGAGATTAAATTAATTTTTCAAAAGACTGTTAATAGATCTAGAAAGAATTGGTCTAAGAAACATGATGATGCTTTGTGGGCGTATAGAACTACTTATAAGAATCCTATGGGTATGTCTCCATATAAAATTGTTTATGGAAAAGCATGTCATTTACCTCTTGAACAAGAACATAAGGCATATTGGGCTGTTAAAGAGCTCAACTATGATTTCAAGCTTGCCGGTAAGAAGATCTTATTTGACATTAGCTCACTTGATGAATGGAGAACCCAAGCCTATGAGAATGCCAAGTTGTTTAAAGAAAAATTAAATTATGGCATGATAAATGGATACAAAAGCGTGAGTTTGCTGTAGGTGATCATGTTTTGATATACAACTCTCGTTTAAGATTTTTTTGCAGGAAAGCTTCCTCTAAATGGGAAGGCCCCTACATCATCGCAGAGGTCTATCATTTCGGTGGCATAAAAATCAATAACGTCGAAGGCACAAATCCAAAGGTGGTAAACAGTCAAAGAATCAAACATCACTTCTCAGGTAATCCCATAAATGTTGAGACAAATATAATTGACACCGTAACACCGGAGGAGTACATAAGAGACACTTTCCAGAATATTTCAGACTTCAAAAAGGAATAGGTACGTGGTACTGTAAGTAAACCGACTCCAAAATGTTTCCAATGATAATTTTTCTCTGTTTTGTAATATTTAAAAAATAGGAAAATTAAAAGTAGTCCGAAAGAGACATGAGGCGTGCACAAGGGTGGGAGGCACGCCCTACCTCCCTGGGCGTGCCCCCCGACCTGCGGCCACCTCGTGTGCCCTTTAGACTCTGTTTTCTTGCACGACACTTATTATGGTCGGTAAAAATTCATTATATAATCTCCCAAAGGTTTTGACCACCGTACCATGACAGTATCTCCTGTTTTTGTTTCGAACTGTTTTCTACCAGAATTTTAAAGGATAGGCATCATGCCGTCCCCCTCCTCCAACCACGCGGGTGATGATGCTTGGCTAATGAAGATAGACATGGAGGGAAAAGAACTTGGGGAGATCAACAAGGGTGATAAGATTAAGAAGGCAGCGGAGGATCTTGTTCCGGCAGAAGAAGAAGAAGAAGACATCCTTCAACCTTACTACAGTTATCTTACCTACTGAAATTGAAGCTTTCAAGATGATTGAAATAGTTCTGTTGCAAGAGCATATCACCGCACTCAAGGGCATTATTCGTAAAGTGGAGCACCTCCTTCTTTCAATGTTGGACGACAAGCATGCCTCATCAACAACTCCATCATGACCACCTTCGAAGAAAGAGATCTAAATACATGGGTATGGGCACTCCCCTTGGCAACCGCCAAGCTTGGGGGACGTGCCCCGGTATCGTATCACCATCACACCTTTATCGTTTTTCTTAGTTCGATCCTTTTTGGTTACATCTTGCTCTAGTAGAATAAAGTTTTTAGTATGATTTAGCTTTGAGTTTTGCTTCGATTTCTCTCTGTCTCTCTCTCTCTCTCTCTCTATGTAATCGAGTCCGTGAGATATATAATAAATAGTAGTTTTGAGTTGAGGGTTTTGTTCTCTTGCTATGATCTTGAGTGAATTAAAAGAAAGAAAGAATAAAAAGAAATAAAAAGATCATATATTGATCTTATGGAGAGTAATCACTGGTGCGCATCGGTCCTAAAGAAACGGTTTTTAACCCCTTTCCGCGACGTCATTTGGAACCATCGCCAAGTGAGTGTGGGCGATAGGGGGGTCCTTCTCACATGAACCAGAAAACCGTCAGGGATAGGGAGCCTTGATGCATATAGTTGTCCCTATATAACCGTTTCCGATAACTCGAATATCCCAAACGCTTCATCCTCGCTACTCATTTGCGCTCGCATTGCCATCGCAGTCGGAGTATTGTGGTTCTTCCTAAAACCAGGTAGATTCCAGGCACGCGAGTTTTCTAGGCAGATTCTAGGCATGGGAGTTTTACGATGCGTGGCACATCACAAACAGTTCATGATTATAAACCGTGTACGATGGGTAGACAATCACACACATTTAGTTGTCCTACACAAATATCTCATGTATGCCTTTTGGCTTTTGCAATGCACTTGCTACCTTTCAAAGATGTATGACTGCTATATACTTTGACTTTTGTGAAAAGATTGTTGAGGTTTGCATGGATGATTTCTTCGTTTACGGAACTTCCTTTGATGATTGCTTAAGGAACCTTGATCGAGTTTTGCAGAGATGTTAATAAACTAACCTCGTCTTGAATTGGGAGAAGTGCCACTTTATGGTGAATGAAGGTATTATCTTGGGGCATAAAATATCTGAAATAGGTATTGAAGATTATAAAGCTCAAGTAGATGCTATTGAAAATATGTCGTGTCCTAAAGTTATCAAAGATATAAGAAGTTTCCTTAGTCATGCTGATATCTATTGGAGATTTATTAAAGTCTAATCTAAAATTTCCAGGCCTCTCACAATCTCTTGCAAAACGATGTCCCTTTTGTTTTTTATGATGATTTTGTAGAAGCATTTGAAATACTTAAGAAAGCCTTGATTTCCGCTCCTATTGTTCAGCCACCTAATTGGAACTTACCCTTTGAAATTATGTGTGTTGCTAGTGATTATGCTGTTGGTGCTGTTCTAGGACAAAGAGTTGATAAAAAGTTAAAATGTTATTCAGTATGCTAGTAAAAATCTAGACAATGCCCAGAGAAATTATGCTACTACTGAAAAAGAGTTTTAGCAGTTGTATTTGCTTGTGATAAGTTCATACCTTATATTGTTGATTCTAAAGTAACTATTCACATGGGTCATGCTGCTATTAAATATCTTATGGAAAATAAATATGCTAAACCTAGACTTATTAGATGGGTTCTCTTGCTACAAGAATTTGATTTGCATATTATTGATAGAAAGGGAGCTAAGAACCCCATTGCAGACAACTTGTGTAGGTTAGAAAATGTTCTTGATGACCCACTACCTATTGATGATAGCTTTCCTGATGACAAATTAAATGTCATAAATGCTTCTCGTAATAGTCCATGGTATGCTGATTATACTAATTACAATGTTGCTAAACATAGACCGCCTAGTTTCACATACCAGCAAAAAAAAAGTTTTTCTATGATTTAAGACATTACTTTTGGGACGATCCACACCTTTATAAAGAAGGAGTAGATGGTGTTATTAGACGTTGTGAACCTGAGCATGAACAGGAACAGATCCTACGCAAGTCCCACTCCGAGTCTTACGGAGGACACCATGCTGGAGATAGAACTGCTGACGTTTCCTCTCTGTGAACCGTCTCGGATTATGGTGTATATTGCAAACGTTTATTTTTACCAACCGTGTGTGCCGTAATGACCTGCACAACGTAATTTCGCCCTTTAATTGCTACTATTTAAAATTGTACCTTATTTAAACTTGAAAGTAGGCTATAGCTTTATTCATATCCATCAGGTTCAAACAACCAATGCATTATTCAATTCACAGGTACATATGTTTAAGAATTACATAAGCACGAAATAAAGAATGATGTACGAGGGTTCTATACTTGTACTATTACAGATGGTAAAGAAAGAGGCGACAGACATTCCAATTGCTGAACAAGGTGAAGTGGAATGGCCCTATTGTGCTCTCCTGGATGCAGAAGGCATGCAGGACTCTAGTCCAACCCCATGTGATGGCCGGCCGCCAATCATGTAGTTTGAGAGGTAATCTTGAGTAAACTACTTCAGGATCCACTTCAAAAGAAAAAGATTCAGATATTGTCGTCTAACACAACTCATTACGGGCAGTAAAAAGAAGGCTACAGGGTTCTTACTTACCATCCTGCAGTTCACTGTTGTCTTGCATAAAGTGTAGACAAATAGTTCGATTGACATCTTTTGACCCATTTTAATAAAAATCTTTATTAGTTTCCTCACTTGATGTTGGTTCATGAATATCTCATTGCCTCATACGCAGAAATGGTAGAAGTGTGGATCTTTGGCAATGATATATGTACCTAAAAGCACCAAGTTAATATTAGAAGCTAAAGAAAAATTGAAAAATGATGTAGTACAACACTCCATCCATCCCATTATATAAGATTATGTTACATGTATATCTAGACATCATGTACATGTATAAGATTTTGTAAACTTCAATTTGATCAAGTTCAAAGCAGGTTCAACCAAAAGTAGCATGCATTCAAACCTAAACATAGATAGTTTTGCATAACCGAACATAAAACATAAATTTAAACTAAGCTAAACTACTTTCGGTCAAAGTAGAGGTCGAGCTAATCCTTCCTCGTCAAGTACAGTGTGCCGCGATCCGGGACCGGGCCAGTACCGTCATCGGGGTCATTGGCGAAGGCTCTCCTCCGCTCATCGACGTCGATCTCCTCGTCCTTGGGGCCCACCTTGACGCCCGCCGCCGTCGCCGCCGCCGTCGACCTCGTCATCAGACGAGAGCGCGATAACCTTGCCTCCCTCCGCGCCGCCGTCCTCGCCGGCTTCGACCTCGTCATCGGAGGAGAGTGTGATAACCTCGCCGCCCTCCGCGCCGGCAAAGATTGCTCGCTCCGCCTCCACGAGCTCCGGGTGCTGCTAGCGGAGCTCTTGCATGTAGGCCTCGACGGCGGCCTCAGCCTCGAGGCGCTCCCACGCCTCGCGGTCCTCTTGCACCATTGCCGAGCTCACCACCCCTGGCTCCGGCGGAACGAGCTGGACCGGACGTGTGCCGAAGGGGAAATTGAGCCTAGCCTCCGCACCGTGGTAGCGGACCGGCCATCGGTCGTACTCCATGGCAGCGAGCTCGGCCGTGTGGAAACTACCGAGCCACTGACGGGTGTGGGTCTCTCGATCTGTGATCTCGGTGACCATCATCCCCCACCGCCACTGCCGGACCCTGAGGTAGGACTTCGTCGGCTGCCGGGTCCGAGGGAGGAGGGGAAAGTCCTCGAACCAGCATAGGGGCGTGGCGGCGGGCGGATTAGGGGACCGACGATGGTGGATCGGGCCCGCGGAGGACGATGGGGACACCTCGGCGGCCACCTCGCCGGCATCGGGTAAAAGGCCGCGATAAACCTCTTTTTGGCCATTGGCTCCTCGAGCTCCTCGGCACACGGGCAGAGGTTGAGGATGGAGGCACAGGCGATGGCGGCGACCTACCAATGGTTTCGAGGGTTGTGTGTGTCTGTGTGAGCGGAGGTTTTGGGGTGTGTGTCGAGGGGGGGGCAAGGTTGTGTTTGAGGATATACTGCGGCAACTGAAAATTTTACTAGGCGGGAGTAACAAGGCGGAGCTACTGAAAATTTAGATCAAGGGCGAGCAGATATTTTTGAGATTGCGAGGGATGCAGAGGTGGGAGTAAAATTTCGGGGCTACTGAAAATTTGAATCAAGGGACTAAAGCAGAGCGGGAGTAACAGACATCGCACATGGTCCGCACATACTAATCGTGTGCTATCAAACATTAAAACCTTCCAAGCGATAGATATTTTCCAGATTGCGAGGTATGCAGATGCGGAAGTTTTTGGGGAGTCAGCTAGTGTGCTTGACACGCCGGCTGTGGACTGTAGCCGACGCACCTTCTCGCGTAAGCCATAGGCGTACTATACACCGACGGTGCTCCAAGATATTTTGTACTACATCTCACATGGTTGGTAATAATAAACTGTATGGGGTCTACTTGATTTGAATTACAAAATGGGGTCACAGTGGCAATGGACGCTGTTTGAATTGCTAGACCTTTTATCTGCAGTGAACATTCAACTATATGTGTGTCGTAAAAGAATTGGAATTATTCAGGGTTTGTTTGCACATTTTATACAATAAACTGGTTTTCTAGCCATTTCATGTGCACAATTCAAAATTAAACTACATGCACATGCTCCGGTGCACACAAATTGGTTGAAAAAACAAATATGTGTCCTTCAGTGCATGCATATGTCCCATGCAAGAAATGGGAATGAATTTTTCGGGGTTTGTTTGTCCTTTTTATACATTAACTGGGTTTTCTAGGCATTTTATGTGCATAATTCAAATATGAACTACAAGCACATGCTCCAATGCACCAAAGTTGGTTGAAAAATCACATGTGTGTCCTTGGGTGAACTTCTAGGTCCCATGCAAGAGATGGGACTGAATTTCAAACACCAGGGCACTGTTGATTGCAGGAAAAACGTTGAGATGCCTGGTTTTTAAATTCTAGTAAATCCAAAACTCGTCTGAAATTCATGAAACTTGGCATGCTATCATGGAGCGGCATCAACATGTCGTGGTGAAAATTTTGTCCCATTTGGGGCAGGTTTGGGTATAAGCTTCTCACAAACCAGAGCTTCTCACAACAAGCATGATGGTTTCAATAGGGAACGTCCCACCTTTGGGGAGAAACGATATACATTGCCTCTTATTGCTTTCAAATTTTTTTCCAGTGTCAACATAGAACAACAGGAGTGTTGTGTTTAATCTTGGAATTTTTGGGGGATTGTTTGGACATTTTTTTGCATTAACTGAGTTTTCAATGCATTTATGTGCATAATTCAAATTTGAACTACAAGCACATGCTCTAATGCACTAAAGTTTGTTGAAAAATCACATGTGTGTCCTTGGGTGAATTTCTAGGTCCCATGCAAGAAACGGGAATGAATTTCAAACACCAGGGCACCGTTGATTGCCGGCAAAACATTGAGATGCCTAGATTTTAAATTCTAGTAAATCCAAAACTCGTTTGAAATTCATGAAACTTGGCATGCTATCATGGAGCGCCATATAAAATGTCGCGGTAAAAGAATTGTCCCATTTGGGGCAGGTTTGGGTATATGCTTCTCACAAACCAGAGCTTCTCACAACAAGCCTAATGGTTTCGGTAGGGAAGTACGTCCCACCTTTGGGGATGAAACGATATCCATTGCCTCTTATTGCTTTCAAAAAAATTCTCGTGTATACATAGAACAACAGGAGTGTTGTGTAACTTTTTGGGATTTTTCGGCGTTTGTTTGGACATTTTTATGCATTAACTGAGTTTTCTAGGCATTTTATGTGCGTAATTCAAATTTGAACTACATGAACATGCTCCAGTGCATATAAATTGGTTAAAAAATCACATGTGTGTCCTTGGGTGTGCTTAGGTCCCATGCATGAGACGGGAATGAATCTCAAGCACAAGGGCACTGTTGATTTCCGGAAAAACGTTGAGATACCTGGTTTTTAAATTCTGCTAAATCCAAAACTAGTCTGAAATTCATGAAACTTGGCATGCTATCATGGAGCGGCATCAACATGTCGTGGTGAAAATTTTGTCCCATTTGGGACAGGATTGGGTGTATGCTTCTCACAAATCAGAGCTCTCACAACAAGCATGATGGTTTCGATAGGGAACGTCCCACCTTTCGGGAGAAACGATATACATTGCCTCTTATTGCTTTCAAATTTTTTTCCAGTGTCAACATAGAACAACAGGCGTGTTGTGTTTATTCTTGGAATTTTTTGGGGATTGTTTGGACATTTTTTTGCATTAACTGAGTTTTCAATGCATTTATGTGCATAATTCAAATTTGAACTACAAGCACATGCTCTAATGCACTAAAGTTTGTTGAAAAATCACATGTGTGTCCTTGGGTGAATTTCTAGGTCCCATGCAAGAAACGAGAATGAATTTCAAACACCAGGGCACCGTTGATTGTCGGCAAAACATTGAGATGCCTAGATTTCAAATTCTAGTAAATCCAAAACTCGTTTGAAATTCATGAAACTTGGCATGCTATCATGGAGCGCCATATAACATGTCGCGGTAAAAGAATTGTCCCATTTGGGGCAGGTTTGGGTATATGCTTCTCACAAACCAGAGCTTCTCACAACAAGCCTAATGGTTTCGGTAGGGAAGTACCTCCCACCTTTGGGGATGAAACGATATCCATTGCCTCTTATTGCTTTCAAAAAAATGCTCGTGTCAACATAGAACAACAGGAGTGTTGTGTAACTTTTTGGGATTTTTTGGCGTTTGTTTGGACATTTTTATGCATTAACTGAGTTTTCTAGGCATTTTATGTGCGTAATTCAAATTTGAACTACATGCACATGCTCCAGTGCATATAAATTGGTTGAAAAATAACATGTGTGTCCTTGGGTGTTCTTAGGTCCCATGCATGAGACGGGAATGAATTTCAAGCACAAGGGCACTGTTGATTTCCGGAAAAACGTTGAGATACCTGGTTTTAAAATTCTGCTAAATCCAAAACTAGTCTGAAATTCATGAAACTTGGCATGCTATCATGGAGCGGCATCAACATGTCATGGTGAAAAGTTTGTCCCATTTGGGACAGGATTGGGTGTATGCTTCTCACAAATCAGAGCTCTCACAACAAGCATGATGGTTTCGATAGGGATCGTACCACCTTTGGGGACGGGACAATATCAGTTGCCTCTTATTGCTTTCAGAAAATTTCTAGTGTCAACATAGAACAACATGGGTGTTGTGTTTAATCTTGGAATTTTTCAGGGTTCGTTTGGCCTTTTTTATACATTAACTGGGTTTTCTATGCATTTTATGTGCATATTTCAAATTTGAACTACAAGCACATGCTCCAGTGCATATAAATTGGTTGACAAATCACATGTGTGTCATTGGGTGCATGCTTAGGTCCCATGGAAGAGACGGGAATGAATTTCAAACACCAGGGCACTGTTGATTGCTGGCAAAACGTTGAGATACCTGGTTTTAAATTCTGGTAAATCCAAAACTCGTCTGAAATTCATTAAACTTGGCATGCTATCATGGAGCGGCATCAACATGCCACGGTGAAAGTTTTGTCCCATTTGGGACAGGTTTGGGTATAAGCTTCTCACAAACCAGAGCTTCTCACAACAAGGATGATGGTTTCGATAGGGAACATACCACCTTTGGGGATGGGACGACATCCGTTGCCTCTTATTGCTTTCAAATAATTTCTAGTGTCAACGTAGAACAACAGGAGTGTTGTGTTTAATGTTGGAATTTTTCGGGGTTTGTTTGGCCTTTTTTATACATTAACTGGGTTTTCTAGGCATTTTATGTGCATATTTCAAATTTCAACTACAAGCACATGCTCCAATGCACCAAAGTTGGTTGAAAAATCACATGTGTGTCCTAGGGTGAATTTCTAGGTCCCATGCACGAGATTGGAATGAAGTTCAAACACCAGGGCACTGTTGATTGCCGATAAAATGTTGAGATGTCTGGTTTTTAAATTCTGGTAAATCCAAAACTCGTGTTAAATTCATGAAACTTGGCATGATATCATGGAGCGTCATCAACATGGTGTGGTAAAAAAAATTCCCATTTGGGGCAGGTTCGGGTATTAGCTTCTCACAAACGAGAGCTTCTCACAACAAGCATGATGGTTCGATAGGGAACGTCCCACCTTTGGGTACGAAATGATATCCATTGCCTCCTATTGCTTTCAAAACATTTCTCGCGTCAAGATTGAACAACAGGAGTGTTGTGTCAATTTTTGGGATTTTTTGGGGTTCGTTTGGACATTTTTATGCCTTAATTGAGTTTTCAATGCATTATTTGCATAATTGAAATTTTAACTACATGCACATGCTCCAATGCATATAAATTGGTTGAAAAATCAAATCTGTGTCCTTGGCTGCATGCTTAGGTCCCATGAAAGAAATGTGAATGAATTCCAAACACCAGGGGGCCGTTGGTTGCCGACAAAACATTGAGATGCCTGGTTTTTTAAATTCTATAAAATCCAAAACTCGTCTGAAATTCATGAAACTTGGCATGCTATCATGGAATGGCACCCGGCATGATGTGGCATTTTTCGTGTCCATTTTGAGAGAAGGCGCACTTGAATAATGACAGCCAACAAAGGCATTTTGAAAATATAGCTTCCACTTTAATATCTCAAACGTTTGTAGAATTCAAACCGTGTGCATTGTGTTAACCATTCACGTGATGCCGCGTGTCTTGGTTTAATGGCTGTAGGAGGTGACGTGTGGACAGCTGCTCGACCATAACTGAACGGGAGGCGTGCGAGCGCAGTCCGGTGCGCAGGCTGACCAAGAGGCGTGCAAGCTGTCCCCCAATGCACAGGCTCACCGTGTAGCGTGCAAGCTGTACACTGCGCAGGCTCACTGGGAAGCGAGCCCTTTGACTTCCATGGCCGCCCGCCTTCCTCTCCATTAATGGCGCCCGAGCCGCTATTTAATACGGGCGTCCTTAGTGTTCTCCTCCCATTCCCCTCCCCCCGCAGACCTCCACCAACGCCATGGCGCAGATTGATCATCTGCCACTAGGCTTCAAGTTTGGTGAAGTTGACTCCGAGCCGGAGGAGATAGAAAATAAGGAGGAATGGGGCCTCATGGACATGGCCTAGAATGAGCTACGGTTGCTGCCCCCGCTCCCGTCCCAGCTCCCATCCTCGTGCCCGTGCCAGCGACCATACCCGTAGCATTGGTGGGATGGTTGCCGAGCACTATCGCAGAGCTAGAAGCCGCGGGCGTTAGTGAGGTCTCCGCGGACCCGCGCGAGCTCGTGTACATGCTAGCACCAGCGCCCCTGCGCGTGCCCGTGCGCGCCTTGATTTACAGGTGAAGAACATTTTGTGCTGCCTTGAAGACTTGAACAACGGCGTCCCGAAGGACGACAACGACAACGACGGCGCGGCACGGCTCCTCCTCCGCCGTTGGAAATAGTTTTTTTGGGGTTTAACACTATATCTCGAATTCTCGATCATATGAATATAAATTCGAAGTGTGACTGAATGAAAGATATGGTTTGAACGAACTTGCGTTTTTCTCTCTCAATGTACAGACTTATCAAAAAAATTTCTTTTGAAAAAACTTCAATGGTTTTTAAATATAAAACACTCATCGCAAACGTTTTAGTTAGAACACCCGGATGCAAACCGACAGCTTCCCCAGGAAGCCAAGGGAAAATGTACCGAGCAGGATTTCTGCATCCCTTCAACGCAAACGGATGTTTTGCATGACCCGTGTGCATCCACGTACAAACAATTGGGTAAGATTTCCATATCTGTCATTTTGGGTATGTTGCCATTTGTCAAACAGGAAAGATTGACATTTGTTTATCTAGTAATATTGCCTTTTGTCAACCTTGTAACACTGCGATTTGTCAAAATATGCAGCTAAAAATCACTAGCACTATCTAATTTTTGCAACTAAAATCACTAGCACTGTTCATATGGACACCACTAGCAGGCGTGAGTTGATGGACGCATATGCAAATGTACCATTGATTACATACAACAAGTCATCAGCCCACAACGACAACAAGGATACAAGTTGGATTATAGATCATTTCCAACAAAACATTCTAGTAAAGTTTTTCTCACACAACAATAACAAGCGATGAAATGAACTTCATCTCAACCACTCGTCAACGTTGGAAATGCTTGCTTTGAACTAGAAGTGATTCTCTGGGAAGGGCCAGCTACTGTCAATCTCGAGACCAACACAAGACTGATCATCCAGGTTGAAGCAGCCTATGTCAGGACCCATATTGTGACGGTAGGGAAGCTTCGCAATGTCCGAGGTATAGATGCAGTTGCTTCTCATAAATGGTAGTAACGTTGTGTCACTAGTAGCTGGATCGCCTTCCACCATCATTGGATAATTTTGTGCAAGGAAGAGCGAGTTTCCTCCAAGACTTTCAATACTGAACCAGGGAGAAGGTGTTGGCACTAGTACACTAGTATCCATCCCGAATACCCTGCAATGGATGATGGAATAGGTCCGGAGAGTGCGACCATGCGAGACAACACCTTCTTCTTTAGTAACATCAGTAGTGCCCTGTATACAGATAAGAAGAGGTGATCCATCGGAATAAGTTGCCAGGCGCCACTGAGTATATGGGTCCTGCTCGTCCTCATGCTCGTGATCATCAGCATCGTCATCTCCTCCTTGGTTATAAAATTTTTCAAGTATAGGTGGTAGAATGTTCATAGGACCTTGGAAACACAAGAAGGTCAATTAATTAGTAAAGGGAAACTAGCTAACCCGCATGCATGTGGATGAAACAATTACAATTACGGTGGAAGAAAAACGTACCGAAAGCATGATGATTCCATGCAAACACAGTGCCACGAGTGGTGGCAGCAAACTCAAGACCCTTGTATTGAATCGCATCCTACCGCCGGGGTGACCATGTCTTCTTCAAAGACATCTCCAGCGGTTCCTCCTCCGGCGACTACTCCTTCACCACCCGGGTATGCCTCTCTTCTCTCTCTCGGGCTATGACTTGGAATGAAGGATTTTTACCCGGAGGTCGATTTGAGCCGTTTCTTCCTCTTGTAGCTCCCTAAGACCATCAGTGGCAATGAATGGAGCGGGGTGGCTGAAGATCTATCTGCTCGTTGTCACCATCAATCTCCATGCGTGAAGCTACTTGAGTTTGATTCTATGGACACTGGGAGGAAGTTTTTGGCATGTGCAGACAAGGTTAGATCCTCTTCCGTTGTTACAAATCATTTGTTAGATGTGATTCAGACACTGTCACGTTCCAACCCATTCATACCACACCTTCAACCAAACGTATCCTAAGACATTGTCATAGTCTGTACCTAGTATCTTAAATTGTTGCCATCTCATCAGCGGTGCCATTAGAAAATTATTTGGCACCGCTTCAGCAGTTTGTGCAGCCAACTTTGGTCCACACATCCGAGCAGCCAAGCAGTAAAATACTAAATCTTTATGGCACGAAGGAAATGGGCATTGGAGCAACTACGTGCTCTGGAGTCCGGTCCTCGATTTTTCCGCTGCATCGGCTCGCCAGTTCAGGGCACCGGTGCGAGATGTAGGAACAATTGTCTTTACACCAGTTTTGGCATACATAGTGGACGGCCTTAGTGCTATTAGTTCTATGTTACTAAATTTGTGCATGTACACACTTGTTAGTACCAATTTGCTGTCATCCAAACACTGTCGCTATGCTGTTGCAGTTATATTTACCTTCCTCATAAAATGTTCAATTTGTTATTTATTGTACATGAGCAAGAACTTGTAGCATTATTGTAGTTAATTATAGCTTCCGATGTCCCGAAATTTGGTTGTTGTCTCAGTACCAATTATTTCATTTGCACATTGATCTTTTTGAGAAGATATGTCACAATTAACATGTTTCTTCAATTTTTCGAAATAAGCATTGGTGATTTTCTATGTTGCTATAAACCCATTTCCCCTACAAATGTTACTGATCTAGTTTTAAAAACTATAGGATTAACGTAAGTGTTCTTACTTGGAGTGGGTTGATCAAGAGTGGACACATTCTTTGAAGATGTGCCTAACGAAGCTCTGGAGCATGTATGAGGAAGTGAGCACAGCTAGGCTTAGAGAAAGTCTTGTCAACGCTGAAGCATATTTCAAGATGCGGGATAAAAAGTTGAAGGTGGAGAATGAGCTCAGATTTAAAAAAAAGACTTTTCTAAGATGGTGTTCGCGGAGGAGGAGGCACTTTCCCAGTTGGCCCATGCAAAACGGCTTCTTACTGAACTGAAAGTAGAGGTGGATGAGACGAGCCTAGATGATCTCGATAAGGGAAATGAATATATTGTTCTTATGAAGTTTAACTAGCTATATGTTGTACTGTGGTTTTTTCATGTAGCTACCGTACTGTGATGTTATAATATATTTATGTGCCTGATATAAAATTGGGAAACAGTTGTTCGATATGAAATGTGAATTTGCGTAATACTGGAATCATTAATTGTAAACTAATAAACCTGTTAAATGTGTTATGGACCTTTGCAAATGGTTCTAGCAGTAAAAGTGGTTGCAATGGAGAGCCCAATGAAACAGAGTTTTCTATATCAAATCGTGTGTGATGTAGTTAATGAAAGCAAACAGTTAACCAAAGCAGAGCGTGTGTGATAGTTACACCTTTCACACACGAGCGTATACATAAAACCGTGTGGGATGTACATCCGAACGGAAACGTTTTCTCTGGATTGACTGTGTGTGATGTAGTTAATGAAAGCAAACAGTTAACCAAAGCAGAGCGTGTGTGATAGTTACACCTTTCACACACGAGCGTATACATAAAACCGTGTGGGATGTACATCTGAACAGAAACGTTTTCTCTGGATTGACTGTGTGGGATGTACATAAGAACAAAAACGCATCCCTTGGATTGAATGTGTGTGATATACATACGAATGGAAATGATTTTCTGGGATTCACCGTGTGGGATGTACATACCTAAGGAAATGATTTCTGGGATTTACCGTGTGGGATGTACACACCTACGGAAATGATTTCTGGATTCACCATGTGGGATGTACATACCTACGGAAATGATTGGGTTTCGATGCCTCGCCCGATCGCACACGGCCCCAACCTGGGTCCCAGGAGGGCCTATCCCCGACGATTTCTGGGTCGTGTGGGAAGGACACCCTAGCGCACACACTCACTTGGCGACGGTTCCAAATGCCATCGTGGAAAGGGGTAAAAAAACCATTTGTTTAGGACCGACGCGCACCAGTGGTAGGAGGAAGCGCTGTGGTGTGGAGTTTAGCTGGGCGTTGCCGCTTTAAGTAGTGCATTCCGGTGAGGCCAAGGGTCCGGGTGCGTCAATAAGTCGCTGGAGTTGGTTCCTCGGGCAGTGAGCCTGGTTAATGCACTACAAAAAATACACTTCCATGATGATACATGTTTGTCACAGTAGGTCGCGTTTTTTGTCATGCATGTACATCCATGACGATTTTATGACAGAATCAAGATAGTCATACCTGTGCTGTCGTAGAAGTGTTCCATGACATTACCAAAATTATCATCATGGAAGTGTCCACTTCCATGATGATAAATCATGGCGATCACGAAGTGCTTTCGTCAAGGGTGACCGACACGTGCCATCCACCATAACGAACGCCCGTTAAGCTATCGGGTCGGGTTTTGGATCCGATAACCCATTAACAGCCCCAACCAATGGGGATTTTCCACGTGTAAAATCATCATTGGCTGGAGGAAAACTGCGTGTCGGCTCATCGTTGGGACAGATGTCATCCACTCATTTGACAGAAGGCGCCTATGATATGTCGACATGTGGCACGGCCCAACAGAGGCCCATTCCTGTGAAAAGGCCAGCCCGTTTGACTTGGTCAAAAGGTGGCGGGCCGGCCCCTGGAAAGCCTGTTAACGGCCTGTTCACATATAGCCCATTTACAGCCCGCTAACCCAAGGCTTGTTACGCCCTATCCGAATTAGGCCGAGTAGCGTCATCTGGGCCATCCAATATGATTCCGGCCCATTTTCACTTCTGGCCCATGTATGGCCCATCACGTCTTTCGGCCCATATGAGGCCCTATGTTACTCTTGGCCTATTAATGGCCCGTGGTGAAACTGGCTCGCAATGAACAGTGTATCACTTTACACCCATTAACGGCCCGTGGTGAAACTGGCCCGTAATGAACAGTGTATCACTTTATACCCATTAAGGGCCCGTTGGGCCGTTTCCAGCCCATGTTATCTTTCGGCCTTCTCAGAGCCCATTTATTCTTGGGCTCATTTCCAGCATTCGTTTACTTATGGCCCGTTACTGTCATTTTCTGCTTGTGGGCCAAATTCAGCCTGTGGTTACAGTCGGCCTGTCTGTGGTCCGTTAATACGTTGGGCCGTTTTCATAACGTCATCAAATACGGCCTATTAACGATGGCCCGTTATGGTTGGCCCATGAACGGACGATCCCAACTCTAGCCCGTTTACGGCCATAATGCGGCCTGTTATTGGCCCATGTTTGTGTCGATCATCTGACCGGATAAGGCCCATTGATGATCTGACCCGTAGAAGGCGCATTGTTTCTACGGCCCATAGAAGACCCAATGTTTCTACGGCCCGTAGAAGGCCTACTGTTTCTACGACCCGTGGAAGGCCCACTGTTTCTACGGCCCGTAGGAGGCCCAGTGTCACTATAGTAAATATTAGCCCATGGTTATTGTGGCCTAGTTTTAAAAAATAGGTTATTGCAGCCACTAGCAAACCGCGGAAAAAGAACTGCACTGCGACTACAAGCAAACAAATAAACAAGACAACAAGGAAATAAATAAGCAAGCAACTTATGCTAGGCTATCACAGCTATTACACATATTACATCCACTTTGGGCATCAAAGTTCGCCACGGTGCAAATATAGGAACACAAAGACATATAAATGCCGACAAAACAAGTCCGTAACTGAAACCACTTGAAGAGTTCAAGAAACAATATCACAGGTACCCATAATATCGGCAAGATGCTTAGCAAGCTTATTAACTTTCTCTTGTTTGGCGCTTAAATCCTCTAGCGCTTGCTATTGCACAAGAAAATACGATCTGAATTCTGCGGGGACTTCGCGGTCCTTGACTTCTTCTTGTGACGGTGATCGATGCCTTCGACTTGTAGCTGAGACTAAAGAAGCCAAGTGATTCAGGCAGCGAGTTCGAAGAGCTTGTGCCAGTGATGCTGACGATGCTTCGAACACTACATCAACACAGGACTGTGGGGTTTTCTCACTGTCTACAATATCGTTTTTATCACCTTTCTTGGAGACCAACAGGGTTGTCTCACTATCTTGAACCTTATCTGCATTACTTTCTCTACCATTGCATAGTGGGGTGCTCTTCTCCAATATTCTATTTGCATACTACAAGAGAAACAAGCAGACACATCACAGGTTTAGCTTGTAGTATACCAAACTCATTTTGGTAAACCGGTTCGATAGTAAGGTGGATGAGGATAACTTGACATGAAACAAACATATATATATATATGTACTATGGTCACTGTATTGTCCATATCATTCTAGTTTGTGTTCCCTAATCAAGATAGAGACACAGTTCAACTCATATGTTTTTAAGACACAGCAGCATAGACAGAATATAAGTGTGAGAAACTACACAAAGATTGGCAAAGACTTGTAATGTGCATCACATGAGAACATAACTGTTTATACAACTTAAACTGAAATCAACATATATCAAGAAGTTAGAACAACAATCCAGTTAAAGAAATAGGTTTAAAACATACATGTTGTGCCATTGGAGTTTCAATTGGATCCTTCAATTTCGAAAGTAGTTGGTATGAGTAAATACAGTGATGCAACAGCAAAGGAGTATGGACCATAGCTACGGAATCTGACCTAAGAACAGTTGCTCTTCTGCTTTAAGCGTGGAGTTTGGGTTAGGCTGTGGTGGTCTTCGTGCTTTGGGCACCTTGATAGCTTTACAAAGCTGCTCGTGTGGGGTACTACTGTGGTGGACATGGTGCTTTGTCAACTATAAGTGGGTTACTATCCGGCTGGGGTTGCGGTTAGATGGGTTGTAGCTGGTTCTCACGCTTAGCAGTGTAAGTGTGCAATCTGGAAGAGTCTCGATTATGTGTGGTGGGGCTAGTTTGTGGGCGGTACAACCATGGTTGTATCTGCATCGACGGGTATACTTGTCTTTTGTGAAGAACGGGTTTTGCTCCCTTAGATACTTCCATCACCCCCTCAATTCAAATGGCTGATAAAGAATAAAAGAAATTGAACGTACAGACATTGTATGATAGACAGATGTGATAATTCACATATATGTTGTCTAACCAAACAAGACAGCATGGCACAATTTCACATATATGATGCCTAACTAAACATGATAGCATGACATAGTTTCAGATATATGATGGATAACTTAACAGGATATAATGGCATAATTCAACATATGATGAGTACCTAAACAGGATGACATGACAAAACTATATGATGTCTTTCTAAAATAGGTTGGGACGAAATAATTCACATACATGTTGTCTAAGTATACAGGATGGCATGATATAATTGACATAATTGATTCATATACTAAGCAGCTAGCACTCGCATGTATGATCTCTAAACTAAGCAGATAGAATTCAATATTGTGCATATGATGTCTAGACTAAGCAATGCAAGACACCATATGCATCATATGAAAAAAATAAACATTGCTGCTTAGAGCATACACCTCAGGTGGGATATAGGACTGGTCATCTGTCTCTGAATCCTCCTCTGAGGAGTTCCCTGTAACCATCGAGATATATGCTTCAACAGGTACCATTGCCTGCTCTGAAGACCTTGTTTTCACTCCAGATTTTTCCATAACCAGCTCAAATGGCTGATACACATGAAGAGTAGTTCAATATACACAGTTGTCGACAAATGGAATACGTAATGAAAAAAAGGTGGCATGAGATAATTCACATATATGATGCACGGCTCCATGGCGGTGCATAATTCACATATATGGTAATCGGCTGAAAAACATGGCATTGCATAATTCACATATCTGATATAGAAAGCAAACAGGAGGCATTCACACAAAGCATGTCTAATCTAAGTAGATGGCATGGCAATGCAAGACACCATATGCATGATATGAGAAATATAACCCAGCCAAGTTAGAGCATGCACCTCGGGGAATCTGTTGGTTATCTCTCTCTGAATCCTCCTCACGAGGAGCTATTCTGTAATCAGCAAGAAATATGCATCGACAGTAGCAATCGATTTCGGAAGACCTTATTTTCACTCCAGATGTTCCCATGACGACTCAAATGGCTGATGCACAGGAAGAGTAGATGAATGTATAAACATTGTTGACAAATGGAATACATTATGGAAAAAAATATGGCACGATACAGTTCACATATACAATGACTGGCTAAACAGGATGGCATTGCATGTTTCACGTATATGATGCACGGCTAAAGAAGATGGCATTGCATAAGTCCCATATACGCCCTCCGTTCCTAAATATTTGTCTTTTAGAGAGTTCAAATGGACTACCACATACGGATGTATATAGACATATTTTAGAGTGTAGATTCACTCATTTTGTTCCGTATGTAGTCACTTGTTGAAATCTCCAAAAACGCAAATATTTAGGAATGGTGGGAGTATGATATAGAAACCAAAGAGGTGGCATTCACACAAAGAAAATCTAATCTAAGTTGATGACATATAAGATGTATAATGTAAGCAATGCAAGGCGCCATATGCATGATATGACCAACATCAGCATGCCAGGTTAAAGCAAACACCTCAGGTGGTAAACAGGCATGGTCGACTCCTTCTGAATCTATATCTAAACAGTTATCTTCCTCTGGAATACAATCTGGAAATGCAGGAGAGGGGGGGGGGGTACTTCGCCCACCATGGAGCAGCGTCTGCATGACATTATGTTCGCACGCAACGGTCTTCTCTTTTTCTCTACATGTTCAGTGCAACTGTGTACAATATCTGACATGCATAATAAAAAATAGTTAGATTTTGTAAGGCCTAAGGGGTGCATGAAAAAATCGAGACTGATGGTAGCAAACGAGTGGATGGATCCAAAACTAATGATAGCAGGTAGATTATAGCTTTAGTTTAAAAAGATAGACAATGGATCATCTATTGTTTGTTGCCCACCCAATATGAACCACATAGAAGACCCTAGATGAACCAGATAGTAGACAGATACTATTCGTTCTTTGGCTCGATATGAGACCCATGGGCAATTCAAAACTCAAGATTGAGCGATAAAGTAGTAGGTAATAATAACCGATGTATAACGTAAGCAAACACGAAGATTGCGACCTCTCTTCGAACTGTGTAGTCCTCGGGTTCATCTGCTCAGCCGATGATGGTAATGCGATTAGGCGTGGCTGCCAACCAGGGAAGGTGATCTGAGGCGGCGAAAAGAAAGTCTGCGGGGATCTCTGCTGCGATGAACGCTTACATCGATGGTGCACCTCGGGTGGGGTGGATGATGACGACGGGGAGGCGGGACATAACACACAGAGTTTTCTTGGAGGCCAATCTGAAAAGGAAGTAAATCTGTAAGGGCTCCTTAGAATTGGAGGATTCTATAAACGCAGGGACAGGAAAAACACAGGAATAGGATAGGAATGCACGTGCAAAACTGAGCATTTGGAAACATAGGATTTCAGTCAATCTGGGTGTTTGGCTCACATGAATTGGAAGAACAGAGGAATGGAGAAACAAAAGTGATGCGACGAGTGTTCAACCTCTTTGGCATAGTCTTGTGGACCTCAGCATCACTGGGTTGGACGTGGAGGATGGTGATGCTGCTGGTGTGACTGATGAAGTGGGACCCTAATATCATCCGCAATAGATGATGTAAAATACATCACCAAAAAGTGCTAGATGTAAAACGCATCAGCCGCACCACGGCCGCTCCGACAGATGCTGTAAGTACTGTTCACTCTGAACTTAACTGAAGAAAATGAACTTCACAGTCAAAACTGAATTTTACTGTCGAAACTGATTGAACTAGTAACAGAGCATTGCAATAGATGTTTAGGGCGTTCGAGCACTAGAAGCAGAGAAGCAATGATCTAAATCAGAAGACGCTCGAGCAGCGAACGCACTAGTAGAGAGCAAGTTGTGCAGTAGCACCGTGAGCGAGTGCTAAAGCAGCAACTCCTGCAGCTGCCGGAGGTCGTGCAGCAGCAGCAGCGCCGCAAGCGAGAGCAAGAGCAGAGCAGCAGCACGAACGAAAGCAGGAGCAGTGCAGAAGTGCGACCGACAGCAAGAACAGAGCCGCAACACGAGCAAGAGCCAGAGCAGCTGCAGCTAGTGCCGTTGTGGAAGTCGCCATCGAGGAAGCAACGACATGGGGGAGAGACGCCGTGGATGATGTGGCCGGCGACGGCGCTGTTGATGGTGATGCCATGTCTGCTCGGTATCGAGCACCGCAAGCCCCGTGAGATTGAATAAAAGAGAAAATGCAGCGGTGAGTGCAGAACCTCCTTGTTGGTGCCGAGTTGGCCTCGGCTTCATCGGAGGAATTGGTGAGGGTGCTGCGGTTCCGGTGGGGCAGGTCAAGACGGCGCTATGGGGATTGAGGTGGCGTGATAGACAAGGTGAACGTCGAGGCAGCTCCTTGGAGGTGGAGGACGGGCGGCTGATCCGGTGGGACGACGAGATCGACAACGGATCCTCATCCGGTGCGGTGGATGAGGGACGACGAGCTGTTGCGGTGGACGACGTAGTCGGGGAAGAGTGTCCGGCTGGGCGGCGGTCGGGAGGCTGACGGAGGAGCGTGGGGTTTCGCGGGTTTTGGCAGCCTCGGTGTACGAATGGGGGGCGAAGGGGCAGGGGGGAGCCAAGATTAGGGACGCGCTTGTCCGAAATGTAGGGTAAGTTACCAGCGTACCCCCACCGGTTTTGACACCGCGACGTGGAGCTTCATTTCTGGCTGAGAGGTAGAAGTGGGATTTCGGCGATGTCTGGGCTGCGGGAGCGATTTGGATGAGGAGGGAGTTCATAGCGTCAAATTTCAGGATAACAAGGCGTGGCAGGTTGAAGAAGCGGGAGTTTCAAAGCAGGTGAGACAAAAGATACTCGAGCTTGAAAATTTCGGGATAACAAGGTGCGGATTCCTTGTTCGTGAGAACAAACTTAACGTGTAAAAAACAATTCATACAAGACACAAGAGAGTCATGTCCCTTTTACTATATTGCTATAGATGCCATTGAAAAACTACAAGAAAAATGTAAAAAAATCGGAGAACAAGATTACCCTGCACAATACCAAATCGATTCGCACTTCCCTCAACAACAACAAAAAACAAATCAATTCCCACCAAAGAAAGTGTAATGTCCCTTTTTATATGATTACAGATGCCATGATCTCGAATTTCAATTTTTGAATCCACTTATGTTCAATTCGAATATATCATTAGGTGACCTTGCGGTTTACAATTGATGTAGTCGTACTTTTTGATCTTCCATCATATATGAACATTTTACTCCACCATGTGAACATATATATTGTCGTCTAGCATATGGACTAAATTTGAATCAATTTTCCTTATTTGAATACGATTGTTGTCAATTTATACAATAATTTAAATATTATCTTGATAACAAAAGACATGCATATAGCAGTAATCATATTTCACTATGAACTACATGTACCATACACTCTCCAATTCAAATATTTGTATCCATTTTATGTTGAATTCAAATCATAGTACATTATTGGTCTAGGTAGTGAGATGTTCAGGATAATCTAAACCCTATTTTCATACATATAATTTTTGGTTGAATTGGGACAAGTTTTGGTATAAGCCTCTTGCAAAACCGGAGATTCTCTCAACAAGCCTCGTGGTTCCTAGAGGGAACGTGTCACCTTTTTGTGTGCGAAACGATATACGCTGTCTCCCCTTGATTTTATTTACAGAGGCAACATAGAACTATATGAGTTCCCTATTAAATTTTGGAATTATTTCGGGTTCATTTGGCCTTTTTATACATTAATTGAGTTTCTGGACTTTTAATGTGCATAATCTAAATATGAATTGCATGCACATGCTCTGGTGCACCAAAGTGAGTTAAAAAATCACATGTGTGTCCTTGGTTCAATTTCTAGGTCCCATGGAAGAAATGAGAATGAAATTCAAACATCTGGGCGTCATGACTCTGCCGAGAACATCGAGAAACTTAGATTTTAACTTCATGTAAATCCAAAACTCAGCTGGAAATCATGAAACTTGGCATCTTTGTCATGTCATGGCACTAACATGTTGTGGTAAAAATTTGGGCTGATTTGGAAGCTCGTGGTTCTAAGTGGGAACGTGCCACCTTTGTGTGTTAACCGATTTACGCTGCCCCCCCCCCCCCCCGCCCTTGAGTTTCTTAACAAAGGCAACATACAACTACATTAGTGCCCTATTAAATATTGGAATTATTCCGGGTTTATTTGTCATTTTTATACATTAATTGAGTTTCTGGTCATTTAATGTGCATAAGTCAAATTTGAACTACAAGCACATGCTCTCGTGCACCAAAGTTGGTTGAAAAATCACATTTGTGTCCTCGGGTGAATTTCTAGGTCCCATGCAAGAAATGAGAATAAAATTAAAAATCTGGGCATCGTGGCTCCGCCGAGAACATTGAGAAACTTGGTTTTAAAATTCTTGTAAATCCAAAACACGTCTGAAAATCATGAAACTTGGCATGGATGTCATGTCATGGTACTACCATGTTGTGGTAAAAAATGGCCGAATAGGAACAGATTTTGGTATAAGCTTCTTCCAAACCGAAGCTTCTCTCAAGAAGGCCCGTGGTTCTGAGAGGGAACGTGCCACCTTTGAGTGCGAAACGATATACGTTGTCTCCCTTGAGTTTATTTACAAAGGCAACATAGAACTACATGAGTGCCCTGTCAAATTTTGGAATTATTCCGGCTTCGTTTGGCCTTATTTCCACATTAATTGAGTTTTTGGTCATATAATGTGCATAATTCAAATTTGAACTACAAGCACATGCTTCCGTGCACCAAAGTTGGTTGAAAAATCACATTTGTGTCCTCGGGTGAATTTCTACTCCCTCCTTCCCTCTATAAAGGTCCTAATGCGTTTTTTGAGGCTAACTTTGACCAAACGTTAGAGCAATAATATATGACATGCAACTTACACAAAGCATACCTTCAAATTTGTATGTCAAAGGAGCTTCCACTAATATAATTTTCATAGTATACATCTCATGTGCTATTAATCTTGTCAATAGTCAAAGGCTGTCTTGAAAAACACATTAGGCCCCATATAGATGGAAGGAGGGAGTAGGTCCCATGCAAAAAATGTGAATAAGATTCAAACATCTGGGCATCGTGGCTCAGTCGAGAACATTGAGAAACTTGGTTTTAAAATCATGAAACTTGGCATGGTGTCATGTCATGGTAGTACCATGCCGTGGCAAAAAAAAATTGGGTGAATAGGAACAAATTTTGGTATAAGCTTCTTGCAAATCGGAGCTCTCTCAAGAAGGCTCGTGGTTCTGGGAGGGAACGTGTCACCTTTGTGTGCATAATTCAAATTTGAAATACAAGCACATGTTCCAGTGCACCAAAGTTGGTTGAAAAATCACATGTGTGTCCTCGGGTAAATTTCTAGGTTCCATGCAAGAAATGGGAATGAAATTCAAAATTCTGGGCGTCGTGGTTGGGTTGGAAACATTGAGAAACTTAGTTTTTTAATTCCTGTAAATCCAAAACACGCATGAAAATAATGAAACTTGGCTTGATGCCATGACATGGCACCAACATGTTGTGGTAAATTTGCAGTCCGATTTGCGAAGGCGCACACATTAACAATCAACAAAGTCATTTTGGAACAAGTGATGTCACGTTACAATCGGAAACACAAGTATTATTGAAACCGTGGGCGTTCTACTTACTAGTACCATTTACGTGCCGCCACGCATCCCCATTTTTTATTAGCTAGGAGGCGCCATGCAGGGTAGCTATTTGAGTACGAGAGGCGTGCGATCAGACCCTTGCGCGTGCTTATCGGGAGGAGAGCCCTTTGACCTCCATCTGCCGTCCACCTCTCTCCCAAGGTCTCCATTAATGGCGCCCGAGCCTCTGTTTAATGGCGTGGCTATGTCTCACTCGACTGAGATTTAAGAGAGAAAAAAGAAAATCTGAAAGCATCGATCTTGATGTAAGATCTGACGGACCTATATAGCATCTACTGCGACTTATAGCAAGACTGATGAATATATAAGGACGATTAATTTTTTTTTCATCAAAGAAGGGCTTGCCCCTTCCGATTTTCATTACTTAAAACCACCACAATTCACAAGAAGTTCAGCACAACTCCAGCCTAACACGAAGGACTAAAAGCTACCAGATTGAAATCGCAACATCCCAAGAGGCCAACAAAGGCCAAACATCCGTGCTAGAACCCAACATTTCACAACCGACGACACAATCCACATCCTAAACTGATTATTACATCAAAAGAAACCAGGAAACTAACGGAAGCCCACCAGCAACTAGAAGAACAGCAACGCCAGGGTCGCCACAGCAAGAGTTTTCTTCATTCCACCCTCGCAACATTGATCTTCCACAGAAAGATTAGGAAGATTAATTGTCTTACATAATTAGAAAGATAATTAAAAAAAGCCACATGCGGCTATGCCCGAAATACACAAAGGCAAAAGAAGAAGGAAGACAAGGATCTGGCTCGCTAATCTCTACTTTCTTGATGCGTTGCTGCAGGCCGCGGGAACTAGTCTCCGCGGCGAGCGGCGATGAGCTCTTTCGTGTCCTCAAGACGCTGCTTGAGAACATCCACAGATTCCACCACCAGCCCTTGGCGCTCGTTGCGGAGCATGTCATTCTCGTCCATAAGTTTCTTGACGATGACGCCGGTCCTCTTCAACAAGGAACTGGTCTCCTCCTGCTGGTCTGCACATCGGACGATCTTCTCCCACAGCAAGTCGCGCTAGGCCCGGAGACTCTCATTGCCCTCCCTTAGTTGTCGGATGACGCCGGTAGCCTGTTCAAACGAGGCTTTCACGTCGTCCTGCAACCTCGCCCAGTCGGAGATCTGATCCATCTGGCTATAAACGATCGCATGCATGCGCCTGTAACAGTAGTCGCCTGCCCGCGAGAAATTTTCCCAGGCCGCCGCGGCGCGGCGGGACCTCTGTGCTACTTCAGCGGCGCGGCGGGACCTCTGTGCTGCTACTTCCGCGTGGCGGGACATGTCGGCTGCTCTCGCAGCAAGGCGGGACATCTCTCGTGCTTCCGCTTCCATGCTCGCCTCTCCCTGGTGGCAATCTCGACCGAGAACTCACCTCGCCATGGCAGACGCAAAGGGAAGGATGCTTTGAATGACTTGTTTGTTTTTGTGGATGAGGAGTTGAGGAGGAATGTGCAGTCATCTTGGCATACTAGTATTTATAATCGAGTACTAATACGCTCCTAAGTGGGAAACCGTTTAGGTTGTGATCGGTGTGAACAGGTTTGGAATTCAATATAGCGTGGTACTAATACGCTCCTAAGTGGGAAACCGTTTAGGTTGTGATCGGTGTAAACAGGTTTGCAACTCAATATAGCATGGAGTAATTTGGAATGTGACGAGACGCAAGCTCAAAATTTATTGACGGTTCTAGTTTCGAAGTGCGGCACTATTCCCGGATGGAGTACTTCTTTTTCTACTCCCTCCTTTCCGGTTTTATAGGGCTTATCTCAAAATTTTAGTTATTCCATTTTATAAGGCTCAATTTGGTTGTTCCCCAACACATGTTCAGATTCCAAGGTGCATTAAATCATTGCATGCAAGTATTAAGAGAAAATTGACCAATGCATGTACTTTATGCATGCATGCATTGCAATTAATGCATTGATAAACATAATTTTTTGAGAAAATCAAGAGCATTAATTAGGTGCTTTTGCAAACTACAAAAATATTCCACCACTCACCATCTTGGTTGGTGAGATTTTTGAATTAAGCCCTATAAACCGGAAAGGAGGGAGTATCTTGTTGTGTACGTGCAATAAGCGCACCGTCGTATACAAATCTTATGGTTAATGGGGCGTTCGACGAGAATAGCCACGTGGCGAGCTCTAGGCTAGTCCTTTTCCGCACGCATTAAACCTATCTCTCGGGACTTCTACTTACGCACCATCGTGCCACCCACAAAAACTTGTACTCGAAGTTTAGTAGTACGTTATACAGGGAGAGAAGAGGTGCACGACGCACTCGTCCTCTCACACACGCGTCTATTTTTTCTCGAAAAGGAGGATGATGACCCCGGCCTCTGCATCTCGGGAGTCACACACGCATCTGTAGCTACGAATTGTAGTGTTCTCAACCATCTAATTGGCTCTATCATGGATGTACCTATATACTAAAACATGCCTAGATACATCTATATTTTGACAAATGGAAGGCATGTATTGTGGAACGAAGGGAGTGCTTGTCATCAAAATGGATAAAAAGGGACGTATCTACAACTAAAATAGGTCTACATACATCTCCTTTTATCCATTTTGATGACAAGTAGTACTTCTTACCCAAAGGAACTTTATATCCAACAGACACAAAATATCCATTCGACTATTGGAAATTACTAATCTGATGTCGAAGTAATTGCTGCATCGCCACCAAAACCCACCATTTCTTAAGCTAAAGTAGACCAAGGTAATCCCTATGTTATCATATTACTAAGATAAACAGAAGGCACTTTCGAAACATTTAGGACGTGAGCTTGTCAATCTGAATGTGGAGGGACACAAGCTTAGCCCCGGCCAGCAGCTTGGGCGGAACTGTCAAGAAGGTCAGCTCCTGCACGTCGACGTCGCCGGGATCCTTGCTGCTTGTCACCTCCATTTCCACCTTGACGGCGTCGGTCGTGCCTTTGGGCTCCCCCGGCGGGCCGTTCGCCCACAGATTGGCCAAGTAGTGTGGCAGTGGGGACGCCCCCGCTCTGATGCAGACAACCGACACGGAGATAGGCGCGCCGATGTTGAGCACGCTGCCGACCAAGAAAAATGCGCGTCGGTCCTCCTCCGCGAATAGCAAGAGCCGTGGCTCCAATAGTGGCACT
The DNA here is from genome assembly GCA_021605145.1 of Aegilops bicornis. Classification (NCBI taxonomy): domain Eukaryota; kingdom Viridiplantae; phylum Streptophyta; class Magnoliopsida; order Poales; family Poaceae; genus Aegilops; species Aegilops bicornis. Next base: position 351,460,577 of record CM038672.1, read on the forward strand.
TGCAGCTGGAGCACCTTGCCGTACTGGATCCTGTGCACGAGCATGGGATGCGCGGTGCTGATGTGGTGGTAGAGCACCTGCGGCGGGCCTTCATAGCCACGGACGGGCACGGGGCATTTGCAGGGCGCGAGCGGACACACGCTCTGGTGATCGGCGAGCTTGTGGTAAGTGACGTAGAGCCCACAGCCTTCGTGCGGGCACTTCACCCTCACCGAGGAAAGGACGGAGTCCACGGCCGTGTTCCGCACGTTGAAGCCACCGCCACGCTCGCACTTCTGGCACTGCCGCTGGTCCCCGGGGCGCTCGACGCGGCAGTCCGTGCACGCCAGGTGCCATCCCTTGCACTGCAGAAATCAATTGAACAACACATCAATCAAGAAACCTGCACCTTGCTCAATCAGCCAAACAGACGAGGTGTATTCGAACCTCACACACTGGAGGCGTCAAGGGGCGGAGGCACAAGGGGCAGTGGAGCACGGGGAGGTCCATCGAGACCTTAGAGAGCTCCATCGTCGGGTCCTGTTCCTGTTTAGTCTGCATGATCTCGCCCTCCTCATGCACAACCATCTCTCGACTTGGGCCGGGGTATTACAAAGCTTTACCGTCACATATTTTAAACTCCCTCCGTTCCTAATTGTAAGTCTTTATAGAGATTTCACTAGGTGGACTACATACGGAGCAAAATGAATGAATCCACACTTAAAATGCATCTATATACATCCGTATGTAATTCATAATGGAATCCCTACAAAGACTTATAATTTAGGAACGGAGGGAGTAGTACTTCAAGGTGCATTAAATCAACACATGGAAGTATCAAAAGAAGAGTCACGACATGCATGCATGCATTGTAATTAATGCATCGGTAAACGCAAATTGATGAAATATACCGAGTGCAGTGCTTTGATGTGTCGCGTCAACTCGTACATCAACGAGAAGTTTGATTATCCTCACCCTCGCGGACTTAATCGCACCTTTTGCCTTTTGGCTGTATGACAAAGTTGGCCACACACTGTCGGGCCCACTGTCATACACGCAAAGGCAGGAGCGTCCCTCCCTCGCCCATGAACATGGTGGCTGGCATGACTAGGAGAAGCATTCTCTACGCTCTCCCCTCCACGCCGGTGGACATGCAGCAGTTCAATCGGTGTCGATGGCGAAGCGTCTTGTAGTACTCCTCCGGCAGTAGTACACCATCATTGTTCGACTTCCCGAAGAGGCGAAGAGCCAAGCGCAGCCCGGATGCTCGTGTGGCAGTTTCATGTGTAGAGTAGTCTAGGATAGCGTGTAACGTGCCTGTAAGCTTAAAATCGTTGGGGTCGGCTCCATGCTATGTGGCCGTCTCGAAGTTTAAAAAAAATTAAAATAGTCTTCTGGCCCTCCCTGTCACCATGGTGATTGTAGTTTGCACGCTCATCTGGTCAAGACATGAATATATATTTTAATTTGTTTTTTTCAAAAAGGGGGGACTCCCCGGCCTATGCATCAGAACGATGCATACGGCCACATATATTTTAATTTGTGGTGGGTAAATGTTAGAGGTTGCAGCAAATATATTGTACACTGCGGGTCTTTTAGCCAAGTTTAGAGGCAAGCATGTGGGGCCAGTGCTATGATGTGTCGCATCAACTCGTACATCGAGGAGAAGCTTGATTTTACTACATGCCTTCTCCCTCGCCCATGCTGTGATTGCTTGCAAGCGAGGATAGGCTTTGCTTAGTAGTACTTCTACAACAAGCTATCCTTCCGCTTCATGATGGACGGACATGCAGCGATGGATTCGACCTTTGTAGAAGAAGTAGTAGTAGCATCATTGTTCGTCTTCTCGAAGAGGCGAAGAGCCAAGCGCAAACCAAACGTTGCAGTTGCGAACATTGGAGCACGCATATAGCCAGGCTCTTGCATGAGACCAATTTTCTATGTGAGCCCACTATTGTACTAGTACATACAACTACTTGCTAGTATAGCCCTGTAAACCAGAAAGGAGTATTTGCCCTTCTAGAGATTTCAACAAGTGACTAGACTACACCGAGATGGAGTACATATGGAGCAAAATGAGTGAATCTGCACCGTAAATAAATACGTTACTAGTTCTATCGTTTTCCTCTACGAGGTGCACAGTATTGAGTATCTTGACTAGTCTCTTTTGACACGCATTTACGTTTTTTTTGACAGAGTCTGACGCATAGCGCTCATATACACGCATACACTCACCCCTATGAACGCACACACGCACGACACTATCATCTTGAAATTTATGAAGTCACCATAGGCACCTCGTCGTCGACGGGTCCATAGGTGCTTGAATGCCAAGGAGGAAGAGGGTAGCGGTTCCCGAGACATTGAACGGTCAATGATGCATCCTCAATTACATGCAGAGGGAATTAATTGGAGAAGCAGAATAGAGCCAGCACGATGTGAATGCAACAGAGTTTGGACTCTCATAAAATAAAGGCGCCCCACCACTCCAATCCATCTACTCCCAAGTCTCTGCGCAACACTACTCACTCCAATCCAGGACAAGGTGACCAGAAGCCACAAGCACCTATGGAGGCGATGGACGCGAGTGGCAGTCGGCTCTGCCAAATCATCCAAGGCGCTAACTCGGCCCGCTTACCGCCTGGCGTTTCAGACGGTCTTTGGCGACGCGAGCATCATAGCCCTCGCGACGCCGGCTTCGCCTCTCGCATGGACGACATGATGGTCAACTCCATCCGCAAGTTCACCACCGTCAAGAAGTGCGCGGACGACCTTGCCGTACTGCTCCAGGCCGCGCGCCCAGGCTCCTCATTGCCTGCCATCCTCATCGGACTACATGGTGACGAACTCTTTCAAGCCCTGGTGGCCCTGCAGGTGCCGGAGGTCGCGACGAAGAATGTGCAACTCGAGGCCGCGCTCGTTGCGCAGCGCCTCGCCATGCAAGAAACCGTCGACCTGCACATCCACGTCTAGGAGGAAATTGTCTACATAGGCCACTACAAGGCAAGCGAGGACAGAAAGACGTTAGCCTTCTTCCGGTGCTGGAATCTTTGGGCGCCATTGTTCAAGCACGTCGACCTGGCCACGAAAGCCGCTGCTACTTAGGCGCCGTTCGGTGGGCGGCATACGAGTCGAGGAGGTGGACGTCGTGGATGGATGCATCTCTTCTTCTTGCCTCCTGTAACCAGCACTGCATCGCCTCGTGGCCTTAATGTTTTATTAGTATAGTACTCCCTCCGTTCCCAAATATAAGTCTTTCTAAAGATTCCAGCAAGTCACTACTACATACGAGCAAAATGAGTGAATCTACACTCTAAACTATGTCTACATACATCGTATGATGTATTCCATTTGAACTAGTATCTAAAAAGGCTTATATTTATGAATGAAGGGAGTATATGGCATTTTATTCAGTCGTAACATTTTCACTTTGTGAGGTGGGGCGCTGATTGAGCAAACCCACCCGCCCACCCAAGGCGTCCGAGTTTAGAATTAGAAGAGAGAAAGCGAGGGAGGAGAGCTAGTCAGAGTACCTGGACGCTGTTGTCGAGATGGGACTCGTGTTTATAGAATAGAATCTTGAGCACTCGTGCCTCTTTTTTTAGGGAAAAATTAGTCGTATGTCTAGTACTACCACTAGTTGGGTGCGTGCGACCTATAGCTGTCATCACTTTAGGTCTCCTTTTCGAACCGCGGCTACGCTTCACAGTACATATTTTTTCACGCATTTATCCTCCTATATGTACTCCTAGGCTATTTCCACATGCTCCCGTTCACCGACATGTTGGACATAGAGCATCTGGGTCGTAGTGCATGCACGACTCGGAGCATATGCCGGGGTACTTTACATTTCAGACCTCACGAATTACATGCAAACCCCTCGCAGAAGAATAAATAAATGAATGAATTACTACATGAAACCGATTATTTTCATGGAAACTAGAGCACGTTCATTGAATTTTGGACATAACACATTTATAAAAAATGACCGGACCTAAACCAGTCTAAGGGCCTCTTTGATTTTTCCCGCAAAAAAAGGGGCCTCTTTGATTCGCAAGATATTGAAAACACGGGAATGGGGAAAGTATGATGGCGATGAACCGAGACGAGGAGAACTCTAACTCTGTTAGAGGTTAGAGTTAGATTCTAACCCTGAACTAACTCTAAACCAAAGAGGTGTATGGATGGCAGGGTTAGATTGACAATAAATGCTCTATCTCAATCATTTGACTACTTTGGACCCTATTTTTAGTCAGACTAAAATAAGTCCCTTGGATCCAAGCACCCTCTTGGTGTGGTCGGCTCTTCTGTGGCCTCCTCCGCTCACAATTGACATAAACGAACCATCTATACAAAACATGATAATTTTTACTTCGTCCATACAAATGAGATATCCCACTTAAACATACAAGTCGTCAATCAAGCTTCACAAAATAAAAAAACACTTCATGAAACAAAGAATGAGCTAACTCATCAGGGAAGTCATTCATGGTAGGGATGGATCCCTGAGCCCCTCACGCACCGAGGGAGTTGCTCGCCATCGTCGCTCTAGACGAAGGCTCTGTAGAGCCCAAGCCCCGGGAACCCCTCTGACGCTAGCCCTTGCGAGTTGAGGTCGACACCGGCATGGGTAGCAGGGCCGCTTGCCGCCGACTGGGAACTTAATCTTTGGGCGTCTAGAAATAATGCAATCCTGTAACTAAAATACCTAGAAAGGTGAACTGAATCTTTGGGCCTCTAGAAATAATGCACGCCTGAAACTGAAATACCTAGAAAGGTGAACTGAATCTTTGGGCCTCTAGAAATAATGCAAGCTTGAAACTAAAATACCTAGAAAGGTGAACTAAATATTTGGGCCTCTAGAAATAATGCAAGCCTGAAACTGAAATACCTAGAAAGGTGAACTAATTCTTTGGGCGTCTAGAAATAATGCAAGCTTGAAACTGAAATACATAGAAAGGTGAACTGAATCTTTGGGCCTCTAGAAATAATGCAAGCCTGAAACTGAAATACCTAGAAAGGTGAACTGAATCTTTGGGCCTCTAGAAAGATTTATTACCTCCTCAAGCAGCATCAAACAATTCCAAGCTTGCACCACAAATCTATACCAAGTTTGATCAGGATCTACTTTCCAAATCAGAATTAGCGCTAGAGCAAGCAAGATCAATGATATGGCCGTGAGACAGAGAAGGAACGAACAAACTAACCCCTCTCGCGACCTCCCTGGTAGATGCGCCGGAGGGAGCGGGGGAAGGGGGAAAAAGACTGGTGAAGGGGGAGCGGGGCGGCCTTCGAAGGTCGGAGGGAGAGGGCGGTCGGAGTAGGGCGGCGGAGGCCGGAAGGAGAGGGCGTCCGGAGGAGAGAGAGGGCGAGCGACACTTGGGCGGGCGGCCCTATGGGGAATAGAGAGGAGTCGTGCGAGGAGGGGAGGCGATGCAGTGCGGGCAGGTGAGATTTTTTAGTTCTCTTTTAGTGGGCCCAGGATAACTAACCCAATTAGAACCTCTCCACCGGGCTATTTTTTAGCTGGGTTAGAGCAAACTAGCTCAAACTAACCCCTCTTGTTTCGATAATTTGAGGCTATTTCAACCCAAACTAGCTCTAACTCAGGGATCCAAACAAAGAGGAGTGTTACTGTACAAGTTATAGTGTGGACCGTAGCACATTGTTTTTTATGGCCATATCACCACATTGTTTCTCTTCTTTGGTTCACTTTGGCTACCGTGGTTCGACTACCGCTGGTTCACTGGCTGCCGTGGTTCGCACTCCTCCGACACTGAGTAGTACTCCCTCCATTCCTAAATATAAGTCTTCGTAGATATTTCACTGTGGACCACATACGGATGTATATAGATGCATTTTATGTGTAGATTCACTCATTTTTCTCCGTATGTTGTCCATAGTGAAATCTCTCTAAAGACTTATATTTAGGAACGGAGGGAGTAGTATAGTACTAGTATATACCGCATCATTTTTTGCTCCTTCTTACTACCCCGATATGTGGCAGAGCCAGCATCTGGGTCGACGTGTCATGCACCAGATTAGAGCGCGGAACGGAAGGGGGGCATCACCCCGGTCGGAGCGCCAGTAATTCATGACTATAGTGAGTGGTCATATCACAAGTCTTTCCAGCAGTAACGCACCGTCAAATCGCACAGCCCCACTCGCTCACCCTCCTCGCCTCTCTGTCAAACCGCCTACCCGAAAACTGCCACGCGTACTGCCTGGGAAAAGCCCCGCCCTCAACTTTTAACTACGCGAAAATAGTTCGAGCTTGTTCGTTCTATATAAATACAGTACTTACTATATGTTATTCACCCGTGGTGTTGTTCAATGAATGGAGGGGCGGGGAGCACAAGTTAACAATACTGTAGTACTCCCTCCGTCCGGAAATACTTGCCCTAGAAATGGTTGTATCTAGACTTATTTTAGTTATAGATACATCCATTTTATTCATTTCTAGGACATGTATTTTAGGATGGAGGGAGTAGTAAGTAGTAGTCGTAGAGTAGTCACCTTAAATAGAGAGTTTCTTTTCTTTAATGCCACATACACAAATTGAAACGCTTGTTGTGGAGAGAAAAAAGATAATCACTCCACTATATATGGACGCAGGGCCCTGAGCGCTTGCTTTACTAGGGTTGCTCTCTTCATTCTCTCATCCTCTCCAGATATAAACAAGACAGCGGTAGTGATATTTTCTCTCTGCTCACCGCTGGTCACAGATCCGGCCGGATCCCTTCGGCCGGTATGTGTAGAGTACTAAAAGGTGCATCATTCACGCGGTCATCGCCGCCAAGGGAGGAAACCCACAGCTGCCGGAGGGGCCCGACCCTCTACCCATGTCGTTCTCTCCGACACAGCGCCGTCTCGGGAGGTCCTCCAACCCTTCTTCCTCCCTGCCGTATTGTCCGCAGATCCGACCTGCCGCCGCCGACATCCCGGCGACCCTCAGGTATAAGTTCTTCGAAAGCGGCCTTGCTCTACTGCCCCAATTCCCCACGTGTCTGCATGTGCATCTTTATCTACTCCCATTAGCTCTTCCAAAGCCACCTAAATTTTTAGTATTATTAGAGGTAAAGCTACTTCATGCATTCGAATCTAGGGCTTTGTTCAAACAACAAAGAAAGGGGGAAAGTTGTAGCATGAATCTAGGACTTGATTCAAAGAGGAAATAATATGGTGAAAGTACTAGAGACCGGATACCCAACCGGTCTCTTGGTTGAAAAGGGAAATAACGGGAAAACGCAGTACAAACTGGATAAGGAACAGATCTATTATTGGTTGAAAAAAAGGATAGATAGTGGCGGCTGGTGGACAAGTCAACAGAGTATGTCCAGGATTAGATTTGCTGCCATCACATAGTAAAAGGTCTCGTGATTAGATTTGCTGCCCTCACATAGTAAAAGGTCTCAGGATTAGATTTGCTACCCTCACATAGTAAAAGGTCTCATGATTAGTTTTGCTGCCCTCACATAGTAAAAGGTCTCCAGGATTAGATTTGCTACCCTCACATAGAAAAAGGTCCCCATGATTAGATTTGCTGCCCTCACATAGTAAAAGGTCTCCAGGATTAGATTTGCTGCCCTCACATAGTACAAGGTCTCCAGGATTAGGTTTACTGCCCTCACATAGCGTGAACAGGCTCGACATCACCACTTTATGCCTCCTTGTAGGTACATTGTGCTGATGCGTCCACTGTCGCATGTCCTTATACCAACCTTTTGTTGTTGTTAATGTAAGGGCGCATGTAAAATGATGCGATCACACTGTTACCTTAGGGACATGTCTAACCAGTGTTATTGTTAATCTAACGCCTCCAGTGATAAGATGCAATTAAACTGTGTTACAAATGGCACTCATGTTGTTTTCCCCAGTATGATAAATAAGTTGCTCCTTTACGCTGCTGAGTGTCCTGGTGTCCCCACGGTCCCATGCCCTTAAACCAACTCTTTAGCTGCTGTTGATTTACTGTGTCCGGTATACAAGCAATGCCACCATTAAAGTAATCCCGTATCTGAGGAATCTCATTGTTGATCGTAATGCTTCTGGTAACATGAAGCATTGCTGACGTTTTAAAATTTCTACTGTCCTTGCGTGATTGCCATGAACATAATTAAGATGCTTCTTTTCATTTTGTATATGTTTCGTATATTCTTATTGACCAGCAACTGTTTACTTTCTATCATTTTTTGCAGATAGGGATATCCATTTCACCTTGTTGCTATTGTGACCTTTTGGTGATTTGCACAAAACAATTTTTTTTGGAATGAGTGTCTTGTGCAGTTCAACTAAAATGTCACGTGGGCAAGATCTCTCAATTTTGGTGGAACTGCACAAAATGGTGATTGGAGTTTCCAAAATCTCCGTCAAGTTCTGCTGGTAATCTCGTGCAACATTTTATTAGCCTTTGCAAGATGGAGCCTTCACTACCACCACAATGGCACTTTATTTTAGTGGAACTGCACAAAAGGATAAGAAAATTATAGTTGCACCTTACATGAGCCGGACAGCCAACCTTAATGTTCCTCAATTATAGTGACTACTAAAGAAGAACCTGCCAGCTCACAAGAGCAAGTACTTCTTGCTAGCTGAATGATGCAATCTTTGCTTCATTTCAGGTGAAGCTATGAAAAAAGGCGCCTGACTTGAATCATGGAACTCCAGGCAGATCTCATCCTAGTGGAGCTGGAGGTTGAGTTCAAGGAGGCCGCTATTAAAGTGAAATCATGCTCTCATGTCTCCTTGTTTGTGCTGTGCAAACATGCTGTGCAAACAGGAATACTCAACTACAGATGTTGTGACGGTCAAGAGCATTCGCCAAGTTCTTCGATTGTATGACATGGCTAGCCAAGATGGATTTAATCCCGATACTGACGTTATCAAAAGGCTCTAATGGGTTGGTTCTGAATCTTGCAAGATGGGAATCAATGAGATGTGTAGGCATCTTTGTTGTACTTATTATTTGGATCTGATTTGTTGGTTCTGAATCTTGCAAGCTGGGAATCGATGAGATGTGTAGGCATCTTTGTTGTACTTATTATTTGGATCTTATTTGTTGGTTCTGAATCTTGCAAGCTGGGAAACACGGCATGATGATGCAGAGGACAACAACCATAACAAACAGTTCAAACTCAGTAGTATTATCTTTGTGAAAGTGCGACAAATGTGCTGATCGTGTGCATCCTGAGAAATAATTCTAATTGTTGTGCATGTTGATCCCGTGGCACTGAGAGAATGAGCCAATGCATTGCTTGTTTTAAGTATAAATTTCTATTAAAGATAATTAAATTTAAGTAAAGTGACCACTAACTCCTGTTATGACAGTACCAATACAGACCCGCTCGTGAACCGTCGTGTGGCCGGAGTAGGTTTCCTAATGGAGGCGTTTGAATGCGCCGAGGGTGCATCTTCTGCCGGGTGTGCAGCAGACGAGGGAGGGGCAGTAACTGTTGTCGCCTGTACACAATCAGCTTACTGTTGAATCTAGTTCCCAAAGAGCTGAAAAATGAACTGCTGCCGCCGCCTACACACTCGTTCACTCGAAGAGACTCCAATGGCGATCCGAGGGGTGAGCCTGCTGGATATGGACTTCAGCAAGGAGTTAGTTCGCCGTTCAGTCCTATGGTTGCACCAAGTTGAATGTGATGTACACCAACTATACGGACTCGGTGAAGCTCTGCCTCGCCTTAGTCCTATGGCTGCACTAGGTTCTGGAGCATTCGCCCGTTTCATCTGCAGCGACGACTGCACCTTCTCTACGGTGGAGAGAAGGAAGAACGCGACGATTCAGCTATCTGGTGCAACAAGCTTGTCGACATCTAGAAGCAATACAAGATCATCAGCAACGGGCAGGAGAAGGACTCCGTGGTTGACCTCGCTGAGACCATCATTGACCCCTGATACGCCAACATGAAAGAAGACGACCTGAACACGTGGGAGGTACCTCTGAATCTAGCCTACATAACCTATGCGGCCAAGGACGCATACGCATGCTACGACATGTACAGGCAAATCTTGGACATGAGGGTGTGTCTGCTTCCCGTAACCGACGAGTACATGGACAGCCGCAGCGTCATGATCAAGCGTGCCAGGAAGGTCTAGATATTGTACTTTATCTTTTTATAAGCACCTTTATCATCTGAGTATTTCATGCATTAGACTATGTATCGTAATTATCTGTTTTGTCCTAAATATTTCTTTTAAGAACCCATTAACCTGATTGCTTTTTTTAGTGGCTATTTGCTTATGTATGTAAACTAGTTCACTTGTCCGTAAAAAAAACTAGTTCACTCGGCTGCAGTGCTTTGAATCTCCTTCCTCCCAACATATTCCTCTCCTCAGGTGGACCCAACAGGTCTCTGAATTTTCTCCCACTTTCTTTTTCGATGTAAACCGAGTTTTCTCCCAGTAGTTTCCCCTAGAACCAACTCAACTGTCCCACGTCTATCCTAAAAAATAATAATACCCCAGGTACTATTAACTCATAAAATTAAAATGATATTTTATTTCGCAAGTTGAAAGTTCTTACAAAATAATAATAATAATTGTTTATATATAACTTGCCAAGTAAACTCCTAGTGATTGCGTACATAAGCTTGCAAAGATTTTATTGACGTGCAATCATGTCTTTATGTTTTTATAACATTTCTCCGTCTAGCCCAACATGATATTTTCACCCAGCCCAGCAAGTCCACAGATTTCGAGAAAAATGCAAATGGGATTTAAACGGGCTACATAGATGCTACATCATTGTTTCACCCAGCCTACCAAATGGACTAAAAAACAAATGGACTGGCTGACAGGTGGGCGATGGGTGAAGTTTAAGAAGGCGTTGGATTTACATCCAACGGCCGGCATTCTTCTTCAATCTCTCATCTTCTTTCCCCAGCGCTGCTGGAACCGCCTGCTCCAGCCTTCGGCGTCCAGCGGCGTTGTTTTGTGCTCCTCAGCGAAACGCTACCCCGCCGACGGCCAGGCCATCCTTCCACTCCGCACCTCCTGTAGGCCCACCCCGCACCCGAACCAGTCAAGTTTCCCACTCCTCTCCGTCTGCGACTCCACTGCGGCGTCTTCCCCATCTTCGGGTCATTCCAGTCTGGGGCCTCACCATCGTCCACCGCCTCGGTGCGCTCAGCTCGGCGTGGTCAACATACGAGAGTCATCGGAAGAGGACTGTACGTGGAGAGCCTGACGGCTGGGACCCACGAGGTCCATGGTCGCACGCAAGGAAAGTTCCTCTTAATTACACAATCGTGCCTGCATGCGTGGGAAGGGATTCTGTATTTCGAAAAAACGTTCCCCCCGCTGACAGGTCGGACCCACCAGCTATATCTTCGCACGCAAGGAAGTGCCTCCTTATTACGCACCAAAAAATGAATACCCCCTGCTAGCTGGTACCCACCATGGTGGGCGGCTGACTTGTGGGCCTACTAAGTTGACGAGGACGGAGGGCTTTGTCAACTTAGTCAATATGAACGATTCTAGCTCCAGTGACCGTACAATGTCCATCCAACGGCCATAGTGCTTCTTCAACCTCTGGTCTTCTTGCTCCAGCCGCCCAAAGCAGCGCCGGTCGTGCCGCGTGCTCCTGCCTCTCGTGGCCGGCTGTGATGCCGCGGAGGCCTCACCGCCCCCTACTACTCCCACCGCTGGCCCAGGGTATCCCTCTACTCACCCACACCCCCTGTTATTCTGCGGCGACGGCAGCCTCACACCGCAGCCGAACCAGTGAACCCTCGTACTCCTCTCCGCGTGGGCATCCACTGCCACGTCTTCCCCGGCTCCGCGTCGTCCCCTTCCTAGGCATCGCGGTCATCCACCACCTTGGTGCTCTCGGCGCGGCGTGGTCAACGACCGACTTCCATCGGAAGAGTATCAGACGTGGAGAGGCCGACAATTTGGGTCCACGGCTTGACCAGTTTTTGTGATTTGCCAAGTAAGTCGCTTTGTCAGGCCTGTTGGGATGCAAATCTTTCAAGACGAGGAGAGCTTCATTCGGCTGGCCGAGAAAATGGCCTATCAGTAATGAGAAATGGGCTGTACATTTTTAAAACACATCAAACCGGCAATTAGTTTCAAATCTTTTCTTCATTTTGAGATTTTAAATTACATTAATTTTTATGCATGGAGAATCTGTTGGATTTTATATTGATATACATTTATTTTTAAAATCAGTTTGAATGTGAGATGAAATTTCGGGATTAAAAACAGTTCGGACCGCACCGAAATATGCAAAATTTCGTATAATTTTTTAACCGTGGCCACTATATGGGCTGTAATGCTAACAAAAAGAATATGGGCTCCAAAGAAACCTTGAGAATTAGCAAATGGGCTGTAAATTATTAGAAATAATGGCAGATGGGATGTATGATCTTTTCCACATATTTGAGGCTTTCCTAAAAAAAAGGTTGACGCACAAGCAGTGACTGTTGGATGTCCATGCAATGGCTGTTGCGCTTCTTCAATCTCTGCTCTTCCTGCTCCAGCCGCTCAAACAAGCGCCCGGTGGACTGCCTGCTCCCTCCTCCCTTGGCCGGCTGTCTTGCTGCCAAGAGCCTCACCGCCCACCGTACTCCCATCGCTGGCCTAGCCATCCCTCTACTCACCCACACCGCTTTGTTATTCTCCGGCGACGCGGGCAGAACCCGATAAACCCTCGTGCGGTCGTACTCCCCTCCGCGTGGGAAACAATCGCCGAAGTCTTCCTGCCTCCGTGTCGTTCCCTTCCTAGGCCTTGCCGTCGTCCACCGCCCTGGTGCTCTCGACGCGGCCTGGTCAACGTGGTCAACGACCGACATGCATCTGAAGTGGACTGTACGTGGAGAGGCCGATAGCTGGGTCCACGGCCGCACGCAAGGAAATGCCTCCTTATTACGCGCAAAATAATGATTCCTCCACCTGATGACATCAGGGACCCACCGAAAGGGCCTCTGTATTTCGCAAAAAAACGTTACAACCGCTGACAGCTCGGACCCACCAGCTATATCTTCGCACACAAGGAAGTGCCTCCTTATTACGCACAAAAAAATGAATACCCCCCCTGTTAGCTGGGACCCAGTATAGTGGCAGGCTGACGTGTGGGCCTACTAAGTTGACGGGGACGGAGGGCTTTGTCAACTTAGTCAATATGCACGATTCTAGCTCCAGTGACCGTACGATGTCCATCCAACGGCCGTAGTGCTTCTTCAACCTCTAGTCTTCTTGTTCCAGCCGCCCAAACCAGCGCTGGTCGTGCCTCGTGCTCCTGCCTCCCGTGGCTGGCTGCGATGCGGCGGAGGCCTCACCACCCCCTACTACTCCCACCGCTGGCCAGGCCATGCCTCTACTCACCCACACCCCATGTTATTCAGCGGCGACGGCAGCCTCACACCGCAGCGAACGGTGAACCTCGTACTCCTCTGGCGTGCGGCATCCACCGCCGCGTCTTTCCGGCTCCGTCGTCCCCTTCCTAGGACTCGCTTGCCGTCCACCGCCTCGGTGCTCTCGGCGCGGCGTGGTCAACGTGGTCAAGGAATGGCTTCCATCGGACGTGGATCGTATGTGGAGAGGTCGACAGCTGGGTCCACGGCCGCAACAAGGAAGTGCCTCCTTATTACGCGCAAAATAATTATTCCTCCACCTGACAGCGGGGACCCACCGGATGGGCCACCGTATTTCGTGAAAAAAACATTTCCCCCAGACTGCTGGGACCCACCAGCTACATCTTCGCACGCAAGGAAGTGCGTCCGGCCAAAAAAATGATTCGCCCCCCTGACTGCTGGGACCCACCAGCTACATCTTCACAGGCAAGGAAGTGTCTAATAGTCGGGACCCACCTGGTCGAAGCGTACGTAGCGTTGTCATTCTGGTCGCGAATGTGTACGTACATACTGGTCATTGTAGAGGCACGCACGTGTTGTAGTAGAGGCGCGCACGTAGCATGTACACGTACGTACAGCGGCGAGGGCGCAAGAAAGAAAATACGACCACGTACTTACATACGGGTAGGGTCTCGAACGCCTACTCGCGCATACGTACATGGTTGGGTCGGAACGGAGAAACAACGTCGTCGTCGTGTTCATGGGGAGCCAACCGGCTGGGTCGGAATGGAATGCGCGGTCGTGTTCATCGGTAGGGCTTGGACGGAACAGGCGATGGAAACGAGGCCTGGTGTACCGCACAACGGAGGAAACGGACCTCCTACGTTTGGAACGGGGTCCTGTTGATCTGGAGGGGTGTGGCGTACCGCAAAACGAAGGAAACGGACCTCCTACGGTCGAAACAGGGGTCATGTTGATCGGGAGGGGTGTGGCGTACCGCAAAACATAGGAAATGGACCTCCTACGGTCGAAATGGGGGTCCTGTTGATCGGGAGGGGTGTGGCGTACCACAAAACGAAGGAAACGGACTTGTGTTGGAGCGCTACGGTCGAAATGGGGGTCCTATTCATCGGGAGGGGTGTGGCGTACCGCAAAACGGGACTCCACGGGATACTGTTCATCTCCACCGTCGACCTCCTCCAGCCTCCATGGGCTACCGTCGACCTCCTCCAGCCTCCACGGGCTCCTATTCATCACGCCTCCACCGCGCGCTACTCCACCAGCTACTGTTCAACCACACCTCCACGGGCACCCCTCCACCTTCTATTGTTCATCCAGCCCTCCACACCACGGGGTCCTGTTCAACCACCCCTCCACGGCCACCCCTCCACCGTCTACTGTTCATCCAACCTTCCACACCACGGATTCCTGTTCATCCAGAGGCAATGCCACCGCTCACTGTTCATCCACCCCCCCTGCAACACTCACTGTTCATCCCAGAGGCAGCATCGATCGGCTTCAGTTAGCAGCAATAGCGAAGGAATCGCTCCATCGGGTTCAGTTAACAACCATCGATCGATCGCTCGGGTTCAGTAACGCGTAGCCTGCAGTGCAAACACTCGGGTTCAGTTAGAGCCCAATGCTTCGCTCGGGTTCAGTTAGAGCCAACGCCTCGCACGTGTACGAGAGAAACGTGCATCTCCCGGCCCCCGACCTCCCACCATAACCGGCAAATCCCCAAAATTTTCCACCCCCTCGCTTCTACCATGGTTTTTTCCGTCATGGACGGCCCAAAGAATGTCATGCAGCTGTGTCTGCAGCCTGCCCAGAACGAAAAGCCCATTTTCTTTCACGTTTTTTTGTCATAGAAGTAGGAGCCAACACATCTATGATGATACCGGGTTCTGTCACAATTATCGTCATAGAAGTGTCATATGTATGACAGAAAAAAAATTCGTTCGCCCAAAATGTCATGGATGTGTCTTTTTTTGTAGTGATGATGGCATAGGGACGGACGACATGAATGCGGGCACCTGGCGCCGGCTGGGAATGCACAAACGCGCTGGCGCGAGGGATGAGGGTTGTTTTATGTGCCAGGGGAGTTAGATGCGGGCGTGGCAACGTTGTACATGCCCTTTGCTCACATGCGATCCCACATGTAATTCAAAGACGATCGGACATGGTTTCAGGTCCTAGGGATCCAGTTGACCGCGCTAGAACACTCCGCGGAAGCGTCGCAGCGCGCGCGCACGTTGGCACCTCGTGCGCCCTCGATGAGTCGGGTGTTGATCTGCTGGCCGTGCAACAATGGTAGCGCCACACTCGGCACCCTGAAGCCGAGCGTGTCCAGCGACGATGAGCGTGTCACTCACCGTGTTCGCCGTGTCCAGAGGCAGTGCGGGACCTGCGCCACATTGTTGGCCCCCACAACCCATATGAACGTTGCCAATGGCAAGGAGGTCGTGGGCCAGCTCCTCCATTGAACTAGTCTGTGTCACGTCATTATGGCTGGTGTGCCCCACATATCCGTTTCCCTGTTTTTCCAACCAAATTCGAGCGTCAGTATGGCCTCATTAACACTCGGCCAACCTCTCTCTTCTAGTATTGTAGTAAATCGCGGGCGGGGGAGTGGGAGGGACGTCGGTTTGCTCTCAACCCTGGTGCCACAAGGGAGAGAAAACGCAAGACGAAGCGCGTTCCATTCGGAGAGCGACGTGCAGGGTCCACCGTGTCGTGGTGCAATGCGAACGCGGCAAGAGTGATGTACACCGTCTATTCCTTATGAACTTGCATACTTAGAGTACTCTTTTTTAACAGAGTACAAACGCAAGCGCTCATACATGTGCACATACACTCACCCCTATGAACGCACACACGCACACCCTACCCCTATGAGCACCTTTGAGAGACTGAGATGTCATCTCTACTCTTATAAAAAAATAGAGTTGGTGATGATAGTGTGCCAGCCATCCTGCAATATAGGCTGTATGATTTATATCTGACGGACCGGAAGGAAATTATGGCAATTTTGCAAAAATATACCCACACCCCTCTCGACATTTGCAAATAAGGCCTTCCCTCATTCATCCTTTTCTCTCACAGGATAAACTACTCATACAAATGCATCTTGATGTTCCATGTAATGCACGGGCATCTTGTTAGTATCTATAATATAACTCTACTCTTACCCCTACTCTCGGTAATGATGGTGTGTCTGCCATGTTGCAATATAGGCCGTCTGATCTATACCAGACGGATAGAAAGCAAACTATGGCAATTTTTCCAAAGGATACCGCACCACTCTCGTTCATCCTTATCTCCCACAACTTCATTGTTGAGTAATGAAAAAAGGAAGCCTCTGGAACAATCTGGCATGGTGGCCGCTGCCAGCAATGTCCATCCCCATGCCTTCGCTAAGTCCAACCACCAATCACCACTGCGCCCCACTCCTCCTCACCTTATCTCTCATCTTTCTCGAGATATCATTTTTCGATGAAATTCTCAAGATACCATTTTTTGATGAGATTCTCAAGATATCATTATTTCTTACTCCTGCATGGTTCAATCACAACAGATGTTTTGCAAAAAAATGCATCCTGATGTTCGGTGCAATGCACGGGCATCTTGCTAGTCATCTTGAGATTTAAGAAGTCACCGCCTCGTCATCGACAGGGACGGTGGGGAGGTCCAAACGCCTGTCACATGAAACTCCGAAACTTTGGTCCCATCCCACCCCGCAACTCTCCAAGCTCTAGTCGTCCAGCTTTGCAAACTCTGCACAGCGAAACCGATTGACTGGTCGTCACCTGAACCACTATTCACATAAAAACCTTCGCTACTCGGCCTATGCGAGCTGTTTGCTGGCCAGTCACCACTGCCCCAAAACTACACCTCCTCTCCAGCCCATTCCCCCACCTTTCGATCCCCTAGCACGCCTCAACCGTCCCCTAGTTCGCCGAAAAGCCATGGTGCGCCGCAAGATCACATACTACAAGATGCCGACGTAGAGCACCGCGCAGAAATCGCGGCAGTGGTTAGTGCCACAAACCTCCGTTCCCAAGCTCGCTTTGCAACGAGCCAATCCCCGATTTCTCTGGAGCCAAGCTCCAAGGAGGAGGAAGCCGATTGAATGTTAATGTGGAGGTCGTGGCGCAGAAGGCCCCCGATGCGTATGAGACGATGGACGTCGAATTCGTGTCGACGTCCCGGTCTCCCATGGTGCAGGCGGACCAGGGGTTCAACCTGGCGATCTTGAAGGAGGACCGGGAGGCGGAGGCTCAACTCGACATGGAGAACACGGATGCCACTGCCATTGAGGCCCTCCTACAGGCGGAACTATATGTTGTGGACGTGAACCGGGCGGCAGAGGCTCAACTTGACGCGGAGCACACAGATGCCGCTGCCATCGAGGCCCTCCTGCAGGCAGAACCGGACGTCCAGGACTTGAACGGGGCGGTGGAGGCTCAACTTGATGTTGAGCGCTCGGATGCTCCTGCCATCGAGGCCCTCCTATAGGCGGAACCGAACGTTGTGGACGTGAACTGGGTGGTGCTCGCGTCCGTGCAGAGTGCCTGCATGCTGCGCGTGAACGAGTAGCTGGAGGCCGAGGACAACCACAGTGCAAAGACACACATCTCTAACTACGGCTGGTTCGCGCCGGCAGCCAAAGAAGACGAGGCTGTCTCGTTCCACGAGTAGTGATAGTTTTTCTTTATGTTGTTGTTTTTAGGGATCTTTTGTTGTGTAAAAACATATATTTATGCAAGTCGCGTGACTTTCATCATTTGGGTCAGTCGACCATTTTAGGCGGTTGGATGAATATCCTGCGTCTCCTAACCCTTCTTCCTCACCTCTTTTTCTTCCCCAACAGACCACCGCACGGATCTTCCCCAACATGCGGTTGGATAAACATCTTGTATGAACAAAATTTATGTGTGAGCGGTAGGATGGCTGAGTTTGGTTTGATCACATGCGGTAGCACATGTCAGCAAGGGTGCATTCCCTTGGTTGGGTTTGCAGCGTCTGAGCGAAGCTGTTGGCGAGGGTGCGGTGCGACCATCGCTGGCCGTCTTGTAAGTGTACCTACTTTTCATTTTGAAAAGCTTTAGGCAAGCTTGGCAAAAATGTGTGGCAAAGTATGGCAATGCAAGGCCTAGACCCAAACAGGGTACAAGTACATACTACTTGTGTTAAAAAACAAAGGTGGGGTTTTCCTTCGCGGGATTGATCGATACAAATCCTCGTTTGACGTGTCAATTAATGCGTATTTTTTTCTCCAACGCCCAAAGAGCTAACTATCTCACTCCTCATTGCTTGATTAATGCAGGGCCATGCAAACCAACCTTCTCGCTTTCTCATGCATGCAACTGTATATTAATGTCCTTGGTTGCTAATACGAGGCAAACCCCATCAATTTTGGCTCAATTAGTGTTAGTGGCCTTCTGCAAATTGTAGTTCTGATACTGGCCTTATATACAGACAAATGGAGGTAGTAACTACTTGACTTCCTTCCCCATTGCGGTGACGTCGATGATATCTCGAACATTGTGGCTTTGGTGAATGCGTTCGACGGGGAATACCATTAAGGGAGACCACGGTAAGTCATTCGCAGCTGCCGCCTGCAAGCCGAGATAACCGCCTTCTTTGCATCCAAGAAGTCTGTTGAACCAAAGGAGGCGTAAATGTACTACTACACAATAGCGTCGTCTGTCCAACTTAGTGCGGTAAGGTGGTTTCTCGAAGAATACGATGGAGAATCAAAGTCAGCGAAGAACATCAACACAGTAAGAAATTTGGTCATGGGTTTGCACAAGGCTTCACCCTCCTCCAAAACATCGGTTCCCCTAGTAAAAAGAAGAACATATTCGCGAAATAAGAATGGCACAGCACTAGGAACCAAAATTGGTACTCCTCTTCCCTTATTCGTGCAAATCTTACGTGTCTGCTTGCACGGTATTCATCCCACAGAAGACACTAGTTGACCGCTTCTTCCTGATACTAGATGTTCCTAGTAACTTGCGATGCACAAGGTTTCTCCTCATATACTATTTCACCTTAGCTAGAGGTCCGTAGCCCCCCTGGATTTCAATTCCTTGTCAGTTGATTCCCAATTAAATGAAGCATTCCCCAGCGTAATAGGCGCTAGTCCACCTATTACGCCGGGGAAGCAGCGCCTCGGTGTTTATCTTAGCGGTGTGTGGGGCCTAGGAGCTGCCGGCGCCCGATCTGGAGGTCCGTCGGGGGCGCTTCCAAGCACGGTGGTGGTGTGAGGTCGAGGGGAGGGCGGGGCGGCGGAGTTATGGGTCTGGGCCAGTGGTCACTAGCGGTTCAAGAAAGATCGTCAACAGTGACTGGCGGGAGGTAGACGATGGCCATCTAGATATTCCTTGTAGATCGGACGGTTCATAAAAAATCAATTGGCCTATTTATTTTCAGTCGACTGTTATTTTGATAGGACCACATGTGGTGGTGTGCTGGAGGTGTACCTGCATTTCCCAGCCATCCCTACGCTCATATATTACAAAATCTTATGGAGTAGAATCCAATTTCGTTTGCCATGCAATGTTGTAAAGCTATCATATATCTCATGCCATTTACTTTTTAGCCACCTGCTATCTGCTACTTTTACAGTGCACTAGTTCTACACACACTGCACCCATACTCTCACTATTGTTTTTTTATGCATGGGTATTTCAGCCTCTGCCAACCGGTTGATAGAAGCACAAAATAAAAGAGAGAAGTCGCTCTAGCTTTCTTCGTGCTTAGGCAAGACACATTTCGATGCTATAAAGGGTGTAGTGTCAGCAGATGGAGACGGTAAACGTAGCTCTGGAGTTGATGATCTCGCTCGCCATGAACCACCATCCCAAGTGCTTGCTTTAACTTTGCGGTGTCATATGTGGTTGCATGTTTCATATGGTGCCTAGCTTGTATTAGAAAGGCCGAAGTCGGTCTTTATTAAGATAAGGAAAGATATTTTTACATGAACCACCATCCCGGGAGCACCACAAGCCAAATAGCTAGTCAGAGCACTAGCAGAGCCAGTGACATGCCCAGCATAGATAGGCATCACCGGCAAGCCAACTAAAAAGCCATGGTGGTGGCGAAGCAGCCCGCCTCCCACCAGGCTCTCAAGAAGGGGCGGAGCTAGCCTAATGCAAGGGTATGCAACGTATACCCAACAATTTCTGCTAATTCGTTTCAGTTTATATACCCATATATGCATATATATATATATATATATATATATATATATATATATATATATATATATATAAGTGGTAGGATTAGGTTATTGTCAGATTTAGGTTTAGATAATTAGAAGAAGAAAAAAATTGAAAAAAAGAAGAATAAGTAGAAGAAGAGGAAAAAGGGAAAAAGGAAGAGGGTTGCCGAGGGGATAGATGGTGGAGCCAGTTGGTCCCGCCGGTCCTGACGCCCATGCCGAGAACCCACTTGTCCGAGTGCTGACCCGTCGACCGTGCGTCGCCATACCTGGCGCCCGGGGACGAGCGGGTTAGGGGTTCCTCGGTGTCGATGGAACCCTAAATAACAAGTATCGTCGGTGCGAGATACATGTGGCCGTCGGTGTCAAGCACTACATCCACGTCCCACAAGTGACGCCGACGTCCGGCGTCCCAAAGCAACTATACTCGGCGTCGATGGCGGTCGAACACCCTAAATTCGCCAAGGTGTTCGACTGTCATCAGCCACCAGAACTATTGTTGCGTGATGCTGGGCGCCAGCTTCACTTGTGGGATGTGGATTTAGTGTTCAACACCGACCGCCTCATGTAACTTGCACCAATGTTAGTTGCTATTAGTTTACCCGGGGACGAGCGGGTTATGGGTTCCTCGGTGTTGATGGTACCCTAAATTGCATGTATCGTCAGTGCGAGGTACATGTGGCCGTCAGAGTCTAATACTACATCCACGTCCCACAAGTGACACAGGGGTCCTATGTCCAGTAGCAACAGTTCTCAATGTCGATGGCGGTCGAACACCATTGCGAATTTGTCTGGCAGCCTCAGAGATGACGATTGAAAGCTAAGTGTTGAAACTTGAAACACCCAAACTAACCCAAGTCGGTTTGGTTGTTTGAAATTTAAAAACTTGGCTTTAATCCTCATCGCAGAGGCTATCAGACAAATTTGCCAAGGTGTTCGACCGTCATCGGCTTACCAAAACTATTGTTGCGGGACGCCGGGCGCCGGCTTCACTTGTGGGATGTGGATCTACTGTTCAACACCGACCGCCTCATGTAACTTGCATCGATGGTAGTTGCTATTTAGTTTACCCGGGGACGAGCGGGTTAGGTGGTCGCTATGTTACTCATCTTTGGATTTAAATGTGCAGTTATTTAAATGCTGCGAGGTGCGGTGTTCGAGCTACGCCCTGCGTTAGATTGGTGAGCATAAATGACATCTCCTCGCCCCCCCTTCATTTGCTCTGTTCCAGTCTTCGTGCCGATGAAACTTGCTAGCTATAGGTGTCAATCATCAGTATGCGTAACCACTATGCGTCTCCCGTTCAAAAGAGTTACATCTATAAATATGCATGCATTTGCATATTTATAATCATGATTCTTTCAAATTTTCCAACTGTATCCATGGACAGCCCGAGTATGTGTAGATTGGGTTCGTTTTCCCATATGCTCTGCTCCGGCCGATGCAGAATTTTGTCAGTGCCTCCCTGTTGCTCTCCGGGTACACATCTTCTCTGCTTATTGCCGAGACGTGTATCAGGAGAACAGCGGGGAGGTGTTGCCGAAATTTTGCTTCAGATCCGGAGTAGAGCATGGGAAAACGAACCCAATCTACATATACTCGGGTGGGATTAGGACCTATCTTTACATATTAGCGTGTAGGTTGCATGGACGTAACAAAACTGACAAACTCCATTAACTGATGGATATTGTTTGCTTAATTATGTATATATTTCTTGTGTGTCCAGTAGGAAGTCAATATGAGTGATCGTGCATGGATGTACACCGGTTACACTAGTTAGAAAGTTTGGACTGAGGAATGGTTAACAAAAACCAAAGGGTTTGTTAGAGCCGCATTTGCGAATGGCCAGGAATTTAGCTGGTGCCCCTGTGCCCATTGAGGGAGTCCTGGATTAGGGGGTATCCGGACAGCCGGACTATATACATCATCCGGACTATTGAAGCCTGAAGATACAAG
Organism: Aegilops bicornis; assembly: GCA_021605145.1. Classification (NCBI taxonomy): domain Eukaryota; kingdom Viridiplantae; phylum Streptophyta; class Magnoliopsida; order Poales; family Poaceae; genus Aegilops; species Aegilops bicornis. The sequence goes on from CM038672.1 coordinate 351,483,038, forward strand.
ACTCAAGACTTCGACCCGTGTCCGGATGGGACTCTCCTTGGCGTGGAAGGCAAGCTTGGCGATCCGGTTATTGTATTTCCTTCCTTGTAACCGACTCCATGTAAAACCTAGCCCTCTCCAGTGCCTATATAAACTGGAGAGGTTGGTCCTTAGAAGGCCGATCACAATTACAATCATACCATCATAGGCTAGCTTCTAGGGTTTAGCCTCTGCGATCTCGTGGTAGATCTACTCTTGTACTACTCATATCTTCAATATTAATCAAGCAGGAAGTAGGGTTTTATCTCCATTGAGAGGGCCCGAACCTGGGTAAACATTGTGTCCCTTGCTTCCTGTTACCATCAGCCTAAGACGCACAGATTGGGACCCCTACCCGAGATCCGACAGTTTTGACACCGACATTGGTGCTTTCATTGAGAGTTCCTTTGTGTCGTCGCCACAGGGCTCGATGGCTCCTTCAACCATCATCAACAACACGGTCCCGGGTGAGACCTTTCTCCCCGGACAGATCATCGTGTTCGGCGGCTTCACCCTGCGGGCCAATTCGCTTGTCCATCTAGAGCAGATCGATAGCTACGCCCCTGGCCACCAGATTAGGATCGGAAACCTGAACTACACGGCAGACATCCGCGGAGACTGGATCTTCGACGGATTCGGGCCTATGCCAGGAGCACCGGACAGTCATGACGAGCACGGCTTAGACCAGCCGTCGGACAAAACTCGGGGTATCACCCCCGCAGTAGTAGCCTCGGACCTAAATCCGGAGCAGGCTGCGTTGCCTAAGGACGGAGGGCTGGACCCCGCCCAGCAGGTCGCACACTCATCGGCGGTGGAGCCGAACATGGGCCTTACCTCTGTGGTGGCCTGTGACTCCGGACCCCCGTATTTGTATCCGGATGTTGGTTCCGGTCCGCGCACTCCCGAGCCAGTCGAGCCAGGTTGGGCTCCGGTAATGGAGTTCACCGCTGCGGATATCTTCCAGCACTCGCCTTTTGGCGACATGCTGAACTCATTAAAAACTCTCTCTTTGACAGAAAATTCTGGGCCAAACTATGTCCGGCTCGAGTGGGAAGCAGGCGACGAAGAAATTCGTTGCCCACCCACCACCCACTTCATAGCCACGGTCGATAATTTAACCGACGTGCCTGACTTCGACTCCGAAGGCATCGACGGTATGGACGACGAAGAAATCTATGGGGCGCTGGACTTTTGCCTCGTCACAGGACATATACATGGTGGATACGCACAAAGAGGACAAAGGCGACAATCCGGAAGATAAAACCCCCGGGCAAAAGCCAAAGCGACGGCGCAGACGCCGTTCTAAGTCCAGCAACAGTAAAAATAGCGATAAGAGCGCTAGACGGATCGATACTACAGTCAACTCCGAAGGCAACAACGACCATATGGACCCAGCGATGGAGCAGGGCGAACCAGGCCACCCCGAACACAGTTCGGAGCAGACGCCCGAGGACAATGATCCCGATGGACAAGGTCATCAAACCGAACCAGCACAAGAAAGAAGTCCGGATGACGATGCATCCATCATCCCGGAAAAACACGCGGAACGAGATAACCTCCACAGAAAGCTTATGGCCACCGCAAGAAGTCTAAAGAAGCAGAAGCAACGGCTCAAAGCCGCACAGGAAACGCTCAACCGTAGATGGAATAAAGTGCTAGACACTGAAGAAAGATACAGCGATGATCGCCATATAAAGAGCTATCCAAAACGCAAGCTACTGCCATAATTCGACGACGAAGCCGTACCACTTCATAACCGCAACAAAGCGGCTACCGACGCCGCGCACGATCTACGTGAACACCTGGATAAGAAAGCTGGCGCACCCAGGTCCATTTATGGATCTAAAGGACACACCCTGGCGAGGGACTATGGTCACCAAAACGATTATGCCAATCGAATACCAGTTCGGAATAAACACCGAACACAACATGTTGTGGAATTGTCACGGCAGATGTCCTTAGTGTCAGGACTTAGTCGCGAGGCCAACGCATCTATGTGGTAGCTTGAGAGGGGTTGAGCGGAATCGAGAGACGCAACACAAGACAGGGATTTAGACAGCTTCGGCCCCGGAAACATCATCCGGTAAAAACCCTACATGCTGTTTGAGGCTAGGTCTCATTATCATCACGAGGGAGTCGCCAGAACTGGCTCTCCTCTTTGTGTCTAGCCCTAAGATTGTTTCTTCTTGCTTGTAGCTTGTCCCTCTTTAGGGAGCCCTGCCCCTCCTTATATATGTGGAAGGGGCGGTTTACATGTGGAGTCCTATTAGGATTAGGACTAATCTATATCTAATACAAACCGGATACAAGTCTAGGTCTTAACTCCTTGTAAGGTAAATATTCCTCATGACTTTACTCTTAAACCGGCCCACAATAGTCGAACCGGCCTTCATGAACCGCCAGACGGGCCACCGGGTCTTGTCGCTCCTCTGACCCGTCCGCCGGGTCACCAGTGAGTTACAACGTCCTGGCGGGTCATCTGGTAAATTTCAGTGCAGGCGGGTTACGGATGAATATCGCCAAGTGCCGGCGGGACCTCAAATAAACCGCCAAGTCCGGCGGGTTAACTTCCGGCGGTTTACACCATGGGTATATCCTCGACATTAGCCCCCAAGTTTAGCTTGGATTTATCCATGGTAAACTTATGCTGCAAAATAAACACCAGACCAATTTTGGCAGGTTGTGCTCCGGGTTAAGAATTCTTGTAGACTGGCACCTGATCATCCTTAAGTCCTTTGTCATTTCCTCCTTCTAGAAAATCCGGGTCAATAACCAGCTTCATACTCAAATTGCTGATGTTGGCTTCTTATAGAAAAAATATTGTGAAGAATAATCCACTTGAGTCGGCTTCCAAAGCGCCGGTTTAAGAAATATTGGTCTTGAAATACTCATCCGATATTCAACCGGTTTGAAGATGCGAGAACTTGCCGGTTTTATCATTGCCAAAGACTGTCGGGTTATAAAGCTTGATAATTTCGAGTCATGATTGTTGCGGACACGGTTCATTATTGTTGCCAACGCCGGTTCATGATTATTAATGACGCCGGGTTGCAGCCACGAGGTCATAATGATTGGTGACGCCGGTAAACCTAGTTTTCTCAATCAGAGAATTTGAAAATATTTCTTCGATAATAATATAATACCTGTAGCCCCCAAGTCTTTGAGCAGAACAAAGTGGTGGCTTAAGACTTTGCTTCAATATAAATACTGCCACTTTCAAAGAAATCCATGTTGTTTATCCCAGTGACTAGTAAAAACTGAATACTCCATACTATGTAGCCCCCAAGTGTCAGGTTGTCATGCTTGCAGCAACCTGGGACTTGTAATTGTCTTATACTCATAAAAACTTAAACCAGTGTAGCCCCCAAGAGCCGGGTCATTATGCAATAATGAGCAGGGACATTGTAGGTGTAATCATGTAGATTTGAGCAATGATGTGTAGCCCCCAAGGGCCGGCTCAGTAAGATAATATTGAGCTGGGACTTAATATATACTTCAATGAAAATAACATCATATGATGTAACCCACATCATGGGACTTGAATCCACGTACACAACGTTAAGAGCCATGTGAATTAACAACAGAGAAGTGTACCCATCAATATAATGAATAAAAAGCTTTGTACCTTCAACTGTTGACATGAGCAATTGGTAGCCCCCAAGGGCCGACTCATTATAATATGATGAGTCGGGTCTTCAATAATATGAGCAAAAAATTACTTTGCATTAGCCCCCAAGTGTCATGGTGCATGCTTGCAGCGACATGAGACTTGTATATTTGATGTAATCTCAACTTAAATAATGTAGCCCCCAAGTGCCGGGTCGTGAAGCCTGCAACAACTCGGGACTATTCCTCCATTGTAGAATAAATCATACCCATTGATGAAATAATAGCCATTCTTGTTGGGCGACTTTGAAAACCTCAATCATAATATTGGTTATTGATAACCATAATAAAATTCTAGCCACGGTGGCTATTCAAGATAATATAATCTGGTATGAAAAACCTTATTTATTCAATATCATAATGAAAATTCAGCCAAGTTTGGCTATTTGAATAACATAACCTAATGATTTATAAGCGCATGATTCCAATGGCGCAATCCAAATATGTACTGGCGACTTATAGTCCAAAACCAGGCCGGGTTAACAAACACCGGATAATTTCTCATCATATACTGGCGACTTATCGTCTTAAAGCCAGGCGGTTTAATAAACACCGGATAATTTATCATCATGCTTTATTCAACCTGTCTCTGCATACAACAAGTTTAAAGTGTCCTGGCGGTTTACCACGGACGGGTCATAATGCCCAACATATAACCCAGGTTTATAACCAAGGCTGCACTTTAAGAATAATCAATGAAATATACCATACTTGTGACATTGAATCACATCATTGGTTTACCAATTTTTTGTAGTAAGGGTGATAACCCCAATCTTGAGTAATGATAACTCCTTTCATCTTGTCGGTTTATGATAAAACCGTACCGGCTTGTGATAAACACCGGTTTAACCATATATATTACTGGCGACTCGTAGTCAAACCAGACCGGGCGGATAGTCTCCAGATTATGATTTGATCATGTACTGACAATTTTTAATTGAAAGCCAAGCCGGGTTAATGAACACCGGTTTACTCCATAATAAGATGGTAACATAAAATCAAACCTGGCAGATAGTCTCCGGATTAGGATTTGACCGTGTTCCGCCAATTTGTAATTGACAGTTTGAACCGGATTAACAATGTCGGATTAAAAACGCAACAGAAGTAAAAAGTTCTTTAGCAAAAAAGAACAAAATTCAAGCAAAGGCAAAATAAAACCATTGCAAATGAGGCTTTACTGAGCCGATCAGATGGTGTTACCATGGTCGGACAAGACCAAGCTCCCAATAAGGTGTAGCCATGGTTCAAGTCAGCCAGGTCCCCAACTGAAACCGTGGCATTATGTCGATCAAGTGGCGTGGCAATGGTTCGGGTTCGACCAAGCCCCCAAGTGACTCTATGGCCTTAGGCCGATCAAGAGGCGTGACTGGTTCAAACTTGACCATGTCCCCAAGTGATCTGGTGGCTTTCGCCTATCAAAAGGTGTTGCATTGGTTCGGACACGACCAAGCCCCCAAGTGATGTTGTGGCACTAGGCCGATCAAGAGGCGTGGTTGTGGTTCAGATACGAGCAAGCCCCCAAGTGATGTTGTGGCATTGAGTCGATCAAGAGGTGTGACTATGGTTCAGACATGACCAAGCCCCCAAGTGATCAATAATATGATAAGCCAATAAGGCAGGATGCCCATGTTTGAACTGCGCATCATGGCAGCAGGTCCTCTTCGGCAACCTTTAAATTTTTGCAAGAGATAAATTCTTCTTCAACCGGGATTTTGAACCGGATATTGAGAGCTTCAAAGCTTTGTGAGAGACATCTTCCCCTTAAGCCGGAATCCCTCTTTTTAAGCCGGAAATTTTCTTACGGCCTTTAAATTTGCACCAATATGGCGGTTTAGGGTCCTGCATTAGACAACTTTGCAGGCCAAAGTAATTGATCTTTTAAAGAAGGCAATATGTAATATATATATTGGATGGATTTCAACTGATATATCAAGCCAGAGGTTATCCACCCTGGAGTTGATGATCACCATGATGAAGCAAAAATCAATCACGGGCGGTTCGACCGTGAGAGCAGACAGATGAGCCGGCCGCGGCGTTGTAAGCCAGCGTGGACGGCGAATCAATCGCAGGAGCGGTAAACCGCACGGACGGCGAGTCGATCGCGGGCATCATTCCAGCGAGTTGATGTAGATCGAGCTGCACGGGAAGCGGCTTGCACACACCCATTCAACAGGAAACGGGTGCGAACGCCAGTGCGTGAAGGGTGCTAACGCACACTCCATAGGCACAGCATGGCACCAGCTTGATAATGGATCTTAGTCTTGCACAAAATATATTGCGGACCAAATAATTGTTCCTTGATGAAACAATTCGTAAAAAATAGACAGAAAAATAGCACTTGGTGTTTGTGAACTACAGATGGTCTGGATGTAGATACCTGTAGATAACCTTTCTCTGCTGCAAGTGAATTCTGTTTAATCCTTATGATACCCGTAGATACCCAAAGGATTTTCAACAACACCTGATCACTTTGACTTTTCGTCCAACAAGCCCTTCTTTTAATCAAGAGGCCCGATGCATATCTCTTCTCCTCATTTTTTTCATCAATCTGCAAGGGAGCGTACGGGCGCAACCCATGTGATAGGACGACCAGACCGGGGACACAGCGGGTTGGCAAGCCAGCAGGGGCGATGCAAGAACCGGCCCTGGCGCGTTGCGGGAACAGCGTAGTGGCATGAGGAGGAGCGAGGCGGGAGATGGCTCGCGGAGGCCGGCCGGAGTGGAGGCGCAAACCGGCGAAGGCGGGGATGCGGCGGTTGACACGTGGCGGGTCCGGCTTGGCGCGGACGCCGGGGCACGTGGTGGCGGCAGGCACGGCGGATTAGAGCAGCGGCTGCGGGTCAATGATGACAACCCAGAGGAGGCGAGGTGCGGCTGGACCGGCGACGGGTTGGAGAGGCGCGGCTTCGGTCGGTTCAGTGGGCACGGGCGCCGGCAGACACAAGCCGGTAGGCACGGGGCAGCTTCTCTGGCGGTGATTCGATGGATGCAGGCCGGAGTTGCAGGGCAGCTCTCTGCTCGGGGACGGAAGCAACGTACTGACGGCTTAGACCGGGCCCGGCAGAGATGGAGCAAGGGCGCGGGCGTGGCCGGGTTACACGGAGGCGGCGCGGCGATTTGTGATGGAGTGAGGCCATAGCGACGGTGACGGCCGCTGGCGGTTCAAGGACGCCGCGGGCGATTCGAAGCCAGGATGGCGACTCAAGGCATCATTGCCGTGATAGTGGAGAGGCGCCGACGATGCATTGGGTTGAAGCCGACACTTGCGAGGGCGGCTCGGGGAGGTGGAAGTCAGGCCGCTCGGCCAATGCCCAAAGGCGACTCGGCGCAGCCCCTAGCAGAGGATTGAGGTGACGCGGCGAGTCTCAACCGCGGACTCTCAGCGTGTGGCGGAGTCTCGTGCAGAAGCGGAAGAGCGTCGGCCGCGACGACAGCACCGGCGGGTCGACAGACGCTGGCTAATGTTTTAGCGCCTGGTGACCACGGCTGTGGATGTAGTAGCTTGCATAAAGCAGCGTGGGTGGTACTATAAAGGGATATTTTTCCTTCGAATCCCACGTGAAGTATTTGATGTTTGCCGGTTCCTCGACGGCTTAACTAGTTTGACTGTTGTCAAAGATACAATATTATTTAGCCTGATGGAAGTTGAATTGCCTGGCTCCTTGATCGCTTTGGCGTGGGACTGCTGCTGCCCTCCTTTTACTCTGATCTGATAGTGTTCCTGGTGTTTACGTAGCTGCTGTGCGGAGAATAAAGAAAAAGCTAAACTAGCAGACTACTTTCACGTGGAAGCAATACTAGTTGTCAAATCAGCATTGAATTTTATGTAGTGGGAATTCAACAACAGCCGACGGCATGCCAAACCACGTCCAGATACAGAGGGGCTACTCACCGCTGTGCTTTATCGAAGAAGTACTGGACCATGAATTTCCACAGGGCTTTAAACCTGTGAATATAGAGGCATACGACGGAACGACAGACCCATGTGTCTGGATCAAGGATTTTTATCCTGCATATACATATGGCTCGTGGGGATGACCTCCACGCCATCGAATACCTTCCCCTCAAACTGAAGGGACCAGCTCGACATTGGTTGAAAAGCCTCCCCGAAAATTCAATTTTGAGTTGGGAGGAACTCGAGGACACTTTCAGGGCCATTCAAGGGACCTATGTCCGGCCTCCGTATGCTGACGATTTAAGTCACATAATCCAACAACCGGGAGAGTCCGCCCGCAAGCTTTGGAACAGATTCCTCACTAAGAAGAACCATATTGTCGATTGTCCGGACGCCGAAGCTTTAGCGGCATTCAAACACAGCATCCGTGACGAGTGGCTCGCCAGACACCTCGGCCAAGAAAAGCCGAGGGCAATGGCAGCCTTAACAAGCCTCATGACCCGCTTTTGCGCGGGTGAAGACAGCTGGCTGGCCCGTAAAAGCACCATCGATCCTAGCAGATCCGAAATGAGGGATGGCAATGGGAAGCCACTGCGTAATAAAAACAAACGCCAAAACAAGGAAGAGAGCCCGGACAACACAATGGTTAATGCCGGATTCAGGGGCTCTTGACCTGATCAGCAAAAGAAGCCATTTAAAGGCAGTAAAGAGGGACCGTCCGGTCTGAATAGAGTCCTAGATGATCGTGCCAAATTCATGGCACTTCGACAAACCTCTGCGAACCACACGCACTGAGAGAGTGCTGGGTCTTCATGCAGGCCGGCAAATTAAAAGCCGAACACAAGGGAAGGAAACACCAAGTGAAGACGAGGATGAACCTCGCCACCGAACACCGGGGACAGAAAAATTCCCCGGAGGTTAAAGCGATGAACATGATCCACGCGACTCACACATCCTTGAGAAGGCACGAACGCGCGCATAGAGACGCGCTCGATATAGAGCCCATCGTACTCACACCTAACTACTGGATGTCGTACCCGATCATCTTCGATCACTTGGACGACCGAACTAGTATTCGGCACGGAGGATCAAAGGCCTTGGTGCTTGACCCGATAATCGACGGATACCGTCTCACCCGTGTCCTCATGGATGGCGGCAGTAGTCTCAATTTAATATACGAGGACACTACCCGCAGGATGGGGATAAACCCATCCAGAATTAATCAAAGCAACACCACCTTTGAAGGGGTGATACCAGGCGTTGAAGCCCACAGCAGGGGCTCCGTCGTACTGGAGGTAACATTCGGCTCTCCAGGCAACTCCAGAAGCGAAGAGCTACTCTTCATCATCGCACCCTTCCAAAGCGACTATCATGCATTGCTTGGAAGAACGGCCTTCGCCCGCTTCAACGCATTGCCGCACTATGGTTACCATACACTCAAGATGCCCGGTCCACGTGGCGTCATCACCGTTAGCGGAATCATAGAGCGCTCTTCACGCGTAGAGGAACTCGCGACGGCCCTAGCAGCCGGACTATAAGCGGCCTCCAATATCAGAAAACATGACTGGTCATTAAGACCACAGACACGGTTAGACGAGTCCGGTCGCCCGGATAAAATTGAATCAGGGCACCGTATATGTAATCCCATAGCTGACACCAGGGGCTATAAATATTTAATACAACCCCACACTTGGCTCAACCTTATTGGCAGGCCAACATCGTACACTTTTACTATCCATCGCATACTTATGTTGTACTCTCCTATGAGTTTTCTTTTTTTTCACAGACAATGTTCACGCGATACCCTTCCAGGATACAGCACAACAGAGACAAAGGCGCAGACGTGCAGCAGGGCCCCGTTCAACATGTTTCTTTTTAGATTAAGCCCCTGTGTAAACCTTTTCCATTGCCTCTTGTTGCTTAACCATCCCATGGGTTCCATACTCATAGAGGATACTGCCGTTATTGGCATTTCGCCACGACAGATTAACGCATGTACCTGGAAACACAGGGTTTATAATGAATGGGCATTCTTGAGCCCATTGTCTGTTATAAAGTCCAAATACCTTCGGTAGTGTTCGGCGTCACGAGTTTGGCCTTATATGCATCAGCTCCGAATCATGTCCTTGGTCAAATGTTGGGTTCGCCCGGCTCCTGGGTTTGCCGCCTTATGTTCCGTTATTATCGGCTAAGGTGGCCAAAGGAGAACTACTGCGATTGTGCCCTGGTTATTCCGGATGAGCACCTCAGTAGAGAAAGCCGAAAATTGTCTGTCATGGTACATCGAGAGACTGTTCAACTACTCGAAGACTTATCGGAATCTTTAGGATCCCTCCGCATTAACGAAGGACCATTTCCCGTTCATGTGCACACGCGCCTGTATTCGGATGCACGCGAAGGTACCAGGGGCTACATAGTAGCCCCAACGTTAGATTCCCATGGCTAAGCGAAAGTGTTACAGCTATATAGTCTGGTTGCCTAGTTCGACGTGCGATCACCTCCTTAATGGACCAAGACATTGGATCAAGTGTGATTAAGCACATTTTTCGCGAACACCCCCGCATTGTATGCGTGGGGGCTGAAGCCAATGACTGCTAACTTTCGGATTACATATATATATATATATACATATATATATATATATATATATATATATATATATATATATATATATATAGGATTGACTATTCGTCACCACAGGTGAGGAATAGTTATTCTTCACCCCTCTGTTTTACCATCAATTCACCGTAATTTTACGTTGTAAGTTTTGTCTTATTTCCGACGTAAAAAGAGACTGTAAGAAAATATATAATCATCGTAAAAAATATTTTATGTTATGTAAAATTACAAACGTAAAAACATAGTGTAAAATACACATAAACAGCAAATTTTCTTGTCTTATAACCTATATTTTTATTTTTTATGCCAAATTATACGTAATGAATCAATAGGAATGTAACTATTTTAATTTCAAACGTAATTTAATTAATAAATGATCGTAATATTACCTCGGGTGAAGAATAACTTATTCTGCACCCTGGGTGATGAATAGTATCACTATATATATATATATATATATATATATAAACGGACACACAGGGGACATAATCATATTTTCAGGCAAACAGTATAAATATTGTCTCATAATCAAAATAAACATTTTTTTACAATGATTCCATTCATCACTCGAACAAGACATTCTTCGAGCACTGCGCCTCTATTAGGCGGGCATCTTGTGTGACCTGCGCCAAGTAGTGCTCGGCCGGATATTGGCCCTCCGCCGGATCCTACGTTGCTATAATGGTGGCCTCCATATCCGTCCAATAGGCTTTAACGCGGGCAAGAGCCATTCGTGCACCCTCTATGCACGCCGACCTCCTCATGGCGTCGATTCGAGGCATGGCCCCAAGGAATTCCTGCACCAAGCCAAAGTAATTGTCCGGCTTAGGCCCCTTTGGCCAAAGATGGTCTATCACAGACCGCATTGCAAGCCCGGACAGCCTGCGAAGCTCCGCTACAGCAGCCATCTTGTCACATAATGGCAGCGGGCGAGTGGGAGCCTTGAATTGCGACCAGAAAAGCTTCTCCACTTCCTTATCACCCTGATCCTTGAAGAACTTGGCAGCGTCAGCTGTACTCTTTGCCAAATCCGCATACGTGTCCGCAGGACTCCAGCGTCCATCCAGGGGAGCGTACTTCGGATCAAAAAACTTCATCCGCAGCAAGTAGGAGCCTCCAGCCGCGATTTTACCGGCCTGTTGAAGCTCCTCCCGCGCACCCCTGAGCTCGGTCCGTATTTCCTTGGTGCCATTAAGTGCCTTGCTCAGGTCGGACGAACTATCCTTATGCTCCTTTTTGAGGACCTCATACCGGTCAGCGACATTTTTTAACTCCACACCCATTTCGGCTATCTTTTCCTCGCTTTAGCGATGAGCAGCCTGTTCGGCTCTCAATTCCTCAGCCGCCTTTAGGGCAGCCGCATTGCTAACCCGAGCTTGTTCCTTAGCCTGGGCAAGTTCTGCCCTCAGGGCCTCCACGGCAGCAGCATTAGCTGCAGTCCGAACATATTACAATAATATCATGCCGCCTCCATATTTTCCTATACAAAGGAAGGCAGAGCACATACCTTGCGATTTGTCCAGCCGCTCGTTCACCAGTGTGATATCGGCATCAATCGATCCAATCTGCCTTGTTAGTTCGACAACTTCAACGGACTGGTCAGCGGCCGGACCCACAGGTACCTACACATATTTACAGCGCAATCATTGGTATATGATCCCCCGTTTGCCGCCTAGGGCGGGCAACCAGAGTCTCAGGGGCTACTATCTATATGGAGCACACTAACGCGTGCCTCACAGCCAAAAATAGTGTATTCTTCACTACATACAAGCCTCTGAACAGACTTGTAAATGCTTCATTCAAACTGCTTGTAGCGGATGAAATCTTCTTGAGCACCATGCTCATTAATGAGCGGTGCTCCTGCGAGAGCGCAACTCGCTCCAGTAGGCCCGTCAGTACGTCCGGCCTGACATTGAACTGTGCCGGACCCTTCCCATCGCCCCTCGTGGGAGCCAAATGCTCCCGGCTCAGGGCGGCTGATGCATTAGCTTCCGGCTTCGGCAAATCCGGACTCCTTCGTGACGACACCTCAGTGTCACCCGCTTCATGAGGTGGAGAGGTGGGTGGGGTCTCGCTCTCCATCATCTCCGGAGGAAGATCCCCCGAAGACGAACTCTGTTGAGAAGAGCTGCTAGCCGGACTGCAAAAGACGAATCCTGGTTATCGATCTAGGAGAAACATGGTACCTTCGAATTAATGATTGACTTACAGCTCGGTGGAGGGCTGGCCTGTTGGCGGGCATGACGCGGTGAGGGTGCCCGTCGGGGCAGGGCCCCCTGGGATACCCTTTTCCCTGCTTTGGGAATCTCCGCCTCCAAGTCTATGGAGGCAGCCCTCTTCTTCCCGCGCGGGGAGGAGGCCTTAGCCTCCCCTTCCCGACTATCCTCCTTAGGGAAGGTAACAATTCCCCCGGTTCGGATGCGTGTCGTGTGAAGTTCTGTTTCTTCGTTCTTCCCCTTGTCTTTCCCTGAGGGCATTCTGCTGAGTACCCGGTCAAGCATCTCGGCCATGGTGGGACCAGGAGAGCCTTCGGGAAGTGGCGCCGGACACCTGATTCTCTCCACCTTGCTGAGCCATTCCTGGCCCGGAAGATTTTCAGAATAAACAATTATGACAAATACAAAACAAGGTGTCCGGTATCAAGGTTACTTACTTGGGTATCTAGGCGATTGCAGCTTAGGCCCGCATCCTCGATGGTGTCCGGACGCTCTACTTTTGGTCCTAAGAATAATTTGCACATCCCTTCGAGCTTCAAGACAAAGTTCTTAACAGTCCGCGGACCCTCCGGATTGAACTCCCACATCCGGAGAGGCCGGCGTTGGCACGGAAACATCCGTCGGATTAACATCACTCGCATTATACTGACAAGGTTAATGTCCCTCTCAAGAAGCTCTCTAATACGGCTCTACAGTACTGGTACGTCGCCAGCGGGCCCCCAATTCCGTCCTAGGTCGGTCCAAGACGCTAGTTGTGATGGAGGGCCCGAGCGGAACTCGGGAGAGGCCACCCAGTTTGTGCCTCTGGGAGCCGTTGTCAGAGTAATAGGCCACGGGTAGGCAGACCCGAGCCCCTAGACCTTTGAAAACATCGGGGCAGACTGCGCCCCTCAAGACCCCAAGACGAAGAGCCGCCTTCAGAGAGTCGGCGACAGAGTCGCCGACTGCCCCTCTAGGCCGAGTCCCAGAGACGGCCTCAGGACAAGCCGACTCCAAGCCAGCGACCTCCAATGAAGCTGGCTGAGGAGTCGGCCACGACTCCGTCCACTCCTCGCATGAGCGACTCTGGCGGGATGGGATAAAGCCGCCTGGCGGCGGTCCCCGCCCGCTCATAAAGGCGAGCATGGCCATTGGCGCCAGATCGACGGAGATCTCCGTCCGGGCGCAGCATCAGAGCAACACCGGCCCTGACGTCGACCCCGTGGGCAGATTCCTGTACCCATGATGGCCTGTCTGTACGACCCGAAGACGGCGGGACCCGCCTGTCGGCGGGAGTGCAGAAGACGGCGAGAAAGCCCCAAAGACGGACCCGTTGGAGTCGTCCTCCGAGAGTCGGCCGGCCCCTACCGCGGGCTCCGTGCGCCATTAACCAGACAAGACAGGGAATGTCGCGATCGCCGCCAGCGGCGGCTGCTGTTATGCCCCCGCCACCAAGCTTCGCGTCATTAGAAGCGCTACAAGAACCTGCAGCCGGCAAGAGCCACCATGCAGACGGGGGTTGTCGGCCCCATGCTGGACCATCGGCGGGGCCCACTAGTCGGCGGGCCCCAGGAGTCGGCGGAGAAGACGGCGACCTAAGAGACTGACGGCTGGGACCCGTGCCTAGCCGGATTACCATTGTACCCCCGGGGGGTAGGCCTATATAGACCCCCCGGGGCACCCATGCAAAGGGTTGGAACCTAGTAGTTTTAGACACACACATAAAGGGAAGAGAAGAGCTAGCCGTGCCCTTCTCGTTCGTCAACCGGAACAGCTCAAGGAGCATCTTGTACTCACTTTGCCATAGTGATCATGCGGAGACCCCGCAGAGCAGCAGTAGGGGTGTTATCTCCTTGGAGAGCCCTGAATCTGAGTAAGATTTGCCGGCGTGCATGTCTTCGCCTCATCCCGTTTCTAGGCACCGGCGACGTTCTACTCGCCCCCTCCATGATAAGCCATCCTTTGGCATATGTCGCGCCCAACCCCCGACATTTGGCGCCCACCGTGGGGCGAGGTGCACCGTCGTCCGGAGACCTGCTCTGGACGGGAACCCTCTTCCTCCCTGGCGAGTGCAGCTAGCCCGGCACGCCAGACGGAGTCTGCACCGACGCGCTGCATCGCGCTGAGGTCGCCTGCGCGGCGAGCTGCCTCACCGAACTTGTCGGCGAGGTTCGCCTCTTCGACGACCCTGCATCCGACGCAGGCACGGACGGGCCCGAAAGCCTCCTCGCGGGCCTCCTCGAGCAGCTCCACGTCGCCGGTGAGCCCGCCGTCGACCTGGAGTCCGTAGGCTCCACCGACCCGATGCTGGTCGACTCGGACACCGCATCGCTCGACGTGTTCCCCACCAACGTGGTGGTCTACGACGAGCCTCTCCCTCGCGCGGAGAGCGGCGGAGGCACCGTCACGGAGGTGCTTGTCATCGGTCACAGCGAGCCTTCCGGCGAGGGAGCTCGTGACCCTCTCGACGCGGTTCTGCAAGACCTAACCGCCCCCATTCCGGAAGACGCCGATGCTGGGACGCTGGAAGCATGCCGCCTCCAGCTCCTCGTGGGCGTACAGAAGCTGGCAAGCATGAGACACTTGTCGGAAGCCTACCAGCGCAAGATGGATCGCGCCGTGGGCGGCTCGCCGGCTCCGACTGGGCCTAGCCGCCTAGGCGCGGGTTCAGCGGCCTTGGCGTAGCTATCGCCCGATCTGTTTGGGGCCGCCGCTTCGCGGTACGCCACGCCCGCGGAGAACATCCGTGCCGCCAGCGGCGGCAGCGAGCTGGATAACCGAGCGAGGAGCGCCGCTGATGACGGATGAAGCGAGTAGCTCGACGCGCGGCCGCGCAAGAAGAAGCCGGGCTGCCGCCGGAGGCGCCCAGCGACGACAACACGGCGACTTGCCTCCCCGCCGAGATCAAGGCGCGACGTCTCGGACGCCAACTGGCGGCGTCCGCGGAAGAAAAAACAAGGATCCGGCTGTCTGCCATAGCCGGACTCACATCTCCATCGAGCGTGACGAAGACGGCCGCCCGAGAGCAGTGGAGCGGCGGGACGCCTATCTGCCTCCTCCTCCCCGCAGAGAAAGGCGAGTCTCCCCGCCACCCGTCGAGCATCCGACTCTCGCCGACCGCCTTGGCCGCCGAGAGGGAGTCGGAGAAAGCGACGCCCGCCACCGGATCGAGCAACTCCACCGATCCCTGGCGCTGGAAGAAGAAGACGAGTTGGGCCCGCCCTGTTTCGGACCTCGCATCCGAGACTAGCCCTTCCCCAGAGGATTCACACTCCCCCGAGACGTACCCAAATACACCGGCTCCGTGAAGCCGGAGGACTGGCTGGTGGACTACTCCAAGGCCGTCAGCATAGCGAACGGCAACAAGCGCATTGCCGTAAAGTATGTTCCCCTCATGCTCTGGCACGGCCCGGACATGGTTGAACAGCTTGAAGCCCCGCAGCATCAACAGCTGGGTCGACTTCACCGAGGCCTTCGTCCGCAACTTTACGAGCACATACAAGCGACCTCCCAAGCCTCGTCAGTTGTACTTGTGCGTGCAAGGCCACAATGAGTCTACTCGCGACTACCTCACGCGCTGGGCCGAGCTCCGGAACTCCTGCGAAGGAGTGCATAAGGTGCAAGCAATTGAGTACTTCACCGCCGGGTGCAGAGAAGGCACCCTCCTCAAGCACAAGCTCCTTTGCGACGAGCCGGAGACCCTCGACGAGCTGCTGATCATAGCAGACAAATGCATACAGCCGACTCCTCCATGAAGTCGAAATCGAAGTCAGTCGCGACTACTCGCAAGGTGGCTCCTCATGCTCGAGAACTCCGGCTGGCGGCCTTGATCAGCGGCGACAACAGAATGATCACAACGCATAGGCCCGCAGCCGGCTTCCAACAGCCCGGCGGTGGCTGATCGAAGACCAGCAGCGAAGGGCAGCCTCACATAGCGGCAGAAAGGCGGAAGTCCAACTGGTTGCCGGCCTTCTCTTACGAGCAGACTCTGGACGAACCCTGCAAGTTCCATAGCGGCGCGAAGCCGTCAAATCACACCACCCGGAAGTGCCACTGGCTCACCAGGATTGCCAAGGGAGACGGCCTTGCCCCTCCTCCGCCTGCTGGGCCGCCGCCTCCACCACCACCCCAGCAGTCGGCTGTCAGGCCAGTCGGCGCAGTACAAGACAAGTACCCAGAAGAGCATGGTGCCTATGTAGTGTTTACCAGTGTGGCTGACGATCGCCGCAGCAGGTGGCAGCAACAGCAAGAAGTGAATGCAGTAGCATCAGATACTCCAGAATTCATGCACTGGTCTGAAAAGCCCATTAGTTGGAGCCGGGCTGATCACCCAGATGTGATGCCGAATCCGGGCTCCTACACCCTGGTCTTGGGAGCCACCCTTGCCGCGGATAGGCGAGTCGCTCGCTTCTCGCGAGTGCTGATAGACGGAGGCAGCAGCATCAACATCCTATACAAGGATATGATGGAGAAGTTAGGAATCAAGCAACGACAGCGGCTTGACCGCAGTCGGACTGTGTTCCACGGAATTGTACCTGGCCTTTCCTGCTCACCGATTGGCAAGATTCTGATAGACGTCCTCTTTGGGGACAAGGATCACTTTCGCCTAGAGCCAGTCTGGTTCAAAGTGGTGGACCTCGAAAGCCCTACCATGCTCTGCTTGGCCGACCTGCTCTGGCCAAGTTCATGGTGGTCCCCCACTACGCCTACCTCAAGATGAAGATGCCGAGTACCAAGGGGATTTGATCAGCCGGCGACTCTGAAAGTAAATCCGCTTTGTGCAGCTGAAAGCAGCCGGCTGGCCGAGTCCCTGGTGATCGCAGCTGAGAAGCGACTCCTGGATCGGGTTGTGGCAATGGCCGGCAAGCAGCCACAGTTATCGCCTGACCCCAAGGAGTCAGAAGCTGAGGGCTCGTTCAAGCCGGTCAAAGAGACCAAGAAGATACCCTTGGACCCGGAGCACCCGGAGAGATACGCTGTCGTAGGTGCAAACCTCGACAGCAAATAGGAAGGCGAGCTCGTCGATTTCCTCCGTGAGAATAAGGACATCTTCGCATGGTCCCCCAAAGACGTGCGAGGTGTACCGACGGAATTCGCCGAGCACAAGTTACATGTCCGATCTGATGTGAAGCCCGTCAGGCAGCCCTTGTGCCGCCTGTCAGAAGAAAAAAGAAGAGTTGTTGGAGAAGAGATAGCCCGGCTCCTCGCAGCCGGTTTCATCATGGAAGTGTTCTTTCCAGAATGGTTAGCGAACCCGGTCTTGGTACTAAAGAAGAACAAGCAGTGGCGGATGTGTATTGACTACACAAGCCTCAACAAAGCCTGCCTAAAGGACGCGTTCGCTTTGCCAAGGATTGATCAGGTGATAGACTCCACAGCCGGATGCGAGCTGTTGAGCTTCTTAGATGCTATTCAGGATATCACCAGATCAAGCTGAACCCGGCCGACAGATTGCAGACCGCCTTCATCACGCCGTTTGGAGCCTTCTGCTACCTGACAATGACGTTCGGCTTGAGGAACGCCGGCGCCACCTTTCAGCGTTGCATGTAGAAGTGCCTCCTCAAGCAGCTTGGCAGAAACGCCCACGTTTACGTGGACGACGTGGTGGTGAAGACGGAGAAGCGAGGAACGCTGTTGGAAGACCACAAGCAGACCTTTGAAAATCTTCGCCGATTCCAGATCAAGCTCAACCCAGAGAAATGCGTCTTCGGAGTACCAGCCGGCCAGCTCCTTGGTTTCCTGGTCTCTGAACGCGGTATAGAGTGCAACCCCGTGAAGATCAAGGCGATCGAAAGGATGGAAGTACCCCGCCGACTGCTAGATGTGCGAAGTTCACGGTGCTTGGCGTCTATCGGCCCGATTCATCGATCGGTGGGCGAAAACTCTTCCTCTTTACCAGCTTATGAAGAAGACCACCTTCTTGAATGGAACTCAAAGGCGGACGAAGCTTTTCTCGATTGAAGAGAATGTTGACTTCTCCCCGATCTTTGGCGGCTCCGACTCCAAAGGAGCCCATGCTCTGTATATTGCCGCCACCGGCGGGGTAGTCAACCTGATCATTGTAGTTGAGCATAAGGAGGAAGGCAAGGCGCTACCTGTCCAGAGACCAGTGTATTACCTGAGCAAGGTACTGTCGACCTCCAAGGAGAACTACCCCCACTACCATAAGATGTGTTACGGCGTGCACTTTGCCGCCAAGAAGTTGAAGCCTTACTTTCAAGAGCATCCAATCACCGTGGTTTGCACGGCCCCACTAGCAGAGATCATCGGAAGCCGAGATGCTTCAGGCCGAGTGGCCAAATGGGCCATAGATTTGGCCCCCTACACCATCTATTACCAGCCCCGCACCACCATCAAGTCACAAGCACTGGCCGACTTCCTCGTCGACTAGACCGAGACCCAGTACCTACCGCCAGCGCCCGACTCCACCCATTGGAGGATGCACTTTGATGGCTCCAAGATGCGCACCGGCTTGGGAGCCGGCGTGGTCCTCACATCCCCCAAAGGAGACAAGCTCAAGTACGTGCTGCAGATCCATTTCGCCGCCTCCAACAATGTCGCCGAATATGAGGCGCTCATTCACGGGCTCCGGCTTGCCAAAGAGCTTGGCATTCGCCGGATCCTGTGCTATGGCGACTCCGACTTGGTGGTCCAACAGTCATCCGGTGACTGGGACGCCAAAGATGCAAATATGGCGAGCTTCCGTTTTCTGGTACAACAGCTGAGTGGATATTTTGAGGGATGCGAATTCCTCCACGTGCCAAGAAACAACAACGACCAAGCAGATGCCCTTGCAAGAATCGGCTCTACCCGCCAGGCAATACCATCCGGCGTCGCCCTTCAGCGCCTCCTCAAGCCATCTGTCAAGCCGTCACCAGAGTCAAACTCCATTTTTGTGCTGGCTCCCCCTGGAGAAGTCGGATCCGACTCCAAAGCCTCAGCAGACGGCACAAGAGTTCTTGCAGACGCCCCCAAGAATGCGGCAGTCGAAGCCGGCCCGAGGACTTCAGAACCCGGCCCGGGGACTGCGGCGACCATTGCGAAGACTCCAATACTCGGCCCGAGGACTGCTCCAGTCGGCCTGGGGACTTCTTCAACCCAGCAAGCTGTTGCGGACTCCAACCCGCCGCCTCCCAGCCCAGCCGCCCTCGTCCAAGTAGCAGTACTGGCAGTCAAAGAAATAGCAGCACCCTCATGGGCCCAGCCCATCCTGAAGTTCTTAGTAAGCGGAGAGCTACCAACTGATGAAACCTTGGCTCGGCAAGTGCAACGCCGAGCGGCAGCCTACACTATAGTCAATAGAGAGCTGGTCAGGCGCAGCGTCACCGGTGTCTACCAGCGTTGCGTCGAGTCAGAGCAAGGCCAAGCAATTCTCGAAGACATCCATCAGGGCGAGTGCGGCCATCATGCAGCCTCAAGAGCACTCGTCGCCAAAGCCTTCCGACATGGTTTCTTCTGGCCAACTGCCCTAGAAGAGGCCAAGGAATTAGTTCAAAAATGCAAGGGGTGCCAGGTGTTCCGCTCCAAGCCGCTTCAGCCGGCTTCAACGCTCAAGACTATTCCCATCGCCTGGCCCTTTGCTGTTTGGGGCCTGGACATGGTGGGACTATTCAAAACGGCACGAGGTGGCCTAACTCACTTACTTGTCGCGGTGCACAAGTTCACCAAGTGGATAGAAGCAAAACCCATCAAGAAGTTGAATTGTCCTACGGCAGTGACTTTCATCGCCGACATCACGACTCGGTACGGCGTACCACACAACATCATCACCGACAACGGCACAAATTTTGCCAAAGGCGCCACAGCCCGTTTACGGGCGGCGCAAGGCATCCGACCGACTTAGCGTCCGTTGCCCATCCATGATCAAGCGGCCAGGTGGAGCGGCGAACGGCCTCATCTTATGCGGCATCAAGCCTCGATTGGTCGAACCATTGAGCGCTTCGGCCGGCTGCTGGCTTGAGGAGTTGCCGGCCGTCCTCTGGAGTCTGCGTCACGACTCCAAACAAGTCAAGCGGCTTCACCCTTCTTCCTCATCTACGGTGCGAAGCCGTCATCCCAACGGATATAGAGTTCGACTCGCGAGTCACCATGTACACCAAAGAGGAAGCGAAGAAGCACGTCGGCGTCGTCTCTGCTAGAAGAGGGCGGTTGTTGGCACTCGGTCGGTCCAACATCTACCAGCAGAGCCTGTGCTGCTACCACAACAAGAAGGTCAAGCCAAGATCATTCCTAGAGGCGACCTTGTGCTCCGGCTGATCAGCGAATGTACCGCCCGGCTAAGCTGCCGGGCGCCTTTGGGAAGGCCCATTCATCATCGGCAAAGTGCTGGGCAGCGACTCCTACTACCTGATCGGCCTTTCGAAGCCCCGAGCACGCAAGAGGGACGACTCCAGCGAAGAGACGTAGCGGCCATGGAATGCGAATCTCCTCCGAAGATTTTACAGTTGATGCAGTATGTACCACGCTACCCTTTGTGTTTAAAGTACCAAGACTCCGGGCCCCTCGAGACGAGCTTGGGGACTGCCCTCTTTTGTTATCTGTATGATAAGAATTATGCCTTTGAGTATGTTACCCTTTGATTATGCTGTTTGGCACCGGGCTCGACTAGTCGGCCCGGGGACTAGCTGCCTTTGGGCTATGAAATGCTTCCTGCAGTCAGACAAGTAACATGCGGTGCCTAAGCCGTCTCCTGTCAGAAGTCGCAGCTCGCAGAGCGACTATTTGGTGGGCAGGAGTAAGGTAGAACGGGCGCCCACACGAAAAAGTGCTAAGGACCCAAAGCATAAACATAGTTTAAATCGGCTTCCAGCCCATTTCGTAAAACCGACTCCTAAGTAGCCGGCTTGCCGCTTTCTACCCAGCTTGCTTAACGACTCTAAAACATGGCCAAGTACTTGCCTTCTCAAAAGTAGCCAAGCACTTGACCTAGATGGCAGTCCGCGGAGCGGTTGCCCGATGGGCAAGGCGACATCTAAGGGAAGGCGGCAAAGGAAAAAGCCACAAGAGCAATAAGCAAGGAAAGATAAAATTAGAATAATATTTACACAAGCTTAGGCCCTTGGCGGATCTTGAGACAGAGGTTCAGAATACACCCCGCGGGTGGAATTGTGCAAATTAACAAGTTCTTTTAAAAGACTAGCAAACAGATAAAATAAAGGCAAGGCAGCAGCCTAAGAAGCAGCGAATGGGGTTGGAAGGCCAGAGACGGCGGCGGCGGCAGGCGCCGGGGCGGCCGGCTGGGCGGTCTCGGCTTGAACGTCTCCGGTGGCAGCCGGCCCAGATGGGCGCGGCTCGTTGCTGGAGGCGCGGTCGAGCTGACGCTGGTCGCCCGCTCCGTCTTCTGGCACCTCCATGCCGTCTCCGTACTCCGCCTCGTCTTCATCCTCGGCGTAGTCCGGGTTCATCCCGAACCACTCCGGTGGTGCCTCCCCACCGTCTTCAGCCCGCTCAGGGACGAAGACGCTGGTGTCCGTGTAGTCGGCGATCGCCGCCGCACGCTCGACGAGGGCATCCTCCGCGACCATTGCCGCTGGGCTTCGGCCGGAACAGCAGCCAGCCGGTCCAGATCGATCCTGGATACCACGCCTTGGCGAACTCTGTGGCTCGGCGAGCTCCAGCCCGAGCCGCGGAACCCTTCCAAGCCTCAAGACGGCCAGCCGCGACCTCCAGCCAGTCGGCGGTCCGGCTGGGAGTGCACAGAACCGACATGTCCGGCCATAGAGCAGCGATCGCCTGGGCACCGACACGCTGAAGACGGCGCAGCATCCGATGCGACGGCCGCAGACGAGCCTCAAGGCTCAGGAGCTGCTTTTCAAGGGTCCGAGGGGCGTTGGATGCGATCTCAGCGCCACGCGCCCTCCGCGCCTCGCGCTCAGCCTCGATGGCCTGATTGTCCGCCTGCGTGTGACCAGGGAAGAAGTCTGCCAAGAAGAAGAAGAAGCAAGTCAGAAAAACGGGAGTCGGCTTGACCCATAGTCGGCAACCCAAAAGAAAAAGCAAAAGCAAACTCACCATCGACGATATCTTCGATTTCGTGGAAGCCGGAGGTCAGCAGCACTTCCCTTTCGGTCCAGGCGGAGCGCTCGCTCTCAAATTTGGCCAGGAGAGCGGCCTCTTTCTTCGCCGCCTCAGCCTGCGCTGCCTTGAGCAGCTCCCTCTGCTCCGCCAGCTGCGTAGCCAGCAGGTCGCGCTCTACGGTGAGCTGGCCGCACTCCTCCTCTTTGGCGCGCAAAGCAGCCTCGGCCATACCCAGCTGCCCCCGAAGAGCGGCGTTGGACTCTGAAGAATAAAAAGAAAGAAGGGCCTTGAAGTAAATCGGCTAAGAAGGTCGCCGGGAAGATCCGGCCCGGCTGCTGTGATCGGCCAATCTCGGGGACTACATCCCGCGGGTGCGCCAGCGCGCCCCCGCGAAGGAGAAAACTCACCTCGGCTCCTCGCCAAGTCAGCAGCCCGCTTGCACAACTCCTCAACATTGCGGTTGAAGGCAGTAGCGCGGAGGTTGTGATACTCCTGCGACAAGAATTCCGCATGCAGGTAAAAACTTGGAGGTACGCAAATAGAGTTCCGAGCCGCCTGCTCAGCAGCCGGCCCGAAACTCGGGGACTACACCCAGTGGGTGCGCTGGCGCGCCCCCACAGAGAAGAGCAAGAAAAGTTCAAAAAAGAAACATACCCGCACGGCGGATCGCGATGCCAGGTGCGCCTTGGAGAGGTTCTGGATGGCGTCGCCCTCAGCCCGCAGCTTCGCCTGGACGTCCAGGAGCGCCGTGTTCAGCGGGCCCGTGCCGCCTCCTCGCACCCACCCAACGGGCGCGACGCTTGTCGCCTCGGCGTCAGGGATGGCCGAGCTGGCGGCGCCGGTCTCCAAGGGGCGCGGCACCGAAGTATCCTTCTCAAGACAACGTCGCGCTAGCGAGGCGACTTGAAGAAGTAGCTGTGCCCCGGCCTCGTCGTCGGTCGGCGGCACATGCGGGTCCGCCGGCTGCTTGCCTCGCGCGATCTAGGACTGCGGGGGAGGCGGCGGAGGTGGCGTGGCCACGCCCGGTAGGGAGACCTCGCCGCCTTCCCTCCCTACGACGGGGACCTCACCGCCGACTCCCTCCGACTGCCCCGTGAACTCCGGCGGCGGTGGCGCAGAACTCAACGGGGTGACGAGCAGCACCGGCTAGAGGTGCGCGGCCTCCTCGGCTCGCCTCTTGGCTGCAGCGGCGGCTTCAACCTCCTCCAGATTCTTCTGGGCGGAAGCCGCCGCCTTCTCAGTCTCCGCCTTCTCTAGACGGGAGGCCTCCTCCTCGTCGCACTTCTCCTGCGCATTCCGCTCCGTTGCCTCCCGGAGGGCGGCCGCAGGGTCAACCCGCCGACTATTGGCGGACGTCTCCACCGACCCCATGACGGAGGCGGCGGTGACCCTCTCCAAGGTGAGGGCAGCCACGATGAGAAAAAGACATGAGAAGACTCGGACAATTCAGACGGAAGAAAACAAGACAGAATAAAAAATACTTACGGAGACCAGCGGTGGCTTCTTCACTTCCTTGCAGGCGGTTAGCCTTCGCGACCGCCTCTTCGCGCTGAGTCGCGGCAGCCGTTCCCATGAATTTCTTGGCCCGGCCGCCTGGCAGACTCGGCCCGGCCCGGCGCTTCTTCGCGCCGCCTCGACCACCCAAGGCGGCGGAGGAGCTCGCGCCTGCATGGCCGGCTTTCTGCTGGTGGCGTGGGACGACTTCCTTCTCGTCGTCGTCATCAGGCCAATCGGCGAAAGTGGCCGAAGGCCTGAAGTCATTGGCCCCTCCTCCTCCCTCGGCGTCGGCCTCCATCGTCGTCACGCCCAAGTCGGGGTCGTTGGCGTCGCTCTCCGCCTGGTCGGGGACAAATTCACAAGCCGGCCCCGCGGCGCCGGCCGAAGGCGGCATGAGGGGATTCTGAATCGGAGAATACCAAGGAAAATTAGTGCCCAACTCGGCTGAAGAAGGAAACAGAGAAGCAAGAGACGACTTGCCAATGGCGGGGGGTTGGCGCGCGAGTATGGCTCCTTGCCAAACTGCCATTCCTCCGTGAGGCCGCAGTTCGCCAAGAAGTTCACCGTGTCCACCACCTCTGCGTGGGGCATGTCTTTGGAGCACAGCCGGCTGGGGTCCCAGCGGCCGCTCATCTGACAGATCAGATGAGGTCGGCCTTGAAGGGGGAGAACTCGGCGCGCCACGAAGGCGGCCAGCAAGTCTGCCCCAGTCAGGCCCTCCGACTGCGTCATCACGCGGAGCCGCGCGACGGCGGCGTTGCCTGCGGGAGTCAGCGTCCGGGCCCTATAGGACCAGCTGGAGGGTCGGCCCGCCAACTCGCCGCCCACGTAAGGCGGCAAGTTGACCCAGTCGCCCTCAGGGGAGACGTTCTTGACATAGAAGTATGTGCGCTGCCACATCTTCACCGACTTGATGAGGGAGATGGCAGGAAAAGGGTTCTCGGGCACCGGCCTCCTCTTGGCGATGAGCGTGCCGCCTGAGCCGACGCGAGCGACGTGGGTCCCGAGCTTGGCTTGGAAGAATTCCCCCCACAGCTCGATGGTGGGGAGAACGCCGAGAAAACCCTCGCATAAGGATGTGAAGGCGGCCAGCAGCACGACCGTGTTGGGGGTGAGGTGGTGCGGCTGGAGCCCGAAGAACTCCAAGAACGCGCGGAAGGAGCAGCTCGCCGGAAGCCCTAGCCCGCGCATGAGGTGCGAGCGGAAAATGACCCGCTCGCCCTCCTCCGGCGCCGGCGTGATTTCGCCCTCCGGCGCGGCGCGGGTCCGCACTAGGTGGCTGCCGAAGATGCGGCGCGTTTGTGAAAAACTTCGATGATGTCGTAAATGCGATGATGGAGCCGTCCCACACGCCGGAGCGCGCGGTGGGAGGCGCGGTGGCGGATGAGGAGCTCATCTCCGCGGCTCGGCGAGGTTCGGCGCAGCGGAGCGAGGAAGAAGACGAGGCAGGGACCAAGAGGGAGCAGGGAAGAGAGGGTGCGCGTGCGTCGCCGCCCCCTCCCTCCCCCCGCCTACTTATAGGCGCCTAGGCTGCAAAGCCGAGGGGGCGGGCGTGGGATTAACTGCGCCCACATCCCCACGCCCCCACTATTTAACCCACGACGTTACTTCGCGCAGTAACGGCGTGAAAACTCTTTCGCCCGCGACCGCGGCAGATCCGCTGCGCGCGAAGCGTGGTAGTGGCGGGCCCCGCTGACGAACTGTCTTGTCACGCAGCGTCGGCTGGTAGACTAGCCCTGCCGCGTGGCGTCGCGTGGCGGGCACCTGTGCAGCAGCTGCCGGGAAGCTTATCGAACGCCGCCCGGATCCCGCTGCGACCTTGAAACCTTTGAAGAGCAAGGCGGCCCCTGCAAGGCCGACTCCGGCTAGTCGGCTCAATATGGAGACGGCGGGCGAGTCCAGATTCTTCTACCAAAGGGATGAAGCTGCCGAGGCTCCTCGACATGTTGCCCTCGGCGCCTCACCAGCTTCAGGGGACTCGGCCGGAGTAATGGGCCACGGGTAGGCAGACCGAGCCTGGACCTTTCAAAACATCGGGCAGACTGCGCCCTCAAGACCCCAAGGCGAAGAGCCG
The DNA here is from genome assembly GCA_021605145.1 of Aegilops bicornis. Classification (NCBI taxonomy): domain Eukaryota; kingdom Viridiplantae; phylum Streptophyta; class Magnoliopsida; order Poales; family Poaceae; genus Aegilops; species Aegilops bicornis. The sequence continues at coordinate 351,509,019 of CM038672.1, forward strand.
CCTTGAGAGTCGGCGGACAGTCGCCAGCCGCCTCTAGGCTGAGTCGAGACTGCCTCGGGACAAGCCGACTCCAAGCCAGCGACCTCCAATGAAGGCGCTCTGAGAGTCGACCCGCGACTCTGTCCACTCCTGCATGAGCGACTCTGGCGGGATGGGATAAAGCCGCCTCGCAGCCTGTCCCCGCCCCGCTCATAAAGGGCAGGCATGGCCATAGGGCGCCGTACCGACAGAGATCTCCGTCCGGCGCAGCACTGTAGCCACACCGGCCCTAACGTCGGCCCCGTGGGCAGATTCATGTACCCACGATGGCCTGTCTGTACGACCCGAAGACGGCGGGACCCTCCTGTCGGCGGGAGTGCAGAAGACGGCGAGAAAGCCCCAAAGACGGACCCGTTGGAGTCGGCCTCCGAGAGTCGGCTGGCACCTCCCGCGGGCTCCGGGAGCCATTAACCAGACAAGACAAGGAATGGCAACAGTGATCGCCCGCCAGGCGGCGGCACTGTTGCCATGCCCCCGCCACCAAGCTCGCGTCATTAGAAGCGCGGCTACAGTAACCTGCAGCGGCAAAACGCCCTTAGCTGACGGGGCTGTCGGCCCCATGCTGGACCGTCGGCGGGGCCCACTAGTCAGTGGGCCCCAGGAGTCGGTGGAGAAGACGGCGACCTAAGAGACTGACGGCTGGGACCCGCGCCCAGCCAGATTACCATTGTACCCCCGCGGTGTAGGCCTATATAAACCCCCCGGGGCACCCATGCAAAGGGTTGGAACCTAGTAGTTTTATACACACACATAAAGGGAAGAGAAGAGCTAGCCGTGCCCTTCTCCTTCCTCACCCCGAACATCTCAAGGAGCATCTTGTACTCACTTTGCCATAGTGATCATGCGGAGACCCCGCAGAGCAGCAGTAGGGGTGTTATCTCCTCGGAGAGCCCTGAAGCTGGGTAAGATTCGCCGGCGTGCATGTCTTCGCCTCATCCCGTTTCCAGGCACCGGCGACGTTCTACTCGCCCCCTCCATGATAAGCCATCCTTTGGCATATGTCGCACCCAACCCCCGACAGCCGTGACATAAAACCACCTCCGTTGCCATACATCGGATACTTCTGGGAAAGAACCCTCTGGCCATGGGGCATCGGCGTTCCTGCTTATTACGGCACCTCCGCACTCTGCATGTTGCCCCTCTATCATCTTCGGCTTCACATTGAAGGTCTTGAGCCATAAGCCGAAATGTGGGGTGACATGGAGGAAGGCCTCGCACAGTATAATGAACGACGAGATACGGAGGATAGCGTCCGGAGCTAGATCATGAAAATGCAACCCATAATAGAAAATGAGCCCCCTCACAAAAGGATCGAGGTTGAGGCCCAAGCCGCGGAGGAAGTGAGGGACAAATACGACGCTCTCATTGGGCTCCAGTGTAGGGATGACCTGCCCTGGAGCAGGAAGCCTTTGCTGGATGTCGGCGGTCAACTATCCAACCGCCCTAAGCTTCACAATGTCCTCCTCTTGAATCGAGGAGGCCACCCACCGGCCTTGAGGGTTGGATCCGGACATATTGGAGGATCTAGGGTGTTGGAGCTTAGGCCTCGGGTGTTAGAACTCGATGCGAGAAGGCGCGAGGGAGGTGGAAAAAAAGGCTTAGGCCTCTGGCCCTTTAATAAATGGGGTGAATATCAAGAGTCCTTAGGGTGACCGCTTGAGGTTTACCCAATGGCGCACGGAGTCATGCCAGCAGTCGTCGTGGGTCTACGCACGCTTGCATTGATGGAAGATCTCGTAATAAGGGGAACATGATCTCTGCCTCGACAGGATGTGCCAATAAAACTGGCTCGCAACACGAGTCGAGGTAGGGTGAAAAACACCGGTTCGTGTTGGAGCGGGCCACACCGCGAAGACACGACGTACAAAGATTGCTGGCAGATCATATTTATGCTATAATGGTGTGTGAGAATCACCTCACGGATCCGGAGCTGATCTAAGTGTTCGATAATTACTTTGGAGTATTCGGAGAAGGATCCCGCCCTGCAATGTCGAAGACAAGACTGCGCGCCAGACTCATCGTCATTGAAGCCTGGTTCAGGGGCTACTGAGGCAGTCCTTGATTAGGGGATATCCTGATAGCCGGACTATATACATCGTCCGGACTATTGAAGTGTGAAGATACAAGACTCAAGACTTCGACCCGTGTCCGGATCAGACTCTCCTTGGCGTGGAAGGTAAGCTTGGCGATCCCGATATTGTATTTCCTTCCTTGTAACCGACTCCATGTAAACCCTAGCCCTCTCCGGTGCCTATATAAATCGGAGATGTTGGTCCTTAGAAGGCCGATCACAATTACAATCTTACCATCATAGGCTAGCTTCTAGGGTTTAGCCTCTACGATCTCATGGTAGATCTACTCTTGTACTACTCATATCTTCAATATTAATCAAGCAGGAAGGAGGGTTTTACCTCCATCGAGACGGCCCAAACCTGGGTAAACATTGTGTCCCTTGCTTCCTGTTACCATCAGCCGAAGACGCACAGATCGGGACCCCCTACACGAGATCCGCCGGTTTTGACACCGACACCCGTTGCAACAACTATAAAAAGAGGGACGAGCTTGAAATGAGTAAAGACCTGCAAAAGTTTGGTTTTATGCCTGGCTACACGGTCTGTACATTACATGGTGAGTCTTCCCAACGTGCCAGAGCCGAGGTTCGTCGTCGCACCGACGAGCATGGTACCGGGACCGCAGACATGGTGCAAGACTTTGTGATGCTCGGGACTCGGACGAGGAGATGGAGGAATCTGCAAAGGCCTTCACTGGAATGTTGGAGTCCTCAAAACGTCCTCTCCACGAGCACACTGAGCTTTGTCAGCTGGATGCCATCTCACAAATAATGGCTTTGAAGGCTCAATTCAACTTGGACAGAGAATGCTATGTCGCGATGATGACAGTATTCGGATGATTTCTACCCAAAGGCCATGTGCTACCTCCAAACCTGTACTAGTCAGACAAAATCCTCCGTGCTCTTAAGATGCCCTATGAGAAGATACATGCCTGTGAGAAAGGATGTGTCTTATTTAGGCTTCAGTATGAGGACTTGAACCATTGTCCCATTTCCAATTCTTCCAGGTATGTTGTGGTAGACAACAGTATGGGTGAGAAGACGCAAACCAAAATACCCGTTAATGTTCTTCGGTATATGCCAATCGTACCAAGACTTCAACGTCTTTTCATGGTCGAAGATACATCCAGACAGATGACATGGCACAAAACGGGTAAAAGAACCGAACTAGATGCAGATGGGAATGTGATGATGGTGCACACATCGGATGGTGTAGCGTGGAAGCGTTTCGATGCATTACATAAGGAAAAAAGGCAGATCCAAAGCACCCTCGAGTCGCCGTTAGCACACATGGGTTCAGTGTGTTTGGTCAGATGGCAACCCCATACAGCTGCTGGCCCGTGTTTGTCATTCCACTCAATCTCCCCCCCGGGCAGATTATGCAAAGAAAGAACATTTTCCTGACGTTGATAATTCCAGGCCCAACTATCCAGGGAAGAATATGAATGTGTACATGCAGCCGCTTAAGGACGAATTGCAAGAAGCTTGGGATAATGGGTTCAAGACATACGATGCCTTTAGCAAACAGAACTTCGTAATACGTGCCTGGTACATGTACTCGACGCATGACTTGTCGGTGTATGCGCTATTCGTTGGCTGGTGTGTGCATGGAAGGTTCCCGTGCCCCACATGCAAGGGAGATCTTGGGTTTCGTTGGCTGACGGCAGGGCACAAGTATAGTTGCTTCGACTTGCATAGACCGTTTCTACATCCTGGCCACAATTTCAGGAATGACAAGAAGAACTTCATCAAAGGTAGAGTTGTCAAACACTCTGGACCACCTGCGTTGACAGGCTAACAGACCCTGGATCAACTAAATGCTCTCGAGCCAGATCCAGAGCGTCTAGGGTATTTCAAGGGGTATAATAAGGAACACGCCTGGACTCACAATACATGCTTCTGGGATTTGTCTTACTTCAAAGACATCCTTTGCCCACACAACATGTACGTGATGCACACTGAAAAGAATATCGCCGAAGCCATTTTTGGTACATTGTTCGGCATAGAGGGGGAATTAAAGGATAATACTAAGGCTAGAGTCGATCAAGAGGAGCTATATGATAGACCGTTACAAAACATGAAATAACCGAAAGGAAAGGGGAACTGGATGAAGCGAAAGGCATGGTTCAATCTTGGAAGGCCAGCTATGAAGGAAATTATTTTGTGGGTGAAAATGCAGTTGATGTTCCCCGATGGGTATGCAGCAAATCTAAAGAGGGGACCGAATCTTCAAAAATTTAAAATATTTGGTCTAAAAAGTCATGATTGGCACATATGGATTGAGCGGATAATGCCGGTGATGTTGCATGGCTTCATCCCTGAGGATGAATGGCTAATCTTGGCAGAGCTGAGCTATTTCTTCCGTGTTCTTTGTCTTGAAAGAACTATCGCCTGGCCTCCTAGAAGAAATGGAACAGTTGGCACCGGAGTTGATCTGCAAGTTAGAGAAGATCTTTCCGCCAAGCTTCTTTAATCCAATACAACACTTGATTTTGCATCTCCCGACCGAGGCATGATTGGGGGGGCCGTGCAAAATCGTTGGTTCTACTCAACTGAGAGGACGCAGAAGATGCTTCGAGCAAAATGTAAAAATAAACGTAGAATAAAAGCATCGATGGCGGAGGCATTCATCACTGAGGAGGCGGCAAACTTCGTGACAACACACTATGAAGCCAAAAATCGTCATTTGCATAATCCGAAGCCTCGGTACAATGCTGACGAACCTCAAAAGGGTCAATCCAACGTCAGCCTATTCAAAGGGAATCTCGCACCAGCGGTGGTTGGAAACCCGATGAGTTGGATGTTGAAGAATGGCGGACCATTTTGTTGTATCTCTTCAACAACCTAACAGAAGTGCGGCTGTACATCGAATAAGATCTCGGTACATTGTTTCACAACTTCTAATTCCTTTGAACTTCTCGTATTCCTGGATATTTGATGCAGTCGATACGTCGCCATATTCTCGTATGGAGCGGTGATCCAAAAGGATTTCGTCGAAGAGTATGTGAGCTTCTGGCAAACAAGGAGACGAACATCCCAGTTTCATCTCTTGGTTCAAAAAAATGGTAATTTGCATTAGACCCTTTCTTTTCGTTGACTAATTTGCGAGTAATGCAACAATCCTTTCATATTAAACTTGTAGGCTAATTTAGAGATTATGGATGACGAATTGAGACAAGTAGCTAATGTTTTTGACTATAAGGTCCGTTCATTTGACAAATACGACATCAACGGGTATCGCTTTCGTACCTAGGGCAAAGAGCTATCTATGGCCGACCTAAAATCTACAAATTGTTGTGTCTCTCCTACCGGCGAAGGAGGTATCGAGTATTATGGAAGAGTTGAAGCAATTTATGAACTTGAATTCTATGGTGAAAACCCACCAAACGTCATAGTCTTCAGATGTTATTTGTTCCAGCTGAGGGAGATTAGAAGGACTCAAGAACATATAGGGCTAGTCGAAATCAAACAAAGCACCCATTTGGATGTTCCCGATGTCTATATTACGGCTCAATAGGCAACCCAAGTTTTCTATCTACCATGGGCCTGTCAAAGTGATCCAAATCTCAGTGGTTGTGACGTCGTTTATGAAGTGCCGCGACATGTTGGACCACCTCCCCCCAATGAAAAGGATTATGAACCTCACATTAACCAAGACACATATGACAAAGGAGAATTCTTCCAAGAAACACGTCCTTCCAAAAAAACGTTTCAAGAACCGCTCTACTCTACCCCAGAACATGGAAGTAGACAACGATAGTGAATCCGACTTCACCCCTGAGCCGGAACAAGAAGAGCCGGAAGAAGAAGAAGTTACTAGTGCAGATGACCTGTCAATGCTTGAACGATTAGGTAAAGGTGGCCATCCACATGATGATGCATTTATTAATGATGATGATGAGTACGTCATTACCGATAGTGATGATGATGATGCTTTTATTAATTATGATGACGAGCACGTCATTACCGATAATTATTATTAGGTATTTAAATTTTTATGTTGTACTTGATTTATATAGTTATTTGTATGATTGTATGATTTATATAGTTGGTATTTATAATTTTCTTACTTTGTATGATTGTTTATTATACATAGTGCCATGGTCTTGATTTCCGTCCCGGTCGGCCCTCGCCCGCTTTATGATTCGGATGTGGTAAATTCTCTTTCATAACTATTTGTTGCATTTGGCATTTATGAAAATTATGGCCATCAAGTTGACATGGAGATATTTTAATCTAGGAGGTATGTGAACCGGAATTTGAAACAGACCCTCTTGTCGAGAAGTTAAATTTAGTTGAAAAATAAAATGAGTATTTGAAAGAAAAAATTAAAAGAATTGAAGAAGAGAAGATGGCATTGGAGTTGTATGTTACCGATGCCATCGATGATCACAAGATGAATATGAATGCAATGCGCTTGAAGATGGATGCAATGCGCCTGAAGCTTAAGAAGATTAGAAAATATGCCATTGATAATGAGCCTTGGTATCATTATGCCGTTGGATCAATTGTTACCTTAGTTGCGATCTTCATCACATTTGTTGTGATGAGGGTAAGTTTTCACTAGTGTTTTGCTTTATAAATGGATACTTAGCTTATTTTCCTCCTAAATGGCATAATTACCTAAGTTAGGTAAAAAATAAGCTATACTTAGCTTATTCAGTGCATTTATGACATACTTAGCATAATTAGGTAAAAAATGCCATGATAATCTTTGTTAGCTCCAAAATGATATAGACTTAGCTTATTTTACTTGAAAATGACATAATAACCTTACTAAGCTCCAAAATGACCTATTTACCTACCTTAGCTCTAAAATGACCTACACTTAACATTTTTACATAGCTTAGCAATAAAATGAGATTTTTACCTACCTTAGTTAGAAGAAGAAGAAGATAAAGAAGAGGAGAGGAGAAAAATAAAGAGAAGAAAAAAATCTTCTTCTTCTTCTTCTTCTAACTAGTCTTCTGTAACGCCCCGGATTCGATGCGCCAGGTGTTTGCCAGTTACTCGCCGTCGTTGCCATGTCATGTGCTTGCGTGTTGCACTTTGCCATGTCATCATCTGCATTTCATATCATGTCATCATGTGCATCTCGTTTCGCATTCGTGTTCGTCTCATGCATCCGAGCATTTTCCCCGTTGTCCGTTTTCCAATCCGGCACTCCTATGTCTCCCGGCGCCACCTTTTGCCTCTTTTCGTGAGTGGGTGTTAAACATTCTCGGAATGGACCGAGGTTTGTCAAGCGGCCTTGGTATAGCACCGGTAGACCGCCTGTCAAGTTTCGTGCCATTTGGAGTCCGTTTGATACTCCACCGGGGAACCGTAAGGCCTCTTTTGTCTTGCAGCCCAACACCCCTCCAAAGTGGCCCAAAACCCATCTAACTCCCCTCCATGCCCTCGGTCGTTCGATCACGATCGCGTGGCCGAAAACCGCACCTCATTTGGACTCTCCTAGCTCGCTCTATCTATAAATATGCCCTCTCCCAATTCCGCGGTCAAACCCTAGCCCGCTCCTCTCCGCCCTTGGGACACGTCCGGATCGGACCGGACATGTCCGTTCCGTCCAGCCGCCGCCCTCAGCGAATCCCCCGCCGCCACGTCGCCTCGCCGCCCGACTCCACCGCGCCCGGCCCGGGACCATCCGAAACCCGCCCGGGCCCATCCACCGCCGCCATACCGCGCCTCGGCCCGCTCGCCATCGCCGCCGCCCGCCCGTGGCCCGGCTTTCCACCGCCGACCGGGGCAGCGTCGCGGCGCCAACGCCGCCGGTCCCCGCCCGCGCCTCCGCCGCCGCCCGGCCTCCGCCGTCTGCCGCTGCGCGGCCGGCCGCCGCCCGCCCACGGCCGCGCGCGCCGGCCTCCCTCGCCTCCTCCAACCGGATCCGGCGAGGAGCGCCTTGGATCCGGACTCCCCTCCACTCCGGCGAGCTCTCCCTCCTCTCCGGCCACATCTCCGGCGTCTACTCCGGCGAGCCCGGATCCAGATCTGAAAACGAAGGTTGACCCCGTTTTCTACTGTCCTCGAATATTTTTGCATTATCACGTCAGGTTCATCGCATCATAACTCTGTGCATACTACTCCGTTTCGTGCGTGTAATATGTCAAATTGTTCGCCTCTACGAGTACATCATTCCTTTCCATTGCAACCTGTTCATTTGAGTTCATCTTGATGCCTGAATCATCGTTGCAAGAGTGCTATGTGATGTTAACCTGCTGAAACTGTCATAACTTGATGATTTGTCATTTTTGTTGCATTTGATGTGTGCATCTTATGAGCATGAGCTCTACATGTTTTTTTTGCTATGTGATGCCATCTTCACAGTGGTGCCATCCATGGATTTTTTTGGGTCTTTTAGTGAGTGCATCGAGCTTATTAAGTAGGGTACTTGCTGTTGCTGTTTCGCTAGGCTGATTCTGTTATATTATGATGCTATGTAAACCTGCTGCTACAAGTCATTCTATGCATAATCTGGAGATGTCCTTTAAGAATGTTTTGTTATACATGTCATTATATATCCATCCATGCCCTTTGTTACAATTATAGGCTGCTGTAACTTGTTGTAATCTTGCTCTCAAATTGCTAAATAATGTTGCTGTCAGCCTGTTAACATTAAGTTCAATGTTTCCATGACTGTTGTTAGAGATACATGCACTCTATAAACTTGATCTTGCCCTGCTTAGCTTCATAAACATGTCTTCTTACTGCGAGTTGCCTTGTCATGCCATGTATTGCTCTGTGGTGAGTGGTTCAACCTCACCAACATGTCTACTTATTGTTGTTCCTGCCTTGTATGGATCTGTAATATAACTTGCTATGTTTACATGAGTGCCATCATATTTTCTGTGCATTTTTTGTTCATGGTCAGTAAGGGACTTTTAATCTATGCATTTAGTAGGTTGATGCTATGCCTTTGTTTGCCATGATATGTTCCTGTAGCATGTTGTTTGATAAGTCTAAACATTGCAACCTGATGTTATTTCTGCAAAGCCTGAAACTGTTATTATTTGCAATATTGCCATGCCATTTTGAGCATGTTCTAGTGATTTCTGAAGATAGCTCAGTGTTCATGTTTTGTCATGCTTTACCTGTACTTCACGTCCATGCCTTTTTTTATCATGTTAAGATGCTGTAGCTTGTTGTTTTGATGCTTGCAATATGCCTAGTTGCTGTTTTTGACAGATTGTTGTTATGACTTGTATAGTGTATGTGTTGCACCGTTGCTCCGTTTTGATTGTGCTCTATATGATACTTGCTTGATTTTGCATGTAGTTTCATATGATCATGTTGCATTCTTGTTTTGAGAGTGGTTGCTTGATGTTGGTATGTATTTTGTATCAATGTCATGCTTATCTTGTTTTGCTCATATCTTCTAGGCCGTAGCTCCGACTTTAATGAACTTTATATGTAACTTGACTACAATTTCGTGTAAATCATCGTGGTGCATCTTAACTTGCTGTTTAACAACTTGAACATAAGGTTTATTCAGATCTGGAACAATTTCGAAATTTGCATATGAGGACTTACCGGATTTGTTATATGTTGTTTCCGGCCTCATTTAAACTTGCTTTGATGTGTTGTTCTTATTTGCATCATCTCTTGCCATGAGTAGCTTCATGTAGCTTGTCATGCATCATGCTTGATTGTGCATCATGTCTTCTTCATGTGTAGTGTGTTTACCATTTTGTGTGTTTCTTCTCGATAATTCCCGTTTCGTTGCGATCGTGAGGATTCGTTCGTCTACGCTTGGTTCGTCTTCATGGCTTCATCTTCTTCATGGACTTGTCCTTCTTCCTTGCGGGATTTCAGGCAAGATGACCGTCACCTTGGATCTCATTACTATCATTGCTATGCTAGATGCTTCGTTCTTTCGCTATCCTGCGCTACCTATCACTTGCTGCTCAAGCCTCCCAAATTGCCATGAACCTCTAACCTTTTGTCACCCTTCCTAGCAAAACGTTGTTTGGCTATGTTACCACTTTTGCTCAGCCCCTCTTATAGCGTTGCTAGTTGCAGGTGAAGATGAAGATTGCTCCATGTTGGATTATGTTTATGTTGGGATATCACAATATCTCCTATATAATTAATGGATCTATATACTTGGTAAAGGGTGGAAGGCTCGGCCTTATGCCTGGTGTTTTGTTCCACTCTTGCCACCCTAGTTTCCGTCATATCCTTATTATGTTCCCGGATTTTACGTCCCTAACGGGGTTGGGTGATTTATGGGACCCCCTTGACAGTTCGCTTTGAATAAGACTCCTCCAGCAAGGCCCAGCCTTGGTTTTACCATTTGCCTCACCACCACCTATTTTTCCCTTGGGAGTAATTAACCCAAGGGTCATCTTTATTTAGCCCCCCCGGGCCAATGCTTGTCTAAGTGTTGGCCCGAACCGAATAGAACTGCGGGGCCCCCTCGGAAACTTCGAGGTCTGGTTTTACTCGTAGGATGTCTCATCCGGTGTTGCCACGAGAACGAGATATGTGCAGCTCCTATCGGGATTGTCGGCGCTTGTCGGGCGGCTTTGCTGGTCTTGTTTTATTCTTGTCGAAATGTCTTGTGGCGGAATTCGAGACTGATCGGGTCTTCCGGGAGAATGAATATCCTTCGTTGATCTCGAGAGATTATCATGGGCTAAGTTGGGACACCCCTGTAGGGTATAAACTTTCGAGAGCCGTGCCCGCGGTTATGTGGCAGATGGGAATTTGTTAATATCCGGTTGTAGTAAACTTGAAGTAAACTCTTCTAAAATACACCAACCGTGTGCGTAACCGTGAGTGTCTCTTTTCGGGGTTGATCGAGAGGAGAACACGGTTTCTGGGTTATGTCTGACGTAAGTAGGAGTTCAGGATCACTTCTTGATCATTACTAGTTCACGACCGTTCCGATTGCTCTCTTCTCGCTCTTATTTGCGTTAGTTAGCCACCATATATGCTTAGTCGCTGCTGCAACCTCACCACTTTACCCCTTCTTTCTCTTTAAGCATTGCTAGTCTTGATACCCATGGTAATGGGATTGCTGAGTCCTCATGGCTCACAGATTACTACACCACCAGTTGTAGGTACAGGTTTGCGATGATCATGGCCTTGAGGCGATGTTTGCTTGTTTTGGAGTTCTTCTTACGCTTCTTCTTGATCGAGGATAGGTTCCAGTCGGCGCTTTGGGCTAGCAGGGTGGATATTGTTTGAGTTTCTGTTTATGATTCATCCGTAGTCGAATGTTGATCTTGTATGTTGTATTGTTGTATTCATGTGACATTGTATGTCTTGGTTGTACCCCCAGCTATTATGTAATGTTGATGTAATGATATCCACCTTGCAAAAGCATTTCAATATGCGGGTCTATCCTTGGTGGGACCTTCGAGTTCCTTTTGGACAGGGTCGCATATTGGACGTGACAAGTTGGTATCAGAGACTCGACCGACCTTAGGAGCCCCCTTGATTGATTGTGTAGTTTGGCCGATGTTGAGTCTAGAATAAACTATTTTCGGAGTCTAGTTATATCGGAGAGTAGGATTTCTTTTTACTTCTCAGCCCCTTCGTCGCTCTGGTGAGGAATCTTGACGTAGGTGTTTTGAATTACTCCTCTTCCCCTTCAAATTTTTTTCTTTAGGATCACGCAGTTGGTTTTTCGGTCGTTGTTCCTCAGCTCTTTGCATCCGGTGCATTTCTCATCAAGTTGACTCGATCCTCTTCATCTTTGCGTTCAATCCTTAGTTGTTTTTTTCCACCGCCCACCCTTTTCCTTCTCGGAGCCGGAGTCCGTAATCGAGTATCCATCCTACTCGTGCGAAGTCTTTGCTTTCTTTCCTCAATGATTTCAATCGGTGTTTTCTCTTCAAGATATTCGTCAGTTCCCCTTCCAAGTTGTCTTTGTTTTCCCGCCCTCCCACCCTTTTCTTCCCGGAGCCTCTTCAGTCTTCCCTTAATTATTTCAACCGGTGAATTCTCATCTCGTTCGTCATTCTTCATCTCTTTTTCTTCTCCGGTGGATTCAATTCCAACTTTTGGTAGTGATTATATTCTTTTCCCTTGGATCAAGTGTTCTCCTTGCTCGTTTTCCTCTCGCTATTCAATCATTCCGGAGTTCCGAAGACATCTCAGGAGATTCGTCTATTTTTGAATTAATTCGAGGTTGTCACCTCAGTCAAATATTTCAGTTCTTCCGGTGCATCATCTATCTCTTCAACATCCCTTTTTCAACGGAGTTTTCTTTTAGTGGGCCCTAACCCACAGGTCTTTTCCCAGGATCTTACCTGACTCTTCTAATTTCCCAAAGCTATTCTCAAATCCTTTTTGAAGTTTGACGTAAGAATAAATTTCATCAGTCAGACGCCTTCCCAAGATCTCTTTCAAATTCTTTTCATTATTGGCTCAACCTCTTCGCTTTACATTTTACCGGAGTATCTGAACAATTTTGGTGGTGTTTATCGTCGTCCTTGAAGACTGAAGTAGAGTTTCTCTTAAATCTTGTCCGTTCCCCCGGAGATTCATGGTGCTAGCTCGATGTTATCCTATCTAATTGTTTCCAGTCATGCAAATTCTTTTCATCCATCCGGAGTATTTCAGGAGTTACTTTCCATCTCAATCATCCGGAGGCCATCTTTTCGGAAGATTTCTTCGTTCCAAGTTTTCAAAGTCGTTCTCCAATTATTCTATATCTGTGCCCCTTCGTTCGTCTCAATATTATTCCGGTGCTGCGTTCAAGCATTCGTTAATCAGTTCGCGATCTCTTCGATCTCTTTTCTCTAAATTCCCTCAAGTATCTTCGTGCTTTTCTAATTCTTTCCGGCGATCTTTTCTCTTCTCTTTGTTCATTTTCATTTTCACGGTGGTTCGTTGAAGATTTCTTTTCGGTTTTTCATCATATTCAATTCATTCGTTCTTTTAATCCTACCGGTGGCTCAGGAAGACCTCCCCAAATTTGGCGGTATATCTCCCTTAATCTTTTCCCAATGTGGACAAGTGATATGCAATCCATTGCTTCTCATCAATTTAATTGATGAAGGATAAGCATAACGTAATTCTTATTCTTCTTTCATCGAGTTGATTAATTCTTTTCTTGGAGATTGTTCATGATGAATAATCTCTTGGTTCTAAATGTTTTCATCGTTTCTTTTCCGGAGTTCAAATTTACTCGACCATCTCGTCGGAACCTCCGTCTAAATCAGCATAAGGCTTTAGTCTTATTCTTTTCATCCTTCATTCCTATCTCATCATCTTTTGTCACCGGAGTTCTTCATGGTGGTTCTTCATGATTTAATTCATTCTTCAAGAGTTCATCAAGTATCATTCCATCCTCTGAAGCTCGTGTTCTAGCCCTCCATGTTTCAGCCGGAGTGCTTGCTAAATCCTTGCAGTCTTATTCGTTTCTTATCTCGTTCTAACCGGAGTGGTTTCATAGTCTATCTGATTCAGTGAGCTTTCGATTCTCGTCATTCTCGTTGTTCGTCTCTTCTTCTCGAGTGCTTTTGATTTCTTTGCTTCTTCTCTTGAGTTCTTGTTTCACCTCATCCATTTTACCTTCCGTCTCGGTCCTAAGATCTCGGGACGAGATCTCTTGTTAGTGGAGGAGTGTTGTAACGCCCCGGATTTGATGCGCCAGGTGTTTGCCAGTTATTCCCCGTCGTTGCCATGTCATGTGCTTGCGTGTTGCACTTTGCCATGTCATCATCTGCATTTCATATCATGTCATCATGTGCATCTCATTTCGCATTCGTGTTCGTCTCATGCATCCGAGCATTTTCCCCATTGTCCGTTTTCCAATCCGGCACTCCTATGTCTCCCGGCGCCCCCTTTTGCCTCTTTTCGTCAGTGGGTGTTAAACATCTCGGAATGGACCGAGGTTTGTCAAGCGGCCTTGGTACAACACCGGTAGACCGCCTGTCAAGTTTCGTGCCATTTGGAGTCCGTTTGATACTCCACCGGGGAACCGTAAGGCCTCATTTGTCTTGCAGCCCAACACCCCTCCGAAGTGGCCCAAAACCCATCTAACTCCCCTCCATGCTCTCGGTCGTTCGATCACGATCGCGTGGCCGAAAACCGCACATCATTTGGACTCTCCTAGCTCGCTCTATCTATAAATATGCCCTCTCCCCCGAATTCCCGCAGTCCAAACCCTAGCCCCGCTCCCTCTCCGCCACCGGACACGTCCGGATCGGACCGGACATGTCCGTTCCGTCCAGCCGCCGCCCTCAGCGAATCCCCCGCCGCCATGTCGCCTCACCGCCGACTCCACCGCGCTGGCCCGCCGGGCCCATCCGGAGCCCGCCGCCGCAGCGCGCCTCGGCCCTCGCCATCGCCGCCGCCAGCGCCCATGACCCGGCTCCCCGCCGCCGGCAGACGCGTCGCGGCGCCCGAAACGCCAGCGGTCCTGCCCGACCGCCGCCTCGGTCCCCGCCCGTGCCTCCGCGGGCCGGCCTCGCCGCCTGCCGCCTCCGCATGGCCGCCAGCTGCCGCCGCCCGCCGCGCTGCCCGGCCTCCCCTCGCCTCCTCCAACCGGATCCGGCGAGGAGCGCCTCGGATCCGGCCTCCCCTCCACTCCGGCGAGCTCTCCCTCCTCTCCGTCCACATCTCCGGCGTCTACTCCGGCGAGCCCGGATCCAGATCTGAAAACGAAGGTTGACCCCGTTTTCTACTAAGTCCCCGAATATTTTTGCATTATCATGCCATGTTCATCGCATCATAACTCTACGCATACTGCACCATTTCGTGCGTGTAATATTTCAAATTGTTCGCCTCAACGAGTACTTCATTTCATTCCATTGCACCCTGTTCATTTGAGTTCATCTTGATGCATGAATCATCGTTGCAAGAGTGCTATTTGATGTTAACCTGCTGAAACTGTTATAACTTGATGATTTGTCATTTTTGTTGCATTTGATGTGTGCATCTTATGAGCATGAGCTCTACATGTGTTTTGTGATATATCATGCCATCTTCACAGTGGTGTCATCCATGGATTTTTGTGGGTCTTGTAGTGAGTGCATCGAGCTTGTTAGGTAGGGTACTTGTTGCTGTTTTGCTAGGCTGATTGTGTTATATATGCTATGTAAACCTTCTGCTACAAGTCATTCTATGCATAATCTGGATATGTCCCCTAAGGATCTTTTGTTATACATGTCTTGCTCTATTCATCCATGCCCTTTGTTGTAATTATAGTCTGCTGTAAATTATTGTAATCTTGCTCTCAAATTGCTAAATAATGTTGCTGTCAGCCTGTTAACATTAAGTTCAATGTTGCCATGATTGTTGTTAGTGATCCATGCACTCTATAAACTTGCTCTTGCCATGCTTTTAGCTTCATAAACATGTCTTCTTACTATGAGTTGCCTTTAGATGCCATGTATTGCTCTGTGGTGAGTGGTTAAAGCTCACCAACATGTCTACTTATTGTTGTTCCTGCCATGTATGAATCTGTAATATAACTTGCTATGTTTACATGAGTGCCATCATAGTTTCTGTGCCTTTTTGGCTCATGGTCAGTAAGGGACTCTTGATCTATGCATTCCGTAGGTTCATGCCATACCTTTGTTTGCCATGATATGTTCCTGTAGCATGTTGTTTGATAGCTCTAAACATTGCAACCTGATGTTATTTCTGCAAAGCCTGAAACTGTTATTATTTGCAATCTTGCCATGTCATTTTGAGCATGTTCTCGTGATTTCTGGAGATAGCTCACTGTTCATGTTTTGTCATGCTGTACCTATACTTCACGTCCATGCCTTTTTTTATCATGTTAATATGTTGTAGCTTGTTGTTTTGATGCTTGCAATATGCCTAGTTGCTGTTTTGGACAGATTGTTATGACTTGTATAGAGTGTATGTGTTGCACCGTTGCTCCGTTTTGATTGTGCTCTATATGATACTTGCTTGATTTTGCATGTAGTTTCATATGATCATGTTGCATTCTTGTTTTCAAAGTGGTTGCTTGATGTTGGTATGTATTTTGTATCAATGCAATGCTTATCTTGTTTTGCTCATATCTTCTAGGCCGTAGCTCCGAATTTAATGAACTTTATATGTAACTTGACTAGAATTTCGTGTAGATCATCGTGGTGCATATTAACTTGTTGTTTAACAACTTGAACATAAGGTTTAATCAGATCTGGGCCAATTTCGAAATTTGCATATGAGGACTTACCGGATTTGTTATATGTTGTTTCCGGCCTCATTTAAACTTGCTTTGATGTGTTGTTCTTATTTGCATCATCTCTTGCCATGAGTAGCTTCATGTAGCTTGTCATGCATCATGCTTGATTGTGCATCATGTCTTGTTCATGTGTGGTGTGTTTACCATGTTGTGTGTTTCTTCTTGATAGTTCCCGTTTCGTTGCGATCGTGAGGATTCGTTCGTCTACGCTTGGTTCGTCTTCGTGGCTTCATCTTCTTCATGGACTTGTCCTTCTCCCTTTCGGGATTTCAGGCAAGATGACCGTCACCTTGGATCTCATTACTATCATTGCTATGCTAGATGTTTCGTTCTTTCGCTATCCTGCGCTACCTATCACTTGCTGCTCAAGCCTCCCAAATTGCCATGAACCTCTAACCTTTTGTCACCCTTCCTAGCAAACCGTTGTTTGGCTATGTTACCGCTTTTTCTCAGCCCCTCTTATAGCGTTGCTAGTTGCAGGTGAAGATGAACATTGCTCCATGTTGGATTATGTTTATGTTGGGATATCACAATATCTCCTATATAATTAATGCATCTATATACTTGGTAAAGGGTGGAAGGCTCGGCCTTATGCCTGGTGTTTTGTTCCACTCTTGCCGCCCTAGTTTCCGTCATATCGGTATTATGTTCCCGGATTTTGCGTCCCTAACGCGGTTGGGTGATTTATGGGACCCCCTTGACAGTTCGCTTTGAATAAGACTCCTCCAACAAGGCCCAACCTTGGTTTTACCATTTGCCTCACCACCACCTATTTTTCCCTTGGGAGTAATTAAACCAAGGGACATCTTTATTAGCCCCGGGCCAATGCTTGTCTAAGTGTTGGCCCGAACCAGTAGACTGCGGGGCCCCTCAGAAACTCGAGGTCTGGTTTTTACTCGTAGGATGTCTCATCCGGTGTTGCCTGAGCGAGATATGTGCAGCTCCTATCGGGATTGTCGGTAGCATCGGGCGGCTTTGCTGGTCTTGTTTTATTCTTTGTCGAAATGTCTTGTAGCAGGATTAAAGGACTGATCGGGTCTTCACAGGAGAAGGAATATCCTTCGTTGATCGCGAGAGCTTATCATGGGCTAAGTTGGGACACCCTGCAAGGTATAAACTTTGAGAGCCGTGCATGCGGTTATGTGGCGAGATGGGAATTTGATAATATCCGGTTGTAGTAAACTTGAAGTAAACTCTTCTAAAATACACCAACCGGTAATGCGTGCTTAGTGAGTGTCTCTTTTGGGGGTTGATCGAGAGGAGAACACAGTTTACGGGTTATGTCGGCGTAAGTAGGAGTTCAGGATCACTTCTTGATCATTACTAGTTGACGACCGTTCCAATTGCTGTCTTCTCGCTCTTATTTGCGTTGGTTAGCCACCATATATGCTTAATCGCTGCTGCAACCTCACCATTTTACCCCTTCCTTTCCCTTTAAGCTTTGCTAGTCTTGATACCCATGGTAATGGGATTGCTGAGTCCTCGTGGCTCACAGATTACTACACCACCAGTTGCAGGTACAGGTTTGCGATGATCATGACGCGAGAGCGATGTTTGCTTGTTTTGGATTTCTTCTTCTGCTTCTTCTTCGATCAGGGGATAGGTTCCAGGTCGGCAGCCTAGGCTAGTAGGGTGAATATTGTTTGAGTTTCTATTTCTGATTCGTCCGTAGTCGGATGTTGATCTTGTATGTTGTATTGTTGTATTCATGTGACATTGTATGTCTTGGTTGTACCCCCAGCTATTATGTAATGTTGATGTAATGATATCCACCTTGCAAAAGCGTTTCAATATGCGGGTCTATCCTTGGTGGGACCTTCGAGTTCCTTTTAGATAGGGTCGCATATTGGGTGTGACATCTTCTTCTTCTTCTTCTTCTTCTTCTTCTTCTTCTTCTAACTATTCTTCTTCTTCTAACTTTCATCTTTCCCAATTTGCAGATTTGCTTTACATGAGGAAGCTTGGATTCATGGAGTGTACTATTCTTCTGGTGCTTCCTTGTTGTTTATGATAACTTGTTTGGATATGTATGTCTATATGGATATGTTGTTGGAAACTTGTTTCTAGTTATGTATATATGGATATGTTGGACTTTGTTGAACTATGTTGTTGGATTGGATGAAATATGTTGTTGGACATCTTTGTTGGATATGTTGGATATGTATGCATGTATATACGTGTTTGAAACCATGTCTAATTAATGGGATATAAATTAAAACAGGGGATATATAGCCTCTTTGTAAATGCGCTGTGAGCGACAAAGAAAATATGTCGTCCGCTAGCAGACGGCAAAGAGGACACGTGGCAGTCACCTATTCAAACTGGGAACATTGGCTGCCTATTTGGTTATTTTGCCGTCTGCTGGCAGACGGCAAAGTTACCAGATATGCCGTCTGCTGGCGGACGGCATATCTGGACATGTGGCAGCTTCCCAGTGCTGCCTAGCTGGGCTCTTTGTCGTCCGTCAGCGGACGGCAAAGATCTTTGACTCTTTGCCGTCCGTGGGCAGACGGCAAAGAGCGTCGTTAACCCCTAACGGCTCTCACGCCACCGAACTGTCGTCCGTTGTCTTTGCCGTCTGCTAGTCTCGTATGGCGGACGACGTAATCCTTTGCCGTTCGTTTCTAAGAAGCGAACGGCAAAGAAGGCCTTTGCTGGCACGCGTTCATCCGGACAGTTTGTCGTACGCTAGCGGACGGTAAAGAATTTTTCCGTCCGTGATCTATGCCTTTGTCGTCCGCCATGGTGGACGGCAAAGAAGCTGATTCCAGTAGTGAATGTAAATAAAATATTGAAGACCTTGTTGCAACAAATATAATAATTAAAATTTAGTTTCCATGATTGTAAACATTTATCTGTTAGAGTGTTGCTTCACACTAAAAAAAGCTTCGCATACTCATGTCAGAAATCCTGGCTTCGCCACTACTGGCAGGTCCTCGATGATCATGCTCACCACTCCAGCCAGGTGTCTAGCTTGTATTGCTTCCAATTTTGTTAAATTGCATCTTCTTAGCTTAAGGTTATACCTTTGAATATGACATGCCTTCCTGTTTTTGGTACATACTACTACATCTGTCTATTAACCATGTTCTTACATCAAACTAATGTTCTTGTGTATCCCTCATCAATCACTTATGATGAGACAGTCAGGCTCATGGACTACTGTAAGAAAAGATCCTCTTTTAAAGAATACAGTGTCATCCTCCCCACATGATTCTCAAGAAATAGCAATGCTAGATGAAGATAATAAACGTAGCTCTGTAGTTGATGACCGCATTTCCCCTACACCACCATCGCATGTGCTTGCTCTAACTTGGCAGCGTGATATGTGGTTGCACGTTGCATATAGTGTCTAGATTGTAATTCTTCCAATCTGGTTAAATTGCATGTGCTATTCTGCTTAGTTTATACATTATACCTGTTAATGTGACATGCCATCCTGTTTTTGGTACATAGTACATCTGCCTATTAAGCATGT
This sequence comes from Aegilops bicornis, assembly GCA_021605145.1. Lineage (NCBI taxonomy): Eukaryota > Viridiplantae > Streptophyta > Magnoliopsida > Poales > Poaceae > Aegilops > Aegilops bicornis. Next base: position 351,528,756 of record CM038672.1, read on the forward strand.
TCTTACATAAAACTACTGTTTTTTGAATCCCGCATCAATCAATTCTGATGAGACACCTTTATTTTATGCATAGATATATTGGTTGCATCTTTCATATGATTTATAGCATGCACTGCTTCTAATTTTTTGAAACACCATTTATGATGGGATGCTTTAAACTTGGCAGATTCATATTGGTTACATCTTTCATGTGGTGTCTAGCTTGCATTGCTTATAATTTGTAGAAATGGCTTCTACTTAGTTTACATAAATAGTTGTGAATATGCCATGTCGTCCTGTTTTTCGTAATATTCCATCCTCGTATCATGTGTTTGCCTTAGATCAAAGTAGTGATTGTCAGTATCATGCATGAATGAGTTCTAAAGAGTGAATTTAATTGCTTTTTCTTGTCGAATTTACTTGACAATGCAAAACCAATAAAGTGGAAGGAAATTAGCAAGGCAGTGGATAAAGGCCCTCCTTCCAAACAACTGAAATAGAGGGCCTCTATAGATTCTACTCCACCATCCCACCAAGAAGATTTGCAAGACAACACATGCATAGACACTCAACATAGCTATGTTCATGATAAACACGTCTCCCCTAGTCCACCATCACAGGTTGCCCCTCTTACTTGGCACTGTTATATGTGGTTGCATTTTATGTATGATGTCTACCTTCTATTGCTTATAATTTTTTTGAATTCCATCTGTTTACTTTACACATTATACTTGTGAATAAGACATGTGTTCCTGTTTCTAGGACATACAATATTTGTCTATCACACCATGTTATTACATCAAACTACTACTATTGTGTAACCTGCGACAATCACTTATCATAAGACACTTTTAACTTGGAAGTGTGATATAGGTTACATCTTGCATTCTTTTCCAGCTTGTACTACTTCTAATTTATTGAAATGGCACTTATGACGAGACAGTTTTAACTTGGTAGAGTGATATTTGTTGCATCTTTCATATGGTGTCTAGCTTTCATTGCTTCTAATTTGTTGAAATGCCTTCTTCTTAGTTTACACACAATAGCTGTGAATATGCAATGCTATCCTTTTTTCTTACACATTCAATCGTCCTATCATGCGGTGGCCTTACATTAAAGTAGTGCTCGTCAGCATCCTACATGAATGAGTTCTGAAAAGTGAATTTTTATTCATTTTTCTTGTGGGTTTGACTTGACAAGGAAATAAAATTAAGAAAGAGGAAGGAAAGAAGTAAGGCAGGGACTGATGGCGCTCTTCCGGCAAAACCAGCGTCCCAGGTGCTGTTTCTAGCTTGGGAGTGTGATATTGTCTTACATGTTGCATACAGTGTCTAGCTTGTATTGCTTGTAATTTGATTAAATTACTTATGCTTAGTTTACACAAATAGTTGTGAATATGCCATGCCATCCTGTTTTTTGTACATATTCATCCTCGTATCATGTGTTGGCCTTACATCAAGGCAGTGATTGTCAGTATCATGCATGAATGAATTCTGAAGAGTGAATTTTATTGTTTTTCTTGTCGGTTTTACTTGACAATGCAAAATCCAATAAGCGGAAGGAAATTAGCAATGCAGTGATAAAGGTGCTCCTTCCAAACAACTGAAATGGAGGGCCTCTACACATTCTACTCTGCCATCCCCGCAACAAGATTTGGAAGACAACACATGCATCGACACTCAATGTAGTTGTGTTGATGATGAGCACATCTCCCCTAGTCCACCATCATAGGTGCTCCCTCTAGCATGGCACTGTCATATGTGGTTGCATCTTATGTATGATGTCTATCTTGTATTGCTTCTAATTTTGTTGAATTCCATCTGCTTACTTTACACATTATACTTGTGAATAAGACACGTGTTCCTGTTTCTAGAACTTACAATGTCATCTACCACACCATGTTCTTACATCAAAGTGCTACTATTTTGTAACTTGCAGCGATCACTTTTCACAAGACACGTTTAACTTGGGAGTCTGATATAGTTTACATCTAGCATTATTTTCTAGCTTGGACTACTAATTTGTTGAAATGACAATAATAACAAGACAATTTTTACTTGGTTGAGTGATATTCATTGTGTCTTACATATGGTGTCTAGATTTCATTGCTTCTAATTTGTTGAAATGCCTTGTGCTTAGTTTACACATCATAGCTGTGAATATGCAATGGCACTAATGACGAGAGACCTTTAACTTGGTAGTGTGATGTTGTTTGCATCTTGCATACAATTTATTTCTTGTACTGCTCCACATTTGTTTAAATGCCAGTTATGACGGGACACTCTTAACTTGGCAGAGCAATATTTGTAGCATATTTCATATGGTGTCTACCTTCCATTGCATTGCTTCTAATTTATCGAAATTCCTTATGCTTAGTTTACATATCATAGTTCTGATTATCTCATGTCGTCCTGTTTTCGTACATATTACATCCGCCTATCATGCGGTTGTCTAACATCAAATTTCAGTTTGTCTGTATCACACATCAATTTGTTCTGAAGAACTAAAATTTTATTCCTTTATCTTGTCAGCTTGACTTGACATGGCACAGGGAAAGAGGAAGGAACACAAAATGGCAGAGGATGGTGTTAGTACTCAGGACGCACGAAAACGGAAGCGGAAGAATTATGCAAATTCTGCTGGTACTGATGGTGAAATAGAAGGTCAAAGTCCACCAGAAAATTGCACTAACATGGTATCCCGTGCTACACCAGCTGCAAAACAATCCAAACAGAAACTAATAGTTGCCACAAAACAAGCAGCGACAACCCTAGTTGTTGCAACACCTTCCACAGTGTTGGAGATATGCCCTAGAGGAAATCATGTATGATGATATTTCCTATGTGTTTATGAATAAAGGAAGTCCTTGGACATTATCAATGATGTGTATCAGCAAGTATGTGACATGTTTGTGGGACTATGCATTGTATGATGACTGTCCTAAAAGGTCCCTAGTCAAAAGGGCTGTGTGGATGCGCAACCGACTAGACTAGCATATGACACGATCGATGGCTTGTTCTCACTAGCCATGGAGCATTGGATGCTAACCGGATAATATGGACTTGGAAAGGTCTGGTCGGATTCGACGTAGTCGGATCCAAGTCGAGATAAGGTCCGAGTCGGACAGACCCAACTATGAGACGCAGCAATATGTCATCTGTGAGTCTCTAGTACAACATACGTTCTATGTCCTAAGACCTGAGCTGACGCATGTACTCGGGATGGTGACAGACTTGCTTTGGGCCGACCAAACGCTACTCGTGACTGGGTAGTTACAAAGGTAGGTTTCGGGTTTGTCCAGTCCCTTGTTGCGAGACATGGTCGAGCAAGATGGGATTTGCCCCTCTGGTCAGGAGAGATATACTCTGGGCCCCTCGTGTGATCCGACCTGGATAAGAATCGCCACGCGACAAGGATTATGAGATAATCCGGTTTGTGGTCGGTATCACTGGAACGAGAAAGAGGTCGGGCTAGCACAAGGATGACAGTCTCGCCTTGAGCCCGACAACATATATCGTGTGGCAAAGGGAGCGAAGTGTGACACGTTATGCGAGTTCGCCTAACCAGCTTCATAGTTCCGCTTGGTGGTCGGCACGCGTTGCTTGAGGCCGCTACCAACCGTGCAGGTCGGAGGTGATCCGAACTATGACCAAGCCGACTTGAACCTAAGGGGTCATGACGCTTAAGGGAAGGAACCTACGAGGTCGGTTCAGGACCTTTGGTCGGATGTGATCCGAACTGGACTAGGAACGTGATCGAGTAGACTTTGGGCTTTAGGGTCCGTGCGAGGCCAAAGTGTTGAGCCTACGACGGACGCCTATATAAAGTGGAGGTGCGGCACACTCATGCGGTTGATAGCTTCGGCTGCGACTAGGGTTTGCATGTGTTGCGAATAGCCACCTGCACTCGCCGCCGACTGTGTGATCGGACCTAGCAGTCCACCATAGGGTGTTCCTCCTACATGCGCGGATACCGTTAGAGGCGGTGCACTTGCGCCGCTCCGGCGAACTCGTACGTGGGATCGGGCGACCGGCTGTTGGAGGGAGATCGGACGAGGAGGCGACGATCCACGCGGACGCACTGCCCCAACTCTTCTTCCGCTGCATGGCACTGCGCGTCTAGTGGTAACGAAATGTGATCCATCTCCCGTAGCATGATCCTGGATGTTCTGCGCGTAGGAAAATTTTAATTTGAAGTCGACGCACCCTACCATAGAACCCAACAGTGGTATCATAGCCTCTGCTATAGGATTTGGATTCAGATCGTATGCATATTAGATATGCGGAGGCGGCAGATGAGATATTTTGTCCTTGAAGAGATCATCTATATGCACGGTTGATGTGATCAACTGCACATGGGGATCGTTGAGGCTATGTTTTCTGTCAATCAGGATCGATGAGGTCGTGACACGATCTACCCCTACCGGTCGGTCATCCGCCATCGGGGTTAACAGTGAAACATAAATCCGAATCGGATTCGCGATGATCGATAAGATCGGTCAGATCAGAGAATTCGGCGTGATCGGAGTTCAGATGTGATCTAGGACCGCCGTGTGTGTAGCGCCGTGTATTTCGTACCCAATACACGAACCAGTAGAATGCGATTCTATGCATAACTTTGTTTTGCAGGTTTGATGTGAATAGTATGGCTGATATGTATGTGATGCATGTGTGTAATTTATACGTGACCTGCGTGTCATGTTTGTCAGCGGGCAGGAGCCAAAGTGCTGTCATTATATTGTATAACGACCTGCGTGTCGACTTGTGACTCTATGTAAATTCATTACTAGTTGTAGTAGTTGGATAATAGAGATCAGGTTGGCGGCTTGGCGTCCCGGCGTGACAAACAAGATGGAGTTCCTAGACGGTCATCGGAGTCGGAGCCGACCAGGAAGAACGTCCATGAAGGAGCCATACTATTTCACAATATGTGTTATATTTGTGATTGTTATGCTTCTTTGTTTCTATGCATGTTAGAATGATAGAATGATCCTTATGAATATCAAGAGAATTGCCATCCCCGATGGTGGACCTTCGCACATCAAGTACGTCTAGTAGTGGGCTCATAAAATTGGGGTGCTGCTGGGTGTCCTTGAACTGAAGGGTTCGTGTCGGACACGGACATGCACTGCATCAGGTTAACTTGACAAGGCTATCAAAACGGTTTTGGGCCTTTTGGCAAAGAAGGTTGGAGGGCGGGGTATGAGATACCTTCCCGACCGACAGGAGTCGTATAGAGATACGATTAGCAAGGAGTTTCTTACCGTATAGGTATGTTGGCTAGCAGTGATGCTAAAGCTCACTAGTCGCATGCGCTAGTCGGTTCCTGAATCACTAAGAGTTTGCAGAGGGATGCTGACTTCAGTGGGAGTATTTCTGTTTAGGCTAGAATTACTCTACATAAACACATTGCTTAGTGATTGCATATTTTCTGTTGTAAATCAATGGCACTACCTGCTCAACCCAACTTTGCATTGAAATCAATTCTGGAAAAGGATAAACCGAATGGAACAAACTTTACCACCTGGTATAGAAATCCGAGAATTGTTCTCAAGCACGATAAAAAGGAACATGTTCTAGAGGATCCACTTCCAGAGGAACCTGCCGATAATGCTAGTGCCACAGCTCAGAATGCCTACCAGAAACTCGTTGATGAATCAACGGAGGTCAGCTATCTGATGTTGTCTTGTATGGAGCCCGATTTGCAACAGCATTTCGAAAATGTTGAGGCTTACGATATGATCGAGAGTCTCAAGAGCATGTTTGGAACCACGAGCTAGGACCGAAAGGTTCAACGTCTGGCGATCCTTGATGGATTGCAAGATGAAGGAAGGTGATCCACTGAGCCCACATGTGATCAAGATGATCGGATATGTGCAAGCTTTGGATCGTTTGGGCTTACCGCTCTTGGATGAGCTGGCTACTGATGATGTTCTGGGTTCTCTTCCGCCCAGCTATGGGACGTTCATCTCGAACTATCATATGCATGGCATGGATAAGAAGGTCACTGAATTGCATGGGATGCTCAAGGTGGCAGAGCAGGATATTAAGAAAGGCATGCATCAAGTGTTGATGGTGCAGAAATCGGCTAAGTTCAAGAAGAGTTGGTCCAAGAAAAAGGCTAAGGCAAAGGGCACGGATATGGTAACCTCTACCGCTGCGCCGAAGTCTGGACCGGACTTGAACACCGTTTGCTATCACTGCAAGGAGACCGGTCACGGGAGGAGGAACTGTAGAAAGTGGCTTGCAGAGCATGGCAAGAAGGCCGGAAATGCTTCTTTAGGCAAAGGTACACTTGTTGCATATGTTATAGACATTTACCTTGCTGACATACCTAGTAGCTCTTGGGTATTTGATACCGGATCGGTTGTTCGTGTTTGCAACTCGATGCAGGGCCTGGTAAGAACTAGGTGTGTGGCACAAGGGGAGATTGACATCAGGGTCGACAACAAAGCAAGAGTTGTTGCGTTGGAGGTCGGCACGATGCAGCTCCAGCTTCCTTCCGGATTCATAATGGAATTGAATAATTGTTATTACATTCCTGCACTTAGTCGGAACATTATTTCCGCCTCATGTTTGATGAGTGAAGGTTATTTATTCAATTTAAAGGACAATGGTTGTTCGATATTTTTCAATGGTATGTTCCACGGCTATGCACCCATTGTTGATGGGCTATTTATATTGAATCTAGAACAGGAACCGGTCTATAACATGAATGTCAAGAGGCATAAGCCTAATGAGATAAATCCGACATACTTCTGGCATTGCCGGCTTGGACACATTAGTCTGGAATGCATGAAGAAGCTCCATGATGATGGGTCCTAACTTCGTCCGACTTCGGGTCATTCGAGACATGTGAATCATGCTTGCTCGGCAAGATGACTAAGTCTCCTTTCGCAAAGAGTTGCGAGAGGGCGTCCGAGCTGTTGGAGCTTATACACAGTGAAGTGTGTGGTCCAATGAGCACCTCTTGCGGAGGTGGCTATCGATGCCGTGACTTTTACCGATGACTTGAGTAGATATGGATATATCTATTTGATGAGGCACAAGTCGGAGACTTTTGAAAAGTTCAAAGAGTTTCAGAACGAGGTTGAGAATCAGCTCAGCAAGACTATAAAGCTTCTGCGATCTGATCGTGGAGGTGAGTACATGAGCCAGGAGTTTGATGATCATCTGAAAAGCCGAGGTATTGTACCTGAGCACACACCTCCAGGTACGCCACAGAGAAACGGCGAGTCGGAACGGAGGAATCGTACCTTGTTGGACATGGTCCGGTCTATGATGAGCAAATCGGATTTACCCTTGTCATTTTGGGGATACGCTCTAGAAACTGCAGCTTTCACACTTAACAGGGTACCATCAAAATCCGTAGACAAGACACCGCATGAGATGTGGACTGGGAAGAGTCCCAGTTTGTCTTTTCTAAAGATTTGGGGTTGCGAAGCATTTGTCAAGCGACTTATGTTAGACAAGCTTACACCCAAGTCGGATAAATGCATATTCGTGGGATATCCGAGGAAAACCTTGGGATATAGCTTCTACAACCGGGATGAGAACAAAGTGTTTGTCGCTCGGAACGGTGTTTTCCTTGAGAAAGAGTTTCTCAGTCGGGAGGCCAGTGGGAGGACGGTTCGACTCGAAGAAATTCGAGGACCACTCGGGGACGGCTCGGCTGGTGATGAGATCATACCGGAGTTAGTCAAGGAACCTGTAGTGGAAGCGGTACCGGAACCATGAAGGTCGGAAAGATTGCGCAGAGTGCGTGATGTATTGTTGCTAGAAAGCGACGAGCCAGCCACGTATGTGGAAGCGATGGTGAGCCCAGATTCTGAGGCATGGCTGGAGGCCATGAGATCCGAGTTAAAGTCCATGGATGAGAATCAAGTGCAGGACTTGGTTGATCCGCCACTGGCGAATCGCCATTGGTTGCAAATGGGTCTTTAAGAAGAAAACCGATGTGGATGGAAATGTTCAGATCCACAAAGCTCGGCTTGTTGCTAAAGGTTATGGACAAGTTCAAGGAATTGACTATGACGAGACTTACTCGCCGGTAGCGATCTTTGAAGTCGGTGAGGATCATACTAGCTATAGCTGCATATTTCGATTACGAGATATGGCAGATGGATGTCAGAATGGGTTTCCTTCACGGAAATTTAACCGAGGACATGTATATGATACAGCCCGAGGGTTTTGTCGATCCGACTAGCACTAGTAAGGTATGCAAGCTCAAGAGATCAATTTATGGGTTGAAGCAAGCATCTCGGAGTTGGAACATTCGTTTCGATGAGGTCGTCACTAGTTTCGGTTTCATCAAAAGCGAAGAGGACTCTTGTTTATACAAGAAGTTAATTGGGAGCTCGATAGTGTTTTTGATCTTGTTTGTAGATAACATACTACTGATCGGGAACGATGTTTCGATGTTAAACTCGGTCAAGGGATCATTGAATGGCAAGTTTTCGATGAAGGACCTTGGTGAGGCAGTCTATATTTTAGGCATTAAGATCTATAGAGATAGATCGAGGAGGCTGCTTGGCCTAAGCCAGAGCACGTCCATAGATAAAGTGTTGAAGCGGTTCAACATGAGTGAGGCAAATAAAGGGTTCTTGCCACTCTCACATGGTATAAGGCTAAGCGAGACTCAGAGTCCTTCAACATATGATGAGCGAAGCAGGATGAGTAGGATTCAGTATGCCTCGGTAATCGGATCCATCATGTAGGCCATGATATGTACAAGGCCTGATGTTGCTTTTGCAATAAGCCTAACAAGTAGATACCAGGCCAACCCAGGTGAGAGTCACTGGGCAGCGGTAAAGACTATTTTGAAGTACCTGAAAAGGACTAAAGAGATGTTCCCAGTTTATGGAGGTGAGGAAGAGCTCGTCATAAGGGCTTACGCCAATGCTAGTTCCCAAACCGACAGAGATGATTGTCGATGACAGTCCGGATTAATGTACGTCCTGAATGGAGGAGCAGTGAACTGGATGAGTTCCAAGCAGGATACGGTGGCCGATTCTACCACAGAAGCCGAATACATTGCAGCTTGTGAAGCTGCAAAGGAAGGTGTTTGGATCCGGCATTTTCTGGATGATCTTGGTATTTTCCCAGCCTCGGTGAAACCGTTGGACCTTTATTGTGATAATTCTGGTGCCATCGCACAAGCCAAGGAGCCGAGGAATCACCACAAGGTCAGACTCATAGACCGGAAATATCACCTGATACGAAATTTCGTATAGAATGGTGATGTAGAGTTATGCAAGATTCACACGGATGCAAATATTGCAGATCCGTTGACTAAGCCGCTTCCACAACCCAAGCATGAGGGACACGTTAGAGCTATGGGCATTTGATGTCTATTTGATTGACTCTAGTGCAAGTGGGAGACTGTTGGAGATATGCCCTAGAGGCAATCATGTATGATGATATTTACTATGTGTTTATGAATAAAGATAGTCCTTGGACATTATCAATGATGTGTATCAGCATTGTATGATGACTATCCTAAAAGGTCCCTAGTCGAAAGGGCTGTGTGGACGCGCAACCGACTAGACTAGCATATGACACGGTCGATGGCTTGGTCTCACTAGCCATGGAGCATTGGATGCTAACCGGATAATATGGACTTGGAAAGGTCTGGTCGGATTCGACGTAGTCGGATCCAAGTCGAGATAAGGCCCGAGTCGGACAGACCCAACTATGAGACGCAGCGATATGTCATCTGTGAGTCTCTAGTACAACATATGTTCTATGTCCTAAGACCTGAGCTGACACATGTACTCGGGATGGTGACAGACTTGCTTTGGGCCGACCAAACGCTACTCCGTGACTGGGTAGTTACAAAGGTAGGTTTCGGGTTTGTCCAGTCCCATGCTGTGAGACATGGTCGAGCAAGATGGGATTTGCCCCTCCGATCAGGAGAGATATACTCTAGGCCCCTTGTGTGATCCGACCAGGATAAGCATGGCCATGCGACAAGGATTATGAGATAATCCGGTTTGTGGTCGATATCACTGGAACGAGAAAGAGGTCGGGCTAGCACAAGGATGACAGTCTCGCCTTGAGCCCGACCACATATATTGTGTGGCAAAGGGAACATAAGTGTGACACGTTGTACAGGTTCGCCTAATTAACCAGCTTCATAGTCTGCTTGGTGGTCGGCACGCCTTGCTAGAGGCCGCGACCAACTGTGCAGGTCGGAGGTGATCCGAACTGTGACCAAGCCGACTTGAACCTAAGGGGCCGCGCGCTTATGGGAAGGAACCTACGAGGTCGGTTTGTAGGACACTGGTCGTATGTGATCCGAACTAGACTAGGAACGTGACCGAGTAGACTTTGGGCTTTAGGGTCCGTGCGAGGCCCAAGTGTTGAGCCTGCGACGGATGCCTATATAAAGTGGAGGTGCGACACACTCATGCGGTTAATCGCTTAGGCGGCGACTAGGGTTTGCATGTGTTGCGAATAGCCACCTCCACTCGCCGTCGACTGTGTGATCGGACCTAGGAGTCCGTCGTACGGTGTTCCTCCTGCATGCGCGGATACCGTTAGAGGCGGTGCACTTGCGCCGCTCCGGCGAACTCGTACGTGGGATCGGGCGACCGGTTGTTGGAGGGAGATCGGACGAGGAGGAGACGATCCACGCGGACGCGCTGCCCCAACTCTTCTTCCGCTGCATGGCACTACATGTAGTGGTAACGAACTGTGATCCGTCTCCTGTAGTATGTTCCTGGATGTTCTGCGTGTAACAAAATTTTAATTTGCAGTCGACGCACCCTACCGTAGAACCCAACACACAGTACCAACAGCTGCACGAGTTACTCGTTTGTCAACTCAGCTAGCGGCAAGTTCCCAAGCTCCCTTGACACCTGACACTACTTCCGAGGGACTCTTGACACAAGACGAGTTGGGAAGATCAGATGAACCTTGTGAGCTTCAGCAGCAATATGGTAGTTGCTGGAGTCAAGTTACAGTTGCATGCTTCTTTATATGTAGTCTCACAGCTTGATGTACACTAACACTTCCTATGTTTGTTGCTGGACTAGCACCTAGGCGCAAGAGGAAATATAGATCGGGGATAATGCTCAGTAGGTTAACTAAATCAAGAGGAGGAAGAGTGGAGATTCGTTTTGAGGCAAGTTTAAAAAGTCCACGTGATGCTATAGAGTCAGCCAAGTTAGTGTCAAAGGCAGCGGTTGCCGTTAGGTGTCATGCACGTATCCTCCCAACATGGATTCAGTATAGGAATGACAAAGACGAAACCCATTTCAACACCTTCCTCGACAATTTATCTGTAAGTATGGTTATGTATGGAAATTAGTAACATCATCTTACTCTGTCACATACTTTCTAGGTTGCTGGTAATGAGACTCCCATAATTTTCAACACATGAGGTTCAAGTTGGATAGCCAAGATTATGCAACCAGACAAGCATGCACCCATGTTTTCAAGTCTGCTCTGTGACAGTATCAGTATAACTCAATATAACTTGAGGAATACTCACTTTGAAGGCAAGGCTAACAGTGAACTTGCCCAAACATCTCTAGTGGAAAATATATCGGATGAAGACTGGAGAGGCCTCGTTAAACACTGGTCTGATCCAAAGTATCAAGTACATTGTATATATGTGATCATATCACATGTTGAAGTCCTATTTACGCATGTGCCTCACAAATCTATTTTCTTGTAGGTGAAATGTTCAAAGAACAAGGCCAACTGTACGAAAGTGAAATTCCAACAGACGACCGGATCTCGTAGCTATATTGCACACTGCAAGGCTCTTGTAATTAGTTGTTGTTTCACTCTTTTTGCTGTGCCATATTATCAAATCTATATTGGCTTGTTCCAAATGCAGAGGAAAGCCTGGAAGGACCAAAATGTACCTGAACCAAATGTTGTGAAAATCTTCAAGGATTGTCACACCAAGAAGATGAAGGGCATGACTAGACCAGTCAAAGCCGTTGTTGTAAGTCCTTCATCCTCATGCCTTTTAACTACTACTTACTCTGACTTGTGCATTGAATTGCATGGTTTGCAGGTAATGTCAATTACTCTTTTCAATTTTATACACAATTGTATTAGCGTATCATTGCACCTTACAAGGTTTAAAATAGAGGAGTGATGTTCCTTTGATCTTGATCGGTAATCTAGTTCTGTGCTGGACTTGTCTACACAATGATACAATTTCCTATTTGTCTGGTCTCGGATGTTTTGCGATATGAATGATGTCATACTATGCTTACCGTATTATAAACTTTGTCTCTTTATCCTTAGCTGTCAATACAATGTGAAGAAATAGACAATACATTAGCCATGGTACATGGTCATATATTTGGAACCTGGTTTTATTATGTACTTTGCAGTAAAATACAACTAATATTTTACACGGGTTCACCAGAATAAGTTATGTATATAGACCAAACCTATTTTGTTTTGTTTTGATGCCTCCTTAATATCTTTTGTTCTGGTACTACAAATGTAAAAACTCAACTTTTCTGCAAGCTATGGAACAAATGGTGGAACCGCCACCTTCTGAAGGTGACGAGGCAACTATAACCACAATGTCATGTCTTGCTGCAATGGGTCAAGACTGTCCACTAACAAAGGCTAAAAGCACGTTCCTGCGTAATACTGGGTTGGTTGTTAAGGAAATCTCATCCAAAATGCCTCATGATCAAGATATGCAAGCTCAAAACAATTTTATATCTGCACTCGAGACACAAGTCAATTCCCTAACAGAGACACTTTGCGAAACAAGGACAATCATTGTTCGATGTCGTCAAGATATGCATGGTTTTGGAACCAGACTATCAGACATTTGCTATGTTGTCCAGGAGCCTAGGAGAAATGAAGGCGAAGGTTATGGTGTTCCATTGGACAGTACAACATGAAAAGGTAACAGCCAGGTCAAATGAACTGAGCTTCTGAACTTCTGGTGCTGCATTTATGCCAACCTTCCTTTTGTTTTATGGTTGTAATTTGTTTTGTTGTGATACAAAATTTGTTCTTAACGTGTAGCGATCGGCTGAAGAAAACAGCAAGCCATTTTTTGTATAGTGTAGGGTGTTCACTATATTTGCACTGGTGGCGAACTTTGATGCCAAGTGGATGTAATCTGTGCAATCGCCTTAATAGCCTAACATTAGTTTCTGGCTTATTTATTTCCCTGCTCTTCTTTTTTCCTTTGTTTGCTAGTGGCCACAACAACCATGGGCCACGTATGAACCATGGTAACCTTGAGCCTACTACGGGCTGTAGAATCCATGGGCCTCCTACGGGCCGTAGAATCCATGGGCCTCCAACGGGCCGTAGAATCAGTGGGCCTCATGCCGTCGGATAAATGGGCTGACATGGGTCGTAAATGGGCGTAATTGGTATCAGGCCAGCACTATAAGGGGCCATTAACAGGCCGGAAGACATCAAAGGCTTAATTCTATCACAGGCATAATGGGTCGTTGATGGGCCACAATACAGGATGGCCTCGAAACGGTGCAACGGGTTAACAGGCCAAAAACGGGTCGATTCTAACCATGGGCTAATTTGTCCCATTAGGGGAAAAGGTCAGTTACAGGCCGGAAGTAATCGAGGGCTGGAAAGGAGCCCAAGAATGCATGGGCCGTCAGTAGGCCGAAAGCTAACACTGGCTGGAAACGGCCCATATGAATCATGGGCCGTTAATGGGTATAAAGAAATTTACTGTTTATTATGGGCTGTCGGTGTCAAAACCGGCGGATCTCGGGTAGGGGGTCCCGAACTGTGCGTCTAGGTCGATGGTAATAGGAGACAAGGGACATGATGTTTTTACCCAGGTTCGGGCCCTCTCGATGAAGGTAATACCCTACTCCTACTTGATTAATATTGATGATATGGGTAGTACAAGAGTAGATCTACCACGAGATCAAGGAGGCTAAACCCTAGAAGCTAGCCTATGGTATGATTGTTGTTCGTCTCTGACTGAAACCCTCCGGTTTATATAGACATCGGATAGGTTAGGGTTACACAGAGTCGATTACAATGGTAGGAGATCTACATATCCGTATCGCCAAGCTTGCCTTCCACGCCAAGGAAAGTCCCATCCGGACACGGGACGAAGTCTTCAATCTTGTATCTTCATAGTCTTGGAGTCCGGCCGTGACGATAGTCCGGCTATCCGGACACCCCTAGTCCGGACTCCTCGGTAGCCTCGAACCAGGCTTCAATGACGATGAGTCCGGCGTTGATTGTCTTCGGCATTGCGGCGGGTTCCTCCTCGAATAATTCATAGAAGGTTATGAACACAAGGATAGTGTCCGCTCTGTAAAAAGTTCCACATAACACCGTAGAGAGAATAATTTTGCACAGATCTCATCGACGTATTCCGCGGCGTGACATCACACCACGCCCAGGCCTTTATATGAATCGTTTTTTTACCGTTCCACCTTAGCGCGTTTAGCGAGGCGGTTTCCTTGGCACGTCTTAACAAAGCATAGATCGTGCCCCCCTTATTCCGGGATTCTCATTAATACGGACGTGGGTAACCCATCCGCGCCATTGATTACGGCGCTTGGGAGATAAGCGAGTTTTACCAGGCTGGTGGGGGACGCATAGCTCTGTCCGTCCATATAAGGGGATAAGGATCCACCTTTTCACCTACGCCTTCTTCCTCCTTTGCTTCTCCATTTCCGCACACTCGAGCTCCAGCGCCCAAGTCCACACATCCCACCTCAACCTTCTCCAACCATGTCAGGAGCGGGAGGCAGGTGGATGGCCTCCTCCATCACGGAGGGGCACATCACAAGACTAGGGAGGCGGATACTTGTCCAGCGACATCGCAAGACAGGCTGCCCGATGCGGGCATCTCATTCCAACCCCGGGCCCCATGAGAGGGTGGTGTTTCTCCCCACTTCCTTCAGCGGACTAGGTTTTCCACTTCACCCATTTGTCCGAGGCTCATGTTCTACTACGGCCTGGACTTCCACGACCTGGCCCAATTTCATCCTCAACATCTCGGCGTTTATCGTGGGTGCGAGGCCTTCCTCTGCATCCAGCCCCACTTCGGCTTATGGCTGAAGATCTTCAACGTCCGGCGAAGGTAGTGGGCGGCCGTCAAGCGAGGCGGAGGCGCCATGGTTGGCAAGATGGCCAAAGTCCCATGGCTCGAGGGCGCCTTCGTGGAGACAATAAAGGGGTGGCAATCGGGTGGTTCTACATCATCGAGCCACGCGACCCGAATGGGTGGCGGCCCCAATTTAGATCTGGCTTCCCACACGGCTCTCGTCATGGAAAGAGACGGGCCTGACGTGGGGAATTGGAAGAGCTATCCAGACTCCAAACATGCGTCCAAACACGATGGACAAGAATCTCGTGCTTGTCGACGTAATCCGGTGATGCTCATCCGCCGGATTCTCCCCGCCAATAACGGGCCTTTAACTTGTGGGAGTTCGATCCGGCCTGACACGAACCTTGAGCGGCTCTTCGACACTACGCACGAAGATGCCCGGAAGGTCTTGTTCAAGGGCGCTGAAGCCTGACATCCGCTAACAAAGATCACGGATACAGCTCGCGGCGTCCAGCCGGCGAGGTAAGTTATTTTACCCTTTATGGGACTCTTTTTTCATAGATTGACTCTATGTGGGATCTAAAAACTCCCTATTCTTTGACAGGACTGGCTGAAGACGTCCGGACAGATTAGCTCCTTTGCCAGAAGACCCAGCGGACGCCCGATTGATGGGGCTGCTTGCTCCGGCACCCCATGTGGTGCCGGAGAAGAAGGCCAAGAAGGAGGCCACGGGAACTCGAAGGAGCTCCCGACGCCAGGTGTTGTCAGATTCTGAAGCAGAATCTTCTCCTGAAGACGAGGAGGAATAAGAAGAAGCTCCTCCCCCAGCGGGGGAAGAGAAGAAAAGGAAGGCCGCCCCGACTAGGGAGGCCGGAGGGTCCAAGAAGGGAAGAACCCTTCCTCCGGACTTCTCCACCAACGTCGATGACGACGAGGAGGATTGGCCTACAAGGGCCAAGCCCCTGGAGAGATCGTAAGTGTCCGGATACACATGGCTTTGTATTATTCCAGAGTGTTCTCTAATGTCGAACAACCGTGCAGCCCGCCCAAGGGCGAATTCGCCGATTCATCGAGCGGGTCCCTGGGCTCGTCGGAAATGGAGAGTATCTCGCTTCCGACCGCCTCCTCGCCTCACGCTGCGGACGACGCCGCGGCGGGGCCCCAAGAGGGGCTTGGTCAAGAGGAGGTAGTGTAGGAGGTGCCACAAGGCAACCTCCCGGACTCCAGGCGCGCGGGGGGCAAGACCCCCAGGGGCTCTAGGCCCGACCCTTGCCCGGTCTCCGTGCTGGAACCTTCAGTGGTTCCGGAGTCCGGCAAGTGGACCCTTCGGAAGAAGGGTAAGACGCCGGTGTCCTCCGTCCAAACGGAGGCACCAGATAGCTTACTGGAGGCGCTTAACGGCGCTTCCATCAAGGAGGAGCACCGCACTGTTATGAGTGCGGTGATCCCAACAGTTCAGAACGCCAAGAGCGGACTGACCGAAGCCTGTACCAGCCTTCTAACAGGCTTTGAGGTAAGTTTTAGAATATGTAAAAATATAACCGCATAGACAGTAGCCCCTAATGCTTAGTTCGTTGTTCGGAAAGAAAAGACAGACTAAGGATCTAAAAAGATATACGCAGGAGTCTAACATAAGTATGTCAATATGGGAATGCAGGCTGCGCTACTAACCTCTACCGCACTGACTGCAGGGGTCAATGCATTAAAGCAGAACCTCGAGCTGTCCAAGAACGAGCTCGGACAAGCCAAGAAGCAGCTCGAGGACAAGGAAGGTAAGTAATACCTTATGTAAGAAATACCTTATAGAAAAGGTTTTGGTTGCAAAAAATAACAGGAATAAATTGGGTACTACAGGGGCCACGAACGAGGTGGCGACCCTGAAGGAGGCGGTGTCCGTGGCCGAAAACAAAGCGGCATGAACGCACCGAGCGAGAGAAGGGGAGGCGCAGCTGGCTACAAATGCGGCAAGAGCTCCAAGCTCTCGTGGAAAAACACGAGGATTTGGAGCATGACTCGAGGACTCGAGAGTCCGAGCTCGCCTCGGCTCTTGAGACTGCCAAAGCTGCTAAGGCCGAGGCCCAAAAAGCCCTCCAAGAAATTGAGTCGTTAAAGAAGATAGCGGCGGGTAAAGCATTCTTTATGCAAAGCAAGCATGTGAAAGTGAATTACCTATTACTTACCCGGATTCGAGCTTTCGGGAGCATTCGCAGATTTGCCCCGTAGTGTGTCTGATGCTGCCGCATTCTACCGCGCCACGGAGGGGAGCTCGACGGAAAAGGTGTTCTGGTCTCAGTATGCTGAGGCCGAACATTCGGTGCCCCTGAGCGACCAGCTGAAGCAGTTGGTCGAGCTCCACAAGGTCGCCGAACAGGCCATGAAGGGCCTTATAGCGCGGCTGTGGCCATTGGAGGCCATGCCCGGGAGCTACTTTGGCTTGGTGCAGCGGCTGGTGTCCGTCGGACCCTTGCCCGTGCTAAAGTGCACTGGGGCAAGCTGGATGCGGAGAGGCTTGTGACGGACGGGCCACCGAAGGGCCATGAGCATCGCACGCCCGAAATGTACTATGAGGGCCTCCTGAAGGGTGCCCGCCGAATAGCGGATGAGTGCTCCAAGGATGTAATTTTTTAATAAACTCACATTTGTTATCCTGTACGCTGAAAACTTGTTCATATGCGCTAAGCAACGCTTATTAATTTAAAATATTACCTTCTGTGCGGACGTTTATCAAATTTCAGAGATGGCAAGTCGTTGGCTTCAGCCCCCATGCCACGAGTCTTTGGGCGTTCAGGATAAACTTGAGCACTCTTGTTCCCATTCTTGGGTCCATCTAGGGAGGTGCTCAACACAACGAACAAGGCAACCGGACTTATAATGCTTGAACACTCTCACTTAGCCATAGAATTCTATAATTTTAAATTTCGTGAAGCCCCTACTATTCGGAAGACCGAGTTCGGGCGCTATCCACGCCTTGGCCGGACAATTCGGTTCCTCGCTCTAAGCGGCATAAGTCTTTAGGGACCCAAAAACCTCTCGAACAGCGATCGGCTCTCGCCTCTATCATGGCCAGTCAGTTTTAGCTTTCTCCGAGGTGCTCGACCAGCTCAAGCTGGGGCACAATCGCGATGGTTCTCCGGTGCTACCTTAGCCGATATAACGGAACGTAAGGTACCAAAACACGGAGCCGGGCAAACCCAACTATTGACCCAAGACATGATTCGAGCCAATTCATATAATGCTATAAGTTCGGGTGCCGCACTTGTGAAAGTTTTCGGACTTATCACACCATAATTTTGGGATACTTAAGCCCCACGGTGTGTAGGCCGTACCAAAGTGTACGGTTGCAACATGTCGTGAAATGAACATATGTATATATAAAGGAAGTATAGCAATAATAAGCAAGAGCTATGTATTGTTTATTCAAAAAGGTACTGCAATGGAAGCAGAACGATACAAATAGTGAGATAAGCAAGGGATGGGACTATCTAACATGTCCCCCTCCAGGGGTAAGCTGCGGGATGGTATGTAAAACAGGTATAATGCTCGTAATAGAGACCACCTGAACACTTGACGTGGCTTTCTGCTTTCCTGGCTGTTGCATCGTGAGTTCGACGATTCTAGTGCCGGACAGAACTTCTGAAAGACGGAGTCCTGAAAATAAGAAAAAGGAAGAAAAAGGAAAAAAAGAAAAAGAGTGACACAATCGGTAGCCCCTGGTGCGGTCGAGCCGCATTCTTGGCTTGACGTGGTCTTGTCCCTCCCCATATGCCCATGGTATCTCCAGAGCGTAATTATGTACGCGTAATACTAGCTTCGCAATTTCGCGAGGGCGGGGGTTGGGGCCGGGTTGCTGCGCGTGCTTGAATCGTGCCAGGTGGTCTTGTTGTAGGTTACTCCAGGCGCGCTTGACCATGTCCGGACGCTTCATGGCCGGACTCGAGAGTTGCTGTGAGAGGCTGCTTTGTACCTCCGCCGCGAGGGCCGCCGTGTGCTCGTCCATTCGGATAGAGCGTTCGGTGTTTCCATTGACCGTGATTACTTCTCGAGGGCCTGGCATCTTGAGCTTGAGGTATGCGTAGTGCGACACCGCATTGAACTTTGCAAATGCGGTTCGTCCGAGCAGTGCATGATAGCCGCTGCGGAATGGGACGATGTCGAAGATTAACTCTTCGCTTCGGAAGTTATCCGGGGATCCGAAGACCACTTCGAGTGTAATTCAGCCCGTACAACTGGCCTCTACACCCGGTATGACGCCTTTAAAGGCCGTCTTTGTAGCTTTAATCCTTGATGGGTCTATGCCCATTTTGCGCACTGTATCCTGATAAAGCAGGTTCAGGCTGCTACCGCCGTCCATCAGGACTTTGGTGAGGTGAAATCCGTCGATAATTGGGTCAAGAACCAATGCGGAGAAACCGCCGTGACGGATGCTAGTGGGGTGGTCCCTTCGATCGAAGGTGATCGGGCAGGAAGACCATGGGCTGAACTTCGGGGCGACTGGCTCTATCGCATATACGTCCCTTAGTGCACGCTTCCGCTCCCTTTTGGGTATATGGGTTGCGTATATCATGTTCACAGTCCGCACTTGCGTGGGAAAACCCTTCTGTCCTCTATTGTTCGGCGGCCGGGGCTCTTCCTCGTCATCGCTATGCAGCCCCTTGTCATTGAGTTCGGCATTTAACTTGCCTGCTTGGTTGAACACCCAACAGTCCATGTTGGTGTGATTGGCTGGTTTTTCAGGGGTGCCATGTATCCGCACAAGCGATCGAGTATTCGGTCCAAGTTATGCGGGCCTGGGTATTTCTTTTGAATGGCTTCTTCCGCTGACCGGGTTTAGAGCCTCTGAATCCGATATTGACGGTCGTATCTTGATGTATATCGCCGCACGCGGCGCTTGTTCTTATTGTAGCGACACCTGCCATTGCTGTCCTTGGTATCCGGACTATCATGATGTTTGGCCAAGTTGTTGCTTCGAGCTAGCCAGCTGTCTTCTCCCGCACAAAAGCGAGTCATGAGGGTTGTGAGGGCTGCCATAGATTTCGGGTTTTCCTGTACTAGGTGCCGGGCAAGCCACTCGTCGCGGATGTTATGTTTGAAGGCTGCAAGGGCCTCTGCATCCGGACAGTCAACGATTTGATTTTTCTTTGTGAGGAACCGTGTCCAGAATTGTCTGGCCGATTCTTCTGGCTGCTGGATTATGTGGCTAAGGTCATCGGCGTCCGGTGGTCGCACATATGTCCCTGGAAGTTATCAAGGAATGCGGCTTCCAGGTCCTCCCAACAACCAATTGATTCTGCTGGCAAGCTATTCAGCCAATGCCGAGCTGGTCCTTTAAGCTTGAGTGGGAGGTATTTGATGGCATGTAGATCATCACTGCAGGCCATGTGGATATGGAGGAGATAATCCTCGATCCAGACCGCAGGATCTGTGGTACCATCGTATGATTCGATGTTTACGGGCTTGAAGCCCTCGGGGATTTGATGATCCGTTACTTCATCTGTGAAGCATAGTGGGTGTGCGGCGCCTCTCTATTGGGCTATATCACGTCGTAGCTCATATGAGCTTTGTCTACTGTGTTCGGCCCGGCCGGGTTTACAGCGCGACAGTAATCATCTCGCGTCGTTGGGCGCCCACGCGATTCGTAGATCGACCTTGTATGTTTTGCCTTATCCTCCAATATATCTCGCAAGTCCGGCGTGTTTTCCCGTGCCTTGATACTTTTTGAGCGGCGTCGGGGTGTGGCTTGAGCAGAGGGCCGAGAGGCTTCTGTCGCTGACCACGCAGGGTGTGATCTGCCATGTCATCGCTGGTGACTTGGGTGCTTCCTCCTCTAGTCGAGGCAACGGCCTGCGTTTGGGGTAGCTTTTGGAGGGGCGTTCGAGTTCATACTCTTCGGCTGCAAGGACTTCATTCCATCTGTCATCTTGCTGGTCTTGATCAGCTCTAAGTTGTTGATGCTTTTTCTTGAGGCTGCTTGCCGTGGCTATAAGCCTGCGTTTGAAACGCTCCTGTTCGGCGGGATCCTCAGGCACGACAAATTTGTCGTCGTCGAGGCTTGCCTCATCTTCGGAGGGAGGCGCGTAATTATCGTCCTCGACCTCTCTTTCTGCCAAGACCGTCGTGCGGACTTGCTTCTCCCTCCTCCTGCGCTGAGTCCTGCTTTGGAGGGGTTCTCTTCGACCTTGTCCGGGTGTTATTATCTCCGTGCGGAATCACCGTTTTTATTGTGGCGGGATTTAGAGCGGCGCCGCTGACGTCGGCGCTTCGGCTATTTCTTGGAGGGGTCATCCTCCATTGTTCCATCGCCGTTCCCATCTTTTGGGATGTCCACCATATATATGTTGTATGACGAGGTGGCCTTCCAGTGCCCTGTAGGCGCTGGGTCTTGGTAAATCTCGGCATCGTCGTCCATCTTGTCGATGTCTTGGTCGAAGTCTAGCATGTCGGTTAAATCATCGACAGTGGCTACAAAGTGGGTGGTGGGTGGGCGTTGAATTTGTTCGTTGTTCGCATCCCAACCTTCCTGTCCGTAGTCCGGCCAGGGCTCTCCGGATAAAGAGAGAGACTTTAGTGAATTCAGGATGTCGCTAAAGGGCGAAAGGCCGAAAGATGTCCGCGTGATGAACTCCATGACCGGCATGTCGATTGGCGGGCGCGGAGGGTTCGAGTCGGAGAGGAGTCCGGCACCCTGGAGTCGAGGTCTTCGCAAAGGACAGGGATGGAGTTTGGCTCGATCGTCGTAGAGATTGTAGCCCCCGAGGCGGTGTCCAACCACTCATCCTCGATCGGGGAATCCGGCTCCGGATTAAGGGTCGGAGCGGATACTGGTGCAGCCTCGTGGCAATCGCTCGTCGCAGAGCTAGATCATGCCCATCGAGACAGTGCGGCACGCTTGGCTGCGGCTCGAATCCGTCGAAGATCAACTCTCCGCGGATATCGGCCGTATAGTTCAAACTTCCAAATCTGACCTGATGGCCAGGGGCGTAGCTTTCGATCTGCTCCAGATGGCCAAGCGAATTGGCCCGTGGTGCAAAGCCGCCGAATCTGAAGATCTGTCCGGGAGAAAAGTCTCCCCCTGGACCGCGTCGTTGTTGATGATCGAAGGAGCCATCGGGCCTATCGGTGACGACACAGAGGAACTCTCAATGAAAGCACCAATGTCGGTGTCAAAACCGGCGGATCTCGGGTAGGGGGTCCCGAACTGTGCGTCTAGGCAGATGGTAACAGGAGACAAGGGACATGATGTTTTTACCCAGGTTCGGGCCCTCTCGATGGAGGTAATACCCTACTCCTGCTTGATTAATATTGATGATATGGGTAGTACAAGAGTAGATCTACCACGAGATCAAGGAGGCTAAACCCTAGAAGCTAGCCTATGGTATGATTGTTGTTCCTCCTATGGAATAAAACCCTCCGGTTTATATGACACCGGATAGGTTAGGGTTACACAGAGTCGGTTACAATGGAAGGAGATCTACATATTTGTATCGCCAAGCTTGCCTTCCACGCCAAGGAAAGTCCCATCCGGACACGGGACAAAGTCTTCAATCTTGTATCTTCGTAGTCTTGGAGTTCGGCCGTGACGATAGTCCGGCTATCCGGACACCCCCTAGTCCGGGACTCCCTCATGGGCCAAGTCATCGGGGCCCACTAAAGGGCCCAAAGATACGAAAGGCCTCGTATGGGCCGAAAGACGTTGTGGGCCATACATGGGCCGAAAATGAAACGGGTTGTTATTACAGTGGACGGCCCACATGACGTTGTTGGGCCGATTTTGGGAACGCCATAATGGATCATGAGTTACCAGGCCGTAAAATGGGCTATATGCGAACAGGCCGTTAACAGGCTTTTCATGGGCTGTCTCGCTAGCTTTTGACCAAGTCAAACAGGCCGGCCTCTGTAAGCTAAATGGGCCAGTGTTGGGCCGTCGCACGTATCGACATATCATAGGCGCCTATCTGACCCAATGACGAGCTGACACGTGTTTCCTCCGGCCAATGAGAATTTTACATGTGGAAAATCGCCATGGGCCGTTTCTATTAATGGGTTATCGGATCCAAAACCGGGCCCGATAGCTTAACGGCTACCCATTATGGTGGATGCCACGTGTCGGTTACCCTTGACGATAGCACTTCCATGACGCGTCATTTATCGTCATGGAAGTGAACACTTCCGTGATGATAATTTTGGTATTGTCATGGAACACTTTTACGAAAGCACATGTATGACTATCTTGATTCGTTCATAAATTCGTCATGGATGTACATGCATGAGAGAAAACGTGACCTACTATGACAAACACGTATCATCACGGAAGTGTATTTTTTTGTAGTTTTGGATGTAGCTAATATTCGAGTGTGTTTCATGAATGGATCAATGATTGAGCATGATGGGCTAGGGATAACTTTCTGTAGTGTTGATATTTCAAAAGATGTGGTTGCTTGTTGATATGCTTGAGTATTGATGTCCTCATGTCAAATTATAGACTATTGCTTTGAATCATCCAAGTCCAAATGTTCATGCTACAAAAGAAACAAGTATATGATGAATATGATAGGTAGCATTCCACAACAAATAATTCATTTTCAATTGCTACTTTACCATGATGAGTTTTATGAGAAAGAGTTGTTGTTATGGTGCTAGGTAAAGTGATTGACATTATCATTGATCAAACTTATGCACTATGCTAGCATTCACACTTCATAAAAATTATTTCTTTTATCATTTACCCACTCGAGGCCGAGTAGGAATTAAGCTTGGGGATGGTGATACATCTCCAACGTATCTATAATTTATGAAGTATTCATGTCATGTTTACAACAATTTTATAAGGTTTTGGTATGATTTGCATGGAACTAACCTGGACTGACGCTGTTTTCAGCAGAACTACCGTGGTATTGTGTTTTGTGTAGAAATGGAAGTTCTCCAAATGAGATAAAACTTTTTGACTATTGTTTTTGGAACAAAAGAGGCACTAGAAGCATCATGGGAGGGCCAGAAGATCCACGAGGTGGGCACAACCCACCAGGGCACACTTGGAGCTCAACCTGTGTGCAGGTGTATTGTGCTCACCTCACGGCCCATCTTCACGTGAAACCAACGCCAAAAAATCCTATAAATACAGAAACCGCCAGAAATAACCCTAAATCATATGTTCCGCCACTGCAAGCCTCTATAGCCATGAAAAACCAATCTAGACCCCATTCCGGCACCCTGCTAGACGGGGAAATCATCATCGATGGCCATCTTCATCATCGCGGTGGCCACCATGATGAGGAGGGAGTAGTCCACCCTTGGGGTTGAGGGATTGTACCAGTAGCTATGTGTTTAATATCTCTCTCTCTCTCTCATGTTCTTGAGATGTCACAATCTTGATGTACCGTAGGCTTTGTTAATATAGTTGCATCATATGGTGTTTTCCCTTTGAAATTCCGTTCTTATCGGATTGAATACTTTTATATATTTGAGAAAACTTTATGTTTGTCTTGCTATGAATACCCATGGTGACAATGGGGTATCATATTGATTCACTTCATATATGTTTTGGCACTCAACTCACAGATTTCCAAGGTGACATTGGGGTAATCTATGCATAAGGGTTGATGCATATTCTTGTCTTTGTTTCTCCAGTAGAAATCTTGGGGCACTCTTTGATGTTCTTTGTGTTGAATTGAGTATTATGAATCTGAAATTATTTGGTGTTATCTTGGTACAAACTCTTGAATTGATCGATCAGAAAGAATAGCTTCGAGGTGGTTTTGTACCCTACCAACAATTTCTTCTTATGTTCTCTGCTACATAAGAACTTTGGAGTGATTCTTCATCGCACGTTGAGGGAGGGTTATATGATCCAGTTACATTAGCATTGTTTAGCGATTGCACTAGCGAAAGTACGGACCATAGGCCTCATTTTCAAGCATAGAAATTGCGTTTGTGCTCCGTTTTATCAATTGCTACCTTGTTGTTTTTATTGTTCCTATTACAGAAATCAATATCTAATATCATTACTACACTTGTATCACCATCTCTTCGCGGAACTAGTGCACCTATACAAATTACCATTGTATTTGGTGTGTTGGGGAGACAAGAGACTTTTTGTTATTTGGTTGCAGGGTTGTTTGAGAGAGACCATCTTCATCCTACGCCTCCCACGGATTGATAAACCTTAGGTCATCCACTTGAGGGAAATTTGCTACTATCCTATAAAACTCTACGCTTGGAGGCCACGAGTCTACAAGAACAAGTTGTGTAGTAGACATCAACCTCCCTGTCCTGAGCATTTAATGTTCAAGAATCAAACAATATATCATATGCTCTCTTACACTATTTGCCTTCTGGCCAGGATGAATGCAGATAAGTCCATCTCAGATATTCTTCGAAACGCTATCTATGCCATATCTGAGCGATATATCTTCGATGTTGAGGACATGTTTTTGTGGATTCTGAAGGATCCTGCTCAATATCCCTTGTGCCTCAATGTGTTTTCTCCATGGATCCAGAAAGTGATTGACCACGCTATGCATACAGAGTATCTGGGGAAGTTAGTCATAAAAGCTTCATGCCTCCTATTCGCGATACCTTGCAAGTTATGGAAGATATTTCTTCAGGCAAATCGCCCGCGTCAAGCCCTCATGATTATTACAAGCATTTTGAAGTGCCACGTCTCCCTCAGCGTGAACGAAAGATTTTGCCTCAACCTCCATCACAGCTCGAAGTAAGTTGTGTACACAATAACGGCTGCGGAATCACATAGTTGAGGATCGACACGAAAAAGAACACCTCGCCGCCGAGCTAAATGCTCTCTACAATCGCACTAGGATTGTTCATCTGATTGCGGATGAAAACAAGAAGATACTTTGGAAAAAGCTTCACAAGTTCTTTACCATGAAACAACTCCTGAATGTCAATCTCCAAGAGCTCTGTGAATACATTGACAAAGGCTTCGGTTTTGAAGATTTCCAAGATAGGAGTACCCCTCCTCTTCATGTTCGTAAGCCAACTACTGATCTTCCGTATATCAAGCTTCGCAAACTGCTCGAAGAATCTGAAGCCACTTCACTGATCGAGAAACCTGCCAAGGGCAATGTGCTATCCCATGTTCCTCATGTGGCTACCCTCAATATGCCCTGGTCCTCTCAGTCTCAGGTTGTTATCCCTAAAGGAAAATCTGCTGTTGTTGATGACGAAGCTGATCTAGTCACTTTCGAAGACGAAATCACCTCGGACAGTTCTTCTCGAGATGCCACCGAGTGAACCAAGTTCTGCATTTTTTCACTCATGTTTTTCGTCACCTTTTTGACACTAGTTGACAAAAAGGGGGAGAATTACGTCTCGATAGATTTGCGTTCTTTGTTTCTTTGGTTTTTTGTGTCCTAGTTTGAAGTTCTGGTCTAAACTTATATGCTGTAAAGTTTAGAAACTTCTGTGCTATAATATTAATAACCCTGCCTGCTGCACTATTTCTCTCAAAGCATTTGTTTTGTAGGTGGAATTATTATCGAAAGTTACGAATGATTGCACTGCGATCTCGATGGATTATATATCATTAGTGTGAATCATTGACTCGAATGATTGAAATTTCCTCTTTATACTTCAGTATTTGCAGGAGAATTAATCTCATATACTTATCCTTGCATACTTTTAGGGGAGTCTATTTCATCATCAAGCAAAGTAACACTTATTCACTCATGTTGGAATTACCTTTTACTTATCTATCTTCACTTCAATGATTATTTGTTTTGTCAACAACCGTCCAAAAAGGGGGAGATTGTTGGTGCAATAATTTGCCTCCTTATGTTTTGGAGTTTGTTGACATAAACAGTATGGAACTTATGTGTTTGCTAAAGCACACAGAGTATTAGGTCCCTAGAATCAAGATGAGTTTGATTCAAACAACGAAGATAATCCCCTCCATGGTAGTGAAGGTTATCATTGAAGATTAGGATTACAAGAGTGGCCCGCTAAAATTGCTGACACGAAGAAATTGGTTCGGTGCCTGCCCGAAGCGAGTGACTGCAACCGAGAAGATTGACGATGAAGTCAAGATGTAGCATTTATTTCCTTGCTTCTTTCCTCTTCATTGAGTCACAGGACCACCGTACTATTAAGAGGGGTGTAGCGTTCGAAACCTTGATTCTTTGATGCTAAACCCAAATCATATTAAAGTTGCGAGAGAAATCTCTTTGTGTTCCAAGCGAATACTTGCCAGCAAGAGACTGTGATCTTCTTCACTGTGACAGATTTGTCTCAGACCGAGGAGTTAGCATTACTTGTTCCGCAAGGAATGTTACCATTGCTCTTAAAATCCGACCATTGTACACATGTCGGTTGGCCATTGGCTGGACCGCGTGTCAATTCCTTCAGAGACCAAGAGTAATTGTGGTTCTCGAATAAGAAGTCTTTAAAGGTTTGGAGATCACATTGGTTGATGAACCAATTGTCGAGGAGAATAGGGTGAAGAGGGTTTATCTTCTGTGTTAAATCACAACCCCTCCAACCAGACGTAGTCCTTGTGCAGAAGGACAAACCGGTCTACCAAAATGATTGTCGCCATTGAGCATCACTGGTTACCTCTACTTCCCTCTTTAGTTTTGAACTTTTTCTTTCTTGTGATATGTCTCGATGCATGCTTTCAGTTTCAATTCGTTAGTTTACATTCGCTCGTTGTAGTCTGTTTACATTCACTCCACTGCTGGGTTCTGAGAGTTTTGATATTTTTGAAGAAACATTAAAACTCCCATTCACCCCCCCCCCCCTCTAGTAGACATACTTCGTTCCTACATCTCCAAAGACCCCTTCGAGCAAGAACACTTCAAACGGCGCCTGGTCGCCACTGCCCGAAGCATGAAATGGAATCAGCAATAGCTGTAGGCCAACGGAGATGCACTGGATGACAAGTGGGTCGAAATACTCTTGGCTGAGCAAGATCTTGAAGAGCGGCGTTGTAGTGTACCTAAATCTTATCCATGTAGGCGTTTGATGTCGGAGTTCGATGAAGAACTTGAAGGAAATATGCCCTAGAGGCAATAATAAAGTTATTATTTTTTCCTTATATCATGATAAATGTTTATTATTCATGCTAGAATTGTATTAACCGGAAACATAATACATGTGTGAATACATAGACAAGCAGTGTCACTAGTATGCCTCTACTTGACTAGCTCGTTAATCGAAGATGGTTATGTTTCCTAACCATAGACATGAGTTGTCATTTGATTAACGGGATCACATCATTAGGAGAATGATGTGATTGACTTGACCCATTCCGTTAGCTTAGCACTTGATCGTTTAGTATGTTGCTATTGCTTTCTTCATGACTTATACAAAGTTCCTGCAACTATGAGATTATGCAACTCCCATTTACCGGAGGAACACTTTGTGTGCTACCAAACGTCACAATGTAACTGGGTGATTATAAAGGTATTCTACAGGTGTCTCCAAAAGTATATGTTGAGTTGGCATAATTCGAGATTAGGTTTTGTCACTCCGATTATGGAGAGGTATCTCTGGGCCTTCTCGGTAATACTCATCACCTAAGCCTTGCAAGCATTGTAACTAATGAGTTAGTTATGAAATGATGTATTACGGAGCGAGTAAAGAGACTTGCGATGTGAGATTAAACTAGGTATTGGATACCGACGATCGAATCTCGGGCAAGTAACATACCGATGACAAAGGGAACAACGTATGTTGTTACGCGGTTTGACCGATAAAGATCTTCGTAGAAAATGTAGGAAACAATATGAACATCCAGGCTCCACTATTGGTTATTGACCGAGAATAGTTCTAGGTCATGTCTACATAGTTCTCGAACCCGTAGGGTCCGCACGCTTAACGTTACGATGATGACAGCTTTTATGAGTTTTGATGTACGAAGTTTGTTCGAGTCCCGGTGTGATCACGGACATGACGAGGAGTCTCGAAATGGTCGAGACATAAAGATTGATATATTGGAAGCCTATGTTTGGACTTGGAATAGTTCCGGTGAAATCGGGATTTTACGGAACAGGGGTTACGGAACCCTCCCGGGGGTTAATGGGCCTTAGTGGGCCATGAGGGAGAAGAGGAGGGCCGGCCAGGGCAGGCTGCGCGCCCCCTCCCCCCTAGTCCGAATAGGACAAGGAAGGGGGGGGGCGGCGCCCCCCTTTCCTCTTCCCCTCCCCCAAGTCCTAATCCAACTAGGACAAAGGGGGGGAATCCTACTCCCGGTGGGAGTAGGACTCCTCCGGCGCGCCTCGTCCTAGGGCCGGCCGCACCCCCCTACTCCTTTATATACGGGGGCAGGGGGGCACCCTAGAACACACAAGTTGATCTACGGATCGTTCCTTAGCCGTCTGCGGTGCCCCCCTCCACCATATTCCACCTCGGTCATATCGTCGCGGAGTTTAGGCGAAGCCTGCCGGTAGAGCATCATCATCGCCACCACGCCTTGCGTCGTCTTGTGGAACTCATCCCGACACCCTGCTGGATCGGAGTCCGGGATCGTCATCGAGCTAAGCGTGTGCTGAACACGGAGGTGCCGTGACGTTCGGTACTTGGATCGGTCGGATCGTGAAGACGTCGACTACATCAACCGCGTTGTCATAATGCTTCCGCTTCCGGTCTCGAGGGTACGTGGACACACTCTCCCTCTTGTTGCTATGCATCACCATGATCTTGCGTGTGCGTAGGGAAAATTTTGAAATTACTACGTTCCCCAACAAAGTGGCATCCGAGCCTGGTTTTATGCGTTGATGTTATATGCACGAGTAGAACACAAGTGAGTTGTGGGCGATACAAGTCATACCGCTTACCACGCATGTCATACTTTGGTTCAGCGGTATTGTGAGATGAAGCGGCCCGGACCGACATTACGCCAGACGCTTACGCGAGACTGGTTTCACCGCTGCGAGCACTCGTTGCTTAAAGGTGACTGGCGGGTGTCTGTCTCTCTCACTTTAGCTGAATCGAGTGTGGCTACGCCCGGTCCTTGCGAAGGTTAAAACAACACTAACTTGACGAACTATCGTTGTGGTTTTGATGCGTAGGTAAGAACGGTTCTTGCTCAGCCCGTAGCAGCCACGTAAAACTTGCAACAACAAAGTAGAGGACGTCTAACTTGTTCTTGCAGGGCATGTTGTGATGTGATATGGTCAAGATGTGATGCTATATTTTATTGTATGAGATGATCATGTTTTGTAACCGAGTTATCGGCAACTCGCAGGAGCCATATGGTTGTCGGTTTATTATATGAAATGCAAACGCCATGTAATATCTTTACTTTATCACTAAGCAGTAGCGTTAGTCGTAGAAGCAATAGTTGGCGAGACGACAACGATGCTACGATGGAGATCAAGGTGTCGCGCCGGTGACGATGGTGATCATGATGGTGCTTCGGAGATGGAGATCACAAGCACAAGATGATGATGGCCATATCACATCACTTATATTGATTGCATGTGATGTTTATCCTTTATGCATCTTATCTTGCTTTGATTGACGGTAGCATTTTAAGATGATCTGTCACTAAAAATTATCTAGAAGTGTTCTCCCTGAGTATGCACCGTTGCCAAAGTTCGTAGTGCCAAGACACCACGTGATGATCGGGTGTGATAAGCTCTACGTCCATCTACAATGGGTGCAAGCCAGTTTTGCACACGCAGAATACTCAGGTTAAACTTGACGACCCTAGCATATGCAGATATGGCCTCGGAACACGGAGACCGAAAGGTCGAGCGTGAATCATATAGTAGATATGATCAACATAGTGATGTTCACCATTGAAAACTACTCCATCTCACGTGATGATCGGTTATGGTTTAGTTGATTTGGATCACGTGTTCACTTAGATGACTAGAGAGATGTCTGTCTAAGTGGGAGTTCTTAAGTAATATGATTAATTGAACTTAAAATTATCATGAACTTAGCACCTGATAATATTTTTCTTATCTATGTTTGTTGTAGATAGATGGCTCGTCTTTGTTGTTCCGTTGAATTTTAATGCGTTCCTTGAGAAAGCAAAGTTGAAAGATGATGGTAGCAATTACACGGACTGGGTCCGTAACATGAGGATTATCCTCATTGCTGCCTGAGAAGAATTACGCCTGGAAGCACCGCTGGGTGCCAGCCTCTTTGGAGGAGCAACGCCGAAGTTGTGAACGTCTGGCGAGAGCAAAGCTGATGACTACTCTATAGTTCAGGTGTGCCATGCTTTACGGCTTAGAACCGGGTCTTCAACGGCGTTTTGAGCGTCATGGAGCATATGAGATGTTCCAGGAGTTGAAGTTAATATTTCAAGCAAATGCGGATTGAGAGATATGAAGTCTCCAATAAGTTCTATAACTGCAAGATGGAGGAGAATAGTTCTGTCAGTGAGCATATACTCAAAATGTCTGGGTATATAATCACTTGATTCAACTGGGAGTTAATCTTCCGGATGATAGTGTCATTGACAGAATTCTCCAATCACTGCCGCCAAGCTACAAGAGCTTCATGATGAACTATAATATGCAAGGGATGAACAAGACACTTCCCGAGTTCTTCACAATTCTAAAAGCTGCGGAGGTAGAAATCAAGAAGGAGCATCAAGTGTTGATGGTCAACAAGACCACTAGTTTCAAGAAAAAGGGCAAAGGGAAGAAGAAGGGGAACTTTAAGAAGAACAGCAAGCAAGTAGCTGCTCAAGAAAAGAAACCCAAGTCTGGACCTAAGCCTGAAACTGAGTGCTTCTACTGCAAGCAAGTTGGACACTGGAAGCGGAACTGCCCCAAGTATTTGGCGGATAAGAAGGATGGCAAGGTGAACAAAGGTATATGTGATATACATGTTATTGATGTGTACCTTACTAGAGCTCGCAGTAGCACCTGGTATTTGATCTTGGTTCTGTTGCTAATATTTGCAACTCAAACAGGGGACTATGGAATAAGCGAGCACTGGCCAAGGACGAGGTGACGATGCGCGTAGGAAACGGTTCCAAAGTCAATGTGATCGCGGTCGGCACGCTACCTCTACATCTACCTTCGGGATTAGTTTTAGACCTAAATAATTGTTATTTGGTGCGGTGTTGAGCATGAACATTATATCTGGATCTTGTTTGATGCGAGACGGTTATTCATTTAAATCAGAGAATAATGGTTGTTCTATTTATATGAGTAATATCTTTTATGGTCATGCACCCTTGAAGAGTGGTCTATTCTTATTAAATCTCGATAGTAGTGATACACATATTCATAATGTCGAAGCCAAAAGATGCAGTGTTGATAATGATAGTGCAACTTATTTGTGGCACTGCCGTTTAGGTCATATCGGTGTAAAACGCATGAAGAAACTCCGTACAGATGGACTTTTGGAACCACTTGATTATGAATCACTTGGTATTTGCGAACCGTGCCTCATGGGCAAGATGACTAAAACACCGTTCTCCGGTTCTATGGAGAGAGCGACAGATTTGTTGGAAATCATACATACAGATGTATGTGGTCCGATGAACGTTGAAGCTTCGTGGCGGATATCGTTATTTTCTCACCTTCACAGATGATTTAAGCAGATACGGGTATATCTACTTAATGAAGCATAAATCTGAAACATTTGAAAAGTTCAAAGAATTTCATAGTGAAGTTGAAAATCATCGTAACAAGAAAATAAAGTTTCTACGATCTGATCGTGGAGGAGAATATTTGAGTTACGAGTTTGGTCTACATTTGAAACAATGCGGAATAGTTTCGCAAATCACGCCACCTGGAACACCATAGCGTAATGGTGTGTCCGAACGTCATAATCGTACTTTACTAGATATGGTGCGATCTATGATGTCTCTTACCGATTTACCGCTATCGTTTTGGGGTTATGCTTTAGAGACGGCCGCATTCACGTTAAATAGGGCACCATCAAAATCCGTTGAGGCGACACCTTATGAACTATGGTTTGGCAAGAAACCAAAGTTGTCGCTTACGAAAGTTTGGGGTTGTGATGCTTATGTGAAAAAGCTTCAACCTGATAAGCTTGAACCCAAATCGGAAAAATGTGTCTTCATAGGATACCCAAAGGAGACAATTGGGTATACCTTCTATCACAGATCCGAAGGCAAGACATTCGTTGACAAGAATGGATCCTTTCTAGAGAAGGAGTTTCTCTCGAAAGAAGTGAGTGGGAGGAAAGTAGAACTTGATGAGGTAACAGTACCAGCTCCCTTATTGGAAAGTAGTTCATCACGTAAATCGGTTCTGTGACACCTACACGATTAGTGAGGAAGTTAATGATGATGGTCATGAAACTTCAGATCAAGTTGTTCTTGAACTCAGAGATCAACCAGAATAAAATCCGCACTGCAGTGGTACGGTAATCCTATTACGGAAGTCATGCTACTAGATCATGGTGAACCTACGAACTATGAAGAAGCGATGGTGAGCCCAGATTCCATAAAATGGCTTGAAGCCATGAAATCTGAGATGGGATCCATGTATGAGAACAAAGTATGGACTTTGGTTGACTTGCCCGATGGTCGGCAAGCAATAGAGAATAAATGGATTTTCAAGAAGAAGACCGACGACGGTAATGTTCTGTTTCTGAAGCTCGACTTGCTGCAAAAGGTTTTCGACAAGTTCAAGGAGTTGACTATGATGAGACCTTCTCACCCGTAGCGATGCTTAAGTGCATGCGAATCATGTTAGCAATCGCCGCATTTTATGATTATGAAATATGGCAGATGGATGTCAAAACTGCATTTCTGAATGGATTTACGGAAGAAGAGTTGTATATGATGTAACGGAAGGTTTTGTCGATCCTAAGGGAGCTAACAAAGTGTGCAAGCTCCAACGATCAATCTATGGTCTGGTGCAAGCCTCTCGGAGTTGGAATAAACGCTTTGATAGTGTGATCAAAGCATATGGTTTTATACAGACTTTTGGAGAAGCTTGTATTTACAAGAAAGTGAGTGGGAGCTCTGTAGCATTTCTAATATTATATGTGGATGACATATTGTTGATTGGAAATGATATAGAATTTCTGGATAGCATAAAAGGATACTTGAATAAAAGTTTTTCAATGAAAGACCTCGGTGAAGCTGCTTACATATTGGGCATCAAGATCTATAGAGATAGATCAAGACGCTTGATTGGACTTTCACAATGCACATACCTTGATAAAGTCTTGAAAAAGTTCAATATGGATTAGGCAAAGAAAGGGTTCTTGCCTGTATTACAAGGTGTAAGATTGAGTCAGACTCAATGCCCGACCACTGCAGAAGATACAGAGAAAATGAAAGGAGTTCCCTATGCTTCAGCCATAGGCTCTATCATGTATGCAATGCTGTGTCCTGCACTGATGTGTGCCTTGCTATTAGCTTAGCAGGGAGGTACCAAAGTAATCCAGGAGTGGATCACTGGACAACGGTCAAGAATATCCTGAAATACCTGAAAAGGACTAAGGATATGTTTCTCGTTTATGGAGGTGACAAAGAGCTTGTCGTAAAGGGTTACGTCGATGCAAGCTTTGACACTGATCCGGACGATTCTAAATCGCAAACCGGATACGTATTTTTATTAAACGGTGGAGCTGTAAGTTGGTGCAGTTCTAAACAAAGCGTCGTGGCGGGATCTACATGTGAAGCGGAGTACATAGCTGCTTCGGAAGCAGCAAATGAAGGAGTCTGGATAGTGCATCGGGACCAATGAAGATCTTCTGTGACAATACTGGTGCAATTGCCTTGGCAAAGGAATCCAGATTTCACAAGAGCACCAAGCACATCAAGAGACGCTTCAATTCCATTGGGGACCAAGTCCAAGTGGGAGACATAGAGATTTGCAAGATACATACGGATCTGAATGTTGCAAACCCGTTGACTAAGCCTCTCTCACGAGCAAAACATGATCAGCACCAAGACTCCAAGGGTGTTAGAATCATTACTGTGTAATCTAGATTATTGACTCTAGTGCAAGTGGGAGACTGAAGGAAATATGCCCTAGAGGCAATAATAAAGTTATTATGTATTTCCTTATATCATGATAAATGTTTATTATTCATGCTAGAATTGTATTAACCGGAAACATAATACATGTGTGAATAGATAGACAAGCAGTGTCACTAGTATGCCTCTACTTGACTAGCTCATTAATCGAAGATGGTTATGTTTCCTAACCATAGACATGAGTTGTCATTTGATTAACGGGATCACATCATTAGGAGAATGATGTGATTGACTTGACCCATTCCGTTAGCTTAGCACTTGATCAGTTAGTATGTTGCTATTGCTTTCTTCATGACTTATACAAAGTTCCTGCAACTATGAGATTATGCAACTCCCGTTTACCGGAGGAACACTTTGTGTGCTACCAAACGTCACAACGTAACTGGGTGATTATAAAGGTACTCTATAGGTGTCTCCAAAAGTATATGTTGAGTTGGCATAATTCGAGATTAGGTTTTGTCACTCCGATTGTCGGAGAGGTATCTCTGGGCCTTCTCGGTAATACTCATCACCTAAGCCTTGCAAGCATTGTAACTAATGAGTTAGTTATGAAATGATGTATTACGGAACGAGTAAAGAGACTTGCCGGTAACGAGATTGAACTAGGTATTGGATACCGACGATCGAATCTCGGGCAAGTAACATACCGATGACAAAGGGAACAACGTATGTTGTTATGCGCTTTGACCGATAAAGATCTTCGTAGAAAATGTAGGAACCAATATGAACATCCAGGTTCCACTATTGGTTATTGACCGAGAATAGTTCTAGGTCATGTCTACATAGTTCTCGAACCCGTAGGGTCCGCACGCTTAACGTTATGATGACAGTTTTATGAGTTTTGATGTACCGAAGTTTGTTCGGAGTCCCGGATGTGATCACGGACATGACGAGGAGTCTCGAAATGGTCGAGACATAAAGATTGATATATTGGAAGCCTATGTTTGGACTTCGGAATAGTTCCGGGTGAAATCGGGATTTTACCGGAACACCGGGGGGTTACCGGAACCCTCCCGGGGGTTAATGGGCCTTAGTGGGCTATGAGGGAGAAGAGGAGGGCCGGCCGGGGCAGGTCAGCGCGCCCCTCCCCTAGTCCGAATAGGACAAGGAAGGGAGGGGGGGCGGCGCCCCCCTTGCCTCTTCCCCTCCCCCCAAGTCCTAATCCAACTAGGACAAAGGGGGGGAGTCCTACCTCCCGGTGGGAGTAGGACTCCTCTGGCGCGCCTCCTCCTAGGGCCGGCCGCACCCCCCCTTGCTCCGTTATGTACGGGGGCAGGGGGGCACCCTAGAACACACAAGTTGATCTACGGATTGTTCCTTAGCCGTGTGCGGTGCCCCCCTCCACCATATTCCACCTCGGTCATATCGTCGCGGAGTTTAGGCGAAGCCTCGCTACCGATAGAGCATCATCATATTCACCACGCCGTCGTGCTGACGGAACTCATCCCCGACACCCTGCTGGATCGGAGTCCGGGGATCGTCGTCGAGCCGAACGTGTGCTGAACATGGAGGTGCCGTACGTTCGGTACTTGGATCGGTCGGATCGTGAAGACGTACGACTACATCAACCGCGTTGTCATAACGCTTCCGCTTTCGGTCTACGAGGGTACGTGGACACACTCTCCCCTCTTGTTGCTATGCATCACCATGATCTTGCGTGTGCGTAGGAAAATTTTGAAATTAGTACGTTCCCCAACAGAACTGCCGAAGAGATGCCTTTAACGTGTGGGTGAGCGGATCTACCCGACCGACCCCCTAGAGGGCGTGATAGGCTAGTACGGGAAAGTTTCCACACCCAACCAGCTCCACCTTGTCACGGCAAGGACCCTGTTGATTACTTATATCCTCACAACGTTCGACTTTCGATAGAGGCAAAATGTCCGCCGCCTCAGTCCATTTATGGATAAAGAAGACGCGCACCCGCGGGACTCGACGGCAACGAGGCTTGGCTGGACAGGAATGACCAAGCTCGGGATCAAGCCTACGCACGGATTTCTCCTGATATCCAGCGCGAGACTGCTCATCCCCGCGGTCCCGCTCACCCAATATGTTTTGCAGACAGGGTAATGGAACATCAATTCCCGAATGGGTTCAAACCCATAAACATAGAATCATACAATGGCATGACTGATCAAGCTATATGGATCGAGGATTTCCTCGTACACATACATATGGCCAATGGAGATGACCTCCATGCTATCAAGTATTTGCCGCTGAAGTTAAAGGGCCAGGCAAGGCATGGGATGAATAGCCTGCCCCCTCATTCCATTGGGAGCTGGGAAGCACTCGAGGACACCTTTAGGGTGAATTTCGAAGGAACTTATGTCTGACCTCTGGATGCTGACGACCTCAGTCACGTCGTCTAGCAACCCGGCGAGTCAGCTCGGAAATTCTGGAACAGATTCCTCACCCAAAAGAACCAGATTATCGACTTCCCGGACGCCGAGGCCATTGTGGTATTCAAGCAGAACATCCGATATGAGTGGCTCGCCCGCTAACTCACACAAGATAAGCCAAGGACCATGGCGGCCCTCACCTCACTCATGACCTGCTTTTGCACGGGAGAAGACAGCTGGCTGGCCCGTAGTACTCGTAATGGTGAGGCCGGAACCTTAGAGACTCGTGACGCCAATGGAAAGCTTAAGCGCAACAAAAACAAGCACAGGCCTAAAAATGGTGGAACCGGCACCGAGGATGCTACGGTAAACGCAGGGTTCAACAAACCTAGATCTGGGTAGAAAAAGAAGTCCTTCAAAGGAAAGAGAGATGAACCCAGCCAGCTCAACAAGACTCTCGATAGGTCGTGCCAAATTCACGGTACCTCAGAAAAACCGGCAAACCATACTAACCAGAATTGTTGGGTTTTCAAGCAGGCCGGCAAGATGGCAATAGTAAAACCCAACCTCATAGTGAAGACGAGGATGACCCTCGATGGCCCAATAATGGAGGCCAAAAAAGTCTCCTCATGAGGTGAAGGATGTTAACATGATCTATGTCACCCACATCCCAGAGAAGGAAAGGAAACGTGCACTTTGGGACGTCTATGCGTCGGAGCCCATCACCTAGAATTTCAATCTATGTTCGGCTTACTGAAAGCACAAGTGCTCCCTGGGTGATTTTGGTAATTAATGTCAACATATCTCTTGGTGGACTAATGCTTCTACCTAGTATGTTTCAGATAAGTTGAACAATGGAGTGGCATGGACTAGAGGATGTGGTACCCCTTCAAGATGCTGAGGACAAAGGATTCACTCAAGCTCAAAGCTCAGGACTCTGCATTTTCTATTTTACTGATCAAAGATCACATTGAGTCCACAGTCAAAAAAAAAGGATCACATTGAGTCCATAGGAAAGCCAATACTATTAAGAGGGGATGAGGTGTTGCTTAATGGCTTGCTTGCTCAAAGTGCTTAATGATAGGCTCCAAAGCCCTCAACCACTTTCTCACATCCACATATGTCCCAAACCAAAAGTCCAACTCGGCCCCATCGAATCTTTCTATCCGGTGCCACCGAGTTCTCTTGACATAGCCACTGCCAGAAACCCTAATCTTTTCGGTCTCACCGATGAGATCTCGGTCTCACCGAGATGGGCTTGCAAACTCTTTGTTGCCTATTGCAATAATTTTGGTCCCACCGAGGTATGCAATCGGTCCCATCGAGTTTGCTTGGCCAACTCTCTGTTTTTGCCTATTACCCAAATCGGTCCCACCGACTTTGTGTAATCAGTCAAACCGAGTTGAGGCTTTACCCTAACACTAGCACATCAGTCCTACCGAGTTGATCATATCGGTCCCACCGAAATACCTAACGGTCACATTATGAACTAAATCGGTCTAACCGAGTTCTCTGAATCGGTCCCACCGAGTTTGGTGATTTGTGTGTAATGGTTAGATTTTGTGTGGAGGCTATATATAGCCCTCCACCCACTCTTCATTCATGGAGAGAGCTATCATAACATGCCTACACTTCCAACATATATTTTCTGAGAGAGAACCACCTACACTTGTGTTGAGGTCAAGATATTCCATTCCAACCACATAAATCTTGATCTCTAGCCTTCCCCAAGTTGCTTTCCACTCAAATCTTCTTTCCACCAAATCCAAATCTTGTGAGAGAGAGTTGAGTGTTGGGGAGACTATCATTTGAAGCACAAGAGCAAGGAGTTCATCATCAACACACCATTTGTTACCTCTTGGAGAGTGGTGTCTCCTAGATTGGCTAGGTGTCACTTGGGAGCCTCCGTCAAGATTGTGGAGTTGAACCAAGGAGTTTGTAAGGGCAAGGAGATCGCCTACTTCGTGAAGATCTACCCGAGTGAGGCAAGTCCTTCGTGGGCGACGGCCATGGTGGGATAGACAAGGTTGCTTCTTCGTGGACCCTTCGCGAGTGGAGCCCTCCATGGACTCGCGCAACCGTTGCCCTTTGTGGGTTGAAGTCTCCATCAACGTGGATGTACGATAGCACCACCTATCGGAACCACGGATAAAAATTCTCCGTGTCTCCAAATTGCGTTTGCACACTCCAATCCCATCCCTTTACATTCTTGCAAGTTGCATGCTTTACTTTCTGCTGCTCATATACTCTTGTCATGCTAGCTTGATATGTATTGTGCATGTTTAAACTTGTGCCAAAACTCCACTTCAACTGAGAGAAATTAAAAACTGCAACTTTTCTTAGTTAGAGTCTATTCACCCCCCCTATAGACACCTCTTCTCGATCCTTTCAATTGGTATCAGAGCTTTGGTCTCCATTGCTTTGGTTTAATTACCATTGGAGGAAGATGGATGAGTCTATGTTGGGGAGTCTTAGACGTAGAGTGCCTATTCTTGATGGAGAGTTCTTTCATGAATGGAAAAATGAGATGCTTGATATTTTTAATGAATATAATTTGAACAAGTGCATTACTGGCCCTTGGGCACCTCATGTTGATCCTTTGCATCCTACCCTTGATGAGTCTATTGACATGATCCAAAACCTTAGAACTCTTAATCTTATCACTAGAGGCTTGCCTAGAAACTTGATTGGATGTTTGCCTACTCTTGATTGTGCCTACACTATATGGATATTTCTTGAGGAAAGATTTCCAAACTATTCCTTGCAAAACTTAGATGAAATTATTCATAAGTCTATTGCCTTGAGTGAGATGTCTAGTGATCCTATTTTTGGTGATTGTCTATTTGAGCTTACCAATCT
The DNA here is from genome assembly GCA_021605145.1 of Aegilops bicornis. NCBI lineage: Eukaryota > Viridiplantae > Streptophyta > Magnoliopsida > Poales > Poaceae > Aegilops > Aegilops bicornis. The sequence goes on from CM038672.1 coordinate 351,568,893, forward strand.
CATGCGTGCCAAAGGAGATGTTGGAATCATTAACTATATCATATCCGAAGCTATTAGAATTCATAAAGGTGACCATTGTGATGATCATTTATCTAATGAATTACCCTCTCTAGGAATTGATCAAATACAAGACGATGTTGAACATGGATACTATGATGAGGATGATGATAGTGACAGTGATCTTGACGATGCAATGAGACACTTTGGTCTTATGGCTAATCTTCGCGGCTACATGGTTGGAGGAAAGGAATGGGTCCTTGGTAGTGGATGTACTGATCATATGACCGGAGACAAAGATATGTTTCATGAGCTTGCTGAAAACGACGACCCTCGAAAGTATGTCACTTTTGGTGATAACTCAAAGGGTAAGCTGGTTGGCCTCGATAAGGTGGCCATCTAACATGATAGCTCCATACAAAATGTCATGCTCGTTGAATCTCTTGGGTACAATTTACTTTCAGTATCTAGACTTGCTGATTTCGGTTTCAATGTCCTATTTACTGAAGTAGATTGCCAAGTGTTTCGACAAGACAATCATAAAATGGTCTTTACCGATATACGTAGAGGTGATCTTTACATTGTTGATTTCACTAAAAAGGCTCAACCTAGAACTTGCTTAATTGCTAAATCTTCTAAAGGCTGGTTGTGGCATAGAAGGTTAGGTCATGTGGGCATGCAAAATCTTGATAACCTTATTAAAGGTGATCACATCCTAAGAGTACAAGATGTTATATTTGACAAGGATAGACTTTGTAGTGCTTGTCAAGCAGGAAAACAAGTTGGAGGGAGTCACCCTGTGAAGAACATCATGACCACGAGAAGACCGCTCGAGCTACTTCACATGGATCTCTTTGGTCCCAATGCCTACAAGAGTCTCGGTGGTAACTCATTTGATCTAGTCATAGTCGATGATTTTTCAAGATTTACGTGGGTGTTCTTTCTTGATGACAAATCGCAGGTCCAAAAGATCTTCAAAAACTTCGCTAGGAAGGCCCAAAATCAATTTGAAGTGAAGATCAAGAAGGTTCGGAGCGACAACGGAACAGAGTTTAAGAACACAAATGTGGATACCTTTCTTGACGAACAGGGGATTTCACATGAGTTCTCGCCTATGTACACACCTCAACAAAATGGAGTTGTTGAGAGGAAGAAACGGAGTCTTATTGAGATGGCAAGAACGATGCTTGATGAGTACAAGACTCCAAAACACTTTTGGGCGGAAGCGGTTGAGACAGCTTGTCATGCAAAAAATCGCTTGTATCTTCACAAGCTACTCGGCAAGACGGCATACGAGCTCCTCACCGGTAACAAACCCCAAGTTGGATACTTTCGATTATTTGGCTCAAAGTGCTACATTCTTGATAAGCATCGTCGTTCTAAATTTGCTCCTAAATCTCATGAAGGTTTCCTACTTGGCTATGGCTCAAACTCTCACACTTACCGTGTCTACAATAATTTCAGCCGAAAGGTTGAAGAGACGATAGATGTGAAGTTTGATGAATCAACGGCTCACAAGTAGAGAAATTGCCAATTGATGTAGGAGACAAAGACCCTTCGGAAGCAATCCAAGACTTGTCTATTGGCATGATTCGTCCGACAGAGGTGAAGGAGAGTACCTCGTCCGTCCAAGTGGAAGCTTCCACCTCACGACAAGGTGAACCAAGAGTTGATACAGAAGCATCCACAAGTGGGACACACCAAGACGAAGAAAACGAGGAAGTACACCAAGATGAACATCAACAACCTCCTTCTCCAGCATGACAAGAGAACGACAACGTCAACAATGAAGAAGGCCAAGAAGAAGTACAAGATGAAGAAGATGTTCCACCCCGAGCCAAGCAAAAGCTCCCACGAGTTCGAGCAAGAGTCGCCAAAGACCATCCCGTCGAGCAAATCTACAATGATATCCAAACCGGGAGAATTACTCGCTCTAAAACTCGTTTGGCTAACTTTTGTGAACATTATTGATTCATCTCTAGCATTGAACCTATGAAGGCTGAAGAAGCATTGGAAGATCCAGATTGGATAAACGCCATGCATGAAGAGCTACACAACTTTGAGAGAAATCAAGTGTGGACATTGGTTGAGAAGCCCGACAACAACCACAACATCATCGGTACCAAATGGGTGTTTTGCAACAAGCGAGATGAAGATGGACAAGTTGTTCGCAACAAAGCACGTCTAGTCGCCCAAGGCTACACTCAAGTCGATGGTATGGACTATGGTGAGACATATGCCCCCGTTGCTAGACTTGAGTCCATTCGCATCTTACTTGCTTATGCTAATCACCATGATATCACCCTATAGCAAATGGACAGTAAAAGTTCTTTTCTAAATGGTGAAATAGAGGAGGAGATCTATGTTAAGCAACCTCCCGGCTTTGTCAATCCTAAGAAACCTAATCATGTTTACAAACTTCACAACGCTCTTTATGGTCTTAACCAAGCTCCTAGAGCGTGGTATAAATGCTTGACCAAGTTCCTTATTGAAAAAAGCTTTGAAATTGGAAAAATATATTCTACTCTTTTTACTAAAAGGGTTAATGGAGAACTATTTGTGTGCCAAATCTATGTTGATGATATTATATTTGGTTCGACTAACCCTCACTTTGGTGAGAAGTTTGGAAAGCTAATGTTGGAGAAGTTTGAGATGTCTATGATGAGTGAACTCAAATTCTTTCTCGGTTTTCAAATCAAGCAAACTAAGGAAGGTACCTTTGTCTCTCAAACAAAGTACACTAAGGACTTATTCAAGAAGTTCAATATGCAAGAAAGCAAAGGTATGACTACACCCATGCCTACTAGTGGACATCTTGATTTGACCAAAGATGGTGAACCAGTTGATCAAAAGGTTTACCGCTCCATGATTGGTTCATTGTTATATCTATGTGCCTCTTGTCCCGATATTATGCAAAGTGTGTGCATGTGTGCACGATATCAAGCGGCCCCTTAAGAGTGTCATCTTAAGGCTGTGAAAAGTATAGTGAGATACTTAATACAAACACCAAATTTTGGCATTTGGTATCCTAAGAGGTCTTCTTTCCATCTTGTTGGTTACTCCGATTCGGACTATGCCGGAGACAAGGTTGATAGAAATTCCACTTCGGGTACTTGTCAATTTCTTGTAGATCTCTTGTGTGTTGGTCCTCCAAGAAACAAAACTCGGTACCCTTATCCACCGCCGAAGCGGAATACATTGCCGCTGGTTCATGTTGTGCTCAATTACTTTGGATGACCCAAAATCTCAAGGACTATGGGATATATGAGAAACATGTTCCATTGCTTTGTGACAATGAAATTGCTATCAATATTGCTCACAATCCCGTGCAACATTCTCGAACTAAGCATATTGAAGTTCGTCATCATTTCATTCGAGATCACGTTGCCAAAGGGGACATTTATCTTAAGCATGTTCGCACTGATAAGCAATTGGCGGATATATTTACCAAACCGCTTGATGAGAAAGGCTTTTGCCGTTTGAGAGGTAAATTGAACATCATTGATGCTTCAAACTTGGAGTAGGAACTCCATTTGTATACATGCAAGGCATGAGCCTTTGACTAATCCTTGATATTTCTTTCATGTTTTTATTTATATGTCTTGGATATATTTGCACCCTTGCATGCTATCTAACCCTTGTAAGTACTTGGATGGATCTAAATCTATGAGATTGCAACCCACTCACATCTTGAGAAATATCTACATCACCAAGTCTCTACGCAATGGTGGTTGAAAACAACGAAGCATGAAAATCTCCAAACATATCCTTTGACAAATTCTATATTAAGTTTTACGATTGTCATTTTGGATACACAAGTGCTCTTCCTTGCAAGACTAACCCATGTAGGTAGATGAACTCAAATTCCAAGTGGCGCTCCCAACTCTTGATGAGCTACATCAACCTTGAGCAACCCACACAAGTTCAACTACATGATCAAGATCAACACCACCACCCAAGGTATGTTATTCCATCTTAGAGAAGCTTTACTCCAAGTCATGGGTCAAAGCAACTCAACAAGATGAGAATACATCAAGATGCTTAAACGAAAAATGGTAACCCCATTTTGAGCTTAAACGATGAGTATGACCTATGATCAAGTGCCCTCACTTGACTCCTAAGTCAATATACTCTAACATAGGTGACCTTGTCGCCGCCCAATTCTAGATGAAGTTCTCTTGTGTTTCTCCGTGATCTTGCATTTATCTCATCCATATTTGTTTCAAAAAAAACTTCATCTAGATTTCTTTTCTGTTCTGCATTCCCCGCATCCAATTCATTGCAAATCTTTCAGCAAATTCCTTGCAAATCCTTGTGAGATCTTACTTGCCTAGTGAGCTGAGGTGACAAGTGTTTTCACTGTGATGAACTCGGTCACGCCGGTTTGTTTCCTTCGGTCCAACCGAATCCTTTCGGTACCACCAAAGCACACAACTCAGTGCTACCGATTTCACTGCAGACAAGACATCTTGCCACTTGTTCCTGCATTCTTTTTGCTCCAGCTCCACTCAATAATTATTTTCCTCTACCAGCATCACATTCGACTTGCTGCTTTGCTTTGTGACTCAAGGACCAAACCCATTTGTAACAAAAATCCAGAAGAACCCTTCTTGGAAATTGATGTCAAAGGGGGAGAGAGAGATCACATCAAAGCTTAATCATTTCTATAGGGAGAGAGAATACTCAAGGGGAGAGCGTTCTTCAACAAGGAGTAAGAAACCCTAGATGCTTGATGTTCAAGAGGAGAGAAGTCACATGTCTTTAAGAGGAGAAAGACATGTTCATATTTGATTGTTTGCATTAGCTCTGTTTCTTTTCTTTGGTCTGATTTTCTATTCCCTATCTTCTCCCAATATCCCATGCTAGATTCAGGGGGAGCAAGACATCTAAGGGAAGGAAATCCTTGAATTCATTGCACATCTTTACCTTTGGGGACATGTCTATATCCAATGGGGTACTCAGTACTCACTCTCTACATGTCATCCCAGTCTTGGAACTCTTGTGGTTTCTTTTGTTTGCTCTGGCTAGTAGGTGTATGCTACGTCTTGAGCTTGCGTTGGTTTTCCCCAAAGAAGAGAGGATGATGCAGCAGAGTAGCGTAAGTATTTCCCTCAATTTTTCAGAACCAAGCTGTCAATCCAGTAGGAGGCCACGCGCAAGTCCCTCGTACCTACACAAAGCAAATAACTTATCGCAACCAACGTGAATAGGGGTTGTCAATCCCTTCACGGTCAATTACGAGAGTGAGAACTGATAGAGATGATAGATAATATTTTCGGTATTTTTGGTATAAAGATGCAAAGTAAAATAAAAGGCAAAGTAAAAAAGCAAAGCAATAATAAAGTGATGTAATATTAATATGATGAGAATAGCCTCGGGGGCCATAGATTTCACTAGTGGCTTCTCTCAAGAGCATAAGTATTTTACGGTGGGTGAACGAATTACTGTTGAGCAATTGACAGAATTGAGCATAGTTATGAGAATATCTAGGTATGATCATGTATATAGGCATCACATCCGAGACAAGTAGACCGACTCCTGCTAGCATCTACTACTATTACTCCACTCGTCAATCGCTATCCAAAGATGCATCTAGAGTATTAAGTTAATGAAAACAGAGTAACGCCTGTAAGCAAGATGACATGATGTAGAGGGATAAATTCATGCAATATGATAAAAACCCCATCTTGTTATCCTCGATGGCAACAATACAATACGTGCCTTGCTGCCCCTACTGTTACTGGGAAAGGACATCGCAAGATTGAACCAAAGCTAAGCACTTATCCCATTGCAAGAACTACTAATCTAGTTGGCCAAACCAATCGGATAATTCAAAGAGACTTGCAAAGATAACCAATCATACATAAAAGAATTCAGAGAAGATTCAAATATTGCTCATAGATAATCTTGATCATAAACCCAAAATTCATCGGTCTCAACAAACACACCGTAAAAAGAAGATTACATCAAATAGATCTCCACGAGAGAGGGGGAGAACATTGTATTGACATCCAAAAAGAGAGAAGAAGCCATCTAGCTACTAACTATGGACCCGAAGGTCTGAAGTAAACTACTCACACTTCATCGGAGAGGCTATGATGATGATGTAGAAGCCCTCCGTGGTGGATTCCCCTTCCGGCAGAGCTCCGGAACATGCCCTAAGATGGGATCTCGTGGATACAGAAAGTTGCGGCGGTGGAATTAGGTTTTTGGCTCCGTTTCTGATCTACTGGGGGTACGTAGGTATATATATTAGAAAGGAGTACGTCGGTGGAGCTTCGGGGGGCCCACGAGGCAGGGGGCGCGCCCTCCACCCTCGTGGCCGCCTCCCTCCTTTCTTGACCAAGGGTCCAAGTCTCCTGGATCTTATCTGATGAGAAAATCACGTTCTCGAAGATTTCATTCCGTTTGGACTCCGTTCGATATTACATTTCTTTGAAACACGAAATAGGCAAAAAACAAGAACTGGGTTGGGCCACCGGTTAATAGGTTAGTCCCAAAAGTAAAATAGAAGTGGAAAATAAAGCCCAATATGGTCCAAAACAGTAGATAATATAGCATGGAGCAATCAAAAATTATAGATACATTGGAGACGTATCAGGCATCCCCAAGCTTAATTCCTGCTCGTCCTCTAGTAGGTAAATGATAAAAAGAGAATTTTTGATGCGGAGTGCTACTTGGCATAATTTCAATGTAACTCTTCTTAATTGTGGTATGAATATTCAGATCCGAAAGATTCAAGACAAAAGTTCATATTGACATAAAAATAATAATACTTCAAGCATACTAACAAAGCAATTATGTCTTCTTAAAATAATATGGCCAAAGAAATTTGATCCCTACAAAATCATATAGTTTAGTCATGCTCCATTTTCGTCACACAAGAATGCTCTCATCATGAACAACCCCGATGACAAGCCAAGCAATTGTTTCATACTTTAGTAATCTCAAACCTAAACTTTCACGCAATATATGAGCGCGAGCCATGGACATAGCACTATGGGTGGAAGAGAATATGATTATGGGGGTTATGTGGAGAAGACAAAAAAGGAGAAGATCTTACATCAACGAGGCTAATCAACAAGCTATGGAGATGCCCATCAATTGATGTTAATGTAAGGAGTATGGATTGCCATGCAACGGATGCACTAGAGCTATAAATGTATGAAAGCTCAACAAAAGAAACTAAGTGGGTGTGCATCCAACTTGCTTGCTCACGAAGACCTAGGGCATTTGAGGAAGCCCATCGTTGAAATATACAAGCCAAGTTCTATAATGAAAAATTCGCACTAGTATATGGAAGTGACAAAACAAGAGACTCTATATCATGATGATTATGGTGCTTCTTTGAAGCACAAGTGTGGCAAAGGATAGTAACATTGTCCCTTCTCTCCTTTTCTCTCATTTTTTTCCTTTTTTTTGGGCCTTCCCTTTTTTATGGCATTTTTTTTATTCCTCACTTGGCACAATGCTCTAGAAAATGATGATCATCACACTTCTATTTATTTACAACTCAATGATTACAACTCGATACTAGAACAAAGTATGACTCTATATGAATGCCTCCGGCGGTACACCGGGATATGCAATGAATCAATAGTGACATGTATGAAATAATTATGAACGGTGGCTTTGCCACAAATACTATGCCAACTACATGATCATGCTAAGCAATATGACAATCATGAATGTGTCATGAAGAACGGTATGGTGGAAAGTTGCATGGCAATATATCTCGGAATGGCTATGGAAATGCCATAATAGGTAGGTATGGTGGCTGTTTTGAGGAAGATATAAGGACGTTTATGTGTGAAAGAGCATACATATCACGGGGTTTGGATGCACCGGCGAAGTTTGCACCACCTCTCAATGTGAGAAAGGGCAATGCAAGGTACCGAAGAGGCTAGCAATGATGGAAGGGTGAGAGTGCGTATAATCCATGGACTCAACATTAGTCATAAAGAACTCACATACTTATTGCAAAACTCTACAAGCCATCAAAAACCAAAGCATTACGCTCATGCTCCTAGTGGGGTAGATTGGTAGGAAAAGACCATCGCTCGTCCCCGACCGCCACTCATATGGAGGACAATCAAATAACACCTCATGTTTCAAATTTGTTACATAACGTTTACCATACGTGCATGCTATGGGACTTCCAAACTTCAACACAAGAATTTCTCAAATTCACAACTACTCAACTAGCATGACTTTGATAATATCACCTCCATATCTCAAAACAATTATCAAGCATCAAACTTTTCTTAGTATTCAACGCACTCATAAGAAAGATTTTACTATTTTGTATACCTAGCATATTATTATTAAGCAAATTACCATGCTATTTAAGACTCTCAAAATAATCTAAGTGAATCATTAGAGATCAATAGTTTCTATAAAACAAATCCACCACCGTGCTCTAAAAGATATAAGCGAAGCACTAGAGCAAAACTATAAAGCTCAAAAGATTTAAGTGAAGCACTAGAGTATTCTAACAAATTCCAATTAATGTATGGCTCTCTCAAAATGTGTGTAAAGCAAGGATGATTGTGGTAAACTAAAAAGCAAAGACGCAAATAATACAAGACGCTCCAAGAAAAACACATATCATGTAGTGAATAAAAATATAGCTCCAAGTAAAGTTACCGATGGAAGTGGACGAAAGAGGGGATGCCTTCCGGGGCATCCCCAATCTTTGACTTTTTGGTGTCCTTGGATTATCTGGGGGGCGCCATGGGAATACCCAAGATTAGGCTCTTGCCACTCATTGTTCCATAATCCATCAAAAGATTTCACCCAAAACTTGAAAAACTTCACAAGACAAAACTCAACAAAAATCTCGTGAGCTGCATTAGCGAAAGAAAACAAAAGACCACTTCAAGGTACTGTAATGAACTCATTCTTTATTTATATTGGTGTTAAACATACTGTATACCAACTTCTCTATGGATTATAAACTATTTTACTAGCCATAGATTCATCAAAATAAGCAAACAACACACGAAAAACAGAATCTGTCAAAAACAGAACAGTCTGTAGTAATCTGTAACTAACGCAAACTTCTGGAATTCCAAAATTCAGCAAAAATAGGGCGACCTAGGAAATTTGTTTATTGATCAGAAGAAATTGGAATCACTATGTTATCACGTTCTGGTGATTTCTAACAATTGTTTTCGTGAACCGAAAGTTCCTGGAAATTACAGCAAGATCAAATAACTATCATCCAAGAAGATCCTATAGGTTTAACTTGGCACAAACACTAATTAAAACATAAACCACATCTAAACATAAGTTAGATGGATTATTTATTCCAAAACAGAAACGAAAACAAAAAACTAAAATAAAATTGGGTTGCCTCCCAACAAGCGCTATCGTTTAACGCCCCTAGCTAGGCATAAAAGCAGGGATAGATCTAGGTATTGCCATATTTGGTTTTTAACTTTTTAGCAGGATCAAGCTCAAATCCGGGAGGTTCTTTACGTTTCCCTTCATATTCTGAAATGTTTAGATCTAAAGAATCCAACCACTTATTGCAAAGAGTAATCAACATATTCATGCGGTGGATATTTCCACTAACGTTCTTAAGTGGTTCAAGAGACTTTTGTAAGATCTTAGTAATTTCACAATTTTTTTCAAAAACTTGTGTCTCTTCCTTGTTGGGAAGAGCCCCCTTTTGTTGAGTTAGTGTTCCCACTATACGTTCTATAATTTCAAGCGCAATATGGGGATCAATTTCAATAAAGTTGCCTTTAGCAACGCAGTCCAAAAGTTGTCTATGAGACATACTTAACCCAACATAAAAATTGTGAAGCAAAATTCTCAGATTAACTTCAAAGGTACAATTACGATAAGACTCCATTATTCTCAACCAGGCATCTTTTAAGTTTTCTCCTTGTCTTTGTTTGAAGTGGAAGACTTCAAACTCGGGGGACAACGGAGTGGATAAGGGACTAGCCATGACGACAGGGCGAGCGAGAAAAAGGCAAACGGAAAAGAGAGGGCGAATAAAACGGCAAGGGTGAAGTGGGGGAGAGGAAAACGAGAGGCAAATGGGAAATAATGTAATGCGGGAGATAAGGGATTGTGACGGGTACTTGGTATCTTGACTTTTGCGTAGACTCCCCGGCAACGGCGCCAGAAATCCTTCTTGTTACGTCTTGAGCTTGCGTTGGTTTCCCCCGAAGAGGAGAGGATGATGCACCAGAGTAGCGTAAGTATTTCCCTCAGTTTTTGAGAACCAAGGTATCAATCCAGTAGGAGGCCACATGCAAGTCCCTCGTACCTACAAAAAGGAAATAACTCCTCGCAACCAACGCGAATAGGGGTTGTCAATCCCTTCACGGTCACTTACGAGAGTGAGATCTGATAGAGATGATAGATAATATTTTTGTTATTTTTGGTATAAAGATGCAAAGTAAAATAAAAGGCAAAGTAAAAAAGCAAAGCAATAATACAGTGATGGAAGATTAATATGATGAGAATAGACCCGGGGGCCATACATTTCACTAGTGGCTTCTCTCAAGAGCATATATATTTTACGGTGGGTGAACGAATTCTTTGTTGAGCAATTGATGAATTGAGCATAGTTATGAGAATATCTAGGTATGATCATGTATATAGGCATCACGTCCGAGACAAGTAGACCGACTCCTGCCTGCATCTACTACTAATACTCCAATCATCGACCGCTATCCAGCATGCATCCAGAGTATTAAGTTAATGAAAACAGAGTAACGCCTTAAGCAAGATGACATGATGTAGAGGGATAAATTCATGCAATATGATAAAAAAAACCCATCTTGTTATCCTCGATGGAAACAATAAAATACGTGCATTTCTGCCCCTACTCTCACTGGGAAAGGACGCCGCAAGATTGAACCCAAAGCTAAGCACTTCTCCCATTACAAGAACTACCAATCTAGTTGGCCAAACCAAACGGATAATTCGAAGAGACTTGCAAAGATAACCAATCATACATAAAATAATTCAGAGAAGATTCAAATATTGCTCATAGATAATCTTGATCATAAACCCACAATTCATCGATCTCAACAAACACACCATAAAAAGAAGATTAGATCAAATAGATCTCCACGAGAGTGGGGGAGAACATTGTATTGAGATCCAAAAAGAGAGAAGAAGCCATCTAGCTACAACTATGGACCCGAAGGTCTGAAGCAAACTACCCACACTTCATTAGAGAGGCTATGATGATGATGTAGAAGCCCTCTGTGGTGGATTACCCTTCCGACGGAGCTTCGTAACAGGCCCCAAGATGGAATCTCGTGGATACAGAAAGTTGCGGCGCTGGAATTAGGTTTTTGGCTCCGTCTCTGATCTGTTGGGGGTACGTAGGTATATATAGGAGAAATGAGTACGTCGGTGGAGCTTCGGGGGGCACACGAGACAGGGGGCGCGCCCTAGGGGGGGCGCCCTCCACCCTCGTGGCCGCGTCCCTCTTTTCTTGACCGAGGGTCCAAGTCTCCTGGATCTTATCTGATGAGAAAATCACGTTCCCGAAGGTTTCATTCCGTTTGGACTCCGTTTGATATTCCGTTTCTTCGAAACACTGAAATAGGCAAAAAAAATAGCAAATTTGGGCTGGACCTCCGGTTAATAGGTTAGTCCCAAAAGTAAAATAAAAGTGGAAAATAAAGCTCAATATGGTCCAAAACAGTAGATAATATAGCATGGAGCAATAAAAAATTATAGATACGTTGGAGATGTATCAGTGTATCTTTGTTATCTAACCTTGTTTACTCAGGTTCATTCCTTCCTAAGCCAACTCAAGACCACAAGATAAGTATATGCATCACAGTCATGTGTACGAGGATTTTTTGCTGATGTACATACTGTTTGCAAGAAGGACTCATGAGCATGAAGGTACATTTCCTATATTCACATCATTTGCTCGGATGCATATAACCAAGATACATGTAACACATTGCTTACTCTGTCAAGATTATGCATTCACATGCTCCTATATTCCATATTTACATGATTTCATACATGTAGGGGGAGCCTATGCATGTTACATGTCTTTCCAAAGCTTTATTTGTTATTATCTATATCTTTATCTAAAGCTTTGATGTATGTTGTCATCAATTACCAAAAAGGGTGAGATTGAAAGCACAAGTGCTCCCTGGGTGATTTTGGTAATTAATGTCAACATATCTCTTGTTGGACTAATGCTTCTACCTAGTATGTTTCACATAAGTTCAACAATGGAGTGGCATGGACTAGAGGATATGGAACCCCTTCAAGATGATGATGATAAAGGATTGGCTCAAGCTCAAAGCCCAGGACTCTACATTTTCAATTTTAGTGATCCAAGATCAAATTGGGTCCATAGGAAAGCCAATACTATTAAGAGGGGATGAGGTGTTGCTTAATGGCTTGCTTGCTCAAAGTGCTTAGTGATATGTGTCGGTGTCAAAACTGGCGAATCTCGGGTAGGGGGTCCCGAAATGTGCGTCTAAGGAGGATGGTAACAGGAGGCGGGGGACACAATGTTTACCCAGGTTTGGGCCCTCTCGATGGAGGTACTACCCTACTTCCTTCTTGAATTATCTTGATGATATGAGTATTACAAGAGTTGATCTACCACGAGATCATAGAGGCTAAACCCTAGAAGCTAGCCTATGATTATGATTGTTGTTGTCCTATGGACTAAACCCTCCAGTTTATATAGACGCCGAAGGGGCTAGGGTTACACAGAGTCGGTTACAAGGGAGGAGATTTACATATCCGAATTGCCAAGCTTGCCTTCCATGCAAAGGAGAGTCCCATCCGGACACGGGACGAAGTCTTCAATCTTGTATCTTCATACACCAGTAGTCCGGCCAAAGTATATAGTCCAGCAGTCCGAGGACCCCCTATCCAGGACTCCCTCAGTAGCCCCTGAACCAGGCTTCAATGACGATGAGTCCGGCACGCAGATTGTCTTCGGCATTGCAAGGCGGGTTCTTCTCCAAATTCTGAGTACCTGTCAAGTAGTGTCCGGCTTCCCATGAAAGTTGCACTCCTTGGCTTCTGCCCCTAATAATGGCTATCCTCCACGTGTCGAGCGAATGCGAGAAGTCGGGGCATTGTTACACTTGCCACCCTAACCATGTGAGTAAATCATCTATTTAAAGAGCCGGGGATCCTCAGATCCAGATGACACCATCCTCCCACAGCGAGTATCCATCGGAGTGCGCCCGGAAAAGTCCATCCCATCATGGCCGGCCATCGCAGCTCCTCCTCTCACTCCCGTAGCCCTAAGCCAGGCAATTGGAAGAAGTGTTCCGTCCCCCACAGCCAATTAGTAGAGTTACAGACCCAAGGGTTTCACCCTCCTGCGTATATGGTCCCCGCCCGAGCCGGACTAGCCACTTACAATGGCGGGGAGCAAGCGGAGAGCTTTCCCAACCCATCCATGGGGGAGCGGGTATGCCTTATCCCTTACTTATTAAGGGGACTTGGATTTCCAATCCATCCGTTCAATGGAGAAGCGGGGACAACCCATGTGGCACTTCAATGGAGAAGACGATGCCACCCGCTGCGGTCGTGAAGGACCGGACTCCGTCGCTGCTCTAGCGAAAATATTATCCGATTTATATAAAGGAGAGGAAGAGGAGTTCATCCGAATTAAGCCACGGGATGGATTCTCCATGTACAACCCCCCAAACTGGGTGAGCTGCTACTTTTTACTCCGGACCTTCCTGCATTCTTCGTCATAAATATTTACCTTGCTATTTCATAGCAGGAACTGTGAAAAGCTATGAGGGAGGTCTACAGCCTGTCTCCACAGCCAGAGGACCCTGACCGGTGTCGGCGTTCTGGGAACGGGGCTCCCCAGACTTGCCTGCCTGTGGCCCGCAGCGTGGCTCAAGTGGGGGCCCAGCACGGCCTAGGTTCATCAGCTCAAGCTCAAGACCCTCGCGAGGGGCCAAGGCTTGCGGGGCGGACGACAGGAACCTTCCTCAGGAGCAGCCTCATCAGGCATGCTCACGAGGAGGCGGAGAGATCAAGGCAGGGTACCTCACGAGGGTGCCCTGTGACGCAAGCCATGACGATCGAGGGCAGGCGGCGCCAGGCGAGCGCCGGCCTGCGCAGTTTCCTCATTTCCCCTTTGGTGCAAAGGAGGCCAGCACAGACCAAGGCATCAGGCAAAGGTTACCGCTTCGGTGCAACAAGACCAAGACCAGCAGAGCGGCAGGAAGGAGGTCACCGTGGAGCCTAGGACGGCGTCACCGTCAGAGCCTTTGGCAGCCGAAGACCAACTTTAGTCAGGATAAGTGTACTAGATGTTCCCCTTCAAAATGGCCAATTGTTGGCGCCCTTCCCGCTCATTATTTGGGAAGAGGCCCAGGGCCTCTCTCTATAAATAGAGCTAGCCACCACAGAGTAGAGGCAATCAATCAATCAGAGAGAGAAGCGACTGGACTCACCCAAGAAGTTCATCGCACCAACTCAAGAACAGCCCCTCACGAGGCTGTTCTTCCTTTGTACTGTTTCATCATCAGCCCCTGAGGCAATCGACCACACCACACACTGGAGTAGGGTATTACACCACATCGGTGGCTCGAACCAGTATAAACCTCGTGTCTCTGTGATTGTTCTTCGTTCGTAGTTTAGATCCCTCGCTAACCATCATTCATGAGCTGGTAGGGGAAAGATCTCCGTGCGCACCCTAGTGTTCGAACCTCAAGGGTCTGCCGGAACCCGAAATCCGACATTTGGCGCTCCAGGTAGGGGTGCGCCGGAATCTTTCTTCGCTAGTCATGTGTGATCTTCCGTCGTGTCCATGACCGGCCTTCGCCAGCTTCGCGCGCCGGGCTGCTCGCGCCGCTCGAGTCGCCCAGACGGCTCCCGTCGGCGGACACCCCCGTCGTTCCCCTTCGCCTGCCGCCAACGCCGCCGCCGGCCCGACGGGGAACGAGCAGCAGGCCTCGTCCCTGCATCCATCGGTGAGGCGAGAGGGCCGCGCCGCCACCCCTTCGCTCGCCCCTGCTGGTTCTTCGTCTCGCGCACACCGCGCTCCCATGGAGGCTCGAGCCGCGCTCATCGTGGCAAACGAGCTCCTGCGCTACCGCCCCGTCGACGACGTCTACGAGGAGTGGCTCGACCGCGTAGCTGAGCTAAATCCCACGCCGCAGGGGCTCCCCGCGCCGTCCCTCTCGCTGCCTCGCCCTTCACCTCAAGACGGGAGGCAGGGAGCCGAGGTGCCCCGCCACCTCCTCCCCAAGACGGCGCCCTGGCTCCAAGGCGCGTGGCCCCGGGCCGAGACCCTCCGCGTCTGGCGCCCGCACACCAAGAAAGGAGCTGCCAGGAGATCCCTCGTCCCCAAGGAGGTGCTCGCGTGCTCCCAGCACCGGAGCACCGCGACCATGCTCCAAAGATCGCGTCAAGACCCCGTGACCGCTTCCAAGCAGTGGTGCGCGGGAATCCACAAGAGCAAGCTCTGCATCAGCAGAGAGCCCATATGGCCACTGCAGGCTCCCGCGCCTTCACCGCCGAGCTACGCAGCGTCGCATGGCCCGGCAAGTTCAAGCCAGACCTGCCTCCTCTCTATGACGGCACTGCCGACCTCAGAAGTTCTTTTCAGCTCTCACGAGCTGGGCATCAAGCCGCCAACGGGACGAAAAGGTCATGGTGAATTGGTTCCCCATGGCGCTGAAGGACGGAGCCCGAACCTGGCTCCCGGCATGATCTCCTCCTGGGACGAGATGCGCACCCGCTTCATCGCCAACTTCCAAGGCACTCGCGACCGGCCTCCAGCCGTGAGCGACATGCGCCGCATCAAGCAGCAGCCAGGAGAGACCCTGTAGAAGTACATCCAGCGCTTCAACAACGCCCGCCTAAAAATCCCCCAGGGTGACTGAGGAAGCCATCGTCTCAGCCTTCTTCGATGGCGTGCGTGACGTCAAGATGAAGGAGGAGAAAGCAATGCATGAAGACCTGTGCACATCCCTGGAGCTGTTCTACTTGGCGACCAAATGCGCCAGGGCTGAGGAAGGGCGTCTCTCTCTCCTCGAGCTTCCAGCTGCTGATCCAGAAGAGAAGAAGCCCAAGGCCAAGGACGTGAAGCGCAAGGGGGCTGCCGTGCTCGCGGCAGAACCAGACACCAAACGAGGCAGGGATCAGCCCGAGTCATCCAAGGGCAGCCAGTACTGCGTGTACCACACCTCCACACCCACAACACCAACAAATGCCAGGAGCTCAGGGCCGTGCAAGAAGGGCGTATAGGCCGACGCCCCGAGCGCAATGATCGGGGCTACGGCCGAGGAGGAAGAGGCGCAGGATGCTGGGAAGACCGTGGCCCTCGCCAAGGATGGCGTGACAGACCTCGCGAGGACCGTTGGCAGGACCAGCCTCGCGAGGGAGGTTGGAGGGACCAACCTCGCGAGGATCGCCCTCAAGGCAACGCAGGGCTCCCACCTCTGCCGCAGCCGCCAAGGAGGTACAAAGACAATCATCGGGACGAGGGGGCTGGGGGCTTCCAGTAGCCGCGCGCGATCGCTTGCATCCTGGGTGGCGCTCAGGCCCTAGCCTCTCAGCGCATCTTCAAGCAGTTTGCTCGGCAGGTGAATGCATTCCTCCCCAAGCCAGAGGCCACGCGCCCTCTCAGGTGGTCGTCTTGCGCTATCAAGTTCAGCTCGGCGGATCAGCTCAAGTGCGCGGCAACGGCAGGAGTCCTCCCCATGCTTTGCTCACCAGTCATCAGCAACGTGCAAGTCACCAGGACCCTCATCGACGGCAGAGCAGGACTCAACGTCCTATCTATCGAGACGTTCAACGATCTCCAAGTGCCATAAGATCAGCTTCAGCCGACCAAGCCCTTCTCAGGAGTCACCGATGGTTCCACCGCCCTGATAGGGCAAGTTCGCCTCCCCGTCACCTTCGGGCAGCGCAACAATTACTGCACCGAGCTGATCAACTTCGACATCGCCCACATCCGCCTGCCATACAATGCCATCCTCGGGTACCCAGCTTTGGCCAAACTCATGGCAGTGACTCACCATGGCTACAATGTCCTCAAGATGCCAGGAAGCGGAGGAGTCATCACAGTGCCTTGTGAGGAAGGGGATGAAGTGTGCTCTCTTGAATGTGCTTCCCAAGCCGCAGCAATCGAGGACCCAGATCACAGGAGCAGGAGACTTCCCGAGGGGATCCCCAAGAAGAAGAAGGCTTCGCCTGGTTCAAGCCCTCGTGGGGCAGGCACCTCCGGAGGCCTGGCAACAGGACCCGCGCCCGTTCAAGGGGAGCCACCCTCTGTCGCATAGGGAGGCGCGTCCGGCGCCCTCCTCAGGCAGGGCTCGGGGGCTCTTTCATGGTGAGCCACCGACCTAGCCGGGGTCACGAGGGAGGTGCTTAGGCACAACTTGGAGGCGTGCTTCAAGGCACGTTTCCCTCAGGAAGATGTGAGGCAAGGAGGGCCAAACACTCAGGAGTTCATTGCGAGAAGCACCCAGGAGCTACAGGAGTCAGGAGTCATGCGCGGCTGTCGCCGCTTGCCCGCCGTGGCCCCACATCCAGGTGAGGATGCTGGGCTGCGAATCTGCATCGACATACCAGCGCTCAACCAGGCCGCTTCTCAGGAGCGCCTCTGGCCCTCACGCGTGGGATGCTGCGAGGGTCCACCTCACAGCTACATTCGCATGCCTTTCGGCCTGCCGAACGCGATCGCCGCCCACCAGCGCCTGCTGAGGTGTGCTCTGGAAGCTCAGGAGGTCAAGCAACGCGCGGTCCTAGCAGAGATGGAGATGGCTCTCGAGGAACCCCCCGTACCCCCGGAGCCTCCCGAGGCTCCAGGTCCGGAGGGCTCCTGAGGGCCGGCTTCCTCGTCGCGCGTCATCCGCTACCTCAACGTCCCGCCATCTCCGACTATATCAGGTGACACCTTTCCAAGTTCCGTTTTCAGCTGGGAGCGCCCCTCGAGCTGCGTCATTCCCAGGCCGCGTGGGTCCGTCCCTGTGGCATGTATCCGTTTTGCTTATGTTCTTTACTTACCTTGTTGGGGGCGCCCCTCGGGCTGCATCATCCCCAAGCTGCTCAGGCCAGACCCAGCAGCGTATGCTTTCTCCACACCTATCTAGATGGATTTGCTCCGTCGCGCTTAACCCAATTCACGCGATTATTGCCTACTACCTATCGCGGGCCTCTTCGCCCTAATGCAAAGCGCTTGCACTTTAAAAGGGGGGTACCTGAGCATCGCGACTCATGGGCTCTTACTGGCTCTCCAGCCCTCACCCCCTGGCCTTGACCCACGGCATCGCGACCTATCATACCAGCGGCGGCTGAGCTCGCTCGAGGGCCAGGACCTGAGGACGTAGAGCATTTGCATTGTAACCCTGCAGGAACACACCGATGATAAAGGCCCAGAGCCAGGCGCAACCCGCCTCAAGGTAGGGCATCGTGAGTCCCGCGCTGGCTCACGGGTGCCCAGATACACCTCTCCTAGCCCTACCGTGCCGGCCACGTGTCAGGGTGGGGCTGTACACGCCCCGGGGGCTCCTCCCGGAGGGGAGCCCCCTCCCACGAACCAGTGGAAGCACCATGCTCCGCACTGGCTGACGACACTGCCGAGCAGCGGCTATGCCCGTACACATACGGAAGCGCTATGCTCCGCGCTGGTGATAAACAACTGAGGGCGGCTCACAACCGTATCAACCTCAGGGAGCCCAGAGCTCAGTGTCCGGCGCCATTGCAACGCCTCCCTTCGGGAGAGCCGCGCGAGGGGGCAGGACACGGGGGCTGCGCCCGGGCCACGCCCGAACGTACGCCACCCAGCCAGGTCACTCGGAGCTAGTCATCGCGCGCCTCCCCGAGCGGAGCCAAGGTATGAAAATTCGTTTGAACGTCAAGGGGTACTCCTGAGCATCGCGACTCAGGAGCCTAACTGGTCATGTATGCCCCTCACTCCTTAGTCCCGTCCTAGGTCTCCGGTCGCGGCTAATGGCGGCTGAGGTATGCACAGGGCCGGGCCCTGCCGACGTAGAACGACCTATCCACTCCTATGCCTCATGTCCCTACTTGTTGTTCGCGCGTCAAGGGGGACTCCTGAGCATCGTGACTCAGGAGCCTAACTTGCCACGTAGCCCCTCACTCCTTGGTCCTGTCCTAGGTCTCCGGCCGGGGCTAACGGCGGCTGAGGTATGCGCATGGTCGGGCCCTGCCGACGTAGAACACATGCAAGTAGGAGGGAAGAATGCGAATTCAAAGCAAATATTACAAGCCATAAGTCGTTTCACAACGCCAAACACAAGTTTAAACGCCTCCACGAGGCATGGTGCATGTTCCAGGAATTAAAAACAAAGTGGATGCTGCGAAGGGATCACTCTCCTGTGGCGCCCCCACCTCCCGAGGCCGCGGAGCTGGCGGCACCACGCCCAGGCAAGGTGCTGAAGGCGCGAAACTTCCCCAGCAGGGCCTCGGCTCGGCCTTTCACGGCCTCGGCAGCGGCAGCGGCAAGGTCGCTGCTCACGGGCTCCAGCAGGCCGTCAAGGTCGACGCTGGGGTTGCGAAGGTAGACATGGCTGAGGATACGCTTCAGCGCCGCAGAAGACAGGGCATGAGCCTCGGCCTCGGCCGTGGGGCCAAGGTCGTCCGCGACATTTTCAAGTGCTCGGACCAAGAAAGGAAGCAGCTCGGCGGGGCCGTCCTCTGCACCAGCCAACGGCTTCTCCAGGCCACCCTCGTAGAGCGTCTTCAACGTGGCGCGAGCCTTCTCCTCCAACTTGGCGAAGGCCAACCGATCCTCAGCCAGGATCTTCGCCTTCCTATCGAGCTCAATCCTCTCCTCCTTCAGCGACTGTTCCAGCATCTCCAACCGGCCACGGCAGCCATCAAGCTCGGCGTCACGGTCCCTGACGGCGGCCTCCCGAGCCTCCATCTCCTTCTCCTTCTCCTGGCGGCCACGGACCTCCTTGGCGAGCTCGTCACGCATGCCTTGCAGCTCGACCTCCAGCGCCTTGCAGCGGTCCCGGGCGTTCGCGGCGTCGCCCTGGGCAGCATTGCGAGCGGCCCTGGCCTGGCGGGTGGCTTGCTTCTCCCCATTGGAGGCCGACGCAGCTTGGCTCAGCACTGCTTGAACGGAGGCAGCAGAACGGGCCCAGCCGGAAGCCAGCTCCAGGAGCCCAGCCACCAGACTGGGATCAGCGTTCTGGAGGTCCTCTTGCAGCCGGCTCAGCTTGCTGGCAGCCTGATCCAGGATGGCTGAGGGATCAAAAGGGGTTGAAGCCGGTGGAGCAGGTGTAGAAGACGACAGCGTGATCATGGTTTGGGAAGGAGGAGCCCCCTGGGCCTTGGGCACCTCAAAGACAACGTCAAGCGCAGGCACCTCTAGAGTTAGCGGGGCCACGGGGGCTGACTCATCACCAGAGTGCCCCTGCTGGGCTCGCGAGGATGACCGGGCAGGGGAGGCGCGAGCTTCGCTGCCTCCTTTCCCCGCAGACGGAGCCGCAACCACGGCAGGCGAACCCGTCTTAAGCAGGGCCGCAAGAGCCCCCTTCGGCCTTTTCGCTGCGGGTGCCGACCTGGTCAAGAGAATACAGACGTCAAGCCCCGGCGGCAGAAGCAAAGCAAAACACAGATCGAGCACTTACTGGTCGCTGTCCGCGGGCTCAAGCAGCCTCCGGCCGAACTTGAAGCCTGAAAGCCTGCAGCTAGGGTCAGCCTTGGGAGGCCCGGAAGCAGTGGGCGTGTCGGGAAGGCCGAAGCGGGCCTCAGACTGCCCCGGAGTTAGAACGGACCACAGGGGAACCAGTCCCGACCTGCCTTTCCTCGGAACCAGGGGAGAATCCTCTCCTCCTCGCCTGGCACCGGCCTCGTCATCGTCCGGCATGGAGCGAAGGGCGACGAAATCAGCCAGTACTTGTCACTTAATGGCTCGCCGTGGTTTGTATGTTATGTCGAACGGGAGGAGCTCGATAGCCCACTTAGCAATCCGGCCCGTGGCATCGCGGTTATTTATTATGTCATTGAGTGGTACTTCGGAGGCCACTGTAATTGAACACTCTTGAAAGTAGTGTCATAGTTTCCGGGATGCCATGAAGACCGCGTATGCTATGCTTTGATAATGTGGGTACCGTGATTTGCATGGAGTGAGGACAGTGGATACGTAGTAAACCGGCTTTTGAAACGGGACTTATGTCCGTCCGTCTCTCGTTCGACGACGAGCACTTCGCTTACAACTTGGTGTGTTGCCGCTATATACAACAACATTGGTTCACCGACATTTGGCACGGCCAAGATTGGGTTGGTGGCCAAGACGGCTTTTATTTCTTCCAATCCGGCCGTGGCCGCATCCATCCACTCGAAGTGTTCAGTGCGTCGAATAAGGCGATAAAGAGGTAGTGCCTTTTCTCCCAATCGGGAGATAAAGCGGCTTAAGGTAGCTTCGCATCTAGTTAATTTCTGGGTTTGCTTGAGGTCTGTTGGGATAACCAACTGTGACAGAGCTCGAATTTTAGCCGGATTTGATTCAATTCCTAAATTGGAAACGATGAAGCCCAAGAGCTTTCCGGCGGGCACGCCGAAAACGCATATTTCCGGATTGAGCTTGATGTCATATGTTCGGAGATTGTCGAACGTAAGCCTCAAGTCATCTATTAAAGATTCGATATGTCTGGTTTTGATGACCACATCGTCTATGTATACCTCCATTGTTTTGCTGATTTGTGTTTACAGGCATGTCTGAATCATGCATTGATAGGTTGCACCGGCGTTTTTGAGCCCGAAGGGGATGGTGTTAAAACAGAAGGGGCCGTATGGAGTGATAAATGTCGTTGCGGCTTGATCAGACTCCGCCATCTTAATTTGATGGTATCCGGAGTATGTGTTAAGGAAACACAATGAGTCGTGTCCTGCGGTAGCGTCGATAATTTGATCGATGCAGGGGAGGGGGAAGCGATCCTTGGGGCAAGCCTTGTTAAGGTCCTTGAAATCGACACATAGGCGCCAGGATTTGTCCTTCTTTGGTACCATTACCAGGTTTGCTAGCCAGTCCAGATGTTTTATTTCTCTAATGAATCCGGCCTCGAGTAACTTGGCCAGCTCTTCTCCCATGGCTTGTCGCTTAGGCTCAGAGAAACGCCGAAGAGTCTGCTTGACCGGCTTGAACCCCTTTAGAATGTTAAGGCTATGCTTAGCCAGCCTGCGTGGGATTCCTGGCATGTCTGAAGGATGCCAGGCGAAGATGTCCCAATTCTCGTGCAAGAACTCCCGTAGTGCAGCATCTGTTGTGGGGTTCAGCTGTGCCTCGATGGATGCTGTTTTTGTAGGGTCCGTTGGGTGGACCTAGAATTTGACTATTTCGTCGTTGGTTTAAAAGAGGTGGACTTGGGTTTTTTGTCGAGTATCACGTCGTCCCTGTCCACTGTGGAGCACAGTGCGGTTAGTTCTTCGGCCGCAAGGGCTTCGGATAACGGCTCGATAGCTAGTGCAGCGGTTTTATTTTCGGCGCGGAGTGCTATGTCCGGATCACTAGCTAGAGTGATGATTCCATTGGGCCCGGGCATTTTGAGCTTCATGTACCCATAATGGGGTATATCTTGGAAGATCGTGAATGCCTCCCGCCCTAAAAGGGCGTGGTATCAGCTACTGAACGGGGCCAGTTGGAATGTGATTTCTTCGGACCTATAATTCTCCCGCGTGCCGAATACCACATCTAGCGTGATTCCTCTGAAGGTCGTGCTACTTTTCTCAATGCGGCTCTTGTCTATTTCCATTTTGCTAAGAGTTTCCTCGTAGATGAGGTTTAATCTGCTGCCACCGTCCATGAGCACTTTGGTAAGCTGGAAGCCGTCCACAATTGGACTAAGGACCAAAGCGGCTGGTGCTCGGGCTGTTTGAAATTGAGGTTCGTCACTCGCATTGAAGGTTATGGCTGTGTCGTCCCATGGATTTATTGCTGCTACGTGGCAGACTTCGGCAAGGCTGCGGAGTGCTTGCTTGCGCCTATTATTTGAGGCGAAGGTCTCGAAGACTGTCAATACTGTATTGTTATTTTCCACGGGATGGTGCTCGCTCTTGGCCACCTGCCGGAGTATCCAACATGCTCTAAGTCTGTGTGTTGGCATGGTATCCACTGCACTGTGAATTTTGCACGGCCCATTGAGCCATCCCTCCAATTGAGTTCCATGCCCTGTAGTGGGCTTTGGTTTCTTTGTAATTGGATCGGGTGACTTACGAGAGTACACCCTTTTAGTTAGGACGGGGGGTTTAGTGAGAGCCGGAGGATCCCATAATTTTGTTTGGGTTTTCCAGGCGCTTTCCATCGCACAATAGTTCTGTACTATGGCCGCCAAGTCAGCGAAGTGTGCTATGTCACGGCGACTTAAGGCGTTGAGGATTCCCTTGTCCGTGCAATTTTTGCAAAAGAATGAAATCGCGTCTTCCTCGCGACAGTCCTTGACCTTGCTCATTACGAGGAGGAATCTAGC
The DNA here is from genome assembly GCA_021605145.1 of Aegilops bicornis. NCBI lineage: Eukaryota > Viridiplantae > Streptophyta > Magnoliopsida > Poales > Poaceae > Aegilops > Aegilops bicornis. The sequence goes on from CM038672.1 coordinate 351,592,316, forward strand.
CCAATAGTGATGTGCTGTCTCTTGGGGCTCTTGTCTAATGTGGGAAAGATCACTTATGTCTGGGTGGGTGGTTAGCATTGGGTCCAAACCCTGACCCAATCTGAGACCCAGGGGCGGAGGAGTTTCCGAGCTTAGCAGTTCAGGCTCCGGGATGTTGCCCAATAGTTCTGGCCCGCTGTCTGATTCTAGGTTCGAAGCTTGGGCCATGTCCTCCCGTGGACGGGTATCCGGCTCGGAGAGCTTGGGAATCCGGACATAGTTTGTCCTCAAAATAGAGGAAGAATTGCTACATTGCTCCTCCACCACCGCTATCTGATGGGTGACCGGCGGAGAGTTAATCTCCCTTTGGTCGGGTTTAAGCCCGATCTGATCATAATCCGTAGCGACTCCCAGGGCGGCGATGCGATCCAAGAGCTCGTTCAAGGAAGAGAGCTCTATTGGATCCATCTCCTCGGCGAATCCCGAGCTGACGTGGAGGCTGTTTTTGATGACCCGAGAAGTCATCGTCGGCCCGACAGCCGAACGGGCGGTCATGACGAAGCCGCCTAGTCAGAGAGTTTTCCCTAGAGCCAGGGCTCCCCCCGAGGTAATGTTGTCCTTGACAACAAGATGAGCCATCAAGCCTTATCATGATGGCACAGTGGAACTCTCAATGAAAGCACTAATGTCGGTGTCAAAACCGGCGGATCTCGGGGAGGGGGTCCCGAACTGTGCGTCTAAGAGGCGGGGGACACAATGTTTACCCAGGTTCGGGCCCTCTCGATGGAGGTAATACCCTACTTCCTGCTTGATTGATCTTGATGATATGAGTATTACAAGAGTTGATCTACCACGAGATCATAGAGGCTAAACCCTAGAAGCTAGCCTATGATTATGATTGTTGTTGTCCTACGGACTAAACCCTCTGGTTTATATAGACAACGGAGGGGGCTAGGGTTACACAGAGTTGGTTACAAGGGAGGAGATCTGCATATCCGAATTGCCAAGCTTGCCTTCCACGCAAAGGAGAGTCCCATGCGGACACGGGACGAAGTCTTCAGTCTTGTATCTTCATAGTCCAACAGTCCGGCCAAAGTATATAGTCCGGCAGTCCGAGGACCCCCTAATCCAGGACTCCCTCAATATGCTCTAAATCCCTCAACCACTTTCTCACGTCCACAGATGTCCCAAACCAAAAGTCAAACTCAGCCCCACAGAATCTTTCTATCCGGCGGCACTGAGTTCTCTTGACATAGCCACTGCCAGAAACCCTAATCTTTTCGTTCTCACCGATGGGATCTCGGTCTCACTGAGATGGGCTTGCAAACTCTCTGTTGCCTATTGCAATAATTTTGGTCCCACCGAGGTATGCAATCGGTCCCACCGAGTTTGCTTGGCCAACTCTCTGTTTCGCTTATTACCCAAATTGATCCCACCGAGTTTGTGTAATCGGTCAAACAGAGTTAAGGATTTACCCTAACCCTAGCACATCGGTCCTACCGAGTTGATCATATCGGTCCAAACGAAATACCTAATCGTCACATTATGAACTAAATCGGTCTGACCGAGTTCTCTGAATCGGTCCCACCGAGTTTGGTGATTTGTGTGTAACGGTTAGATTTTGTGTTGAGGCTATATATACCCCTCCACCCACTCTTCATTCGTGGAGAGAGCCATCAGAACATGCCTACACTTCCAACATATATTTTCTGAGAGATAACCACCTACACTTGTGTTGAGGTCAAGATATTCCATTCCAACCACATAAATCTTGGTCTCTGGCCTTCCCCAAGTTGCTTTCCACTCAAATATTCTTTCCACCAAATCCAAATCCTGTGAGAGAGAGTTGAGTGTTGGGGAGACTATCATTTGAAGCACAAGAGCAAGGAGTTCATCATCAACACACCATTTGTTACCTCTTGGAGAGTGGTGTCTCCTAGATTGGCTAGGTGTCACTTGGGAGAGATTGTGGAGTTGCACCAAGGAGTTTGTAAGGGCAAGGAGATCGCCAACTTCGTGAAGATCTACCCAAGTGAGGCAAGTCCTTCGTGGGCGACGGCCATGGTGGGATAGACAAGGTTGCTTCTTCGTGGACCCTTCGTGGGTGGAGCCCTCCGTGGACTCGCGCAACCGTTACCCTTTGTGGGTTGAAGTCTCCATCAACGTGGATGTACGATAGCACCACCTATCGGAACCACTGATAAAAAATCTCCGTGCCTCCAATCCCATCCCTTTACATTCTTGCAACTTGCATGCTTTACTTTCCGCTGCTCATATACTCTTATCATGCTTGCTTGATATGTATTGTGAATGTTTAAACTTGTGCCAAAACTCCACTTCAACTTAGAGAAATTAAAAACTGCAAATTTTCTTACTTAGATTCTATTCACCTCTTCTCGATCCTTTCACTTAACCGATCACATTCGACAAGCATGACCATCCAACCAACATCAGGCAGGGTGGATCGGCTACTCTAGTCTTGGATCCGATCATGGATGGATTTCATCTCACTCGTGTCCTCATGCATGGAGGTAGCAGCGTCAACTTAATTTACGCGGATACGATCTAAAAGATGGGCATCGAATAATCTCGGATCAAGCCTAGCACCGCCACCTTTAAAGGTGTCATACCATGCGTCGAAGCTCATTGCACGGGAACAGTGACACTGGAGGTAGTCTTCGGGTCACCCGAGAACTTCAGAAGCAAGGAATTAATCTTCGGCATAGTTCCCTTCCGCAACAGATACCGCGCATTAGTAGGGAGGACCACATTTGCTTGCTTCAACGCAGTCCCGCATTATGCATACTTAAAGCTAAAAATGCTGGGACACAAAAGGTGTTATTATAGTCAATTGCAACACTGAAATGCTCCCTTCGAACGGAGGAGCAGATCGCGGCCTTCGCAAACGAGGTGCAGGCATCCGAGGAGGCAGCCCATGCGGGTAAGCGCATGCCCAGCTCATCAAAGTGTACGCAATTCGTGCAAACCGACCTCGGTCAAACATTCCCCCACACTAAATAGGGGTACGGGCTCCTCGCATTAGAACGGCAAAGCTGGTCAATACATCCCAGGGTGCATAAGTTTGCACTAAAAATTCCCTGGGCTGCCGAGCAGCCAAAACAATGGAAACATCATGATCTGTTCGACTGAGCAACGGCGCACTTCGGACTCGCACACCGGAAAGGCTCTATAAAAGACCCAGCCAAGAATAGCACGTCCATATGGCTTAAACCACCCGAACAGCAGTTGCATACCTCTTCAAAGGACTTGACTGACGACACCATCAAGCAAGCGAACAGCCGAGGTTGCAAGCAGCCCATATAGACTTCGCTATCAACGAAGACAAGCTGGTCAATAGCATGGAGATGTAGACGTGCGGCAGGAAGAGACTCGGCCTAATAAACCCGATAACAAGTCCGCCCTGTTTTGATATACTCCTTATCTTTTTTTCTTTTTTTTGCATTGGATCTTTTTAAAGTTCTTTTTAAAGAAATTGCACCCCTCAAGGTTCCCTAGCATTTGCTTTTAATTTTTTCCTTCGAGCCAAAAGAATACTTTATGATACAATTGCTATTCACAAAGGGCTTCGCTTTTAATCACACGCCCCACAATATAAGTCCAAAGTACTCGGTGTCTCGGATGTTGCATTATATGAATCAGTTTCGAACCTACATTTTGGTCAGTAGCTGGGTTGCCCGGCTCCTATGCTTACCTCTCACGTTTCCGATCAATTCGGCTAAGGGTGTAAAGGGAGAACCATTGCGATAGTGCCGCTAGCTCGCATGGTAGAGCGCCTCGGTGGAGAAAGCCAAAAACTGACTGTCTTGGTAAGCACAAACTAGTCGGCCGTCCAATGCCCGCATCAAGAGATGTGTCGTTAGCAATCACCCATGTTAAATGAAGGGCTTCTTTTTAGCACTAGCCGAAGTGGTTAGTAGCATAAAACCCGGCTATACGGCTGACCACTCCACACACCGGGGGCTCGTCATCGGCCCCCATAGTCAAGCTCCTATCACTAAGTGAAAGTTATAAAGGCATTATAGCCCGATTGCATAGTTCCTATTTGCACGGACCGCCTTCGGGAACCAAGACATCGGCTAAGGGTCACGATTGCCTAAAGGAACACCTCTGTATACTGTAAATAGGGGTCGAAGCCGACGACTGACCACCTTCAGTTTAACATGGTCAAACAGGAGTCAAAATAAAAAAAGATCACAATCACAAGACGAAATATAAAGCCACATTCATTAAAGGCAAAAGGAAGTTTTGTAGAACCAGCCACACTTCGGCATTCCGAAGCACTATCTAAAAATACAAAGTGTCCTTAGGACACTTGGCCTCAGTAATCCGAGCCCCTTTCACTACCTCGGCGAGGGACTGCTTGGCGGTCTAATCCTTCCCTTCAGGGGCCGCGGTGACGACCGATGCTTCGACACGCCGAAAATGCATCTTCATGCAGGCGTATGCTCACTGAGCCCAATGATACGTATCCAACGTATCTATAATTTTTTATTGTTCCATGCTATTATATTATCATTCTTGGATGTTTTGCAATCATTTTATAGCAACTTTATATAATTTTTTGGGACTAACCTATTGACATAGTGCCTAGCGCCAGTTGTTGTTTTCTGCTTGTTTTTACATCGTAGGAAATCAATTCCAAATGGAGTCCAAATATAGAGAAACAATTTTGGGGATTTTTTTCTGGACCAGAAGACACAAGATGGGCCAAGAAACTACCTGAGGGGTGCTCCGAGGGGAGCACAACCCACCAGGGCGCGCCTGGGGGCCCAGGCACGCCCAGGTGGGTTGTGCCCACCTCGGTGGCCTCCCGCACAACATCTTTGCTCTGTAAATACCCCGATATTCCAGAAACCCTAGGGGAGTCGACGAAAATCAATTCCAGCCGCCGCAAGTTCCAGAACCACCAGATCCAATCTAGACACCACCATAGAGGGGTTCATTATCCTCATTGGTACCTCTCCGATGATGCATGAGTAGTTCATTGTAGACCTATGGGTCCGTAGTTAGTAGTTAGATGGCGGCCTCTCTCTCTCTCTTTTGATTCTCAATACAATGGACTTTTGGAGATCTATTTGATGTAACTCTTTTTGTGGTGTGTTTGTTGGCATCCGATGAACTTTGAGTTTATGATCAGATCTATTTTTCATCCATGAACGTTATTTGAGTCTTCTTTGATCTCTTATATGCATGATTGCTTATAGCCTCGTATTTCTTCTTCGAATCTTTGGTTTAGTTAGGCCAACTAGATTGATTTTTCTTGCCATGGCAAGAGGTGCTTTGTGATGGGTTCGATCTTACGGTGCTTGATCCCAGTGACAGAAGGGGAACTGACACGTATGTATCGTTGCTATTAAAGATAACAAGATGGGGTCTATTTCTACATAAATAGATCTTGTCTACATCATGTCATCGTTCTTATTGCATTACTCCGTTTCTCCATGAACTTACTACACTACATGCATGCTGGCGGTCGATGTGTGGAGTAATAGTAGTAAATGCAGGCAGGAGTAGGTCTACTAATCTTGGACGTGATGCCTATATAATGATCATTGCCAGGATGTCTTCATGATTATTTGAAGTTCTATCAATTGCCCAACAGTAATTTGTATACCTGTTATATGCTATTTTTCTCGAGAGAAGCCACTAGTGAAATCTATGGCCCCCGGGTCTCTTCTTTATTATATTTGGCTTCGCGATCTGTTTTTATTTGCTTTTATTTTCAGCTCTATTAATCCAAAAATACAAAAAATACCTTGCTGCAATTTTTATTTATTTATTTTATCTCGCGTTCCCGCGAGATCTATTTATCCAATCTACTACAATTTTACCTATCTTTTTACCTGTGAGGGATTGACAACCCCTCTGTTACATCAGGTTGCAAGTATTTGTTCTTGGTGTGCAGGAGCAATTTACGTGGTGTTGCGTGGTTCTACTACGGGTTCGATAACCTTGGCCTCATCATTGAGGAAAATACCTACTGTAGTTGTGCTGCATCATCCCTTCCTCTTTGGGGAAATACCGACATAGTTCAAGCCGCATCAAAAGGAATTTCTGCCGCCGTTGCCGGGGAGACATCATCAACATCTACCAGGTTCCTAATCACAAATCTCATCTCCTTGCAATTTACATTATTTGCCATTTTCCTCTCGTTTTCCTCTCCCCCACTTCACAAATAATTTCCATTTAGTTCGCCCTCTTTTCTATTCGTCGTTTTTCTCGTCAAATCTGTCTTTTTGCTTGTGATCTTGTTGCTATGGACAGCATGACTACCCCTCCCTTGTCACCGGATTTTGATGTTTTATACTTCAAATAGAGACAAGGAGAAAATTTGAAAGATGCTTGGTATAGGCTGATGGAATCCTATCGCATTTGCAATCTAAAAGGGGATGTAAAATTTTACTTCGGAGTTTTTATATAGTCTTAGCCTTGCATGATAGTCAACTTTTGGATTTTGCCGCTAAAGGAAATTTTATTGAGCTTGATGCTAATACCGCGTATGAGATCCTAGAAGGGACTTTGGGAATTCTACCTACCAAAAAGGGGATTTCTTTTACTCAAGAAGGATCTCAAATTTTGGACAAGTTGAGTGATTTGCATTAACATTTGGTTGAGTTACGAAAATACAATGAACCTCTAAAATGTATCAGTGGGAACCTCAACCGAATGAATACCTTGCTTACTCTCTGCAATAAGCGTTTGGATATTTTGGATCTCAAGATGGTTTCTTTTCCTGAAATCTTGGGAAGCGTAAAGAGCCTCCCGGTTTATAAAAGGCCCTTACAAAAGTTGCAAAAACCAAAGATGACAATACTTAGACCCTTTGCATTATGCCTAGCTAGGGGCATAAAACGATAGCGCTTGTTGGGAGGCAACCCAATGAATAAAATTTATTTTTGACTTTTTCTTTCTGTTCTTGAGTGTTTGCACAATTATCCTACTGTTATGATTGTTTTTTGTGTTTTAATTAGTATTTGTGCCAAGCAAAGCCTTTGGGATCATGGTGGGTGATATTTGATTTGATCTTGTTGAAAAACAAAAAAAATTGCGTCCAGAAAATTAATTTCTAAAAATCACAGAAGCGACGAAAAATTCTGATTTTTTTATACAAGATTGATATACAAATTTTCTACGTTTTACTCAAATTTCAGAAGTTTTGGAGTTATATAAGTATTAGAAATATTCAGATTGCTACAAAGTGTTCTGTTTTTGACAGATTTTGTTTTCTTTGTGTTGTGTGCTTGTTTTGATGATTCTATGGTTCCTTTGAAGTGTTTTTGCCATATAAAAGTTGGAATATAGTAGATATAATTCAAAAATAAAATATCAATGGGTTTGCAACAGTACTATAGTAGTGATTTGCTTTCTTATACTAACGGATCTCACAGAGGTTTTGTTGAGTTTTGTGTGTTGAAGTTTTCAATTTTTGGGTGATATTACGATGGATAAAGGAATAAGGAGTAAGAAGAGCCTAAGCTTGGGGATTCCCATGGCATACCAATCTATTATCTAAAGAGAAGCAAGCAACTAAGCTTGGGGATGCCCAAGTGGGATCCCCTCTTTCTTCTAACGACCATCGGTATTTTACTTGAAACTATATTTTTATTCGTCACATATCGTGAGTTTTGCTTGGAGCGTCTTGTATGATATGAGTGTTTTCTTGTTTTGCTTTTTGTTTTTAGTCTTGAATCCTTGCTGGATACACCTACTAGAGAGATCCAAAATTATGCTTTGACTTGTTAGAATTGCTCCTATGCTTCACTTAAATTTTTAGAGCCTTGGAATTGCTCTAGTGCTTCACTTTTATCTTTTTGAGCACGGTTTGGTGCTCTCATGCTTCACTTAGATTTATTTGAGAGTTAGTAAAATTATTTGAAGAAATTCTCTGATGCTTCACTTAGATTAATTTGAGAGAAAGAAATATGATGCTCACGGTCTTCACTTATATTTGTTTGGGCTTACTAAAAGCAACATATGAAACTAGTCCAAAAGTGATAGATATCCAAGGAGGATATAATAAAAACCTTCATGAAGATCATTGGACAAAATAAACTTGGTTCCTTGTAATAGTTTTGAGATGGTGAGTCATGTTGATGAGGAATTATGCTTTAGTAAGAATATTGGTGTTAAGGTTTGTGATTCCCTTTGCAAGCACGAAAGTCAATAGTTATACAATGAAATTACATCTACTTATGGTGCATTATTCGGTGTTAGTTATGCTTAATGATCGCTTATGAGATTTTTCGTTTCTTGGTTAGATGCTTCTCAATCTTTTGCTAGCCTTCATTTGCACTAAGTATAATCACTACTTATGCATCCAGAATCCTGTAAACTAGTTTTGCCACATGAGTCCACCATAGCTACCTATATGCGGTATTCTTTTGCCGTTCTAAGCAAATTTGCATGTGCCATCAGAAATTTTCAAAATAATTTCTCTTTTGTGTGCTCGTACCGCTCATGAAATAGTAGGGGGTGGCTGATATATTTCCATGCTAGATATGTTATTCTCAAGATGAGTGTTTATTCACTTGTCATTGCATGAGAGTATGGCAAAGGTATTAGGGATGCCCAGTCCCTAAATGAAAAAGGAATTTACTTTATGTTGTCGAATAATAATACACTTGGAAAGTGTTGGTATGGAAAGCACCCGTGGATACGGTTAGCCATGGAAAGTGAAAGTATGGTTGAAAAAGGAAGAAAAATTATTTTCTGTTTATAGGTGGTTCCTAAACAGAAAATAAATATCATAGGTGTCACCTCTACAAATTTATTTTCTATTTAGGAACTACTCAATCATTTTCGTTGACAGGAAAAGCATGCCACCCAAAATGGTTTTATCTCTATCTTTTTCGCTTTGAGCTGTGGCACCTCTACAAATCCCTACTTCCCTCTGCAAAGGGCCTTTCTATTACTTTATGCAATTTTTATTTTTTTATTTGAGTTTCCATCTTCTCTTATAAAGCCCCAACGAAGGGGCACTCTTATTGTACTTGAGCATTGGGTGTACCTAATATGTGAGTGTGTTTCATGAATGGATCAATGATTGAGCATAATGGGCTAGGGACAACTTGCTTTAGTGTTGATATTTTGAAATACATGGTTGCTTGTTGATTTGCTTGATTATTAAAGTACTCATGTCAAAACTAGACTATTGCTTTGAATCATATAAAAGTACGAATGTCCATGCTACAAAGAAAATAATATGTGATGGACATGTTAGGCAGCATTCCACATCAAAAATTCTTTTTTATTATTTACCTACTCGAGGACGAGCAAGAATTAAGGTTGGGGATGCTGATACGTCTCCAACGTATCTATAATTTTTTTATTGTTCCATGATGTTATATTATCATTCTTGGATGTTTTACAATCATTTTATAGCAACTTTATATCATTTTTTGGGACTAACCTATTGACATAGTGCCCAGTGCTGCTTGTTGTTTTCGCTTGTTTTTTACATCAGAGGAAATCAATACCAAACGGAATCCAAACGCAGCAAAACTTTTTGTGGATTTTTACGGACCAGAAGAAACCAGATGGGCCACGAAAGTACCTAAGGGGTGCTTCGCGGGGATCACAACCCACCAGGGCATGCCTGGGGGGCCAGGCATGCCCAGGTGGGTTCTGCCCACCTTGGTGGCCTCCCGCACCGCCTCTTTGCTCTATAAATACCCCAATATTCCAGAAACCCTAGGGGAGTAGACGGAAATCGATTCCAGTCGCAGCAAGTTCCAGAACCACCAGATCCAATATAGACACCATCACGGAGGGGTTCATCATCCTCATTGGTGTCTCTCTGATGATGTGTGAGTAGTTCATTGTAGACCTACGGGTCCATAGTTAGTAGTTAGATGGCTTCTCCCTCTCTCTTTTGATTCTCAATACAATGGCCTCTTGGAGATCTAGTTGTTGTAACTCTTTTCGCGTGTGTTTGTTGGGATCCGATGAACTTTGAGTTTATGATCAGATCTATGTTTTTATCCAGGGAAGTTATTTGATTCTTCCTTGATCTCTTATATGCATGAATGCTTATAGCCTCTTATTTCTTCTTCGAATCTTTGGTTTAGGTAGGCTAACAAGACCAATTTTTCTTGTCATGGGAAGAGGGGCTTTGTGATAGGTTCGATCTTATGGTTCTTGATCCCAGTGACAGAAGGGGAACACACACGTATGTACCCTTGCTATTAAGGATAACAAGATGGGGTCTATTTCTACATAAATAGATCTTGTCTACATCATGTCATCGTTCTTATTGCATTACTCCGTTTCTCCATGAACTTAATACACTAGATGCATCTTTGGATAGCGATCGACGTGCGGAGTAATAGTAGTAGATGCAGGCAGGAGTCGGTCTACTAATCTTGGACCTGATGCCTATATAATGATCATTGCCTGGATATCGTCGTCATTATTTGAAGTTCTATCAATTGCCCAATAGTAATTTGGTTACCCGTCGTATGCTATTTTTCTCGAGAGAAGCCACTAGTAAAATCTACGGCCCCCGGGTCTCTTCTTTATTTTATTTGCCTTCGTGATCTAGATTTATTTGCTTTCATTTTCAGATTTATTAATCAAAAAATACAAAAATATCTTGCTGCAATTGTATTTATTTATTTTGTGTCGCCTTCCCGCGAGATCTATTTATCCAATCAACTACAATTTTACCTATGTTTTTGCCTGTGAGGGATTCACAACCCCTCTCTTACATCGTGTTGCAAGTATTTGTTCTTTGTGTGGAGGAGCTGTTTATGTGGTGTTGTGTGGTTCTCCTACTGTTCGATTACCTTGGTCTCATCACTGAGGGAAATACCTACCGTAGTTGTGCTGCATCATCCCTTCCTCTTTGGGGAAATACCGACGAAGTTCAAGCCGCATCACCCAGCGAGCCACTTGCGAGACGGCTTCTTGTAGCCGAGCCAGGAGCCCAAAGAAGCTAGTCGGCAGCACCTCCGCATGCCATAGGTTGATGCAGAGGTCTTGGAGTACTGGCCTTGCCATATGAATAAGTTCCACCAGCTGCTTCATCTGATAATTCAGCAACTCCGAATGCGACAGCTGAGGGAGTCCTGCAATAAGGGGTCCTCGGGCGTCCGACCTACTAGCCATGGGCCGGGCTGATGGGCTATGAAGATACGAAGACCGAAAACTGCACCCGTGTCCGGATGGGATTCTCCTTGGCATGGAAGGCAAGCTTGACGACCAAATATGTAGATTCCTTTCCTTTTTAACCGACCTTGTGTAACCCTAGATCCTCCCGGTGTCTATATAAACCGGAGAGCTTAGTCCGTATGCAGAGAGACTAATTACCATAGTCATACTAGATAGACTACTAGGGTTTAGCCATTACGATCTCGAGGTATATCAAGTCCTGTAATACTCATATTCATCAAGATCAATCCAGCAGGAAGTAGGGTATTACCTCCATAGAGAAGGCCCGAACCTGGGCAAACATCGTGTCCCCTCTCCTGTTACCATCGACCTTAGACGCACAGTTCGGGACCCCCTACCCGAGATCCGCCGGTTTTGACACCGACATTGGTGCTTTCATTGAGAGTTCCACTGTGCCGTCCCCGAAAAGGTTTCGATGGCCCCTTTAATCGTCAACAATGACATTGTCCAAGGAGGAATCTTTCTCCCCGGACAGATCTTCGTGTTCGGTGGTTTCGCACTGCGGGCTAACTCACTTGGCCATCTGGAGCAGATCGATAGCTACGGCCCTGGCCATCAGGTCAGATTTGGGAGCTTGAATTACGTCACGGACATCTGTGGAGACTTGATCTTCACTGGATTCGAGACCGCGACAATCGCTCCTGGTCACCCCGACGAACATGACCTAAATCTGTTGTCGGACCGCTTTAGGGAGATAGCTCATGTAACTGCTCCGGCCTTAGATCCGGAGCATACTGCACCATCCAAGGACGGGAAGCTACTCAATCATAGTCGTTGACAGGAAAAGCATGCCACCCAAAATGGCTTTATCTCTATCTTTTTCGCTTTGAGCTGTGGCACCTCTACAAATCCCTACTTCCCTCTGCAAAGGGCCTTTCTATTAATTTATGCAATTTTTATTTTTTTATTTGAGTTTCCATCTTCTCTTATAAAGCACCAACTAAGGGGCACTCTGATTGTACTTGAGCATTGGGTGTACCTAATATGTGAGTGTGTTTCATGAATGGATCAATGATTGAGCATAATGGGCTAGGGATAACTTGCTTTAGTGTTGATATTTTGAAAGGCATGGTTGCTTGTTGATATGCTTGATTATTAAAGTACTCATGTCAAAACTAGACTATTTCTTTGAATCATATAAAAGTACAAATGTCCATGCTACAAAGAAAAGAATATGTGATGGACATGTTAGGCAGCATTCCACATCAAAAATTTTGTTTTTATCATTTACCTACTCGAGGACGAGCAAGAATTAAGGTTGGGGATGCTGATACGTCTCCAACGTATCTATAATTTTTTTTATTGTTCCATGATGTTATATTATCATTCTTGGATGTTTTACAATCATTTTATAGCAACTTTATATCATTTTTTGGGACTAACCTATTGACATAGTGCCCAGTGCCAGTTGTTGTTTTCTGCTTGTTTTTTACATCGTAGGAAATCAATACCAAACGGAATCCAAACGCAGCAAAACTTTTTGTGGATTTTTTCTGGACCAGAAGAAACCAGATGGGCCACGAAAGTACCTAAGGGGTGCTTCGCGGGGATCACAACCCACCAGGGCATGCCTGGGGGGCCAGGCATGCCCACGTGGGTTCTGCCCACCTTGGCGGCCTCCCGCACGGCCTCTTTGCTCTATAAACAACCCAATATTCCAGAAACCCTAGGGGAGACGACGGAAATCAATTCCAGACGCCGCAAGTTCCAGAACCACCAGATTGAATATAGACACCATCACGGAGGGGTTCTTCATCCTCATTGGTGCCTCTCTGATGATGTGTGAGTAGTTCATTGTAGACCTACGGGTCCGTAGTTAGTAGTTAGATGGCTTCCTCTCTCTCTTTTGATTCTCAATACAATGGTCTCTTGGAAATCTATTTGGTATAACTATTTTCGCGTGTGTTTGTTGGGATCCGATGAACTTTGAGTTTATGATCAGATCTATGTTTTTATCCATGAAAGTTATTTGATTCTTCCTTGATCTCTTATATGCATGAATGCTTATAGCCTCTTATTTCTTCTTCGAATCTTTGGTTTAGTTAGGCTAACAAGACCAATTTTTCTTGTCATGGGAAAAGGGGCTTTGTGATAGGTTCGATCTTATGGTGCTTGATCCCAGTGACAGAAGGGGAACACACATGTATGTGTCGTTGCTATTAAGGATAACAATATGGGGTCTATTTCTACATAAATAGATCTTGTCTACATCATGTCATCGTTCTTATTGCATTACTCCGCTTCTCCATAAACTTAATACACTAGATGCATGCTGGATAGCGATCGACGTGCGGAGTAATAGTAGTAGATGCAGGCAGGAGTCGGTCTACTAATCTTGGACCTGATGCCTATATAATGATCATTGCCAGGATATCGTCATCATTATTTGAAGTTCTATCAATTGCCCAATAGTAATTTGGTTACCCGTCGTATGCTATTTTTCTCGAGAGAAGCCACTAGTGAAATCTACGGCCCCCGGGTCTCTTCTTTATTTTATTTGCCTTCGTGATCTAGATTTATTTGCTTTCATTTTCAGATTTATTAATCAAAAAAATACAATAATATCTTTCTGCAATTGTATTTATTTATTTTGTGTCGCCTTCCCGCGAGATCTATTTATCCAATCAACTACAATTTTACCTATATTTTTGCCTGTGAGGGATTCACAACCCCTCTCTTACGTCGGGTTGCAAGTATTTGTTCTTTGTGTGGAGGAGTTGTTTACGTGGTGTTGTGTGGTTCTCCTACTGTTCGATTACCTTGGTCTCATCACTTAGGGAAATACCTACCGTAGCTGTGCTGCATCATCCCTTCCTCTTTGGGGAAATACGGATGAAGTTCAAGCCGCATCACCCAGCGAGCCACTTGCGAGACGGCTTCTTGTAGCCGAGCCAGGAGCCCAAAGAAGCTAGTCGCCAGCACCTCCGCAGGCCATAGGTTGATGCAGAGGTCTTGGAGTACCGGCCTTGCCATATGGATAAGTTCCACCAGCTGCTTCATCTGATAATTGAGCAACTCCGAATGCGACGGCGGAGGGAGTCCTGGACTAAGGGGTCCTCGGGCGTCCGACCTGCTAGGCATGGGCCGGGCTGATGGGCTATGAAGATACGAAGACCGAAAACTGCACCCTTGTCCGGATGGGATTCTCCTTGGCATGGAAGGCAAGCTTGACGACCAAATATGTAGATTCCTTTCCTTTTTAACCGACCTTGTGTAACCCTAGATCCTCCCGGTGTCTATATAAACCGGAGAGCTTAGTCCGGATGGAGAGGGACTCATTACCATAGTCATACAAGCTAGACTTCTAGGGTTTACCCATTACGATCTCGAGGTATATCAAGTCCTGTAATACTCATATTCGTCAAGATCAATCAAGCAGGAAGTAGGGTATTACCTCCATAGAGAGGGCCCGAACCTGGGCAAACATCGTGTCCCCTATCTCCTGTTACCATCGACCTTAGACGCACAGTTCAGGACCCCCAACCCGAGATCCGCCGGTTTTGACACCGACATTGGTGCTTTCATTTAGAGTTCCACTGTGCCGTCCCCGAAAAGGTTTTGATGGCCCCTTTAATCGTCAACAATGACATTGTCCAAGGAGGAATCTTCCTCCCCGGACAGATCTTCGTGTTCGGCGGCTTCGCACTGCGGGCTAACTCGCTTGGCCATCTGGAGCAGATCGATAGCTATGCCCCTGGCCATTAGGTCATATTTGGGAGCTTGAATTATGTCACGGACATCCGTGGAGACTTGACCTTCACCGAATTCAAGACCGCGGCAATCGCTCCTGGTCACCTCGACGAACATGACCTAAATCTGTCGTCGGACAGTTTTACGGAGATAGCTCATGTAACTGCTTCGGCCTTAGATCCAGAGCATACTGCGCCATCCGAGGACGGGAAGCTACTCAATCATAGTCGTTGACAGGAAAAGCATGCCACCCAAAATGGTTTTATCTCTATCTTTTTCGCTTTGAGCTGTGGCACCTCTACAAATCCCTACTTCCCTCTACAAAGGGCCTTTCTATTACTTTATGCAATTTTTATTTTTTTTATTTGAGTTTCCATCTTATCTTATAAAGCACCAACTAAGGGGCACTCTGATTGTACTTGAGCATTGGGTGTACCTAATATGTGAGTGTGTTTCATGAATGGATCAATGATTGAGCATAATGGGCTAGGGATAACTTGCTTTAGTGTTGATATTTTGAAAGGCATGGTTGCTTGTTGATATGCTTGATTATTAAAGTACTCATGTCAAAACTAGTATATTTCTTTGAATCATATAAAAGTACGAATGTCCATGCTACAAAGAAAAGAATATGTGATGGACATGTTAGGCAGCATTCCACATCAAAAATTCTGTTTTTATCATTTACCTACTCGAGGACGAGCAAGAATTAAGGTTGGGGATGCTGATACGTCTTCATCGTATCTATAATTTTTTTATTGTTCCATGATGTTATGTTATCATTCTTGGATGTTTTACAATCATTTTATAGCAACTTTATATCATTTTTTGGGACTAACCTATTGACATAGTGCCCAGTGCCAGTTGTTGTTTTCTGCTTGTTTTTTACATCGTAGGAAATCAATACCAAATGGAATCCAAATGCAGCAAAACTTTTTGTGGATTTTTTCTGGACCAGAAGAATCCAGATGGGCCACGAAAGTACCTAAGGGGTGCTTCGCGGGGATCACAACCCACTGTGGCATGCACTGGGGGCTGTGCATGCCCAGCTGGGTTCTGCCCACCTTGGTGGCCTCCCGGACCGCCTCTTTGCTCTATAAATACCCCAATATTCCACAAACCCTAGGGGAGTCGACGGAAATCGATTCCAGTCGCCGCATGTTCCGGAACCACCAGACCCAATATAGACACCATCACGGAGGGGTTCATCATCGTCATTTGTGCCTCTCTGATGATGTGTGAGTAGTTCATTGTAGACCTACGGGTCCGTAGTTAGTAGTTAGATGGCTTCCTCTCTCTCTTTTGATTCTCAATACAATGGTCTCTTGGAGATCTATTTGTTGTAACACCTTTCGCGTGTGTTTGTTGGGATCCGATGAACTTTGAGTTTATGATCAGATCTATGTTTTTATCCATGAAAGTTGTTTGATTCTTCCTTGATCTCTCATATGCATGAATGCTTATAGCCTCTTATTTCTTCTTCGAATTTTTGGTTTAGTTAGGCTAACAAGACCAATTTTTCTTGTCATGGGAAGAGGGGCTTTGTGATAGGTTCGATCTTATGGTGCTTGATCCCAGTGACAGAAGGGGAACAGACATGTATGTATCGTTGCTATTAAGGATAACAAGATGGGGTCTATTTCTACATAAATAGATCGTGTCTACATCATGTCATCGTTCTTATTGTATTACTCCGTTTCTCCATGAACTTAATACACTAGATGCATGATGGATAGGGATCGACGTGCGGAGTAATAGTAGTAGATGCAGGCAGGAGTCGGTCTACTAATCTTGGACCTGATGCCTATATAATGATCATTGCCTGGATATCGTCATGATTATTTGAAGTTCTATCAATTGCCCAATAGTAATTTGGTTACCCGTCGTATGCTATTTTTCTCGAGAGAAGCCACTAGTGAAATCTACGGCCCCCGGGTCTCTTCTTTATTTTACTTGCCTTCGTGATCTAGATTTATTTGCTTTCATTTTCAGATTTATTAATCAAAATATACAAAAACATCTTGCTGCAATTGTATTTATTTATTTTGTGTCGCCTTCCCGCGAGATCTATTTATCCAATCAACTACATTTTTACCTATGTTTTTGCCTGTGAGGGATTCACAACCCCTCTCTTACGTCGGGTTGCAAGTATTTGTTCTTTGTGTGGAGGACCTGTTTAGGTGGTGTTGTCTGGTTCTCCTACTGTTCGATTACCTTGGTCTCATCACTGAGGGAAATACCTACCGTAGTTGTGCTGCATCATCCCTTCCTCTTTGGGGAAATACCGACGAAGTTCAAGCAGCATCACCCAGCGAGCCACTTGCGAGACGGCTTCTTGTAGCCGAGCCAGGAGCCCAAAGAAGCTAGTCGCCAGCACCTCCGCAGGCCATAGGTTGATGCAGAGGTCTTGGAGTACCGGCCTTGCCATATGGATAAGTTCCACCAGCTGCTTCATCTGATAATTCAGCAACTCCAAATGCGACGGTTGAGGGAGTCCTGGACTAAGGGGTCCTCGGGCGTCCGACCTGCTAGGCATTGGCCGGGCTGATGGGCTATGAAGATACGAAGACCGAAAACTACACCCTTGTCCGGATGGGATTCTCCTTGGCATGGAAGGCAAGCTTGACGACCAAATATGTAGATTCCTTTCCTTTGTAACCGACCTTGTGTAACCCTAGATCCTCCCGGTGTCTATATAAACCGGAGAGCTTAGTACGGATGGAGAGAGACTCATTACCATAGTCATACAAGCTAGACTTCTAGGGTTTAGCCATTACGATCTCGAGGTATATCAAGTCATGTAATACTCATATTCGTCAAGATCAATCAAGCAGGAAGTAGGTTATTACCTCCATAGAGATGGCCCGAACCTGGGCAAACATCGTGTCCCCTGTCTCCTGTTACCATCGACCTTAGACGCACAGTTCGGGACCCCCTACCCGAGATCCGCCGGTTTTGACACCGACATTGGTGCTTTCATTGAGAGTTCCACTGTGCCGTCCCCGAAAAGGTTTCAACGGCCCCTTTAATCGTCAACAATGACATTGTCCAAGGAGGAATCTTATTCCCCGGACAGATCGTCGTGTTCAGCGGCTTCGCACTGCGAGCTAACTCGCTTGGCCATCTAGAGCAGATCGATAGCTACACCCCTAGCCATCAGGTCATATTTGGGAGCTTGAATTACGTCGCGGACATCCATGGAGACTTGAGCTTCACCGGATTCGAGACCACGGCAATCGCTCCTCGTCACCTCAACAAACATGACCTAAATCTGTCGTCGGACCGCTTTATGGAGATAGCTCATGTAACTGCTTCGGCCTTAGATCCAGAGCATACTGCGCCATCCAAGGACGGGAAGCTACTCAATCATAGTCGTTGACAGGAAAAGCATGCCACCCAAAATGGTTTTATCTCAATCTTTTTCGCTTGGAGCTGTGGCACCTCTACAAATCCCTACTTCCCTCTGCAAAGGGCCTTTCTATTACTTTATGCAATTTTTATTTTTTTATTTGAGTTTCCATCTTCTCTTATAAAGCACCAACTAAGGGGCACTCTGATTGTACTTGAGCATTGGGTGTACCTAATATGTGAGTGTGTTTCATGAATGGATCAATGATTGAGCATAATGGGCTAGGGATAACTTGCTTTAGTGTTGATATTTTGAAAGGCATGGTTGCTTGTTGATATGCTTGATTATTAAAGTACTCATGTCAAAACTAGACTATTGCTTTGAATCATATAAAAGTACAAATGTCCATGCTACAAAGAAAAGAATATGTGATGGACATGTTAGGCAGCATTCCACATCAAAAATTCTGTTTTTATCATTTACCTACTCGAGGACGAGCAAGAATTAAGGTTGGGGATGCTGATATGTCTCCAACGTATCTATAAATTTTTTATTGTTCCATGATGTTATATTATCATTCTTGGATGTTTTACAATCATTTTATAGCAACTTTATATCATTTTTTGGAACTAACCTATTGACATAGTGCCCAGTGCCAGTTGTTGTTTTCTACTTGTTTTTTACATCGTAGGAAATCAATACCAAACGAAATCCAAACGCAACAAAACTTTTTGTGGATTTTTTCTGGACCAAAAGAAACCAGATGGGCCACGAAAGTACGTAAGGGGTGCTTCGCGGGGATCACAACCCACCAGGGCATGCCTGGGGGGCCAGGCATGCCCAGGTGGGTTATGCCCACCTTGGTGGCCTCCCGCACCGCCTCTTTGCTCTATAAATACCCCAATATTCCACAAACCCTAGGGGAGTCGATGGAAATCGATTCCAGTCGCCGCAAGTTCTAGAACCACCAGATCCAATATAGACACCATCACGGAGGGGTTCATCATCCTCATTGGTGCCTCTCGGATGATGTGTGAGTAGTTCATTGTAGACCTACGGGTCCGTAGTTAGTAGTTAGATGGCTTCCTCTCTCTCTTTTGATTCTCAATACAATGGTCTCTTGGAGATCTTTTTGTTGTAACTCTTTTCGCGTGTGTTTGTTGGGATCTGATGAACTTTGAGTTTATGATCAGATCTATGTTTTTATCCATGAAATTTATTTGATTCTTCCTTGATCTCTTATATGCATGAATGCTTATAGCCTCTTATTTCTTCTTCGAATCTTTGGTTTAGTGTCAAATTGCTCGCCCGCCACCTCGGCCAAGAAAAGCCAAAATCCATGGCAGCCCTCACGGCACTCATGAACTGCTTTTGTGCGAGTGAGGATAGTTGGCTGGCTTGTAGCAAAAACACAGCCAGCGAGGCAGGCCCCTCTGAGGTCAAGAACAGCAACGGCAAGCTCCAACACAACAGACACAAACGCCGAAGCAATGGCGACAACACCGATGACACTGCTGTCAACGCCGGATTTAGCGGCTCCAAGTCCGGTCAGCGGAAAAGGCCGTATATAAGGAACAATCAGGGACCATCTGGCTTGGACCGCATACTCTACCGTCCGTGCCAAATCCATGGCACCGCAGACAAACCAGCCAACCATACCAACAAAGATTGCTGGGTTTTCAAGCAAGCCGGCAAGTTAAATGCTGAGACCAAGGAAAAGGGATCGCAGAGTGAGGACGATGACGAGGAACCCCGGTAGACAAACACAGGGGGACAGAAGAAGTTTCCCCCTCATGTCAAAACGGTGAACATGATATATGCTACACACATCCCCAAAAGGGAGCGCAAGCGCGCACTAAGGGACGTTTATGCGATAGAGCCAGTCGCCCCAAAATTCAACCCATGGTCATCGTGCCTGATCACTTCTGATCATCGGGATCATCCGACCAGTATCCGGCATGGCAGATCAGCCGCAATAGTTCAGGACCCAATCATTGATGGATTCCACCTAACACGAGTCCTCATGGACGGTGGCAGCAGCCTCAATCTTCTCTATCAGGATACAGTGCACAAAATGGGCATTAACCCATCACGGATCAAGCCCACAAGGACTACCTTTAAAGGAGTCATACCAGGTGTAGAGGCCCGCTGTACGGTCTCAATCACACTAGAGGTAGTCTTCGGATCTCCGGACAACTTCCGAAGCGAGGAATTAATCTTCGATATCGTACCCTTTCGCAGCGGCTATCACGCACTGCTTGGACAAACCACATTTGCTCAATTCAATGCGGTACCTCACTATGCTTATCTTAATCTCAAGATGCCCGGTCCACGCGGCGTTATAACGGTCAATGGAAACATGGAATGCTCCCTTCGTACAGAGGAGCACACCTCCTGTAACGCCCCGGATTCGATGTGCCAGGTGTTTGCCAGTTATTCGATGTCGTTGCCATGTCATTTGCTTGCGTGTTGCATTTTATCATGTCATGATGTGCATTTCATTTTGCATACGTGTTTGTCTCATGCATCCGAGCATTTTCCCCGTTGTCCGTTTTGCAATCCGGCACTCCTATGTCTCCCAAATACTTCTTTTGCCTCTTTTCGTGCGGGTGTTAAACTTTCTCGGAATGGCCCGAGGTTTGTCAAGCGGCCTTGGTATAGCACCGGTAGACCGCCTGTCAAGTGTCGTGCCATTTGGAGGTCGTTTGATACTCCAACGGTTAACCGGGTAACCGTAAAAGCCCCTTTCTCTTTGCAGCCCAACACCCTTTCAAAGTGGCCCAAAACCCATCTAAACCACCTCCATGCTCTCGGTCGTTCGATCACGATCGTGTGGGCGAAAACCGCACCTCATTTGGACTCTCCTAGCTCCCTCTACCCCGGACACGTCCGCCCGGCGCCGGACACGTCCGCCCACCGCCGCCCAAGCAAGCCGTCCGCCGCCACGTGGCCCCGGCGAGCGCCGCCGCCCGACCCGCCAGCAGGGCCCATCTCCTGCCGCCCGCGACCATGCTGCCTGTAACGCCGCCCTGCGCCGCGCCGCCTGAAGTCGCCGCCGACCGCCGCCTCGGTCCCTCCGTCTTCCGCCGCCGCCGCCTTCAACCCGTCGCCTCCTCGCCGGCGTGGCCCCGCCATCATGACCAGCGCCGCCGCCTCGCCTCCTCCCTGCCTCGGCCGCCGCTGCGCCCGCCCGCGCCGGCCGCGCCCGCTTCGCCGCGGTGACCCGAGCCCTGCTCCGGCCATCCGCATGCTCCGCTATTTGGCGAAGCTTCCACGCCGATCCCGTCGCCCCGCGCCGTGGCCTCCGGCCGTCCTCCTCGCCTCCGGCCGCCTTGCCGTCGCCGGACCCGGCCCGCTCCAGATCCGGTCCGGGTGGACCAGATCCACCCGTCCCGGAACCAAACGCCAGCCCCGTTCCCGGATCTCCTCGTCCCGGAACCCCTCCGTCCATTTTTCCCGGGGTGAGGAAATCTGCCAAGTCTATGTAGTTTTCATATTCTGGTGCCTACTTCAACATGCCATAACTCCATGTATACTGCTCCGTTTCGTGCGTGTAATACGTCAAATTGTTCTCCTCGACTAGTAATTCATTTCATTCCATTGCATCATGTTCATTTGAGTTCATCTTGATACCTGAATCTTCGTTGCAAGAGTGCATGTTGCTGTTGATCTGCTAAAACTGTTATAACATGCTCATTTGTCATTTTTGCCATGATTGATGTGTGCATCCTATGAGCATGAGCTATACATGTGTTTTGTGCTATGTCATTCCATCTTTACAGGGGTGCTATCCATGTATTTTTGTGATTCCTGTAGTAAGTGCATCAAGCTTGTTAATTTGGGTACTTGCTGTTGCTGTTTTGCATGTCTAAATCTGCTATATCATGATGCTATGTTAACCTGCTTCTACAAGTCATTCTATGCATAAATCTGGAGATATTCACTAAGGATGTTTTGTTATACATGTCATTATCAATTCATACATGCCCATTGTTGCATTTATAGTTTGCTGTACCTTGTTGTAATCTTGCTCTCAAATTGCTAAATGATGTTGCTGTCAGCCTGTTAACATTAAGTTCAGTTTTGCCATGTGTTTTGCTAGTGCTCCGTGCACCCTATAAACTTGCTCTTGCCATTATTAGCTTCATAATCATATATTCTTGCTATTGGTTGCCTTTCCATGCCATGTGTTTCTCTGTGGTGAGTGGTTCAAGCTCATCAACATGCCTACTTATTGTTATTCCTGCCATGTATGAATCTGTAATATAACTTGCCATGTTTACATGGGTGCCATCACATCTTATGATCCTTTTTGGCTCATGGTCATTAAGGGATTCTTGTTCTATACAATTCGTAGATTCATACCATACCTTTGTTTTCCCTGTTAAGTTCCTGTAATATGTTGTTTGATAGCTCTAAATATTGCAACCTGATGTTATTTCGGCTGAAGTCTTAAACTGTTATTATTTGCAATCTTGCCATGTGCGTTTGAGCTTGTTCTGATGTGTTCTGGAGATAGCTCAGTGTTCATGTTTTGTTATGCTTTACCTGTAGATCATGACCATGCCTTTTGTTCTCATGTTGGGCTGCTGTAGCATATTGTTTTGATGCTTGCAATACGCCTAGTTGCTGTTTTGGACAGATTGTTGTTATAACTTGTATAGTGTGCATGTGTTGAACCGTTGCTCCGTTTTGAGTGTGCTCTATATGAAACTTACTTGATTTTGCACTTAGTTTCATATTATCATGTTGCATCCATGTTTTGAGAGTGTTTGCTTGATGTTTGTATGCATTTTGCATCAATGCCATGCTTATCTTGTTTTGCTCATATCTTTTAGGCCGTAGCTCCGAATTAAATGAACTTTATATGTAACTTGACTAGAATTTCGTGTAGATCATCTTGGTGCATCTTAACTTGCTGTTTAACAACTTGAATATAAGGTTTATTCAGATCTGGACCAATTTCGAAATTTGCATATTTGGAGTTACCGGAATTGTTTATGTTGTTTCCGGCCTCATTTAAACTTGCCTTGATGTGTTGTTCTTGTTTCCATCATCTCTTGCCATGAGTAGCCTAATCTAGCTTTGTCATGCATCATGCTTGTTGTGCGTCATGCCTTGCTGATGTGTGGTGTGTTTACCATGTTGTGTGCTTCTTCTTGTTAGTTCCTGTTTCGTTGCGATCGTGAGGATTCGTTCGTCTATGTTTGGTTCGTCTTCGTGGCTTCATCTTCTTCATGGACCCGTTCTTCTTTCTTGCGGGATTTCAGGCAAGATGAACGTCACCTTGGATCTCATTACTATCATTGCTATGCTAGTTGCTTCGTTCTTTCGCTATGCTGCGTTACCTACCACTTGCTTATCAAGCCTCCCAAATTGCCATGAACCTCTAATTTGACACCCTTCCTAGCAATCCATTGCTTGGCTATGTTACCGCTTTTGCTCAGCCCCTCTAATAGCGTTGCTAGTTGCAGGTGAAGTTGAAGATTGCTCCATGGTGGACAGGATTTTGTTGGGATATCACAATATCTCTTATATTATTAATGCATCTATATATTTGGTAAAGGGTGGAAGGCTCGGCCTTATGCCTGGTGTTTTGTTCCACTTGCCGCCTAGTTTCCGTCATATATCGGTATTATGTTCCCGGATTTTGCATCCCTAACGCGTTGGGTGATTTATGGGACCCCTTGATAGTTCGCTTTGAATAAAACTCCTCCAGCAGGCCAAACATTGGTTTTACCATTTGCCTACCACCTATACCTTTCCCTTGGGAGTAATTAACCCAAGGGTCATCTTTATTTTAGCCCCCCGGGCCAATGCTTGTCTAAGTGTTGGTCCGAACTAGAGCCCTTTGCAGCGCCTCCTCGGGGAAACTCGAGGCCTGGTTTTAGTTGTACGGATCGCTCATCCGTCGTGGCTCGAGACGAGATACGCGGGCTACTATCGTGGTGTCGGCACGCCGGAGGTCTTGCTGGTCTTGTTTTATTACTGTCGAAATGTCTTGTAGCCGGGATTCCGAGATCGATCGGGTCTCCCGGGAGAAGCAATATCCTCGTTGATCGCGAGAGCTTATCATGGGCTAAGTTGGGACACCCTGCAGGGTTTGAACTTTCGAGAGCCGTGCCCGCGGTTATGTGGCAGATGGGAATTTGTTAATATCCGGTTGTAGTAAACTTGAAGTAAACTCTTCTAAAATACACCAACCGTGCGTGAATCGTGATGGTCTCTTTTCGGGGTGGATCGAGAGGAGAACACGGTTTCTTGGTTATGTCTGACGTAAGTAGGAGTTCAGGATCACTTCTTGATCATTACTAGTTGTCGACCGTTCTGCTTGCTCTCTTCTCGCTCTTATTTGCGTTGGTTAGCCACCATATATGCTTAGTCGCTGCTGCAACCTCACCACCTTACCCTTCCTTTCCCATTAAGCTTTGCTAGTCTTGATACCCATGGTAATGGGATTGCCGAGTCCTCGTGGCTCATGACATTACTACAACATCGCTTGTAGGTACAGGTTATGCGATGATCATGACGCGAGAGCGATGTTTGCTTACTTTGGAGTTCTCCTTCCGCTTCTTCTTCGATCAGGGATAGGTTCTGTGTCGGCATCCTGGCTAAAGGTGGTGGATATTGTTTGAGTTTACATTTATGATTCATCCATAGTCGGATGTTGATCTTGTATGTTGCATTGTTGTATTCATGTGTCATTGTATGTATTGGATGTATCCCCACTATTATGTAATGTTGATGTAATGATATCCACCTTGCAAAAGTGTCTTCAAGATGCGCTTCTATCCTTGGTGGGACCTTCGAGTTCCTTTAGGATAGGGTCGCATCTTGGGCGTGACACCGCCGCCCTAGCAGCAGAAGTACAGAGCGGCCTTTTCAAGCAGAACCGTAATCCGGCTGTCGAGCCCCAGAACACCATTAAAAGAGTGCGGACTATGCTGCAACAGGACATCTCGGCCCGTCAAGAGCTCGATTAGAAATTCGGCCTCCGTCCCAGCCCCGATCAAGTAGTGGCATTCGTACCACGCATACATAATTACACACTCGAAAGTCCATGGGCATCGACGGAGGCACAGCTAGTTTGTGATCCATAGTTCGGCTCGACTGATCCCGGACACACGTATACTTAAACCATTTCCTTTTTTCTTTTTCAGATTCTCTTTTACATAAGCCTTCTTTGACGGATGGACTACCGGCCCTGTCAAAGAATGAAATACACCAAGGAAGCAAGGAGCTTTGACGTACAAGGGAGGCCCCAGGTGGTCTCTGCTAATGATCGCTATACCTGTTTTACATACCTGCATGCAGCTCGCTCTTGGTCATGGCATGTTAAATAGCCTTACTCACTTATTTCATTACTTGCACAAGTACGCCTCGACGTATTAATCAAATCACAAGGGAAATTAACTGGCAGTGTCAGCTTATTACCTTTCTTTTCCTTGCCTTTGTAATTATTACTCACCGCACTCATACACCCTGGTACGCATTATTTCGCCAGGGGCTTCATGACGCCCCGCACGGCAAGAAAGTCCGAACATTTTTACAGCACGGTTCGGCACCCCGAACTTATAGCATTATATGCATCGGCACTGAATCATGTTTTTGGTCAATAGTTGGGTTGCCCGGCTCCTATGCTTACTACCTTACGTTCCGCTATATCGGCTAGGGTAGTAAAGGGAGAATTACTGCCATTGTGCCCGGTTCTTCCAGACGAGCACCTCAGTAGAGAAAGCCGAAAACTGACTGTCGTGATGCGGCGAGAGCTGGTCAGCTGTTCAAGAGGTTTCAAATCCTTAGAGATTTTTTGCGCTTTATGCGAGGAATCGGTTTCTATCCGATCAGGCGTGTATAGCGCCCCTGGTTCGGCCTTCTGAATAACAGGGGCTTCGCCAAAATTCTCATTGTCAAACTCCTATGGCTAAGTGAGGGCGATAAAAGCCGTATAGTCTGATTGGCTTGTTCGTTGCGCTAAACACCTCCTTTAAGGACCAGAAGGTGGAGTAAAGAGTGTTTAGATTTATCCTGAACACCCCCGTAGTATCTACGTGGGGGAAGAGGCTGACGACTGGTTAGCCATCAGATTTCATAAACGGCCGCACAGGAGGTAAAATTTTAAGAGTCACAAGCATTATATTACATAACAACCTTTTTTCATATTACAGGACATGATAAATGTTTTCATGGGAATATAACATCCTTCGCACATTGCTCCGCCACATGGCTGGATCCCTCCAGGACAGTATCAAAATATATCTCGGGTCGATGGTGTTCCTTGCCCTCAGGCGGCCCCTCGGTCATCAGCTTCTTGGCATCCATCTTCGCCCAGTGCATCTTGGCACGGGCAAAGGCCATCCGTGCACCTTCAATGTAGACCGACCGCTTCAAGATTTCAAGCCGTGGGAAGGCACTCACAAGCTGCTTAACAAGTCCGAAGTAGCTACTGGGCATAGGCTCGGCAGGCCATAGCCAGACTATTAGGTCCTTCATGGCTAGCTCGGTCGCCTTGTGCAGCTCGACCAGCTGTTACAGCTGGTCGCTGAAGGGCACCGGATGTTCTGGTCCGAGGTATTGAGACCAGAACAGCTTCTCCGTAGAACTCCCTTCTTCGGCTCGATAGAACTCGGTAGCATCTGATACGCTGCGCGGCAAATCCGTAAACGGCCCTGGAGAGCTCCAAATTCTGGTAAGTAAAAGGAACATTTCCTTCACAGACTTGCTTTGCATAATGAAAGCCTTACCCGCCGTGATCTTCTTGGCTGCCTGGATTTCCTGGAGGGTGCTCTGGGCTTCGGCTCGGGCATCTCGTGCGCTCTAGCGGGCCTTCGCAAGTTCGGAATCTTGCATCTTAGAATCACGCTCCAAGAACTCATACTTCTTGACGTCGTCCTAGAGCTCTTTTTGGACCTTGCTCACCCGGACCTCGTGCTTCTCGTGCGCGGCGTGTTCCTTGGCCACTTTTTCCTCGACCTCGGCTAACGCTTTCTTGAGGGCTGCCACCTCGGTCGTGGCCCCTAATAAGGTTCATGACACTTTAGTCAGCATGAACCATTCATCCTTTCTAAAAATACACGCAGGTTACTGCATACCTTGGCTATTCTCCAGCTGCTTCTTCATGAGGCCGAGCTCTCCGTCGGCCTGCTCCTGGTTCTGCTTCAGTTTGCAGACCTCCGCAGTATGAGCGGCAGCAGCCAGCAGCAATGCCTGCTTATTCACTTAGACATCTTATGTTAGGCTCCTGCGACAATTGTTTTGATCCTCTGTTCGGCTTTTTCTTCCCGAACACCAAACAGAGCATCAGGGGCTACTGTCTACACTGTGGTATTCTTCCTACAATTACATTACTTGCCTCAAAGCCTGTTAGAAGGCTAGCGCAGGCTTCGGTCAGTCCACTTTTGGCGAACTGAACCTTCTCGATAACTCTACCCATAAGGGTACGGTTTTCCTCCATAATGGAAGCCCCTCGCAGCGCTTCCAGCAGATTATCCGGTGCCTCTGATTGGACAGAGGCCGCCGGTGGAACAGGCACACCTCCTCCTTTCGGGGAAGGCCGCTTGCCTGACTCCGGAGCCATGTGGGTCCCCGGAATGGTATCCGGCTGGGGGCCGAATTGAACTTGTCCCCCATCACCAGTCCCCATGGGGGCTTTTCCCTCATGTTTCCGGCGACTGAGGAGTTGTCTTTCGGCACTACCTCGACAGCCTCCGGAGCCTCTCCCTAACCTGGGAAGGTCCTTTGGGACACCACCTCTTCACTACCCTTCGCCGGGGGAGAGTGAGCGGGCGGCAGCGACACGCTGGCCATCTCCTTTGAATCTAGCGAACCTCCAGTTGAGGATCGCGGGGAGCTGTCACGGGCCAGACTGCAATGGCATAATTTAAACATATTAATATTACAAAGCGGAAAGACAGGACGTTTAGACGTGCATGGTTTTTGGTACTTATGATGCGGCCCAAGGCTTTGTCTAGGGGGGGTCGCTCCGGACTGCTATCGACATCCCACACGGAGTTACCCGCGAGGGAGCCCTTCCCCCTATTGGGCGCCTTCGCCTCCAGATTTTTGGAGGCCACCCTTTTCTTCCTTCCCCCCTCAGGGGGAGAGCTGCTTGCTTCCTCCTCCTCGTCATTGTCTTCGGCGGCCGAAGAGTGAGTCTCGTCTTTGGACGTCATGTCCGAGACACCTTTTCAGCGAGGGCCACTCCTGGCCCCCTTCGCCGTTTTCTTGGCCTTCTTCTCCAGCATCTCATATGGAGCCGGAAACAACATATTTGTCAGAAGTGGGAATTCTTGGTCAGGCAGCGGAGCCGGACAATTAATCCTTCCTGCTACCTTGATCCAGGGCTGACGAAATTGATAGGAAGGCTTAGACTCCTTCCTCAAAATATGCCAGTAAAGGGTATACCTTGAAAACATGGAAAAACTTACCGAATTCGCCTGGCGCTTTAAGCTAAGCCCGCGATCCTCGGTCGTGGGAGGTGGTGTCTCGCCGGCCTTGAAGAGCACTTTCTTGATGTCTTCGTGCATTGCGCTGAAGAGCTCTAGTAGCGTCCGGTGCTTGGCCGGGTCGAAGTCCCACAAATAGCAAGTCCGGCGTTGACACGGAAGGATCCGGCGACATAACCTGCATGATGTTAAGAAGCTTGATTTTCTTGGTTATCATGATCTGGATGCATGTCTGGAGCCCAGTCAGCTCGTTCGAGGAATCCCAGGTTAGGCCCCTCTCTTGCCAGGAGGTGAGCCTCTTCGGAACTACGGATCAGAATTCGGGGGCCGCCACCTAGTTAATGTCACGCGGCTCGGTGATGTAGAACCACCCTGATTGCCACCCCTTCATCGTCTCCGCAAAGGTGCCCTCGGGCTAGGTGACATTGGGCATCTTGCCCAGCATGGCGCCTCCGCACTCTTCTTGTTGGCTGCTCACCACCTTCGGCTTCACATTGAAGGTCTTTAGACATAGGCCGAAGTGAGGTGGGATGCGGAGAAAGGCCTCGCAAACGACAATAAATGCCGAGATGTTGAGGATAAAGTTGGGGGCTAGATCATGGAAGTCTAGCCCGTAGTAAAACATCACCCACGTATTTAACGGGTGGAGAGGGAATCCCAGCCCGCGGACGAAATGTGTGAGAAACACAACCCTCTCATTGGGCTCTAGGGTAGGGACTATCTGTCCCTTGGCCGGGAGTCGGTGAACAATCTCCTTGGCTAGGTATCCAGCCTCCCGGAGCTCCTTGATGTCCTTCTTCTTCACGGAGGAGGCCATCCACTTCCCTCCAGCTCCGGATCTGGACATGATTGGAGTGCTTTCTCAGACGGGGGAAGCTAGAACTTGGGCGCTCGAGCTCAAGGATGGAAGGGCAGAGGAAGAGAGAAGGCGTGGGAGAAGAAGGGGGAATCCTTATCCCCTTATAAAGACAGTAAATATCGAACACCTCCCCACTCGCCCTAAAGCTCGCTTATTCCCAAGGGCTGTATAAACGGCACGGTTGGGTTACCCACGCCCGCATTAATGAGAATCCCGCAATAAGGGGACACGATCTCTGCTTTGACAAGACATGTCGTTGGCAACCGCGTCCCGAAACATGGAGCTACAGACGAAAAATGCTTCAAAATTATGACCGGGCAGATGTGATGTCATGTTGTAAAAAGTTGTCAGCTGATTGGACTCGTGGAGTATCATATTCTCTCTCTCTCTCTCTCTCTCTCTCTCTCTCTCTCTCTCTCTCTCTCTGCGGTTGTGTGTGGTGTGTGTTACAGGTCCAGATACAACCGTTACGTCTAAAGACTATCTTGGAGTTTGGAAGGAGGAACCCGCCTTGCAATGCCGAAGACAGATCTACGCGTCGAATACCTTGTCATTGAAGCCAGGTTCAGGGGCTACTGAGGGAGTCCTGGACTAAGGGGTCCTCAAAGGCCCTACTGTTAGCCATGGGCCGGACTGATGGGCTGTGAAGATACGAAGACCGAAGACTGCAGCCGTGTCCGGATGGGATTCTCCTTGGCGTGGAAGGTAAGCTTGATGACCAAATATGTAGATTCCTTTCCTTTGTAACCGACCTTGTGTAACCCTAGATCCTCCCGCTGTCTATATAAACCAGAGAGCTTAGTCCAGATGGAGAGAGACTCATTACCATAGTCATATAGGCTAGACTTCTAGGGTTTAGCCATTACGATCTCGAGGTAGATCGACTCTTGTAATACTCATATTCATCAAGATAAATCAAGAAGGAAGTAGGGTATTACCTCCATAGAGAGGGCCCGAACCTGGGTAAACATTGTGTCCCCTGTCTCTTGTTACCATTGAGCTTAGACGCACAGTTCGGGACCCCCTACCTGAGATCCGCCGGTTTTGACACCGACAACGGCGCCTGGAATTGTTGCTAGAACGCCTTTTCCGTCTCGTGGCCCTCCCGTTCACCGAAGTGGTGGCATGCGTCCAACACGCTCTTCGAGAGATCCGTGAAGACCTCTGCGGAGTGCCACAGCTGGATGAGCTCGACGAACCACTTGCTGCCAAACACACACTGAAGTAAATATAGCATACCCGCGGCAATCTGCTCCACTTGCTGGAGCACTTCGCGGTCAGTCCGGGCCTGGGCCTAGATATCGGCGTGCGCCAGGAAAGGCTTCTTGAGCTCTTCGCTTGCCTTATTCTCCTTGTCTCGAAGGGCATCGCGTGCCTCATGCACACCCTTCAGGGTCTCCTCAACCTCTAGGACCCACGCTTGGCCCTTGCCCCTAGCCACCTTTTTGACAACTAGGTCCTTCTCAGCCTTGGCGGCCGCAACCTTCTGCTCCTGGGCCTCCTACCGAGCTTTTGACAGCTCAGCCTTGAGCCCCTCAAGCTTGGCCAAAGCAACTATAATTTAAACAGCTCGACATTAGCTAATAATTCAAAACAGCTATCTTTACTCAAATTAAATTTGACAACATCTCGGATTTGTAGCTTACCTTGATACTGCTCGAACTGCTTGTTCATTAGATTGAGGTCCTCATCAGACCTCCAGAGCTTCCGGTTCATGTCCGCAATCTCCTCGGAGGTGGAGTTCGGAGCCGAGGTCGAAAGATGCAAGCAAACAATTCTCACTTAGCCCCTGTTCCCAATATAAATACTCCAGACACACATTTTTTGATGCCCGCCAGAGTCTTGGGGGCTACTTATTTATCGCCTCGTGATACTCTGCTTCGACCCTGAGGCCAGTTTCTTAAAACTATCCCTGGCCTTAGGGGCTACTCACTAGCTACGCTATCTAAGTGCTATATGGTGATATAGATGAAAATGCCTTCGGAAAAAAGCATGGATTTGCAAATAATTCTAAACACGGAGATTACTCTTAATAAAAATATAAAGAAATATACCTCGAAGCTCATGACGAGGCCCTTGAAGACCTCATGCATCCCAGGCTCTATAGAACCGGATGCCCTGAAGCGCTGCACCGATCAGCGCATGGTGCTCTTCCTTGATGGAGGATCCCGTTAAGGCTATCTCCATCTCTTCGGTCCATCCTATGGCAGCCCTCCCTAGGGCGGGAGTCGGGGGCAGTAGAATTTCAGAACTCAACACCGAAGTGGTGGGTACAAAGGCCTCTGGCTATGGCGTTGGCACCGGAGTCGGCCTTGGCTGGGCCGATGTCTGGCCTGGCCCTTCCTTGACGACCTCGGGGAGCTCGTCTCCTTGGCCTTGTTTGGCCGAGGTCTCAACCTCGACCATGAAGACCGATATCTTGACTCTCGTGGTGTTAAATGGGCGTGGACAGGATGTCGCTTCCCCCAGCCCCTCGAGAGCTGGAGGAGGAGTGGTGGGATTGGGTGTCCTGCTGGCTGGCGGTAGCCCCCCTTGAAGTGTCGCCGCTAAGACGCACCTTCGGCAGACTGAAGAAGATTACTCATATGAGTTTTATCTTGATGGAAAGACTTGTTGAAATCCAGATATGGTGATGATAACGTACCTTCTGGGCGCAGGCTTCTCCCTCCCCATCTCAAGGAGGTCATCGTCCGACTCATCGGAGAAGTTGACCTTCTCCGGCAGAGTAGGCCTACCGATGTGCTCGGCGGAGGCCTTGCACAGCCTCTTTTGGCCCTTTGGCCATGCTTCTTCTTTGGCGTCCTCGTCTGCCGCCCTCTTCCCTTTGAGGGAAGGGTTCCCTTCCCCTGTGTCCTCCTCCATGTAATCCTCGTGAGTGGGGGAGGCATGGGTCTCCTCGGATCGGGTGACTGAGGTCTCCCATGACTGAATACCCGTCTTGCCCCATGGAGGCTTTGACCCCTTAGGGATCACCACGTGTGGCTCCTCGCCTAGGAGGGCTGTGAGCAGGGGTTCCTCTCCCCCTCGGGTACCGGTTCTGGGCACGTTGCGCCTTGGAGATCCACTTCTGCAAGTATAAAACTAATTGATTAGTAGAAGTCTACAATGCTTGAAGAAACACAGAGTATAGACTTGTGTATTGAAATATTACCCTCGGGGCGTCCTAGTCGGCTTCATAGCCGAGGTCACGCCCTTCCAAAGGGAATTCGTCCTCGGACGGCTTGAACAACTACGTCGACATTCTAGCCAAGGTGGAGCAGAAGAAGTGGTGAACAGCCGCTACGTCCTCGGACTTGTACGCCCACATTAGGGTGGCCCGAAGTTGGAGCGCGAGGATACGGTGGTGTAGCATGATGTTTACCACGTCTACCAGCTAGAGGTTTTCTGATCGGACCACCACTTGATCTTTTTGGTCAGTGCCTCCACCTAATCTGGGTTTTCCCAGGCAAGGCCCTTCTTCGTCTAGGACATAAGCTTCCTCGGAGGCCCAGCCGAAAACGCGGGGACCTCCACCTGGCCGGCAGCAAGCGGCTTGGTGATGTAAAACCACTTGTTCTGCCACTCTTTGATGGTCTCTATGAAGGTGCCATTCAACTAGCCGACCTTCTGGTTCTTGCTAACCATGGCACCTCCACACTCCGCGAGCTTGGAGCCGCTGGACTTCGGCTTGAAGCCGAAGATCTTCAGCCATAGGCCGAAGTGCAGCTGAATGCGGAGGAAGGCCTCGCAGACCATGGTGAAGGAGGCGAGGTGGAGGACTGAATTTGGGGCTAGATGGTGAAAATCTAGCCCATAGAAGAAGATGACCCCACGAACGAAGGGGTGCAGCGGGAACCCTAGACCTCTGATGATGTGGGGAACGAAGATCACCCTCTCCCCTAGGTTGGGAGCGAGTACCCATTGGTTTCGATTCGGCGCACAGGTGTGGACCTCTATGGAGAAGTACCCCGCACTGCGCAGCTCCAGGATGACTCCATCTGTAACAAAGGAACCAACCCAGTGCCCCTTGAGGTTGGCGTCATCCATTGCTGGGACGAAGACTAGGGTGTGCTTAGAAGGAGGAGGGCGAAATTAGATCTGGGAGTTGGGGCTCGAGTGGCGGCAGGCGAGGATAAATGAGATGGTTTTTCTTTTGCTATCTTTTTACTCTTATATAGGCTGGTAAAAAGGCCAAGAGACTCTCTGCCGCGCCGTTGAAATTGCCACTTCTCACAAAAGATGACGTTATGCATATGGGGAGAAACAAAATCTTAATGATATTCCTAAAAAATGGGCATGATCTGCATTTTGATGGGAGATGCCAATGAGAAGATTGCCTCAGGCCACGACTCGAGTGGGCAGTAACTGCTTGACCAGTCATGGGTGGTGTCCCTTCGATAAAGTTGTCAGGCTATAAAGCACTATTCACACCTATGCGACCGGCCTTCGTGGTTAAGTAACCTTGAGTCTTCGGGCATTGAGCGAGTTCGGCAAGGCCATGGTCAGAGAGTGATACATCTCCATCATTTCTACTTTTCCTAATGCTTTTGCTCTTGTTTTGGACTCTAATTTGCATGATTTGAATGAAACTAACCCGGACTGACGTTGTTTCAGCAGAACTACCATGGTGTTGTTTTGTGCAGAAATAAAACTTCTGGAAATTGGACAGAACTTTTTGAAGAATTATTTTGGAATAAATAAAAAATACTAGAACCAAGACCCACTTGAGGGGGCCCAGCTGCCCACTAGGCACCAGAGTGCGCTACTCCCCTCTAGCGCGCCTTGGTGGGTGGTGGGGCCCACGAGGCTCCGCTGACCCTAATTCTAACTCTATAAATTCCTATTTTTTGAGAAAAAATAGGAGAGGAAGTTTCATCGCGTTTTACGATACAGAGCCACCACAACCTCTTGTTCTTCATCAGGAGGCTAGATCTCGAGTCCGTTTAAGGCTCCGGAGAGGGGGATCTTCGGTCTTCGTCATCATCAACAATCCTCCATCACCAATTTGATGATGCTCATCGCCGAGAGTGATTAATTCCTTCATAGGCTCGCTGGTCAGTGAGGAGTTGGATGAGATTCATCATGTAATTGAGTTAGTTTTGTTAGGGCTTGATCCCTATTATCCACTATGTTCTGAGATTGATGTTGCTATGACTATGCTATGCTTAATGCTTGTCACTAGTGCCCGAGTGCCATGATTTCAGATCTGAACCGTTTATGTTTTCACCATTATATCTATGTTCGTGATCCAATCTTGTGAGTTATATGCACCTATTATGTGTTATGATACATAAACCCAAAGGTTATGTGTTATGATACATAAACCCAAAGGTGACAATATTTTGGATACTTTCCGGCGATGACCGTAGTTTGAGGAGTTCATGTATTCACTATGTGTTAATGCTTTGTTCCAGTTCTCTATTAAAAGGATGCCTTAATATCCCTTAGTTTCCTTATGGACTCCGCTACCACGGGAGGGTAGGACAAAAGATGCCATGCGAGTTCTTTTCCATAAGCACGTATAACTATTTATGGAATACATGCCTACATTATATTGATGAACGGGAGCTAGTTCTGTGTCGCCCTATGTTATGACTGTTATATGATGAATATCATCCAACAAAATCACTGATCCAATGCCTATGAGCTTTTCACATATTTTTCTTGCTAAGTTACTACTGTTGTTGCTACTGTTACAACTGCTACGAAATCATTGCTACTGTTGTTACTGTTACTATTGCTGCTACTACTATTGCTATCGCTATCAAACTATCATACTATTGTGCTACTGATCACTTTGCTGCAGATATTTTATCACCAGACATGGTTGAATTTACAACTCAACTGCTAATACTTACAAATATTCTTTTACCCCCCTTGTGTCGAATCAATAAATTGGGTTGAATACTCTACCCTCAAAAACTGTTTTGATCCCCTATACTTGTGGGTTATCAAGACCTTTTTCTGGCGCCATTGCCGGGGAGCATAGCTATATTTGTTGAGTCACTTGGGATTTATATCTATTTATCACTATGAAGTATCTGAAACATACCAGAACCAAGATCGTTCCCTCTAAGATGAGGGGAGGTAAGGAATTGCCATCTAGCTCTGCACTTGATTCACCTTTTGTTTTGAGTAGACTTGCAACACCATCGCCTCCTATTAATTCGGACATGTCGCAAGTTATTGATGATGCTATTTCTGCTATGAATGATGCTTATGGTGATGCTATCACCTTGCTTGATAAGAATGTGCCACTAGGAGAATTTCTTGATGAACAACTTGCTAGAGCTAAAGAAATTGAGAATGCTGAAACTGATGAAATTACTGAAATGGGTGTAGTCTTTGAAACTGAGAATTATGAAACATTTATTAGTCCTAGCTCTCCTAGATTTGAATTTCCTAAGATACCTGATGGTTATGTTATGGATGAAAAGGTTGCTAGGGATTTTCTTGCTTGTACAGATAGAGATGATCTTAATAAATTATTATGCAAGTTGAAAGAAACATCTTTGAATGCTAGAATGAAATGTGATCCTAAGTTTGCTACTTCACCTATCTCTGTTACCGGTAAGGGTTATGAATTCTCTGTCGACCCATAGTTAATTACTTTGGTTGAATCTGATCCTTTCCATGGTTATGAAACTAAAACTGTTGTGGTACATCTTACTAAATTAAATGATATAGCCACCTGATACGTCTCCAATGTATCTATAATTTTTTATTGTTCCATGCTATTATATTATCTATTTTGGATGTCTAATGGGCTTTACTAAGCACTTTTATATTATTTTTGGGACTAACCTATTAACCGAAGGCCCAGTGCAAATTGTTGTTTTTTTTTGCCTATTTCAGTGTTTCACAAAAAAGGAATACCAACGGAATCCAAACGGAATGAAACCTTCGGGAGAGTTATTTTTGGAACAAACTTGATCCAGGGGACTTGGAGTGGACATCAAGAAAGAAGCGAGGAGGCCACGAGGCAGGGAGTGATACGTCTCCAACGTATCTATAATTTTTGATTGCTCCATGCTATATTATATACTGTTTTGGACCATACTGGGCTTTATTTTCCACTTTTATATTACTTCTAGGACAAATCTATTAATCGGAGGCCCAGCCCAGATTTGTTGATTTTTGCCTATTTCAGTGTTTCGAAGAAATGGAATATCAAACGGAGTCCAAACGGAATGAAACCTTCGGGAACGTGATTTTCTCATCAGATAAGATCCAGGAGACTTGGACCCTCGGTCAAGAAAGGAGGGAGGCGGCCACGAGGGTGGAGGGCGCACCCCCTAGGGCGCGCCCCCTGCCTCGTGGGCCCCCCAAAGCTCCACCGACATACTCCTTTCTCCTATATATACCTACGTACCCCCAACAGATAAGAGATGGAGCCAAAAACCTAATTCCACCGCCGCAACTTTCTGTATCCACGAGATCCCATCTTGGAGCCAGTTCTCCGAGTTCACGGAAGGGGAATCCACCACGGAGGGCTTCTACATCATCATCATAGCCTCTCTGATGAAGTGTGAGTAGTTTACTTTAGACCTTCGGGTCCGTAGTTAGTAGCTAGATGGCTTATTGTCTCTTTTTGGATCTCAATACAATGTTCTCCCCCTCTCTTGTGGAGATCTATTTGATATAATCTTCTTTTTGTGGTGTGTTTGTTGAGACCAATGAATTGTGGTTTTACGATCAAGATTATCTATGAGCAATATTTGAATCTCCTCTGAATTCTTTTATGTATGATTGGTTATCTTTGGAAGTCTCTTCGAATTATCCGTTTGGTTTGGCCAACTGGATTGGTAGTTCTTGCAATGGGATAAG
Source organism: Aegilops bicornis (assembly GCA_021605145.1). Lineage (NCBI taxonomy): Eukaryota > Viridiplantae > Streptophyta > Magnoliopsida > Poales > Poaceae > Aegilops > Aegilops bicornis. The sequence continues at coordinate 351,629,634 of CM038672.1, forward strand.
TGCTTAGCTTTGGGTTCAATCTTGCGGTGTCCTTTCCCAATGACAGTAGGGGCAGCAAGGCACGTATTGTATTGTTGCCATCGAGGATAACAAGATGGGGTTTTTATCATATTGCATGAATTTATCCCTCTACATCATGTCATCTTGCTTACATGCGTTACTCTGCTTTTCATTAACATAATACTCTAGATGCATGATGGATAGCGGTCGATGAGTGGAGTAATAGTAGTACATGCAGGTGAGTCGGTCTACTTGTCTCGGACGTGATGCCTATATACATGATCATACCTAGATACTCTCATAACTATGCTCAATTATGTCAATTGCTCAACAGTAATTGCTCACCCACCGTAAAATACCTATGCTCTTGAGAGAAGCCACTAGTGAAATCTATGGCCCCCAGGTCTATTCTCATCATATTAATCTTCCATCACTTTATTATTGCTTTGCTTTTTACTTTGCCTTTTATTTTACTTTGCATCTTTATACCAAAAATACCAAAAATATTATCTATCATCTCTATCAGATCTCACTCTCGTAAGTGACCGTGAAGGGATTGACAACCCCTATTCGCGTTGGTTGCGAGGAGTTATTTGTTTTGTGTAGGTACGAGGGACTTGCGCGTGGCCTCCTACTGGATTGATACCTTGGTTCTCAAAAACTGAGGGAAATACTTACGCTACTCTACTGCATCATCATCTCCTCTTCGGGGAAAACCAACGCAAGCTCAAGACGTAGCAAGAATGATTTCTGCCGCTGCTGTCGGGAGTCTACGCAAAAGTCAACATACCAAGTACCCATCACAATCCCTTATCTCCCGCATTACATTATTTGCCATTTGCCTCTCGTTTTCCTCTCCCCCACTTCACCTTTGCCATTTTATTCGCCCTCTCTTTTCCGTTTGCCTCTTTTTCGCTCGCTTCTTGTTTGCTCGTGTTGCCATGTGCCTTCTATATGCTTGCATCTTCGGTTGCTGAAAATCTATTGATATGGATCCACTTAAAGTGTTCTACTTGGATCATCTTCGATCCTTATGCGCTCGTGCTGAAATCCCAACTAGCCTAGTTGATGGGAAATCTTTAGATGAGCATGCTCAATTTGTGCGTCATCGTTTGTCTGAAAAAGGGAAGCTCTTATGGTATCATATAAGTAGTTTGCAATGCTATGCTTGGAATCTTTGTGAAATGTGTGATTTTTCTTATTGCTCTAAGAACCCTAAAAAACACCTTCCCTGCCTATGTGAGTTCAATGATAATGAAATCTTATCTTCTTATGCAAAGGGTGTTTATAGTTTTTTGACTGGTGACTGTACGGAAAACCCCCCACGGCATCAAGAATTTATTAATAAAAAGCATATGAAAGTACATGGCTTACAAGAGGTAATCTAATCTATACATAAAGAGAAATAAAAGTACACTAAGAGACTAGATAAAAGAACCTCAAGGAGGCAAGAAAGAAATCCATCTAAGCAGCTCCTCCTTATATCTTTGCTTGACTCTATGCTGCATGAGTGAAATATCATGGATGAAGGCACTTCTCCCTCTATTAAAGCTTTGTCTCTCATGTCTGAAAACTCTAGCATTTCTCATTATCCAAATATTCCAGCAAGCAACAAAGACAACCTCAGTAAAGAAAGGTTTAGCAAAATCTTTCTTAGCTTGCATGACAATTGTGGACATATCCTCTCTAGGTGGCAATGAAATTTGAAGGTAATTCCATATTCTGACACTGAAATTACATTCAAAGAATAAGTGGTTTCTGGTCTCACGTGTCACCAAGGGACAGAGAACACAATTTACCCCATCCTCCAAAATTCCAGTGCCTTCTTTCAACCATATCTTTGGTGTTTAGTCTATCCATGATTAACATCCAAGCAAACACCTTGATTTTCATTGTGCAGGAAGATCTCCAAATCCACCAAAGGAGAGGATTGAAAGACATGTGTGAGTGCAAGAAGGAGTAGAACAACTTGGGCTTAAAAGGATGGCTAGATCCCTGCCAGAACCAGATGTCATTTGCTTCTACTTCCCTATTACAATTGGCCATCAAATTTTGCACAGTCATATACTCCTGATAAGCCTATGCAGATAGAGGTAAGTGGAACAACTGTGTAAAATTATGTGATTGGAAAGCCTCAGGGACTGTAATCCAGGGATCCTTGACATATGAAAAGAGCCTTGGAAATCTGGTTTGCAAGGTGATCACTGTTTCATCAATCTTCCACTTATCAGACCAAAACAGAGCTAAAGTCCCAGAGTTGATCTGAACCCAAGTTGTGCTCCTGAAATGATCCAAGCAATTTACATATATCCTTCCACCAAAAGAACCACAACTATCAGTCCTCTGTGGTACGTAAGAGTGATAATATGTATCCCATATAAGTGAGACCCATGGCAAATCCAACCTATTTAAGAATTTATGCAAATGTTTCAAAGAAGAGAGCCATGTTCAAGACACTGATTTAAGATGCCCAGCCCTCCTTTGTTTTTGGGCCTACAAATGAGGTCCCAGGCTGCCAAGGATGGTGAGGGCTCATCTCTGTGTTATCTCCACAAGCATTGCCTTTGTATTCTCTCCAATTGCTTTAAAATCCCTGCAGGAACAAGGAGGCTGCCAAGATAGAATATGGGCATGGAAGACAGAGCAGAATTTAAGAACTGAAGCCTTTCCCCCTAGTTTAAGAAATAAGAACTAGCTGACATTCTTCTCTCCATGCAATCAACAAGGGGCATGAAATCCACCATTTTGGGCCTGGTAGTACCAACAGGTAGTCCAAGATATGTGAAGGGTATTTTGCCAACCTGGCATCCAAAAGCAGCAGCCAAACTGGTGGTAGTGTTCTCATCAACATTAATGGGTACCATGGAAGATTTGTGGTAGTTCACCACTAGTCCAGTAGAGGTGGAGAACACATGAAGCATGTCCTTGAGAGCCAAAATTTGAGCTTTGTCTGCTGGCAAGATGATTAAGGTATCATCAGCATACTGAACTATAGGATAGTCTTGGTCATGACATGGGATTGGCAGCTCTAAGATACCCCTTTTGAACATATCATTTACTACTAATTGCAAGAGGTCAGTAGCAATCACAAAAAGCAGAGGTGAAAGACAGTCTCCTTGCCTAACTCCCTTTTTACAAAGAAATTGTCTGCCAGGTACTCCATTTAAGAGGACAGAGGAAGTTCCAGTTGATAGCAGTTGCCTAACCCAAGAAATCCATTTTTGATTAAATCCCTTGTGCTTGAGAATTAGTAGAATAGCTTCATGCTCAATGGAATCGAAGGCTTTCTCAAAATCCAATTTAAGAATAACAATAGGTCTCTTTGACTGATGGCATTGGTGCAGATATTCAAGTGACCAGCCAATGCATTCCTGAATTGTCCTGCTTCTAATAAAACCATAATGATTCTTATGTATACATTCCATAATGATCCTTTGAAACCTGTTAGCAGCCATTTTGGACAGGAATTTGATGCCCATCCCAGTCAAGGAAATTGGCCTATAATCTCCAACACCTTCAGGGGCCAATTTTTTGCGGATGAGTGTAATATAAGAACAATTTATATTCTCCAAGTTTGCAGTGCCATTATGGAAAGCTTCAGTCAGCTCATAAAAATCCCGACAAATAATGTGCCAACATTTCTCGCAGAATAACCCATTAAAACCATCTGGCCCAGGGGCCTTGTCAATGGGCATATGCTTGACAGTGAGGGTGTTTATAGTTACTATGATATCGAACAAATTGAAGAATTTGTCGTTTTTAAGGGTGCTCATGAAGTTGCTTCTTTGATTGAAAAGTATGATTTTACTCTCAAGAATCTTAAAATTCCGTCATACTTAAATATTGCAATGAAAACCTTGCTCATAATGTCTATGTCCAAGAATTTATTGAAAGAATGACCGTTGCTTTGTAAGAAAATAATGATATGCTTGAATCTATAGATAATGATGATTCCGATGATTTGGTTGAAATATCCCTTGATGAACATGATGCTTGCTATTCTTGTGGCCATGATGCCAATATTTATGAAGACGAAATTGCTACAGTTCCTTATGTTAAAAATGAGATTGTTGCTATTGCACCCATGCTTGATAGTTCCCTCAATGAAAAGCATGATTTCAATGATTTTACTATAAATTCTCTTGATGTCAATTGTGCTAATAATATGCAAAACCCTAAGCTTGGGATGCTAGTTTTGCTATGTCTATTACTTGTTGCAATGATCATGATTGGGGTGATTCTTCTTATGATCTTGAAAATTTATTTAAGCCCCATGATGAATATGAGATTGATAATATTTTTTGCAATAATATTGAAAGTTGGTTTGGAAGAGTGTCAACTTTATATCCCACATATTTGGAGAATATTCAATCTTATGAAATTTTTGATAAAAGTGGGTTTGGAGAGGTCATGACTTTAGCTAATGTTAACCCCACTATTTTGGAAGAGTGTCAACTTCTCATGCATGTGGATCGTGTTGAAAATATATTATGTGATAGCTATTTTGTTGAATTTGCCTATGATCCTACATGTAATTATTATGAGAGAGGAAAATATGGTTGTCTTACTAAATTACCTCTCGTCATGTTGAGATTGCTACGGTTTCTTTCCGCTTCCTTGCATATGCTAGTTTTTGCTTGCTATGATAATTTGTTTGCCTATAAGATGCCTATGCATAGGAAGTATGTTAGACTTATATGTGCTTGTCACGTGTTTCATGATGATCTCTTTGTGCTTCAGTTCTTGTCTTTCATGTGAGCATCATTGAAATCTCAATGCCTGGCTAAAAAGGCTTTAAAGAAAAGCGCTTGTTGGGAGAAAACCCAATATTTTTCCTTGCTTCTTAATAAATAATCCATCTAACTTCAGTTTATATGTGGTTTTATGTTTTAATTAGTGTTTGTGCCAAGTTAAACCTATAGGATCTTCTTGGATGATAGTTATTTGATCTTGCTGTAATTTCCAGAAACTTTCGCTTCACGAAAAAAATTGTTAAAAATCACCAGAACGTGATAAAATAGTGATTCCAATTGCTTCTGATCAATAAACAAATTTCCTAGGCCTTCCCATTTTGGCTGAATTTTTGGAGTTCTATAAGTTTGCGTTAGTTACATATTACTACAGACTGTTCTGTTTTTGACAGATTCTGTTTTTCGTGTGTTGTTTGCTTATTTTGATGAATATATTGCTAGTGAAATAGTTTATAATGCATAGAGAAGTTGGAATACAGTAGGTTTAACACCAATATAAATAAATAATGAGTTCATTACAGTACCTTGAAGTGGTCTTTTGTTTTCTTTCGCTAACGGAGCTCACGAGATTTCTGTTGAGTTTTGTGTTGTGAAGTTTTCAAGTTTTGGGTGAAATCTTTTGACGGATTATGGAACAAGGAGTGGCACGAGCCTAAGCTTGGGGATGCCCATGGCACCCCAAAGATAGTCCAAGGACACCAAAAAGTCAAAGTTTGGGGATGCCCCGGAAGGCATCCCCTCTTTCGTCCACTTCCATCGGTAACTTTACTTGGAGCTATATTTTTATTCACTACATGATATGTGTTTTGCTTGGAGCGTCTTGTATTATTTGCGTCTTTGCTTGTTAGTTTACCACAATCATCCTTGCTCTACACATATTTTGAGAGAGCCATACATGAATTGGAATTTGATAGAATACTCTATGTGCTTCACTTATATCTTTTGAGTTATATAGTTTTGCTCTAGTGCTTCACTTATATCTTTTAGAGCACGGTGGTGGATTTGTTTTATATAAACTATTGATCTCTCATGCTTCACTTATATTATTTTGAGAGTCATAAATAGCATGGTAATTTTCCTAATAATAATATGCTTGGTATTCAAGATTTGTAAAACTTTCTTTTGAGTGTGTTGAATACTAAGAAAAGTTTGATGCTTGATAATTGTTTTGAGATATGGAAGTGATAATATCAAGGTCGTGCTAGTTGAGTAGTTGTGAATTTGAGAAATGCTTGTGTTGAAGTTTGCAAGTCCCGTAGCATGCACATATGGTAAACATTATGTAACAAATTTGAAACAGGAGGTGTTGTTTGATTGTCCTCCTTATGAGTGGCGGTCGGGGAGACGATGGTCTTTTCCTACCAATCTACCCCCTAGGAGCATGCGCGTAGTGCTTGGTTTTGATGACTTGTAGTTTTTTCATTAAGTATGTGAGTTCTTTATGACTAATGTTGAGTCCATGGATTATACGCACTCTCACCCTTCCATCATTGCTAGCCCTCTTCGGCAACGTGCATTGCCCTTTCTCACATTGAGAGTTGGTGCAAACTTCGCCGGTGCATCCAAACCCTGTGATATGATACGCTCTTTCACACATAAACCTCCTTATATCTTCCTCAAAACAGCCACCATACCTACCTATTATGGCATTTCCATAGCCATTCCAAGATATATTGCCATGCAACTTTCCACCATACCGTTCTTCATGACACATTCATCATTGTCATATTTCCTAGCATGATGATGTAGTTGGCATAGTATTTGTGGCAAACCCACTGTTCATAATTATTTCATACATGTCACTGTTGATTCATTGCATATCCCGGTACACCGCCGGAGGCATTCATATAGAGTCATACTTTGTTCTAGTATCGATTTGTAATCATTGAGTTGTAAATAAATAGAAGTGTGATGATCATCATTTTCTAGAGCATTTTCCCAAGTGGGGAATGAATAAAAAAAAGTAAGGCCATAGAAAAAAGAGAAGGCCCAAAAAAAGAGAGAAAAGAAAAAAAAAGAGAGAAAAAGAGAGAAGGGACAATGTTACTATCCTTTGCCACACTTGTGCTTCAAAGTAGCACCATAATCATCATGATAGAGAGTCTCTTGTTTTGTCACTTTCATATACTATTGGGAATTTTTCATTATAGAACTTGGCTTGTATATTCCAACGATGGGCTTCCTCAAATGCCCTAGGTCTTCGTGAGCAAGCAAGTTGGATGCACACCCACTTAGTTTCTTTTGTTGAGCTTTCATACATTTATAGCTCTAGTGCATCTGTTCCATGGCAATTCCTACTCATTGCATTCACATCAATTGATGGGCATCTCCATAGCCCGTTGATTAGCCTCGTTGATGTAAGAACTTATCGTTTTTTTGTCATCTCCACATAACCCCCATCATCATATTCTATTCCACCCATAGTGCTATGTCCATGGCTCGCGCTCATATATTGCGTGAAAGTTTATAGGTTTGAGATTACTAAAGTATGAAACAATTGCTTGGCTTGTCATCGGGGTTGTGCATGATGAGAGCATTCTTGTGTGACGAAAATGGAGCATGACTAAACTATATGATTTTGTAGGGATGAACTTTCTTTGGCCATGTTATTTTGAGAAGACATAATTGCTTAGTTAGTATGCTTGAAGTATTATTATTTTTATGTCAATATGAACTTTTGTCTTGAATCTTTTGGATCTGAATATTCATACCACAATTAAGAAGAGTTACATTGAAATTATGCCAAGTAGAACTCCGCATCAAAAATTCTCTTTTTATCTTTTACCAACTCGAGGACGAGCAGGAATTAAGCTTGGGGATGCTTGATACGTCTCCAACGTATCAATAATTTTTTATTGCTCCATGTTGTATTATCAACTGTTTTGGACCATATTGGGCTTTATTTTCCACTTTTATATTACTTTTGGGACTAACCTATTAACCGGAGGGCCAGCCCAGATTTGCTGTTTTTTGCCTATTTCAGTGTTTCGAAGAAACGGAATATCAAACAGAGTCCAAACGGAATGAAACCTTCTGGAACGTGATTTTCTAATCAGATAAGATCCAGGAGACTTGGTGTGACGCCCAGATAGTTAAGCTACAGTAATTCCCTACTAATGATGCCACGTCACTATAATTACCGTTAATTAAACCCGCGTTGATTAAAACGGAATTGAGATTCAGATTTAAACTAAAGCCAAATCACAAAAGTTTTCAAGTATTAAAACTAAAAATGTTCCGGATGTGACAAAATTCATAAGTAATATTGGTGGAGGACAATCATTTTTGTAAAATATTTGACTCCCTTGGTCTAATAAAAAGACAGTGACTAAAATAATAATTTAATTGATTTTGAAATTATGAAAATATTAAACTAATATATTTTGGCTACAAACTAGGTTTGGCAGTGGCCTATATTCAGGATACTAATTTAGGTGCTAACTAGGTTTTTCATAAAACTAATATAGAAGAAACTATAAATAAAAATAGAAAAGAATAAAAAACAAAGCAAAAAATAAAAGAAACAACAGACCCCCCCACTGGGCCTCATGGCCCAGCTGGCCACCAGGCCGCCCCACGGCCCAGCCGCCTTCCTGCACTCCCTTATCCCCCAGGCATCGAAACCCTAACCCCCCCCCCACGACCGCACACCCCCCACTCCCCACGTCTCCCTCTCCCCCCTCCTCTCGATCCCATCTGGATCGGGGAGGGGCCCGACCCCGACGTCGCCCAGATCGATCGTCGCCGCCGCCCGAGGACCTCGCCGAGCCTTCCTCGCTGGACTGCTTACCCTGCGTGTGTCGTCCCCGTCCCCCACCTCGCGCCCCACTGCCCTTGACCCCACGATCGCCGGTGAGGCCCCTGGCCTCTTCTCTTCCCGTCCCCGTATGTGTGCGCACGCGCCGACCGGCCCCGTCAGCTCCTCCCTCGCCTGGCCTGTGCGCCAGACCACCTTGCCTCAAGGCTGTCGCCACGGCCACCGCTTCGCGTGCACCGTCACGCCGGGCCTCCAGCGCTCGCGCCCTCCCCGCCCTGTTTCTCCTCACAGAATGGCGGGCGGCTGCGCCGAGGCTTCGCCTGGTCGCGCCACACAGCGCCCGCGCCCACTCCATCGCCCCCTGCGCCCGGCCCGATCTCGCCACACGGCCACGCCCCTCGCGAACCCCCCGCCCTGCTGCAGGCCGCCGCTCGGCCCGGCCACCCGACGCCGGTGCCCATCTCAAGGCCCGATCTTGGCGCTCGCCTAGCGCCGCCTAAGCCTTCGCACGTTCGCCCAACCCCGCTAGGCCTCGGACCATCGAACAGAGGGCCCAAATTTCTTAACGTTTTTGTAAAAAAAAGGAATTAAAAAAATATATATATATAATAAATAAAATATTAATTAATAAATTAAGTAATTAATTAACTTAATAAATACTGATTAGATTAACCTAATCACTTAGGTTAGTTAATTAATCTATTGGGTTAATTAACACTCAATGACAGCTGGGACCCACATGCTGATTGACCACCAACACCTCTGTTGATCGGCGATGTCATGCTGACGTCATGATGATGTCAGCATGCACTATTCTGGATAATGTTGAATTAAATTAACTAAATAAAATTTAAAAATGATTTAAAACTTTAAAAAAATTAATAGAAAATAAACCGTACCTCGGATGAAAATACTTTCTACATGAAAGTTGCTCAGAACGATGAGACGAATCCGGATACGCAGCCCGTTCGTCCGCCACACATCCCTAGCATAGTGAACATGCAACTTTCCCCCTCCGGTTCACCTGTCCGAAAACGCGGAACACCGGGGATACTTTCCCGGATATTTCTCCCTTTCGCCGGTATCACCTACTATCGTCATGCTTATGTTTGCATTGTATTTACTGTTTCTTCCCCCTCTTCTCTCCGGTAGACTACGGGACAGACGCTGCTGCTGCCCAGTTCGACTACGGAGTTGACGACCCCTCCTTCTTGCCAGGGCAACCAGGCAAGCCCCCCCCCCCCCCTCCTTTGATCACCAGATATCACCTACTCTTCTCTATACTGCTTGCATTAGAGTAGTGTAGCATGTTACTGCTTTCCGTTTATCGTATTCTGATGCATAGCCTGTCCTTCCTACTATTGTTGTTACCTTTACCTTGCAATCCTAAATGCTTCTTAGTATAGGATGCTAGTATTCCATCAGTGGCCCTACATTCTTGTCCGTCTTCCATGCTATACTATCGGGCCGTGATCACTCGGGAGGTGATCACGGGTATATACTATATACTTTATACATGATACATGTGGTGACTAAAGTCGAGTCGGCTCGTGGAGCACCTGCGAGTGATTCATGGATTGGGGGCTGAAAGGACCTTTGTCCCAACGGCCCTTTGTGTGGATCTTTGTGGCGGAGCGACAGGGCAGGTTGAGACCACCTAGGTGAGAGGTGGGCCTGGCCCTGGTCGGTGTCTGCGGTTACATCATTAACACGCTTAACGAGATCTTGGTATTTGATCTGAGCATGGCCATTTGTTCTATATGCACTAACCAACTACGTGGGAAAGATATGGGCACTCGGCGTCGTGGTATCAGCCGAAGCCTTCGTGATGTCGGCCCGAAGCGGCTACTGGATTGGAACGTAAGCCTGCTCTTGTATTAAGGGGGCTAGTTCTGCTTTTGGCCGCCCTCGCAATGTGCAGGTGTGCTAAGGGCGATGGGCCTGCACTGTGGCGCTTTAGGTTTAGACCGGCGTCTTGACCTCTCTGTTGGCCTAGGTGGGGCTGCGGCGTGTTGATATTCCGCGGCGGGCATGACCCAGAAAAGTGTGTCCGGCCAAATGGGATCAAGCGTGTTGGGTTATGTGGTGCACCCCTGCAGGGAAGTTTATCTATTCGAATAGTCGTGATCTTCGGTAATAGGACGACTTGGAGTTGTACCTTGACCTTATGACAACTAAAATCGGATATTTAATAAAACAAACCCATCCAAGTGCCAGATACAACCTGGTGATCGCTCTCTAACAGGGCGACGAGGAGGGGATCGCCGGGTAGGATTATGCTATGCGATGCTACTTGTGAACTTACCATCTACTCTCTTCTACATGCTGCAAGATGGAGGTGGCCAGAAGCGTAGTCTTCGATAGAATTAGCTATCCCCCTCTTATTCTGGCATTCTGCAGTTCAGTCCACCGATATGGCCCTTTACACATATACCCATGCATATGTAGTGTAGCTCCTTGCTTGCGAGTACTTTGGATGAGTACTCACGGTTGCTCTTCTCCTTCTTTTCCCCCTTTCCCTTCTAGCTGGTTGTCGCAACCATATGACGTAGCCCAGGAACCAGACGCCACCGTCGACGATGATTCCTACTACACTGGAGATGCCTACTGCTACGTGCAAGTGTGTCACGACGACCACTGTGAGTAGTTTAGGAGGATCCTGTGCAGGAGGCCTGCGCCTCTTTCGATCTGTATCCTAGTTTGTGCTAGCCTTCTTAAGGCAAACTTGTTTAACTTATGTCTGTACTCAGATATTGTTGCTTCCGCTGACTTGTCTATGATCGAGCACTTGTATTCGAGCCCTCGAGGCCCCTGGCTTGTATTATGATGCTTGTATGACTTCTTTTATTTTTAGAGTTGTGTTGTGATATCTTCCCCTGAGTCCCTGATCTTGATCGTACACGTTTGCGTCTATGATTAGTGTACGGTCAAATCGGGGGCGTCACAAGTTGGTATCAGATCTGACTGCCTGTAGGAATCCCCCTTCCACACTCCTTGGCCGAAGTCGGGTCTAGACATTACAAAACTTTTACTAACATGGTTGTGTGCCTTACGGGCCCACGTCGCCATTGGGTGGTACTAGGATCTTTTACTCCTTGTCTATACTCTGGGACTCTGATCTCTCTTCTATTCGGGTTAAATGAATTTTACTAAATCTAACATTAGGATCTCGTTATCACTTTCACCCGGAGAGCCTCTTATTACTGATGATCGTCTGCTGCACGTGAAGACCCTAAAGATACTCTCCGCTGTTAACCCGAGAACTTGTGTTCATCGCATTTGCAATTCCCTTCCACCGTCAATCCTTACGGATAACTACTTGCAGTTGTTATTCTTACATTCATCCCCAGTTGGTCTTGTTATTACAAGATACCCCGAAACACTCGTCGTTGTTTCGATAATCCTTTGAGCTTACTACCTTGCTGTTCTTTGTCACCTGAATACCCAAACGGATAATTCCTCGCACTTGCCGAGTATCCCCTCATTCCTAGCCGTTCATGTGTTTCACATAAGTCCTCAAAATACCATTCGATTTTTTTCTGAAAATCCTCAGCAGCCCATTGCTCTTGATTTCCTTGCCTTCCGGCACTATGGTTAATTCCATACTTCTAGTAATCTCCGTTGACATCCTCTGTCACTATTATTTCGAGTCACTTGATTCGATATGTTGTGAATGCTCGCAATGCTCAATCAGATCCTAGAATTCATCCTTCCGGCTCAGACGTCATTTTGAACATGAGCTGGTTCTCGGCCAATCAGATTGCCATCGATTGTACCCCTAAGTCTATTCAACTTATCCATCCTTGATCAGAGCATTTGCTCCTGATCCCTTGATTTGAAAATCATAATTCCTTTGTTATTTAAACGATGAATTATTCAGATGTTCTATTAACCGATGCCTTTTGTATTCTTTTTCCTTCTGATTGAGTATAGATACTCACATAAGATTTCGGGTGGTCCGCGAGACCAATTGCTTGGTTATTATCCGACAATGTCCTTCATATCCAATAACCTTGAGAGTTTCTCCCCTGATACACAATGCCTTTGGTAAATTGTGTCCTCTGCCTTTGGCAAGTTATATCCTATGCTTGTGTCAACCATGTGCTCTGCTTCGAGCATGTGTTAATTGATCCTAAACTTCATGCTATATGTTCTAAGATGCCCCGATGTGTTGAACCTATGCTTTTCTTAATCTGTGTGATCCTGAAAGATTTCACGTGTCATACTTATCTGGTATTGCACCAGGTAAAAACTTTAGACAACTAATGTCATTTTCGAAATACGGGAGGTGAATGGAAGGTTATGCATTGAGGAAGTGGGAGTCGACCTTGAACTTTGTTTTCATGCCCATGGAAACGATGTTGAGCTTATCATGATAGCTTCTCGTAACAATAATTATTCACTTAATTTGATCTTGTGTCTATGATTTTGTCCTTTGCAATCGTGGTTCCAACCATGATCGTTCTTCTTTGATCCCATTCTCAGACAAGTTAAAAGTACTTGTCTTCTGCAGAGCATGACCCTAGTCCAACCTCTACTTTGATCCGTCGTCGAGTATTACCCCCTAGTATCTCAAGGTTATCATGGAACTGCATAACTTCTTAAGAGCTCTTCATCAAGTGCTACATTCTCATTGATTCCAATTTTTCACGGGCTTCGAGTTATTAAAAACTCCAGGACATCGATAACTGAATCGAGTCTGCATCGTGATTAAACAACTCTTAGTAATCTTCTTTGCTTACGAGTTTGTACTCGATCACGTCATCCCTAGCCTGATCAGCTATATCATTATCGTGTTGATTTTAACTGTGCTACCTGGTCCTTATCCCAGGAGCACAACTTTCGATGATTGAGCTAAGCTTATGTCGATTTCCTTGTCTTATCGTTCCATCTTGAACAACAGACTTGATCTTGAGTTTGTGTCCTACTCGTGGTTCCAATAACCTTTCACTTCATCATTCGTTTGACTTGATGTCATCGTCGATCGATTACATCTTTGTGAAATCTCTTGACAAATGTGTCATGATCATCATCAGAATTCCAAGCTTTTCCAAGATATCAATTGAATTCATGATGAGAAATATCATCCTTGCCTCGACGATTTTTGTTGCCATCGACCACTTTATTGCCTTCCATCCAACACAAACTTGTTCATGTTTTGTGTTATTCCTTAGGTTCCTTGCTATCCAGCCTGAGTTCTTCTTTACCTTGGAGTATTACAATCTTTTATGTCAGGAATGTCTTGAGATTGCTCCACCTCTTAAGGATTCTTGGTATAGTGATGCTTATCCCCATCATCATTGTTTCTTTGTCCCCGTGTTGGTTCTAATCGGGGTACCAACAAGTGAACGGTGTTGTTTGGATTATGCTCTTCTAGCAACCCTATTGCTTTGAAATTAATGATCGATAGTTCATTCTTAGCCTAACGGTTATTGAATAACCAGTCTAAACATTGATCGTGCAACCTAGCCCATATTTCGTGTGCACCTTTCAACCAATGTTTAACTGTGTATGTTTTCCTCCGGCATACCTCATTATATCATTTGATCTGACAAATGTTATCTCCTTGTTCACATAGTTGTGGAAATCCATCTTTTTTGGAAATGTCAATGGATTGTCGCTGAGTCAATCAGCCACCTCCTCACCTCTCCTTGATTAAATGATGAACTTGTGTGTCGGAACTCGCTCCATAGTTCATTTCCCGAAAATCTTACATTGCCATCTCATAAATTGTGTTGCACCTTTTCTTCTTAGGTATCCTGCCACCAATCAGATCTAAATCTCTACGATGTGATTGTTGGAACATATTTTCTAGAGTTATAGCATTGGTCCTCATATGACCCGGTAAGGTGATGTCATGCCTAGCATACCTGGCCGGAGGACCTAGTGTTACAATTTCCTTTTTAGCAAGGATAACCATTCTTCCATAAGGAATTTGTAAGACTTATTCTATAAGTTGTTCCTGACGAATCCTTTGTGTATCCAAAGTCTAATCATTGCTTGAAGACCATGCCAATGCTATCTGCAAGCATGACTGTGGTACTCAAACATCAACAAGAGCATTGGAAGCGCAATACTAAGTTTTCTTTATCCAAACACCGTTGTATGGGTAATGTCATGAAATTTCTCTCTCCTTACCTAAAGGGTTTTCTACATTATATCCTGCCACGGATATCATGCTCTGCTTGTCCTTGGGAAGGATATATCCCTGAATTATGTGTTTAAACACATTTTCCTTTCCATTGTTATGTTTAATATGATAATCATATTTTACTTTCCATTGGTTGTTTGAACCTTTCTTGTGATCTATATGATCTAAGCAGCAATATTCTCCTGCTTATGTAAACTCCTCGGTGTACAATTCTATCAGCAAGAACCTGTTACTATTGTTGATGACATTCCGGTAGCCACCGATGGACGAGAACTTTGCCTATTGGTATGCCTCATTCAACGAGCAGGAAAATGGTTCTCTTCGTCCCTCACCCTTGGTATCGATGTTGTTGTCGACATAACTGATAGGCTATCCTCTGACATGCCTTGCTTACATGATCGTGTAAGACGTCATCGCCTTCCTACTTTTAACCCCCATGGTGGGCCCATAACCCATAGATCTACCAGATCGAAACCTGACTCTCCTGCACACCCCCCCCCCCGGTTTCCAAAGTTATTCCTCACGTGTGGCCTCGTATGTAATTCACGGGCCACCTTCCTAGTGATCTATTCTCGTAACAGACGCAATACTTAATCTCGTTGCTCTGGACCCCTATCGCACTTTGTTTCAGACATCGAATGATTGCCTATCCGTTTGAAACTTCTCATGGTACCTTCTTACTTTGCTCTCGATATCTTCTTAAGTTTCAATTCGAGAGATATTTATGCTTCTTCCCCTGAGTTAACCGTCTGATGCTCAATTTTGATAGAATCCGTCCTTATAGACTTTCTCCACCCTTTATTATTTCGTAAGTACGATGGAGTTCACGATGAAAGGATGCCGACTTCATCATGATGACTGAAGGATAGGAATAAAGACATCAATGTAATGGATCGACTTCTTCGAGAAGAGCAACCAAGACCGACAAGATTCGTTAGAATTTCGTAACCAGACCTTCCCCCGTTTTCCACCTCTTATATCTCGGGACGAGATTTCTTGTAGTGGAGGAGAATCGTGACGCCCGGATAGTTAAGCTAGAGTAATTCCCTGCTAATGATGCCACATCACCATGATTACCGTTAATTAAACCCGCGTTGATTCAAGCGGAATTCAAATTCAAATTTAAACTAAAGCCAAATCACAAAAGTTTTCAAGTATTAAAACTAAAAATGTTCCGGATGTGACAAAATTCATAAGTAATATTGGTGGAGAACAAACATTTTTGTCAAACATTTGACTGCCATGGTCTAAGTAAAAGATAGTGACTAAAATAATAATTTAATTGCTTTTGAAATTATGAAAATATTAAACTAATATATTTTGGCTACAAACTAGGTATGGCAGTGGCCTATATTCAGGATACTAATTTAGGTGCTAACTAGGTTTTTCATAAAACTAATATAGAAGAAACTATAAATAAAAATAGAAAATAAATAAACAAAGCAAAAAAAGAAACAATA
Organism: Aegilops bicornis; assembly: GCA_021605145.1. Classification (NCBI taxonomy): domain Eukaryota; kingdom Viridiplantae; phylum Streptophyta; class Magnoliopsida; order Poales; family Poaceae; genus Aegilops; species Aegilops bicornis. The sequence continues at coordinate 351,645,753 of CM038672.1, forward strand.
GACCCCCCCCCCCCCGCTCGGCCTCGTGGCCTAACTGGCCACCAGGCCGCCCCAAGGCCCAGCCGCCTTCCTACACTCCCTTATCCCCCAGTCATCGAAACCCTAACCCCCCACGACCGCACACCCCCCACTCCCCACGTCTCCCTCTTCCCCCTCCTCTCGATCCCATCTGGATCGGGGAGGGGCCCGACCCCGACGTCGCCCAGATCGATCGTCGCCGCCGCCCAGGACCTCGCCGGAGGCCACCTCGCCGAGCCTTCCTCGCCGGACTGCTTCCCCTGCGTGCGTCGTCACTGTCCCCCACCTCGCGCCCCACTGCCCTTGACCCCACGATCGCCGATGAGGCCCCTGGCCTCTTCTCTTCCTATCCCCATATGTGTGCGCACGCCTGACCGGCCCGTCGGCTCCTCCTCTACGCTTTGTCGCCCGCCGCTTGCCCGCCTTGCGCTCGTCGCCACGGCCACCGCTCGCGCGCACCCATGTATCGCCCGCGCCTCCAGTGCCCCCAACGCCTCGCGCCCCTCCTGCCCCCCCTGTTTCTCCTCCTCGCGCTCTTCTGCGGCGTACGCCGAGCTAGCCTGGCAGGCTCAGCGTCCGCTGCGTTCCGCGCCCAATCCATCGCCCCCTGCGCTCCGGCCGACCTCGCGCGGCCACAGCCCCTCGACGAACCCCACCCCCCCCCCCGCCCTCTGCTGCAGGCCGCCTTCCTACACTCCCTTATCCCCCAGTCATCGAAACCCTAACCACCCCACGACCGCACACCCCCACTCCCCACGTCTCCCTCTTCCCCCTCCTCTCGATCCCATCTGGATCGGGGAGGGGCCCGACCCCGACGTCGCCCGGATCGATCATCGCCGCCGCCCGAGGACCTCGCCGGAGGCCACCTCGCCGAGCCTTCCTCGCCGGACTGCTTCCCCTACGTGCATCGTCCCCGTCCCCCACCTCGTGCCCCACTGCCCTTGACCCCACGATCGCCGGTGAGCCCTGGCCTCTTCTCTTCCTGTCCCCATATGTGTGCGCACACGCCGACCGGCCCGTCGGCTCCTCCTCGCTCGCTCAGGCGCCTCAGACCGCCCGCCTTGCGCTCATCGCCACGGCCACCGCTCGTGCGCACCCGTTTATCGCCCTGGCCTCCAGTGCCCCCAGCGCCTCGCGCCTCCACGCCTGTTTCTCCTCCTCGCCCGCTCTGCGGCGGCCAGGCTTTTGGCTGGCGCACAGCGTCCGCTGCGTCGCGCCCACTCCGCCGCCCCTGCGCTCCGGCTGCCTCGCCGCAGCCACAGCCCTCGCGACCCCCAGCCCTCTGCTGCAGCCGCCACTCGGGCTGCAGTCTGAAGGTCGGCCTCGCCAGCCCGGCCGCCTCGACGCAGTGCCCATCTTGCGCGCCCGATCTCGCTTCGTCGGGCGCCGCGCTGGCCTTCGCGCCTGTTCACACCAGCGCCAAACCCGCTAGGCCTCCCTCACATCAACAGAGGGGCCCAAATTTTAACGTTTTTGTAAAAAAAAAGGAATTAAAAAAATATATAATAAATAAAATATTATTTAATTCCTTAATTAAGTAATTAATTAACTTAATTAATCCTGATTAGATTAACATAATCAGTTAGGTTAGTTAATTAATCTGTTAGGTTAATTAACACTCAATGACAGCTGGGACCCACATGCCAGATTGACCCAGTCAACACCTCTGTTGACGTCCGACGTCATGCTGACGTCATGATGATGTCAGATGGACTATTTTGGATAATGTTGAATTATATTAACTAAATAAATATTAAAAATGATTTAAAACTTTAAAAAATTAATAGAAAATAAATCGTAGATCGGATGAAAATACTTTCTACATGAAAGTTGCTCAGAACAACGAGACGAATCCGGGTACGAAACCCGTTCGTCTGCCACACATCCCTAGCATAGTGAACACGCAAGTTTCAACCTCCGGTTCACCTGTCCGAAAACGCGAAACACCGGGGATACTTTCCCGGATGTTTCCCCCTTTCGCCGGTATCACCTACTATCGTCATGCTTATCTTTGCATTGTATTTACTGTTTCTTCCCCCTCTTCTTCCCGGTATACTACGGGACCGACGCTGCTGCTTCCGAGTTCGACTACGGAGTTGATGACCCCTCCTTGCTAGAGCAACCTGGCAAGCCCCCCCCCCCTTTGATCACCAGATATCGCCTACTCTTCTCTAGAGCTTGCATTAGAGTAGTGTAGCATGTTACTGCTTTCCGTTTATCCTATCCTGATGCATAGCCTGTCCTTGCTACTATTGTTGTTACCTTTACCTTGTAATCCTAAATGCTTCTTAGTATAGGATGCTAGTATTCCATCAGTGGCCCTACATTCTTGTCCGTCTGCCATGCTATACTATCGGGACGTGATCACTCGGGAGGTGATCACGGGTATATACTATATACTTTATACATGATACATGTGGTGACTAAAGTCGGGTCGGCTCGTGGAGCACCCGCGAGTGATTCACGGATTGGGGGCTGAAAGGACCTTTGTCCCAATGGCCCTATGTGTGGATCTTTGTGGCGGAGCGACAGGGCAGGTTGAGACCACCTAGGTGAGAGGGCTGGTCGGTGTCTGCGGTTACATCATTAACACGCTTTACGAGATCTTGGTCTTTGATCTGAGTCTGGCCATTTGATCTATATGCACTAACCAACTACGTGGGAAAGATATGGGCACTCTGCGTCGTGGTATCATCCGAAGCCTTCGTGATGTCAGCGACTGAGCGGCGCGCACCGGATTGGAACGTAAGCCTGCTCGTGTATTAAGGGGGCTAGTTCTCCTTTCGCCCGCCCTCGCAACATGCAGGTGTGCTAAGGGCGATGGGCCCAGACCCCTGTGCGCTTAGGTTTAGACCGGCGTGCTGACCTCTCTGTTGGCCTAGGTGGGGCTGTGACGTGTTGACCTTTCGAGGCCGGGCATGACCCAGAAAAGTGTGTCCGGCCAAATGGGATCAAGCGTGTTGGGTTATGTGGTGCACCCCTGCAGGGAAGTTTATCTATTCGAATAGTCGTGATCTTCGTAATGTGACGACTTGGAGTTGTACCTTGACCTTATGACAACTAGAACCGGACACTTAATAAAACACACCCTTCCAAGTGCCAGGTACAACCCGGTGATCGCTCTCTAACAGGGCGACGAGGAGGGGATCGCCGGGTAGGATTATGCTATGCGATGCTACTTGTGAACTTACCATCTACTCTCTTCTACATGCTGCAAGATGGAGGTGGCCAGAAGCGTAGTCTTCGACAGAATTAGCTATCCCCCTCTTATTCTGGCATTCTGTAGTTCAGTCCACCGATATGGCCCTTTACACATATACCCTTGCATATGTATTGTAGCTCCTTGCTTGCGAGTACTTTGGATGAGTACTCACGGTTGCTTTTCTCCTTCTTTTCCCCCTTTCCCTTCTACCTGGTTGTCGCAACCAAATGCCGGAGCCCAGGAACCAAACGCCACCGTCAATGATGATTCCTACTACACTGGAGATGCTTACTGCTACGTGCAGGCCGCTGACGACGACCAGGAGTAGTTTAGGAGGATCCCCGGCAGGAGGCCTGTGCCTCTTGCGATCTGTATCCCAATTTGTGCTAGCCTTCTTAAGGCAAACTTGTTTAACTTATGTCTGTACTCAGATATTGTTGCTTTCGCTGATTCGTCTATGATCAAGCACTTGTATTCGAGCCCTCGAGCCCCCTGGCTTGTATTATGATGCTTGTATGACTTCTTTTATTTTTAGAGTTGTGTTGTGATATCTTCCCGTGAGTCCCTGATCTTGATCATACACGTTTGCGTGTATGATTAGTGTACGGTCAAATCGGGGGCGTCACACTTGGACCCTCGGTCAAGAAAGGAGGGAGGTGGCCACGAGGGTGGAGGGCGCCCCGCCCCCCTAGGACGGGCCCCCTGCCTCGTGGGCCCCCCGAAGCTCCACCGACATACTCCTTTCTTCTATATATACCTACATACCCCCAACAAATCAGAGACGGAGCCAAAAACCTAATTCTACCACCGCAACTTTCTGTATCCACGAGATCCCATCTTGGGGCCTGTTCCGGAGCTCCGCTGGAAGGGGAATCCACCATGGAGAGCTTCTACATCATCATCATAGCCTCTCCGATGAAGTGTGTGTAGTTTACTTTAGACCTTCGGGTCCGTAGTTAGTAGCTAGATGGCTTCTTCTCTCTTTTTGAATCTCAATACAATGTTCTCCCCCTCTCTCGTGGAGATCTATTTGATGTAATCTTCTTTTTGTTCTCTGTTTGTTGAGACCGATGAATTGTGGGTTTATGATCAAGATTATGAGCAATATTTGAATCTTCTCTGAATTCTTTTATGTATGATTGGTTATCTTTGCAAGTCTCTTCGAATTATCCGTTTGGTTTGGCCAACTAGATTGGTAGTTCTTGCAATGGGAGAAGTGCTTAGCTTTGGGTTCAATCTTGCGGTGTCCTTTCCCAAAGTGATGAGGGGCAGCAAGGCACGTATTGTATTGTTGCCATCGAGGATAACAAGATGGGGTTTTTATCATATTGCATGAATTTATCCTCTACATCATGTCATCTTGCTTAAGGCGTTACTCTGCTTTCATTAACATAATACTCTAGATGCATGCTGGATAGCGGTCGATGAGTGGAGTAATAGTAGTAGATGCAGGCAGGAGTCGGTCTACTTGTCTCGGACATGAAGTATATATACATGATCATACCTAGATACTCTCATAACTATGCTCAATTCTCTCAATTGCTCAATAGTAATTCGTTCACCCACCATTAAATACTTATGCCCTTGAGAGAAGCCACAAGTGAAATCTATGGCCCCCGGGTCTATTCTCATCATATTAATCTTCCATCACTTTATTATTGCTTTGCTTTTTTACTTTCCCTTTTATTTTACTTTGCATCTTTATACCAAAAATACCAAAAATATTATCTATCATCTCTATCAGATCTCACTCTCGTAAGTGACCGTGAAGGGATTGACAACCCCTATTCGCGTTGGTTGCGAGGAGTTATTTGCTTTGTGTAGGTACGAGGGACTTGCGCGTGGCCTTCTACTGGATTGATACCTTGGTTCTCAAAAACTGAGGGAAATACTTACGCTACTCTGCTGCATCATCCTCTCCTCTTCAGGGAAAACCAACGCATGCTCAAGACGTAGCAGGGAGGCACGCCTGCCCGCTGGGCGCCCCCCCCCACCCTCGTGGGCCCCTCGCAGCTCCACCGACCTACTTCTTCCTCCTGTATATATATTCATATACCCCAAAAATATCCAGAAGCACCACGAAACCCTATTTCCACCGCCGCATCCTTCTATACCCATGAGATGCCATCATGGGGCCTTTTTCCTAAGACTACCGGAGGGGAATTGATCACGGAGGGCTTCTACATCAACACCATAGCCTCTCCGATGATGTGTGAGTAGTTTACCACAGACCTTCGGGTCCATAGTTATTAGCTAGATGGCTTCCTCTCTCTCTTTGGATCTCAATACAAAGTTCTCCTCAATCTTCTTGGAGATATTTTCGATGTTATTCTTTTTGCGGTGTGTTTGTCGAGATCCGATGAATTGTGGGTTTATGATCAAGATTATCTATGAACAATATTTGAATATCCTCTGAATTCTTTTATGTATGATTTGTTATCTTCGAATTATCAGTTTGGTATGGCCTACTAGATTGATCTTTCTTGCAATGGGAGAAGTGCTTAGCTTTGGGTTCAATCTTGCGGTGTCCTTTACCAGTGATAGCAGGGGCAGCAAGGCACGCATTGTATTGTTTCCATCGAGGAGAAAAAGATGGGGTTTATATCATATTTCTTGAGTTTATACCTCTATATCATGTCATCTTGCCTAATGTGTTACTCTGTTCTTATGAACTTAATAGTCTAGATGCATGCTGGATAGCGGGCGATGTGTGGAGTAATAGTAGTAAATCCAGAATTGTTTCGTTCTACTTATCGCGGACGTGATGCCTATATACATGATCATGCCTAGATATTCTCATAACTATGCACTTTTCTATCAATTTCGCAACAGTAATTTGTTCACCCACCATAATACTTATGTTATCTTGAGAGAAGCCACTAGTGAAACCGATGGCCCCCGGGTCTATTTTTCATTGTCTAAGTTTCCAATCTATTTTACTTTGCAATCTTTACTTTCAATCTATATTATAAAAACTACGAAAAATATTTATGTTATTATCTCTATCAGATATCACTTTTGCAAGTGGCCTGAAGGGATTGACAACCCCTTTATCGCGTTGGTTGCAAGGTTCTTATTTGTTTGTGTAGGTACGAGGCGACTTGTGTGTAATCTCCTACTGGATTGATACATTGGTTCTCAAAAACTGAGGGAAATACTTACGCTACTTTGTTGCATCACCCTTTCCTCTTCAAGGGAAAACCAACGCAGTGCTCAAGAGGTAGCAAGAAGGATTTCTGGCGCCGTTGCCGGGGAGATCTACGCCAAGTCAAGTCAAGTCAAGATGTACCAAGTACCCATCACAACTCTTATCCCTCGCATCGCATTACATTATTTTCCATTTGCCTCTCGTTTTCCTCTCCCCCACTTCACCTTTGCCATTTTATTCGCCCTCTTTTTCCGTTCATCTCTTTTCGCTTGCTTCTTGTGTGCTTGTGTGCTGGATTGTTTGTCACGATGGCTCAAGACAATACTAAATCGTGTGACTTTTCCAATACCAACAACAATGATTTTCTTAGCACTCCGACTGCTCCTATTACCGATGCTAAATCTTGTGAAATTAATGTTGCTTTGCTGAATCTTGTCATGAAAGATCAATTTTCTGGTCTTCCTAGTGAAGATGCCGCTACCCATCTAAACAACTTTGTTGATTTGTGTGATATGCAAAATAAGAAAGACGTGGATAATGATATTGTTAAATTGAAGCTATTTTGTTTTTCTCTTAGAGATCGTGCTAAAACTTGGTTTTTGTCTTTGCCTAAAAATAGTATTGATTCATGGAATAAGTGCAAAGATGCTTTTATCTCTAAGTATTTTCCTCCCGCTAAGATCATCTCTCTTAGAAACGATATTATGAATTTTAAGCAACTTGATCATGAGCATGTTGCACAAGCTTGGGAGAGGATGAAATTAATGATACGTAATTGCCTCGCACATGGTTTGAATTTATGGATGATTATACAAAAAATTTATGCGGATTGAATTTTGCTTCTAGAAATCTTTTAGATTCGGCCATGGAGGCACTTTTATGGAAATCACTTTAGGAGAAGCTACTAAAGTCCTAGATAATATTATGGTTAATTATTCTCAATGGCACACCAAAAGATCTACTAGTAAAAAGGTTCATGCGATAGAAGAGAGTAATGTTTTGAGTGGAAAGATGGATGAACTTATGAAGTTGTTTGCTAATAAGAGTGTTTCTTCTGATCCTAATGATATGCCTTTGTCTACTTTGATTGAGAATATTAATGAATCTATGGATGTGAATTTTCTTGGTAGGAACAATTTTGGTAACAACGCGTATAAAGGAAACTTTAATCCTAGGCCCTATCCTAGTAATTCCTCTAATAATGATGGTAATTCCTACAACTCTTCTGGAAATTTTAATAAGATGCCCTCTGATTTTGAGACTAGTGTTAAAGAATTTATGATTTCTCAAAAGAATTTTAATGCTTTGCTTGAAGAAAAATTGCCTAAGATTGATGAGTTGGCTAGGAACGTGGATAGAATTTCTCTTGATGTTGATTCTCTGAAACTTAGATCAATTCCACCTAAGCATGATATCAACGTGTTTCTCAAATCTATGAGAATTTCTATTGATGAGTGCAAGGAAAGAACCGCTAGGATGCGTGCTAAGAAAGATTGCCTTGTAAAAGCGTGTTCTTCTAGTTTTCATGATAATAGGGATGAAGATGTGTAAAAGTGATTGATGTGTCTCGTACTAAATCTTTGTTTTGCAATATGAATCTTGATAATGATGGGACTGGAGATGAGTCAACTTTAGTTAAAAAGCGTCCCAATGATTAGGAGTTTTTAGATCTTGATGCAAAAATTGGTAAAAGTGGGATCGAAGAGGTCAAAACTTTACATAAAAATGGACCCACTATTTTGGATTTCAAGGAATTTAATTATGATAATTGTTCTTTAATAGATTATATTTCCTTGTTGCATCAGTGTTAAATTCTCCTCATGTTATTGTCAAAATAAAGCTTTTACCAAACATATCGTTGATGCTTTAATGCAATCCTACGAAGAAACGCTTGAATTAGAAGTTTCTATCCCTAGTAAAATTTATGATGATTGGGAACCTACTATTCAAATTAAGATTAAAGATCATGAATTATATGCTTTATGTGATTTGGGTACTAGTGTTTCCACGATTCCAAAAACTTTGTGTGATGTGTTAGGTTTCCGTGAATTTGATGATTGTTCCTTAAACTTGCATATTGCGGATTCCACCATTAAGAAACATATGGGAAGGATTAATGATGTTCTTATTGTTGCAAATAGGAATTATGTGCCCATAGATTTCATTGTTCTTGATATAGATTGCAATCCTACATGTCCTATTATTCTTGGTAGACCTTTCCTTAGAACGATTGGTGCAATTATCGATATGAAAGAAGGAAATATTAGATTCCAATTTCCGTTAAGGAAAGGCATGGAAGACTTTCCTAGAAAGAAAATTAAATTACCTTATGAATCTATTATGAGATCCACTTATGGATTGCATACCAAAGATGATAATACCTAGATCTACCCTGACCTTTATGCCTAGCTAGGGGCGTTAAATGATAGCGCTTGTTGGGAGGCAACCCAATTTTATTTTTGTTTCTTGATTTTTGGTTATATTTAGTAATAAATAATTCATCTAGACTCTAGTTAGATTTGGTTTTATGTTTTAATTAGTGTTTGTGCCAAGTAGAACCTTTGGGAAGACTTGGGTGAAGTCTTTATGATCTTGCTGTAAAAAATAGAAACTTTACGCTCACGAGATTAGCTGCAATTTTGTAATGGAGAGTGATATGAGGTTTATTATTTTTTCAGATGATTAATTGATAAATTCCTAACGCCCACCAATTTATTTCAGAATTTGTGGAGTTACAGAAGTATATGTTTGATCCAGATTACTACAGACTGTTCTGTTTTTGACAGATTCTGTTTTCTCGTGTGTTGTTTGCTTATTTTGATGAATCTATGGCTAGTATCAGAGGGTATGAACCATAGAGAAGTTGCAATACAGTAGGTTTAACACCAATATAAATAAATAATGATTTCATTACAGTACCTTATGGTGGTGATTTGTTTTCATATACCAACGAAGCTCATAAGATTTTCTGTTGAGTTTTGTGTTGTGAAGTTTTCAAGTTTTGGGTAAAGATTTGATGGATTATGGAATAAGGAGTGGAAATAGCCTACGCTTGGGGATGCCCAAGGAACCCTAAGGTAAAATTCAAGGAAAACCAAAAGCCTAAGCTTGGGGATACCCCGGAAGGCATCCCCTCTTTCGTCTTCATCTATCGGTAACTTTACTTAAGGCTATATTTTTATTCACCACATGATATGTGTTTTGCTTGGAGCGTCTTGTATGATTTGAGTCTTTGCTTTTTAGTTTACCATAATCATCCTTGCTGTACACACCTTTTGGGAGAGACACACATGAATTGGAATTTATTAGAATACTCTATGTGCTTCACTTATATCTTTTGAGCTAGACAATTTTGCTCTAGTGCTTCACTTATATCTTTTTAGAGCATGATGGTGGTTGAGGGAGTCCTGGATTAGGGGGTGTCCGGATAGCCGGACTATAGCCTTTCGTCGGACTCCTGGACTATGAAGATACAAGATTGAAGACTTCGTCCCGTGTCCGGATGGGACTTTCCTTGCCGTGGAAGCCAAGCTTGGCGATACGAATATGTAGATCTCCTACCATTGTAACCGACTCTGTGTAACCCTAACCCTATTCGGTGCCTATATAAACCGGAGGGTTTTAGTCTGTAGGACGAACAACAATCATACCGTAGGCTAGCTTCTAGGGTTTAGCCTCTCTGATCTCGTGGTAGATCTACTCTTGTACTACCCATATCATCAATATTAATCAAGCAGGAGTAGGGTTTTACCTCCATCGAGAGGGCCCGAACCTGGGTAAAAACATCGTGTCCCTTGTCTCCTGTTACCATCCGCCTAGACGCAGTTCGGGACCCCTACCCGAGATCCGCGGTTTGACACCGACATTGGTGCTTTCATTGAGAGTTCCTCTGTGTCGTCGCCGTCGGGAAGGATGCCTCATCCCGTCTTTAAAGACGACACTGTTGCTAAAGAAGCTTTGGCTGTCGGCCAAACTCTCCGGCTAGGCGGTTTTCTTATGACCGCCTGTTCGGCCGCCGCGCTGACGATGACCTCTCGGGTCATCAAAAGAAATCTTCACGTTAACTCAGAGCTCGCCGAGCAGTTAGATTGGATGGAGCTCTGTTCCTTAAACGAGCTCTTGGATCGCATCGCCGCCCTGGGAGTCGCTACAGACTATGATCAGATTGGGCGTAAACCCGATCTGAGAGAGATTAACTCTCCCCAGGTTACCCACCACGTTGCTGTGGTAGAGGAACAATACGGTGACCCTTCTTCTATCTTAAGGACTAGCTACGTCCGGATTCCCGATCCCTCCATGCCGGATTCAGCGGAGGAGAGGACGCCACGCAAGCCACGAACCTAAAGTCGGGCCAATGAGCTAGATTCATTGGACAACATCCAAGAATCCAAGCTTCCAAATTCGAAGCTCCTTGGCCCTTAAGCCTCAGATTGGGCGCGGTTCGGATTTAATTCCACCCGCCCACCCAAACATAAGCGACCTATCTCAAATTCGGCAAGAGCCCGCAGAAGCGATTACACCATTCTTGGGCCAGATTCCTCCTGGTTATGGACATGATAGAGGACTGCCGCGAGGAGGACGCAATCTCATTCTTATGCAATAATTGCACGGACAACGGGATCCTTAACGCTATAAGTCGCCGTGACATCACACGCTTTGCCGACTTGGCGTCCATAGTACGAAAGTACTGTGCGATGGAAAGCGCTGAAAACCAAGCAAGATTTTGGGACAATCCGCCTTGAATACAACCCCAGTCCGAAATAAAAGGGTGCACCATCGCCAGGCACCTGGGTTAAACACCAAAAAGCAAAAACTCTCTATAGGGCATGGAACCGTACTGGAGGGATGGCTCAATGGACCCTGTAAAATTCATTGTACAGAGGGCGCCACTCCAACTCATAGCCTTAGAGCATGTTGGATACTACGGCAGGTGGCCAAAAGTGGCGAAGAGCTTCTAGCTCTAGAGCACCAGCCCAGGATACCAAGATGGTATTAACAGTCTTGAGACTTTCACATCAAATAATATGCGGAAACGAACACTCTGTAGCCTTGCCGAAGTCTACCAAGTAGCAACAATAAATCCATGGAGTGACACGGCTATTACCTTTAATGCCAGTGACGAACCTAAATTCCGAACAGCCTGAGCACCAGCTGCATTGGTCCTCAGTCCGATAGTGGACAGCTTTCTCCTTGCCAATGTACTCATGGACGGCGGCAGCGGATTGAACCTCATTTATGAGGAAACCCTCCAAAAAATGGAAATAGACTGGAGCCGCATTGAGCGAAGCAGCACAACCTTTAGAGGAATAATCCCCAGTCAGGAAACATGATGTACAGGAAAAATCACCTTTGGATGTGGTGTTAAGACGCCGGATAATTACAGGTCCGAGGAAGTCACGTTCCAAGTGGCCTCATTCAGCAGCGGATACCACGCTCTATTAGGGCGAGAGGCTTCACAATTTTTCGAGCTATACCCCATTATGGGTACATGAAGCTCAAAATGCCCGGGCCCAACGGAATCATCACTCTTGCTAGTGATCCGGACATAGCACTGCTACCGAAAATAAGACACCAGACCGCCCTTGAGGCACTATCCGAAGCTCTAGCGGCCGAGGAACTCATCGCACAAGGCCCACGGTGAAGAGGGACGATGTGATACTCGATAAGAGATCCAAGTCCACTTCCTTCAAACCAGCGGACGAAATAGTCAAATTCCAAGTCCATCCAACGGACCCTACAAAAATGGCCTCCATCGAGGAACAATTAAATCCTGATGTAGACGCAGCACTAAGAGAATTCCTACGCGAAAATTGGGACATTTTTGCCTGGCACCCTTCAGACATGCCAGGAATCCCACGCCGGCTGGCCGAGCACAGCCTAAACATCCTAAAAGGGTTCAAGCCAGTCAAACAGGCTCTTCGGCGTTTCTCTGAACCCAAGAGACAGGCCATGAGAGAGGAGCTAGCCAAACTATTGGATGTCGGATTCATCAGAGATATAAAACATTCGGACTGGCTAGCAAACCTGGTGATGGTACCAAAGAAGGACAAATCCTGGCGCCTATGCGTCAATTTCAAGGACCTCAACAAGGCTTGCCCAAAGGATCCCTTCTCCCCCCGCATCCATCAACTCATCGACGCTACCGAGGACACGATTCATTGTGTTTCCTCGACGCATACTCCGGCTACCACCAAATTAAGATGGCAGAGCCTGCCCAAGCCGCAACGGCATTCATCACTCCATACGGCCCATTCTGCTTCAACACAATGCCCTTCGGGCTCAAAAACACCGGCGCAACATATCAGCGCATGATTCAGACATGTCAGGCAAACCAGATCGGCAAAACAGTGGAGGCATACGTAGACGATGTGGTCGTCAAAAGCAAGTGTGTCGAAACTCTAGTAGACGACTAGAGGCTCACATTCGACAATCTCCGAACATATGACATCAAGCTCAACCTGGAAAAATGCGTTTTCGGCGTACCAGCCGGAAAGCTCTTGGGCTTCATCGTACCCGGTAGAGGAATTGAAGCAAACCTAGCCAAGATCCGAGCTCTGTCACAATTGGATATCCCAAAAGACCTCAAACAAATACAAAAACTGACTGGATGCGTGGCGGCTTTAAGCCGCTTTATCTCCCGTTTGGGAGAAAAGGCATTACCCCTTTATCGCCTCTTCCGATGCACCGAACACTTCGAGTGGACGGATGCCGCCACGGCCGGACTCGAAGAAATAAAATCCATATTGGCAACAAACCCTGTCCTGGCCGAGCCCAACATGGGCAAACCAATGCTATTATAACATCGTGGCAACTCATCAAGTTGTAAGCGCGGTGCTCGTTGTCGAACGAGAAACGAACAGACACAAGTTCCCCCTTCAAAAACCAGTTTATTACGTGTCCACTGTCCTAACTCCATGCAAGCACGGTGCCCGCATTATCAAAAGATAGCGTACGCGGTGTTTATGGCATCCCGGAAGCTGCAACACTACTTTCAAGAGTGTTCAATAACAGTAGCCTCCGAAGTACCCCTTAATGACATTATAAACAACCGCGACGCGACGGGCCGGATTGCTAAATGGGCCATTGAGCTTTTCCCGTTCGACATAACCTATAAGCCACGGAGAGCTATTAAGTCGCAAGTTTTGGCCGACTTCGTCGCCGAATGGACCGAAGCCGAACTCCCTAAAGAGTACGGCGCATATTCCAACTGGATAATGCACTTCGATGGCTCCAAAATGTTGGCTGGCCTGGGAGCTGGCGTCGTTCTGACGTCCCCAACCAGAGATACAGTTCAATACGTACTCCATATAATGTATACGGACTCCAACAACACAGCCGAATACGAGGCCCTTCTACATGGTCTCCCGATGGCAGTCTCCATGGGCATTCAACGCCTAGAGGTGCACGGGGATTCGAACCTCGCGATATCCCAAATAAATGGAGACTTTGATGACAAGGATCCGAAAATGGCAGCCTATCGCAATGCCGTACTAAAAATGTCAGCTCGGTTTGAGGGGCTCGAATTTCACCATATAGCCCGGGATAACAACCAGGCAGCAGACGTGTTGGCACGCATCGGTATAAGCGCGATGCTGTCCCCCCAACATCTTCCTAGAGAGGCTGTTCAAGCCATCCAGTATTATGGGAGGGAGAGTCCGGAAATAACAACCCGGACCCAACCACACCGCCCCACACGAACATTCGACACGCTTGGTGGTTACGCCAACAAAATAACAGCCTCGATTTCACGTAATAATGGCAGTCATTGCCCCGTGGACCGAACCATTCCTAGCCTACCTAACTAGGCAGGAACTTCCCGAGGACCAAAACGAGGCCCGCTGCATAGTGTGGCGATCTAAAGCCTATAAAGTCCATGAGGGAGAGCTTTATAAGAAAAGCACAACCGGAGTCCTTCAAAGGTGTATCTCCAAAGAGGAAGGGAGGAATCTTCTGGCTGAAATTCATGCCGGACTCGGCAGGCACCACGCCGCAGCCCGGGCCCTTGTAGGCAAGGCCTTCCGTACAGGATTTTAGTGGCCGACGGCCCGGGCAGATGCTCAGGACTTAGTCGAACGATGCGTCGGATGCCAGCTCTTTGCCAACCAAAGCCACATGACACCTACCGCCATCAAAACTATACCCATCGCCCGGCCCTTCGCGATCTGGGGGCTTGACATGGTCAGACCCCATAAAGGGGGAACCCACAAGCAAAAATACCTACTGGTCATGGTGGATAAATTCACCAAATGGATAGAGGCCAAGCCTGTCAAGACAGCCGAATCCGGACCGGTGATAGACTTCATATCAGGGGTCGTACACCGTTACGGTGTCCCCCACAAAGATCATCATCGATAACGGCATGAACTTCACGGCCGACGAGGTAAAACTTTGGTGCAAAAACATGGGCATTAAGCTTGACTACGCTTCAGTGTATCACCCCCAATCTAATGTTCAAGTTGAGCGAGCAAATGGTCTAATTATGAGCGGCCTCAAACCCAGATTAGTGTGGTCCCTCAAGGAATCTAACATGCACTGGGTAGAGGAGCTCGACTCCGTACTCTGGGAGCTGCGGACCACTCCGAATCGCATGACCGGATTCACACCATTCTTTATGGTATACGGCGCAGAGGCAGTTCTGCCCTGCGACATAATTCATGACTCACCTCGCGTGCGCATGTACGAGGAAAGAGAAGACGAGCTCGATCGGCAGGAAAGTTTGGACGCCTTGGAGGAGGAGCCTGACGTAGCAAAAGCCTGTTCTGCATTCTATCAATAGCAGGCTCGAAGATATCAAAGCAGAGAAGTACGGGCCAAAACTTACAATGTTGGCGAGCTAGTTCTACGCGTGCCGGACAAGAAAAAGGACAAACTAAAGCCCAAATGGGAAGGTCCCTTTATCATCGACCAATTCCTGACCGGTGGAGCGTACCATCTACGAGATGCATCGGATAACCGACTCGAGCCGAACCCATGGAACGCAGCCCGTCTCCGAAGATTCTACGCCTAGCGCCGGATTCTGAGTTCGTCTCCTTCTTCTGTCCATATTTTACATTTTAGCTGTCTTCTATTTTTCTCCTTCTCCCTCCCTTTTTCTTTCCAGCCTTTGAAGGCTCGTTAGCGCATTGTTCGCACACACTTGACGCGCCATCCGTGCTCATTGTACCTGGGGGCTTCTTTTACAAAAGCTTAATTATAAGGGCTTCATGCCCAATACATGTGTCACACTTCCGCATGTACCTTTTATTCACCATTATATGCACCGATATGACTTAAGTTTTGGCCAAGCTGGGTTGCCTGGCTCGTGTGCTTACCCCTACGTTCCTGATTGTTCGGCTATGTGGTAAAGGGAGCACCTCTGCGATTGTTACTGCCGGGTCAGCCGGATGTGTACCTCAGACTGGGTGAAGCTGAAAGCTAGCGTTCTTAAGAGAATATTCGGTCAGTGAACTAAAATACGATTTCTTACCTATTTATTTATCTGCCCCCAGATGTTTTTCTGCTTTTTCACAAAGACGGACATGCACTTTAGGGCATGCCTCCTGTGGAAAGGAACCCCTAACGGAACTATTCTCCACGGAAGATGTTTCTTACTAACCATGTAATATAACTTAACTAGATGGGCACTTGTCTGAAAAAGCACTAATGACCCCTACGCCTGGTCTCCACGCATGCCCCGGTTTTAATAACCGCGACGGTATTCTGACACACTCCGGACTATTGGGTCCCGAGGTTGAAGCGAAAAGGTCCGCTATGACAAACGATCTACAATCCGGCTAGAAGGCATTTTACATGTCACCTTACATTACATAGTCAATTTCACTGATTGTATTCCTCTTCAATGCCATCCGACAGGCTGTCTAGTTTACAGTCCTGCTGGGAATACTTTGCGGCCAATTCTACCTGGCCGTACACTAAGCTCACAGGGATCTCCTTCCCATCTGGCCCCAAAGGTCCGACCTCAGCCATGTGGTTTGGGTCAGCCTTCGTGTACCGTGTCTTCACCATGGCCCAGGCCTCCCTGGCGCCTTGACGGCAGGCCGATATCTTCCATAATCGGAAGCGCCTCCGCGCTCCTCGAGCCTCTCTGCAAGCTCCCCAAGGCCTTGAGCAGGAGACAGATGGCCACAAGGCACGGGCGACACCTTTCATCACTGTCGAACTTCGTTAAATGCAGTTGTAAGAGCTCGGGAAGAAGGTCACCCGTAGAACCGGGCATTTCCTCTGCAGGACGGCCTGTGAGCATACCTACAGACATGACTCTGTTAGTCGACTTCCTCGTCGAACTCATTTTTCAAAGTTCGTTTAAGCACTTACAAAAAATGCCGCGTCGAAGCCGCCGATTCTCCTTAACAGAGTCAGACAGCTGGGCACGAACATCGTTTAGTCCTCACCCAGCTGGGTGTTGGCATCTTGGAGGTTATTTTTCTGCTGCCTCACCCTCGTAAGCACGCTCTCGCTGGCCTTTAACCGGCGCAAGAGCTGTTGCCATCTGCAATGTTATTATAAGATCTATATACACGCCGCACTTCACAACATACTTATCTTTTAAATGCATATGTTACCAGAGGGGGTCTCTTTGGCATCCCCTGTCGCGGCTTGTGCGGCCTCAAGTTGGGCTTTGCACTCCTCAAGCTCCTGGGACAGTTGGGTATTCTTTTCTGTAAGATCCTGCACAATAAATGATCCTTAAATCAGTTATTCTAACTATTTCAAGTCTCGGGGGCTACTGGCATATATAACTGTTAAATTTCCTCACTCGTATGTCCTTTACATAGTGCTCCGTGGCTATGGCTAGACCATCTTGAGCGGCACAGAGGTGCGCATCTTCCGAATTGAAGGCATTCAACGCCTCTTGGGAGAAACATGTGTCGCGAAGAATTGTCTGGCGGCGCCTGTGATTCATGGCACTCTCCACCTCGGAGTTGGTGGCGGACAATCAGTCGGCATCCTCTGTCGGAGGAGCATCCGACGCCCGCCTCGTGATCGCCTCCGCTGGGCCTGGCTTTGAAGCCTGGCTGGCGGAGGCTCGATTGGCAACCTCTCCGGATATAGTCCAGCGAGCGCTCTTTTTCCTGAAGAGAGCACGAGCGTTAGTATGCCTTCCGGAATAAAACCTGGGAATAAGATGACACGCCATACCGTTGCGCCGGTGTTTTGATCCGGGTCGCACTTCTTTTTAGCCTGCTGGGCCGCGCTGCCCCTCGTTGGCTAGCCGCTGCAGGCTCGGCCTTCCGCCTCAAGGGCTCCCCCTGCAAAATATCGTTGGTATACGATGATAAAAAATAAGCACGGATGAATCATTCTCAAAGTATTGGGGCTTGGTCTCGATTACGCAAAATTTGGAAGTATTCTGGGGTAATCGGCCGTAATGGCAACTAGGGCATTATCAATGCTCAGTTGGTGAAATACCCCATCAATCAGCTCCACCGATATGTTCAGATCCTCTTGGGAGGCCGGATCGAGGAACCGTTCCGGATCTTCGGGTTGTGGAGGCAGGCTGTTTATATCCTTTACGTCATGGCGCAGTTCCTGCGTCCAAATCACAAAATGAGATACTTGACTATGGGAATATGGATCGGATGGGCAGAAAGAAATTTCCGCTTCCCCAGCTTGGAGGATTGTTCATTGAAAATCCGTCCTGTGGGTTGACGCGAAGAAATTCCTCCTCTTCTCCCTTGTACAATGCGGACAAGATCTTCATCAGATCGGCGACCGATCCCGGCCCCTTACGGCCATGACGGGTGGCATCATCCTCCCCGTTGAAATCCCACATGGGGTGGCCTCCATACTGGAGCGGCTGCACCCCCCGCATAATGCATGTGGCCATGACGCCGATCATGGTTAGTCCGGAATGAGCCAACAACCTTATTCGGCTCATCAGGTAAAGGACGTCCCTGTCATTTTCCCTCTGGGGCTCCGTGGACGCCAGCTTAGGCGTTTCTTCAAAGGAGCATTACTGAACTACGGGAGGCCGATCCAAACAGTGTCCGGCAGGGGGACGTCTTCTATATAAAACCATTCCGAAGGCCAGTCTTCAGACGCCTTCTTCGGGGTTCCGGATAGATATCCGGTCCCAGCGATGCGCCATAGTTCGGGTCCGCCCACTTGATATATCGACCCCTCCTGAGAATGGGGTATGAGGTAGAACAACCTCTTCTACAGTGAGAAATGAGCCACGATGCCCAAAAACAGCTCGCAAAGGGCCACGAAGCCCGCAATATGCAGAATGGAGGCATGCGTAAGGTTGTGCAACTGGAGGCCATAGAACTCTGTGGAGCCCTGAGAAACGGATGAATTGGAAATCCGAGCCCCCTTATCAAATAAGGGACAAGGCATACCCGCTCTCCTTGGGATGGACTGGGGACGCTCTCTGCTTGTTTTCCGCCCTTATAGGTGGCGAGTCCGGCTCGAATCGGAACCATGAAGGCCGGGGGAAGAAATCCCTTGGTTTGGAGCGTCACTAGCTCGCTGTGCGGGACGGAGCATCTCTCCCAATATCCAGGCTGAGGACTGGGAGGGTGAGAGGAGGAGCCGCGTCGGTATCCATGATGGAATGGATTTACATCGGATGCGCTCCGATGAAAGCTCGCGAAGGGAAGATGGTGTGATTCGGATCTAGATCCGCATCTCTTATATAGACAGCTCATTTGCGCAGCTAGGGGGGTAAATGTAAAAATACCCTGGCTTTTCACATTTGTTCAACACGTGGAAGATGGACATTATTGGGCGTGGAAGCCAAGGAGCGCGATGTTCATGAGAAGCCGGACACTATTCAAACAGGTACACATGATTTGGAGAGGAACCCGCCTTGCAATGTCGAAGACAATCTACGCGCCGGACTCGTTGTCATTGAAGCCTGGTTCAGGGGCTACTGAGGGAGTCCTGGATTAGGGGGTGTCCGGATAGCCGGGCTATAGCCTTTGGCTGGACTCCTGGACTATGAAGATACAAGATTGAAGACTTCGTCCCGTGTCCGGATGGGACTTTCCTTGGCGTGGAAGGCAAGCTTGGCGTCTGAATATGTAGATCTCCTACCATTGTAACCAACTCTGTGTAACCCTAACCCTATTTGGTGCCTATATAAACCGGAGGGTTTTAGTCCGTAGGACGAACAACAATCATACCATAGGCTAGCTTCTAGGGTTTAGCCTCTCTGATCTCGTGGTAGATCTACTCTTGTACTACTCATATCATCAATATTAATCAAGCAGGAGTAGTGTTTTACCTCCATCAAGAGGGCCCGAACCTGGGTAAAAACGTCGTGTCCCTTGTCTCCTGTTACCATCCGCCTAGACGCACAGTTCGGGACCCCCTACCCGAGATCCGCCGGTTTTGACACCGACAGTGATTTTATTTTATAAAAATTATTGTTCTCTCATGCTTCACTTATATTATTTTGAGAGTCTTTTAGAAGAGCATGGTATTTTGCTTTGGCTATAAAATTAGTCATAATATGATGAACATCCAAGATGGGTATAATAAAGACTATCATATAAAGTGCATTGAATACTATGAGAAGTTTGATACTTGATGATTGTTTTGAGATATGAAGATGGTGATGTTAGAGTAATGCTAGTTGAGTAGTTGTGAATTTGAGAAATACTTGTTCTAAAGTTTGTGATTCCCGTAGCATGCACGTATGGTGAACCGTTATACGATGAAGTCGGGGATGAGCGATGGTCTTTTCCTACCAATCTATCCTCCTAGGAGCATGCGCGTAGTACTTTGTTTTGATAACTAATAGATTTTCGCAATAAGTATGTGAGTTCTTTATGAATAATGTTGAGTCCATGGATTATACGCACTCTCACCCTTCCACCATTGCTAGCCTCTCTAATACTGCGCACCTTTCGCCGGTATCATACACCCACCATATACCTTCCTCAAAACAGCCACCATACCTACCTATTATGGCATTTCCATAGCGATTCCGAGATATATTGCCATGCAACTTACCACCGTTTCGTTTATTATGATACGTTTCATCATTGTCATATTGCTTTGCATGATCATGTAGTTAACATTGTATTTGTGGCAAAGCCACCTTTATAGTTCTTTCATACATGTCACTCTTGATTCATTGCATATCCCGTTACACCGCCGGAGGCATTCACTTGTTCCAAGTATTGAGCTATAATTTTTGAGTTGTAAGAAAATAAAAGTGTCATGATCATCATTATTAGAGCATTGTCGCAAGTGAGGAAAGGATGATGGAGACTATGATTCACCCACAAACCGGGATGAGACTCCGGACGAAAAAAAAGAGGCCACAAAAAAAAGGCCCAAATAAAAAAATGAGAGAAAAAGAGAGAAGGGACAATGTTATTGTCCTTTTACCACACTTGTGCTTTAAAGTAGCACCATGATCTTCATAATAGAGAGTCTCGTATGTTGTCACTTTCATATACTAGTGGGAATTTTACATTATAGAACTTGGCTTGTATATTCCAATGATGGGCTTCCTCAAAATGCCCTAGGTCTTCGTGAGCAAGCAAGTTGGATGCACACCCACTTAGTTTCTTTTGTTGAGCTTTCATACACTTATAGCTCTAGTGCATCCGTTGCATGGCAATCCCTACTCCCTCACATTTATATCTATTTATGGGCATCTCCATAGCCCGTTGATACGCCTAGTTGATGTGAGACTATCTTCTCCTTTTTGTCTTCTCCACAACCACCATTCTATTCCACATATAGTGCTATATCCATGGCTCACGCTCATGTATTGCGTGAAGATTGAAAAGGTTTGAGAACATCAAAAGTATGAAACAATTGCTTGGCTTGTCATCGGGATTGTGCATGATTAAATACTTTGTGTGATGAAGATAGAGCATAGACAGACTATATGATTTTGTAGGGATAACTTTCTTTGGCCATGTTATTTTGAGAATACATGATTAATTTGTTAGTATGCTTGAAGTATTATTATTTTTATGTAAATATTAAACTTTTGTCTTGAATTATGGATCTGAACATTCATGCCACAATAAAGGAAATTACATTGAGAAATATGCTAGGTAGCACAACACATCAAAAAATTTGTTTTTATCATTTACCTACTCGAGGACGAGCAGGAAATAAGCTTGGGGATGCTTGATAGGTCTCCAACGTATCTATAATTTTTTATTGTTCCATGCTATTATATTATTTGTTTTGGATGTTTAATGGGCTTTACTAAGCACTTATATATTATTTTTGGGACTAACCTATTAACCGAAGGCCCAGTGCAAATTGCTGTTTTTTTTGCCTATTTCAGTGTTTGGCAGAAAAGGAATCCAAACGGAATGAAACCTTCAGGAGAGTTATTCTTGGAACAAACGTGATCCATGGGACTTGGAGTGGATGTCAAGAAAGAAGCGAGGAGGCCATGAGGCAGGGAGGTGCACCTGCCACCCTCGTGGGCCCCTCGCAGCTCCACCGACCTACTTCTTCCTCCTATATATATCCATATACCCCAAAAACATCCAGGAGCACCACAAAACCATATTTCCACTGCCGCAACCTCCTGTACCCGTGATATTCCATCTTGGGGCCTTATCCGGCACTCGACCGGAGGGGGAATCGATCACGGAGGGCTTCTACATCAACTCCATAGCCTCTCCGATGATGTGTGAGTAGTTTACCACAGACCTCCGGGTCCATATTATTAGCTAGCTGGCTTCTTCTCTCTCTTTGGATCTCAATACAAAGTTCTCCTTGATCCTCTTGGAGATCTATTCGATGTAATTTTTTTTATCAAGATTAGATGAATTGTGGGTTTATGATCAAGATTATCTATGAAAAATATTGAATCTCCTCTGAATTCTTTTATGTATGATTTGTTATCTTTGCAAGTCTCTTCGAATTATCAGTTTGGTTTGGCCTACTCGATTAATCTTTCTTGCAATGGGAGAAGTGCATAGCTTTGGGTTCAATCTTGGGGTGTCCTTTCCTAGTGATAGTAAGGGCAGCAAGGCACGCATTGTATTGTTTCCATCGAGGATAAAAATATGTGGTTTATATCATATTGCTCGAGTTTATCCCTCTACATCATGTCATCTTGCCTAATGTGTTACTCTGTTCTTATGAACTTAATACTCTAGATGCATGCTGGATAGTGATCGATGTGTGGCATAATAGTAGTAGATGCAGAATCGTTTCAGTCTACTTATCGCAGACGTGCTGCCTATATACATGATCATTCCTAGATATTCTCATAACTATGCACTTTTCTATCCATTGCTCGACAGTAATTTGTTCACCCACCGTAATACTTATGTTATCTTGAGAGAAGCCACTAGTGAAACCTATGGCCCCCAGGTCTATTTTCCATCATAGAAGTTTCCAATCTATTTTACTTTGCAATCTTTACTTTCAATCTATATCATAAAAGATACCAAAAATATTTATCTTATTATCTCTATGAGATCTCACTTT
The DNA here is from genome assembly GCA_021605145.1 of Aegilops bicornis. Classification (NCBI taxonomy): domain Eukaryota; kingdom Viridiplantae; phylum Streptophyta; class Magnoliopsida; order Poales; family Poaceae; genus Aegilops; species Aegilops bicornis. Next base: position 351,668,537 of record CM038672.1, read on the forward strand.
TGCAAGTGGCCGTGAAGGGATTGACAACCCCTTCATCCCGTTGGTTGCAAGGTTCTTATTTGTTTGTGTAGGTACGATGCGACTTGCGTGTAGTCTCCTACTGGATTGATACCTTGGTTCTCAAAAACTGAGGGAAATACTTATGCTACTTTGCTGCATCACCCTTTCCTCGTCAAGGGAAAACCAATGAAGTGCTCAAGAGGTAGCACCACCCTTTTTCCTCATGATGAGAAAATTTGCTACTACTATATTCTTAAGTTATTTCCGTTCTCATTAAAGGGTGATGCTAAGATATGGTACAATACTCTTGCTCTTGGTTGTGTGCATAGTCCCTAGGATATAATTTATTACTTCTCTGAAAAATATTTTCCTACTCATAAGAAACAAGCTGCCTTGAAGGAAATATTTAACTTTGTGCAAATTGAAGAAGAGAGTCTCCCACAAGCTTGGGGGAGCTGTCTCCAATTACTGAATGCTTTGCCTGATCATCCTCTTAAGAAAAATGAAATACTTGATATCTTTTATAATGGACTAAACAATGCTTCTAGGGACTCCCTAGATATTTGTGCTGGTTGTGTTTTCAGGGAACAGCCCATTGAACAACTGAAGGAATTATTGAATAGTATATTGAAGAATTATGATGATTGGACACTTCCTGATCCAATGTCGAAACCCACTCCGAGGAATCGGGGTATTTTATTTCTCAGTCCTGAAGATATGCAAGAGACAACGAAATCACTACAAAAAAATACAGTTCCGTGATGATACGTGTTTGTCACAGTAGGTCGTGTTTTCTGTCATGCATGTACATCCATGATGATTTTATGACAGAATCAAGATAGTCATACCTGTGATGTCGTAGAAGTGTTCCATGACATTACAAAAATTATCATCACAGAAGTGTCCACTTCCATGATGATAAATCGCGCGTCATAGAAGTGGTTTCGTCAAGGGTAACCGACACATGGCATCCACAGCAATGGGTCGCCGTTAAGGTATCGGGTTCCGGTTTGGATCCGCTAACCCGTTAGCAGCGCAGACCAATGGGGATTTTCCACGTGTAAAATTCTCATCCGCCGGCTGATCCACGTGTCGGCCCGGCGTTCGGACAGTTGTCATCCAGCGAATGGACATAATATGCCTATGATACGTCGACACGTGTCTCAGCCCAACAGTGGCCCATTCAGGTTAAAAGGCCGGGCATGTCAAAATATGCGGACCGGCCCATTAGCGGCCTACTGAGTCAGGCCCATTTACAAGCACGGCCCATACAAGTTACACAGAATCGACCCATCAAAGGCCCATTCTAGATTTGACAATTTCCAGCCCATCGTTAGTTTCAGCCCATTAAGGGGCTGCTACGTCTTTGGGCCCAATTATGGCCCAAGCTTCTTTTGGCCTGTTAGCAGCCCATCGTCATTTCCAGCCCGTTAACGACCCGGAACATCTTTCGGTCTTTTCTCGGCCCATTTTGCAGTTGGGCCAATTCTAGCCCATTGTGACTTTAGGCCTGTCCTTGGTCCATTCGGTAAATGGGCCAATTCGTAGCCCATTTTGTCTTTCAGCCTGTTAGCGGCCCGTACAACAGTTGGGCCTTTGACTTTGGGTCCATTAGGGGCCCACGTTCCGCAGGGCAAAATTTCAGCCCGACGTGACTTTTGGCCTGTTAAAAGCCTACTTTGCAAATTGGGCCTCCTCTGGCCCATAACACTTTCGGCCTCTTACTGGCCTGTAAAGTAAAAGAGCCGAGACAAAATTGACATGTATTTCGGCCTGCTAGAGGCCCGTAGGTCATTTCTGTTTATACGGCCCTATCGAGCTTTTGGCCTGTTAACGGCCTGCTAAGAGCCGTTGTTACGGTGGGCCACATCATTTGGGATCCACTAAATATTATTTTGACTAGCCCAATTAAGGCTCGCTTTGACTACACATGTTTGTTCGTTTGTATGGCGTTCAGGAAATGTTTGGGCGTGTTGGCCCCCGTTTCAACGATATAGCATATTCAAGAATTATCCTACTCTATACTATGGCCTCTAAAAACAAACACTATACAATAAAAAGACTAAGGCATAGAAACGTAGAATAATCCTACACTATACAATAAAGAAATTACAGCTGAATATACTCACTAGGCATTATAGTTCGTCACTAGTGATAATAAAGCATGCACAAATAGCAAATTACACACACTGGACAAATAAAGCTCATATATCATGGACACGCATCCACGAAACTTACCATTTGAACTATAATATCTTCAGAAAATAGGATTGGCCAGATTCATATAACAAAAATTTCAGTCTGCAAAATCTCCTATTCCTTCGTGGTTACCTCAGTGTCTTGTTTCATTTTTTTGACTCCTACATCTAATACCTGCAAGTCCAGTCTCAACTTGTTGATTGTACGTTGAGAATCATGTAGACATTGTCTTGCCACCTCTAATTGATGCTCGAGAACATCAGCACATTCCAATTCCAATCCATAATCATTTGGTAACGTCCATGCCGCACTACTCGCAGATCTTTGTATTGATGTCACTTCATCCTGAAATGTTTCTGTAAGTACACAAGACTAGGGCAAAAATATAGTTACAACAGTGAAGCGAGCAAGACAGACTATTTTGTACATGGCAAAATAGGACTAACAATAATGTTACACGTCATGAAGCATAAGCAGGTGATATTTGAAAAATTATAAAAATGGTAGTCTGTGCAGCCTGCATACAGAAATCTCTTTTAGCTCACTAGAGGATCCTGATATTGGGGCCAAATCCAAAACACAGACAAGTTGCAAATTTAGACAGCACGTTGCGTATAAGTAAGCAAGAAGTTGGCCATTCTGTAGCTCAACTAAAGTCTTAGGGAGCATAATGAACAGCAGAGGGATTCATACAAACCTACTACAGCAAGCAAAACTATACAACTATTACCCTAGTATAAACTAGATTGTGAGCCTCATGCAGTAATAGTTGGTTAATAGACTTCAAAGCTTCAGGCACACTTCGCCAGAGTAATTAAATGGTAAGGCCTTCAATTATGTCAACTAATAGTTATACAAGTACCCAACATCAGGCATCATTGTTTGAGCATCTCATTAAATAAGGAAAAATAAAGCAATTGAAAAGAGCAAATTAACTATGCCTAAATCAAGCAAGCAATTGAACTGTTGAGTTGGATACATTGACTTACCTTAACTGGTTGAACAGGCTCAGCGCTGCTCCTGCTTCCCTTGCAAGACTCCTTCCTAACATCTTGTACTGTGAAATCCTCAATCTTATCTTCATTGCACCCCCTCTTCAAGGTGACACAAACTAGTTACTCGTCTCCTTGGAAGATAAATATGCATACTTCCCATTCTGTGAACAACACAAAAGGATGAGATTATAACAAAACAACACCACGTAATGAAACGTGCCACATCCCTTGCACTTGCACACAATGAAATGAGCATTTACTATGTGTGCACTACATAAAAACTAGGCATACCTTCGAACTGGATCTCCAGGTACTCTTGGAGAGCCTACTTTAGTGTAGAGCCAAACCTTTATGTCACCTATGAGTTAGACAATCCCCCACTACAACAACCCTTAGAATCTAAATCATTGACAAGCTATATTAGAGTGTTAGGACAAGAACAACAAGTAGTCAAAGAAAACAATCCTAGTATGGCTGGCTGATACAAGCAAGCAATTGAACAAATGTGTGAGCAAGTCTTACATATCAAGAAAAGGAGCAAAGAAGGAGGCTTAAAGACCATCACTTGACTAACCAGATTTAAGGGCCATTTAAACATCATATGCAACGTATGAACTAACATAAACATTGCATATTCCAAATTCTACAATGGAATGCACATGTATTAGGTTATGCCATGTATGATGATGCCTAAATGTACACTATAGCAGGCAGGAGTGATTCATCATTGCACGCACAATTGAATTGCAGGTTAAGGGCCAGTTCTATTTCGCCTTTTCAGAGCTTATTGTCAAAACAAGCCATAAACGATGTAAAGAAGTCATTTTTGAGTTATGGGCTTGGGCTTAACTTATTTCGCTTTGGAGGGGGTGTTTCGGTAGAAGCTCACTAAAAATTGAAGGCAAGGGGGATAGTGAAATGACTCTGTTGTCTGCCTATATTACACTCAAAATGCCACTACTCACGCCCGCGTCACACCTGACCCTCAAGTAAAAACAAACACGCAAGAGTTCATTGCCCTGCCTGCTTGCATCTCCTCTCCCCTTTCCCTCTACCTCGATCCCCTGCCTGCAGCGCTAGGGTTCCTCCAGCGAGCCGTCGCCACTGGTCCCATCTGGCCTGGTCCTCGACGATGCTCTGTCCAGCTAGGCTACATGGCCGGTGGATAGGGCCAAATCTCCCCGGCTGCTCCTCCCTCTAGCGCCGCCCCTCATTTTCATGGTCTCCAGCAGCTGCTCCATCGTGGTCTGTCCAACGCACTACTCCGGCGGGCACCGCACAACTACGCTCGATGCCACACTGCGGCAGAGGGCACCTTATTCCCCCTCCCCTCCTCCCAGGTCGTGGCCTTGAGGTGTTGTTGAAGGATGAACTCATCCAACAAGGTGAGGATCTCCTCTGATTTTTTGCCAAATTTTCATTCTGATGCACTATACGATGAATTGCTATGAGCTACTTCTGCTGTTGCTATATGATGCGTTGCTATGAACTGCTCCTGCCGCTGCTATATGATGAATTGCTATGAGCTGCTGCTACTATATGATGAATTGCTATGAGCTGCTGCTGCTATATGATGAGTTGCTACAAGCTGCTCCTGCTGGTGCTATATGATGAATTGCTATGAGCTGCTCCTGCTGCTGTGATAACCCACAAGTATAGGGGATCGCAATAGTTTTTGATAAGTAAGAGTGTCGAACCCAACGAGGAGCTAAAGGTAGAACAAATATTCCCTAAAGTTCTATTGACCACCGATACAACTCTACGCACGCTTGAAGTACACTTTACCTAGAACAAGAATAAAACTAGAAGTACTTTGTAGGTGTTTTTTTGGATAGGCTTGCAGGAAAATAAAGAGAGCGTAAATAAAAGCTAGGGGCTGTTTAGATAAAGACACAACTAAAGTAAATATAGCGAGTGTGGAAAAGTGGTGGTAGGAGTTGTGGAATTGTCCCTAAGCAACTGACTATGGTACTAGACCGGTAATCACTATTGCAATTCTATTTGAGGGAGAGGCATAAGCTAACATATCGTCCCTTACTTGGAATTCTATGCACTTATGATTGGAACTCTAACAAGCATCCGCAACTACTAAAGATTCATTCAGGTAAAACCCAACCATAGCATTAAAGCATCAAGTCCCCTTTTATTCCATATGCAAACAACCTACTTACCCGGGTTTGTGTTTCAGTCACTCACGCAACCCACTATAAGCAAATCATAAACATATTGCAAACCCTACAGCGGGAATCCCTCACGCTTGCGCGACACGGAGAGCACAATAGGACAGCACCAATAATAAAACATGCAACTCAAACCAATCATAGAAATTCATCAATCACCGATAGGACAACGAAAATCTACTCAGACATCATAGGATGGCAACACATCATTGGAAAATAATATGAAGCACAAAGCACCATCTTCAAGTAGAGGGTACACCGGGTTGCGGGAGAGTGGACCGCTGAATATAGAAGGGGGAAGGTGATGGAGATGTTGGTGATGATGACGGCGGTGTTGGTGAAGATCATGGTGATGATGATGGCCCCTGGCAGTGCTCTGGCGCCACCGGAAGCAAGGGGGAGAGAGCCCCCCTTCTTCTTCTTCTTCTTCCTTGACCTCCTCCCTAGATGGGAAAAGGGTTTCCCCTCTGGTCCTTGGCTCCCATGGCTTGGGAGGGCCGAGAGCCCCACCGAGATTGGATCTATCTCCCTGTTTCTGCGTTCTGTTCTGGCTCTGTTTCACCGTTTCGTGTATATATGGAGATCCGTAACTCCGATTGGCCTGAAACCTTCGCCCAGATCGTTTTCCAAAAATTAGCTTTCTTGCGGCCAAAGAAGGGCATCAACCGCCATACGGGTGGCCCACGAGATAGGGGGGCACGCCCCCCTGGAGGGGTAGCGTGGCCCTGTCTCGTGGCCACCTCGGGCATCGTCTCGCGTTGATTCTTCCTCCCAAAAATCACAAATATTCCAAAATAATTCTCCGTCCGTTTTTATCCCGTTTGGACTCCGTTTGATATTGGGTTTCTGCGAAACATAAAACTTGCAACAAACAGAAACTGGCACTGGGCACTGGATCAATATGTTAGTCCCAAAAAATAGTATAAAAAGTTGCCAAAAGTATATAAAAGTTGTAGAATATTGGCATGAAACAATCAAAAATTATGGATACGACGGAGACGTATCAGCATCCCCAAGCTTAATTCCTGCTCGTCCTTGAGTAGGTAAATGATAAAAAAGATAATTTTTGATGTGGAATGCTACCTAGCATAATCTTGATCATATGTCTAATCATGGCATGAATATTAAGACACGAGTGATTCAAAGCAATAGTCTATCATTTGACATAAAAACAATAATACTTCAAGCATACCAACCAAGCAATTATGTCTTATTGAAATAACATAGCCAAAGAAAGCTCATCCCTACAAAATCATATAGTCCTGCTATGCTCCATCTTCACCACACAAAATATTCACATCATGCACAACCCCGATGACAAGCCAAGAAATTGTTTCATACTTTTGACGTTCTCAAACCTTTTCAACTTTCACGCAATACATGAGCGTGAGCCATGGACATAGCACTATAGGTGGAATAGAATATGATGGTGGAGGTTGTATGGAGAAGACAAAAAGGAGAAGATAGTCTCACATCAACCAGGCGTATCAACGGGCTATGGAGATGCCCATCAATAGATATCAATGTGAGGAGTAGGGATTGCCATGCAACAGATGCACTAGAGCTATAAGTGTATGAAAGCTCAAACTGAAACTAAGTGGGTGTGCATCCAACTTGCTTGCTCATGAAGACCTAGGGCATTTGAGGAAGCCCATCGTTGGAATATACAAGCCAAGTTCTATAATGAAAATCCCCACTAGTATATGAAAGTGAAAGCATAGGATACTCTCTCTATGAAGAACATGGTGCTACTCTGAAGCACAAGTGTGGTAAAAGGATAGAAACATTGCCCCTTCTCCCTTTTTCTCTATTTTTTATATTTTTATTTTTTTATATTTTTTGGTTGGCTTCTTTGGCCTCTTTTTTTATTTGGGCTTCTTTGGCCTCTTTTATTTTTTTGTAAAGTCCGGAGTCTCATCCCGATTTATGGGGGAATCGTAGTCTCCATCATCCTTTCCTCACTGGGGCAATGCTCTAATAATGATGATCATCACACTTTTATTTACTTACAACTCAATATTACAACTCGATATCTAGAACAAAGATATGACTCTATATAAATGCCTCCGTGATGTACCGGGATGTGCAATGATCTAGCATAGCAATGACATCAAAAAATGGACAAGCCATGAAAACATCATGCTAGCTATCTTACGATCATGCAAAGCAATATGAAAATAAATGCTCAAGTCATGTATATGATGATGATGGAAGTTGCATGACAATATATCTCGGAATGGCTATGGAAATGCCATGATAGGTAAGGAGGCTTATGTGTGACAGAGCATATCGTATCACGGGGTTTGGATGCACCGGCGAAGTTTGCACCAACTCTCGAGGTGAGAAAGGGCAATGCACGGTACCGAAGAGGCTAGCAATGATGGAAGGGTGAGAGTGCGTATAATCCATGGACTCAACATTAGTCATAAAGAACTCACATACTTATTGCAAAAATCTATTAGTCATCAAAACAAAGTACTACGCGCATGCTCCTAGGGGGATAGATTGGTAGGAAAAGACCATCGCTTGTCCCCGACCGCCACTCATAAGGAAGACAATCAATAAACACCTCATGCTCCGACTTCTCACATAACGGTTCACCATACGTGCATGCTATGGGACTTGCAAACCTCAACACAAGTATTTCTAAATTTGACAATTACTCAACTAGCACGACTCTAATATCACCACCTTTATATCGCAAAACTATTGCAAGGAATCAAACATATCATATTCAGCGATCTACAAGTTTATGTATGGTTTTATGACTAACCATGTGAATGACCAGTTCCTCTCATCTCTATAAATAGATATAAGTGAAGCAAGAGAGTTTTAGTTCTTTCTACAAAAGATATGCCCACGCTCTAACAAATATAAGTGAAGCAAAAGAGCATTCTACAAATGGCGGTTGTCAATGTAAAGAGAAACAGGCAATCCAAACTTCAAATGATATAAGTGAAGCACATGAAGCATTCTATAAAGCCATACTCAAAAGATTTAAGTGAAGTGAAATGAGCCTTCTACAAATCAACCAAGGACTATCTGATACCAGGATGGTGCATAAAAGAAAAATGAAAACTAAATGCAAAAGACGCTCCAAGATTGCACATAATGCATGAACGAAACAAATTCGAAAACATACCGATACTTGTTGAAGAAAGAGAGGATGCCTTCCGGGGCATCCCCAAGCTTAGACGCTTGAGTCTCCTTGAATATTTACTTGGGGTGCCTCGGGCATCCCCAAGCTTGAGCTCTTGCCTCTCTTTCTTTTCCTCATATCGAGACATCCTCGATTAGACACTACATCCACACAAAACTTCAACAGAAAACTCGGTAAGATCGGTTAGTATAATAAAGCAAATCACTACTCTAAGTACTGTAGCAAACCAATTCATATTTTATTTTTTCATTATGTCTACTGTAATATAGCTTTTCGATGGCTTAATCCACTCATACAAATTGAAAGATTCATCAAAACAAGCAAACTATGCATCAAAAACAGAATTTGTCTAGAACAGAACAGTCTGTAATAATCTGAACATTCACCATACTTATGATACTTCAAAAATTCTGCCAAAATTAGCAAAAATAACCAAGTCGATAGAAAGACAGTGCAAAAAGAATCAGAACGAGTTGACGTTCCAGTAAAAAATTAAAATTGCCAAGACTACAACCAAAGTTTACATCCTGCACTGCACAAACCAAGAAGCATTGTAAACATCCTAAAGGCAAACCTTGGCACATTATTTTTATAATACAATGAAATTATAAAAGGGGATAATTATTTTTGTTGAAAAGTTTCTGTAATCAAGATTCACAAAGTTGTCGTGAACATGAACAAAGTTCAAGGAGCTCTCCCACTTCAACGATGCTCGTCTTTCTTACTTTCACTTTCCTTTTTGAAAAGTTTTTAGGTTCCCCTCTTTATTTTTTGTTTGTTTTTAAACTGTATAAAAGCACTCAACAGAAATAAATGACTCTCTAAAACTTCCGGGTTGTCTCCCTGGCAGCGCTTTCTTTAAAGCCATTAAGCTAGGCATTTAGTGCTCAAGTAATGAATCCACCGGATCCCAAGGTATATCAAAGCCAATTTTAATTAACAATGATTTGTAATTTAGTAGTGAGCACAAAGTAACATATATCATGCAACAACGAAGTCTAACTCTCTTCCTATGCATCGGCATGTCTTAAAAGAACAATTCATGCACACATAGTAAAGGCCAATGCATAGTATAAATAGTTTCTTGCAATTCTATCGTGTTGGAAACATAGAGAGGTGGAGAAATAGTTACTCTCTCATAATAATTGCAAGTAGGAGCAGAAAGCACATGCATATTACATCTATCAAAATTATCATGTGCAATGGCAAAAGGCAACCCATCAATATAATCCTTAATAAGCACAAACTTCTCCGATATAGTGTAGTTTGGAGAATTCAAAAAGATAATAGGACTATCATGCGTGCGTGCAATAGCAACAATTTCATGTTTAACATAAGGAACTATAGCAAGTTCATCTCCATAAGGATAATTCCTATTGGCATCTTGGCCACAAGTATAGCAAGCATCATCAAAAAGGGATATTTCAAACAAATTCAAGGGATCATAGCGATCATCATAGCAATCATCCTTCGGTAAGCACGAAGGGGAATTAAACAATGTATGAGTTGAAGAGTTACTCTCATTAAAAGGTGGGCACGGTTGATCAATCCGCTCTTCCTCCTTTTGTTCTTCGCTCTCCTCATCATCTTTTTCATCCAATGAGCTCACAGTTTCATCAATTTCTTCTTCCGTAGCTTCCTGCAAAATATTAGTCTCTTCTTGGACAGCATTGACTTTCTTCATAAAAGCATTAATATAGTAATTGTATTCATAATTTTCATAGCAATATCCAAGTATAGCAAGATTTTGCGGCCTATAACCATCATCATCAAAAGCTTCATACTTTTCAAACAAAGCTTCAATATCATAGGCAGCCTTAAAAGCAACAAATCTTCTATTTGTTCCACATCATAGTAATCATATATACCATTAGCATAAGAAGCTAAGGTTTCATTATCGTTAAATTTGCATGAAAAGTGGAGGTGTGGAGCCTCCATCCTAGAGCAACAAGTAATATCATGTTTTTCAAGCATAGATTCCAGGCATACCAACGCAACATAATAAATTGATCCCATAATAGTTTCCCTTTTTGTGTCGAGCGATAATCCCTAAAGTATTCACGTTGATCCAACATGTCTCCCACTATAAAGTTGAATGCGGTTTTCTCAGGATTATCAAAGTAGTATATAATATCTCTCGCATAATGAGAATCGAGGGTTTTAGGAGTTACCCCATCCTCATGAGTAGCAAGTACAACTATTTTTTTGGTATTTTGTGGTCCATATCCATAACTAAAGATAGAGAACAACTTAGAACAGGAAATAAAAATTACTTAGTGATAAAGCAAACAAGCACACACGAGAAGATTCACCCCACACTATGACTCCCCGGCAACGGCGCCAGAAAAAGGTCTTGATAACCCACAAGTATAGGGGATCGCAACAGTTTTCGATAAGTAAGAGTGTCGAACCCAACGAGGAGCTAAAGGTAGAACAAATATTCCCTAAAGTTCTATCGACCACCGATACAACTCTACGCACGCTTGACGTTCACTTTACCTAGAACAAGAATAAAACTAGAAGTACTTTGTAGGTGTTTTTTTGGATAGGCTTGCAAGAAAATAAAGAGAGCGTAAATAAAAGCTAGGGGCTGTTTAGATAAAGACACAACTAAAGTAAATATAGCGAGTGTGGAAAATTGGTGGTAGGAGTTGTGGAATTTTCCCTAAGCAACTGACTATTTTACTATACCGGTAATCACTATTGCAATTCTATTTGAGGGAGAGGCATAAGCTAACATATCGTCCCTTACTTGGAACTCTAACAAGCATTCGCAACTACTAAAGATTCATTAAGGTAAAACCCAACCATATTATTAAAGCATCAATTCCCCTTTTATCCCATACGCAAACAACCTTCTTACTCGGGTTTGTGTTTCACTCACTCATGCAACCCACTATAAGCAAATCATAAACATATTGCAAACCCTACAGCGGGAATCCCTCACGCTTACGCGACATGGAGAGCACAATAGGACAGCACCAATAATAAAACATGCAACTCAAACCAATCATAGCAATTCATCAATCACCGATAGGACAACGAAAATCTACTCAGACATCATAGGATGGCAACACATCATTGGTGATGATGATGGCCCCCGGCAGCGCTCCGGCGCCACCGGAAGCAAGGGGGAGAGAGGCCCCCTTCTTCTTCTTCCTTGACCTCCTCCCTAGATGGGAGAAGGGTTTCCCCTCTGGTCCTTGGCTCCCATGGCTTGGGAGGAGAGAGCCCTCCGAGATTGGATCTATCTCCTGTTTCTGCGTTGCTCGCCTGCTTTCACCGCTTCGTATATATGGAGATCCGTAACTCCGATTGGCCTGAAACCTTCGCCCAGGTTGTTTTCCAAAAATTAGCTTTCTTGCGGCCAAAGAAGGGCATCAACCGCCATACGGGTGGCCCACGAGATAGGGGGGCACGCCCCCCTGGAGGGGTAGCGTGGCCCTGTCTCGTGGCCACCTCGGGCAACGTCTCGCTTTGATTCTTCCTCCCAAAAATCAAAAATATTCCAAAATAATTCTCCGTCCGTTTTTATCCCGTTTGGACTCCGTTTGATAATGGGTTTCTGCGAAACATAAAACTTGCAACAAACAGGAGCTGGCAGCCTTTCGGATCAATATGTTAGTCCCAAAAAATAGTATAAAAAGTTGCCAAAAGTATATAAAAGTTGTAGAATATTGGCATGGAACAATCAAAAATTGTAGATACGACGGAGACGTATCATGCTGCTATATGATGAATTGCCATGAGCTGCTGCTAGTATATGATGAATTGCACACTACTGCTGCTGCTATATGATACTTTCAGGTGGTGCTGCTATATGATAATAACCAGCCACTTGTACCATCGAATTTCAATAAATAATTTTTCTTCATTTAAATTTGGGTCATGCGTTGTTTGTTTAAATTAGGCAATGGGATCTCTATGGAAGACATTGACCAAAGTAGATTGTGCCAAGTAGATGGTATCTTTGTATTTGCATTTTGAACAAATAGTGATGGTCTATTTTCCTATCATATTAATTACTGCACTGGGTTCAATTTGTGATGCTTGCAAGTCAAATTAATTTTCATATGGGCAGCGAAATGACAAAATATAATGCAATCTAGACTTTTCACTGATCATACCATAGATAAGCTGGAAAGGAAGGGAATGAAAAGAACTGGTTGGCTTATTACCTGGAGCTTATATTCACAGGTGCTTATTTTCTTAGGATAACTCGTAATAACTATCCCTAAGAAACTTGGCCAATAGAACTGACATACAACTAACATGTCACGATGATTGCAATGGAGGGGTGACCTACTGTAGCACACTATATAGGCTCACCGTTATCGGTGGCAAAACCGGCGGATCTCGGGTAGGGGGTCCCGATCTGTGCGTCAAGGCTGATGGTAACAAGAAGTAAGGGACACGGGTGTTTACCCAGGTTCGGGCCCTCTCGATGGAGGTAAAACCCTACTTCCTGCTTGATTAATATTGATGATATGGGTAGTACAAGAGTAGATCTACCACGAGATAGTAGAGGCTAAACCCTAAGAGCTATATGATGGTATGATTGTAATTGTGATCGGCCTTCTAAGGACCAACCTCTCCGGTTTATATAGACACCAGAGAGGGCTAGGGTTTACACGAAGTCGGTTACAAAGGAAGGAAATATAATATCCGGATCGCCAAGCTTGCCTGCCACGCCAAGGAAAGTCCCATCCGGACACGGGCCGAAGTCTTGAGTCTTGTATCTTCACGCTTCGATAGTCCGGACGTTGTACACAGTCCGGCTGTCCGGATACCCCCTAATCCAGGACTCCCTCAGTAGCGCCTAAACCAGGCTTCAATGACGATGAGTCCGGAGCACAGTCTTGTCTTCGGCATTGCAGGGCGGGTTCCTCCTCCGAATACTCCAAGGTAATTATCGAACACCGAAACCGTGTCCGGATCCACAAGGTGGTCTTCGTATGGCATAAACTTAATCTGTTGGCAGTCTTCGCGCATCGTGTCCCGGTCCAACGCGAACCGGCGTTTCTTACCCCATGACGACTCGCATTACGAGGCAGTTTTGCTGGCACGTCCCATCGGGGCAGGGATCGTATTCCACTTATTACGGGATTTTCCATCAATATGAGCACGCGTGACCCCACGACGGCGGTTGGTATAACCCGTGTGTTTTTAGATAAGCCTCAAACGGTCACACCGGGGACTCTTGATATTCACCCTCTTTATAAAGGGGTCGAGACCTACGCCTCTTTCTTCACCTTCATCGTGCCTTCTCGCACCTCGAGTTCTAACGCCCAAAACCTAAGCTCCACCCCTCCGGAATCCGCCAGTATGTACGGATCTGATCCTCAAGGCCGGTGGGTCGCCTACTCGATCGAGGAGAAGGACATTGCGAAGCTTAGGGAGGTCGGATACCTAACCGCGGATATCCAACACAGGCTCCCCGCTCCAGGGCAGGTCATCCCTACGCCAGAGCCCAATGAGTGCGTCGTTTTCGTCCCAGACATCCTCCGCGGTCTGGGTCTCACCCTTGATCCCTTCGTGAGGGGGCTCATGTTCTATTATGGGCTGGATTTTCACGATCTGGCTCCCAACGCTATCCTCCATATCTCGTCGTTTATTATCGTGTGCGAGGCTTTTCTCCATGTCACCCCACACTTCGGCTTATGGCTCAAGACCTTCAATGTGACGCCGAAGATGATCGAGGGGAGACGTGGGGAGTGCGGGGGTGCCATAATAAGCAGGAACGGCGATGCCCCATGGCCAGAGGGTTCTTTCCCAGAAGTATCCGATGTATGGCAGCAGAGGTGGTTTTATGTCACGGCTCCTAGGGGCACAAAGTGGGTGGCCGCCCCCGAGTTTCGTTCGGGCCCTCCGTCATAGTTGGCGTCTTGGACAGATGTAGGGCGGAATTGGGGACCCGCCGGTGATATACCGGTACAGCAGAATCGCATCCGGAGCTTCTTGCAAGAGACATTAATCTTCTCAACATAATGAAAGTAATGTTGATCCGGCGGATGTTGCCATGCCAACACCGACCTCTCCGGATGTGGGAGTTCAATCCGGAGGGTCCGTGTACCGTCAAGCACTTTTTCGGCCTGAAGCCCAAAGAGATGTGCAAATTATTCTTCGGACGGAAAGTAAAGTGTCCGGACTCCACCGAGGATGCGGGCCTAAGCTGCAATCGCCCAGATACCCAAGTAAGTAAACTTGACACCGGACACCGTGTTTTGTATATGTTATGATTGTTTATTCTGAAAATCATTCGCGCCCAGGAATGGCTCTGTCACACCCTGATTTTCATGCCACTACACTTAAGCTAACAATCATGATAAAATGTGGTTTGACAAAAACTTTTGAGTGTTTTGGACATTGCCTTGATTGGTTTTTGTCTGTTGTTTGCAAGTGCTCTAAAAATAAAATAAATCCTCCAACTCTTATACTCCTTATCCTTGATCCAAAAACCTTTCCCAATGATCATGCCTTGTGTATAGGACATAAAAATAATTTCTTGCAAAAATAATTTGGCCAAATAGTATTTTCAAAAATTAGTTTTTCAAAAACCCCTGAATTGAGGTTTGCACTGCATGTACTTGATTTGGGGTGTGAAAAATCTTCCAAAAGGTATATTTGAATCCTATTAGATGTAGGATTCCCATAAAACACAAAAATATAATTTTAAAAGTTACTTTACTATTTTATTTAAAAGCTTTTTCTTAAGGCCAAAAATGGTCTTTAATAGGGAAAAATTATTTTATGGTTTTAAAAATATTTGAAAAAAATCAGGGAAACTCAGTGGGCATATATTTCCCATATATAAGAGTTTCAACACATGGTCATGTTCAAAATATTGGCCAAAACCTCCCAAAACCATTTCTTCCCATTTCAAGGATTTGAAATATTTCTACAGGAAATATTTTAATAAAACTCCAAGGAAAATCCAGCAAGCCACAAATGCATATTGTGATCACCTTGCAAAGCCTCATGGCAATCAAGGTCATTTTGGTTCACCAGAATGCCCCAAAACCCTCTTTGACCAGAATCAAATTTGAACAACTTTGTACTACCAACTTTCTCTCCTTGACCCCAACTTTTGTGAGCATGTTCACATGACCAAATGAGGCCACTAAACCAAGTGGTTCATCAAGGGGAAGTGATTTTCTCAACTAGATCTACACAAGTTATTTTCTGCTAATTTCTAGGGTTTACAACAGTTACATTGTGAACTTTGCCCAGATAAGCTCAAAATGGGTGTAAGGCCCTAATTATATGGGCCATTTCACCCTGTGGAGTCTCATGCCAAATGCAATTCATTTACCTGTCCAAACCATCAACAAACACCTTCTCCATGGCCTCTTCCACTCTTCTCCATGGCCTCCACTTTTTACCACAGCCCCTCCTAGTTCCCTTATACCTCCAGTAAAAAGCTCCAACCCTGGTTCAATAATTGAGGAGGGTAAAACCCTGGTTTACCCCTCCCTTTTCACCATGCCAGCACCTATTTTCCCTCCCCCTTCCTTCTTATGGACTTGCCTTAACTATTAATCCTTATGAAGAATATCAGAAACTCCCAGGAGCTAGTGGACATGCTTGGCCACGCGCAGGAAGCCATTTGCATGCCATGGCATGCAATGGCCGCGCTCTGGAGCACGCTACAGTGCACCAGGGCACTGTAGCCGCCCTCTGCCCGATGCTCCCGTCGACCTTGAGCGTCGTGAATGTGTCCCCCGAGGCCACCTCCGCGTGCGTGACACGCTACGCGGTCGGCCCCCCTCCTCCTTCTCTCTCCTTTGAGCCCGTCGTCGCGTGCCCGAGCACCGCCCGACTCGGCCAATCACTGGCCACGTGGCTGGCCCGCCTCTGACCTTGCCCCGCTCCCCCTCTCACCTCCCTCGCTCCTAGACGGACTACACGAGCGCCACTGACCAGCCTGGCCCATCCCAACGGTCCCCAGGACCGATTCCGCAGGCACCCGCGAGCGCGGCTCGCGGTGCACCATGGCTTTTCCATATAGAGCCTCGTCGAGCCCCTCTTTGGACCCCCCTCGCTCTCTATTTCTCCCATACACCTCCCAGACCGACCCACACCTCCTCCCCGTGCTTGCCCTGCCCTGCCCGAGTCTCGCCCGAGCACCGTCCGCAGTGGCCGTGGCCCCACTCGCCTTGGTCCTCCGTTGGACGTGCTGACAGGGGGAGTGGGCGCGGCACAGTCCCCCGAGTTCGCCGGTGCGCCGGGCACCCGCAGCAGCGTTCTGGTCATCGGGGACGAGCTCGGCCCCGCCCCCTCTGTTCCTGCGGCACGGGAGGCCGCGCGAGGAAGAAGAAGGCCGGCCGGTGGACCGACGACCCCACCAGTCAGCCTCTGTCGACGTGTCCAGCCGGACCCACTCGGGTTAAGTGGAGGCGGGATCCGCGGGAACTGCCTTCCCGGCAAGGAAGCGTACTCCACTGTCGCCTTCGCCGACGTGGCCTTTTCCGCACGCCATCGAGGCTGCTGGGCCGCCCACTAGCTATCTCACGCCCAGTGCGTGTTTTAGGTATAAGCCTAAACCTTTCCTTTTTCTTTTATTTTGAACTCCTAAAATCCATAATCAATTCATTTAACTTCAAATTTGCTGATTCAAATTCCTAGTGACCCCATAAATCATTCTCTACCTCAAGGAGTACCTTACACATGTTTCCAGAATACTTTCTTTCACACATATTTCACAAAACCCCATTTCCCTATTTTTGTGATGGACTTTGGAAAATCACAGAGAGATCATCTTTGATCCAAATGCCATGATTCAAATTTCTATATGCTTCTAAGCTCATAACTTATGTTATGAACATTTTTATTAATACTTTCTGTGCCACACAATATAATGATCCATTTCTTCATATTTGTCAACTTTGCAAATTCATAGGAAATTCATTTGAACTCCAAATCCAGGAAAACCAACTCCTAGATGCTTCTAAAATCATTCTTTGATAAATGGGTGCCTTTGCTCATTTTTCAAAATAATATTTCTGTACACTTCTTGCAAATCCACAAATCCCTTGATTCCATCATATTGAAATATTCAGAGATATCCATTGATCAAATCCCATTGAAACCACTTTGGTCATACCTCATATGACCAAAGGTATCCTAGAAAAGTCCAACTTGCATTTTTGGAGCACTTTTATTTTTGCCTTGTCGTGTTGCTTATTATGGTTGTTTTCGACGATAGTTGACGAAGTAGACGAAATGCTCGGAGTTGGACCAGAGATATTTGAAGACCTCGAAGACTTTGTTAAAATAGGCAAGCAGCCCTTTGACCATGTCTATGAAACCCTTTTTATGCATGTCATATAGCACCATATTGTTGTTGCAACGGAATCATGATGAGGTGGTAACACCTTTGATGGTTTGCCACCATACTTCCTCGTTGATACTTGCATTGTGCATGACCCTACCTTCTTAAGAGGGTTATGCCGGTGGGGGTAGCTAGGATGCTAAAGTAGATGCTACACAAAAAGGGGCGGTATATGCATGGTGAAGGAGACAAAGTGTTTTCAAAAGACTTTTTGAAAACCCATCGGGTGCCACTGATGCCCTAGGGAGATGATGAGATGGGTAACCACTTGATGACGAAGTGGTGTACCGAGGCAAGTGTGTGTGGTTTTCGAAAACGGATTATACTTGAGATTTGTCGACTGTCCCAACCTTACATGTGCAACCACTCTACCCTTGTATGGGAAAGGGCATTATTGATTACCTAGGCCGATACTAGCTTGGAGCCCGCATTACTAGTGACGGGGGAGAGTTGGTGCTCTCTCTCAGGACGGGGTCGTGCCAGGTAGGGCGGCTATGACTGTTTTTACAGGGCACCCGATACACCGTTGCGTCCCCTCTCGGATTTTACGATCTCGAGAGTCTTGTATCATGTACATCATGAGGATATGGAACAACGAGTGGACTCCTTGTTAGTGTCGTCTAGAGAAATATAGTGATCGGGTGCTTACCCCGGGTACTTGAGGTACCGCGGGTCGTGGATGACATGGAAGTTCCCCGGATCTTGTGGGTAAAGTGTGCAACCTCTGCAGAGTGTAAAACTATTCGAATAGCCGTGTCCACGGTCAAGGACAGTTGGGCGGTGCTTCTTAAACTACGCCCAGAGCTTTGCAAACCAGTGTGTGTGTTTGGATAAGTGGGAAGATCTACTTGGGTCAAGTCAAGGACTTGACATGAATGAGTTGGGTTGATGCCCTCTCTATTTATGTTGATATCTGTAACCTGCACTCATGGTTACTTAAATTCTCCTGATGCATGTCTTACAAGTTGTTGAGCATGTCATTGCACTCAAAACTAGCTTTCTGCAAAAATTTACCTATATCATGCATTGTTGTATCTTGAACCAAAACATGGGTTGCTTGCGAGTACATTCAAAGTACTCATTGGCTTGCCACTGGTTATTTTATTGGCCAGGCATGAAAGAACAGGATATAATGAAGAGTACCTTGGTGACGAACATGCGAGCTAGGACGCTTCCTGTAATGTCTGTAGGGTTAAGGCGTATGGCATGGGTCCAAGTTGTTATTGAAGATTTCATTGTGATGATACACTCAAGACTTGGCCATAATGGTCCTACTTGTGTAAAACGGTATGTATGGATGTAAGACTCTTGTTATTCTGCTTCTGTGTGTTCAGTGAGAATTGATCTCTGGGATCACTGTACACGTGCATTCGGTGATCACGACCTATGAGTCGGGGTTCCCCACAGAGCTGGTATCAGAGCCATCCTGACTGTAGGAAGCCTTAGTTAGCATGGTCGTTAATTAGGGTAAAACTATTTCCAAAACTACTACTAGTTTTCAAAATTATCTATACTTCTCTTCCCTTCTCAGTTTTTCGGAAACTAAGGTATACTTCCCTTATTGATCTCTTCCCCTTCAAAACCTTTGGTCGCTAGAACCCTTATGCCCCTGACCACTGGATTCCTTGTAATCCTCGTGGATAATCTAGGAGGAATATGCCTTGCCAGACATTCACCCACATCTCCTGAACACAAGTTTGGCGACACCATGATAGGACGATACCAACAGAAGATACCGTCTCGAGGAATGAGGACATCGAGACCCAGAGGATGGTGACACCTTTCAGGATGATGCAACCTTGTCCTATGACGATCAGGGGGTAAGATATGCAAGATCACGATATACATCGCTAATAGAGCAACCATGTCCTTACCATTGTTGTAACGGCAATCACTGGTGGATGAGAACCTCGCCATCTGGTCCGCCTCACTATAGTGAGCAGGAAAACGGTCTCTTCATCCCCCGCTCTTGGTGTCGATGTTGTCATCAACGTAACCGACATGCTGGACCTCTACTATTCCTTGTTAATGTCATTGCATAAAGGATTACCTACTTGGTACCATCGACGTCTTAGAAGACAAAAAGGGATCGTTGTGATTAAGAAGACAATAGAAGACCAAGTCAATGACAGTTACGAGGAGCCACCTTCACCCCATCACTTCAATAGGCGAGAAGTTGTTGAAGAATCTTCAGGCTCAACTCGGATTGTTTCATCGAACAACTACAAGAGACATAGCAACACCTGAGGAAAACCCAGAAGACTGCATGAGGCACGAAGTAAAGCACGACTACTTAGTCCGAGAACCCCTAGGGTAGGATGAGTCGTGTACCCCCTATGTGAAGTCGAGTCCGTATGATGGTTCTAATAGAACCATGACTATGTGTTGCTTGTTTTTATTTGTTTGTGTTTTGATATAAGTCGCACTTTTGCCCTAGGCAACAAGTACGCGACTATATCACCTTCCTTGTTTTCCTTTGTTTGGCCCTTTTGGCACCTGTTTGTTTGCACCTGCACTATAGAACCCCCTTTCAGCATTCCCCCCATCTATGATGCTTTTCCCTCTCATCCCTCTCTCCCCAACTGAAGACCGGCAAGACAAGTTACACCAAGGATTCTACTTTGGCAAACCAGCGCTGAAGACTTTTGCTACAACCTCCTCGACCAAATGCAACCCCGTAGAATTATGTTTAACCCTCAACCTTAGAAACCCATTCCTAGACCCTTCGAGACTTCACGAGATACCCCAGCTCAAAACCTTAACCCTGAGCTTAACCTACGGTATCACAAGAGAACAAGTTAAGCTACAATAAGCCTAGCTTATCACTGGGTTCATTATGGAACTAGTGGACGTAGTGAATGAGCACATTACCATCCTAAGGTAGCACCTGTCGGAGTAATGGGCCACCGGTAGGCAAACCCGAGCCCCTGGACCTTTCAAAACATCGGGGCAGACTGCGCCCCTCAAGACCCCAAGACGAAGAGCCGCCTTCTGAGAGTCGGCGACAGAGCCACCGACTGCCCCTCCCAGCCGAGTCCCAGAGAGGGCCTCGAGACAAGCCGACTCCAAGCCAGCGATTTCCGATGAAGCCGGCTACGGGGAGTCGGTCGGCGACTCCAACCGCCTCCTACTGATGCGACTACTGACGGGACGGGATGGGGCCGCCTCGCAGCCCCACCTGCCCGCTCATAAAGCGATGTGCATGGCCACCGGCGCCCGTGGTCGACGGAGATCTCCGCCCGGCGCGTCGCTTTTCCACGCCGACCACAGCGTCATCCCCGTGAGCAGATTCCCTGTACCCACGATGGCCCGTCTGCATGCGATCCGAAGATGGCGGGACCGCTTTGTCGGCGGAGTGCAGAAGACGGCGAGCGCCAAGACGGACCAGCCGGGAGTCGGCCTCCAAGAGTCGGCCGGCCCTCCCACGGCTCCATGCGCCATTAACCGAACAAGACAGGGAATGGCAATGATCGCCGCCAGCGGCGGCTGCTGTTATGACCGACTCAAGCTTCGCGTCATTAGAAGCGCGACTACACTAACCCGTAGCCGGCAAGACCCGCCCGCGGCGGACAAGGGCTGTCGGTCCCATGCTGGACCGTCGGTGGGGCCCACTAGTCGACGGGCCCTAGAAGTCGGCGGAGAAGACGGCGACTTAAGAGACTGACGGCTGGGACCCGCGCCCAGCCGGATTACCATTGTACCCCCGGGGGGTAGGCCTATATAAACCCCCGGGGCACCCATGCAAAGGGTTGGAACCTAGTAGTTTGATACACACATAGAGGGAAGAGAGGAGCTAGCCGTGCCCTTCTCCTTCCTCACCCCGAACAGCTCAAGGAGCAATCTTGTACTCACTTTGCCATAGTGATCATGCGGAGACCCCACAGAGCAGCAAGAGGGTGTTATCTCCCGGAGAGCCCTAAAGCTGGGTAAGATTCGCGGCGTGCATGCCTTCGCCTCATCCCGTTTCTGTGCACCGGCGACGTTCTCACGCCCCTCCATGATAAGCCATCCTTTGGCATATGTCGCACCCAACCCCCGACATTTGGCACCCCCGTGGGGCTAGGTGCACCGTCGTCCGGAGACCTGCTCTGGACGGGAACCCTCTTCCTCCCTGGCGAGCGCAGCCAGCCCGGCACGCCAGACGGAGTCTGCGCCGACACGCTGCATGGCGCTGAGGTCGCCTGCGCGGCGAGCTGCCTCGCCGAACTTGTCGGCGAGGTTCGCCTCTCCGACGAGCCTGCATCCGACGCAGGCACGGATGGCCCCGAGAGCCTCCTCGTGGGCCTCCTCGAGCAGCTCCACATCACTGGCGAGCCCGCCGCCGACCTGGAGTCCGTAGGCTCCACCGACCCGATGCTGGTCGACTCCGACACCACGTCGCTCGACGCGTTCCCCACCAACCTGGTGGTCTACGATGAGCCGCTCCCTCGCGCGGAGAGCGGCGGAAGCACCGTCACGGAGGTGCTCGTCATCGGTCATAGCGAGCCTTTCGGTGAGGGGGATCATGACCCTCTCGAGGCGGTTCAACAAGACCTGACCGCGCCCATTCCGGAGGACGCCGACGCGGGGACGCTGGAAGCGCGCCGCCTCCAGCTCCTCGTGGGGGCAAAGAAGCTGGCAAGCATGAGACGCTTGTCAGAAGCCTACCAGCGCGAGATGGATCGCGCCGTGGGCGGCTCGCCGGCTCGACCGGGCCTAACCGCCAGGCGCGGTTCAAGAGCGCCGACGTAGCTATCGCCAACCTGTTTGGGGCCAATCGCCTGTGTACGCCACGCCATGAGAACATCCACGCCGCCTACCGGGCGGCGACGAAGCTGGATAACTTCGAGGGCGAGGAGCGCCACCGATGACGGAGCGAGTCCAGCAGCTCCTCGACGCGGCTGCCGCACGGAGGCGCCACGACGACAACACGGCGACTTGCCTCCCCGCCGAGATCAAGGCGCGACGTCTCGGACGCCGACTGGCGGCACCCATGGAAGAAAAAACAAGAACCTGGCTGTCAGCCATAGCCGGACTCACATCTCCATCGAGCGCGACGAAGACAGCCGCCCCAGAGCAGTGGAGCGGCGGGACGACTATCTGCCTCCTCCTCCCCGTAGAGAAAGGCGAGTCTCCCCGTCACCCGTCGAGCATCCGACTCTCGGCGACCGCCTTGGCCGCCGAGAGGGAGTCGGAGAAAACGACGCCCGCCACCGGATCGAGCGACTCCACCGATCCCTGGCGCTGGAAGAAGAAGACGAGTTGGGCCCGCCGTGTTTCGGACCTCGCATCCGAGACGAGCCCTTCCCCAGAGGGTTCACACTCCCCCGAGATACACCCAAATACACCGGCTCCGTGAAGCCGGAGGACTGGCTAGTGGACTACTCCACGGCTGTCAGCATAGCGAACGGCAACAAGCGCGTTGCCATAAAGTATGTTCCCCTCATGCTCGAGGGCACGGCCCGGACATGGTTGAACAGCTTGAAGCCCCGCAGCATCAACAGCTGGGTCGACTTCACCGAGGCCTTCATCCGCAACTTCACGAGCACATACAAGCGACCTCCCAAGCCTCGCCAACTTTCCTTGTGCGTGCAAGGCCCCAATGAGTCTACTCGCGACTACCTCACGCGCTGGGCCGAGCTCCGGAACTCCTGCGAGGGAGTGCACGAGGTGCAGGCAATCGAGTACTTCACCGCTGGGTGCAGAGAAGGCACCCTCCTCAAGCACAAGCTCCTATGCGACGAGCCGGAGACCCTTGACGAGCTTCTGATCATAGCGGAACAACGCTTGACCGACTCCTCCATGAAGTCGGAGATCGAAGTCAGTGCGACTGGCAAGGTGGCTCCTCAGACTCCCAGAACTCCGGCTGGCGACACCAGTCGGCGGCAGCAGCAGAATGATCACAAGCGCAAGGCCCCGCAGCCGGCTTCCAACAGCCGGCGGTGGCGGCGATCGAGCCAACAGCGGAGGGCAGCCTCGCCAAGCGGCGTAAAGGCGGCAAGTCCAACTGGTTGTCGGCCTTCTCTTCTGGCAGAACTCGGATGGACCACCGCAAGTTCCATAGCGGTGCGAAAAGCCGTCGAACCACACCACCCGGAAGTGCCACTGGCTCACCAGGATCGCCAAGGGAGACGGCCTCATCCCTCCCCCGCCTGCTGGGCTGCCGCCTCCACCACCGCCCCAGCAGCCGGCTGTCAGGCCAGGCCAATCGGCGCAGTACAAGACGAGTACCCAGAAGAGCATGGAGCCTATGTAGTGTTCACCAGTGTGGCCGACGATCGCCAAGAAGAAAGCGGCAAAGAATAAAGAAGAAGTGAATGCAGTAGCATCGGATACTCCGAATTCATGCAATCGTCCGAGAAACCTATCGGTTGAGCCGAGCTGATCACCCAGAGGTGATGCTTAATCCGGGCTCCTACGCCTGGTCTTGGGAGCCACCCTTGCCACGGATAGGCGGGCCGCCGCTTCTCGCGAGTGCCGATAGACGGAGGCGCAACATCAACATCCCGTAAAAGGATACAATGGAGAAGTTAGGAATCAAGCAAAGACAGCTTGAACAGCCGGACTGTGTTCCACGGAATTGTACCTGGCCTTTCCTGCTCACCGATTGGCAAGATCCTGATAGACGTCCTCTTTGGGGACAAAGATCACTTTCGCCGAGAGCCAGTCTGGTTCAAAGTAGTGGACCTCGAAAGCCCATACCATCCTCTGCTTGGCCGACCTGCTCTGGCCAAGTTCATGGCGGTCCCTCACTACGCCTACCACAAGATGAAGATTCCGAGTACCAAGGGGATTCTGACCGTAGTCGGCGACTACAGAAAGTCGTCCGCTTGCGCGGCCGAAAGCAGTCGGTTGGCCGAGTCCCTGGTGATCGCAGCTGAGAAGCGGCTTCTTGATCGGGTTGTGGCAATGGCCGACAAGCAGCCAGAGATGTCGCCCAACCCCAAGGAGTCATAAGTTGAGGGCTCGTTCAAGCCGGCCAAAGAGACCAAGAAGATACCCTTGGACCCGGAGCACCCGGAGAGATACACTGTCGTAGGTGCAAACCTCGACAGCAAATAGGAAGGCGAGCTCGTCGATTTCCTCCGTGAGAATCGGGACATTTTCGCATGGTCTCCCAAAGACATGCCAGGTGTACCGACGGAATTCGCCGAGCACAAGTTACATGTCCGATCTGATGTGAAGCCCGTCAGGCAGCCCTTGCACCGCCTGTCAGAAGAGAAAAGAAGAGTTGTTGGAGAAGAGATAGCCCGGCTCCTCGCAGCCGGTTTCATCATGGAAGTGTTCTTTCCAGAGTGGTTAGCGAACCCGGTCTTGGTACTAAAGAAGAACAAGCAGTGGCGGATGTGTATTGACTACACAAGCCTCAACAAAGCCTGCCCCAAGGACCCGTTCGCTTTGCCGAGAATTGATCAGGTGATAGACTCCACAGCCGGATGCGAGCTGTTGAGTTTCTTAGATGAACCCGGCCGACAAATTGAAGACCGCCTTCATCACGCCGTTTGGAGCCTTCTGCTACCTGACCATGACGTTCGGCTTGAGGAATGTCGGCGCCACTTTTCAGCGTTGCATGCAGAAGTGCCTCCTCAAGCAGCTTGGCAGAAACGCCCACGTTTACGTGGACGACGTGGTGGTGAAGACGGAGAAGCGAGGAACGCTGTTGGAAGACCTCAAGGAGACCTTTGAAAATCTGCGCCGATTCCAGATCAAGCTCAACCCAGAGAAGTGCGTCTTCGGAGTACCAGCCGGCCAGCTCCTTGGTTTCCTGGTCTCTGAACGCGGCATAGAGTGCAACCCCGTGAAGATCAAGGCAATCGAAAGGATGGAAGTACCCCGCCGACTGTTAGATGTGCAAAAGTTCACCGGCTGCTTGGCGTCCATCAGCCGATTCATCAGCCGGCTGGGCGAGAAAGCTCTTCCTCTGTACCAGCTCATGAAGAAGACCACCTTCTTAGAATGGAATTCCAAAGGCGACGAAGCTTTTCTCGAGTTGAAGAAAATGCTGACTACTCCCCGAAGGTCTTTGGCGGCTCCGACTCCAAAGGAGCCCATGCTCCTGTATATTGCCGCCACCAGCAGGGTAGTCAGCACAGTAATTGTAGTTGAACGCAAGGAGGAAGGCAAGGCGCTACCTGTCCAGAGACCGGTATATTACCCGGTAATCTTGTCGACCTCCAAGCAGAACTACCCCCACTACCAGAAGATGTGTTACGGCGTGCACTTTGCCGCCAAGAAGTTGAAGCCTTACTTTCAAGAGCATCCAATCAACGTGGTTTGCACGGCCCCACTAGCAGAGATCATCGCAAGCTGAGACGCTTCTGGCTGAGTGGCCAAATGGGCCATAGAGTTGGCCCCCTACACCATCTATTACCAGCCCCGCACCTGTAACACCCCGGATGTAACTTTCCATATTTGTAACTCCAACTCTTGCCATTTTCGGCATTGTGATATGAGATTCCCTCCGTGGTTGGGTTTTTGTCTTTTGTTTTGCATTTTGTTCTTGTCATGCATCTCATATCATGTCATCATGTGCATCTCATTTGCATACGTGCTAGTCTCATGCATCCGAGCATTTTCCCCATTGTCCGTTTTGCAATCCGGCACTCCTATGTCCCCCGGCGTCCCCTTTTACATTTTTTTCGTTTTCGGGTGTTAAACGTTCTCGGAATGGACCGAGCCTTGCCAAGTGGCCCTGGTATAGCACTGGTAGACCACTTGTCAAGTTTCGGGTCATTTGGAGCTCGTTTGGTACTCCAACGGTTATCCGCATATCTGTGAAGGCCTCTTTTAAGTTGCAGTCCAACACACCTCCAAAACAGACCAATAACCCATCTAATTCACTTCCATGCTCTCCGTCGTCGGATCACGATCGTGTGGGCAAAAACCGCACCTCATTTGGAGCTTCCTAGCTCCTTCTACCTATAAAAACACCCCCTCCCCCGAAATCCCGGATCAATTCCTACCCTAACCCTAGTCTCCCCGCTCCCTTCGCGCCGCCGGACGAAATCCGAACGGCCGGACACGTCCGCCCGCGCCACCGGATGAATCGCGGGCTGCCACGTGCCCCGGGCCGGTCCCGATTCGCCGCGCCAGCGGGCGGGGCCCTCCGGCCACAGCGCCCCGCGCCCAGCGCTCCGCCGCCGCCGCCCGCTCCGCGGATCTCCGGCCGACCGCCTCCAGCGCCGCGCCGTCGGCCGCCTCCGCGCGCCCGTCGCCCGGCCCAGCGTCGCGCCGCCGCCTCTCCTCGGCTGCCGCCGCCGCCCTCCGCGCCCGGATCCGGTCGGCGCCCACTCCGGCCGCCCCGGCCTCTCCTCCCTCCGGCCCCGAGCTCCGGCGAGACTCCGGCGTCGCCACGGCTTCCGCGCCGAGCCGGATCTCCAGATCCACCTCAGTTGACTTTCCTTCTCCCCCGAAATTTATTCTGTCATTATTTTGTTACATTTTCATCATGCCATAAGTTGGCACCCGTGGCTCCATTCTGGGCGTGTAGCATACCGTGTTGTTCGCCTCGATGATTACACCATTACATCTCATTGCATCATTTTCATTCGAGCTCATCTTGATGCCAGAAATGCTGTTGGAAGAGGGCTATGTGATGTTAGTTTTAGATTCTTATCAGAACTTGCACTTTTGTCATTTTTGCCATGATTGATGTGAGCATCCTATGAACTTGAGTCCTACATGTGTTTTGTAATATGCCATGCCATCTTTACAGGGGTGTATGCCATGTATTTTTGTGATCTCTGTGGTGACTAGCACAAGCATGCAAACTAGGTTTTATGATGTTGCTGATTTCAGCCTCTGTTTTCTTGATATTTTTATGCCATGTTAACTTGATGCTTCTGAGAGAGAGATCCATGCTTATTTTGAGATACTTCAGTAAGGATGTTTTGAACATATGGTTATGCTCTATCCATGCATGCCCTTGCTTGCAATTATGGAGTGCCATAGCTTGAGTCAATCGAGCTCTACTTTTGCTATAAAATGTTTCTTGGCAGATTGTTTACATGTTATTCAATTTTGCCAAGTTTGTTGTAGTTGGTCCGTGTATGCTATGATGTTTTTATTGCCATGTATAGCTTCTATGCCATGTCTTCTTGACGGATGTATGCTTAGTTTATCATGTAATGCTCTTTAGTGAGTGCACCGAGCTCGCGAAGATGCCTACATAATTCTGTCAATGTCATGCCCTGTTTGCTGAATCTGTTAACGAAACTTGCTATATTGGCATGGGTGCTATTGCATTTTCTGATCCCTTTTGGCTCATGGTCAGTAAGGGGCATATTTTTCTATGCTTTTAGTAGATTCATGCCATGCCTTGTTTTGCTATTATAAGTTCCTGTAACATGTCGTTTGCTTGCTCTGAACATTGCTTCCTGATGCTGATTCTGCCATGTTCAGTATTTTCACCAAGTCTGTGAAGCTGATATATTTTGCACTTTTGCCATGCTTGTTTGGACCTGTTATGATGAGAATTAGCCGTAGCTCAGTGTTCATCTTTTGTCAAGCATCTTGAGTAGATCACTGACATATACTTTGTTGTACGTTTGGGCGCAGTCGTTTTATTTCCTGTTGCTTGCTATGTGGTATCATGCTGTGTGGCATATTTGTGCCATTCTTGTTTTGCTTGTCATTTCCAAACCGTGCATCCGATTCCGGTGATCTTTATAACGATTTCAACCGAAATCATCTCACCTTTCCATCGGCATACTTGGTTTGCCAAGTTGATGCCTGGTTCATCAGTTTCCTTCCGGGGCACGCATATGCATTGCATGTCACATCTCGCATATCATGACATGTTTTACACCATGTTGTTTGTGCATCGCCCGTGATTTATTGTGGTTCCATTGTTTGTGTTCTTGCTTTGGGTAGAGCCGGAGGCGATGCGTGAGCGAGGAACCTGTTGAGAACGCTTACGAGGATCAAGCTTTCGACAACTCTGAGAACCTTGCAGGCAAGATGACCATACCCTCGAAATCACTTCTGTCTTTGCTTGCTAGATGCTCGCTCTTTTGCTATGCCTATGCTACGATGCCTATCACTTGCTTACCATGCCACCCACATTTCCATGTCAAGCCCTAACCATCATTTCCTAGCAAACCGTTGTTTGGCTATGTTACCGCTTTGCTCAGCCCCTCTTATAGCGTTGCTAGTTGCAGGTGAAGATGAAGTTTGTTCCTTGTTGGAACATGGAGATGTTGTTCCTTGTTGGAACATGTTTACTTGTTGGGATATCACAATATCTATTGTTTAATTAATGCATCTATATACTTGGTAAAGGGTGGAAGGCTCGGCCTTATGCAGTGTTTTGTTCCACTCTTGCCACCCTAGTTTCCGTCATACCGGTGTTATGTTCCTTGATTTCGCGTTCCTTACACGGTTGGGTGATTTATGGGACCCCCTTGACAGTTTGCTTTGAATAAGACTCCTCAGGAAAGGACCAACATTGGTTTTACCATTTGCCACCTAAGCCTTTTTCCCCCGGGTTTTCGCAAGCCCGAGGGTCATCTTTATTTAACCCCCCCGGGCCAATGCTCCTCTAAGTGTTGGTCCAAACTAGAGCCACTTGCGGTGCCACCCTGAGGCAACTTGGGGTATCTTCGGTTGCCGTACGTAGTGTTCATCCGGATGTGCCCTGAGAACGAGATATGTGCAGCTCCTATCGGGATTTGTCGGCACAATCGGGCGGCTTTGTTGGTCTTGTTTTACCATTGTCGAAATGTCTTGTAGTCCGGGATTCCGAGACTGATCGGGTCTTCCCGGTAGAAGGAATATCCTTCGTCGAC
Source organism: Aegilops bicornis (assembly GCA_021605145.1). Taxonomy (NCBI): domain Eukaryota; kingdom Viridiplantae; phylum Streptophyta; class Magnoliopsida; order Poales; family Poaceae; genus Aegilops; species Aegilops bicornis. The sequence continues at coordinate 351,698,167 of CM038672.1, forward strand.
CGTGAGAGCTTATAATGGGCTAAGTTGGGACACCTGCGAGGTATTATCTTTCGGAAGCCGTGCCCATGGTTATGAGGCAGATGGGAATTTATTAATGTCGGTTGTAGAAAACCCGAAGTTGACCTTAATTAAAATACATCAACCGCGTGTGTAACCGTGATGGTCTCTTCTCGGAGTCCGGGAAGTGAACACTGATGTTGGAGTTATGTTTGGCGTAAGTAGTTTCAGGATCACTTCTTGATCGCTACTAGCTTCACGACCGTGCCTTGCTTCTCTTCTCGCTCTCTTTTGCGAATGTAGCCACCATATATGCTGAGTAAACTGCTGCAGCTCCACCTCACAACTCCGTCCTTCCTATAAGCTTAAATAGTCTTGATCTCGCATGGTGTGAGATTCTGAGTCCCCGTGACTCACAGATTCTATCAAAACAGTTGCAGAGTGCCGGCGATGCGGTCACGGATGACACAACCGAGCTCAAGTGGGAGTTCGACGAGGAACGTGGTCGTTACTATGTGTCTTTTCCTGATGATCCGTAGTGGAGCCCAGTTGGGACGATCGGGGGTAGTCTTCTTTTATTTTGGTTCCGTAGTCGGACCTTGAGTGTATTCTGGATGATGGATGTTTATTTATGTATTGTGTGAAGTGGCGACTGTAAACCAACTATGTATCTCTTTCCCTTATGTATTACATGGGTTGTGTGAAGATTACCTCACTTGCGACATTGCGTTCAATGCGGTTATGCCTCTAAGTCGTGCTTGACACGTGGGAGATATAGCCGCATCGAGGCGTTACAAGTTGGTAATCGAGCCATCCGACTTAGGAGCCCACGCTTGATTGTTTCTTGGCATTGTTGAGTCTAGAACAAAAATGTTTTGAGTCTTAGGATTATATATATCGGAGAGTAGGATTCTTTTTACTCCCCAGTCCCTTCGTCGCTCTAGTGAGGTCTCCTGACGTAGAAGTTTTGACTCTCCTCTCCTCAAATTTCACTAAAAAAATTTTGTTAGGATCACGCGGGTATCTTGGAATCGTTCCGATGGTTTTGTGACTTGGTGTCTCCTGACATTTAGGGATTGTGGCACTGTCCCGGGGAGTTGAGCTCCGAGGTGTTGTCGTCACAATTTTATCGTTGCAGTTCTGGAATACCTGAGCTTTGCCGACATCGAAAATCTCTTTTGTACAGTTGTTGGTGAGATAACCCCGATAACTTGATCTTGGGGCGAGCTCGGGAGTATTGCCTCGACTTCGTATAACGGATGCTTTTCGAAGGTCGAGGTACATGATTTCCGAAGGTTTCTTGGTTATGTGTTGACGGATGGATCTGGTGGATCTAGGTATTGTTAGTTTGGGTGATATATTTTGTGTCCCCTGTATCCCCAACACCAGATTGCATAACCAGAAAGTTTTGGGAGTTTATAGGTGGGATTCAAGTAGCTCCTAGCATTTCTTCCCACAGATATTTGGTTTGTGATTGGGTAATCCTTACCACTTATTTGTTCCAGTCGTACCTTGTTAATTTTTTTCATCAACCCTTAATCAAGTGGCTTCTCACCTTAATGGAAGTGTGATGTTAGCTTTGGAATTCATTCGTTCATCCTTGTTCGAATGTTTATTGTGAAGACTATATGTTGCAATTTCTATCCGTTGATTCAACTTGTCTATCTGTCTATCTAAGTGCTAATGGATGTCACCCTCTTCAGGATGGCTCCGCCAACGCGTTTCAATCCGGAACGCAATGATGGGAGTCAGTCGAACCCTCCACCTCCACCTCCGCCTCCGGAGGCATGGCAAGCTATCATGGCAGCCACCAACGCAAATGCTTAGATGATTTTGCAACTCTTGCAAGAGCGTACCCAAGGACAAGGCAATCAAGGAAATCAAGGCCATGGCAACAACCAGCCGCACTTTGCTACCCTCAATCAGTTCCTCGCTAATCAACCGAAGTCTTTCAGCTTCTGTGTCGAGGCCACAGACGCCGACGATTGGCTTGTGGACATCTGCAAAATTTTGAATGTAGCAATGTCAGACCTGAGGACTTTGTCAAGTTTGCTTCGTTTCAACTCAAGGACCAAGCTGCTGAGTGGTATCAACAATACAAAGATTCCAGAGGAGGTCGTGTAATTACAGGATGAGTTTCGCGAGACTTCAAAGCTCACCACATTCGAAAAGTGTTGTTCGAGCAAGCGTGAGGAGTTCCGCAATCTCAAGCAAGGCAACATGTACGTGTATCAATACAATATCCAGTTCGAGAAACTTCGCTTCGCTAAGCAAGACGTCCACGATGAAAAGAGTATGATCTATCAATTCAGAGGTGGCCTCGAGAGAAGATCTGCAATTAGCTCTCGTGCTTTTGAGCCGAAAAAGTATGATGAATTCTACAACATGGCCTTTGAAGCAAGAAGCTGCCCAGCTCAAATGTGAGGCTTCTAAGAAGAGAGTCGAGGGGCCTTGATTCAGTCTTCTTCTTCCTCTCAAGTGGCAGCTAAGCAACAGAAGTTCTACCTTCCTCCTCCTCCGTTAAAATCGGCCTTACCATGAGAAGAACTCACGTGGTCGTGGATCTTCCCACCCACCCAACCAGGGCTATCGAGAACAAGTCTAATTCTCAAGCTCCAAGGTCAAATGCTCCTTATCACCGTCCGCTCTCAGAGGTGACTTGCAACAAATGTCAGCAGAAAGGTCACTACGCGAACAAGTGCTTCAACCAAAGGCGCCTTCCGCCTCCTCCTCCTGTGAGGTCTTCAAGCAATGCAGTGGTCAAGCATAACCCAAAGCATGCCAAGGTGAATATGATGAATGCAGCTCAAGCGGAGGAATCTACTGATGTGATAATGGGTAATCTCTCAGTTAATGATATTCCTGCAAAAGTTTTATTTGATTCTGGTGCATCGCTTTCTTTCATTTCGAGACCTTTTGTTGCCAAGCATGAGTTTGTGACGGAAAAGATTCTTATTCCGTTGAAGATTCTGTCCCCGGGTAAGCAAATGACATCTAATATTTGCGTCCCGGATGTTTCTATCAAGATGGGCGACTATAGATTTCTGGCTAAACCATTTGTCCTTGGTGACTCGGATATTGATCTAATTCTCGGGATGGTGGCTTTCTCGCACAAAGCTCGGCTTGATTGTGCTGCTGTGGAAATTCAATTGACTCACTCTTCTAATGATGTGATCATCTATGCCGCTCGTGATGAAACCATTCGGTTGTTTTCTCTCACAGAGAAGGGCGAGTTGAATTCTATCTCTCGATTCCGATCGTTTGTGAGTACCAAGATGTCTTTCGGAAGAGCTTCCAGGAATGCCTCCTCACCGCCGATTGAATTCGTTATCGATCTTGAGCACGGCATCGAACCCGTTTGCAAGCGTCCATAAAAGCTTGGACCTAATGAGCTGAAGGAATTGAAGAAGCAGCTCGATGAACAAGAGCGTCTGGGTTTGATCAGACCGAGCTCATCTCCTTGGGGTTGTGGTTTTCTTTTTGTCCAGAAGAAGGATGGCACGGACCGACTTTGCGTCGATTACCGTCCATTGAATAAGAAGACTATCAAGAACAAGTATCCACTTCCCAACATCAATGAGCTTTTCGAGCAACTCAAAGGTGCTAAAGTGTTCTCCAAGCTTGACCTTCGTATGGGTTATCATCAGATTCGCATTCGTGAACAAGATATTCCCAAGACAGCATTCAGGACAAGCTTTGGTTCTTATGAATATACTGTCATGTCTTTCGGCCTTGTCAATGCTCCTCCAACATTCTCTTGAATGATGAACTTCATCTTGAACCTCTACACCAATGAATTCGTCTTGGTCTATCTTGATGATATTTTGGTCTTCTCCAAGAATAAGAAAGATCATGCCAAACATTTGCGATTGGTGCTCGACAAGCTCAGAGAACATCAATTCTATGCGAAGTTTTCCAAATGTGAATTTTGGCTTGATGAAGTTCTTTACCTTGGTCACATCATCTCCGCCAAGGGCATCGCTGTTAATCCCGAGAAGGTGTCTGCAGTTGTGAATTGGGAACCTCCTCAGAATGTCAAGCAGCTTCGCAGTTTTCTTGGACTTGCAAGCTATTGCCGAAGATTCGTTGAGAATTTTTCTAAGATTGCAAAGCCTCTTTCCAACCTACTCCGGAAGCATGTGAAGTATATACGGTCTCCCCGAGTGTGACGTTGCTTTCAATACTCTCAAAGAGAAACTCATCACAGCTCTGTCTTAACTCCTCTGATGAATCCAAGCCATTGAAGTTTTACGTGATGCTTCTCTTCAAGGTCTCGGTGCTGTGTTAATGCAAGAGAAGAAAGTTGTGGCCTATACCTCTCGTCAGCTGAAGCCCAACGAAAAGAACTACCCCACTCACGATCTTGAGTTGGCGGTAGTTGTCCATGCATTAATAACATGGAGACATCTCTTGTTGGGAAGGAAAGTGGACATATTCACCGATCACAAGAGTCTCAAGTATATCTTCACTCAACCCAACCTCAACCTCGAGCAAACTTCGATGGGTCGAAATGATTCAAGAGTACAACCCGAGTATTGAATATACTCCAGGCAAGGCCAATGTCATTGCAGATGCTTTGAGCAGGAAGGCTTATTGCAACAGCTTAATTCTCAAGCCCTTCCAACCGGACCTTTGTGAAGCTTTCCGCAAGCT